>OX453296.1:14494832-19494832 GCA_949710035.1 Crambus lathoniellus
GGAAGCTCCGGCATATATTCGCGTCCGAAATACCTCAATGTCTCAAGACGAAAGTCTTTGACTAGTGTGTGTTGCCAGTAATGACCTATGGAAGTGAGACGTGGTCTTTTACTATGGGTCTCATAAGAAGGCTCAAAGTCACCCAGCGAGCAATGGAGAGAGCGATGCTTGGTATTTCCCTGCTCGATCGAATCAGAAATGATGAGATCCGCAGGAGAACTAAAACAACCGACATAGCTCGAAGGATTGCATCATTGAAGTGGCAGTGGGCGGGACACATAGCGCGGAGAACCGATGGCCGTTGGGGCGGAAAGGTTCTCGAATGGCGACCGCGTACCGGACGACGTTCCGTGGGCAGGCCCCCTACAAGGTGGACCGACGATCTGGTCAAGGTCGCGGGAAGCCGCTGGATGCGGGCAGCGCAGGACCGATCGTTGTGGAGATCCTTGGGGGAGGCCTATGCCCAGCAGTGGGCGTCGTTCGGCTGACATGATGATGATGATGAAACATAAGCATTTTAGCTGAGTGACAGTTTTAAACTATTAAACTCTATTAAACACGTGACATCTATTAAACTCTTAGTAAAATTGTAACTGTAACATACTGAGATTGGATTGTCATCTCATTTTAGAAGCAACAATTACCTTAAAGATCGGAATATGGACGTCAGCTTTGGAAGTAATATTACTTTTGAGTTTATTAGCATACCCTACGCAAACAAACATTTTTCTACTTTGTAGACGAAACAGAGCATACCCTACGCAAACAAACATTTTTCTACTTTGTAGACGAAACAGAGAATGGATACTTGAACTTAGCTTTCATCGCACCTGATGTTAAGTGGTGGTAAGGCTGAAGGTGGAAGCGCACTACTCCCGGAATCTTCAATCATTGAGAAACTGGTTATCTTATCTCTAACTGCCGGAACACAATAATGCTGAAAACATCATTGTCATGGCGTCAAACTTAGATAAGATGATGGTAGCTAGCCAGGCGGACTAAGAACAAGTCCTACCACCAACCAAACCGAATACAATATGTACCCCCACTGGGAATCCAACCCGGGACCTCTGGGTCTAAAATCGGTGGTGTGAATCACTAGACGGTTAAACAATAAACCTAACCATTCACAATGCTATTCTTATTCTATTTCTCGTGAAATAATAGTAGAATAAAACCACCCACAAGCCCCAAAGTAGGTATTCCACCTGGGATACTAGGTAAAAAAGAACTTTGAACTTTGAACTTTACTTCTCTACTTCTCTTCTCAGTAATCGTTTCAAACTGCTCAAACGCATCAATCGAAGCAGATCACTTACGAAGTAAATTGCATTACTGCACCGATGATCCATCGTTACGTCACATAGGAAATGGAAAATGTACAGGTTTTGACAAAAAAAACATTGAAATGAAGTACTTATTAGAAAAAAATGACCCGCCTCACAACTAGCTCCGATGGAATATTCATGTTAAGTTGAGAGACGGGCGATTTTTTTTTATACTTACTTCATTTTCAATAATAAAAATTGCATTGTGAATGCAAAAAAGTAAAAATAATAACGCTTTTCATACCAAAATAATGTACGTATGCAATAGTAATTAACTAATACTACATAACTTTTATAAAAGAACATCGTAGTTTGTAAAACGTAGATATATGCAATTATGCATAAGACGTTATTGATGTCTCCAGCTATAAAAACTTTAGACACATAAATCGCCTCAAATGCATCAATCGAAGAAGCAGATCAGTTACAGAGTAAACTGCATTAGGTACTGATCCATCGTGACGTCACACGTCTAAACGCAGCGTGTCCGATGCGTTTCGGCGCCGGTTCGTTATGTGTCGTTTGCCTAACAACTCGTAATAGGTACTGTCATTAACTGTGTTAACCCTGCTGACAATTCGTAAGGGTATATTGCAAGTCACTCGGCGGTAGGGTTGCCTTCGATTCATACAAAGTTAGAAGTGCGGCTGTCATGTTCTTAACTGCATTTTTTATCATTGTCTGGTCGAAGAATAGAAACTATTTGCCAAAACAAAAAAAAATGCTTATTGAACTACGATCGTACAGTTGAAATTCGATAAACTTCAATTAAAATCTTAAATGCAGTAGCCTCTGCTTACAACCGAAAATAAATAGAAACCAATAACGAAGCTTTATTTTAAGTAAATCACAAAATGTTCATAGGTTTATCAACCAATACAAAGCTTATATCAATAGCTTAGCTGTGATCTCTACAAATCAGTAGAGATTGTAGCTAACCTTTCAGTTCGAGAAAAACTGGCTGGTTTAACAATTCTATTACTTATAAGGAAAAATCTTAATAAATATAAAATTATATTCGTTACGGAAGATTTTGATATCCAGGATTATTTTCGATAAAAATATGATATTTTCAAAACATAGCACGTAAATAATCCTAAATGAAACGTAATCCACGTACCTAGATAAGATTTTGGGAAGAAAATTACTCTATTGTTTTGAATAATAATTATCCTAATTGTTTGTGCCAACCCTAAGTCAAGAGTGGGAGATTCGTCTCTTCCCGATTAAGAGATCCGATAGCACGTCGGCGCGTGTGATGTTCCTAAATTTAATTTCTACTGTTTATTATAATATTTCGCTATCGCACTAAGCTCGAGATTATTAGGTATATTATAAATTTTGCTGGCTTTTGCGTTAGCGTAACCTACTTTCATTGTTTTCTCATTGTTTGCGAAACGTGAGTTTTCTAAGATGTGTGTTAATGAAGGGACTTATCTATCTGGAACTAGTGGTACCCTGTGGTTTTACCGGCGTGATACCTGCTCCCGTGAAAATATCGGGATAAAATATAACCTATGTCGGTCACATAGCATGTAGTTTTCTTAATGGTGAAAGAATTTTTAAAATCATTTTTGAGTTGATCCATTACAAACATACAGACCAAATATCAAGTCTTTGCTCTTTATAACATTAGTTTAGTATAGTTAGACGAAGTAATAAGACGAAGTCGATGTAGGAGGCATTATGCTATGCCTTATTTGTATACCTCAATAGGGTATTAAATATTTGTATTTCCACTAACTACTAACAGATCATTGATCAATCATCTAAAGCACAGAAAATAAAGTAAATAAAAAAGACTAAAAATATCTGGAGAAGGCGTACTTAGTTACATTTAAAGATGAAACTCAAATTATTTATTTACTTTCAATGCTGCAACAGTTACTTTTAAAGTAACAATACTCGTTGGTTGTATTACCTAAGGCTTGCTACACACATATTCTGGTCGGCATTTGCATTCATTGCGTGCTCGCGACAGACGTCTAATCAAATAAGTCAATGTAACGCACCAACTGATGCTCAATTTACCCGCTGATTAATGCCAACCAGAATATGTGTGTAGACTTAAAAAAAGCCTTTGATACAGTTTGCCACAAAATTCTTTTACAGAAGCTAGAAAGCATCGGTATTAAAGGCAGTGGTGCTCTAAAATTACTGAAATCTTATCTTACAAACAGATTGCAAGTAGTAAATATTGATAATCGTCAAAGTAGCGCTTTGCCCATTACATATGGTGTTTCCCTAGGATCCATACTCGGACCACTCTTATTTTCAATCTACATCAATAACATAGAAGATTTGGGACGCCGTGGTCATATTACTTTGTATGCGGATGATACTTGTATTTTTTGTTACGGAGCTAATGTGCATGATGTGATCCAACAAGCACAATAAGATTTAAAAATCTTGTCCGAGTGGTTCCAATATAATGCCTCAAAAACCTGCTACATTATTATTTAAACCAAAAAATAAAACCATTCCTTCACATGAACCGTTAACAATTGACAATATACCCCCGGAACAGAAAACTTGTGAAAAATTCCTTGGATTGAGAATGTATAGTAATTTAACATGGAATACGCAAATCGGTTTTATTAAAAGCAAACATTCTTCGCTCACTTGTTCACTACGTAACATAAGTCAATGCATTCCTAGGAAATTACGCTACAATACAACATTCGCTATTTTGAAAATACAGTCTTTAAACCTAAACCTAACCCTAACTGTAGGAAAAGCGTTCATAATTTTAGAAAAAACTTAATAATAAAACAAACAAAAACAACAAGTGGTGGAAACAAGTAGAAACAAAAGCTCATAAAAATTTTACACAAAGGCAATTATAAAGGCGAACAAAAAGTTATGTACCTAACAGTTACAGTGTGGTTTAATACGTTTGTGTGGAATAACAGAATGGGGTTGAAAAACAAGAAGTTAGTAGACAAGTAAAGCAACAACAGGATACAAGGAAATAATAAGAACTTACTCCTAATTTATTTTCTCTTTGCAGAGACAGCCCTCTTATTTCTTGAAGTCGTAGTAGAAGACTGGGGCGCCCTTTGCATAGCCGCCGTTGGCCCTGATGTGGCTGTCTCCAATACAGACGACCTGTCTGTGACACTTGCCGTCACCCTGAACTGCTAATACGACCGGCGTTAGTCCAACATTTACAGTCGCCTAGTCGTTTCCTCGCCGCCACGAACACCTTGTGACGAAGTTTCGTCAGAAATTCTGAAATGGTTATGGCCGGTGGCCTTCAAACCAGCCAACCATAGTTCGTCCCGAACTGACTCCGACTAGAAATTGACGAGAATCGGTCTTGACTTATTTGTCCAGACAGCTAGCCCGGCGATGTGAATAGCACTTATCTTGACAGATGCCAAATGTTGAGCCGCTACCTTCAGCACGGTATCAGCCGGGTTCATCATCTCTGATACTCCATGTAGTAGCAGCTTGGCCCGACGACTCCTCATTTCCACGCTGTCCCTCGCTCGCGTTGACTTGCTGCTCCAGGTTCTTGAGAGTGAGCATGATAAATAGGAGTAGGGTAGGGTAGAGTAGGGGGTAGATCCACGCGAACGAAGTGGCGCCGGGTCAGCTAGTAGTTAAATAAAATTCAGAGCAACTATGAAAAAACGTCTATTTTTTCGCGTCCTACCCTCGAAAAAGTTAATCATATATGAACAAAGTAATCAAACAAGGTAAAAATCCTGCTTTTCGTGATATTTGCAGTGTTAATAACCATGTTTAAAAAGTTATTTATTATGTAAAAGTTCATGTTGATTGATGTTTTTTACTCAATCACGGCTGGACGAGAAATTTTACACAAAGATAGATTATGATGTAAAACAGCATGTAGGCTATTTTTCACCCCGGGAAAATGTCTCATTCCCGGGTGAAAACATCGCTACTTTTGTACTTTTTTATGTATACACACTCTTGTACACTCAGGGACAAATTCGGTAAACCACTTCCTTCTTTTCGTGTGGCTGGAGTCTCATCGTTACAGTTAATTATTTAATAATATTTGTATGGCCTAAAGATGTGTGGGTTAGGTAAGTCAAGTTAAGCACTAAGTCGTGTCATCACGGCTCGTGACAAAGGCAAAGCGGTCCTAAGTGAATATAATAATGTAATCGACGGTAATAAGCCGTTATTCACCTCGGATCGGTTACGTGACGCTCTCGTCCCGTGAGCCCTAACGGTGCACGCCTACATGTTTCTTGAGGTTGTGAACGAAGGAGTTTATCAATTTACGATCTTAGGGCGAAATTAGACGGTTAATTTTTGCTTTCATTTTCGATGCGTCATCAATGAAAGACCGAAAATGAATTGTCTAAATTATTGTCGTTCATCGGAGTGTGCCTTCGCGATGAAAGCTTGCGGCTCCTGATTGTTTTCACTAGCATCGTTCATCATTCGTCATTCACAATTCATTGCAGAAATGAATCTCTTTTGATTAACTGTCTGATTTCGGCTTAAGGCGAAAATAGAAGGTTCATTTTTGCTTTCATTTTCGATGCTTCATCGATGAAATACCGAAAATGAATTGTCTAAATTATTGTCGTTCATCGGAGTGTGCCTACGCGATGAAAGCTTGCGGCTCCCGATTGTTTTCACTAGCATCGTTCATCATTCATAATTCATCGCAAGAATGAATCACTTTTGATGAACCGTCTAATTTCGCCTGTAATACAAAACACTATTTAGCTTGTGTTTAACTAAAACAGTGGTTAAATGTGATATTCTATCACTTTTTTCACAATATCGTCTAAAGGAGACAGCATCACTCATTCTGTTTAGCTTAAATATAGTTTTATAATCATTTGTGGTAAGGATGTAAGTGTTTTTAACCGACTTCAAAAAAAGGCGGAGGTTCTCAGTTCGGTTGAATTTTTTTTTTTTATTTTTTTTTTTAATGTTTGTTACCTCATAACTTTGTCAATTATAAACCGATTTTAGAAATTCTTTTTTGGTTTGAAAGCATATAGTTACAAATTGGTCCCATTGTTATACGGTCAGGATCTGATGATGGCATCCTGGAGAAATCAAGGGAACTCTTCAAATATTATAGGCACACCTATAGCGATTTTGGTATTTTCTTAAGTAACTCGTGCATTTGCTTTCGGTAAGCACCATTTGGTGAAGAGTAACTGATGATGAAGACCACATATGGCCATCGAAAACATTAATTAAATACTAAATATGTTGCGGGCGCAATACGATTCCTTTAAGGTTCATAAGTAATTTTCAAGTATTTGCGACTGGTAGTCATCATCTCACGATGATGAGCTGGTGATGGAAGGTACAACTCCTCAATAGTTAGGAGTTGGAGGATAATTCTTTAAATATCGTTGATACGTAAATATTTGTAGTTGTTACCTTTCAGGTTATTTAGTTAAGCTGATGATGGAAGGTAAAACTCTTTAACGCTTAGGAGTTAAAGTATGTTTTTAAGTACTACAAGCGCCAATAGAACTTTAGGTTGTATTCTTTCAAGTAATTTAGGTTAGCTGATGTTGGAAGGAAACTGCATAACAGTTAAGAGTTGGAGGGTGGTGCTTGTCTGAGTTCTAATTTAGATATGGGCTATAATAGTCGTTGCACATTGAGCTACCCTTGCTCATTATGCGGTTTCTTATAGTAGATTTCTTACACTAAAAAAGGAAAAATAAACAAAATTTTTCAAAAAAAATTAAACCGCCTTCAAAACAAAACTGCAAACAAAAACTCATTTCCCAAAAACACGTAAAAGTGAAAAATAAATTGAATCATTCAATTCAAAGTACGAAAGTGCGGGACTTTTTCTAATTAATCTTGAACTTACTGATCTGATTGAAGTCGGTGTCAAGCCGAAAGTAACAAGAACGAATACTTAAAATTCAATTTCATTTCATTTCAAAATAGTGAAACAATAATAAACAATATCTCATGCGCAGAGTGGTGTAAATTGTAACCTATCAAATACATATTAATATTAATATCTATTTGGCTTGACACCGACTTCAATCAGATCAGTAAGTTCAAGATTAATTAGAAAAAGTCCCGCACTTTCGTACTTTGAATTGAATGATTCAATTTATTTTTCACTTTTACGTGTTTTTGGGAAATGAGTTTTTGTTTGCAGTTTTGTTTTGAAGGCGGTTTAATTTTTTTTGAAAAATTTTGTTTTACATAATACCGACCGCGAATTTGCCCGCATGAATTTTCACAGGGGTATCACTTGCCAGGTGTATTCGGCGCGTCTCATTTGCAAAAAAAAACTTATATATCATAAATACTAAATAGTATTATATGATCTGAGATTACAAACATACTATTAAACACACAAACAAAAAATCAAATCTTCCCTAATCAATCAAATGTGAATTTCTACAAGAGAAAAAAATCTTTCCGTGTTCTGTGTGTGAATTGATAGGTGAATGAATGTCTGAAAAACGGCATAAAGTGCCCTCCGAAGTATGAATGGGTATAATTTACTAAGATCAGTGTTCCGAGTGCCGTAGCCACCAACGGCTTATGCTCTAAATTTTTTTTTATAAAACTTAGATATTTGACACAGAGTACAAGTAACCTAAGTTTTAGAAAAAAGAATATATAGGTACTTTTTTAAGGTAATTTATAATGCCTAGTAAAGTCGGAAACACACTTGTCTGGCGCTGTGTGTTGACGCAATGTACCACGTGTTTCGGTTTCATGCATTTAGCATGGTTAGAAATACATAATGCGGTGTGGCGCGACTCTCTCTGTCTCTGTCGTGTCCATACAAGTGCATGAAACATATTTTGGCGTCGCGTCACAACACTTAGGTGTGTTTCCGGCTTTAGTCTTATTTGTAACGTAATATAGATTTCGTAACATCCGTTACGATATTCGGCAATAGCTTTTTTTATTGTTCTTATGGTGCAAATGCAAAAATATTAAATAGTTTTTTCCAAAGATTATCTCGTACTTGTATTTCACGGCGTTTAACTCAAAGTTTTTAGTCCAACTTTGCATAACTTCTTAAAACCGAATGCAACAATATACTTCGTATTTTGTCATTTATTTTTATCACAATTGTAACGAATCTCGACGAATATAAAAAGTCCGGTTACTTACTTGAATATACCCTCTTGCTAACAAGCGGAAAAGAAAAAGCAATGTATTTTATCGACGTATTGTTAAGTTGCTCGAGAACAGTGCTCCATTATGTTTTGTGGGGGTTTCTTCAAAATTTGTCTTACCTATTTTACTTCACCATCAATACTGCATTACATTTCATCCTTACAGCGTGGAAAATAAAGCTCAACTTTAAAAAAGCTACAAAAGATCTTTTGAGAAACTGCTCTTTTGACCACTATGTTTGGTATCATGAGAAAAGTCCTTCAAGTTGTGTCAAAGAAAACTCCCAAGCCCACGGGCCAAATCTAAAATTATGTCAGTTTTAAAATTATTTTTATTTTTACTTTATAGCATTCACAATGCAAATTTTATTATTAAAAATGAAGTAAGTATTTGAAATCCATCCATCGGAGCTAGTTGTGACTGTGAGACGGGTCGACTTTTTCTTATAAGTATTTCATTTCCAATATTACCAATTATGTCTGTTTCATTCAGTCTATTTTCAGCCTAGACTCAATATGACTTTATTCATAATATTCATGACATTTTTACATAGGCTTATTCGTTTTCAAAATGAAAGTAATAAAAATAAATTAAATTTATATTGCCCGTGCCTATTTATAATTCATTCCACTAATAAAATGTGGTTTTCAGCAGTTCTTTTATGTATACAGAACTATTAGTAGCTACCCATTAAACAATTTAGTTTGTTGTTTGGCTATAAACGCATTTTCGAAGCTTCTTTTTTTGTAGTACTTCTGTAATCCTGCTGTAAAAATATAAATAATATAAATTATACTTACAATCAAATGCGCATTTGAGATTTATTAAAATAATTCGGCTTCACTTCAATTTAGACTGAATACAGTTAGAAAAAATAATTGAACGACGGGTCATGTCTAAAACGTTGTAAAGCCGCATTTTGCTTAGGAAGACATAGAAAAAGCCATTCCAATAAGATACGTATCTCTTAGCTCATACATAGCTCAAAGTGCTACAAATCGTTTCATTGAACAAATAATACAAAATCAAATCTTCGGCTTAACTCAGATTTTCCTTTTATAAAGTTTTGCTCCGCTAGTTCAATACCTACTTTATGTTTGGAATTAGTCAAGCGCAAGTCGCTGCTGATGCTGGCACCAAAACTTTTAACCCAGTATATACAATCAAAAAAGTTTGTGATACAAGTAATTAAATTCGCGCAGCGGAAAATTAGGGGTAACGCTTAGTAATTAAGAATTTTCCTAAACTTCCAAACTTAACCAACTAAGTGATAGCTCATTATCTTTTTGATAAAAGAACTGAGTTAAGAATTTGATTATATTAAACATAATTGTGCAAAAATAAAAAGGTTTAAATAGAACCCCTTACAAATTGTCTGACCTTTTTATTTAACATTCTATTGATTGAAAATTAAACGTAAAACACAATAATTTCAATGTTTCTGTTTTGTTTTTCACAGTATTTCCGTAAATTGTAGTCTGATTCATAAATAAATTATATTAATAGGCTATATGTATAATGTTTTTTTTTTTATATAGGGCAGGCGTACCGGTATTGGCCACTGTACCGGTTTTGGTCACTTTTCACTTTAAAGTTATTTATATAGGAATTAAAAAACTATTGCTTATATTTATTAATGGCGAATAAAAGATTGGACTTTTAGTTAATAATTACAGCACTTAGCTTTTTTTACGTAGTACGATATTTTAGAAATAAACACTATGTTATGTTTCAAAGTTAACATTTTGTAAAATTCTTAAGCAAAATGTTAAGAGTAAAGGTTTTGAAAAATCATTTTTTTTCTACAATTAAATTATTTTATGGTTATTTAATATTTTATATCACATTAGAATATGTTTGATGGATGGATTAAGTGTTGTTTTCTCACTGTTCTCACAAAAAGTTGGAAAACAATAAGTGGCCAAAAGTGGGGCTGGAAATTTTAGCATTGTGCCACCTTTGGCCACTTTGGCATTAGTAGGAAGTATCCAACTTTTCAAGCTCATTTATTATAAAAGACTCACAAACTCACAACTCACTAAACTTTTAATAATGTTTAGGTTGTCCGCTGTCGCGGTAGTGAAGCGGAGTGGGTCAGCAATGCAGAGCGGAGTCGCACACTGTTTCTGCTTCGGAATCATTCGTATTTGTTAGGGCCACTTTTCACTTAAAAAGTGATATAAATCGCCGTGCTTTATAGTGACACGGTAGAGGAAGTGGAGCGAGCGTGTCGAGTGGATAAGTGGAGTCAGGATGCTTGCCCCGCTTGGCTCTCTCTCTCCGCTTCTCTGCTAGGTTTCCTCACTCCCCTTCTTTTTAGGGTTCCGTACCCAAAGGGTAAAAACGGGACCCAATTACTAAAACTTCGCTGTCCGTCTGTCTGTCTGTCTGTCTGTCACCAGGCTGTATTTCATGAACCGTGACAGCTAGACAGATGAAATTTTTACTCGTGGTCGAGTGCCAATTAAGGCTGGGTATCCCTTAAAATTAAGTAACACTCAACTGAACGTGAAATCGGCCTGTTTTGATTTCAAAGATGGAAACCACCATAGTAGTTAAATGCCCCTTAAAATTAAGTGCCCCTTAAAGTTAAGTGACACTCATATTAACGTGAAATCGGCGTGTTTTGATGTCAAATATAGAAACCACCATCGTAGTTAAGTGCCCCTTAAAGTTAAGTGACACTCATATTAACGTAAATTCGGCGTGTTTTGATGTCAAATATAGAAACTACCATCGTGGCTAAGTGCCCCTTAAAGTTAAGTGACACTCATATTAACGTGAAATCGGCGTGTTTTGATGTCAAAGATGGAGACCACCATAGTAGTTAAATGCCCCTTAAAGTTAAGTGCCTCTTAAAGTTAAGTGACACTCATATTAACGTGAAATCGGCGTGTTTTGATGTCAAAGATGGAAACCATTATCGTAGTTAAGTACCCCTTAAAGTTAAGTGACACTCATATTAACGTGAAATCGGCGTGTTTTGATGTCAAATATAGAAACCACCATCGTAGTTAAGTGCCCCTTAAAGTTAAGTGACACTCATATTAACGTGAAATCGGCATGTTTTGATGTCAAAGATCGAAACCACCATCGTAGTTAAGTGCCCTTTTAAGTTAAGTGACACTCATATTAACGTGAAATCGGCGTGTTTTGATGTCAAAGATGGAAACTACCATAGTAGTTAAGTGTCCCATAAAGTTAAGTGACACTCATATTAACAACAGCGATACAAACCACCATAGTGGTTAAGTGCTTCTTAAAGTTAAGTGTCCTTCAAAGAAAGATAACTCTTATCTTAACTAAACGTGACGTTGACGTGTTGCTGATGTCAAAAAAGGTAGAAGACGCCGTCATGGATAAGTGCCCCTCACTGAACGTGACATTGACTGATTTTAGAGGTAGAAGACAACATCAAATTCAAGTGTCCCTTAAAGTTAAGTGACACTTATCTCATCCAAACATGACATCGACGTGTTTCTGATGTCAAAGGCACTATTGTTTTATTGCCCCAAATACCTAAATTAGCGAATTGACGCTATTGCCTACAACACTAGCCTAAATCCGTTAATTTTCTTCTAATCAAGTGATAAAGGTATACTTATAAAATTGTAGTAAGGAGTTAGCTGGGATTGAAAAACTATTTCATGTAGTGTTTTAGTCCAGAACTCTAATAAGACATCAATTAAGCATAAACTCAACTTCTAAATATAGTAATTTTATGAAAGTGGCCAAAACCAATGCAAACGATGTGGCCAAAACCAATGCAAAATGGCCAAAACCGGTACATTTGGCCCTCCCTGCAGATTTTGTTTTATATAAAAAAAAACTATTGTTTTTTTTTACTTTGTAAATTGTACCCTTAAAGGTCGATAAATTCTCTATAATTCTAGATATAATTTTTTTCTTAAAGACTTTAGATCATTAAGCACTATGCGTTTGAAAGTGAAAAAATCCTTAAAGTGGCCAAAACCGGTACGCCTGCCCTACATAGTAACTTACTCAAACAAAACGAGAATGTCACACAACCACCAGAGCCTTCTTTTCATTCCTTATTGGATAGAGAACCCTAAAAACGTCGTGCTTTACAAACATTTAAAAAATGTAATATCTTATTCTGAAATTCCGTTAGAGGAATAACCGTAAAATAAATCTTATGAAATGTTATGGGTCGTTTGTGAATCTTTGCATATAAACGATTTGCGAAATGACATGCACTATTTACTTTCGGTACGAAATAATTACTTTCACACCTTTTTTCTTAGTCCGTGAGTCACAAATCAGATTGCTTCGTCAGACAGATCGGTCATTTGCAAAAAGTTCCGACTTAAATAAATGTCTTGTTGGTTTCCCACGGCACTGAAAAACTTTGCTAATTTTTGTAACATTTTTTTGACTAAGCCGTTGCACCAAGATTGGCATTGAAGACCTTTTGTTTTAAGTTTGGTTTTTAATCTATTTGTTAACTGCGTTTATGAAACATTACTTAAATAAAACATGGATGTCGTTTTTCACTCGTTTACTTGAGCACTGCACTGTTTGTCATACTTTGTATGTAATGTCGCTAAGGCTAACTTAGTTAGGCGCCTAGTCAGAGTAGTTAGTCATGTGCTAAATCTGGAATGGGAAATTCTATTAATTAATTTCAATTATGACAGTGTATTGTGGTGCGCTCGACCTTTAAACTAGCAGAATCGCTTTCACGCCAATTAATTCATAAACGTAAACAACTACCTTAACTTATTTTCAAGTTCTCAAACTTCCATCCACGAAGGTCTACCCTTTGAGTTCTATTTTTGCGGTAAACAATAGACTAAGGACTACCTTTAAAAAAACCGGCTAAGTGCGAGTCGGACTCGCGCACGAAGGGTTCCGTACTATTTATTCATACAACATTAGAAACTATATTTAAGAACTAGAAAAGATCGCAAAAAACCACGTTTGTTGTATGGGAGCCCCCCTTAAATATTTATTTTATTCTGTTTTTATTTATTGTTATAGCGGCAACAGAAATACATCATCTGTGAAAAGTGACAGACAGACCAGACAGATAGACAGACAGATAGACGGACAGACAGACAGACAGACGGACAGCGAAGCCTTAGTAGACGGAACCCTAAGCATCAAAATCGGTATTGGTATTGAAAACAAAATAATAAGATAGTGATACTTTAACTAGTACAAAGTTACTTTAGCGAGCAACACAATAGCTAACTGAAAAATATTAGGTAATTGTTGATTATTTATAAGCTTATACAAAAATGTTCTGCTACATTACCATACGCAGGTGAAAGACCTATCTAGTTAAATTACCTGCAAGTATGATATATTTCTCAACGTCATCATAAGCAACCTTCTCCTTAGGAAGCACACTGGAAGCGAGAAACGTAATTTCATGGTCCCCCAAAAATAATAGGCTTTTTTTTAATGACAAACCTGATCAATCAAGCCCGAACATCTGCTGAAAATTATTTAAAAAATATATTGTAACTATACAAAAAAATACCCACCGACTACTTAAATAGGACTTTTCATTGAACATTACAACAATAGCCCTTCCTTCATTGGCACACTGACGGTTGATTGTGGATGTACGGTTAGCAGAAAAGTAAACAAGGGTAAGATTAATTTATTTGTAGGTCGGTCGGTGAACTGCTGCCCGGGTTTCTGTGGGGTCTGTCGTCGGGAGTAAAATTGTAGGAACCAATAACATAGTCGGGAAATTTTAATGGTGCCTTAATAGCTATAAACTTTACAGTGATCGCAAATGCCATCAGTAGGGCTAGCACAACTTGAGCGCGACTCGAGTGAGAAAGAGTCGAGGGCACTTTCAACCAATCAGATCGCTCGTAGATAGCGCACGTCACTTATAGCGACGTGCTGATTGGTTGAAAGGAGCGCGACAAAGAGTCGCGCTAAGTTGTACTAGCCCTAGATCAGTCATAGAAATTAACACAAAATCGTTATTTTGCTATTTTTATTTAGTAAATGTAATTTGATAATTAAGAAATAATTAAAAAGTATTAGAAACTAAAATCATATACATTTATGTAAGTAGTATTCATAGTTTTGCATAAAGTACAATCTGAGGGTGATCCAATCTAGGAAACGATGTGCCGTTTCTAATATTGGAGAATTGCAGATCAGTTAAACCTACATCCGACTCGTTTCGATAATGTGCAAATTAAAATATTAGTTGGTACTTACTTATCAAACTGTGAAGGTAATAAAAAGGAAGCTGAAAATATTTTTCGTTCCCAATAATATTTTATTTTTCTATCGTAGCTTTATTTGCTGACGGTACCACGCACACACACGCACCGCTATACATACAACTAGTTAATTTCCTTTGTGACAAAGGCCGTCGTGGCGGGATGGATGCGTGGAAATCGCGATACGTCACGGTGATCCACGCAGCGCCTGTGTGGGACGCGGGCAGACCCAGTGAGACGGGGAAAAAATTGTAGTAATGTAACCAGAAACACATTTAACATAAAATTTAGACTACAACACTGTTGAAGAGTAAAATATAAGTAGTAATGTTACCAGAAACTTATTGTAGTAATGTTGCTAGACATTTAATTCTACGCGGAAGTAGAGAAAGAGTGCAGAAAACGGGACAAGAATGTTATTTAAGTCTTAAAATTATCCAGCCAGACACTAATTTAGGTGAACTCAAACATTGGAAAAAAGGAGAGGCAGTTGATTTCCTTTGCTTATTAAAAATTAAGTGTTCGTTGTGATGCTTTGCGCTAATCCGCGTAGAGTCGTGTGGGCCATGAGCCGACTCAGTGAGACAGGCACGAAAAAATCGTAGTAATAAGTATTACCAAAACAAATTGAAAGTTGAAAAGTAGGTATAGCAGAAAAGTCGAAAAGAAAGTCGCACAAAACTGTTCAAATGAAAATGCTTTTAGCCAGACTCCTGATATAAAAAGTGTTTTATCTTATAGCAAATTCAAAATGTAACCTTTCGTTGTGATTTTTAAAGTTTGTAATTTGATGCAATTACAAGAGCAATAATTGCTGTTGTAATTGCATTATAATTATTATTAAGTACCTATAGGAAAATTTTAAAAGATAACAAAAATCGTCTGAACCAATTAAAAACCTAAACGTTAATTCCACCTGTAAATAAAATGATCGTTCATAAAAACTTAACGTAGCGTGTCCGGTCATTCCTAATCATCGTTTTGCTCATGGCTCGTTCCCACTGTAGCAGCCGCAATGTCTGCTAAGGCGTACAGCCTAGCATTCCCGGAATAAGCCGCGATTAATAGCGACACAAACTATTTCCGCTTCACCGAGACTAATCATAATTACTCCTTCGAGCCCGTTCTAACACCACCCCCTTTGATGTTTTTATACAACCAACTTAAAACAAATAGGACGACGATTACACCGTAAAAGCAGTTAGAAACGGTGACAGTTCGGCCCGTTTCTACCCTGTGTGGTCTGGCGGGTACGTTTTGGGAAGTTTCACGTATTGGTTTGTTTGTTGTGTTGATGATAATATGTCGGTTGCTAATCGGTCGGAACAACATGTTTCCCACGCGCGAAATTGAGGTGTCGAATTTACGTGAACGTTTTTGCGGATATGTTTGAGGTGTGAATAAATATTGTTCCGTTACTTTCGTAAATAAGATTCTCAAGCAACTACACTTAAGATATATTTATAATTTTTTGCATATTTAAGTTATTTCCTTCAGTATTTTAATGGAATTTACGTCTCTCTAAATCAAAATTTAAGTACCCTTAAAACAACCATCTAACAAAACACTTGAAACAAACCGACCAAAACTATTACTCTTAAAATCAAATCGAAAACCGTTAAATGCTCTTATGGTAGCTTTGTTAATACCCAGTTAGCTTCCGCGGCACAATATCAATAGTCGACTCAGACACCGTATATTTTGGTGCGAGCGGGCGACGCAGATGGCACATCCGTCGCTCCTACGTGAAAATCGATTTTCCACGGCACACCAGCTGGCCGGGCGACATCTATGCAACCATTATACAAAACCACTCATCATAATACACTTAAAACTTACCATAATATACATAAGGTTCAATTTTGTGCAGTTGTGTCTTAGGTGGGTGTCCTCTATCAATTGCATCGCTATATGTAATATGAAAGTCAAAAGTTCCTTTGTTGATATTTTTAATGTTTCGCACATTGTCCGCTTACCGCGTTTGATCCGATTGCTGTAGTTATTTATGGTTGTAGGAATACCGTGAGGATGGCGAATAATTAATTTTTACGTTCAATTCCTCGTTTTATTAGGGTAATAGATGGCTTTTCTGTCGTTTACTATTCAACACGCTTATCCCAAAATTCTTAATTCCTATAATTATTTCCACAAAAAAAAAACTAAATGAAATTTTAATATTTAATTAAGTACCTATATGTATCTGAGAACTATTTATTAATAAAAGGCATGCAACTTGAATATTCTCCTTAGAGACTACTACTGCATATTTCATGAATTTCTTTGCCTTAAAAATATTCACCGCCAAGAAATATTCCTCATGTATGATGAATATATTCAAAAAGCAGGTACCTAATAAAAACAAGTCCATGCGACCAATCACAGGCGAATGATTGACGAGTTATAATACATTTCGCCTTTAGTCGAAGAAAGAGTAATTGCAAGTGCTTCAGAGATCTCAGAAACGTCAGAGTTTGATTGGTAGTTCCCATGTGTAATACAAGTAGCTGACAAAAAGTGCTATTACGGTGAAAAGCTAATAATACGTCATAATCAGTCAGTGTCCAGCGAAGGTCGCAGCTCAATGAAATAATAGGAAACTTAAAAAGTAAGCAATCTTGTTTTTATACTTTAAAATTGTATTCATGTCAAGTTGTGGATATTAACTGCCATGAAATTGTCATGCTGGCACATTTCTCTTATCAATTTATTTAATCATCGACTTTTGACTGAGTAAAATGCTATTAAACACATTCTTCGCTCTCAAATTCACTTACATAATAAATGGATTGCAAATTACCTACGTTTATAACCAACTGTATGAATTCTTAGTAAAACAAATTTAAAAAACAGTAGGTAAGTACTGAAGAGCGTTTAAAATGTTTCTTTTTCGTCTAGTATTTCTACAACAAAGTTTAAATGGGAAAAAAATCGAATTTAATAAATAATGTGAAACGAATAAGTATGTTCTTGAATATTTTTCAAAGTAGGTACATTTGAATATCAAAGTTCAATCAAAAACCTATTAATAGAAAGCCTACATTGTACTGGCTTGTAACTCTAATCGAGGCAAATTAAAACTGCTATAGTTATTTTTTCATCTCAAGACTACTAGATTAAGACGTCCCAATTCAGAGCGAGACATTTGATAGTACACACTCGAATTTCCGCTAATATAATTAGGCATATGACATGAATTCAACGGCTATCACAATGGAACAAACGAACCATGGCATCGTGGTATGGCGGCGTAGCAGATGCGTATTCGCCTTGCTGCGAGGATGTGACTGCTCAATCGAACTCACTAAATACCTGGATCTAATCAGCATTTCAACACTCATTTTTAACACTTAATTTTACACCCATCTTAGCGTTGCAAGTGGATTTGAATGGGTGTGTGGTTCCACCGTTTGTAATTGAAGGAATTGGTACTTGAATTGAGTCGTGTTTGAAGCGAATTGTTATATAGTTTTTATGAAGTGGTTCAATTTGATAAGTAAATGTCATGCTATAAGGATGTGACTGGTCAATCGAACTCACTAAATACCTGGATTTATTCAGCATTTCAACACTCATTTTAAAAACTAAATTTTTTTGAATGTGAAGGAATTGGTACTTGAATTGAGTGGTACGTGAAGCGAATTGTATTAAAATTGTTATGAATTGATTAAGGTGGCTAAGTATATGACTTCAATCATAATATGACTTCAGTCAAAATCATTGAATACTTTAACTTCATTTTTATTTCAATACTACTTATTTTTTTAGGGGTAGCACTTAGCCTTCATCACATCACACCTGATGTTAAGTGGTTAAAATCCATTCGCTAACAACAAGATTTCGTTTGTGATTGAAGGAATTGTACTTACTTAATTAATTGTAGGTACTTGAATAAAATTCTAGTGTATTTCTATAAAGTTTTTATGTATTGGTTAATACCTGGATATAATAAGCGTTTCAGCACAAAATTTTGCACGAATCTTAACTTTATTATGAAAAGTGATAGGTAAGGTTTTTAGACCAGTCGTTTAAAGATTTCTCAGAAATATAAGAAATGAAGACGTACCTTATTGTGGATTAATTGTGAAATCGTTACAAATTTCGTTAAGAAAATGTTTGTCGTTTCGAATTGGTTATAAAAGCGTGTCATTAAATTTGTTCAAGTTTTCTTTCAACTTAATGATATTTATTTTAATAATACGCAACTTTTAGCAACTGATTTAACAATAAATCGAGTAATGAACAAGAATTTAATTCTAAATATATTTGTTTTTTAAACATAATAATACAATTAGATGGTAGTTCAGTCTATTGGCAAGGAATTAGAACTAAATTAAAATCGTATAATAATCTAAAGTTATTTAAATTAAATTTATAATCCAAAGTAGCTACATTTGTTTTTTACACAGAGCAAAATGAGATGCTTTTAAATAAAAAAAATGTATAGCGGTTGCAAGAACATGAAATATAAAGCTATTGATTTTTGTTATTATTAATCCTCATGACGAAGCATTTTTTAAATGAAATTTTTGACAACAAGCATAGATGACTTTAAAGTCATGTCCCCCAAAATATGATCCCTTTGCAACGAGGCAGAACGGACTACCGTCAGAAGACCCCATCGTATAAATTATACTGCACCCTAAATACAACCCTGGTTAAATATAAATCGCGAAAAGTAAATAAACGGCTGCCATTACTGCCCTGATTATTTCACCCTAAGTTCAGCGGCCATTTTGTTTTTTTTGTCACAATTCGCTTCTTTTTTAACTATTTATGCCATTTGTTAGATAGGGGAAGTTGATGGATAGAAATATGAGATCTACGAAATAAAAGTGTGACAGTTAAAATATTTATTTTATTTTATTAATAAAATATTATTATACCACACGGCGCGGCGGCGGCGCGGGCGGGCGGCGCGGCGGCCGGGCGGCGTGTCTGGGTCTGGGCAGTGTCTGTCTTAGACAGGAGACAGGCAACGTTTTTTTTTTTAACTAAGTTTAGCGATTTATAAAAAGAAAAATGTATTAACAAATTTTTTTTTGTGTTATTTGAATAAATTACTTTTTGTAAGAAATTATAGTAAATTATCGACTTGTTTTTATCGTTATCTTAATATAAATATCTGGGGTCGGGGCAGTGCGTCCTTCTTCTCCGCATTCACTCCTTTCTCATTCATATCATTACGCACACAACCTATCCATTTTATAACTGGTGTTCCTCTCCGTCTTTATCCATCCTCATTTATGCCCATCACCTTTCTAGTAACATGCCTAGTATCACCCCTTTTCATAACGTCATCTGTTTTCATAACGTCGATTCCCAAAACTTATTAAGAGTAGTCAAGAGCGTTTAATTGTTATTTTTTGTATTACTACACAGTTTAATTTTTTTTAATCGACTTGTTTTATTGGGTCCATATGTACACCTACTTTTCAGATCATAAAGTATGTAAGTGCCTTAGGTTTCCCTGGTTTGTGCCTATCGTAGAACATTTGGCGTAATCCAGCTGAAAAAAAACGCTATGAATGAAATACATTGAAAGCTGCTTAATGTCCTTGACTATAATAATGTTGACATTGACGCTGCCGAATTTTGGATCAGAAAAAAATCGATAGTCTATTACGCTTGCCGGATACCAAAATTTGGTTGTAATAGGCTCTGTGTTGAATATAAAGTACCTTGATGGGTTTTTTAAAACGTTTCCTTTACTTTCCTTTTTTCATAGCTTTTAAATCGTATTATGTTAAAATTTCGTAAAAGGAAAATTGAAACTTTTTCTCACTGTTTGTCATTATTTTAAATTCTAATATCAATATATTTTTCTCAGTAAAATGGTGAAACAGATATATTATTTTTTAAACTTACATGGTCATTATCACTATAACTATTATGAAAGACGGGATTTTTACCATGTTTATTTCGTTTTCGTGTTACTCCGTGATCATGGCGTGTGCAACTGCGCCGAAATATTGGGAACTCGAAAAACGAAATAAACATGGTAAAAATCCCGTCTTTCATAATAGTTATAGATATGTGGGATCAATAAAAAAGTATTGTGGCTTGAAAACAGATTTATTTCACTTTTTCTTAATTTAAACACCCTAGCACACACTACGTCTTCTGTCATTCCCTTGCGTATATCCCTCTCTGTCATTTCCTCGTACATCCCTTTCTCGCATTCATACGTTCCTTTTCACGCTCCATACCAACTTCACTAATCCTACACTCGGCCGTCCTGCACTTCTGGCTGACCTCAGACATACATACTGTTACACAAAAACATAGGTACCTACTTAAAACATGTAAACATAGGTACTTAAAACATGTTACACAATCAGAACTTAAATACTTAAACATTTATGATATATTCAGAAGGATTATAAACTTATCATAATCACAAGCATTATGAACTTATTTAGACATTCAAAAAACTTAACACTACTTAGTACAGGAACTTGGAATCATGTGAAGTACTATACATACTTGTTTAAATTACATCTTACACTTTAAACAATAAGCATTTTATAATATCTTATAAACTAACATCAGTAGGAACTTGTTTAAATTACATCTTGCACTTTAGACAAACATTTTATAATATCTTTTAAACTACCATCAGAAAAACTACAATAAGGGGCATCTAACACAAACATTTTCCTTTCATACATCATCTTTCATAAACAACAAAAAGCAAATTGCTCACCATCATCCTGTTGATACCAAACTTGATCACCCATCTGAATCCCTGGTATAGTCTGGGAAAGGCTTCATGAAGTCAGACGATGTGGAAGTTTTGTTAGGACCTTCAGAGTGTACATTCAACTTCTCAACATCGTAGCGGTGGTTCCTCTTTACCTTTGTTACCTTGTATGGTCCCAAAAATTTCGGTTTTATCTTCAAACAACTGCCATACTGAGTACGCTTTATAGCTACCAAGTCGCCTTCTTTGTACACTTTACTTTCTTTTCGGTTTTTGTTATAGTCACGTCTGTTCTCTTCCTGGACCTTTAAAATTTGTTGTTTTGCACTTTTCCTGAGCTCTTCTCTATGTTGAATAAAACTACTTCTTTCTTCGTGTGACAATAATTCTAATAACTCCAAATCTTCTTTTCTATACATTTTTGTTCCAATAAGCATTTCAAAAGGGGTTGAATTGATACTACGCTGAAAAGTGCTATTCAATGCTCTTTGCACCTTGCTGATATGCTTGTACCATTGTCCTGGTTGTTCTATTGACAGCTTGGTTAAAACAGGTATAATTATTCTGTGTATTCTTTCAACTTGTCCATTTCCTCTTGGTACTCCTGTTGTTATTAACACCTGTTCTATCTTCTCATGTTCACAATACTGTTTAAAGTCATTGCTCGTAAATGCAGTACCTCTGTCTGTTATAACTCTCTTAGGGTTGCCAAATATCTGCTGATGGATGTTCATTTTGTTCAGCACTTCTTGAGTTGATGTTGTTTTTGTTGGGTACAACCAAACAAACTTCGTAAAACTGTCTACCATGGTGAGTATATGGTTATACTGTTTTCTTGTTTCAGTGAGAGGTCCAACATGATCTAAATGAATAGTATGTAAAGGAACATCTTCTTTGTCAATAGGGTTCAGAAATCCTTCCTGTTTCCCTTCCTTTCGAGTTGCCAACAAGCATGGAATACATGTTGAAATATAATTTTCGACTTTCTTACCTAAACCTGAAATATAAAAATCTTTTTCTATCAGCTCTATTGTCTTTTTCTTTGAAAAGTGGCCATTTTCATGTGCTCTCTTGATTATCTCTATTTCCATTCTCTCAGGCACAACGAAGCTTTGTTCTATACCTTTACAGATTATCCCGTTACGTAAGCTGAAGTCTTTATAAGGTTTAGCATCTTCTAGTATCTGCTTAATAGCCTTTAGCCCATGATCACTATCCTGTGCACGTCGCAAGTCACTGTGTAGATTTAAAGTTACTAATGCTACTACAGGGTTTCGACTTAGAGCATCAACATGACGCATTTTAGAACCTTGACGGTGTTCAACCACAAAATCATAGTCCTGTAGAAAAATAATCCATCTTGCAACTCTTGAGCACAAAGCTAAGTCTTTCTTGTTGAGAGTCATCTGGAATGCTTTACAATCTGTTACCAATTTAAAACATTGACCATAGAGATAGTGTCGAAACTTCTTTATTCCTTCAATTATAGCTAGAGCTTCTAATTCATAGCTAGTATATTTACTTTCGGCGTCTGACGTACGTTTACTCATATAATGAACAGGATGCAAATCGCCATTTGAGTCCTTCTGCATCAATATAGCGGCATAAGCAATACTTGACGCGTCTGTGTGAAGCTCGGTCTCCGCTCCCGCATCATATAACTTCAGGACAGGTTTGCTGGCTAACTTTTCTTTTAATATCTGAAATACTGCTTTATGGTCTTCATTAAACTCAAATTTAACATTCTTTCTTAACATGTCCGTCAGAGGTTGTGCAATACTAGCATAATTTGGAATAAACTTTCTGAAATAGGAACAAAGTCCTAAAAAGCTGTGCAATTGCTTTTCATTCTGTGGCTCAGGGAATTTAATAACAGATTCTGTCTTCCCTGGCGAAGGCATTATTGCACCGTCTTCTATGACATAACCAAGGTATTCCACTTTCTTCACTAGTAGTTGGCACTTCTTCCAGTTTATATGAAGCCCATACTCTGATGCTACTTGTAACACTTCTCTTAATCTTTCAATTGCGTCTTTCTCATTAATTGCTGGAATTATTAAGTCATCGATAAATATAATTACAATACCTCTTCTTATCAAATCATGGAATATTATTGTAATAAAACGAGTAAAAACTTTAGGGCAAGTGGCTAGTCCAAAAGGAGCTCTTAAAAACTCATATTGCCCAGTGGCGGTCACAAATGATGTATACTTAATAGAATCTTCATGAACTTTAAGGTTAAAGAATCCATTTTTAAGATCTAATGCACTAAATATCTTTGCACTTGACAATCTATCTAATAACTCATCTATAATAGGTAGGGGGTATTCATCCTTAACAACTTTCTGGTTCAACTTCCTGTAGTCAACACATATGCGGAGATTACCATCTTTTTTCCTAACAAGAACAAGTGGGCTAGAGTATTCAGAGAAACTTACCCGAATGATGCCTTCTTCTAACCACTCGTTCACTTGCTGATTCACTTCATTTTGCTCCTTTGGGGAAAGTCGTCGTGGACGTTGAGTTACTGGAATGTCATCCTTCATTATGATCTTCAGTTCCATCGGTGCATCCTTAGTACGGCATGGTTTGTAGTTTTCTACCAGATTAACCACTTCCTCCTTCACTCCTGCATCCAGGATATGACCTACGGAATCAACAGAACATGGAAAACAATTCACCTTTCGCATCCAATCATTAGGTTTCACCCATACAGAACCACCTTTCATAACCAGTAACACATTTTGTAAAAAGTCGTGCCCCAAAATCATTTTCATTGGTATACAATTATTAGGAATTATATAAAACATTACGTCGTTATAAACACAATCATCGATCTCAATATCAGTCGTAAATTGTCCAGTTGAAACAACCTTTGAGAGTCCTAAGCCGGTTAACGTCACGTTTCTCCCGATAGTCGTACACTCCGGTGAGCCGATTTCGTTGTAAAAGTCAGCTGATACTAAATTGACGTCACTGCCCGAGTCTATTAGTGCACTAGTACTATTACCGCATAACATTTTCACAATTTTCACCGGTTTATTTCTTCTTGAATGTTTGTTTACATCCAGCTTCAAAACGTCAAAGTCTTCGTAGCAGTCAATGTCAAACTCCTGTGCGTGCGCCATCTTGTCGTTAGTGCTGCCCTCAGTGCTCGCCGCAACTGCTTGACCGACGTCTGTCGAAACTTCCTCTGCCGCGCCATCTTGCGCCGTGGTAACAAAAGTTCGCTTCCGCTCCGTTCCTTTCGGCGTTTCTGCATTGTTATTGTTAGGACACCGAGTAGAAATGTGTCCAAACTCGTTGCACCGAAAACATTTCATACCTTTGCCCTTGTGAGGACACTCCGCCGATGCATGCCCCACAGCACCACAATCATAGCACCGCACCCGTTTGAATGTTTCACGCTGCACCTTTTGATTTTGAGCTTGAATTCTTTGGCTTAGCGACTCCGACCGCGACCGGTCCTTGCTTTTTATAGTTTCATAAATTTTAAGTTTTTCCTTAAACTCACTGTACGACGTCACGCCATATAAAATCGCCTTATTGCTCTCGCGGTCGCTAATCCCGTCTATTATATATTTAATGGCGACATAATCTGGCATCTTGCCACGTTTGCCCATCTCCTTCATAATAAGCATGTAATCTATACAGGATTCATTCACTAGTTTCTTTCTAGCGCTCATTAGTTCGTGAATAGTCTTGATGTCGACTGTATCCGGAAATTCCTTAGTAATCGCAGTTTTTAATTCATCCCAAGCCTTGAATGGACGTTCGGCTTTCAGCCACAGAGCCGCCGTACCGGTGAGGGATCGTCTTGCCACCAATAGCTGCTGCAGTGGTGTCCACCCAAATATCTCGGCATTGCTTTCAACGTCGTCAATCCATTTAGATACGGGATAGGTACCATCGCGGCCATTGAAGTGCGGCACCAATTCGGAGGTCATTTGTAGCATGTGCGTCGAATTTGCCCGTGCCTCGTAATATTCGTCGTCAGCGAAGTCGTCTTGTCGGCTTTTACGCCTGTCTCTACCGTCTTTAGGCATATCTTCTTTCTTCACTGCAACCACGCCGGCAGGTTCGTCGTATTGTATGGCGGCGTCCGTGATCGCAAATCTTGAAATATCGCTTCAATCTCAGGTTTCTTGCCACGAACCTTTACTGATCCCGGACGAGCCCCCAATTTGTGGGATCAATAAAAAAGTATTGTGGCTTGAAAACAGATTTATTTCACTTTTTCTTAATTTAAACACCCTAGCACACACTACGTCTTCTGTCATTCCCTTGCGTATATCCCTCTCTGTCATTTCCTCGTACATCCCTTTCTCGCATTCATACGTTCCTTTTCACGCTCCATACCAACTTCACTAATCCTACAGATATATATATATTTTTCACTTGTATGCAATATTTTTTTAGCTATATTTAAATAATATAAGGCTAATAATAACGATTTTCCAGAGGACTAATTGACTAACTCACTAGTTAAAGCTTCATTTGTTCTTCCAGATACGATATGTAATACATGTACAAAAGATTGCCTTAGATTTTCTTACATTATTTAGGTACATAGTATCACAAAAAACTGCGTAAATTGAACAACCAGCTATGTAAAGAACCTGACTCGTGACGGCAGCGCAATATCTCTGAACATTCCCGTCGTTGCTGAGTTACATGAAATTCCTCCTGTCGCCTCTGCCAATATCGTTTGTTTCATTCAAAGTCTGTTACACTGAAAAAAACACTAGCAAGTGTGTAATTAAAACACAAAACCTAATTTCAAAGTTTGTAATTCATAAAAAAAGTTTTATATTTGAAAATAGAGAATTAAAGTCGATGGATCAATCAAATCACAAACTCTTTAGTACTTATCACAAAATATTTTTTTTTATTAAAAATATTAACAATACTTAGTATATGGAATTCCCCTGGTATCTACCATTATCATCGTTTGTTTCAATCAAAGTTAGTACAACACTAAAAACGATTAAGCAATGGCGAGTGTGTAACTAAAAGACAAAACATAATAACTCAGAAGTTTTTAATACTTATACTAAAGTAGATTTTATATTTTAACAGTACGTTGGGCTTCAACATAGAGAATTGAGGTCAAAGGATCAATCATTACAAACTTTTGAGTTGAACTTAATTATTATTTTTTATCAGAAAATTAACTTGCCAGTCCCCCCTGTAAGTCAACTGCATATATTTTCTCAAATATCTGGCTTTATGGTAAGTTTTCATAAATACATTTTTAATTACACGTATTTCCGTAAAATTAGAAATGTAGAAAACGTAAAAAAGGGAGTGTGACAGAAATGTTACATTGTACTATACGGTCAGTATTTTTTTTTTACCCTGTGATCTATGGAACTTTTTAAAATTCTAAAGGTAGCTTCACATCAGAAAAAAGAACTAGACTCATTAGAAACGGAAATAATGTCGTTATATCCATGAAAACCAGCTTCACTGGCTTTAAAATCGAAAATATACTGCTCAGGTTCTTTATTTTTCTTCCAAGATTTCTTAGTTTTTGAAAAATCATGTTGGCAAAGAAAAATCCTTGTAGGTACTACCTTTATCGCGTAAACTCTAGTCATGGAACGTTATCACTCAATGTTGCAGAAATGACACTACTATAATTCGATAATAACTCGTGAGTAGAAAACTTGTAGGAAATCAAATATTATGCATAACTACGTTACTACCGTTATATTCGATATTATTTCCGGTTGAAAAAGCATTGCATCAAAACTGTCTAGGTAGAAAATATTGTCAATAATTCATTCTCCGTATCTCTCTATTCCACTCCATTGGCAAGCTGAAAACTTTATTTGATTGTGTAAAGTGTCATTATATTATATCATTGACAATTCAAAGCCCCAAACCATTAGTTATGTAGTAGCGTAGCTTAAGGGTGCGTTTTCACATAAGCTAAGCTTCCAGACATAAGAGGTCCTGGGTTTGATTTCCAGTTTGGGTACCTACATATTTTATTCGGTTTGGTTGGAGGTAGAGCTTGTTGAAAGTCCACCTGGCTAGCTACCACCATCTCATCTAAGTCTGACGCCATTACAGCGATGTTTGCAAGTAGTGCTTCAGCCTCATCATAACATCAGGTGTGATGAAGGCTGTTGTGGATAAAACGTTGTGGATAAAAAAAGCTGCGCGAAACCGAACTGTTTTGACAGTTTAGTTGAAGCTAAAGGACATCGCCTGTTGTGTCAAATTGTTTATGCTCCGCGCACCTAGTCGCGCAACCCGCGGTTGCTAGGTCCTAAACGAACGACCAGGGTGCCTACCATCAACTTTAAGACAGCGATTCAAAAATAGCGCGATGCAGAATAGGTTCCTAAAATGAATCGCTTTCTTTCGTACTCTGACCTTCTAAAAACTGGATCGCAAATGAATTGCTAAATGTGAATGACCGAACGATTTGTGTCCTTATTTCTTCTACCCGTCTCTTTCACTCGATTCTGTCATGCCCGGAGAGTGAAAGGGACGGGTATAACCTGCAGGTGACATGTTAACTTGGCCGAGTTATAAGTCAAATAAGAGTTGATGACAGCTCAGCGGCTGTGAAATGTCATTGAATGATCACTGAATCGCTGTCATTGATATTAAGCTGTCGTGGTACGAATAAGCGAAGCAGATCAGTTTAGGTTCCTAAACAAAACCGCAATAAGAGTTGATGGTAGGCACCCAGGTAGTTTCCCCGCACTTTTGGTTATCGAAGCTTAACACCCTAAAAAACAAGGATTTCATGCCTTTATTCTAAAATACTTAGCACTTGCTCGACTCTCGTCGCATGCACCGCGACCGGCGTGTTCGCTAGTTGGCCAAAGAGGTAAAAACCGGAGGGGCCGGACACCGTCTAATTTAGCCGGACAAGCATCCAAAAAGCCTGACCCTGACTGGCTTTATCCGGATACCTGGCAGCCCTACGCGCAGCACAGCTTATGTATGTTGCAGGCACCTTAGGTAACTGAAATAAAATTCCATTCCATTTTCAATACGCTTAAAAATAAATGAACTGTGCACTAAATATCTCTAACTTCTAAGTACTTCCAATAAACTCAAAAATTAGATCGATTGCCATGTGTTTTGTGACTTTGCCGCTGTCGCACAGTGAGTAAAACAAGCGACCTACATCAGTCACACGACTCATATATGTAAACTTCATCTCTGATACCTGTACAGAAACACAATGGGAGAACACTTCACACCTATTACGTACCACCCCGCTCCATTCATGATGGAACGCCACACACAATGACATCGACATAAACGTCAACTTGGCGGCGCTTTTTTCAAAAATCGAACAGTCTTCATTCTCTTTTTTTTCTATAGAGTTTCCGACCTGGATACAATCATTCTCTTTTCTACCATGATGCATTAGCCACGAATTAGGCGGCCAGCTCTTTCAAGCGGCATAATAAAATGTTCTTTTTACGTTATCTGTGCGCATTCACGAGGTGACAAAGTAGTTACGCCCATAACTTGCGTGTGGCAGAGCTTGGGTGGTTCCGAACTATGAGCATGAGAATTTGTCACTTTTTAATGTTTTATGTAGTTTATACTGGTAGTTGACAAATAAATTAATAAATCTGAATTTTATCTAATCATACAACTGCGATAGGTATTTTAAAAAAAAAGAGACCCTTAGGGGGAAAGTAGGAAAAATTTTACTACAAGGATCCATCTCATATTTTTGATATCTCATGTTTTTTTACAAAGAATACGCTTCTCACTATCGTGAATCGATCCGGCTAAAAACCGAAAAACAATACTCTGTACTTTTATGACATCAATCGATACAAAAACTCGTAAGGGTTAAATAAATAAATCACTCTAAGAAACATGATGAATTAAATGAATGAAAAAAAAAACAATGAAAGACATCATGAATTCGATGTCGAGTGGAGTCGATGTGTACATTCCTATGGAAATGGTGATTATAGTAAAAAAACCAGTTTTTGCAGTTTTTTTTCTTGTCAAAAATAAAGGGATGGTTCCTCTCAGTAAAATGTTCTATCAACAATACTTTCACTCCATTTGCTATAGTCGTGAAACGCCCTGTAGATCTGTTTATTTACAAAGCTTTGCACTGATAAAATAATTTCACAATAAGTAGTATCAAATAAATCATACTATTCTGTGGTACAAGTTTTTGAAACTAGACGCATACAAAAAAATTAACAGCTTGATAAATTAAGAAACTTTACACAGGACAGAATCAGTTTCAAGAGACCCATTTGTCTACGTCACGTAGGTAATTTAATTACCCTCCTCGAAACGATTTTTATACCTATTTTTCAACAAAGTTTTTAATAATACCTACCTACCTAGAGGTTTTAATCTTAATCAAAGTGAATTACAAATACCTACTCTGAGTCAAGTGTTTTTTTTAATTTATTCACAGTTAGATACAGGTACTTGATTTTGTTTTGTTTTATAAAACCCATTTTAATGTATACTAGTGGCTCCCTGCGGTTTTACCGGTGTGGCACCCGTTCCCGTTTGAATATCGACATAATAGTATATTATGATACAAGTGAGCTTAGGTTGCTCATTATACACGAGGCTGTGGGTTGCAGCCCGAGCCGCAGGCGAGGGCGTAAATCAGCCGAGTGTCTAGTGAGTAAGTTGCTCACGAGTTTCATACGCACTTTTTCAACACACTTGCGAGGAAAAACAAACATTTATTGCATATTGCATACATATTGTATACCTAATATTAACTACAAGAAAAAGCGCGCAAGTTTTTTTTTTTGCACGCGCCAAATGTGAGGTGATTGATTACATACAGCCATACAGCCTACTTCAAAATAATTAAGTATAATAATAGTGATAAAATGCAAATGTTTTATAACAAATTTTTGTGAATTATAAATAATTTGATAATAATATACTTAATTATGTTTTTGTCTTAATTAGGGACACATTTATTTATTCTAAAAACGTAAATGAATTTACAGCCGTATAAAACCTCTTTGTTGTTACAAAAAAAGAACTGTATCTATTACCCGCTGAAATTGAAAATGCTCTGTTGACTCGCATATAACTTGCAGTTAGGTACTAACTTAACTTTGTAGGGATACTGTATTACCCGGATAAATTGAAAAGTCTCTGTTTACTCGCATATAATTTGCAGTTAGGTACTTACTTAACTTTGTAGGGATAATTCTATTACGCAACTAGTACTGTAATATTATTATGCACGCGTGGGTTATAGTTCGGTTTATGGCCCTAAGATCGATGTAATAAGGCTCACTTTATGAGCAAGTGTGTTGAAAAATATATAGCCTACTAGCTTTCCGCCCGCGGCTTCTCCCGCGTGGATTACACGACGTTATCCCGCGGGAATGAGATATTTTTCCAAAATAAAAAGTACCCTATGTTCCTCTCCAGGCTACAAAGTATCTGTGTCCCAAATTTCAGCCAAATCCGTGGAGCCGTGTTGGTGTGATTGAGTAACAAACATTCAAACATCCAAACATCTAAACTTTCACATTTATAATAAATTAGTATTAGTATTAGTAGGATGTCACTCCGAAATAATTAAAATATCTACTAATGATATTTTTTTTTAAATAGTCATACAGTTTTTGGAGTAAGTATATCCATTACAAACATAGAAATAAAAAAACAAAAATTTCCTCTTTGGATAGACAAAAGAATTTAAATATAATAATTTCTAATTAATTTTCTTAAATAAACAAAACAAACTAAGTTTTGATATAAGGATAAAACAATACACGAAAGAAGAGAACTTGAATGGAACAACCCTTTAAAACTATAATTCAACCATACCTACATAATCTTCAAAAAATATCTAAAATAGGTAAGTAGTTAATTATAAAATATAATTTATTATGTAATTGTGATGGACACTGACCCTTTTATGCTATTTTAAAGTCATTTTTCAATGTCACGACTCTGTATGACAAGGACAAAAAAAAAATACTTTTTCAGGTTTCTTGGTTTTTTTTATCCACAACGGGGTAGCACTTAGCCTTCATCACACTTGATGATAAGTATATATATATGATATGGTGGTTCTTCTCCAAGGTCTCCTCCCGCTGGGTTTGCGAACCGATGGCGTAGCTTCTTTGACGTTCACAAGTGCTGTATCAGCCCAAACTGAATAAATGTAATTCATTCTCATTTTCAATATTACTTAGCTAATGAAAAATACTCAACTAGACAGCTTTAACTTTAAGTTTGCATTGCAATTAAGAACTATTCCATTTTATTTAAGTTCAAGAAAGATAAATATTTGTATTTCTAAATCCATCGATACAGCTAACATGTCACCTAACTTCTCCACAATAAAATTACAGTTAGCGTTTATCATCCGCGCGTGCCAACATTCCCGGAACTGTAAGAATGTGAAGTCAAACTAACATTATACCTACTTTAAGAAGCCGAACTTCCACGAAGGGTCGTCTCTACGCAGTTGTTGTATGCCAGTCAGTATTTACACTCAAACCTCCTTAACAGGTGGTATAAACCTAGAAAAAAATCACATACAAAAAAAGCAGAAATAGTAAACGCCAAATTAGTTTTATTTGAATTACTCGTAAAATAAACATTATTTTTGCAAATCGTTAATAGGGTCAGTAGAGTTACCTCATCGGTTATAAAAAAGTTTTCTACTGATTTTGTATGGGGCCGAGAAAAATAAATAAAAAAATGAGAATAACTCAAAAATGGTGCGTCGTAGCTAAAATCTAACAAAATTTTCAACCCCCTATGGTACTCCGGAGATACTTAGGACGCATCCGATGGACATATAAATTTTTAATTTTTTATTTTTTGTTCAAAAAATTGTTTTGTTTATCTAAACTTATTTCTTTTAAATATAATAGAAACAATAGACAAGGCGAAGCCCCCCGCCACTATTCTTTTCTTTTTCTTGGTCGTTTTAGTTGTTTTTATTGCTTTTCTTATATGCGGGGATGAAAACCAGAGTGTATTTACCTTCCTTATATTCGAAATAAAAAGTAGAGTGTATTACTCGGCAGCAAAATTATTTTCACCTCGGGCGACGTATATTGAATCCCTCGCTGCGTTCAGGATTCTACTCTAGAATCCTTCACTGCGCTCTGGATTCAAAATAGCGCCCTCGCCGTAAATATGCTATTTTGCTCCCTTGTAATACAATCTACTATTTTTTGTTAACATTTCAGAGCATGAGTAAGAAATTAATATTAGTTACGTTGTTCGAAATTGGAATGTAATTAAAGTATTGTCTCTGTTTGTGGTTTGTTTCTTGAACAAAAAATAAACGAAAATAGCATAATGTACTCTTTCGTTTATTTTTTGTTTTTAGGAAATGATTTTAACTACTTAGGTATGTTTTTAAACTAATTTTACGCATTCACTATTCAGTAAGTCTAGGAAACTTTTAATAGAAATAAGTTGTTTGTAAAACAATCATTTTTATGACAACCTTTTTTGCTGACTGTACTTTAATATTGTATTGTCATCTAAACCAAAACTGTATACAAAATTTCAGCTCCATCGGACACTGGGAAGTAGGTCAAATTAAGCTTGCAAGATTTGTCCCCCACTAACTAACAAACTAACTAACTAACTAACATGGCAAATTAATAAAAAGGTTGTAAAAACCACCAGCACAAGAGAAAAGAAAATTCCATGTTCTGTGCCACCAGCCTAGCAGTCCGAAAATCTTAGGTACCTATTCTGCCGTCAATAGCATAGTTACAGTAAGTGCGCTCTCGACGGTTTCGAGAAAAACGCGGCAAAAGTTTTGGTGCGAAAATCTTCCATAAATCCATTATTTGTGATCAGATCATGGTGGTTGATACCTTAAAAGAAAGAGGACCTCAGCATCTATGTATTACTTATTTGGAAACCAATACTGAGCAAATGAAAAACAAAATAAATTCATTATTCTTGTTATAGGTACTAAGTATTTCCTAAAAACTTTCTAATAGAGAACACTTAGCATAAACACAGGAAGTGTGTATTTTACTGTATTTATGCTAAGTAACCATATACATTTAAATGGTTTATACGTTTTATTTTATCAGGCTGGTAGTAATTATATAGAAGATTGTACAACAAGTGCATAAAACGTACCATTTTACCCGAGACGTATATATCCACCCGAGCCGTAGGCGAGGATGGATAGTCAATTCGAGGGTAAAATGGGTTTAATGAATGAGTTATACTCTGCTTTTCACTTCGAGTGCGACGAAGATAAATAACAATATTGCAAAAAAGAAAAAATTAAAACTTCGACATATTGGCGGGAAGATTTTCTTTTTCTTTTTTTTTATATGTGGCAGTGGCAGGGCAGCACCGTGTTGCCCTGTATGGACTACTGGCCATAATGCTCTTGAAATACTTATTTCTTAGAAAACTTATTAATTTTGCCTAGTTTTATTAATTTAGTAATTTAACATGGATTATACACAATATTTAAGAAACAGAATGAAACAACAAATTTATTTAACGAAGTTTAATTGCGTGTGTGACTGTTTACCTGACGACCTTTGTCTTAGAGTCTGAGACTTAGACGAAGATTTTACTTTATGCACTAGGGCATAAAAAGCGATTTTATGCAGTCTATACCCAACATAAACACGAATTTTACGAGCATGAGAAGTGAAAAAACATTATCTGCTAAGTATTAATTTATTAATATACTTATTTGAAAAAAAAAAAATTGTTTCAGATATTCTGATCTGATGCCGAAAAAATCTAGTAATAAAATTAGACGGATCATGATAGGTTTAGTGCAAAAAGTTATCATTTAGTTCAAATAAAAATTTCTTTCTAACAATTAAATCACAAAATTTCGTTTCTTATTTATTTTTACTTAATTAAATCAGTCTTTACAGTTAAAAATGGCACAATGGCTAAGAATTTAGTTTTCTGACATTAATTACTCAACTCAAGTTGACTTAATAATATGTTGTGAAAAACTAAATATATGTAGCTTACTTCCGCAAAAAACACAATATGCAAGATGCACCGCCCGCCCGCCCGCAAAAAATTGCACATGCACACCACGAAAATACCAGTGCACAATACCTGCATTTAGCAAGACAGCAATACACCCTGTACCGTCAAATTCAATACTCAAATTCAATATATTCAGTATTCAATCAAATACTTAATAATAGTATTATAATCAGTCTTCTTACAAGTAATATTATTATAGAATCACAGATGTTATTGTATTAGTAAGGGAAAGTGAATTATCTGTACTAATGTTATAAAGAGGAAAGATTTGTATGTATATGTAATGAATAAACTCAAAACACTTTTAGAATGATACATTATCACTGATTAACATAGGCTATTATTTTATCCCGATATTCCCATGGAAACGGGTACCACGCGGGTAAAACCGCAAGGGTCCGCTAGTCTAAAATAGCTTTAAGTACATTTCAAACAAACTTAATAGCTAACCTTTCTTTGGGATCAAATAAACACTTATTGATCTATCAAACAACACTTGTAGATCTTATAGATACGTAAGCCGTAAAACAAAAGTTGTACTTAACTATTTTAGGAAAAAAAAAAACTTCTTTATCCATGTAACAAAATTTCAATATTAAATGAATCAATCAGTATTAGTATATCAATTACTAAGCATACATGCAGCATCGCATCTTACTGTCTGTATTTTTATACGTAACCTGAAGGTGATGTTTATGACATGTACTAAACATAATTGCAGTATCGCAGCATACTGTTTTTAAGACTAGACCACTCATTTATTAAATATTGGGAAACTGCTTAGGATTAAAACGGTATATCTTCTTACTGTTTATTTGCTTGGCTCATATCCAATTTTTATACTGGAAATGACTTAACATATCAGTGGCATAGATGTCATACTGTGGTCTGGCCGAGTGACTCTGAACAAGAACTTTTGCAGTAAGTGTACCTACTGTAATCATGCTTAGTGATATAAAAAAATTGCTCGACTTACTGCAAATTTTTGATTGTTAAATTTGGATTAAAAAACGATTCAAAAAAATGGGTAAGATGAAAATGTAGATCTCGCTATCGCATCGTGATCACGGCTGTATACCTAACTCAGTTTTGACAAAAATCCGAGTTACTGTAACTATGCTATTGACGGCAGTATTGTGAGGCTGGTGTTTTATTTTTAAAAATGTTCCTAAATTCATATCGCAATTTTTTTTCAAATAAGAGACTTGTTCTTTGACTTTTAATTGCTGCTGCTCATTGTCTGTCTCTATATTTTGCACCTTAGATATATTTTAAAAATGGTTGTGATTACAAACAATTTTTTGTCAGCAAAACTCAAGAGCATATTATTAGGTATGTCTAGTGATGCAAAATAATAAATAAATATCCTAATAATCCTCAGGCATTGCTTATTACCCCCGATTACAAATAACCTTCTCTGTAGTCTAGTGGTACACACCATATCGGTATCAGACCGAGAGGTCCCGGGTTCGATTCCCAGTGGGGGTACTTATATATTGTATTCGTTCTGTTTGGTAGTAGGAATTGTTCTACGTCTGCCTGGCTAGCTACAATCATTTTATCTAAGTCTGACGCCAAACAACGATGTTTGCAACATTGTTGTTTTCCGACAGTAAGAGATAAGATAGCAAGTACCTTAGTGGTTGAAGATTCGGGGAGTAGTGCGCTTCCATCTTCAGCCTTATCTTCACCTAACATCAGTTGTGATGAAGGCCACCCAGAGTGGGTAACCTTATGGGGAGTTTGAGAAGAGGCTCTTTCCTTCTGTCCGGCCCCCTCTCGAGCTTTCGATTTCGTCGGAGGGCGGGACAGGGGTTAGAACCGCCCAACCCTGACGCTAAGCCTATTAGGCTTGGCGGGAGGGCTGGGCGCGGCGGGAGACAGGCTTGTGTCTGACTGAGTCCAACATGCCAGTACCGGTATACGAAAAGACTGTATTTGCCCTCACTATAAACAAAAAAAAAGGTGTGATAAAGGCGATGTGCTACCACGTAGGGTATAAAAAATACCTATATCAATTTGAGTAGGTACAGTTTCAGTACGTATGTAGAACGCAGTATTAGAAAACTCTCTTTGTCCAAACGAAAATAAAGTTGTCTCAATTTAACAAGTGAAATACAACATGAACAAAGCGGAGGACTTGTCACAGTCCATAAATACATCACTCAGGAAGCCATCAATAACAACTAGCGGATCTGTCATCAAATAGCGATCGACGAATAAAGGGAAACCACCTACTGGCACCATCATACCTTGGTTTCCAACAATAAAGGACATTTGTGCTACCAAGACAATGAGAATTCCTAAGGTATCCTTCAATATTGTGGTTAGGATACAACTCTACGGGCGGCACCCGGCTACCGAACAGTAGGCCTTGCCCATTGTTCTAAGTCCACATGAGGTCCGAAACTTGTGGTCAAGTGATTCGTCTCGTGCTGTAAACGAACCAACCACCATATTATATACTCATTCTTCCCCCAACAACTAATCATTCTCGGAATACAACAATCACATTAAACAAACGAAGATCGCTTTTATTGTTTCAAATACATTACAAATAGAACGTCTTGGCAATCAAAACACTATTTCCAACGCTGGTGAAAGATTCAAGTGTTTTTTGAATTATCTACCGTAAAGTGATGTCAGTAAAGTTGAAGTTTTCTTGGCATCCAGTGTTAGAAGGAGCTTAACGTAGTTGTGTCTCCAGAAAACTAGGTTTATTTTGAATTATTCCTGTTAATAAAATTTAAGAGCCAGCTGGGAGCGTCCGTTTATTGACACTTAAACGACACCGTCACTTACTTTTATTTGATTGGACACTTAGATTTATACCTGAAAGGTTAATATAAAGATTTAGAACGCAACGTAAGAGTCTGTATTTATATAGGTTCATGATTAAGCATTAGACGGAATAGTTAATTAAATAAATAACGTAATTTACTCTAGCAACTAAAATACAAGTAATCTCTATTCAAATGTTTATTTTCCAAATCGTGTTGCATAGCATTCGTCAAACCTGATGTTAAGTGATAATAAGTCTGAAGGTGGAAGCGTGCTACTCCCGAAATCTTAATCCACTGAAGAACTGGCTATCTTATCTCTGACAATGTTGTTTTTACTTTGAATCGTCAATCCATACTAACATTATAAATGTTAAAGTGTGTTTCTTTGTTTGTCCGTCTTTCACGTCAAAACAAAGGCTACTTTTTATTCCGGAAAATCATCACATTATTCCCGCGAGATAACGTCGTGTAGTTGGGCCACGCGGGCGAAGCCACGGGTGGAAGGCTAGTAAAATTATATTTATCATTAAAACCCGTTTTAGACGTAAGTAAGTATTTTTTTTTACCACGAACATAATATATAAAAATACTTATTTTTTAACGCCACCTGTTACTAAAATAGGTTAAGTATTAAGTATAGCATCACTGACGAATTGGAATTACAACGTGTTAAGTAAAAACTTAAAAAGCATTGTGATAATATAGTATATTTCATTACGAGTGCGGAAAGCCTGTCATTGCAAAGAGTTCCGACAAAATATGTCTACCCGAGCCGAGGCGCAGCCGAAGGTGGGGGTTGACAGTCGGAACAAGTTGCAATGACGGTTCCGGACGTGTACTGTACTAGTATATTATGATACAAGTGAGCTAAGGTTGCTCATTATACACGAGGCTGTGGGTTGCAGCCCGAGCCGCAGGCGAGGGCGTAAATCAGCCGAGTATCTAGTGAGTAAGTTGCTCACGAGTTTCATACGCACTTTTTCAACACACTTGCGAGGAAAAACAAACATTTATTGAATTTATTTTATTTATTTATTTAATTAAGTACACGAAAAATTACAATAAATGGTACTAACTTATTTTAATTTTTAGTTTTTTGCATTCACAATGCAATTTTTATAATAGAAAAATGGAAAATGAAGTATTTAGAAAAAATTCAGCGAAAGGTCGTGGGTTCGAGTCCCATCGGAGCTAGTTGTGAGACGGGTCGATTTTTTCTAAATACTTCATTTTCCAAATGGTACTAACTTAACAGTGTCATATAAACCAGTGTAGGTTTTACCAGACACTGACATTCGTCTGCAAATACTCATATTATGTAATATTAATTACCTATTCGCAATTATACTTAGGTATCAACTACAATAGTATATTATGATACAAGTGAGCTAACGTTGCTCATTATACACGAGGCTGTGGGTTGCAGCCCGAGCCGCAGGCGAGGGCGTAAATCAGCCGAGTGTCTAGTGAGTAAGTTGCTCACGAGTTTCATACGCACTTTTTCAACACACTAGCGAGGAAAAACAAACATTTATTGCATTGAAAAAGGGCGCAAGTTTTTTTTTTTTTGTTTAATACATAACATAATTATAATAACTTAATATTAGATAAGGGAAAAAGCGCGCAATTTTTTTTTTTTTGCACGCGCCAAATGTAAGTTGATTGATTACATACAGCCATACAGCCTACTTCAAAATAATTATAATAATAGTGATAAAATGCAAATGTTTTATAACAAATTATTGTGGATAATAAAGTTAACTGTTATGGTTTCGACGTACAATAGAGCTTATGATACGAAAAAAAACTCTATAAAATGGTGATGCATTTAATCACTTTATTTAACACTAGAGAATGCCCATACTTAGTTTGCGTTGTATTCGGTTATATATAAGTATCGCCCTTTTTAGTAAAACTACAATTTTCCTTTGACCTTTCTTTTGCCAAGGTCTAATGTAGGTACTACTATTTCATCAAAATCGACTTACTGGTTTAGGCGTGAAAAGGTACCTATGAGACAGACAGAGGTAGGTACTTTTGCAATCATATTATCTATACATATAATAAAACAGAAACGGAAAAAAGTCTGTACATGAAATATTTTTTAAAAATAATTACTGCTATGTGATGTGTACAGGATATAGACCCCAAAACAATAGATATTAAAATTTTTGTCTGTTTGTCTGTTTATCTGTTTGTCTGTTTGTCTGTTTGTCTGTTTGTCTGTTTGTCTGTTTGTCTGTTTGTCTGTTTGTCTGTTTGTCTGTTTGTCTGTTTGTCTGTTTGTCTGTTTGTATGTTCGCTTTTCACGCAAAAACTACTGGACGGATTTTTACCAAATTTTGTGTAGTAATAACTTATAACCCGGGTCAACATATAGGGTACTTTTATTGCGGGGAAATGTCATTATATTTAAAATAACGTTGACGAACTTATATTTGCGGACGTCGGTATGTTTGCTTTTCACGCAAACACTACTGGACGGATTTTTGCCAAATGTAAAATCACCTATAGCAGAGTTGCAGGTTACCCAAATACTATCTAAATATATAAACAGCTTCTCAGTTCCGACAATATATTTTATGACAATCACATAAGTACTATACAAAAGACAAACAGTGACAGTGAGTAATGTGGCAGATTACATCAAGGACTACACTGCCAGCCAGTACTACTTATACTCCAACAAGCTAGTTCTATAATAAAATAAAATCTGTATAAAGAAGACTTCATTGGTTTTCCTACTACATAAGTCTCAATGAAGTTAGCCTTCAGCTACGAAGCAAGGACATAATATATAAGGCTACCCCATCAAGGAATTAAATCTATTTTTTTCACTTGCTTTATTGTAATTCATCATTAAGATATCAATTTAAGTCGGCATTACCGAATTATGAATAACTAGCTTCCGCCCGCGGCTTCGCCCGCGTGAAATTAGTTTTTGTCAATCCTGGTCCCTTATGTCTAAGAGACTCTTACAGGGGCCAGCCTCACGATGTGTACAAAAATATTTTTAAATGACCTAATTTAAAACATTTTTGTACACAACGTTTGCTGTTTTGTTTTCATTTGTTAAAATGTGGAGATTGTTTGGACTCGATACTCGCGAGCAGGCCACGTATAGTTGGCCATGCGAAAAACAGTTTTTCTCTAAATGGACACCTGCTACTTTAAGTGTTTGCCCTTGCGCTTTGTTAATGGTCATTGCGAAGGCTGGTTTGAGGGGAAACTGGATTCTTTTAAACTGAAACGGTAAATCTGTAGGGATCATGGGTATGCGTGGAATCAAAACTTCTTCATCTTTAGCTATACCTGTCATTATAATTGCTCTAATAATATTGCGTCCTAGCTGCGTAATTTGCAATCGAGTCCCGTTGCATAGTCTCGGCGCTTCGAGATTTCTCAATAATAAAACTGGAACCCCAACTTTCAGTCTCAGCTTATGAGACGGCACTCCTGACAGCTCTAAAGAGTTTAGAAACTCGGTAGGATAAGACGTCACCTGTTCACTGTCCATGACAATATCTACTGACAAATATTCGACAACATCGCCTTGCACATGTGACATCATTCTTTCGTTGATCTTTCCCACGATTTCATTGGTCGGTGCTAATATTGCCCTTTCACACAGCCATTCTCTATTCCTCATGTTATATTCTAAACCGGGATAGACGTTGTTTTTAAGATCTTCCAAGTTTTGGACAGCATTACAAAATTCTTGATTTAATGTAATCATGCCGTTAGCGTCCGTAGTCATTCGACCTTCACCGATTTTCAATAGAGCAGTTGCATATTGCCCCGATTGCGTATCATTATGTAGTTGTACTCGCATGTTTTTAGTGAGACAAAATTTTTTTACATGCACCCATAATGTAGACGCTTTCAAACATGCATTTATCTCATCTGCTGGAGTGCCTCTAGTAATGACAGGTAGTGTCTGTCGAAAATCACCAGCAAGCAGCACTACCATCCCACCCATTAAACTCGGGTTACTTCTGATATCTTTCAGAGTCCGATTGAGCGCCTCGATCGCTTTTTTATGCGACATTGTGCACTCATCCCACACCAACAGCTTGCATTGCTGTAGCATTCGGCCACGATCGCTGTTTTTTGTGATGTTACACACTGGAATTTCCTCATGATGTAAATTTAATGGGAGTTTAAGTACTGAATGTGCCGTGCGGCCACCATCGAGCAGCGTCGCTGCAATTCCAGAGGAAGCTACAGCAACAGCTATTCCTTTGTCTTTGCGAATTTGGGCTAAAAGTAAATTTAATAAAAAAGTTTTTCCAGTGCCTCCTGGCGCATCTAAGAAAAACAATCCACCCTCACCATTATAGATTCTTTGCACAACAATATCAAAGACTAATTTTTGTTCCGTGTTTAATCGAGGAACTGACTCTGATATTTGTTGCTGTAAAGAAGAGACATTGTAGTCCAGTTCTCTTATTAAATCACCACTGACTTCTCCGATTCTTTGTGGCCGGTTCATTCCAAAATCTGATAATGTCTTCCCAGATATAGCCATCACTTGGTCTTCAATCTTAGTTAGCGCCTCGTTATATACTAAATCATTATATGTGATATTGGGATTATTTTGTTGTAGTCTGTGCAAAATATCGTCAGACATATCATTTTGGTACTTTTCCCATAATATCTGAGGATTTGAAAGACCACACGTCGCTATGAGAATGGCAAAAAGATCTCTCACCTTAGCTGCTGATCTACATTGTGCAGCCTCTTCTAATGTCGAGTCCCAATGATTGTCATTCTCTAACAATCCTCTAGTTTCACAGGCTTCTCGGAAGGTAACAAACGTTTGACCGTTGTAGTTCTTGAGATCATTGAACGAAGTTGGCCCACGCACGTGGTGTAGCAGTAGTCTCAAACAAAAGCATTCAATGTTGCTAACGTGGACAGTATAGACCCGTCCTAATGCATCCCCAGATTTAACGCCAGGCCAATTCAGAACAGCAGATCCTTGAATTCGGCGTTTCCAACATTTTCTACCTGCATCCCACGTGTAATACCGAGGTACTTGAACGTACAAAAGTGTTTTTGCGAATTCATCTGATCTGCAAAGGTCAAAAAAGGCGGTCAAAGTGGTTTTTGGTGGTGTTGTCACTCGCTGGTGAAAATTATTTTCATTAAAATAAATTCGTTCACCATTCTCTAGATGCACACTGAGGTGCGTAACAGTAGGATGCCTTTCATGCAAAGGAAACCCTAACAGGCGCCATACAGCTTCGTTGCTGCTGACATAGCGACCAGACTGAAACGTTTGTACTTCGTCTACTGGGTTTGAGGACTCTGAGCTTCTGAAATTAAAAATAGCTTGATCGCTGCCTTTATTAATATATTTGCAGATGTATTTGATTGCACGTACGGAACCGCAAGCTTCTACATTTATATGGGCGTTAAAAGTTTTTAATAGGACAGGCGAATATGGTACTACCCAACTATTGTCGACAGAAACTTGACTACCATTTCGGAGTTTAACAGATGCCGTCCGGCCTCCGTCTTCTGGTGCTCTTCTACGATACATCGGGTAGCCGTTCTCATTATGGAGAGTCTCTTTCAGTAGGTTGCGAGGAAATTTTTTTGTACATTTACGGTCTTTCATGCACGGGCACAGAGGGTTTTCAGCCCCGCATGGACCATGGATCATGTTTTTCATAACAATATCATAAAGTGCCTTGTCATTGTTAGGATCTGGTATTTCAGCGCTTATAATTTTATCGATTTGGTCAGGTCGCAATTTATCTTTTAACCAAAGCAAAATGTGGGCATGTGGGAGTCCTCGCTTCTGCCACTCAATGGAATACATAAAGCATTGCACTTCTCCAAAAACCCTTCCTTTAGTAATTACAGTCATAAGCTTTTTAACTTTTAACCTAAACACTCTGGCAATGACATCGTGCCTATCGTTGGCGCTTTGACCTGGCATTAATTCGTCAACTATTTCAGACCAAGATGGATTGCAGGTGAAGGTTACAAATAAATCTGGTCGACCATACGTACGCACATAGGCAAATGCGTCTTGAGTATACTCGTGTAAGTATCGGGGACTGTTCACAAACGAAGAGGGCAGAATCACCATTTTACCTATATTATTAGGGTTCACGTTGGCATCATTCGATACAGCATCTTGGAGATGAATATAATTTTCGGCTCTTAGTTTTGTTTGATTTAAAGATATGTATCGCAATCTTTCGCTTTCAACCTTCACGTACATATCAACATAAAACTGGTTAGCGAGCTGTTTGCATCGTTGTATTACGTTAAAATCGTCTTCGCGTATCATCATATGATAGGCATAAAAGTCCATGCTCGATACTTTTTTGTTGGGCAAGGGGAGCTTGGTCACTGGATTGACTTGTGGAATTTGAAAATGGTACCCCTCTTGCCCCTTGCTAAACATAAGCGGGTATTGTAATGCGTCATAAAACTTGTGTGTGTCCGGCACCCTGGTCAATGTATTGTCATGGGTTTGTAAAACAATATCACGCGATGCGAACTGTTCACCACACACCATGGCGGCGACTTCGTTTATTAAGGGTGCATTATAACGTCTTTCATGTTCCCCGCTTGGCGTACGATCTGGGTGTATTACTAATTTGTAATTTTCCCCTGGCATTCTTTCTAAGGCTGTTTTGAAGGTGTTAATGAGGTTATTATGTTCGTGCAACATTCTTTGAATTTTTAAAACAATGTCCCTCTCAACTCCTTCAATATTTTGACATCTGCGGTCAACCTCGCTGTTTTCGTCTCCCATAAAATAAATCTGTAGAAATTTTGGTTGATCATTGTTTGTGGGAAGCAAAGAACCAATCCTATGATAAACTTGCCCTTGTACCGTAAATGTGGGTGAGAATCCAGGCATGATGACCTCATTACCCACACCAAATGATGTCATCTGAAAGCAAGAATTGTACTTTCTTATTCTGTTTAAAAATCGCCGAGATTCATTGCTGTCATATAGAAATAAGGATTTGAGTGGCTCCTCGGGGTCACCAAGCGTTGGTACTGATACTTTGCCTCCAGAACAGCACATACCTGGGGTCTCTTCCTTCCACTTGAGTGCATCACAGTGTCTGCATTTATTGGCCATTCTACCTATGAGGACTAATCGATGATTAAAGTAATCAATTAACGGATCATAATCAAAAGCAGCATCGGCAAATGCCTCCCACGTATTCATCGTAAACGTACGTCTCCTTTCTGCTTGCCGCTCGGAATTAATTAAACGTCGTCTACGTGTTTCTTCGGAGGTCTCTGCGGCTATGTACGAAGCTTGACGCTCAGCATCTAAGATTTGGCGAGCTTGGGTCTGCTGAGAGGTCTCAGCAGCTCTTTGAGCCGCGTGACGCTCGGCATCAATAACGTGGCGAGCTTGGGTCTGTTGAGAGGTCTCAGCAGCTCTTTGAGCCGCGTGACGCTCGGCATCAATGACCTGGCGAGCTTGGGTCTGTTGAGAGGTCTCAGCAGCTCTTTGAGCCGCGTGACGCTCGGCATCAATAACGTGGCGAGCTTGGGTCTGTTGAGAGGTCTCAGCAGCTCTTTGAGCCGCGTGACGCTCGGCATCAATGACCTGGCGAGCTTGGGTCTGCTGAGAGGTCTCAGCAGCTCTTTGAGCCGCGTGACGCTCGGCATCAATGACTTGGCGAGCTTGGGTCTGCTGAGGGGTCTCTGCAGCCCTTTGTGCAGCATGACGATCAGCGTCTAAATTATGACGGGTCTGCATGTGCTCAAAAGTTTCAGCAGCCCTTTGAGCTGCGTGACGCTCGGCATCTAAAGCCCGACGGATCTGTGAATCCTCTTCTGATTCCAGTGATCTAGCAAGTTTAGCAGCCCGAGCTCTGCTAGAGCTATTAGCTAAATTGGACTTTCGTTTGCGAGGCATCGTAGAAAAACAAAAATGAAATGAATCGAACAAAACAGATGTACAGATTAATATTTATTATATTAAAAAAAACCTTTAATAAGCACCTACTCGGTAAAAATTATGCGCTCATCCCACGGCGATGTCAATTAAACACATCGTCCGTCACGTTTAAATGGAAAAAAAGTAACTAAGTAATTAAATTATCAATATTTATTTACAACCAATGCATAAAAAAGTAGGAGGTTAGTAGCTTAGGTTAGTTTTACACCTACTACGACCTCTTAGATTAATTAAAAAAAGGAAATAAAAGCAAATCGGATTTTTTTAAAGTAACGGAAAATATCTTACCTACTTTTAACTATGAACTAAAAGAAATATCAAGTATGTACAAAATTAATTTACAGGACCTAATTAATAAAAAACACTTAAAAAGTTATACGAAACAAAAAAAATCGAACAAAACAGATGTACAGATTAATATTTATTATATTAAAAAAAACCTTTAATAAGCACCTACTCGGTAAAAATTATGCGCTCATCCCACGGCGATGTCAATTAAACACATCGTCCGTCACGTTTAAATGGAAAAAAAGTAACTAAGTAATTAAATTATCAATATTTATTTACAACCAATGCATAAAAAAGTAGGAGGTTAGTAGCTTAGGTTAGTTTTACACCTACTACGACCTCTTAGATTAATTAAAAAAAGGAAATAAAAGCAAATCGGATTTTTTTAAAGTAACGGAAAATATCTTACCTACTTTTAACTATGAACTAAAAGAAATATCAAGTATGTACAAAATTAATTTACAGGACCTAATTAATAAAAAACACTTAAAAAGTTATACGAAACAAAAAAAATAATTTTACTGGATCGAAAAATGTAATTCTCTATAGCGCAAATTTTTCTAATCGCATGCGTCCGACAACGACGTCTGCCCTCACGTGTCTGCCCGTTCGGGTAGGCATAGTTAGATTCGTGCGCTCCCCCACCACACGACAGCGCCGCGCCGTTGCCTGCCGCAGATGCCGCCACACTTCGGCGAATGTGCGCGACGACGACCGACGGCAGCGGCGGCGATGCAGAGTATTCGTTAAAAGGAATTTAAACTTCAAAAGCGAACTTTTTTTGTAACTTGATACACCCAAAACTTCTAAATTACATGTTCCTAGGTTCAGTGATTAAGATTTCGTATACAAAAAGTTTGGCTTTGTAGTTCCAGTTCCGAATCCGTTCCGTTCGAATTTCGGGAATTCCGTTTGTAGAAAAATTCTGCACATCCTTTGAGACCTACGTACCAAGATTCATGGTCTTATCTTCAATTCAACCCCTATTTCACCCCCAAACTGGTAAAAATTTCAAAATGCTAGAACAAACGATTTTTTGTTTCTTATGACGTGATATTTGACGAACTTGCATACTAACTTTCAACCCTTATTTCACCCCTTAGCTGGTCGAAATTTCAAAAATGCTAGAACAAATGTTTAATGATTTCTTATCAAGTACTTAAATATAAAGTTTCATGGTTTTATCTTTTAAAATTAAGAAATCCCATACAAACTTTCAACCTCTATTTCAACCCCTTCATCCCTTTTTTCGAAATAAAAAGTAGCCTATGTTCTGTCTCAGGGTCTAAAGATTGTCTGTACCAAATTTCATCAAAATCGGTTGCGAGGTTTAAGCGGGAAAGCGTAACAGACAGACAGACAGACAGACAGACAGACAGAGTTACATTCGCATTTATAATATTAGTTGGGATTAATATTTATTTAGAAAACAAATAAAATTAAAATTTCTCAAAAGCTCACATAAATCGAGTGATCATCGCAAATGATGCGCTAACAAAACTTCGTACTACACTTTGTTGCGTTCCGGGAACACAAGTAGTCGCATAGACGGTTGTAAATTAACTTAATTGCCACCATTTTAGTAGAAAACTTTTTACTGGGACATTTTAGGGTGCTACCTCCTGCGGCTTCGGGAGTAAAGCTGGCTGCTGGGCAGTAAAACAATAAAGTTGTCCCTAGTACTGTTAGCCCTTTGTCAGTACTTACAATCAGTGACATTGGTCCTAACTGCCGAGTATTGTTTACGGAAACAAATGACTGAGGACAATGTGCGGACGGCGCGCTACAAAAATTCAACTGGATTCCCAATCAGCGTCTACTCGTATCATTAATTAGGCTTCATCAAATAAGTTTAATTTTTGGTTACTGATTATTTAGCTTTAGAAAACGCTTAGTACCTACTTAATAAGAATGAATTACAACTTTAAATAAATTTCCACTTGAGTGCCGTCAAAATATTGAAACTATAAGTAAGTAAGTACTTCATCTTTTTATATTGCTTTTAATTTAAAAACTGATAAAAACTGGACGAAATCAAATTTGGTGGTTAGTAGTTTGGTGAAATTTTCAAGTTTTTCCAAAAAAACCCATTTCAAAAAACATACTTTAACCAAATGGTGATCACGATGATCACTAATCATAATTATCATGTGTTTTATTGTAGTGGTGACTACCTCAGCAAGAATTACCGAGAAAACCGACTTGACGCCAAATACTCCAAGAAGCATTGGAATTTAACACACCTAGATTCTAATGAAAACATAAGAAACTATAATAACATTAATACTCAAGAATTGGCTTGATGTCTTCGCCTGTCCAAAAGGACGAACTTTTTTACATTACATTAGGGTCAAATTCTTTAGAACATAATAAGATGCGTACTGCTAATCATTAAATAGTCCTACTAATATTATAAAATGCGAAAGTTTGGTGAGTATGGATGGATGTATGGATGTTTGTTAGTCTTTGACGCAAAAACTACTTAACAGATCTGAATGAAATTTGCAACATAGATTGATTATAGGCTGGCACAACGCCTGTGATACTTTTTATATGTATTTTTCCGCGCGCTCTTGAAACCGGATGTAAAATGTGTCTCAGGAAACCTCAAGCTGCCTACACTCCAAATGTCCAAAAAAAAATTCAATTAAAACTAGAAATAACATGCTTTTGATGGGGATACGTACATTACTGAAAAAATGAATGATGTTGATTATTATAGGATTTTCATAAAACAGTTGCATTCTTCTGAAATATGTTTGGCGCTTGAAAACCGCTTGGTAAAGTTCCTATTAAGTCCGATTTACATTGGTCGAGTACAGTGGTCAAGTGTCGAAACGTGACTCGCTACTGCTAAATGCTACTTTAGCTTATATAAACTGTGTTACTGTGCTTCTCTACTTCACTTCACCTAAATCAAAATATAAGTAAATTAGACATGCATTTGTTCGCGGGTCATGATAAATAGGTAGGTAGTATTTTTTTTTTTTTCACCAGGAATCTTTAAAACTTATGTGAGTTTATTTTTTTATCTATAAAACACTCTCTATATATATAGGCACATACTTGTTTTGCTATCAAATTATGGGGGCTTACTCATCGAAATTAACGACATTAAAATATCAACAAAAAGACATTGGCAATACCTAACCTATACAATTTCATATTTAGTTTGGTTTGACGACCGATTTGGCGCGGGAGTATACCTGCCTTCTGCGCCAGTGGTCTCAGGTTCGGTTGCCGAACAAGACAAATATTAACTATTTATGAGCTAGATAATTGGTGTGATTGTAAAATATATAAGTATACATACTTATATAGGGCAGAGGTACCCTTTGTGGCCACTTTAAGGATTTTTTGACTTTTAAATAAATAAATAAATCATTTATTCCGCAAGTAACGTGGTAAGTATACAAAAAGATCTTAAATAAAAACAATATTTTCTACACGTTACACCAAACATTTGGCAAGCAGAAATTTTAAGTAGGTAAGTAATAGAAATTTCAATTCTACAAAACTAACAATAATGAATAATTTGAATAATAATAAATTTGAATGTCAATATTCTATTCTATAAAATTATCAATAAAATCTAATGTAAATGTCTACTATATATCTACCTAATTATTATTTGTAATTTCAAAATAGTATATTAGTTATGTCTTAAATTCAAAATAATCTTTAACAGAGTAAAAACATTTATCAATCAACCACTTTTTTAATTGCTTCGCAAACAATAATGTTGGTAACTCTCTAATGTTCATTGGTATGTGGTTGTAGATTAAAGAGGACATAACGTTACAATTCTTTCTACTCAGCATGCTTTTGCAATTAAGGACCAAAATCTTTGTTGGATCTCTGCGCGAGAAAGTACTTAATTGCGAAGATTGTGCAAACAAATAAGGGTGTTTTTTCACAAAACAGCCCACTTCCAAAATATACAAGCAAGTTAGCGTCAGTAATTTGTGTCCTGTAAAGAGCGGTCTACAGCTATCAAAGGGTTTCGCACCATACACGCTTCTGACGCATTTCTTCTGTGCTATAAAAGCTTTATCAAATAGGCAAGAACTTCCCCACAAAAGAAGGCCATACCTAAGAATGGAAACCACATAGCCGTGATATGCCAACAGGGCAGCGTCTTCTCCTGCAGTACTCCTAATTCGTTTCAAAGCGTATACAAATCTATTAATTTTTTGCATAAGTTTTCTATGTGACTCTTCCAGTTGCAGTTTGTATCGAAAGTTAACCCTAGGAAAATAGTTTCTGAAGACTCTTTAATTATTTCACCTCGGAAAGACACATTCAGATCTGATAACCTCGCGTTATAGTTTGCAAACTGAACAAGTTTCGTTTTTGAAAGATTTGCGCGAAGCTCATTTAAATCTAGCCATTGCATTACGTCATTTACACATAAATTTAAAGTGTCATTGTAAGGAATGTCGCTATTTTTATCCTCTGGTATAATACTAAGACACAAATTATATCTTAAATTATAGATAATTTATCTACCTTTAAAGGTACATTTTTCAAATTTATAAAAGTAAATTAGTTTTTTTTATATTACACACAATGTGTGAGAGGTGCCAAATGTACCGGGTTTGGCCACTTACTGATAGTTAAACTTTTGTAAGTATTGCGAAAAATCAAAACCAAACCCAGGTAAAATCAATATATTCTAATGTGCTAAAAACCAGTCAATTGCAAAACAACAAGTTAATTGTAAAAAAAAATATCTTATAATTTTCATACAAAACATTTTTACAAACAGAAAATGGAATTTATTGAAAAAAAATCTTATGACATAAGGTATTCTAACGGTTGTTTTATAACCTTAAAATACCTTATTTAATTGCCTTTATTAATAATGGCTAAAAGTTGTTTAGAAAACTTTTAGAGCAAAAAGTGGCCAATACCGGTACAGTGGCCAAAACCGGTACGCCTGCCCTATATACAGCCCAGCAATCAGAAGAGTCACTAATTATTGGATTAATTAAGGGCATCAATTAAATTGTTGAAAACGTTCCTACTTTCAAGTGACTTTACGTTGAAAGTCATGATAGTCAATCATTGTCAACGCAACAATAAGTACACCTTCCAAAGAAGCCATTAAACATAACACCTCAATAAAATGTTTGTAAACAAGCAAAGCCCTCCAGCTGGGCAGAGACACCCGCTGACGTCCAAGCAAAGACAATACAAGCTTAATACTTCCCCATGACTCACATGCTATAAATAAAATCATTGTCCAAAACTCCGACGGTACTTACAGGAATCACGACTCGATTGTTGTCGCCTCTATGCTAAACCAGACTAATAATTTGTTCAAAACAAGACACGATACGCTTTCGTCAAAGGGTCACAGTGTGACGCCTGACGAAACTCTCGCGTCTTTTGTCGATGACAAAACAAAGCAACACGTCAACACCCTCGCTTCTTTTATTGAAATCTACTAACAATTCCGCGACTGTCGAATGTTAGACAAAAAGTTGGAACGAATCTCTCGCCTATTGAAAATCTCGCAACAAACGATAATGAACGAAGCTATTTTTGAATTATGACCTTTATTTTTACAAAATGCCTGTATTCAAAGTTAGTAAGTATGTTCTATTTGACTTTCACGAATTAATTCCAGCAAGAATTTTTTACAAAAGGTTTTCAGTAGTGTTGTATTATTATATTTAAGAAATCAAATTAGGTGTTCAGTGAAATCACAAACGTGCTCATTCATATAATTTGGTAATAGATGCTTGTTTGGCTATGATGTTGTAAAGAGGCAGCAACAGAGGTGAACAATCAACAAAAACTAGTCACCGATCGGTGAGCTAAACATTTTTTGGTGGAACGATCACTGGACATGCACGACTTTCGTGTTTGATCGAGAATACCAGCGAGGCGGTGGAATGCCGCGGATTCATTTCTCGTGAGAACTGATAATGGAGACTGCAGACAGCAACAAGTGCCGTCCAATATTCTTGGGTGATTGTAGATTTTCGCTAAACAAATGCTTTCGTCACGCTACTAAACTTTTCAAGTCTTGCGAAGTAATTTTGTTCAGTGTCTGCTAGAATTATAATTGCCACTTCCTCTTGAACTTAGGTCCTGAGAATTGTGTCAAGCAGAGTTTCCATAAAGCGTGTCGAGTTTGAACGATTTGGTGCATGAATGCATGTTAATAACCTTAACTGATTTGAGTATTTCATTCATAGTTTTCTATCATAAAAATTTAGTACAATTTTATTATGATCTTTGTGCATGAAGGTTGTAGGTCTGTATGAGTGTTCAAGAAACTTCTTTATTTGTAATACTTTCAATTCATGATTGAACGATTAATTTATCTTCAAACTTTATTAAAGTTTTTCTTTTGCTAATAACGTTAGATGATTGGCTAAGCCACGTCAATTAAAATTTATTTTTCCCAAAGTAAATTGGTAGAAAATAAAGTAGTAATTCAATCATCTTGGTCATCAGCTTGGTTTTTAGCAAACACCGCCCAACGGTCACAGCGTCCGTAGCTCAATCAGGCGACAGTGTGTCGAATGGCGGTCCGACACGTGCGTGCACTATCCGCTGTGAAAATCGATCACCAAAACTTTTCCGAAAAACTAGAGCCAACGGCCGATTACCGATAATTATCGACGCCCCGTAAACCGAACACGATCCACCTTCGACCACACTCGGTCCGATATAACTGTCGTCGCCATTTTGTTATCTCTAATTGCCGCAATTCAATTTTTAACCATTCTCACGCGCCGCAGTGTGAGAACAATCGCAGACGGATCGTTTAGGAATTGGCTCTCCGTTATGCAAACGTTATAATATCGAACTCTATGGTTTTACGTATGGGAAACAGATAGGCTGGAAAAATGGGCACATTTCACTAATAAAGAGCATCGCGTGAGAACCTGAAATTCTACCATTCACAATATTAAAAAAGTTTACAGTTATCAAATGCCATTTAGGTATCCATTGGTGAATTTAAGTGTTATTTTTGATTCTGCATCACTGAGTGGCTGATGATTTACTTAAACAATTAAATTTATAATAATTTCTTAGCCAACTAAAAGTTTGCTTTGTTATAAATATATACAAACAGAAACCTTATTTTTTTAACTGGAAAGACGATATCGTAATTTAATAAATCTTTCACTCCTATGACAGGATAATAAAAATATAAGATTAATTAAAAAAAATAAGATGTTGGCTTGCAATATTTTTCATACAAGTACCTACCTAGATCAGCCCCAGTAGACAAGTGGCTTTCTATTAGCGATATTGTCAGTAAAATGTATGGGATTGACATTAGCGATTGATATGTCATGTCACGTGAGCGCTAGTGTCAATCCCATACATTTTCTTTCTATTCTACTAACGGTATCGATAATAGAAAGCCACTTGTCTAGGCCCCCTGTAATCCACTTCATCTGACCTATATTGCACTATTTGGCACCTAGATCATTTCCGGTTCGGTTCCGGTTCCGGTTCTTTTTCGCACTATTTCAAAAAATAACGAAACCTCACTATGGTGTTATTATTTTATATATACATATTTTTACCACCTAAATTCGTTTTAATATTTAATGATTTGTTTAGCCATAGATAATAATTACAATATGAATAACAATAAAACTTAACGTTTGTTACATGCAAAATGAAAAAATATTACACATAAGATATGAGCTTTTAAATACTCAGGCAAAACCTCATCATTGCAATGAATGTGATGTCGTGCGACATTTATATTATTTCTGACCTTCATCAACCCCAAAGTTAATACTTACATGCGTATTAAAAAACTATTCCCTGTTCCAACATCCGCCTCCGAGACCCGCCCAGTTTTCCGGTAAACTTGATTCGTCATGTCCAATTAAAATGGAGGCACGACTTTTCCCATCGAGACAGTGATCTCCGAAATTATGAAGGTGCTAGATACGATTCCCTTATGTGCCGTAAAAGCATTTTTGTTAAATTATTATAAAAGCTCCTTCAGACAGGTCTGGTTGTGGCACGGAGGTGAGGCAAGCATGGTCCCGCCAAACTTTATATGGGTTGGTATTGCTTAAATGTCTGACAATCCTCACTAGCATCTTATGATGAACAACCGCCACGTTGATGGGAACTTAACATCTAATAAATAAGTGGAACCAATGAACTAAAATAAAACTGATGCTATGCTTAAAAAGATAACAGACAGAGATACCTTCGTAGGTATTTAAAGCATTAAAATGGATTTCTTAATTATTATACTTAAATCGTTGGAAACCTCATCTAGGCATTCTTCCATCCGTGTCGCCGACGACAGCCGTGACCACAACAGTGGGTTCCCACGCGTGTGCCTTACTGAAATCGTTTTTGTGTCCAGCATTCCATTTTTATACAAAAAAGCGCCGGATTCGATCACGTTTTATTCGGACTACGCCTTTCGCGCCGATTGGACTTCGATGGCATCCGATTACATAATTTATTTGAACAGTTTAAGTAAATAAAGAACAGGTTTGTGCGGTTTTGTTCACCTCTTGCTTAGGCTCTTCCTTTTCTTTCTCTTATGCCCGAGCTTCACCTGCGTCTTATGCCATTAATTAGCGCGCTATTTGATATAATACGCAGGTGTAGCCGGGTCTTAGCGCACTAATATGATAAATTAGCGCGCTAAGACGCGCATGCCATTATTAATGCCGTTAGGCGTCACGCAGGTGAAGCCCCAGCGTTATTGCAACATGGTCTTAACTACTTCTGTTGGAAGTCAAATTATAAGTGAATAATTATATCATTTGGCCATTTTACTGTGGTGCTGCGCTTGACAAGTTTGATAATGTCAATTTACTGTTGCCAAGCATTCAGAAGTTCTACCCTTTTCGTATACATGTTCGACTGAAAGTGTTCGCTAGGAGAGAGGAAGTAGTGGCAGTGACAAAACGACAGCCAATACTGACATCCTACATTACAATATTTACTTTTACACCTTATTTGCAGTGCATTGTACCAGAGTACATAATAGTTAAACTTTAGTCTAAAAAACATTAATAATATTTTTTCATTAAAAAAAATGACTAATATTATCTGTTATGAGGTAGGTATTACCATTATTTTAAGACTGCTTTTTCATACGATAGTATCTTGAACTTTTTTTTAACGTTGCTTCTTTATAATGTGACATAGTTTAATAATACAACTAAACTAAATCCTCACAAGCAGACCGAGTTCAACGTCCGAAGCTTCATAACATTAATGTATGTTATTAACATACCACCCTCCCTAAAACTAACCTGCTTCCTCATACACTAACGCTGCAGAATTGTTCAAATACTTGCTTTGAACCACCCATGACCCATATTATGTGCTAAGGCTCATATTACTTTACGAAATAGTAATTGAGGGGAAAATGGACAAGCAGATCGGAGTAAATAGTAGCTACCAAGGTAAGATTTCAAAGAAAACTGTGTACGATTGCAAATTATTTTTACTTTTTTAATTTTTATTGAAAATGAAGTACTTATTGAAAAAAAATCCACCCGTTTCACAATTAGCTCCGATGTGACTCAAAACCATGACCTCTCACTGTCTGGGCGAATGCTCTAACCACTGAGCTACGTAGTCGTTCGATTTATTTGCTTTTAGGTGCAATTCCACAAAATATTAGCATAAAGTACTGTAGCTTATATTTCACATTAGAGCTAACTCCGCCTCTAATGTTACACCTATACAAATTACAAATATTCGCTTCACTTCTCTGTGTTTCAATGAAATCAACTGTAAGCAAATCTTAATCAGCAGCCACTGGTGACCACGACCCCTGGAAAGGGGTAAACATTAAACTAAAAATCCGCATAAGACAATTTTTTTTTCTTTTTAATATAACTTTTATTAAGCTTTCCACTTGCGGCTTTGCCCGCGTGAGCTATATGTCGGTTTCCCGTGGGAATGAAATATTTTTCCCGGAGTAAAAAGTAGTATATATGATATTCCAGACTATATCTGTGCCAAATTCCATCCAGATCCGTTTCGCCGTTTCACCGTGATTGAGTAAAAACATCCAAACTTTCACATTTAGGTATAATATTAGTAATAAGATGTAAGATGCGCGTTTAAACCCGTAAAAGATGTTTTATTTCAAGATACTTGCTCTTACAAAAGGAGCATTTCTTTGAAAATTTGTTTATCAAGTTGAACGGAGTCAATATACAGCCCGCAGTGAAGGCGAACATAAGCCATGTTCTTGAACCGATCTGTTCTAGATAGGGTGTTCACTGAGGGAGGTGTAACAGGTGGCAAAGCTAATCACTAGGGTGTAGGGAACAGTAGGGCCGCAATCAGGAGTATAATTATTATTGATCACGTGTGCTTAAGAAGAACTCTCGTGTCGGCTCCACACGTTGTTGGCACAAACATTAGCTATTTAGACTTTTAGACTTGGTTTTCAAAAGTGTCAATGTAAGTACGATGTATTGGCCAACGTGTGAAGGCGGCATCGAACGGACTGTCGTTAAGGTAATCGTCAAAATGCTACAAAACGCTGCTTATAAAATTTTAATTCCCTAAACAATCAATCAAATAAAATCATTGATTAGATGGCGTAGCTTCATTGACGTTCATAAAAGCGTTGTTAAACCAACCTATAGTCCTACACTCCTGTCTGTTCCGGTGACGGCCGTGCCGTGACAGAGAAGTCACTTGCAATATGAAATTAGCTGTCAAAATGGACTGTCTTAAAAAAACTGTTTTAGTGTAACAGCAACGAAATACTGAGGGTCGCGACCTCGCGGATTTTATTTGACACAGTAAAATATCACCAATCAAAAAAAACGGCCGGGAGCACTAGATAAATAACTGTAAAATAACATATATTTTCATCCCATCGATTCGAAAAGCGATGATTGTTTATCTAATAACAGGGTCCAAAACGATTAATTTTTTACCTGTTATGACAAGAGGGAATAAATGAGATTTGAATTTTGAACAGCTTTATAACAGGGTCCAAAACGATGAGATTTGAATTTAGAACATAATTAAAGAAGCATTGGTTGGAGGGTAGCAAAGGGTGAGCAGTACTTAAAAAAAATTCAACTGATTTTGTATGGGGCCGGGACTTTTTTCGGGACCGAGAAATTTTCAAAAACGGAATTTTATAAAATTGAGAATATCTCGTAAACGGTGAGTCGTAGCTAAAATCTAACAAAATTTTCAACCCCCCTACGGCAACCCCGGAGATACTTATAAGAAATCTGATGGACATATATTTTTTTTATTTAATTTGTTTTTATTTCAAAACTCATTTTTTTTTTCTTGCCCGACTAGCGCTATGATTTATCCGAACGACAAAGAAAGGTAGGTAGTTTGAGTTGTCTTTACTGCTTTTCTTATAGAGGGGGATGAAAAGCAGAGTGTATTCCTCGGCCGCAAAATTATTTTCACCTCGGGCGGCGTATATTGAATCCCTCGCTGCGTTCAGGATTCTACTTTAGAATCCCTCGCTGTGCTCGAGATTCTACTCTAGAATCCTTCACTGCGCTCTGGATTCAAAATAGCGCCCTCGCCGTAAATATATTATTTTGCTCCCTTGTAATACAATCTACTATTTTTCCAAATTTTAAGTAGGGCAGGCGTACCGGTTTTGGCCACTGTACCGGTTTTGGTCACTTTTCACTTTAAAGTTATATAAATAGGAATTAAAAAACTATTGCTTATATTTATTAATGGCGAATAAAAGATTGGACTTTTAGTTAATAATTACAGCACTTAGCTTTTTTTATGTAGTACGATATTTTAGAAATAAACACCATGTTATGTTTCAAAGTTAACATTTTGTAAAATTCTTAAGCAAAATTTTAAAGGTAAAGGTTTTGAAAAATCATTTTTTTTCTACAATAAAATTATTTTATGGTTATTTAATATTTTATATCACATTAGAATATGTTTCTTCCAGATAGATAAAGTGTTATTTTCTCACTGTTGTCACAAAAAGTTGGAAAACAATAAGTGGCCAAAAGTGGGGCTGGAAATTTTAGCATTGTGCCACCTTTGGCCACTTTGCCATTAGTATGAAGTTCTCAACTTTTCATAAAGTTATTTTATTTTAATAGACTCACAACTCACCTTTAAATTACTTATGTTTAGGTTGTCCGCTGTCGCGGTAGCGGAGCGGAGCGAGTCAGCAATGCAGAGCGGCGACTGTTTCGGAATCAATAGTATTGGTTAGGGCCACTTTTCATCTAAAAAGTTATAAGTATAAATCTCCGTGCTTTATAGTGAAACGGTAGAGGAAGTGAAGCGAGCAACTTGAGTGGAGAAGCGGAGTTAGGAAGCCGTGCTTGCTTGCCCCGCTGGGCTCTCTCTCTCCGTTTCTCTGCTCGGTTTCCTCACTCGGCTCCTTTTTCATTCTTCTGTTTCTAGTGTTTCATAAAACCCTTGTTTTGCAACCTCGCTCCGGTCAATCGGAGTGGAGTTGCGATTCCATTTTTTGAAAGTAGAACCTAACTCCACCTTGAAGTCAAATGTATGAATACACAGCTCCGCTCCGCTCTATTATATGAAAAGTTACAAAATTTTGTATGTATGTGTACCTACTAGGTACACACGGCGGCATATCAGACTATACATGTTAACCTTGAGAACGCCTTTATGCCCTACGTAATAAAAGCTGTTATCGCATTTCAACTTTATGTGCTGTCGAGTGTACTTCGGAATGAGTGTATAAGAATAAGGTTTAAGTTCGTAGCGGACTCTTTGGAACTTCAAGTGTCTCTTAAAGTTAAGCAACACTCACTTGAACTTGACGTCGATCGAATCGACGTTTTTCTGATATCAAAGATAGAAAAAACCTCGTGGTTGAGCGCCCCTTAAAGCTGAGTATCCCTTGAAATTAAGTAACACTCAACTGAACGTGACATCGACGTGTTTCTGATGTCAAAGATAGAAGACCCTATCATGTTTAAGTGTCACTTAAATTTAAGTGCCCCTTAAAGTTAAGTGATGTGACACTCATATTAACGTGAAATCGGCGTGTTTTGATGTCAAAGATAGAAACCACCATAGTAGTTAAGTGGCCCTTAAAGTTAAGTGACACTCATATTTACGTGAAATCGGCGTGTTTTGATGCCAAAGATAGAAACCACCATAGTAGTTAAGTGACCCTTAAAGTTAAGTGACACTCATATTAACGTATAATCAGCGTGTTTTGATGCCAAAGATAGAAACTACCATAGTAGTTAGGTGTCCTTTAAAGTTAAGTGACCCTTAAAGTTAAGTGACACTCATATTAACGTGTAATCAAAGTGTTTTGATGCCAAAGATAGAAACTACCATAGTAGTTAGGTGTCCTTTAAAGTTAAGTGCCCCTTAAAGTTAAGTGACACTCATATTAACGTAATATCAGCGTGTTTTGATGTCAAAGATAGAGACCACCATAGTAGTTACGTGGCCCTTAAAATGAGCGATCAGTTGAGGGACACTTATCCATGACGGCGTCTTCTACCTTTTTTGACATCAGAAACACGCCATTCAACGTCACGTTCAGTTAAGATAAGAGTATCTCACTTTAAGGGGCACTTGACTTTAAAGGACACTTTACTACTATGGTGGTTTCTATTATCGGCATCAAAACGCGCCAATTTCACGTTAATATGTCATTTAATATTAACGTGAAATTGGCGCGTTTTGTAAAAAAATAAATAAATATTTTTCTAACAATCACACTAATATCGCACATAGTAAATTTCTTAAGAAACTGTGTCTACGTGAACTTAATAACGGATAAATATATATTCATGCACACAAATATTTGTCTTGTTCGGGAATCGAACCCGAGACCTCTGGCGCAGAAGGCAGGTAGTTTACCCCTGCGCCAAATCGGTCGTCGTAGATTGATTTGATAGGTTGATTTTAGAGGTGAAGACTACATAATGTTTAAATGTCCCTTAAAGTTATGTGTCCCTTAAAGTTATGTGTCCCTTATTAGTTAAGTGACACTTATCTTATCCAAACATGACATCGACGTGTTTCTGATGTCAAAGGTGGAGGCACTATTGTTTTATTGCCCCATCTACCCAAATTAGCGGATTGAGGCTAGTGCCTACACTAGCCTCAATCCGCTAATTTTCTTCTAATCAAGTGATAAAGGTATACTTATAAAGTTGTGGTAAGAAGCTAGCTGGGATTGAAATACTATTTCATGTACTGTTTTAGTCCAGAACTCGGATAAGATAGCAATTAGGCTTAAACTCAAGTCATAAATATGGTAATTTTATCAAAGTGGCCAAAACCAATGCAAACTGGGTGACCAAAACCAATGCAAAATGGCCAAAACCGGTGTATTTGGCCCCCTCCGAACATTTTGTTTTATTGAAAAAAAAACTATAAACTTTTTTAAACTTTGAAAGTTGTAACCTTAAAGTTCGATAAATTCTCCATAATTATAGATATAATTTTTTTCTCAAATACTTAAGATCATTAAGCACTAAGCGTTTAAAAGTGAAAAAATCCTTAAAGTGGCCAAAACCGGTACGCCTGCCCTACTTGTGATTTACGAGTAATCCATAATTTAAAATACCCTATTTTGGGGAATGCCAGCCTTAATAGTATCTTGTTGGCTCACGTCGTTGTTGGGTTAGCTTCAATGCACATTCTTCCAAACGATATTGCATTTAGTTACGAAACTTTTAGTTGCAGTTACCTAGTTTTTATCTTCGTATCAAATTAGTTTCGACAGTAGAAGCCGTTTCCTTATAATGCAAACGAGATCCATCAACTCTTTTTAGCACAGATCAGAAAAAAAATAGCTTTTTACATTTCATTGCAGATAGAAACTAGGTTTAAATTAGTTATTTAAATGTCATTGCAACAGCCCATCAGATGACTCCAATAAAGGGTTAGTCTCACTAGTCTACATCCAAGTGTCAATAGTGTCAACTTTTTGTTCATCTGTCATACCTACCTTACAATCCGATGTAGACAAAATTCTCTCAGGTTCGGCGCGCCTACAACTCACGCCCTATCACATTCTGACGACCTCAGTGGCCGATTGTTGTACTTTCAACAATAATTGTATACTGTTTTTCAAGGTGCCGCTATTTCTAAGTCCCCGGGTTCGATTCCCGGTCAGGTAAATGTTGAAAATGAACTTTTGAGTTGTTGTTCCCAATTTCCATAGCACAGGTACTTACTTTGGTATTGGAGCAATGTATGTTATGATGTCCAATACTTATTTATTTATTTTAGACTTGAACTTCAAATCTCAGGAACCTCTTAACTCCGACCCTGTATATTGTTTAAGCTACCTCCCAACCTCAATACGATTATTCACGACGGTGGTGTATTGACATAGATTTATTCCATTATGTGTATGTCTTCTAAATAACATTATAATTAATAGAGAGCGGTACTAATTAGCTTTGTAATCACCACGACAAGGGTGGTTTGCGCTTTACATATTCTCATTTAGGTATTACCTTTAGGTATGTTACTAAATAGGCACTATAACTAAAATATGTCATTATAAAGATTTATGCATATCCGTTATACCCATATCTCTGTTAACGGATATGCATCAAATTCATATTTTTTTTATAATTCCTAAAAAATTTACAGGAAATCTTTACAATTACTAATATGTAGGTACTTTGTTTTGTTTTATTTGTTTATTAGGGATAGACACAAAAACAAGGTAGGTACTGAACCAATTTCAAAAAATCTGTCTCCAGTAGAAAGCTACCTTATTCCCAAGTATACGTAGACAGGCTATATTTATACCGATATTTCTACGGAAACGGGTACTGATCGGGTAAAACCTCAGAAACCAGCACGTGTATGATATTCAGGGTGGGAAAAATTTATGAGCTCTGGAGGGAAGCTGCCTTTATTCCTTTAGTTAGCTCATTTTACTGAAAGAAATTTTTTTATTTATAAAAAATAAACAGAATTCAATGATTTTCTTAAGTTTGCTTTTTTCGCCCAGGAAAAGAAGCAGCTAAAATTAGAATTAGAAAAAGGATCAAATCTTTTTTACAAATATGATAAATGTAATCAAAGGAAAACAATAAAAGATAATGGATCCGATGTCGACTCGAGTCGATGTTGTACTTTAAAAGAATGTGGCCTTTAACCAAAATGAGTTTACTAAAGGATTTAAGGTATCCCTTCAGGGGCCATAATATTTTCCACCCAGTAACTATTTTGTAATTTGCACATTTCCTAAAATAAAAGTTTGGTACATTACCAAACTCTAAATATTAAGGAAGCGTTTTGTTTTTCAGCAAAACGGTTCGCCGCGAAAAGTGGATATCATAAACTTCCTTTGATTATCCTATGATATTTAAATCCGCTTATCGTGCGAGTCTTTCGTACTATATAATAAAATAATCTGTACCTACCCCTAGCATGAAAAACTATCGTTATAGTAATCGAATAGTAAAATAGTAGTTCAAAAACAGTCAAAATGCTACAGTCAAACATGTATTAAATTTCAGTTTCTTTTAAGACCGAAAGAGGCGTTGCCACAGGGTAAGAAAATACTACTACGTATTGCTCTGGTTTTTATACAAAATAAAATAATACGATCAGAATAACGGTTACCATAACGACAGCTTTTCGTGTTAGGGCTAAAGATCTTTACTATTCGATGTTTGTAGAAAACAAGCATATTATCATGCGAGCGCTAGACTCTGTGGCATCGATTGTAATTGCCTAACGAATGCGTCAGCCTAGGTAGGCCGACTTAACAAACCTGTCTAGAAATATATGTGTTTGACGTGCATGTATTTGACGCTTCTCATGCTCCTCTGTATTGAAGTGATGGTGTTACGTTACGTATATTAAAATGGTAAATGTATGTATTTCAGTATAATTACTTAAGTTATCCAATGGATCGTTAAGGCCTCCTGGGAATCATCGAAGGAAGCCGAGAAGCCTTGAATCATCCAAGGATTTACCTTGGCCCATCTTTTTGTAGAAATAGTCCTAGCAGTATAACTATTGTAAGTATCTACTGATAGCAGTATAACTATTGTAAGTACCTACCTGTAGTCATAAAAAGTTTTTTTTTTGCTTTTTTGTGTATTTTTGTAGAGACAATATTGTTACCCAAGGAAGCCTGACCGGCCCTTATGGTCCGCGCGAATTATATAGTAATTGCTGCCTTATTTCTAAAAGAATAAGGTAGCGTTTCAGTTCGGCCCCGTTCGGCCGCCCAGGCGTTGAAGGGTGGCATAATAAGTCAAATTAAATATTGTAGAGTAAGAATTAAGTATCTCATCATTAACCATTTATTGTCCACATTGCTGGGGCACTGGCCTTCTCTATGAATGGAAAAAAAAATGGCCACCACGCGGGCCCAATCCGTGTTGGTGGGTATTAATGACTGCAAATGCAGCCGGGACCAAAACGGCATAACGTGCCTTCCGAAGCACGGAGTATTTCATGAATACTCACTGTATCTCATGAACCGTGACAGCTAGACAGTTGAAATTTTCACAGATGATGTATTTTTGTTGCCGCTATAACAACAAATACTAAAAACAGAATAAAATAAATATAAAAGGAGAGCTCCCATACAACAAACGTGATTTTTTCGCCGTTTTTGCTCGATATTAATAATAGCAACAGGTAGACGCTTGAAATATTCACAGAATAAGTATTTATTTGTATATTCACTTTAGAACGAAATAATAAAAATTAAATAAATATTAAGGTCAAAAAATCACGTTTGTTGTATGGGAGCCCCCATACAACAAACGTGATTTTGTGACGTTTTTTTCTCGATCTTAAATATAGTGTCTAATGTTGTATAGAATAATATTGTACGTTATAAGTAGTGTTAATAAGTAATGTTGTGTACTCGTAGATAATGGTACGGAACCCTTCGTGCGCGATTCCGACTCACACTTGGCAGGTTTCAGTTTCATCAGGTAGGACCTCAGATCATATAATACTTTTAGTATTATATGATCTGAGGGTAGGACCTAATATAATATGTTTTAGATTTACATGAAAAGCTACTGGTACGGTTATAAAAATCTACGCTAATCGGAATTTTAATTGGGCAACTCAACTTCTATCACAATCGCTTTCAATAAATATTTCCTTCGGAAGTTTTTATTGCAAAAGAAGATCAAATTAGGAAACTGTCGTGAGAATTCCTTCTCTCCTGAATATTGCATAGTATAAGGTAAGTATCATCCTCATCATCATCCATTTAATGTCCCCACTACTGGGGCACAGGCCTTCCTTATGGATGGATAAGGAGAATGGGCCTTGACCCACCACGCGGGCCCAATGTGGATTAGTGATGTGGATAGGATTAGATTAGCCAGCCTTAAAAGGATAAAATAATTGTAACAAACATATTTTTTCTCAATATTCGTTTATTTTGATGTACACTGGTATTTTACAATGGTGCTTATATTCTACAATATACTAAAGTTTACTAAGTACAGTCAGGCTAAACCTACACAAAATATAAAATGTTCTAAAATTATAATGAACTTTGTTAATGTAGACTCACATTTGAAAATTTTATTTATAACTCTATTTACCATTTTGTTTTGGTTGATTGACTGTACTTGTAGAATAAATACAATTTATAGAATCACAAATTTATAAAAGGCTTCTTTTAAGGCTTAGTTAAACACTACTATAAGACTTTGTAATACATTTAATTATATGTATGAAACTCATACAATTATAAAGTATGACGAAAGATATACATATGATTTTGTTAGCTAGAATGTTACCAGTTACAAATTAAACAATTTCTAATAATTAATGTTTCTATTGAATATATATCTGATTTGTTTATTACACTTTCACACAATATCAACAACTAAATACAAGGACATTTAACATTTATTAATTAGAAGATATCATAATATTTAGTACTAGATTTGAGGAACTAATAACATTATTAATATTTAATTTAGTCTATAGTCGAACCACGCTACATAAAGCTCTATACATATAAGACTAATTTAGTCTTTGACATGAAAACTATGTTACAAATATATACAACTGTTGAAAATATATTCTTCTCTTTTTTAAACTTTATAATATAATATAAGTTGCAAAGGCACGGAGGATATGTAATATAGGTAGGTAGGTACTATCTTAGATAATTGATAACATAAATCATGTTAGTATTTTAGCCATAAAAAATGACAAGTGAAAATCTCTCTTAGTTGTAAAACATGAAAGTGTATACAGAGTTCACTTTACACGAAACCAAAACATTTCACAAATTTTCCTATAATTAAAAAAATTGCTGATTTCCAAACTCTATATTACATAAAAAGTTAAAAAGGTTGATATTTTTCACAAAAATATTGCATTGAAAATATTTAAATTACACCTCTGTTCAGTGTACTCTTCCCATGTCCATGCCACCAAGTTGGCCTAAGTAAGGGTACCCTGACTTGGCCTCCGTCGGCGAATGAGCGTGTGACGCGTAGTGAGAAGGATTGGTGCCGAAGAAAGAACTGCAACAAAGAAAACATTTATTAGGACAGTTTGATACTTTTTGGCTTTTTTTTTGTTGACAACGGGGTAGCATTTATCCTTCATCACACCTGATGACATGATAAGGCTGAAGGTGGTAGCGCACTACTCCCGGAATCCACAATTACTGAAGAACTGGCTAAGATAGCCAAGACTGGGTAAGATCTCTAACTGCGGGAACACAATAATGCTGAAAACATCGTTGTTATGGCGTCAGACTTATATAAGATGGTGGTAGCTAGCCAGGCGGACTTCGAACAAGTCCTACCACCAACCAAACCGAATACAATATGTACCCCCACTGGGAATCGAACCCGGGACCTCTGGGAAAATTCTGACATTTTGAAACACGACTCAACCCGTGGTATTGCCGCATGTTAACGCGCCACTCATCATCGTCAGCCATTTAATGTGGGCTCTGCTGAGGCTCTGGTCGTCCCTATCGATGGATAACGCGCCACTAGCCTATATTATCAGTATTTGTCGAAGTGTTTCAATGCACAATGTTAAAGAAGGAAACGAGGTTAAAACCTAGAATTAATGGTTCTAGTATAGCGTTTAAACGCCTCCAAAAAGAGCACAGACCAAAAACCCGACAATCAACCGAGCGCGCTAATGACTGCGCCACGGGCTCCTTAATTTTATTTTGTTTGTAATATTTTAAGCGTATTTAATATTGTCATATGATTAAATAAATTTGTCAGTATTTCAATTACGCACTGTGCGAGACGCGAGGTTAAAACTTAGAATTCTGGTTTCGGTATCACTTTAAACGTCTCCAAAAAGAGCCCAAGACAAAAATGAAGCCGTCGATCCACCGGCCTTGACGCATTCGAAGTCGCGGGCAACAGCTAGTAGTTTATTGTTGTAGAATCTTAAATTGTCCTGACAGTTTCGAATTTAAATGGTCCGTAAACGCTTATCCTCTATGTGGTCGTCTCTATACTAATGTTAGTTTCTGAAAAGAAAACCTATTAGGCCCTTTTACTAAGAATTAACAATACTTAATTCAAAAATTTAAGTTAGTTAAGTACATACTCTGTTAAATTTTCTCAAATAAAAAATTATTGCAATTATCAGCCAGGCAAAGGATCATGCCCATGGATGGTACACATTTGTGTCATGCTTCAAGATAAAAAAAAACATAGGTAGTACAATTAATTTCTTAATATTTGAGCATTTTTCATGGCCCAGGGTATTAATTTTTAACAGGGATTTACATTTTAGGTATAAAAGTAAGAGTGTATTTATCAATCACGAAAGCCAGGACACTGCTGTGTGACTGCCACTGTTTGCAGTGTTGACGTTGCTGTTATTTTTACCCGATTTAGGATAATTAAGGCTTGAGCGAGTACGTTTAAGGGTACAGTACATCGGACAGAGCGTATGAACTGGAGATTTCTGTTATTTTGATTAAAAAATCGTTGGTGTAGACTTTTAAACCTTAAATTGTGGTATTTGTGAATCGTGATATTTTCTATAAAAATGTCGAATCATTCGCGTGGTGCATTGTTATTTGGAAGAATGTTCGACCGAAACAATCGCTGTTTATACTTACTGTTACATTAAGAAATAATTTCTAAACCCTTGTTTTTACTTTCAATATAATATCGGAGAAAAAGTAATTACATATTTTGCATACATAATAAAACAGGATAGTTTTGATGCAACATTAGACGGCCGTCCATAGTAACTTGGTCTTTCTCCTTTGCAATCATCAGATTTTTAGAAATCATTTGCCATATTATTTCATATTCCGCGTTTACATCAGCCATGGGACAAAAAAAGGTAATGCACCTAGTCGAAAATTGACATGGCAAACCTATATTCATTCACTCTCGTAATAATGGGTACGCTGTTATACTACTCCGATAAAATATAGATCGTCATACCACGATGAGAACCGATCCGTAGGTCTATGGAGACATGTTCAATTAATTTCGAATGAACATGTACGCAATCCGCATAATATAAAATATAGTAATTAATTGACAGCAGCTAAATAAAGCGTGGGAGCAAAGCAGCCGAATAAATCTTTTGTAATTGACATAATATCGATTACGGCCAAAACGGAGGCCATCGCCTATAACATTATGAAGCTTGTAATAATAGGTTGGCGTCTGTAATACACCATTGTAATTGTTACTTAGTTTGAACCTACTGAGATACGTAATTTTATGTATAGACTGAGCAACAACTGTGCTTTAATTTATTCTGCTTGTACAGTGTGCGAAAAATGTTTTGTTATAAATTTATTTTCATTACTTTTGATTTGCAGTTGTTTTATGGTCGCCCTATGCCCGATTGCCCGAAGCGGTCGTATATAGATTCCACGCTAATTTGATTAAAATATTTTTGTCATCATAGTCTGTTTTCAAGAATGACGATTACCATGTATGTTATAAGTCAAATTTTATGCTATAAAAATAAAATAATATCATAAAAATATTCAAGTTATTTAACAAACGCAGACTCTAAAACATAAGAATGAAAATTGCGCACACCTCCACATACAAATTATAGAGACATAGATTTTTTTAAATCACTACTTCGAAAGTATTACAGAAGGCAAAATCGTGACTGGTAAGAGTAATAAAATATTCAATTCAATTGAAACTGCTCTTAATTACGTGATATAAGGTCAACTGCTGCCAAATAAATAATAATTCGCATAATTGCACTGCTTTGCTGACCGTAATAAGCACATCTGTATTATAATAGTCTTACTCGTATGTACTTGTATATTTTAATTATTATGGCTCTAGTGGCGCGATATTTTGAGATATTTAAATCCAACTTTGGAAACCGCGGTTCTACCATGGGAGAGATAAGTTTGAAGCGCTGAACAGTTGATTCTATTAGTTTTGGTTTAAGAATACTTTAGACGCTGTAGAAAAATAATGGCAACAAAAAAAATTACGTAGGTATATTTACTTCTTCATTATGCGCTTATTTAATTTTTAGTATAGAGTTAAATAACTACTTACTCTATAATTTTAGAAAAAGACATGCATGCTTTTGGTTTACCGTAAAATACTTGAGACAAGTGTTTAAAATTTCTTACAAGCTATTCACACTAAATCGTCTCATAAGTGCTTGTATTCCGTTAAAATAAAACGGATGTAGCGTGCATTAAAATGCATCAAAATCATACGAAATTAGAGGCATTTGCATGATTCAAATTGAGCCGCGATTTTAAATTCTGACAAATTAAAAAGAATACAGCTTATTATTGGCAAAGTTTAGGATAAAAGTGGTTTTGACTAAAAGAATTCAATGCAGTATAGAAATACCTTCAAGAAGCATGTACGACTACCTTTATCGTCGCGCTAAAAAGACATTCGATATAAAATCACCTTTGTTTTGTTTTTACAAACAACGTGAATTTATTGAACAAATTCCTAGAAGCTCAAATACCACTTGCTGTCTACACATTCTCCAATACAAAAATCCAATCAATGGATTACTGGAACCGTTGCCGAGTATTTCAGACTCACTATTGCTATTGCTTTGAGGCGTTCATTTGTTTTTTGCAATCCACTCAACTCGATTTGATGGCGAAACATGCTTTATTAATTATTAGTTCCTCGTAAATTGTTAGTGAAGGCAGTAAATCTTTTATACCGTCAAGTAGTTTTTAGTATTGAAAGGAAGACAAAGATCTACAACTTAATTTAATAGTTAATTAATATGGATCTAGTAAAGAGAACAGTATCCTGTTTTATTCTAAAATCGCACTAATACAATTGGAACGAACCTACTAGACAGATTCTAAAAATACTTGAGGAAGTTACTTAAAAAAGCTCAACAAAACTAAAAATACTAACAAAACATCGATAGCAGGTGTATTCACAAGCGAAAATTATCATAAAACCAGTACAAAACGTAATTAGGCAAAGTGAAACCCTTTCACGAGTGGTTTGCGTTTAGGAAGTCAAATCCACAGCTGCAGATAAGTTTTAATGGCGGTCTCGACGTCAGTTAATGCGCGGCTAAGGCAACCTAATGTCACGTTCGACCTTTCATTAATTGCATCTAAGATAAACGCCAGTTGAGCATGCATTGTATGCAGTATGCTATGAATTTTATCCAGTACGCTATGCGAATACCGTATACTCTATGCCATAAGCCATGTATTCATAAGGAGGCCACATTACGATACGCTGTCTTGAGCACACAGATTTTGTTCAGGAGTTGCACGATTAATGTAACAACAAAGTTGACAGATACACTCATAGCTTTGTTATTTTTATGCTGCTATAAAATATTTATTGAAGTATAGACAATATTAAACTTATCTGTTGGAATGGGTCCGTTTAAGACCCTTCTTATGGAAAGATATTAATAAGTAAGTTAAGACATTGTAACATATTTTTATTGGCGTTTCAAAAATGAATACATATTTCGGAAACATCTAATAATAGGGTTTTTTACTGATATTGTTTATTTATTTAAAATAGCTAGGTACATAAAACGATTTTATTTTGAATTATCTTGAATATTTAAAAGTTATTGGACATCAAACTTTCTAATTAGACAAAGAGAGAACTACTTTCTTTGTGAGGACGCCAAGTCAGTTGTCTACATTAGGTAGGTACTAGTTTTGTACCAGGAATATTTTTTCCCATACCAGTGCTGGTAATGTAAATTGTACGGGTAACAAGGGGTAGCGTATCATAATCTCGCCATAAAAGATTTTGTTTGAGAAAAAGACAGCTATAGTCATAATTAAACAGCTTATAATCCACTTTTTATAAATTAAACAGCTTATAATCCACTTTTTATACACATTCAAATAATTTCCACTTTTGGTATTCTGAAATGGAATATTCTTTAACTTTATCATTAAATTTCTACATTTTAACAACAGTGAAACCTATTCAGCTGTGAATGTGTGTAGTGCTCCAAAAAAATAATGATAATAAAAAATTATCAATATGAAGTATTAAAGTTACGGGAAATACCTTCCTCAATCTACCACTCATGAAAGAGTCAGAGTGAAAACGATAAGTAGTACTTAAAATATAAATCATAAATTCACAAATTTATTAGGACAGAATGTTAAAATTACAGCTAAAAATCCGAAGACAGGCAACCAAGCGAGATGGGATCCCCATAAAGGGCTGAATCATCGATGATGGCGATGACTTTAAATATCGATACGATCACGTAATGAATCATTGTCGTTCTCATGTCTGATTCACTACAATAGACCCAGTACTTAACACTAAAAACAATTAAATGCGTTATCATATTCAAAGGCATCAAATTGTAGTTTGAATTGTACGGTTGGAGTAAAATAGAATTGTTCGATGTGGAATTAAAAATTAGAAAAAAGGTAACTATTCGCAATGTAAACGTTTTATGCAGCATACAAATTTCAGCAAAGTTATAGCATAAACAAATCGTGCCACGTGACTCCCCGTCAATCAAGTAATCCTTAAGAAATCGGTAACAGATAGACATGCGCCACATAAGTAATCGTGGTTAACCCATATATTATTAGTTTGTCCATCATTGTGCAAGACGAGATATTGTGTGTGGTCCGATGCGAGGTCTATAGGCATGCTTTGTCTAGATAACACAGATAAATGTCGTCGCCGTATAGAGCACAAAGCGTCAATGTGCCAGTCACATTCTCTTTCGACAAATTCAGTAACGTTCCAACTATCCACTACAAAACCTCAATCCATTTTCCAACATCAAGATGCATGCGTCTTTAATACCGTAACAGTTCAAAATAAGTGAATAAAAGTTTAATTAAAAATCGATTTTAAATCCCTATAAAATTCGCATCCCTATTGCATTCACGATTGGATCGGAGTATTACGAAGCGGGCCCATAATAACCACCCGCGCGGCGTATAATGGCTGACTTACACTCTTAATTGATTAGCGGCCGCTCCGGCTAATGATAAAGGAAGGTGAAAAGAAATAAAACGATCCTACCCCGATTTGCAATCGGCCCTGTACGACCCATAGCCACCGGATGCTACCCGCCGGTCTAGGCCAATACATCATCTCGATTACCACTTCTAGTGCTCGGCTGTAATTATTAGATGGATAGAAATAGTGAGATGATGTCATTTAAATCGCTCAACATAAGCCTACTATTACAAAAATAACAGTCGTGTCTACCGTAATAAATAGTCATTTAAATCGTAGGCAGCAAAGGTCAGTTTATTGTAATTGCGTATTCATTCGGCCGATTCATGTCGGAATATTAGTAGCAGAACATCAATAATTCATAAAGCTTATTGAGATGTACAGCACTACTTAAACAAACAATAAGAGATATCTATAGTTATAAAAAAACTCACCTATAGTTTTCTGGCCACGCGCTGACTTCGGCTAGTTTGTTTTGCGGGTGTCCGCTCAGCTGTCTGGAGGTCCAGTGGTTATGCGCTGACATGGCGTGCTCTTGCTTCGAGTAGTCTCCATAGCCGTAAGGATGAGGAACGGGGTCACTAACATTAGCATACGTAGGATGCTGGTAGGTGAGTCCACCGCTTTGATTTGCGGCTGGACTTGACGTCGTTGGACTTGAACTCGGAGGAGTGGCATCAGCAGATGCTTGTAGTGGAGTTGGCAATTCCGAAGAGTGAGATAAAGGAGTCAAGTTCCCAGATGAGAACGAACTAGATGTAGGAGGGTGCAATGAAGACGCGGCTAGTGCTGATTGGCATACTGATGGAGCAGTTAACGCTGACTGGTGGAGCGAAGGTGCCAAGGCAGAATTTAGGACGGAGCTTGAGCCTAAGGCTGATGAATAAGATTGCTGCCAGCTAGCACATTGCGCATTGAAAGATGTTGGCGGTTCGTATTGCTGATGGACAGCAGGGAAAGCAGATTGTAAAGACATTGTGTTGAACGCGCTAAGCTGTTGAGAGTTTAGCTGTTTTCGTAGTCGAGCTCTTCGGTTTGAAAACCAGACCTTAACAAAAAAAACACAGTATAGTATCGACGAGATAATCATCTTTATTATCTACAAAGAGAAAGAGATGCCTTTGTTGGAATATAAATCCACTCGACTAATGGTATTGGATATATTTCGCTTCGTTATCCCCGAGATACAGTAGGAAATTCTAAATAAGTAATTAATTTGGTGATACATAAGACTTCATTGTTATTAAGCTCATGGGACCGTCGCCGTTCGGTCAGATTGCCTAATTACAACGAAGGGTAAAGTCAATTTCAGTAATACTGAGAATATACAATTACTTAAAAGTTAATAACTCTACAAAAAGTGGTAGAGTAACGGTAGCGATGAGCAACATATGGTAGCTTGCTCCCAAGCATAATAATTAATTATAAAGGTAATTACATCATTTTTTACGTTACGGTTTTGTTGGGGGCGGGAAGTATAGGTGATACAACAATGAATTTGTTTGATTACACCCATTTATCATTATTACAAATAGAAGGGTATTAATGCCTACCTGAACCCTCGCTTCGGTAAGCTTCGTCTTCTGTGCAAGTTCCTCCCTGGTGTATACGTCTGGATATTGTGTTCTAGTGAATGCGCGCTCTAATGCTTCCAGTTGGTCTCCAGAAAAGGTTGTCCTGGACCTTCTTTGTTTCCTCTTCAGAGTAATGCCTGGCTCTGATTCCGTATCTGAATCTTCGCAAGACGATGGACCTTATAGGGCAAAAAACGGTAATGCTATAGAAAAATGACAGCATTAAAACTTACTGATTTTTTTTATTATAAATATATTATTCTTTTTTAGAACTACGTATAGCAATTGACGAATTTTGTTACATAAATTTACCGCCGCAATAATAAACTGTGACTTTCTAGACATAATGTTGTTTTGTTTTAATGTCGATTATCGTCGAGCTACCGCTGAAGACCACACGCGACTCAGATTAAATTAAACGTAACCACATTATGTTGCTTTGTACGAGCTTCAAATGAATTCTTTTGGCCTCAATAAATATTACTTGAGGCTAGTTGATAATGAAATAGAATTAAATTACGCAGCGGTTGATGGCTACCGCATGATGGTAATAATTTGAATAAAAAATATAACAACGCTTTCGTAAAAAGTTGGTTCAGCCTAAGAGTAATCTTTTGATTGACTGCAATTTCCATAACTTTCCCGTGTATTTCAAGAAACTTTGCATGCGAATGTTTCCGCGAAATGTCGCGACTGAAGTACCGTTGCGCAGTCACGAGACGAGCACGAACTGCAAATTTTCAATACGCGTACTGAGTGGTACTGAGGAGTGCTTTTCCAGTGTAGATATTACTTTAGCGGCGCACAACTTAATATGCATAATCTTATCGCGGTGCAGAATCTCGCCGGCAAAACCGCACTCCGTCGCTGAACCGGCATATTAGGAGCGCCATTTTATATTGGATAGCTATACGGCACAAGACGTGCAGTACGGACAGATTGTCGTAATGCAAGCCCCGCGGTCAAACGCGATGGGATAATAACACCTTTGGATACTAATTTCATTTTTATAACCTACAATTTCGAAGCCGACACAAGGGGCGCTGCCGTGGCGTGCGCGCGACTTGCCCGCTACACTTTTACGTGGATTATTAACTTTATACGCCGTTTTCTGAAGTTTGCAAACGTTCCGACAGTCTCATTATTGGAATAAATTTATAATAATAGTGTGCTTTGAACTAAATTAAGTGATTATGGTCTCGAATCAGCGTTAAGGACTATGATGACACGGCGGCTTATTTACGCGTCATTACGTTGAAGGTTTTATAACTTTTGAAAATAATTGTATTTTTGTCAAGGATTTCTATTATTGTTAAATGTTATCTTAATAAATCTATTTAAAGCAACCTTGTGCTTAGAAAATAATGAAACAAACCGCAGTATTCACGTGGACGTGTGTCAAGGGTACTATGAATGTGGATTCTACAGAAAACTAGAGCAATAAAAAGTTTCAGGCAAATAAACGCCGCGTTTGTATTCCAGAAGTGTTGGATAAAAGTTACTGGTCAAGTTTAGAAAATATGAACGAGTTATTTTAGTACAAGTTTTATATTTTTTTAGAGGCGTATTGAAAATAATGTACGAGTCACAATTTGAAAAAACGTTATCAACAGTCAAGGTAAGCGTGACTCACCTAGAATACCATCAATGCTGTGATTTCTTCTAGGATCTGATTCGTCACGTTTGCCTCCTCTTATAAGCCTCGAAATGGAACTGACAGACGGCGCGGTGTTTTTATCACAGATGCCTTCTTTTATTAGTTTATCTCTAATTTCCCAGGAAAATATACCTGGGTTTTGTCTCTTCAGCTCTTCGATCCTGTTCTCTACTTCGGGCGTTGCTACCCTCGGCTTTGATCCTCCTATTACGCCTGGGCGGATGGAACCGGTTTCCTGATAGAAAAGAAAACTCTTTTAATAAAACTGTTCAACAGATTACTATAAAGAATTGATAAATATAAGCTTAGTAGTGCTACAAACCTGGTATCTGTTGAGTATCTTGGAGACGCAGCCGTGAGAGACTCGCAGTTGCCGTGAGATGACGCATGGCCTGACCCCCGCAGCCGCCATCTCAACGATCTTCAGTCTGATGTGGTTCGGAAGCGGGCGACCGTTGATAAACACCCCTCCCAACTGATTCATTCGACCTTGACCTAGAACAAAAACAAATTTCATTAGATCTTAAAAAAAGTGTTTAAAGTAATAAGCTAAGCAATGCACATAATGTAAAAGTCGAAATCATAACGCCACCTTCAGCTAGTTTCAAAATAGAAAAGCATTTCATTGAATAAATATCTATTTGTTAATGTTTAGAGACCAGTAGCATCAATGCTACATAATGGTACGACTATCAATAGTGGCAACAATACATCAATATCACAAAATGATTACCATGATAATGGGACCGGTGCTACAATTTAGGCTCTATTGAAATCCCATAAAGTGCAAACTAGCATACGTTAAGTTGGTTGATTCCTTTCAATAGCCAGATTACAAGTAGGTTGTAAGTCGGTAGCCCCTCAATCACTCCGTAATTTTACGTTCCATTGCAAGTGTTCTCAGGCAAAAGTATCCAATTTCTTCCAACACGAATCGATCAAGCAGAAACGAAAACACTTAAACTATTACTGACCTTTGCTTGTTGTTATAATTTACTATTATGAAGAAGTATAATATTGGCTACAGTCAAATACAATGAAAATTTATATTTCAATTCTAGATTAAATTACATATAAATGATGTAAGCTATCGATGAGTCATACTCGGACGTCGGTCATCAAAAATGTAATTAATGTTTTACCGAGACAGGTATTGGTTGTAATTAAATTCGGGGCTGATTGCGAATGCCTCATGAGAACGAATGTGCTACCAAGTGCAGGATTTAATAAAGTATATGTTAGTACCTAAGTGTCGCTATTATAATCACATCATTCAACGTGCGGTGGGACCACCTATCATCAAAGCAGCCGCCTTTCCTTGATTTTTGCAACGCCTTTATGCATTATGTTAGTTTCTATTGAGATGAGATGAGGGTATAGACAAAAAATGGACTTGTGTTAGGTATATTGCTTAATATGAAATAAATGTTGGATATTCTATGGCAAAATAAAAGGTATATTGATTCACGTAACTTATGATGTTTTTATCTGTGGAATTTAAGTCAGTTATACTGTCTTGTAAAACATTCCACAATTGAGCTTTACAGCTTTTTATCCAATGTCTACAATGCGTCATTTATTTGAGTTTTCAATCATATTAGTAGGTACCTAAACCAATCTCAAAAGTCACATATCTTCTTAAAATTCTTGCCTAAATTTGACTGACATAAATTTATAACAGAAAAAATATAACAGTGGCATCTTCCACTTGTGAACGCATTTATAGTTTATCAATTTCAAATAATTCCTCAAAGGTGCCGCCACATGTAAGGCCCTAGACCCCTACTGAGAAACACCAATCAATTAGACAACATGTCAACAAGTATGTCCTTTGCTACAGGGAGAAACCGGTTTCTGGCGCAAGCACCGGTGCTTGCGCCAATTACACAATCGAAACTAAACCGTAACACAAACAACATACAGTATCTAATTGTGAGTTATGAAAACAAAGATCCGTGACCGCAAGGAAGCTATTCCCATCATTTGAATTTGGACCTTATTTTGAAGAAGCGAAGAGGGAAGTTCATTAAGTAGAAGAAAACTCTTTTGTGGCCACTCAAGCCTCACGGCGTGGTTCTGCAAGCGATCCCCATATTTTTTGTCGGAGTCGGTAGACGTTGCGGTGCCTCGAAAGGCCATGTTTTTGAGTGTTAATTTTATGTTCCCGAAATATTTATGATGCATAACGTGTCCATAATAACCGCGCTATACAAATGTGGGTGGCTTTGTAATAATGTATCACTTCATTATAATTTCTGTTGCATTATTGGCAAGTAGGTGTGTTGCTACATCAACAACAACTCCTATGACATGTGTTCTTTAATGAAAGTAAAACTCGTTACCAGTGATAAAACAATTCAATTGTAAAAATCCTACTAATATTATAAATGCGAAAGTTTGTGAGTATGGATGGATATATGGATGTTTGTTACTCTTTCACGCAAAAACTACTGAAAGGATCTGGATGAAATTTGCAAGAGAGATAGATTATAGTCTGAAAAAATACATAGGATACTTTTTATCGCGCTATTCCCACAGGAACGGAAACCACGCGAGTAAAACCGCAGGCGGCCGCTAGTAATTTAATAATTTATACAACTCAATGCAACGTCACTGAATACGGGGAAAAAAATAGTAAGCTTCATTCACATTGAATAAAGCAATGAGATCAGCCGAAAACACAATCGATAAAAGGCTAACAACAAACGCACAAAAAGGGGCTCAAGTGCACAATGCGTAATAGAATTCACAAACATTGTAACGCTATTAGCGCGAAAGGAGGTGAAGTTAACAACAAATTCAAACATTCGTTGGAGACTAATCGTCCGGAAGCGCTTTTGGATCATGCACAAGTTACTTTTCACAATAGCTGCTACCGGGTGGCACATAAATGTGGAGCATCGATAATAAAACAAATAAGAAAAAAATAGTTTTGAAGATATTTCATCCAAAAGATTTAATTCCATACTCACGTGCTTTATTCATAGCAAGACTCGACTTCTCGAAGCATAATCACGAACTAAACAGACACAGTAAAGTATAAAATTCTATCACAATCGCATAATCGTGTACCGATTCGTTCAACTGGCGCATTCGTGTTAGACGAAATTGAAACATAGTCAATCATTTAATGCTAAACGTAAGAGGCATGCCGTGACGGGATAAATGAAGATTTTGAATTCATCGACCATTTCTATGTCAACTTTAATTAACAATTTTCATCAACCTTAGTACCTACCGAGCTCGGTTTATCATGTATTGTTGAAGAGATTGGATTTCTTAACATTCTTTGTGACGGCAAACTTCATTTTCAGTTTGACCGAATTCGATTTCCTAATTATTTGACTACTTAGAGCAAACTTGATTCTGTCAAATAGTGCCATCGCGTTTTATTATATTCTTCAAATTAGTTAACTAAATATCATTAATGGTGTTAAACATCTACACCGCCGAGTCGCTTCTTTATTTCTCTCGCAAACCACTTCGGTGTAGTTTTTCTTTAAAAAAGTGTTTTTTATAATTTTTCATGGTATGTAACGTAGTTAATGTTATTATAATGCAAACAAACTGTCGTATGATAGTTCATAATGTTCAAAGTCGCTATCGTAATGTGTAAATAAATCGTAAACCCCGTTTTCACAATCATAATATGTTTCTGCTAGCAAATCAATTTCACGTAGCGACATTAATGCGCCTATAGTAACATTTATATGAGGCCTTACGTCACTCAAAACTGCTTTTCTTTTAAAAACATCTACGTTAATCGTTCGCAAGGAATCAGTTACTTTTCCATAATAACTTTCCAGATGAACCGTGAATTTCAATACAATTCAAAAGTATGCGTAATGTAGAGTTAATACTATGCATGGAAAAGTAGGTACTCTAATTAAAAAATGTTTCCATACAATAAAATCAATTTGTTACAAAATCATGCAGTATAGCAACAGAATTTTCTAATCAAACAAAACAATGTAATAAAATTTGTAACTTTATAGCAATTTCCCTAAGGTTATCAATAAATCACTAACAGAGCATATTAAATTGTATTAGATTTACAGACTGTGCGCAATATTGAATGATATTAAAAAATCCATGCTACCTACAAAAACTTTAAAAATAAAATTGCTTCTACGAATCATTATGTATCGTTCCCCGTTAAAATACATCTATAAACTAATAAAATAAGCTATTACTATCAAAAATCAAGCAACAAAAAAGGTGAAATGCCATCTGAATAGGCATTAGAATTGGGCGGCGCGTACAAAGGTTGTGTCATTCCATTAAGCCTCCTTCAAAGGCATCGAAGTGTTATGTGTGGCCGTGGTCGCGTGGCGGGAATGTAGCGCAACGGAATATCAAATCAATTGTATTATACTTTCATAGTTCATACGTTGCATGGTTGGATGACGTCTCATTATTCCGACGAATGTCGAAGAATCATCGCTTGCGTCACCTTAGACATCAATACTTTCGATAACAAATATCAGAAAAAGTTTTTCGAAGCTTCTAATTCTGTATGTTTTAAAAATGTCTGTAAAGTAGCAGTAATCCAAATTACGTACACACTCGATAGTTATAAGCTCAAGAAAATAAATAAACCGAAGGAGCCGGTAAAGCGGTTTAAGCAAAGAGATGAAACGCGTTGTTTAAAACACATGGAGGACCTCGCTATCCCATTGAACTGACTACCAACTGTTCAAACTGAGGCAACTCTTTTGGAGCAGCACATAATATGGCTACGTTGGTAATGAATGGAACTGAATATTTTATTTCGATGTAATGGCGTATGTTTGAGTGCCCTGTTTGACCTCATTCCGTATTCATAACGCGTTATGTACTAATTTGACGGATTCTTTTCTTTTCAAACACGAAATGGACTCTTTGACGTGGTCACTTGCCGCTGCTAGAGCTATAATAATGTTTTTGAATATGATTTCCATCACAAAACTACGAATTCCAATAGGGGTGCATTCTACGTTTACAAGGCTTTGTTAGCATGACCAATTACATATTTTCGTAATATTGCTGTAAGCCTCAATGCCTTTATTTCTTACGTCAACATTTTTATTTTATATATTTCTTTATATTCTGGACATCATTCGTATCGCGAAAACATGCTTACATAATTTTAAATTATTTTTATGTCATTGCTTTATTCTTAACTAGTTATCCTTAATTTTGGTCTATATTAGCTATTACGGAAACTGATTAAAATTAAATTAATATTTACCAAAATCTCTCTGTTTGTACAAACGATAAACGTTTATACGTAAGATTAACACCAGTTAAGTCAACGATAATATCTAACATAGTCTCAAAGGTACCAAAGTAAGGTCCCGTTATTACTCTAACCCTTGAATAATAGCGCGCGTTTATCGCGAGTCAAGTTTTCATGGGGCTCCGGTAATTGTGGTGAATTCACGTAATTTTAATGGAACAATGATACCTTGATCGATGGACGAACCGCGCACGTGAGCTATTTTGCTGAATCCTTTCATATAAGTAAGTATCTATAGCGTAAACTTATTTCACTTTTAGCTGTTTTTAAAACAATATTTTTATCCATAATTCTATATAGAAATATCAAAGATGGACAGCAAAATGTATTATTTTATCAAGCACAAAATCTCGAAGAAACTTTATTAAAATTTACGCTAAAAGCATACCATTATGGCTACATAATCGACCGTCAACAAGAATTTCCTAAGGGTCTACTCTAAGAGAAACCATAACGCCATAATGCGTTTGTCGCGAAAGGCGCGCGCCGCCCGGGGCGATGTAGATTTAGATCTTTAGGGGATCGATGAATCTGAATCTGATAAATCTTTTCAACGCGGCACTTTCACATGGTAAGATAAGTTAGCATATCAGATCTTGCGAATAAAATACCTACCGTTAATGTAGGAACAAGTGACTGTCGACTGAATCATTTATCTCATTTCTTTAAAGCTTTGTGTTAAAAAGAGGCCATTGTTATTTTTTTCTCACCATTACTGGTACACATAGAAGTTCTCCAAAAATGGTAATGTTAATTCGAAGAAAGGTATGTCATCAAAGTTAAATCTGATGACAAATAATAATAATTAAATCAAAAGTGATGTCAATTCATATTTCCAAAACCCAAATCTTTAATAAATCACAAGTGTTCAAGGTGTCCGTTATATCAATTTGTTTATTAATAGATCGGCATAAGTAATGGCAAGTACCCCGGAGGTTCGTTCTGCAGCCGCTGGCGGGGGCGGGGGGGCGCGTCGTATTATGCGGCTAAAAGAGCCTGTCGGTGCCTTTGATCTGCGCCGGCGCGCGCCGATGTGCACCGCTTGTCGGCCCGTCATACGAATGCGACTAAGCCTTGATTATACTGAACTCTTTATAGAGGTCAAAAATCCAATGTTTTGTGATGTTTGTTGTGTATTTATAATTGGTCGGCCAAAACGTTCAGTAATAAATCCCTAATGGGATGTTTTATTGCCGCTCTCTGATTCGGCCGGCACTGTTCTTTTAATATGAACCAGTCATCAATATGCTTAACTGACTATCGTCACGCAATATTTATGACTAAATGCCCATGTGTGATGGGAATCCAATTCTCGAGAACTGTATTGTTTTAGACGCCCGCATTTTTAGATATCTTCGCTTGAGGATTCGATAATTTCTTAATATAGTCACTGAAGTCATGATAAATTCCCATAGTATTATTTCATATGAACTTGTTTAAAGCAAATTACATGGTGTTTTCAGATCGGTATTAAGCCGGTCTTTGTCGACAAATTGATCTTATGAACTGCCATATAAGCTTTCACAACATTTTCACAACACACTCAATGTATTTGTGAAAGACTAATGTAGTCTATTTTAAAAAGCATTCACTCAATAATCAATACTTAAATAAATAATTTCTCCTCCCTATTTTTTGCTTTGCTTTTGAATTTCACTATTATACCCGAAAGCAAAGGAAAGGTAGCTTAAGATACTTGAAAAAAAACATCTTCATTGAGTGCCTGTAGGACTAATTTCATGAAAAACCACTTATTAAATAATGTAAGTATATTCTTGCAATGTTCCTATATTAACAAATTGTATAAAAATAAAACAAACAATACTGAATATTGACAAATCTACAATCGATGCATATTTGTAAATAATCCTTTGGCGGCATTGCACATTAAGCAAATGTTTTTGAACGTTCCCGAACACGTCAAAGGGACTTATGACACTAAGCCCAACTTACATTTCGAAAATTTGTATAATTTGGGTCTCAAATTAAAAAGTTAAGACTTTTTTAAAAATATCTGAGGACCGGCTGCGGCGTATTTGTTAATAAGTTGTGATTGTGACTCATATACAACAGTGTCGGAAGTCTTGAATCGGTGATTTAGGTAGTATACCAACAGAATTGGCTATTACCTATGGTAGATTTTCTTAATATAACATAATATGTTATTTGAGAGAGATATGATTATACTCATATTCTGAGTTTCACACAGACTGATAGCTACTATATTACATGCTAAACTAGGAATTTGCCGGAATCTTGGCAATAAGTTTCCAATTATTTTTTATTACTTACCTACCACTTTTCAAGAGTCAAATTGCAAAGATACAGTTACATACTGTAACTAAATATTTTCAATATTTTACCAATCGTGGCACTGTTTCATTAATAGCTTTCTTTTTGTGATATTTCAAAAAAGTCTTAGTATTAATTAAAATTTTGCATGAAGCCATATCGTCATGAATATTTTAGTAAAACTTATATCTAAGCTTTACAAATGATCCTCGGATATGATTGCCGGCATTCCTTTTGAATTGCCCTCTCTTTCCGTCCTGGGCGCTGCTGCATTTGTCCTTTTCTTTTTAATTTAGTTAAGACGAAACAGGTCATAAGTTGAAATGACATTTTCAACAAAGCAGTCGAAATGTTTTCGTATGTTAATGATTTATGTGTAAAAACGTCATTGACGTTTGCCTTTTGGAGCGGCGAGTGTTGCGTTATTTACGAGAAGGTACAGTCGGGGACAAATTCAGCGAACGACTTCTTACTTCTTTCGTGTGGCTGGTGCCTCGCTATTCACGCGCAGTCCCTTTTACTATTTGGTTATGTATTAAACTAGGATAGTACAATACAATGCATAAGCAATTAGGAAAAGGGACTGCTAGTGAACGGTGAGAACGCCAGCCACACGAAAAGAAGTAAGAGGTGGTTTACGAATTTGTGCTTCATTGTACCTACACTAAACACGCTGGCTGTATTGAAACAACCTTTGGAGCCGCAGGGAAACAATGGAATATTTAATTCAGCACCGAGCGAAATGTAAAGCACTAGATGTTAGCAAAAGCTGTTCTATAAGCTTGAAGACTTGCGAGATTCAATCTGAGTTTTGTATCTCTTTTTAGATGGTGAACTCAGGCCTCTTTCAGAATGTTGGGATGAATCGTAATTTCCAAATCAAGCAAAGCTTTCACAATGTTTTTTTGTCAGATTCTATGGTGACACCAATCTTCTTATTTTCCATACCATTTTAAAACAAAAAGTTAACATCTGTTTACTTTAACAATATTTTTTCCTTCTTTATTGTCGTTTTTGTGATATAGCCCATGCCTAAAATGCCTAAAATTATAAGTTATCTAAACAAAGGACAAAAGATGCAGTGATACAATTTTAAAGGCTATTGGCTTACCTAGATTGGCTAGTTTATTCAAGACTACCGATTTAAGTTTAATTGATATTTTTCCAGACGGACGCAAACGCAAGCCTCTATAGGTAGTCGTTAGTTAGTCAACATTTTCTTGGGCTGTTTTTGTCTCAAGTCTATTGAGAATCAGACAAAAACTAACAACTAGAAGTTACAAACTGTTGTCGTTTGGGTCGCCGAATAGAAATGTCGCCTGCAATAAAAATTTAATACGGGGCCGTTTCAAAACAAAAGTCGATTCAGCATTTTTATGGCAGCCGTAATTTCTATTGAAATAACGTGTCAATTGTACTGCTTTTATGTGGGTATACTATCCGGGTAAATTGTTTACTTTATTTTTAAAACTGTCGTCATGAATATTTGAGTTCTTATTTATTTTTAAGAACTCAGAGATATATCAAACTAACTATAATGAAGAAAATCATCATTAATTTTAAAGGCCCGCTTCTGGGGTAGTAGCTAACCTTATATTATGAATAAGGAGGTTCTATTCTAACCCACTACACGAGCAAAAATGCAAATTGCCTTAAAATATTCAAAATTAATTAAATGGATCGAATTATTTTTTAGTCGTTACTTATCAAGGGTAACTTCAAATAACCCGTTGTTTCAACCGTAAACAAGAGCTTAATTCGATTAGAGTTTCAGACAATCTATAAGCTTATTAATGTGACTTTGAACAACTATCGAAAACAATGGCTTACGACTCTCAGTTGAACAGATTTTTTCTCGAATCAAGTTCAAGATCGTTTTCAGAACGAACAAATTTTACAATAGAAGAGTCGTGACAAAAATTCTTTATTAAAATTGAGCAAAACAATCGTTTTCTAAAGCTCACGGTCCTTGACCATTCCAGAGACAACAAGGTCCAGTTACTTTATTAAAAAAAAAAAAGTCACAACCTTCTTTTTTTTTAAGACATGATCCCGTCGGCGCGTGAGAGTAAAATATTGTTTTACTGTCAGCAATAAAACGCACTTTTGGTCTTATAATTTCTTCATGATTTTATGCCTTTATGATCTGTTCGGACCTCTTTGGGAATACAAAAAATGGGGTAGAAGACCCTCATCATGTAGTTTTGAAATTCACAGTGTCATAATTGGTTGCTAATCAACCACTAAAGTCGTATATTTATTGAGATGTTTTTTATTGATTTATGACTTCTCTTCTTGATGACGTTGAGTCATAAAGATATTTTGTATGTTGTCTAAAACGTTACAGATTTCTGCATTATAAATTTGTATAGTCTTCGGTAATCGTTGAGTTTTAGTTTTAATGTCAAACTCTGAAACGTGATACATACTTTACAGGCAATATTAATACTTATGCTTATGATTAAAAGTTCTTTTAGTATTATTTACTGCAGTCTAAACTTAGAATTGTCATATACTAACAGAATACTCTCATTACATTTTCTTCAATATCATCATGTATAATAGTGAATACTTTCTTCAATATAGTGAATACTAAATTCTTAAAAAAATTCTATGCGCACGCAGTTTTCAAGGGGGTAGGCATCTTAAAATTCAAACTGAAAGCTACTGCAAAAACCTAAGCAAGGTATATAATTCTTAAAAAATCTTAACAGTTTACCCAGTCCCTAAAATACTGTTAGGTACATACCTATATGTTATTAATCTTTTTCGTGATAATAATAATGTTCTTCTTGTTTTCCTATCATAAATATGTAAAGATACCTATATTAAGTTTCTCCTTGGTAGAGTTTCAATAATATTATGAAAAATACATTATTTCTACTGTATTTGACTCTATAGTTAAATTATATCAGCTAAAGAGTAACTGTCATTTTTGGACACACCAATGCGCAGATGCAAGTTGGGGGAAACATAAGTAAAGAAAACTTGAAGTAAGACCATGAGCGTGGCAAAATCATTCTTAAAAATTATACAAAGTTAGCCAGTTAATGTTACAAATTAAAATACATTTAAAAATCTACTCCATATCATGATGTCATCTAGATATCTGTTTAATCGGTTACAGTTCGTATTGAAGAACTAGCATGCAACTTGAAAAACTTACCTTGAAAGGAGTATCCTGTAAAGTACGGCGTCATGTTTAAAGTTGATACCGCCATTGGCTGCTGTAGAAGCTGCTAAATTAATCGCTCCTATCACCAGTCCAAACACTAAAGTCCAAGGAGATCACAAAATCAGTCTTTCACTATCACAGGTTGCACGCAGACATAGTACTACGTAAAAGAAACTGCGTGTATCTAATCCGTGTTACTTTGAAGACAGCTCAGTGGCCACTGACGTGTGATGTAAAGATGTATTTCGACTCTCAAGTGTAATCTTTCACAATCAACGGTCCAACAAAAAATGGTCAACCGGCCGCCTCCGCAGCCTTCGAGACCGCTACACCTGGTTACTTGTCTCTTTCTAGCATCCCGCTTTTGTCACCCGCTATAGAGACTCTGATCTCAGAATCTACTTCTAGAACAACAATTTTTTCGTCAAATTATTAATATTTGCTAACTTTATCGACTTGAGTATCGTGTAGAGAACCTTATTCACCAAGAAAGGTATTATTTGTAGTTATTTCAGCAGATTTGAAATCCCGACCATGGTCGAGGTGTGCCGACGTTGAAAAGGGACGGAACGAACCCACGAATCCGGTATCTTCAAAGCGAAGAGCGCTTACGTTAACAATGTGTGAGTCGCGCCTGAGTCGACGTTCCGTGACGAAAAACATGAGGCGTGCGGCCAGAACGATCTATGCCTACAACGGCATCTGATTGGTCAAAATTTGTTTGGGGCGGAGTCTTCCAAAGCACACTGAGGCAAACCGACTTTGTGGCTGTATGAGTTAATTGCAATGCCGGTCTTTGCGTATACATTTTATTTCAAATGTTGTATAATTTTTCAGCATTATAATATCGAATTAGTATTCGACTTTGACATGTTTGACATGCGATGGGATGTAGATTACAAACTACGTATTTGTCGAGTGTATTGTTGTCAATGTAATTTTAATGCCAATTTAAAAGTCATAATAATTGTAATAACTCCACAATTGTAAACATAGCTTTTGATTACCTATTTATCCTTGTTAGTATAAAGAAAAGTTTCTTCTATTTAGACCTTTAATGAAACACTCCTTATTTCTTTTTATCCACAACAGGGTAGCAACATTACACCTGGGGGCCAAGTCTGCTAACGTTAAGTCACTATCGTGTATCGATCGTGTTTCAATTGTAGTTCAGTGGTAGTGCTTTTTAACACTAGTTACAAGAATTAGGACAGTCTGATGTGTTGTAAATGTGGTGTGTGGTGTGACCATCAAATAGTATTGTGAGAAAAGTACATATTTCTTGTAACTGTGTGTAAACAGCACTACAACTGAACTACAATTGAAACACGATTGAGACACGATTGTGACATATCGTTAGCAGACTTTGCCCCCTGATGTTAAGTGGTGAAAAGGCTGAAGGTGGAAGCGCACTTCTCCCGAAATCTGCAATCACTGAGGAAAAATGGCTATCTTATCTCTTACTACCGGAACACAATAAAGCTGAAAACATCATTGTTATGGCGTCAGAATTAGATATGATAGTGGTAGCTAGCCAGGCAGGTGAACTAATAACAAGTCCTACCACCAACCATATCGAATATAATACGTCACCAACAGGGAATCGAACCCGGGACTTCTGGGTCTGGAATCGATGGTGTACCACTGGACCACAGAGGCGGTTAAATGAAACAAAGAATATTTAAAAAAAAAACTTCTTAAGCATAAAATCATAGAATTTCAGTCTTTGCAATAATTTTTAATATGTATTACCTAGTGCATGTCAGCATTTACATAATTATTTTTTCAACACACTTGCTCATAAAGTGAGCCTTATAACATCGATCTTAGGCCATAAACCGAACTATAACCCACGCGTGCATAATAATATTACAGTACTAGTTGCGTAATAGAATTATCCCTACAAAGTTAAGTAAGTACCTAACTGCAAATTATATGCAAGTAAACAGAGACTTTTCAATTTAACCGGGTAATACAGTATCCCTACAAAGTTAAGTTAGTACCCAAGTGCAAGTTATATGCGAGTCAACAGAGCATTTTCAATTTCAGCGGGTAATAGACACAGTTCTTTTTTTGTAACAACAAAAAGGTTTTATACGGCTGAAAATCCATTTACGTTTTTAGAATAAATAAATGTGTCCCTAATTAAGACAAAAAACATAATTAAGTATATTATTATCAAATTATTTATAATTCACAATAATTTGTTATAAAACATTTGCATTTTATCACTATTATTATACTTAATTATTTTGAAGTAGGCTGTATGGCTGTATGTAATCAATCACCTGTCACCTCACATTTGGCGCGTGCAAAAATAAAACTTGCGCACTTTTTCCCTTAGTTAATATTAGGTTAATACAATATGTATGCAATAAATGTTTGTTTTTCCTCGCAAGTGTGTTGAAAAAGTGCGTATGAAACTTGTGAGCAACTTACTCACTAGACACTCGGCTGATTTACGCCCTCGCCTGCGGCTCGGGCTGCAACCCACAGCCTCGTGTATAATGAGCAACCTAAGCTCACTTGTATCATAATATACTATTAAAACCGCATTCTGAAAAAAGTCAAATACTTAAAGTGATTCATAGCAGCTAGAGTATTATATTATATGTGTTTATAGGTTATGATTTTAGATTAATGTAATTATGTACCTAGGTAGGTACGTACCTAAGTAGGTATTGGAAAAATTGTAATAGATGCAAGTTTGTATGACAAGCTTTTTGTTGGCTGTTCTTTAACATTGTATTGTCATCCAAACCAAACCTGAATGCAAAGTTTTAGCTTAATCGGACACCGTGAGGTTGGTCAAATTTAACTTGCAAGATTTGCTTAGGTACAAACATTTGATTAGGTACAAAACATTAAGGTACAAACATTGGGAGTGGGACAGGTGAAACTAAATAAAAGCTTGTAAAAAAACCTCCAGTCAAATTCCCATCCGAAATCTAGCGTCTGTTTTTTATCTATTATAATTAATAGATAAATAAAGAAAAAAAAATGTTATGATGCGAAACCACTGATGATAAACATAACCAAATCTTACTTAAATTTTTATTGACACCAATACTTAATTGAGTGTCGCCATCTTGCCGGTTCTTCTCGCTACAAGGTCTCCTGCCGTAGGATTTGCGAACCGATGGCGTAGCTTCATTGACGTTCATAAGTGTTGTTAAACAAACCTAAATTGAATAAACGATATTGAATTTTGAATTTTTGAATTTTGAAAACAAAAGAAGGAACGCCAGTAGGTAGTTATATTTTATTTGGCCAAAAATTTATTCATGGTTTACGCAAGATGAGGATTAAAGTAAGAGTAGTGCAATTTAAACAAAATCAAGTTATAATTAAGTGAACGTGTCATTGGATTGAGTGGTAGGTAGGTACTTGAAGCGAGGCCATGGTTATACAATTTGTAATGATCACCAGTAGGCTAGGTTACATGAAGGATTGACTTAGGTCAGTCATTAGGATTAGGACTTTAAATGATCGATGTGAGATTCAAATTTATGAATTACTAATAACATTTTACTTATGTATTTTTAACTTTGGTTGGATTAAGTTCTATGAAGATCCAGAGACTGGACCTTCAACTACCTTCAAAATTCATTTCTAGTGCCCAATTAACCTTTCTAAAACATTTTTAACCAAATCTATTATTTTTAAAAAGTAAAAAATAAATTTTAGAAAACTCGTCCAAATAAAAATTACTGCAAAATGACACTATAGTCGTGGATCCCGTGGACCCACGTGCACACCAATACTTACCTTAGTAGTAGCGAGCAAAAAGCGTCCATTCCTCCCTGTGCGCTTCGGCTTACTTTTGGAAGGTACCTTAGGTACCTTCCAAAAGCAGGAGGACCTGGGACACACGTCGTGTTTTTTACACGCGTTCAAAGATTGAATATGGGTTCACTGGACCTACAACTACAGTGAAGGGTTAAAGAGTAAGTACAAAAAAAAATCAAATATGACAACGAAAAAAGAGGATTACTTTTGCAGACGTTACAAAGAACAATTTTTTTCCGTGTTCTGTGGTTTTGTGTTTTACTTAAACATTGTATTTCATATGCGCTTCACGAAATAGTTCAAAATCTTCATAAGATCAAACGATATTTAACTCGTAAATGACGTGGAGAGAAAATAACTACTTATGCCTTTTTAAAGTAAAAAATATTTTTATTTAACGAGTAACCAACTTTATTTTGCCTTTAATTAAAAAAACTCTATCATTCAAACGCTTTGTTTTCAAATGACGAAGAAATTAATTTATTTATTTCAAAGAATTTTCGGACGGTACCAATTTAGTTAAATTTAATGTTTTAGTCTTCATATTTTGCCAGTCTAGCATCATCATCATCATCAGCCGTTTAATTTCCACAGTGCTCGGACTCCATCCTTCTAGGAGAACGAGCCATGCCCCACCACGCTGGGCTTATGGGGATTGGTGGTTTGGTGGGTATTAACGACTGCAAACGCAGCCGCAAAAGGTTTTTTTATCCACAACTGTGTAGCAATTAGCCTTCATAACACCTATTAAGTGCTGATAAGGCTGAAGGTGGAAGCGCACTACTCCCGGAATCCTCAATCACTGAGGAACTGGCTATCTTATCTCTAACTGTCGGAACACAATAATGCTGAAAACATTATTTTGACGTCAGAATAAGATAAGATGGTGCTAGCTAGTCAGGCGGACTAAGAACAAGTCCTAAGTACCACCAATCAAACCGAATATAATATGAACCCCCACAGATGCGGTTAAAACATGCATTCCGAAGCACGGAGGAGCTTGAGTTAATACATTTTTGGTCACCAATCTCGTGACCGACCATTGCGAAAGTGGTTTAGTTTCAACGATTGCAAGCGCTCTACACCTCCTCAGTCCTTACTTCCTCTAGCCATGCTAGACTGAGGATAGTCTAGCATAAGTTTGAGGAACTTAGTCTTTAGGAACTAAACAATACCGCAAGAACTTTAGCTAACTCAAGACTTCTCCGTACTTGTTGCTGTCTTGAGATATTATACTAGAGCCTGTTTCACACTCTACGGCACGGTACTAACTTCTATTTTAACTGTCTAATAGAAAACAATTTAAGTATAAGAGCATTTCTACAAACGGGTTCTTTTTTTCTCAATTCGGTGCTTGATTTAATATTTGGTTTTTTAAGTAGTTTAAATAATAAAAAATTAAGTTTATTCCATCCCGAATCTAAAAATAACAATGGGACTAAATATTGAGAAGTGGTTTATGAGAAAAGTTAAGCACCTAATTGAGAATGCACCGAATTGAGAAAATAAACCACCGAATTTCAAAATTGCCCATCGAATTTAGAATTGATGTACCTAATATAGAAACAATGAATTTAAATGATCAAAATAATAAATACCATAAACGTTTTGTGAACTGACTGCTGGTCTATTAGTTTATTAGATGGTTAATTTTAGGATAAAGTGCGCCTATCTTTAATGTTTCTATCTTTAATTGAAAAATAAATAATAAAAACAAAAATTCAAATCAACATGATTAATTTTTCAATAGAGAACTAAGAATGAGTCTTAATTTTTATTAAAGAAGAATTTTAATAAGTTATGAAGAATCTAAATCGCAATCCTATCCATTCCAATACAAAACTATTTAATTTCTTTCCTAACAAAAATATCATTCAGAACGTTCCATGGCTTGTTATGTAGCATCAGGGATAAATTCGGTGAACCACCACTTACTAGTGTGGCTCAGCATTCACTTGCAGTCTCTATCCATCATTGTTTTTGCATTATTCTACCCTATTAATACATAACCAAATAGCAAAAGGATCTACGTGATAATGGCAAGGCACCAGCCAGATAAACTACACAAAACAAGCAAACCGGGTAATTAAGGTATAATCGAATCAGGGTCCTGGCCTACTGGGCAACTTGACTATGACTTTGGATCAGGAGGAGACGAATGCCGTTCTCCTACAAACTCACTTCCCAAACTGCCAGCCTCTACAGCATATCGAGTGGCAGGACGTAACAAGTCACCCAACAGATGACCTCTGGTCTTTCGCTAAAAGGGTGATAACAAAGAAAAGGTAAGATGCGCAATAAACAGTTTCCTTTTAAGTAAACAGGGACGGACAACATCTTTCCTGCCCTTCTACAATAGGGGGATCAGCAACTCGTTGCGGTCATTACCCATCTTTTTCAAGCCTGCCTGGCGCATGGCTACATCCCACACCCCTGGAGGGAAGTCAGGGTAGTATTCATACCAAAACCTGGTAAGTCCGACTACACGAACCTGAAAACTTTCCAACCCATTAGCCTTTCCTCCTTCCTGCTGAAGACCATGGAAAGGGTATGTGAATGGTTTTTACGAGATACAATACAATCTGTACATCCTTTACATAAGCACCAGCACGCCTACAGTGCTGGCAAATCCACAGAATTGGCACTCAATGAACTTGTCAGTAAGATTCAAAACAAACTGATATGCCTTGATGCGTTCCTCGAAATTGATAAGACTACCTTCAGCAGCATTGAGAAAGTGCTGGTAAGGAGAGGTGTCAATAGATGCATTGTCAACATACTTTGCAACAGACTGATACAGGTATCCGGTGATGGAAACCAAAGGACGCATGTGGCAAGAGGAGGCCCCCAGGGAGGCGTCCTCTCTCCACTGTTACGCTGATGTCACCATCCTAACAATGGGTACTCAAGCATAGTCTGGTGGCCCAAAGCTGCTCAGACTGTAGGAGCAAAAAAATGCAGAGTCTTCTACGACAGGCCTGCTGTGCTCTCACTGGCTGCATGAACACTGCTCCAATTGCAGTGCTGAAGGTAATGCTTAACCTTACTCCACTGCATCTTCACGTGCAACAAGAGGCAAAAGCAGCACTTAGACTGAAACACCCAGGTACCCTCCGGTTAATAAAGGGCCAACTGGAGGAATGGTTGGACATACTCCTTGTGGAGGCGGTGTGTGATAAGGTCAAACCATCCTTCATCCTTGATAAGAAATACAAAATACAACTGGATGACTTACAAAGCTCTCAGGCACAACACAGAGCGCTTCTGATATACACCAATGCCTCCAAGACCTCTAATGGAGCGGGGACAGGTATGTTCTCAGAAGACTAAAACATACAAATTGCGCTGCCACTAAGTTCATACAACACTGTCTTTCAAGCTGAGTGTATGGGCATTTTACTGCCAGCTCAAGCAGTCGTAACCAGGGAAGTAACCGACTATGATGTGCTCTATTGATTGCCATTATCATTAACGAATGGCCCTTAAAGCTGCATTCATAATATGTGAAATCTCAATTCGGTGTAAGTTTTCTCAATTCGATGCCCCATTTTCCATGGAATTGAGATCCACGGAATTCAGAAAATATTACAATTCGTCAAATTACTCGAAAATATTATAAATTACAACAATTTCTATAAAACATACTGGCAGATATCAGCTAAACACTCAATTGATTTACCACAATTCTCATTAAATATTTCATAAACAAAATTAATGTCGCACACCGATTTGAGAAATGACCGGACCCCAAAAACACCGAAAGATTTCGAACCTTCGAAAAATGCTCCTCAATGCGACAGGTCCCCCATCCACACACCTCGGCCGCTAGGGCGCAACCCCCGGGTGGCGAGAATCAGTTGTGTGCATTCGTACTGCGCTTAGTTAGTGATATAGGTATTCAAAAGTAAATTTCACCGAATTGAGGCACACCCCTCGGACAAAATTTAAATGCGTTACTGTATGAAAACCCAAGGATGTACAATAAATATAATAACGTATATGGCTTTATTGTCTATCCCTTGTTCTGTGAATGTGAGAATTATAACGAGCAAGTTATTATTTTAAAAGTTATGAAACAATAACGAGTAAATTCTGGAAACCGGACACTCCATTTTAAGCGAAATTCTGCCCGTTTTTGAACTTTCTGATTTTTTTGAGGAGATATGTAAAACCTGGCAGTCTTCTAGATATGCTCTCCATCAGGTCAAGAGTCCTATAAATATGTGTGATTTTTTTCAAGTACCTAATTCAATTTTAAAGGTACTTTTTTCGCTCCAGTAGGTCAATCGGTCGTCTCCGTAGAAATGCCCATAATTGCAAATATATCTGTAAACTGCTAATATGAGTAGGTAATAAAAGTAACTATGGTAATGAGCACTAGTTTATAATAAAATTGTGAAATAAATATTGGATTATAGGTTACATACCTAATGCAAAAATTTAAAAATAGTTACATACAAAGTATTTATTGTAAAAAACCCTAAAAAGAAAAACATAACGAAAGGTTTCAGTTAACGACGTTTCCCTTGGTCGAGTCGTAGATTCTCTAAATTTCGATCATCAACGCGCTTATGACTTTGATATTGTTTTTCGCTACGAGTTTGAATGCTAAGTAAAAGTGAATATCCTTTCAGAATCCCACCCCAGTTAAGGTATATGGTATCGTTATCTTTGAGTCCCCGAACTCTAATGTATCTACGATCCGACCGAGTCCTTGGAGAATAAAACCTCGAAACGCTCATTCAAAAAAACATAGTTCTACAGGGTGCCTGCTAAGTTATTTTTGATTAATTTATTAATTATAATTAAACGACACTCAATTACATAGTAATTTTCGATAGGAAACAATCCTGTCACGTGATGAAGCTATTTAAAAAAAATTGTACAAATACTTTAAGTATTTCGAGCGTAGTCGTGGCACATATATACAGACATTCGGACATCCACGAACTACTTTTTATATCACTTTTTTATATGTTATGCTTGACATATATTTTCTAAAAATACGTAAAGTATTAAATGTGTTTATAAAAGGGTTTTTCTTCATATCGCTGTACTTTTATTATTGTATTAGTGCAATATGAATTTAATAGAGACAGTTTAAATCAAGAAAAATGCTTGACTTTGACATGTTGAGAGTAGAGAACTACCTCTATGTATGAGGCGTCCAAAAATCTACTCTGTAGAAAAATGACGTCTTTTATTTAAGTTTATTTATTCACTGACGCATTTGACGTACAGTACCTACCTATTTGTCACAACGCTAGCGCCATCATGCAGTAAGCTCGCCAAAAATATGATGTGGTCACCATATGAAACCACATTAATTTTGTTTCCTCTAAAAACATTAAATGCTCTCTATTCTATCAGTATAACCAAAGTTTCTAATAAATTGAAAACTTAATTTTATCTGCGGCCAAACAAATCTGTTTTAATCTATCCTTTTACTTTGTTATGATAAATCCCATTCAGAAAGGTCGTGGGTTTAAGTCGCATCGGAGCTAGTTGTGAGACGATAGATTTTTCCCAATAGGTACTTCATTTTCTATATTTCCCTTTTGTCGTATTTAACTCTTAATCTTTCAAGCCTGCGGGCCAATCACCGTAATTCTATGCAGCGCGTCTTCATCGCGTTTGGGTCTTGACGTTTGAATTCGTATTGCCGTAATGACATAACGACGCACACGTCACGCAAACCTATTGTCCTACAATCCTGTCTGATCCGGTGACATCCGCGACAGAGGAACCACTTGCAATACGAAATTAGCTGTCAAAATAGACTGTCGTATGAAAATTGTTTTAGTTCCAAAGATTATCACCGGAACAGAAAACGTTGTCGCACTGTCAAAGCCGCGCGTTATCAAAAACGGTTTTGCACGTCAACTGCACGTACACTTGACTAATGCGTCATAGGATTACCGCGATCGGGTCCTGGTCACCTGTCACGCGTCGCATATGAACCCTGATATTGCTTGGGAAATGTTCCTTATTGCTTTTTTGAAAGTCGATCATCGTCACATCTGATGTTTCTGGTCATGCCTTCCCCAAAGATTCCATTTCCCTAGAAACTCGCAGTCTTGTGCTAACCTCATCCCTCATCCCCTCAAGTCAACTTTTAACTACCTCTATAGTATAGTGTTATACACCACCTCCGGTATCACCACCGATGTCCCGGATTTGATAGCCAGTGGGCAGAACTGTCGAACTTACCCTTTCCAAGAATTTTTTTTTTGTAAAATAAAAACTAGACGAAATAGTTTTTTTTATAATAATTATATTAGGAAATAGTTTAACGATTATTTTAACACAACGAAAAAGAAAACAGCTAAAATCGATAGAGCGAATGTCAAGTGAGTAGGTGACAATTTAAATTATTTTAATAGATTTTTGCATTCATTACATTATTTGTATATTTTTATAAAAGCCCTAGAAGTTGTTTTTGCTCATTAACGAAGGTACTTTAACGCCAAATAGTGTAGGCAATGAACAGATTCTTTGTATGGAGACCCATACACTAATTCCTCAGTCGATGAAACTTTGCTGAGTTATAAAATAGCATGAGCCATAAACTTTTAAATGATTATCCAAAAAAAATCACATGGAAGTTAGGTATTTATATACATAAATATACAAATCTGTTTATATATTGAACCGAGTAATTTCTCAGTCCAAATTAATTTTACCAAATAAGTTATTTATACTAGTATGTGATACTTGATGAAAATCCAAAACTTTTTTCAAACATGAGTATGCTTGGCAAAATGGCATAATTCCGTTAAAAAGTTCGACAGAGACATTTTTCAGTCCAAGTCACCCCATTTTGTTTTATTAAAATTTGGTGTTTCTGCTTTGGATATTTTTTTGGATATTTTATATTATTATTTTTATACGTTACATGAATATGTCCGGTTAAGAAAGTTTAGACGGAGCATTTTTCCTAAAAAAGATATCAATGAAATAAGACTTTCATTAAAAAATACATAATCTTCTATTATTATTATTTTTTGGAAATTTATACCATACTTTTAATTTCTTGATACTTTATCATGATGTAAAGTTTTTTCTGACTGAGGAATTACTGTGGGGGTCAACTAGCTTCATTGACTACACTAAAATAAAAAACTTTAGGCAGTGGCTGCAAAACAAAAGGTGTGAAGTTCTTCAGAACAATAAGTAGGTACTATATTGAAATGAACAGAAATCGTCGATTCATTAACACGAAAACCTTGAATTGCGTTTCCAACATTTTAATTAAAAACCAACGCTCCGCCGGCTCTTGGCTTACAAAACCCTTAATTTGTTGTGGCCCGTTTATAGATAATCTTTTGGAAAACTTCGACTCAATTAATTTCGATGGCATTTAGAGGTTATCTTAATAAAAGTTCGCTGATATTCCTCCCAAACATTTGGGCAAAAGTTTCTTGTTTCTTGAACAGACTTATTCCGTTTCAGAAGTCGTCGGCTGAGTTATCGACCCAATTCAAATATTGCTTTTTGAAATTTAAAGTTACAAAAACTCAGCGAAGCGAATGAGTTATTTTTTTTTGTTGTGCTTTTTCTCGGTGGTACTTTATGCCTTTTGGTGATCTGAAAATATTAAAACTATCCAGAAGCAAATGAAGTACCTACATGGTGTGTTATGCGATCTCTTTTATTAATACTAATTTAATTAAAGTATGGTATTTACGAGACCTAAGTATAAACTTTATTCATATTCAACCATTATACTAATACACATTAAGTTGAAACAGAATTCGTTTTAACTTGTGAAGAATATAAACAGCAACTAGAAGTTTTGGTCTATCAGTTCTTATTAGTAACACGTTATACGCATCAATATAGTATTAGGTAAGCAATACCTATAATAATAGGTAAGCAAACCACTGATGGTTTGCTTAACACTACCTATTATGTTGATGTGTATTTAACATATAAGATTTTCACCAAATTCGTGTGGAATTTTCTACACATACAGACTCCGCAGCCTGCCTCCAAATTATCATATTTAGATGGTATTTGCATACAGGATTTGAAATGCAAACTATTAAGGGAACATCGATCGTCCTTTTTCTCTGCCCAGCAATTAAGCCGGCAGTTGACACCGCACGCGTCATTAGATCACGAGCGCATGTTGCGGTAAAAGCATGCGCGCAACTTTCACAAAAAAGGCGTGAAACGCGCGCCGAGACGCCGCGCGTACGCTTCAGGGCTCATTGCGCGCCAAAGACGCCGCTGAAACTGCGCTATGATGGGCCGCCCACGAAGTCGCAACTCTATTTTTATTTGGCCTCAATAATTTCGCGGCATCCGTATCCCGCAGACGAAACAAGACTACGATTATGACATCTGCCAAAACTTTAGACATGCTTCGGCGTTTTGTTTAATTATGTTTTTAACATTCATGACAACTTTGGAGGACCCTTGGCAGTTTTGATGTGGTCGTTGTTCTAACCGATAAGATCTCGAATCAAAATTGTGATTGTGAAGTCATTTTATATGTATTGCCTGTTATGAAGTTTTGAAGTATAGTAAGTATAGTAAGGTTTATAAATAGATTGATTTGGCATCGTTAATGAAACAATATTATTTAACTTTGCATAATAAGTAATAGGTATATTGTTTTATCTGTATATAAAGAAACAATAAAAGACACGGACCCCTTTATTACAAAACGTGGACTAAAGTTAGACCTGGTTTAAAATTGATGCTCTTTCATTTGGTAAATGAAAGTGACAGCACCACTTTAGTACCAGTTTTGAACCAGGACTATTTTAGTCCACGTTTTGTAATAAGGTGGATTATGTTTTTTTTCTGCTTCGTATCATAAATGGTCAGTTGCCTTTTTACTTATGTAGATTCATAGCACTATTGAATAATAATTACAGTTCTTCAATCCTGTACTAGCCTTCCGCCCGTGGCTTCGCCCGTTTTTCGATATAAAAAATAGCCTATGTCACTCTCCAGCACCCAAATTATCCCCATACCAAAAATCACGTCGATCCGTTGCTCCGTTTTGAAGTGAAAGACGGACAAACAAACAAACAAACATTTGTAATATTAGTATGGATTAACGACCTAGCTACAATAGAATTTCATAAGCGCCAATCAAACAAGCGGCCCATAAAGTCATCCTTTGTTGTTTAATCCGCTATAAAGTTGAGTCACATCTTAATTAAAACTATTGGCAACCCTAATGAACTGACAGTATCACAAAATGTGGTCATATTTACTTCATGAAGAATTAATTAAAAACTTCTCCTTGACGATTAGGTAATTTGGTTATTTATTTTTGTAATTTTATTATTAATACCAAGATTATAAATACAAAAGTTTGTAATTTACCTACTGAACCTTATTTATCATACGCGTCACCGCCTTTTTTCACCGTTTTACATTAAAACTCTTTAATTTGTTTAGTTTTTATGTATCAATCCTAAATGGTTTTTTTTTTCATTTAACTCAATATATATATATATTTTTTTAAAGAAACATCATAAAGTAAATCGATATTCACACAATCTGTTTTAAAAGCCAAAACCAATCGAACGGTCCATTAAATCCTAGACATTGTCTTCTAAACGACAACATGGTTGAGTCATGAGTCATCAGTAAACTATAGGCAGCTGGTGATGTTGGTCTATCGTGTCTATGATAGACTAATGAGACTCGATTGACCAATTAATTTATTAACAAGGATCTGCACGAGTCTCTATGCTCATAAAAACATTGATTTTCAATCCAAACTTGATTTGTTTCGAAAGCCATTGCTTTAACTAATTGGAAACTTTAAGTTTATTATTAAGTTTTGATAATTAATAAATTTTTACTCATTATTATTTTTTTGTTAATTTCTCAGGTTGACGAATATTTTTTGAAGTGAAAACTTCTTTAGCGGCGTTGTGCTCTTTTTGTGATGGGTAAAAAATGTTAAACTTGCGTCAGGATCACGTGACCGTCAGATCGGACCATAAAGTTTGACTTAATACTCTGAGTTAGAGTGTGTGTCAGATAACTCTGCACGTGCCTGGCGCGTTTTTGGCGCTAGTTACAGTACATTTTTTTGTTCTAATGTTATAGAAAAGATTAGTATTCGATTTTTACCGCGCGCAGACTTATCTGACGAGCACTCTACCTCAGTATTAAGTCGAGCTTCATGGATCGGACAGCCAAACAAATCGGAGCAACTTAATTTTTGCCGGCCATTTTTTTTGCCGCCATTTTGTTGTTTTATAGCCACCTAAATTTGCCCAGGGAGTACATTATTTTAGTCAAAGCACCACGTCTATATCTTTTTCCGTTTCGGCAGGCATTTGACCATCTCCATAAATGACCGGATGGATTTTCATCAAACGTGGCTAAGAACCATCTCGATTAATATAGCTTTCAATTAAAAAAACCGCAATGAAATCGCCTGATCCGTTTAGGCACTACGAATATACGTACAGACAGACAGACAGACAGACAGACAGACATAGGCTTCAAACTTATAACACCCCTCTCTGCGCTGCGTTGGGGGTTAATAAGCTGCTGTTGATACTTATATAAATAAGTGTTTGAGCTTTACGCTCTTGGGCCTTCTTAAAGTGTTCCCCTTATTCTCGAAAGCTACTTAGCTTTGCAAGCGTCTCAAACATCGTGCCGTCTCTTTCATACGTTTGAAAGCGACAGTGCGATGTTTGAGTTGAAACGCTACCAAAATTAAGTAACGTTCAAGTATTCAGCCATAAATGAGTAAGAATCTAAAATAATGCGACAAGGTTTAACACAGGGATTTCCCAAAGGTGTTTTCCTTAGGGGTCCGTACTCCGTAGCATGTGTATAAGAGGTTTGCATTATCACAGTAAACTCTTAACATAGCTAATGTCCTTGGTACTATTATTATAAAGGGTGTCTCAAAAGTAGGTATAGGATTTGAATTTCGCGCCATTTCCGAAATATTCAAGATAGCGGGTTGAAATTTGACATACGCCATCTTGACACATGTAAACTACGTATGTTTTACAATAAAACAGCGCATAGAAGTTATACAAATATTTAACGAAAATTCACGATCAATTACAAACACTCGTCGAAAGGTCGAAAAATCTCGTAATTTTAAGAAGAGGTGATGTCAAATGGCCCCCGAGATCTTGCCATCTGATGCCACTGGATTTGTTTCGTTGGGGCTACGTGAAAGATAAAGTCTACGCCAACTATCCACAAAACATAGACAATATAGACAAAATATTCACCGAGTTATTGGTGAAATAAGTAGAGAAATGTGTGAAATTAGCAGCGAAATGTGTGAAAGTGTCATGAAAAACTTGCACACAGCAAAAATGCCTGTGGCGGCCATTTAGCAGATATTCTATTCAGATAAAATTGTACAAGTCTCTTTTTTAAAATAAAATACGAAAAAATTCCAATCCATTCGCGTTTTATTGAGACATATCATCCTATACCTACTTTTGGGACACCCTTTATATTCTGTAAACTCAAAAAGCAAGACAACAACGCGACCGTGACGTCAACGTTTTCAATCAAACGTCTTGCTTTAACGTTGACGCTACAATTTAACGTTGTCGTTAGAGAAAACCTTCCAAAAAGTGCTTTTTTAGATAAATAAGGCTAAGTTTCTACCAAACTAGGGTCAGTTACTGTAAAAAGTTTGAGAAAACCTAAACTACTTAAGTATAGGGAGTGTGGTGTGGGTCACTTTATTCCAAAGTTACCAACAAAAAAGTTTTGTAAACTGCCTTACTTTAAATGAGTTCCACGGGCCACATGTCACCGTGCTCCACCGGTAATTATAATTAGTGTGATTCGACATGCGTGTATGTTCCTACTTCCAAAATTAACAACCTGTTAAAAAGTTGCTACGATTATAGTTGCACCTTACCCTGTGGACTTAAGGACTATTCTTAAGAAACACTGAGTGGATTTTACAAGTTTAGCTAAGATAGAACCAATCAAGGCAAGTTGAAAATTTCAATGTGAAAAGATTATTGAATAATCTAGTAAATAAGGATCTTGTGTCACAGTGTTTATAAATTAACTCCGCCGAAAAGGCTTGACCGATTTTAATGTTTGTATATATTTGGTAGGTCTGAAAATATGTAGTAGGCTTTTTTTATTCCCAAATTACACGGGAGCGAAGCCCCCGGGCGCAGCTAGTATGAGATAAAATGCGAAAATAACTGAAAGCAGAGATTAAATCGTAGTGAAAAAAAAATGTGAAATTCAATTTCACAAGCGCCGACAAATTTTCATATTCTGTTAAGTGAAAAATCTTTTTAAGTTGCATTACGAGGAGGATAGTATGACTATTTTGTTTTAATTTACAAACTGCAAACTTTTACTACAGCAATTACTTCTGGGCTAAAGCAACTTTGCCCTAATAACCAACGAAGTGTTTAAAATGGAAATTGACCCAGTTCCCAGAATCAATTACCTATAGTTTCTTTCGAAGAAAACAGCCAGTTAACGATTGTACTTACCTATCGTAAAAAACAAAAAACTGCAAACAAAAATTCACTTCCCAAAACAAGTAAAAATGAAAAATATATTGAATCATTCAATTCATAGGACGAAAATGCGCGACTTTTTCTAACTAATCTTGGAATTTACTGATCTGTTTGAAGTCGGTCTTAAGGGCAGGATCTTCCAAAAACTCTGTCTTTGTCTTTTTCTTTATGTGTGAAGAGTATGAAAATGACCTCCCTTTTTTATTTTTTTATGTTTTTGTTCTTATTTTGAGCATAAATTCACTTATCGAAAAAGTAGCCTGAGAATAATCTACTATATGTCATAACCTATTTTTCTATATATTATTCCTGAATTAGAGATTAATAATCTAAGTATAAAACCAAAAAAATATAAAAATAATGAAAATTGTCTTGGTTTTAATTTTTTTTAAGTCGAGATAAGATACGAATATCGTTTTTCTAGCCACAAAATAATCAAGATCGTTTATAAAACTTCAACATATATTTTTATTTATCTACTCAAAATAAAGAATATTTGATTGTTTACTTTTGAATTAAAAATCGGTTGTTTTCGATAATTTGGAAGACCGTGCCCTTAATTGTCCATATTTAATAGGTTACAATTTACATCACTCCGCGCATGGGACCAGCATTTTATTTTTTATTATTGTTCCACAAAGTATTTTTTCTTATTAGTTTCGGCTTGACTCCAACTTCAAACAGATCAGTAAGTTCTAAAAGTCGCGCATTTTCGTCCTATGTATTGAATGATTCAATTAATTTTTTATTTTTACGTGTTTTGGGAAGTGAGTTTTTGTTTGCAGTGTTTTGTTATTACGGTGGTTTATTTTTTTTGAAAAAAAATCGTTTATTTTCTTTTTTTAGTGTAAGAAATCTTCCTTCAGAAGTGAACAAGTGTACCCTAAATTGCAACGATAAAACTGTGTCCAATGGTTGTCCAGTCCATATCTAAATTAGAACCAAGCCATGCTCCGCCTTCCAACTCTTAACTGTTGTGCAGTTTAACCTTCCACTAGCTTCCACCATCAGCTTACCTAAATTACATAAAGAAATACAAACTAAAGGTCTATTCGTGCATGTGGTACTTAAAAAACATGCTCTTATTCTTAAGCATTAAGGAGTTTTACCTTCCATCGTCAGCTCACCTAAATAACCATAAATATTACTACTACAAATCTTTACGCATTAACGATATTTAAAAAAAACATCCTCTATCTCCTAACCATCGAGGAGTTGTACCTTCCATCACTAGCTCATCATCATGAGATGATGATTACCAGATGCAAATACTTGAAAAACTTTTAAAAATATATTACACGTAACCTACCTTTAAAATTTTAAAGTTTTCCTCAATTTCCCCTAGATTCCACCATCAGTTCCTAACTTGGTTACAATGGAATTACTTTAGGCGTAAGTATACTCTTTTGAATAAAAAATAATCATCGAAATTGGTTAATAGCTCGCGAAGATATTAAAGCGTAAAGCAGGAACTACCAGACGACAACAATCGTTTTTTTTTTGGATTCTGAAGAACTACTGTAAATTTTTCATGGGACCAAATTGAAACTTTGGTCTATGAGATAAAAAAGAATTATCAGAATCGGTTCACAGTTGGCGGAGATATCGGTTTACAGTATTGGTGAAACATACATAAAAAAAATAAAAAAACACACAGACGACTTGAGAACATCCTCCTTTTTTTGAAGTCGGTTAAAAATTGTAACTGGGTCATACTTGCTCAAAACTATTTATTTTGTCAATTACTTACCTATATTTTGTTTTCTTTTATAATTGTAATAAATCTTAGTGTAAGATAAGGCCGAAATAACTATTATTTTTAAAAATACAAACCAACTTCTATAAGCTATGACGATTTCCTAAAATACAATCAAACCATTTCAAACATTTACAACCTAAAAAACCTGTTTCACCACACCGTATATACGAAAGATAAAAATCAAACGTATAGTAAATGTACTGAAACATTCCATAAACAGCGATTTAACGCGCCGTGTGAAAAGGGGCCGACTACGTGAAAAACAAACACTCGTAAAAATGTTACCAAATGACATGTAAAATTTTTCTGTGTCACTATGAGATATTGTAATGATCCGTTACGAAAATCGTTACGTGGGCCGTGGGCCATGCTAGAGCGACATTAGACCGCCGCGGAGACATGTGCGACGGATTACCTCCCATTATGCTAGAGAAAATCCAATTCACTTAGTGTGAATTGAATAAGTTAATGGGCTGTACAAGGAACGGATACAGGGTGCTGGAAGTGACATCAGTCTGCTAATTAATATGTATGTCGTGACCATTTCGTTGATTTGCTAACTTCATAAAATAATCGAGAATTTCATGAAATGCGACCATTTCATGAAATGACCAGTTTAAATTGTCAATATCGTTGAATAGCCAACGTTTGATGGTATTTTCAACAGTGTTTGACCATAATTATCATGAAATACGACTATTTTATGAAATGACCAACTTATCATTTATTCAATGACGTCAAATTTTTATTTCTGAATTTGTACTTCATCATGTCAGCCGAACGATGCCCTCTGCTGGGCATAGGCCTCCCCCAAGGAGAATTTATACTTACCTCTGGCCTATTCTATTTCTTCGAACCCCATATTATCAAAAGAGAGTTTGCCTTGGAAGTCCTGTAGAACACGTGATAGGTTAGAAAATTAAGGCGGTCGCGAAGCGGAGCGAAGCTATCGCCTTAAATTTCGGGGCTATTTTTTTTCACACCACAGAAATACTTGTTGTTTATAAAGAAAAAAAAATGATAATATGGCACACATAAACTAAGCGCTTACAGCGCCTTTACCGATTATAAGTATAACTATTTTACGATGTGATCAAATAATCTTGACCATTTCATGAAGTAGCCCGATCAGTTCAGTTCTGATTAGCCATATCATGATGTAGCTTGGGTTGATTAATAAAAAGAAGAAGCCAATAGTCAGTGAAACATTTCATGAAACGCGACCATTTCATGAAATTCTTGATCATTTCATGAAGTGAGCAAAACTACGATATAGCCACGACATATACATTGAAACACGATCCACGATTTGATTGAGGATTCCGGGTGTAGTGCGCCTCCATCTACATTCTACAGCCTTATCAGTGATCACCCCTGAACGGTGTGATGAAGGCTAAGTGCTACCCCGTTGTGGATAAAAAAGAACATTCCAGATTAACATTGATTCAGTAGCTTGATTTATTGAACTGGCTTTAGATTCTATGGTGCCTAAAGGGTGTCAGTAGGACAGTAAGTTGTCCCATACCGGGACTGGCGCCAGCGTTAGCTTAGCACGAAAAAACGTTTACAGTCAGCGCTGTATTGTCAGCGACATTGACGCCATCTACTAGATCAACTCAAATCTGCCATAAGGTAAAGTACCTTTAACAAAAATTTACCTATAGCTACAAATGTTTCGATAGGCCCAATGGCGCAGTGCGTAGTTATTGTACCTTTTGCGCCAAAGGTCGTGGGTTCGAACCCCAGTCGAGAGAAACTTGAATTGTGTCTAGACACCTAACATCTAGATGTTAATACATATTTTCAATGTATAGTGCCCGTAGTGTAAGTTTTTATGTCAAAAGCGCGCTACTCGCCGCTAGAGGCGCTAATACAGTTTTCATACAAATTTACATAAATACGGAATCGAAATAGTTTGCGTTTGCTTGACATAAAAACTTACACTAGGGGTACTGTACATTGAAAAGAAATAGAAAAAAATATCTCCAGGGGTGTTCTTACACGAAACAGATACCAAAAATATAGTTTTTGAATTTTTTGTCTGTCTGTCTTTTGTCCGCGTTTCGCACAAAACCTACTGAACGGATTTTAATTAAACTTTTTTTTTATACAGCTATTGGTCCTCGCCATCATATTGGCTATAATTTATTTTGAAGATCGCAATATCTGATGTGGAATCATAGCAGTCCAGCCGAACTATGAGAGATATAAAAAATACAGTCTTAAAGAAAATTGTGAAAAGTGATGAGCATTTTCTATTGACGTACAAAATTTTAAGGTCTGGTGCACCTGATGTGGAACTCTAGCAGCCAGATTAAACCATAGTATGAGATACGTAAAAGCAACGGATTGACGTGTTTTTAGTATGAGGGTAGTTAGAGCTAGAAAGTGACATAGGCTAATTTTTATCCCGAAAAATATCACTTTCCTTCGGGATAACGTCGTGTAGTGTACTAAGAAGCCCTACACTGGGATACTATTAAATAATAAATGTAATTTCGATATAAATCTTTACTGCGGCACCATGGCCGATATATTCTATATCTACTATAACACGCGACCGCGGAATCGTCTGGACTCAAACCAACTACTCGCGTAGGTAATGACAATCCATTCGATATTTTGGATACTGATTTAAACATAAATCAACCATAGACAATGCAAGGAGGTATCATATCCTAACAATATGATACCACATGCCGCCGCCGCAACAAAAAAAACCTTTCTTACTAAAGAAATGTTTTTTCCTACATGGATTACCCTAAAGCGAAGGCCCTGCCTACCTTGGAACGATATCACATCAATAAGACTGGTCCTCACTAACGGACAGCCAGGACAATGGTCGATATAATTATTAATTTCTTGAAATCAAAACAAACCAACCATTGCATTGGCTTGACATACCAAAACCAAGGGAAAAGGTCTGCCCAGCCTTAAACCTAACCTTAATACATCATATGTAGTTACAATCAAAGCTAACCCTAGCTCATTTAAGCATTAACTAAGTCGAAATTCCAAGATCAAACATGTCGGACAAGCACCAATAATATATTGACTACGAAATTACCCAAAAATAACCCTCATCTCAAAAGGTGCCCGACAACAAGCTTGGAACTTCATAAACCTGTGGTAACCTCAAGCAGACTGTCTACTAGGGGCTACCACAGTTTATGTAGCGTGGTGTCGACAACATTGCCAGTCAGGGTTAGAGGGATCCTGCAACAAACAGGATATGACCCTGGTCCTTATTGGACCATCAGGGTTTCCTCCCCCCTCACCAACAAATGTTGACGTCACCTCGTTCCTTAAATGACATCGAAACAACTTACAAACTAACTAAAACGGAAATAAAATGAAACACAGAAGTGTTACTTTTGTGGTCCAGATCATTAACGAAACGTGATGTCAATATCAACATAAGTTAAGGTCAGAGGATTCTCACACCTAATTAGATAATAGGTCATCCTCCTGCCCTATCCCATGAAGGTAAAGAGACACGACACGATGTCTACTAATTAGTAAAAATGCAAAAAAATATTTGCTTTATTAAATTAAACATTAAAAAAAAATTAAATAAGTACATCATAAATGGACCACAGGACACTTCGTGGGCTTCAGGTGCAGTATTTCCGTACATGAAAAAGAAACACATATTAATACAAATCACACAATTATACATTTCAACTATCTAACAATCACTATTATAAAACATCCTAAAATCCTATCCTATTTCTATCCCTATTATAAAATGAATCTATAAAAGAAAATTTATTTTTACATTTAATTTTATATGTTACAAATTTCAATCGTTTCTTATTTCGTAACGAACTAATATTACATAACGAACTTATATTGGATTTCGAAATCCTATTCATATTCGACTTTTCAAACTTTTTCGCGCCTTTCTTCATTTTACTGTCATTCCTATTTTTATTCATAAAAAAACTTTTTAAACTAGGAATGACATGCGAACTTTTTTCTGACATATTACTTTTCCGAAAATTACTTTGACATCCGTCATTCGAGACATCTATCATTTGTGACTGTTGTGACTCATTGTCATCAATGTCAATCGATGTCAACATAAAATTCATGTCAACATTAAATTCAAAATTAGATTTTTTGTAAACTATACAAAATTTTTCAAAATTCAAAATTATGCTATTCCTGCTAATAAAATCACAACCCAACACTATGTTTGGTACAATGTCCCTTACAACAACGAATCGCTGTGTAAACAACACGTTATCTATCAAGAAACATACATTAGTTTTCCCTACTATTGAAAGTTTTCCACCACTCACATTTCGTAGTTCAGCGTTCACCATGTCCACACTGAGACCTAGACTGTCTACTACCGTCTGTGATATTACCGACACACTCGCACCGGTGTCCACCAAGGCGTCTATTTTCTGACCACGACACTCAATAGGTAAAAACGGCGTACGCTTACTTGTGTTGTGATTGTCCTGCACCAACATCAGCTGCATACAATCCTCTTCTCTACTTACAACAATATTATTATTAGATTGTGGGGACGTCTCAGTCGTCCTCCAAGATGATGTCGTGATGGGCATCATCGGGGCTTGAGCTCTAAAATCATTCAATTCACTTGCATCATACAAGTCATGGGGTTTCTCGTTTGGCGTGCGAGAGGCACATTGATTGGGAGTTGGCACATTCTCTAACTCCGGCACAAAATAAACACATTGATTAGATTTATCACCACTGCTAGAATCACACATATTAGGGGCACATTCCTCGAAGCACTCAAGTGGGTCCGATACAAAACCAAACTCCCTGATAAACTCCTTCTTCATTTCGTCGTAGTCTTTCGCCATATCGACGATCTTATCGTAGAAATATCGGGCTGCGCCCGTGCAGAAAGCTCCGACGACGATTTTCTTGGCCTCGCCTTCGTAGCCTTGCAGAGCCGTCATTATTTCGTAGCTCCGAAAAAAAACTTCGACATCTCCGTGGATGCCGTCGAACAATAAGACCTCCATGGTCTTCCTAGTTTATCTTGGGAATCTGCAACACATAAACACCGTATAATTGCGTTCTACGTAATTCGTTCGCGCCTAACACCATAAGAAGCCCTACACTGGGATACTATTAAATAATAAATGTAATTTCGATATAAATCTTTACTGCGGCACCATGGCCGATATATTCTATATCTACTATAACACGCGACCGCGGAATCGTCTGGACTCAAACCAACTACTCGCGTAGGTAATGACAATCCATTCGATATTTTGGATACTGATTTAAACATAAATCAACCATAGACAATGCAAGGAGGTATCATATCCTAACAATATGATACCACAGTACCTACACGCGGGCGAAGCATTAATGTGTATGTGTATACATATAAGTATTTAATGTGTTAATATATATCATAGCGCTATACTAATACATATTAAATAAATAAATAAAAAATAAAAAAGCTTATTAGCCTAGAAATTAAAAATGCTACCGAAAGTCACTATTCCACGACGAAGTCGCGGGCACAGCTAGTTATAAATAAGCGGCTGAGTTTCAAAATAAATAAATAGGTACAAAAAATGGTGACCATTATAAATTATTTATTCTAGATCCTTACAAATGTAAGCTTTCATTATTCATTAGTGAAGTTAACGGTATAAGAACACAGTATAAACATAAAAACAATGTCAAGAAAAAAATAGCTTCTAGATCAGGTTCTTTATTATGTAATCACAAATGTTCAATCTAAATGTGAAAAAAACAATTAACATTAATAACTTCTGTTTAACCCGTAGTCTAATAGGTCAAGGGGTGATGCAAACACTCATTGCGAAGTGAACTGTCGATTCTGTTTAATTAATTACTAATTTGAAGGTTCAGCTCATTATTTTAATTGCCAATTTTAAATACAACTCAACTGTGAAACGAAACTGGCCCTTTCTGTAAATATGCCAAGTTAACAATCTTAGTGTTACATTTTTAATGACAACATTTTTGTACTGAGACGAATGACTACGAAAAATGGCTTGCACACAGTAAAATTCTTATTTCTGTACTAAGTAGGTATATATAATATTTACATAACTCCAATAAAAGTATATTTAAAAAAACAAGATCAAGTAAGTACCTAACATTCATTAAATACAGATATAATGATAAAAATATCTTGAAATGACATTCTAACTGATTCCAACTTAGTATGTAAAACTTTAATCGTTCCGGCTACCTATTATTTCATAAAATTCTTAATTTTTCAACGGTCGGATGTAACCCGAGTCATGGTGTGTGTTACGAAGAAACGGTGCTGCGCGGAGGTGATCTGTGTTTTCATACATTTGACGCCGCAGGCGGGGTTAGCTCCATGCCAAATATATGGAAACACAACTCCATCGTAACTTTGCTCCGGCTCCGTACTGGACACCTTCCGACAAACAAATTCGGTTTTTTGATGAAGAAAGTTAATTCTCCGAATTGTGACCATTGTGGAATTCTGGATGATGTACACCATTTATTGTCGGAATGTGTTCAGAACGAAAATGAACACCGAATATTGATCCGCTCCTTAAATTTAAATATATTAGATGTAGGTACCTTTCAGGGAATCTTGGCTGAACCCTTGTCAGATGCAGCCAAGATGCTCTGTGCCTTAGTATGGAATAGAAATACCTAATTGTTTATTTTTGTGTAAATTTAAAATATTTAAGATAGGTTAAGAATCATTGGAATAAGGATAGAATAAGGTTACGATAGGACTGTCATGTCATTTTATGATAAAAGTCCTTAAATTAAATAAAGAGAAAAAAAAAAACTCGGCTCAGCGCAGCCTTCTTCTGTGGCAAGGCGCCCGTAGGAGTGACACATCCAGTTTATCGGAATCCAAGTCTACGTTCCTTATTTAACACATTTGAGTTGTTTCCACAAACAGTGCGAGGGGCGGGGCGAGCGGCTTGGCGGCGCGATCACACATTTTTTTTCCAACTTTTTCTGTCGGCATCTCCTCATCTCAACTCTTAGCTAATGACTGAAATTAACAGGCACATATTTTATTAATTCTCTGCGGAGATGACAGTCGAAGTTGGCTGAGGTCGCGTTCGAAACACATGTTTTGACAACAATTAATAGCAGTTCATTTTGATGGAGTCGGGTTAACTGCGCGATTGCAATGCGATATTAGTTTGCTTCATTAGGTTAATGAGTTAATGGGGCCATTAATAAACCGTCATTTATCTTTTACTTCATAAAGCCTTCTTTTTATATTCATCTTGCGTCAACTAACATATATTTATTTTTATTTTAAAGTTCGATAATAAGTAATTCAATTGATGATTTCGTTTGGACATAACATATCAAAAAATCTGGTAGGTCTTCGATATCCTACTAGTACTAGGAGATAGAGAATATAAGTTTCTTTTTAATCATTTAACTTCACCTTTTTTGCTGACTGTAATTGCATTGACATGCATACGCAAAATTTCAGCTCAGTCGGATGAGGTTATCCGGTTCAAAATTTAGACCCTAGATTTCCCACTCTAACGAACAGTTCATGTTAAATAAAAAGTGGTAATTGTAAGATTCTCAAAACCAGAAATTGTACAATCGATTACAATTTAGATAAGATACAGGAAGCGGTATTCGTTAAATATTTTAAGTCAAAATTTGTCAGATAAGTTTTAGGTTCATGAAATTTTCAATAAAAGAATACAAGACGACAAGATCCTCGACAAGGCAAAAAACTCGAACACAATTCATCGAAATTCCATATAACTTAAAATAGACAACTCATGACGACATGCTTCATTCATAGTGTAGGGGTTGAATGAACGCATTCGATTTGTAAGGAAATGTCCAGTGGCATGATTGTGTCGTATGTCAAAACAAAATCGAGTGGTGTCTTGGGAGTCGAGTGGTTTGATACGAGCTCTCGTTAAATCCTCCCACTGTGCACCACAATGGGGCAACACTTGAACTTTTAAAGGCAAAATATTCCAGTAGGAATTCAAACTACCTATTATAAAAAAAAACAGATTATTTGACACAAAAGGCACTGTTATGTTAGCGCTTTGTTATTTTACTCCATACATAAGGACAAGATTTGTATCAATAAAATTTATTAAAAGCTAGGGGTTTACTGCGTTTTTACCCGCGTGGTACCCGTTCCCGTTGGAATATTGGGCTAAAAATTGGGGAAAAATTTAGCTTTCCAATGTTGAAAGAATTTTGAAGTAAAACTTCTTTACGCACGCTTGACTTGGGGGGTAAGCTGGCGAACGGAAGTGACGAGAGCGTTACGAAAGAGGCGAACGGAAGTTACTTTGATGGAAGAGCATAAACTTTAAAGAGGTTTTACTTAAGTCGTGTGGTCTAAAGCACACTCGTTTTTTTAATCGGTCCAATAGTTTTTGGGTTTGTCCGATACAAACAAACAATCTAATCTTTCCTCTTATAATATAAGTATAGAAATATCGTATTCAAAAGATCAAGACCGCAGCAGAATAAGGTGCATACGCCAAACAAAGTTTTAAAGTTAAACATACTTTCTTCACCTACTTTCAGTTTTTCAATGGAAAACTGAACCCATAGTAAGTGGTAAGTTAAAGTTACACAAAAGTAGGTTGATAGTGATAAGTACCATTGTTCATATACGTGCAGTGCTTGCTAAGGCTCCGGGGCCACTTTCGCCTGCCCTCGAGCAAATACTGGTCGCCAAGTACCTAAGTCTCCTTGAGCAGAATTTCCAATACTTTTTATAACCGATGAGAAGCAGAGTGAAAATCATCTGAAATTTACTTAGTTTTAAAATACTTGGTAAGTAGCTAACAGAATCCTTCAATTCTTATGCCATTATACAAGGTATAACAAAATGCCCAATAATATCCTGATTCTGCTGTTCAATTAAAGTTATTATATTATTAACTAGCGGCCGCCCGCGGTTTCACCCGCGTGGTTCCCGTTCCCGTGGGAATATCGGGATAAAAAGTACATATAAACCTTCCTCTTGAATCACTCTATCTATTAAAAAAAAACGCATCAAAATCCGTTGCGTAGTTTCAAAGATTTAAGCATACAAAGGGACATAGGGACAGAGAAAGCGACTTTGTTTTATACTATGTAGTGATAACAAGTAGATTAATATAACAGTCATAAAAAGTTAGTTTTCTCATGGTTTTCTCAAATTAAATGGCAGCCACTTCGTAATACATTTAAACTTATTTATTTGAGCTATAAGGTATTTCTGTAGGTACTATACCTACGTGTATTTATTGCTCGAGTATTTTTCAGCCATTTACTGCCTGTTTCGGTATCTTACAAAATCACAAATTGTAAGTATCAAACAGCTGGCTTTTGAACTTTTGCGAGGAACGACGAAAAAACGGAACGCGAATCGAATCGCGCGCAGCGTCAGGACTTTCGCATACGTTCAAGTTTACATGAGTTCACGTGACAATTTTTATAGTAATCTCGACCTTATTGCAATGGAGTAAGAGTAGGGATATTGTCGCCGACAAGGGCGCGTGGTAACGAACAATACTTGGACACAATAGTTGATAATTTGCATGACGGCTTTTTATCGAACTATTGTCAGCTTATGCCGGCAGCTGCCGCTGGCAAAGGGAAATACTAGTGTCGTCGATAGAATCCCATAAAAGAACCTTATACTATGATGGATATTACGCATTAATGCTAAAGCCTTGGCGTCTATCGTAAATTTATATAAAACCAAGTTGTAAGAATCTGTATTTCGCAACAATACAGAAAGCGCAAAGAAAGTTATTATGTTGATTTGATAGTGTTGTAACATTTTATGATCTTTTTATTTTAATTAATTAAGGAATATTTCAAGTTAAAGGTAGAGAATAAGCTCTTAGTAGCCGAGCGAAAGATTCTATGAAGGATTCTGGGACCAACAAGAGGAGAGGACCCGCCAGATTGTGTATTTGCCTTCGATCCCCGGAGTGGAGGCAAATACACAATCTGGATATAGAAGAGCTGGTGGCCGAACCAAACATCATCGGAGAAATAAAAGCTGCCCGACTTCGCTGGCTTGGTCACCTTGAAAGGATGGGTCAGGATCGTGCTGTAAGAAGAGCCAGCGAAGTAAGTAAGTAAGGAATATTTCAAATTCAAAATCGATTCTTAGATTTTCAAGTTGGCACAACTTAAATTTCTACGTGTAGTATTTTCGACAGTTTAAAAACGTAAAGATTTTTAAGATGCAGGCGCAATTTGGTTCAGTGGGGGGGTGACAATCTTAGCGAATAAAATGACTACTTATAACTATGTTTGAACTGAGGGTAATTTTGATGATTTTTTATATTTTTATAATGATCGGTCGCTGTTTTGATCTTTATAACGATCGGTCGCTGTAAATGGGTGATGTTCAATTAGCCCCATACATTTCATCAAAACTTTCTTAGTCTTTTCAAAAAGAAGTCGAACTAATATGAAGAAACATCTATTTCATTGCTTAATTTTACTGATTAAGTAACAGAGAATACGCAAGAATCTTGCTTTAAGTTAAGTTATCAAAAGCTTCACGAAACCCCCACAAAGGCGTATGCAAACAAAGATATCTTATCTGCAGAGACAAAGATCAGCTATTCAGTGATCGTGATCGCTGGCAGTTAACTTTACTACATAAATTTACACCCTTTTATACGACGTCCCATTCACCAAGTCACACATACGTGACAGTTAGTGATTTACTATTATTACCAGTAAATAAAAAGTGGTAGGGGAGAAAAGAGGTGGAGCGAAACACCATTGTAATAGGCCATGAGTAGGGAACGAAAATAATACCGCTGCCGCTAGGGAGATTGTAATTGATTCCATTTTGTCCAACATGAGCGTTTATATCACTGACTCGCTTGTGCCTCTCTAAACTTAGTAGTTACACTCGTACAATCATGGAGGAGAACCAAGTTCGTGTGAAAACTTCGTAAACCATAAAAACCGTTGTGTTTCCAAAATGAAAATAATTTTATCTATGTGAAATAAAACTGTGAAGTGAAAGATCGCAATTAAAAACATAAAAAATGGATTACACCACAGGAACTACGTCTTCGATGAACAATATGAGACCAATTTTCGGCGCATACGCCTTTCAAGGTGAGTCACAAATTATTATAGACTGTAGACACGAAAGGATCCAGAGAGATGAGAAAAAAGCACGACATGCTTAATTACAATGTTCCCAGATACCAATAAAACAAGCAATAATACTTCGGTATCAAAGAACCGAAATCAATATCGTCTATTGCCTAAACAATAAAAATTGGGCACAGCATATTACATTTATTTTCCATGAACGGTTCCGTAAAGAATTATTATTACAACACACCAAATTCTAGTAATGACCGTCACCATATGAACACATCAGAAAAACCACAAGCGTTTATTTCAATTACTTTTCATTGTTCACTTTGCATATTCAATAGTCTTCGGAAAATTGGAATTAGATTTCTATCCTACATAAATTATTCAAAATCTAACCCTAAATCATAAAAGTACAATAAACCCAAAATAACACAGTCATATTTCTATTATGATGGCGGATCTCTAGAATCATGGATACCTTTCAAAGTGCCGCTTTTTAACCTCTCATCGACTCCGACCGTAAAATGTAAACTCGATAAAGCCACCAATTAAAACTAAATATGAGAATATCGACAATCAAAGCTCGAGCCGCTACATCTGACACCAAAAAACATTTCTCCCAAAAAATGAATCGCTTTTTTGTAACGAACGCAAGGTCGCGAGCGCAACGTGATTTTCGCCTTTCGTCAACGGCGAATGAAGCCTAGCCAGTAACGTGTGGCAAAAAAAACTAAAAATTCAAAAGTGAACCTTATTTTGTTGAGTTTGGTTTAAAGATTAATTTCCGAACGCCAAAGCGAAATTGGACGAAAACCTTAAGATGGGGTAGGTGGTGATAATAACAATGCTTTATGAAAAGGTTTAGCCAACTAATTTGTTTTTTCTCGGCTACTGTCGATCTCGGTAGCGGTGCAACCTTTTTTTGCCGGAGATCAATCAGTCAAAATAACAGTTTGATACCGCCTTTGATGCGACCCGCAGCCTGTTTTAATCTCAACTGATACATGATTAGTTCACCAATGATGCAGCAAACTGTAACTGATCCGAAATTGGAAGAATCGACCCACCTGTAGATTAACTAGAAGAATCCTGTTACTTACTTTTACACGGTATGAGATTTGACTATTCATGATCATGAATACTCTATAAGAATTTATAATGCTGCGCTTATTTAGCTTGGGAGTTATAACGTCATAAATGTATTAGGCACAATTGATATTTAACTTATTATTTTTGATATAAATCAATAAAGCTATGAACAGACAGACGCAACCAAAACGCAAAAACGAGGTGGAGGCAGAGTAAAGAACGAGTATTTTTACTGCCTACTCAAGATGTGAAAGCGCGTTATGGGGTGTAACGTCTGGCCGTTGATACATGGCGCAGAATAAACGCGACTGAAGGATGCCGAACGTTATTTCGTGCCCTGCGGGCCGATCGCCGTAATTCTATGCAGCGCGTCTTGATCACATTTGCGTCTTGACGTTTGACTTCGTATTGCCGTAATGACATAACGACGCACACGTCACGCAAACCTTTAGTCCCACAATCCTGACTGTTCCGGTGACACCCGTGACAGAGGAGCCACTTGCAATACGAAATTAGCTGTCATAATAGACTGTCGTATGAAAACTGTTTTAGTTCCAAAGATTATGACCGGAACAGAAAACGTTGTCGCACTGTCAACGCCGCGCGTTATCAAAAACGGTTTTGCCATGGCCCGCTATTATTTCTCGGCTACTTGCGAGTGCAACGAGTGAGATAGAAGATGGCTTTGGTTTTGCACATCAACTGCACGTCAACTGCACGTACACCTGACGAATGCGTCATAGAATTACCGCGATCGGGGTGCTGTACCGAGACGGTCACACGTTACGTCATAACTCGCTTGCAAATCTTTAGTAGAGAGTTAAAATATTCGTCCTTTCCCTTTACTCTGGTGCCAGCGTCCGCTGTGCGACTGACGCACCCGCTTCGCAGACGCTCTGTCGCGTCTGTTTGGTAAAAAGCAATAAAAGGTAAATACTCTAAAAAATTCCAGTGACACACGCAAATATTATCCCGGTAAACCTACTCTTATGTACAATTTAAATGCAATTGTCCCATCGGAGCTGGTAGTGAGACGGGTCGATTTTTTCAAAATACTTCATTTTCCATTTTTCAAGTTTTACAAAATCACCGAACCAAATAATTTAGTTATCCCAGGGTACACATTTACATGCGCCATGCAGATTAAACAGACAAAATTTAGTATTAAAGCACGAATAATGAAAAGCTCACAGCTGACAAACATTTACATAAGCATGTAAACAAATAACTTTTCGGGAATCTCTTTGCAGTTTGAGCTGTATGTATATTTAATATAAATAGTTGGATTTGGTTAATATTTGAGTCTTGCGTTCTATTTAGGCTTCCAAGCACGTGTGCTTAATTTCGTAAGTGTAATGTATGTCTGTTTGTATGTTTGTCCACGAATTTCTCGAAAACTTATAGTCATATCGAGATGATCCTTTTTTATTTAATTCAGGTGTATTCCGACTTAGGGAACAGATCAAGTTTCAAAATCAAAATCGGTTCAGTATTTTTGGGATATGGGTATCCAATGGTACAAACACTAAAAACTAGGAAATAAAAAATAAATAAAACCGACTTCAGCCAGTGCCAGCCAGAAACATGCATGATGAAAAAGGCACCGATATTATTTTGACCTTTCAGTTCAGTTGACAGGTACTTTTTGAAGTTGGTTTAATTTTTGAAGTGAAAACTTCTTTAGTGGCGTTGTGCACTTTTTGTGATGGGTAAAAAACACAGCCTCCTCTATCTTACAACCCATGCGCATAAAGTTGGCAACGTCGCATTTCTAGTTTTAAGTGAACATAAGACGGATGAACATATAGCCGTTGGGACGGAAAGGTTCTCGAATGGATGACGTTCCGTGAGCATGCCCCCTATAAGATAGACCGACGAACTAATCAAGGTCGCGGGAAGCCGCTGGATGCGGGCAGCGCAGGACCGATCGTTGTGGAGATCCTTGGGGTAGGCCTATATAAAGCAGTGGGTGCCGTTCAGCTGACATGATGATGATGATTATGATCTAGTGAGTAAAAATACAGTAAAACTCACTACCTGTACTCATGACCTCTGGTATAGGTATCTTGTAAAGGAGTCTTAATATAAAATGTTCATTATAGGTTGGTGTTTTGAGTCACACTTATTAAATGGCTGGCGGAGTTGGGTGTATTTTGCTCACCATCCTTTCGCCACCGTTTCCAAAGTTGTGATGGCTCAGTTAGAAAACGGGCGGTATTGAAGCCAAAAGACCTCGGTTCAAATCTAGTCCGTATTTTATTATTTTTTTGTCAAATTCTTTTTCTTTTGTGAAAACGTCTAGGGAGCCCTTTTTACTTCTGGCGGCACGCCTGGAGTGTATCCCATGTTTTTTAATTACTTTTTTCTTTCTAAATTCACTTTATGTTACTTTCACCTTTTACAGTAAAAACACTTATCACTTATACATTTTCATTAAGTACACACAATGATCATAACATAAGTCAGTATCAAACCGCATCTAAAGTTAGCGGTTTGTCAATCTCATGAAGCTCGACTTAATACTGAGGTAACTGGAGAGTGCAGTACTAACACTTTTTTGTCACCAAAAAATACACAGTGGCTGTCTTCCGTCTCACCTACACTTTAAAAAAAAACGTATGGTCACTCCATACTAAATGTCGAATTTGCTGGGTACACTTTTTTATTCAGGGTGAGAACTCCAGTTACCTCAGAGTATTAAGTCGAGCTTCATGGTCAATCTGGCAAAAAGGGGGTAAAACAAATGATGTCAATGACATCGTAATGACCGTCCATCATTTCGCGGAGCCGTCAAAACTGTCTCACTGCGTGCGTGTAGGTGCTGCGGCACGTAACATTGGGGTTCAGTAATATTTACAAAGAAAATCATAGAAAAGATGTTTTCACTTCTCATGCTCGTAAAGTTCGTGTTTATGTTGGGTATAGGCTGCATAAAATCGCTTTTTATGCTCTAGTGCATAAAGTAAAATCTTCGTCTAAGTCTCAGACTTTAAGACAAAGGGCGTCAGGTAAACAGCCACACACGCAATTAAACTTCGTTAAATAAACTTATTAGGTATTTCATTCTGTTTCTTGAATTTTGAACATAATCCATTTTAAATTACTAAATTAATAAAACTAGGCAAAATTAATGAGTTGTCTAAGAAATAAGTATTTAAAAAGCATTATGGACTACGATCTATGCTAAAGTCACTGTGCTGCCAATGCCACGTAGAAAAAAAAAGAAAAAGAAAGTCTTCCCGCCAATATGGCAAAGTCTTTATTTTTTCTTTTTTGCAATATTGTTATTTATTTTCCTCAAACTCTAAGTGAAAAGCAGAGTGTATAACTTGTACCTACATAAAACCCATTTTACCCTCGAATTGACTATCAACTCTCGCCTACGGCTCGGGTGGATATATACGTCTCGGGTAAAATGGTACGTTTTATGCACTTGTTGTACAATCTACTATTCTGCAACGAGGTTCGCAATTTAAGATACAGTGCGATTCTATCTTATTGGTTGTCCTGAAGTTAGCCTGTTTTTTCCACGACAGGTTAGCACTTAGCCTTCATCACACCTGATGTAAAGTGATGATAAGGCTGAAGGTGGAAGCACACTAATCCCGGAATCCTCAATTACTGAGGAACTGGCTATCTTATGTCTAACTGCCGGGACACAACAATGCTGTAAACATCGTTGTTATGGCATCAGGCTTAGATAAGATGATGGTGGCTAGCCAGGCAGACTATGAACAAGCCCTACCACCAAACAAACCGAATACAATATAGCCCCACTGGGAATCGAACCCGGGACCTCTAGGTCAGATACCGGTGGTGTGTACCACTAGACCACAGAGGCGGTTAGACACTGTGCGCAGTAGTACCCCGCAACCTCAACCTTCCTACCCGCATGCCTCTAAAATGTTGCGCAACGTCTCACGACATGTTCCGACGACGCGCCAGAAAGTTTAAGTTTAAAATGGTAGCCGTTATCTTGATCGTATTATTTTATAATGAAAACCAGAACAGGGTGCCTACCATCAAGTCTTATTGCGGTTTTGTTTAGAACCTAAACTGATCTGCTTCGCTTATTCGTACCACGACAGCTTAATATCAATGACAGCGATTCAGTGATCATTCAATGACATTTCACAGCCGCTAAGCTGTCAAGAACTCTTATTTGACTTATAACTCGGCCAAGCTAACATGACACCTGCAGGTTATACCCGTCCCTCTCACTCTCCGGGCATGACAGAATCGAGTGAAAGAGACGGGTAGAAGAAATAAGGACACAAATCGTTCGGTCAGTCACATTTAGCAATTCATTTGCGATCCAGTTTTTAGAAGGTCATAGTACGAAAGAAAGCAATTCATTTTAGGTACCTATTCTGCATCGCGCTATTTTTGAATCGCTGTCTTAAAGTTGATGGTAGGCACCCAGGCAGCGATTATTTCGGACGTGTAAGGAACTGAAATTCAATACACATTTGACAGCAGCACTTCGACAGCTTTTGAAGGACGGTATAGTTTACTATCAGATTACCGTACTTCGATCAACAATAACACCTAGTTAACGATAGTTTATTATGCTATAGGTACTGGCTGTACCTCGCGATGAAGTGGTAATTCGTAGAAGCTGAAAACCTAAACTAAAAATTTACTCTACATTTGGACAGTTTCCATCTTATACCAATACTAAATGAATAAATAAGTATTAAAATAGTGACTTTGAGTTACATTTCTTGACAAAATTAACGATAATCTCGAGCTCGTTAAGATGGAGAATCATTTTGAGCTTCGGGTCATGTTACATCATTTATAGGTACGTTACGTTAATTACAGTTTAGTGATCCTAGTGAACTTATGAAAACAATTGAGAGAAGTTTTCAATTGTTTTCTTCAGTTCTGTAAACTAGACGTCAGTCAAACACAAATTAGGTTCTTTAAAGAATTGGTTTCAGAAAAAAAAATGTTTTAGTGCCAAAACATACAAAAATAAAACAAATACATTGGAGTGGGCCACCCTTATCACTTAGGGGTATAAAAATAGTTTACGACCTATTCTCAGACCTACCAAACAAACAAAAAAAATCATAATCGGTCAATTAGTTTCGAAGGACTTTTTGGTTACAAACACTGTTACACGAGAACTTTATATATTAGAAGATTGAAATGTATTTTTTAAATCAATATTGCAAGGAAAAAACACCTAGCCGCCTCGTGTCCGCGACTGGCGTATGATACTAAGCGTCTGAAGTATCGTAATCTAAACACGGGCTTAAAAGGCGTTTTTTTCTGGGTCTCCTCGACACCACATGCAGATGCCCATGTTCAATAATACTATTCACTTTCAATATAAAACTCGATTGCATAAACAAGTATAAAACCTCAACCACAAAAGTGACTCGGTCTTGTCACCTTTTTTCTTCACTTTTTTAATGCAGTATCTGATAAATTTGGCGTTGATGTGCGGCAAACAAAAAAGGATGCACTTGCCTTCAAGCGTCAACTGATTTTCTTTATCTCCTTTTAGATTGAAGCGAAATTGTTTCGAAAGCTGTTATAATCAAAACTTGCCGTATAATATTATTTTAAACATACATTGGTCATTATCACTGTAACTATTATGGAAAACAGGGTTTTAACCAAGTTTAAATTTATTTTTAACCCCCGACGCAAAAAGAGGACTGCTATAAGTTTGTGTGTTTGTATCTGTCTGTCTGTCTGTCTGAGGCGACCTAACTCCTAACTAAACGTATGGGCTGATTGTGATGCGGTTTTTTTAGTTGAAAGCTAAATTAATCGAGATGGTTCTTAGCTACGTTTGATGAAAATCCATCCGGCCATTTATGGAGATGGTCAACTGCCTTTTTTTTTTTTGTTTATAGTGAGGTCAAATACAGTCTTTTCGTATACCGCTAACGGCATGTTGGACTCAGTCAGACAAGGTCTGTCTCTCGCCGCGCCCAGCCCTCCCGCCAAGCCTAATAGGTTTCGCGTCAGGGCTGGGCGGTTCTAACCCCTGCCCCGCCCCCTGACGACCTCGAAAGCTCGACAGGAGGCGGGGCAGGAGGAGAGAGCCTCTTCTCAATCTCCCCATAAGGTTACCCACTCCGGGTGGGCTGACCAGATGGGGCGGTTGAGAGTAGGCACCACTACCAACTAAACCCCTCACTACTTGCTCTCCGCCGTCAGTTTTAAGCACACCGACTGTGGGGGGGGGCCGTGGTGGTATGCACCCCCTGCGGCCTGACGGTTGGCCCGTTTCCGGGCCCCTGCGCGGCGGGAGATGGCCGAGCAAGCGGGGCCATTTCCCAAGACAATCACAAAGGGGGGACCGTGCAATCCAGACGGCAGTTAACCGGCCGTAAGGCCAGCTAACCCGCCCGGACCGCACCGCCCCACTAGAGGGGAATGAGGCGCGCAAAGCGCAGCCACCTTCGCCCCAGCCGCCTTCGTCGAAGACGGTCCACATGAGCCTCCTGCTCGCGGATCCGCTCCGACAGATGGTCAACTGCCTGCCGAAACGGTAAAAGATACGGAGGTGGTGCTTTGACTAAAGTAATGTACACCCTGGGCAAATTTAGGTGCAATAAATAAAAACAAAATGGCGGCAAAAAAAATTACTTTCTGTCTTTACTTATATTCGTAGTGCCTGACGTGACGGCTGACATGATGAAACGGATCAAGCGATTTCAATGCGGTTTTTTTCAATTTTGTGTGTAATTTAAAAAGGATTATATAAAATAAAATTTCAAACTTTAAAAAACCACCGATAAAAAAGTCTAATAATAAAATGTATCTCTCGGTCGGGGGGCCGCAACGTATAATATACCCTTTCAGTACTTCTCTTTTTGTGGTCCTCCGACCGTGAGATAAATTTTATTATATGATTCTTTTTGTAGCGGGATTCAATGCAAAATGCAATTCCTCACCCTCCTAGTACATGGAAATCGTACCAAATAAGTGGTGTTGCCTTGCATTAAATGAGGTAGTTCTGATTTTTTTATATGTTAGTAGTGATGAGATGGTAATGACAAATCCAAGTTTTCCACCTCGAAAGCCCTCCGGATCATTGTTAAATATTTAAAAATCCAATAAATTTTCAGATTTTTTCAGTTTTTGTAAATTTTTACCACCAAGGATCTGAGTCACGGCAAATGTTACTATGCACTCTTTAAAGTAGACTAAATTTGCAATAAAAAAGAGTAACTGGGTTTTTGTAAGCCAAATAGTTTTTAAGATACGGCTATTTTAAAATTTGCAAAATCACAAAAAAGGAAGTATTACAGATTTTTTATTTTTCGTCAACTTTGACCCCCTAGTAGTGGGTTTATGGTAAAAGTTTTTTATTAGTTATTAAAGTCCATTAAATTTCCAACAAAATGAGATTAATTATGTCGATTTACACCTGATAGTTCCTCAGACACAGCTGTTCAAAGTTATAGAGGTAGGTAAGTAAACATTTATGTAATAGAAGGCTTTGCAAAAGGTAGTAAGCCCTAAAGGAAGAAGGATCTGAGAGACGTTCCCGTTCTACCCTGTTAATGACACGCAAACCTTAATCACCTTGAAAGCATACCAAAGATGTAAGGTTGTACCAGCAGATGTGGTTGCAGGAAAGCAGAACTCAAATGTTCGGCTGTTTGCAGCTACTGCATTGGCCAATCATGCGAGAACATACCAGACCTGATGTGTGATGACATTGATGAACCATTGATTGATAACCCACCATCAAAGGACGATTTTGACCTTCCTGAGCAGTTCGATGAAAAAATTATACCTCAGCAAGCTGCCCCCAAAAAGTGTGCTGTGGATTCAGAGGACGTGCCTGGTCCATCAAAATTATACATACAATGTACATAATTGATCCCGCCACCTCCCAGATCCTCCTTCCTTTATGGCGTACTTTATTTTGCAAACCCTTCTATTACATAATTGTTTACTTACCTCAATAACTTTGAACAGCTGTCTCAGGAACTATCAAGTGTAAGTTGATATTGCTAATTGGTCTCATTTTATTGGAAATTTAATGGACTTTTATAACTAACAATTTAACTTTTGCGATAAACCCACAACTATGGGTCAAAATGTCGAAAACTAAAAAAACTGTAATACTTCCTTTTTTGAATTTTTGCAAACTTTTAAATTGCCCCATCTTAAAAACTATCTGACTTACAAGAACCAAATTATTCTCTTTTTATTGCAAATTTAGTCTTCTTTAAAGCGTGCATAGTAACTTTTGCCGTAACACAGGTCCTTGGTGGTAAAAATTGATAAAAACTGAAAAAAATATGAAAATTTATTGGATTTTTAAATATTTAACAATGATCCGGAGGGCTTTCGAGGTGGAAAACTTGGATTTGTCATTACTATCTCATCACTACTAACATACAAAAAAATCAGAACTACCTCATTTAACGCAAGGCAAAATGTACGATTTCCATTGACTATCCGCCCCCGCCGCCATAGTTATTGAACCTAAAAATTATTTGGTTTGGTACATACTAGGTACCAAACAATTTTTAGGAATACGATAAAAAATAATGTTGATACGTAGTCGTTACTTTATTCAGCCAAACCTCCTGACAAAATGAACGTAATAAACACTTTAATGAAGATCAATCCCTACATCGGAGCAACTGGTTCCTTTGTCGCGTCCGCACCTCTCATTATTCCAAAATAGTCATTAAATCGGTCATAATAAGAGTAATAACAGTGGGGCAAAACAGGCTACCGTGATTGTGCTTCGAAATTAAATCGGACCTCATCATCGCGTAAGCGCATTGAGAGAAACACAATGGTAATCAAAGGAAGAAACGCAGAAGCTCGTATGATTAATTACGCAGGAGATTGTGTTTTCTTACTTTCGTGAGCTGACGAAAGCGATCGGTACAATGGAGATTTCTATACTTTTAATATGTTACTGTATAAACAATGTGATGGACGTAGCCAATTTAGAATATAATTCTACTTTTAAAACAAGTTTGAAAATAAATTGTTAAATTTATTGGAGTTACGCGCTTTGAATTAGCAATTTATGTTGTTAATACTACGGCCAATAAAGTTAAGGCAGAATCTGTTTCAATCAATTCGAAATTAAGTTAAAAATACAAATATGCGTTTAAAAACTATTATTGCAATATAAAATGGGATATAATCATAAAAGATATCATAAAAGAAAGAGCAAATTGAACTAATTTCTTATCGAAATACTTTATCAAGACCACAATGCCACATTATTTACACCTGTATCGTTAAAAAATCTCTGGAATTTATTCCATTATGTTATGTTATTTTCTCCCTTTTCTAAACCAGACACGTAGCAATGCGTCTTTTGTAAGACAGCGCCTTACTTGTCTTGTCTGGAATGCAGATAATGGTTGAAAAAGTATAAAATTCCTATATAGTCCCGCCTACGACACGACTGATTGAGTTATAAGCTATAATGGCAATTCCATTTTGTTTTTGCACCGTTTTTCACTTGAATAACATGTGGCGAGGCAGCCACTCATATTTAATGTACATTAGGTGGATGTCGATCTCTGATTTTACCTTTCTTGCGCCAGTCTTGAGAATGCATACCTTGTTTATTTTGATTTGTCACCTTTGATATATGAATCCTTTTTGTTATTATCTGAAACACATTATTATGGATGACCGATGGCGGGCTACTTTATTGCGTCCCCTTTGTATGTGTGGCATTCTATCTTGCCCGGAATCTAATAAGATGGTGTGTCTACTGAGAGTCTAAATATCAGCTCACGAAAAAACCGAGGGACCGAGTACTTTGATATCTAAGCTTCTTGTAACGAACGCAAGGACAACCGCCGGCTAATACCCACACACAAAAAACAATATCAAATCGAGACATCCCGTCGCCGGGCGTGGGAGGTGCGACCAGTATTCTTATTAGAAGGGAGTAGAGCTCAATTTGGTTCCTATTGAGTGCCGAAAAGTGGCGGGTACCTGTGAGGCCACAAAGCCGAGTAGCCGCGTCTTATAATCGAGAGTGCCTCCGGTTTGATAGTTAATTAAAGAAGTGAATAACATGCGGCATTGCAAGTCAGCTGCAATCTTCGACGCCCAGCGGGAACGTCACAGAGCTGATAATACCACGTCTTTGAAAGCAAGTTGTCAACATTTGACTATAATCAAACTTCGTATTAGACTATTTTGTTCTTGTTTAATAGAAGCCTTGTTATAAAGCCTAGTTTAAAAACCCGTAAACAAACCCATATGTGCCAAATCATTAAGATCTGTTCAGCCGTTCCAGTGTGATTATGTAACCAAAATCCATAAAAAGTTCATATTTATAACACTATCAATTCACCCCGGCTTCGCACAGAGTTTATACAATAAACCTCCCAATAACTACTAAATTTTTCTTTTATTTCATACAAGTTTTTTTGTGGTTATACGAAAACTATTTTACCAAGGCGCTTATCGTTCTTCTTCTCTTCCATCATACATTTCCCAATACTTACACATTAGAAATAGTTTAGTTTTCCTAGGAAAACACATATTTCCTGTCTATTTTAGGAATTAATATTCATATCCTAGGAATGGTATATTAAGACAGATATATCACACATTTTCGTTAACATATTATATACCTATATATATTTTTTCGGAGTAATGGTAGTTAACCTGAGTTGTGTTTAAATATTTCTCGAACTTATATTACAAGTAAGTATAATATAAAGTTTCGCGCGTACCGCAAGGGTCAAAGCATTGATGTATGTAATAAAATTGCTTTATTCTCACAGAAGAATCCATATTATTTACCAATTTTCAGGACTACCCTACTATTAACCCTGAAATAACATTGATTTTATATCAGCTTGTAAAATAAGGAAACAGTCAACACAATTTCTTCATTAAGTTCTTATAGTAATTAGCCATATGCTTACTATTCGAGACCATAATCTATTTTGGTACCAAATTTCTTCTATATGTGTTCAGACGTTTCGACGTAAATAAGTAACATACACCCAAACTTTATATAATATATAAAGTTTGGGTGTATGTTACTTAGTTACTTATTATGTATTTTAACATTTCTAAATGCTCAGTGTTGTCCTTTTCTCGATCACATTCCCCAAAACATCATCAGTACCAGCTTAACGGGGAACCGCTGAAGCGCGTAAAGGAGGTAAGGGACCTGGGGGTTCATTTCGCGGCTGACTTGAATTTCAGAACACATGTAGCTAACATATGTGGGAAGGCCTATCGTAACCTAGGTTTGATATTAAGAATGGCAAATTGTTTTACGAATATCAAGTCGATAAAAGCGCTTTACGACGCGCTCGTAAGGAGCCATTTAGAATTTAACTCCGCTGTTTGGGCTCCTCATGAGGCCAAATATAAGTTTATGCTGGAGCGTATTCAGAACAAATTCATTAGGTTCATGTATAATAAGCAGTATAGAGTATATCCCGGCTACCCCTTGTTGTATCCCACTCTGTTTTTGCTCGGCATGGTGGGCTACTACAGGTTGGAAGTAAGAAGAGAAGTCGCTCTTGCTACGTACCTATTGAAGGTGATGAGGGGAATGATACACAACCCGAAGTTATTGGAGATGGTGCAGTTCAGTGTCCCGGACGAGTACGCGGGGCGCCGGCGCCGGCCGCCGCTTCTAATGGTGCCGAGTGCTCGCACTAACCTATTGCACCAGGCGCCGCTCGTACGCGCGCTGCGGGTGCTTAATACAGTGTCTGAGAAAGTAGATCTGTTTTCGTGTCCGCTGAGTGAGCTTACTAGATTGACTTATTATGAAGTGTCTCAATTAAATTGATAAGTGCACAATCGCATTAGGTTATACCTGTAATGTTTGTGTAACTTTTGTAATTTTAAATAAATAAATAAATAAATAAATATATTTACTAGCTTTCCGACCGCAGCTTTTCCTTCATGAAATACCCGGGCCCCATCTTATCCCGTAATATTTTCCCGGGGTAAATTCCAGACTATAATCTGTTAGTTCCAAATTTCATCCTGATCCGATCAGGCGTTTCGATCGCCGTAACAAACATTCAAACTTTCGCATTTATAATTTTACTAAACATATATTGGTAATATTAGTAAGATACATAATTATTATAGACTACTAACAACTCGTAGGCACTTCCAAGTCTGCACTAGCAGGGGACCGCCGATTCGACCAAGATGAATCTATGCGGGCAAAGTTGTTGTGTAGAGAAAGAAGCTCTACTTAAAGAATAGAACAAGATCATTTACGGGGCTAGATCACCTTCGCAACGTCCACGTATAACGCAACTGTTTTACCATTACCATTGAATTGTAAGTGCGTTAGCCTGCTCTGCAATGTAAAGAAACGTGCAAAGTATACCTAAATAATATTTCATACTAAAATAATATTATTCATAAGTTTATACTTCTAGAAAACGTTCAGTTATTTAAATACTCCAACTATTTCCATATTTTGTGTTCTAAAAAGTCATTCAGGATATGCAAATAGGTAACATTTGAAGCAATAAAATCCGTTATCGGAAACTTATCGCGGCGCAACGGAGCGCATTTTGCACGCTTCTAATGAACGCCTTATGAAACAGGCAATTTATCACATGGCCCCTTATCACAAAACGCACTGATAACTTTTATATGAGAACAAACTTAATAAACAATGGCTCTATTATGTTTGTATAGAAGGCTTTTGATTAGGTAAATCCTAATAGTAACGCCAGCCGAGCATGCCCAACCACAACTAAAATCTGTCTACTACCATCTGCGACAGCGTGTGTCGCTATCCCTCAAGGATCTTCACAGCGTTCGGTCCTACGCTGTCAGCATCCAGCGTTTCCCCGCTACCTTCACCAGGGTGCCTACCATCAACTCTTATTGCGGTTTTGTTTAGGACCTAAACTGATCTGCTTCGCTTATTCGTACCACGACAGCTTAATATCAATGACAGCGATTCAGTGATCATTCAATGACATTTCACAGCCGCTAAGCTGTTAGGAACTCTTATTTGACTTATAACCCGGTCGATTTAACATGACACCTGCAGGTTATACCCGTCGTCTCACTCTCTGGGCATGACAGAATCGAGTGAAAGAGACGGGTAGAAGAAAAAGGACACAAATCGTTCAGTCATTCACATTTAGCAATTCATTTGCGATCCAGTTTTTAGAAGGTCATATAGTACGAAAGAAAGCAATTTATTTTAGGAACCTATTCTGCATCGCGCTATTTTTGAATCGCTATCTTAAAGTTGATGGTAGGCACCCAGATCGTTGTTCAACCTTGAAGGAATCCCACGGAACGTCCTCCGGTACGCGGTGGACATTCGAGAACCTTTCCGCCCCAACGGCCATCGGTTCTCCGCGCTATCCCGCCCACTGCCACTTCAACTGAGCAATCCTTCGAGCGATGTCGGTTGTTTTAGTTCTCCTGCGGAACTTATTCTTCATGATTCTATCACGAAGGGAAATACCAAGCATCGCTCTCTCCATTGCTCGCTGGGTGACCTTGAGCCTTCTTATGAGAACCATAGTAAACGACCACGTCTCACTCCCATAGGTCACTACTGACAACACAAACTGATCAAAAACTTTTGTCTTGAAACATTGTTATGTCGAAAGTCTTATGAAATGTTAAAAATTACATTTCATAAGACTTTCGACATAACAATGTCTCAAGTGTGCTCCATTGCTAACACTAAAATAAGATCTCTATGTTACTATCACTTATGGACTGAAAATCCAAAATAAATAACTTATTATTATTATATCCTATATTACATTTGAAATACGTACAAAATTATATTTTTAAATATTAAATTTTTATTATTATTATTGTGGTATTTCGGATGCGAATATATGCTGGAGATTTCCGAACGCTGCCCATCCGGATTCAGATCTGTTATAGTGGTCAACAACTTCGAGTGTCATGTTCCCAACATTAACTAGAGCGGGTGCAACATGGGCATTGGACATGATTTTCGTCTTATTCATGTTCATCTTAAGACCCACTCTTTAAGAAGCATTACTGAGATCTGCGAAAATTGTGTTCAGATATTCCAAGGTCTCTGCCATAAGAACTACATCATCAGCAAATCGTAGGTGTGTTAGGTAAGTACTCGCCATTGATGTTCGTTCATGCCGTATCCTTTCCAGTTCAGAAGCTTTAAAATATCCCCCAACGCAGCTGTGAACAGTTTTGAAGAAATAACGGCTCCCAGTCTGACACCTCGCTGTAGTTGAATTGAATTTGAGCTGTTTAAAATATTAAATAATCTATTTATTCACTTAGACATAATAAATATGTACTTATGAAACTTCAACATTTTCATACCGCTTTGGTTTTGTAATCGGACCGACCGACATGGTGTAGTTTTGGTATAAGTACATCAGCATCTCGATGTACCAGTAGTCTATGCCAAATTTTGTCATCTTTAGAGAGACTTCAGAAATCTCTATCTCGCTTATGTAAATGACTAGCGGTCGCCCGCTGTTTCACACGCGTGATTCCCGTTCCCGTAGGAACACCGGGATAAAAAGTATTGTATTATTCCAGCCTATAATCTATCTCTCTTGCAAATTTCATCCAGATCCGTTCTGTAGTTTTTGCACGAAAGAGTAACAAACATCAATACATCCATCCATACTCACGAACTTTCGCATTTATTAATATTAGTAGGATATTTGAATGATACAGATTCACGTTGTCGTCAATATATTGTCGTAAATATGCTAGAGTAGCTGGAATAAAAAAACAATCATTTAAACACTATGTTGATATGATGATACATTTGATATGATTATACCTACACAATCAACCAATAAGAAATACGTACGATTTCAAGAAATAACTTAACTTGCATCCTCCTAACAAAGCATGAAACCGATAACTACAACCTTCGTCTCTTCAAGAAACAGGCATGTCCTGGGCAAGCATGCAACATCTTAGACTACGTCCTGTTAATAAACAAGATGGTGGTCAATTGCCTGCCCAGTTTTATATTAAAAAAAACCTTAAAACATTATTGCAGTACGCTCAAGTATTTGTTTTCAAAATTTTTTGTCCTTTGTAACAATACTCCAGTTTCACTTGGGGCAGCCGATTACGTCTTGTTATTCAGTAGCGTTTCACATACATCTCGTTACATATTCCAACAAGACATCTCATTTCAAAAGGACCGTCCCCGCGGCTTCTTCAGTCCCCAACATGACCATGAATAAATCAATGAAAACAAATACTATTCGGCTACTAGTGTTCCCAAAAGCTTTTTAAATGATCACCTTCTTTTGTTTCAACTCCCGTTTTTGTTAACATTCTCATTTATGTTAATTTATTCACAAAAGAATAATAGGTAGAGCATATTTTCCTGCCAAGATCGGGTGTGTTGTACATATAGATAGGTTTGAGGCGTAATTTGGTAGACACCGAAACTAATTTATTTAACAAAGGACCGGTCGAACGATAGAGCACTTTTTATACGTGTACAAATACATTACATCCTACGTATAGATACTGTGTATGTACGTAATTACAGATTTTGTTTACGCGTTCTTATCCGACGAATAGATTAGTTGGTTGCTTACATTTTGATGTAAGCATGTAAGCCTCATTACTTCTTGGTACTACAGTTTCTATTTATTTTTAATCTGTTGTAATGTCCAAAAAAGATTTTATTTTTTGATTTTAGCCTTTTTGTTAATAGTAATAACTGATTATAACTTTGGAAAATTAATAAAACTAAACATAGCTGAGACCTTTAACTTAATTAAATTCCACTAGAAGTATTGCTATTTGTTGTTAAAACTTTCATATTTTTTACACGAGTTTTTTTTGTGTAGGTATACTGATTTTTACAACCAGATATAAATTATGCATCCTCTTTTTTTTTCTCTTTCAGTATTTATTTTTGACTGCGACAAAGGCTCTCTATTTCCATAAAAAAAATCAACAAAAATAAGTTACGTACTAATTACTACTTACTTACGTACGTACGTACGACTCTTACACAAATAAACACACTGTAAATAAGCAACCTACAGCTTTTAAAGGATTTCCATGCTTCTCCGGACTGTCACAAAATTGAACATTGTATAGTTTTTGAGAAAAAGTCTATAAATATTTAACAAAAACGCGAACATTGTCACTCTACTTGGGGTCAGCAAAGTAAGTAACAAGTGCTTAGTAAATGAGGTGCATGGTCTTGTTGCTATGTAACGTAAATGTCTCATATATTACTTTACTCAATATTTTAGCGTGGTAATACTCTAGTTATTTGTGTAAATACTGATAAGGCTTGTTACTAAGCTGGTATTACATTCTCGTTACTCTTATGTAGCATTAAACGTGTTTAGAAATCATGTTTGAATATGCTACGTCAGTAAAAGCTGAAAATGAGTAATCTTTTAAAGATTTCTGTCTTCGGAATATAAATGTTAAGGTTAAAAAAAGTTTGGAAGTATATAAAGAAGACGTGTATCAAATCACCAAGCATAAGGCGGTTATCACACTGCCGCAGGTTTCCGCACCACCAGACGGAGATGCGGCGGCGTGAGTGTGGTATACACTGCGAGTTTTGTATGCAAATCAAGATTCTACAGCTAAAATTAAGAAGCGCACTACCACAAACCGGAGCGGTGTGCGGTGCAGTGTGAGAATCACCTAAGATGTACCTATTGTACACTCAAGTTATAACCTCGTCCTTTTTGAATTTGGAAGTCGGTTAAAAAACTTCCCACTAATTATTTCAATTTGTCATTATAAAAGAAAGAAACTAAACACTCCGTAAGTTCATTACGTATGTATGTATCTACATACCTTAATAATAAATACGATATTTGTAACTTAATTATTGTACTTTAAAAAGCCTCATTTTATTCTTAAGTAGGTTATATATAAATAATAATAAATAAATCATTTAAGTTATTTTATTGGTCACTTCACAAACTTAATAAGCAGTTACAATTTTAATAAAATAAGGTAGGTAATCCTAACTTTATACAATGTCAAAGCAACTAAGTTAAATTAAACGAAAATAGAGTTTTTCGCCGGTTCTTTCCCAGAAGGACAACAATCAAACGGGGCCGGAAATTAGAAATTCCTCCTTCATTTTGAGTGATAAAAAAACGTTGTGACTATTTTTAGTTACAATAAAAAACAAAGAATGCCCGAAAATGAGCCTACACATTGACGATTAAGGCAATGACCAAATTAGTCACTTACGAGCATTTGCACACATTATTATCTACACATCGTTGAATAAAATTGTTACCAAACCGGTTTTGAAACATTTTAAAGGGTTGTAATCATTGGAAAGGATTGTAATTTTGATAAACTTAGATGAAAAACAAAAGGCGATACTCGGAAAAAATTATGCTAAAGCGAGGTAGCAATGAGAAAACGACGCGCGCGTGAGCGAGACTTTATTTAATTACATTCTTTAATTTGAGGGGAGAGTTGACCGTATCGACGGGATGAACATCAAATGTTGGACAGGTACGAAACTCAGGAACAATTTGTATAGGAAAATGTTTTCTCTTTTATTTTATTTTTTCGTCAATTTTACATTGTTTTTATTAGTTATTCTGCTATTCGGGACGGAAACAAATCCAACAAATCAAAAACCATGGCAATCGGTCCAGCCGTTCTCGAGTTATAAGTGTTGTAATAAACACGACTTTCTTTTATATATATAGATTATATATTTTATACATCGTGTTAATGCAATAACACGATGTACATGTACATGTAACACGATACCTACACCCCGCAACTAATTTATTTTATATTAAATTGAATTCCATTGAAAAATCTTTTTTTAAGAAACTCCTAAGATATTAATTTGTTCTCGTAGGTCTCCGTGACTTTCTGGCAGATTTTAAGCTCTACCACGCTCTACAATGACGTAAGAGAGCACGTGACGGGTCGCGCGCGTATTGAATGAATAGGTTAGACGCAAACATATTTAGAAGAGGCAAAAACTTAAAGATTTTTTTTGAAAAATTTAACTCCTATCTAAAATGTGTGGAATCGATTCTACTCTTGATTTGAACAAACAATTTTCTCAGTTTCGCTAAAAGAATTAACACGTTGTATAATAATATTACCTAATGTAGTAGCCGCTGGATGCGGGCAGCGCAGGACCGATCGTTGTGGAGATCCTTGGGGGAGGCCTATGCCCAGCACTGGGCGTCGTTCGGCTGACATGATGATGATGATGATGATGATTGTATACTTATCAGAGAATAATGAAACCAAGGTGCAGGATTATCACACTTTTTATTTAAGATCGTTACACAAAGTGACAGAGTTTCCACTAGATCAATGCCCAGTACAAGAATGTCCTCTAAAATGACAAACACTCGACTATATCATCTTTCCCCACCCTACCATACGGAATAATCTGACTTTGACATAACTAAGCTAGTCAATACAACAACTATTTACAGTCCCTTTACAAAATAAGCAAATTAACACATCAGTTATATCATTTCATAACTTATCTCAAATAGTTAATATATATATTATAGAGCAGTCGCAGCGTCGTGGGTTCGAGTCCCATCGGAGCTGGTTGTGAGACGGGTCGATTTTTTCTAAATACTTTATTTTCCATTTTTTTTCTCAAATAATATCACAATTGATATAATATAATATTTATGATAAAATTCATACAATATCAGTAAGTATAAATTTAAATATTTACATGGACGTGGGAGATGGGTCATAATAACCTTCGCCATATATTTTTTTTATTTTATACTGGGCAGGCATTTGACCACCATATTACGGGACTTGAGCGGCTAATGCCCAAATAATTTCAAGGCACAAACCTGTAGAGAGACTTAATAGCTCCAGCTACTGAGAAGATCAGCAACGTCGAAAAGTTTTAAAATTATAAGCAAAGTAAAAACTACCAGGGTGCCTACCATCAACTCTAATTGCGGTTTTGTTTAGGACCTAAACTGATCTGCTTCGCTTATTCGTACCACGACAGCTTAATATCAATGACAGCGATTCAGTGATCATTCAATGACATTTCACAGCCGCTGAGCTGTCATCAACTCTTATTTGAATTATAACTCGGCCAAGCTAACATGACACCTGCAGGTTATACCCGTCCCTTTCACTCTCCGGGCATGACAGAATCGAGTGAAAGAGACGGGTAGAAGAAATAAGGACACAAATCATTCGGTCATTCACATTTAGCAATTCATTTGCGATCCAGTTTTTAGAAGGTCAGAGTACGAAAGAGAGCAATTCATTTTAGGAACCTATTCTGCATCGCGCTATTTTTGAATCGCTGTCTTAAAGTTGATGGTAGGCACCCAGGTAATTTTAACCCAACCCCCATGACGTCGGGTTGGTCGTCTGAAAAAGACTACTGTGCCTTTAGCACGAAAACCTTTATCGTTACCGTTTTTCGTGATTGGGCTACAGTAGCCGTAGCGCCAAAAATGACATTATGGTAAACGTATTAGTAGACTATACCATCCGTAAAAAGCTGTCAACGTGCTCCCATCAAATATCTATTAAATTTAAGTTCCTCATTCAACCGAAAGAAGCGCTTCTCTTGTTTCGACAATCACGATAACCATTACCATAACGATAATTCTTTAGTCAAAGATTTATTTGGAACCAAATTGTTTAGATTTTTATAAAATTTGTCATCGCTAGGAAATTTATGAATCATGATTCATGATCATGAACAGCTACTCTATAGTTGATATGGAAGTAGGTACTTGCGTTGCATTTTTTGTGTTGACAAGATAATTAATAGTAGCTTTTGTAATGTAAGAAGAAAGAAAGAAAGAAAAAACATTTATTTGGGACAAACGACATAATTAAAAAGAATGTCGATGTAATGTAAGCCGCACATATTTGTATCTACAACGGCGTACCACACTAGGTGGAAGCGCACTACTCCTGGAATCCTCAATCTGGCTATCTTATCTTTAATTGCCGGAACACAACAATACTGAAAACAACGTCACTTCTTATGGCATCAGACATAGATAAGATGGTGGTAGCTAGAATGTTCCCCCACTGGGAATCAAACCCGACACCTCTAGTTCTGTTCTGATACCAGTGGTGTGTACCACTAGACCACAGAGGCAGTTAAAACATAATGTTTTGACCCTAAAAATTGAAACATTCTTTCAAATTGTGTTTTAAAAGGAAAGTTGTGTTAAAAGCTCGGAAAAGAAAGCATTCTCAACAAGACTTTTCCTCTACTTTTACAATAGAATAGATTTATACTTTTTCTTATATTAGCTTCTGCACCCATCAACCATTGGAAGAAATCACTTCACAAATTTACCACGCATACAAAAGGTTTAATTAGATCCAACATTGTTTGTTTTTGAAGTTATTTAAACATCGTACACTTTAAAAGTCAACATAATAAGATCCAATTAAGGTTTTAAGCGCGTGACAAATTTAAAGAGACTTTTTTTCAGCACTTTCACCACATTCTTTTTATTGCATCCAAGCAATGAAATCATGTGCGTTGCACGAATTAAGCCTTTACAATAGAAATAAACTACTTACTTATTTTCACGAATTTTTATTTCCTTTGGCAGTTATTAGATACCAGCAAAATAATTATAAAATGTATTTATCTAGTTTTATTTTTTATTTTAACAAATTAATAGACTAAGTTGGTATCAAAACATACTGAAATACAAATCAACTTACTTAATTTTAGGTGTTATGCTTATTTGCTGTCTTATACTAACGTACTCGTATTCCAATAGAAATCTATTAACCAACCGGACATTTGTGGAGGAACAAAACAATATTAATATATCTCGACCGACTGGGTCCCGAAATGGGCTTTTAGATGGAAAAAGTCTGAGGAAATGACTCACGGTTTCATAGTTTTGGGGTCTGTAACAAGCTCGCATCGGTCCAATGAATATACTCCGCTTCCGGTCAGATACAAATGAAACCATCCAAATATTCAATACTTACACCAGCAGGGATTTATTTGAAGAAAATGGCAACGCACGCCTTTGAGCCGTCTTCAATTAGCAATACATTGAATTCAATTCTTATTGCCATAGGTATGTTATAGTAGAGGATACGAGTAGGGATAGACCTTCGATCGACATTAGGGGTGAAAAGTAATTATTCTTCAACGCCTCAGAAATGAGACACATTAGATTTTCCATTGTTCTCCGGCCTTATTCGGCCGGTCAGGCGTCAATGGGATATAACTACCTATACCGCACGAAGTATATTCAATATCACATCCTCAGTAGATAAACGTAACGTATTCTTATCTTAAAGTAGGTAAAAAATAGGTTTATCGTAATACATATTATGAGATAATTAAGTTTTAACAACATGTTTTAAACAACTATTCTACATCTATATACGTTCTAAGCTAAAAGCGCCTGAAAGCTACTTATAGGGCTCGTGGTATTTTACTATCACATTCTTCCTTTATATACGTTCTAGTTTAATTCAAAATGACCCTTTACTACCAGTATTAAACTTCCTGGAAAATATGTTTTAGTATAATAATGGACAGAAAAATATTAAGTATATAATATTGATCTTCTTTTTTCATAATATTTTTATAGCCCATTTATGAATAAAAAAAAGTAATATCAAAAGCATTCCAGGAACCATGCCAAGCTAATCATTATGAGGTCAGAAAGGTATCCTGCTAGACGTACAAATTAAAACGAGGAAGCTAATAACAAGAATCAGTAGTCAAGAATGTAGTCTAAAAAATGCATTGAAAGACTGGACGCTTTATTTTTGATTCCCGAACGCATCCCAAAAGGGGAGGGAAAAAATTCGGCGCTAAAAAGAATAACACTGCGAGTCTATTACTTGTACGGCATGTCATCGACGGTTCATTAAAATACGATGACTTAACACAAACACGATAGTGGACTTCATTGATGATAGCCTCTGACGTAGGTTTGTCGATACAAAAAACACCATCTAATACACCGCTTTATTTCCAACCTTATTGGTCAGTAATAAAGGTGACATATCAAACACAAAATTCTCTGGTTCGTTTTGGAATGAAAGATCGTTTACAATGGCGTTTCATTCCGTGGAATCCATTGATAAGTCGGATGCTACCAGTGTTACAGGCTCGGTCTCACGACCGTTGGGAAAGTCAATTACTTCCGAAAAGACGAGGCGTTGGAAACCGAAAGTAGGAACAAAGGGAGAAATATTTAAATTGGATTACATTAGGAGAAGGATATTGGTGATAGATAAAAAGGCAACTTGTAATTTATTGTTATTTGGTGGACAACGGTCATCTACGAGTAGTATATGACTACTATGAATTTTCCTATGTATACCTATATACCATTAATACTAGTATCTATTCCTATTTAGAATATCTACTCACGAAAGAATACGCTATGGTAATTGAAACGTATGTGTTTAAAATTGCGAAAGGTCTTTGAAATTCTATCAATATTTGAAACTTTATTTGACTTCGATAGCAACGAATTTATAATAGGTACCTACTTACCGAAAAACAGAATTTTTTTTTTTTGTTTTATATTAGGAGCTTAGAACAATAACTAATAGCTTTAGTTATTGTTCTGAGAATTAGGAGTCTGTTACAGAGAGTATGTCAGTCCCATTAAACCATAATGTTAGTGTAATATGATAGGTATCTAGTTGTCAAAGAAAAAAAAAAGCAGTTTGATATCAGTAGGTAACAAGAAAATCAGCCAAGTGGAAATTTGAAAAAATCATTTATCTTATCTAACTCGGTTATAGAGTTTCTAAACTCTAAAAAAGAAAGCTAAGTAACTATTTGCTTTCCAAAACCGTGAGAAAACGATCGCTTCAAAAGTACTTGTTACTAATAGCATGAGGGGCTAAAAAACAGTAAACCGAAATGTTACAGTTACAAATTATTGTGCCGTGGAAATTACCAATTCAATGCAAAATTGAATGCTTTGAAGGCACTTTGTGAGGTCGATTTTGTTTAGAATAAATTAATTATGGCAATTTAAGTCGATTTTCCATCGTCACTCGCAGCCAAGAGCGTACAAATTACGATTTCGTAGCTTAGCTGTTTATTGTCTAGCTTAAAGCAAATATTTTAGCAGATTTATAGAAACCGTTTACACTGGAAGGAAACTGTAATATTTCATTCAACCGAATTAATTAAATAACGGTTTCTGTTAAAATAGCTGTTACATTTTATAGTAGCACATTCCTTACCAAATGGACTATTGTCCTGGTAAAGCCAGCCTAGCTTTAAAGCTCTTTTACGATAAATGTATGAAAATATGTTAAGGTTTCTAAGTATACCGGTATGCCTATTGACGATCACTGTGGCTAAGTGGTGTACGCATCAGTTTTCAAGGTGCTGCAAGCTCTGGAGACCCAGGTTCGATTCCCGATTGTTGAAAAAATCGCCAAAGTGAGAGTCGAACTCGCTCATGAAGGGTTCCGTACCCACTTAACGTACCGATTACATACACCTAGCCAAAAAATACTACTACCATTTTTCACCAGCAAAAAATAACTTTGTTTTTCACAGTGTTTGTATGAATTACAAAGTTACATTTGCGGTTTTTTAAAATAACATTGGTTTTCAGTGTTTTTATGAAAGACAAAGTTACATTGCTGTTTTTGAAAATGTGTTATAGCTCAAAAACTACTGACTATATCTCGTTCGAACCAATATTTGATATAAGTAAGTGTTTATTGAGGTCTACAACATATATTTATTTTAGATTTTTCACTCTCTTACTTTAAAAGTTAGAGGCGGGGGGGAGGGCACACATTTTACCACTACTTTGGAAGAATCTTTCAAAATATTGAATATGAGAACATACGATTGAAGATTTGATAAAAATGGGATTAATTTTAGTTCCATGTATTAACTTTTTATTTTTTTATTTTCGTATGAAAGTTGTAAAGCGGTTTACTGAATACATTTACCTACCAAGTTTCAGCTGTAGTCTCAATAGTTTTGGAACAAAGTGGCTGTGACATATACGGTCGGACGGACAGACAGACAGACATGACGAATCTATAAGGGTTCCGTTTTTTGCCATTCGGCTACGGAACCCTAAGAAGAGCTTTTGAATATTTTCTCGTCTCTGGGTGTGTGTGGTATAATACCCGCCGTTAGTTTAGGATCGGAGCAATGCTTGAGATGATGTCCTATAAATATTTATTTACCTACTAGTATGTTACTAACTGAGCTCTATGGCGCAGATGTACTTATACCTTTTTTTATAGTAGGGGGAATGCGGTTATGCATCCCGAAGGTATGTGGGACTCGCAGCTAAGGCCCTACCCACTAAACCCCCTACTGCTTCCCACACTACCTAACACGCAGGACCTACGGGACCGTGATATCACGCACCGTGTGTTACTGCGCCCCCTCTTGCGACTAGGGGAGATCGAGACGCGCACGTTGGCGTCTCGCTCACCTCGGTCGCGCACGTCGGAGTTGACTCGCTGCGATGCGACGTCCGCCTCGCGGACGCTCTCCACGGCCTCCTTCTGCGAGATGACATCCTCGCAGAAGGCAACCATGGCCTGCCATCCCCCCTCGCTCCGCAGCATCGCAACTGTGACGGGAAGCGGGAGGTCCAGCCCAACCGCAGCGACCAACTTCTGGCGCTGCACCGCCCACGCCGAGCACTCCATCAGAGTGTGGCGAGAGGTGTCCCGCGGAGAACCACAATGGTGACACTCCTGGGACTCCTCCCTCTGAATCTGACACAGGTACCTTCCGAAGCATCCATGTTCGGAAAGTAGAGACTTATACCTGCCTTCTGCGCAGAGGTCACACGTTTGACTCCGCGTAAGACAAATATTTGTGTATATGAACGCGTCTATTTGTCTTAGTCTGGGTGTTTTCTATTTCATTAGATAAGTATTTTAAAAAAACATAAATTTTATGTATGACATTCTACCTAGAACCCATTACTTACACAAGTTTTTAAATGAAACCATATATTCTGTGATTGTGTTGATAATATGGTGTATGTACCATCATCATCAGCCATTTAATGTCCCCAGTGCCGTGGCACAGGTCTTCCTTATGGATGGATAAGGAGAATGGGCCATGACCCACCACGCGGATCCAATGCGGATTGGTGGATATTAACGACTGCAAACGCAGGCGGGACCAACGGCTTAACGTGCCTTCCGAAGCACGGAGGAGCTCGAGATAATAAATTTTTGGTCACCCATCCAGTGACCGACCGTTGTAAAGGTTGCTTAACTTCAACGGTCGCAGGCTAAGCGCCACTGGAGTAAGTTTAAAAAACAAATATTTACTTCACTACATAGTATAAAACAAAGTCGCTTTCTCTGTCCCTATGTCCCTTTGTATGCTTAAATCTTTGAAACTACGCAACGAATTTAGATGCGTTTTTTTTTATAGATAGAATGATTCAAGAGGAAGGTTTATATGTACTTTTTATCCCGATATTCCCACGGAAACGGAAACCACGCGGGTGAAACCGCGGGCGGCCGCTAGTAATATTAATATGTTACTATTTATTGACATTTGTTAATGAGAAATGGCTTACAAACTTAAGCGTTTCTTAACATTTCCAACAAGAGAAAGAGAGCAATGCTAACTATTGGAGTTAAGTAAGTACTTAATTTTTTGTATTATAGACAATAGGCATTTTGTTGTAAATAAGTAAGAAAAACCTTTTGTAAATTTATGAATATATTAGGTATTTCGAAAGCTTTCTTGCTTAGGTACTCTTCGTCCAAAGTGATAGAGACAGGAACTAAAATAAACTTTGGACATTTGGACAATATCACACACAATAATCTGATTCCGGGAAAAATTATTGTATTTCCAGATTCACAAACCATCGGAAACTTTCGTCTTTGTCTATGTCGGAGACAGTGCACTGTCTTCGTCACTAACTAGGTATGTAATAGACAAAGACAAAGCGCAGTATTCGAATCCGATTCCATTTCCGATGGTTTGTGAATCTGAGGCCTGAAATAACAGTTGTAATCAAGCCGTTGGTCTCAGGTGCATTTGCTGTCGTTAACACCCACCAATCCGCACTGGGTCCGCGTGGTTGGTGATGTCATGGCCCGTCTTCTTATCCATCGATAAGGAAGGCCAGTGCCCCAACAGTGGGGACATTAAATAGCCGATAATATTGGTGATTATTAATAATTAAAAAATCGTATGTCCATACGAAAGGTTAACTCAATTAAAACATCTCTCTAAATAAATTATTTCTAGTTACCGTTCTAGCTTACATTAAAATAATGTTCAAGTGAATGAGAAATATTTGAGCTCGTTATGTTGTCGTCTTCGCGAATTAAATATGAATCGATTTTCACAAAATTGTACTTTAAAATAGATGTCTAAGATGAAAATTACCCAAGATAAATGGTTTAGAAACTCTTCTTATTGGACTACTTAACTTTATTGTTACTCAATCAGTATGATTGTATTCAAATAAAATATTGCTTAATGTAATTTTCGAATCTTTTGGATTAACACACCGGAAATAAACTAGGTAAGTAGTTGCAATATTTCACCATTCGTTAATGTGCTTAGGTACCTAGTCAACTTAAATTGCATTACGATTAATAGGTACCTAATAATCCCAACTGCCGACAAAAAATACACTTTCGGATATTTTTTTTTAAATTGTTTTTTTTTATGTTGCAATAATGGTGTGCAATATTTGCTTTTTTTATTGTTAGTACCTGCTAATTGAAATGACATCAAAACATTCGTGAAAAAACTTTGAAATTCTTAGTTAGTATACAAAACTTATTTCAGTTGCATTATTACATCAACTTTGTCACTGTCAAAAGAGATTCAGAATAACTAAAAGTAGGCTGCATAAATATATTTATAGCACTTATCCACATGCACAAAACATAATTTATAGTCATTTGGCTTGACATAAAGGCGCTCATACTTCAACACTCTGACACCTGTTGACCTATCAACAGAACATAGTGACCGGAATTAATACTGACAAACCGCAACAAATCGTTTGGTTACTAAAAAGGTCTAAGACAATAGTACTGCGATCGAGCTCCGTTAGACAGAGACGCATATATTTCTATAGGCACTGTTCGAAATGGTGGGCAGAACTCGCCCCTCCAACTGCGTTAGCGCCTGTTTTGGTACAAAACTCGGGTGACAAGATTGTGATTTATCCTAAAAGATTCTAAGAATTTGTTGTTTTTTTTTTTAAATTTTCTATCTGTTTTTAATATGATGAATAACATTAATTATGTTATGATACAAGAAAAAAAAGTTCTCATTAATTTTGTATTTAGGAATGACTAACTTGTATGTAGTGTTATATAACTAATTGTTGGTCACATAATTTTCAAATTTAATTTAATATTTAAATAATAATAAAAAAAAACTAATACCATATGTAATGGTTTTTATTACATAAAAAAACAATTTAAAATCTGAACTAACTAATGCTAGTATTTAAATTTGTTCTTACCAATCACATATGAAGGTATACCTAGCAACAAAAACTTAAGTCAGGGTAAGTATCAAAAATAACAAGTCCTTGAAATAATACATCACCTTATAAAAGTGTATCTACAAATATCAATTGACTTGCAAAAGAGAGGCACATAATATTAACCTCTTATGGCTTTACCTGATATTTAGACTAGACTAGAGTCAAGTGTAGGAAAAATGTGATAGTAAAAACCACGAGCCCTATAAGTAGGTTTCAGGCGGGATTGGAACCCGCGCCTCCGGGGATCCGGCCCGATGCTCTCTTGTAAAAATGTTTGTTTCGGATGCGAGGCGTGGGTTTCCTCACATTGATGAAGCAACACTGGCCTACAGCGTAACAAATGATAGCAAAATTCGACGAATCGTGTAAACCTTTCGGTAGCTTAGTTGGTCAGAGCATCGGGCCGGATCCCCGGCAGCGCGGGTTCAAATCCCGCCTGAAAGCTACTTATAGGGCTCGTGGTTTTTTATTATCACATTTTTCCTATAATTGCATTGTGAATGCATAAAATAATTTAAAATCTCAATAGAGTCAAGTGGTTGTTACTTGAAAATATGTAGAGAATATTCGGTTTTCATGAACTACACAAGAGCTTACGTCAAAATCTACAAAAGAAAACTTTTAATAACTTTAACGAATTCTATGCATACCAAAATTACCTTCCTATGTCCTAAAACGAGTGCGGTGTGGCTCCACTACACATTTCACACTTACACAAGGGGAGTGTTCCATGCACTCACCCACACACCCGTTCAGGCCCTCCGTATAACCTCCTCGTAAACCTCACGCACACAGCCGCACCTCACCCCGTCCGCACAAACACAGCGGCACTCTCAGTCAACTACACAACCTCTTCTACTGCACTCACGCGCAGAAAAAAAGATAACGCGATCTATCGATCTTTTTTCAAATCGAAATATCTAAACCGCCCGATAGGCTCCACTCCTATAGTCGGACAAACTTGACGTTTACAACCAAACGCGTCGCCCGGGCAGTCATTTATTCCGATCACAATATTTATGACAGCGTAATTAATTGAACATGTCGTTTTAATTATGTAAATAAGAATGGGTGATAATCAATTTAAATTATGTGTTCAGATCTCGTTTAATTTAATGTAAACAGATATTTATCAACTCTTGTGACGTTTTTACGGTGTTAACTAATACATATGTTATGTTTAACAACGGAATCGGGATTGTGTACGATGCTTGATGTTCTACAGTGGAGTTACTTTAGTTAGTGCCGGTTTGGTCTGCCGTTGATGGGAGTATTGCGTTGATCTGTCATACCATTATGGAACGCCACCAAAATGGTATGGATGTGTGGGTAGGTAAGGGTATAAATAATTGTTATTTTTAGACTTAAACTAATCTAATATACACGTTGAACTGTAGATTTAATGATTCAGAAATTTGTCAATAAAAGAAATCTTAAAAGAAATCTAACCCTGGTAGATTACCTTTTTTATTTTCGTCTATGAGTAAATAAAAAAACGTTGTATGTTTAAACTTGTACTTTACTATCCACGACATATCTATATTATTTTTAAAGATTTCATCAATTCTTTAATACCTATGTGACCTTTCAAACTTCTTAATTTTTCAAATTACTCCTGAAATAAACCATTACCATATAACCTGTAAAAATGAGTTAGTCCTAAAAGCAAGAAATAGAAAAAATATCAATTATAGCGTCAATAGAGCTAGCTAGTTTTCAAAAGTTGCGTATAGTAAGGAAAAATACATGAATTGTTACTACTTAACACAGGTAGAAACTTATACCTACTATCCTCAATTTTTTACCTAAATTCATAATTGATTTATATATTCTAAATTCATGGTTGATTTATAAAGTTAAACTGAATTAAAAAAGCTTTTAAGTAAGAAAATAATGAATTTTAAAATACTATTTCTAATATAATTAATGTGTCTTAAATGTAAAAGATTATTTTTCTACTCTTTTACCAACTTAAATCAAAACTTGAGCAAAGTCTCATCATCTTCTGAAGAAGTGGTCTGAATGAACAATAAGCATAAGAGCATAATAAAATTAAGCTCATAAGCTCTAATCTCTCAAGGTAGCTGTCTTAATAAAATGTCGAGAGAGAGTGAAAAAAATATCTATTATTTTTAACAACAGGCTAATGTCCAAGAGATCTTAGCAATACAATTAATTAACTATAACCCACTTAAAACTAATGTTTGAATAAATTAACCCCAGAAAATATCATTTTTGTCATTTTTTTATGTAAGAAAGACATGTAGGTAATATGTTCGAAATGAAAATTGCATTTGTTATTTTTTTGTGAAACATGTACTCTTTGAATCAGGTCAAGGCCGAGTGAACCAGCTCGGAGGGTTGTTCATCAACGGGAGGCCGCTGCCCAACCACATCAGGCTCAAGATCGTGGAGATGGCCGCGGCGGGCGTCAGGCCCTGCGTCATATCCAGGCAACTGCGCGTCTCTCACGGTTGCGTCTCCAAGATCCTCAATAGATACCAGGTGTGTAAAACAAAATTGGTCAATACGCCTTCATTAGCTTAATCTTCAAAGGGTGGCCCTTGCCCAAAGACATTATGCTGAAGATCGTAGAAATGACTGCGGCGGACGTCTGACCATGCGTCATATCCAGGCAGCTGCGCGTCTCGTGCGGCTGCGTTTCGAAGATCCTCAATAGATACAAGGTCTGTAAATTTAAAAGTTGGCCAAGACTTCTATGGTGGCCCCTTCTCAACCACATCAAGCTAAAGATCGTGGAAATGGCTGTGGCAGGCCCTGCGTTATCTCCAGACAGCTGCACGTCTCGCACGGCTGAATCTCCAAGATCCTCAATACATACCAGGTTGTCAAACTAAGAATTCGGGCAAGACTCCTATTTTAACTGTAGCTATATTTAAATGGTGGCCCATGGCCGACCACATCAGGCTGAACGAAGGTCGTGGAGATGGCGGCACCAAGCGTCAGGTCCTGATTCAGGTAACTGCGTGTCTCCCATAGCTGCTGCGCAAAATTCAGAAAATTTAGTGAATTTAAATATCAAAGGCAAAAAAAAGAAAATAAACAAGTCTCAAAACTGTCTTTTTGCAAGAAGATCATAACGACGACTTTACGATTACATTAATGTTACCAACTCTATTACCTACTTCTCACAGTCACAATATTCATAATAGTTGACATTGTACATTTTAATAAATAAATTCTTAACTAATACTCCACAACAGCGTATATTGGTACAACAATTTATTAGCTCCTGACGCCTAATAAGTACATAGTTATTAAACATGGAAGTTATATTAAACTAAACTTGGGTCTCCACATCAAAGTTTGTGAACCATATGGAATATTAATGAATAGGGAACAAGTATCAAGATATAAATAATTACAAACAAAGCAATATAATGTAAACCTAAAATGTTACAAACCTGTTACACTAGTTTACAAAATTTTACTTGTTGCCGTAAATTGTATGTTTGATAATGATTCAGTTATGACCTGTTGTTGTCAAATCTACCCGCAAAAATTTTTGTGCAGTTCCAGTTACTTTGTTTTAGATTTTTGTAATTTTCGCGTATTATTTTAATTTTTAGATTTTTGCATTCACAATGCAATTTTTAATATATATATATATTCGCGTATTTTAAACTCAGTGATATACTGAGTAGTCCAAGGAGACTTTGTTTAAGCCATCTAAATGATTCTTGTTATATTTGCGGAAAATATGTGTTTAATTATTGTAGAAAAGTTATGTCAGAGTCGGTATAAATAACCATATTGAGTATTTTGGGATGCTCTTGGATAAAAGTATCTCTAAATGAATGGTCTTGGGCTTCTGGTTGTGTTTGTAAATCGTGTGTGGAATATTTAAGATTTATTAAAAGTGGTAAAAGAAGTGCCTTATAATTTGGAATATCTATCATTTGGCAAGAACCACGAAATTGCCTCGATAACTATTACTTTTGTATAGTGAACATTGCATGGTTTAAACACTAAAAATCTATAAATTAATGACAGTACCCAAGTACTAGTTGTGTTCAGCATCCAGGGAGGAATACATTTAGCTTTTCATTGCCTAAAAATATATCTGAACCCTAAAAACAAAACAGTGAAGAACCAAGCACATCACAAAATAATACAGATTTTGAAGGTATTATACAGTTCTGGTACATTTCCAGAACTCTATTATTCATAGCCAGTATTAGTTTTATAATGTATAGCCTGTGATTAAGGTCCCACCTCGTGTAGGCTGTGGCACTGTTTCAATAGGAACAATCGCCATTGATCCATGGCCAGCGAAGCCTGAAGGTCCATTTTCACCAGGTCTTCACCACAATACGTCCATTGTCCGACAGGAAACGTTTCTCTACGCTCCATCGTCAAGCGCGTACCACCACAACGATAGATTTGAAGAAAAATAATTACAAACATTGTTTGTCCAAAAATGTAGGTTACCAAACTCCTAAGGCCATTCAGTTGACTTACTTCGGCGATCACCTTTAATGCATAGTGCATACGCTGCATACGCCTTTGGTGTGGTCATGATGAAATTGATGAGTGTACACAGTGAGTCGATTCTCTAAAATTCGATCATTCCGAGGATCTTTTTCGCTTGACTTTCATTTGTTTGTTATGAATTCAGGCGGGGATCCAGAATTGTTTCCGGAAGGGGCAATCTTAGAGGCAGTTGCCCCCCCCCTGATACTGACTGTGGCGCCTGTATATCACCGCAGAAATCTTGTAAATGAAAACTTAGATTGGAAAGAAAATCCAGTTTTACGTCTGCTTAGCTACTATTTCAATACCAATAAGGTACTTTAAAGGTGTAAAACATTTTCATGTTATTAGTGATGGAGCAGATCTCTACCGATATCGAATAACGAGTACAAACAAATATTGCGAGATCATTGAAAGGTCATGCCCTATTCCCCTTCAACACAATATTATAAGTTAACCTTCAATCTTCTCACTCAGTTGATCCCAATAGTTCAAGGAAATGCAGAGCTAAAATCAAAGTTGTGGAAAACGTATTTCATAGTAGGTACTTATTTATATTATCTGAATAATATTCCCGTAACGTGATACGATACTACTTATTACCTGAAAAAGTACCTAAAATCTAACAGTTTTGATAACTGGTGAATATTATGTAAAGTTAGAGAACAATGGTTTTGACGACCGATTTGGCGCACTACCTGCCTTCTGCGCCAGAGGTCTCGGGTTCGATTCTCGAACAAGACAAATATTTGTGTGCATGAGCATGACTATTTGTCTTGGTCAGGGTGTTTCCTATGTATATTAAGTATGTATTTACAAAAAAAAAAATTAAGTATATATTTATCCGTTATCAAGTTCACATAGACACAATTTCTTAATAAATTTACTATGGGCTTAGATAATTGGTGTGATTGTAAGAAAATATTTATTTATTTATTTTATTTTATGGTATACTGATTTAACTGGCATTTTAATGTTGTGTTTTTACTTTCGTTTTATTGTTTTTGATTTTTTCGTGTTAAAAGGTGATTTATTTAAAAATCTGACTACGAATGTGAAACTTCCTTCTGTTCTAGATATAGGTACAAATGTTTTTATGTTTTTCTTTGTGCTATAAGACATAACCTCTTTAAGGCTCAAGTCTCATACACATTCATTATATTAATTATTCATACATCAATTAAAATATAAACTCCTAGTATAACAATATAGTACAATAAATAACCAAAATGATTAATCACATTGAAAGGCTACTTTAAATTCTATTCTAACAAACAGGTACCATTTGTTAAAGACTTAATTTTAAATAATGGCAACATTTATACAGGAAACGGGGTCCATCAGACCCGGCGTGATCGGCGGTTCGAAGCCGAGGGTGGCAACACCAGAGGTGGAGTCGAGAATCGAAGAGCTCAAGCGACAAAACCCGGGCATATTTTCCTGGGAAATCCGGGAAAAACTAATTAAGGTAACATTGTGTAAATTAATTGAAAATCTTTTTGACGTAGCCGCAGTTTTGGCAGTAGTTAAACGACAGAAGCAATTAAAGACAAGTAATTACTAAATAACAGAATGTTAATAATTATTAATTCAGTATCGTTTTGGTTTATTTATTTGATTATAATGTTCGTGTTTACTAGAAGTTATTATTTTATATTAATATCATCAATCTATAAATGTCTATAAAGTCACGTAAAACGCTTTTTCCTTAAATTTCACAATTCATAGAAAAATGTCAAGTTCTCTTAACCAGAATAAAAATCTCATCGGATTGGGTAACGGATAGCAAAAAAAGCGAGTTATAAAATAAGTCGTTCTTTTTGCAGTCTCTAAATCCGTGAGCGGTCTTTGATTATTTTAAGCAATCGATGGAGAGACAAAAAATGGTCAGTGTAAAGCGAAGGTCATAGAGGGAGGTAGACAACCTAAAACATTGAAATAGATCATTTAAATCAGTCAAATATAAATAAATACTCTTTTACTCGTTTCGTTTTTTTTATACAGTCTTCATTTGAGTGTGAAGGCGTTTAAAAGTAAATTCAATTTAACCCTCAACCTCTTCTATTTTCAGGAAGGTGTGACAGACCCACCAAGCATTTCGTCAATCTCAAGATTACTGCGCGGGGGTTCAAGGGACCCCGATGGGAAGAAAGATTACAGTATCGACGGGATATTGGGCGGTAAGTTATTACTTTTTTTTAGGATGAAAGTCAGTTCTTTTATCAAAATTACGGACATATTTAATTTTACGTGATATGATATAGCACGTCATGCTGTCTTGCTTACCCCACTAAGGTGTAAGCAAGACAGCATGACGTGCTATATCGTATGGCGTGATATAATGATGGTCATGCTAGGCCATCAGGGTTTAATTCCCGGTCGGGTAAATATAATGAAAACAAACTTTTCAATATTTCCTCGGGTCTGGGTGTACTAATGTCGTTGTTACCAACTTCCTTAGCTCAAGCTACTACAGCTTGGTATTGGAACAATGTATGTGAGGGTGTCCAATATTTTATTTAAAATAGTAACAACGAACGAAATATAATTATACTCTATTTCACTTTTAAATATTACATCGTTGTAACCGCTATTTTACAACCTTTTTATTAACTTGCCATGTTAGTTAGTTAGTTTGTTAGTTAGTGAGGACAAATCTTGCAAGCTTAATTTGACCCACTTCCTAGTGTCCGATGGAGCTGAAATTTTGTATACTTACAGGTTTGGTTTAGATGACAATACAATATTAAAGTACAGTCAACAAAAAAGGTTGTCATGAAAATGAAATTTTTACAAAAAACTTGTTAGTAAGTAAAACAGAGTCAGAGACAGGATACTAAAATGTAAGAACTTAGAAAAAAAACTTTGCCTTTTAAATGGGTAAGGATTTTCCGTTATTTGAAAACAAGCCTTCCGCCTTTGGCTTCGCCTACGTAGACTACAGGACGACGTTATCCCGCGGGAATGTAATATTTTTCCGAGATAAAAAGTAGCCTATGTCACCAGCTCCCAAACTAAAAATTCGTTGATACGTTGCCCCGTTTTGGCGTAAAAAACGGACAAACAAACGAACGAAAATACTTCCTTATTTATAATGCTAGTATGGATACCAAAATGCTTCTGAAAAACTTCTTACTAGGTTGAAAAACTTCTGTTGAATAGCACACAAAATATGAGAGTCGTCTTCTGGATATAAATATAAAAAAGAAAAACATTTTTAAAGCAAACCAAGTTATATATTAAACCACAATAGCGCTTGTACACTGCACCTAAGATCTCAGGTAAATAAATTATAAATATTATAAAAGATTTATAAAAACTAATAAAGTATTATAAAAGCAAAAGTTTGGATGTGTATTACTCAATCACGGCGAAACGGCCGAACCGATCAGGATGAAATTTGGAACAGATGTAGATGATAGTCCTAAGTAGCACATAGGCATACTTTTACAAAACACTTCAACAAAATATTTCATTCCCACTGGAAATAATCAGGTAGGTCACGTAACCATTTTATATGGAAATATGATTATGAATTAAGTATGCAATTAAAATACGAATACGTATTGATACTACTATTATAAATGTGAAAGTGTTTTTGTTTGTCCGTCTTTCACGTCAGAACAGAGCAACGGATCGACGTAATGTGTATGGTGATAGTTTGGGTTTTCTGGAGAGTGGAGAGTGGCATAGGTAGGCTACTTTTTATACCGGAAAAATGTCACGTATGAATAACGTCGTCGTCGTCGTGAAGTACACGCGGGCGTAGCCGGGGGCGGAAAGCTATTATCAAAATAAAACGGTTGTCATCAAAATAAACAATGCTTTCTAGGGTATAATAAGTATGCCTACCATTCTGTAAATGGAAAGTTCATTAAGCCTCAAAAAAGACCACAATAGCTGAATATTAAATGTGCGTTAATAAAATAAACTGACACTAAAAATACAAATAAACCTTAACTTCTACCCCTCTAACATCAACCTCCATTTTTAATATCGATATTATGATCTCTAGAAATAATGCATACAACGTTTGCCGGGTCAATTAGTATTTATATGAAATTCCCCGATCGAGTGGAACATTATATTTTCATTTTTATTGGAAACCGCTTCAGATCCTATGCACTCAATTGAAGAGGGTTTCCTAGTTATATTCAGAAAAATAAATATTGTCCCGATTTGCCTCCGATAGCGCTTTGTTATATATTAGATACAATATTATTGACAAATCCGGCACAAAAATAAGATATTTAACGTAAAAGCTCGAAATATCAGCATTAAAGGAAGCTATTTGGGTCACATATCTATAAATATGTTTTACAATTGTCACTGGATTGTTATTTTGAAAGCAATTTCCTGTTAGAGTGCTTCAATGTTGTTGAAATATAGATATTTTATTATGAAGATAAGAGATATAACATATAAGAACACCAAATGTAAAAAAATAATTTAATTAAATTTTTTAACAAGTTGTTTGGGAGATAGTTTTGCAAACAAGAACCAACTCACATTTTGAGTGAAATTGAGTTACATATTTAAATAAAATAACATAGTAGTATCTATGTTATCTACATCCTTAAAAAAAATCTGGCCGATATACCATGCCACAACAAAGAAAAAGAATGCTGCTTAGGAAACCAACACTGGATTGAGTCACTTTAAAAAAACTAAATAGATCCATATCGCCTGGGTGCGTACCTAAAGTCTTTAGCAGTTTAATTACGCAAAATGGAACCAAGCCACTTGTGCTTTGCGAAATTGTAATCTATCATAATCATCATCATCAGCCATTATAAGTCCCCACTGCTGGGGCACAGACCTTCCTTATAGACGGACAAGGAGAATGGGCCATGCATTATGACCCACCACGCGGGCCACTATCGGCTTAAGGCGCTACTCGGAAAAAATATGGACTTTTTGATTTAAAACAATAGGACGGTTACAGTTGTTACAAATCTGGTAATAAGATATATATTTCTTCATACCTTTATCTAGATTCGTATAGTTTCAAAAACACGATTTTATGATTTTGCCTCGACACCTTTTCTTTTCGAAAAGACCTCTAAAAATACGAAAATTCAACATTATTCTTAAATACACTATTAAAAATTGGTTTAATTAGTGGACACCAATAATATCCAAGATCGTATAGAAGCATTTTTTTTTAAATCTCTGTAGTTTTTAATACGAAGTGATTTTGTGTTTTTTTTTTTCCTTAATCTGCAAAATCGGTCTTGCTCCCGCACGCGTCGTTTTCTCATAGCTTCAGCATAATTTTTCCGAGTATCGACTTAACGGCTCGAGTTTCTTTTGTTACCCATCCCGTGACCGATCATTGTGAAAGTAGCTTAACTTCAGCGATCTCAGGCCGAGTGCGCTAACCACTGGGCGATCGCCCCGGGCTGCTCAAGCTGCTGTCTATACCTACTATATTTTAATTTGATGGTCTTGACTCTCGAGTCTCGCTTGACTCACGTTTCGGGTACGCCCGTCGGCCGTTCGTCTTCAAAAAAACGTGTTTTATCGTCTATCGGTCGCTCGGGTACACGTAATCGATCGCGTAACTGGAGACCTTGAAAAATGGGTGTTTTATTGTCAGAATAACGATGTCACCTAAAATAGAAAATACGGTTATCGATCTTATCGGACTAGAAACCTCGTCTTGGTGATAAATATGCTTTTTTTCCTTGATTCAATACTGAATTACTGAAAATCTTAGCTTTGCTTAGCCGTTTTTATGACCAATTTATGTACTTAGGTACATCATTAAAAACATGCATGCTGTTGAAATGTGTGTCTTTATTGAATATGTTTTTCCTAAACCTAATGTATCAGGTAAATCAGTATTGTAGTATAGTATATCGTAAACTAAAGATTTTGTATTAAAAAACTACTTTTTAAATCATAACTCATTCAAAATAGGTGTTTTGATTAGGAGAGGCCTATGTCCAGCAATGGACGAATACGGGCTGATGATAATGATGATGAAGTATTGATAAATGTAATATATTAGTGGTTTGAATTTTGCTTTGTTACGCCAAAAAATGCTTTTAAAATCAATTAAGAAAACATAGTTTACCTTCAACACTGAAATTGTTTAAATAATCGAATAAAAAAGTAACAAAATCCCCAAATACTAAAAAATCGCTTTCAACTTTTCAACCGCATGTTACATATAGCACACAAACGATTTGGTACACTTTTTTAAAATCGCATACACGAACATAAATATTGGACGGTCACTTCCGAAGCCAATACGGCCAGCCCACGCCGCCGCCGCGCCGCTTCCCGTCCCTCGGAGCGGTCATTCGGCGTTAATAACCAACCTGTCAAACCTCGTGAGAATGTGCGTTCAAAAAATCAATTTCCGCACACAAATCTTAGTCATTGTTGCCATTTGAAATATTGGCGCTTATAAAGTGCCGCCTTTGCGCGGAGCTTTACCAAGTCGACCGACAAAGTCACCCGGTCGCCCCGTCGCGACTCGATAGTGCTGAAATTGCGAACAATTCACGTAACATGTTTTGGTTGTTGTACCATTGTTGTATTGTCGCCTATTCTTGTTGACGACTAATTGTCCTTTACGATTCGCCGCGTACCTGTGGCGGTTTGCCAATGAATGCTCTATTTTGCCTCTTTAGGGTTAAGGGCGGCCTTCATTTTTCAATTTTTGTCGGTGTTGTGCAAGTTACTCTCACTTCGTTCGCAAATAAAATCGTTTGTACAAAACAATATCTTATGTACAAAAGAATGTTACTGTCTTTCAGATTTTCCCCTAAGATACCTATATCTTGTTTCAAGCTTACGATAAAAGTACCTACCGTAAAAGCTTAAAACCTTATCCTATCTTCTCTAAAAGTAAAAAAAATCAGGAAAAATATTTTTATAATAAAAAGACGGTTTACTAGCAATTTCCTAACTAAAACATACTTCATGCATTGCATAAATGCGCGACTAAACATAATAAATGAGTATTACGCAACTTGTCGTTTCTCCAACAAACTAACTTTTGACAAATTTGTATTAATTTATCTGTGAAAGAAAATGTAGATCGTTAGCTACGCTCCGTAGATCCGTTCTAGCATTAAGTTTGTCTTTAATTTCTCCTTTCTATGGAAAGTTTTTTCTTTCACAGATTATTAATAATATTATCCACAGTCGTATGTAACAAAAAACTTGTTTTTCTATGCTCTTTTTATTCACATTCATTTTAATAACAGTTATTTATTGCGAAAACTCGGGCAAAGTTTTAATGGGTTTTTAAAGAACGTAACTTGATAAGGCTCTGTAAGTATTATTTATTTCACTTACTTATGTTTAGTGCTCAAGGTGACATTTAATTTGTACGAATGGAAATACCATATTTATTAAAAAGTAAAATGAGTGAATACAGAATAGCGTTTGCTTTTTGGCCTCTGATTATATCTGAGACTAAATGCAGCAAACATAGTTTCATATTAATTTAGTAGCGAGTATATGTACCATACATACCAATGTACTTAATTTTTTTTAATTCTCAATCGGGGAAGCACTTAGCCTTCATCACACCTGATGTTAAGTGAAGATAAGGCTCAAGAGAAGTTAAGACATAGAAGGACCTAACAGCAACACTTAACATAATCCAAGTAGATTTAAGATTGTAACAAAAATGTAAAAAAAAAAATTCCTACACTACTTTTACCTCTTACCATCTCAAAGGTAAAATTCCTTCGTTAACCGTCAATGTTGATGTAGAAACTACTATCTATTATAACGAGTAAATATTTATGATAGCTTATATTGTTTATTGAGTAAAATTGAAAACAAAAAAAATCTGCAGAAAAACTTCACATAATTTACAGGACTCCATCGTCACACGCGTTCAAGTCGCATGCCATAAAATCTCTCATTCGTAGTTTAATTATACCTATGTGCCTATTTCAATTAGATTTATCAAATATTTCAGCTGGAATTAAACACATTTTCGCAATTTGTAATAAAATATTGCAAAGCTTCTTCTGTCCTCAATCGTTTTTACCATGACTCTCCAATGTTTGTCTATGAAGAGCGACAATATAAAATAAATGTAGATAAAAACTATAAATCGAAGAAGGATTTATGGCTTACATGATCATTAAACACTGTAAATATTACGAAGAGCGGGATTTTTACCATGTTGTCGAGTGCCTCCGTGATCATGGCGTGTGCAACTGCGACGAAATATCGGGGACTGGACAACAAATCAAAACATGGCAAGAACTCCGCTTTTCGTAACATTTACAGCTACATTAACCATATTTTATACTATAACGCGTCATCAGCAGAAAAGCCTCTCATAATTTGCGGGACTCCATCGTCACACACTTTCACACACGACACGAGAACAAAGTAGCAAGCGATAAAATCTCCCATTTGTTTAATAACATGTGTCGTTAGATCGATGAAGTGGAGGCTATTACGATACGATGCACAATCACTATAAACAATAAAGTTAGGTAAGTTTTACATAGAGACAGTTTTAAAAACTTTCCGTTTTTTTCTTTGCTACAGTGTTTTCTAACCAGAAATCTAACCTACCTCTTCTTATAGGAAAAATGTGATAGTAAAAAACCACGAGCCCTATAAGTAGCTTTCAGGCGGAAACCTACTTGTAATGTTTGCTCGTGGTTTTTTACTATCACATTTTTCCTATACTTACAGAATTGCATTGTGAATGCATAAAAATAATTTAAAATCTACCTCTTCTTCTTTTTAAGCAATGGCGGTGCCCTTTTGGATTTCGCCAATATCCAGTATTTGACTGAGTTGGTTGTTTCTACAAACTCACAGTGTCTCGTAGGAGAGCAATGTACCTACAAGTACAGAGGTGATGGGTGAGATCTAGGTATTTAAAGCTGTTTTGTTTAACCTGTGTGTCAGATTAATGGCAAATATCAAATTTTCTAGCTAATACGTGATCCACTTAAATCTGGCATCAATCACCACCTAAGTTAGAGATAAGATAGGCAGTTCCTCAGTGATTGAGGATTCCGGGAGTAGTGCGCTTCCACCTTCAGCCTTATCACCACTTAACAAAACAGGTGTGATGAAGGCTAAGTGCTACACCGTTGTGAATAAAAATAAAAAAACACGATCAATCTGACATCAATCTAACCGAGGTTCGTTCTCTAATGGTCACCTTATTTTTTAATGTTGCAGAAAGGGGAACGAGAATCTGAGCATTCTTAAAGATGTCTTTTTTATTGAGACCACTTTATATTATATTATGTGATCTTTATTTCTATGAAAGAATTTAATCTATTCTCACATTTTTACGATAGTCCAGATGGATGAGTTTCAGTGAAGTTTTAGTTCTTAAGGTATTTACAATAGAGCTTAAACGCGGTAAAGTGCATTTTTCTAAATCTTGCCAGATCTTTGTCGTGGTACACTGTTCAAAGATATTAGCCGAAAGTGTCGCCATCAGAAGTTTTTTTTTAATAAGTTGCTAATAGAAAAGGATTTTAATAAAACTTTACATAGATTTTCTAGGGCCCATAGTAACATATAGGTATATGTAGTGTGCCATAATCTAGTATTTTTAGAAGGTATCGCTACATTAGAAGTAGATAGCAAATGCGTCCAAAACGGCAATTTTTAACAGTTCTGCTATCTACTTCTAGCAGTGACTACGAGGGAATGTAATGATACCGTTAAAAATACTAGACTATGGGCCCTAAAAATTCCATGTAAAGTGTTATTAAAATTGTGTATTAGAATTACCTACTTACAATATTAAATAAAATTCACCGCGGCACGAATAGACAGGATTGTTTTCGCATTTACAATATTGACACAGGTTATAAAGGTATCAATCAAATATTACCCTATTCGACGTCTCTTTTCCGTCGTCATGTAACCCTTTTTTTCCTTCACGCATCTTGAATATTCGGAGGACATTCATTTCCTCGTGACGACATTTCGTCTACGCTACGCCATAGCCCTCCCATGTCGGAACACCCGGAAGTGACCGCAGCCAACAAAGTGTAGGGTATTAAAAAGAGTTCTTCTATTTTTAAATGACTCCAATTTTATGTTTAAACTTTATTGTTTCAAAAGAGTTTTAATTTCCAGACTTCTTTGATATGAAAAAAATAAATATGTAGTTTAAAAAACTATAAAAACACACTTTTATAGGAACAGACTAAAAGTACAAAATAACCGACTATTCAGTAACTGAAACTAAAAAGCGTGGTGCGCGTTGTCAATATTAAGAACTTGAATGCATGCTTTGCAAAGGGCGCACCACGCTTTTTAATTTCAGTTACTGAATAGACGGTTATTTTGTACTTTTAGTCTGTTCCTATAAAAGTGTGTTTTTATAGTTTTTTAAACTACATATTTATTTTTTATTTTTTAGTTTAACAAATGGCAAGCTATGGATGGATGGTAATCGATTTCACAGTCCATTCATGTGTCTGCCCACCCCGTAAACATTATAACTCAAAGGCGTGATTGTATGTATTTGTTTTACAAATTCAAGTGGAGTCTATTAGTTACCAGATGCGCGAGCCGAACCCTTACTTCATCCTTACTCCATCATCAGACCCTCACCACCAAGTGTAGCGAATAGGTCTCATCAGAACGAAACAAATGAGCCCAAACTCGAGGGGTTTCCTAGTGGTCATTAAGGAGTGCCACTGACTTCCTCCCTGCTCCATCATCAGGCCCTCACCACCAAGTATAGCGAATAGGTCTCATCAGAACGAAACAAATGTGCCCATCGCAAGGGGTTTCTTAGTGGTCATTAAGGAGTGGCAATGACTTCCTCCCTGCTTTATCATCAGACTCTCACCACCAAGTGTAGCGAATAGGTCTCATCAGAACGAAACAAATGTGCCCATCTCAAGGTGTTTCTTTATGGTCATTAAGGAGTGGCAATGACTTCCTCCCTGCTCCATCATCAGACTCTCACCACCAAGTGTAGCGAATAGGTCACATCAGAACGAAACAAATCAGCCCAAACTCGAGGGGTTTCCTGGTGGTCACAAAGGAATGCCACTGGCTTTCTCCCTGCTCCATCATCAGACCCTCGCCACCAAGTGAAGCGAATAGATCTCATCAGAACGAAACAAATGAGCCCAAACTCAAAAGGTTTCGTAGTGGTCATTAAGGAGTGCCACTGGCTTCCTCCTAACTCCATCATCACATCATCAGACCCTCGCCACCAAATGTAGCAAATAGGTCTCGTCTGAACAAAACAAATGAGCTCAAACTCGAGGGGTTTTCAATTGGTCATTAAGCACTGGCTTCCTCCCTGCTCCATCATCAGACCCTCACCACCAAGTGCGACTCATAAGTCTTATCAAAACGAAACAACGGAGGCTAAACTCGAGGGGTTTCCTAGTGATCATTAAGAACTAGCTTCCTCTCTGCTCCATCATCAGACCCTCACCATCAAGCGTAGCGAATAGGTCTCATCAGGACAAAAGAAATTAACCTAAACTCGAGGGGTTTCCTAGCAGCCATTGAAGAGTTCTATTGCCCACCTCTTGACTCCATCATCATATCAGCTCGATGGTAGCAAATTATTGTATTGTCATCGGATTCATATAGACTTGCAAAGTTTCAAATCAATACGACAATTAGAAGTAGGTTAAAATTGATTTCCAAGATTTTCTTACATTGTGACTTAGTTACAAGTGAAGCTAATAAAAGTGTGGTAAAAATAACCTTTTCTTTAGCCACTAGCGTTATTGGTGGTTATAGCGTCTGCATATAATTAAATCTGGAGCCTTCAAGTGACATATTTTTAAAACTTCACACTTTGCTGCCCTTTCTCTATGGAATAGGTACTTATATAACTTTAAAAAAATCATGTAAGTCTAAAAAATATGCTATTTTTGTCGCAAAATAGCGTCGCAGAGGTCGATTACGTAAACGGACGCTACCAAGTGTGCGTAATTTTTTAATTCCTTAAAGAGTTTTTAGTTAGAAACGTAGTTTGAATGTGTTTTTACTCGTTAAAAGTGATAATAATTGATGTTGATCGATAAAATCACAACATGATTTTGATGTTAGCTTTTCTATGTCCTTAGTATGGTACATAAGAATGATATTAAGGGTGTGTAACTGTGCTTGCCAGTGTCCCTTTCATGGTACATAGATCATTTCTTTCTTGCTATAGTGATAAATTAGAGTGATTGATATACTTAACTGATTTTTTGGATAAATCAGAGATTGAAGACTTTGCGCTGATTTGGAACATTTACCGCTTCTTTCTTCTTCACGCAATAGCTTGCAGACAGAACATAAAAGTTCTTTTAGTTTTTCTGATGAAAAAACTTAGATTCTTAGAAAAATAGCCTTTTCACCAGTAATATGAGAAAATTCTCCAGTTTCACACCGTAAAATAAGTATAGCTATATCGACACTACCGTAATTTTTAGTCTTAACCATTGGGTAAAATTGTATTTCCAGTGTTGACAAAACTGCATGATGGTAAACTAGTTCTAGTTTCGTTATTTATTTTTCGTAAGAGGTAAAGTTCAGACGTTTGAGGTAATCTCTGAACCGATTTTTTAATTTTTTTCGCCAGTAGAAAGCTTAAGCTTAAGTAGAGTGATATAAGCTTTATTATTTTGTTCCAATATTACTATGAGAACGGGTAGTACCATTCGTGCTAAATCGCGGGGAGCAGCTAGTATGTAAGGATTGTGGAATTTGTGGAGTCAATTTATGTTGATTTTTCAGAATCTTTTAACGCAATTATCTTATTTTTGTAGTTTTTTTTTAGGAAAAACATGTTATGAATAAAAATATAATTATTTATTTATTATTAATATTAATCTATACATATAATAAAACAGAAACGGAAAAAAAGTCTGTACATGAAAGATTTAAAAAAAAAAATTACTGCTATGTGATGTGTACAGGATATAGACCCCAAAACGATAGATATTAAAATTTTTGTCTGTTTGTCTGTTTGTCTGTTTGTCTGTTTGTCTGTTTGTCTGTTTGTCTGTTTGTATGTTCGCTTTTCACGCAAAAACTACTGGACGGATTTTTACCAAATTTTGTGAAGTAATAGCTTATAACCCGGGTCAACATATAGGGTACCTTTTATTGAAAAAAAACCCCTTATTCCTACGGGAAAATACAAAGACTGATTCTTACTAAAATAGATGGCGCCACATGATTATGAAAATACGTTATATTTAATCGCTGTCTCAATTAATAATGAATCATGTTATTTTTTTTTACCTGCTTCAAAACATAATATAAATTGAAACCCATCCAGGCCCATATAAAATCATAAAAATGATTTCATGTTATTTACGTCATTATATCTACTAAGCAATAGATGGCGCAGGTAGTCAGTAAGATATACCTCTCACAAAAGTACATTCGAATGATTATTTTAATTAGGGTGAAAGCCCCCTCTGTTGCCACTTTAAGATGTTTTTCACTTCTTTCGCATCATAACTACTAAGCAATAGATGGCGCAGGAAGTCAGTAAGATTACGATATACCTTTCACAAATGTACATTCGAATGATTATATTAAGTAGGATGAAAGCCCCCGCTGTTGCCACTTTAAGATGTTTTTCACTTCTTTCGCCTATGGTCTTAAGTAGGTATCTATAAAATACAAAATTTATATCTAAAATTGTCAAGAATGTATCTTATACTTTTCTTTACATTTTTAAATTCTTACAATACAAAAAAACTACTTAAAAAAAATTTACAGACTCCAAAAAGTATTTGTCAACTGAAAAGGAAAAATATAATATCTATAATTTAGGTACCTTTTTGAGGTCGGTGCCAGTCAGTTTTTTTTTTATTACTTTTTATTTCTTAAGTTTTAGTGTACAATAACAATAAGTTTTAGTGAATTGTACTATAACATACCTACGGAAACTACTAAACTGATTTTGATGAATCTTAGACTGTTGCCAAAGTTAGAATACACCTAATTTAAATCAAATAGAACCATCTCGATATGCCTTAAGAATTCGAGAAATTCGTGGACAAACATAGTAAAAAACATATAACTAAGTATTCATATACTTACGAAATTTAGTTTTATTTTAGTAAATTAAAAACCTATTTCTTAAACTTAAAATGTGCGAAGGGTGCCGATTGATGTGTTTTTGTTAATCAAATTTTAAAAGATACTTACATCGAGAAATCAATACTTAACTAACTTAGATACAATAAAAGAAACATCTAATTCGATGTAAACTGAATTATTACTATTGTTATTATGACTTAAAAGTCATAGATAAAAAGTATACTATCAAGCAAAAGTTATTAACGAAATGTTTTAAGCTATGTAAGCACTCGGGGCAGTGGCCAAAACTGAAGTTTTCACCCTATTGATGTAATATTTCTATTTCGCATTTCCACTCGACGCTAGATGTCGCTACAGTAAGTATAGTGGTGCCACAAATATATCTGAACCGGTGACAGTGGTCGTGAAGGAGCCACTAGCAATACAAAATTAACTGTCAAAATGGACTGCCGGCAGTCAACAGTATATTTAGTACCAAAAACTAACCACTGTGTGAAATAAGTTTGTCGCAATGTAGACAAAATGTCACCAATGTAATTTTGAAAAATTTGCTCATAAACGCTAAGTGGCCAGTACCTCGTAGATACCGACACGTACCTACCATTTTTTATGTCATTTAACCGGCTCTGGCTACTTAGGCCTTCAGCCGTAGGTACCATCCAATAAAATAAAGGAATATTAAAAATAGTTTTCTATCTAACTTATTTATTCATTTATTTACTAGGAAAGCTTACATAAATGATGTTAAATTAAATAATTAAATGGTATATCATTACATTTTATACCTGTTACTTAAAGAAAGTTAATTACAAGCTCTCACAAATAGGAAATGTCTCCATATCAAAATACTAGCCTTCCGCCCGCGACTTCGCAAGCTCGGACTAAACGACGACGTTATCCCGCGGGAATGTGATATTTTTCAGGGATAAAAAGTAGTCTAAGGCAGCCATTACACAGTCCATCCAGATCGCGATCACTGATCGTGATCTTGATCGCGATCGAGATTTACTATGTAGATATTTTGCGATCAAGATCGCAAACCGTCAATCACCTTCGTACACAGTCAATCTGGATCGCGATCATTGATTTTGATCGCGGATCGCGATCCAGATTGACTGTCTAATGGCTGCCTAAGTATGTCACTTTTCAGCTGCCAAACTATTCCCATTCCAAAAGTCACGTCGATCCGTTGCATCAATTTTGACGTGAAAGACGGATAAACAAACAAACCCTCTTTCACATTTATAATATTAGTATGGATACACACAATCTCTTTTTCATTTTATAGTAAAAATATTATGCATGAGGCCTGATATTATGCATTACTAAGTAAGAACATAAATTTTAGCTTGATACCTCCCACGCATACTTGAGAAAAAGTTTCTTGATAGGTAGACGGACAGATCTATGAATGAGGGCTCAACTATGTTCATGCAGCATTTGATAACAACATACTATGTTTATACCCTAGCCTGCATATTCGATATTCTTTAGACCCTTTTAGTAGAGAATAGGATTTCAAGAAGAGCGTTATGAAATCTGGGCAACAATCACACATAAACTAAACTAACACAAAAGTCACTACACCGCGCGTACGAAGTCGCGGGCAACAGCTAGTTATTATATAAAATCAAACAAAAATATATTTCTACTGTCCTGTGCAAAGGACATAAGGAATACACATATCTCAATCAATCAATCTCCTGCAAATTTTATAAAAATGTCAAACTTTTTTTTCTTGAAGGAGGTTAGATACGTACTTCCTATGTGACATTACGCGTTTATTGTCGTCTAAATTTTTTTTCTGGTAGAATTACAAAATATAGTTATTCTATATGAAAAAATTGTATAATATGTATAGTCCGTTCGGTTAGATAGTGTCGGTACACCCGCACGGCATTGTGGCAGAGCGACATTATCTAAGCGAATGGACTATACCTATTCACTAATAATCTCACTCATATATACATAGAAGCAACACCAACTTCCTTCTCAATTCCTTCACTGTTAGAGCTGCGCAGCTCTGGAATAGACTTCCGTCGGACATCCAGGACAGTCGGAATGTTCAGTCGTTTAAAACGAAACTGAAAGCGCACTTTCTTGCACAAATTGCTCCAATCCAATGAAATCTGATATTGTAAAGTTACCCACTATATAGTATATAATTTATGTATTGTATTTATACATGTAATATAATATTTATTTTAAATATTTATTATATATTGTGTTAGGTATTTATTTATTAGGTATTATCTTGTATTTATTTATTTCATATAGGTAGTTTTGCACTTTACGTCACCTGCTTATTTATCTATCTCTTACACGTTCTGGGTTGACTGGAAGAGATCTCTTTTAGAGATAAGTTCACCTTTGCTCACTTGTTTTAATTATATTTGTTTATATGTGTTTTTTTTTTTAAATGTGCAATAAAGAGTATAATAATATACGTAGACACCGAAACAATGGTCTTTTTTCCTTAAAGATTCAGTCATTATTTATTTTTTAAATGTGTAGTTTTTGTATTTATTATTTTTCTTCTTTCAAGGCAAAGTACAATGAGCACGTTAAAGTAGACGTAAGACGTAGTAGTATTCCGGTCAAAATAGATATTCAGCACATGTGGGATCGATGGGGACTTTTCACAATTTCATTATAATGGTACCCTTGTAAATTTCCAGCTTCTTTGGAATTAACGCAAAGGTACCCCTATTTTTCAGGCTAAATTGACTGGACTGTAGAGGTATTTCAGGTCTATAATGATTCAAGTTTCGCACCTTATCGCTGAAACTATATTATTAAAAATTAGTAAAAATGTAAGTTATTTTAATTTTTAGTTTTTTGCATTCATTTTTTGTATTTTGTATTACTGAAAAATGGAAAATGAAGTATTTAAAAATCGACCCGTCTCACAATCCCGTCCCATCGGAGCTGGTTGTGAGACGGGTCGATTTTTTCTAAATACTTCATTTTCCTTTTTTTTTGTAAAAATGTATCTTTCGAATGCGAGATTTTCCTTACATTGGTGAAACAACGCTTCAACAGCGTTGTAAAGTTCTAGTAAAATTCGACGAGTCTTGAGCCTTTTGATAGCTTAGTTGGTCAGAGCTTTGGGCCGGTTCCCTGAAAGGATGGGAAGAAAGTATATTGGCATAGCGGGTGGTTTTTTACTATGTAAATTTTTCCTTTAGCAGATTTTATGAGGCCTTAGTTTACTAACTTTTACTTTTTTTACAGAGAATCAGCTTAAAAACTCACTTGCGTTTAAAAATCACAATATAATTACATTTAATTCACCAAATTAATTTTAACTCGCGCGTGGGACGAGTTGATATATGAGTCTCAAGCGTCCCGAACAGAAGTAACGGGCCCTTGTGATTTAAGAAGTGAACCAGAATAATTAATCACATATACTCACAATACTTGCTCTGCGGCTTGGAAATTACCGCGGCTGTAATTAAAACAGGAATAATGTGGTATCTTAACTAACTATCTAACTTATATTTAAGTATTCCTACCTAAATGCGAAAATTTGGATGTTTGCTACTCAATTGATGAGAGAGATTAGCGCGTTCAAATAAACAAATAAACTCTTCAGCTTTTCATGCCTCTCGTTTTTTGTAAGTACCTAATTAAAATGTTTAATTTATCAAAAAGTTTGAAGTAACGAAGTCTCGTTACTGTATGATGTAGTCACATCATTATTTTTAGATTATTATTGTAGTGTCGTTAGATATTTTTTTCACTGCCCTCTAAAAATACTAACATTATTTATCCCTCCATTATTTCCCCGTGTAAATATTACAGCCCTCGCTTGAATATTACAAACTAAACATATTTCAAATGGCATTTGTGGCGAACAATAAAGCGCAAACGCCCACAGCCGCTGGTGGCCGGCCATCTGTTAGCATCGAAACAACCCGCTGAAACAAAGGCGGTGCGCCTTTAATGAGCCCAGATTATGAAGGTGTTAAAACGCCGCTGCTCTTTCAACTTCCAAATTATGACTCGCCTCGGCCCGACTCTTCACTGGGTCACATTTCGGCAATCGGCAAAAGTTTCTCCACACCACTCTCACATGAAAACTTTAAATGAAGCTATCTCCTTTCTTCCAACATAAAATCTTTCGCCCAAAACTCCCAGCTAATCCCAAATGGAACTTTACGATCCAAGTTTAAAGCTCGCTCTCCGTTGCGGCGCGCGAGTCATTTAAACTCATACGTTAAGATCGGGGAACAAAAAAGGCCAAATAAATCTGTCCTTGTCTGGCTCGCGGCCGAAGAATTTGAGCAATGTAAATCATTTTATTACAATACGTTGTTTTTTATTCGGTGTCGCAGCCTTTGTGGTCGGATATGTTGCTCCGCGCTTTTTACTGCCCTTCCTACGCCGCGACAGCTAATAGTCGGTTTCCGTCAACTTGGTATTGACTTTTGGGATACGATGACATGATTAATATACTTGCAAAAATGTATAGCCTTCAAGAAGCAAATATGTTTTAATGGATTCTAAAAATAAACTAAGTACCTACTACAAACTTCGGTAACTTACTCAAGTACGATAGCTATTATAACAAGAGACAAGTGTTACGTATGAATAAAAAGACTCAATTCTTCATTCAATTAACCAACCAAGTAAAATTGTATCAACATTATTTAAAGTTAATTAAAGAATTTAATCAGCTCGACTTACACTTGCCTACGTTGCGTGTTCATACATTTCATTTTATTAGTTACTCTGATGAATTCAATCAACTGGATTAAACCACGCGTTCGCTTTCATGTCATAAATCCCGATCGCGACACCAAAATATTGAATGGTGCCAAAGTGTCACCCGAACTGCAAAGAGGCCGACTTCTTTGTGGGCGCGCCGCCTCACTGGGTGTTCCGTTGAGCCTCTATTTTTTCATCTCATTCAATTTTGACTTCTTTCAAAAGGCTATTAATATAAGCCGCATTTTTTAAAATCAGTTTTGAGGCTAAAGCTGGCCATTGTTAAGGTAGTTTTTTAATCTGTTTCCGTAGGATACCGCTACTGGCTTATAAATGAGATGGGCCTGCGCTCGCGTCTGACGACCCTTGATTTGCCCGAATTAAAACATGATGTGGGTTTTTACAAAAAACACTCCACTAATAAATAACGCGTGTTCTCAAAAAAAACAGATGAAGACAAATTGCCGCAATATAATGTCAAATAAATTATAACCTCCCATTGTGCATACCTTTTTAGATGAGTTTCTCAGTAGGTAATTAATTAGGTCTAGGTCAGACTCTAGTAAGGACTTGCGTTCCTTTGTTTGGCGTTAAACAAAAGCTTTAGTCTCGTTATTGTTACCTACGTTGGTCTAAATGTTAGACTGGAATATATATTTAGCAAGATGATTTCGTTTTTAGTAACGTTACTTGGTGAATGCATTCTGCAAGAGTAAAATTAACTTAATAATAATAATGCTTAATGCATTAATAAGTAGGTGTAACTTGACACCTGAAAACACTTAGAACACCTGTTTTGGGTAGCTAAGTACTTAGGTACCTACATCTACATGTCAATCGACTTTACATCATGTACCGTCTTTAAATGATTGCCGAATTGAAATCAGCAGGCGTAATTTTAATAAAAAGGTACATTAATTTTTCGTTAATAGTGTGTTTGTGACATTTTTAATGATAATATACACACACGTACACACAATTATTTTATATTGTTTTTAATAAATTTTTATATAAATAAATAATTAAAAATAAACTAAATTAAGCTTTTGGGTTCATATCTTAAATATAAAGTTTATTTTATATGGCAGTTTCAATTTAAACCTCCTATATATTTTTAAATCAGTCAATTTTTATTTTACATACATTATATTCAAGATATTTTAAATAGCTTAAATGTACTTCGTATACAGAACACAAGAAGAAATTAAAATTATGATTTTCCCTAAAAAACATTTTACAACCAAGCTGAGTAGGTAGATTCGTTAAGTATATACCTAACTTCTGCAAGTTACACCCTTGCAAAATAGTCGCGGCAATACTGATAACAAGAGATTATAAAGTTAACAACTTTGTTGCTCTTTTAATTTTAAATTAGCTCTAAAGTTGGCTTGCATTCAATAATTACAAAATAATGACTTATAATTTAAGGATACTACTTTCCTTTCCAATTTTCCTTATAAAATAATTTTAGCAATAATGATAATAATAAGATTGTAAAATAAACAACTCTGTTGTTTTCAGGTCGAGGTTCAGATTCTTCAGACATTGAGTCGGAGCCAGGTCTTACGCTGAAGCGGAAACAGAGGCGGTCCCGAACCACCTTCACGGGGGAGCAGCTCGATGCCCTGGAGAGGGCCTTCCACCGCACTCAGTACCCTGACGTCTATACAAGAGAGGAGCTTGCGCTGCAAACGGGACTCACAGAGGCTAGAATACAGGTGAAGTAGCTATGATTACTTCGTCCGACATTGGGTCAGTGCCAGGTCTTACGGGAGAGCAGCTCGACGCCCTGGACAGGGCCTTTCACCGAAGGCCTTTCACCAGCACCTCTCTAGTGTACACTAGAGAGGAGCTGGCGCTGCAAACGGGCCTTACAGAGGCTAGAATACAGGTGAGATCGTCATCATCATCAACCTATTAACGTCCACTGCTGGATATCGAGCTCTCTAAGTGCACGCCAGCCGTTCCGTGGCTGTTCTCATCCCGCTCTTGCCAGCCACCTTGCACAGATCGTCGCTCCACCAAGTCTAAGAGCAACCTACACTCTACGTTTACCGTTAATTTTAAAGTTAATGCTTCATTAAATCTATTGCTGTCACTTTTTATTTCTTGACAACGAAAAGTGACAGCAATAGACTTAATGAAGCATTAACTTTAATGGAGCTTCCTGCAAGTGGGTGAGTGAGTCGAAGCCAGGCCTGACGCTGTAGCGGAAGCAGAGACGGCCCCGGACAACCTTTACGGGCATGAGCAAGCAGTGATGGAACAAATTATGATTCACATGTAATTAATCATATTATGTGCAATCATAAATCACATCTGCTACTTTATTTCACTAACACCCACTTGCAGGAAGCTCCATTAAAGTTAATGCTTCATTAAGTCTATTGCTGTCACTTTTCGTTGTCAAGAAATAAAAAGTGACAGCAATAGATTTAATGAAGCTTTAACTTTAATGGAGCTTCCTGCAATTGGGTGATAGTCTGCTACATATCATGTTATAACTTCTCATTGGAAATCATTCCCAGATTTATTTGAATTTATCTTAATTTACTTCATTTTATTATAACTTTTTCTAAAATAAAATAACTATTCAATTTAATACTTTTTATGTTGATAGTAGCGTCATTTTATCATAAAAGTTTAAAATCGTAATCCATATTTCATTTCCATACATAGCTACAAAGTAGCAATCATTCAAAATCATTGCTTGTGAAAAATCTTAATCATTTCCAGCAGCAGCCATAGTAACAAGTGCGACGGCATGACTCGATGATTAAAAATCTCTGCTGTGATTTATCAAAATGATTTCCAGTAGAAATAGTAGCAAGTGCGACGGTTTGATACGATGTGAAAAATCATTGTCTGTGATAAATCACAGGTGAATTCTTATGATTTTAGTGACTCATTATGATCACATGATATTAATTTAAAAGTAGCAATCATTTCCATACATAGTAGTAGCTAGATGCCCTGGAATGGAATACCAGTAAGCCTAGCATGACCACCCAAAACGCGATATGTATCGCATGATAGAGCGACTTATCGACATTCAAACGTCAAAACCCATAGTCTTTTGACAGTTAAACCGGATAACTTATCATATCATATCGAATTTTGTTGGTCATGCTAGGGGGGCAGAAATAACGGAGGTATTTAAAATATAATACATACATATATATCTAAGTACCCAGAAGCGAAACAACAACAAACCACATAAATATTTGTCTTGGTGGGGATTGAACGCACGACCTCTGGTTTAGGAAGTATGATTACCACTGCGCCAACAGACGCATTGTTTAAACTTACTATTCTTTGTCAATCAATTTTGTAAGTACATCGGTTCAGATTCCTCTCCTCATACTTAAATGATTTCCATTCCAGACTCAAAAGTTGGTATAAGTATATAAAAATAGTCTGTCCAATAGCAATTCCCGGACATGAACTTACGAAATTATATTCGAATCGAAACAGAATTTCAGTCAACTGTTACGTAAATTATAACTGTAAAACAATACAAACTGTCGAGCAAATAAAATGCAAACGATAAATTATTATAAGAACTTTTGAGAGCACTCGGCTTAAGTTAAAGGCCATGTTTATTTTTACTTTGATTGTCTCTATTAATTTATTATAAACGTCGTTTATGTTTCCAATACACTGAGATTAGAAGACTCATGCAATTTACTAATTCAACTGTACTGCAAAGTACTAAAAACAAAACAATCACTTGTCATCATCATAGGCCATAACGACGCCCACTGCTGGGCATAGGCCTCCCCAAGGATCTCTACACCGATCGGTCCTGCGCTGCCCGTGATCTTGACCAAATCTCTCTAATGATGTATTTTTATTCCAGGTTTGGTTCTCGAACCGTCGTGCCCGTCTTAGAAAACACACTGGCTCGAACCCAAGCCCTAGTCTTGCTGGATATTCATCGTTACCAATGCCCCAACTACCTTGCCCTTATCCGTCTGGAGAAATACCTTCTCTCTCCCAACATCCTCAACATCCTGACGCATGGCACCACCAGAAGTATGCGAACTACAACCAGCTGATGGCTCAATCACAACACTTGAACCAAGCGTTCCAAAATGCAGCTTTCCCAAGCACATCTGGAACCACATTCAGTCATTTAGTCACTGCGAACGGTTCTACAGCAAGCCAACTTCTAGATGCAGCAGTCCCAAGAAATGACTACCCACGCTACCCAAGCCATGATGTTTACAACAAACCTATTGAGTACATGCCAAAAGAAGCTGAAGGGGACGAAAAAGTGCCTAGCGATGAAGTAATAGAGCCTAGAGATGACGCTTTTGTAAAAACGACTGCTGATGAATATAACAAGGCGTTACCAAACAGCGAATACCCTAAAGTTCCTACTGACTACTCCAAAGTTGCCGTGGATCCGTCGACAGCCAACTGGAGCTCTTCACAAAACTCTTTGAACATGAGCCTCGCTGGTCTTTCCAGCGAATACAAATACATGAACGACCCTTACTCCTTCCCTAACATAAGCGACCCACTAAACCAACACAACTACCCGAATCCACCACCTAATCCAGTTAACAAATATTGGATATGACATAGCGAACTTTATTTAAGAAGTATTTGTTTCAAAATTAAGAGATAGATTGTTATTCTTATTTAAATTATATAATATATTTAAGTTTTATACCTTAACTGTAGTTTTAGCAATTAATCGAGAATATTACCTCTCTTGTGCATTCCATTTAATAGATACCTACTTAAAACCAAACATCTGTAAATAGTTGTTAGAAAAGTCATTAGTAAATAAAAATAAATTATAGAAATATAAAATATGAGTTTTACTTGCAATAGGAAAGTTTTGAATGATGAAATAATATAAACTCGACGCAATAAGCATATCAATGTTTTACAGCTGTTACCCTTAACCACCTAGCATACGTCTGACAGACTCCAACAAATTTATAAACGTGAATATTGTTGCTCCCGAGCTCCGTGTAAACTTGTTCTTCCGTGTACCTTTTCCTCGCGCCCCCCAGTGCCGCACAACCGCTTGTTGCAGTCGGATGTTTGCGCGTTTGTCTCTGGTAAGAAAATGTCAGAAAAACTGTAAGTGTAGGTCCTTCAATTTCGTTTAACTTTTGTTTTATTTGAGATTTTTTTATTTTATTTATATACTAGCTTCCGCCCGCGACTTCGTCCGCGTGGACATTCGAGAAAATACTTAGGGGACCAATAACCAGGATAAAAAATATTCTTTGTTTTAGTTTCATATAAATCCGATCACCCTCACCAAGCGAGCAGCCTCGCGCGAGGCAGAACGTTTGCCACGTGCGGCGGGCCTCGCACGAGGCTGCTCACTTGGTGAGGGAGGACCCGCATAATCACGTAAAAACGGCTGATCGGATTTTCATGAAACTAAAACAAAGAATACTTTTTATCCTGGTTATTCGTCCCCTAAGTATTTTCTCGAATGTCCACGCGGACGAAGTCGCGGGCGGAAGCTAGTAAATAATAAGTGTCTGTTTCACAATCAAAAAGTTAGTTCTGAGTAGCTTAGGTACCAAGAACTTGTTAGGTACCAATAGCTTTTAGGGTGCTTAAGACGATTTAGGTTTCTATGCCCTTTTACCCCCTGTGTTTGACTTTCGGAAAACTACGAAATGGGTTGCCTATTTGTTTTTAGTAGTCAGCCTACAAAGTTTCAAGTTGAAATGTCTATTTTACCCCCTGATTTTTCATTCAAAATTTCACCCCTATTTCAACCTTTTAGGGGTTGAATCATGTTCAGCGTGTTAAACATCAAAATAAATGCCATTTTTGCAATCGTGATCCCATAAAACCTCAATAACGACATCCATATCGATTTTTAGGTTTATTTATCCCATCCTCTAAGAGCTGACTTTTGTCACCGTGACTGTCATGTCTCTCACATCAATAGTATGAAAAAGTCACGTCGCTCATGCGCGCACTTTCATACTAACCCGTAGACTTGATGCGAGTGACAAAATAGTTGCGGAGACAAAAGTCACCCGTTGACTAAGGGGTTGATTTTCGAAAAAATACGAAATATGTGTTTGCTTATTTGTTTTACTTTCCGACCATAATAAATTAAATGAAGGACTTTCCAGATACAACATTTCATCCCCTTTTTTACCCCTTCGGGGGTGGAATTGTCAAAGACACTGACACAGGTAAATATTAATTTTCAATTGCCAGCCTAAATACAAAATTTGAAGATCCTAACTTCAAAACTGACGGACTTTCATACAAACATTTATCCAAAAATTTTAGAATTTCCAAAAATCCTTTCTTAGTGGATGCCTACACTGTATAACGTATCTATGTGCAAAATTTCAAGTCTCTAGGTTCAGCGGTTTGGGCTGTGCGTTGATATCTCAGTCAGTCAGTCAGTCAGTCAGTCAGTCAGGACTTTGAATTTTATATATATAGATTTAGTACACACACAAGTAAAAAAAAAAAAAGAAATAAGTAATCAAGAGAATTGTACAAGGGCACGGCTTATTTCATATTGAAATTTCTTCCAGCCGGCCCGTGAGAGGATAAAATAACATAAAGACGGTTTTATTTTTTGTTTTTTGAATAGGTAACTCAATATTTTTAAAAAGTATAAAGAAGTACCAACTTATTTGATTATTATAATGGACCTCATTTTCCTACTATGTTATCTTAAGTAAAGTGTTGATTTTTTTTATGTGGATTTTCATGTTTCAAGTTAAATATTATGTTCATAACAGACTTTTAATTAAAAACTATAATTGACCTCATACAGTTTTACGAACAAGAATCATTTAGCTCCGGGATCTCACAAATATATGTTAGGTGGTAGTGTGACGATAACGTGCTAGGTAGTTAAGGGTTAATATATTAGGAAACTAGCCTTCTGCCCGCGGCTTTGCCCGCGTGAACTACACGACGTTATCCCGCGGGAACCTAATATTTTCCGGGATAAAAAATAACTTTTGTCACTTTTCAGATCCCAAACTATACCCATACCAAAAATCACGTCGATCCGTTGCTCCGTTTTGATGTGAAAGACGGATAAACGATTTACGTCAAACTGGTTTGTATGGAAAAAGAAAAGTGTGGTTGTTACTATTTTCCACGCAATTTTATGTTTTTTCTCTCCATAAAAGCCTTCCGTGGGACTTGAGGATCATATGTAAAAACAATTAACCGAATGAAATTAAAAAATGATTTATTAAAATACCAGAAAGGTAACACATGTTAAATGCAAGGATACACATTACAAAAATATAAAAATATTTTATTTTAGAAGTTTTACAGTGGTCCAAAAACTAGGCTATGCCTGAATCTTGGAATACCAATCGTCGACTTTATTTGTGTGTGCTTATAGAGAATCACATTTTATTTTAATAAATAGTATTTAGTATTTAGTATTTATTTATTTCCACACTTACATCTATCATAGGTTATCACAAATGTGGTAGATTGTGGAGAATAATAGCTATGAAGCATCAACTCATCAAATTTTCTGTTTCTGAGTAATTAATTGTTTCTGAGTAATTAATTAAGAGTTACCATTGTGTGATGACAAGTTTCAACTTCATCATGTCAGCCGACCGACGCCCACTGCTGGGCATAGGCCTCCCCCAAGGGAAATTATGAAGGGTTAAATTCCTTAGGTCGCAAAAGTTACCTACTTCGTTATAAACACGTGCACTTACTGAATCACCAAATCTACTAGCGAAGTGAGAATTCACAGTTGAAATGGGAATTCTAAAAACTCGCTTATTACGAATGCTTTGGTATACGTCACTGCTGGATAAACGTTTATGAGCTGTGAGGGAGGTTCTTATAATAAAAAGTTAGCGGACAGAGAGGACTTTAGCGTCTCTATAAAGATCTGAAGTCGGATATCTACGTGGCTTTCTGTGAATGATTTTCAGAATCAACATATTGGCTCGTTCAGCTTCCAGCATTGTAGACTTAGCTGCACTACCCCAAATCGATATGCAGTTATCCCATAACAGCAACAGACAGAACTATGTAAATTACTATCAAGAGATTAATGCTGTCTCTCAACCTTCTGAATATACCTGACATCTTGCCAATACGTATAGTTAGTTCATGAATTTGAGCTTGAAAGTTCAGGTTTTCATCAAGCATAATTCCCAAGTATTTGGTAACCGGAGCACGATCGATTCCAACACAGTCACAGACAGGAGACAATGGAGAATCACAAGTGTGTATTTTTAACGTTTTGAAATTAGATGGATCTGACGATGCAGTTTTATGAAAGCAGATGAAGTTAGTTTTCTGAAATTAAGGGTGAGGCGATTGTTCTTTAGCCAATTACAAACAGAAGACATATCGTGTTCTGTTACTTGAAGCGTGTTTTACCAACTGCTACCTTTAAATAGAATTACGGTGTCGTCAGCATAACAAATTACTTCAGCCTGTGGTAATGCGAGGTCATGAATGTCATTAATGTAAATAATAAAGAGAGTTGGTCCGAAAATGCTCACGTGTGGTACCCCGTAATTGATTGGAAGGAGGTCACTCTTGTGGGAACCAACTCTAGTCAGTTTATATCTGTCAGTTAAATAGCTTCTGAACCAGTGCAATACCTCTTACTCCAATTGGTCCAGCCGTTCTTGAGTTTCGCCGGAAGACTTTTTTTTTCTAATAATTAATTTTCAATATAGCTAAGTGTGAAATAAAAATAGTATTGTAAATGCAAAAATATATTAAAATATTAATGTTGTCGTATTTCTCTGATTAAATGAATAAAGCAACGACATACTTTACTACTATTATGAAACTGAACACTTTCTGAAATAGTTTGTTTATTAGATTTAAGTCTCATATCTGTGAAACTATTTGCTGCTATGAATATTGATATAAGAGAGAGATAAGATCGTGTGCAAGGACATAAGACGTAATAAGAATGAAGTAGTATAAAAGTTTATTCAGGAATTTGGAAAAATCCACGCCGATGAGAACACACGGACTTTTATCCTTAAAGTTATTTGTTGTAGTTATTACTTAAATCACAAGTAATCTTCATTTAATTAATAACCCTACTGCTGAGGCTAGGGCACAGGCATTCCTTATGGGTGGATTAGGAATTATAGTCAATAGTAATGTTTGTTTAGTATTTAAATTACAGTATGCAAAGGGCAACGTTTATACAATTGACAATTAATTAATTTATTGAGGATATAAACCCCTTTGCGGAAAAAACAGGCACTTGCTTTATTTGCATACAAATATGCTCACTTCATCGTCGTTTAAAATCGAACTTTCAGTACATTTCTACAATAATTTATGATGAAAATATTAAAAACGAAGTATTAGAAAAATCGACCCGTCATTTTTGCATTCAAAATTCTAATTGCATTCACAGTGCAATTGTTAATTGCTTTGCTATTGCAAAAAAGTAAAAATAATTTGAAATAATTTTTGTGTTAAGTAAATGTGTTGATAAATTTTGTTTTCCGATGATCATTTAAAACAACTTTGAAAATCACTTCGCACTCCCAAACTTCCAAAAATGTGTAAAAATTTGTGTAAAAAATTAGTTGAATGAGTTTCATAGAACAATATAGTTATAGAACGTGAACAAACTTTTTCACTATGGGAAAATTGGAAAGGTTTTGTCTTTTCTTCAAGGGACGAGTAATTTTGCATTTTCATAAAAGTGATTACGTGTAATGTGTATTGTAGATGTTCTGCAATGGAGATTAGAAGTGAGCTTGTCTGTATTAAAAAAGCGAGGGCCCGTTTTTTCTGCAAACGAGTGTATATGTTTTCACGTTACCTATTATTTCAACACATCATTCAAAATAGATTTCAAGGCATGAAAAACAAAATAACTATTATTTATATGAGCGACTACGAGCAACATCAATCTATTTATCCTTGCATAATTTGTTCATAAGTTCTATCGCTCGCTCTAATCTAGCAAACCAATATTACCAAAAAAAAAAGTTGTCACAAAATATTGCAGTCAATAAGATTTAAATTAGGTAAATAAGGAGTAAAGATTAGGAAGTTGATAAGATACAACATTACGATTGCACTATTTTATTGTCTAAAATTTATTTACATTAAATATTCATATTATTTTAATACATATAATGATATTACTGGGTTGTTATTTCGACAACTGATGCTCCAGCCTCAACCGGGGCTTCGGCAGGAATCACCTGGGGTGGCTCTGTTAGAACCGCGGGCTCATACTGATCACCAGAAACTGCAACATTATCAGTGACCACAGCTTCGTTGGCATCAACGGGAACAGCCCCATTCTGAGCTACACTATCAGGTTGTGCTACAACTGGCTCAGGTGCCGGTGCAGCTTCAGGTGCTGGGGCAGCTTCAGATGCTGGGGCAGCTTCAGGTGCTGGGGCAGCTTCAGGTGCTGGAGCAGCTTCAGGCGCTGGGGCAGCTTCAGGGGCTGGGGCAGCTTCAGGCGCTGGGGCAGCTTCAGGGGCTGGGGCAGCTTCAGGTGCTGAAGCAGCTTCAGGTGCTGAAGCAGCTTCAGGCGCGGGAGCAGCTTCAGGTGCTGGGGCAGCCTCAGATGCTGTGGCAGCTTCAGGTGCTGGGGCAGCTTCAGGTGCTGGGACAGCTTCAGATGCTGGGACAGATTCAGGTGCTGGGGCAGCTTCAGGTGCTAGTGCAGCTTCAGCTGCTGGGGCAGCCTCAGGTGCTGGGGCAGATTCAGGTGCGGGGACAGCTTCAGGTGCTGTGACAGCCTCAGGTGCTGGGACAGCCTCAGGTGCTGTGGCAGATTCAGGTGCTGGGACAGCTTCAGGTGCTGGGGCAGCCTCAGGAGCTGGGGCAGCTTCAGGTGCTGGAGCAGCTTCAGGTGCTGGAGCAGCTACACTAGCTGGGGCAGCTTCAGCAGGTACAACATCTTGTTGAGCGGGCTCAGCAGCAGCTACGGTGTCAGCAGGTGCAGCTCCTTGGGCGGGTTCTACAACAGCCTGAGGTGCTGGTACTACTTCGGGTTGTGCAGGTTCGACAACAACAACGGTCTCAGCAGGTTGGGCGGGCTCTGCAACAATCTCAGGTGCTGGAGCAGCTTCAAGTGCTGGGGAAGCCTCAGGTGCTGGGGCAGCTTCAATTGCTGGGGCAGCCTCAGGTGCTGGCGCAGCCTCAGGTGCTGGGGCAGTCTCAGGTGCTGGGGCAGCCTCAGGTGCTGGGGCAGCTTCAGGTGCTTGGGCAGCCTCAGGTGCTGTGGCAGCCTCAAGAGCTGTGGCAGCCTCAGGTGCTGGGGCAGCCTCAGGTTCTGGGGCAGCTTCAGGTGTTGGAGCAGCTACACTAGCTGAGGCAGCTTCAGCAGCTGCAACATCTTGTTGAGCGGGATCAGCAGCAGCTACGGTGTCAGCAGGTGCAGCTTCTTGGGCGGGTTCTACAACAGCCTGAGGTGCTGGTACTACTTCGGGTTGTGCAGGCTCGATAACAACAACGGTCTCAGCAGGTTGGGCGGGCTCTGCAACAATCTCAGGTGCTGGAGCAGCTTCAAATGCTGGGGCAGCCTCAGGTGCTGGGGCAGCTTCAGGTGCTGGGGCAGCCTCAGGTGCTGGAGCAGCCTCAGGTGCTGGGGCAGCCTCAGGTGCTGGGGCAGCCTCAGGTGCTGGGGCAGCCTCAGGTGCTGGGGCAGCTTCAGGTGCTGGGGCAGCTTCTGGTGCTAGTGCAGCCTCAGCTGCTGGGGCAGACTCAGGTGCTGGGGCGTTCTCAGCTGCTGGAGCAGTTTCTTGTGCTGGGGCAGTTTCAAGTGCTGGGGCAGTCTCAAGTGCTGAGGCGGCTTCAGGTGCTGGGGCAGCCTCACCTGTTAGGGCAGCCTGAGGTGCTGGGGCGGTCTCAGCTGCTGGTTCAGTTTCTTGTGCTAGGGCAGCTTCAGGTGCCGGGGCAGCTACAGGTGACGAGGCAGCCTCAGGTGCTGGTGCAGCCTCAGGTGCTGAGTCAGCTTCGGGTGCCGCGGCAGCTTCAGGTACTGATGCAGCTTCAGGTGCTGGAGCAGCTTCAGCTACTGAGGCAGTTTCTGGTGCTGGGGCAGCTTCAGGTGCCGGAGCAGCCGCAGGTGCTGGGGCAGCTTCAGGTGCCGGAGCAGCCGCAGGTGCTGGGGCAGCTTCAGGTGCCGGAGCAGCCGCAGGTGCTGGGGCAACTTCTGGTGTCAGGGCAGATTCAGGTGCTGGGGCAGCCTCAGGTGCTAGGGCAGACTCAGGTGCTGCGGAAGCTTCAGCTGCTGGGGTAGCTTTTGGTGCCGAGACAGCTTCGGGTGCTGGGGCAGCTTCTAGTCCCGTAACAGCTTCAGGTGCTTGAACAGTCTCAAGTGCTGGGGCAGCCTCAGGTGCTGAGGCAGATTCTGGTGCTGGGGCAGCTTCTGATGACGGGGCAGCCACTGGTGCTGGGGCAGAGGCAGCAGGTGTCGCCTCGGGTTGAGTGGTTTCTACGGCTGCCTCTGGCTGTGCGGAATCAACAACAACAACATTCACAGCGGAGCCACTCTCAGCTTGGGCAGGGTCTACTGGTCCAGCTCCTGGCTGGCTAGGTCTAACAACAACCACGGTCTCAGCAGGTGCATTCTCGGCTTGGGCAAGGTCGACTGGTGCAGCTTCGGGCTGTGTAGGGTCAACGGCAGCTGGTTGAGCTAAGGCAGCATCTGGTTGAGCAGGATCGACAACAGTTCCAGGTGCAGCTGGAGCGGTCTCAGGTTGAGTGGGCTCCACAACTACTGCAGGTTGAGCTGGGGCACCTTCTGATTGAGTGGGGTTGCCAACAGTTCCAGGTGCGGCAGGGGCGATCTCAGGCTGAGCGGCCTCCATAACTACAGCAGGTTGCGCTGGGGCCCCTTCTGATTGAGTGGGGTCAACAACACCTACAGGTGCGGCAGAACCTGCTTCAGGTTGAGTAGGTTCAACGCTTACGGTGCCTTGAGCTGGGGCACCTTCTGATTGAGCGGGGTCCACAATCCAGGCAGGCACAACAGCATCAGATCCTGTCGCAGATTGTGCTGGACCATTTGTGTTAGCACCAACTGCAGAGCCAGAAACAGGAGATCCTTCGCTGGTACCTGAGTTGGTTGCTCCAGCAGCATTTGCCGTGGCTTCGTTTCCAGTTGTTGATGTTTCAGAAGCAGCTGCTGATCCCGCTACGCTGGATTGAGCAGGACCTGTTTCACCTCCGTTGTTTACTGAAGATCCCGAAGAAGCACTTGACGCAGAGTTGGGGTTTGATGAAGTCGCTTGACCATTGCCGACTACAGTTGGATCAGCGGTATTACCGGCAGCAGATCCGGAAGCAGCTTCATTATTAACTGCGGAACCGGGCTCAGCAGGACTACCATTATCACCAACATTAGATCCCGACGATGATCCAGTGCTATCCGCTGTATTTCCAGGTGCAGCATTGGCAAAGACGCCAGAACCAGTGGCAGTGGATTGACTATCAGCTCCAGTGTGTGAAAGGACTTCATTACCTGCGGCAGATTCAGAGTTACTAGTAGCGGGGTTGCCATTTCCTGCTGGGGAGACGTTATTCACTCCTGGTGAAGAACCGGTGGCAGCATCACCACTTGCACCACCAGCGTTGTTATTTGCCTCCGTTCCACCAGTAATCCAGTTTGGCAAGAGACCAGATAAGAACTGAGATACGGCTTGCAGTAAAGTTTTCTTTTCTTGCAGATTCTGTTGTGTTTCTGGCACCCACGTCAAATTAACATTACTCAATAGATTTGTTTTGTTGTTAATTTTTTCAAGTTTTCTTTCCAACTCAGCCTGTATCTGCTGAATACCAACGGCATTCACGTGACCCAGAATATGCTTTCGTAGGGCATCTTGAGAAGCAACATCCTCTTGTAGTTTCGATTGCAAAAGTGTTATTACAGCTTGACGGTATTCACTCTTAGTGCTGTTCGCATTAAGGCCAAGTTCTTCCTGGAAATATTTGTTTAATGCTGCTTTCTTCTCGATATTAGTGCTGTTAACATTTAATCCATATTTCTCATATACATAACCTTTCCAAACATCTTCTAGATCTAAAGAATCATTATCCTCTACTGATTCTAAGGAAACAGGTTCCTTATTTTCTTGAGCTTCCTTTTGAAGTTTCTCTAGCTCTTTCCTCTCCTTCTCCTGTTGTTTACGTTCCCTTTCTTGCTGTTTTAATTTTTCTTTTTCTATTCTTTCTTGTTGCTTACGCTCTTCATTTTCACGTTTTTCTTGTTCTTTACGTTGGTGTTCAATTATTTTCTCTTGTAGTTTACGTCTTTCTTTCTCTTTCTTCTCTTCTTCTTTGCGTAATTTATCAGCTAATTTTTGTTCTTCCTCCAGTTGCTTACGTTTTCTTTCTTCTTCTTTATGTCTTAGTTTTTCTTCTCTTTCTATTTCTTTCCTTCGCTGTTTCTCTATTTCCTCTCTTATTTTTCTTTCAAAAGAGTCATCATCACCGTCGTCATTCTCAACGGTGTTCTCAGACTCGCTAGATTCGGATGTATCGGATTGCCACAACAATGCTCTGCTAGAACCACCTTCGTTGGGCAAATATTTCGCGCTCACCAAGCAAAAGCACACCTGTAACAAGTAAATTTTGTAATAAATAAAAAAATCATATAAAAATTACACTCTTTAATCCTGCTAAAGTCTAAATATTAGTTTTAAAACAATATGGAATAATGCCTTTTTATTAATACATTTTCTTTAAATCAAAAATGATGTGTAAATAAACACAAATATATCCAATATTATGCCTACTTTCTCAGTTAATTCACAACTAGGTGAGGTGTCACAATAGATATTTTTTAGGTCGCAGTGATTATAGCTCCTACGGGAGCTGCATAAGTTGCATACCCTCTAACATCCAGATAATAATAATTCACATAATCACGACACATGTTTTCACTTAGAAATACATAATAATTAGCAATGCAACTCACAATAAGAAGTAAATAAAAAATCTTCATTTTGTTCGCTTCACTTTATCATTTAATGCGAAATTCGTTCGGTTTTCACGTTTTGTTATAACTTGCGTGATATACGAGATCGTTCGTTGGAATAGTCACAAATTCTTCAAATACACCCTTTTATACCCGGCTAGTAATTACGAAAGATAACATTAGATAATGACTTCTGCCGAGATAAACGTGTAACAAACTAAATCTTGCTCAAACAAAATGTTTTTGCGAACACTGAGTCAGAACTCAGAGTCAACAAGCGTTATTATGATTTTACAATATAGTTATCATTACTGCATGAAGAAAAGTCGAAAACAAACTAAATAAGACCGGATATTTACATCCGACGGTATCAAGCATGTCTTCAACGGAAACTGAGATTGTTTCAGTTTCGTTGGCAAACATTCGATCAAAGCATAAACTAAAACATATTTGACGTACAAAAAAAAAGATATGTACTTGTGATAATATCTAACAAAATCGCAAATTACTTATACAAGTAACGTAAGTCCTAACTAAAAAAATAGCCATAGCTCTTTCGATATGTGTCTAAAACTCATAAGATTAGCAACTCCTTATGAAGGCACGTTTTCAATGGTAAACACGTTTTATTAATAAAAATTGTGCGATTATAAAATTAAATGTGCGTCATAAAAATAGAAAATTTGGTTTCTCTTTGTGAGGACTTGCGATAGTTTAATACTACATCAAAATTACTGCGTACTGCATACGTTGTTTTTACCTGGCAATGTTATGAATCAGTTAAAAACAAAGAAAAGATATTTTTTTATGTCCTAAACACTTAATTGTTACTCCTGGTTAAATTGCCGAAAGTTGATATTTCACAACATCACACACATTGATTTCCGAAGTAACAGTAGCGTACTTGTATTAGAAAAATAATTGAAATATAAATTAAAATTTCGGCCGTCGTATTTTTCAAATAATTAACTTGAAAGTAAAAAAAAAAATCTTATTGCAGTCGGGGTAACATGCTGTGGAACACTTAAATTAAAAAAGTGCCCCGACTGCAATGAGAGCTAGATTTTTTTTTACTTTATAGTTCAACTAGTTGACCCGGCAAACGTTGTTTTGACATATAATAGTGGACCCGGTCACCAACATCTTGTGTGTGTGTTTATACACCAAAAGTTGCCTACACCAGACAACAGATAGCGCTAGTTACACACTACCAATAAAGGGGCCCAAGCTTGGTCTCTATTTCCTACATATGAAAAATTACTCTGTGAAGTAGAGTGAGTGTCATTTTTGGCGCTAGTTACAGTACATTTTTTTTATTCTAAGCTTATGGAAAAGATTAGTATTTGATTTTGACCGCGCAGACGTCAGTGATTACATACTCTTTGGAAACGGTAATGGAAGAATGACTCAATTTTCCGAAATTATAAGTAGCCTATGTTACGCTCCAGCTCCCAAACTATCCCCTTACCAAATATCACGTCGATCCGTTGCTCCGTTTTGACGTGAAAGAAGGACAAACAAACAAACAAACACACTTTCACATTTATAATATTAGTATGGATTATGGCAATTTTTTAATTCCTTTTAGTAATTATGTATACAAATTATCTATATATATTTTTTAAATGTCCTCGTCAAGGCCTTTCATTTGATTTCCATATTGCTGGTGAACGACTCCGTAGCTCAGTGGTTAGAGCAGTCGCCCGGATAGCGAAAGGTCGTGGGTTCGAGTCCCATCGGAGCTGGTTGTGAGACAGGTCGATTTTTTCTAAATACTTCATTTTCCATCTTTCGACCTTTGTTTTTTACAATTAAATTGCTGTTTTGCAAATGATTGGTTTCTAGTGCATTAGAATATATTGATTTAACCTGGGTTTGGTTTTGATTTTTCGCTATACTTACAAAAATTTAACTATCAATAAGTGGCCAAAATCGCTCTCACACATTTTGTGTTATATACCAAAAACTATTATAACTTTTTTTAATTAGATAAATTATCTATAATTTAATATATAATTTGTCTTTTAAATACCTAAGACCATTTACTTAGTACTTAGTGCTTAAAAGTCAAAAATCCTTAAAGTGGCCACAAAGGGTACCTCTGCCCTACCCCTGCGCCAACACTGCACTCCCGTCTAATATAATTATTTTGGTATTTAGAAAACATTTCAAACACGCCTGCGAATCTTATGACTTTGATCAGACATTCTTGATTTCTAATCTATCTATACATATAAAACTCTAAATTGATTGATTCATTGTTGGCATAGGCGTAGAGCCCTAACGGCTGAAGGTAGAGACACCATTTTTAGAGGGTAGATACCTTTCATGATGTAGATGAGCACTAAGAAAGGATTTTAGAAAATTACCGTTATACAGGGTGCTACAGGTTGTTCAAGTTTGTATGAGAATTTGTATAGGGTGGAAGATAGAGACACCTCTTTTGGTGGATAGATACCTTTCATGATGTAGGTGAGCACTAAGAAAGGGTTTTGGAAAATTCCCGTTATACAAGATGCTACAGTGTGTTCCACTTTGTATGGGGATTTGTATAGGGCGACAGTAGAGACACCATTTTTGGAGGGTAGATACCTTACATGGTGTAGGTGAGCACTAAGAAAGGATTTTGGAAAATTCCCGTAATACAAGGTGCTACAGTGTGTTCCACTTTGTATAGAGATTTGTATAGGGCTGACGGTAGAAACACCATTATCGATTTTTTTTTTTTTAATTCCCATTATACAGGGTGCTACAAGGTGTTTCAGTATGTAAAGGAATTTCCATTTAGGTTGAAGGTAGAGACACCATATTTGGAGGGTAGATAGCTTTCTTGATACTTATATTGGTAATCCATAACTTTCAAAATAAACGCACAACTATCTTAATCACGCGAACGAAGTCGCGGGCAAAAGCTAGTCTTCTATATATATAATAAAATTGACTAACAGACAAGGCACAGCCGAAACTACTGGGCGCAAGAAGCTGAAATTTGGTTGGCATGTAATGAAAAGCTTAGTGCAGCACTAAGGGAGTAGTTTTGGAAAATCCCTCCCTGGAGGTAAAAAAGAGGAAGAATTTGTATAAAAAAAAATATTGAATGGATTCATTTGAAACTTTGTATATAGTAGAATAATAAAAATAAGTTTTCAGTAAAAATTTCATTTTATGACAAGCTTTTTTGCTGACTGTACTTTAATATTGTAGGTATTGTCATCTGAACCAAACCTGTATATAAAATTTCAGCTCCATCGGACACTGGGAAGTGGGTCAAATTAAACTTGCAAGATTTGTCCCCCACTAACTAACTAACGTGGCAAGTTTATAAAAAGCTTGGAAAAAGGGGATATTTAGTGACGAAATTTTAATAAAGAATTTTCGGAAATTAATTCACTTAGGGGGCATAAAAAAGGGATACGAGTTAGAATATTTTTTTTTATTTCTTCAATGGATTCGCTTGACACTTTGTATAAAGGTTCCTTAAGTATCGTTATTGAGCACTAAGAAAAGGTTTTCAGAAGTCCACCCCCTGAGGGGTAAAAAAGGGGAGGAGGGCAAGTTGGTATAAAACTTTTTATTTTTTCAATGGATTCACTTGAAACGTTGTATATAGATAGAGCAGTAAGAAAAGATTTTTGGAATTCCACCCCCTCCTCTAAGGGTAAAATAGAGGGTAGGTGATTAAACTCAACAACTACTAACGATTTTAAAAATTCTTTCAACTATATAAATAATTAATACCCACCAATCCGCACTGAGCCCGCGTGGTGGGTCATGGCTCATTCTCCTTATTCATCCATAAGGAAGGCCAGTGCCCCAGCAGTGGGGACATTAAATGGCTGATGATGATGATGATGATGATGATATAAAAGCTACATTATTCTTGAGGAACATTGAGTGGCTACACTTTATCCCGAAATTCCTATGGGAATGAGTACCGTACCGTGCGGCTAAAACCATGCGAAGCCACTATTATAAAGGTTCACCCTTGTTTGGTAGAACAACGTTTCGTCGAAAATCGGTTCGACTAATTTTAGTTACAATAAAGTCATTTCACAGAATTATTAATTTGATCGTATGTTTATTTGTCATAATTTTATTTCGTATAATTATTTATTTGGACGAATGTCATTTTACCGAATTTTCAATTGCGCTAATTTTATTTAAACGAATGTTTAACTAGACTAATAATGATTTAGTCGAAAGATCGTTAATATTTGAGTGGCTCGGAAGTTCTGTAAAACACGTGATAGGTTAGAAATTTAAGGCGCCTTAAATTTCGTGGTTATTTTTTTTGTATCAATACAAGTTATGGATTGTTTCACAAAAAAAAAATAAACACGAAATTTAAGGCGATTGCTTCGCTGCGCTTCGCGATCGCCTTAAATTTCTAACCTATCACGTGTTCTACAGGACTTCCGAGGAGTACAGGGTGCTTACCATCAACTCTTATTGCGATTTTGTTTAGGACCTAAACTGATCTGCTTCGCTTATTCGTACCACGACAGCTTAATATCAATGACAGCGATTCAGTGATCGATCAATGACATTTCACAGCCGCTCAACTCTTATTTGACTTATAACCCGGTCGATTTAACATGTCACCTGCAGGTTATACCCGTCCCTCTCACTCTCCGGGCATGACAGAATCGAGTGAAAGAGACGGGTAGAAGAAAAAGGACACAAATCGTTCGGTCATTAACATTTAGCAATTCATTTGCGATCCAGTTTTTAGAAGGTCAGAGTACGAAAGAAAGCAATTCATTTTAGGAACCTATTCTGCATCGCGCTATTTTTGAATCGCTGTCTTAAAGTTGATGGTAGGCACCCAGGGCTTTTCTTCCAAACGTTTTTATACCAAACGATTATTATATCAAATGAACATTCTATTTTATGATCATTAGCGCAAATGTTGTTATCGCAAATGAATTTTCGATGAAATGAACATTCTATTTTACGATCATAAGCGCAAACGTTGTTATCGCAAATGAATATTCGATGAAATGAAAATTATGTCAATCGATATTATACAAGTGATTATTTTCTCAAACGTTGTTCGAATTTGTGAAATTCGATCAAACGTTGTTCTGCCAAACAAGGGTGAACCTATTATAAATAATCTCAAAAACTGCGGCACCGATTTCAAACATTATTCCACCTAAGTACCTATATAAAGCTACATTGTTTTTGAGTAGGTAATATAAGCTACATTTTATCCTGATATTCCTACGGGAATGGGTAACATGCGGATAAAACTGTGTGACGAGTAAATCAAAAACTAACGGATAAATAAATACTTTTTGTTTGTACATACTTAATATACATAGTAAAAATAATGTTTCATTATATTACCGAGCAAAGTTTTGCTGATTTTTTTTTGCCGACCAAATATTTAAAATTAAGTAATAGCATTTAATTATTTCCCAAATGCAATTATTAAGCAAAGTCATTGCTCTGTAACTTGTCGTGGGTTTAGGACAGGTCCCTCCGGAAAATGTTGTATTCAAATTGTGCATGAATATGTAAGACCGCTACAACCGAGAGGACAGAAATTAGAAATAAATATATAGACTACATTCGCAAATTCCGATATGAATCCGAGTATTTCAGTTAATTTTGACTTATCTATTCGTGTCTAGATCAATCCATACAATTTATTATACTTTTAAGATAAACTACAAATACTTTTTTTTTTTTTTTTACTTTAAATATAAGTACTTTGAGATTTTTAATTATTTTTATGCATTCACAATGCAATTTTGTAAAAGCTACTTATAGGGCTCGTGGTTTTTTACTATCACATTTTTCCCATATTTAAATATACTTATTTATTGAAAGTTATGACATACAGGAAATTTTTATCAATGCACAAATTTTTAAGATCGACTCAGAATCGGTAAGTGAACAACTTTCCCCGAGAAACATAGGTCGAAATATGACAATAATATTTTGACTTTTCATACAAATCGGACTGATCACGTGATCAATTTAGTATAGGAAGTCCAAAAATTTTTGTCGTATTTCGACCCATGTTTCTATGAGAAAGTTGTTCACTCATCAATTTTAAGAGTTGTTCCGTATTCATCCCATGACGATTCATCCCAATTCTTCACGCATCCCAAATTGGTATTCCTAACTCAACCCATTACATTATCACTACATAGTATAAAACAAAGTCGCTATCTCTGTCCCTATGTCCCTTTGTATGCTTAAATCTTTGAAACTACGCAACGGATTTTGATGCGTTTTTTTTTAATAGATAGAGTGATTCAAGAGGAAGGTTTATATGTACTTTTTATCCCGATATTCCCACGGGAACGGGAACCACGCGGGTGAAACCGCGGGCGGCCGCTAGTTCTATTATATTTAGTTAATTCAACCCAATTGCATTCCTTACTCATCCCAAATCAATTTATCACTAAAAAGTATGGATAGTAACACAATGATTAATATTTTATCAGAAAATGATATAGGAATAGGTAAGTACAGTAAATTATATTAGAATATAAAAAAATTGTCCTTGTTTTGTATAGAAAAAGGAAACCTCAGATAGGCAATAAGCAGTTATATAAGTGGTACAACGGCTATTACACTGGTGTGCATTAAAGTTGTTTTATGTTATTTCGAGATACAGAGTAATAATTTTAAAAATAATACTACTACTGAAAAATGGAAAATGAAGTATTTAGAAACAATCGACCCGTCTCACAACTAGCTCCGATGGGATAGTTGTGAGACGGGTCGATTTTTTCTAAATACTTCATTTTCGATTTTTCAGTAATAAAAATTGCATTGTGAATGCAAAAAACTAAAAATTAAAATAAATAATACTACTAGTGTTCAGGAATCAAAATCGATTTATTACCCCCGAGGCAGTTTATTATTTTAGGATAATGCCCCACTGCCCCGAAATATTGAAAGTACCTATGCTCCATTGCCCCGAAAATCAAAAGTAAAGTTTTTCTAAGGTGATGATGGATAAAAACAGATTAAATCAACAGAAGCTATTTATTTATCTATCACCTAGCGACTCTCGCACGTGGTGTTTTAAATTGAAGAACATCGCATATCGGTGGGACGGCCCAACCAGTATGCGATGTTCTTCAATTGTTTCTGATGTCGGGAATATGGGATCCATCGCGCGTCTCAGTTTTCTTAGCAAAATAGGTAATTTGGAAAATAAGGAATGCCTTTAAAAAAATAAACATATGACGGTTGGAGTCCCTTGCCTATTCAAAGACAATTATTTTCGTATATTTTTCATTAACTAAAACCATTAACCAAGTATAATGCAAGTAATAGGATATTTGAATTACGAATAGAAGGATGTTTGAAATTTTATTTAATGCACTAAATTATCACTAATAGAGTATTAAATGGCTGGAATCACTACATAAAAGACTATAAAATAACATATACTTTTCCCAAATCTTGATCAATGATTTGCGAGTAATCCATATTTAAAATACCGTATTTTCGGGAATCCTGGCCCCAAGGTAACTAATATACATAATTATTTGGATAAGGATTAATACAGATTAGGAGAAATTATATTTGCAAATAAAGTAATATTTTTTAATTAATTACTTAAAGATTGTGAAATGTTTTTTATATTTTTTGTTGATTGCTGTTTTTTTTATAAAACATCTATTTTTTGGGCTAGGTAGTTGAAAAGTAAAAATTATTTGTCAGAACATAATGTTAAATTTTTGACGGCTGATTAGGCGCAGGGTTGCCATCTGCGCCAGAGGTTTCGGGTTCGATTACAGAACAAGACAAATATTTGTGTGCATGATCATGTCTACTTGTCTTGGTCTCTGGGTGTTATCTATGTATATATTAAGTATTTATTTACAAAAAAATAATATATTAATCCGTAATCTAGATTCCATAACACAGTTTCTTTATGAAAACCACTTATGAGCTAAAATAAGCTAGCTAATTATACCCAATTGATGTGATTGTAAGAAATTTGTTATTATTATTATTATTTATTTTTCTATTACTTTTTTATTTTTTAAATACATGATTTTATCAGATTTACTGTTTTATTTAATAAAACAACAATTACGCAAAAAAATACTGGGCTTAAAATATTTCTTTAAATAAATATATTTCTAATAATATTTTTGTTCAGACCGTACACATAAATCTTAAATTTTGGGTGGTTTTACGTAATAGGTTGAGTTAGGAATACTTTTGGGATGAATAAGGAATTTAAAATGATATTATTGTTGTGGGTTGAGTAAGGAACAAAACTGGGTTGAGTACGGAAAAAATAATAAGTGGGATGAATCGTCGTGGGATGAATACAGAACAACTCAATTTTAAGTCGATCTTAAAAATTTGTGCACTGATAAAAAAAATATCCTGTATAGGTATTCTTTATAAAATGTCTTAACGGTATTTTATTGTGGTCATCATAACGTATTTTTCTATAATAAGTTGGTACTCGTATAAAAATTACATCTCGTATGTTTATTTAATCAGTTTTTAAATATAAGTACTACCTATAAGTTTACTGTGATTATCATATACATCCTATTATGCTTTATGCGGTAGATAATTAATAATTCACAAATCAGCCTATTAATTTTCTGTGTTTTAAATTATACTAGCCTTCCGCTCGCTGCTTCGCTTGCCTGTACTACACGACGTTATCCCGCGGGAATGAGGTTGTTCCGGGATAAAAAGTAGCCTATGTCAATCTCCAGCTCCAAAACTATCCCATACCAAAAATCACGTTGACCAGTTGCTCCGTTTTGACCTGAAAGGTGGACAAATAAACAAAAAAACACACTTTCACAAATATGTCAGTAAGTTTCCCAGACACGTGCAATTTTATACAAAATACTCCTGATAAAGCGAGAAAATCTGGTATTACCTACCTAATATGATTTTCTGGGGACAAAACGGGAAAGCTCAGTGGAACATCTGGATTACATGTGGGAAGGGAGCTGACGCAGTTATTAGAGGAATTTATTTTCATGTTCAGTGGCTGGGGGCTTCAGATAGCGTCGGAAAGGTTAAGTTAGGTTAACGACTTTTTTAAACTTTTACTATTTACCCAAAATGGTAAAATAGTATAAAACAACTTAAATAACAATAACACAACAATTAATGCTATAATCTAACGACTCTGTAGCCCAGTGAGTGTTGACGAGAAAAACGGACAAACCGAACAAACACAATTTTTATTTCTAATATTAGTATGGATGGATGTAACGTCACACAACCGTTGCTGTCCACACTATATCTATTTACTTGTATATTAATGTAATAAAGAGGAAAGATTTGCCCTCCGTAAACTATTCACCTGAGTTAATTCACCTAGGTGAATTAAGTATACCATTCGTAAACTTTAATCACCTGGGTGCATTAAAATTACTTTCAAAAAACTATATTCTCCTTATTCTCCTAGGTGCATTAAGTATACTTTTAAGTAAACTTTATTCACTTTTACGAAGAATCTTTTTTCTCCTGTTGTCAGCAACTCAATGAGTGCTCATGATTTATAATTGTCATATTGAGAATCAATTTTCCTGCAAACTATTATGAGTTTATTATTGTGTTTCCTCAAAGCAAATGATGAATGCGTATGTGAGGCCCAGTTAAGTATGGTTATATTAATGTAGGCCATTTTCAAGAAATTATTGATTAGTGATTTAAGTTAAAGTACCTATTTATTTTAAATATGTCTTTTGTTTTGTAACCAGCGGTACTTACAGGTGATTAAAGTTTACTAAGAGTATACTAATTCACCTAGGTGATCCATTTTTAACTTGGGTGAATAAAGTTTACATATTATTTTAAATATATGTCTTTTGTTTTGTGACCAGCGGTACAGGTGATTAAAGTATACGAATAGTATACTTAATTCACCTAGGTGAATTAAGTTTAAAGAGCGAAGATTTGTTGGTACACGCAATATTTTTTTATGGTATTGTATTCTGTTCTATTCTATTTAATTTTGTATTTATTTGTTTGTAACTGATAAACTCAAAAACTAATAAACCGTTTTTAACATTATTTCACTAGTAAAAAGCTGTACTATTCCTGAGTGACAAATGCTATATTTTATCCCGATATTCAAACGGGAACGGGTACCACGTGATTAAAACCGCGCATGCAGAGCTACTAGTTGTTGATAAGGAAACACAGTTATTGAAATCTTTCCGTGTTCTGTGAGAGAAAAAAATCTTCCGTGTTCTGTGGTTATAGACTTTGGACGAGCAATATGCGATATTTAATCCTGTAGCTCTTTCGGGGCCACAGCTGCTAGGCTTTAAATGTACTCGTATTATCGGAAAAGGCTTTACTCGCAGCCAAACGCAGAATTCCACCCAATCCTTACTGTCGCATAGTTTCTATACAGGGACTTAAAACAAATAAGCTTCGACTGACTTAATTGACTTATGTAGTGCTTATGTGCAAGAAACATTACTATTATTTTACTTCTGTAAAGTTAAAAAAAAAAGCTTTTCGCTCTTACCCTTATGAATATTGGCATGACAAATCTAGCATCTAGCAGTTTAAGCTGATCTAAAATGATGATTCAACCACAATACAAGAATACATTTTACGTAGGTATATATATAGACTGTGGGTATATCATGTGTAGAGAAGTTGCACTTGATTACAACGCAAGTTAATAATGTTTAAATCTTGACGTGTTGTCAATGTCAACATAAAGATGTGTTTAAGTATTATATACCTATTTAACTAAGTAAATTTAAAAAGAAAGAAGTAGACAACATCCAGCCAGCCATTCCAGCCGCCAGCCTGTGGAAGGGAAAATAACATAGAGATTATGGATTCAGTGAATCCTAATACATTTACATAAATATGTATTAAAAATACATATACATATACTTGATTGGAGGATTCCGTGGCGCTGTGGTTAGCGCAACTATCGCAATGGTCGGTAACGTTACGGTAATGTTTAGGAACAAGCACCTGGTAGGCGACTTCCATCTGCCGAAGCTGTTTGGAACTACACTACAACTCCTCGGCTCACTTTAGCTCGCCGGGAGTCCAGGTCCAGGAACTTCGCAACGTCCAGGAAGGATGTGAGTGCTCTTGGAGCGTTCCTGGCCGAGCTGGGCTGGCTGGAGTGATCCGGCCGCGCACCCTCCAGACGCAAAATAGGCGCAATAGACGTCGAGTTGGGGAAACCGCCCGTATAGATAAGCAGAAGAAGAAGAATGGTTGGTCCTTTCGGGATGGGTGACCAAAAATGTATTATCTCGAGCTCCTCCGTGCTTCGGAAGGCACGTTAAGCCGTTGGCCCCGGCTGCAGTTGCAGTCGTTAATACCCACCAATGCGTATTGGGTCCCGGTGGTAGGTCATGGCCCATTGCCCATCCCATGTCTATCTAGCAGTTAAATTTGTGTGTAAAACTCAAATGTTTTCCCTTTGTCCAAATATTTAATAAAATCTTTTTATCAATCATAAGTAGGTATATTTTACCAAAGTAAACTTATACATTGTTTACAATCAGCTATCAAATACAAGGTGTAATTATAATGAGTACTTCGTTAATGAAAAGTACTTACTCTTAAGTATGTTACTTAATACTTAGTTAATGCAACAACATCAATTAAATAAGTCAGCAATAAGTGGTAAGTGACTTATTCACGAACAATAAACATTGTATTTGTATTGTATTGTATTGTACATTTACATATAGAAAAACAAAACACAAAGTAAAAAAATATTTAAAAGATTGTAATAAAACAGGGCACCAAACGTAAGTAAGTATACCTAATGGTATTGAATTATTTTCGTTCCTTTATGTTACTCGTAATCATAGATTTTATAATTACACTTTTAAATAATATGTAATTACTTAAGTTAGCTTATTAGGTACTTAAGGTTATTTCGGAATTTGATTAGATTATTTAGGTAATTTTTAGCTCGACTGGTAATGCATAGAATAATAATTTATAGCTTGGAACCAGTCGCAGTGCTTGCTTAGCAATGTTTATCTTTGACACATTTGCAAGTTTTTCAGGCGGGTGAGTTCTCTTCTTGTTTTATCTTTCTGTGTTTCCAAATTATGTAGATCTTTGTTTTTATGTGTATGTCAAAAGAGTTAGAAATATAGGGAAGGGACGGATAAATACCTATCATTTCAAAATGCGGTTTACATGACTCTCTCTGTCTGATTAATTTTAAATTGCTCGCTTTTGTAATGCTAATAATACACGGTTCAACCAAATTGATTCACTTTGGTTGAAAGGCGCAGAAATACAGGCGCACATTGACATTGAATGATTCACTTTTACGTTTACATTTTCAATTTGGTTGCTTCATCCAAATCGAAAGGTAAAAGTGAATTGTGTATTTCCGCTATAACACAAAAGCTACTGAAATATTTGATTGATAACCTATTTCCCCAGAATTTTATACCTACTGTAACGGAGTTTAATTTTTATTTTTTTTTTCAAAGGAAGACCAACACGCAAACAATTTAATTACTACATTAAGCACCAGAAGGCCAATTACAGGTCCTCACTAATTGCTACAAAAAGTACTAAAGAACCTTGATTTATGTATGTTTGGATTCTACAAATGCCAAATTACCCTCCTGTCCTGACGCCCAATCATAAAAGTTTTGTTCTCTAAAATCGCCCACTGTCCCATATAAATTACATTTGTCTGATAAGTAAAAGTGATATTATTTGTCATTTATATTGGACAATTTGCATTAATTTTAAAGCTATTAACTGCTAAGAGATTGGTTTTTACCGGTGACAAATCCTTTAAAAGTGGCATTTCCACTACTTCCGTTTTGTAAGTGGTAGGCGATGGGCTTTAGTATATAAAATGGATTTGTCAAACCTTTTGTACATTGGGCGTCAGGAGGTTAACTAATTTCAGCTGACTCAGAGTTATTTCATCTTTCAAATTTCATATGCTAGACTCCAAAGATTTTACAATCACTATTCGCTTCCCCTCCATAACCCACTCATGTAAATTTTGAACTTGAAAACGAGCGACCTAAAAGGAGATAATCGTAACATAATTTTTACAAGGACATAAACTCTAAGTACGGTCCCAGGGTCATCTCATTATTACGCAATAGGGATTAAGTCACGCGCACTTCGGTAACCTGAGTCTACAGATCTTATCTGAAAGATAATGTGTTTGCATTCCACTTTTAATGCTCAACACAACAAGGAGCTATTAGAACTACGAAATAGAAAACGAAACAATTACAGATATCTTTTTACCTGGCCACAACATTTCATTAAGTAATTAGTTAAGGAACAAAAGAGGTACAAATAGAAAAAGAGATATAATTGATTGTCTTTGTTATCATTAAGTTAAGTAGGTAGGTACTTATTACGATTGGAAAAGTATATATTTTAAAGTAGCTTTGAGTATCGTGGAAGCAGTTAATGAAGCTTAATTCCTTTATTGTTTTTCTCTTCTAAGTACTAGTTTTCTAAGCTTGCTTCTTTTTTATTGGCAATTACTAAATTATCGACGAACACTACACGTAATCTGTTTCTAAAATAACAATGATTTAGAAAATATAATAATAATTTATCTTTTTGTATGGTGTCTATTAGAAAATATATTAGAAAATATTAGTATAGGCTTCTGTACTTTTTCCCACATACCTTTGGTAAATAAATGTCCAAAGAGATTACAGATCATTTACCTACTTACATATTTTGACACGACCCCTCCTATTCCTTATTAATCCCCGACGAAGCGCAAAGACGGGTGTTATAAGTTTGAGGCCTATGTCCACAGAACACGGAAAGATTTATGTTCTGTGCCTATGTATGTCTGTCTGTCTGTCTGTACGTATATTCGTAGTGTCTAAACGGATCAGGCGATTTCATTGCGGTTTTTTTTATTGGAAGCTATATTAATTGAGATGGTTCTTAGCCACGTTTGATGAAATTCCATCCGGTCATTAAATCATGGAGATGGTCAACTGCCTGCCGAAACGGAAAAAGATACAGACGTGGAACTTTGACTAAAATAATGTACACCCTGTTCAAATTTTGGTGGCAATAAAAAATAACAAAATAACGGCAAAAAATGGCCGCCAAAAATTAAGGCGATACTCGGAAAAATTATGCTGAAGCGAGATAGCAATGAGAAAACGACGCGCGCGGGAGTGTGGCCGATTTTGCAGATTAGACAAAAAAAACACAAAATCACGTCGTATTAAAAAACTATAGCGATTTTTAAAAAATGCTTCTACACGATAAGTACTGAATATTATTGGTGTCCACTAATTAAACCAATTTTCAATAGTAGACAGGGTGTTAGGGGCACCCTAGCAAAAACTTTAACCATGGCTTCAGACAGACCCGATGGTCTGATTCTGATTTGGCTGAACAACGTACAGCAAGAATTTTTGACGGAACTGAAAAAAAAATTGGACTTTTCATACAAATTAAGCAACTTATCGGGGCATTTTGTATGGAGAGTCAAAATATTTTTTTCATTTCCAACAAAAAATCTTGCTGTGTGTTGTTTAACCTGAAGGCCTGAAGCCATGGTTAAAGTTTTTGCAACGGTGCCCCTAACACCCTGTATGTAACCCTAGTTAAGAATAATCTTGATATTTCGTATTTTTACCACACTTTTATTAGCTTCACTTGTAACTAAGTCACAATGTAAGAAAATCCTGGAATTCAATTTTAACCTACTTCTAATTGTCGTATTGATTTGAAACTTTGCAAGTCTATATGAATCCGATGACAATACAATAGATTGCTACCATCGAGCTGATCTGATGATGGAGTCAAGAGGTGGGCAATAGAACTCTTCAATGGCTGCTAGGAATCCCCTCGAGTTTAGGGTTTTTCTTTTTTGTTCTGATGAGACTTATTCGCTACACTTAATGGTGAGGGTCTGATGATGGAGCAGGGAGGAAGCCAGTGGCACTTCTTAATGACCACTAGGAAACCCCTCGAGTGTGGGCTCCGTTGTTTCGTTCTGACGAGACTTATTAGCTGCACCTGATGGTGAGGGTCTGATGATGGAGCAGAGAGGAAGCCAGTGGCACTCCTTAATGACCAATAGGAAACCCCTCGAGTTTGGACTCATTCGTTTCGTTTTGATAAGACCTATTCGTTACACTTGGTGGTGAGGGTCTGATGATGGAGCTGGGAGGACCCAGTGAAACTCCTTAATGACCTCAAGAAAACCCCTCGAGTTTGGGCTCATTTGTTTCGTTCTGATGAGAGATATTAGCTACACTTGGTGGCGAGGGTCTGATAATGAAGCTGGGAGGAAGCCAGTGGCACTCCTTAATGACCAATAGGAAACACCTCGAGTTCTGGCTCATTTGTTTCGTTCTGATGAGACCTATTCGCTACAAATAAGACAAACTAAAAATGATTATTGACATACGAAGAAAATCAAAGAATTTTGAAGGATACTGACGTAGGTAGTTTGGAATATATATGTAGAGTGTAGGAAAAATGTGATAGTAAAAACCACGAGCCATAAGTAGCTTATGTATCCCTATAATGTAGAGTGTTAAATTTTTCTTTACACAATCTTTCAGTGTATATATATGCGTTGCGCCCAGTAGTGCTATTTTCGTTTCATTTTTCTTTTTAACCGATTTCTAAATCAAAAAGGAGGAGGTTCTCTATTCGTCTGTATGTATGTTTTTTCTCTTTTTTTTTTTTTTTTTTGTGTATGTCCACCGATTACTCGAAGACGGCTGAACCGATTGAAATGGTTCAAACGTTATTACATCAGGTTGGTTTCCAAGTTGGTCCCATTTTTTGAAATTTTGAAATCCGTTCAGCAGTTTTCAGGAAATCTTGAAAATACTGTCGTTTTCGTTACCACTTAATGTGAATTTAATACGTATCTTTAGGCATAACTCCTTTGTTTATAAACCGATTTAGATGATTCTTGTTTTGTTAAAAAGGGGATACCTCAAGGTATTTTAACCGACTTCGAAAAAGGAGGTTTTCAGTTTGATCACATACCTATTTACCAGAAAACACGTAAATTGCCTGCACGATGCACTAAAAAGAGTGAAATAAAAAATATTTTTATAAAAAATAAAACCGCCTTTGACTTAAAAGTATTTACGTTATTTATTTGGTGAGGAATTATTTCTTACTTTTTTGATGTGCTTTTTTTGAAGGCGGTTTTATTTTTTATAAAAATATTTTTTCGTATTTCAAGAGCACTTATTACAGCAGTCTGTACGAAATCCATTATAAGAATGAGCGCGTTTTGTTACCCAGTGACTGTTCAAGTGAGCGCACCGTGGGTGACAGTAGGTGACAATGACAAAAAGTCACGGCGACAAAAGCCACGAGTGAGCGGCTGGCTTTACTCTTGTTTATAATTTTATTATAATGGAATTTCGCGTTCCATTATAATAAAAGTTTAAAATATTATAGAAAATTTTATTTTCCGACTTTTTTGAGATTTTTTGTGTCGGGGGTTTTTATTTCATTGCTTTTTTATATAAATAACATAGGTACAACATAGGTACCACTTTCAACCCGCATTTTAGGCAATTTATGAGTTACTTTCAGAATATGAGACATGAAATAGTAGATTGTTTATTTATCTAATAGCAAAACACGCTGTATAGGCTTCTGTGCCTTTGCCCAACATACCTTTGGCAAATAAATGTCCAAATAGATACTTACAAATTTTGATATGACTACTACGTTTTTAATTTCATTACGGCCCTAGGGCCGCAACATAGCAGTTTCAACCCGCAAGGCAAGTTATGAGTTACTTTCAGAATATGAGACATGAAATAGTAGATTGTATTACAAGGGAGGAAAATAATATATTTACGGCGAGGGCGCTATTTTGAATCCAGAGCGTAGTGAAGGATTCTAGAGTAGAATCCTGAACGCAGCGAGGGATTCAATATACGCCGCCCAAGGTGTGAATAATTTTGCGGCCGAGTAATACACACTGCTTGCAAGATTTCACAGTAACACATTTCATGACTTATGGCAGCTAAAAACCTCTCTACTTGATGAAAAATCAAAAAATATTTTGAAAGATCGCCCACAATAACGCCAAAAATAATCAAATACTAGCTAATTATTTGTTACACGCGAAATCAGGCGGGGCAAAAGGGCACTACTTGCAGTTTACCAACAATGTTTTTCATCAGTATTGCTAACTAGTGTAGAGGCAGAAATGGCCTTTTCTGCTGCTTGGTATATTGCAAAAAACACACGCAACCAGTTGGCATATGACATTTTTTTCAAACATGTTATGGTTCCTTAAAAGCTATTTGCAAAATTATGCTTGTCTTTTATATAACTGTATCAATATATTTCTATTATTGTGTAGGTGTTATTGTTGATTGAAGATATGTAGTATTTTATTTATTTATTTTTGAACAACTTACTTTAGCATATCTGATTAGAATACTAACAATAGTTAAAGATCGTTGATCTGCGAGATCTTGCAAAATACCGAGATCTTGCGAGATTAGACGTCTTGAATCTTGCAAATACCAAGATTGGCAATTTTGCTGCAAGATTGCACTCCCTAATTACAAGGGAGCAAAATAACATATTTATGGCGAGGGCGCTACTTTGAATCCAGAGCGCAGTGAAGGATTCTAGAGTCTAAAGAAGAATCCTGAACGCAGCGAGGGATTCAATATACGCCGCCCAAGGTGAAAATAATTTTACGGCCGAGTAATACACTCTACTCTACTTTTCATTTCGAATATAAGGAAAGTAAATACACTCTGCTTATTATCCCCCTCTATAAGAAAAGCAATAAAGACAACTAAAACTACCTTAAGAAAAATAAGAGAAAGGTGGCCTTCTCTGTTTTTTCGATTATATTTATAAAAAATTTGAAGTTTGTAAATTAAAAAAAAAAAGATTTGAACTAAAAAATCAATAAAAAAAAATTCATGTCCATCGGATGGTACCATTAGGGAGTTCCAAATTTTGCTAGATTTTAGCTACGCCGACGCACCGTTTTTGAGATAAGTACTCAAATTTTTATAAAATAAAATTCATTTTAAAAGTTTTACAAGTCCCGGCCCCATACAAAATAAGTAGAAAACTTTGTCATTGCTGATGAGGTAAATCTATGGTTGACGGTAACCAAATTCAGTTCTATTTTTAAAATTCTTTTCCACCCTAGGGTGGAACGCAGAGTTTTTAACCCGCTGCTCAGTTTAAATATACATACATCACTTTCCGAATGTGTTAGATGAAAAAAAAATATGTCCATCGGATTCCATATATTATGTATCTCCGGTGGTACCGTAGGGGGGTTGAAAATTTTGCTACATTTTAGCTACGACCGACGCACCGTTTACGAGATATTCTCAATTTTATAAAATTCCTTTTTTGAAAATGTCCCGGCCCCATACAAAATCAGTTGATTTTTTTTAAGCACACCCTTTGCCACACTCCAACCAATGCTTCTTTAATTATGTTCTAAATTCAAATCTCATTATTACCCTCTGTCATAAAAGGTTAACAATGAATCGTTTTGGACCCTGTTATGAAGCTGTTCAAAATTCAAATCTCATTGTTGCTCTCTTGTCATAACATGTAAACATTGAATCGTTTTGGGCCCTGTTATTAGATAAACAATCATCGCTTTTCGAATAGATGGGATGAAAAAGAAATTTAATGTGCCCAACCAGTCCAAACCCTGCCCCCTGATTCACAAACCATCAGAAAAGGAATCGGATTCGAACTCTGTGCTTTGTATATTCTTTAGCAAGTTTAGTGACAGCGACAGTTCCTAAATCGACCATTTAACGATATGGTTGGTAATTTCATGAAATAGTAGATTTTCATGCTATGACCAAACGTTGCTGAAAATATAATTAAACATTGAACTTTCAACGATATTGTCAATTTAAATTGGTAATTTCATGAAGTACGACTATTTCATGAAATGACCGACAATATCATGAAATTATCAATCTTATGATCTGACCACGACACATACAATATACATACCGCTGTCTGGAGCGTTTCCAGCGGTTTTTGATTAGGGGGCTAAGGCAGGGGGGTGTCACTCCGCAGTTTAGGTACGTTCGGACGGCGCGCCTGCCGGGCAGGCGTATGGCATAGAGATTAGGTCCGCAAAAGAGCTAGAATATATGCGATAGAAAGAGATGCAACGACAACGAGTGGCCGTTCGTAATTTGCCTGCGCCGTACAAGCTGAATTCTACTTTATTGCGTTATAGTTAAAGTTGCTATTTATTTAAATGACTTAGCGGAGTGAACTATCTGTTACATAGTAACTATTTAGTAATCTGTGGCTAGGGGCTGTAGTTTTGACGGAATAAACAGAACCGCTACCACTATTGAAGTAAACTCCTATACCAGTTCATAGTTATTTTTTTATATTGATGTCGAAATAAAGTTCTAGAGAAACATCAACAACATTTTTAAGAGTAGGTACCTACCTACCTACCTATCCAATGACCTACGTCATGTCAACTAGGATTTACCTCTCAGACAGCGAAGTAACGCACAAACAAACAAACATTTCGTGTTTGTTAACGTTTGCCGTCATACGTTTTATCAGTAGTAAAGTAACTGACTACCTAACTTGTCCTGATTTTATACGCCTTTATTTAAATGATAGTGTAATGATTCTTGGATATGGCGTGTACCATTATGTTGTGTTTTGACATTTACTATTAATGGGGGATTTTTCTGACAGCTATAAAGAAAAAAAAAGTTGATTTAAAGTGGCGACAGATGGCGCTTGCAAATAACGAAATGATCAAAAGTAATCTAAAGCCCCCAGTACAGGATGGCCTATCATGTTGGCCAACCATGATGGGCCATCGTGTACAGGGGCGGTTTGCGTTGCTCGCAGACGGCAATCACACGCAAACCGCCCCTGTACACGATGGCCCATCATGGTCGGCCAACATGATCGGCCATCCTGTACTGGGGGCTTAAAGCCTACAGTACAGGTTGGCCGACCATGATCGGCGACCATGACCAATACATCGTACATTGACACTTTTGAACGAACAAGTTTAAAAAAGGTTCTTTCAAAAGTGTCAATGCACGATGTATTGGTCATGGTCGCCGACCATGGTCGGCCAACCTGTACTGGGGTCTTAAAAGACTAGAAGTTAGGTCAAAAACACGCACGCACGACGTTGCCAGGCTATGCTTGTCATGTCATGTCAGTCGAACGCGGGGATTTTACACACTTTTTGATTGCTTATACTTCAACTAGTAGATTTACGTTGCATTCTCACTGATATTTTTGTTACTTCGTTGTTATTTTACTGTTTTAATATTAGACAGTGCTACCTACTTGCTACCAACGCATTTGAAAACAAATCAAAATGTTATCAACTCGTCATTTTAGTTTATTTCTGGTCACACCGACTTCGCTATTTGTCAGCGCCATCTCGTTTCATTATTTAAACTAATATTTTTTCTTTTTTTTTTCTGTCGCTCAAAAATCCCTCATTGTCGACCTCCGCGGCCGATGATGTACGCACCGGTTTTCAAGGTGCCGCTATCTTTAGAAGTCCCGGGTTCGATTCCCGGTCGGGTAAATATTGAAAACGAACTTTTCAATATTTCCTCGTGTCTGGGTGTATGTGGTAGTACCTACCCGTCGTTGTTTCCAATTCCCTTAAAACTAGTGTTGTGTGTTTGTGGTAGAACAGAGGATGAGATGGTGTCCAATATTCATCTATTTATTTATTTATTTTTATTGTTATTTAACAAAATTTATTGAGTAATAAAAGTTAGAGGGACACACACACGCACACACACATTTTACCACTTTGGAAGTGTCTTTCAAAATATTGTTTTTAGTTTCAGTTCCATGTATGGCAGACAAACAGTCAGGCATGACGAATCTATAAGGGTACCGATTTTGTGCCATTGAGCTACGGAATCCTAAAGAGCAGCACTTGACTAGTTTCTTGCTGGTTCTTCTCATTACAATAGGTACCTTCCGCCGTATGGCCTTGCGAACCGATCGACGGGCGGCGTAGATTCTCTGACATTCACAAGTGCCTGTTTGTTACAAGCATGAGATTTGACTAAATAAATTATATTAGTTACCTATATCTTTACTTTATAAAAATATTTAAATTAAATAAAACCCAAAGAGAAAAAGCTCACTTTAAATTTTTTACTTGAATATTTGTAATGGAATTAGGGCATGAATCATTGTTTCATTTCCCAAAAGTCCGTATAAACTAGCTGGCCAGTCCGGCTTTTCGTTTTTAGGACCAGGCAATCCTACCTACAAAGGTGGTGGGTGGGAACAGCGACAGAGTGAACCTGCGAGTAGGTATTAGTGCTAAGCTTTTTACGTACACATCAACTCTAGCGTCTAGAGTAAGGAGATAATTTTTTCAAAAAAATGAAAAAAAGAAATATTTTTTTCCACACTGATCGCTAATTTCAGTCCCGACCCTTCCACCCACTGGACATTCCCACTGGTGGGTGGACGGGTAATTCACGATTACCCCTCCACCCACTTGTTGTTACTGCTCTAATTTGTTTAGAGAAATAAATAATTCTAATTTTTAACAGTTCTATAATAATAACAATAATCATAATAATAAGTCTATTTTTTTGGAGTCTATGTGCTCATCTGAGGACATGTGGACTCTAGAGGCTAGCCCTTCTAGAATTATCAAATAGCTTGTTTCCTTCGAGTTTATATGATCGAAGCTTGTTTCACTTAAAATTAATAGGAAGTCATAGGCTCAACTAATGAATTCATACTAATATTGTGAAAATGTGCTTGTTTGTTTGTTTGCCTGTCTCTTTTACGTCAAAATGGAGTAACGGATCGATGTGCTTTTTGGTATGGGGATAGTTTGGAAGCTGGAAAGTGACATAGGTTTACTTTGTTTTTCGGAAAATTATAAAATAAAAATGGTAATTTTGTATAGAAAATCGTTTTACTTTCGTACTATACAAAACTGTCATTTCTTCCATTTCCGCTTCCAAAGTTTGCCGCTTTGGATTACTTTCTTTTAACTAGTAACATTTGTGGCAGGCAGTGTATATCTAAGTAAGTATTACCTAAATCTTCTTGGCGATTATGTATTTATTTTTGAAGTGAAAACTTCTTGAACGGCGTTGTGCACTTTTTGTGATGGGTAAAAAATGTTGAACTCGCGTCCAGGATCACGTGACCGTCAGATCGAAAATTCGTAAGACGGACTGGGTGACCAGTACCCCGAGTGTAAGTTTTTATGTCAAGCAAACGCAAACTATTTCGAGTACGTATTTATGTCAATTTGTATGAAAACTGCATAAGCGCGCTACTCGCCGCTAGAGGCGCTGATACAGTTTTCATACAAATTGACATAAATACGCACTCACGATAGTTTGCGTTTTTTGACATAAAAACTTACACTAGGGGTGCTGATCGAAAAACTGTTACTGTTACTGTCATTAGAATACGAAGGCTTTCGCCACCATTTCCAAAGTTGTGATAGCTCAGGTTAGAAAACGGGCGGCATTGAAGCCAGAAGACCTTTATAGGAAAAATGTGATAGTAAAAAACCACGAGCCCCATAAGTAGCTTTCAGGCGGGATTCGAACCCGCGCCTCCGGGAATCCGGCCCGATGCTCTGACCAACTAAGCTACCGAAAGGCCTAAGCTTAGTTGGTCAGAGCATCGGGCCGGATTCCCGGAGGCGCGGGTTCGAATCCCGCCTGAAAGCTACTTATGGGGCTCGTGGTTTTTTACTATCACATTTTTCCTATACTTACAAAATTGCATTGTGAATGCATAAAAATAATATAAAATCTCAGAAGACCTTTGTTCAAATCTAGTCCGTATTTTTTCTTTTATTTTTTTGTCAAATTCCTTTTTTTTGTGAAAAAGTCTAGGGAGCCTTTTTCACTTCTGCTGGCACTCCCGGAGTGCAACCCGTGGTTTTTAGAGTTCCGTAGGCCACAAGGAACCCTTATAGTTTCGCCATGTCCGTCTGTCCGTCTGTCTGTCCCCAGTCTAGCTCATAGACTCTTAGTACTAGAAAGCTGTAATTTGGCATGAATATACATATTGGTCACGCCAACAAAGTGGTGAAGTCAAATTTAAAAAAAAAAAATGTTTTTATGTGTCCCCCTACACATAAGTTGGGATGTAATTTTTTTTCTTGTCTGCCCCATAGTGTGGGTTGTCATTGGATAGCAATTTAAAAATATTGCAGGTTATAAGTAGTGCAGTTTTTTGACAAAGGCAAATTATCTCGTATGCATTCTAGATGTGATGCTCGCGACAGACACTAAAAGCTTGACGGAGTTTCGGACCAACGATTATGTATTAGAGGAGCTGAAAGTAAAGAAGCGATTCTTTGCTACCCTCATCCTTAGATCTCTCCGATTTTTAACCGACTTCTAAATCAAAAAGGAGGAGGTTCTCTATTCGTCTGTATGTATGTTTTTTTTTTTTTTTTTTGTGTATGTCCACCGATTACTCGAAGACGGCTGAACCGATTGAAATGGTTCAAACGTTATTACATCAGGTTGGTTTCCAAGTTGGTCCCATTTTTTGAAATTTTGAAATCGGTTCAGTAGTTTTCAGGAAATCTTGAAAATACTGTCGTTTTCGTTACCACTTTATGTGAATTTAATACGTATCTTTAGGCATAACTCCTTTGTTTATAAACCGATTTAGATGATTCTTGTTTTGTTAAAAAGGGGATACCTCAAGGTATTTTAACCGACTTCGAAAAAGGAGGTTTTGAGTTTAATCACATACCTATTTACCAGAAAACAAGTAAATTTCCTGCACGATGCACTAAAAAGAGTGAAATAAAAATTATTTTTATAAAAAATAAAACCGCCTTCTAAAAAACCACATCAAAGAAGTAAGAAATAATTCCTCACCAAATAAATAACGTAAGTACTTTGAAGTCGGGCGGGTTTTAACAAAAACAACAAAAAATTTTACATGTTTCACGCCCGACTTCAAAGTACTTACGTTATTTATTTGGTGAGGAATTATTTCTTACTTTTTTGATGTGGTTTTTTAGAAGGCGGTTTTTTTTTATAAAAATAATTTTTTATCTGATCATATGGCGCGGAAATCCCCAAAAATCTTACTACGAATGGTAAAAGACAGCAGTCCGTGTGGCCGCAGAGTATCGATGGTCTGATAACTGACGGTCTAGTAACAAAGATGTAAAGACACAAGGCATTACATCTGGCAAAAACCGTCAATCCCGGCTATCAGCTATCCGGTACTCGGATCAAGATCCTCGGTATTGACGGACCGTCTGGAAAGAAAGAGAACTATTCCAGCTTATAGTCCATCTGTAATGAACATCCCAATCCATTCAGCCTAGATCATTGCGTGATTTGATTAAGTTACAAACCAACAAACAAACTTTCCTATTTACTGTATTTATAATTTCAAACTTTCCAAAGGTGAGGATTTATAACGCAATTGCTTTACATCATATTACTGTTTTGATAAGTGTATCCCCCCTACGAACATTTGTTAATTGCAACTGAAAACAAATTATCAAACAAAACAATGAAAATTTCCTAGAGAAAACATCTAGGTCTTAACAAACAAGATAACAGTGTACAGATAGAAAAAATAGTTAACAGTAGGTAAATGAAAATTATTATTCTTGATATGTATTCAAGTGGTTTATTCCCGTATTCTCAAAAATAATATATTATCAAAAATAATAAATTGAAGCCTCAGATAGAACATCAGAATATGTAAAAATTCGCAGGTAGGTACTAGCGAGTTGTAGAAATGGAGTGAAACCTTAGCTAAATACATTGCTCACATATTCTCTATTCTCTTTTCATAATTTGTGTTAGCTTTAAGAGGCCCTAGATTTTACATCAGGCATCCCTTCAACAATATAAGGGCGTGAATTTTATTCTCGAAAAGCAAAAAATAACTTAAACTAGCTTAAACTGTGTTTAAAAGGAAGAAAAAAAAAGTGATAAACTAGTTTTCAAACTTGTAATAATTGAAATAAGTGGTATTGACTTTATATCAATCTATAATATATAGTTTGGATTATTACACGTCATTATTATGATTTGGATAATATTTCTTAGTAACTGCCCCGCCCCGGCTTCGCATGGGTAAAGCCGCTTTCCGCTCGCGGCTTCGCCCGCGTGGACTGCCTGCACGACGTTTTCCCGCGGGAATGTGGTATTTTTCCGGAATAAAAAAGTAGCACATGTTCCTCTCCAGGCTACAAAGTATCTGTGTCCCAAATTTCAGCCAAATCGGTTCAGCCGTTTTGGCGGGATTGAGTAACAAACATACAAACATCTAAACTCTCACATTTATAATATTAGTAAAAAACCGGTCAAGAGCGAATCGGACTCGCGCACCGAGGGTTCCGTACCATCATAAATTTACTTAAATAAATATTATTTTTTTCATTATTATTATCTACTATCAGCCTTTAATCAGATTGGATGTTCTGCTCTTAGACTTTTGGAGAATGCACATCCAGCGATGTGTCATCTCTTATTATTATTATTGATTTATATTGAATCCAATTGCTTTCTTTTCAGCCGAAATAGCCAGTTGTCATTGTGTGTGAGCTGAGTAGCCAGATGGTTGATGTGTCGCTCAAGGCGTCGGTTGTAGGACACAGATGAACTCTTTATTTCCTCGTTGACTGTCGGAATTTCCAGGTATTCATGTACTTCTGTATTCCGCGTGAACCATGGCGCATTGATCAAGATCTTTAACACTTTGTTCTGGTAGCGCTGGAGGATTTCTACATTTGGGTGACTCGCTGATCCCCAGAGTTCTATACCGTATGTCCAAATCGGTTTTAAGATGCACTTGTAAATAAGGACTTTATTTTCCAAACTTAAAGTTGATTGTCTGCACAACAACCAGTATTTACATATCTCCAAACTTTTTGTTTGCCTGTTCTCTTTTGACCTTTATATGAGCCCGCCAAGTGAGTCTTCTGTCTAGGTGCATGCCTAAGTATTTAACTGTCGTGTCTGTTGGCAAGACAGCACCGTCCAGTGTCACGGGCGAGCAGTCTCCTCTCTTTCACTGGGTTTGCGCGGATTCTCCACTTCCTCAGCCATAGTACAATTTCGTCCAGATATTCCTGCAATTTTGCGGATGCTGTGTTTGGATCTTTACTACAGGAGAGAACTGCAGTGTCATCTGCATAGGTTGCAGTCACAGCTTTATCTGAGGTGGGTAGATCACCAGTGTAGACCGTGTATAGAACGGGACCCAGCACAGAACCTTGGGGTACTCCTGCTTCTATTTGGCAGATAGATGACAGAGAACCCTCACATTTGACCTGGAATGATCTGTTCTGCAGATAAGACTTCAGTAGCATGTACGTAGTATTTGGCAGATGAAACTTTAGCTTATATAATAGGCCCTTGTGCCACACGCGGTCAAAGGCCTGCTGGATATCGAGAAAAACAGCCGAGCAGTATTCTTTTCTTTCTAGCGCTAGCCGTATCGTGTGAGCTACTTGGTGTATTTGCTCTATTGTCCAATGGTTTGCGCGAAAACCGAATTGGTGATCAGGTATTACTTTTTCTTCTTTTAGTACTGGCAAAAGACGTTTCAGGACCAATTTCTCGAAAACTTTCGACAGCAAGGGAAGAAGACTTATAGGGTCTGTATGATGTAACCTCTGTAGGAGGCTTACCCGGTTTGGCTATCATGTTTATTATGGATACTTTCCATACCTCTTGGAAATGTTGTAATCTCAGTATAGTATTAAAGACGATTGTCAGCAGGACGATGGCTTTTCTTGGTAGTTGTTAAGAACTTCTGCTGTTATTAGATCAAATCCTGGTGCCTTTTTTGTTTCAAATTTATGATAATCTTTTTTACTTCTACAGTTGTCACTAGTCCCAATGGCGGAGACAGCTGTTGGTCGCTGTTCAAGACATGAAGACAAAGAAGAAGAGGTTCATTGGGTTTAAATACGTTCTTTGGAAATTAGCAAACAGTCGCCGTTAGCTTGTCTATGCATGTGTTCTTTTGGCCTTTTCAATGATTTGGTCATTTTCCAAAGTGTATAATCCTCTGCTTTGTACGGTATAGAGTCTTGAGTTTGTCTTGGAGAGCATTCTTCTCATTTTCTCTGAGCATTTCCTTCAGTTCTTTTTGTGTTTTGTTAAGAGCTTTTTTGTCTTGACGATTCCTGCTGGCGTTCCATCGATGTCGTAGTACTCTCTTTGCGGCTATCATCTCTCGTATTTCCAAAGAAGTGTCATGAATTGCCTTTTTTAGTTCCCGACCCTTCGTCGTCGTCAATCGGGAGCCCCAGAAGGAGTTTTTGGCATTCCAGTCTCCATGTATCTACCACCAAGTGTTTGGAAGAGATCGGTTAACATTTGTTCATCTATACGATGTCGTGGAGGACAGTACACTGCAGCCACATTAAGTGATCCCTGCCAGTCATCTATAGATATTGTTGCGGCCTGTATGTGTGCATGTTTTAAATTTTGTACGGCGTGGTGTTTTTTGTGTTCCCTAATTATCACTGCTAGACTCGTCAGAGCATTTGCGGTGTAGAAAATTTCAGTTTCAGGTCAACGCCAGCTCTTGACCGATAGTGGAAGTAATGTAATTTTTGTTGATGTTTTCTGAAAAAGGGTCAGATGCCCAAATAAACTAGTTATAAGTCATGTCCCGCGATCGGATAAATTTGTAAAAAGCTGCGTATTTATGTGTAATAAATCTATAATAAAATTCCTAATGATATGAAAAAGCTCAGCGTTAATTTGTTTAAAAGCAAACTATACAAGTGGCTAAATGACAAAAACTTTTATGTAAATTTTTTTAATTGACCTGAAATTGTAATCCTGACAATTATTTCCTTAGCATAATTATTGTGACATAAGTTTATATAATATTATCAATATGACATCAGCTGTATAACTCTTTGGATTTTCAATACCATTATCTTATTTATAATTTTAAAATAGACATAATGTAGTAATTGCTTAGATTATTTATACAAAGTTTGCATGCTATTTTCATTTTCAAAACATGTGTTTCTCAAAATAATTGTAACAACTTTATACCATGTTTTAAGCAAATAAAGGAAATTCTATTCTATTCTATTGTATTCTAATAAAAAAGCAAAAAATGTTTGAGAATGTGCAATCTTTTATATGATACCCCATATGCTGTAGTAGCCCCACTTCGAATTTTGAAGACCCCCTTTCAGTCTCTGTTGCAAAAAATATAATTATCTTTATTTCTCTCTATTTGCAAAATAGTTTGGCAAACGTCATCTAAAACTATTCCAAATTTCAAGTTGATAGCATTAGTAGTTCTCAAGATGTCCAGTTGTCTCACCAAGTAGACAAAGTCTCACCACCTTTTTTACCATTTTGGTTCGGAAACAATATTCAGTCTTATTATTACCGCATTCGAAACTTAATCCAAAAACATAATGCTAACCTTAGCCTACTGTTTTCTTTTCAAAATATTTCAGAAGAAGTAATATGCTAGCCTTACATACCTTATCTGTTTTGATCGTCTAGCTTCGACGGGAAAACCTCGGAGTTTCTTTCAAGTAATCCTTTTCCAAACATATTACCGTATATAAGATATGCATTATAGTTCTAGATCACATTGGCATCGAGACTAGTCAACTAAACGAACTAAACGAACATTAAACATGGTTTCGAAAATTTTAATCGTCCTGTGTGTTGCGGTAAGAATTCAAAATTTCATATTACATTTCAGAATAAAACAAATATTTATAAGTATATCTGAAATTCTTTCTGAATTTAATCGTTTATGTCCAGCAATTTACAACCCAAGATTTGAATTGAATAAAGATACAGCCTACATTTTCAAAATCAAATTATTATTGCCTGTTTCGCAACAGAACTGCTAGAGTTACAAGTTCATTTATTTTCTTACTAAACTAAGTGTTTATTTTTCTTATTTCATTTGTTTACTTCACAGGCAGCAGTAGCATCCGCAGTCCCAGCAACCGCTGGCTGGGGAGCGAATCCTTGGGCGGCCGGAGGTGGCGGCAACCCTTGGGCGGGTGGAGCTGGAATGGCCCCCGCTGGAGGAAACCCCTTCATCCCTCCGTGGGTAGCACAAGCTCCATGGTTCCCCCAGTGGGTCCCATGTACGACCATCGGAGCTTCATGCACTGACTGCTCTACAAGACAAGTCTGCACCAAGATTGGAGGCATCCAAAGAGCCTGCACTGACCCCACATTGCCATACTGCAACCTCGGTGAATGCTCCGCTACTCCAACCGCTGAATGCCAGCCAGCTGTCCCCGCCGAAAACGCTTAAACTCACCCGCTAATCAAGTAGCTCCTTCATTTTTCGAAGTTGTTCACAAAGTTTGCTCTGTACTAAATGAAATTGAGCAAGATTTATAGCAAGAAATGTTTTAATAGTGTTATCGAAGTACGTAATTGATGTGTATCCTCTGAAATAAAGATTTGAACGAAAAGTTAATATTTTATTTCAACAAGACCTTGTTTGTTTAGTCTGGAATACTTTTATTAAACGTAACTTCACCAAGTTTTTTGTTATTTTCTTCTCATTATATAAATCAAGAAATTGTTACAAACTACGAGATAAATCGTAGTAACTATAACTCTAATTGGAACTTGGAACTATGAACTGAAATCTATATAGTAATATTTCAATAAAACGCTGACTGCGGCAAAGCCAAAAAATCGGCCAAGTGCGATTTGGACTTGCCCATGGAGGGTTCCGTAGCCGTACCCACTTAACGTACCGATTGCCTATACCTAGCCAAAATACTACTATCATTTTTCGTCAGCAAAAAATAACTTTGTTTTCCATAGTGTTTGTATGAACGACAAACTAACATTTGCGGTTTTTGATAAATTGTTATATTTAAAAAAACTGCTTTCTATATCTCGTTCAAACCAATTTTCTTTACAAAAACTATTAAGATCTACAGCATATATTTTTCTATTATTTTCACTATCTTATTTTAAATGTTAGAGGGGGGGGCACACGTTGTACGACTTTGGAAGTCTTTCAAAATATTGACTCTGATAAAAAATTATAAAAGAAACCTAAGTATAGTTTTTATGCATCCCCACACGTATATGTTTTATGAAAATATTTGTTTTCAGTTTCAGTACCATGTTTGGGGTGCCTCCTTTAATTTTTTTTTTATTATGGTGTATTAAAACCGTAAAGCGGTTCACAGAATACATCTACCTACCAAGTTTCAACTAGAGCTCTCTGTAAACATTTCTGCGGTGGTGTCGTGTGAGGCGGGTCGTTACGTTCCCTAAAATATGGTTGAGCGAAGCGATGGCTGGTTCATGCGTCATGCTCGTGAACGGGTGCCACCAGTGGGATGGGTCTACTCCTGGCTTCTTGTCTCAAAATATGCAGATTTTTATGTTTTATTGTTATTAGTTTCATTTTACTGTAGCTTGTATGGCATTGTTTATTATTGACTCTTATGTTCTTAAACTATTCAAAGTTTTATTACCCTTGTTTGGCATTTATATATTATTTTATTCGCTACGTTTTTGTTTGATATGTATTTTAAAGAAACTACCTTTTGGATGTCTATTTCTTATGTTATTGAAAATTATTTACTGCTATGATTACCGGATTATTTATTTTGTTTTTAAATATAAGATGAATTGTGATGGAAAGTGACTTTACATATTATATTAAGTTAATATCACTTTTCAATTTAACGACTCTCTATGAAATATGACAGGGAAAAAGAAAAAGAGTTTCTTGCCGGTTCTTCTCGTTACAAGGCCTCCCGCCGTAGGATTTGCGAACCGATAGCGAAGCTTCATTGACGTTCACAAGTGCTGTATCAGGTTATAATGAATAAATGATTTTTGTTTTTTTTTATTTAACTGTGTATAGTTTTAATCACAGAACACGGAAAGATTTTTTTCTCTATTAGTTTTGGAATAAAGTGGCTGTGACATACGGATGGATGGACAGACAGACAGACATGACGAATCTATAAAGGTTCCGGTTTTTGCCATTTGGCTACAGAACCCTAAAAAGGTGGGTTATATAATTGACCTGACTGTATGACTGTGTGTGTGTCTGTTCTTGTGTTCCCTTGTAACTACTAAACGGATGAATCGATTTTGATAAATTATACGTCGTTACATTCGTCTTAGTGGCGCAGGTGACACTAAGAATACCTACATTTTATAAAAACAAAATGGAGGCTTTTAGGCGACATATTCTGTGCATTGTAAAAAAACATTTTTCAATGCCATCGAGTTGGGTATCAAAATGAAGGATTTTAATTAGCGATTCCATAAATATATACAGGGCGTCCCAAAACTATGTCACATGGAGGGAAAGTACCTTAAATACTAAAGATATCAAATTTTACTGAAAGGAGACTTCATTTTTATTTTAAAAAGAAAACTAACTGCATTCGAAGAATTTTAAATAATCGCCTGTCTGAACTGGGAATTGAACCCGCTGAATGTAAAAAAAATGTTTCTTTAATTTTATTATACCGATCGAAAGGCTCGATTATACCTAAGCATTTCTTCTATATAACATAGCATCTTAAATAAAAGGAAGACTACGAAATTCAACATTTAATGTTGAATAACAAGTTCGTGCAGCGTTATGGATAGCCTTTTCTGTGACTGTCGTCATGCTCAAAACTTTAACATTTCAATGTATTACTAATAAGTGAAGATTGAAGCAATATACGTATATAATTACAAAGTTCGTGGTGACTGGTGATTTATTGATAATGAACTAAAAAGTTTTAAAAATAATTAAGTATTAAAAACAAAAACCCAACTACAAAACATTTAAGTAGGTACCACTAAAAAGGAAAAAACAAGCTTTTTAATTTCTTATTGCAGTTAGGGGACCTTTTAAATTATTAAATGATTCACCAAACGGCTCCCTGACTGCAATTAGAAATTGAAGTGTCTGTTTTTTCCTTTTTTGCAGTTGGGTATTTCTAAATTTATGAAAGTACTTGTTCTAAAACACAAAACCGCACAGTGTTAGAGCACAACGATTGCATTCAGCTGCCTAATTACCCCGCCTCATGCATATTGTAACATTGTGCGCCTCGTAATAATATTATGTTTAGAAGCCGCTCATTACAGTGCACGTAAACTTTGCTACTGTCTCTATATATATGCTACGCGGCTCTTTTTACGAGTATGATTACAGAAAACAGCTGTTAGCTTACACTTTGGAATATTTTTGCACAATTTTGTCCGTCAAATGGCACTATTTATTTGACATCATTTACCGACTGAATTATATTTTGACGAATGATTTGGCGTAGGGGTAAGGTGGTATGCTAACTCCAAATGGTCTATTAAATTTTTTGCGTGCTTTTATATTTTTATTGATGATGAGCTGAAAGTCAATTATTCAGTTTTTGGTCAAAAATAAATCGTTTTGTTTTTCTGTATGTTTTTATTTTTTATTTTTATAAACGTCTGTCATGTCTAAGTATAATGATATGTGATTATTTTGAAAGTTTAGTTTGTCAGCGACACGAAAGAAGAAGAAGAAAAAGATTATAACTGACTATATGATTGTGATATTTAACTATAGCTGTAGTGTTTTACAAAGATGTATATTTTATTTTCACTTCTCATGCTCTAAAAGTACGCCAATATAGCCCTACGAAGCGGGACTAAAGAGACCACTTTAGTCCATAGGGAGTGAAAAGTAATTAGTTTTTATTTTCCTTCATGTGACATAGCCAGTAAATAATATGCTATTGTTTTTGAAGTGTGGACTAACTTCATTGCGAAAATGTTAAGAGTTCTGTCTGTTGTTCCATGGTTTTTCTACAAGGAAGGTGGCGCCATGTGTTTTAAATTGTTAATCTGTGACTTGTAAAAAAAAAACTGACCCGAAATGGAGTTTTTGGCGCCATTTTGGCGGGTTAGGTTAAGTGGATATTTTAATTAATCGCAGTTTGTTTCATAGTGGACTTTGTAACTCAAGATAGGTGTGGTTTTTAACCGACTTCTAAATCAAAAAGGAGGAGGTTCTCTATTCGTCTGTATGTATGTTTTTTTTTTTTTTTTTTTGTGTATGTCCACCGATTACTCGAAGACGGCTGAACCGATTGAAATGGTTCAAACGTTATTACATCAGGTTGGTTTCCAAGTTCCAAATTTTGAAATCGGTTCAGTAGTTTTCAGGAAATCTTGAAAATACTGTCGTTTTCGTTACCACTTTATGTGAATTTAATACGTATCTTTAGGCATAACTCCTTTGTTTATAAACCGATTTAGATGATTCTTGTTTTGTATATAAGGGGATACCTCAAGGTATTTTAACCGACTTCGAAAAAGGAGGTTTTGAGTTTGATCACATACCTATTTACCAGAAAACACGTAAATTGCCTGCACGATGCACTAAAAAGAGTGAAATAAAAATTATTTTTATGAAAAAATAAAACCGCCTTCTAAAAAACCACATCAAAAAAGTAAGAAATAATTCCTCACCAAATAAATAACGTAAGTACTTTGAAGTCGGGCGTGAAACATGTACAATTTTTTGTTGTTTTTGTTAAAACCCGCCCGACTTCAAAGTACTTACGTTATTTATTTGGTGAGGAATTATTTCTTACTTTTTTGATGTGGTTTTTTAGAAGGCGGTTTTATTTTTTTATAAAAATAATTTTTTGTGCCCCAAGTGTCTACGCAACTGGACGATATGCGGAATTGCGGAATGATTAAAATAGGCGCTATCTCGGTAAAGTGATGCCGAGTGTTTTATTATAGTGGTGACCACCTCAGCAAGAACTATCGAGAAGACTGGCTTGACACACTTGACGCTAAATACTCCAAGGAGCATTGGAATGTAACATTACCTTCTACATTCTTATAAAAACACAAGAAAATATAATAATTTAATAATACTCAAGAATTGGCAGTATGGGTAAGTGTCTTCGCCTGTCCTACAAAAAGGCAATTTTTTTTATTACTACTACTACTGACCGCGAAAATTTCAGAATTTATTCAATGTTTTTGTACTAAATTGACTATTTTTCTCGCACTCAAAGTGAAAAGTATACAGTTTGCACCTCGAGACTAAACGCAAACTTAATATACCCTAGGTTTCATAGACTCCCTCGCACGCTCGGGAGTCAAACCACCTCTAGTATATAATGGTTTCGTTTAGTCCATCGATAAAAATATACTTTTAAATGTTTAATGCATTTTTTTATAATCGTCTTTAATTGTGATTATTTAAAGATTATAACAAAGATATGTATTGTGATTGTGATATCTACCGTTACTTACATTAACGTGGTCTTAATTAATTTAATTTCTTAACGAACTAGTGGACGAACAATTTCTTGAATGTGGGTGGGAAATGGCTGGGGGTCAAATGGACTAGGACCGAAATGGACGCACCCATATTTGGGGTTGAAAGAACATGTCCATTTGTCCTGGTCGGGGTGTTTTCTATATAATATATAAAGTAGATACCTTTGTATTTACAACAAAAGTAAACAAGTACTTAAGTATATTATTTGTCCGTTATCTAGTTTTCACAACACAGTTTCTTAATGAATTAACTTATGAGCTAGATAACTGGTGATTGTAAGAAATTTAATTATAATATCTATTTATATATAAGAATAAACTTTAATTAAGTATGTGATTCAGTAATTATGGTCGATCATATATCTTAGGAACATATGACATTAAAAAAAAACAAAATCGGCCTTCCTCACCATCATCATTATTTACTACTAAAATAAAATATATAAATTTTCATTTCTAAAACTTGAAGTAGTATACCTACATAGGTAAAATCTTATATTTTTCAAGTAAGAATAAAATTAAACATCAAAGAGATAGAAAATGCCTGCAGTTTCTTTCCATGAAAAATAATTATAAATCCATTAAGAATGTTTCCACTGCCTCTCAAAACAACCGAATCAAAGTCAACAAGTTACTATAACAAGTAATTATATTCATACGTCATTCAAATATTTATAGAACCTACAAACTTTCTCACAACTATGACTCAATAAGACAAGTAAATATTTCTCTTTCAGATTTAGGCAGTTGAGTGTTATGAGATAAGATCATTCAAACATTTTCAAACGATATCTAGAAGATTATCGATATGAATTATTTATTATTAATTTAACAGTACCTACTTAAATGAAAACATTTGTGAAAACACTCATACAAGTATTTTTAATATGTCTGGAAATCACTAGAATTGAAATTAAAAATGCTTGGTATGAAGAGTTTTCTACAAGCAATGCCTCTCCCCACTGGTGACGCCCTTGGTTTGCTACACATAAATTGAATACTTGTAATTATATATATATTATTTCGTACGTAACGTACGTATTCGTACATAATAATATAGATATATGTACGAACGAATACAAATAACTGCTGAAATACTGTATTCAGCCGTGTGAACTCCAAACAATGTGACTAACGACGTATTCAAATCGAAAACCAGATTTACAACGCGGCAGTAGTTTATTTTTGGTACAACAGCTAACGAATTTTCTGTTACATGAAGAATTAAAAATTATATTATAATTGGCCATCAACTATGTAAGCTTTGAATCTTTGTTAATTTGTTATTATTGTGCTGTTGTTATCCTGAATACAGAATGTATTAAATATAATATAAAATTAAGAGTTATCGATTATGCAGCATTTATAAGTTAAAAGTTTTATTTAAACTTAAATAATATTGTTTCGCATAATAATTAAACACTGACCTTTTACAGAAAACCACCAAACGCTAAGTATAACTTTATATTTTTTTTATTTATTTATTTATTTATTAGACTAACATACTCGTACATATTATATTACTTACATTATAATATTATATTAATTAACGACTTTCGGCGTTTGTTATTAATTATTTCATATACTTAGTCATATACCTACCTATATGCTTTGAGTACCTATAAACGATAAGTCGAACACTGTGTAACTTTATTTAAGTAGGTTTATTAAGTGGTCCAGATTTTTTTATGAACAACACGACATGGTTCGTATCCATTATCGTTAAAATGCCTTCAACAACGTACTTATTGTCAACAAAATATTCTGAAGAGTTTCGTTGTCTTAATATTGTTAAAGGAAAATATTCTTAAGGGTTTCATGGTCATAATATTGTTAAACGTTGTTTTTATTTTACTGCTTAAAACCGTTTTTGTTGAAAGTTATCGAGAAGTTACGACTGAACTAACAAAATAATAAACGCTAGGAAAGTTTTAAAGCAATTATTGAGACTGTTATAAGTCCTTCATAAACATTCCATTCTGTGACCTTTATTGTCACAAAATATGCTGAACATTGTTTAAAATACATACTCGTATATCTCCTTTCAAAACACATCAAGTGAAAATATTTATTGGTTTTTATTACATACTAGCGGCTAGCGGTCCGCTCGCGACTTCGACCCCGTAGAATTGAGATATTCACTAAAGTTTCATTAATAAAACTCTGACCCCTTTTTATCCCCCTAGGAGATGAATTATCAAAAATCCCTGTATTGCTGCTCCCCTACACTCCCCAGGAAACATACATCCCAAATTTCAGCTTTTTTGCGCCCAGTAGTTTCGACTGTGCGTTGTCTGTCAGTCAGTCTGTAACGTAAAGCATATAATATGTTACGGGTCTTACTTACTATATCTTCTAGCATTTCCCGTAACATATATAATAGATATATAGATTCGCGAACGCCTGCGACAACGTTAGATCCAATAAAAATAACCAACGTTGCGAACGTCCGTCGGTCGCATCGCTAACATTAGCGGCGCGCCAAGCTACTTTATACCTTATTTATTAACCATCAAATACAAGACGGCGCGCGGCGGTGCGTCGTCGCCGATTTCAGCTGTACGAAATCGCAACGCGTGTTAAACGCAACCTATGTTTTACTAAAATAGCAAAATCCACAAATCTTGCACTCTACCAAATTTACAGCTGTCCAAGTGGTAAATCCAACTCTTCATTACAACTAATAAAGTACGAAATTCTGGAAACTAAAATATTCGTAACTTTCGAGATAATTTTTTTCTATGTAACTAATCAAATATCGTGGTTATTAAATTATCAAAATCTGCTCGATACGATCTTAATGTAACGCAATATTAAAGAAATTATGTATTTCTAATATCATAAAAGTTCTTAAGTTATATGTACAAAAGAAAAAAAACGGCAATTTCATTCTTTAACCCCTATTATTAAGTAAAAAAGTTTGAATAGTTACATAGGTACTAGAGAGTTTTAAACAAGCATGATTTTCAAGATGTAAAATGGTAAACATTAATAATTGTAATAATAGAAATTTCCTATTCGAAAGCAAATAAACATTGCGTTGATGCATGTTGTTGTATACGTCGGAAAACCCTACTTGTTTCTTCCTTGTATTTATCTAAACAGATCGTGATAACTACTCGACAAAGGTATAAAAGCGATGATTGCCACTGAATATCGAAGTAACAATAGGTGATCGAAGCGACAATATGGTTGTTATTGTGAATAAACTCGCTCTTCTGGCACTGGTAAGAAAACCTTATTTTAAATTATTTCCATTTGACACATTCATACCAAGGTAACCCAACAGGTTCTTAATATTTTGTTTGTTAATTCGATATCAATAGTTTGGGTTTTGCGTTAAAAAGCAACATTTTTAATTTTTGGTCATTTTTCAAAGAATGTTTAATTTTATCATAAAAACCCGTAGGTACTTACTACACAGCGAATTCAGGATAAAGTTTAATAAATCAGAAATACATTTAATCACTCACAAGAATACTGAATTTTCTGTGTCAAATTGTAAAAGAAAGCCTTAGGAAAATTTCACAATTTCTAAATTCCATCATTTTCTGATATTTTGCGGAGATATTTAAGACGGGGCGTCACAATGTTCTGTTAAAAATGTTACTTTTTAAATTAAACTTATATGTGTCGCAGGGATTTTGTCAAAGTCGTGATATTATAATTCCACTAGTGAAATTAGCTCGCAGCCGTGTGCATACTGTCTCGTACTGTCTATTTATAATTTAACTAGTGGAATATCACGAGAAATTATAATTTCACTAGTGGAATTATAATATCACGACTTTGACAAAATCCCTGCGACATATTATGTAGTTACTACTTACAATTTTAACACGACTGCCGAAAAACGAGTGTAGGTAACGTGTTTAGGGTTAATGTATGTGAGTTTCTTTACACCATAACTTTTGAATGCCTATTAATTATTATGTATAAGTACTTACATGAATCATATGTTATGTCATCCCGAGTAATATATATTTTTTAAATACTTAGGTATTTATGGCGATCGTGGCGCGGTTTCTCTTTTTTCTTCAATTATAGCAAAATGGGTATCAAATGAAAGTCCTTGACGAGTACATTTCAAAAATATATAATTTGTGTACATTATCACTAAAAGGAATAAACTAATTATTTAAAAACAAGACTGCCAAAATCGAAGAAAAAGTAAAAAAACAAGCTCTCATTTCAGTCGGGGGACGACTGCAATAAGACTGCAGAAGATACATTAATTCGCAAGAAGCTGAAATTTTTTTAAATTGTTCAAAACATGATTAAAATGTATGTCGATCGATGTCAAATGTAAAAAATGGGTATTTCGCGACTTTCAGCAAAACGATACGTTTTATCATTTAAAAGTAGCTCTGACAAAAATTATGGACCAATTAATTATCTAAAAAAATGTATCTTCACTCTTATTTTTTGGTCTAATTTAACCGGACTATAAAAGGCTTTTCAATTTTGGCAGTCCTGTTTATAAAAAATTTTTTTTTCGTTCAGCCATAAACTATGGTTCATAAATCAAGTGAGTTATTTAGAAACACTCTTGCAACATTGTTACCTTTGTTTTCATAACTGAAGGTATATTATAAAAATATACTCGTCTTATCTGCAACATGAAAGAATACGAAATTATTTAGAAAGCTTTGACGAGACATATCACTTTCTAGTTTAAAATTTGTTTTATAACACAAATTCCTTATTGTTTGTGTATTATATTAGTCTGTATTTATCACAAGTTCAAAATGTCTATGTCTTTATTCACGAATAAGTACGAGTACCTAACCTACCTATATTGAGCAGATTTTAACACAACACCTCCTTCATTACAGTGCGCCGTCATAGCCTCAGTGGCCAGCCAGGTACCCCAAAGAGGTCCTCACCAGAACCAAGGTCGCATCCGTCGGCAGGCTGAGGAGGCCCAAGAGGATGGGATGCCGAACTGGGTACCGTGTGACTACACCACTACTCCGGCCATATCTTGCGCGGATTGCAACACACGTATGATCTGCAAGCCAGTTGGAGGGCTACTGAAGCAATGCAGGAATCCGTTCAGACCTTACTGCAACAATGGCATCTGCTCTCCGGCCCCGGCTGATGGTTGTTAAACGATTCTTAAATAAAAAAATTGAATAAAAATGCAATAATGTTGGTTCCTTTCATCCGTCCTGAAATAAATTATTTTTAGTTGAAAATGATTATACGAGTATTTTATGTTTAAATAATCAATCCAAGAAAAAAATCTTTCCGTGTTCTGTGAATCAATCATTCATAATATTTACTGACTTATTTAATTATACCTAATTACCCTATCTATTAATTTGTTCCTTTTCTCATAAGTTCCTTGTAACTTGAGATTCAAGAGAATGGGATGCCGAACTGGGCTACTGAAACCATGTAGGAAGGAATCCGTTCAGACCCAAATGCAACAATGGCATCTCCTATGCTACCCCGACTAACAGACGATTATAATAAATTATGTTATATTACGATTACGACAAGACTGAAATTTTGTCCACGGTCGCCTCCGAAGAGTATCTACCGTTTTATACCGCTTATATTCGCTTCGATCGACCTGTGTTATTGTTGATCGAAGGCTTCGCGATTATTCTAACACGATTCTTGTTTTATTCTGAAAAGTTTCGAATTCCCGTAAAGTCCCGGGACTTTGATTTGATCGTAGGCTGTCTCGTGTCCCGGGCCTTTGAAATTGTCGAGACTTCCCAAACGCTAGTCAACAGCATTATTTATTGATTTCGTTCTGTTTCGAGCGATAAAAGGTTCATTGCTCCGTCGAGGGGGTAACAATAGTATACCTACTTAATTTTTGCATTCACAATGTAATTTTTATTATTGAAAATTAAGTAGGTATTTGAAAATGTTATCCCGTTCATGGGATCAAGTACTTACCCCGTACAGCTATTTTCTATCGCAATTTTGTAAACACGTGGAATTATTTCTTGCAATTTAAAACCACGCGAAATATTAAGAATAAAAATTGCAATTAAAAAATCACGGCGTATGTTTTAATTTGTTACACTTATTGGTAAAATCCTCCAAATTGAACATAATAATATGAGCGTAGGCGGAACGTTGATATCAAAATGCCAAATAAAAGAACAAAGTTTCTACTTAATAAAAATTCTTTCAATGTCGTACGTATCGATATCTAAGATTGGAACCCATGTCAAGCGTTCAATGTATGGAACACCAGCTACAAAAACGTTATATGGGTTCAAGTAGCAATAGAATGGAAATGTTTCTCGTTTTGATAGCATTTTACTTCGATGCGTATTTTTTATTTTCGGGCCACAAATTATATAGACTAGTACAGATAGGAATCAAGCCTTATACAGTGCCACAAGCTTTCCTGTTCCGGTGACAGCCGTGACAGAGGAGCCACTTGCAATACCAAATTAGCTGTCAAAATGGACTGTCGTATGAAAACTGTTTTAGTTCCAAAGATAATCACCGGAACAGAAAAGCTTGCTGCACTATAGCGGCCGTTTGTTAGTGAATGACGGACCCCGATTAGATTTTGACAACATAGTGCTGCCAGAACTATCGACCCTTGATTCGTTATCGATAGTTGTGCAAATCATCGACGTTTGGTACAACCCTAGTAATATACTATTTTAAATTCTGCTCAAATAAAAAACACATTTGATGAAAGAAGGCATTTATTACTTGACATTATAATTTTATCAAATACAAAGAACATAAGTATAAGTTGAGATTTATACAAGACAAAGAATGAGAGTAATGAAATTACTTATTAAATTGACTTTATAGATAAACTAAGAAATATAAATACTTTATCAGCCACAAGAAAAATTAAACTGCTTGCAAATATTTATTATGCACAAATGCTAATGCTATTTTTCCTAGTAGTTTTATTTAGTATCTGCCATTTCATTATTCACTGTTAATATCACTTTAGTTTCAATGCAAGACGCAATAACCTAATTCTAATAGTTAAACATTTAATGCAGTAAGTAATCAATATAGCAACTAACAGCAGTAATTTGCACCATAATTCTGATTTGATAACTTATAACCGCAAGAATAGGCAGACACGGGCATCTTCGCAGCACTCCACGAACCTCGTTGAGACTCAAGTTATCTGAAAAGATTAGATTTGGTTAGTATAGATTCTACATATTGTTACTATAATCTGCCATAACATTTTATAAACAAATAAGTGATAGTTGAACTGAAAAGTTTGTAAATCAAGAAAGAGTAGTGTGTATATTTCATATTTCATATAAAGCACATTTTGTTTGTTGTGCCGTTATGCACAAGTTATAGAATATCAATGTTTATAGTTAATAACTGTTATTAAGTAGATAAGCTTTGTACATAGACTGATGAGAGGTAGTATATATAATTAAGTAAGATCTAAGATAGTAGGTAGCAGTAACAGTTATAACATACCTAGTCATAAGACAATCACAATAAACCATCATTCGTACCGACAACAATCATATATTATCCCACCGGTACATTTGTTATAATTCTGTTCTGTTTGTCAGAATCAGAAATATGAATTTGATGATAAGGCATTTTAAATGTTTTGACAAAGTTATTGAATTACTTACACTGTTATTTTCTCTTGACTTGGTATTAACAACTTCACTAAATTGAAACTTGTTAAATGTGACAACTGATTATTTAAATTTAATCCCAAGTAATCTACTGTGCTTTATCATTATCACCATATGATATCACTTCTAAATGTATATTGAAAATGTATATTTTTTAACAAAACTAATCAATAATTAATTACACATACCTACTTACATTCATATAAAAAGAATTAACAAACATTACCTACCTTTCATTCATAACTTCTTCTTCAACATGTCAATGACAAGTACAAAATCATATGTTGTTGGCCCAAAACTGTGCCACTCTCACCGCATTATCTGCAGCCAACATGAGGTCCTCACGCGTGCAGGTGTCCGGGCATGCATGCAGAGCAATCAATGAGGTGGGCCATGGTCTGTGGAGTGTAACCACACCTGCACGCGAGATCCGTGTTACTGATGAAGCCCCACCTGGACAGGTTGTCTTTACTTCGACCAACTTGGGTACGGAGTCTATTTAAAGATCTCCATAATGATCTGGGAAGTTCAAGGCCAGGAGGGAGCTTTTCCTGGATGAGCACATATGGGTGTGGAAGGGTAGCAGAGTTTTCCCACAGTTTAACTTTGGTTAAAGAGGCCTCCGTGGTGCCAGGCATGACGCACTTGTAAAAACTATTGCGACTCTTTAGCCTTTGATAAATTTCTTAACTTTCTGAGAAACCGAATCTTCTTTACTCCGGTTAAGTTGTGAACTGTATTTTCTTTTGTTTTGGTTAGTTTTAAGAAATACAAAGTTGCCTCTTGGAATTACCTAAAACAACAAAACTCAAATTTAGGTTAATGTAATAAATAATTGATACCTAAAACTACGGAAATAGATTTACTTACGTGTACCGAAGGCATTTTCGAATAATGTATCCATATTTCTGTAAAGAAATATCTGAGAAAAAGTGGAAAAACATCTTACGAATACTAGAAAACCGAAATGAGTAAAAAAACACAAACTAAATAAACGTCATCTTGAAATTCTTGAAAAAAGTGACAGCCTTAATTTTAGCCAATGGGGGCACCCCAACAAAATGGCGGTCTTAATTATAGCCAATGAATGGGTATCGGGGCTACCGGCCACTAAGTTTTGACCTATTCTATGGGTGATTCCAACGCCTGTTTCGGGCAACGACAATTTTGCCACCAGTAGGTATTGTTTTTAGTTAGTGTTTTTTTGTACCACTACTTAGTAAATGCTTATATAGGTACTAAAGGAAACGGGTTAACGAGATTTCGCCCCCATAAACTTAGATGTTTAATTCTTTGTAATATTTCTCAGATAATATTTCTAAACTTTTAAAGACCTTTTGTTTTTACTGTTAAAGAAACCTTAACAACATTTTATTAATTATCATAACATATATTATGTAGTTCTAGGCAGACCTCAGGAGAATCATAAAATTTTTATTTTTTTTAAACTAGTCTTCCGCCCGCGGCTTTTCACGCGTGGGCTACACGACGTTATCCCGCAAGAATGGGATATTTTTCCAAGATAAAAAGTAGCCATATATGTTACTTTTTATCACTCTCCAGCTCCCAAACTATCCCCATGCCAAAAATCACGTCGATCCGTTGCTCTAGAAAAACACACAAATCCACAAACACACTTTCACACTGCTTCCACATTTATAATATTAGTATGGACGTCATAGTAGGTTGGTTCCGACCAACTTCTTAATAAATGGGAATCACAAAAAATTAAGCAATAATTCTCAAACGTTTCTTTAAAAACCAGAGAAGTAATTTCAACATAGCCTAAAATATCGGTATTGTTTCAACATGGAAAGTTTATACAACCGTTTGCAAAGTACCAGTTCTAATTTCCTTGCAAACATTCAGAACAGAAGCCTTTAATGTTCCTAAAGGATGAATGTTTACAGAGAGCACGCTCTTAACAATGTTGACTTCGGATCCATGTCACATCACTCTGTAATCCAGACGGCTTTGTGTTTCCAGACCTCATCTTTTGTGGAACCTCATACTTCACGCTTTTATGAAATATCCAATTTAAAGTCCGATATCTAGCGGAGGAGTGAGCGGAATGTATAAGTTACAGTCTTCCGGCCGCGGCTTCGCCCGCTTGGACTACACGACATTATCCCGCGGGAATGTGATATTTTTTCGGGACAAAAAATAGCCATTCTCTTAAACTATCCCCATACCAAAAATCACGTCGATCCGTTATTCCGTTTTGATATAGACGGACAAACAAACAAACAAACCAACACACTTTCACATTTATTATTAGTATGGATTTGTTTGCAGAAGAGAGAAAAATAAAGAATTATTACTTATAACTAGGTTTTCTCTTTTTCAATGAATACAGCTAACGAGATTTCGTCTTTTACAAAAATATAAGAGCGCGCTTTAGCAATGTTGACTTCTGATCCATATAATGTAACCGAGACGGCTTTGTGTTTCTGGACCTCATCTTTTGTAAAACCTCATGTCGGATATCTTGCTGTGGATAGTGCGGGATTTAAGTAAGTAAGTACTTATTCATTCTTCGTCTGAAAAAATGAAAAATAATAAACAAAACTAGACTTTTTATCTACATATTTAGATCAATTTAAATAAATAAAAAGTCTAAGCGAGATTCTGGTACTGAAATTTTTATGCAAAATTTACGTGAGTCGCTTCAAAAACAACAAAATGAAACCTCAAAAGTTAAAAAAGGTTTTTTATGACATTTAAGTTTTGTAGCTGATAATGTGAAAAATATAGAACTAATTTGAAAAATATTCCATCAGGTAAGTCCTGGGACTTTTGGTAGCGTCTTCCTGGCAGGTGTCTGAAACATATTCCAAAAGATCCCGCTTAGTAATTATGAATGTCCGAGTTTGCTAAGAAATTGGTCTAATTTGACAGTTTTTCCAGGATATCCCGGCTATCCCACCCGGGAAGTCCTGGGACTTTCGGGAGCGTCATCCTGGAAGGTGTCCGAACATTACAAAAGGTACAATTTAGTAATTTTAAATGTCCGGGTTTGGTCAAAAATTGGCCTAATTTGACTGGGCTGACTTATGAGACACGCACGGTATCACATTCTACCCTTGCAGGAAAGGAGAAGCATTGCGGATATTGTTATCTATGTAAAAATAGTACAAAACTTCATAGATGCGCCTGATTTACTTTCATTTTGTTTAAATTCAAACAGGACCGAAATAAGGCGGCCTGTGTACCTGAGTATCCCTCGGTGCACTACCAAGTATAGGCAAGACACATGTTTCATAAGATCTGCAAATTAAATAAATAAGCTGGATGTCTATCCTGAACTCGATTTATAAAATTAAATAACTTCAAAAACACATTGGCTATCTCCTAGTTTTCTCTTACTGTTTAGTTAATATTATATATATCTTGTTTTTTTTTACTGCTTACCTAATTATTTAAACATTATGATCAAGCAACCTTTTAAGGGTTCCGTGCCATAATGCTTAAAAGGAACCCTTATGGTGCGACACAGAGTCGCACCATAAGGGTTCCTGTCTGTCACAGCTGGAAATTTGGAATAATTAGAGATGACGTTTGCCCGACTATTTTGTAAATTAGAGAGAAACAAAAATGTATAATTTTTTGCAACAGGGAATGAAAGGGGATCTTAAAAATTCAAAGTGGGGCTACTAAGGCATATGGGGTATCATGAAATAGCGCTGCTTGCACATTCTCAAACAACGTTTCTTTTTTTTAGGCCGCATATTGATGGAAAATTAAAAAAATGATCGTTCCCCCTTAAGCTGAACTGAAGCGATACATTTTGAGTTAGAGAATTTTATTGCAAGCACAAAGAAAATTAACAATTGATTAATTGGTTTGGTTTGACGACCGATTTGGCGCAGGGGTAGGCTACCCACCTTCTGCGCCAGTGGTATCGGGTTCGATTCCCGAACATGACAAATATTTGTGTGCATGAACATGTCTATTTGTCTGGGTCTGGGTGTTAACTATGTATTTACAAACAAAAAGTATTTAAGTACTTATATATTTATCCGTTATCAACTTTTCAATTATAAAGTTTCTTAATGAAATTAACATGGGCTTAGATAATTGGTGTAAATGTAAGAAGTTATTATTATTATAAGTATTATTGTATATTATTAATTAGTAAACGTAACCACAACATCTAACATTTAATCAACTGTAATTGTGCAAAATCACAATTAACAATTAGTAACATTTTAATTGTAGTAGTAGGGTAGTACCACAGTTTAAGCAATCTTTCTATACAGTTGGACGACGCCCTTGAAGTTGGGCGATGCCGACGCCTGTATAGGTATTTACGTAAGTACGTAAGGGTTGTCACTTTAAAATGTGACGGTGGACCTTTTACGACCCCGGGTGGGTACATTGGTATTGCGATATTAAATTAATAAAATATAATAATTAATATAATTAATAATGCAAATGCAATGTCAAAAATATTAAAAAATCCAAGATGGCGGCCAACTTTTTTGTTAGCAGGCCGATTACAATGAAACTCAGTTTCTGGTTCTATTTTGACAAGAAAATAGCAACGCAATGTTAAAAATATAAAAATCAAGATGGCGGCCAACTTTTTTGTTTGCAGGCCGATTTCAAAAAAACTCAGTTTGTGGTTCTATTTTGACTAGAAATCAGCAACAATGTTAAAATATAAAAATCCAAGATGGCGGCCAAATTTTTTGTTTGCCGATGTCGATTTTGATGAAACTTGGTTTTTAGTACAATTTTGACAAGAAAATAACAACACAATGTCAAAAATAAAAAAAAACCAAGATGGCGGGCAACTTTTTTTTTGTAAGCCGATTTTGATGAAACTTAGTTTCTGGTTCTATTTTGACAAGAAAACAGCAACGCAATGTAAAAAATATAAAAATTCAAGATGGCGGCCAAATTTTTTGTTTGTGAGCCGATTTCGATGAAATTCAGTTTCTGGTACTATTTTGACAAGAAAACAGCAACAAAATGTTAAACATATTAAAATTTCAAGATGGCGGCCGACTTTTTGTTTGTGGGCCGATTTTGATAAAACTCGGTTTTTTTGTACTATTTTGACAAGAAAACCGTTCTTAACACAGTGTAAAAAAATACAAATGGTCAAGATGGTGGCCGTTTTTTGTTTTTGTTTCTCTCTTTTCGCTTATTAAAATATAACAGGTTTTTATTTGACAGCTTGAGACAGAGTCAAGTATCATCATCATCATCATCATGTCAAGTAAAAGATTTAATTAATTATTAATTTGCTTTAACACAAGCACAGTAAATTACGACGTAACATCCTTCGTAATTTACTGTGTTTTTGACAGTTGTAAACCCTATTTAAAAAAAAATAAGTAAATAAAATAATAATTGATATTAAGTTACAGAGTTTGAAAATAATTATTGTGACATGGGATGATTTTGATATATAGACGAAGGCGCTTTAAAGGTTAAGAAATATGAATCGGTTTATTTCCAATCTGAATATTTTTCTTTAACAAAACTTCAACCCATTCAAACGTCAGGAGTAGGTCAAATTTACCTTGCAAAATTTCATGGCCGACAGACAGACAGATACAATTATAGGTGAAACTAAATAAAACATATAATATATTTTATTTTGATACTTCTAAAATGCTTACCATAATTATTTATTTTGCAACATTTATGTATATATAATTTTGCGTTGCTGTTGCCTTGTCAAAATAGTACCAACAATCGAGTTTTATCCAAATCGGCTCACTAATTAAAAGTTGGCTGCTAGCTTGAGTTTTTTTTCGACATTGCGTTGCTGTTTTCTTGTCAAAATAGAACCAGAAACTAGGTTTGATCAAAATCGGCTTACAAACAAAAAAGTTGGCCGCCATCTTGGATTTCTAATATTGCGTTGCTGTTTTCTTGTCGAAATAGTACCAGAAACTGAGTTTCATCAAAATCGGCTTTCAAAAAAAAAGTTAAGCGCCATCTTGGTTTTTTTTATTTTTGACATTGCGTTGTTGTTTTCTTGTCAAAATTGTGCTAAAAACCAAGTTTCATCAAAATCGGCTCACAAACAAAAATGTTGGCCGCCATCTTGGATTTTTAATATTTTTAACATTGCGTTGCTGTTTTCTTGTCAAAATAGTACCAGAAACTAAGTTTCATCAAAATCGGATTACAAAAAAAAGTTGGCCGCCATCTTGTTTTTTTTTTATTTTTGATATTGTGTTGTTGTTTTCTTGTCAAAATTGTACTAAAAACCAAGTTTCATCAAAATCGGCTCACAAACAGAAAAGTTGGCCGCCATCTTGGATTTTTAATATTTTTAACATCGCGTTGCTGTTTTCTTGTCAAAATAGTACCAGATACTGAGTTTCATCGAAATCAGCCTGCAAACAAAAAAGTTGGCCGCCATCTTGGATTTTTTATACTTTTATCATTGCGTTGTTGTTTTCTTGTCAAAATTGTACTAAAAACCAAGTTTCATCAATATCGGGTCACAAACAAAAAAGTTGGCCGCCATCTTGGATTTTTAATATTTTTAACATTGCGTTGCTGTTTTCTTGTCAAAATAGTACCAGAAACTGAGTTTCATCGAAATCAGCCTGCAAACAAAAAAGTTGGCCGCCATCTTGGATTTTTTATACTTTTAACATTGCGTTGTTGTTTTCTTGTCAAAATAGTACCAGAAACCAAGTTTCATCAAAGTCGGCCCGCAAACAAAAAAGTTGGCCGCCATCTTGGGTTTTGGAAATTGCCTTTTTTTTTAGATGAAGATTTGCACGCACACACACTACATATCGAATGCACCATAATATTAATTTAAAAATAAATTATAACGATAAAGACGTGATAGCCCTGGAAGACTTGTCCCGAGTTAGTATGAACGGCGTTGTATGTAACTCGGGACAACCACTCCCCCGTCTCACCCCGCAAGCCCCGCACGATTGACCTGTCTAGACGTCTCCGTCGGCCTACTGTATGAAAAGTTGCTTATTCTGTGGTAGTACTTAGTTAACAATTAATTAATTATTAATCGTGATTTCCTACAATTAACAATTTATTGATTTTCAATTGTTTTGTGAATTTTAATTGAAACTAACAATTAAAAATATACTGCCTGTGGTGTGGAAGGGTGTAACATGTGATATACGGGTAGGTACCATACCATGAGAAAGAGAGGCGAGAATATTATTGTGCTCTCTGGTCTACAAAATAAATGTTAATAACCACTTGCAACTTTTTTCTAAAATCTTAAAATATTGGTCAATACATAATTTAAAATACAAATACAAATTGGACATAAATGCAGGATAATGTAAGTATTTTTAACCGACTTCTAAATCAAAAAGGAGGAGGTTCTCTATTCGTCTGTATGTATGTTTTTTTTTTTTTGTGTATGTCCACCGATTACTCGAAGACGGCTGAACCGATTGAAATGGTTCAAACGTTATTACATCAGGTTGGTTTCCAAGTTGGTCCCATTTTTTGAAATTTTGAAATCGGTTCAGTAGTTTTCAGGAAATCTTGAAAATACTGTCGTTTTCGTTACCACTTTATGTGAATTTAATACGTATCTTTAGGCATAACTCCTTTGTTTATAAACCGATTTAGATGATTCTTGTTTTGGTAAAAAGGGGATACCTCAAGGTATTTTAACCGACTTCGAAAAAGGAGGTTTTCAGTTTGATCACATACCTATTTACCAGAAAACACGTAAATTGCCTGCACGATGCACTAAAAAGAGTGAAATAAAAATTATTTTTATAAAAAAATAAAACCGCCTTCAAAAAAACCACATCAAAAAAGTAAGAAATAATTCCTCACCAAATAAATAACGTAAGTACTTTGAAGTCGGGCGGGTTTTAACAAAAACAACTAAAAATTGTACATGTTTCACGCCCGACTTCAAAGTACTTACGTTATTTATTTGGGTAGGAATTATTTCTTACTTTTTTGATGTGGTTTTTTTTAAGGCGGTTTTATTTTTTATCTATAATAATCGATACCTATGTATTGAATTTTATTATATTGTAGGTACTCTTTCTTAATCGTTTGATTACGTATTGGCACATAAAGTTAATTGTTATATAAATCAATTTAACAAATCAATTGCAATTATTTTAATTGGGAGTAACGATTAACTTACATCAATTCAAATAATTTATTTGAAAAGTGCCATTAAAAGTGTAATTGCGATTAATTTTATTACTTATGTATGAATAAATAAATAATTAATTAAATTGAAATTCCTTTTTTAAATTCAATTAATAGTTTGATTGAAAAATTTTATGATTTACGCCCAACGCTCACCTCCGGGATTTGCATTAAGTTTTTATTAAATGGAAAGTTAATTTTGAGCCTGACTGACGGCAGTCAGTTTTACATTCAGATGTTTTATAATAACTATATCAAAGAATATATACATACGTAGGTGATATGCCCCAAACCACAGCCTTCTCTTTCGTCTAGAGAAGGCTGTGCCCAAACGAATCAATTGTTTTGATAATATTCTTTGTTTAATTAACTAAGATCTTTTATTTATAAATTCGTCTCTAACAGTATTCTAAACACCCGACGATATAAACTTTGATTGTGATAAAAGTTCGAAACAAGTTATCTATACCCTTATTATTAAGAATGACACGTAACGTGATTCTTGGATGGTTAATCGTGCTGCTGGTAAGATCTTTAAAATTCACGTTGAAAAATTTAGGTCTATTTCGGCGAAGATGCCATAAATTTAGTATCAGAATTTTAAATTTTATAAGAAATAATAATTATTTATTGAGATAACCTAATCTTTATTTTACAGGTTACACCTCTTGCAGTATTAAACTCTACTAGCGAACTAAATAATAACACATCTACCGAAATCAAATCGCATATTTCCTTTATAGAAACAGTGGTCCAAAAAGTGAAATCTGTTATTACTTACCTTGGCAGTATCAGTATATTCCCGACATTCGCTTCATGTAACTTTAATTATCAGGTAAGTAAAAATACCAGTTAAATATAATTGTAATAATCAGGCGATCAGGCAGACATTTCGGCGATTCAAAATGTATTAAGCGATTAAGGCGCTACTCGGAAAAAGTATGGACTCTTTGATATAAAACTATAGGAGGGTTAGAGTTGTTATAAATCTGGTAATAAGATATATATTTCTTCATACCTTTATCTAGAATCGTATAGTTTCAGAAACACGATTGTATGATTTTGGCTCAACACTTTTTATTTTCGAAAATACCTCTAAAAAATAAGAAATATAAAGATTATTCCTAAATGGGGATACATATACTATTGAAAATTGGTTTAATTAGTGGACACCAATAATATTTAGGATAGTATAGAAGCATTTTTTAAAAATCGCTATAGGTTTTGAATACGATTTTGTGTTTTTTTTGCGTAATCGGCAAAATCGGTCTCGCTCCCGCGCGCGTCGTTTTCTCATTGCTATCTCGCTTTAGCATAATTTTTCCGAGTGTCGCTTTAACTGTAGAAGTTTAGACTGCATCAAATAAGATAATTCTTTTTTGTTGTATTTGGTATTGTTTCGAACTCAGACTTGCGACTATATCGGTCTCCACTAAAGAATTTATTTTATAATTAACGTAGGTATAACGATTTATTGTAAGTACAAGATATACAAAATTAATGTGAAAACTTCTTTAGCGGCGTTGTGCACTTTTTGTGATGGGTAAAAAATGTTTAACTCGCGTCAGGATCACGTGACCGTCAGATCGTAAATTCGTAAGACGGACACGTGACCTAAAACTGTTACAATCTCATTAGAATACGAAAGCAAAGCACCGTTTCCAAAGTTTGCACTCCGGGAGTGCCGGCAGAATTTGAAGTGAAAGGGGCTCCCTAAACTTTTTCACTAAAAAAGGAATTTGACAAAAAAAATACTGACTAGATTTGGACCGAGGTCTTCTGGCTTCAATGCCGCCCGTTTTCTAAACTGAGCTATCACAACTTTGGAAACGGTGGCGAAATTTGCCTTTGTATTCTAATGACATTATAATATTTGTAACAGTTTTTCGATCAAGTCACGTGTCCGTCTTACGAATTTTCGATATGACAACATCGATAGGTATCACAAAAAGTGCACAATTCCGCTAAAGTAGTTTTCACTCCAAAAAACGGTTAAAATCTGAATATTAGGAACAGAGATAAGGGTGCGCGCGAGACGACGGAAAATAGGCGAGTGACTGAATTGCGATGCGATCTTAGGGTCGGCTTCGGTGTGGTCTCATTCGTTCGCTCTTCCATTCAGTCGATCCTTGTTCATCCTTCGTGCACTTTTATGAGTTGTAGACGTAGATGGCGCCAACAGGTATTATCAGGACAAGGTTTATATAAATAGTAGATTATACACCGAGGGGATATAGCACTGTTTTATGTCAAGGGTGCGATATTGAATCCTGAGCAAACGAAGGACTCCAGATTTAACTCCCGAGCGTAGCGAGGGTGTTACGAGTTAATTCCTGAGCAAAGTGAGGGAATTCTAACGGAGTCCAGAGTGCAGCGAGGGATTCAAGCTCGCCCAAGACGCAAACAGCTTTATCCCAAAAGAGAGTTCTCTACTTTTCTCACCTTTTGCGAGATAGATACTAGCACCTCTGAACTCCTTGGAGCCTTCAATCAAACGACATTGTTCGCGTGCGTGTACAACGTTTTATTAAAACTTAAATAAAGTACCTACCTTATTTAAAAAAAACGTACAAATTGTAATTTTTCAACTTCAACCTCCTGCTAATACTGCCACAGGGTAAAAAAAACCTTGTATAGTCCTCTGTGATAGTGCAGCGTTTTGCAACACTCGCGGCTTTTGTTTTATTTTCTTTGTTTTGCGTTTATGGCTTGTAGTGGTCAGTTCGATTTTCCAATCTCATTATTAACCAGCGGGTCATAATATTGTACTATCTCATTATAACCCGCTGGTTAATAATGACTTACTTTAGGTGAAATTCATGATATATAATTGGGCAATATCGAGCATGTGGTGTGAAATAAGTAGTATATTTTATTACGAGGGACTAAACGAAGCCATTTTATACCAGAGGTGGTTAGACTTCAAAATTTATTAAATGTTTTTGTTCTAAATTGTTTTTTTTTCTCGCACTCTAATTTGAAAAGTAATTTGCACCTCGAGACTAAACGCTAACTTAAGGTATATTATACCTTCCGTTTCACTGACTGCCTCGCACGCCACAGAGTCAAACCACCTCTGGTACATTCATCTACGTTCCCGTTTCCGTGGAAATATTGAGAAAAAAAGTAGCTTATTTGCTATTCCAGGCTATAATCTGACTATTACCAAATTTCAAATTTCATCAGCCATTTCGCCGTGATTAAGTAACAAACGTCCTAACTTTCGCATTTATAATATTAGTGAGATTGCAAACTAGCATAGTGAACATAATAACTTAGACTTTATCTCTAATTAAAGTACGTTTTTTAATTCGGTGCAAAAAAAAGAAAACAGTATTACCATATTAAAACTCTATATTCACATTCGGTAGAATTCTTTATTTGTGAACGACATTGCCGTTAATTCAAAACATGCTTTGACTGGATAGATATTTGTTTAACATTATTAATAAAAGTAAAAAAATGGAAATTACTCTTACGTAAACAACAAAATAATTTTTCGAAGGGATGTTAGATGGATATTTTTTTCACGTACTAGCAACACGCAGGCACAAAATATTTGTGACGCAGGGGTGACAAACCTACTTTAACATGTGTGTGATTATTTGATTGATTTTGATTTGTATTTTGTTTACTTTACGTGGGCTCCTATCTGCTTCGCGTACAGTGCTTCTTTTACATTATTTTGTAGATTTCTTCTTGTTTCTGTTATTGTTTTTGTTTATTGTTAAGTTTGAACCGTTGTTACTTGTTACTATTGTGTCTGTACTATTACTATCTAACCCATTTTGCATCATTTTATGCGCTTTACCCCAGGATATAGTTTTTATAAGAAGATTTTAACAAAATCTGTAAAACCAAAACCTCACAATAAATTTGGTTTAAAAGAGACTTGAAGAAAAAGGTTTACGACACCCTTTTGCCAAAGTCAAATGTGAAAGTGACATTATTTTTTTTTTTGCACCGAATTAATAAACGTACTTTAATCAGATACATTTTTTTTCAGCCTGTTCTAAGCTGCTACAACAACCACCAAGTGCTGCGTTGCTTACCAAATAACCTGGGCCTTATTACCAACTGCATCGGCGGATTCCAATACTGTAGAAATGGCCGCTGTTCGCGAATACCACCGAATATGATAATATATTCTCGTAATATGAAAAACACCACGCTTTTACCAAATGTCACGATCACTAGAACCACTGCTAGGGATGGAAAACTTACCACCTTTATTAATGGCCGAATTTCACCTTCCACTTCAAATACCTAATAAATATTGTTAGTACCTATTTTAAAAATCTAAATAAATGTATTAGAACACTTCGATTTACTGGTGCCTCAATTAATCTTACCTTTACCTAAAATGACTCAGTGTTTGTGTCGCACAAGCTGTAGTTACAAATGAAATAATGCAATTACTAATATCCACGTGCCTCCGACGAGAGGGGTTTTTGCAGTACACATATTAATTATAATATCAATATTTGCATTATCGTTACATGCGTGATACCTTCTCTAAGACACTACCCCTTCAAAACAAGAAGATGGTAAATAGCTGCTCGAAGAATAACCTCATTAAATTAGAATAGGACAAAATCATGGCGTAGTAGTCTATTATGCATATTAATATATATAAACATACTCCTCGCGATATTACACACAGACCAAGGAGACAAACAGAAATCAACATGGCCTCCAAATCTTTGATCTACAGCATTGTTGCTTTGGTAAGAAGAGATACTTTTAATTTAAAATGACTATACTGAAAACGTACTTCACTAAAATAATCTTTTCCTTACAGGCTATTTTCAACTTTGTGATTGCCGAGGAGTCTTCTCAAAGAGCCGGCTGGCAATTCCCATCGATAGGCGGTACTGGATCTTTCAGCTACGGAAGCATCGAGTTCCCTAATTTTGGAAGCCCTGATTCCAGTTCAGGGAACACTGGACCCAACTTCCCTGGCTTCAGCGGTCTGTCTGGATTATTCGGGAGAACATCTACTTCAACTGCTGCTCCTGAATCAACCACGGAAGGACCTCAAACCAGGAAGCGACGTGAGACCGATGATCATGATGAAATTGACCACCATGAGCTTCAGAGCAGACTATTTTTCTCTCGGTTCCCTATCATCACTTCTTGTAACTACACAGCTCAGGTAAAACTGTTGTATAATTTATTCTAATTTTCTTTTCTTTTCCACTTACTGTGTCGTAACAATATCGAAACCAATTAATCTAAAATTTTTGAAGTATCTAATCATATTATATAGGCTGGTAAAAGTTGAAGCATTATCAGCGTCTAAAAAAAACTGTTTGCCATCACTAATCATGCTGATATTTGAATCATTATATTATCTATTGATAGATTGCTTATAGGTATTCAAACTCCAGTCATTTATAATTACGAAGTTGTAGTACTTTTCTATTTAATCATCATCATCAACCGATAAATAAGTAAATCTAATTCCACAGGCCGGTAATACCTGCCTCAGCGACCGCCAAGCCCTCAGGTGCCTGCCCAACAACGTAGGTCTACTGACAAACTGTGCTGGTCTATTCCGCTACTGCAACAATGGACGCTGTTCGCTGTTTCAAGCCACCACGAGCACTTCAAGTACTTCCAGCACTTCCAGCTCTTCCAGCTCTTCATCCAGCACTTCGACATCTACCACCACTACATCCACCACAGTCAGCGGTTAGGCAGTTCGAAGCTAATTCGATAGACAAACTGGCAAAATGTATAAAAAGCATTTGAAGTAGATTCTAATTTTTTATTTTGTTCAATTATTTACCGATTCCTACCCAACAACTTCGTTCTTCTGACGAACTGTGCCGGTCTACTCCGCTACTACAACAACGGAAGTTGCTCGCTGTTCTAAGGTACCACGAGAGCTTTAAGCACTTCCAGCACTTCCAGCACTTCCAGCTCTTCATCTATTACTTCGACATCTAACACCACATGTCGACCACAGTCAGCGGTTAGGCAGTTTGAAGCTAACTTATTAAACGAACTGGCATTGGGCGTTTTCACATTGGACGATAACGGTAACGACACGATATCGGCACGATATCGTCGGACTGGCAGTTTCATACAATCACTACTAAATGCTTTCACACTGTGTCGTTACCGTCAACGATATCGTCTGTCGTGCCGATATCGGTGACGACACAAGTGCGGAAGATGCGAAGCCGGTTATTAACGAAAGTAACCAAGGGTAATTAACAGTTTATCTGTTATTTACTGCATTTTTTGGTTTTTACGCTAAAAGCCACCGCTAGGTATAGCTTTTTTTCTTGATTTGCTAGGTGTGAGTTCCGCGACGATTATGCCTGCTTGTTGATTGGTGGAGAGGAGAGAGGAGGTGGATCTCCTCCCGCCTCACCTCTCCCTTCTATTTCGAGTATGTAATATCGACAATGACCGAACGATAGTAATAATTTTTAAGTGACTTCAAAAAAAAGAAGCTTCTCAGTTTGACCTGTATTTTTTTGTATGTATGTTTGTCCGCGATTATCTCGCTTTTGGCTGAACTGATTTTAATGCGGTTTTCAGGAAAGTTTTTGTTACATTTAGGATAAGGTTTTAGTATTTTAACCGACTTCAAAAATGGAGGTTCTCAGTTTGACCCGTATGTATGTATGAAGGTTTGTCCGCGAGATGCGGTTTTCAGAAAAGTATTTATTTGTTACGTTTAGGAGAAGGTTTTGGTATTATTATATTTGCACGCCGTTTGCATATGGCAGACATGTAACGGTACACATTTTATCGTCAAGACCTATATTTTAACCACATGTTTTGCAAATAAACGATTTATCTTATCCTATCTTACAACCGACTTTGAAAAAGGAGGTTCTCAGTTTGACCCTTTATGTACATTAAGTATGTTTGTCCGTGAATATCTCACGTTTGGCTGAATCGATTTTGATACGTTTTACATCAGATGAGTATTTGTGATTGATGCGGTTTATGTGTACATCCTAACATACTATAGGTATAAATAAAACACTTTCACGGATTTTTTCACGCAATTTATTTAACAACAACCAAGTTGTATATGGACAGTTCGCGCAGAAATCTAAGATGTGTTTATACTATAGGTACTATTTACCAAGATAATAGGTAGGTACACGAAAATTGCCTGCATGATGCACTAAAAAGAATGACATAAAAAATATTTTTATAAAAAATAAAAGTGCCTTCAAAAAAATGCCGCCAAAAAGTCAGAAATAATACATCTAACTCTAATACTGTATTCACAACAAATAACTTAAGTAGTACTTTGAAGTGCCCGACGTCTTGAAAGTACTTACTTACGTTATTTGGTGTTAATCCAGTATAGAGGTATTATTTATTTCTTACTTTTTGGTGGCATTTTTTTAAAGGCGCTTTTTTTATATAGGTAAGTAATATGTGCATGTAAAAATAATGTGCCTGATTGGTGTGGATCTATAATTGGTTTACTGTAGCTATTAATAGTTTCATAATTGGTATTTTAACTGTTGATCCACCAAATAAATAAAATGTCCTCGAAAGTGTCCTGGCTTATTCGAAAAAATTTATAAAACATTTTACTTCGCGCACACAGTTTATCGAAGAGAAGGTAATATGTTCCCTCTAAATATCGCACTTGAAGAATAGGATCAACTCAAAATGTTCTTTGACGATATCGTTTTTTTCGCCGTAAATATAAAAGATAAAGCAAACGTAATTTGTTTACTGCTGCCATTATTACCTCGAATACCTATAGGGCGTTTTCACATTGGACGATAACGGTAACGACACGATATTACACCGATATCGTCCGCCGATATCGGCACGATATCGGCACGATATCGTCACGATATCGTCACGATATCGGAACGATATCGGTGTGTGAAACGATAACCAGCAGCTTGCTATTCGGTTAGTCGCATTACGCCAGCTAAAGTAACCGCGCGGCTCCAAGTTTTATATTAGTTATTATACTAGTATAGGTATTCGAGGTAATAATGGCAGCAGTAAACAAATTACGTTAGCTTTATCTTTTATATTTACGGCGAAAAAAACGATGTCGTCAAAGAACATTTTGGGTTGATCCTATTCTTCAAGTGCGATATTTAGAGGGAACATATTACCTTCTCTTCGATAAACTGTGTGCGCGAAGTAAAATGTTTTATAATTTTTTTCCAATGAGCCAGGACACTTTCGAGGACATTTTATTTATTTGGTGGATCAACAGTTAAAATACCAATTATGAAACTATTAATAGCTACAGTAAACCAATTATAGATCCACACCAATAAGGCACATTATTTTTACATGCACATATTACTTACCTATATAAAAAAGCGCCTTTAAAAAAATGCCACCAAAAAGTAAAAAATAAATAATACCTCTATACTGAATTAACAGCAAATAACGTAAGTAAGTACTTTCAAGACGTCGGGCACTTCAAAGTACTTACCTACTTAAGTTATTTGTTGTTGTACTCGGGACAAGTCTTCCAGGGCTATCACGACTTTATCGTTATAATTTATTTTTAAATTAATATTATGTTGCATACGACATGTAGTGTGAGTGAGTGCAAATCTTCATCTCGCTTATTAAAAAAAAGGCAAATTTCCAAAATCCAAGATGGCGGCCAACTTTTTTGTTAGTGAGCGGATTTTGATGAAACTTGGTTTTTAGTACAATTTTGACAAGAAAACAACAACACAATGTTAAAAGTATAAAAAAATACAAGATGGCGGCCGACTTTTTTGTTTGCAGGCCGATTTCAATGAAACTCAGTTTGTGGTTCTATTTTGACCAGAAAACAGCAACGCAATATTAAAAGTATAAAAAAATTCAAGATGGCGGACAAATTTTTTGTTAGCAGGCCGATTTCGATGAAACTCAGTTTCTGGTACTATTTTGACAAGAAAACAGAAACGCAATGTTAAAAATATTAAAAATCCAAGATGGCGGCCAACTTTTTTGTTTGTGAGCCGATTTTGATGAAACTTGGTTTTTAGTACAATTTTGACAAGAAAACAACAACACAATGTTAAAAGTATAAAAAAATACAAGATGGCGGCCGACTTTTTTGTTTGCAGGCCGATTTCAATGAAACTCAGTTTGTGGTTCTATTTTGACCAGAAAACAGCAACGCAATATTAAAAGTATAAAAAATTCAAGATGGCAGACAAATTTTTTGTTAGCAGGCCGATTTCGATGAAACTCAGTTTCTGTTACTATTTTGACAAGAAAACAGCAACGCAATGCTAAAAATATTAAAAATCCAAGATGTCGGCCAACTTTTTTGTTTGTGAGCCGATTTTGATGAAACTTGGTTTTTAGTAAAATTTTTACAAGAAAACAACAACACAATGTTAAAAGTATTAAAAAATCCAAGATGGCGGCCAACTTTTTTGTTAGCAGGCCGATTTCGGTGAAACTCAGTTTCTGGTACTATTTTGACAAGAAAACAGCAACGCAATGTTAAAAATATAAAATCCAAGATGGCGGACAAATTTTTTGTTTGCTGGCCGATTTCGATTAAATTCAGTTTCTGGTACTATTTTAAACAAAAAATTTGGCCGCCATCTTGAATTTTTATATTTTTAACATTGCGTTGCTGTTTTCTTGTCAAAATAGAACCAGAAACTGAGTTTCATTGAAATCAGCCTGCAAACAAAAAAGTTGGCCGCCATCTTGGATTTTTTAATACTTTTAACATTGTGTTGTTGTTTTCTTGTCAAAATTGTACTAAAAACCAAGTTTCATCAAAATCGGCTCACAAACAAAAAAGGTGGCCGCCATCTTGGATTTTTAATATTTTTAACATTGCATTGCTGTTTTCTTGTCAAAATAGAACCACAAACTGAGTTTTATTGAAATCGGCCTGCAAACAAAAAAGTTGGCCGCCATCTTGATTTTTATATTTTTAACATTGCGTTGCTGTTTTCTTGTCAAAATAGAACCAGAAACTGAGTTTTATCAAAATCGGCCCAAAAACAAAAAAGTCGGCTGCCATCTTGGATTTTTATCATGTTTAACATTTCGTTGCTGTTTTCTTGTCAAAATAGTACCAGAAACTGAATTTCACCGAAATCAGCCAGCAAACAAAAAAGTTGGCCGCCATCTTGAATTTTTATATTTTTAACATTGCGTTGCTGTTTTCTTGTCAAAATAGTACCAGAAACTGCGTTTCATTGAAATCGGCGTGCTAACAAAAAAGTTGGCCGCCATCTTGGATTTTTTAATACTTTTAACATTGCGTTGCTGTTTTCTTGTCAAATAGTACCATAAATCGAGTTTCATCAAAATCAGCCTACAAACAAAAAAGTCGGCCGCCGTCTTGAATTTTTTAATAATTTTGACATTGCATTTGCATTGTTAAATTATATTATTAATTTAATATCGCAATACCAATGTATACACCCGGGGTCGTAAAAGGTCCACGGTCACATTTTAAAGTGACAACCCTTACGTACTTACGTAAATACCTATACAGGCGTCGGCATCGCCATACTTCAAGGGCGTCGTCCAACTGTATAGAAAGATTGCTTAAACTGTGCCTATAGTATGTTAGGAATGTACACATTAACCGCATCAATCACAAATACTCATCTGATGTAAAACGTATCAAAATCGATTCAGCCAAACGTGAGATATTCACGGACAAACATACATAATGTACAATAAAGGGTCAAACTGAGAACCTCCTTTTTCAAAGTCGGTTGTAATACCAAAACCTTCTCCTAAATGTAACAAATACTTTTCTGAAAACCGCATCTCGCGGACAAAACTTCATACATACATACGGGTCATACTGAGAACCTCCTTTTTAGAAGTCGGTTAAAATACTAAAACCTTATCCTAAATCTAACAAATACTTTCCTGAAAACCGCATTTAAATCAGTTCAGCCAAAAGCGAGATAAACGCGGACAAACATACATACAAAAAAATACAGGTCAAACTGAGAAGCTTCTTTTTTTTGAAGTCACTTAAAAATTATTACTATAGTTCGGTCATTGTCGATATTACATACTCGAAATAGAAGGGAGAGGTGAGGCGGGAGGAGATCCACCTCCTCTCTCCTCTCCACCAATCAACAAGCAGGCATAATCGTCGCGGAACTCACACCTAGCAAATCAAGAAACAAGCGCTACCTAGCGATGGCTTTTAGCGTAAAAACCCAAAAATGCAGTAAATAACAGATAAACTGTTAATTACCCTTGGTTACTTTCGTTAATAACCGGCTTCGCATCTTCCGCACTTGTGTCGTCACCGATATCGGCACGACAGACGATATCGTTGACGGTAACGACACAGTGTGAAAGCATTTAGTAGTGATTGTATGAAACTGCCAGTCCGACGATATCGTGCCGATATCGTGTCGTTACCGTTATCGTCCAATGTGAAAACGCCCAATCGGGCGTTTTCACATTGGACGATAACGGTATCGGAACGATATCGGTGTGTGAAACGATAACCAGCAGCTTGCTATGCGGTTAGTCGCATTACGCCAGCTAAAGTAACCGCGCGGCTCCAAGTTTTATATTAGTTATTATACTAGTATAGGTATTCGAGGTAATAATGGCAGCAGTAAACAAATTACGTTTGCTTTATCTTTTATATTTACGGCGAAAAAAACGATATCGGCAAAGAACATTTTGGGTTGATCCTATTCTTCAAGTGCGATATTTAGAGGGAATATTACCTTCTCTTCGATAAACTGTGTGCGCGAAGTAAAATGTTTTATAAATTTTTTCGAATGAGCCAGGACACTTTCGAGGACATTTTATTTATTTGGTGGATCAATAGTTAAAATACCAATTATGAAACTATTATAGATCCACACCAATAAGGCACATTATTTTTACATGCACATATTACTTACCTATATAAAAAAGCGCCTTTAAAAAAATGCCACCAAAAAGTAAAAAATAAATAATACCTCTATACTGAATTAACACCAAATAACGTAAGTAAGTACTTTCAAGACGTCTGGCACTTCAAAGTACTTACCTACTTAAGTTATTTGTTGTGAATACAGTATTAGAGTTAGAGGTATTATTTCTGACAGTTGGCGGCATTTTTTTGAAGGCACTTTTATGTTTTATAAAAATAGTCATTCTTTTTAGGGCATCATGCAGGCAATTTAAGTGTACCTACCTATTATCTTGGTAAATAGTACCTATAGTATAAACACATCTTAGATTTCTGCGCGAACTGACCATATAAATAAAACACTTTCACGGATTTTTTCACGCAATTTATTTAACAACAACCAAGTTGTTAAATAAATTGCGTGAAAAAATCCGTGATAGTGTTTTATTTATACCTATAGCACAAAATAAGCAACTTTCCATACAGTAGGCCGACGGAGACGTCTAGACAGGTCAATCGTGCGGGGCTTGCGGGGTGAGACGGGGGAGTGGTTGTCCCGAGTTACATACAACGCCGTTCATAGTAACTCGGGACAAGTCTTCCAGGGCTATCACGACTTTATCGTTATAATTTATTTTTAAATTAATATTATGTTGCATACGACATGTAGTTTGAGTGAGTGCAAATCTTCATCTCGCTTATTAAAAAAAACCAACTTTTTTGTTTGTGAGCCGATTTTGATGAAACTTGGTTTTTAGTACAATTTTGACAAGAAAACAACAACGCAATGTCAAAAATAAAAATAAACCAAGATGGCGGCCAACTTTTTTTTTGTAAGCCGATTTTGATGAAACTTAGTTTCTGGTACTATTTTGACAAGAAAACCACAACGCAATGTTAAAAGTATAAAAAATCCAAGATGGCGGCCAACTTTTTTGTTTGCAGGCTGATTTTGATGAAACTCAGTTTCTGGTACTATTTTGACAAGAAAACAGCAACGCAATGTTAAAAATATAAAATCCAAGATGGCGGACAAACTTTTTGTTTGCTGGCCGATTTCGATTAAATTCAGTTTCTGGTACTATTTTAAACAAAAAATTTGGCTGCCATCTTGAATTTTTATATTTTTAACATTGCGTTGCTGTTTTCTTGTCAAAATAGAACCAGAAACTGAGTTTCATTGAAATCGGCCTGCAAACAAAAAAGTTGGCCGCCATCTTGGATTTTTTAATACTTTTAACATTGTGTTGTTGTTTTCTTGTCAAAATTGTACTAAAAACCAAGTTTCATCAAAATCGGCTCACAAACAAAAAAGGTGGCCGCCATCTTGGATTTTTAATATTTTTACCATTGCATTGCTGTTTTCTTGTCAAAATAGTACCAGAAACTGAGTTTCATCGAAATTGGCCAGCAAACAAAAAATTTGGTCGCCATCTTGGATTTTTATATTTTTAACATTGCGTTGCTGTTTTCTTGTCAAAATAGAACCACAAACTGAGTTTTATTGATATCGGCCTGCAAACAAAAAAGTTGGCCGCCATCTTGATTTCTATATTTTTAACATTGCGTTGCTGTTTTCTTGTCAACATAGAACCAGAAACTGAGTTTTATCAAAATCGGCCCACAAACAAAAAGTCGGCCGCCATCTTGGATTTTTATCATGTTTAACATTTCGTTGCTGTTTTCTTGTCAAAATAGTACCAGAAACTGAATTTCACCGAAATCAGCCAGCAAACAAAAAAGTTGGCCGCCATCTTGAATTTTTATATTTTTAACATTGCGTTGCTGTTTTCTTGTCAAAATAGTACCAGAAACTGCGCTGCCCTCAGATGACAAAATGCGGCAATCCGGCCTACCGCGTTTTGTCGTAACACAGCTCAGTTTGATCTCCTACTCTTAACCTATGACATGGTGTTGTCAAAAAATATTTATATTGATTTAATAAGAAAATGCAAAAAGCAGTAAGCTTAAAATCCTATAAAATATTTTGACAAAACGCAATTACCCTTGTTGCTATGTTTTGTCGTAATCTTAGGCGTAATAAACAACGATCGCTGCGAGGTCAATTATCGTGGCAAAACAGCGCAATCCAGCTTACAATGTTTTGTCAAGACACGAACGTGTACGAACTCGTAGCTTCACCTTCGCACAATGTCCTGACAAAATGCGGCATCCTGTGCTTAGAGCGTTTTGTCATACATAAATTACCCGGCAGTCTTGTTTTGAACTTGAAGTGAGTAGGACATCTTCTGTCAAGTTTTCTTTGTGTACCTACTTTTGAAAAATTAACAAGTAATCAGGTATTTTAGTTCTAAGTAAGTACCTATACTTACTTTATTTGTGAAAACATGAACGAAAACATAGCAATGGAAGTCCAGCAGGTAAGAATGTAGTTCTGTTTTGTATTTTGTAGCTAAGTATGTGATACAGTAAAATACATATCTACGTATGTCTCTACTTACAATAAAATTTATCTTTACGTTTTACTAGGTCTAGCGATTTCAATCAATGAGAGTGTAAGTATACCTACCTACGTACCTACCTACTGTGAATTGAATTACGGATTCACTCGACTAATTTCCACCAAACAATGAGGTAGTACCTACTTACTTATCTGACTCGGTACATATTTGTGGGAAAGGGTAAATAGCCCACTAACTATAAAAAAATAGGTAGGTACTTACTAATTATAACATAATTTGTGTGATTAGCTTAACGCTTAAGCTTTGGGTTATACTTACTTACTAATGTAACTAAAATAATATTATACGGCACAGCACATTAACTAACATAAAACTGTATTTCAATGCAATGTGTAATATGTGTAGGTACTTACAGACTTTGTGTTAAGGGCCCTCGCCCACGTCCGATAATCGGTGGCCGATTTTGTCTGATCTCCCTTTCGCACTCACATAATAGAAAGGGAGATCAGACAAAATCGGCCACCGATTAACGGACGTGGGCGAGGGCCCTAATACTTGTTAAAGGAAATGGATTTTCATGATTCACAGATTAGAAAAACCACTTTTTAGGGTTCCGTACCCAAAGAGTAAAAACGGGACCCTATTACAAATACTTCGCTGTCCGTCTGTCTGAATGTCTATGTCGGTCTGTCTGTCACCAGGCTGTATCTCATGAACCGTGATAGCTAGACAGTCAAAATTTTCACAGATGATGTATTTCTGCTGCCGCTATAACAACTCGTACAATATAACAAACGTGACTTTTTGCCGTTTTTTGCTCAACATTAATAATGGCAACAGGTAGATGCTTGAAATATTCACAGAATATTACCTACTTAAGTTGTATATTCTCTTTAAAAAATAATAATTAAATTAAAGTAAAATAAACATTTAAGGGGGCTCCCATACAACAAACGTGATGTTTATTATGTCGTTTTTTTCTTGATCTCAAATAGTGTATAATGTTGTATAGATTAATATTGTACGTTATAAATAGTGTCTAATGTTATATAGATAATGGTACGGTACGGAACCCTTCGTGCGCGAGTCCGACTCGCACTTGCTTGATTTCAATATTCTCTACCAGTTACAGGTAAATAAGTTGTCGGTAGACAAATATAAAAACGCAAAACAATCTACCTACACGTGCAATGCTAAAATGTCCTATATACCAAAATGGTCTTTTCACTTCTCATGCTCGTAAAGTTCGTGTTTATGTTGGGTATAGGCTGCATAAAATCGCTTTTTATGCTCTAGAGCATAAAGTAAAATCTTCGTCTAAGTCTCAGACTCTAAGACAAAGGTCGTCAGGTAAACAGTCACACACGCAATTAAACTTCGTTGAATAAACTTGTTGTTTCATTCTGTTTCTTAAATTTTGTACATAATCCATGTAAAATACTAAATTAATAAAACTAGTCATAATTAATGAGTTTTCTAAGAAATAAGTACCTATTTCAAGAGCATTATGAACTATGATCTATGCTAAAGTCACTGTGCTGCCACTGCCACATATAAAAAAAAGAAAAAGAAAGTATTCCCGCCAATATGGCGAAGTCTTTATTTTTTTCTTTTTTGCAATATTATTATTTATTTTCCTCACACTCGAAGTGAAAAGCAGAGTGTATAACTCGTACATAAAACCCATTTTACCGTCGAATTGACTATCAACCCTCGCCTACGGCTCGGGTGGATATATACGTCTCGGGTAAAATGGTACGTTTTATGCACTTGTTGTACAATCTACTATTTTAGATACTTAAGTCAAAATTTCAATGCCCATATTATTATAAAAGTCGAAATTAATAAATAAAATCAAAATTGTATACCTACTTAATAAAACTATATACGTACTTACTTATGTGCTGTTGACCATATCTATATTTATCTTTTACACTAGATACTCAGTTATTATATAATTAGATAATCGTCTATTTTACCGTTCTTTCATCACAGGCATGGTATGAAATTCTCACATGAAATCGTTATCCATTGCATGATTTGCAATCCTACTGTTCATTGATACGAGGACCAAATTGTACGTAGCGTACGAACGTACCTACCTAACAAATAAAAATAGACATACGCCCATCGGCAGTTTATGTTAAGCTTGCTTATCAACTTAACTGTACACTTAAAGTTTGACACTTATTTCTGTGATTTATCAGATGTAGTTATCTATAATATAGTTATAGTGTATACTACTTGATTTAATATTGACTAAGTACATCTAATCTGCAATATCATAAAGCAGTTTTTTATAAACATCACAATAATTTTTTATCGTCTCTACCTACCTACATTAAGTACCCAAGCAATTTTTTTTATTCAGAAGGGCGTACTAGAACAAAATAAAAAATGCATACTTACTAACCTACATTTAAGGTGCACATGTTTTAGTTAAGGGCTAAGCGTTATTGAGATTTGCTATCCTGCACGGGTAGCATGACGAACTCGAGAAAGGTTTTGTCTACATCGAAACGTCAAAAATGACATTTCATCGTAGACAAACCTATTGTTCGGCTGTCAATTATAGACTTTCGAGGTAGACAAAACTCTTCTCGGGTTTGTCATGCTACGCGTGCTGGGGGTAATTTGCCAGTTTGCTATTAACCATGGCTAAATAAGGTACATTGCGTAGGCAATTCATTTTGCAGAGTAAGGTGATATAACCTTAATTAAGATAGCACTTAGGAACACAACTTTTATTTGTTTCAGGATTTTCCTAATTCAAGAGCTCCATCACCTGACCATGATCTCGTAGAACTAAATCCAACTAGTCCGTCTTGTATTATGAATTTAAATTGCAACATGGAGGAACAACTACTTTTTACTCCTCGTTCTGGAAAACGTCTGCTTTTAGAATCAGATGACTTTTTAAATGCGAACATTACCATCTCAACACTAGCAGATGCAAATTCTGATAAGGAAAATCGACCCCCTGTTGTCGGAAATAATGTCATGAATAGGGATGAGAATCTTATAGATGAAAATAAAAACAATGATACAGATGAAACTTTTGCAGAGTCAATCGAAAATTTAGTAAATGACCTGAGCGCTGAAAGCATGTCATTATTAGCACCTACTCGTGAGCACAATATTTCAGATGAAACTTTTGCAGAATCTATCGAGGACTTAGCACACGACCTTGGCGCAGAAAATATGGCATTAGAACCTTCTTGTGAGGAGAAAGAAAATGCAAACTCAAACAATAATGAAAAGTCAATAAAGAGAGTTCGTAATCCCCAAAAAAGGCTCGAAAATTTAAGGAATAAACACCTCTTGTTGCCACCTTGCTCCGATACATGCATAAAAAAATGTTCTTCTCTGCTAAATGAAGTGAAACGGGATGCAATTTGGAGTAAATATTGGTCTTTAAATACGCAAAGACGTCGAGACTTTATTTCTCGTAATGTACAGAGGAAACCTGTGGCAGTCAGGTATGCGCGAAGTCGTAAACGATCATGCACATTGGAGTGGAGTTTATCTGGCCAAAAAGTATGCAAGACCATGTTTTTACATACGATCGGATACAATCATGATCAAGTTGTGCAAGCAGTTTTAAAAGCAAATTTTAAAAGTGGCGATACAGTGAATGGTTCTGTATCTGCAGCACCAGATCTTCGAGGAAAACACACTCCACCTCATGCCTTTTCTACAGAACAAGTCAGAGCAATAGAAGAAGAGGTATACGGCTTTCGTCCAATGCCATCACACTATAATTCAGAGCATGCACCAAATAGACTTTATCTGCCTACTGGTTGTACATTTAAACAAGTATTTAATCATGTTAACTCTTCTTTATTGCAAAAAGGGTACCGGAAATGTGCCTGGTCATCTTTCATGAAAATAATAAAGAAGAATAACATTTCTACGGCAATGCCAAAACAAGATCTATGCACTAAATGCACAGAGCATGCTGCTGCTCATCCAACAAATACAGACGAACAAAATATTTCAAATCACGACTGCAGTTCGTGCGAATGTGATTCGTGTGATGGATTCTTGCAGCATATTTCTAATAAGAATATAGCAAGAAAATTCCTGAACGAGGACTTTGAAGAAGCTTCAAGATCTGAAGGAAAAATAGGACTCTACACATCAGATCTACAAAAAGTAATATCTGTTCCAAAGTTAGCCACAAAAGATTTCTTTTTTTCCAGAAAGTTGATTATGTATAATGAGACCTTTGCGACAACAGGAAAGAACGGTAATTCAGTTGTTGTTTTGTGGCACGAAGGAGAATCTGGTCGAAAAGCTACCAATATTGCCACAACCTATATACAGTTTGCGAAAAAACATTGCAGAGACTTGGAAAAGCTTATTTTATACATGGATAACTGCAATGCGCAAAATAAAAATAAAACACTGTATTCTGCTTTGCTGAGGTTAGTTCATGACAATCAATTAAATATAAAAACCTTAAAAATTGTTTACCTAGAGCCAGGACACACATATATGTCAGCAGACAGTGTGCATTCCAGTATAGCAAAAAAACTTAATGCTGCTGGGGAATTGTATGATTTCAATGATTACGTGGAATTAATAAAACAATCTCGACGTAATTTGGAGGTCCAGGTACTAGACCACCAAGATTTTTTGGTTCTCGAAGATGAAATGAAAGCGAAATTCCCTACCAACTACAACATAACGAAATTTAAAGTGGTTGAGTTTCGTCGGGGTTTTACTAATCTTTTTGTAAAAGTTAAGTACGATGAAGAATTTTGTGAAATTGACGTGTACAAAATGAAACTCAAACGAGAAATACAGAAGATTATAAAAAATGCATATAACATTTCATCATTTTTAGAAATACCACATCAAGAAATCCCTCATGGCGTGAGCAAACTTAAAAAGTTGGATTTACTTAAGCTTACTAAATCAATGCCTGTTTCGAGAAGAGGCTTTTATGAAAATCTCCGTATAAATGAAGATATCGAAGACGATGATGTTCGAACTTAATTTGGTATTTGGTATATCATTTTGATTATTTTAAAATCTTTTCATTTTTTATTATGTACCCATTTTGTGATATTTCATCTAAAAAAGTTAAATAAAAAGTCTAAATTAACATTTAATACCTGTTTTTTTATTACAATTCATCGGTAACCCCCTTCTTTAATCATTTACCACAGATTATTTAATAACCATCAATAAAATTAAATATTTAGATTATTTTAAAAACTTTCAGAAAAGCTCAAATATGAACTTTAGACGTGTTTTTCTCGAATTCATTACTTTCGGTTTACCGCGTTTTGTCATCTGAGGGCAGTGCGTTTCATTGAAATCGGCGTGCTAACAAAATAGTTGGCCGCCATCTTGGATTTTTTAATACTTTTAACATTGCGTTGCTGTTTTCTTGTCAAAATAGAACCAGAAACTGAGTTTCATCGAAATCGGCCTGCAAACAAAAAAGATGGCCGCCATCTTCGATTTTTTAATATTTTTAACACTGCGTTGCTGTTTTCTTGTCAAAATAGTACCAGAAACAAATCGGCTTACAAACAAAAAAGTTGGCCGCCATCTTGGATTTCTTTATATTTTTAACATTGCGTTGATGTTTTCTTGTCAAAATAGTACCATAAATCGAGTTTTATCGAAATCGGCCCACAAACTAAAAAGTTGACCGCCATCTTGGAGTTTAATTTTCTTGACATTGCGTTGCTGTTTTCTTGTCAAAATAGTACCAAAAACCGAGTTTCATCGAAATCAGCCTACAAACAAAAAAGTCGGCCGCCGTCTTGAATTTTTTAATAATTTTGACATTGCATTTGCATTATTAAATTATATTATTAATTTAATATCGCAATACCAATGTACCCACCCGGGGTCGAAAAGGTCCACGGTCACATTTTAAAGTGACAACCCTTACGTACTTACGTAAATACCTATACAGGCGTCGGCATCGCCCAACTTCAAGGGCGTCGTCCAACTGTATAGAAAGATTGCTTAAACTGTGCCTATAGTATGTTAGGAATGTACACATAAACCGCATCAATCACAAATACTCATCTGATGTAAAACGTATCAAAATCGATTCAGCCAAACGTGAGATATTCACGGACAAACATACATAATGTACATAAAGGGTCAAACTGAGAACCTCCTTTTTCAAAGTCGGTTGTAATACCAAAACCTTCTCCTAAATGTAACAAATACTTTTCTGAAAACCGCATCTCGCGGACAAACCTTCATACATACATACGGGTCAAACTGAGAACCTCCATTTTTGAAGTCGGTTAAAATACTAAAACTTTATCCTAAATGTAACAAATACTTTTCTGAAAACCCCATTAAAATCAGTTCAGCCAAAAGCGAGATAATCGCGGACAAACAAACATACAAAAAAATACAGGTCAAACTGAGAAGCTTCTTTTTTTTGAAGTCACTTAAAAATTATTAATATCGTTCGGTCATTGTCGATATTACATACTCGAAATAGAAGGGAGAGGTGAGGCGGGAGGAGATCCACCTCCTCTCTCCTCTCCACCAATCAACAAGCAGGCATAATTGTCGCGGAACTCACATCTAGCAAATCAAGAAAAAAAGCGCTACCTAGCGGTGGCTTTTAGCGTAAAATCCCAAAAATGCAATAAATAACAGATAAACTGTTAATTACCCTTGGTTACTTTCGTTAATAACCGGCTTCGCATCTTCCGCACTTGTGTCGTCACCGATATCGGCACGACAGACGATATCGTTGACGGTAACGACACAGTGTGAAAGCATTTAGTAGGGATTGTATGAAACTGCCAGTCCGACGATATCGTGCCGATATCGTGTCGTTACCGTTATCGTCCAATGTGAAAACGCCCATACTAGTATAATAACTAATATAAACTTGGAGCCGCGCGGTTACTTTAGCTGGCGTAATGCGACTAACCGCATAGCAAGCTGCTGGTTATCGTTTCACACACCGATATCGTTCCGATATCGTGACGATATCGTGCCGATATCGGCGGACGATATCGGGACGATATCGGTGTAATATCGTGTCGTTACCGTTATCGTCCAGTGTGAAAACGCCCATTATGTGCATTATGCATTATTAAAGACATTGAAAGTAGATTCTCATTTCGTTTTTAGGGTTCCGTAGTCAACAAGGAACCCTTTTAGTTTCGCCATGTCCGTCTGTCCGTCTGTCCCCAGCCTAGCTCATAGACTCTTAGTACTAGAAAGCTGTAATTTGGTATGAATATACAAACAAATCACGCCGACAAAGTGGCGAAGTAAAATTTTGAAATTATTTTTTTGGTTACCTCCCCTACACGTGAAGTGGGGATGTAATTTTTTTTCTTGTCTACCACATAGTGTAGGGTGTCGTTGGATAGCAATTTCAAAAATATTGCGGGTTCGTAAAAACAGTTTTTTTGATTGAGGCGTCCGTTCGTGAATAATTATGCTTTAAATTGCAAAAAGGCGTGATGAAGGCTAAGTGGGGTAGCACCTTGCGGATAAAACACAAAAAAAAACTTCGACAACTACCACCACAAATTCTACCATAGTCAGCGGTTATTAGCCAGTTCGAAGCTAATTTGTTGAATAATCTGACACTACAACAATACTAGTGGACTCGCTGACCTTGGCGGAGACTGTGGCTCGCCTTATCGGACATGAAAGTGCCTCATCATCTCATCTCACTTATCAAAAACCTTTACTTCAATAGCAAAGGCTCAGTGCAGGTGGAAGATGCGTTGTCCGATCCCTTTGCTTTTAAGAGAGGTGTTCGTCAGGGATGCATTCTATCGCCAATACTGTTCAACATTATATGGAGAATACATCCTAAGAAAGGCCTTAGAAGGATGGAATGGAGGACTTTTAGTTGGAGGGCAAAGGATATCGAATCTTCGATTTGGAGACGACACCACCTTGCTGGCCAATAACCCTGCTGAAATGGTGGGGGAAGACTTTGGAGTGTCCGTAAACCGTAAAAAGACGAAACTCATATTTGTGGTCAGATCCGGAAAACTGGAACAGACTGGTGCCTTGGACGGATTGGAATTTGTGGGGGAGTTCAATTACCTAGGATCCATCATCACTTGCAATAACTCTTGTGAAAAAAAGTCCGACGCCGAATCACGATGGCAAAGAACGCGTTGACGAAGCTAACAAAGATAATGGAGAAACCGCAACATACTACGCCGAACAAAAATAAATCTAGTGCGCACCCTAATTTTCTCCATTTTCATTTATGGCACTGAAACATGGACATTGAAGGTTGTCACGCATTGATGCTTTTGAGATGTGGTGCTGACGGCGGATGCTGCGCGTCAGCTGGACAGAGTTTCGAACCAATGACTCTATGCTGGAAGAGCTAAAAATTAAGGAGTGACTATCTTCTAGCGTTATACGTAGATCTCTACAGTTCTTCGGCCATGTGGCGCGGAAACCCCTGAAAGTCTAGAAAAATGTATTCTTATTGGAAAAGTAGAAGGGGGCAGACCGCGTGGCCGCAGACCATCTCGTTGGTCCGACCTTATAACCAATACGCTGAAAATGTCGGTACACAAGATAAGATAAGATAAGATAAGATATCTCATTTATTGCAAAAAAATATGGTACAGTATGATATTGTTATGTTATGATAGTTATAGTTCTTACATATTTAACTGTTGGACAGCATGCAATATTTAAAGTACAATAATAATTATTTATAGGTAAGTAATTAATTACATTTGTTGAGTGTAAAATTTCTTAATAGTAGGTAAATACATGAAAAATTATGAAAAATTTAACCAACGATTACATTCATTAATAATAATATTACAATGTCACATTCAAAATTACTTAATTGTTAGTCAAATGTCAGAATATGCTTGTAAATTTTTAAAAAGTATGTCAAAGTTCATTAACATTATGTAATGTCATTGGAATTGTGATAATGTGATAAGTATTATTTTTTAAGCTTAATAAAATTATCCAGGCATGTCCTTATGAGTTAATTTGTCCTTAAAATACTCCGCAAGTGAGTAATAGCACTTGTCTCGTAGTATTTTCAGTAGACGACGTCTAAATAAGGATAGAGGTAGTGTCTTCAATAGCTCCGGTAAGTGGTTATATATTTTGACAGACATTGTTAGACAACTCCTACTATAGATTTCTGTCCTAGAGTCTGGTATGCACAGTCTGTTTGGAAATCTGGTTTCAAAAATACATACATCTTTTTTAAACCTCGTGAGTCTTGCAAGCCTTTATTCAAGTCACTGGGAATACTGCCTCTTCCATGTATATATATACTCGAGGTGGCTATTTTTGTAAAAAATAATTTAGAACTTTTTAAAACTAGAAATGATAAATGTAGAAATGCAAGAAATCCTCACAAACTAATATACAACAGTATGCCCAAATTGACGTTGTACTTAAAACAGTGTAATTGTATGTGTGTAAAAGTTTATAATGCTATTCCAAATGACATTAAAAATTCACCTACCAATTTATTTAAATCCAAGTTATTGACATAGCTTAAAGATAAAAACTTTTATAATGTAAATGACATGATTTTAAAATAATTTCTTTCAATTTTTTTATTATTCTATAATTAATGACATATTTAATTTGTATTGTATTGTTCTAATATTTTATAATTCTGTAATTAATGACATTTAATTTGATTTTTTGATGTCCTAAATTAATTGTATTCTCATTATTTTGAATTCAAATATGAAATTGCATGCCGCTAATGGTAAAATATGTGGACTTATTACTACTATGTTGACATCTTGTTGTACCATATTTTCTGCAATAAATGATTATGATTATGATTATGATTATGATAAACTTATAGAGTTCTGGATGCATTTTGACAAACATACATATTTCCAAAATATAAATACACGAAAGTGTTAATAAACCAAACGATTTGAACAAAGGCCTGCAGGAAACCCAAGAATTTACATCAGCAATGGCTCTAATGCATTGCTTCTGTGCAATAAATACTCTCTCTAGTTTCACAGAGTTACCCCAAACCAATATACCATACCTTAAAATTGATGAGACATACCCATGATATGCTTTCAATGCAGTTTTAATGTTACTTATTTTTGCTAAGCGCCATAAAACATAGGCGAACCTATTAATTTTTACACATACTTTGTCAACATGTGGTTTCCAAGTGCTCTTTTCATCAAATTCTATCCCTAGAAATGAGACTTGGTTAGTCTCAGCAATTTTCTTATCATGAAAATTGACGTTTAATTCAGCTTTTGTAGCACCTTGATTAAAAAATTGAACTAATTTTGTCTTGTCTATATTGACTGTCAAATTATTTGCATTTAGCCAATTAATAATGTCACTTACTGTAGAATTTAGAATGTCATTCAATTTACTTATAGATTCGTCACAAGGCACTGCATATGGCGGAACACCGCCAGTCCTGGCGATCAGCGATCTGGAACGCGACCGAGTGATAGTCACGATCCCCAGCAATGAGGAACCGACTGCGGAGGAGGAAGACCCGGTGAACTTCGTAACACCTAAATCTAATAAAGATTTTCATTCAATAAAGAAGTTTTAAACACTGCCTGCTACAAATGTCACATAATTTAAAAGCCTTGTTAGCACGTCAGTTATACGATTTTCCATACTCTCCCCATAACAAATATCACGTCGATCCGTTGCTCCGTTTTGACGAGAAAGACGGACAAACAAACACACTTTCAGATTTATAATGTTAGTATGGATGATAAAAGCATTGAAAGTAGATTCTCTTTTCTTTATTGCGAGTTATAAGTGATTTGTAAACTTTGACAATTAATGTAATCCTAACAGGCGTAAAAATAAATAAAATAGGTGTTCTGTAAATGCCTGTCCTGTAGAAGTTATATTTCCTTTACATATTTTTCTATACTTATATAAATATAATAAAACCAATAACATTGTGAAAGATTGTTTGTTTGTCCGTCTTTCACTCCGGATCGACGTGGTTTTTGGTATGGGGAAATAAGTAATTTGGGAGCTGGAGGGTGGCATAGACTACTTTTTATCCCGGAAAGATAAACATACTCGCAGTGTAACGTCCGTCGAGAATGTTATTTAATTTTTTACTTTTTTGCATTCACAATGCAATTTTTATAATTGAAAAATGGAAAATGAAGTATTTTAGAAAAATCGAACCTTTTCACAATCCCATCGGAGCTAGTTGTGAGACGGGTCGATTTTTTCTAAAATACTTCATTTTCCATTTTTCTGTCACACAGTTCACGCGGGCGAAGTCCACTTCATAAATAAAACAACAATTTTATCTGTTTGGTTTAATTTTAACCAACACGACATATTTATATAAGATACCTGCATTGGTATCAAAAAGACAAAACTACACTACAGTATAATTTAAATTATTATCTTTTACAATGGTCACCAGACGTTTTTAATTTATTGTCATCTAATTTAGAAATAATAAAAATAGCTTATATTAATTTATCGTTTAAATAATAATATAACACTTCGACGCGTAAGCTTAAAGCCCTTAATATTTTTATAAATCATTCTGTAAATAGATTATTTGTCTAACACAGCTAATTACTAATAATACAGAGATAATATTGATAAATATATGTCTCGTAAACACACAGGATAAAAAAGCTTTAAGAGGATTGAATAGATTGGAGGATGTTTTTATATCACATCTTTACAAAATGTGTTAAAAAAAGTGAGGAAAGGTAATAAAATAACGTCAATATTTTTTTCTTATGCCTACAATTTGGTTTGGTAATATCTTCTACTTAGTGATACTGATAGTACATGAAATACTTAATATTTGCGATTGACAACTAGTTATTAGTTACATTTAAAAATTTATAATAACTGTCATAGGCTGGCCAAGTCGTCTTACAAATTGAGATCCCTTAAAAAGTAGAGATATATTTAACTTATCTACATATAAGTATAACCTACTTAACCGAAATATATTTTTAATCCTTTAATCACAACATATAACATTGATAATGGATTTAATAAGTATTGTAGTTAGATTTATTTTATTGTCTAACGTGTTCAAAGTCCGTGTTCCCGAATTTTTGATGCACAAAGAAGTATGTATATGTAGGTATATCGTAGCTAAAGGTATAAAGTTTATTGGCGTTTTAGTAGCCAATGCCGAGCGATTTTGGGTCGCTCAGTTGGCACGAACACAGCTACTGGTTCTTACGACGTCCTGGTAGACTGCTGTTGCGGTAAGCCTTCCGGAGGAGGAAGTTGTCAACAGCCGGCAGTAGGAGATACCTTTTATCGGAGGTATGGTAAGGAATTTTGAAGGATCTGAAATGGTAGAATCGTGGGATTTCTTTTGGGTACCAGCGGTTTTTGGTGAAAGAATCTATGAGGTTAGGAGTGGGAGGTGCTGTTATAGTCTTTGTGGGGTTTGGTAGGTCGTTGTTTAGCGGTCGGTGGAGGATGCGGCCGGTCGGGTGCGAGTAAGCAGGTATTGCCGGCGCCGATAGGTCGGCGTCGTCTGAATCGACTGTTGGCTCAGTTTCGGGACTAGAGATATATTCCCTGTAGACAAAACAAACACATTATTAAAACACACACGCACTCTGTAAGCCACTTAGAAACAGATCATCGGATCGTATATGCGAGCATAACGCAACTTAGCAAACGTAATAATGCGTGTGGAGTAAGCACACATTAATGATTTAATAATAAGCTCTAGAGGGCAACGGCAATTCCACTCTGTTTTCGAAAACTTAAATGTTACTCCGATAGACAATTATGTGAGTTAGTGATTCTGAATTACGTTACGTCACATCTTGAACCTCATTAATATACCTTCAAAATTATGAGAAAAAAAATTAGACAAATTTTAACCGCTATAAAATATGATATTACTTTCACGGTCGTCGAAGTCTTACGTTCATACAACTATCACAAAACAAACTAAAACAAAAGCAACCATCTGAGCAACTGCTCAACGGGTAACTACCCGTTATCTTTGTCGAGCTATATGCACATAATATTTACGTCAGTTTCCGCGCGGCACAGACCAGCATCCGAGAAACTATGAACCACGAGCTATTGCTTTAACTCGTACATTCTAGCACTCGTAATGACAACGCCCGGGAAATGTTATTACGCGAGTCGAGCGAGACGATACGAATATTCAAATGAAAACAGAATTAAACTGCATATTCATTGTAACAGTGTTACGTTAAGAGCTTTTAGGTAAACAATAATAACCGTTATGTACGTTAATGTTGCATTGCAACAGAAAATTAGAGCATAAATAGGTTAGGTATTGCAAAATTCTATTTGAGAATGTTATGTTGCTTGGAACTCTAAAGGAAGTTTGTAAAACTCACCTAATTCCGAAATTCTCGTCAGCGGAATGCTTCCTGCAAGAAAAATACAAAATTAGATCTAAATATAGTTTAATTTAAAAGTAAGGTTATTTAGAGACATAAATTTACTTTGTGTTCAAGTGCAGGACTTAAAAGTACTTCAGCACATCCTCAAATCACTAATAATATTAAGGTCTTTCAGATCTAACAATCATGCGGTGAACATTTTCTATCACCTATTCTAACATATTCTAACGATGACATGTTCTCGACACTAAACCTAAAACATGAACAAAGTCCAATTTTCCACAAGATCCTTTTCACATCTAACATCCTAAAAACTCCTACACACGAAAAAATTAAACATTTAGTGCAGCTTCACTAACATTTATCATGCCTCTAACATCTCATTTCACTATGCGTTGACCTATTTGAAGCACCAAAGCGTATTTCAGACCCACAGAGAAAAATCTTTCCGTGTTCTGTGTTCAGACCCACAGAACATGGAAAGTAACAAAAAAAATCTTTCCGTGTTCTGTGTTTAGACTTTATAAACTACAGCGCTATTATTCACACAACTATACAAATATTTTTGGATTTTTTACAAGACCTGTACATTTCTTGGCTAGGCAGGAGCAGTCTTGCTCTGCCAGATCTACTATATCGCCCTCCTGAAAACCTAAATGATGGGAGTAAGCCTAAACGAGCCAATGAACCGATATGACGCTTTTCAAAATTATCTCGTACCTCTTCATCTTCATCTGTAACATGTACAATAAGGGAAGATTTGTAGCCTCACATTTTAGATAAATATTTATTGCGTGATAATAGGACACTTACCGACAGAGCGTTTATCGTCACTTCCCTGACTTCCCTCCGAATTATCTGGCACGTTCACATCATTGTGATCCATGACATCCGGAAGTGAGAGAATATACCTCTTGGTCCTAGTATTAGGTTCAGTAAATATGGGCCTGTAGAGGCCATGGACTGGCAATCCCATGGAACCTCTTTTGTAAGACCAGTTATCGTCCATGTCCATTTGATTTGTGTATAAGTCATTCATCGGTTGAAGGTACACATTCCGTTTGTAGACTTGCGAAAGAGGTGGGAACATATCTGGATTCACCGATTGTTGTAGGTCATATAATTCGTTGATATCAAATGGTCCATCCATTTCCGATAAGGGTGGAATGGGATTCTGATAAAATGGATAGTAGTATTCGTCACCGTTAATTTCATCCTTCTTGTGGATCATGCCGTTACGCGCCATCGCAGCAATATTACGTTTGTCAATTTGCTGTGAGTGCTGTCCCCTTCCAACTCGGTATCCATCACGGGCTAGCGCTTGAATGTTCCTCTTCATGGCTGCGTAGCTTCGAAGTCTAGCAATTGAGGCTACATTTCTCTTCTCATGGGACTCGTCATCGTCGGATTCTTGCTTATCACTTTCATCATACGGAGATCTAAATGTCGGTAGCTGTCCATTTTTAGCAAGGGTTGAGATGCTCCTCTTAAATCCTGCTGCACCTTTGAGGTATCCATCCCTGGCCAATGCGGCTATATTTCTCCTGGGAAAGGTTGGCCATTGGCTGATCCCATCAAGCGGCAAACTAGCGACCTTGTAAAATAAATTTATTGTTAGATGTTTGTAACTTAAAGGCAAATAAAACTAATTAGGGAAACTTATCTGTAACTTACGTGTTCAATATACGTTGAAAGTGCTAGTCCAGCAATGGCGACTAACATAAAACAGCCACGATGTTTTTTGCCCTCTATTGCCATCTAAGAGAAAACAATAAAAAATGTAAGTACATAGGTACATTTTCTACCTTTTAATTTACATGGATAACCTCCGCGGAGGAGCAATTTCTGAATGACTGTAATTCAGAAAAACACATTGTTACAAACATTAGAGATTAAAGTTTGGACGATAGTGGCTCGAAAGCTGTAAAAAAATCCGTTTTTCAAACATTTTGAGTTAATACACTTTTTGAGCGGAGGTGCGAAATGTAAATCTAAAACTTCTAAATGACTGATACTAAACGAAAGTAACTGAAAATGCATTCAAATTTTTGCAAGCTGAGCTAAATTTTCTGTTTCAATAAAACAACAACTAAGAATATCCCAACGCGCTGAGTTCATAGTTCATAAATAGTTTTCTGCATAAAACATAGGTAGGTAGGTAGTCTATTTCACGTGCTTTACAAACAGTGACCAGTTACGTTCGAAATAGTAGATTGTTTAGCAAGGGATGTATGGCACCCATAACAGTCGAGTGTTTTGGCGCACGAACGAAGTGAGGGCGCCGATAGTTTGAGACTGTTATGGGTCCATACGCCCGAAGTAAATACTCTACTTTTCATTTTGAATATGAGGAAAGTAAAAATAAACAGAAATAATCTAAAAAATATTTTTCCTATGGCCGCGGAATTTTCGAAAGACTATAACTTTTTTGTTCATTTTCTCTGTTTAGGGAAGGCAAGGGAAACTAAGTCCATACAGTCTTGTTTGGTGTTTGACCCGTACTCTATGCAATTCCATGAAATTAATAGCCTGATTTTTTATGTTACAATTAACTTATTTGGTTTAATCTGTTTCTAAAAACGCATTCTTTAAAAAAAAAACAATGTTTACTTAAAATAATAATTCTACGATATTCATCATTTTATATAATAGCAAAACATGGTTGTATAGGCTTCTGTGCCTTTGCCTGCATACCTTTGGTATATAAATGTCCAAAGAGACTCTACACACGTTCCTATCCGACTTCCGATTCGGTCTGCTCCCAGACCATATCGGAACGTGTGTAGCGCAGATTTGGTCTGGGAGAGAACAAATCGGCTGTCGGATCGGAACGTGTGTAGATGCTTTTACAGATTTTGACATGACCCCTCCTATTCCTTTTTTAAATTTCATGACGGCCCTAGGGCCGCCACATACCACTTTCAACCCGCATTTTAGGCAAGTTAGGAGTTACTTTCAGAATATGAGACATGAAAACGTTATTTTTCGTTACTTTTCTGGCATTTTTAACATAATGGTTTTATATTTACAGAGTTAATATATTTTCAACACACTTGCTCATAAAGTGAGCCTTATTACATCGATCTTATGGCCATAAACCGAACTATAACCCACGCGTGCATAATAATATAACAGTACTAGTTGCGTAATAGAATTATCCCTACAAAGTTAAGTAAGTACCTAACTGCAAATTATATGCGAGTAAACAGAGACTTTTCAATTTAATCGGGTAATACAGTATCCCTACAAAGTTAAGTTAGTACCTAACTGCAAGTTATATGCGAGTCAACAGAGCATTCTCAATTTCAGCGGGTAATAGATACAGTTCTTTTTTTGTAACAACAAAGAGGTTTTATACGGCTGAAAATCCATTACGTTTTTAGAATAAATAAATGTGTCCTTAATTAAGACAAAAAACATAATTAAGTATATTATTATCAAATTATTTATAATTCACAATAATTTGTTATAAAACATTTGCATTTTGTCACTATTATTATACTTAATTATTTTGAAGTAGGCTGTATGGCTGTATGTAATCAATCACCTCACATTTGGCGCGTGCAAAAAAAAAACTTGCGCGCTTTTTCCCTTATTTAATATTAGGATAATACAATACAATATTTGTATGCAATAAATGTTTGTTTTTCCTCGCAAGTGTGTTGAAAAAGTGCGTATGAAACTCGTGAGCAACTTACTCACTAGACACTCGGCTGATTTACGCCCTCGCCTGCGGCTCGGGCTGCAACCCACAGCCTCGTGTATAATGAGCAACCTAAGCTCACATGTATCATAATATACTATTAAGATATTATTAGCTTACCTTTTTACATATTCACAGCTACAGATAAAACACAGATTTTTTTTCTGCATTAAACCTATATGGTCACATCCACGGGAGGATAAATTTTTGTTAAAATATTTTAAAAATTTAATAATATTTGAATTAATATACCATTTTATTTGACTAAAATATTGTATTTTATACAGGAAAAATTTTTGACCAGTGCACAAATTTGTAGGATCAACTCAGAATCGGTAAGTGAACAACTTTGTCCTAGAAACATGGGTCGAAATACGACAAAAATTGTTGGACTCCCCATACTAAATCGATCACGTGATCAGTCCAATTTGTATGAAGAGTCAAAAAAATTTTGACATATTTCGACATATGTTTCTAGGAGAAAGTTGTTCACTTACCGATTCTGAGTCGGATCTTAAAAATTTGTGCACTGATTAAAATTTACCCTGTATATACTTAATATCACAAAGCACAACAATATCATTTAGTTCCTATCAATTAGAAAATTTAGGATCACAGTTTTTTTCTTCGGAAAACTGTTAAATCAAATTTGCAGAGTTTGTATTAGTTCGGTGCATAAAACAACTAGTCGATTTCACTTTACAGAGACATCGTATAGAGCGTGGGCTTCGCAAACAAAAGAGGAACGTGCACGAGCGGTACCACCTATGAATAATAAAAAGGTCGTTAAAGGCCGCTCCAGCAAATAATAATCTGTCTGTCTGGGATATAGAGTTGGCAGATTCAATATTGCCACATGACACTCTGTTGCATGTTGCACACCGGTACTCTACTCTAATTCAACAAAAACGAAATTTCGTTATGGGTTGATATTTCTCATTTTTAAATAGGTAGAATAAAATTTTATTTACTGAAAATGGTATTCAAATGTAATTGACGATGCATTTAAATAGACTTGGTCTTGGTCGTCATGGAAAAAATACATGCCGAGTTCGCAGTCTTTAAAAGGGTTGAAAAAATAGCCCTCCATGGAAGTGACCGCAGATCCACGGAAGTGATAATCCCTACATAAATATTGTCTATGGAAATACCAATTAAGTCATGATTTTTATAAAAAAACACGGGTTGCACTCCGGGGGTAATGAATGGCAGAAGTGAAAAGGGCTCCCTAGACTATTCCACAAAAAAAAAAAGAATTTGACAAAAAAATAAAAATTACGGACTGGATTTGAACCAAGGTCTTCTGGCTTCAATGCTGCCCGTTTTCTAATTTGAGCTATTATAACTTTGAAAACGGTGGCGAAATTTGCCTTCATATTCGAATGACATTGTAACACTTTAGGTCTCGTGTCCGTCTTACGAATTGACGTGTCTACAACGCAAACGCAAATGCAACGACTCCGTAGCTCAGTGGTTAGAGCAGTCGAAATAGGATAGCGAAAGGTCGTGGGTATACAAGTCCCATTGGAACTGGTTGTGAGACGGGTCGATTTTTTCAAAATTCTTCATTTTTCATTTTTTACCCATCACAAAAAGTGCACGAGACGCTGTTAAAAAAGTTTTCACTTCAATAAAATATCTATATGATAAAACATTTATCACTTCAAAATCTATATTGATCTGAATAAGTATATAAAACAGTTGAAAACAACTATTAAAATTGGATCACTAACGCCAGAGTAATCGGTATACATACATCAAACAAACAAAAAAATAACGGGTCGAATTGAGTACCTCCCTCCTTTTTAGGGTTCCGTAGTCAACAAGGAACCCTTATAGTTTCGCCATGTCCGTCTGACCCCAGTCTAGCTCATAGACTCTTAGTACTAGAAAGCTGTAATTTGGCATGAATATACATATTTATCACGCCAACAAAGTAGTAAAGTAAAATTTTGAAATATATATTTTTTTTAGGTTACCTCCTCTACACGTGAAGTGGGTACTTATGTAATTTTTTTTTTCTTGTCTACCCCATAGTGTGGGGTGTCGTTGGATAGCAATTTTAAAAACTTTGTGGGTTCGTACACACAGTTTTTTGATTGAGGCATCTGTTTGTGAATTATTAAGTTTTAAATTGCAAAATATTGTTAGAGTCAAGTTCCCTATTTCAACCTTTTACAGCCCTTTTTTCGCCCTAGGTTCTTTCTCTGGCTCTAGTCTATCTCTGCTCTGTACTAAATTTCATATAATACAACAATTTGCATACTGAAATAAATTATTCGGGCGAGTGCAAATTTCGAGAATAATTTTTTGATTCGGCTCTAAAACAATCATTTTTTTCAGTATGTAAATTGTTGTACCGATAACGTTTCTAGTTTAAGTGTCAAAATATAATATGCGTTTGCATACTTTTCACACGCGTACTATTTTTGTTACATTTTAAAATTAAATTTCAAGTGTGATGCACAGGGATAAAAAATCTGATTTTGATAGTGCTTACAAATGTCTCGCAAATTTGCATACTGTAAAAAATTGTACACCTCCAACTGTCGTGTCCGCCCGGTCTAAGTGAATAGAGGGTTTTTAGCTCAGATCATATAATATTATATGATCTGAGGTTTTTAGCTTAGAAGTGGTCCGGTAGTTTTGAATTTTTGATATGTTATCTAGAATGGTTAGTGAGTATTTAAAATTCAAAATGCACAATTCCTCGCCCTCCGCCCCCGCCGCCATATTGACAAAATCGGCAGTTTTTCAGATTTTCGCTTAAATCTTCGTTTAGGTGCATTTGAGCCAGAGAAGAGTCCTCACAATGTTGTAGAGTAAAATTTTCTATATTTAACACTTTAAATTTTGTTACTACGACAGATAGTTACGGAGATACTTATGCACTTTAAAAAAAATGGTTTTCCAGAAATTTGTCAAAGTTTTAAAGAACAAGCTGCAAAATGGGCCCAGAGTTGTAGCACTTTCAAACCTTATTTAATATAAACATTTTATTATATGGCGACGAAGTTCAGTTGTAAAAATTTAAAAGTTACAGTAGTTCAATAAGTCTTGAAATAAACTAAAAAAATTCGCTTAAGTATATCTTTGTTTAGGTGCATTTTAGCCAGAGAACATTCGTTACAATGTTGTAGAGAATTAAATTTCCTATTATTAACGTTTTAAATTTTGTTTCTTGGACAGATAGTTTCGAAGATTATGCACTTTTTTAAACTGCGCGAGCACCATAATTTTTTTTTTTAAGTATTTACGTCATGTGTATATATACGTCATGTATATACCTATACATCTCGGGTAAAATGGTACGTTTTATGCACTTGTTGTACAATCTACTAAATATTTCACTTCTCATGCTGTCAAGTTGTTCTTTATGTCGAGAGAAGGCTGCATGAAATGGGTTTTTATGCTTTATTGCTTGTGTATTAAGTTATTTCTTCTTTTAAAGACTAAGGCAATTAGGCCTTCCAGCCACATACACAATACACAAAGGTGTATTGTCTATGTAATCTACCTAAATCTCATATAAATGTACCACTATGAAGATTTAAGTGGTATCTATATTTACGAGTATATGAGATTTAGGTTTTATCTTAATTTAATTACGACTGTATTACTATTTAAATACTTTACGATTAATAATAATGCTCACGAGATTGTTGACATGTGGGACATTGATTCAGCAATTATTTTTCCGATAGTCATATCTGCCCATGGTCTGATAGCCAAGAGCCTCGATAAACACCTTAAGAGGCTTGCGTTAGGTGGATGGATCGGGAGTCAGATGCAGAAGGCAGCACATCGGTAGCCGGGACCCTGATCTTGCTACCGTTGGGGAACTGCATTTTTGTATTTTTAAATGTTATATTTTTTAGTGTTATACATTGTAAAAATTTAATGTTTAGAAATATAATTTTGTAAGTATTTAAAATGTAATGAAGGGAATAATAATAAAACATTTATTTCAGGCAACTAATGGCCCATACAATAAATACCTTACAGACTAACATACATAATTATTATATTTATATAAGAAAATTTTATTTATGGTGTTTGGTGTAAAATGCTGTGAACTAAGTTTATCGTGTTTGGTATCAAATGAAAGTTCTTGATGAGCACGTTTTAAATATATATTATATATTTTATTAGTTGTTGCTCGTGGCTTTGTTTGCATAAACCCAAATTTGTGAATAATTTCCATAAGATTTTGTCTAGAAGCGAGCTAAACACAATTTCTCTCCAAACCTACCCAAAATACTAATAGTAATCCTTACTTAAGTACCTACGTTCACCTTATTTTTTTTTTTAAGTAGAACTTGAACAAACATACATAATTACATTTTTTTTCTTTTAAATAGGTACCTACTGTCATAGCAGAAACAAGCGATTTGATTGATTGACATAATAAAATAATAAAACCCAAAAAATATATAAAGCGGCTCTGTAAATAGTTTATCACGAAATTATGACCCTAAAATAATATAAATAAAAACTAATGCCACTTACTCTTTGATTATAACAACAAAACCATACATTCTAGGGAAAAGTGGCATACGACCACGGCAATTTCAGATGAGAATATTTTCTTGTTTCATACTTAATAGAGAGCGTGGTTTTTCAGTTGTCGGGTTTTAGTTTTTAACTTATTTTTTTATATTGCAACATGCCAACAAGAATCCACCATATTGGTTTTTTTTAATGCCACTCGCGCTATCAAGAATATACCTAATCTAACGACACGTCAAAATCCTTTTCACTTCTCATGCTCTAAAAGTACGCCAATATAGACCTACGAAGCGGGACTAAAGTAACCACTTTAGTCCCTAGGGACTAAAACGTAATTAGTTTTTAATTCCTTCATGTGACATTAGACAAACTCAAACAGCCAGTGAATATAGTACTATTATTTGTGAAGTGTGGACCATCTTCATTGCGAAAAGGTTAAGCTGTTTTTTGTTTCATGGTTTTTCCGCAAGGAAGGTGGCGCCATGTGTTTTAAATTGTTAATTTCTGACTAGTTTAGAAGAAAAAACTGACCACGAGTTTTTGGCACCATTTTGGCGGGCTAAGTTAAGTGAATATTTGTTTCATAGTGGACTTTGTGACTCAAGATAGGTGTGGTTTTTTGCCCCAAGTGTCTACACAACTGGACGATATTATAAGGAATGATTAAAATAGGCGCTATCTCGGTACAGTGATGCCGAGTGTTTTATTATAGTGGTGACTACTTAACTCAGCGGTTATTTTAATATTACAAACAGACACTCCAATTTTATTTATTTGTATAGATTAAGTAGGTACTTATTCATCCATAAGGAAGGCCAGGGCCCCAGCAGTGGGGACATTAAATGGCTGATGATGATGAAGTACTTATTATAATAGATACGAAGGTTTGGATTTTTATAACTCAATCAACAGCGAAACGGCTGAACGGATCTGAACAAAATTTGGCACAAAGATAGTTAATAGCTTAAAATAGCATATAAGTTACTTTTTATCCCGGGAAAATAATCTCAATTCCACGGGAAAATACTTATCGTCTAGCTTACTAGGGCAACGCCGTGAGCGTTAATATTTTAAAAAGCTACAGGTACCTATATATTTTGTGACACATAGGTACCTACAAGCAAGTTTTTATCAACAATCCACCAAAAGAGTAAAATTTGGTTTTAGGTTTTATTTTTTTGTATCGTATCTTGTTTGGGATATGCGAAAGTGATAAAAGTAATTTAAATAAATACTTTGACCAGGCATTTTTTTCTAATACTTCATTTTCTTTTCACTAATCAAAATAAATACTTATATAAGTACTAACTTACACCTACCAACCTAATAAAGTTTATGTTTTATGAAAAAATTTAAACGTATCCCTATCACATTTTTAGTTGGTCAGACTTTGTTTTCTTCTGTTCGAAAAGGACCGCAAGCCCGCATGAATACTTTTAGACACAAAACTATAAGTAAGCTTTCCATAATCGTATCACAGCACTTACAATCCATTCTTGGTTATACTTACGTTTAGACGCTCGCGTAACCGCCACGGTGTGACACAGAAAGTTAGTGCCAACTTTCAAAGCAGCGGAAAGTAAGTTATCGGTTTTTCCGGAGGTTCTCGCGGGAAATCCTCTTTGGGAATGCGTACTGGGTGATATTGCCGAAGTTTTTATAGCAGACTTTGAAAGCCGCGCATGCGCTCTGTATCTACAGCAGAAGCTTAATGCAAAGCTATTAAGTTACTATAAGCAAATTATATAAATACTATAGCCTTCGCCGCCCGCGTGGATTACACGACATTACCCCGCGGGAATGTTATGTTTTTCCGGGGTCCCCAAAAGATAAATGTTCCCCATACCAAAATCACGTCGATCCGTTGCTCCGTTTTGACGTGAAAGACGGACAAACAAAGAAACAAACAAACAAACTTTCACATTTATTATATTAGTATGGATTGGACACCACCCATACCTAGGTACCTAACCTACATTATTCCAATCCCAAATTAAGTAGATTTAGACTAGCTGTGTTGTGATAATCGGAAACAGTGAGCTATTACATACGCCAAGACCAAAAAGTTATTTTCCACATTTACCTGGCCAGGATTCGAACCCAGGACCTCAGAGATAACCTTGTAAACTGATGCGTTCACCACTCGACCACGGAAGTTGTCAAAACTTACAATAGTTACGTGTGTAAAGAAATTGCTTGAATACGTAGGTAGTTAAACTGGAATGCAAAATAGGGTAAAGTACCCAATTATCAGCACTTTAAGAGTAAAGTCCTAACTTATACCCGTTTATGACATTTAAAAATACGTTTTCACCCGTTATGACGAGTTTTCTAGTTTCAATATTTAATCAGTATGATTATTTATTTAAAAAATATAGTTTATGCTTGTCCAATTTTTTTTTTTAGATAGGCAAAAGCAAAAAATGACTATCACACCATTTATCAGCACCATCACCACCAATTATGAGCATAGAGTGAACCAATTATCAGCACTGTGATAGTGGTATTGAAATTATATGATTTTTTTTTATTTAATATGTTTTTATATAGGTAGGTACTCTGTTAATAAGCATAAAAAGATATAATTTACATATAGTCTAAGAGTATTTATAAACTTAACAAGGCTTAATATCTTTATAGTTATGTAGGCATTTAAATAATTTGTTCAGACTTAGTAGTTAAATCTCACTAGAAAGCGACTTACTTAAATAATCTGGATGGTAGGTAGGTATTACTAGCTGATAGGTAGCTACAACTATTATGGAACATTGCATAGCAATAAGAAAATTTAAATAAAATAGAAAAGTTCTTGCTCTACATCTTCAATCAATTATAATCTTTTATTTTCTTCTTCTATTCTCTTTCTTCTATTCTTTTTTCTTGTTCTTGATTTTCGTTTGTGCATTTTTTTCTTTTATTTGGTTTATTTACTTCTTTTGGTTTCATGGTAACTAGGGGGCTCTGAAAAAAGGAAAGATGATGAAATACTAGGATAACCAAACTATCAGCATTCTTTTGATCTAATTTTCAACACTATGCTGTCAAATGGCAATTAATGCATTTTCAGCACCTTGCTACGATTTAGATTCCGAAGGTATTAATCTACTTTTATCAAAAAAAAACATTATATACAAAAAATAGACACGGTATGCAAAAAAATAGAATAAGTAGGTATTTACGTACTATTTTCTATTTATCAGTACCAGTGCTGATAATTGGAAATTCGCAAAAAGTGGATCCATTTATTAGCACCACATTTTTACCAATATATCACCATAAACGCAAATTCTTCTTTTCAGATTATCCTCATAAACTATCTTATAAATCAGAGAAATCAAAAGTTTCAGTATAAAATATCTAAAATATCTTATATAGTATAAAATATAAACACATGAACTTACCGTCGATCACAAGGAACTGGCAAAAACAGGACAAACTGCAGGATACAAACGTTTAATCACAAGTTCTTCGCCATTTTCAAGTCGGAAAGTATGGTATTGCTGAGAGTAGGATTCCAAAAACATCAGTTTATTTATTTTCCAAAGTGGTAACTCAAATAAGTTAGTGAAAAACTTATTATTTTACTATTTATTCAGAGTGCTGATAATTTGGTGCAGTGCTAGCAATTGGGTCCGTTACACTTACTTGCAAGTAAAATGCAATTATTGTCTTTCGATTGATTATTGGCATATTGGGCTGGTTCTCAGCTCCACCATTTTGCTTTAAAAGTGCGTTGAAATAGCATTGTCAATGCAAAATATAGGTCGGACGGAACAAGTTTATTCTTGCAGAATTCCGGTTTGTATTTCCAAGTTTTCTGTTGTCCCTCCAACATTTAAATTCTCCATGTTCCATGTGTTGACTGTAAATCGGCGGTAAGTATTTTTTCCTGAAAAGAAAAAGTCAAGCAGGCGGTTGTCTGTCCGGCCGGCAAGAGAAACCACAGAATAGTACTGGACAAACATAAACGTAGGTACGGTCACGCACGGAGCACAAAAAATCTCGTACTTGACGACTTATATTTCCCTGTCTCTGTCGTTCCCGCGTAAATAGATAGAGAGATAGATCATTTATTTACTGACATACAATTTCAAGCAAGGTAAACATATAAACAAATTAAAAACGCAAGGCAAGGGTGACACAGAAAACTTAATAATTAGAGCAGGGAACAACGCAGCAGCAAATTAGGCCAAGGCTCAGTACACTAACGTAACGGCTCAGTGTAGGTACTGTAGAATAATCCTGGAAATCTGTGTTTGTGTGTGTGTGTGTGTGTAAAATACAAAAAAATTACCAACAACCCTTGAAGAGTTTCTTGGCGGTTCTTCCCCAAGGTCTCACACCGTAGGGTTTGCGAACCGATGGCGTACCTTCTATGACGTTCACAAGTAGATATTTTAAATCCCGAATTGAACCCGGGACCTCTATTTAAATAGAGGTCCCGGGTTCAATTCCCGGTGGGGGTACATATTGTATTAGGTTTGGTTGGTGGCAGGGGCAGGACCTGTTCTTAGTCCGCCTGGCTAGCTACCACCATCTTAACTAAGTCTGACGCCATAAAAGTGATCTTTTCAGCGTTGTTGCGTTCCGACAGTTAGAAATAAGAAAGCCAGTTCCTCTGTGCTTGGGTATTCCGGGAGTAGGTAGTGCGCTTCCACCTTCATCCTTATCTTCACTTATGGTGTGATAGGCTTAAGTGCAGGTAGAACCTTGCGGATAAATAAAATGGTTTTTTATTCATCAATTAGTATTGTATAAATATTTTTAGTTTGTCTTCGGTACCTACCTAAAGAGCAATAGTGTTAGTGATGTATGCTCTCGCGGCTCGCGCCTATGAGGTAGATCATTACTAATAATTGGGCGCGATGGGACGTCTCAACTTGCGCACTTTCAGTGATTTATACTGATCCTACGGGAATCTCGTGCGTCTCATGTTTCTTTCATCTTTTAACTTAGTCGTGGAAAGTTACGCACCCGCCATGTATACAGAGTGGGAAAAAATTATGGGCCCTGGATGAAAACTGCCTTAAATCCTTTAGTTAGCTCATTTTACTGAAAGCAAAACATTTTTTTTATTATTAAGAATAAACAAAACTGCATTTGTAGATTTTTTTATTATGATTTTTTTGAGAGAATCTTCTATATTTAGATATGGATTGATACCGATTAGGAGAAATTAACTTTGCCTAAAAATGATTACAGTGAGTCAATCTTATGAGATAGATACTTATAATATGCTATTGCGGACTTTTATAGGCCTTTTTATGGTAGATATAGGTACAACTCCGTATAGTAGGTACCTACATCATTTTGATGTAAGTACCTACCTACCTATCTCATACGGTAATAGCCAGCGTTCGCAATGTAGGTATTTTTTTATGGCTTCATCACAAAACATGGAATTTTCTCTATTATACAAATACTTAATTAGATTGTTTTGTATGTATAAACCTTCGAGAATAAATTTAAATCTAAATAGGTAACAGTGAAAAATGCATCAAAATCCGTTGCGTGGTTTAAAAGAAGAAAGTTTAGAAACAGACAGACAGAGGAGGAGAGCGCCTTCTGTTTTATACTATAGTCCAGTGAATAAAGGGTTTTTAGCTTACAAGTGGTCCGGTAGTTTTGAATTTTTGATATGTTGTCTAGGATGGTTTGTGAGTATTTAAAATGCAAAATGCACAATTCCTCGCCCTCTGCCCCCGCCAACATATTGAAAAAATCGGCAATTTCCTCAGGTTTTCGCTTAAATCTTCGTTTAGGTGCATTTGAGCCAGAAACGATTGTTCACAATGTTGTAGACAATAGAGAATTAAATTTGCTAAAATTAAGGTTCTAAATTTTGTTTTTAAGACAGATACTTACCGAGATATGCACTTTTTTAAAATGATCTTCCAGATTGTCAAACTTTTAAAGAGCAAGATTAAAAATAGGAAATTTAATTCTCTACAACATTGTGAAAAGTCTTTTCTGGCTAAAATGCATCTAAACGAAGATATAAGCGAAAATGTTTATTTCAGGAAATAGCTTATTATTCAGGACTTTTTAAACTAAGTACTGTAACTTTTTTATGTTACACAATAAAATGTTGTAAATATTCATTAGTATATATCACAAGGGTTCAAAGTGCTACGACTCTGGGTCCATTTTGCACCCTGTTCTTTAGAAGTTTGACCTGGAAAATAATTTTAAGAAAGTTTGATGCTCTATATCGCTGAAAATATGCAAGATATTTGAAAATAAATACCTACTTATGTTGTGTTGCTACTAATTTAAAAAAAAATCTGTCAAATACCCAATTATTGTAGACCATAAATTGTCGTAGGGAAAAGATTGATAATTTAATGTTTCAGAAGTGAGCTCTCTGTACCTTTACCACAGGATAAAAAAACGTGCCTTTACCTAGGCCAGCCTATGCGGAACGTGACATTGAGTCATGCTATTTCGTGCGCGCAGTCGGCAGTCGCGGCGTTCATCGATTTATAAGACGTTATCACGTCAACAATATTAGCGAGGTCATCGTTTACAAATTGTGTGGGCCATCATGCTGTGCTGTAGGTGAGGCGAAGCAAGAGCATGATTGACGTTGCCTCAGCGCAGCAGCAGCGGAGCACGCACACGCCGTTAGAGCAGAGGGCAGCCGGCCTCCGCAGATGGCTTTTAGATATGTAGGTACCTAACCTTAACACTAACACTGGATTGAAATTATCAAACTTCAAATAAAACGAATCCTTAGAGAACGCATCAATTTTATTTAACCCAAATTAAAAATGTCTTCGTTTTTAAGTCAAACAATTGACAGGATCTTGAACTCCTTTTTACCGACTTCATTAGTTAAGATTGAACGTTGCGTAAGTTGCATTAGTTCAATCCATTTTTCAAGTGAGGTGAGTACCTAGGTAAACTAGCTATAACTAAAATTACGTTAGTGTCGCATTATTTGCTGTTTCAGCGGTTAGGTCTTCAGATTCATCGTGTTCATCATTTATAACGTGAGGTTCATGCTGTATTTGAGGGTGGTCATGCTGTATGGGTGGAGAAGCAGAAGCATGGTTGTCGTCGTTTCTTCGGCACTTCGTGCCGCGAATGTCGGAGCACACGCCGTTGGAGCAGAATGGTCGGCGACCTCCGCAGATGGCTTTTAGAGCGAAGTTGCCCCCCAGTTGTTTGCAGTGGAGTGACTCGCCACAACTCAGGCAGGTGTAGCCTCTCTGAAAGATAGTAAAGCAATTATAAAATTGGTGTCTTGTAGAACGGAGTACCTAGGCATTTGTTATTCAAGTTTTTAGTTTTGGCTAATAGCACAGAATAAATATAAGTACCTACTACCGCTAATAGAACCACAAGGTACCCAGGTAGTAGAGGTAGACACTTACTCTGTCCAACGTCTTAAAACCTTTAAATTGAACTTTTTTTTTACTGCTATAGGTATACTTTAGCTTTAGCAGCCCATATTTATGTTAGTTAGTATATTTCTTTGCAGACACCGCATGCATACAATTCAGAGAACGCGGAACGCAGAACTCGGATATCTGACCGCGAGAGCGCCCCGCTGTGTGGCGCTCTCGCGGTCGTAAATCGTCTACCGACGACAGCCAGACGTTACGTCATAACACGCTTTTAGATCTTTATTAGGCAGGTAAAGTACCTACTCGTTTATACTCTGCTTGCTTACACTAAACTTACTTCTGCTAAGGAATCACATGAAGTAGGTATCCAATACACTGCTCTTCCTTTATCACCATTTAAGTCTTTATCCTCGATTTCAGCTTCTTTGCGCAAACGGTATGAAAATCTCTTCCCAACATTTCCTTTAGATCTTCCAAATATGAATCCGAACGGGAATTTGTTGTAAGTGGCATGTTCTGCATTATTGTTAAAGAATTGGGCATTCGATTGTTCCGCCATAATGAAATCTAAATTTATCTGTGAATTAACACCAAACATACTTTTCAAATGAATCGTAAACAATTAAGGCGCCGGCCACAACAGCGGCGGTCTAGCGGTCTGATTTCCGTTCTGCGTTCCGCGTTCTCTGTAAGACACCGCATACATAAAGCCTGGCGTCCACCTAGACGCGACGAGCACAGTCGAATCAAATCGCAGAAAGTCGCCTACTATATAGGATATAATTTCTATGAAGCTGCGCCCATTAGAGACGAACAATTCGGCGCATCTCTAATGGACGTAGCTTCAAAAATTATATAGGAGGCGACTTTCTGCAATTCAATTCGATTCTGCTCGGCGCGCCTAGTGGACGCAAGCTTTTAAGGTACATTTAGATCAGTTCAACAACAGGCAATTTTGAGAAAAGCAACACTATTGCCGTTTGTGGAATGATTAGGTACTGCAACAGAGCGTCGACCGCTCTACAAAATACGACTTGTTGAACATGTTGTTGTACCCACAGCTGAAAGTGCATTTTTCAACAAGTCGCATTTTGTAAAACGGTCGACGCTCTGTTGCAACTCATTCCACAAACGGCAACAGTGTTGCTTTCCACAAAATTGCCAGTTGTTGAACAGATGTAAATGCACCTTTAGAAACCTAAACACACCTACACAGACCGTGGCGGTCAAACTGAATGCGCGTTCTGTCAGAGTTCCATTCAGTGAGCGCAATCTTTATAACTTAAATGGGAACCACTAAGAAGCCAGTGTGAACAACTGTGTACGCTGAACGCAGAATGCGACTGCAGAACGCAGACCGCGGGGACGATGTGTTCGGCGCCTTGCCATCGTCAAAACGCTGTCAGTTTCCATAGCTACTTTAACCGCCGCCGCCGTACACGGGCCACAAACGCAAACAAAGTGACGACATGTATGAAAACTACAGGTTGCGGCGGTAATAAGTGTCCCGTGTGCGGATACGCTGACTAACTAGTAACATCGTGTATTGAATTTTAGTACTGGAAATGACCATAGCGGCGCTGCTCTGGTATTCATACAATAGGTAGGTACTTACGCTTACGAGAACAAGAGTTTTCCGTGCTTGGGGCGTAAAAACCTATAGTCCAGTCAACGAACGCTCCAAAAACAGTATAGAGGGAAATGCGTAGGTAATGAAAATGAAAACCCCCGGCACCTCTCGACTCTCCGGGGTATCAAATTACAGGCTCATTTTTTACGTAAACAAAGCATCTTAGCGCGCGTTTGGGCTCTCCCAAACATCTGTTTGTGCGCACGACGACGGAAGTTACATTTATGAGCAGCATATAAGTCATAATAGCAGCGGATAAAACTTATCCGACACTTTAACGAGATGTTTTGTTTTTATAATCGACGTTCAAACTCAACTTTTGTGTAAACAAAAGACAATATCAAAATATTATTTTTTTTTCACATACTTAGTTATCGATGAAATTAACATATAAAAAGTATATATATTTAGAATGTACATGAAAAAACCTATCGGATAAAATTATAATACTTACCTAGGTATATGGAAAACCAATAAGTACCTACTTACATAATATTATATTTTTCGAAAACTTTAAAAAAAAAATATTTTTCGGTTCAAATTTTCAAGAATTGTTTATTATTTTTTTTGTTACGGATCATATATATTATAAAGTATTTTTATAGTACCTAAACTAGCTTTCCGCCCGCGGCTTCGCCCGCGTGGACTTCACGACGTTATCCCGCGGGAATGTGTGATTTTTTCGGGATAAAATGTAACCTATGTTCCTCTCCAGGCTACAAAGTATATTTGTCTCAAATTTCAGCCAAATCCGTTTATCCGTTTTGGCGTGATTGAGTAACAAACATACAAACATACAAACATCCAAACATCCAAACATCCAAACATCCAAACATCTAAACTTTCACATTTATAATATTAGTAGGATTAGTAGGATAGAATTTATTTCTCTTATAAACACCGAAAACCGCGTTCAAAACACATAAAAATTCAAATAATTACAAAATAAAGTGCCACTTGAGCGGGAGCCACGTGGCTCCCACCGATGCTGTTAACCTCCTTAGTAAGTACCTACCTAGGTTCCTAGTCCAAACAAAGTTACTAAGTCAAAAATTGTGTTCCAAGCATTTCCCTCTATATCTCTTCGTTAAATGGGCTACTGGCTATTTTTGGCGCTAGTTAGATACAGTTATTTTTTTGCTCGGAGGATATGATAAAGATTAGTTTTCGATTTTGACCGCACGCAAACTTATCTGTCCGTTCTAAGTCATTATATAGCTAAAGAATACTATAATATTAGGCACTACGATAAAGCTTAGCTCGTATGGCTTACGCTGTTTTTCATAGTTGTATGCAAGCAGACTGAAAACTAGGTACCTACGCAACAATAATGAAAACTTCATCAGCTATGTGAGCTCAGCTAAACTTCCATAACTAGGTGAGTATGCATTAGTACCTATGTCCTTAGCTAAGTACCTGTGCACCTCGCATTAAGTCAACAAGCGCAACAAGGTCGAAAATTGCTAAATTCACATGACTAGGTACCTACCTTCGTGAAATAAAATAACAATCAGTAAATGTTGATTTAAATAGATAAAATCAGATAAAACTTTCGTCTCCTCTTACCAGATTGATCAACAAGAACAAAAATATTTTGTAAAACTCCATTTCAGTGCCAGATTCACAACAAAATTTTAAAACAACTTCGTACAACTAGAGTGTGTATTATCGCATGCGCGCTCTTTTATAGCATCAGTTAGAAATTATGTTAATCGTTAAAGAACTGTGGACTTCCTAGCTGACTCGTGCTGGCAGTCATTGACAGTAAAACATTAATTGCTTGTAAAATCATTATTCATTCAACCCACTGATCTGTGACGAAATATCACCCGCTGTGAGTCAATACTTTTTCAGAATAATAAATATAAAAATAAATATTGGACCATCACATACTTACATTGTTCCAATGCCAAACTGTAGTAGGGCAGAGGTACCCTTTGTGGCCGTTTTTAAGGATTTTTTTACTTTTAAGTACTTACTAAGTACTAAATGGTCTTAGGTATGACACAAATGATATCTTAAATTATAGATAATTTATCTACCTACCTTTGAAGGTACAATTTTAAAATTTAAAAAGTGAAATAGTTTTATTTTTGTATAATTCACAAAATGTGTGTGAGGTGCCAAATGTACCGGTTTTGGCCATTTATTGGTAGTTAAACTTTTGTAAATATAGCGAAAAATCAAAACCAATTCTAATGCGCTAGAAACCAATAAATTGCAAAACAACAATTTAATTGTAAAAAACAAAGGTTTAATATGTATTTCATCCAAAACAAATTACTTACCTACTTAAAAGTTTCAAACAAAACATTTTTATAAAACAGAAAATGGAATTTATTGAAAAAAAAATCGTATGACATAAGGAATTCTGACGATTGTTATTATTACCTTAAGGCTATTGCGGCGATCAAACTCAGAATTTTCAATGTTTTTAAATTAAATTTCCGGACAAAGTATCATTGCTAGGCCTTCCAAAATATTATATGTGATAGATCTTTTCTTTATGAAGGGAAGTTACTAAAATTTATTTGAATCAAATAAATACAATGTACTAAAAAAAATATTTTCAAGACCCCTTTTTTCCGTCTTAAACTCAATTATCTCAATAACTATTTGACTAATCAAGCTAATTTTTTTTGTGTAAGTAGTTCTTAGTCATATCTAGGGAAGTTACTAAAAATTTTTTTTGTTATATTTATAGTCAATAACTAGTATCCCAAAATGCATCGTGCACCGTTTCGCAACATAATTATTCAGTCTCCGCCTGGCATTGGCGGCGTTTGGACGTGGAGACTGTATCGCTCCGTTTGCGCCAAAATTGAATAAAAAAACTCACACTAGGATCCTAATTTTTTTCAATGATGCTTATTTTGCTAGGAAATATTGAACTAGCGCTTCAGGATTAGGTATAGATGAGTGCTTTGCCATTTATTGCATAACCATAGACTTATGTATATTGAATTTATAGGTCAGAGGAGCTGAATAAAATACGGAATAACGATTGTAAAATAATGATAATTATATTCAGTTTAATTATTTTCACTAGGAAGCTAATACGACTGATTCCTAGCACAGCAGAATGCAAGAGAGAAGTGAAAGTGATTTCATAGGAACGAGAGACTGATCGAATGAGTGAGGTTGATCGAACGAATGAGCATTTGAGTGGGGATTGAATGAACCATTATACTTTGGCATTTTCTAGTCATGTAACTTTCCTCTAATTATAAAAACATAACAAATAATTATTAATCTTATTGATTAATTTTTGCCAATTAAATTAAAACATAAATCCTACACGCCCCCTCAAAAATTAATCACATACATAATATAAACAAAAATAATATCCTAAACAGTACATATCACTTCCTAGTGTTCCTGGGAGATACAATATAACATAGCCCAACATTTGTTGCGAGGGTAAGGAAAACCCAGTAAAACCTTACCAGACTATTCATTCTTAAACTATTAACAGAATGATCAATAACAAACAAATTTATACAATCAATAAATGAAAAGAAAAATAAATATTTTGTTTTATTCTAATCCCATTTCATGTCTCATTTTATGAAATGTAACCGCAGGTAACGGCTTTGTAAGCCCATCAGCTAACTGTGCACCTGTGGGAATATACAATAATTTGATCACATTTTTTGCAACTTGTTCCCGTGTAAAATGATATTTGATGTCAATGTGTTTTGACCTATTATGATTAGTAGGGTTATTTGCAATACTTATGCAACCATTATTATCTTCATAAATTATTATTGGTTTTTCAATATTTAAACCAATTGTCATAGCTAGTGATTTGAGCCAAAGGGCCTCTCTAACAGCTTCGTACAACGCCATGTATTCAGCTTCTGTAGAAGAAGCTGCTACTGACAGCTGCTTTTTCGTGTTCCAGGTAATTGTACACGATTCGAATAATTTGAATAAATAGCCCGTGGTACTTTTTCTATCATTAGTGTTACCGCCCCAATCAGAATCGGCGTAACCACTCAATATATGATTAAATTCATATTTATTATACACTAATTTGAGATCAATAGTACCTTTTAAATACCTGAGTACCCTTTTAAGGCATTGCCATAACTCTTTGTTATTCTTATTCGTGTATCTACTCAGGATATTAACACTAGTACTTAAATCAGGACGTGTACATATCATTATGTACATTAAGCAGCCAATAACGTTTCGACAAGGTGCATTACAATTATCTTCAGCATTTAATGCTTCATAATTTAATTTAGTCTCTAAAGGAGTACTGACAGGATTGCAATCAATCATTTTAAATTTGCTTAAAACAGTTTTTATATATGCACTTTGGTCTAACGTAATTTTATTGTCGTATCGAGTTACTTTTATACCAAGAAATAATTTTATGTCCTTTAAATCTGTCATTTTAAATCTTGTCATGAGATAATTTTTAAAACTATTCAAGATTTCAATATCACCGCATACAATGACCAAATCATCAACATAAAGTACTAAGTATATGTTCTTCTGAACATTTCCTTTATTTAACATATATATACATCTATCAACAGATGAATTCTGAAAACCCTTTTCTAATAAACATTGTTCAAATAGTTCGAACCAACACCGAGCCGCTTGTTTAAGACCGTAAAGAGCTTTGTTTAATTTGCAAACATGATTATTAGGATTATTTAAACCTTTGGGAACTTTCATGTAAATTTCTTCTTTTAATAAACCATTTAAAAACGCAGTTTTCACATCCATATGATGAATTAAGAGATTAAATTGATTTGCAAAACTAATTATAAATCTAAAGCTTGCTATTCTGGCTACAGGTGCAAAAGTGTCGTGGTAATCAACTAAATATTCTTGGCTAAAACCTCGTGCTACGAGGCGTGCCTTGTATCTTTGTGGTTTTCCGAATTCATCATGTTTTATATTGAAAATCCACTTGCAATCAACAATGTTTTTATCACTGGGAGTAGGAACTAATGTCCAGGTGTCATTTGCTAATAAGGAATTTAGTTCTTCCTTTACAGCATCTTCCCAAAAAGCCCTATCATGACGTGTTTTAATTTCATCGAAAGAACTAGGAACTTTACAAAGAACAGATTGAGCACTTAACAAATAGTCAAAATTGTCATCGGTTTCTTTATATGATACGGGCACACATTTTTTAAGTCTATCACTCCTTCTTAATTCAATAGTTTGGTTACTACTGTTTTTATTGTTACAATCATTATAAGATGTGGAATCGATAACATTTTCATCTAACTTGCGAATTTTATTTGGACGCTCAAACTCATCAGATTTATTTGTATCCGATTTATTACTGTCAGAATTTTGAGACTTTATGGACACTGATTTAGGTATTTGGTAATTATTATCAGTTTTGTCCCGAGTATATTTGTCACTATACTCTTCAGGCTTAAACTGAGGCCTGGATTCAAGAAAATTTGTCTCATCAACTACAACGTCCCTGACAGTAACGAATCTTTCGCAATTTGTATTCCAAACTTTGTAACCGTTTGGTTCGTACCCTACCAGTATACCTTTCCAGGATTTCTCGTCAAATTTTGCTTTACTGGTTTTATCATGTACACACAGTACACAGTTGAGCCAAAAACTTTCAAATATTTGATTTCAGGTTTTTTATCGTGCCACATCTCGAATGGTGTTTTAGATTGTTTCAAAGCCCTAGTTGGAGTAACATTTATTAGATTTACTGCAGTTAAAACTGCTTCGCCCCAGAAAACTTTATCTAATTTTGCACCAAGAATCATAGATCGAGGCTTTTCTGTAACAGTTCTAACCATTCTTTCTGAAACACCATTCTGTTGTGGCGTTCGCGGTGTCGATAAATGGTAGGTTATACCTTTTTCAGAACAATAGTTTTTCATGTCGGTAGATAAATACTCCCCACCGTTGTCAGAGTATAAATTTACTAATTTTAAATTAAATTTGGCTTCAGCCTTTGCAACATAATCTTTAAAAGCATTAAACACTTCCGATTTATATGTTAATAAGTACACAACACAGTAATGCGTATATTGATCCACAAAAAGCACATAATAATTTTTATTGTCAATAGTAGAAGGAGTGATAGGTCCACAAACGTCGGAGTGGACGACATACAATGGTCGTTTAATGTAACTCTTATCTTTACATTGATTAAAAGACAAACGCGTCTGCTTCCCATTGATGCAAGGTTCACACAAATTATCATTGGGGACTACCGATTCAATTTGATTTGTATCATTTGTCATTTTATTCCTTTGTAACTCAATAAATTTACTTTTGCTAATGTGGCCTAAACGTTGGTGCCATATTTCATAATTATTCTTATTAACATTGTACACTTGGGAAACAGAGCGGCTAATCAAGTTAGGTACAATAAAGTCTACAGTAATTAAATTGTTTAAAGACTTACCCCGCATGATGGTTTTACCATTTTTACATATGTGTGTTCCTTCTTGATCAAAAACGATGGTGAAACCAGCTTGCTGCATCCTCGAGACTGACAGCAAATTATACGGGACCTCCGGACAGTACAAAACACCTTCCAAAACTCCTGCGATGCCCATGTTGCTGATGACATTCAAGTTGCCTTTCTTGTATGCTGAAATAAATTCACCATGCTTAGCAATGGATATTTTTAAAGGTACATTTAAATTTAAAGAATTTGTGAACAACTCTTCCCTGTTTATAATGTGGTCAGAAGCACCGGAGTCTAAAATAAAAGTTATTTTAATTTCATCCAAGTCCTGATCTTGATAGTCAGCAGTCATGAATGCAAAGCCAGAAAAATCGCTGATTTTTGAAGGTTCAGTTAATTCAACTGCTTGTACTGTTCTTGTCCTTTCCGAACTGTTGTTTTGTTGGTTTAACCGTTTGAAGTAGTAACAGTCATTTTTAGAATGTCCTTTCCGGCCACAGTGAAAACATTTCACAAAAGATTTCTTCTTAGATTTGTAACTCTTCTGATTGTTATTATTATTGTAATTTTTCTTCTGATTGTATCCTGAACTATGTCCTTGCGTTGAACTGTTAAAGTTCTCTCTATGATACCCTTGTCTTTTATTTTCTACATGTAAAACTTTAAAACTTGTATCACAACTTTCATTCTTCAATTTCACTTCGTGGTCTAAAAGCCGCGTTTTTACAAATGCCAAGGTCATATTATTATCAGTTAATGTTTCTATGGCTGTGATAACACCATCATAATTTGGCGGCAAAGTCAACAACAAATGTGCCACCTTATCTGTTTCATCTAGTTTTGCTCCAGCAGCATGCAATTCGGTAATCAAATCATCAAATGTAGCAAAATGTTTCATTAAAGGGACATCACCTTGTAATTTTAACGATAACAACTTTTTCCTCAAAGCTAATTGTGTAGCAATACTTTTACGTTCATAAAGAGAATCTAAACTTGCCAATATTTCCCGCGCCGTAGCATCTTCTTTAGCGAATCCAAGATAAGAATCGGATAGATATTCGATTATTACACTCTTCGCAATTCTGTTGTTCTTTTCCCACTTACTGCATCGAATAATCGGTTCATCGTCGATCACTTTTATCACATCCAGCTCACACAGCAACGCACGTACACGAAATTTCCAAACGCTATACTTTTCTCCATCAAAAGGTTTAATATTTCGCTTGCTTTTTAAATTTTCCATGATGTGAAATTATAACGAGGGTAGACGTGAAATGAAAATAAATTACACTCTTTTAAACGCGAGAACTGGACCCATAACCTATTGAATTTATAGGTCAGAGGAGCTGAATAAAATACGGAATAACGATTGTAAAATAATGATAATTATATTCAGTTTAATTATTTTCACTAGGAAGCTAATACGACTGATTCCTAGCACAGCAGAATGCAAGAGAGAAGTGAAAGTGATTTCATAGGAACGAGAGACTGATCGAATGAGTGAGGTTGATCGAACGAATGAGCATTTGAGTGGGGATTGAATGAACCATTATACTTTGGCATTTTCTAGTCATGTAACTTTCCTCTAATTATAAAAACATAACAAATAATTATTAATCTTATTGATTAATTTTTGCCAATTAAATTAAAACATAAATCCTACAATGTAACCTAGGACAAGTAATTTTACTCATTACCTAAAGCAAACATCAATAGTTTGAAATAAAAGTGACGGATAATATTGCCTAAGATACTTAAGAGCCCATAAAAGTTGTACCTATTTGAGTACCAATATTTTGTTGTGTTGTAGGTACATAATTAGTCTAAGTTTCTAACTTCTACTACTGTTTATTAAATTTATGTTCGTTTTAGGTTCCTCAAAATTGAAAATGTGAGAAAGTTAAGATAGGTAGGTGTAAAAAATTGCATCAAGAAATAAGAAATTCGCTTGTTGAAAAAGTTTTTTACAGAGACATAATGTAAAAGCAATTCTTGAAATAAAACCGACGTAAGAATTTTATATACCTAGTTGGTCTAATATCACCATTACACCAATTTTATGAGACTGAGAAGTCCAGCTTCTTTCCTTTGAGTGAGGAACATAAACCGCACTATTTTGTGTAAATTTCAGTGCCCGTAGTGTAAGTTTTTATGTCGGTTCAAAAGCAATTTCTTGCAAGAAATGCCCTCGCGGTTTTGAAATTCGAAATTCGAAATCCCCACAACAATATCTAAAACCGATGGTTGAGGCGCCAGTAGCAATAAAAAAGGATGAAAGGTCTGTCAGCTGTATTGACAGTTTAAACTCTCAAATTTAACCACCGCGTCAGATAAGTTTGCGGAGTTCTGTAAGGAGACTTGCATAGTCGGAGTAAAATTTTTGATACTCTAATGAAATATTGCATAGGTACAAGTACTTCCGAAGGAAGAATATTTATTTCATTATTTAATTTCATTGCACAAAGTATAAACCAATGGCGGGCTAACTTTAAACTGACTAACATATTATATCAAAGATAATCCTACTATATAATATTATAAATGTGAAAGTTAAGATGTTTGGATGTTTGTTACTCAATCACGCCAAAACGGCTGAACGGATTTGGCTGAAATTTGAGACATAGATACTTTGTAGCCTGGAGGGCTACTTTTTATCCCGGAAAAGTATCAAATTCCGGCGGGATAACGTCGTGTAGTCCACGCGGGCGAAGCCGCGGGCGGAAAGCTAGTAAACTCATAAAAATAAATAATCTCGAAGAAGTTTTATATACACTCTCTGCCACAAATGTCATTTATTAAAAGTAGGTGGCTAAAACGTCAGTGATTAGATTACATACCCTTTGGAAGCGGCCATGGAAGAAATGACAGTTTTGTATAAGTAGTACGAAACCAAACCGTTTCAGCTGCTCGACCCTGATGTTGTCAAAGCCAGCGGCTTTACCTTCTTTGAGCTTATCAAGGGCAAACTTGAGCTCTGTTTCTGTAAAAGCCTCGTCCAAGTGGTTAACCTCTTTACCAGGGTCTCGTGTAAATTTCTTCTGGAGACTTTTCGTGGAAGCTTTTCCATTTTGGAGTAAGTGGTGAGCAATCTGGTTTGTGGTGACATTGGAATGACGATCAGCGATTTTAGGATCATTATTTAGTTTCCTTATAAAGCACCATGCCTTCTTGCTTTTATGCGTCATTTCTACGCCTTCGATTAGTTTGTTCCACTTTTCTCTCGTTGTTTCGGATATGGCTTCTAGCAATTCATTCCCAAAATCGATGGCGTCCTGTGAGATGGGATCTAATTCATACTGGTCTTGGTATGTCATCCTATCATATTATGTTTAAAACATATATTTGATGCTTGGGAGAGCAAGCGAGATGTAGTTGGTATTTATTGTGACCTCTCCAAAGCTTTCGATTGTGTTAATCACCAAACGCTTTTAAGGAAATTAAAACATTATGGTGTCTATGATAAATCGGTTAGCCTTATGCAATCATATCTATGTGAAAGAACACAGAAAGTAGTTATCAACAAAACTGAGTCTACTGGAGCCCCTATCAACATGGGCGTACCCCAGGGGTCAATACCGGTCCCTTTTGCTGTTTTTAATTTATATAAATGACCTTCCTTTTTAAGCAAAGAATTGATGCGAGACAGTGCTATTTGCTGATGGCACTTCCTCTAGTCTTTAAAGTTGACAGAGGTAATAATTGTTCTGACGAAGTAAATAGTACTTTATCGAAAGTTGCGCATTGGTTTCATAGCAATAATCCATTCCTTTACCATGGTACCATTAGACAGTACCATTGATGGTACTGTGGCAATTTCTTTTTGCCGTGGTACCATCAATTAATCTATCATTAAACTCGAAAAAAACAAAATGTGAAAAAAAAATCCCTGCCAAATGTAAGACAGGTTGATATTCACTTAAAATTGGATGACAATGTAGTAGAATTAATTAACAGTACTAAATTTTTTTAGATATAACATTAGATTATCGACTTCAATGGGACCCTCATATTTAAGCCTTGGCCGGTAGACTCAGTTCTGCGGCATTTGCTGTTAAAGAAACAAGGCTCTTAACCGATATTGAAACGGCAAGGTTAATCTATTTTAGCTATTTTCAGAGTGTATTGTCCTACGGCCTATTACTTTGGGGTTCAGCAGCTAACATCGAAAGTATTTTTGTGCTTCAGAAAAGAGCTATTCGCGCCATATACAAACTTCGGCCAAGAGATTCTTTAAAAGAAATCAACATATTAACTGTTGCAGAGAGTTGAGAATATGGTATATGTGAAGAAGTATCTCAATACATTTATAAAACGTAGCAATATACATCAATTCAAAACAAGAAATAAAAATAAGATTGCCGTTCCAAGGATTCGACTTGAAAATACAAGAAGTTCGTTTTTGGGGAAAAGCGTAGCTAGTTTTAATAAAGTTCCACAGAATTTAGTAGAGCTGCCTTTGCACAAATTCAAAAGTCATGGCAAAAAATCGCTCATGGGCAAAGGATATTATAAAGTAGACGACTATTTGAAAGACCGTAATGCATGGATTTGATGTAACACATAAGCATAACCTTGGCTGAACTAATGTAATATTATAATGAAAAAGTTGTAAAAGTTAACGATATAAATCTTTGGAAATATCGTTACTCCAATTATTAAAGCTGATAAGTTTATTGCGCCTATTCTTTTTATCAGTTAAAAAAGTCTTGAACGAAAATATTGACGATTCAAAAGAGCTTATTTATTAAGTCAAGTTGAATAAAGATATTTTTTATTTCATTTTATTATTTTATCCTTCAGGTCGTAAGGCCTGGCACATAATTGGGTCCTCCGTATTGCACCACTTACTGTCTTTACGCACTGGTGATCTATGTAATCACTGGCAAAGATTAGATCAGGGTTTTAACCCCTTTTCCAGCGACCGCTGTTGAATGATGACGGAAGTTTTGGATCATGGACCAAAGATAGTAGGTATGTGTCCATCAACTCATTCTTCAACCTTCACTCCGTTGTCATCACTGGTTCTGTATCCCCAGTTCTCGCTATCGCTATTAAAATTACCAAGGACGAATCTAACCGGATGGGCGTTAAAGTTCGGCGGACAGCTGAAGTAATACGGTGCATTGGGAGGTTTGTAGACTGAAGTGACCGTACAGTTACTAAGTTCGGTAGTAAGGATCTCTATGTTACTGGTGTTAGTCTGATACACAGTGCGTACCTCTTTATCTGGCCTGGCGAATAAGCACTCCCATAGTGTCGATGGGGGACTTCAGCTATGAGTTTCATCCCCTGAGTCACTTGTCAGATATGCTTTAACGAGTGTGCATCTGAGTTGCATAACCTCATTCCGCCCTCTCCTTTAAACTCACGCTCAGAGAAGTAAGTACTCCTTCATCATGCCTGGAATACCCTGCCGGTTTCTGTTTGCCCGAGTACCTACAACCCAAACCTCTTAAAGTCGCAAGTGAATAGGCATCTTTTGGGTGAATCTATTCACACAAAATTTTATTCAAGTACTATAACCAACCACATTATAAAACTACCTTTGTGAGTTCACTCAACTCACGCGACTAATTTAATAAACATTGTTTAACTGTTTAGAATTTTCCGAATATCAGTCAATCACTTTACAAAGCAATGGATGCACCCATTATTGTCTCTTTTGCTGTCGCCTTTGGTTGTCATGTCACACATACCACAAAATTGTCTTGAGATTCATGTTAATGAATATGACAAAATTTTAACATATAGTTGTGTTGCTGTCGCTTCGGTATTAATTTTTAATTAGTACAAATATTTCAGCATATCGCATAATATTTAAACAGAAAAAAGAACCTGACGTTAGGCAAGTTTTTACGTTTTTTACCCATTTTTAGAGCACAAGGGATATGATGCGTACATGGCGAAAAATAGTGACAGTGAAAAATAAAGATATTTTAAAATGAGTAATGAAAAAAGGTTTTTTTAAAGTGGCTGATTTATAACCTTACGTGGCAAGTTTACATTAGTTAACAAAGTATCAATTATTTCAGTTGCGCTACATTTTGTTTGAACAAATTCGACGATCTCCGTGGCCACAGCCCAATAGAGAAGGCTGTGCCGTGGCCGATTGGTGTACGCACCGGTTTTCTAGGTGCCACTATCTCTGAGGTCCCGGGTTCGATTCTCGGACGGGTAAATGTCGAAAACTAACTTTTAGATATTTTCTTGTATCTGGGTGTATGTGATCGTTGCTTCCAATTTTCAATGACACAAGTTATTGTATTATTTGATATTATCATTTTTGGTATTGGAATAATATGTATTTTATTTTATTTTTTTGTACTTAAACAATATTTTTATTTAAGTGTTTTTTTTATATATTGATTTATATTATAGATTGATAGCGTGATTTTATATAAACGGTATACTTATTTAAATATTGATTAACTAAGTAGATTTATTTTGTAAAAAAGTATTAGATGATGGGCTAGTATGAGTTATTTATATTTTTTCATATTAAATTATAAGTTTTATTAATTTGATTGGAATAAATCTGAAAATGTACCTACTGGTTAGAGCAGTATACATTATTTATTTTTTTCAGTGTAATTTGTAGCAAATGTTGTAGTATTGCCTGCGAAGATCATGTCTCGAGATCTAGAGATATCGATATCTAGAGATAGAAAATAAATATAAATAGCTGCTGCTGTGTTCTGCATTTTGAAGAATCGTTTGAAGTGACTATCTTTGTTAAAAAAAGCTTTTTTTACTACATACGAATAATTTATGTAAGATCTACTCTTCCTACAAAGCGACGTTTACAATAAATATTCATAATAATTCTTCTTGTATTCTACATAATATAATTTCCTTAGTAAAAGCGCACATAGGTGATATTTTAGATGTTAATAGAACGCGCGCTGCATGCCGCGTCTACACGTATTTCTCAGTCTACGAGAGTGCCGCGGCCGGAGTCTTACCGATCCCAGCACCCCCTCGCTTGTGTAAGCAACGGCCATCGACGATATTTTTTTTACCTATGCTATATCCTTAAAATACCTTATTTTAATTGCCTTTAGCAAAACTGGCGAAAAGTTGTTTAGAAAACTTTAAGAGCAAAAAGTGGCCAAAACCGGCACAGTGGCCAAAACCGGGGCTTCTGCCCTACCTACTTAGCTTGAGCACTAGTATCACGACTTGTATAATGCTCGAGCTTCACCTGCGTCTAATGCCATTAATTAGCGCGCTATTTGATATAATATGCAGTTGTAGCCGGTTCTTAGCGCACTAATTTGCTTTAATTAGCGCGCTAAGACGCGCATGCCGTTATTAGGCGTCACGCAGGTGAAGCCTAACTACGGGTTTTAAGTATTTACCACATACTTACCTACACCCAGACCTGATGAAATATTGAAAAGTTCGTTTCAATATTTGCCCGACCGGGATTCGAACCTGGGACCTCTAGAGACAGCGGCAATACCGGTGCGGTTAAAACCGCTGCGTACACCACTCTGCCACGGAGGTCGTAAAAAAATAGGAGGTTCTCAGTTTGACCTGCATGTTTGTATGTATGTTTGTCCGCGATTATCTCGCGTTTGGCTGAACCGATTTTGAAGTGTTATTCAAAATTTTTCCTTTTTTGCATTCACAATGCAATTTTTATGATTGAAAAATGGAAAATGAAGTATTTAGAAAAAAAAACGACCCGTCTCACAACCAGCTCCGATGGGACTCGAACCCACGACCTTTCGCTTTCCGGGCGACTGCTCTAATCACTTCCGTGGACGGAAGACCCGCATTGCTCGAAGGCTTAGTTAGTACTTACTTAGTTCCCCTTTTGAATATTTATGAAGCTTGCGCCCCCTGAAATAAAATAGACTTTATCTGTTTACATAAATAAAGTTACTATAGTTTTCTTAAGCCCCCAGTACACGATGGCCGATCATGGTCGGCGACCATGACCAATACATCGTACATTGACACTTTTGAACGAACACGTTTAACAAGGTTCTTTCAAAACTGTCAATGTACGATGAATTGGTCATGGTCGCCGACCATGATCGGCCAACCTGTACTGGGGGCTTAACAGTTTGGTTAGGATTCATTCACAGTAAAGTGGGCGTCGTTTGGCTGACATGATGATGATGTTGATGATGAAAGTTATTCGTTTAAAATTATTAGTTGTTTCTATCTTTTCCTATTAAAGCGTCCTGTCATCATACCTGATGGACTGGGTAGTGAAATAGGCCCTTGAACCAGTGACAGATTTAATTTCTTATGAGTGTAGGCCACTTTATTTCCGCCGCCCCATGTACCTTTCTAAAATAATTATTTTTCTCTCGCTGCCGCCCCTAGGACGCTGCTGCCCCTAGGCCGCGGCCTATACGGCCTATTAACAAATCCAGGAATGCCTTGAACCTGGTACTAATTTAGATTCTACGCGGGCGAAGCCGCCGCGCCGTCGGTTTCTCTTGTAAATAAATAAAACGTGTCAAATGTTTTCATCGGCGCGCGCTGAGGCTTTTTTCGTCAAATGCGGTGTAGAATATTTTGCAGTTTAGGTCAGCGTCATCCTTTGACCGATAGTGGAACTAATGTAATTTTTGTTGAAGATTTCTGAAAAAGTTAATAGCCGCTACACACGCTCCTATCCGACCGCCGATTTGGTGCGGGCGAACTTCACTGCAGATCTGGGGGGTAATTTCGTAAGATAATCGTATTCATTTGACAGTTCATATCGTTTGTTATTTTAATTTTTAGTTTTTTGCATTCACAATGCAATTTTTATTACAGAAAAATGGAAAATGAAGTATTTAGAAAAACCGGAACCGGCCGGATTTGGTTCGCACGAACTTCACTTCCTACCAAATCGGAACGTGTGTAGGCTTCCGACCGGACCAACTTGGCAGTGTTGATAATTTTGGAGGTTTTCCCCTAGATTTAGGGAGAAAATATGTAAAAGCGGAAATATTTAAAGCAGGTAAATTACGTTTAAGGGATATTCAGAGGATTCAATTTAATGCTCGTTCATGACTTTTACGTAGGACTGAACGAACGAAAGGTTTAAATATGGTCATTTATGAAAAGAATCTTTTATCTATTTGTTTTTTTAGAATATTTTGTTTAAAAACTAGCAATTTGTCGTAAAACTAAATATATATAAAAAAGGCATCAATACTTGCTGCTTTTAGTAAATATTTAGCATGTTTTAGTATTTTAATGAAAATAACAGAAAATTAAAAAATAATGAAATTGTTTTTTTATAGTAATAAAACATTAAAAAAATATTTATTGCAAGCAAATTTATGTTTTCAGTATTTATAAATAATAATAATATTGGGAGATTAGCCGTGGCTGGCAACACTGCAACAACGGCTAGAGGTCGGCCAGACCAAATCGGAACGTGTGTAGCGCCGACCGATTTGGTCTGGCAGATTTGGTTTGAACGTGTGTAGGCGCGGATCAGATCTGCAGTGAAGTTCGCCCGCACCAAATCGGCGGTCGGATAGGAGCGTGTGTAGCGGCTATTAGACGCTACACACGTCCAGATTTGGTCTGGAACAGACCAAATCGGCTGTCGGATCGGAACGTGTGTAGAGTCTATAACGCACTCAGAGGGCGTTTGTGCACTACCACTGAATTTTGATTTTGACTACCACGGATGCTTGTATTTTAATAATTAATCATTTATAATAGTAATTAATTAAATACAAGCATCCGTTTTTTTCCGGATCGGTAAAATTCAGTGGTAGTGCACAAAGGCCCAGAGACGTCAATTAACTTTATTAAATAACACATAACATTAATTAAGTAGGTACTTTACTTACTACTAAGTACGGTAGTAACATGGGCTTTTTAATTTTGCCCCTCTTACTACTTACTACTGGAGTAGTAAGAAGGGCAATAAAAATTAACGGTATTACTACTGGTAGTAAGATTGGTAGTAAGAAGGGCAACAAAGGACTACAACAACATACAAATTTCTTGATTAAATCTATATTATCTGTCTCTTTTTTATGTCTAGTATTGAAAAAAGTAGAAATGATAATTTAATACGTGATGCTCTACAGCGGGACCACCTTGAGCTACGTTAATTTAATTATCATAAAAAAATGTAGAAAATTTGTATATAATTGTATACGCAATTTAAAAAAATGTATATCTATAGCTTCGTTGTAAAAACGAAATCAATGTGGTCCCGCTGGGGAGCATACTCTACAGCGGGACCACCACTATAATTCCGTTACTGAAGGCTTTTCAAATTTGTTTATGAGACCAAAAAAATGAATATTAAATGTATATTAATAAACTTCAGTCATTTTGATATTTAGTTTGATCTATACCAACTTACGGCCACTTTTAAAATTTCCTTACGAATCCGGTGTCCGTTACCCCAGCCGGAAAAGTTTCTAGAGGAAAACGAGTTGATAAAAAATATCTTCCAAACCCTACTAGCTAAGTCACCTACAAATTCAATTTGAAATTGAGGTTTCATGCTCAAAACGTACTTAGTTAAGTAAATAGTACATTTTGGAACGAATCTGTAATGACTTAGCACGTTTTGGCCTTGGCTTTGGCACTAAACGCTATCAGTCAATATAAAAAATAGCGGACTGCAAGAATGCAGGAAGAGCTCGAAAACGTAAGAAAACCCTGAAAATTAGAAAAAAGTAGGAAAAAAATATGTAAAAAATTCCAATATGTGCTACTTAAGTAAAGAACTTAGCTCATTTCGGAACAATCGGTAATATATATATATTTTTAATTTATATTATGCACAGAGTATAGTCCGTTCGGTTAGATAGTGTCGGTACACCCGCACGGCATTGTGGCAGAGCGACACTATCTAAGAGAATGGACTATACCTAATTAATAACTACATTACATTCACTAAACTACATACAATAAAATCAAAAACAATAGAATATAAAAATCAACATTACTTTGAGACAAGAAGCCAGGAGCAGACCCATCCCACTGGTGGCACCCGTTCACGAGCATGACGCATAAACCAGCCATCACTTTCGCCCGACTATATTTTAGGGAACGTAACGACCCGCCTCACACGACACCACCGCAGTAATGTTTACAGAGAGCATGACTTACTCAAACAACTCATCTCAAAACACCGAAACCAATGTAAGAATGTAGTACATGATTAATTTTGTAAAACAAGACTCACAATCAACTACAAGAAAAAACCTTGTCTGCTTATGACCAAGTTGCTTTGTCATTTAAGTTATCACTTACATAGTAGGTAGCCCTTCTTGAGGAGGCAATTTTTCATATGATTCTTAAACTCTTCAAAGGGTAACATATCACTTGGAATCTTGTTAAAGATGTGTATACCTTAACCCATGAAGGACCCATGTACCTTCTCTAATCGATACCAAGGCATTCCTATTTCTTGTATTGCTATGCAAATCGCCATGTTAAGTAAGTATACAAATTTATATTACGACGCACAAAAAGAATACAATTTAATATAAATTGAGATGCAGCTGTCAGTACACCATCTTTTTGAACTTCTTCCTAAGATAAGGTTTAGAGCTTAGTTGATAAATGACTCTTATTGCCCGTTTTAGCAAAATTAATATAGCATCCTGGATACCTGCGTCATAGCTATATTCTATATTATATAAAGAAATAAAAATTCGTCCCAGAGCCATTGTGAATTCGTTGCGAAACTAATAATTTTACAGTAGTTATGTTACTTATTTGAACTGGCAACACTTCTCCTAACAGTGATTTGAATTTGACACATGGTATAAACAGATCCATAATACAACAAAAAAATTACTTTTGTTACAAAATCATAAGATTCATCATCATCCTGGATCTTGCTCAAGGCGGGAAAAATGGATATTACCTGGGTCTTCTTTGTTCCCATATTTAAATAATTGAATATTTTTCTAAATTTCATACAGTTCATTTCATTTTTATAAAGCAGGAAACATTCCTTCAGCAATGCAATCATTAAAAATAACAGCAAGATATAGAGCAATGGTGTAAATAATGCTTTTAAGAATAGTTACAGATAAACCCCATAAATAAGTTACCTACACGTGAAGTTGGGATGTATTTTTTTTCTTATCTACACGATAGTGTGGGGTGTCGCTGAATAGCAGTTTTAAAAATATTGCGGGTTTGTAAAACAGATTTTTGATTAAGGCATCCGTTTGTGAATTATTAAGCTTTAAAGTACAAAATTTTGTTGGCGTCAAGTGTCCTCTCCTCACCCTCTGCCAGCCAAATGGTAGTTTTTGGATACGTGGAAAAATTCACGATAGTTGTATTTAATATGACGAAGTTAAGACTGCACCGAGCTTTTAACGCGGGCAACGGTTGGGCGTTTTCACATTGGACGATAACGGTAACGACACGATATCGGCACGATATCGTCGGACTGGCAGTTTCATACAATCACTACTAAATGCTTTCACACTGTGTCGTTACCGTCAACGATATCGTCTGTCGTGCCGATATCGGTGACGACACAAGTGCGGAAGATGCGAAGCCGGTTATTAACGAAAGTAACCAAGGGTAATTAACAGTTTATCTGTTATTTACTGCATTTTTGGGTTTTTACGCTAAAAGCCACCGCTAGGTAGCGCTTGTTTCTTGATTTGCTAGGTGTGAGTTCCACGACGATTATGCCTGCTTGTTGATTGGTGGAGAGGAGAGAGGAGGTGGAACTCCTCCCGCCTCACCTCTCCCTTCTATTTCGAGTATGTAATATCGACAATGACCGAACGATAGTAATAATTTTTAAGTGACTTCAAAAAAAAGAAGCTTCTCAGTTTGACCTGTATTTTTTTGTATGTATGTTTGTCCGCGATTATCTCGCTTTTGGCTGAACTGATTTAAAGCGGGTTTTCAGGAAAGTATTTGTTACATTTAGGATAAGGTTTTAGTATTTTAACCGACTTCAAAAAAGGAGGTTCTCAGTTTGACCCGTATGTATGTATGAAGGTTTGTCCGCGAGATGCGGTTTTCAGAAAAGTATTTGTTACATTTAGGAGAAGGTTTTGGTATTACAACCGACTTTGAAAAAGGAGGTTCTCAGTTTGACCCTTTATGTACATTATGTATGTTTGTCCGTGAATATCTCACGTTTGGCTGAATCGATTTTGATACGTTTTACATCAGATGAGTATTTGTGATTGATGCGGTTTATGTGTACATTCCTAACATAATAGGGGTAAAAGAATGAAATTGCCTTTTTTTTCTTTTGTACATATAACTTAACAACTTTTATGATATTAGAAATACATAATTTCTTTAAAATTGCGTTACATTAAGACCGTATCGAGCAGCTTTTGATAATTTAATAACCACGATATTTGATTATTTACATAGAAAAAACTTATCTCGAAAGTTACGACTATTTTTGTTTCCAGAATTTTGTACTTTATTAGTTGTAACTTAGTGAAAATATTTTTTTTGCTCTTAACGAATATGTCATTTAGTAGTTAAAATGCACATAAATACGTGTGTAAAATTTTGTAAAGTTACATAATATTAGTCGTTGAATAAATTACAAAAACGTTAGTATGGGAAAAAAATTCTACAAAAATCTCCATACAAAACGGCAATTTGATACTTTAACCCCTAATACTATAGGCACAGTTTAAGCAATCTTTCTATACAGTTGGACGACGCCCTTGAAGTTGGGCGATGCCGACGCCTGTATAGGTATTTACGTAAGTACGTAAGGGTTGTCACTTTAAAATGTGACCGTGGACCTTTTACGACCCCGGGTGGGTACATTGGTATTGCGATATTAAATTAATAATATAATTTAATAATGCAAATGCAATGTCAAAATTATTAAAAAATTCAAGATGGCGGCCGACTTTTTTGTTTGTAGGCTGATTTCGATAAAACTCGGTTTTTGGTACTATTTTGACAAGAAAACAGCAACGCAATGTCAAAAAAATTAAACTCCAAGATGGCGGTCAACTTTTTAGTTTGTGGGCCGATTTCGATAAAACTCGATTTATGGTACTATTTTGACAAGAAAACATCAACGCAATGTTAAAAATATAAAGAAATCCAAGATGGCGGCCAACTTTTTTGTTTGTAAGCCGATTTGTTTCTGGTACTATTTTGACAAGAAAACAGCAACGCAGTGTTAAAAATATTAAAAAATCGAAGATGGCGGCCATCTTTTTTGTTTGCAGGCCCATTTCGATGAAACTCAGTTTCTGGTTCTATTTTGACAAGAAAACAGCAACGCAATGTTAAAAGTATTAAAAAATCCAAGATGGGGGCCAACTATTTTGTTAGCACGCCGATTTCAATGAAACGCAGTTTCTGGTACTATTTTGACAAGAAAACAGCAACGCAATGTTAAAAATATAAAAATTCAAGATGGCGGCCAACTTTTTTTGTTTGCTGGCTGATTTCGGTGAAATTCAGTTTCTGGTACTATTTTGACAAGAAAACAGCAACGAAATGTTAAACATGATAAAAATCCAAGATGGCGGCCGACTTTTTTGTTTGTGAGCCGATTTTGATAAAACTCAGTTTCTGGTTCTATGTTGACAAGAAAACAGCAACGCAATGTTAAAAATATAAAAATCAAGATGGCGGCCAACTTTTTTGTTTGCAGGCCGATTTCAATAAAACTCAGTTTGTGGTTCTATTTTGACAAGAAAACAGCAACGCAATGTTAAAAATATAAAAATCCAAGATGGCGACCAAATTTTTTGTTTGCTGGCCAATTTCGATGAAACTCAGTTTCTGGTACTATTTTGACAAGAAAACAGCAATGCAATGGTAAAAATATTAAAAATCCAAGATGGCGGCCACCTTTTTTGTTTGTGAGCCGATTTTGATGAAACTTGGTTTTTAGTACAATTTTGACAAGAAAACAACAACACAATGTTAAAAGTATTAAAAAATCCAAGATGGCGGCCAACTTTTTGTTTGCAGGCCGATTTCAATGAAACTCAGTTTCTGGTTCTATTTTGACAAGAAAACAGCAACGCAATGTTAAAAATATAAAAATTCAAGATGGCGGCCAAATTTTTTGTTTAAAATAGTACCAGAAACTGAATTTAATCGAAATCGGCCAGCAAACAAAAAATTTGTCCGCCATCTTGGATTTTATATTTTTAACATTGCGTTGCTGTTTTCTTGTCAAAATAGTACCAGAAACTGAGTTTCATCGAAATCGGCCTGCTAACAAAAAAGTTGGCCGCCATCTTGGATTTTTTAATACTTTTAATATTGTGTTGTTGTTTTCTTGTCAAAATAGTACTAAAAACCAAGTTTCATCAAAATCGACTCACAAACAAAAAAGTTGGCCGCCATCTTGGATTTTTAATATTTTTAACATTGTTGCTGTTTTCTTGTCAAAATAGTACCAGAAACTGAGTTTCATCGAAATCGGCCTGCTAACAAAAAATTTGTCCGCCATCCTGAATTTTTGTATACTTTTAATATTGCGTTGCTGTTTTCTGGTCAAAATAGTACCAGAAACTGAATTTAATCGAAATCGGCCAGCAAACAAAAAATTTGTCCGCCATCTTGGATTTTGTATTTTTAACATTGCGTTGCTGTTTTCTTGTCAAAATAGTACCAGAAACTGAGTTTCATCGAAATCGGCCTGCTTACAAAAAAGTTGGCCGCCATCTTGGATTTTTTAATACTTTTAACATTGTGTTGTTGTTTTCTTGTCAAAATTGTACTAAAAACCAAGTTTCATCAAAATCGGCTCACAAACAAAAAAGTTGGCAGCCATCTTGGATTATTAATATTTTTAACATTGCGTTGCTGTTTTCTTGTCAAAATAGTACCAGAAACTGAGTTTCATCGAAATCGGCCTGCTAACGAAAAATTTGTCCGCCATCTTGAATTTTTTTATACTTTTAATATTGCGTTGCTGTTTTCTGGTCAAAATAGAACCACAAACTGAGTTTCATTGAAATCGGACTGCAAACAAAAAAGTTGGCCGCCATCTTGGATTTTTAATATTTTTAACATTGCGTTGCTGTTTTCTTGTCAAAATAGTACCAGAAACTGAGTTTCATCAAAATTAGCCTGCAAACAAAAAAGTTGGCCGCCATCTTGGATTTTTTATACTTTTAACATTGCGTTGTGGTTTTCTTGTCAAAATAGTACCAGAAACTAAGTTTCATCAAAATCGGCTTACAAAAAAAAAAGTTGGCCGCCATCTTGGTTTATTTTTATTTTTGACATTGCGTTGTTGTTTTCTTGTCAAAATTGTACTAAAAACCAAGTTTCATCAAAATCGGCTCACAAACAAAAAAGTTGTTTTTTTTTAATAAGCGAGATGAAGATTTGCACTCACTCAAACTACATGTCGTATGCAACATAATATTAATTTAAAAATAAATTATAACGATAAAGTCGTGATAGCCCTGGAAGACTTGTCCCGAGTTACTATGAACGGCGTTGTATGTAACTCGGGACAACCACTCCCCCGTCTCACCCCGCAAGCCCCGCACGATTGACCTGTCTAGACGTCTCCGTCGGCCTACTGTATGAAAAGTTGCTTATTCTGTGCTATAGGTATAAATAAAACACTATCACGGATTTTTTCACGCAATTTATTTAACAACTTGGTTGTTGTTAAATAAATTGCGTGAAAAAATCCGTGAAAGTGTTTTATTTATATGGTCAGTTCGCGCAGAAATCTAAGATGTGTTTATACTATAGGTACTATTTACCAAGATAATAGGTAGGTACACGAAAATTGCCTGCATGATGCACTAAAAAGAATGACTATTTTTATAAAAAATAAAAGTGTCTTCAAAAAAATGCCGCCAAAAAGTCAGAAATAATACCTCTAACTCTAATACTGTATTCACAACAAATAACTTAAGTAGGTAAGTACTTTGAAGTGCCAGACGTCTTGAAAGTACTTACTTACGTTATTTGGTGTTAATTCAGTATAGAGGTATTATTTATTTTTTACTTTTTGGTGGCATTTTTTTAAAGGCGCTTTTTTTATATAGGTAAGTAATATGTGCATGTAAAAATAATGTGCCTTATTGGTGTGGATCTATAATAGTTTCATAATTGGTATTTTAACTATTGATCCACCAAATAAATAAAATGTCCTCGAAAGTGTCCTGGCTCATTCGAAAAAATTTATAAAACATTTTACTTCGCGCACACAGTTTATCGAAGAGAAGGTAATATATTCCCTCTAAATATCGCACTTGAAGAATAGGATCAACCCAAAATGCTCTTTGACGATATCGTTTTTTTCGCCGTAAATATAAAAGATAAAGCAAACGTAATTTGTTTACTGCTGCCATTATTACCTCGAATACCTATACTAGTATAATAACTAATTATAAAACTTGGAGCCGCGCGGTTACTTTAGCTGGCGTAATGCGACTAACCGCATAGCAAGCTGCTGGTTATCGTTTCACACACCGATATCGTTCCGATATCGTGACGATATCGTGACGATATCGTGCCGATATCGTGCCGATATCGGCGGACGATATCGGGACGATATCGGTGTAATATCGTGTCGTTACCGTTATCGTCCAATGTGAAAACGCCCAGGTATTGGGCGTTTTCACATTGGACGATAACGGTAACGACACGATATCGGCACGATATCGTCGGACTGGCAGTTTCATACAATCACTACTAAATGCTTTCACACTGTGTCGTTACCGTCAACGATATCGTCTGTCGTGCCGATATCGGTGACGACACAAGTGCGGAAGATGCGAAGCCGGTTATTAACGAAAGTAACCAAGGGTAATTAACAGTTTATCTGTTATTTACTGCATTTTTGGGTTTTTACGCTAAAAGCCACCGCTAGGTAGCGCTTGTTTCTTGATTTGCTAGGTGTGAGTTCCGCGACGATTATGCCTGCTTGTTGATTGGTGGCGAGGAGAGAGGAGGTGGATCTCCTCCCGCCTCATCTCTCCCTTCTATTTCGAGTATGTAATATCGACAATGACCGAACGATAGTAATAATTTTTAAGTGACTTCAAAAAAAAGAAGCTTCTCAGTTTGACCTGTATTTTTTTGTATGTATGTTTGTCCGTGATTATCTCGCTTTTGGCTGAACTGATTTAAATGCGGTTTTCAGGAAAGTATTTGTTACATTTAGGATAAGGTTTTAGTATTTTAACCGACTTCAAAAAAGGAGGTTCTCAGTTTGATCCGTATGTATGTATGAAGGTTTGTCCGCGAGATGCGGTTTTCAGAAAAGTATTTGTTACATTTAGGAGAAGGTTTTGGTATTACAACCGACTTTGAAAAAGGAGGTTCTCAGTTCGACCCTTTATGTACATTATGTATGTTTGTCCGTGAATATCTCACGTTTGGCTGAATCGATTTTGATACGTTTTACATCAGATGAGTATTTGTGATTGATGCGGTTTATGTGTACATTCCTAACATACTATAGGCACAGTTTAAACAATCTTTCTATACAGTTGGACGACGCCCTTAAAGTTGGGCGATGCCGACGCCTGTATAGGTATTTACGTAAGTACGTAAGGGTTGTCACTTTAAAATGTGACCGTGGACCTTTTACGACCCCGGGTGGATACATTGGTATTGCGATATTAAATTAATAATATAATTTAATAATGCAAATGCAATGTCAAAATTATTAAAAAATTCAAGACGGCGGCCGACTTTTTTGTTTGTAGGCTGATTTTGATGAAACTCGATTTATGGTACTATTTTGACAAGAAAACAGCAACGCAATGTTAAAAGTATTAAAAAATCCAAGATGGCGGCCAACTTTTTTGTTAGCACGCCGATTTCAATGAAACGCAGTTTCTGGTACTATTTTGACAAGAAAACAGCAACGCAATGTTAAAAATATAAAAATTCAAGATGGCGGCCAACTTTTTTGTTTGCTGGCTGATTTCGGTGAAATTCAGTTTCTGGTACTATTTTGACAAGAAAACAGCAACGAAATGTTAAACATGATAAAAATCCAATATGGCAACCGACTTTTTTGTTTGTGGGCCGATTTTGATAAAACTCAGTTTCTGGTTCTATTTTGACAAGAAAACAGCAACGCAATGTTAAAAATATAAAAATCAAGATGGCGGCCAACTTTTTTGTTTGCAGGCCGATTTCAATAAAACTCAGTTTGTGGTTCTATTTTGACAAGAAAACAGCAATGCAATGTTAAAAATATTAAAAATCCAAGATGGCGGCCACCTTTTTTGTTTGTGAGCCGATTTTGATGAAACTTGGTTTTTAGTACAATTTTGACAAGAAAACAACAACAATGTTAAAAGTATTAAAAAATCCAATATGGCGGCCAACTTTTTTGTTTGCAGGCCGATTTCAATGAAACTCAGTTTCTGGTTCTATTTTGACAAGAAAACAGCAACGCAATGTTAAAAATATAAAAATTCAAGATGGCGGCCAAGTTTTTTGTTTAAAATAGTACCAGAAACTGAATTTAATCGAAATCGGCCAGCAAACAAAAAATTTGTCCGCCATCTTGAATTTTTTTATACTTTTAATATTGCGTTGCTGTTTTCTGGTCAAAATAGAACCACAAACTGAGTTTCATTGAAATCGGACTGCAAACAAAAAAGTCGGCCGCCATCTTGTATTTTTTTATACTTTTAACCTCTTTAAATCTACTACTAAATCGTCATTTAATTGAGGCTGGAAGCAAAACCGGAAGTATTGCGGAAGTAGGCTGTCACTTACGCGTAATTGCCAAGATGGCCGCCGTCACTTGAGAGGTTAACATTGTGTTGTTGTTTTCTTGTCAAAATTGTACTAAAAACCAAGTTTCATCAAAATCGGTTAACAAAAAAAAAGTTGGCCGCCATCTTGTATTTTGGAAATTTGCCTTTTTTTTAATAAGCGAGATGAAGATTTGCACTCACTCACACTACATGTCGTATGCAACATAATATTAATTTAAAAATAAATTATAACGATAAAGTCGTGATAGCCCTGGTGGAAGACTTGTCCCGAGTTACTATGAACGGCGTTGTATGTAACTCGGGACAACCACTCCCCCGTCTCACCCCGCAAGCCCCGCACGATTGACCTGTCTAGACGTCTCCGTCGGCCTACTGTATGAAAAGTTGCTTATTCTGTGCTATAGGTATAAATAAAACACTATCACGGATTTTTTCACGCAATTTATTTAACAACTTGGTTGTTGTTAAATAAATTGCGTGAAAAAATCCGTGAAAGTGTTTTATTTATATGGACAGTTCGCGCAGAAATCTAAGATGTGTTTATACTATAGGTACTATTTACCAAGATAATAGGTAGGTACACGAAAATTGCCTGCATGATGCACTAAAAAGAATGACAAAAAATATTTTTATAAAAAATAAAAGTGCCTTCAAAAAAATGCCGCCAAAAAGTCAGAAATAATACCTCTAACGGCTCTAACTCTAATACTGTATTCACAACAAATAACTTAAGTAGGTAAGTACTTTGAAGTGCCCGACGTCTTGAAAGTACTTACTTACGTTATTTGGTGTTAATTCAGTATAGAGGTATTATTTATTTTTTACTTTTTGGTGGCATTTTTTTAAAGGCGCTTTTTTATATAGGTAAGTAATATGTGCATGTAAAAATAATGTACCTTATTGGTGTGGATCTATAATTGGTTTACTGTAGCTATTAATAGTTTCATAATTGGTATTTTAACTGTTGATCCACCAAATAAATAAAATGTCCTCGAAAGTGTCCTGGCTCATTCGAAAAAAATTATAAAACATTTAACTTCGCGCACACAGTTTATCGAAGAGAAGGTAATATGTTCCCTCTAAATATCGCACTTGAAGAATAGGATCAACCCAAAATGTTCTTTGACGATATCGTTTTTTTCGCCGTAAATATAAAAGATAAAGCTAACGTAATTTGTTTACTGCTGCCATTATTACCTCGAATACCTATACTAGTATAATAACTAATATAAAACTTGGAGCCGCGCAGTTACTTTAGCTGGCGTAATGCGACTAACCGCATAGCAAGCTGCTGGTTATCGTTTCACACACCGATATCGTACCGATATCGTGACGATATCGTGACGATATCGTGCCGATATCGTGACGATATCGTGCCGATATCGTGCCGATATCGGCGGACGATATCGGGACGATATCGGTGTAATATCGTGTCGTTACCGTTATCGTCCAATGTGAAAACGCCCATTAGCGCAGCGTTCCACCTGTGTGTGCGTCATCACGCACACTAATGCCGCCTCGCTCGCTCGATCGGTACGGTGTCGGTGGTAAAAGTTAGTAACTCTTTATTCTGTAATAATTAATCTCAACTAGGTACTCCTAGAAACCTATGGATGGAATGAATCCATACTAATATTATAAATGTGAAAGTGTGTTTGTTTGTTTATTTGTTTGTTTGTTTGTTTGTCCTTCTTTCACGTCAAAACGGATCGACGTGATATTTGGTACGGGGATAGTTTGGAAACTTGAGATTAGCATAGACTACTTATTATTCCGGAAAATTAAGTAAAAATGGTAATTTTGTATGAAAAATCGTTTGGCTGTCGTAATTTCGATACAAAACTGTCAGGGATTTTTGTTCGCCGACATAACCTAAAAGTTTAAACTTTTGCTGCGAATGCAACGTAAATGAAGATTGTTCGGCCCATGAAGCTCCTCCTGCCTCCTCGCTAGATCTTAACGAATGAAATAACCGTTCGTAATGCATTGAGTTCGTGGCAAAAGTTACCACTTTAAAGATAGTCCGGTGGACAAAAGTGCCGATATTTTATTCAAAGGGGTTGATGCCACTCAGCCAATAGCTTGGTCCAGTTTCTATTTCCAATTGATCAAATTTATTTGTCAGGTGCCCATGCCTGGTACATTTGATCCAAGTTCCAAGTCTTCCAATTTCTTTGATCAAATGCACATTGGACAAAGATATTTGATGAGTAGACTACCGTAGTCTCTGACGCTGATGTCCGACGCTGACGCTCGCTATGAAATACATAGAAACCAGTAGTGGCGCGGGCGTCATGTCGCGTGCAGTCTCGACGCCCAGTTTGAACCGATACCTTTAGAATGTTTGTTGTGTAAGCGACTTCATCCACGCAAACGAAGTCGCGGGCAGAATAGCTTATGTTACTCAGTGTTAATGTAGCATTCTAATGGTGAAATACTTTTTTATTTCGGTTCAGTAATTTTTGAGTTTATTTGTTACTAACATAGGAAAAAACTAGTTTAAAAGTTAAAACCAGACTGCCATAATCGACTAAAAAGGACAAAAATTAAACCGCCTTCAAAACAAAAAACTACAAACAAAAACTCACTTTCCAAAACTCGTAAAAATGAAAAATAAATTAAATCATTTAATTTATAGGACGAAAATGCGCGCGCGACTTTTTCTAACTAATCTTGGAACTTGAAAGTTCCTTTTTTGAAACTTTCTGATCTGTTTGAAGTCGGTGTCAAGCCTCATACCTAATTTATTTGATAGGTTACAACTCACATCACTCATTATTATTGAGTAAGTATATGTATTGTTTCACAAAGTATTTTTCTTGTTACTTTCGGCTTGACACCGACTTCAGAAAGTTCCAAGATTAGTTAAAAAAAGTCGCGCATTTTCCTCCTATAAATTGGATGATTTAATTTATTTTTCATTCTTACGTGTTTTGGGAAGTGAGTTTTTGTTTGCAGTTTTTTGTTTTGAAGGCGGTTCAATTTTTTTGAAAAAATTGTTTATTTTTTCATTTTTAGTGTAAGAAATTTACCTTGAAACCACATAATGAGCAAGTAAAGTGCAACGATAAAACTGTTGTCACATGGTGGTCCATATTTAAATTAGAACACCAAGACAAGCTGCGCCTTCCAAATATTAACTGTTATGCAGTTTAACCTTCCACTAGCTTCCACCATTACCTGAATTACTTGAAAGAATACAACTAATATTCGTGCATGTGGTACTTAAAAAATATGCTCTTAATCCTAAGCGTTAAGGAGTTTTACCTTCCATCATCAGCTAACCTAAATAACCTGAAATATTACAACTACAAATCTTTACTTATAGGAAAAATGTGATAGTAAAAAACCACGAGCCCTATATGTTTTTTTATTTTTTTTATATAAAACTGGGCAGGCATTTGACCACCATCTTGTTTGTTAACAGGATGTGGCCTAAGATGTTGCATGCTTGTCCAGGAGATGCCTGTTATGTAGCTTTTAGGCGGGATTCGAACCCGCGCCTTCGGGAATCCGGCCCGATGCTCTGACCAACTAAGCTACCGAAAGGCTTACACGACTCGTCGAATTTTGCTATCACTTGTTACGCTGTACGCCAGCGTTGCTTCATCAATGTGAGGAAACCCTTGCATCCGAAAGAAACATTTTTACAAATGTTTATCTTTGACCGAAGATATTGAAGCGTAAAGCAAGAACTACCAGACGAAAACAACGTGTTTTTCAGGATTCTGAAGAAACTTCTGAACTGATTACTGTAAATTTTTCATGGGACCAAATTGAAACTTTGGCCTATCAGATAAAAAAGGAGTTATCAGCATCGGTTCACTATTGGCGGAGCTATCGTGGAACATACATACATAGTCTCATTGCAGTCGGGGGACCTTTTAAATTTTAGAATTCCACAGCATGGTACCCCGACTGCAATGAGTTTGTTTTTTTTTACTTTTGAGGTTTTTGTATTATGAATTTTTACTATATTACTTTTAGTGATTATGCATACAAATTATACATTTTTGAAATGTACTCGTCAAAGCCTTTCATTTGATACCCATATTGCTATAATAACAAAAAAACTATTTTTTTTTATGGTGCCACACCACACGTCCACCATTTTGAGTATTTAAAAAATCTTTAGCCATTAAAATCCGTTGAGGCATTCAAAAGTTATGGTGAAAAGAAACTCGCATACATACACACAAACATACATACATTAACCCTAAACACATTACACTCCTTGAGCAGTCGTGATAAGAATAAATCAAAACCAAAATTGAGTAAAAAAAAATATTACAAATTTATACTTACGCTGTTTTGCTGCGTGTAACACAGAATACGTACACGATAGGCAACGAAGTCTTTCTAGGTCAAGTCGCTCCGCATCGAAACGTCGCCTCTCTCTGAGCTCTCGTGGGCGACTAAATATTTCGTGTGTTGCTCGCTTGTTATATTCAACGTCTCGAGTCCATAGTAATTTTGTATGGCGGATTTAAGAAGCGTTTTAAAAAAATCATAATTAAATAACCAAAGCATATTCTAAAATAAAACAATTGATAAGTTGTAGTTAATACTTTTGAGATTTGTTTGAGTAGGCTTTTGAATCTAATATATTGATTTTTTTATTAAATTTTACCTAAACGCCGACACACGTTTTCTCATATTTTGTGCAACTTTACGTAGTTGTATCTTTTATACTGTAAATGATTTTAGATTATTAATAGAGATACATTGTAAAGACACCCTTTATGATAGTAATTACAAATATTTTAACTAATTGTGAACTCCAGCGATTTAACGGTGACTGCCGATTTAGCTGATTTTGATCGGCCGGCCCTTAAAAGGAAAACTATCACAGCTAAGAAGGCTTTACAAGTTTTTTTTTAAATATAATCGTTTTCGAAAACAGGAAATATAACTTTGTCATTCATACGAATACTATGAAATACAAAGTTATTTTTTTCTGGCGAAAAATGATAGTACTAATTTTCTAGGTGTATGTTATCGGTACGTTAAGTGGGTACGGAACCCTTCATGGGCAAGTCCGACTCGCACTGGGCCGATTTAAAATTTTAAAGTTAGTTAAAAAGTAGTTATTATGTTTTCATGAATGACTGAGTAAATATTAACGATGTAACTAACTGGAAAAGAAGTTTAATTAGTTCCTTATTCTTATTGTTCTTACATTAAACGAGTGAGGATTTCTAAATAGTGTGGCTACTTGGAATAAAACTCCAACTAGTTACATTAATGTAACTAACTACAATGTAACTAGATGGAACATACGCAACAGAAAGAGTTTTTTTTCCGTTTTATTCCGAAAGTATAAGGCCCACTCATTTTACATTTGGCGCATATTTGTGCAAAATATGCCTTAATTATGCAATCAAATAGTTTTCCTCTAGAAACTTCTTTCTGGCTGGGGTAACGGACACCTAAAATCCGTAGGGAAATTTTAAATTAGTCGTAATTTGGTAAAAACTTCTTTCTGGCTGGGGTAACGGACACCTAAAATCCGTAGGGAAATTTTAAATTAGTCGTAATTTGGTAAAGATCCAACTAAAGATCAAATTGACTGTAGTTTATTAATATATACATTTAATATACATTTTTTTGGTCTCATAAACAAATTTGAAAAGCCTCCAGTAACGGAGTTATAGTGGTGGTCCCGCTGTAGAGTATGCTCCCCAGCGGGACCACATTGATTTCGTTTTTACAACGAAACTATAGATATACATTTTTTTAAATTGCGTATACAATTATATACAAATTTCCTAAATTTTTTTTATGTTAATTAAATTAACGTAGCTCAAGGTGGTCCCGCTGTAGAGCATCACGTAATTTAATGTCAATTAATTGACGTCTCTGAGTGCGGCAGAGTACATAGTTAAGTATCTTTTTCTCTAAATTTTAGAGATACTTATCGTTTTATTTTTCCTGTAATCCTTACATAAACTTCTATCACATAAAATAATTTCAGATTTTTCACTTTGCAAACTTCGGAGATAAGGGGGGTAGTAACGATATTCTTTTACATGTTTTATCAAAAGTCGAAAAGTATGCGGCCTAAGAAAAAAGGAAATGCTCTTTCATATGATACCTCTTATGCCCTAGTAGCCCCACTTCGAATTTTTAAGACTCCATTTAAGTCACTGTTGCAAGAAAAATATTTAAATAGGTATTTTTATTTCTGTCTTATTTGCAAGATATAGTTAGGCAAACGTCATCAGGTTACATCCGCATAATAGGCAGGCGGCTAGCATGGCGCCTAGAGCCTAGTGGCTTGCATTCTACGAGCGCAACTAGCTAGGCGCCAAGCGCGCAGTGCAGCCGGTCGCGAACATTCTAGAACGTTCGTTTTAGGTACTAAGGTGACTCGCTAGGCTCTAGGCGCCAAGCAAGCCGCCTGCCTGTGCGTACGTAGCCAAACTATTCCACAAGTTGATAGCATTAGTACCTAGTTTCTTGAGATATCCAGCTGTGACAGACAGACATAGTCGCACCATAAGGGTTCCTTTTTTTTACCATTTTGGTTCGGAACCCTAAAAAGGTGGTCCAGACAACCTGATGTCAGAATTATCGCGAGCCCGGGGGTTCGTTATCCTATGTCCGTGACTAAAACGTACCCATCGTGGGTCGCGAAAGTGTAAATGATGGACACGTCATGAAGGGAATTCAGAGTAACAAGTGAAACTTACCATAGGTTGTCTTGTACCCCAGACAGGATCCCAGGATTCATAGCAGACATAAATATTATCAGTATCTACGTTAGCTCTCTAAAACTACACAGAGATTTCTACCAGTGCTGGAACGTATCCAGATGGTCCTCAGCTCCTGCAGAGCTGTGTGAGCCTGAGAACACGAGCCGTCGCCCGGTCTCCACGCAACCCGTGCATATAGACGCACACATGCACGAGCCCGTCGCTCAGTGATAGGCATCTCTATGGTGCATCTCCCATCTGGCGCAACCGCTACCCTAGCCTCGTCCAGGCATAGGGCTACGCGTGCCTGTACGCTCTCCATGTGGTATTTATTAGGGATCCCTAGGGTCTTGCCTCCTGCAGAAGCGCAAGCCCTCAGTTATTCATGTATCGTTGCCACAGCGCTGCGCGCTGTTTGCCGCCGCCGCCGGCCGGTTCGCCGTGAATGAGAGCGTAGCCCCGCTTAGTCGGAGGTTCGATTATTCAACCGTGTTAGGTTGATACAGTACAACACATTACACCCCGTATTTAGGAGGTTCGAACATACAACCGTGTTAGATTGATATAGCACAACAGATAATTTCGTGAGGGGAAAAAAGAATTGTGTTACTGTGACACCGTGAGTATACTTAGCTTTCGTACTCCACGATGGACATTTAGCTTGTCCGTTATCATTTGGCATTCGCAGGCACTTTAAAATTCACTACTGGCACATTTTTTTATAGAATAGGTACTATTTTAGTGAGATATAATGGCACAAACCGACAAGATGAAAGAAAAGGTAAAAAAGGCGCTTATTTTGACATGGCGGCACTTGAAATGTGTTGCCACCTCAAACATCGCGACTGGTGGTGCCGTCGCGACAAGAATGTCTGGCCACTTTCTTTTCATGTTTTTTCATTGTTCATCGAGGTACCTACCAACTAGATAATTTAATTTAGGTCTCAAATAGTATCAAAAAGGTACTGTAATTTGATAGTTCCCAAACATAAAAATAACGCACTTGGTCCAGGGGTTTGACGCTTACAGAGTAACGCCTAGGTATTTTCCAGCGTAACAAGGGAAAGGGGAAAAAATTATTTTGTTGAAAAGAAAACAAAGGCAGTTTCGTATAAATTTTTTTTTACCAAAGGCGCATTGTATAAAAGTAAACATTAAAAACTAAATATTTTAAACAATAACTGCGACAGAAGAACGGCTTCCTTCTGTCGCAGTCGGGTCAAAAGGGACGGATTTATTAACATTACATTTTAACTTAATTCATAAATAAGTTTTGAGTAAAAATTTCATTTTCATCATGACAAGCTGTTTTGCTGACTGTACTTAAATATTGTATTGTCATCTAAACCAGATAGTCTAAGATCCCACTGCAAATTTTAGTGCGCTCATAGAGTTTTCGCTAAAACCTCATTTTTACGTATATTTATGACTAGCGGCCGCCCGCGGTTTCACCCGTTGGAATATCGGGATAAAAAGTATCCTAAGTTATTCCTTATGACATCAGCTACGTGCCAGTGAAAGTCCCGTCAAAATCGGTCCAGCCGTTTCAGAGATTTGCCGGAACAAACAGACAGACAGACAGACAGACAAAAATTGAAAAAAAATATTTTGGTATATGTACCGTATATATAATCATATGCATGTAGTAAAAAGCGGTTATTTTAATATTACAAACAGACATTCCAATTTTATTTATTTGTATAGATTAGGAGAATTTATATCTATAGGGTTGCCTATCAAAATGTGACCGCTAGTCTTCGATCAACAATGCGTTATTGTTGATCAAAGTCGCTAGTATTAAAAAATTCCACTACCATTTTTCGCCAGCGAAAAATAACTTTGGTAGATGGCGCTGAACTGACTACGTTACTAGGCACCAAAGCCTAGTAGCGTAATTTTAAAAACAATAAACACTTTAAGATTATTTAAACTAAAAATAACAAAAAACTAAAACATTCGTAGTTAAATAATAAAAAATACGTTTACTACTGCTCCTAACGGTATCCTTCGCGTAGCGCGGCAGGGTAATCTGTATGAAAGGATGCGCCGCGCCTCAGTCCTATAGCACAGTTTATATATAAGCTAAAGCAGTTAGGAAGCTACATACAAACGTTCGAAATGACACACGCACACAGACGCACGTCTATACAAGGCCCCTAAGCGTGAATCGAGGTACTATCAGTCGCGAGTGCCGCATCCATAAACTTATTTTCACTTCTCATGCTCGTAAAGTTCGTGTTTATGTTCGGTATAGGCGGCATAAAATCGCTTTTTATGCTCTAGTGCATAAAGTAAAATCTTCGTGTAAGTCTCAGACTTTAAGACAAAGGTCGTCAGGTAAACAGTCACACACGCAATTAAACTTCGTTAAATAAACTTTATTAATACCTAACCTATTTCATTCTGTTTCTTTAATTTTGTACATTATCCATGTTAAATTATTAAATTAATAAAACTAGGCAAAATTAATGAGTTTTCTAAGGAATAAGTATTTAAGAGTATTATGGACTACGATCTATGCTAAAGTCACTGTGCTGCCAGTGCCCGTATAAAAAAAAAGAAAAAGAAAGTCTTCCCGCCAATATGGCGAAGTATTTATTTTTTATTTTTTGCAATATTGCTATTTATTTTCCTCACACTCGAAGTGAAAAGCAGAGTGTATAACTCGTACATAAAACCCATTTTACCCTCGAATTGACTATCCACCCTCGCCTACGGCTCGGATGGATATATACGTCTCGGGTAAAATGGTACCTTTTATGCACTTGTTGTACAATCTACTATTATACTGTATAATAAGTTTATGGCCGCATCGAGAGACGAAACGAGAGGCATTGGTATAAAAACTTTTTACATAGGTGCGAGTGGTCACCATAGATATGACACTATATAAAGAGACTACACTAAAATATAATACAATATGCTGGTCATAGCGATAAGTTATTAATCTAAGGTGGCCATATAACGAGCGCTGTCCGCCGATCTTTTTAAAATGCCACGAGTTTCGTTTTTGGGGAAAGGCATAGCCTTCTTTAATTAAGTTCCACAAGATGTAATTGAACTGCCTTAGCTTATGCTATTATATATTTAAGAAACATGTTAAAAAGACGCCCCTCGAGCAAAGTATTGGAAAATTTTTCTTCAATATTTGTTTTTTTTTTTCTATAGTTCTTTGTAATGACAATGTATGCATGCATTAAGCAATAACATGTTTATTTTGTAAATGACGTTGCTTCTGTTGAAGCAGGTAAGTTTTTTTCGCCTGTTCTTCTTGTCAGCTAAAAGATGTCCTTAGCAGCTGGTAGGAAAAAAAAAGTTGGACGATTCAAAAGTATTTCATTTATAAATCTATTTGAATAAAGAGTTTTTGAGTTTTAGTTTGAGTTTATATATCACTCGGGAAGAATGTAACTTTCTAATGGTCAAAGAAATTTCTAAATCGGTCCTAGTTTCAGAGCCTATTCAATTCAAACAAACAAACAATCAAATCTTTCCTCTTTATAATATTATTATTATTATAACAAGCTCGGGCAGCTTCCGTTCTGTCAAAAGTTAATAGAAAATCTATTTACGTCAAATGTTTGACAGCTGGTTTGTATGGGAAAAGAAATAGGTTGTTTTTACTATTTTCCACGCAATTTTAATGTTTTTTTCTCCATAAAAACCTTTCCTGTGCTAATGGAATATGATTGAGTTTTTGAGTTTTTTTGTTTTATTTAAATAGATACTAGGTAGTATAGATATAGACTAACGAAGAATAAAGACTTCTTAAAATGTTGAAGATTTTTTAATTACACAATTATTTTGTTTGTAAACTAGTCAATTCATTCGATTATTTATTTTCATAGAACCCAAATAGACGTTTAAATAAATATTAAAAGATACCTTTTATTTTATAGAAATAAAGAATGACAACCCTAACGCTCAATTGACGCGTAAATATTTATGTCAACAAAAAGGTCTAGCTTCCATACTGCTATGAAGTAGCATATATATTTACTGTGCCTATAGTTCAGTCTACACTATCTGTGTGAATGCACACTAACGTAAAATCCATCATAAACCAAAATTTTATAACATCCTGTAATTAACAGTTTCTAATCATCTCTGATATTTTTGTCAAAGTGCCATAGATAAAACGAAAAACTTCTTTTACAGAACAGCAAAAAGAGAAAAATCCTTTTTTCTATTCTGTATTTATGACTGAAGGGATTTCTTAGAGAAGTAAAACTTCAAAGAGAGTAAAAGTAAAGAGTTTGATGTTTCAGGCCTGTCAATTGATTTAGAATTGTTTTCACTGATTTTTCTTTGTTCAATGTGTTTTACTGTGTTCAGTTTAGTTTAGTTAAGCCGTTTCACAAAATTATTTTTCATCCCATCCATTCGAAAAGCGATAATTGTTTATCTAATAACAGGATCCAAAACGATTCATTGTTTACCTGTTATGACAAGAGGGTATAAATGAGATTTGAATTTTGAACAGCTTCATAACAGGGTCCAAAACGATGAGATTTGGTTGGAGTGTAGCAAAGGGTGTGCAGTACTTTAAAAAAAATTCAACTGATTTTGTATGGGGCCGGGACTTTTTTCGGAACCGAGAAATTTTCAAAAACGGAATTTTATAAAATTGAGAATATCTCGTAAACGGTGAGTCGTAGCTAAAATCTAACAAAATTTTCAACCCCCCTACGGCATCCCCGGAGATACTTATAAGGAATCTGATGGACATATATTTTTTTTATTTTTTTTTTATTTCAAAATTCAAATTTTTTTTCTTGCCCGACTAGCGCTATGATGTATCCGAACGACAAAGAAAGGAAGGTAGTTTGAGTTGCCTTTACTGCTTTTCTTATAGAGGGGGATGAAAAGCGTTCAGCGTTCAGCGTTCTCGCTGCGTTCAGGATTCTACTTTAGAATCCCTCGCTGCGCTCGAGATTCTACTCTAGAATCCATCACTGCGCTCTGGATTCAAAATAGCGCCCTCGGCGTAAATATATTATTTTGCTCCCTTGTAATACTATCTACTATTGTTGCTTGAACTACCGCGATAGGACTCGTTCGTGTTTAGTGTGATTTGCTGTTTCAGAAAAGACTTGTTTAAATATTGAAAAAGCCTTTGGTTATGTAAGTTTATTTATTTTTTTCTTCCTACTAAAGTAAGGTGCAGTGTTTCTTTGACGACATATCGAACTAAATTATTGACATTTAAGTTGTTGGATTGGTTAACTCGTCACACTACAACTTAAATCACTGTCGATGTCGTGACGTCACTGGTGAGAATGTAAACAAAGTTATACCTACAGGGAGTTACATTTTGATTAACTTATTATTTATTTTAAACGCTGTCTATAAAAAGCTTGACAGATTTCAGTAATTTCGGTACCAAATTCATCTTTCTCGTCTTAACATTATCGGGTTTTATTCTTTGCCTTTCGATCGTTTACATACTGTATGTATATTATGTCACCGAAAAATAACAAGAACTGCAAATTTATAAATATTTTCTAGGAAATTTATAATTATTTAAATTTGCGGAAGTCCTGTAGAACACGTGATAGGTTAGAAGTTTAAGGCGATCACGAAGCGCAGCGAAGCGATCTCCTTAAATTTCATGGTTATTTTTTTTAGGAAATTTACAGACAGTGTGTATGTTATTTATTTGTCATTTCACTGAACCAATTTAGGGATTTGTTCAAGTCACTAGATTTGTTTAGGGAAATGATAAAATCGTGTTGTTATTTTAACATACTCCGTGACTTGATTAAATCACTTAGGGAATTGACCAAATCCCTGTTTTTATCATATCCCTGCGACATATATATATTTATATATTTCTTTCAAAGCATCTTTCGTTTTAAGTGTTTATTGAGGTGTACAGCATGTATTATTTTAGATTTTACACTCTTATTTGAAAAATGGGGATACGGACGTTTTACCAATAAACACTTACACTCGAATGAGATATACTTAGTCGTCAGTTTATTGAGATATAACACATTTTCAAAACCCGCAATAATAACTTTGGTCTTCATACAAACTCTATGAAAAACAAAGTTATTTTTTGCTGGCGAAAAATGGTAATGGTATTTTTTTTATACTAGCGGTGACATTTTGATAGTCAACCCTATAGATAGATATATATTCTCCTTATCATAAATATACGTAAAAACTCGATGAGCACACTAATTTGCAGTAGGATCTCGTACTAAAACCTGTATACAAAATTTCAGCTCCATAAGGCACTGGGAAGTGGGTCAAATTAAGCTTGCAGGATTTGTCCCCCACTTACTAACTAACATGGCAAGTTAATAAAAAGCTTCTAAAATAGGCCAAGAGCGGTCTCTTGTATTAAGCAAACCTTAAGACTTAAACTATTTACTTAACCAGTGTAATCATAATTTTAAGCATCGAGGTGCTCAGCAGTTGTAATGGTACGTTACAGAGTCGAGCAATACACCAGTGAGCGAGGAGAACCGAGCATTACAGTGCGCAACCTGTAATGATACAATCTGGAATATTTTTATTTTCATACTACTTGTAACATCAAAGCACGGACGCGGAGAAAAACTAACTGCTTAAAATCGAATCTGAAATGTTACGTTACAGGTTACATTACAGGTGAATGCTCGTCAGTCAGGGAGGCAGAATTGTTACGTAATGCTCAAAAAAGAATCTGTATAATGTTACATTGCAAGCGAATACTCGCGGTGACCCTTTGGGCACCATCACATACGCTCTAAAATTAAGTAGCTTACGCACTTGTGTTTGTTAATGAGAAACAACGACTGGTTATCCCAAACCTATACCCAATATACGGGAAAAAATAGAAAAAATAGTTTTGAAAATGAAGTATTAGAAAAGATTTTCCCGTTTGTTTCATAACTAGCTTCAATGGGACTCAAACCCATGTCGGGTCGAACTTTTCTAATACTTCATTTTCAATAAGTAATAAAAATTGCATTGTGAATGCAAAATAGTAAAAATAATCTTAAGTTAGTTTTCTACAGTTGCCCTACCGGGAATCGAACCCGGGAGCTCAGAGGTACAACACGGCACCTTGAGCTGAACTCGACCACGGCGGTCGTCGAATAATCTTGAAGAGTCTCTCGCTTCACCCTCTACTTGTATTTAAAATTGTAATTTTCAATGCTGCTATCCTTTTCTGTCGTACCGAACCGTCAATAATGCTATCCTTTTCTGTCGCACCGAACCGTTAATAACTAGAGAAGAGAGACAGAAAAGAATAGCAGCATAGGAAAGTGCTGCTCCGTGCTGCCAGATGTATTCCAACCCTTACTACTTCTAAAGTTTTCTTGCAATGACAATGTTTATAATCTTACAAATTAGTTTCAAGTTGCGTCTCTATCTTTAAGCTGTATAGTTTGGACTCGACTAAATCCAAGTCGCTTATTCTCTCCAAAGTCGTGATATTCGAAGGTTGTGTAACGTTCGATGTGATGGAAGCAGAAGAGATATTGTCTAAAGCAATGTCTTTGCCTAATAGTTTAGTAGCTCCTTCCTGTGCATATTGATTGTCATCCGTGTTTCTATCTCTTTTTCCATGCGATGTCGTAGAAATGATGTTTGTGATATCATTTAACTGGTTCAAAATTGCTGAAACACAAAAATAGGTTATAACAAATTTTCTTGAAAATATACTTTTAGAGAGTTGTAGAGCACATAGGTAATTGGTGAATTTCGTGATAATAAAATTCGTATGGTATTTTAGATGAGAGATTTTCTTTTTTTTTAACTCTTCCCTAGTCGCTGGATAGATGGCGCCGAACTTGGTAAGTTACTGCAAGGAACGGAACGTCACATAATTTTTTGATTAAGTATTTCACATGGATGTAATTTTGAGATCATAAAACGAAACGTACTTACATAAAAAGGTCAATAACGTCATTGTCACATCACATCACAATGACGTGTTGAAAATAAATAACAACCAGAAAAAAACAGTATTTTTATGGTTTTTCCCGCCCCAGAGAAAAAATGTCCCTAGAGAAAAATGTCCCGAGAGAAAAAGAAGAGATTTAATATTAAACTACAACTACAAGGCTTTGGTGCCTAGTAACGTAGTCAGTTCAGCGCCATCTACCTACAGAGTTCTTGGATAATTTTTTTGTACCTACTTGTATTTTTGTATCTTGTTGTACTTACCTACTCAAAAAGGAAACCTCTCATTGACGTATATAAGGAGAGTGTGACAGGTTGGCAAAAACGATATACACAAAGATTATAAAAATTGCTGAAGAGCATTGCAGCTTTAAGAGCCATTTCACACTTTGCAATTGTCTCGCTCGCACAATAAACATTTTTAAAGATTGAGGAAAACTCAGCACATTTTTTTAAAGTTCTACATTAAGTATATTACTATGCCATCATTCATATACATTAATAAATTATATTTCAACATTGTCAATAGGTACTGCAATAATAATAGAATAGCTTAAAGTTATCGAAAATCTTACCAATACCTTAAAATATCCGTAACATTGCGTTGTAGTGACATAATGAAACACTTTTCCAAAAAACACCTTGTGTTTTCCACAATCTATGAAAATATTGTGCGAGCGAGACAACAGTAACTGCCAAATGGCTCTAATTGTGAAATGGCTCATAAACAAAAGTAAATTACGATCAAATAATCATCATTTTGCTGAAGATGCTGAAGATAATTATTATAGTTAAAAGATGTCCATAACAGGTGGTAGGTAAAAAAATGTTGGACAATCCATAAGCATTAATTTTATTTAATCTAAGTATATGAATAAAAATATATGACTTTGACTTTGAGTTATTAAGTAACAAAATACCTGATATTTGCAAGCTGGTTGTTTCATTTAAAATACTCTCTTTGCATTCTCTGTCCTGAGATTTTTCTATACCGAAAGATCTATTCAACTTCTTCGTAAAAGGATACGAACGCGACTGACGCAACAGCTCTCTCCTCAAAGAAATTCCTTCAGGGCCCTTTGAATAAGGCTTGTTTTCCTTAATTTCCATTTTAAACAACTCGCTAACTTGAGCAGAAAAATTCAACTCTTGTTGTATACATTTCTTTACTTTAAGATGCTTTGTTAATTTTGACAGAAACTCATTTTGGCATGAATTTTTCACAGTCTGCGTTCGAGCGAATACGCTTCTTGTCATATTATTATCGTCAATTTTCTCTTGAGAATGTATAGTATTGGGGTTCAATATAGTATGTGTGACGTTTTTATTAACAACAGGTTCCTCTTCACATAGTTCGTAAGCAAAAAACTGGTCATCATCTCTTGGGAGAAACAATTCGTGCATTTTCTTTATCAAGGAATACAGAAGTCTTACTCTGATGGAAAATTTGTCAATGCTAACTGGTCGACGATCGGCTTTGTGGTCAGCGAGTTCATTAGATCCATCATTCATTAACAAGTCAAATACAACTTTGCATTCTCTTTGGGCTTAAAAAGAATTCAATAATTAATATATCATTAGCCCGAACCACACCAAACGCGCTTCATGATCCACGATCGTGGATCGTAAATCGCGGATCGCCGATCCAAGATGGATCACTTGGTGTGGTTCCGGCTATTAGTAATAGTAATAAATCCAACAAAAGAAGCAATTAGCTGCCTTATCGCGCATCAAAAAGCTTTAGCGCGAGAAGAAAGTTAAGTGTTAGTGTAAGGTTACAAGTTGAGGACAATGTTCGTTTCACTGGGAGTGACGCTTTTGGCGCCTTCGAAATAAATAAATATAATATTTTATGGCAAAATTTTAGATCCAGACTTTCTGTAAATTCTGTAATTATTATTATAAAACTCTACTGAATTGAAACACGCGGGATTAGTCATGAATAAAAATCACTCAAGAATGCATGTACGTACAGTCATAAGCAATAATAATGTTAATAACATAGGACTATGTCATATTACAATATTGAATGAGTTCTGTGGCACAAATAGTTTTGTTTCGGATCGCTTTAGTGTGACAAAGTTATGTATTGCTCGTGACTGTACCGCTGTAAGCTTTCCCGTTTCCAATCGCACACTCATAACAGAGACCGATAGCACGCGCCATGTAAAATATAGATGTTTTAACTCACGAGCGCGGGTGAGCCACGCTTGTGTGTGTAGACACGTGTAGACCGCAGCCTCATTTTGTCATACAAACTGTCTGTCAAACCGTGTATGTCGCAGGGATATAAGGATATCAGTGATTTCACGAAATCCCTAGGAATAACACGAATTACTTGTGCACACAATAAAAGGCGGACCGCGCTCGTGAGATAAAGCTACTATACCAATATAAACTTTACCTTTGTCTAAGTTTTCAATGAGACCATCGAGTTCATTGTTTTGTATCAAAGCATTTGGTTCATATTTCTTGTAGACAGAGAAGAAGGTAAAAACAAGAGAACCAATATTAATGATGACTGCCCAAATGTCATGCTTTTCTTCAAAATTCTGATTATCAACTTCTAATAACAACTCTTTCATGTATAGCTTACACCGCTGAAAAAGTATAGACACTTTAAAAAAATATTAACTTGATTTTTTTCTAAATGTTTAGTTTATCACTAGCATGCGATTATACAGTCACGTCACTTAAAAAGGCATACCAAAAAGTCCGCGATAGCATATTTATCAATCTCCTAGGGTTGACTCACAGTCACCATTTTTATCTTGTAATTAATTTAAAAATATTACTTTATTTGCAAAGCCATTTTCTCCTAATCACTATGAATCCTTATCTAAATAAGTAGGTATATAAGTTACCTACCTTGGCCATTTAATGTAGATCAAAATTATCATGCCTTATTTCATTTAAATGAATACCTACTTTAGAAGTTATCACAGATTATAAGTACTGTCACTGTCGAAGCACCAACAAATTGTTCATAAGACTACGTGCGAAGCCAGGCGGGGTCGCTAGTTATTAATAAATCACAAATAGGCGCAACCCTCCTGACGCACAGAAGGAATACGAGTTATGCGTTAGAAAGAGACGCAAATTGTAAGTGTGTAAAATGCTAGGCATTTAGCGCAGTGCGACGTGAATTGCACTTTATTGCGTCGTAGAAGACTAGCTATTTGTTTGATTGGTGTTGCGGAGTGAACTTTCTGTTGTACTATTTAGTATTCCGTGCCACTACAGTACAACACTGTGACAGTACTAAGCGAACGCTCGACGCGAGTGGCGAAATAAAAAAATAAGTCCCCTTGGTAAGTAATAAATTTTATAGCAAACTGATGGTTTAGTATAAGGTGGGGCGGGGCAATTACAACTGTGGGGCAATTCAAACTACCTTGAATAACTTCGGTGTTATCCGTTATTTAAAACAGTGACATCTATATACAGGAAGCCGAAAGCAAGTAACTATACCTCGAACATAGATGATGACGCTAGGCATGTGTATGACGCTTACAACAATGATACTTTGCTAGCCACCATTTTCTGGTGTGTACGTCTAAACAAGTGTCCTAAAGGTTTTAAGATTTATTTGTGCTTCAAATGGTTCAATCTTCGATTTTTCAAGGCAAGATGGATAATTAAATCCCCCTTGTGTTTATTTTATGTTTTTTCTTGTGTTCCTTGCGTATTTAGAAAATTATGGTATTAGTTTTAATAACCCCACGTGAATGTTAATTCGGGGAATTCCAACTACATTGGACAGTCAGAATTTCCCGTAAAATTTTATATGAAAGTGAGAAAAGATAGTGTTGTACAAGTTTCGATATTACGTCGATAAATATCCTTGACGATAGCTTTTATAACTTCGACATTTTTTAATAGTTTCTACTATACAATTGACATACCTATATATTTAACTATATTTTTTCAAACTCTTAGGCATCGTCCTAATAGAACGCAATTACGCGATCATCGCGCGACTAGGCGATGCGACCATCGCGTGTTCGCGCGATGGCAAAAACTGGGTGTCCTAATAGAACGCGATTACGCGACCATCGCGCGAATAAGCCCCTCAGGCGCCAGAGGTCTACTTCTCAAATAGCCCATTACTCATTTTGACTACTTCTCTATGTGACTACTTCGCTGTTGGCCCACTTGGCCAAACAACCAATTTCGAATTCTGTCTATTTCTCGAACTACCTACTTCGCAAACCGTCTATTCATCGCGCGAGTAAGCGAGTCCTATCATCGCGCGAATTCACGACGCGACCGACCGTGGAGTCCGTGGACTAGGGCAGTGGCACGGTCGATACCAACAACCATAGACGTCAGTGACGCTAAATTTTTGCTGTCGGGAAATATTTGGATGACTTATTGTGCCGGCTTAGATGGAAATGAAAAAAACAACGTGGGGAGTGCTTAGCAAAAGTGCTTTGTTAAAAAACCAATTCGTGGTGAATTTGATTACGTTGAATTTGAAGCGTGCGTTGCGTCGTTGTCAAGTCTACTCGGGCGCGGTGCCCCGCCGACGCAATTGGGTATTTGACTGTTGTTGAAATGTATATGACATTCAGAAATATAACACTAGTGAATAACAAATGTGAAAAAAGAAATTTAATCTGTATTATGACAAGCGAAATAAGAGCTACTTAATTGTGACTCTATCTATCTCTTTCTAAAACGAAATTTTCTATGGCGAGAGTATGGCGCTATAGAAATGTGACGTCACGTTTTATAGCGCTCACCTTGTCTAATTAGAAAGTTTGATGCTCTATATCGCTGAAAATATGCAAGATATTTAAAAATAAATACCTATGTTGTGTTGCTACTAATTAAATGAACATTTTAAGTCAATAAAAAAAACCTGTCAAATACCCAATTATCGCGCGTGGCGCGAATTTCAATTAGGACACCTATTCAAATTCAATATGTTTGATCGCGCATTCGTACCAACTAAGTTCGCGCGAATAGATCGATCGCTTCGTGCAATTGTCTGTTAGGACACCTATTCGAGTTCGATATGTTTGATCGCGCGTTCGTACGAACTAAGTTCGCGCGAATAGAATTACAAACATTTGAGTCGCGCGATTGCGTCGTGGGTTTGTCAGTTAGGACACCAATTCGAGTTCAATATGTTTGATCGCGCGTTCGTACGAGTAAAGTTCGCGCGAACCTGCGATGATCGCGCATTCGCGTTCTATTAGGACGATGCCTACTATCTGCTTAACTAAGTGCCACAAATAAAGCACTTTTTAATACTTAAAACATTTCGACCTACTTTTTAAAGCCCTTAATTGGTAATAATATAGATATTTATATGGTGAAAGGCAACATGTAAGTTATCACAAAAATTTGATGATGTTTACTTGGTAAAAAAACTTGAGAAAAAAGTTGAAAGGCATAAACTTTAGATTTTGCAAACATTGGGACCGGTTTAACAATAATGAGCTTCTTTTTATTAAAGGTTTATACATTACCTAAGTAGAATTTTTATGAATGTAGAAAATAGAAAAAATAATATATCGACATGATCGACTGTGCTCGTACAAAAAATACTCGATATTTTGTGTCCCGTCACTAGTTACTATGGGGACGTAGTTTAAATTACCCCTCTTAATTTTTAAAGTGTGTTTTTACGAAAACGAAGCGTTCTAATTTATAATAAGGTCCATATTTACGTGCCAGTTCCGTTTATCAACTCTGAATTCAACTTAGAACTTTCTCAAACGACTAGGTGAGAAATTAAAAGAAATAGTTAAAATTTCCCGAAAAGGGGCTATTTCGACTAATTCCGACATTTTATGTTTAAAAACGTTTTTAAATAAATATAACACGAGTTTTTTTTATGGATGTTTGCCATAAATAATCACCAAAACTCAATTTATAACCAGGTTATGTTTGATTTAGAGTACATTATTATCTATATTATCTATATATATATAATCCTTTATCCTGAATCACTGACGGATAAACGCACAGCCTAAGCCGCTGATCGTAGAGACCCAAAACTTGGAGGGTGTGTTCCTTGTATGATGTAGGCATCCGATAAGAAAGGAATTTTCGAAATTCTACCCCTAAGGGGGTAAAAACGGGGGTAAAGTTTGTATGGGACAACGTGATTCCTTTGTCCAATCTTCTTCAAATTTTGCATAAACATTCTTTGACAGAATTAATCGAAGATGTGTTTCATATTTCATTAAAACTCATCGCCTTACAGGGTTAAAAAGGGATAGAAAGTTATTTTGGGGGTGATTTTCATCGAAGTTGATATCAATACTCCTTAGTGCTTTTGATTTTTAATTTCATTTTGTTTTGACACATGTTTGAAAACTCAATCCGTTTTTCGACGTACAGTGCCACAATCGCTTCTGTTCCGGTGGCCAAAATGTGAAACTAACGTGTTTTTTAAATGTCATTTTGCTGTCAAGTTGATGTCCAACCATAGCGCTGCTGGCGGCTGAAGTCCTTAGAAGTCAGGGCCGGTTAAATTGCTACAAAAAAAATAAAAACGTACGTAGCGCCGCTGTCACCGGAACAGAAAAGATTGTGGCACTGTACCTCATTTCCACCAAAGAGTGTTATGTATTAACTAGCGTATTGCCATTATATTATGACGGAGAAAAAAGCTTCGCTTTGCACGAATGAGCTGTCATAGAACCCATGCCACATTAAAAACTACCTTAGCGAAGTATTGACTTGATTTTTTGGATTTTGGTAGTTCAAGAGTAGGAGAATGTCCGAATATTATTCATATACGAAAGTAGCTGTAAAGTATCTGACTTTCATGTTTGGTATAAAGTATAGGTAGCGTCATGTAGCGTTCTCGGCCTGCGATCGCTGAGGTAATGTTGATTTTCGCAGTGGTCTTTCACGGGATGGGTGTTCAAAAATATATGGTGCTTGGGAAGGCACGATAAGCCGATGGTACTGGCTGCACTTGGATTGGTTAATACCCCATAACTGCAATGGGCCCGTGTGGAAGGTCATGGTCCATTTTCCTTATCCATCAATATGAAGGACTGTACCCCAGCAGCGGGACATTAAAATGGATTATGATGGTGCTGATGAAGCCTTAGAGAACGCCTATCTACCTACTTTTTGACATGAAATTTTGCGGTGTAGTCGCGGCCTCCAAATCATATTCATATTTCTACTACCTATCCCTAATATTATTATAAATGCGAAAATTTATGTTTGTTTGTTTGTCTGTTTGTATTTTCTGTTTTTACGTCAAAACGGCTGAACCGATACAGATGAAATTTGGAATGAAGATATTTTGTGACCTTAGGAAGGACTTTTTACCGCGGGAATAAGGATCATTCCCATGGTAAAATGAGTTTTAGCACGGGCATAGCTGTGGAATGGAATTGGTATTTAAGGTGATAGTTTAAGTTAATGGAAAGGATTATAATTAGAATAGAGACAGTTTAAGGCACTGGGAAAGACATAACACTTTTTACCGCGGGAAAAATCTCAATCACTTACGAAAATCATTTTAAGCGCGGGCTAATTTGCAACCAGAAATTGGTACCTATTTAAGTAAATAGTTTGAGACCCTGGGAAGGATTATAATAGGCTACTTTTACTATTTACCACAGGAAAGTATCATATTCTCACGGGAAAACCAGTAGGTAGGTATTATTTGTTTGTCTGTCTTTCACGTCAAAACGGAGCAACGGATCAATGTGATTTTTGGTAGGTCCGGGGGTAGATTGAGAGCTGGAAAGTGACGTAGTTTATCCCGGAAAATATCAAATTCCCTGAGGATAATGTCGTGTATTACACGCGGGCGAAGCCGCGGGCGGAAAGCTAGTTATGTATAAAATTTTGATGCAAGAAAATTGTATGTATGCGTCAAACCAGTCGAAATTGCCCCGCCCTACCTTATTTAAATTTTTTGTTGCAGGGACATGAAATAGTTGATTGACCCTTGGATTTCAATGAAGATAATATCATTACATTATAAAATACTACTGACCTCAACAAATGCAACTGGGTCTACAATCAAAAACACAGTATCTCTGATTTCCATAACTTCTTGTTTCCAAAAATTCATCAACAGAGCAGTATGGGCGGCATTTGGAGAGGTAGATATTGCTGGCACCAAATGAGGGTCTAGGCATTCTAAGCTTGAGAGGCAACTTCGGAGAGAAATAATCCCTGTAATGAAGCAGCTAATTGAAATGATTTTATGATATTTGGTTAAAACAAAAAGTTAATTTTAAAATTGACATATCATAAGATAAGAGAGCCAGCAACACGCGCTGTCGCGGATCAGAGCCGACTAAATTATCTTGTGGTGCGCATACTAGCCCTACTGAAGTATTATGTCGTAAATTTTAAACATAATTTACAGAAATTGTTATATTAAGCATACACTTGAAAATAAATAAGCATTAACAACAAAAAATTTACAACCAACTCACTCTTCTGATCTGATGAGCAAGACACAGCAAAAAAACCTATTTGCAGAAGTCTTTCATTGTACAAATCAAAACTCTTCACATCTTTACATGTCTCTATATCAATTTCATCCATGTTAGTTATACAACATGGGCAAAACTGATCATTTCTCTCAATAAAATGTTCCTTTAACACATCAACTGGTGATTTGCAATGAGCATAACAGTGTATTAATAATGTCAGTAAAGCGGTATTCGTATTTGTTTCTAAAACATACAAAACATCCTTCAGTACGTCTATCAAAATGTTTACATTTGAGGGCATGATCGGCAGTTTTAACTGTTGTGTCGTAATTTTGACTGACTTAGTAATGTCAACAGAAACTAGCTCATTGAATAATAACTTAGTTTCTCTTAATACCTGTAAAGAAAAAAGGAACTGATTTACAATATAGGTTTAATAAATTGTTTATTTAGCTAGTATCTATAGAGTTATATTTGAACCTTTAGGCGCGGAACGGTAAAAAAGCAAAACGGTAAACGATCGCAAAACGGTAAAGGAGCGAAATGGTTAAGGAGAAAAATGGTAAAAGAGCATAACGTCAAAAGCGCATATTGGTAATAGATCACATTGGTAATAGAGCAAAACGGTAAAAGCGCGAAACGTTCAAAATTTCATTTCTTATTTCTTTATTTATTTAAGCATTATGTACTTACATTGTACAGTACTATGCTACTTTCATCAATAGGCTACTTGACAAATGAAATCAGTATGAAAATTGATACATCGAATGAATTAGTACTTGGCTTAGGAAAACGTAATATAGCGATATCATGAAATAAAAGTACAAGATGGATAAGTAAAAATAATTTGAAAAATATATTTTTTATTTCTTTATTTGAACCATAGAGTAACTTAGTATATATAGGAAATAGAGACCAATCTTCGGCCCCTTTATTGGAAGTGTATATCTGGCGCCATCTGTTATCGGGCTTCATCAACTTTTGGTGTATAAACACACACACATATGCAAATTACAAAGTCGTATAAACACAGACACACACATAGGCATAGCACAGTCTATATATTTCCCTTCCCTACAGTCGGCCAACGGAAACGTCTAGACAGAGCAATCGTGCGGGGTTCGCGGGGCGAGGGAAAGGTGGAAAAGAAGGGCGACAGAATTTAATTCGGCAGCTTTGGCTAAAAAACAAAACTCTCTACTTCCAGATAGTTGGGAAATAAAGTAAGTTTAGCTTCAATGCGGCCGATGTGGTTAAAACGTGCTCTGCGCAACATTCGTTTACTAGACTTGGCGACTTGGTTATATAAGCTTTTTTCAGAGTGTGAGTTTCCAGCGATTTGCGCGCTCGAGCATCAGCCCAAGCTAAAAAGCTAAATCCTTCTGCAGTTCGGCGCTATTGTCAGTCAGTCAGTAACGCACATGTTTTGTATAAATTGTATACCGCAAATTTATAATTTTCCTAGGAAATTTATAAATTTACGGAAGTCCTGTAGAACACATGATAGGTTAGAAATTTAAGGCGATCGCGAAGCGCAGCGAAGCGATTGCCTTAAATTTCGTGGTTATTTTTTTAGGAAGTTTATAAATTTACGGTTTTTATTATTTTCCGGTGACATATACAGGGCGTTCAAAAACTATGCCACATGAAGGGAAAGTACTGAAGATATAAAAATTTACTGCAAGGAAACTTCATTTTTATTTTTAAAAGAAAATTAACTGCATTCAAAGAATTTCAAATAACCGCATGTCTGAACTGGGAATCGAACCCGCTGAATGTGAAAAAAATTATTTTTAATTTTTATTATACCGATCGAAAGGCTCAATTATAAGCATTTATTTATTCTAAGTAACATAGCACCTTAAATAAAAGGAAGACTACGAAATTTAACATTTAATGTTTTATTATCAAGTTTGTGCAGCGTTTTGGATAGCCTTTTCTGTGACTGTCTAAAAACAACTGACTTTAACATTTCAATGTATTACTAATGAAATTAGTGAAGATTGGAGCAATATTATACCTAACTTTCCTATCATAAGTGGCCTATCATAATAAAGTTATACATATTGTGATAAGTAACACCACCTAGACTGATTAAAAAGGTTTGAATAATTTGGTGCGAGTTCGATTCTCGGTTTGGTCGATTATTTAAATATCTTTGAATGCAGTTCGTATTGTTATTTAAATAAAAATAAAGTCTTATTTCCATAAAATTTTCAATCTACAATATTTGGTACGGTCTATGCCACCATGTGGCATACTAGTCATGGGACGCCCTGAGAGCGCCCTGAGGGCGTCCACGACTATGCCCCATGGTGGACTAGACTGCACCAAATTATGTACATTTAAATCAATCGAGGTGGTGTTACTTATCACATTATGTATAACTTTATCACACACTTATGTTATTGATAGGGAAATAAGGTATATTTTTTTTATACATTTTAATAATAATGCTCTAATCTTCATTCATTAGTGGTAATACATTGAAATGTTAAAGTCAGTTGTTTTGAGCACGACACACGTCACAGAAAATACTATCCATAACGCTGTACAAACTTGTTAGGTATTCAACATTAAATGTAAAATTTTGTAGTCTCCTTTTTATTTAAGATGCCATATTACTCAGGATAACGAAATGATTATAATTGAGCCTTTCGATTGGAATAATAAAATTTAAAAATATTTTTTTTACATTCAGCGCGTTCGATTCCCAGTTCAGACATGCGATTATTTAAAATTCTATGAATGCAGTTCGTTTTCTTTTTAAAATAAAAATGAAGTTTCTTTTATTTAAGGTACTTTCCCTCCATGTGGCATAGTTTTGGGACGCCCTGTATACAAAACTTTCAGCCCAAACAAAGTTCCAAAGTCAAAAATTGTGTTCCAAACATTTCCCTCTATATCTCTTCGTTGACTAGGCTAAACTTGATATAATACAATAAAAAAAATATCATTTGCCGTAATTAAATTCGCTTAACACATCTTAGATTTCTGCGCAAACTGTTCATTTAAATAAAACACTTTCACGGATTTTGCACGCATTTATTGAACAAATTGGTTAAATTTGCTTGTTACAAAATAAAAATAAATGTGGCAAGTCGGAGTTCAATGTCATGTCAAAAAACGTTGTCGTTTGATTTTGTTGTTTGCTGCGTGGGTGATTTTAATACAATTTTTATTGTAGAATTAGTGCATATAAATACGTAATCATTGTTGGAAATTACTTATGAAACCTTGGATCTCGAAAGATTTGGATTCCCGAAGGAGGAACACTGCGTTAGCGATGGATTCGTGCTATACCTAGAGCCGACTGGAAGCCTACACGATCAGTAGGAGTGTTAAATAAACATTTTCGTGACTGTGATATAGTTAAAATAAAACAAGCCTTAGTTATGTACGCGTATTATTTGATGTTAAGGCGCTATAATCAGGAATTCATCTCATCTCATGCATAAAAGAAATTAGGAGCAGCCCCACTAATTTCCGAAATAAGACGTTGCCAATCCGAGCAGCATGGCCTGGGGGGCGCAAGCAGCCGAGAAATAATAGCGGGCCATGGCAGTGTTCATTGACATTTTGTGAAGGAGTACTTCATTTCACGACTTAGGCGGTTCCCAGACTGCACCGCACACCGCTCCGGTTTGTGGTAGTGCGCATTTTAACTATGGCTGTAGAATCTTGACGTGCATACAAAACCTGCAATGTATGACACATCACGCCGCAACTCCGTCCGGTAGTGCGGAAACCGGAGGCAATGTGATGGAAGCCTTACTGCCTTTCGTTTCATATTGTTTTCGTATTCTCTTTAGGTTTTATCGTTAGTTTGCTCGCTTCGTTATAAGCACTGAATGTGTCAGATAGGTACTCAGATTCCTTGCTTTAGTTTTTTATTTCTTTATTTATTTAGGGGCTTTTAACATTATAAGGTTAACACCCAATTGCAGGAAGCTCCATTAAAGTTAATGCTTCATTAAATCTATTGCTGTCACTTTTTATTTCTTGACAGCGAAAAGTGACAGCAATAGACTTAATGAAGCATTAACTTTAATGGAGCTTCCTGCAAGTGGGTGTAAGTTATTTAAATTTTTATTTTTTTGCATTTACAATGCATTTTTTATGGTTGAAAAATGGAAAATGAGGTATTTAGAAAAAATTGTGAGACGGGTCGATTTTTTCTAAATACTTACCTCATTTTCCATTTTTCATTATAAGGTTAAGTCAGCCCCATCATAGTTTAGTTATTATGATGTAAATTAAAAGTAATTCGATTACTTATTGATCTCGTTTCATGTTATGTTATTTGACGACCGATTTGGCGCAGGGGTAGGCTACCCACCTTCTACGCCAGTGGTCTCCGGTTCGATTCCCGAACAAGACAAATATTTGTGTGCATGAACATGTCTATTTGTCTTGGTCTGGGTGTTTACTATGTATATTAAGTATGTATTTACAAACAAAAAGTATTTAAGTACTTATATATTTATCCGTTATTAAGTTTTCCATGATACAGTTTCTTAATGACATTAAAATGGGCTTAGATAATTGGTGTGAATGTAAGAAGTTATTTCATCATCATCATCATCATGTCAGCCGAACGACGCCCACTGCTGGGCATAGGCCTCCCCCAAGGATCTCCACAACGATCGGTCCTGCGCTGCCCGCATCCAGCGGCTTCCCGCGATCTTGACCAGATCGTCGGTCCACCTTGTAGGGGGCCTGCCCACGGAACGTCGTCCGGTACGCGGTCGCCATTCGAGAACCTTTCCGCCCCAACGGCCATCGGTTCTCCGCGCTATGTGTCCCGCCCACTGTCACTTAAATGATGCAATCCTTCGAGCTATGTCGGTTGTTTTAGTTCTCCTGCGGATCTCATCATTTCTGATTCGATCGAGCAGGGAAATACCAAGCATCGCTCTCTCCATTGCTCGCTGGGTGACTTTGAGCCTTCTTATGAGACCCATAGTAAAAGACCACGTCTCACTTCCATAGGTCATTACTGGCAACACACACTGGTCAAAGACTTTCGTCTTGAGACATAAATAAATAAATAACAGAAGTTATTTATTTATTATTTATTATTTATGTTTTGTGCTCTATTATGATTTGGGCCTTAGATTAGTTATATGAAAAACCATTTCGCTCCTTTACCGTTTTGCGATCGTTCACCGTTTTGCTTTTTTACCGTTCCGCGCCTAAAGGGTAGTAAATGATGATTTTTGATAACTATTATTATTGACAATAACTATTTAAATTGAGGAAAGCAGCAGAATTATGCTAATAAGAAATGTTTTTTTACCGTTTTGCGCTTTTACCATTTTGCTTTATACCCATTATACGCTTTTGACGTTATGCTCTTTTACCATTTCGCTCCTTTACCATTTTGCGATCGTTACAGTTTTGCTTTTTTATCGTTCCGCGCCTAAAGGATATTTGAAGAGTACAGATACAGCTTGAAAAACTATTTTTCTGGTGTGTTATTGTTAATACTGTAAACGATACCATTCATCAAAATGCTGCCAATGCTGTCAGTTTCACTACTTCAATTAGATTCTTCATATTTTTAATTTTAGTTCCGTAAACGACCGTAGTGGTGCTGTGCTGCACTGGTTTTCATTCAAAATAATTTATAGGGAATTTTTTTTAGAAAACAAATAAAAATTATTACCCTTACCAGAAGGAGTTTTTCGTGCTGTACTAGTGTTACATAATGAATTGCAATTTAATAAATATCCGTACTTACAACATGACAACGTGCTTTCAACGCTGGCTGATCTTCTTCAAGGCAATATTTGCATAGGGTCATAGCAGATAGAAGAAGCTCATCTATGCACATATGAAGGGAAGTGATATAGTCAATCATCTGAAACCAAAAAATAAGTGATTTAGATTTATATAAGACTAGCTTTCCGCCCGCGGTTTCGCTCGCTTGTACTACGCCCCGTTATCCCGAGGGAATGTGATATTCTTCCGGGATAAAAGTTAGCCTAAGAATTAAGTTACTCCTTATTACATCAGCTACCTGCCAGTGAAAGTCCCGTAAAACTCGATTCAGCCGTTTCAGAGATTAGCCGTAACAACCAGACAGACAGACAAAAAATTAAAAATAAAAGTAGCCTAACTTACTCCTTATTACATCAGCTACCTGCCAGTGAAAGTCCTGTCAAAATCGGTCCAGCCGTTTCAGAGATTAGCCGGAACAAACAGACAGACAGACAAACAAAAATTGTAAAACATGTAATTTTGGTATACTTATACCAAAATGACATGTTTACCGGTACATATGTACCGTATATATTATAATCATATGCATGTAGTAAAAAGGTTATTTTAATGTTACAAACAGACACTCCAATTTTATTTATTTGTATAGATAGATGTATAGATGAGCTTTATGAAAAACCTTTCATGAGCTCTTCCTTGCCCTAATTGTATTTTTTAGCAGGAACTCCTTCTCCTTTACACCACTCTGTCACCTATCATATCTTTATTCACTCTTTTCTCATTCATATCATTACACACACATTCTCTCTCTCTCTTTACCCCTTTAGTTCGCATAACAAAAAAATCAAAAAATTCGTTACTTTTTCTATTTATGCGCTTTATTTATGGATTAAACCTATCCAGAAAAATAAAAATAAATATAATGCGCCATTTTCGAGAAAATATATGTCGTTGAGATACGACATTGCACATTTTCCACAGGTCCTCCAAACAACAGGGTTCCACTATGTTTTCCGTCGGGTGAATATGCGGGTCCAGTTTGGCACCGCTCCACGCATACAAGGGAGGTAAATCTAGCCCTGAATGAGACCTGGCGCATCATAGGAAGGTGCCTCAAACCTATAAAAATTAAAGCTGTACGCGCTTGCAGGCAAACCTCCTCCTGCAGTTCGCTGGGAGATAGCCTGTGCCGTAGGGAAATTCGATCAGGAGAATGATAACAAACATACTCTCTACGCTACGGTCAAACTTATTATAAATCAGCAGAAACACAAACACTGTTAAACATTTTCTCAAGCTTAACCAATTATCATGCAAGATTAACTACAAATCATTCAGGAAACCAAAAAAAACTTAGTTTATATACTATCCAAACAATATCGCTAGCTAACGGGCAGTGTCGTTATAGAACAACTAAAAAAGCATTTATTAAGTTGCTGTATACTTCGCAGTGTTGTTCATGAACAACATACCTATTCTCTACTTTATAAGTAAGAAAAGAAAGAAAGAAAAATAATTTATTTGGGACATCACAACAAAATAATATTTACACAAAAACACATTGAATCGTACGGTACCTATGTCCCAAAATGGTCCCGACTCAGCATAATGCTTGGCTTGTGGCCAGCGCTGATCTTCCGTCGGGACCGTATTTGGTGGGGCTGTGAAGCCAACACAATCGGACAACATACCAAGACTGAAACACTGATAGGCCAGTGCCAGCAAAAAGAAAAAAAAAAAAGAAAAAACAGGCATAGACAAGTGAGTGACCGTCTATCTATTTTTTAGTATAATTAATCTGGCTAGCGTCACTCACTGAGAAAAGAAAAAAAGAATAAAAGTTCTACTTTTACTTATAAACTAAAAAAACTATCTAAAAACTTCATAACACGAGAGAAAATACATATCTAAATTAAGCAATGCACTAAAAAGCACAAGTTACACGATAATGCACCAAACTAACATACTTACTGAGTACTTACGCAAAATGTTTATACAGTGCATCAATAACTAACTTTTAAACTACGAAAAACTATCAGTAATGACTAAAAACTAAAAATTAAACTTATGAGTGCATCACAAAGTAGCAACTCTAGAAGTAACTGAAGTGTTTGAAGTGAGTCAAACAATTACAGTGAGTAATAAAAGCGAACATACTATTTAAACAATATACACTAGCAAAATATTGTAAGTACCTATTATAATCAGATTGTTAATTTTGCAGGGTTCTCAGAACAACATGGGCGCATGAAATTTTTATGAGTAGGATGATCTTTTACAATATAGCTATCGCTCTATAGCTAAACAAAACAAAGTACAACAAAATACTATATTTACACATATAAGGGCTTCCCAAAATGGTGATTTAACAAGTGAGCCAAACAAATAAGGTGAGTTTTTATAGTGAATAAAGAATAAACAACATTTAATAATGGTAAAAACAAGCCAATATGAGTTTTCTAATTGTATTAAAAAAATAATAGGTCTTTACCTATGAAATTGCCGTTTTGTATGGAGATTTCTGTAATTATTTTTTTTCCATACTAACGTTTTTGTTATTATTTAACGACTAATATTATGTAAATTTACAAAATTTTACACACGTATTTATGGATATTTTAACTACTAAATGACACATTCGTTAAGAGAAAAAATTTTTTTTTTCACTAAGTTACAACTAGTAAAGTACGAAATTCTGGAAACAAAAATAGTCGTAACTTTCGGAATAAGTTTTTTCTATGTAAATAATCAAATATCGTGGTTATTAAATTATCAAAAGTTGCTCGATACGGTCTTAATGTAACGCAATATTAAAGAAATTATATATTTCTAATATTATAAAAGTTGTTAAGTTATATGTACAAAAGAAAAAAACGGCAATTTCATATGTAAAGACCTATTATATATATTCTTTCATATAAGTCGTGATTATAAATGAAAGTAATACATTTTTACACATAAACAAATTCAGTAGGTATACTATTTTAGAAAAACAGTGTGCATTCTCATTTTGATAAATCAAAACCCATAAAATTTAAATAATTTAACTTTGAATAGACATTCTAAACGCCATCATGACTATGAATGACAATAATAGTCACTTTGGGCACAGAGGACAAAAAAATACTACGTATAACAGAGACTTTACTTCATATTACGGTGCGCATTGATTACACTACTACAAGCATGCTGCGCATGTGTGCGTTTCCACTGGCTGCTTGTCACTGGCGTGTCACGTACACGGCGTGACTGGAAAAAACGGGTTTATGACAGCTCAGCCAGTGGAAAAGCTCAGGGTCAACGCGAAGCACGTATAAGCAGTTTTCAGGCTATGCTTTTGCATATTAACTCTCCAGATTATCAAGAAGAAATATAACAACGCATATAATTGTAACTAAGAAATTGTAACTCAGCAACTATCATTCCATGTTCGTAGTTACATCACACCTTCTCAACATGGGTTTTTCCGTGGGAGATCAGTAGAAACAAATTTGATAGCCTTTACTGGTGATGTACTGAAGAGTATGGATAGAAAACAGCAAGTAGACGTCATGTATTCCGACTTTTCAAAGGCTTTTGATAAAATCAGCCATTCTCTGTTATTAAAAAAGCTTTGGGAAGCCGGAATCCATGGCGACTTGTTCCGGTGGGTCAAATCTTATATAAGTAATCGATCCCAGGCTGTTGCAATCAAAGGTTTCATTTCTGACTTCCGGGATGTGCCCTCTGGTGTTCCCCAGGGATCACATCTTGGTCCTCTTCTATTTTCCTTGTACGTTAATGATATTAACAGCTGCTTAAAAAACAGTAAATTACTTTTGTATGCAGATGATGCAAAAATATATAAAGTCATTCAAAATGAAGCTGATTGCGCTGCCTTACAAGCTGACATTTTGAATTTATCTAACTACTGTTCTCGAAATCAGTTATTCTTGAACATAGATAAATGTTTCATTTTAACTTATACACGAAAATTAAAACCAATAATGTTTGAGTATTACCTGAGCAATAGCAATCTTACTAGAGTTAATAAAATCCGCGACTTAGGAATACTAATAGACAGTAAACTCTCTTTCAGAGAACATTATGACAACGTTATACAAAAATCTTATAAGCAACTTGGTTTTCTACTCCGAGTATGCAAACCATTCAGAAATGATAAAACATATAAAATTCTTTACTTCAGTCTGGTAGGTACGATCAATTTTGGATTTCGGTTCTGTAGTCTGGTGTCCTTACTATTCATGTCATGTAAATAGACTAGAAAATATACAAAAAAAGTTCATGAAGGCATTAGAATACAGAACCGGATCCAGCTATACTTGCTATAATGATGCCCTAAAAAAACATAAATTGTTACCGTTAAATTCCCGACGCAACACAATTCGATCTCGTTTTTCTATATAAACTGATACATAACCATATCGATTCCCCTAACTTACTTGAAGAAGTAAAGTTTAAGATTCCGTCTAGAGGTGTTCGCAGACCTAATAACTTATTCGTTATCCCAAGTTCATCCACTAATTATGCATCAAATAATTTCTTTCGTCGTTGTTTGACTGCACATAATAAACAATTTTCTCACATAGATATATTTATCCATAACCTTAAGAAATATAAGAATTGTGTTGTAGATTACTTTATATCAGATTCTTGAAAAACCTTTGATACCGAAATTCTATTGTTATTATTCTTCTTTGATTTAAACATTAATTTATTATTACTTTGACAATATCGTAAAAAAAACCTTATAACCTAAAATTCTCAACTTGTTAAATATTACTAAGTACTTTAGCGTTTCCTACTTGATTTGTTAGTTATAATATTTAGACAGTAAGTGTAGGCACTCCAAGTCTAATATTATGTATTTGCTTATATGTAAATGTTGATGTACATGACTGTTTGCTGCCATAATAAAAAAAATATAATGTTAATCATTTGCCACTATATTATAAATCTCAAATGCGTAATTTCCTAAAAATGAAGCATTCTGTTATTTCATACCACACATTAGGTACTGTTTCTTAAATTTCAGGTCTATGTAATAAATAAAACTATTTAAGTAGGTAACGAACTTTATGGAAATTATGAATGTGTTAGAATAGTAAATATATAAGAAATATACAGGGCGTCCCAAAATTAACTCACATGGAGGGAAAGTACCTTAAATACCGAAGATATAAAATTTTACTGAAAGGAGACTTCATTTTTATTTTAAAAAGAAAACGAACTGCATTCACCGAATTTTGAATAATCACTTGTCTGAACTAGGAATCGAACCCGCTGAATGTAAAAAAAATATTTCTCTAATTTAATTGTACCGATCGAAAGACTCGATTATACCTAAGCATTTCTTCTAAATAACATAGCATCCTAAATAAAAGGAAGACTACGAAATTTAACATTTAATGTTGAATAACAAGTTTGTGCAGCGTTATGAATAACCTTTTCTGTGACTGTCGTGCTCAATACAGACTTTAACATTTCAATGTAGTTATTACTAATGAGTGAAGATTGGAGCAATTATACCTAATTCCCTATCATAAGTGTTTGATAATGTGATAAGATTCTCGGTATGGACATGCTATTATAAAAAAAAATTGAATGCAGTTCTATTGTTATTTAAATAAAAATAAAGTCCTATTTCAATAAAACTTTCTATCTACAGTATTTGGTGTGGTCTATGCCACCACGTGACATAGTCATTGGAAGCCCTGGGGGCGTCCCACGACTATGCCATATGTTGGAATAGACCGCACCAAAGTAACTATTCAAACATTTTTAAACCAATTGAGCTGGTGTTACTTAACACATTATAACTTTATCAAACACTTTATGATAATTGCTCCAATCTTCATTAGTAATACATTGAAATGTTAAAGTTTTGAGCACGACAGTCACAGGAAAGGCTATCCATAACGCTGCACAAACTTGTTATTCAACATTAAATGTTAAATTTCGTAGTCTTCCTTTTATTTAAGATGCTATGTTATTAAGAAAAAATGATAAGGTATGATCGAGCCTTTCGATCGGTACAATTAAATTAGAGAAATATTTTTTTTTACATTCGGCGGGTTCGCGTCCCAGTTCAGACAGTTGATTACTTAAAATTCTTTGAATGCAGTTCGTTTTCTTTTTAAAATAAAAATGAAGTCTCCTTTCAGTAAAATTTTATATCTTCAGTATTTAAGGTACTTTCCCTCCATGTGAGTTAATTTTGGGACGCCCTGTATAGTGTAAATAATATAACAAGTGTTAGAATAATTTTAAAATAACAAGGAAGCAAGGAATAATAAATAGAACGTCTGTGTTGACTAGCAAACCGCACCTGGCATCCGGTTAAACAGGTGGCGACACAGGTGGCCTGACCACGTGTTGTTTGTGACTCGGTTTGTAGTGGGGGATGCAAAGCAAGCTGGCCGTCCGTGCGATGACTTTTGGTCGAGACGTGGACAGTGACGGAGCTCCTAGTACAAAGCTAAGTGATTTGGTTCATTATGTTATGGATATTGTTGATTTATATATATGTGGATGACTGGATGTGTATATACCTATACGAATATGGGTATATATCTGTCCTGAATAATATGCTGGATGTTATGTACAGATGGATGGTATGTTTATATTATGTACTATGGATATAATTATAATGTATTGATTGAAGTACCTAGCATAGGTATAATAATGCTCAATAAATGTATATTGTATATAACAAGAAAAACATTTGGAAATTATTTCGTAGCTCAGTTTTTAAGATTCAATTTGTGTATTACTAATTCAATGGGAACATTACTGGTTAGTAATTTGTACGTACATAGCTTTGGCTTTATATACTTAAGGAATAAAGTAAGATAAAAACACACAAACAAAACAATAAACAAATAATGAATAAACAAATCATAAAATTAAATTTCTTGTTTTGTTCTTGACATACCTTTTCAATGATAGTTACTTTAACTGTATTGCTCCATACGAGAAATACTTGACAACTGAAATATCATTTCTCTATATACCTACTCACACTGATCTCTAGGTATAATAGAGGTCAGTGACCTACTCAGGACTTCTATCCGATCACAGATAACCGCCAATAGATACCGCATACAAGGCATCCGACCCCTGCTAAGATTCTATGGTTTAGCACTGATAAGTGACAATGCTTGTCAATGTAGTTTCAGTGCTGACCAAGTCTTTGACCTATTCACATATCCGTCGCAAGAATTGAATGACATTGAATTAGACCAAAATAGTTGTCATGCGGCATCTATGTAGCTTGCATGAAGTTTGACTTAATACTCTGAGGTAACTGGAGCTCTCACCCTGAATAAAGTGAACACCAGGAAATTTGACATTTAGTGGCAGGTAGTGGCTGTCAGTTGTCTCATATGACCATACGTATTTTTTTAAAGTGTAGGTGAGACGGAAGACAGCCACTGTGAAATTTGTGGTCACAAAAAAATGTTCGTACTGCACTCTCCAGTTACCTCAGTATTAAGTCGAGCTTCATGGTAGCTTGCTACATACAGGTGATCTGTGTATCCGATTCATTATCTTTAAAATACCTTGTAGTTTAACCATAAATATATAACGATCTATACTTAAATCTAACAAAATGTCATAGAACTGTCAACTGAAAACTGCTCATTGTTTTCTTCTTCTGAATTGACAACATTTCAAAATTTTAAGGTACTTGTTTTTATAGATATAATGAAAGGTTATCGTTTTTTAGGAAACACGTATTTTTTCTTTACTTTTTATTTTCATAAATTATTGAGATAATAATTAAATGAAAATGGTATATTCTAAAAGGACGTAAGTACAATATCAGGAATATAGAAAGCGATTCCTTAGCCTCAACCTTCCTCTCCCTAACTTTCAAATAAAAAAAAACTGTCCATGGCATGAAGTCTTACGTAGAGATGTTCCTAGCACGCTAGTATATTGTGTCGATAATAATAACATTTTTGTTTAAAGGGATTATTTACTTTTATTTAGTCAGATGCAATAAAACAACACTACACTTGATTATTTCGTCTCACATGTGATATACAACTGTAGTTTTAAAAATGCTATACTTTTCATGACTTGTAACCTTATTTAACCAACTTGCTCAATACTTTAAAACAAGGTGTAACTGTGTAAGTACTTACTTTTAAAAATCTTTGTTTGTGTAATAGTGTCTTACCCATTTTTAATTGAAAATAATCGATAATAATTCGATAACTGAGTCAAGCAGGCATCACTATTAAAATGACAGTAACTTTGACATTTGTTTGTTTACTTAGTTTTATTTTCTTCTTGGGGATTAGTTCCAGGCAAATGCATACACGCTAGAACTTCCTGACATTGATCATTTTACACATTTTTTTAAATATGTTTATAAATAGGCGACCAAAAAATTTAAAAAATTGTTTTTCATGTTTAATTAGTTCTAATCTCAAAATGGTTTTCAAATTTTACTGCCTTGCAAAAAATGAAATGTTGTCAATTGAGTACCTAGGTATTTTAATTTAAATAAAAATGGTGAATTATTGTACTGTGTGCATGAACAATAATAGAAAAAATTGAAATAAATCATATTTTAACTATCCCAAGGACAACAATACGTAAGTAATTATTTGATTACAGGTAAGTAAATGTAGATGTAGTTAATGTAATTTCCTTTGTAAGTATTTGATTGAATCAGGCGTCACTTGGCGGAAGTCCCTAACCATTGTGAAAAATAAATATATGTAGCTTTCTTCCGCAAATAATCGCAAAACTTGCACCTTCACCGATCACACTACTCTACACGTGTTTCGCCCCAACCCGGGGCATCCTCAGGAGATGTTTGTCCGTATGCAATCCAGCACCGAATGTAATTTCCTTTAGAGTATTTATAAAAACTGTATGTTAGGTTCAGAATTTACCACACAATGAGTCACATCACACCAATGATTTTTGAAATGAGAAAAAAGAATATTTTTTTATTTTTTTCCTATCTTCAAAAATGACTGAGATATTGAACGTTAAAGTACGGCCTCCGTGAAAAATTCGGGTGAGCCAATGGAATTAATGTGTGACGTCACATCGCGATTGAGAGTTGGCGCTTCCGTATCTCCTTTGGCTATACAGTTGCGCTCTCACGGTTTCGCAATAAATTTATTTATTTTTCTTATAGTCGATCAATGATCAATTTTGTATTGAGCCCATGTGAAAAAACACCTTCAAATACATAAGTTGTATTTTCTTGATTAATAAATTAAATCAACTTTCGTAATGGCGGGCGGTATTCTGTCAATATAAATAGCAACCGTCAAACTTCGATCAACAATAAATAACACGAAGCCGTCAAATGGACAGTAGGTGACAGTTTTAGAGTGCGGCTGCGCGCGGTCGAAATCGAATACTAATCATTTATCATAATCTTAGAACGAAGAAAATGAACTGTAACTAGCGCCAAAAACGCACCAGGTTGCGCGAAGATTGCGCACGGATGGACTCTATGTAGGTACAGTTGGACGGAAATCACCCGCAGCAGCTGCAATCGGAGATGTCATTGCGACATGACGTCATCGCAATAGCGCGCAGGGAAAGCAAATTTACAAAAGCTGGTGAAACTTTACAACGCTGTAACTTTGGAAATCCTGGACAGATTTCGATTAAACAAAAACTGTTATTACTTGCACGAGTCATCATCATCATCATCATATCAGCTGAACGACGCCCACTGCTGGGCATAGGCCTCCCCCAAGGATCTCCACAACGATCGGTCCTGCGCTGCCCGCATCCAGCGGCTTCCCGCGATCTTGACCAGATCGTCGGTCCACCTTGTAGGGGGCCTGCCCACGGAACGTCGTCCGGTACGCGGTCGCCATTCGAGAACCTTTCCGCCCCAACGGCCATCGGTTCTCCGCGCTATGTGTCCCGCCCACTGCCACTTCAATGATGCAATCCTTCGAGCTATGTCGGTTGTTTTAGTTCTCCTGCGGATCTCATCATTTCTGATTCGATCGAGCAGGGAAATACCAAGCATCGCTCTCTCCATTGCTCGCTGGGTGACTTTGAGCCTTCTTATGAGACCCATAGTAAAAGACCACGTCTCACTTCCATAGGTCATTACTGGCAACACACACTGGTCAAAGACTTTCGTCTTGAGACATTGAGGTCTTCTCTTCTCTTCTTCTTCATTCGATACGGGCGTTTTCCGCAACTCGACGTCTTATTGCGCCTATTTTGCGTGTGGAGGGTGTGCAGCCGGATTACTCCAGCCAGCCCAGCTCTGCCAGGAAAGCACCCAGCGCCCTCACGTCGGAGACCGCTTCATGGACGCTTCCAGGCGAGCCGAGGTACCTCGCCCGGTAGGGGGCCACTCCGTCACATTCGACCAGGACGTGAGCAGCTGTTTCTTCGGCCCTCATGCAACCTCTGCATAGGGGGCTGTCGGTGATACCTAAGTTGAAAAGGTGTCTGTTGAAATTTCCATGTCCTGTTATAGCACCCGTCACCAGGCGTAACTGTGATCTACTTAGCTTAATGAGAGCTCTGGACAGACGGGCGTCCGGGCGCGGTAGTGCCATTTTCGCCTGTCTGCATGTTTCCAGTGAGCTCCATTCATGTCGGTGCGTAAGGGCAGTGTGTTCACGGATCTTACCAGCAAACCAGCTCGCCGGAATGGGTGCGACCGGTTCAGGTCCAATCATAACCCTATCCGATCCCCTCCTCGCCAGCTCGTCGGCCAGGTCGTTTCCACGTGATCCACTGTGGCCTTTGATCCATTGGATAGTAATATTGTTGAGTGTACCCACCATATTTAGTCTGTGATGACACTCCTGTATGAGACTCGATGAGCTACGACTGCCATTTAGAGCCTGAAGTGCTGATTTACTGTCAGAAAGTATAAGAATGTCGTAGCCGGTTACTTCCCTTCATTGAGATATTGAGGTATTTCGGACGCGAATATATGTCGGAGCTTCCCAAACGCTGCCCATCCGAGCTGGATTCGACGAGAGATCTCTTTCTCAAAGTTGGACTTACCTAACTGGACCGTCTGTCCTAGGTAAACATAGTGGTCAACAATTTCGAGTGTATTGTTCCCAACATTAACTGGAGCGGGTGCAACATGGGCATTGAACATGATTTTCGTCTTGTCCATGTTCATCTTAAGACCCACTCTTTGCGAAGCATTACCGAGATCTTCGAGCATTTTGTTCAGGTCTTCCAAGGTCTCAGCCATAAGAACTACATCATCGGCAAACCGTAGGTGTGTTAGGTACTCGCCATTGATGTTGATGCCGTATCCTTTCCAGTCCAGCAGCTTAAAAATATCCTCCAACGCAGCTGTGAACAGTTTGGGAGAGATGACATCTCCCTGTCTCACACCTCGCTGTAGTTGGATAGGATTAGAGCTCTGGTTCTGTAATCGGACCGACATGGTGGCGTTTTGGTATAAGTACCTCAGAACCTCGATGTACCTGTGGTCTATTTGGCACCTCTGCCGGCCTAGCATGACCGGCTTATAACGCGCGATATGATATGGTACGGCAAGTTGTCTTGCTTACCCCACTAAGGTGTAAGCAAGACGGCATGCCGTACCATATCATATCGCGCGTTATAAGCCGCTCATGCTAGGCCGGCTGGAGAGACTGCAGCACCGCCCAAGTCTCAATCGAATCAAAGGCTTTCTCATAGCCCACGAACGCCAAGCAAAGTGGCAAGTTATACTCTTCGGTCTTCTGTATAACTTGCCGCAGCGTATGAATGTGGTCTATGGTACAGATGGTACTGTAGCCTTTCCGGAACCCGGCTTGTCCGGGAGGTTGGAAGTCGTCGAACCTGCGAACGAGACGATTCGTAATGACTCTCGAAAACAACTTATAGATATGGCTCAGAAGCGAGATGGGTCTATAGTTCTTCAAGAGAGTTTTATCACGCTTCTTGAAAAACAGCATCACATCGCTTCTGCCCCATGCCTTTGGCGTTTTGCCCTCAAGGATGACTGAATTAAAAAGCTTCTGGAGGACTTTAAGTATCGGCTTACCGCCCGCTCTCAGAAGCTCTGTTGTGATTCCGTCATCGCCCGCCGCCTTGTTGTTTTTAAGCTGCTTGAGAGCCATTCTAATCTCGTACAGGCTGACGTCCGGGATATCTTCGGTATGGTGTCGGGTAAGCTTGGCTCTAGGGTCTGTAGCCTTGCTTTCAACAGGTGTTTGTGTGGAATATAGCTGTCCATAGAAACTCTCAATCTCCCTCAGGATTTCAGGTGTTGACGAAATGATGCTACCTTCCTCAGTTTTCAGCCTCGTCAATTGACTTTGCCCGATAGACAGATCTCTCGCGAATACTTTGGAGCCTTTGTTCCGCTCAATGGCTTCTTTAATACGCTCGGTATTAAATTGGCGAAGGTCGCGCGTCAAAGACTTAGATATCTGTCTATTAAGCTGTCGATAACGATGGGCATCCGCTGAGTTCTGCAGCTTCATTTCGTGTCTCTGATCCATGAGTAGGAGAGTCTGACTGGAGAGTTTCTTCAATTTGGGACGGCGGGTTTTATAGTACTTAGACCCTACCGTGCAGACAGTATCCACCACCATGTTATATAGATCGTCCACGTCTATGCTGTTCTCAAGGGCTTCGAAGCGGTTTTGAAGCTCGAGCTGAAAGCACTCGGGGTTTTGAATTTGAGCTGGTATTGTTCGGAGCGTGGATTTTATCAGTCGCGATCTTTCGAGCTTGAGATCGATATTCAATGTGCCTCTCACCATACGGTGATCGCTTCCTGTCTTAACAGCGTTGATCACACTGACATCATTGAATATGTGCTTCTTCGTCGACATGATAAAATCGATCTCGTTTTTGACTATACCGTCCGGACTGATCCAGGTCCATTTGCGGCTTACGGGCTTCCTAAAGAAGGAGTTCATCATATAGAGGTTATCCCTCTCCATGAAGTCTGCCAGCATCTGGCCTCTATCGTTCCGTTGCCCAAATCCAAATTGCCCCACTCTCAGCTCATCACCGCAACGTTGCCCCAACTTTGCATTGAAATCCCCCATCACAACCGTGTAGTGGGTTTTATAGCTATGCATGGCTTTAGAGATCTCCTCATACATAGGCTCCACTTCGACATCGTCGTGTTTCGAGGTCGGAGCGTAGACCTGGATAACATTCAGCGAATATCGTTTCGATAATCTGAGTATCAGGTACGCTACCCTGCTCGAGACACTTCCGATGGTGATCACGTTGTTGACAAGGGATTTATGGACGATGAACCCGACACCACCAATGGACTGTTGGTCGCCCTCCCGGTGGTAAAGTAAGTTACCGGATTGCAGGGTTATCGAGTCCTCCCCCTCTCTTCGGACTTCAGATAACCCAATGATATCCCAATGTAACTTACTTATTGCCTCTTCCAACTCTACGAGCTTCTCGTCGAGCCTCAATGTGCGCGTGTTGTAGTGTAGGTTGCCAGGTCGAGTCGTCGGTGTTGGTAGCCGGAGCCTACCCGGGGATTCTTAGCACCCCCTGCCCCGCCGTTACCATAGCCGCTACCGTAGCTAGGAATAGCGGGGCCGCCGGGGACTGGGGGCCGATTTTTTAGGTGTGTATCCATTTTTCGGGGGGGGGGGGGGGTTTGCCATAATCGCCACGCTTGGCAGGCGGGTTGGTGATCGCAGTATGGCCTGTTGCAACCTGGAGACGCTGCTGCCCATCTCCTGATGGCAGTTTTCCCTTTGTCGCCTCTTACGACACCCACGGGAAGAGAGGGGGTAGTGCTATTCTATTTATGTGCCGGCACTACACGGCACAAACTTGCACGAGTACGCGCATTAAATGCAGTAATTTTTATAGTCATATTTTGATGTGTTGGTGTGACTCATTAAAAGATATAATATGTTATTAAAAAATAAAAATTATAAAAAGAAACTTACTAGAGTAAGTAATTTGTAAATAAATGATTCATACGCCATACTAATATTATAAATGTGAAAGTTCGTTTGTTTGTTTGTCTATCATTCACGTCAAAACGGAGCAACTGATCGACGTTATTTTTGGTATTGGGATAGTTTGGAAGCTGGAGAGTAGTATAGGCTCCTTTTTATTACGGAAAAATTATAAAATAAAAATAGTAATTTTGTAAATTTAGTAATTTTTTCGTGATTTCTTAATGTTGTTGTTGTCAATGTGTAAATAGTAATTTTGTATGGAAAATGGTTTCGACTGTCGTACGATACATGACTCGTACTTCTATATACGTACCTATAAAACTTCTTCGTGATTATTTATTTTCATTTGTCTAATATTGGTGGTATTAGTGATAAGAAGTAGGTAAGTACTATATTAAAGTAGGTATACTATAATTTAAATGGCAAAACAACGTTTGCCGGGTCAGCTAGTACCTACCTAATAAAAAATCTAACAAACAATTGTTTTGTTTAGTTCCTATAATCTTTATTTTATTTTTCGTGATTTCTTAATGTTGTTGTCAATGTGTAATAATTTTGTATATATTATTATGGGAGTAATTTACCTAAAAATAAATTATATGCTTATCTATTCTTAGTTTATTTTAACTTCTTTTGACAACCCTACCAAAATTTTGCACGCTGTATGACAGTCGTCTCTCTGATAGTCCTCTGTGCTTTGGGTGCGTTAAGTGACAGTTTGGTTTTTTTTTCATGTTTCCCTTCGTTTCAAACACAATGTAAATTTTTTTTTTTTTTTAAATACGACGCTCTACCTCGATGCATATTTTTTCTTTGACATGTTGTTCAGGGACAACACTGCGAATTAAAGGGCTAAAGCGGTCTTCCTCTTCCTGTCCATCCATCAAGATTCATGTCCATAAACTTTCTAGAAACAAGTCTATCAACCCTTCTCACAACCATGTACCTAGGTACCAAACCATACCAAACCAAACAGTCTTCTTTCACTTTTCTGTCACTGGTGCTAAATTATTGCGCATGATATTGTGGTATTGTGTTGTTTTTCATAATTTTCATTGCAATAATTTCATTTGCCATAATTATCCTCGGTCATAAATAATACTTGTTAACACTATTCTTATTTGTACAAATAACGCATGCATGATATACCGCCGGTTTCTGAAACGCCAATCAAAATTAAAATTAGCTAACAGACTGTCACAATTAATTCCCAATTAAAAGCACCTTGGGTTTCTGAAACGAACATTATTTCACAATGAGTCACACCAATGATTGTTGTTATCAGCATATCTAAAAAATATGTAAGTAACTCGAGAAAAAAGAATCTGTTTTTATTTTTTTCTTATCTTCAAAAATGACTGAGATATTAAACGTTAAAGTACGGCCTCCGAGGAAAATTTGGGTGAACCAATGGCATTAACGTGTGACGTCACGTCGCACTTCCGTATACCTACATAGAATCCTTTGGCTATATAGTTGCACTCCCACGGTTTCGTAATAAATTTATTTATTTTTCTTATAGTCGATCAATGAAATGTTTAAGAAATTTTGTATTGAGCCCATGTGAAAAAACACCTTCAAATAATGTTTTATTTTCGTGAATAATAAATTAAATCAACTTTCGTAATGGCGGGCAGGATTCTGTCAATACATATAGCAACCGTCAAAATAAAATGTACGTACAACCTTAACTGACTTGGTAGTTAAATATGCACCCTAAAAACTGACAGCCATTTCGATAATTTTATACTGCTAGTGGCGCCTCCACCACTGGGTCAGATAAGTTTGTGGGATAAATGTCTTTCGGTATCGACAGTAGGTGACAGTTTCAGAGTGCGCCTGCGCGCGTTCGAAATTGAATACTAATCATTTACCATAACCAGGGTTGGATTCTGTACTATAATTATAGTATTTGTACTATAATATCACCTTTTGTACTATATACTATCCAAAGCCCAGGATAGTACACGATTGTACTATAATTTTACAGTTCCGTCCGTACCTACTAAGACAACTTTTTATTTTTAATCGGTCTTGTTTACGGGCACTTCCTTTATCATAGAGGAAGGAACTCTATAGTCTGTGTCAAAGAATACTGGTTTAGTATTGCCACACGCCAATGCAGACTGCGAGAGTGTATTCAAAAACTAGAAATAAGCTGGCAACTAAATCAATTGATGACTTGCGATGCGATTAAAACCAGTAAATCGGGAAATTGTGTATCGTTTGAGCTATCATCGGATGATACTAGAAGATTTAATGAAAAAGAGAACAAAATTGATTTTGACGTACTTGCCAATGTAGCAATTGATGTATGTACGGTCGTCAGAACGTCGGGTTACTACAAAATGTCAAAATTTATTAATTGGAACTGAACTCTATCTGTTGGACATAAGGTTGAATTTTATTTAAAGAAATTTGACAGTTTGTAGTAACCTGACGTGCTGGCGACTGTACCAATGTGATTTAGATGTCTGTGTATTATTTTTATTATCATTCTCATATTTTTTTTTAAATAATAACCCTGTACTATTTTTTTTTTTAAATACTATCTTTTTATTATCTATGTACTCTCCGTCTCAGAGTGCTTCAGTCCAACACTGACCATAACCTTAGAACGAAGAAAATGTACTGTAACTAGCGTCAAAAACGCACGAGTTGCGCGAAGATTGCGCACAGACGAACTCTATGTGTGTACAGTTAGACGGAAATCACCCGCAACAGCCGCAAACGGAGATGTCAGTGCGACATGACGTCATCGCAATAGCGCGCAAGGAAAGCAAATTTTCAAAAGCTGGTGAAACTTTACAACGCTGTATCTTTGGAAATCCTGGCCAGATTTCGATGAAACAAAAACTATTAGTACTTGCACGAGTACGCGCATTAAATGCAGTAATTTTTACCCGACTACGGCAAAGCAAAAAAAAGTAGGGTTATAAGTTTGACCGGTATGTATGTATGTATGTATGTTTGTATGTATGTTCATCTGTTCCCGCATAAGTTCTAAACTGCTGATCATATATTCACAATTGAGGTATCGTTGGAAGCGTCTTGATTGTCTGCTGGTTATAGGCTATGTCACGTCACATTAAATTGAATATGGCGCCCTCTAGACGACATAAAGTTGTGAACTAAAAAACTTTTTTTTGAGAAGAATATCGTGTTTGGTATCAAATGAAAGCTCTTGGTGAGCTCGTTTCAAAAATATATATTTTATTAGTTGTTGCTAGCGGCTTTGCTTGCATAAATCGAATTTTGACTTTATCACGAAATTCATCAGCATCATATCGCCAAACGACGCCCACTGCTGGGCATAGGCCTCCCCCAAGGAACTCCACAACAATCGATCATGCGCTGCCCGCATCCAGCGGCTTCTCGCGACTTTAACCAGAACTTTAACCGACGATCTGGTGGTCTGCCCACGGAACCGGTACGCGATCGCTATTCGAGAACCTTTCCGCCCCAACGGCCATCGTTTCTCCGCGCTATCTGTTCCGCCCACTGCCACTTCAATCAATCCTTCGAGCGAAGTCGGTGGGTTTTAGTTCGCCTGTGGATCTCATCGTTTCTGATTCGATCGAGCAAGGAAATACCAAGCATCGCTCTCTCCATTGCTCGCTAGGTGACTTTGAGCCTTCTTTTGAGACCCATAGTAAAAGACCACGTCCCAGTAATGACTGGCAACACACACTGGTCAAAGACTTTCGTCTTGAGACATGGAGGTATTTCGAACGCGAATATATGCCGGAGCTTCCCGAACACTGCCTATCCGAGCTGAATTCGTCGAGAGATCTCTTTCTCGGAGTTGGACTTACTAACTGGACCGTTTGCCCTAGGTAAACAAAGTGGTCAACAACTTCGAGCGTAATGTTCCCAACGACTGGAGTGGGTGAAACATGGGTATTGGATATGATTTTCGTCTTATCCATGTTCATCTTTAGACCCGCTCTTTGAGAAGCATTACTGAGATCTTCGAGCATTAAGTTCAGGTCTTCCAAGATCTCAGCCATAAGAACTACATTATCGGCAAACCGTATGTGTGTTAGATGCTCGCCATTGATGTTGATGCCGCATCCTTTCCAATCTAGAAGCTTAAAAATATCCTCCAACGCAGTTGTGAACAGTTTCGGACAGATGACGACGTCTCCCTGACTCACACCTCGCTATAGTTGGATAGGATTACAGCTCTGGTTCTGTAATCGGATTGACATGGTGGCGTTTTGGTATAAGTACCTGAGCACATAGATGTACCTGTGGTCTACTTGGCACCTCTGGAGAGACTGCAGCACCGCCCAGCTCTCAATAGTATCAAAGGATTTCTCGTAGCCCACGAACGCCTAGCAAAGTGGCAAGTTGTACTCTTCGGTTTTCTGTATAACTAGCCGCAGCGTATGAATGTGGTCTTTGGTGCTATTAGCCTTTCCAGAACCCGGCTTGTTCGGGAGGTTGGAAGTCGTCGAACATCTTATAGATATAGCTCAGAAACGTGATGGGTCTGTGGTTCTTCAAAAGAGTCCTATCACCCTTCTTGAAAAACGCTTCTGCCCCATGCCTTTGGCGTTTTGCCCTCGAGGATGATTGAATTGAAAAGCTTTAAGTATTGGCTTTCCGTCCGCTCTCAGAAGCCCGCCCGCCGCCTTGTTGTTTTTAAGCTGCTTGAGAGCCATTGTTTTAAATTTGAGCCGGTATTGCTCGGAGCGTGGATTTTATCAACCGCGATCTTTCAAGCTTAACTTTGGATGTGCTTCTTGGTCGACATGTTAAATCGATCTCGTTATTGACTGTACCGTCCGGGCTGATCCAGGTCCATTTGCCGGTTACGCGCTTCCTGAAGAAGGAGTTCATCATAAAGAGTTTCTCCATGAAGTCTGCCAACATCTGGCCGCTATCGTTCCATTGCCCAAATCCAAATTGCCCCACTCTTAACTCATCACTGCAACGTTGCCCCAACTTAGCATTGAAATCTCCCATCACAACCGTGTAGTGGGTTTTATAGCTATGCATGGGTTTCGAAACCTCCTCATACATAGACTCCACTTCGTCATCGCCATGTGTCGAGGTCGGAGCGTATACATTTAGCGAATACCGTTTCGATATTCTGAGTATCGGGTACACTACCCGGCTCGACACGCTTCCGATGGTGATCACGTTGTTGACTAGGGACTTGTGGAATGTGGACAACACCTAGGGACTGTTGTTCGCCCTCCCTGTGGTAAAGTAAGTTACCGGATTGCAGGATAATCAAGTTCTCTTCGGACTTCAGATAATCCAATGATGTCCCAGTGTAACTTACTAAACCTATTCCAACTCTATGAGCTTCGACACAGTCCGCAAATATGCTCGTGTTGTAGGTTGCCAGGTCAAGTCGTCTGTGTTGGTAGCCTGGTCTTACCCGGGGATTCTCAGCACCCCCTGCCCCGCCGTTACCATAGCCGCTAGTAGATAGGAATAGCGGGGCCGCCGTGGACTGCATGGGGGCTGATTGATTTGGTGTAAAACCCTTTGGGGGGGGGGGATTGCCATAATCGCCACGCTTGGCCTGCCAAGTGTTGACGATCGCAGTATGTCCTGCTGTTCGCGAAGCCTATTGGGCTTGGCGGGAGGGCTGAGCGCGGCGAGAGACAGACCTTGTCTGACTGAGTTCCACATACCGTTAGCGGTATACGAAAAGACTGTATTTGCCCTCACTATAAACAAAAAAAAATAAAAAATATGTCCTGCTGTTACATGGAGATGCTGCTGCCCCTCTCTTGATGGCAGTTTTCCCTCTGTCGCCTCTTACGACACCCTCGAGAAGAAAGGGGGTAGTGCTATTATTTTTATGTGCCGGCACTACACAGCGCAAAATTATGACCCCAAAATAATGTAAATAAAAATTAAGTTCAAAAACTAAAACCCGACTACTGAAAAATCACGCTCTAAAAAGTATGAAACAAGAAAATATTCTCATCTGAAATTGCCGTGGTCGTATGCCTACGACTATACAGGGTAAATTTTTAATCAGTGCACAAATTTTCAAGATCGACTCAGAATCGGTAAGTGAACAACTTTCTCCTAGAAACATAGGTCGAAATATGACAAAATTTTTTTGACTCTTCATACAAATCGTACTGATCACGTGATCGATTTAGTATGGGGAGTCCTAAAATTTTTGTCGTATTTCGACCCATGTTTCTAGGAGAAAGTTGTTTACTTACCGATTCTGAGTTGATCCTAAAAATTTGTGCACTGGTCAAAAAATTTTCCTGTATAATATAACAAAACAATATTTTCATTCTAGGGAAAAGTGGCATACGACCACGGCAATTTCAGATGAGAATATTTTCTTGTTTCATACTTTTTAGAGCGTGATTTTCGGGGGATTTTTAGTCGGGTTTTAGTTTTTGAACTTAATTTTTATTATAGTCATATTTTGATGTGTTGGTGTGACTCATTAGGTTTAGATTTGTATGGGCACTGACAAACTGTTAACAGACTGTTGACAGTCTGTCACATTTTTCTTTCAGAAACCCAAAATTGGGAATTAGGTAATTTCATTTTAATTGGCGTTTCGGAAACCGGCCGATAATCATTCAATAGCAATAACTCTCATTTGCCATAAAACGAGATAATAACAAATGCTATAATTATTAATAACTATAAACATCATTTGACATAATCTATTTTTGACATAATAATCATGTCTTGTAAATAACGTTTTTTACTTAACGTAATAAGATTAAGATAATTAATTTGTGAAAAACTAATAATATCCAAATCCGACTCAGTCGACCCCGACTGCACTTACGGCCGGTTTCCGAAACGCCAATTAAAATTAAATTACCTAATTCCCAATTAATCTCCAATTAATTGTAGTTTGGGTTTCTGAAAGAAAAATGTGACAGACTGTCAACAGTCTGTTAACAGTCTGTCAGTGCCGGGGCGTTCTTGGCGCTAGTTATAGTTCATTTTATTGTTCTATGCTTATGGAAAATATTAGTATTCGATTTTGACCGCGCGCAGACTTATCGAGATAATTTTCGTTTCAGAAACCCAAGATGCTTTTAATTGGGAATTAATTGTGACAGTCTGATAGCTAATTTTAATTTTGATTGGCGTTTCAGAAACCGGCGGATATTCTTGTATGCCCTACCCTTACCCCGATAAACGAAGAGTGCCCAAGCACGTGTTGATGACCTTAATGATGCCATCAACGCGCTAAATATGGATCTTCATCATATTAAGTGCAGCATGCGTAGCATGACAAACCCGAGAAGAGTTTTGTCCACCTCGAAACTCTATAGTTGACAGCCAAACAATAGGTATGTCTACGATGAAATGTCATTTTTGACGTTTCGATATAGACAAAACCTTTTTCGAGTTCGTCATGCTACCCGTGCTGGTCGGACAGTTTTGGCGTTGCCGTCAATCCTGCCAAATGCCAAGCTGTTTTGGTGGGTAGTCCCCGCATGATTGCCAGAGTGGACTTAGCTAATCTGCGTTCGATTGTATTCGACGGCACTCCAATTCCTCTTAGCCCCAGTGTTAAGGATCTGGGATTGTGTGTGGACAGTGGGTTGAACTGGCAAGCTCAAGTCTCCAGCATCTGTCAGAAAGTCACAGGGGTATTGCGATATCTTTACCGTCTTAAAAACTTTTTACCTACCAATATCAAAGCAATGCTTGTGCAGACCTTAATTTTCCCCATTATCGACTATGGTGATGTGTGCTACCTCGACCTGAATGCAGATCTACTAAATAAGCTCGACCGTCTTCTGAATAACTGCATTCGATTCGTCTACAATCTACGTAAGTATGATCACGTGTCCGCGCATCGATCACTTCTTAATTGGTTGCCCATTAGACAGCGCAGAAGTATGCGGGCCTTGACCACTCTTTTTTCTCTCTTATACTCTCCTAATGCTCCCCCTTATCTTACTTCACATTTCCAGTACTTAGGTACTTCTCATGATAAAAACCTTCGTTCTTCTTCTAATCGTTTACTTAGCTGTCCCTCTCATCAATCTGATATCATTCATTCTTCGTTCTTCATTTATCCTATCCTTCTCTGGAACGCGCTTCCTCTAAACATCAGAATATCCAATAGTCGGTATGCGTTTAAAACTAAGTTACGCAAGTTTCTTACTGAGCAAGCAACTCGCTCTTAAAACTAGATAAATCAACGATAACTCTTATTTGTATATATCATAATATAAGTATATATTATATATATTATTATTTATAATATGTATTATATTTACAAGTATTTATTTATGTTAGTATGTGTAGTATATTACATTATTTATATAATACAACAAAGTGAATTATTTCTTTTATACTGGTTGTGCACCCTACCACATCATTGTCTCCACATCACCCAAAGGTTGACTGGTAGAGAATGCCTGTGGCATTAAGACCGTCTATGTAACTTGTGCATAAAGAATAAATAAATAAAATAATTAAATAAGTTTACACCTAGCTTAAACCAAAGAGTTTGCTTAGGAATATGACGCTTTAAAACGTCAAACGTAAGGAGTAATATTGCTAAGCAATATTTATGGTTTACACTAGGTGTAAACTTACTCCTTGTTTATTAATAAGGCCGCTAGAGTGTTATTTAGAGCCGCGAAGGCGCGGAGGGTTGAGGCGGCCCGCGTGCTGAGGAGCAGGTGGCCTTGAGCGAGCCGCCGCGCGCCGGCCAGCAAGCCAAAGCGGCGGTGGAGAGCGAACGCCACCTGTGACGATTAGCACGCGTGGGACGGCCGGAACCCAGCAGCGCAGGAGCCGTAACAGAAGACTTGCATGTTGCATGCATGCTTGCGTGCTGCATGCCTGCTTGCATGCTGCTTGCATGCTTGCGTGGTGCATACCTGCTTGCATGCTGCATGTCTTGCATGAAACATGCCTGATTGCATAATGCATGCCTGCCTGCATAGGTGTTTTCATGCAATTCTAGTACTTACTTACTTATCTCAAATAATATAAATAAATAAAACAATAAACCTGAATCGTAATAATCATGTTTGTATATCTATATATATAAAAATGAATCCCTATTTAGCTTGGTCACGACATCACGCGTGAACGGCTGGACCGATTTGGCTAATTTTGGTCTTGAAATGTTCGTGGAAGTCCAAGGAAAGTTTTAACGGTGAGAAAATAGGGGTAGGGTAGGGTAAAGGTAGGGTAGGGTAGGGTAGGGGTAGGGTAGGGTAGTGGTAGTGGTAGGGTAGGGGTAGGGGTAGGGGTATGGTAGGGGTAGGGTAGGGGTAGGGTAGGGGTAGGGTAGGGGTAGGGTAGGGGTAGGGTAGGGGTAGGGGTAGGGGTAGGGGTAGGGTTAGGGTAGGGGTAGGGTAGGGGTATGGTAGGGGTAGGGTAGGGTAGGGGTAGGGTAGGGTAGGGTAGGGGTAGGGTAGGGTAGGGTAGGGGTAGAGTACGGGTAGGGTAGGGTGGAGTAGAGGGTAGGGCTACGGGAACGAAGTCGCGCTGGGTCAGCTAGTTAATCATAACAATCAATCAAATCAAAGTAATCATAAGTACCTAATAATTAGGGAACATGTATTGTTAAATGGCTAAGCCATTTATTATTATTTTTAGTATATATACAGTGGCGGTCACATAATTAAAGGCACCAGTTGATTTTCATACAAACGAGGTAACTTTGAAGCCTTGGTTCTCTGCCAGAGATTGACCTAGCTGTGATCAGATGATCGCACTCCAAGGAGTGATTAGAGGAGATTCAGATCGCTATACACACCCAACTGTTCTGATCAGCATTTTAAATGATATAAGGATATGTATAAAAAATTCCGCAAAAATAGCATAAAATTGTATGGCAATCCAGAAACTGAAAACTCTGATTCTTATATCAATTAGAACGCTGTTCAGATCAGGGGGCCGATTCTCAGGCAATCGAGAAAAGTTCACATTTATAGCTTGAAATTCAAATATAACACAGTTTTTGTATTGTCAGAATTTCACAATCGAAAAAGTTCGATCGAAAACCGAATCGGGCCCCTGGGGCCCGATTCTCAGGCATTCGAACTTTTTCAGTGTGGTAATTCGTATGTCGAACATTTTGTTTGTGGTTTCTATTGAAAAGTTAGAACGTTTCAAACAAACTAAGCTGTCTCACATGTCAACAAATTCATTTTGACAGCTAAGTTCGTATACGAACATCTATTGGTTTTTACCACTCGTAGCGTTCGACTGGTTTTCGATCGAACTTTTTCGATTGTGAAATTCTGACAATACAAAAACTGTGTTAAATTTGAATTTCGAGCTTATAAAAGTGAACTTTTCTCGATTGCCTAAGAATCGGCTCCCAGTTGTTTGTGTATAGCGATCTGAATCTCCTCCATTCACTCCCTGGATGGCCATCATCAGACCAAAGCTAGCTAGGTCAAAGCTTGGCGGAGAAACGAGGCTTCAAAGACACCTCGTTTGTATGAAAATCAACTGTTGTCTTTAATTATCTGACCGCCACACTGTATATATGTATATATATATATATATATATATATATATATATAGTGTGAGTCTTTATAAAGTGCACATATCAAAATCAGGGAAACTACACTCTATTTTATCGACGGAAAAATTATAAAAAAAAATAAAAAATAAAAATTGTAATTTTTATGATTTTTTAAAAATTTTGGGTTACACCTGTTGACCCTATTTACATAAATCGTCATAATTTTTAAACTAAGTGTGTTATCATATCACAGTGGAATAAATTTTGTGATGATAACTAATAATAGGCCGTACCCATAAAGTAAAAATATCCAAGAAAACTAACCCTACAATTTTATAATTAAGTGAAACTTAAAGAAAATCTGTTCTTTTTTCATCATTTTTACAAAATTAAAATCAAATTAGCCTAATAAATATTAGTTAATTTAATTTTTTAAAGATAATAAATCATTTATGCAGAAAAATACTTTTGTTTTAATCATCCTCCAGTTCAATTCAGTTAACTGCTTTTTTTAAAGCTGGGTTAAAACCATGAATTTTTAAGAAATTGTAAAAATGATGAAAAAAAAAACAGATTTTCTTTAAGTTTCACTTAATTATAAAATTGTAGGGTTAGTTTTCTTGGATATTTTTACTTTATGGGTACGGCCTATTATTAGTTATCATCACAAAATTTATTCCACTGTGATAAAACACACTTAGTTTAAAAATTATGACGATTTATGTAAATAGGGTCAACAGGTGTAACCCAAAATTTTTTAAAAATCATAAAAATTACAAATACTTTTTTTATTTGTTTTTAATAATTTTCCCGTTGATAAAATAGAGTGTAGTTTCCCTGATTTTGATATGTGCACTTTACAAAGACTCACACTGTATATATTTATAGGCAATCAGTTTTATTGTAAATAATTGTTATGGATGTTAACTTTGTTGAAAATGAGAAGTATGGCAAATAATTTAATGGATAATGAAAGTTATAATATTTGATTGATTATCAATAATTAAATTATTGCAAACAATTTTATGTAATTCGATAGTTATGGCAAATGAAATGTTATTTCTAATGAAATTATGGCAAATGAAATTATGAAAAACAAAATTATTGCTTTTGAAATTCGGTCAAACATTAGTAAACCATGATATTGCACTTACTTCATTTTTCCATTGCTCATAGACTTTCGGATCATCCTTATAATCCGTTTGATAAACACTTGAAGCTAATTTGGAAAGAATATCAAAAGTGTAGTCAATCCAATTAACAAAATACATTGGTGTAACAGTCAGGTCCTCTGATATGTTAAGCGTTGGGTTTCCATTTATGAAATTATCATTTGTATATTTTGATATGTCATCAAGTTTGGATATACACCAGTTTAACCTATCTAACGTAAATAAACGACTTTCCTGAAAAAGAAAATACATGAAAATATTAAGTAATAAGTTTCCAATTTACAGGTTAAAGAAGATAATACTTACTCATAAATTAATTTATTGTGCAAAATATAACATTTATAAATAATTTGTAATTTAAAAAAATAAATGGAATACCAACCACTATACAAATACCCTTACTGGATTCAATTCTGAGTATTTCTAAAAAGTTTAAAATACATTTCTTTATTTGACTAGCACTTAACAAGTAGATATCTCGAGTTTTGTTCAGGCTCTCTCGAGTTGTATCCAGCTCAGTACAATCTTGAAATTGAATACCAATTTTCCGCAAGGCAGGACAAACTGTATGTAGCAAATAATCCTGAAATTATAAATTGGTTTGTAAGAAAATTAAACAAAACAATATACAGTTTTTGACATCATTTCACTGCCTTTTTAAAGGACTAAGGCTAGACTTGAAATTCGTTGTTTAGTCAGCCACATCTACACTGTTTATATTTAGAGGTGAAGTTTGAAAGTACAGACTTTAGGGGTAGAATTGACTACCTACCTAATCAATCAATTTTGAAAATTCTTCGACCAGTAAAAAGCTTCATTATTGTTGAGTGTAAGGTATGGTTTAACCCGAATCTCCCACGCCACGGTAGTTGGTACTTCTCAGGTAAAACAGCGGAGTACATACAGATATTAGTTCTGTTAATATTAATAGCTTATTTTTTGATAATGATACATACCACTATGCTTTTTGTTGCTCCCGGAATATCCTTAGGCAGATCTCGAATTTCCAAACAATAACTCATTTCAAATGATGAAAGAAAAGATCAAATGTAAAACTACACTAAAAGTAGATCACAGGCACATAGGTATATTATGTGTTTCACGGTTAATAAAATTAGAAATTTAAACTACCACTAAAAATTTTTTTGACGTTTCATCGTTAGTTCAAAAATTTGTACAGATGGCGCTACCCCACTATAGCGACCTAACTTTTTATAAAGCCCCCAGTACACGATGGCCGATCATGGTCGGCGACCATGACCAATACATCGTACATTGACACTTTTGAAAGAACGTTTTTAAACTTGTTCGTTCAAAAGTGTCAATGTACGATGTATTGGTCATGGTCGCCGACCATGGTCGGCCAACTTGTACTGGGGCCTTAAAGAAGTAAACGAAAAAGTACTACACAAAGAAAATAGTATGTCTGTAGTAAGGCGTACATTAGACAGTCATGCAACCATCAGTCAATTCCATCACTCATGTCATGACGTCATGACTATCTAACTAATCGGTATAGAGGAACTACGGGCAGCGATAAGAATGGTTCATTTTGATTGGCTAAAAGAATCGTGACTGATATCAAACTGACAGCAAAACCTACCGTCTAATGGGCGCCTACAGTCGTCACAAATTAAGATGCCCGTTTTGACACATGGTAATGACCCTAGAATGTAACTTGTTACGAAAACCAAAAAATCAAATATATGCTGATTACTTATCAAAGGTGTATAAAAATAATATGTTACATTTTTTAACGCATCATAAATTAAGGCAAAGTGTATTCCGCGTATTATTTTTGCGTTTATTCTAAAGTAAACGCAGATTCGATTAACTACGAAACGTCTCGAAAAACAGTTACGTTCTCAGTCTTTATTTTTTTAAATACTAGTGTTGTAACCGTTGTGTGCAGGATTTCTCCAGCTTCAATCAATTATATCGAAATAATCGTTATAACCACTTTAATAGATTAATTTGTAAAATTGATCTTTTTTGTGTGAAAACTAGATTGGCGCTTAAAGCGTTGGTGAAATTATGAATTGGTAACAATGATTTCGATAAAACGGTTTCTAGGCAAACGCACACTTATCCAAGGAAAACGTTTCGAATGAACCGAATGAAAAAAAAAACTTTAAATAAAACCTAGATAACCTTGCACACCTCACCATGACGAATCGTCACGTTCACCTTTCCAGAGATTTCTTAAAACACGTTTCGTTCGGCTTGTTCGAAGCGTTCGCACAAGCGTGCGTTCACCATAAGCCGCCTGTACACGTTGGTCCAACCACTGGCCAATACATCGTACATTGACACTTTTGAACGAACAAGACGTTTAAAAAGGTTCTTTCAAGTGTCAATATACGACGTATTGGCCAATGGTTGGGCCAACGTGTACAGGCCGCTATAATACGTAATGTACCTAGCTACTCAATGACCATGTCTATGCTGTGAGCTGTAGTTAAAATACTTGCACTTTTAGAGCCAACGCGCACTAGTGATTTTTAGTCGACCGATAGTTTAGTCGGAATCGTAAGACGATCGTGATCAAACTGTCGGCCGATAGTTTGGTTTTGAGAACCTGCGAGCACTTGTGATTTTTAGTCGACCGATAGTTGGTCGATATAGTTTAGTTGAATCCAGGCGCGCGCTCACATAGTCCTTCATGCACAGGCCGATTAATTGTCCGATAGTTGTATAAATGTAACTATAACTATAGTTGTAGTAACTATTGGCCAGTCATTTTCGATAGTTCGATACTGAATGCGCAGTCTACCGATAGTTTAGTTGAATGCAGTGCGCGCGCTCACATAGTCCTTCATGCACATTACCGCCGCCCGGCCGATAGTTGTGCGGTAGTTTGATCGTACAACTATCGGCCAGTCATTTTCGATAGTTTGATCGGTCGATAGTTTAAGCGCACTGACGATTGCCACTGCCATATAACTCTATACTGAATCCGAGAACGACCAAACTGTCGCCCGATTAAAAATCACAAGTGCGCGTTCGCTCTTATATAAATTATGCAATTTAAGTGGATTCGATTCAAGTTTATATAACATAAAAGGTCAATTTATACTTTAATAATATGTATATTAAAAGTATAGGTACCTATATAGTAAGTTTAACATTTTATAATAATAACTTTAGTCTTAATCCACATAAGTAGCAAACCTACTTTAATCGATAAGTTACTCAGAACCTTAATCGATTAATCGTGAGAATCGACCACAGACTCGTATGGTTACATGCCTAATCACGTCACTTTAGCATGTGTCAAAACGGGCATCTTATTTTGTGACGACTGTAATAGGTAGTAGGCATGAAGCTTCACTTAGGCTACGTTCCGATTTGCGCCAACAGCGATAATATTACTGATATCGCGCTCACACATCGTTCCGATTTGTTGCCAGTCAAAGAGCATGTAATCACTAGAGTGCTCGCCAGATAAGTCTGCGCGCGACTGGTGGCGTATTTAATGTTGCCAGTAGTTGTAAATAATTTTCCCATCACGTGTAGATGAGGAAAAAATCTAACTGGCTTTTGTCCGGTTGCTATAATTGAGAATACGGTAAATTTTATCTAGATACTTCCATTTATAATAGCAATATAAAACTGTAAGACATTAAAAACACTTTTATAAGCAGATAGATTTTACATTGTTTATTATAATTTTTAGTAATTTAGGAATTAAATAACAACAAAATAAATATATTTCGAAATATTTTATTAAGTAACTATAGTAACTATAGAGTAGATAATAATAGTAACTAAAATACCCCAAGCGAAAGCAAAATATCACATAATGGTCATCCTAAAAATAACCTGTCAAAGAAGCAGTCCGCGCCTGCACTTTAGCAAATGGTTTAAGTAGCCTGTTATTGTCCTGTTTTATTTCGCAAGCACATTTCACCAGTAAAACAATCTCTCTTCCAGCACTTTTGATAACTTTTGGCATGACGATTACTAAATAAACTAATAAAACACAATGACACTTGACACACTCATTTCGCCTGTCACAACAAATACCATGGCGACCTGCCAAATTTGAAATTAGTTCCAAATTCGACCGCGCGCAAAGTTATCTGGCGAGCGCTCTACGTTTAGTTCTAGTGACAACGGCGCTATGTACTTCTTTCTTTTTTCTGTAGAAATTTAACCGGCCCTGACTTCTAAGACCTTCAGCCGCCAGCAGCGCTATGGTTGGACACATGAAGCTCGACTTAATACTGAGGTAACTGGAGAGTGCAGTACGAACAATTTTTTGAATACCACAAATAACACAGTGGCTGTCTTCCGTCTCACCTACACTTTAAAAAAATACGTATGGTCATATGAGACAACTGACAGCCACTACCTGCCACTACATACATAAATGTCAAATTTGCTGGCGACACTTTTTTATTCAGGGTGAGAGCTCCAGTTACCTCAGAGTATTAAGTCAAACTTCATGGTTGGACATCAACTTGACAGCACAATGACATTAAAAAAAACACGCTAGTTTCACATTTTGGCCACCGGAACTTGACCGGACCAAAGATGTACTAATAAACGTAGATGGATACAAAGATGTACTAATAAACGTAGATGGATAGTAGAAAGTGAAATGTACAATGCAGGTTGCATCTCTTTTTAACTCACTATGGAAGTCATTTGAAAAAAAGAGACAAACATAGTAGCTTTGTTGCTACTTAATATCGAAGTGGCACCGTTTTGTCTATACATACTTTCTTATTATGATATAGAGCTATAGTGATGCACCATTCGTAATGAAAAGTATCGACAACTTAATTTTATCAGTAAACAAAATGAAGACCTCGTAGCTAGTTAGTCCTTTCTTAGACTGTCTTTTATCCCGGAAATTTCAAGAGTTTCCTCGGGTATTACAAGCGGAAGGGCAGCTAGTTTTCTACAATCTAAAACCTTTTATGGATAAAAATAACGATGCAAAGGTGAATTTGTGTATCTGTTTATTATAGGAGATGTAGAGGAAAAAGAAAATAAATAAAAAAATACTGTACTGAACTGTACCGTTTGTTTTCATAATATAAATACTTTACTAATAGAAACTCTAGTAATGGAAAGATAAAACAAACATCAGTTTATTTTTTACTTTTATGTTTAAAACAAATTTACATCTTCTCAATCTTAATTAATTATTATTACAGTTATATATATCGCAGCCAAATGGTTGAATTCGCCATTCAATTAAACGCCTACCAGGCCGATCATTTTTCCCGTAAGCTATTTTATCTTCCCATAAGTTGACGGAGTCATTAAAAAAATAACCGCGAAATTTAAGACGATCGCTTCGCTGCGCTTCGCGATCGCCTAAGATTTCTAACCTATCATGTGTTCTACAGGACTTTCGAGAGGTACATGCTGCTATACTTAACCATCCGGCGGATTCAACCATCCGCCTGCGACATATACATTATATGAAATTGTCTCTGAATGGGTCCGCTTTTTAGGTTTGTAATATAAATAGTAAAATACATAAGTTTAAAATGAGTATGTGAGCAAACATTAACAAAATTTTATTCATAAGAAACGAATTAGAATCTTTCTGGGGCTTGCTTGACTATGTGAAGAAAATCTGGTAGGTTCCGAAATGGTCGATGTCAATGTTCTCATTGATCGTGGTACTCGTGATCGTGTGTCATTATGTTTCCTGTTAACAGAAAAAAGTTAGACATAAGTATGTATAAAACATGTTACAAAATTAACCAAAAATCAAAAAAATTGCAGTTACCTACACTGCAACTCTAGTGACGATCAGTCAACCTGACGTGAGTGAGCCCAATACAAGAGGGCCATAAGATAATAGAACCGATCTTAGTTAAAACAGAAAGATTTTTTAAAATATTTAAGTGCCGGATTGGAAAAAGTTACATTTTTATACCTAATATCCTTATTTTAGGTATAAAAATGTAACCTTTCTAGTTCTATTATGTGAGCAGGTTCCTTACTATGTCAGACGAAGGCACTTTTTATTACTACCTACCCCATACCTACGTGCCAAGCTACACCTAGTCCGACAGCGAAACATAAAAGATACTAAAAGATCGGCCGTCCATGCAAAGTAGCAAAGTTGTGCAAACTAATGGGTCCTCCGGGCTATGTCAGTAGGCGCTTTAGCAAGTACTTTATCATTTTTTTACTAAAAATAACTATTATTTCTTAAAACAAAATACGGGTATTTTTTGTAAAATCTTGTTTATAAAATAATCATACATTATCTATTCATACCTATGTACCTACATCATATACTTAGGTACACTTCTAAAATGAATAGCTTAGGTACAGAATGAAATTTTATAGATAACATAAATTCAGAATACAAAAATTACCTGCTGAACGTTTGCTGGTTGATTTTTACAAATCCGTATCAGTATAAATCCGTGCATATTGTTTGTAGCACTCGTTTTTTTTCATAATGCTAACTGCATAGGTACTCTTGCATTTTTTTGGGGGAAGCCAGTCTGCTCTTCCTATATTTTCAACCACCTCAATTTTAAATCGGAGTCTGACGGAAAGCTGAAAATTATACATATTGTTGTTAAATTAAATTTGCCAAACGAACGAAAAAATAGGTACTTACAGACATAAAATAAAAGTACTATGATTGAATACTGAGAACGAAAAAGTATTGATTCGATTATCGATATCTTATCTGCAAAGTACCAACACTACAAGACCAATGGCGAGTAAATGAAATGTCAAACAAAATGTCGATCGATATCTATCAAAAGATTTTCATTTATTTGTTTTATCATCAGGTATAGTTACGTGTATGAAAATAAAAGATAAGAGTTTTCTACAGTATTTTTGCAAAGAAAGGCTTACCAAAAATGGCCTAGTTATTTGAATAATTGGAAAAAACGGAGGTTCACTCACCGATGAAAGGATATTATTCCGAGTTTGTCCTTTAAATTACTGTAGGAACTTTTGCAGCTCTTTACAGCACAAGCCATGGTGTTTTGGCAATACACACAGAAAGATTTTTTTTCACTAATCTTGCATAAATTAACCACAATTAATAAAAAACCACGAACACTGATTAACACTGATGTAGTCCACTCTGGCCTACAGAAACTCGGCTGGTGGCGCGCTAGGTTTCAATACGGAGCGTTGCCTATATTGCTATCTCTTTTCAATGCACGCTGAACTATCATTTAGGAGGATAGGAAAGATATATCGTTTCATTGTTCAACTTTTTAGTATCCATCTATGTTTAATACTACATCTTTGGATGGATCGTAGAAAGTGAAATGTACAATGCAGGTTGCATCTCTTTTTAACTCACTATGGAAGTCATTTGAAAAAAAGAGACAAACATAGTAGCTTTGTTGCTACTTAATATCGAAGTGGCACCGTTTTGTCTATACATACTTACTTATTATGATATAGAGCTATAGTGATGCACCATTCGTAATGAAAAGTATCGACAACTTAATTTTATCAGTAAACAAAATGAAGACCTCGTAGCTAGTTAGTCCTTTCTTAGACTGTCTTTTATCCCGGAAATTTCAAGAGTTTCCTCGGGTATTACAAGCGGAAGGGCAGCTAGTTTTCTACAATCTAAAACCTTTTATGGATAAAAATAACGATGCAAAGGTGAATTTGTGTATCTGTTTATTATAGGAGATGTAGAGGAAAAAGAAAATAAATAAAAAAATACTGTACTGAACTGTACCGTTTGTTTTCATAATATAAATACTTTACTAATGGAAACTCTAGTAATGGAAAGATAAAACAAACATCAGTTTATTTTTTACTTTTATGTTTAAAACAAATTTACATCTTCTCAATCTTACTTAATTATTATTACAGTTATATATATCGCAGCCAAATGGTTGAATTCGTCATTCAATTAAACGCCTACCAGGCCGATCATTTTTCCCGTAAGCTATTTTATCTTCCCATAAGTTGACGGAGTCATTAAAAAAATAACCGCGAAATTTAAGACGATCGCTTCGCTGCGCTTCGCGATCGCCTAAGATTTCTAACCTATCACGTGTTCTACAGGACTTTCGAGAGGTACATGCTGCTATACTTAACCATCCGGCGGATTCAACCATCCGCCTGCGACATATACATTATATGAAATTGTCTCTGAATGGGTCCGCTTTTTAGGTTTGTAATATAAATAGTAAAATACATAAGTTTAAAATGAGTATGTGAGCAAACATTACCAAAATTTTATTCATAAGAAACGAATTAGAATCTTTCTGGGGCTTGCTTGACTATGTGAAGAAAATCTGGTAGGTTCCGAAATGGTCGATGTCAATGTTCTCATTGATCGTGGTACTCGTGATTGTGTGTCATTATGTTTCCTGTTAGCAGAAAAAAGTTAGACATAAGTATGTATAAAACATGTTACAAAAATAACCAAAAATCAAAAAAATTGCAGCTACCTACACTGCAACTCTAGTGACGATCAGTCAACCTGACGTGAGTGAGCCCAATACAAGAGGGCCATAAGATAATAGAACCAATCTTAGTTAAAACAGAAAGATTTTTTAAAATATTTAAGTGCCGGATTGGAAAAAGTTACATTTTTATACCTAAAATCCTTATTTTAGGTATAAAAATGTAACCTTTCTAGTTCTTTTATGTGAGCAGGTTCCTCACTATGTCAGACGAAGGCACTTTTTATTACTACCTACAACCCATACCTACGTGCCAAGCTACGCCTAGTCCGACAGCGAAACATAAAGGATACTAAAAGATCGGCCGTCCATGCAAAGTAGCAAAGTTGTGCAAACGAATGGGTCCTCCGGGCTATGTCAGTAGGCGCTTTAGCAAGTACTTTATCATTTTTTTACTAAAAATAACTATTATTTCTTAAAACAAAATACGGGTATTTTTTGTAAAATCTTGTTTATAAAATAATCATACATTATCTATACATACCTATGTACCTACATCATATACTTAGGTACACTTCTAAAATGAATAGCTTAGGTACAGAATGAAATTTTATAGATAACATAAATTCAGAATACAAAAATTACCTGCTAAACGTTTGATGGTTGATTTTTAAAAATCCGTATCAGCATAAATCCGTGCATATTGTTTGTAGCACTCGTTTTTTTTCATAATGCTAACTGCATAGGTACTCTTGCATTTTTTTGGGGGAAGCCAGTCTGCTCTTCCTATATTTTCAACCACCTCAATTTTAAATCGGAGTCTGACGGAAAGCTGAAAATTATACATATTGTTGTTAAATTAAATTTGCCAAACGAACGAAAAAATAGGTACTTACAGACATAAAATAAAAGTACTATGATTGAATACTGAGAACGAAAAACTATTGATTCGATTATCGATATCTTATTCGTAAAGTACCAACACTACAAGACCAATGGCGAGTAAATGAAATGTCAAACAAAATGTCGATCGATATCTAACAAAAGATTTTCATTTATTTGTTTTATCATCAGGTATAGTTACGTGTATGAAAATAAAAGATAAGAGTTTTCTACAGTATTTTTGCAAAGAAATGCTTACCAAAAATGGCCTAGTTATTTGAATAATTGGAAAAAACGGAGGTTCATTCACCGATGAAAGGATATTATTCCGAGTTTGTCCTTTAAATTACTGTAGGAACTTTTGCAGCTCTTTACAGCACAAGCCATGGTGTTTTGGCAATACACACAGAAAGATTTTTTTCACTAATCTTGCATAAATTAACCACAATTAATAAAAAACACGAACACTGATTAACACTGATGTAGTCCACTCTGGCCTACAGAAACTCGGCTGGTGGCGCGCTAGGTTTCAATACGGAGCGTTGCCTATATTGCTATCTCTTTTCAATGCACGCTGAACTATCATTTAGGAGGATAGGAAAGATATATCGTTTCATTGTTCAACTTTTTAGTATCCATCTATGTTTAATACTATATCTTTGGACCGGACCCAAAAAATAAATTAGACAAAGAGTACATTATTAATGGGCGATTTTCTGAAAGCTCAGTTACTAGATGGCGCTGTCCCACCTATGCAGTTAGAAGGAACGGAACGTTATAAATTTTACTTTGACGCGACTTTTTTACGTAAAACGGAACGTCAGACAGATGTTATTTATTTACCTTAATCTTTAAATTTACCTATTTCGTTTCTGTTCCTCACAGTAGTACTTATTTAATATATTATTAGTTTCCTTTGGGTTTTTAAAAGTAAATAATTTAAATATGATTCATACCAGAACATACCATAGACATGTACATACTTCGTTCATTCAAGCTTTTGGAAGCTTTTTTTTTTTAAATGGCCTCAGAAAATCGCTCATTATCACATAGATTACAGTCGTCACAAAATAAGATGCCCGTTTTGACACATGCTAAAGTGACGTGATTAGGCATGTAACCATACGAATCTGTGATCGATTCTCGCGATTAATCGATTAAGGTTCTGAGTAACTAATCGATTAATAGTAGGTTTGCAACTTATGTGGATTCAGACTAAAGTTATTATTATAAAATGTTAAACTTACTATATAGGTACTTATACTTTTAATAAACATATTATTAAAGTATAAATTGAAATTTTATGTTATATAAACTTAAACCGAATCCATTTAAATTGAATTATTTATATAAGAGCGAACGCGCACTTGTGATTTTTAATCGGGCGATAGTTTGGTCGTTCTCGGATTCAGTATAATGTTATAATGCAAAGGCAATCGTCAGTGCGCTTAAACTATCGACCGATCAAACTATCGAAAATGACTGGCCGATAGTTGTACGATCAAACTATCTCACAACTATCGGCCGGGCGGTAATGTGCATGAAGGACTATGTGAGTGCGCGCACTGCATTCAACTAAACTATCGCCCAACTATCGGTAGACTGCGCATTCAGTATCGCACTATCGAAAATGACTGGCCAATAGTTACTACACTTACTACAACTATAGTTATAGTTACAGTTATACAACTATCGGGCAACTATCGGCCTGTGCATGAAGGACTATGTCAGCGCGCGCCCGGATTCAACTAAACTATCGACCAACTATCGGTCGACTAAAAATCACAAGTGTGCGTTGGCTCTAAAAGTGCAAGTATTTTAACTACACCTCACAGCATAGACATGGTCATAGAGAAGCAACATTACTTATTATAGCGGCCTGTACACGTTGGCCCAACCATTGGCCAAGACGTCGTATAATGACACTTTTGAAAGAACCTTTTTTAACGTCTTGTTCGTTCAAAAGTGTCAATGTACGATGTATTTTGCAGTAGTTGGACTAACGTATACAGGCCGCCTATGGTGAACGCACGCTTGTCCGATGCGAACGCTTCGAACAAGCCGAACGAAACGTGTTATAAGAAATATCTGGAAAAGTGAACGTGACGATTCGACATGGTAAGGTGTGCAAGGTTGTCTAGGTTTTATTTAAAGAAGTTTTTTTTTCATTCGGTTCATCGAAACGTTCTTCTTGGATAAGTGTGCGTTTGCCTAGAAACCGTTTTATCGAAATCATTGTTGCCAATTCATAATTTCACTAATGCTTTAAGCGCCAATCTAGTTTTCACACAAATAAGATCAATTTTACAAATTTATCTATTAAAGTGGTTATAACGATTATTTCGATAAAATTGAATGAAGCTGGAGAAATCCTGCACACAACGGTTACAACACTAGTATTTAAAAAAATAAAGACTGAGAACGTAACTGTTTTTCGAGACGTTTCGTAGTTAATCGAATCTGCGTTTACTTTAGGATAAACGCAAAAATAATACGCGGAATACACTTTGCCTTAATTTATGATGCTTTAAAAAATGTAACATATTATTTTCATACACCTTTGATAAGTAATCAGCATATATTTGATTTTTTGGTTTTCGTAACAAGTTACATTCTAGGGTCATTACCATGTGTCAAAACGGGCATCTTAATTTGTGACGACTGTAGGTAGAAAGTGGACTCCAATGGGAGAGTTTCCTGCAGTTATTTTTCGATGCACTAGATGGCGCTGATGGCGTTTCTCCCCTTTAACTGAGTGAGTTCAGAATTTAATGCCAGGTTTCAATTAAATTATCAAGAAAAACGAATACGATCACAAAACACCACCAACACCAACGCATAGCAGCAAAGCTATCCGCAGATCTGACAGAAGAAAAACTTTACCACAGACTGATTCATTTGACAGTACAACCGACCGACCGACACAAAAGTTTTTTTTATGCTTCATGAACTAATCCTTTGCCATAATATGCTGAAAAAAGTAGGTTGTGTTAAGCCCCCAGAACAGGTTGGCCGACCATGGTCGGCGACCACGACCAATACATCGTACATTGACACTTTTAAAATAACCTTTTTTAACTTGTTCGTTCAAAAGTGTCAATGTACGATGTATTGATCATGGTCGGCCAACGTACTGGGGGCTTTAGGGTTACAGCGTCATCTAGTGCATCGAAAAATAACTGCAGGAAACTCTCCATTTTAAATCGATTTTTTTTTACATCCCTAATCTAGTTATTTTAATTTTTAGTTTTTTGCATTCACAACAATGCAATTTTTATAATAGAAAAATGGAAATGAAATGATTTTTTTTCTAAATACTTCATTTTCCATCCCTAATCTAGCTCACTTTGATTAGGATTCAGTACTCAGAGCTTTGATTTGAAAACTTGAAAATCCTGGGACGACTCAAGATAATACCATCCAATTTATGCACTTATTGCAATCGTGATCAAGTTGGTGACATTCAACATTTGATATTTAAATGCAGTCAGTTCATATACAAGTTACTCTATGAGTCAGTTCAACATCCAGCGTCTGTTATGGGCGATTTTCTGAAAGGTCAGCCACTAGATGGCGCTGTCCCACCTATGCAGTTAGAAGGAACGGAACGTTATAAATTTTACTTTGACGCGACTTTTTTACGTAAAACGGAACGTCAGACAGATGTTATTTATTTACCTAAATCTTTAAATTTACCTATTTCGTTTCCGTTCCTCACAGTAGTACTTATTTAATATATTATTAGTTTCCTTTGGGTTTCTAAAAAGTAAGTAATTTAAATATGTTTCCTACCAAAATATACCATAGACATGTACATACTTCTTCAACGCCATCTAGTGAAGCAATTGGAAGCTTTTTTTTTTTTAAATGGCCTCTCAGAAAATCGCTCATTGGCGTGCGAACTGTCAGTGGAAGAAAGTGATACCAGTGATAATAGTGCTAGTGAAAATGTAAATAACGAAACCCGCCGCTTACATGACTATTTAAAAAGTGCCAAAAACTTTGTGCCCCTTTACAATTATATAAAATCTACAGTAGAAAAGCTATGAATGAGACGAGTAGACGTCAAGACATGGCTTAAAGGACCTGCATCCAAGCCAAAAATCTTAATAAAAAAAAAAACTTGAAAATCCGAGATCCGAGTTGGCAACCCTGGTTGGTGCGTTGGTTTGGTTGCAGCGTTGCCAGATCGTTCCTTTTGGAACATTTTGCGTTCTATTTTACAGTGACGCGTTCCTTTGTCGTTCCTATTTTTTGTGCGTTCTTTTCGTTCCATTTTGGATCTCCGTATTCAGCTAGTCGTAAGTAGTGCAGTTTTGATATATACTTACTTACCGAGGTCTTAGGCTGTATATGTTTCAATACCTTATTGCTTCAAAAACAATAATTGACATTTATGTGACATTGAAAGTGAGTGACTGACTGCTTGTTTGATTGTTATTCGTTATCTGTGCAACCATTTCCCCATTCCCGTTTCCCGCTTTGTCCGTTCCTTCAAAGGTTTTTTGGCTATTTAAAAGGAGTACCTAATAAGTATATTTTCTTTCCTTTTTTTGTTATAAGGATAGAGTAATGATAATGGATTAGTTTTCGATTTTGACTGCGCGCAGACTTGTCAGGCGCGCACTCTACATGCAATAAATTTTTTAGGGTTCCGTATCCGTATCCTATGGGAAGGGTAAAAATGGGACTCTATTACTAAGACTTTGCTGTCCGTCTGTCTGTCACCAGGGGGGCTACCGCGTAACTTTATGGATATGAACTTCATACGTTTTTGGGGACTTTAAGTCAGTTTTATAAAGAAAATAGCCGCTATCAGTTCCTTGTTTTGTGACGTCGGGTATAACTAGCTAGCAACGCCATAGCCATAACGATAACTAGCTAGCAACGTTCAACAGAACAACAACAGGGGGGCTACCGGCTAAGAAATATCAGAAATATGGATATGGGTATGGGCTTCAACTGTCATTTGAATTCCTTATCTTGACAGATTTTTGCTGCTTTGTTCTTTTAAACGTTGCTAGCTAGTTATCGTTATACCCGACGTCACAAAACAAGCAAATGATAGCGGCTATTTTCTTTATAAAATTGACTTAAAGTTCCCAAAAACGTATGAAGTTCATACCCATAAAGTTACGCGGTAGCCCCCCAGAACAAAGCAGCAAAAATATATCAGAATAAGGAATTCAAATGACAGTTGAAGCCCATACCCATATCCAGATTTCTTATCCGGTAGCCCCCCAGGCAGTACCTACTTATCTCATGAACCTCGTGATAGCTGGACAGTTGAAAGTGAAATTAAGTATGTATTTCTGTTGCCGCTATAACAAAACAACAAATACTAAAAACAAAATAAAATAAATCAAGGGGCCTCCCATCCCATACATCAAACGTGTTTTTTTTTATTTTTCACTTGGCCTGTTTTTTTTTTTTTCGTTCCTTCCCCTCGAATTTCGTTCCTTTTCAGACACCTTGGCGTTCGAAATCTCCAATCACCACTGGCAACACTGTTTGGTTGGTTTTTCATTTGGTTGGCGAATATTTTTTGATAATTTTAGCCGATTATACTTTAAAAGTACGCAAAAATGAGCGAATTGGTTTGGGGTATCAAAAATGGAGACATAGATCAAGTGAAACAAATTATAGAAAATAAGGTAATATATGATTCACCTGAATAAAGTGCTTTTGTTTGTGATTAGGGAAATTGCACTGCACAGTAGTCGCAGGAGAAAGCGTTTCTTGCTTTTTTTCGATTTTATCACATTTTTCTAGCACCCAGCGTTACTCTTTGACATCCAAATTTATTGCTTGATCCAAATGCCAAAAATCTCATCGACTTAATTCTCTAAATTGGGTATCAAAACTTGGGTTTTACAGCAAATTGATGTCAATGCCCTAATCGACGGTAGAGTTCCACTTCATTATGCGGCAGATTACGGCCAGACTGTAGTGTTGAACTACCTATTGGATAAAGGAGCAGACCCAAATGTGAGTACCTATTATATTATTTAAAAATTTAGCAGCTTCTGCGAAAACTGGTCACTGACCAGAAACTAACACCTGTAACCAAGAAGTCTTAAACAAACTTAGACTAAGACCAGCCTCTTATAATTTGGGTGTCATCTTATTTGATGATCCTGGACTATTTAGTAAATATTTGAGATTATATTTTGAGAAATAGTATTGTAGATGCTCTCCAGTTTCTGTCTCAACTAGCTAGCTCTATGATGTACCAATGAAGAAGAAGGCCAACCAGTGCCATATGAGTATTGAAATGATATGACCCCTTCCCTGCCCATAAACCTTGTTAGAAATCAGCTGTCCAGCTGGAAGTTAGCTGTCCTCGCGAAATGGATAGACACACTAGGTTCAGGATATGAAGTATTAATAATATATATCACAAAATTCTTCTAGTTTATTTACCTTCTTTAAATTTTACAGATGTTAGACAAACATGGTATATCTGTGCTTCTAGCTGCTATTTGGGAAGGACATACAGACTGTGTCAAAACTTTACTAAAAAATGTAAGTACTCAGATTTACTACAAGGCATGATTATTTAATTAGCACCATTTTATTGTTATAAATCTTTGTAAGGATTGCCCAGCAACAAATAAAAATTTACTGTCCATTACACAATCATTTAAAAACCTTTCAGGGTGCATCTAAAGATGGCAAAACTCCTGATGGGACACCGTACATTGAAGCTGCAGAAAAAGAAGAAATCAAAGAACTTCTTACATAGAATATGCTATAAAACATCATTGCAATAATTTGCATACTTATTGATGAAATTTTTATGAAGGCAATTAAAATAATTATGTAATTGCGCTAATGTAAAATTTTTAATTGATAACATTAGTCCATCTTAATATATTTTAACATGCATTTATTTACATTATAATGAATTATTTTTATATGCTCAACAATGGTGTTAAAAATAGTGACTTTTCTTCAGCCCTGAAAGTGTAGTTGCTTTAGAAGGCCTATAATATACACCATGTGTCAGTCCAGCAACACCCCAAAATGCCGAATATTTTAAGCATGTGGTTAAGGCCTTAAATTATTATAATTAAGTGAAAAATTAATTTATAGTTGCTTGTTTGTTATAATATAGGGTACAATCCAAGATATTGTAAGAGGTATTTTTTATTGCAGAAATAAAACTTATAGTATGAAGTCAAGCTTATATTTTCCTATTTAACAATGTATACAAAAATAACATTGAATAATACATCGTATTATTGCATTTCTACAACTTTGGCAAATAAATATTGATAAATCCTATATTTAATTGTCTTTCTCTTGACCAGACCTTTATCACAAATAGTCATTGATTTAATATTAGGATTGAATCAAAACACTAATACTTAATTTGATTTTCACACTTTACACACAATAGTTTAACAAAAAAAGTGTTGTATTAAAATGAGAAACCTCTACAATATGCAAACACCAACCTCGCTTTCACCATTTCAAGAGACAATAAATTAAAGGTCTCTATCTCCTGCATATTTTTTGTATTTACCATTTTTGGTATTTGGACAGTAACATGCTTTTTTTTGTGCATCCAGGTAAGATTTACAACCCAAAGTTAATGTCCCTGTAAACAATAATTTTGCTGCACCTTTACAGCCTGAAAAAAATTGATGCATTATATATATATTGCATAATTTAATTGCAGAGATGCTCCTGAATACTTGAATGCCACTATACTTTGAGGGAAACAAGACATTTCTATGCATTTTACATATTTTCTTAACTGCATTTTTACAGTGATAAAACTGTGTAAGAAACTCTTAAAGTTAAGTTGCATTCAATATGCAAGTGTTAATTACGTAAAATATTTCAATGCAAGAAGCTTTTTGGTAGTTCTCATTTTGTTCTATGGAACATGGCATCATTGGACAAAACAACACATTTTTTAAGCAACTTCAAAAAAGGCACTTCTCGTTTTGACCCTTTAGGTTCATAATGTCCCTCGGTTTCAAAAGGTCCCTTTCCCTCCCGGAATGTCCCTTTCCCATTCCCAAAGTCGGATAATGTGGTTAGGTCCGGTCAATATCACATAATCAACGGTTAATAACGGTTGTTATTAACCGTTATTTATGTGAAATTGACCGTCCTTTTCGGTTAATAACAATAAATAACGGGTTTTTTACATCTATAGGTACAGCCCCCCTACCGCATAAGCACCGTCGGCTTGAAGTCGATTACGACGCATCGTGTCATCCTTGTCATGCCATACCAAATGTGTTACGACATGACAAGGAAGGGATGGCACTATGCGTCGTAATCGTAATCAAGCCGAGACGGTGCTTAGGCGGTAGCCCCCCAGCTGATTTTTTATATCGCGATTTCAGTTTTGAGCCCATAATATAAGTTGTTTGTTTTCATGAGTAGACTAATCCCTAAAATAATCCGGGGTGATACGGTGTATTATAACTAGGTACCTACTTAAATAAATTGTAACTTATTAGTCGATTATTCTATCTTTTGTAGGAAAAAGGGACATTTTGGGAAGGGGACATTATGGGAAAGGGACATTTCGGGAAAGCGATATTTTGGAACTGAGGGACATTATGGGAAAGGGACATTATGAACCAAAAGGGTTTTGACCTGTGTATGTATGTTATTTAAATTTTTACTTTTTTGCATTCACAATGCAATTTTTCATGAAAAATTGAAAATGAAGTAAGTATTTAGAAAAAATCAACCCGTCTCACAACCAGCTAAAATGCACTCAAAAGAGTGAAATAAAAACTTAAAAAAAAAATGCTACCAAAAAGTAAGGAATAATACCTCTAATACTGTATGCACACCAAATAACGTAAGTACTTTGAAGTTGGGCGTGAAACATGTACATCATGTTCCACAGAACAAATATCGGAACTAGTGAAACTTTTTCAGTTACAATAGGAAGTTACCTAAATAAATAAATAATATATACTTTTACCTTTGCTCAATGCATCTCCAGCTACATTTAGGGACTTGTATGTTTCACAATAATTATAAAGGCACCTCTTGAAATCTAAATCACATACTTCTTTGCCACTGTTGCAAGTATCGTAACAAATATCATGAGCATCACAGCATTTTGTCATCTGTTCAAGTGGTAAATACTCTGAAGATATTTGAAATCCTAAGGATCCACAACCATCAGATTTTGGTATATGATTTCTGTTCCGTACAGGCTTTGTACCTAAGAATAGCAAAAACAAAACCTATTACAATGATATAAATAAGGTAATTGCTGCAGATCATGCAATTGAAAGACTGTCTAGAATAGTAGTCATCACAACATCACTCATGATAGGAAATCTTAAAAATATTGTCAGCATAAAAGAAATTACCCTCAGGACATGAAAATATACATTCTTCTTCAACTGCTGCATCAAAAACTTCGTGTAAAGATCTAAACTTTTCGGCTACAGTTATAACATTTCTTAACATATCTCCAAACACTGACTCAGCTGATAACACCGCATCTTTCAAATTTCGCAACATTGTAGAACCTATGCCGGTGTAAGCATATGCAGCGAATGTTAAAACATAAATAAATATTTTTCTATATGGTATCTCCATTTTCACATAAAACTTTCAACTCATATTAGCTACTTAAAAGAACACGTATTTAATTATTTTTTTTATGTTTTTTGTATGAAAGTTAAAAAATTCTTAGAAATTAGAAAATGTCAATCAATCAAAAATCAAACATTCAATCAATCCAATCAAATGTCAATGTCAAAGTCTATTTTTTTTTTGTTTTACGGCACTGGGTTCCTGCTTCGATCAACAATAACACCTAGTTCTTTGTAACCCGAATCGGAGCTTCATAGAAAAAATAATTTTTAATTTTCTTTAAAACTAATGAAGAAGTCACCGAATCAGTTTTATGAGCTATTAAGGTGACTAAAACGGTTTATATTTTTTGTTTTAGTTGTAATAAAATGCGTATTTCACGAATATTTTCGATTTTGATCAGTGGGCCGGAAGAAATATGGATATGACGGGTATGGGTTTCAACTGTCATTTGAATTCCTTATTTTGATAGATTTTTGCTGCTTTGTTTTGTTTTGAAAGTACATGGGCGTAATTTCAAGTTTTTAATGAGCGTTTTTCTGACAGGTAGAGATTTTAGTACGTTTTTTCATCAACAGATGTCGCATTTTAAACTCAGCTGTCAAAAATTCTATACAAGCTATAATGATAGAGGCATGTTATAGACCATAAACATTGCTCACTCGCTCAAGCAAAAAAATCTATGCTTTCTGTGTCATTTTGTCTTCGTTTGTCTCGTCAGTGTCACAGGGTAAAAAAACTATAGTCAGTGTGTTTTGTTCGCTTCTGTTTGTGGTTCGTTGTTTTCGTTTGTATTTTACAACTTTCTTGTAATTTTTGCTCGCAGTCATACATGGATTTCGAAAAGGTGGGAATGTGAGAAAAATATCACATTCCCGCGGGATAACTTTGTGTAGTCCTAGCGGGCGAAGCCGCGGGCGGAAAACTAGTTAACTATATTTTAGATCGATAGTAGGAAGCGTATGTAGATTTTCCGTTACTACACACTATCACCGCTATCACCCCGGGCGACGACGGTTGAGTAGCTAAGTACTGGCCGACCGGCAACTTATTTGTCGCCGTGCGCGCACTTGCATTGAAACCAATAGAGAAGGAGACAGTTGCGTCGCGGGCTTGTCTTCGAATCCGCGGACCAGAAAGTCTCCTGGGTCATTATTCTGTGCCCGGGTGTCGCGTCGCTACGTGCGCGCACTTTCATACTAACCTGTAGACTTGATGCGAGTGACAAAATAGTTGCGGAGACAAAAACCCTTGGCGTATTCTACGAACTTTGAGTTTGCCTTTGCGATTTGGACAAGACGTTTGAACGGGATTGGCCGTACCGTGCATCATGGACAAGGACTACGGATCGTGGTCACTCGCTGCTTTGAAAGCAGAGCTGAAGAAAAGAAATGCGAAGCTTACGGGGAAAAAAGCTATTCTTGTGCAAAGGTTGATAGTTTTTATTTAGTTATCTATGTTGTTTGTATGCTTTTTTATGTTTAACTGCAATCTCAATCTTTATTTAATAAATAATAAAATTTCTTTGTCTTATTGATAGAACCACAGACTACTTATATACTACCAACACAGTAAATATATATGCTAATATAAACTGTGCTACCAAACTATATCTATGGCTACCAACGACCATAAAATATATAATGGTTTGACAGCTGACTCGAAATAGTGACATCTATTAAAAGATTTGGAACTAATTTTGACGTATTATCTGGCAAAGGAAAACCGCTAATTGGGGGGGCAAGACCTACCAAAAAAAAAAAAAAAAAAAAACAAAACGCGTGGTTGTACTGGTTGCCCAAAACATTACGAAATTTTGAAAGAAAAATGATTTTCAAATAATGTTCCCTCTAACGCGTTCGCGCCTTCATAGAAAACAGGGCTACCAATATAGCGGCAAAGGAAATAAATGATGAAGCGCACGACCTTTCTCAGACAGACTCGGATACGAAACGATACTGATATTTTATCATTTAATTATAAAAACTAGCGACCCGCCCTCGCTTAGCTTCGGTGTAAAGTGGTATTCGGTACCATGTATTATACATATAAAACTTTCTCTTCAATCACTCTATCTATTAAAAAAACCGCATCAAAATCCATTGCGTAGTTTTAAAGATTTTTGTCTGACTGGCGAGTGGCGTTACGCAGCGATGCAACGAGCACCGAATATGGCGCGAACACATCAGCCAATAGCAAACTGCAAACGTAATGGGTCTCGCGTAACATTACGATTGGTTCGCGCTTTGCGAACAGCATCGCTTATATGTAGGTACCCGCGTGCGCCGCGCGCCGATGACGGTAGGTACATCATCGCCTGCGCACAGGCCAATAACCTATAAATACCGTCAAGTAATAATAAGTAGGTATAGTAATAATATTAGGTACTTCTTGTTTTGGGTTCAGGAAAGGCAAGACTGTCTAAAGGAAAGGCTTTTCTTTTAATAAAAAAAAAAATCTTATTTGTTTAGTAGTAATTTGATAAATGCAGGAAGTGCCACGTTCTGGAGTCCCTAAAATTCTGGGGGGGCAAAATACTGGGTTGGACAATTCTGGGGGGGCAACTGCCACCCCTTGCCCCCCCCAAATTACGCCACTGGAAAGTAGCCCCCCAGGGGGGCTACCGGCTAAGTACCGGCTTCCTTATTCTGATAGATTATTGCTGCTTTGTTCTGTTGAACGTCGCTAGCTAGTTATCGTTATACCCGACGTCAGCAAAGCAGAAAAAAGCAGCAAAAATCTATCAAAATAAGGAAATCAAATGACAGTTGAAGTCCATACCCATATCCAGATTTCTTAGCCGGTAGCCCCCCTGCACATGCTTTTAGATAAACCTAAGCTTATTTCTCTGTTCCCAACGCATAACAAAAGTATTTAATGCGTCTGTAGCTGTCACATAACTTTTGAGACATACATCTAAGAAATTTGAATGTTGTTGTAGTTACTTTACCTACAGTTCCATGCATACATCTCGTCCGGTACATTCTGAGTACATGTTCAGCTTGGTTCCACTCGCCATTTCTTTACCAAAACCACCTGAAAGGAATGTGACGAGGATGTGATTTCTTATTTCAGTAATCATTTTTAATGTACCGGCTTCCCGGCAGAGTTATTGACAAAAATTGGTGGGCCAGAGGAAAACATGCTGTTGACGTTACTTTTGAGACAAATAGTCCAATTCCAAGAGCATCTCAGAATGTACCGACGAAATGTATGTCTCAAAGGTGTCACAAATGTTTTGTGAAAGCTACAGATGCATAAAATACTTTTGTTATGCGTTTGGAATAGAGAAACAAGCTTAAATTTATTTAAAAGCATGCTTTTATATGTCCAGCTCGGGTCCACTAATCAAAATCGAAAATATTAGTGATATACGCATTTTATTACAACTAAAACAAAAGTCTTAGTCACCTTAATAGCTCATGAATCTGATTCGGTGACTTGTTCATTAGTTTTAAAGATAATTTAAAATTATTTTTTCTGTGAAGCACCGATTCGGGTGACCATTTCGTGTTCAACTTTAGGACACATTATGTATTTATTATACTTCTATATTTAGTTCAGAAGGCATAGTTTCTGCCTAGACGTAGCCATCGCATAAGAATTCGGTTATGTTATGTACAGTCTGATGTGCCGCCGTGTTTAGCTAGCACACGGCGGCACATCAGACTGTACATGTTGACCTTGAGACCGCCTTTATGCCCTACGCAATAAAAGCTGTTATCGCAGTTCAACTGTTTAACGTGATGTGCTGTCGAGTCTACATTGATAGTAGGTATTTAAAGTTCTAAAAGGTTGTTAGGTAGATATATCTTGAAATACATTTCATTTATAAATTAATAATACCCAATGTCTCACGTGAGATGTCGCTTGTGTCAACACTGTCAACCAACCGCGTGAAGTTTTATAACCTTGGACAAGCTTATGTGCGGTTTCATATACAGGATGATCCATCGGGACGGATCAGTATGGGAAAATTTTAAACTATAAGAGATAGAGATATTTGTTCTAAGGAATCATGTTGTTGATTTTAAAGTTAAGAATAACTGCATTCAAAGATTTTCAAAAACTTATGCATGCCTCGGGAATCGAACCTTGTCAGTTTTTAAAACAAAAAATGTTATGTTATTTTATTCCGAACCAGCGGCCGCCCGCGGCTTCGCCCGCGTGGACTACACGACATCATCCTGGGTTATTAAATAAAGGACAATGAACATTTTAGTATACATGGTAGCTGTCGTTTCTTTTTTCTTGTGGCCATCGACCAAACATTTAAATATAATTTATTGGCAGCATTACAGATAATATTTGCAAAGAAAGTATACCTGTAAACTCGAGCCGAACCGAGTGAGACTAGCTAGAACTTAACTTTGTTTCTCATAGTGTTTGTATGTAGGACAAAGTTACATTTGCTGTTTTTAAAAATGTGTCTCAAATAGTGCTTACTGCTTATTACTTATATCTCATAAACACATCTTAGATTTCTGCGCGAACTGTCCATATAAATAAAACAATTTCACGGATTTTTTCACGCAATTTATTTAACAACTTGGTTAAATTTTAGTTGTTTTTAGAGGTTTTTTGGTTGAAAAATGGAAAATAAAGTATTTAGAAAAAATCGACCCGTCTCACAACCAGCTCCGATGGGACTCGAACCCACGACCTTTCGCTATCCGGGCGACTGCTCTAACCACTGAGCTACGGAGTCGTTACGAGAAGCGTCGAATTTATCAAATACTTCTTACACGCTGTATAGCCAGCGTTAATTTCATCAATGTGAGGATATTACTACCCCCACACGCGAAAGAAATACCTTTCCAGATATTTGACAATCGCTACCTATCGGAATAGAGCAACAAAGAGCTGAGCGAGCGTCTGGATATGTCACTAGCAACAACACAGTGAGATAAAAGGAGATGCGTGATGCGACGTAACAGAACTGTTTTTGGCTACTGTTTGACAGTTCGTCAGCACTTATCAGCACGCTGAGAATTTAGGTATTGTAAATTTTTCGGATTTTACGTGCAACCTATATATATAACAATGAATCCCTATTTCCCTTGGTCACGACATCACGCGTGAACGGCTGAACTGATTTGGCTAATTTTGGTCTTGAAATGTTCGTGGAAGTCCAAGGAAGGATAATGGGTAGGGGTAGGGTAGGGTAGGGGTAGGGTAGGGGTAGGGGTAGGGTAGGGGTAGGACAGGGTAGGGGTAGGGTAGGGTAGGGTAGGGGTAGGGTAGGGATAGGGTGGGGTAGGGGTAGGGTAGGGGTAGAGTAGGGGGTAGGGCCACGGGAACGAAGTCGCGCTGGGTCAGCTAGTCTTAGATATTTTTAGCCAATAGTGGTATAGAAACATTGTGACTTGCTCAGTTGTTGATTGTTGTACAACACAATGAAATAATTCCGCAAAATGTTCTTTTCACAGGTAAATTATTCCAAACCGACACCTTCCTTCCTAAGGTTTATTTTTGACAATGCGCTTCGAATTTTAAGCACGAAGTGTGCTACTGCTCTTAAATAATCATTTATTTATGTAACAAGCAAATATTGATTGCACATAATGCAGAATTTACGAATATTTTGTGTAAAGAAATAATTTTCGTTTTACACTAGGGCTGCATCAAGTTATCGATATTTCGTGTCCACTGTCTATCACGCGGTAAACGAATATGTATTATGACGATATTACACGGTAACTAGCTAGCAACGTTCAATAGAAAAAAGCAGCAAAATTCTATCAGAATAAGGAATTCAAATGACAGTTGAAGCCCATACCCATATCCACATTTCTTAGCCGGTAGCCCCCCTGATTGGTAGAAATTTTCAAGCAATGCGAATTGATTGGTTATCTTTATAATTTCGATAGTTCACTTTTAAGATACGTGTAAACAGCAGTGTCTTTCACTTCTGCGCCTTTCAACCAAAGTTAATCAATTTGGTTGAACCGTGTAATATCGGCATTACTGTTATATTATTTATGGCCGGTTTCAATAAACTACTCCCCGGTAAAGATAGGCTTACCTTACCTGAGTTTAGTTGCCTAGATATTTTTGTTAATTAGTATCAAATAACAACGGTTGCAGTAACAGAACCAGGATAAGCTTACTTTTACCGGGAGATAGGCTATTGAAATATCTTATACTGATACTTAACTGATCCATAGGCATCATTTTTTGACTGTTAGAATAGGTACCTATACTATCATCCTACTAATATTATAAATGTGAAAGTTTAGATGTTTGGATGTTTGTTACTCAATCACGTCAAAACGGCTGAACGGATTTGGCTGAAATTTGGCAAAAGGATACTTTGTAGCCTGGAGAGGAACATATTTTTATCCCGGAAACGCATCACATTCCCGCGGGATAACGTCGTGTAGACCACGCGGGCGAAGCCGCGGGCGGAAAGCTAGTTAGTAATATAAGTATCTTTCAGATTTCATACTAACTTGGATACCAGAAAAACATGGACTAGATTGATAATCTGCAGTAAGCATTTTGATGAAAAATATTTCCAATCGCGAGGAGTGAAACGTACTGTCACTGTGGAAACACCAACAAATTGTTCAAAGGATTGTGCGAAGCATGGCCGGGTCACTAGTGTATAATAAATGATTTAAAATCTCTTCGAAGTTTTTCTTAAATATGCATACTTCACTGCAAAATCGTAGTTTTAGCCATGCAAAATCCCTTCCGATCATATTTTAGTTATATTAATAATATTACTATATATTAATATATAATTATTAGACGACCTCCGTGGCAGGGTGGTGTACGCACCGGTTTCAAGGTGCCGCTATGTCTAGAGGTCCTGGGTTCGATCCCTGGTCGGGTAAATGTTGAAAACGAATTTTTCAATATTGCCTCGGGTCTGGGTGTATGTGGTTATACCCGTCGTTGTCTCCAATGAGCGTTTTTCTGACAGGTAGAGATTTTAGTACGTTTTTTCATCAATAGATGTCGCATTTTAAACTAAGCTGTCAAAAATTGTAAAGGTAATGTTATAGGCATGTTATAGACCATAAACATTGCTCACTCGCTCAAGCAAAAAGAATCTATGCTTTCTGTGTCATTTTGTCTTTGTTTGTCTCGTCAGTGTCACAGGGTAAAAAAACTATAGTCAGTGTGTTTTGTTCGCTTCTGTTTGTGGTTCGTTGTTTTCGTTTGAATTTTCCGTGGATTATTATAACCGACGACTGTGGCTTTTCCTACTGGTGCCTTTCCTGACGACTCTTCTATGCATGATAAGATAAGGGCTAGCGCGCACGGGTGACTTAGTTATTACGCGGCAATTTAATTGTCACTGTCGCCGGCCGTCTCTTCGCCGCGAAAAGATGCGCACACGAGAGCGACAGCGACACAACTTTTTTGTAATTTTTGCTCGCAGTCATCAACATGGATTTCGAAGAGGCGGTTGTGGTCTGTGCCGAAGACGACAACAAAATAAAAAGCAATAAGAGCGGGCGCGCACGGGTGACTTTTGTCTCCGCAACTATTTTGTCACTCGCATCAAGTCTACGGGTTAGTATGAAAGTGCGCGCATGAACGTCGCGACTTTTTCATACTATTGGTGTGAGAGACAAAACAGTCACGGTTACAAAAGTCACCCGTGCGCGCTAGCTCTAAGGGGTGCATCCATTATGGAGTGATAGACTGACACTTGGAAAAACCTGGAAACCTGGAATAGCTGCTGGCAAACTTCTCCCTAAGCTTAAGATTTAGCATGAACATCTGAATATTCTTTTATATTTTTATTGTATAACAGTTATCATATCAATATCTTTTACTACTGGCATTTTAAAAAGTATTTTAATAATATTAAGGATATCCTACTTCCTACTATATATAATATAATATAATATTATAAATTATAAATGTGAAAGTTTAGATGTTTGGATGTTTGTTACTCAATAACGCCAAAACGGCTGAATGGATTTGGCTGATGTTTGGATACAGATACTTTGTAGCCTAGAGAGGAATATAGGCTACTTTTTATCCCGAAAAAATATCACATTCCCGCGGGATAACGTCGTGTAGTCCTAGCGGGCGAAGCCGCGGGCGGAAAACTAGTTAACTATATTTTAGATCAATAGTAGGAAGCGTATGTAGATTTTCCGTTACTACACACTATCACCGCTATCACCCCGGGCGACGGTTGAGTAGCTAAGTACTGGCCGACCGGCAACTTATTTGTCGCCGTGCGCGCACTTGCATTGAAACCAATAGAGAAGGAGACAGTTGCGTCGCGGGCTTGTCTTCGAACCCGCGGACCAGAAAGTCTCCTGGGTCATTATTCTGTGCCCGGGTGTCGCGTCGCTACGTGCGCGCACTTTCATACTAACCTGTAGACTTGATGCGAGTGACAAAATAGTTGCGGAGACAAAAACCCTTGGCGTATTCTACGAACTTTGAGTTTGCCTTTGCGATTTGGACAAGACGTTTGAACGGGATTGGCCGTGCCGTGCATCATGGACAAGGACTACGGATCGTGATCACTCGCTGCTTTGAAAGCAGAGCTGAAGAAAAGAAATGCGAAGCTTACGGGGAAAAAAGCTATTCTTGTGCAAAGGTTCATAGTTTTTATTTAGTTATCTATTTTGTTTGTATGCTTTTTTATGTTAAACTGCAATCTCAATCTTTATTTAATAAATAAAACAATTTATTTGTCTTATTGATAGAACCACAGACTACTTATATACTACCAACACAGTAAATATATATGCTAATATAAACTGTGCTACCAAACTATATCTATGGCTACCAATGACCATAAAATATATAATGGTTTGACAGCTGACTCGAAATAGTGACATCTATTACAAGACTTGGAACTAATTTTGACGTATTATCTGTCAAAGGAAAACCGCTCATTTCCATAATACTAGTGCTTGGATTGGAACAATGAATGTGATGGTGTCCAATATATATTTATTTATTACTCTGTTTAATATGATCGATATCGATATTAATCTGAAAAGCGACATGACGTACATCACTGACACGCATACATAAACAATTTTACACACACAAATGCCATCCAATTTCGGTTTCGTTTGACAGCTCGTGGTTTTTCAAGATTCAAGATTCAAATTTGTATATTCAATTTAGATTGTTATTTACAATACTTGTGAACGTCATAGAAGCTACGCCATCGGTTCGCAAACCCTACAGCGGGAGGCCTTGGAGAAGAACCGGCAAGAAACTCCAAGGGTTGTTTTTTTCTCCCTGTTTTGTTTCATACAGAGTCGTCAAATTGAAAAATGACCTTAACATGGCATGACTAAGGTCAGTTTCCATCACAATTACACAATGGGTTATGATAAATACAGTTAAGTATAGGCGAACTAATGATCATAGCGGTGAACAATTTTCTATTACTTAGGAACTCTACTTAAAGCTTTAATATGAGTTAAAAACAAAAGACAATTCTACTATATACTGCAAGTTGCGCCATACATGTTTCAAATGTAATTCTTAATAAAATGAATAAAAACACAAGAAAACACATTTTAAGGCATGCAGATTAGAGCAGACCCATTCCCACTGGCAGCACCCGTTCACCAGTATGACGCATGAACCAGCCATCGCTTCGCTCAACCATATTTTAGGGAACGTAACGACCCGCCTGGTTGTTCTTCTATTCCGATAGGTATATTAACTTTATGGTTCGGCCCGAGTTTACAGGTATACTTTCTTTGCAAATATTGTCTGTAATGCTGCCAATAAATTATATTTCAATGTTTGATCGATGGCCACAAGAAAAAAGAAACGACAGCTGCCATGTATACAAAAATGTTCATTGTCCTTTATTTAATAACCCAGGATGACGTCGTGTAGTCCACGCGGGTGAAGCCGCGGGCGGCCGTTAGTTCGTAATAACATAACATAACATTTTTTGTTTTAAAAACTGACAAGGTTCGATTCCCGAGGCATGCATAAGTTTTTTGAAAATCTTTGAATGCAGTTATTCTTAACTCTAAAATCAACGACATGGTTCCTTAGAACAAATATCTCTATCTCTTATAGTTTAAAATTTTCCCATACTGATCCGTCCCGATGGATCATCCTGTATATGAAACCGCACATAAGCTTGTCCAAGGTTATAAAACTTCACGCGGTTGGTTGACAGTGTTGACACAAGCGACATCTCACGTGAGACATTGGGTATTATTAATTTTTAAATGAAATGTATTTCAAGATATATCTACCTAACTACCTTTTAGAACTTTAAATACCTACTATCAATGTAAACTCGACAGCACATCAGGTTAAACAGTTGAACTGCGATAACAGCTTTTATTACGTAGGGCATAAAGGCGGTCTCAAGGTCAACATGTAGAGTCTCATGTGCCGCCGTGTGTTAGCTACACACGGCGGCACATCAGACTGTACATAACATAACCGAATTCTTATGCGACGGCTACGTTTTTTAATTCGGTGCAAAAAAAAAGAAAACAGTATTACCATATTAAAACTTTATATTCACATTCTGTATAATGAGCGATTTTCTGAGAGGCCATTTAAAAAAAAAGCTTCCAATTGCATCACTAGATGGCGTTGAACGAAGTATGTACATGTCTATGGTATATTTTGGTATGAATCATATTTAAATTAATTACTTTTAAAAACCCAAATGACTCTAATAATAAATTAAATAAGTATTACTGTGACGAACAGAAACGAAATAGTTAAATTTAAAGATTATGGTAAATAAATAACATCTGTCTGACGTTCCGTTTTACGTAAAAAAGTCGCGTCAAAGTAACATTTATAACGTTCCGTTCCTTCTAACTGCATAGGTGGGACAGCGCCATCTAGTGAGCGAGCTTTCAGAAAATCGCCCATTCATTATTTGTGAACGACATTGCCGTTAATTCAAAACATGCTTTGACTGGAAAGATATTTGTTTAACATTATTAATAAAAGTAAAAAAATGGAAATTACTCTTACTCAACAAAATAATTTTTCGAAGGGATGTTAGATGGATATTTTTTTCACGTACTGGCAACACGCAGGCACAAAATATTTGTGGCGCAGGGGTGACAAACCTACTTTAACATGTGTGTGATTATTTGATTGATTTTGATTTGTATTTTGTTTACTTTACGTGGGCTCCTATCTGCTTCGCGTACAGTGCTTCTTTTACATTATTTTGTAGATTTCTTCTTGTTTCTGTTATTGTTTTTGTTTATTGTTAAGTTTGAACCGTTGTTACTTGTTACTATTGTGTCTGTACTATTACTATCTAACCCATTTTGCATTATTTTATGCTCTTTACCCCAGGATATAGTTTTTATAAGAAGATTTTAACAAAATCTGTAAAACCAAAACCTCACATTAAATTTGGTTTAAAAGAGACATGAAGAAAAAGGTTTACGACACCCAGTTGCCAAAGTCAAATGTGAAAGTGACATAATTATTTTTTTTGCACCGAATTAATAAACGTACTTTAGGCAGAAACTATGCCTTCTGAACTAAATATAGAAGTATAATAAATACATAATGTGTCCTAAAGTTAAACACGAAATGGTCACCCGAATCGGAGCTTCATAGAAAAAATGATTTTAAATTTTCTTTAAAACTAATGAACAAGTCACCGAACCAGATTCATGAGCTATTAAGGTGACTAAAACGGTTTATAGTTTTTGTTTTAGTTGTAATAAAATGCGTATTTCACGAATATTTTCGATTTTGATTAGTGGACCCGAGCTGGACATATAAAAGCATGCTTTTAAATAAACTTAAGCTTATTTCTCTATTCCATGTTGAAGGAGATCCGAAAGCAAGCGAGTGCAACCTACATGGTGTCTTTGACTCGATTATTATCTTGTGTCAAATGTCACTGTGATTACTCTTTTCGAAATCTCTGTACCTATTGCTTATCGTTTTTTCATGTTGTAAATAAAAGTCTGTTCTTATCACTACATAGTATAAAACAAAGTCGCTTTCTCTTTCCCTATGTCCCTTTGTATGCTTAAATCTTTGAAACTACGCAACGGATTTTGATGCGATTTTTTTAATAGATAGAGTGATTCAAGAGGAAGGTTTATATGTACTTTTTTATCCCGATATTCCCACGGGAACGGGAACCACGCGGGTGAAACCGCGGGCGGCCGCTAGTAAATAATAAGTGTTTGTTCCTTCTCTAAATAGCTTCCACATTAACTACGCTTTGCTACAACATTCCAAACGCATATCAAAAGTATTTAATGCATCTGTAGCTGTCACAAAACATTTGTGACACCTTTGAGACATACATTTCGTCGGTACATTCTGAGATGCTCTTGGAATTGGACTATTTGTCTCAAAAGTAACGTCAACAGCATGTTTTCCTCTGGCCCACCAATTTTTGTCAATAATTCTGCCGGGAAGCCGGTACATTAAAAATGATTACTGAAATAAGAAATCACATCCTTGTCACATTCCTTTCAGGTGGTTTTGGTAAAGAAATGGCGAGTGGAACCGAGCTGAACATGTACACCAGGGGGTTCAATCTTAGTACAAAATAAGTGTCACAATTACCGATGATACCCAACAGAAATAAAGAGGTGTCCGATATAACTAAACGTCTAATGAACCTACAGATTTTTTATTTAACAGTATTATAATATATGAGTTTCCTGGCATGCGGCCAGGTGGCGAAACTGTGCAACATAAGCCGACAAAATGAAAAATCCCACACAGTACCAAGTTATTTATGTAATATGATTACTTCTGAAATTTATAGTATAGTCATCGATCAAATTATTGCCATAGTTTCGACAATTATCCAAATTTATGTATTTAAAGGATATCCTTTGAAGAGATATTCATATGAATATCTTCACTAGAGTGCTCGTCAGATAAGTCTGCGCGCGGTAAAAATCGAATATTAATCTTCTCTATAACATTAGAACAAAAAAATGCACTGTAACTAGCGCCAAAAACGCGCCAGGCTCGTGCAGAGTTATCTGACACACACTCTAAGTACAATTTCACGGGCAGTTAGGTAGAATTTTGTGTCACACAACATTATGGAAAGTTTATTTTTTTTGAATGATCATAAAATAAGTAGCTTCATCAATTAAAATAACAGTTTACGTCAAGACGAATGGATGGCGATTCTTTAATTTTCGCCTGGCAACATTATACCAAAAGCTTGTCAGGTTGTCTGTCACACGTCTGTCAGCTGACTGTCAGCTGTTCTTTGTTGTTGCTGGTTGTTTGGGTTTGTGCGTTTTCTTCTCGTACTGAAGTTTTAATAATAACTCTTCGCTTAATCTATATAATTTGTAGTGTTCTTGTTGAGTGTTTCTTTGCGTTTCGTGGACTATTTCTACATTCCTCGCCAAGTACGTTGAGTTGAGCTGAAGTTTTTGTGAGACAGGACAGGACTCTTTCTTTACCATGACATCGAAAAAATTTTGTTGTGTTCCTGGATGCGCTAGCAGTGGAGGTAAGTAAATAGAACACCCTTCCGTCGTGGTACTCTCCTGATTGTCATAATTAAGACATAAATAATAAACTAGACATAATAAAAGTATATTTTAAATTTACAGAATCACACCCTGTGCTACACGTATTTCCCAATCCAAAGAAAGACATACACCGCGGTTCAGGTTATGGGTTCATGCTGTCGGAGGTGATATTGTGGCTCTGGATGATAATACTATCTATAAAAATCGCCGAGTTTGTCACCGTCATTTTGAAGTGACCCACTGCTGTCGTTATAACAAACTAAGTCGAGTAGCAGTACCAAGACTTTGTTTACCTGGTAAATAACCTATTAAATTATTAATTCTTAATTGTTCATAATCTTGAAGATTCATTATTTTTAGAATTACACTTTTCTAAATTCAGTCTTCTAAATGATTCTGTCACAAAGTTATAATTAGCTTTAAAAAAAGCAACAAATTATTCAAGATAATCCTTTCTAAGAGTAGCATAAATTTCTGCATGTTGAATTTAAAATGATTCCAAAGAATGAGATGAAATCCTACTTGAGATGTTTGTTACTCAATCACGCCAAAGCCGCTTAACGGATTTGGCTGACATTTGGGACATAGATATTTTATAGCCTGGAGAGGAACATAGGCTACCTTTTATCCCGGAAAAATATCACATTCCCGTGGGATAACATCGTGTAGTCCACGCGGGCGAAGCCGCGGCACAGAATAATATTTGTAGGCCGCGGGTGGAAATCTAGTAACTGGTAAAATGTTTTGTGTGGGTGGAATGCATGTACAACATGTTTAAGTAATTGGTGTATCTTGTAATGTAATTACACAAATACTAGCACTCGTTTCTATAGATATATTCTTTAGATGTATAAGTCATTGCTTAAGCGCTGTTTTTACTGAACGTACTTAAGTAATGAAATCAATGACTATTACTTGCCCAAGCATTAACATACTTTTAATGGTTTCTTACTTCCTTAAAATTTTTGTTTATTGTATATAAATGGCTGCTTAAGTAATGACTTATACTCAAGAATTACTTATGACTTGTCTATAGATAGGGTAAAACCTTAAGATGATTAAAGGAGGCCTATTTTCAGGACTATTAACTATACCTCGATTTTCGATGATTGCTCAAAGATGTATGAGCTCTATAGAAAACATTCCGTCAACATCCAAAGGTAAAATATTAAATGTTGTTCTACCAATCAAATTTGGAATGGAGATAGCTTAAGACCCTAGGAAAGACATAGGCTATTTTTTACCGCGGGAATTAAGCTCTCATACCCATGGGAAAATAACTTTTAGCGCGGGGAAATTTGTGGCATGGAATTGCTATTTAAGGTGATAGTTTGAATTCCTGGGAAGGACTCTATTATAATAGAGAGTGCTTTGCTAATATCATTAGTAACATTTGAATTTATGTTTCAGATCCTAATGTTTTGGAGTGCAAACAAGCTCCAAATATGGAAATTGTGCATCAAGTGTACAAAGGTTAGATTATTTCTATTAAACAAATAAATATTTACATACTTAAACATATACTAGCTGTTCTGCGTGTTTTTACTCGCGTGGTACACGTTCCTGTGGGAATATTGGGGTAAAAACCTGTGTTATTGTCATGTATACGGTACTCGGCGATACCGTCAGCAGCGCCACCTACCGGGTCCAATTGTAAATCTAAACAATTCTCAAACCCACATGAACTCAATCTCACGTTACTCAATCACGCCTAAATGTCTAAACAGATTTGGCTGAAATTTAGGACACACATACTAAATCACTAATCTGACTTTCATGCAATTTGATATAGAGCAGTGGGTAGCGTGCGCGGCGTGACTTTCGCAATGGTCTATCGCGGGATGGCTATCTATAACTACTATTACTAGATAATCCTACTAATATTACCTATATCCTACTATCCTACTAATATTATTAATGTGAAAGTTTAGATGTTTGGATGTTTGTATGTTTGTTACTCAATCACGCCAAAACGGCTGAACGGATTAGGCTGAAATTTGGAACACAGATACTTTGTAGTCTGGAGAGGAACATAGGCCACTTTTTACCCAGGAAAAATTTCACATTCCCGCGGGATAACGTCATGTAGTCCACGCGGGCGAAGCCGCGGGCGGAAAGCTAGTGTGAGAGTTTAGATGTTTGGATGTTTGTATCTCAATCACGACGAAACGGCTGAACGGATTTGGCTGAAATTTGTGACACAGATACTTTGTAGACAGGAGAGGAACATACGCTACTTTTTATTCCGGAAAAATGTCACATTCCCGCAAGTTAACGTCCGTCGTGTAGTCCACTCGGCGAAGACGCGGGCGGAAAGCTAGTAAGCATATAAATCACATAATTATTATGTTTCAGGTCCTAAGAATTTGGAGCTTGTTTGTGCTAAACAAGTTCCTTTTATCTGAAAATAAATTCAATGTGGAAAGTATCAAACAGAAAACTGGTGAGATATTTTTATAGTTACTTGTTGTTGTGAAGTAAAAAAATAATTGCTTACGTAGTATATCAACGATATAAACATTTATTTAATATGACTTATCATCTTTTACAGAAAAACATCATAAACGAGAAACGAAGAACGCTTTGCTTGTTAGAAAAACTCGCCGAGTTTTTCTAACAAGCAAAGAAAAAGAGTTAAAAAATAAACTAGTTAAATCAAAAAACAAAATTTGTAAAATGAAAAATAAAATGAAAAAGCAAACTGCAGATATTAAAGCTGCAAAACATTTTTCAAGTAACCCTGCAATTTTAAACACCATAGAAAATTGCTCCAGTGTAGCAAAACTGTTAATGAAAATACAGTAGAGCCAAAATAAAAAAAAACTAAAAGGAAGAAGATTTACGTTAGAACAAAAAATTGCAAGTCTATCAATTTTGAAACAGAGTCCTAAACGATACCGATTCCTTAGAACAATTTTTATACTTCCGGCTTCACAAACTCTAATAAAACTTATTCAGAAAATATTTTCCCAACTGAGAAAGAAAGCCGAAAGCATGACAACGAGCCAAGACAAATTATGTGTTATTTTATTCGACGAAATATCTTTAAAACCGCATGTTTCTTACAATGAAAGAAAGGACAAGGTGACAGGGTTTGTTGACAATGGAGAGCAACGCAAGCAACAATATCGTCGGCGGGCTGTGAAAACCTCGCATGTGCATTACCTCAAATTTTACAGGAGATGAAAAAAACCGTACAGTGAAAATTTTTGAATGAAGCCAAGTAAAACATTTAGTGGATTTTTCATGTTTAAAACATTATTCAATGATTCTGAAGACAAATATTAGCTAATAATTTACAGAAAAGTGTCTAATGTTACTTGAGAGGTTTTCATAGACAACAAAATATCTTAGTACTGTCGTATACTACGTATGATAAACACGTATACATTCTTACAAGCTCTGCATTTTTTTCCATACTAAATATATTTTTTATAAGAGGTTATGAATAAAACCACGGGATGAACCGCGTAGCCGAGCTTTTCAAACCACACTGGTCAACGCGACTTTTTCACGAGGTTCTCATTTACTTCAATAGATGGCGCTACAATTATTGAATCTGAGTTTCGTTCCGTGTAGACGTGTATTACGAGGTTTTCTCACGAAAATCAACTAAAAGTGTTTTTCACTAAATTTGTGACTTACAAGCTTTTCACAGCCCGCCGACGATATGCAGATCACGCTCAAGTCTTCATGATTCGCGGCTGATTTCGCAATTATAAACAAGTCATCTTTTATTCATTTGCAGCAAGCGCTACAAAAGGGCCTGAGATAGCTAAGCAAATTAAAGCCATAATAATGCAAGTACAAGAAGTACGTCAAGTAGCCATATAAAAATGCCCATCATCTTTTTTTAGTCAGATAATTTATTTTGATAATTACCTACCTTGATAACATGATAACATATTCATTTAAAAAATTGCCTTCTGAACTAGCTATCATGTTTAATGTAGGAATCTGCAGTTTGCTTTTTTATTTTATTTTTCATTTCAAAGTGATACATTGTTAAATTGTAAAGTCTATTACTTAAATGTTACTAATCACTACATAGTATAAAACAAAGTCGCTTTCTCTGTCCCTATGTCCCTTTGTATGCTTAAATCTTTGAAACTACGCAACGGATTTTGATGCGGGTTTTTTTAATAGATAGAGTGATTCAAGAGGAAGATTTATATTTACTTTTTATCCCGATATTCCCACGGGAACGGGAACCACGCGGGTGAAACCGCGGGAGGCCGCTAGTTTTGTAATATAACATGATAGTTTTTAAGAAATGTTTACGTAATAAGAATTAGAATGGGTAATTGAACAATAAACATTTATTATTGCAAAAAATTAAGCTCACATCACAGTTTTTGTGTTTATTATTGTGATGTATTATTTATTGTGTACTGTATTTTGTAAAGTGTAATTGTAATGTTTGATTGTAATATTGTTTTCACCTCTCCAGCAAGAAAAGGGCGCTTTTGGCACCTAAAAACTCGCAAATTTGGAATAATTTTAAATGACGTTTGCCCTACTATTTTGCAATTATGAGAGAAATAAAAATATTTAAGTATATTTTTTTTTGCAACAGACACTGAAAGGGGGTCTTAAAAATTCGAAGTGGGGCTACTAGGGCATATGGGGTAGGTATAACATGAAAGAGCGCCAAATTTTTTTTCTTAAGCCGCATAGTTTTCGACTTTTGATGAAAAATGTAAAAAATATGTAGTGAACAGTATATCGTTTACATAAATCATGTTTGGTTTCATTAAAATGACAAGCAGTGTCGTAAACTTGAACTTGCATTATTACTTTTAATTTTTAATTTTGTAATTTTGATGTTGATTATTTTGATTTTATATTATTTTTATGCATTCACAATGCAATTTTGTAAGTATAGGTTAGACTTAGTTGGTCAGAGCATCGGGCCGGATTCCCGGAGGCGTGGGTTCGAATCCCGCCTGAAAGCTACTTATGGGGCTCGTGGTTTTTTACTATCACATTTTTCCAATGTTGATTATTTTATTAAATATAATTACCTTTTGTCAAATTTTGCCTTCAATGTTGTTTTTCTCACCTGAAACACTTTTCTCGCTGGTAGAGGTGAAAAGTTGTATGTAAGTATAACACGAGAGCAAATTTTCCTGATGTCTCGTGCCTTTAAATCACTCACTGTCTTCAGTAGTCTATATTAGACTACTTCGCTAGTTCGTGATTTGAATTCAGCACTCGCAGCAAAAAACAACTTTGCTCTCTTGTATAACAAGTAATTACTTATAAATGTACTGCAGCAATTTGTTCATTGCTATTTGCAAACAAATGATTACAGGTAGCAATTTGAGGAAATACTAAAAAACATGGACACTTATATTTGGTGAGGAAAGATGAGACTTTTGCTTTTGTGTTTATCCAAACTTTACTTATAATATTATACTTACAGAGGAAAGATTTGATTTTTTGTTTTCGCGTTTGTAAATAGAGAAAAGATTTGATTACTTATTTGTTTGTTTCAATGTTTCTATGTTTGTAGGTAATGGATAAACAAAAAAACTACTGAACCGCTTATAAACTTTCTTTCACCAGTAGAAAGCTATATTATTCCCTAGTGAGTAGTGACATTGGCTATATTTTATACCAAATATGCTATTTTCTTTACTAACTAGGTAGGTATTATAGGAAAAAATGTGACAGTAAAAAACCACGAGCCCTATAAGTAGCTTTCAGGCGGGATTCGAACCCGCGCCTCCGGGAATCCGGCCCGATGCTCTGACCAACTAAGCTACCGAAAGGCTTACACGACTCGTCGAATTTTGTTATCACTTGTTACGCTGTAGGCCAGCGTTGGATCATCAATGCGAGGAAACCCTCGCATCCGAAAGAAACATTTTTACAAATGTTTAAAAGATGAAACAGCCATTAAATTGAGATTTTAAATTATTTTTATGCATTTACAATGCAATTCTGTAAGTATAGGAAAAATTATCACATTTACACACATTTTTTCCTATACTTACAGAATTGCTCATCATCATCATCATTCTATCTGGTGAAAGAATAGACAAAGACAAAGCATAGAAGTCGAACCCGATTCCGTTTCCGACGGTTTTTGAATCAGGGGGCAGATAAACGGAGAGGTTTGTCCTCTAGCACCTTTTACATTGCTCAAATTATGGTCCATACATGAGCTACATGGGTCAGGCCGTAGATTTTGCCACAAATAGCGCAATGGTGACGCAAAATTTTCTACGAGTCGGTCGCACAAAGTGGCGCAAAATGGTAGCGCAAAATTATTAAGGAGCACGTACATTAATGTGATTTTATTTAACAAACATGTACTAACAAGAGGTATTGCATCAAACTAGAAAAAGAAACACGATGTTGGTATGTAAGTATGTTTAATTAATAATTAACAATAATGTACATATGAGTAATTCTTTTTTATATATTGCGCACAATGAAAAGTTAAACAGGATGACAAAAACTAGTAAGTATGTATGATTTGTTCAATTTACAAAAAAAATACATTTAATTTGTTAGATGGAGGTATTTAGTATTATTCATTATTAATTATATAAATATAATACAACTTTAAAATTTATTTCAACTCTTTTCAATGTTTGAGAGTCTCATTACTTTGACTCTAGCAACAACCTGCTTGAAGTATCACTTTTAAAAGGACCTGCCAACCATTAAGATGCCAAAAAAAAATAGATCTGTCAATAAAGAAAAAAGTTAGATGGGTTTAAAAGTTAGTATGAAAGTGACGAAATTCCAAAACTTATAAAATACAAAATAAAAAAAACTTTGGACCTAGGTACAATCTTTGGGGCTGGTTAGGTAGCAGACCACCGCACCTTCCCTTATTTTCGTATGTTTAACGTTCTGCCGAACACCCTGTACTTATAGAATATTAATAAAAGCTAACAAACCAATTAATAGTAATGCTAGTCATGTTTTTCAGCGGAATTACAGCTAAAAGTAATTTCAAAATAATAAAAACACTTGAAAACCTTGTGTGCATGCACTATTATTCAATAGCGTAAAATAAGTAGCGCAATTTTTACGCAACCGGTATCGCAAAGTGGCATAAAGACAGTTTTGCGGAACCGAGGCGCAAATGAAATCGATTATAACTCTTAAAATATACTATTTTACAAGGCTAATTTAACATATACAGACCACACACATCTAATTAAACCATGCACAACAACAATTATAAGTTTTAATCAAAAACTTACCTTGAAATCTCAAAAAATGCACTCTGCAAAGTAGGCGACACTTTTCACTTTGATCGGAGTTGACACCGAAATGTCAAAAAATATGGTCGTCAACGCTGCATTGACCATAGAATACGATACTTTGGTGATGCCAGCAGTGGCCAGCACTCAAACAAAATCTTAATAAATGTTTTAAAACTATAAAATGGGTGAAAATGGTTGCGCAATATAAGTAGCGCAAAGAAATGGTTTTTCAAAAAAAAATCTTATTGCCGAAAATTTATCTTTTTTCTTAGGAAATACGCAAAGATATTAAAGGAATGGCAACCTTATTATTATTTTATAACGTCAAATCAAACAGCTCAACAATAAGTTAAAAAATTACAATTTTATCGATGTTTAAGCTGTACACCTACCAATGCGGATTCGCGGTTTTTATAAAAAATCCGTCACTTTTGGGAGGGAAATGTCAAATAGTTTTCCAAATCTATAAACTTATCCAAATGTCTATATCTGTCTTGGTTTGCTATTTCTTAGGAAACACGATGATAAGATTGAGAAATTTCTAAGAGTACTATATTTAAAATTATGTGAGGCGGAGACTTTTGTACCCTCGAATGTGGCAAAATCTACGGCCTGACCCACATACCACTTGTTGGTTTTGTTATGTGCAGTGTACAACAAATGTATTTTTAAATATCAGTAGATTTGTCATATTTATATAATATTTAACTAAGTGTTACTATTGGTGTCTTCTACGATTATTGTTAATAAAGTAAGGTGCATTGTTAATCTGCATTTTATTTACGCAAATTATCCATTCTTTATCATGATAGAGTATTGTATAGGTAATGTATAGGTTATTTTATAGGAATGTGGGTAGGTGGGTCTTCCTGAATGTTAAGTGTAAATAAAAAATAAATAACCGCAAATAGCAGGTAATGTGTGCGTGCGTGTATATGTGTACATACGTGTATAAGTGTGTATGTGTGTGTGTTAAGCTGCTATGGCTAGAAACCAGATGGCGCCAGGTTCACACTTCCGCTAAAGGGGCCGAAGATTGTTCTCTATTTCCTATATATACAAGTTACTCTATGATGTACACCATTCTGAGATGCAGCAAATAAATAAAAAAAGTTTATTTATTAGCTCGATAGATGGCGCTGACCTGACATGTATCCAAAGATATTATAATATAACAAGATTGCGCACTCATGAGTTACAGCCGAGCCGAGCGAGATAGGCCTATTATGGTGTGCGTCCCTCTCTAATGAGAGAGACGTGAGTGACTACACGATTTGGTTTTGTCGAGGACAATTTAATTTAATTTATAGTTAACCAGATTTGGCTCACGTAGGATTCGAACATCACGCTTCCTAGGGAGCTCTTGTAGCTAAAAGAAACATACATTTAAACATCCGAACTCACTTTCTATTTATAATATTAGTTAAGATGAGGACTCCGCGAGGCAAAGCATTTGCACCACTTATGAGGCAAAAATGTGACAATCGACACATACACATATGCTTTATAAGCATACTTACTTTTGAACCGACTTCAAAAAAGGAGGTTGTCAGTTTGACCTGTATGTAATTATATGAAATGTATGTCTGTATTTCTGATAGGCGTATTTTACTAAAATGGATAGAAATAAAAAGTCCACGTATAATAATAAAAATCTGTTTATTAGTTAGACTATACATTGCTAAACAAAATTTTCTTGCGGATCTTTTGACGCATGGAGGCTTTGTGTCCAATTAATTTTAAAGATGCGTTTTTTGCGTACCTACTTTTTTAACCTTAAATTAAGATACAGATGTTATAATACATTTAATAAGTTTTGTTTCATGCCTATTTTCTGATAAAGTTCTTCTTCTTTTTCTTCTTCCGCTGAGTATTGTGTAATTTTTTCAGATATGAGGTTAAGCCAACCTTTTTTAATTTTTTCATCTTTAGGAAATCTGAAACAATGAAAATTAATGTTTGGGTTAAGTAAGAAAGTAAATTCCAGTCTATAGACTAAAAACGAAATGGACACCCTACTATACGCAAGAATTAAAGTTTGGCTAAATACTTACCTATGAAATGAAAAGATACACCGCTCCGTTTAAATGATTCGCTTTTGCATCCTTTCACACATCAAGTGAGAACCATTTTTATTGATTTAAACGTAATTTTAAAATGATAATTAAGATCCACACACTAACTTTACACACATAAATTAATTTGCCGTCACCATATTGATGATGTTTTTATTTTTATTAAAATTGTCCAGACGCAGTGTTGCATATTTATTATAATTAAAACTACCATAACACCGACTCTTACATTAAAAAAAATTGTTTTTCAAGGTTTTAAATAATACAAATGATATGGACTTTATTATTATCAGTTTAACATTCCTTTTAATTAATTAATAATTTGAAAATTCTCGAGAACAGGAAATATGAATTTGAATTAAGTTCTACTACAACCAAAAATATTTAATGGTGGCAGCCCAGTAGACAGGGATGCAATCCTATTTAGGAGCCTCTCGCTCGGCTCGTTTTTCCGTTTATCGAAATGTCATACGAAAATAAACCTTATTGTAACTGCATAGAATCGAATTGACATTGCTTTTATTTTCATAGTGCACAATCTTGTTATATTATAATATCTTTGCATGTATCCATGTATCTCATCTGGCTGGGGGGCTTTGAAGCCCCCAGTACAGGTTGGCCGACCATGGTCGGCGACCATGATCAATACATCGTACATTGACACTTTTGAACGAACAAGTTAAAAAGGGTCTTTTAAAAGTGTCAATGTACGATGTATTGGTCGTGGTCGCCGACCATGGTCGGCCAACCTGTACTGGGGGCTTAAGATTTCAGGCAATGGCAACATCGACTTCAATATCCGGTAGCCATATTATTTTAAAAAGTTGGTCTTTTCCGTTTTATTTTCGTGAAAATGACGGGCTTTAGTAATAAGGTGAGGTGAAAATTTACGCTTTTTATCTCAAGTTTTAACGTAATTATGTAATATCACATATGTTTTACTGGTGCTTCATGATAAAAATATATTTCAAGCAAATAGTACCATCAGAAGTGAACATAAAATACAAACGTACATTGTACACGTGCTTGAGTCTGTTCTCCCATCGAAAGACAAAATGATTACCTATTGAAAGTGATTTTTCTATAATTTTACGGAGCTTTAGGACGTTGAAACTGCATTCCTCGTGTTATAATTGTGTATAAAGTTAATTCGGAGTGTGTTACTTTTGAGGTTATGTTATGCGGTATATACGTCAGCTTTACTTTCTTCTGTTTCTCTTTCAGGCCATTGTTATTGATGGCCGTGGCCATTTACTCGGCCGCCTGGCCGCAGTTATCGCTAAAGTTCTGTTGGAGGGAAATAAAGTTGTGGTTGTTCGATGTGAACAGCTGAACATCTCCGGCAACTTCTTCAGGTAAACACAGAGTGCATGGTCTTGTCAACTTAATTATTGTCTGTTTACGTGCAGCAAGTAGCAAGTAACAGCGCATGGCCAGCCTAGCGTAGCCTCCCTAGAGCCCCCAGTACAGGTTGGCCGACCATGGTCGGCGACCATGGCTATTACATCGTACATTGACACTTTTGAAAGAACAAGTTTAAAAAGGTTCTTTCAAAAGTGTCAATGTACGATGTATTGGTCATGGTCGCCGACCATGATCGGCCATCGTGTACTGGGGGCATAGCATGACCAACAAAACGCGCTTTATCGCGTTTAGCTGTCAAAAGACAATGGATTTTGACGTTGTCTCGATAAAACGCTATATCATGCGATATTGTATAATAGGTCTTTGAAACCTATGAAATTGCCGTTTTCTATGGGGATATTGTAGGAAGTTGGAATTAGCATACAAAGATATTTGGGGGTTTCTTGGACATGTGAACTCCGAATTCAACGAAACTATCGAGATATGATCAGACAAAATTAATCTAACTATTGCCTATAATCTCATTTAATAAACTGTCTTACACCCAATTGCAGGAAGCTCCATTAAAGTTAAGCTTCATTAAATCTATTGCTGTCACTTTTTATTTCTTGACAACGAAAAGTGACAGCAATAGACTTAATGAAGCATTAACTTTAATGGAGCTTCCTGCAAGTGGGTGTTAGAATAATAAAAAAATCTGTTCAAAGCTGTCAAATTGACGACAACCAAAGAGCGGTACTTTGAAGCAGTTATAACAATTTTAGACGCGTGTTTAATTATTCTTTTCTTAGATGTTTAACATGACGATATACTCTATTTTCGAAACTGTTAATTTTGATATATTAATATTAATTATTATATATATATTAATTAGAGACCAATAAACATGTGAGAAAAAGACTGCAATTTCATATGTAAAGACCTATTATCAAGTTTTGGGCGGTCATGCTAGTCTTACAGCAGGGGAAGCAGCGGCGCGGTTACTGACTAGATTCTATTTACTTAATCACTTGGCAACTTACTTACTATGTTAATGTTTACACGGTTCAACCAAATTAATTCACTTTGGTTGAAAGCCGCAGAAATACAGGCGGCATTGAATGATTCACTTTTATATTATTACATTGTTCAATTTGGTTGCTTCATCCAAAAAAGGCACTAGTGAACTGTGTACTATTGCCATTATAATGCTGACTAACACGTTGGCCAACATTGTTACCAATGCAACATACATTATCTCCTTGGTAAGAACTTAAACATTATTTGCTATAAACAAAATCAGTAGAGTCCGTGCCACATAACTTGGCATTTGTCTGATGTAGCTGATTGTTGTGGACGGTTGGCAATATAAGCCTTATTCCCAGGTCATAATTTTAGTTCCAGATATTGCCACGCGCCAAGTTATGTGGCGTCTACTCTACAGTATGATGAATTGGCGGGTATTTGGCCAGGCCACAATCTTGGCCAACGTGTAGAGCCCGCAGAATGAATTCATATTTTCGTATACCTAGGTCATCTGTCTAATTTGTGGTACCTATATTCATTATTTAGAGCTAAGGTGGTAATTAAGGGTTATTTCTATTCATTGATAAGGCCTAATCAGAGGATGGGCTGTCCTCTGGGTACTTTTTTGTCCATCGATATAGATCTCTTATAAATTGTATCAAATAACGCACACAAGGAACTAAAAGTACTGCGAACAAAAAGTCCGCAAAATTACCGCGGACACCGAGAGACTGGACTGGACAAAACTTCGTGGTAGTCCGCGAAAAAAGGAGCAAACGTAACTAGGCGCAACAACGCACACAACGAACTTTAGTCTGCATTGAGCGCTCAATAGTGAAGTACGTTTCCAGGCAACAAATGACCACACACCATATGCTTTGAGTCCGCGACAAGTCCTCGGAGGACATATTTTGGATGTACAGGGACTTTTTGTCCGCCGGGGACAAAAGTCCCTCGTCTGATTATGCCTTTATTGTTATCACTCTGACCTTAAGATTCTAGTTTTGCTTATAATCATGTTTACAGAAAATTTTATGATGATTATTAATTGGGTAATTTGCGTCTGAATGTCAACAATGTTGTTGTTACTTTTATTCTGAAAATGTTTGTGCTTTTTATACTAAAATGTATTATACATTGTTTAATTTAAATAAGTATTAATATTATTTCAGGAACAAATTGAAATTCATGTCATTCCTTCGAAAGAGGTGCAATGTTAACCCAGCCCGTGGACCATTCCACTTCAGAGCACCCTCCAAGATCCTGTGGAAGACTGTCAGAGGTGAAAATCTATTGATATAAATTGAATTTCACTTTTTTTTTTATAACGTTGAGTGTGTGACCATACTGATTGCATGCTTGTTGTGACAGACCTCTAATCAACGTGAATGTGATACATTGTCTGATGCACTAATTGCTTTATGTAACACTTAGTTCATCAGTTAGTGGGAGCCACATACTCAAGTCAATTGGTTTTACCCTGTTTATAAAAGTAAAGGAAGTACCTACCCCTGAAATAACAGTATGAAGTTTTTATGTTATTTAGCAAGTATTGCTTACTGTAACTAAAGGGGATTTCAAAGTTACTGATTTATTTTATTTATTTAGTGTAGGTAGCACTACTAGCTAGTACTTGCTGTTGCTACAGCAGGATTATGAGTTCAATGTTCTGTAATATGTTCTTATTTCCTCTTTTTACATTAACTACCTCTAATGATTATCCAAATATTATTACCTACATTATTTGATGTATTCATGATAAAACAATATATATGAAGACTTATTAGTCTCCTTTTGCTGCAGACTTTATAATTTCTTAGTCAAAATCAACATAACCTATATAATTACAGGCATGATCCCACACAAGACTGAGCGTGGGAAGGACGCTCTTAGGAGGCTCCGCGCGTATGACGGTTGCCCCCCGCCGTACGACAACCGCCGTCGCGTGGTTGTCCCTGCTGCCCTCCGCGTCTTCTGCCTGAAGTCCGGTCGTAAGGTAATGTGGTTTAATACTAACTAGTTGCGCCGCGCGGTTTTACCTTTACCCGCGTGTTCCCCTTCTCGAGGGGAAGGTTAAGGTATTTATGTAACATCTGTAACACCAACATGAAGCAATCCTTTAGGCGCATTTGGTCCAATGTTTAAAAAAAAATCCAATTAAATTGGTCAGATTCGTTGGTCCAATTCGCGGTTGGGCCAAAATGGTCAATGTTTCCCAAGTTAGGTATATAACGGAATCTATAACGTGGCTAAAGTCCCGCCCGTTAGTTCTGTCGACGTAACAATGTTGATATAGTACATTTATTGTTTGTTTCGTTTTGTTGATTTTTTGTGAAAGGTCAAAACCAATAATTATTTGAAGGAGCTTGAAACACAAGTTATGATTGTAAATAAGTATGAATAATTAATACAGTGCAATATGTGCATAGATTTTGTGTAATATGATTCTGAATGAAAACAATACAATACATATTTTGTTTAATTTAGGAAATACACTTTAAATTCGCGACCAACCAACCACCGCGCGACCAATCGCGAATTGGACTAACTGCGAAATTGGACCAACCGCGAATAATGTGAAATGTACCAATCGCGAATTGGACCAAATGCATGGTCGTTGCACACAAGCTTCTGACATTTCTGGCAAGATTCACAAAAGGACATTTTGTGCCCCAGGGTTGCAAAAATACGTCTTACACTGGACACATCCGATGGCCGGCGCAGTCGAAGCGAGACTAAAGGTCACGCGAAGAGATTTGCAACAGTAATAAAAAAATTAAGGCTGTTAAGTTTTCTAATATACAGAGAAAAATATGCACCTGGGGCATGGCACACGTGTAACGGAGTGTTAACGCAGTTTGTGAAACTTGTCTCCGTATTGCACTGGATGTGCGATATTACTTTCTTGCAAAAATCAGCAGTTCTTTTCTCCTGGTTATGTTTTACAATAAAAACTGGTACATATACCTATTTTTATTATAGGTAGTTAATTCCTCGCGAATAAGAATGTATGGCTCATTTATTGGTTCTTTATATGATACTAGCGGCCGCCCGCGGTTTCACCCGCGTGGTTCCCGTTCCCGTGGGAATATCGGGTTAAAATATAGCCTATGTCACTCGGGAAGACTGTAGCTTTCTAACGGTGAAAGAATTTTCTAAATCGGTCAAGTACTTTTTGAGTTTATTCGTTACATGCTAAAATACAAATCTCTCTTTATAATATTAGTTATGACAAACTGAACCATTCTAATTAAGAAATTATCATGAAAATTATACTTTGCAAAAACTACAGGCTGTAGATGTTTTATGTATTCTAATATCCATGTTCTAAATGATGTATCATTTTGGGTAATTTGCGACTGAAATACCATGTTGCTTAATTTTATTATCTGATTCATAATATCATATATTACTCCAACTTAATATTTTATTTATAACTATGTTTTAACCCTCGATTATCATCATTGCAGTATTGTCACGTCGGCCGCCTGTCGCACGAGGTAGGCTGGAAGTACCGTGAAGTTGTCCGGAAACTTGAGGACAAGAGAAAGATCAAGGCTGTCAAACGTGTTGCGTACGAGAGGAAACTTAAGGTACTTATGCTTTTCAAACTAGTTTAATGCTAATCTTAATCAAAGCATAAGCTGAGTCCTGTTTCAAGTTAGAATCTCTCAGTGCTTAGATATTCTAATTTGAAACAGGACTGACAGACAGGACAGGATTTCTAAGTAAAACATACTATATAGTTTCAAAATACTGAACGAAAGCGAACAATTTTATTGAAATTATCTAGGTTTTGAAGTGATGATTGATAACTTACCTACATTATTTGAGGTTGTATGAAAAGAAACTTTATCTGATCTCTTTTACGTATTTATAACAATAAAATATCGTGGTTGTGCAATAATAAATTTATTCATGGCTCATTGTCATTTCAGAAAATTACCAAGGACGCCGGCCAGAAAGTAACAAAAGCGACGGCGCCCTTCACAGCAGTTATCCAGTCGTACGGCTACAACTAGCACTAAGTGAATTTTATAAAAATAAACCTTTGGTTGCCCAAAACTAACTACTTTTATTGAATTTCACCCCTATGAACTAGACCTATTGGTGCTTCTTTTGTGCATCTACACGGCAGTTGCTTTTTGTTGAAAATTTTATAACATGTTACAGTAGACTTTTTTAAGGTGGTTCGATGATCTCAGTAGCGCCACCAATGGAAATAAATAAATTACATTTTATTTAAGGCTTAGAATAAGAATTTCGGTTATTGTGCGCAAATAAAAGAGTAAAATACTTTTTATAAATATACTTTTAAGAACTCTAGCAATAAGTCGTGAATCATAATTAGAGATCGGATAATCGGATGCATATTTACCTAAAGTTGAGGTGTTGGCTGTTATGGAATGCACTTTTGTATCGAAAAATCCCGGGATTTCGGAATGGACAAATATAGTGTTTTGGTTATATAGAATCAAATCTGGTAGGTACCTATTTACTTATATTCAGATGTTGGCTAAAATGGAATGCACTTTTTGTAAAAAAAATATATCTAAAAATAATAACTCCTTTATAATTTTATATTTCTTCACATAATTTTCCAAGTTTCGAAACATATCTCAAACGAATAAGAAATTATAAAAAAAAACCATTCAAGTTCTTCATTATTAAAGTAAAACAACATCAACAAAATCCCGCGCTCAACTAACAGTAGTACCTGTACCTACCTATCGTATTAAAGGACTATGTTAGTTGAATGTTTAGGATACACAGTATCTATGTAACTTCACTGCCTCCTACCACACCTACCTATCGTAGGACTAAGTTAGTTGAATGTTTAGGATACACAGTATCAATGTAACTTCACTGCCTCCTACCACAAACGTAACTCATTGGCATACTTAAAGTTGCAAGTATGTACGTACCTAAACGTCATATTTTGGTGTACACCTACGAAACATACACCAATCGACAGAGAAAACATTTTTAAACAACACATAATTTTTGACAAAAAGTCTTAAATGATGTACTTTTTGAAATATTTCACTTTGAATGTGTATAATAAAACTTAGTATGCCATTAGTAACTTGGCATTTTTAGGTAGGTACTTGGAACTTTAGGTATGCCAGGCTCCATATAAAAAAGTTGGAATCTTTTGAGTGGCTATCAGGTATTGGTAAGTATTGTAACTAGGATTTGTTGTATTGTCATTGGCGTTGTCAATAGAAATGGACAATTCACGCGCAGCGTTGCATTGCAAGATCTCCATAGCTCGGCTTGTACAGTACGCGCTAAATAACTTGGCGGCTCTGAAGTTCACGTGGAATGCTGCGCAGTAGACGAATACAGGTGTACCCGGCGTAAGATTAGAAACTACGTAACAGATAAATCCCTCTATCTATATAAAAGCTAAAATATCTACGCTATATTAGCCTACAAAAACCACTGCAGAACCGCTGCAAGAAGAAACGTACCTATTTTACGGACGCGCTCCAAGAATCGAGATTCCCGCGTACTTCGCGAGAGTACGTCATCGAGCGAAATTGTCAAGCAAGGTTGTACAAAGAACATAAATTAAACAAAATGGCTGAAGTTAAATAAATTTTACTATTTATGAATAATGCAATGGAGTGAATTAAATGTGCTATATTTTATAAAATTATCTATATTTTTTATTCCATCTTTGAACTCACGGTTAATAAATTTTAGTGGCGAAAATATTCTGAAGCGTGTCAACAATTTACAATAATTTAACCATAGGTACTTACAAGCTTACAAGGTAAGGATTGTTTTTACAAAGTAATTTAAATGTATCGATATATATTTGGAAAATTTTGGACAATTTACAACATTTTTATATAAAATTTTGAACACCGTTCTGTAATTTTACCAAAACCGTTTTGCGATACAAATATGGCCAAATCTGGGGATTACAGTCAAGTCATCAAGGTCAGATTTCAGTGACCAAACCATAGTGATAGATAGTGATTAAAGTTATAGTAACCGAGGTACCGAGGTAATATTTACGCCAAATCAGGATATCATAAGCTCACCTTTGTACGTTTCAATGAAGGATATTTAAAGTACTTTTTTTTTTTTTTTGGCTTGGCTCGCACGGTTTGTGCATTTGCCACTACGAGTAAAGGTAGGGAAACCAATTTTATTACTATAAATAAAAAGTTAAAGGAACGGAATTTGGAAAACAGGGTATGGATCAGGTTTAGGTGGTAGTAATGTATATACAATAAAAATTAATGGATACACTACATAAACATATGTATAGGTACTTGGAGTTAGGAAATAATTTAAACTTTAATATTATTAATGATTAAAAAAGTTGATAGCAAATTGTAAATATCTAAATTTATAGAGGTCAATAAAGTAGGGATTGATGTAGGAAGAGGGACACGGAGGACTATGAGGGAGTTTATAAATGAGGAACTGTCACGGAGGGGGCATGCAAAAAAGATATGGTTTAAATCTTCCTCACAAGCACCACAAGCACATAAACCGCTATTAATGATCCCAAGTCTTGCAAGGTGAGAGGCTGTGCAGACATGACCCAAGCGCATTCTTATTAAACTGGAAGTTGCAAGCTTAGACAGTTTTAATTTAGTGAACCATACTTTAAGAGGTATTCTTTGTTGTATACATTTATAATAATGACCTTTACGTAAACTCGAAATATTCCAAAGGTTTTCCCAGGCGTTATATAAATGATCTTTAGGAAGTGAGAGAAGGTCAGACACGACATTTTTGTAAGGAAAGTTATCACCGCTGTCTACTGCATCTTTCGCAAATTTGTCTGCTATCTCATTGCCGCGAATGTTATGATGGCCAGGTATCCACACCAAAAGAACATCTAGATTTCTTAATTTGCAATTTAATAGGATTTTCCTGGACTCTATTACATAAGAACAATTATTTGTACCTGACCAAGGAAATTTCTGCAGTGCTTGTAAAGCACTTTTCGAGTCAGTAAAAATAACAGACTTACTAAGTTTGGTAAGAAGGATGTATTCTAGGGACTTTAAAATTCCAAAACATTCTCCGGAAAAAACTGATGTTTCAGGAGGTAATTTTATTTTTTGATGTAAGTTATATTGTTGATGATAAACAGCTACCCCGATCATACCTGAAACTGGGTGTTTGGAAGCATCACAGTATATGTAATGCCTATCTGCCCAGTCCCTATCGACAACAAAGTTCAGGTTAGCGTTAGCATTAGGGTCATTCTTTAATGTTTCAAAATTATAATGTACTACTGGGGAAATGACAAGAGCTTCGTAATTGATAGAAAATATTGGAAGAAACTGAGAGCGGTGAGTGGGAGCTTGAAGTGAAGTAAATTTACGAAAGCTTATAATAGAGCACGGAGGAGACTTGTGGGACCAATAAGACGAGTATTCTATTTTGTCTGAAAGAGAAGAAAGTTTTTGATAAAGTGGATGATTATAAAATTGAAGGGCTTTAAAAATAAATTTATCGCACAGAAACTGTCTACGAAGTTTTAGAGGAGGGTCTACAGATTCAACTTGTAGCGCATTAATGGGACTAGACCTCATGGCTCCTGTTACGATACGCAAAGCTTTAGATTGAATGCTATCTAACTTAGATAGACTTACTACACTACATGGTTCTAAGAAATAAGTACCGTAATCTAGAATGCTTCTTATAATAGCATTATACAATAATTTCAATGTAAATGGATGGGAACCCCACCAAACTCCACAAAGACATCGCATTATGTTTAACAAACGTTCACATCTAGCCACGACATAATAACAATGTGATAAACCTGTCAGTTTAGAGTCTAGTAGGATACCTAAAAATTTGACTTCATTATTTTCAGGGATTTGTTGATTGCTATACAAAACTGTATATGGCGGAGGCAAACGCATTCTAGAAAATAAAACGGCGTTACTTTTGCTTACACTAAGACTCAAGGAATTATTATCTAACCATAATTTAAGAAATTTTAAAGCAAAATTTAGCGATGAACTTATTTTTTCTACAGAACGTCCTGAAACATACAGAACTAAGTCGTCTGCGTACTGTAAAATATTGGCTTTACCAGCGATGTGAAATTCTAGGTCAGAGGTATATATATTATAAAGAAGTGGGCTCAGCACCGAACCTTGGGGCAGTCCCTTCCAGGTTAGCCTTGTTTTAACATTGGACTCGCCTATTTCGACTTGTAATTGCCTCCCCGAAAGAAGATTATGGATAAAATTGCAGAAAATAGGAGGCACTTTTAGTTTATGAAGTTTAGTATTTAAAATATTAAGATCAACATTATCATAAGCAGAGGAAATATCTAGGAAGACAGCAAGCATGGATTCATTATTTGAAAAAGCCAATCTCACATCTGTAATAAAAATCCCTAAGCTGTCCATGGTACTTTTTCCTTTTCTAAATCCATATTGACTTGGAGATAGTAAACCCTCACTTTCTACATACCATTCTAATCGATTTTTAACTAAATGTTCGGCTAATTTAGAAAGGACTGAGGCAAGAGCTATGGGTCTGTAAGAGTTAGGGTCTAACGGAGGTTTATTTGTTTTTAGAATAGGAATAACTTCGTATATTTTCCATGAGGTAGGGATTACACCAGAACTCATTATGGAGTTAATTATATGCAAAAAGTAATTAAGACTTGCATCACTCAGATTTGAAAGAAAGGAATAAGGAATACCATCGTTACCTGGGGCAGAATCCCTTACACACGCTAACACACCTTTCAATTCCACTAGAGAAAAAGGAGAATCAAGGCTGGTTAGATCACCTGCCGGTGATTGAAAAGGAATGTGAGATGATGAGATGGACATTCGTGGAACAAAAGGAGGTGCTAACCTATCTAAAAAATTATCTGCTACAGTTTCATCAAGATAGTGTGGCACTGTTTCCTTAAACGCAGATCTAAACCTACGAATATTTTGCCAAATTACTGATGGAGAAACGTCAGGGGACAGCGATGAGCAAAAATGTCTCCAACCATCCCATTTCTTTTTTTTTATTAATTTACGGGTTTGGTTATTAATTAGGGTAAGGTTATTAAAGTTTTCTGATGTGGTACACTGTTTATATTTTAATTCAGCCTCTTTCCGTTGCCGCACTGCTACAGTACATTCATTATCCCACCAGGGGGGAGACGGAATGTTATATCGTTTTTTAGTCGGGAATGTTTCGTTTGCAGCGTCTAACATGGCTAGTGCAAAAGCATCAGCACACGTCGATGAATTATTTGTATGAATATCGGGGAGAATGGATAATTTCCGCTCAACTCGCTCACTAAACGTTTTCCATCTGTCACTGTCAATGTCATTAATAATTTTGTATTTTAATCTTGGTGGGCGTCGGGATTGTGTTTTGATAATTGTTTTAGGCAGAGTTATTATTATGGGATAATGATCACTATCGAAAGTGGAGGGCAGAGTTCTCCAGGTCAATGTGGATGCTAAACTAGGAGTAGTTATCGAGAGATCTGGGGCACTGATTCCTTCATGTGGTTTAGTACGTCGAGTTGCAACGCCTGTATTCAAGATGCAGAAGTTATTAGAATCCAAGATATCTAATATTCTAGAGCCGTAGTGACTAGAATTGGTGCTACCCCAAGCTTGATGCTGAGCATTAAAGTCCCCCAAAATTAGAATTGGTTTTGGAAGTTGTGAAATAATAGATACAGCTATTATAGAAAAATCAATGTTATGGTTTGCAATAGGAATGTGGTGAAAAGGAACTGTATCATGTATTAATAGAGCAACACCAGCATAGCCATCAGTTCTATCTTCTCTTACACATAAATATTGAGAAACTTTAAAGTTATAACCCGGCTTCAACCAGGTTTCTTGGTGTCCATCGTTCCAGCAGCGCCACGGTCTCCGATTTGCTTGAAAAAAATACACCATGCAGGCCAATTTTTTACCAGTCGGGAAAAAATACGATTGATTTTTTCCCCCCACTGGATCCGAGGATATACGGGGATTTCTGTGGCGCTGCTGGAACGACGTCGTCCTGGCAGCGCCCCGCTATTTCTCATTAATTACAAAAGCTATAATAGATCTAATAAGACACATATTTTTGGCTTTTTTTTCCATTTCACATAAGCTAATGTCCACCTGTAAATGTCGACAGATTCAGGAGTAATCGTAGGTCACTTGGGGCGCTGCTGGGACGACGTCGTCCCAGCAGCGCCACGGCCGAATCTCAGCAATTCGATTTTTTTACTGAAAACAGTGTGCCTGTATATTTAGTTCCTTCATCATAGGGTACGGAAAAAATTGAATTTCTACATTTCATCATGGAATAATGATTTTATAGGCATCGAAAAATTATAACCTAAAAAAAAATTTTTTTTGCTCTAACGCCTTTAATTGATGTATTAAATAGCATTTGCGCATTCTTTTATCTTCCTATAAAGGGAAAAAAATAAACCACTCTCGCAGCATTAACTATTCCAGAGAAATCCTAGGTTTAGATTGTGTTCCTACATTTAGGCATCGTTCCAGCAGCGCCACACCCAGTACAGCATGATCCAGGGCACCTGTCACCAAACTGAGCATGCCAATATTTACTACTACCATAGCGAACACGGGAAAAAATCTGATAACGAGTATAACACAGCGAATTTCCGAGAAATAAGCCTTTGATTCAATATGCCATACAATTGGTACATTCGAGTAGAAAAGTTTTATTTAAATTCTTTTTAGTGCCACAAACTTGGGGGCTTTAAGCCCCCAGTACAGGCTGTCCGATCATGTTGGCCGACCATGATGGGCCATCGTGTACAGGGGCGGTTTGCGTGTGATTGCCGTCTGCGAGCAACGCAAACCGCCCCTGTACACGATGGCCCATCATGGTCGGCCAACATGATCGGCCATCCTGTACTGGGGGCTTCATACTTCATGTTTACCGGGCTTGTCAAGCATTGCATTGCATCATTGGGGCACAATATCGGTATCGCTATGCGGATCGCAGCTCAGCATTATGGTGCAAATAATGCAATGCAAGCAAAGTAATATTAACGTAATATAGAACGTACGAGCCAAAAAAAACGTTGGCCATTTGTTTCCACATGCCATAGAGAAAGGTTAACCTATGGAGTGTAGGATAGAAGCATGATAGAAGTGGGTAAACCACATTATCCATCATAGCCTGACAAGGAATAGAGTCTAATTTTCTAGCGTAAGCTACATTGTCATAAAAAATATCTAATGCGGTTTTTCTTGAGCTTTATTCCAATAGCATAAACATCTTTTTGCTTTGCACAAATGAGCTGCTATTCCAACCATGCCTAATTTTACAGACTGTAGTGTCATATAGTGACATGACAATGACAGTACAGTTACCTTTGAATTGTAGAGTTATTTGGGCGGTAATTTAGGGCCGTTTATTTATTTATCTGTCGTTGTTAAAAAGTAAATTTCGTATTTGGACGCATTTTGAGAAGAGAGGGGGAACTGGGGGCCACGTGCAAAACTTGTAAAAGAAAAATAAAACTTGTAAAAAGAAAATAAAGCTTTGTGGAAACATAGGTACGGTCGGCTGCACTACAGACTACACAAAACTGTCAAATTCTCCAATCGACTTTCAACCTTAACTCTGGAGCATTAAGTTCAAAACCGTTTGTAGATATTTGACATTTTGTGGTAGTCTGATGTGCAGGCGACTGTACCTAACAAATCTTCGAGATCATTTAAAGAGACTACACTGCATATCAGATAACTCTGAGGAGCCTAGTATAAGTTTAGGATTCTGTGTTCTCATAAAATTAAGACAATTTCATTTCAAATAAATCCGTTAATTAAATTTTTATCGCTCTTATTATTCGACGTAGGTATATAGTGATTGTTGCCGGATAATCGATTCCGAATCGATTAATGAGCAATTTTCTGAGGCTATTTAAAAAAAAAGCTTCCAAATGCTTCACTAGATGGCGTTGAACGAAGTATGTACATGGTATACTTTGGTATGAATCATATTTAATTTATTTACTTTAAAAAACCCAAAGGAAACTAAAAATAAATTAAATAAGTACTGATAGGTACTACTGTGAGGAACAGAAACGAAATAGGTAAATTTAAAGATTAAGGTAAATAAATAACATCTGTCTGACGTTCCGTTTTACGTAACAAAAGTCGCGTCAAAGTAAAATTTATAACGTTCCGTTCCTTCTAACTGCATAGGTGGGACAGCGCCATCTAGTGAGCGAGCTTTCAGAAAATCACCCATTGTATTGTAGATTATTTTTGGGGCTCAAATAATCTAAGTATCGATTACCCAATCAAAAGTATCTGACGGGACCAAGTTAATGTTGTACCGAGCTCGGCCGAGTACTGTGTTTACATGTACCTAGTATTCGGCCGAGCCGAGAGTACTTGTCTCCCCACTCTACTCGGTAGGTGTAATCAGGCTATGATGGATGATGTGGTTTATCCACTTCTATCATGCTTCTATCCTACACTCCATAGGTTAACCTTTCTCTATGGCATGTTGAAACAAATGGCCAACGTTTTTTTTGGCTCGTACGGTCTTTATTACGTTAATATTACCACAGTTAACTTTTCATACAGTAGGCCGACGGAGACGTCTAGACAGGTCAATCGTGCGGGGCTTGCGGGGTGAGACGGGGGAGTGGTTGTCCCGAGTTACATACAACGCCGTTCATAGTAACTCGGGACAAGTCTTCCAGAGCTATCACGTCTTTATCGTTATAATTTTTTTTAAATTATTATTATGGTGCATACGACAAGTAGTGTGAGTGCGTGCAAATCTTATGAGAAATCAATCTTATCTTAATTTTATGAGAACACAGAATCCTAAACTTATACTAGGCTCCTCAGAGTTATCTGATATGCAGTGTAGTCTCTTTAAATGATCTCGAAGATTTGTTAGGTACCTATGTTTCCACAAAGCTTTATTTTCTTTTTACAAGTTTTATTTTTCTTTTACAAGTTTTGCACGTGGCCCCCAGTTCCCCCTCTCTTCTCAAAATGCGTCCAAATACGAAATTTACTTTTTAACAACGACAGATAAATAAATAAACGGCCCTAAATTACCGCCCAAATAACTCTACAATTCAAAGGTAACTGTACTGTCATTGTCATGTCACTATATGACACTACAGTCTGTAAAATTTGGCATGGTTGGAATAGCAGCTCATTTGTGCAAAGCAAAAAGATGTTTATGCTATTGGAATAAAGCTCAAGAAAAACCGCATCAGATATTTTTAGGCTAGAAAATTAGACTCTATTCCTTGTCAGGCTATGATGGATGATGTGGTTTACCCACTTCTATCATGCTTCTATCCTACACTCCATAGGTTAACCTTTCTCTATGGCATGTGGAAACAAATGGCCAAAGTTTTTTTTGGCTCGTACGTTCTATATTACGTTAATATTACTTTGCTTGCATTGCATTATTTGCACCATAATAATGCTGAGCTGCGATCCGCATAGCGATACCGATATTGTGCCCCAATGATGCAATGCAATGCTTGACAAGCCCGGTAAACATGAAGTATGAAGCCCCCAGTACAGGATGGCCGATCATGTTGGCCGACCATGATGGGCCATCGTGTACAGGGGCGGTTTGCGTTGCTCGCAGACGGCAATCACACGCAAACCGCCCCTGTACACGATGGCCCATCATGGTCGGCCAACATGATCGGACAGCCTGTACTGGGGGCTTAAAGCCCCCAAGTTTGTGGCACTAAAAAGAATTTAAATAAAACTTTTCTACTCGAATGTACCAATTGTATGGCATATTGAATCAAAGGCTTATTTCTCGGAAATTCGCTGTGTTATACTCGTTATCAGATTTTTTCCCGTGTTCGCTATGGTATGTAAGGTTGTGAAATTCACAGTCATAATATTAATTATTGTTTTGAGTATAAGAATTACCATAAAACATTACTTATTTCGTTATTAATTCAAAAATATTATCGGCAATTGAATATTAGAATAAAATTTGAAGTGTCCGAAAAAGGAGGTTTCATTGCCTCAGCGACGCGCCATGCGCAGAAAAAAAAAAAAAAAAAAAAGTAATATGGCGGGAGTTGAGTTGTTGGTACGGAGTGTTATCACAGTGTTATGCAGCGTTTTGTCTCAAAAATAAGTTGTTTAATGGATTAAACAGAGATAATAAGTTATTGAATGAGTTTCATTACGGAGTCTTCTTACAATTCAGAAGTGGGACGTCACCGCGTAAGTAACAGCCGATGTATAAAGTTTCTATGTACCGCTTGGTTTCAAAAACATAATCGAACAATTTTTCATCGTAATCCTTGTTATTATTATTTCTAACATTTAATTCATGTTCAGTTCGATCCTGAGCATGTTGTCAATAATATGATAAGTTAAAAATAAAAATTAATTTTGTTGTGTTTTATAATTTTATTGCTTTTTAATATGTATTGATTTTGACAAAGTTACTGAGGCACTCAGCCTTAACATTTTATTTTCAATTTTAACTTTTTTTTTTTTAACTTGCTTTTACATTATTATTATGCATTATCAGTTTTACATTTATTGTTTTTGTTCTTTAAAAATAACTTACACGAATATAAATGATAATTCGCAATTATAATAAAAAAATTAGGATGCACCAATTTCTAAATTAAATCCACAATATAAATAAATAAATAAATAACTTCTAACATTCACATCAATTATCTAAGCCCATTTTAATTTCATTATGAAACTGTATCATGGAAAACTTGATAACGGATAAATATACTTAAATACTTTTTGTTTGTAAATACATACTTAATATACCTACATAATAAACACCCAGACCAAGACAAATACATGTTCATGCACACAAATATTTGTCTTGTTCGGGATTCGGGAATATGAGTCACAAAAACTGACTCACGGTAAAATATACCACGAAAAGCATCTAAAATTGATTTTATTTCTTTACCGAGGACCAATGGAAGAAATAAACGTCGCCGCCTTGCCACGCCCGTGGCGAAAGGGACCAGGCGTGGGCGTCGTCGTCGACTGCAGCACACACCACCGCGCAGTCGGAGTGTGTCTCGCCGTTCTATTCGTCGCATCGTGATGGAGATAGGATGCCGATTCTACGGGCTTCAGGAAGATACCATCAGGAGGAATTCAAGCCTTCAAATCACCGGGAGTTTGCGAGGAAGAGCCTGTCACGCAGCCGAAACTCCAGATCGCGTTGCAACCGCAGCTCAAGTTTACGCGAAGGGGAAAGGCGTCAACTGCGAGGGAGCCCTCGCCACGTGAAGCAAGACAATCAACAGGAGCGTGACTTCGAGCTTCGTGCGGACCACTCGGAGCAGTAGGGTCGGGTCGGGAACCGGTGGCTCAGTCGGGTACAATGACTCGCGACGATATTTCCTATAAAGAATAACTCTATATAAATGTCATTCTTATTTATTGGTAGCGTTTGACAGCCAAACATGTACAAACCAATGATCCGGCCGCTCCGGCGCCGTTCAGTGGTGATACGTGTATGTATTTGTGCTTAGCTTGAAAAAATACTATTCAAGGTTGGTACTCCCAACGTTTTCTTCATAATTTGTGTGTCCGAAAAAACCGAGCCACTGTTGCCAATCCTACCCTACCTATTGGAGGAGACAGCCAGGAGCCAGGACAGCGAGCCGATGGATGTTCACCGCTAAAAGAAACAAGACGACAGTGCAGATCGAGGCTCTAGCTAGCAGGTTATGTACCTAGTCCTTTATTTTGTTCTATAGACGTTTTTAAAATAATTCAATGATGGCAACATGGTTCTACGTCACAAGTGCAAGATAAAGTGCCCCTACCTATAGCAAGTTTGATTCAAAAGATATTCTGTCAGAGTTTAATTTTTCAGTCAATCATTAATGTATGGATGTATGATTGAAAATGTGAAGGAATGTGCATTAGTCTACGGTTGGGACAAAAAAAAACAATATAGGTACATTTTTCAATGCTAAAATTCCAAGGATTTACCAAAACAAAATGATCAAAGTTTAAACAACATTACTAGTTTACGTGGCCCGAGTTAAAAAAAACAAACTTGTTAAAGCCTTCCCTTGCTATCACAACTATGGCCAATCTTTCGAGGACATGCTGTAACAGAAAAGTAGGTTTAACTTTTGCTTTGCCTCATGACGAAACCCGAGCTATACAACTACTATATTATTTTGAACGGCAACCTTCTGATTTTGCGTTAATGTCATCAGTTAAACGTTTGCGTTAGGCATGGAAATGATTGCTACTTTAAACCATTTTCACGTGATCATTAAGATTCACCAAAATCATTTGAATTCACCAGTGATTTATCATAAGTAATCGTATCATATCGTCGTTGCACTTGCTTCTATTGCTACTTGAAATTATTGTGATTACATTATTCACAGGTAATGATTTTATATGATTGCCACTGTGTAGCCTACATGATAACATGTATTAATTTGAATAAAATTAAATAAATTTGAATAAATAAATAAAATAAGCCGTTGAAAATAATATAACGATTTGTAGCAGTTTATGTGTAAGAAAGTAGCAGATGTGATTTCTGATTGCATTAAATCACATGTGGTTCATTATTTTGATCCATGCCTAGTTCGCGTAAAATATACAAATTTCGACTTCTTCAAGTTATTTTGAAAAAAATGTGACTATCGTGGGTTCTACATCTACACTACAGCCAATCGGCTTAATTAAATAAATTAATTCTGAACAATGTAGGTAGGTAGGTACAATGTATTGAATATTTGAAAAACATTACAAATTCATTAAAACTATGTTTACACATTCTAAAAAGGTATGAAGTCGGTTAAATAGTACTTAAGTTATAAAATCAAGTGAATTTTAAATAAAATTATTAAAATAAATGTCAATAATAAATAAAATTTAAAATAAATACATAAATCAAAATGACAACCTGATTATTATATAAATTAATGACCAAACAATTGAATAATAATGTTAAAAATATATAATCATTTAGACACATTTAATTAATTCATATTAGATTGTTACCATCAAAACTACTCTTATCATGAGAGTCTATGGCTGTTCTCTTTCTTTTATGACTTTTATGGGTGCATAAACAATAAAGTAAATTCATGTGCACTGCACGTGTTCTTGTATTGTAAATATTACGTTAATCGTAACTTCAATCACTAATCTCATGAACTCAGTGCAGATATCTATATCTACCATAATTCTGATATTACGTCCAAACATTTGCGTACCTACTCTGAAGGGGACAGCAAAACTCGTCAATGAAAGTGTAGAAAGTGTAACATGTCGTACTTTTGTGTACTATGTATAGAACATAAATAAAAAAAATAAAAACAATATTATATAAATACTTATTCCTAAAAATTTGATGTTAGAAATATTACAGGTCTTTGTAAAATAGGTTTCTAGCGATAAATTCTAATCTTATAGAATAAACAAACAGTATAGGTACCTATTAGTAGTGATGAATGCATATAAAATGTGCCTAATATTTTGTTTTTGTCCAATCTAATCGTTATTTTCTAATGAAAATAAAAATAACAAAGGGTTTATAGTTAAACTTGTATACTACACGGACAACATAAGAACAAATCTAAACCTGACGTTAGTCATGTATCCCGAACCCAAAATTCAACCTAATGATAATAATAATAAAATATTTATTTCACAAAACCACTATAGTTTATTTTAATTCCTTTATAAGTATAGTCCTGTCAAAACATGAAAAGAAATATTACTCAAAACTGTAAAATTACCTATTTGTCTTAGGTTCAAAAATAGTTAAATTACATTTACAGTCATAATTTATTATAATGAAAGTACCTAACTAAAATTAGGTATCAGTTTCATCACAATACAAAGTTTACTGCATTTCCCATAGCATAATATTAACATAGATTCGGTGAATTTACAAACTACGATACTTACTTTTTATTATTTTTTTCATAGCACTTAATTTCAAGTTTAATACCGGTTAATTAAAAGATTTTTTATTCTATAGCTTTTACGTCTCAGTTTTACAACAATTTCAGAATAAGCATTTTCTATTTTTCATTATAAACGTCTTAGGCACAATTTTTCCCGTAAGTCTTACTCTGTAAGTACAGAAATATTAGTGAACATTTCAAAATGATAAAGCAACAACAAAAAAAATAGGGTCACTTAACCAAAAAAATGTTGTTTAATATAAATAAAGTTAATGCATAAACTATAAGGCTATCATAAACTTTAAGTATACCTGCTTATAAACTCCATCATTTATTAAGGCATATTATTATGGGCTAATTACAGAGATATAAGAAAATTGTAATATAATTGCAGGATAAAAAAATAAGCAGTTTATTCAAGGTAATGAATTGCAAAGGGAATGCATGGAAATAATTTAGAATGAGGTGTTATTATATTTTAAAGAAACAAAATTAACAGAAATATACTCTTCATGTACACTTAGCAGGAAAAAAATATAGGTATCAGATGAATAATAAATATTTTGTTTCGACTCTTTTATCATCTTGCGGTGGTGTAAGCACCTGTTTCCAGGGTGCCGCTTTCTCAGAGGTCTCGGGTTCGATTCCCGGTCGAGTAAAATATGTTGGAAGCTACCTTCTTGTATTTGGGTGCAATACCCGTCGATGTTCCCAATTGCATAACACAGGGGCTTAAGCTACTTAATTTGGGGTTGGATCTTTTTATGTGATGGTGATGGATTATAAATATTGGAATATTTATAATTATTTGTTACCTTTTTTTTATATCCACAGACTATATTAATGTCCTCGAATGTTCAATTGGTGATTTTTAATTTCCCTGACTTTTACACAAAAATATGACTTTAGACCCTTAAACTGTTATAGAAATAGGGTTATAGAGAGAATTTATTCACCATTAGCCATTATTGTTCGGTAATGGTAATAGCAGCTGACGAGACCATGAGACCATGGATTCTCATAGCCTCTCCCAGGTTAGGTAACGATAACAGTAATTCTAATAATAAAAGTGACGATGATTTATCTAGTGGAATCTGATTTATGTATGCATAAAATAATGTTAAGTGAATAATCACTTAACAATCACATCTTGTGATGTTAATCTACATAAAGAACGAGTGATTGCTTGCTGTTTTTCTTCTTGTTTCAGGTTAAGCACGAGACCACGTGAGCGAGCGGGTTCGTGACTTGGCCTTGATAGAGATGATGAGATGGACGGTCATGAGACTTCGTGAGCGAGCGGGTTCATGTCCGTCCTAAACAGAGATACCTAAGCACGAGACTTCGTGAGCGAGCGAGTTCGTTGCTGGGTTTGATAATGAGAGATAAGCGCGAGACCACGTGAGCGAGCGGGTTCGTGACTTGAGTTTAACAGACAAGACTTGTGAGCGAGCAAGTTTGTTCTGTAAATATTATTTATAAGTTGACGATGATTTATATAAAAGCTATTGATTCATAAAAGATGATGATGATTATTTAAGTATGTATATTATATTTAGTAATATAATTGTATAAAAATTAGTTTCATTGCTTAGTTTCTTCTTTATTTCATTTAGAATAATTACTAAATGATGATAATTGATAATATACTGATTGCTTGTTGTAATTATACATATAAATGTTATTTGAATTTGTATAAATTGATTGTTAATATTGGCATAGTATAATTTTTAACCCAGATCACTAGGTAGGTAGTCGTGAAAAAAAATATACCCGCCGAGACGTTTCTTGCTCGTTCTTTTACTCGAGATGGGTCGGATAGGGTTGGAATGAGCGTAAACTTAGTAATAAGTCTCCTCTTAATTCATGTGATCTGTAACTGTATATTGTATGGTACTACGGCCACACAACTCAACTAGCCGAGTGTAAGGTTAACAAACAGAGGCGTGTATGAGGACATACACGATGTCAGGACGGACGAGTGTAAGGTTGTGAAATTCACAGTCATAATATTAATTATTGTTTTGAGTATAAGAATTACCATAAAACATTACTTATTTCGTTATTAATTCAAAAATATTATCGGCAATTGAATATTAGAATAAAATTTGAAGTGTCCGAAAAAGGAGGTTTCATTGCCTCAGCGACGCGCCATGCGCAGAAAAAAAAAAAAAAAAAAGTAATATGGCGGGAGTTGAGTTGTTGGTACGGAGTGTTATGCAGCGTTTTGTCTCAAAAATAAGTTGTTTAATGGATTAAACAGAGATAATAAGTTATTGAATGAGTTTCATTACGGAGTCTTCTTACAGGTAGTAGTAAATATTGGCATGCTCAGTTTGGTGACAGGTGCCCTGGATCATGCTGTACTGGGTGTGGCGCTGCTGGAACGATGCCTAAATGTAGGAACACAATCTAAACCTAGGATTTCTCTGGAATAGTTAATGCTGCGAGAGTGGTTTATTTTTTTCCCTTTATAGGAAGATAAAAGAATGCGCAAATGCTATTTAATACATCAATTAAAGGCGTTAGAGCAAAAAAAATTTTTTTTGAGGTTATAATTTTTCGATGCCTATAAAATCATTATTCCATGATGAAATGTAGAAATTCAATTTTTTCCGTACCCTATGATGAAGGAACTAAATATACAGGCACACTGTTTTCAGTAAAAAAATCGAATTGCTGAGATTCGGCCGTGGCGCTGCTGGGACGACGTCGTCCCAGCAGCGCCCCAAGTGACCTACGATTACTCCTGAATCTGTCGACATTTACAGGTGGACATTAGCTTATGTGAAATGGAAAAAAAAGCCAAAAATATGTGTCTTATTAGATTTATTATAGCTTTTGTAATTAATGAGAAATAGCGGGGCGCTGCCAGGACGACGTCGTTCCAGCAGCGCCACAGAAATCCCCGTATATCCTCGGATCCAGGGGGGGGGGAAAAAATCAATCGTATTTTTTCCCGACTGGTAAAAAATTGGCCTGCATGGTGTATTTTTTTCAAGCAAATCGGAGACCGTGGCGCTGCTGGAACGATGGACACGGTTTCTTGGAGTGCAACAACAACAGGTTTATGCACATTAATAAGATGTAGTAAATAATCACTTTTTTTTTAATTAACACTGCGACAATTCCACTGAAGGATTGTTGACAGGTGATCCATTATTGATATTGGTGTTAAAGAGTTGACTAATACTTTGTACAGCAGCGTTGGACGGTTCAGACATATTCTTTGTTAGTAAATTAAGTAAAACGATAATCAGGTCTCTAGTTGACATATTAGCTATGGAATTATTATTTTCATTTATTGTGCCAATGGATGGCAAGGGTATGTCATAATCTTTAGTTAAGGCAGCATGTGTATATTTGTCATATCCTATACTATGTTTTGGAGAACTATTGGTTTTATTAATAAATACTGTTTTTTTATATGAACTTGTTGTTTGTTTATTTCTATTATTACCTTTATTAGAGGACTCAAAAGTTTGTCTTAGAGGTGATGAAGGAGCTGCAACAGAAGTCAAAACTTCTGAATATGATTTTGTTACAGGAGGGTGTAATTTAAATGCTTCTGCATAGGAAATGCAATTGTTGGCCATTGTTTCTTTAATGGATTTCTGTCGACTGAACTCTGGGCACTTCCTGTTTGTGGCAAAGTGGGATCCAGAACATAGGAAACATACAACCCCATCTTCATCTATATTACAGCTTTCCCCTGTGTGGTTATTACCACATTTAAAACACCGTGGAGATGAACGGCACTGTGATTTGATGTGTCCATATCGGCAGCAGTTGAAGCACTGGACAGTTGGGAAAATGTATAGATCAACAGGAAGGGAGTTGTAGCACAAGAATATTCTTTTAGGTAACACCTGCCCATCAAAAGTAATGACCACAGTCTCGACTGGAATATAACTAATTTTACCATCAGTAACATTTTTCCTATTTATACGTCTTACTTTTAAGATTTTGCCACATCCAATAGGCACAGATATATTATTCAATATGTCATCTTCTGACCAATCAGTTGGCACTCCTCTTATAACACCCATCTGAGTGACTGATGAGGTTGGAATAAAGGCCTTATAGTTGAATTGTTGCAAAGTTTTATTTTCTAGGAATGAATTTGCATCTGTAAAGTTATTGAAAGAAATCACAACTCTATTCCTGCCTATCTTTTTAAGACTACCATTGACAATATTCTTTACAGTATTCTTTTTCAAGAAATGACCAAAGGAAATTGGGTGTATAAAAACATTGTCATTTGGACTTGTCTGTACCTTTTGGATGTGGATTGTGTATGGCGCGGAGTCATTAGCCTCATACAACTTCCTACCTACAAATGTGCTAGGGTCAGGGGCGTATTTTGGTATTCGGCGCCCTGGGCCAGTTACGTGGGCCGCCCCATACATTAAAGAAAAAAAAAATAATAACAAAAAAAACACTCAATAGAATAAACATCGCACGCGCTCTAAGATGAAACAAAAAATAAAAAAATCAACTTATCATTGTAGTTGATTTTTTTTGTTTACTTGTAATATGAGTTTTAGGTGTTGTTGACAATAAGGTAGGTTTTTGAACTTCTTCAGACAAATGAGATATAAAATTAAAGTAAAAAACATAACAAGCGGGCACACAAAGCTGAGCGGGGTGGCCCGAGCCGCCCTGGTAAACTTTTTGAATTTAATCAGACAAATGAGAATAACTTTATAATAAAGGATCATAGCAAGCGCGCACCCAACCGCCCTGGTAAACTTTTTGAATTTTGTCCGACAAATGAGAAATAAAATAAAAATAAAGATCATAATAGGCGGGCACCCAAAGCTGAGCGGGGCGGCCCGAGCCACCATAGTAAACTCTTTGAATTTTATTACACAACTGGGAATAAGTTATATTTAAAGATCGTAACAAGCACGCACCAACCGCCCTGGTAAACTTTTTGAATTTCTTCAGACAAATAAGAAATAAACATTCCTTTACCGTGGTACCATTAGACCACAGAGCATTAATAAATTTAGAGAGAGGATAAGCCCGCTACCTTGCGACCGATCACTGTATGCCCAACGGGCCAACAGTGCCGCCAGTCGCATCCGACTAAGTACACGAACTGCACGTGTAGGCCCGCGTGGTTTTATTGCAAAATGCCAACTTGTGCCATTGTTACCTGCAGAAATCGGAGTGAAACTATTAATTTCCAAGCCCATGGAATAACTTTTCACAGGTAAATGCTTAAAAAAGTGTTTTTTTCTATTTAAACAACAATATTGGATGTCATATTTCTAAATGTACTCGTAAAGAACACAATAATGTAAGTCATTATAAAATTTGTTTACATTGCTGTTTATCTTAAAAATCTTGTTGAACAACATTGCTTTCACGGCGCAATGGATAGTGTACAAAAAATGAGATCGCAATATTGCTTGGCATCATGGTAGCGCGCTACACGTGGCGTCTTTGCAGTAGCAAATAGGGATGGGCGCTATATCGATTCACATATTGATCTATCTATGTACATTAATGAATATAAGTTTTTATTACTTTTATTTTAAAGAGTACATTGTTCTCGATATTTTATTGAATTTTTACCTTACATTTAAGAACTTTTAAAATAGAATCGTTGTTCATTAAAATAAAAATATTTTGTTAATATATATTCGATTACTTTATTTAGTCTTTATTTTTTCTTTTTTGCAATATTGTAATTTATTTTCCTCACACTCGAAGTGAAAAGCAGAGTGTATAACTCGTACATAAAACCCATTTTACCCTCGAATTGACTATCCATCCTCGCCTACGACTCGGGTGGATATATACGTCTCGGGTAAAATGGTATGTTTTATGCACTTGTTGTACAATCTATTATTTTTATGCGCTCGGCGTGATTTTGAATAAGTTATTGTGAAGTCACTATTTTACATGGCTAGCTTACGTTTACTTTGTAATAAAGGTATATTGTTCGAATGTATGATGTATTTTTTTTCCCTTATTCCTTTGAGATAACTACAGCCAGATAACTGGATATCTGTAAAGATTTTTTTTTCTTCAGAGATAACTAGTTATTTTAACTATGTACACGCAGTACAAAATATAATTATTGTTAAAATGATAAAATAACGTACCTTCTAAATAGCGGAAAGTAAACTTATAAAAAATTATTACAAGAATTATAAGACTATGTGAGCGCGCGCACTGCATTCAACTAAACTATCGCTCAACTATCGGCCGACAGTTCAATCACGATCGTCTTAAGCCCGCTGTACGCGTTGGCCCAACTATTGACCAACACTTTTGTACGAACAAGTTTTAAAAGGTTCTTTCAAAAGTGTCAATGTACACTCGACAGCACATTAAAGTATACAGTTGAACTGCAATAACAGCTTTTATTACGTAGGGCATAAAGGCGGTCTCAAGGTCAACATGTCTGATGTGCCGCCGTGTGTACGATGTATTGGCCAATGGTTGGGCCAACGTGTACAGCGGGCTTTTCGATTCCGACTAAACTATCGATCGACTAAAAATCACAAACGTGCGCGCTGGCTAAACTTAGGGTAGGATATTCAATATCGATAACAATTCATCGTGCGTCAATCACTAGCGTAAATTTAAAATAAATTGCTTTTGCACACTACATACGCAATGCGATGTGTGCAAGTGTAAGTGAGTGCTGTGATTGGGTCCGTTTGACGTCGCGTGACCGATGGATCGCTTGATTGGAGTTATTTGAACTTGTTTATGTGTGCGTTAAGGTTGTGTTTAATAGGTGCATAGGTAGTAGTGGCGCAGTGGTGGGGACCAAGCGGCGACATCGGTTCCCATACAAATGGTGCATGATAGCCATTCTCCCTATTTCCGTGTTCTGTGCATTAGACAGTACCATTGATGGTAAAGTGGCAATTTCTTTTTGCTATAGTTAAAGATTATAACAGGTGGCACCTAATGCTGAGTGGGGAGGCTCGAGCCGCAATGGTTAACTTTTTGAATTTCATCAGACAAATTAGAAATAAAATATAGGTAAAGATCATAACAGACAGACAATCCAATTAGGTAAGTCCAACTTCGAGAAAGAGATCTCTCGTCGAATCCAGCTCGGATGGGCAGCGTTTGGGAAGCTCCGGCTTGCATATTCGCTGGGCTTAAAAATGTCAAATGACGCCCATGTCCATATCTATATTTGACACACAGCACGCATGTAGCACAGAATAATATAAAGGTACAGAAGGCTCACTTCCGAAACAGTTACTATAAATTATCAATCTTTTTCCACGCGAAAATCAGGTCTAAAACGCCTACCTACCCGTTCATTACAAGCGAAAATGAACCCGTTCATTACAAGCGAAAATGAACCCGTTCATTACAAGCGAAAATGAACCGTAGCTATACCTACGTAATAGTTCTATTACTCGGATACGCTTATCCCAAATTGGCTTTGGGTACTTTTTGTTGCCTCACTAGGGTCACACAACTGCAATGTAACGTCGAAATTCTGTGTTTAAATTAATGTTTTGAGTAACTAAAGAGAATAACCACCGTGTCAATACTATATAAAGCTAGATGATCAGCGCATAATTATGAATATTGAAAGTGGATATTTTGTAATTTAGTATTTTAAAAGTGCTACTCGAAGTAAAATAAGTTAATGAAATTTTTAATTATAAGTTAATTTAAAATTATGTCATTTTTAAAAGAAATATAAAATGATGAAATTTTAAATCCAGTCTCTTTCTGTCTTTGTTAAGAGAACCGAAGGCCGCACAATAAAGTTTTAATATTACCAATATTCAATGGGCCAAACTCGTGTGTTTTGGCGAGAAAATAAACTAATTTCTTTTTGTGTTGTGTAACCTACACGTCGCGTCGGGTGCACAACAGAGAGCGCGCGTGACACCCGCCTGATATTCTATCCTTCGAAGGCGCCCGCGCGTAGGTGAATAAGTCAACTGAGTTGCAGAGTGAGCCACGCCTTCGGTAGCCTCCCTGGTAAACTTTTTTTAATTTCATCAGACAAATGAAAAACAAAATAAAGGTATAGATCATAATAGGTGGTCACCAGACGCTGAGCGGGGCGGTCCGAGATGCCCTGGTAAACTTTGAGAATTTCATCAGTCAAATGAGAAATAAAATAAAGGTAAAGATCATAACAGGCGGGCACCAGAAGCTGAGCGGGGCGACCCGAGCCGCACTGGTAAACTTTTGAATTTCATCAGACAAATAAGAAACAAAATATAGGTAAAAATCATAACAATCGGCACCAAAAGCTGAGCGGGGTGGCCGGCATGAGCCGCCCTGGTAAACTTTTTGAATTTTATCAGACAGATTTGAAATAAAATATAGGTAAAGATCATAACATGCGCACCCAAAGCTGAGTGGGGCGGCCCAAACCGCCCTGGTAAACTTTTTGAATTTCATTAGAGAAATTAACGAGAAATAAGTAAAATTTAAGTAAAGATCAAAACAGGTGGCCGTGCAGAGCTGAGCGGGGCGGCCCGAGCCGCACTGGTAAAATTTTTGAATTTCATCAGACAAAGCATCAGACAAATAAGAAATAAAATATAGTTAAAATCGTAACAATGATTATTACTGGATTTTTGAGTTTAAGATGTTGTTGACAATAATTTATTAGTACTTAAGCTTTTTGATTTTCTTCCGACATCCGATGACAAGTGGGCGCGCGAAGCTGAGCGGGGCGGCTTGCGCCGCCCCTAGCAGCCTGCCGCCCTGGGCCATGGCCCCCTTGGCCCTTAGGTAAATACGCCTCTGGCTAGGGTCAGCCTGTTTGGTATCATCAGCGTTAGGTTGGGATTGTGAGGGTTGTGGTTGTGACATTAAAGATAAGATAAAGATAAAGATAAAAATATTCTTTATTCACTTAGACATAATAAATATGTACTTATGAATCGTCAATATTTTCCTACCACCCATTCAAGACTTTTTTAACTGACAAGAAGAATGGGCGCAAGAAACTTGCCAGCGTTTCTTAGTTAGGTAACGACATTTACAAAAAAAAACATATCGTTACTAATACAACAATTGCTTAGTATAAAAATACATCATATTAAACAGTGATTATGTTATGTGTTACATCATGACCATGCATTGCGGTCATTCAAATAATCGTCTACTTTATAGTATCCTTTGCTCATCAGCGACTCTTTAATGTAACATTTAAATTTATGCAATGGTAGTTCAATTATATGCTGTGGAACTTTATTAAAAAAGGCTATGCTTTTCCCCAGAAATGAGGCTCTGGATTTTTCTAGCCTAAACTTGGGAACGACAAGTTTATCTTTATTTCTTGTGTTAAAGCGATGAATATCGCTCTGCTTTACAAATGTATTATAATACTTTTTCACATAAATTATATTTTCGTAGATGTAATGTCCTGCAACAGTTAAAATGTTTATTTCTTTAAATAGATCTCTTAAAGAATCTCTCGATCGGAGGTTGTAAATGGCGCGAATAGCCCTTTTTTGGAGCACGAATATACTTTGGATGTTAGCGGCTGAGCCCCACAACAAAAGGCCGTAGGACATAACACTATGAAAATAACTAAAATAGACTATTCTAGCCGTTTCAATATCGGTTAAGAGCCTTATTTTCTTAACTGCGAATGCAGCCGAACTGAGTCTACTCGCCAAGGCTTCGATATGAGGATCCCATTGTAGTCGCGAGTCTAATATAATACCTAGAAATTTTGTATTGTTAATGAATTCGACTGTATCGCCGTCTAGTCTAATATGAAAATCAACTTGTCTTACATTAGGTAACGAAAATTTTAAACACTTAGTTTTCTTTGAGTTTAATGATAAATTATTACTATTAAACCAATGTGACACTTTTGAAAGAGCACTATTTACTTCGTCAGAACAGTCATCACCTCTATCTACTTTAAAGACTAGAGATGTATCATCGGCAAATAGCACCGTCTCACATAAATTCTTCGCGTAGTAAGGAAGGTCATTTATGTATATTAAAAACAACAGCGGGCCCAATATTGATCCTTGGGGTACGCCCATAGTAATGGGAGCTCCGGTAGACTCAGTTTTATTAATAACTACCTTCTGAGTTCTTTCATACAGATATGAATGCATAAGGCTTACTGACATTTCAGAAACACCATAATGTTTTAACTTCCTTAATAGTGTTTGGTGATCAACACAATCGAATGCCTTGGAAAGGTCACAAAAAATAGCTATTACATCCTGCTTGTCCTCCCAGGCATCAAGTACATGTTTTAGAAATGCAACCCCAGCATCAGTTGTACTTTTACCTTTTGAAAAACCAAACTGTTTCTCATGCAATATACTATTTAATTTAAAATATTCTAAAAGTTGATCATAAATTAATTTCTCAAATATTTTACTTATTGCTGGTAGTATGGATATAGGTCTAAAATTTGCTGGGTCACTTTTGTCACCAGCTTTAAACAGAGGAATAATTTTACTATTCTTCATTAAATTAGGAAAGACCCCTTCACTTATACATTGGTTAAAAATTATTGCTAATGATGGAGCTATCACATCAATTATTGATTTGATGATACTTGTAGATATGCCCCAGAGATCTTCTGTTTTCTTAATATTTATTGCTTTGAATGCTTTAATAATATCTTCGGTAGTGACATAGCTAAAACTAAATGTTTCCTGGCACTTGTTCACACTCGATTCCATAAGAGAGACAGCGGTGTTGGGGCAAGAATTAAGTCTGCTAGTAGTTTCTAACGGTATTCGAGCAAAGAAACCTTCAAAAGCACTAGCCACCTCAATATCTGATTCAAAAGTCTGATCATTAATTTTTAAGTTAAATGAATTAATTTTGCTTTTTGTTTTGCCAGTTTCTTGGTTTATAATACTCCAGGTAGCTTTTATTTTATTTTCAGATGATTTAATTTTATTTGAAATATACCTTGATTTTGCCAAAGCACATACTTTCCTAAATGTTATTGAATATTTCTTGACATATTCAATGAAGCTAGGATCACAGGAAGTCGTTTTTTGTGCATAGAGTTCAAATAACTTTCTTCTGCTATTATAAATACCAGGTGTGGCCCAGTCACTAAACTTCTTACGATCATTACACTTTATAACTTTTTGTTTAAAATTGTTACTAAATTCTTTTTCAACAATATCAAATAATGATTGATAAGAGTTATTAGCGTCAGCAGAAGCTGGCAAACATTGAATTTTATCTTGTACATTATTTCTAAATTTATTAATACCACGTTTCGGTATTGGCCTGCAAATTACTTCGCGTTTAGGAATAACATTATAGTGCTCAAAAGAAGCTAGTTGTCCACTGTGGTCGGATTTAATAATATTAATTACCGATTTCTCAATTAAGTTACAGTTGGAAAAGATGTTATCTAAGCAAGTAGCCGATGTTGGCGTAATTCGCGTCGGTTCATTAAAAGTGTGAAGCAAATTAAATGATTTAAAAAGATTAAGGAATTTACTGGAGAGTTGTGCTAATTTAATATCTAAGATGTCTATATTAAAATCTCCACAAACTACAATTTTTTTATTCTTACGACAGCATATTTTCAAAACATCCTCCATAGTGGACTCAAAGACTGTGTAATTTGCTCCAGGGGGGCTATATACACAGATTATAATTATTTGTTCAAGTTCCACGCATGATATCTCACAAATTCGTTCAACAGAGAGGGATACTATATCCTTTCGCTCTTTATATTGTGTGTTATTAGGTAAAATTATTAAAGAACCCCCCCTTATTGTAGTTTTTCTATTAAATGAACTTACAACACTATAATTATCCAAATTTAACAATAATTCATATTCTTTTAACCAATGTTCAGTAACACATAACACATCAATATTTTCACAATTTAAAAATAAACTTATTTCTAGGTCTTTGCCAGCAGAAAAGCCTTGGATATTCTGGTGTACTATTTTTAAACATTTAGGCCTTCCTCTTGTCAATACTGGGCTAGAGTATGCCTCCGTTGTCTCTAATGGTAATTTAAATTAACCATGTCAGTATTTGGATTCAAAAGAATCGAATTATTTGGAACAGATTCCAAAGTTACATTAGAAGTATCAAAGTTAAACTGCTCAATAGAAGCAGAGGTTATACTAGCCAAGTTGTTGGCTAATTGTTTAAAATAAAATGATAGCGATACCGCTATTTGTCGCTTAAGATAATTAGGCAGATAATATTTATCTTTAGTCAAGTATACATTATTCAACAACATATTGATATCAATAATATGCAACTCTTTATTATGACAGGCTAATGTGTTCATAGTTAAGTTTAGATTATACCTTATTTTATTTTCTAACGGTGAAAAACTTTTACTGTAGGGAAATGTAAACATAACAACCTTCCTTACATTTAATGAACATAATGTGTTGCAATAGGCTATTAACTGGTTTTTATTTAAATTATCCCTGTTCCCAATTAAAATTATCAAGTTTGTGTTTTCACTTAAGGATTTTTTAACAACTATTTTCATGATCTCGTTTATACTGGAACCAGGCATGCAATAATTAATAACATTTTCCTTTGAATCTTTCTGTAAAAATTGGCCTAAATTCTTCCCAATCTCATCACTGAACATAATTGTTTTGGTGTCAGTAGTTTTAGTGGGGGATTTACTTTTATTATTTAATAATAAACTATCACAAATGTTAGAGACTTCAGGTGTGGTTGGTAAATAGACCTCCTGAGCCGCTTGGCATAATGACTCCTTTTGACAGAAGTCATTGCATACTGTGTTACAACTGCATCTGCATTTTTTCCCTAATGATTCGAACCGGTCTGAATTAAAATTACAAAAGTCAACCATATTATATGCAGCCATTTTTTGATTATTCAATTGTTTTTTAGAAAACTCACACAAGTTGGAGTACATTTCCCTAAGTGAAAGTTCTAAATTGTCAATCTTATAACATAATTGACTACCTAATAATTCACTTTCTTTGTTCTTATTACATGTTTCCATGTTTATCATATTTAATTGTTCTAAAAGTTGCTTACGTTCTTGCTTTATGTGACTATACTTATTATAATAATTTTGTTTTTTCATTAACTTTTGAGTTTTTCTTATGTATCTATTAATTTTAATGTATTTTTTTAATTTCTTCCCGCTACTAAACTGGCATACGTTATTATTATTAAACAATGGTTTATCAACATAGTTAAGACCTTCCAAAGTTGAATTGTCATTTGCTGCAGAATTACATTGCATCAACTCATTAAACAGGCTTTGAGAGTGCTTATCTTCTATAATACTTCTATTTTCTTTTTCTAAATCTAATACTGTTTTCTGGGCAAGAGAGAGACTAATTTCCAGGTCTGTTATGCGACTCAATGCCTGTTCATGAGTATCAGAGCAAGCCCTAAAAGACTCAATAAAGTCTTGCATTTGGTTACACTTCTGGACAACTTCCGAGTATTTTACATGAAGAGCAGCAAGTTCATTTTTAAGCTCAGTGTTACGGGTAATGTTCTTATAGATCTCCGTCTCACTTTCCTCTCTTTCCCTTATATATATATTGAGATAGGAGTTAATTCTGGTGATTTAAAAACTTTTGAGGTTTGTTGCTTTGAATTGGATTCGCAATGGCAATCACTTTCACAAAGTATATCAGAAGATGACTTATGACGCCTCCGTTTTTTGTTACAGTGCCTACATATTTTACGTGATGTTACACGTTTTCTTTTAGAATTGCAAGGATTAATTTTATTCTCAGAAGCATCGGTATCCAGGAGGGAGCCCTCCGTATCCATCTCCGAGCAATCATGGGGCACCGTCACTACAAGAGAAACCTGGGGAGGTGTCCCTCCTCCAGGGCACAAAGTAACTACGCGGGCGGGCGGTTGTGTCCAGTCCAGGGTCGTCTGGATCGTCGTCCATCACAAAGAAATCGGTACACAAAAAAAAACTTACCTAAGGTCTGCAAATATGTACAAATAACACTAAATATTAATAAATATACTTAATTATATACACTACAACCTAAATGATCCTATTATTTACACTTAAAATCAATTTAAAATTAAAGACACTAAAAAACTCGACCGCCAACTTCAAGGTTTCCCGCGCTTTTTCTTTAAAGTACTTAATTATTAAGGCCCGATTTCATCAATGATATTTAAACGAGATTAACACTAAACGTGTTTAAAACATAGTACCGGCTTTTTTTTTTTTTTTTTTTTTTTTTTTAATAATGGCTTCTTCCGTTTTTCACAGAAATTCCGCCAACGTCCCGTAATGAAAGAAACACGGTTTTTTAGAATATGCCCGTTTTTTTGGCGGGAAAACCTTCGAAAGTGAAAGGCGCGTTTTTGAAACTTTTGAAATATTTTTGCTATTTTCTTTATAGAAAAGTGTTTAAATAGTTATTGAATAATAAGTATTAGGCTAAAAGTAGCCTAGAAGCTCTTTTAGTCATGGGGAAACGGAAAAAACATAAATTAGATGGGGACCCAGTTCCAGCCGAATCCGACTGTTCCTCGGATGATAACGGGGACGAAAATAAGTATAAACCATACAAAATTGAAAATTACACCAGACAGTACCCTGAGGACGGGGGAAATTTTGAATATTTAGTAATTTACGAAAGTCTTATTGAGGGGAAACCCATAGGAGACAGGGACCTAATGTCCTTAGGCGCTGTACTTAAACAGCATAATAAAGGAATCAAAAGGTTCAAGAGGATAAATCGTTACAAAATAGGAGCAATTTTTGAGCGGCCAGGGTTAGCCAATATGGCCCTAAATAATACTAAGTCTTTGGTAGAACTTCAAGTAAAATGCACCATACCAGCAAACCTAACCGAAATCACAGGCGTAATTCGAGGCGTTCCCTCTTACATGTCCAACTATAACATTTATAACGGAATTTCCAGTTCAAAGGACGTCGTGTCTGTACGCCGACTGATGCGCCGTGGACGAGATGAAGACCAGAACCTCATCCTGATTCCCACCCAGACCGTAGCCATTACATTCTCCTGCCCTACCCTTCCTGATAGCGTCGATATAAACTGCTGGTTTTTCGAGGTAAGCCCGTACGTTCCTCCTGTGAGCCAATGTCTGCGCTGCCTTCGATTTGGACATATTGGCAAATACTGTAAAAATGCTCAGAAGTGTTCGATTTGTGGTGAGAATCACCATTATAAACAATGCGACAAAGCTTTAAAAGACGCTGTTTGTATTCACTGCAAAGGAAACCATATTTCCATTTCTTCAGAATGTCCAAAGAAAAGGGAGGAAATTGAAAAACATAATTTAAAATACAAAAAAAGATCTTATGCTGATGTTTTTAATAATAAAAATTTTCCAGAGTTATCTGTTAAACCTGAAAACCAATTACAAAATTTACTTAAATCAGATGTTGTCCTTAATCTAATTATATCTACAATCCTAAAATTATATTCACAAAAATCATCACTAGACCAGTCATCTCCTATAACATCGGAGACTATTAAATCGGTTTTATTAGAAACATTCAATTCCAGTAAACCAAATACAGCTGTTAGAAAAAAATAATAGATCAGCTTAACATAGTTCAATGGAATGCTCAGAGTTTATTAAGTCACAAACATGTCTTCACACAATATCTATATCAGAATGACATTCATATTGGTCTCATTTCGGAAACTTGGCTCCAATGCACAAAAACTATAAATATCAAAGGTTATAAGATAGAAAGATTAGATACAGGTTCCAAACACAATGGTGTTGCTATTCTTATTAGAGATTATTTACATTACCAAAAATTTCAAACCTATTATGATGATTCTCTGCAAAACATAGCTATAACATTAAATATTAACAATGAAACTCTATCCTTAGTTAGCTTTTATAGCCCCACTTCAGCTATACCTAGCAACTTTGAATTCATATACCTAGATAATTTAATAAAATCATTACCCAAACCTTTAATTCTAGCTGGTGATTTCAATGCACACCACACCATGTGGGGTTGTGCAACCACTGACATCCGTGGGTCAACACTTTTAAATGTTATAAATAATAATAATTTATGTCTGTTAAATGATGGCTCTGTAACAACCGTCGGTTCACATAACTGGCGGTCTAATGCCCTTGACCTCACTATAGTCTCTCCCAGTTTGGCCTTAAGATGTAACTGGCACGTACATGATGACTCACTATGCAGTTATCATTTTCCTGTTCTTACAAATTTATTATGCAATCCTTCAAACATTGATGATAACAGTAATGTGGCTGCAAATTATTCAAAACCAAATTATAAAACTGTCGACTGGAAAAAATATAAAGAACTGACAGATATAATGTTGTGCCATTCTAATTTTGATCTAACCAACTCCGAAATGTGCTATAACTTACTTTCCAAAATCTTACTAGAATGTGTATCTGAAGCAAATACTGTTAAAAAATCTTTAGCACATCAGCAAAGACATGGTCAAAGAAAAAATAAATTAAAACTTCCTTGGTGGAATGATAAATGCACACAAGCTGTAGTAAATTGCAAAACAGCTTATATAGAATTTAAGCAAAACCCTGTTGAAGAAAAATACTTATTATTTAAAAAGAAACAAGCACAAAAGAAGTTAATAATCAAAAGGGAAAGGCAGAATGCCTGGGTAGAACTATGCAATTCATTCAACCGCCAGACACCTTTATCTATCATATGGACTAATATTAGAAAATTCAATAAGTCATACTCCAGTCCTAGTAATAGTCACCATTCCAATAATTGGATTCAACCGTTCTTAGATAAGTATACTTTAAATGCACAATCCCAACCATTAAGCGATTATTCTGATCACAGTCCTAATACAGAACAGTTTTTTATGAAACCTTTTACTATCACTGAATTATTAGCTGCCATAAATTCACGTAGAGACACTGCTTTTGGTTTAGATCACATATCCTATAAAATGTTCAAAAATCTTAGTAAATCTGGCTGCAATATAGTGCTTCAAATATTTAACTCATTATGGCACCAGCAAATAATTCCAAAGTCATGGAAAGTTGATTGTCTTATCCCTTTACTTAAACCTGGTAAAGACAAAAATCATCACGACTCATATAGACCCATAGCATTAACATCTTGTGCAGCAAAATTATTTGAACAATTAGTGAAACAAAGACTGGAGTACTTTTTAGAACATAACCATTTATTGCCTTATAATCAATTTGGCTTTAGAAGAGGTCGTTCAGCAGTAGAAAGCTTGAATCATTTGTATTTAGATATTCATGAGGCTTTGTCAAGTGGCAGTTTCTTGGTTTGCATCTTCTTTGATATAACAGGTGCCTTCAATAATGTTAATCATAATGTTCTAGCTGATGAGCTGTTTTCACTGGGATTACCTGAAAAATTTATAAAATGGATCTTTAACTTCTTAAATAATAGAGATGTTTATGTTAAACTTAAAAATAATTTATTTGGTCCACAGTCATCCAGTAAAGGTGTCTGTCAAGGTGGGATATTAAGTCCCTTATTGTTCATATTATACATACATAGGTTAAATAACATACTAGGAAATAGCACAAAAAATCTACAATATGCTGATGATCTCACACTATATTGCTCTGGCAATAACATGCATCAAGTTGAGCAAAAACTTAATAGTGCTTTGACTAATCTTAAAAGTTATTTTGATTATTTAAAATTAGATGTAAATTTAAATAAAACTAAAGTTGTAATTTTTAGTAAAAGAAAGAGGCTACTTACTAATATATTCTATGATAACAATTTACTGCCGGTGGACGATGAAGCCAAATTTCTAGGTGTCACTTTTACACGTAACCTTTCATGGGCTAAACATGTTTCTGGCTTGACAGACAAAGCATTACGAGCTTATAATATCTTGAAATCATTAGCTCGAACATATTGGGGAGCTGACCCGAAAATTTTGCTTATGCTGTATAAATCCATTGTTCGTTCTCATTTTGAATATAGTTTTCTTTGTTATTCTTCCAATGCGGCACTTGTAAATAAACTAGAAAAAATACAAAATAAAAACCTTAGGCTTATCACAGGAGCAATGAACTCTACCCCTATTGTATCAATGCAAGTAGAATGCAATATACCTCCATTAATGCTGAGATTCAAATATTTAAAATTTAAATTTATTCTTAAGTTACATAGCTTAAATGATAATAATCTTTTAAATGAACTAAACAACAATAGTGTTCATATTGTACATACATCAGCATCAAACTGTAAATGCCCATATATCCTTCATGATTTTATAGAAATATCAGCATATGTTAAAGACAGTAATATAAATTGTAGAGATCACTGGGCTTGCTATTGTGATTCTTACGAAAGTAAATTTCCTCTCTTAGAAATAAACATTGATCATGACTTGCGAAATAAAGAGGCAGTGTATGAAAAATTAGCAACTTGGCCTGAATACCATGTGATATACACAGATGGCTCGAAAAGTGAAACTGGAGTCTCAGCGGCGTTTTACCATAAAGATATTAAGTACGGCAAAGGTTATCGCTTACCATTAAAGTTCAGTATATTCTCGGCAGAAGCAATTGCAATTTTATTAGCCTTAAAATATATACAATCAGATTCCATGTGTTTTGACAAAAGACACTTTCTAATAGCCTCTGACAGCATGTCAGTGCTGCAAGCACTAGAAAAACCAGGTTTTCTCATAGTCCACTATTTAATATATGAAATAAAGGAAATTTTACAATTATTAAAAGATTGCAAGACCGTTAAATTTGTTTGGACTCCAGCACACAAATTATATAGACTAGCTCCAGCACCACTCCAGCACATGTCGGTGTGACAGGCAATGAAAATGCCGATTATCTTGCCAGACTAACAAATTCACTGGGTGGCAATATTAAAAACTTTTCTACTCCTTGGCAAGATCTCTTACCCGAATATCGTAGAAAGATCAACGAGCAATGGATAGAAGAAATAACAACAATTACTCAATCAAAAGGAGCATGGTATGCCGGTGTTAATAAAGAAGTTGGCCGAAAACCCTGGTTCGCTACATCTAGAAATTATTTACAAAGAAGATTTTACACGCAGATCAATAGACTAAGATTTGGACACTGCAGGTTTAAAGCTCATTTGCATCGCATGCATTTAATTTAATATCATCCCCTGAATGTACAGAATGTACCATAGGAGAAGACCAAACACTGGAACATATTTTCTTTACTTGCCCAGTATTTAACATACAGCGTTTGCTCCTCATAGATCGGTTGATGGAAACACACAAAGATATCCCGCCATCACTACAGGACATTCTAGCATGCCCAGAAAATTTTATTGCTATTTATGATTATATTAGCTCCACAGTTGGAGAAATTTAACTTGACAAACTCACGGAAATGACTATCTCTCGGAAAAGACCATACCTCGGAAAAGACCATACCTCGGAAAAGACCATCCCTCGGAAAAGACTTAAATAGGAAATGACGATATTATCAAGATGAAACTCTCATTCAAGATTTGGCTTTTAGCCTTTTGACTTATTTTACCAAGACAAGACAAGAATACAAGATTTGGCTTTATGCCTATTATGTTATATTACAAAGAAAAGACAAGAACTCAAGATTTGGCTCCTAGCCTTTTATCTTACCAAGACAAGTTTAGACCGAGATTTGACGAACAATATAAATTAAAAAAAAATAATACTAAAGACCTGGCAGTATGGCATGATGTCTTCGCCTGTCCACAAAAAAAAAGGACGAATTTTTACTACTACTACTATTAGAATATGCCCGGTGAGAATCGTAAAGTTTTCAGCCTTGACACCTTTGACCGAGACAAACACAAAGCGGTACGGTACGGTATGACAACACAATGCAACACAGAGATATGTATATAAATTACATTTCAGTTATATACAGGTATGTACAATTTATAATTTTATATTATATTTATTTACATATTTACAGAGTAGAATGAAGGCTTGCCTGTCTGACATTGACAGTAGGAAATTGCTGTTTACAGGACGGGAAATGGACGGTGGGGGTTGGTCACACAGGGAAGGGTTTTTAGTGCAATTGAACAAGATGTGTTCCACCGAACCTTCGTCAAGACCACATTCGCACAGAGAACTATCTCGGACGCGGATTTTGTGGAGGAATACCGGAGAAGTTACATGTCCCAGTCGTAAGCGGGTTATGGTTGCAACCACATGCCTCGGTAGCTCTCGGAATTTCCAAAACCACGGCTTCCTGGGGATAGTAATTTGGAGTGATCGGTACTGACGTCCCACAGCTCTGGAATTACGCGCCCATCTCTCTTCCCACGCAGATAGTACTGTCTCTGTCATCTGCTTAAATGTGACAGAGACAGAAATACGTTTTAAACATGTATAGTATAGCGCTAATCACTCTTAAATATCATTGGTGAAATCGGGCCTTGAAGTATATTTATGTTTGGTATCTTGTAATTATGTCCAATAAAGTATTATTGCAAGTAGGAACTTATTGTTTTATTTAAACTAACCCTCACTACTCTTCCTCTAACACTCTACATACTCATAAATCGCATTGGGAACTTAACTAAACTTCAAGTGAATACGTATGAATAGTTGTGTAAGTACACCCGGAATCCCGGTTTTTTTTAAATAAATACCACATGCTAAAGGCTTCGTTTTTACACCATGTTACCGACTAGTTTTGCATTCCCGAATATACTGGAATCCCGGGATTTATATTTAAAAAACATATTTTAAGAAGCCGCTTCCATAGTTAGTTAGCCAAAAATTAACTTTAGGTAAATATGCATCCGATTATCCGATCACTGATCATAATAGTGCCAAAAGTGGCCACATTTAGTAATATCGAGATCCATAACTTGAGACTTAAGGCCATGAAAAAATACTTAAAAATTGTGTCCATCGTTCCAGCAGCGCCACGGTCTCCGATTTGCTTGAAAAAAATACACCATGCAGGCCAATTTTTTACCAGTCGGGAAAAAATACGATTGATTTTTTCCCTCCACTGGATCCGAGGATATACGGGAATTTCTGTGGCGCTGCTGGAACGACGTCGTCCTGGCAGCGCCCCGCTATTTCTCATTAATTACAAATCTATAATAAATCTAATTAGACACAGATTTTTGCCTTTTTTTCCATTTCACATAAGCTAACATCCACCTGTGCATAGATTAATAACAGCTTCGCTTAAGCACCTGTGAATGTCGACAGATTCAGGAATAATCGTAGGTCACTTGGGGCGCTGCTGGGACGACGTCGTCCCAGCAGCGCCACGGCCGAATCTCAGCAATTCGATTTTTTTAATGAAAACAGTGTGCCTGTATATTTAGTTCCTTCATCATAGGGCACGGCAAAAATTGAATTTCTACATTAAATGTATGTATATTAAATGCTATTTAATACATCAGTTAAAGGCGTTAGATGCCTATAAAATCCTTATTCCACGATGAAATTTCATCGTGGAATAAGATTTTATAGGCATCGAAAAATTATAACCTAAAAAAAAATTTTTTATTGCTCTAACGCCTTTAACTGATGTATTAAATAGCATTTGCGCATTCTCTTACCTTCCTATAAAGGGAAAAAAATAAAACACTCTCAGAGCATTAACTATTCCAGAGAAATCCTAGGTTTAGATTTTGTTCATACATTTAGGCATCGTGTCGCGAAGGGTTCGCGAGTATCAAAATTAACCCAACAATAATTGTATATAGCAACACTCAATACAAACCATAGAGCTAATTTCCGATCGGTAAGTGTCAACATTTTTCGCTCCAACGTCGACTCGCTTTCAAGTTTTCAAAGTGTAAATCGTGGCATGTGTGATCTTCGCCTGCTGCTCGCCGCCAGCCTCAAATACCACCTAAATTAAGTACTCAGCATTATACAAACCTTATTTAGAATTGAATGCATAATGTTCCTGTTAAGGATCGCGTTGATAAAGGACGATGGAATGGTACGCCCACGAAACTCGCTGAGCTGATGGGATGTGGTACAGTTTCATCGTACAGAGAGGTAATGTCCTTACAAATCACTGTTGTTTTATGTCATAAGGCGTGTGCAATTCTGTCCCTTGTCAGGGAACTAAGATTGGATGAGTATCCATAAAAGAATGAGCCCTTGAAGAGCTCGCCCGCACGGCCGCCTGCCTGATAGGATGGCGGCCTGCATGTTAAGTTTGCGCAATCTTATCACGAGGTATAAAGGTTGGTCTGAAAAGACCGTAGTTGAGACTAGGGCGTGTGCCGACCGTAGGGTCTGCACTAGTACACCTATTGAGACACGATAAGACCTGCCGATGCTTTCGGAAGGTAAACAAGCTATAAAGAGGACTGAGGTCCTTCACAAAGTATGTGAGATTGCACTCCTAATGACATAACAAACTCAAGTTGATATGCTAAATTTCATGTTGATTACATGTGTTACTTTAATGAGAATATATGTGCTGAGTGCTTAATGATTGTACATGACTGTATGATCATAAGAATTGTCTAACCGCAGGTGTGTCAACCTGACCAAGATGGCGAGGGGGCTAGAGTCTGGCTGAGGGACAAATCATCATCATCCAGGTGAGACAACTGACAGACCTACTTTGCATCATTACCTACCTTAACTGCATGAATACTCTTGGCCTCCTGTATCAGATTTCTATATAATAATATATTAAGATAAAGCGAAGCAGATAATTTATAACTAATAAAATCCATTAACTTTTGATAAGTACATAGGTACTTTATGAAAGAACTCTGGCAACAACCTGTATGATAGTTTGATTTGTGTAGGCTGTCATACAGATTACAGATGTAATTAAGTAATGAATGTAAGGTCACATATGATACCTACTATGTATACACAAATTTGGTGCAGATGTGCTGGGATTGTAATTTGATATAGATAAGTTGGAATTTATCTGGGGAAAATAAGGGGATAAAGAATTGGATATAGTTATACCTACTTACTGAAAAATAATTTAAGTAGTATAAATCCAAACAAAACAATGTTTAGTACAGATCTCAAACAAAGCTTATCTGATATATGGCCGAAGAGAGTTTAATGAGAATTCATTTGATGCAATAGGATGCATTTGTCAGCTGTCTCATCGAATGATAACAATACCTATAAAAAGATAAACAGATAAATACTCATGAAAAACAATGAACAAAGTGCAACAATTTACTTTATTAGTAAAAGTCATGCGGTCACACCTACACACTTACTTACTATAAGTTATTATTTCTGATGGTATGAGTGAAATTCAGTTTTACTAAGGTTGTGAACATTGATCTAACAAGTTACTACTGTTGAGTCAGTGTTAGCAACTTAACATCAAAACAATCAAAATTCCCGCCAAGTGTTAAGTTTAGGATCAGCGCCACGGAAGTGTCAGTGAATACACGCAGCGCTAGTGTGTTAAGATGTTGCAATTTTTCTCCGCAGGTCGCTACTATACTTACACGAAAGGGTCATTGTAATTGTCAACAAACAAATGGAATGTCATTCGAAACATTTTCAATAGTTTAAAGTGAAACAAAGAAAGTACGAATTAGATTTCAACAGGTAAGACAACAAAGCATCACAAGCATTGTTTGAAACTATAATTTCAAGTTTAAACCATATCTTTAAATCAGAACAACCAATTGTCAGGAAAAATTTTGCGGCAACCTATAAGTCACATAATTATGTTGAAAACAATCTTCAAAGTTTTTTTAGACAAAGAAAATGTGCTTAATGATGAAATAAAATACCAGTAAAGGGTGTTTCAATGAGGACTCTAGCTGTGAATCTTTATTTAAACCTAACTTTTTATCATTCTAATAGGGACACCGATACTCAGTACCTACAAACAATACATATAAAAGTGTACTATTACAAGAAGACATTGAGTAATAAATTGAAGTCAAGGTTCAGGTATGTAAAACTGTGATCACACACCATATTATTTCAAGCACATACAGGACTAGTCACTTGATAAAACTTCCAACATTAAAGTAGAAGCTGACTAGCAAAGATTGTTTCAGATAGCATGTCAAATTATCATAGAACATTGTCGTTGTAATTCTTATACCAAATCAAAACTAATCATAACCTAATGTTTACATACTTATGGTTTACATGACATTTTCACCAAGCGCACTTAAGTTTTCACATAGTGTCACATACCTACCAAGTTGAATATTGTCATTGCTTCAATTAAATACAACTCAAAACATTGACAACAAAGATAATATGAGCGTCTCATACTAACTTTTATTATTTGAGTGCTGACAGGTGTTATAATTATCACAACAAAATACTACTTAAGTTAGCTCACTAAGATTCTTAAAATTATAAGAACAGAGTAGCATCAAACTAGACAAATTCTGATCAAGCTCAATAGCCTAACGGTGAATAGTTGGTTAATGCTGTGAAAAAATGATACACAAACAAATACATAAATAATGACCTACTTACCTATCTATTACAAACTACATGCATACATATTTGATGTTCAGATGTTACATACACTGTGAGAATGTAGTATCTGTGCTTATGGATACATAGTGAAGTGACAATCAGTGTTCATGTTCAGTGTTTACACACTGTGCTATAGTTTGATAACCTATAGTCAAAAGTGAAAAATTATTGGTGGTCAATATGGTATATTGAGTGTACAAAAAGCAATAAAATGATTGTGATTTCATGCGTTTGATAAAGTTAGTGCTAAAATACAATCTAAACACTGTGTGACCAATAAGAAGTGTGGCCTAGTGAACTTTCTTGTGTTCCCATATAACTGAGTCAAAGAGGCACTGTAGTGTCATAGCCAAGTAACTAAGGCAAACGGTCACTGTAGTGTCATAGCCAAGTAACTAAGTCAAAGGGGCACTGTAGTGTCATAGCCAAGTAACTAAGTCAAAGGGGCACTGTAGTGTCATGGTCAAGTAACTAGGTCAAGGGGGCACTGTAGTGCCAGAGCCAAGTCTAGATAAGATCAAATGTTTTAAAGGTAACAACAACTAGCTCAACTAGTGCTATGATTATAGACTAGGTTGAGTAGTATAACTTACTAGAGATGTTTCACAAAATTGACTATGGGATCAAGAAGTCACTAAATAATTAAAACTTAATACTTGATTAATTATTTCAAAACAAGTTATGAAAGCACTATTATAGATGAATATTATGATTGTTACTGTAAGGTAATAAGAGTGCTAATCTACAAACACACTTTTCACACACAGTAAACGCATAACAAAGTTAAAATTAAACAAGGCTAACTATAATGAGTCTGACTAAAATCAATTATTACGGTGTCATGCATGAATGAGTTATAAATGGTATACAGTATTTATGATGATTTAGAACAAGCAAGGATCGTGTCATCAAAATTACAAGCAGTAATTCACCGATTTAATAGCGAATTGTATCAATATTTTAACACTTCAACAAATCCGGATGCGGATGAGATATCCAGTATGACGACAGAACAATTAAGAGGAGAGGAAGCATTAGCTGAACTAAATGTAAAAATACAAGTCAAAAAGGACAAGGCTGATTCTTCTTCCAGTTCTAGTCAGTCCATCAGCAGAGGAAAGCTACCTGAATTGAACTTGCCCACATTCTCCGGAGATGTTCTACAATGGACACAATTTTGGGATCAATTCTCTTCCAATATTGATCAAAGAGCATTAAGAGACGTCGATAAGTTATTGTACCTAAAGGCTTCCGTGAAGGGTGAGGCTAAGACAATTTTGGATGGTCTTGAGACTACAAACGAAAATTATAAAATTGCTGTAGCAACTTTAACAGACAGATATGGAAAGAAAACCCAAATAATCGATGCTCATTATTCAACACTTTACAAACTTAAGAGAGCAGACAAACAAGAAGACTGTAGAAGAATATTAGATGAGATTGAAAGACACCTTCGTGTATTGAGCTCACTGGGCGAAAATACAGAACACAACCATCTGAGATTCTTAATCCTGGAAAAGTTTCCTGAGGATATAGTATACGAGTTGAAATTGAAACTAAGTAACGACACTATCGAAGAAATGAGAAAACAACTCCATATTGTACTCTCAGCGAGAGAGGATGCTAAAAGAACATCTGAAAAATTCAATTTAGAAGATACCAGTTATACAACAGAAACGCTTCATATACTAGAACCTAGAAATGAGAAGGGATCAAAAGTCCGAAAACCAAATAATATAAGGAAGACCGATAAAGGAATTAAACGTAGTGTAACTGCTTTCAACAAAACCTTTAACACTAAGAGGAAATTTCAATTCAATGAAGAGAAGTATGGGCATGGATCTAATCAGAAAAGAAGGAAGCTCTACTGCATATTTTGTAAAGGAGATCATTTTAATGATGAGTGTACAGAAAGTAAAACTCTACAACAAAGAAGATTAAAATTAAGAAACCGTTGCTTTATTTGTTTCCGTGAAGGCCATCAAACAGGCTCCTGTAAGTCTAAGCACATAACCTGCAGACACTGCGGTAAGAAAGGCCTCCATAATAGAGCACTTTGTCCGAACAGAGAGTTCCCAAGGAAGGTGACAACAAAGAATGAGGTACCAAGGAAGGAATCTACCAGTACAATGCACATCTATGAAAAGGGAGCCACAATACTACAAACTGCTATTGTTAATGTCAAAGGACCTGAGAATACCTCAAAGAAGTGTCGTGTACTGTTAGATTCAGGCAGTATGAGAAGCTATGTTACGCAAGATGTCGCGCAGGACCTTAATTTAGAAACCGAAGAAGACAACCACCTCACAGTATTCACCTTTGGTTCGAACAAACCTCAAGAACTAGATAGCCCGTTGGTAAAACTTCATATTCAATCAAGAACTCATATGCGAAGGACAGTATATGCGAATGTCGTACCATCTATTACACGCAGTATCTCATCTTATGGCAAAGAATTGACCAAATGGAACCATCAAAAGGATTACTTATTGGCGGATGATGGATCTCTGTCAGATAAGGTAGATATTCTGATTGGAAATGATTATTATCATTCACTTATGTCAACCGAAAAGGTGAAATTACAAGAGAACTTGTACTTGGTGAATTCCGACTTAGGATGGATATTGTCAGGCAAAATAACGCATAAACATGAGGATGAGTTATCAATGCTCACATACTTCCAAGCACCCTATGAAACTAGATTAAACGAGCCTGATCTGCCATTAGATAACACATCAATGAAAACTTTGTGGGACTTAGAATCTCTTGGAATTACTGATTCTCCAAATGCTAACCGTGAAGAAGAAGCTATTAAGCATTTCAATGAAAACACCGAACTCATAGAAGGAAGATATCACGTTAGCTGGCCTTGGAAGGAATACCCACCTGAATTACCAACTAACTACGGTCTGGCATACGGACGCCTGATAGGACTAATGAAACGCCTAGACACAGAAACTTTGTCAGCCTACGACCAAACACTAAGTGATCAACTGCAAATGGGTATCATTGAACTAGTACCTAGAAAAGATACAAGTGATCATCCCATCCACTACCTTCCTCACCATGGAATATTAGCACCAGGTAAGGCTCTGAGAATAGTCTATGATGCTTCAGCTAAAACAAAGGATACAAAGAGTCTGAATGAATGTCTATACTGCGGTCCGATGATGTTGGAGGATTTGACTGGACTACTGTTGAAATTCCGAAGTCACGCCGTAGGCATGACGGCAGACGTAGAAAAAGCATTTTTACAGATTGGTCTAAAAGAAGAGGACAGAGACGTCACTAGGTTCTTATGGTTGAAAGACATCAATAAACCCGCTACTGAAGACAATCTACTACACTACAGATTTACCCGTGTTCCCTTTGGGATCATATCCAGTCCATTTCTTTTAAACGGTACGGTTAGACACCATCTTCAAAGGTCGAATGGAGACTACGCAAAACAGTTAGCTAAAGACATATATGTTGACAACATAGTCACTGGGGTAGAAACAGCAACAGATGCTTTAAACCTTTATAAAGAAAGCAAGAACATGTTTTTAGAAATCTCAATGAATCTTCGCGAATGGAGCTCCAACTCCAAAGATTTTATCGAACAAATACCTGATGCTGCCACACAAACAACTGTAAAATTACTGGGTCTAAACTGGGACTTGAAAGAGGACGTACTTTATCTTAGAGCTAGAGTCAACGAGAACAATGAAACCACAAAAAGAGGAGTCTTAAGAACTATTGCAGCTATTTATGACCCCTGTGGATTCTCTGTACCAGTCATGTTACCAGCTAAGTTACTACTTCAACAATTATGGAAGAAACAGATTAAATGGGACACACCATTACCAAAGGATCTACTTCACAAGTGGACGAACATCTTGAAAGAAATGAAACAAGTAGAAAACATATGCCTACAGAGAAATATTACTGTACCCAACGAAAGAGAGGCACAAATACACTGTTTTACTGACTCATCTACAGTAGCTTACGCAGCAGTAATATACATAGTACAAAAAGGCACAGTCAACTTCATAATAGGTAAATCACGCTTAGTTCCTATTAAAGACCAAGAGAACTTAAAGATTCCACGCTTAGAGTTATTAGGCGTTCTAATTGGAAGTAGACTTATAAAATTCGTACTCAAATTCTTACCATTGAACATAACCCAGTTAACACTGTGGACAGATAGTCAAATAGTGATTGATTGGTATCACTCTGAAAAGTTACTTGAACCTTTTGTATCTAAAAGACTAGAAGAAATAAAGCGCAACAAAAATCTGATAGTAAGATACGTACCGTCTGGACTTAACCCGGCAGACGTAGCGACACGTCCAACCGCCTCAGAAGAGGAAAGGAACAAGTGGTTATCTGGACCCGAATTTTTAAAACAAAACCCTAGACACTGGCCTAGTGGTCCGATAAGGGATACTTCTCTTCTGATGGGGGAGGGTCTGTTGAACACAGAAAAACAACCAAAAATAACACCGTCAGAGAGAGAAGCAATATCAAACGAAATTTTAGATTCACAACTGCAAGAGATAAAAGAACTACAGAAAAGTACATTTCCAGAAGAGTATGGAGGAAAGAAAACAAACCTATCTAAGAACTTAGGATTATTTATTGATACTAATGGAATTCTAAGATGTGATGGAAGACTCACACATTCAGATTTATCCTACGATGCAAAACATCCCATACTACTACCAAAGAACAGTGAACTTACCGAAAGAATAATTAAGGAAACTCATGAGAAAAACCTTCATGTTGGAGTACCACATACATTAAGCCTTATAAGACAAAAATTTTGGATACCTCAAGGAAGAGCAAAAATTCAAAAAACGCTAAGCAAATGTACAAGGTGCGTAAAGCATGGAGGAGGTCCATATGAACTACCTAAAACTCCAGCGTTACCGGCTGAAAGAGTAACGTTTAATACACCATTTACATACGTCGGTGTAGACTACTTTGGGCCGATGGTCATAAGGTCAGAAAATGGTATAAAAAAGAGATGGATTTGTCTTTTCACATGCCTTGTGATACGAGCAATACATTTAGAGGTTGTCAAAGATCTAACCACAGACGAATGTCTTATGGCATTCAGACGCTTCATTGCTACTAGAGGAACTCCTTCACTTATATTAACTGATAACGCACCTCAGTTCAGACTGCTAGCTGAGGTAATATCAGAAAGAGAATCGACAGAAAAGATAAAATGGAAATTCATTCCTCAACTAGCACCCTGGCATGGGGGCGCGTACGAAAGACTGGTAGCAGTGGTAAAGCATTGCCTAAAACGAACTCTTCAAAAACATATGCTCGGAGAAAATCAACTCTCGACGATCATCAAAGAAGTTGAAGCCGTAGTCAATACCAGACCACTTACGTACGTGGGAGCCGATATGGACCACATTCTGAAACCAGCTGATTTCCTAACACCAGGAAAATGTTTGAACATTCAATTACTCATGGATTGTTTGCCACTCTCTGGTTCAACCATTAAACAACAACTCATCGAAGGATGGAAACGTGGAAACACGATAATGAATGAGTACAAAGAAATGTTCATCAGCCGATACCTTCTGAGCCTCAGAGAAAGGTACGGAAATTCTCCCAAACAAGCAAGAGTGAGGACTCGTGAAATTCCTCAAATCGGAGATGTGGTACAAATTAAAGGTGAAACGAGAAACCGCGAAAGTTGGAAAATAGGAAAAATAGTAGAAATATTAAAAGGAAAGGACGGTTTATGCCGTGTTGCTAGAATAAAAGTCGATAACAATGTTTTCACACGATCAATTGCTCATTTATATCCTCTTGAAGTGGAAGAGGAAGAGACACCACAAATTTCCATTGACAAAGCACTAAATCAAGTGGATCTCGAGAACATAAGCGTCGATGATAGAGACTCGATACAAACGCCGTCTATCGAGATTGAAGGTGTCGACACTAATCCAACCACAGAGATAAGTGATAAATCAAACGATGATGAGAGCACGAATACAAACGTAAGACACGACTCAACACAAGACGCGAGAAAAGAAATAGAGAACGTTAGTACGTTAAATGACACTGAGCTTGCAAAAGACTATAATGAATGTGATCTAGAAAACGAAACAATAGATAACCATGAATGTAATAACCAAACAAGCGATGAGAGATCGCGTCGAGCCGCTGCAGTCCAAGCAATGGAGAAGATCCATAAATGGACTCGCGACTTGATGACTACTATAGTGTAAAACTCGCGAGGCGGGTGTGTCGCGAAGGGTTCGCGAGTATCAAAATTAACCCAACAATAATTGTATATAGCAACACTCAATACAAACCATAGAGCTAATTTCCGATCGGTAAGTGTCAACATTTTTCGCTCCAACGTCGACTCGCTTTCAAGTTTTCAAAGTGTAAATCGTGGCATGTGTGATCTTCGCCTGCTGCTCGCCGCCAGCCTCAAATACCACCTAAATTAAGTACTCAGCATTATACAAACCTTATTTAGAATTGAATGCATAATGTTCCTGTTAAGGATCGCGTTGATAAAGGACGATGGAATGGTACGCCCACGAAACTCGCTGAGCTGATGGGATGTGGTACAGTTTCATCGTACAGAGAGGTAATGTCCTTACAAATCACTGTTGTTTTATGTCATAAGGCGTGTGCAATTCTGTCCCTTGTCAGGGAACTAAGATTGGATGAGTATCCATAAAAGAATGAGCCCTTGAAGAGCTCGCCCGCACGGCCGCCTGCCTGATAGGATGGCGGCCTGCATGTTAAGTTTGCGCAATCTTATCACGAGGTATAAAGGTTGGTCTGAAAAGACCGTAGTTGAGACTAGGGCGTGTGCCGACCGTAGGGTCTGCACTAGTACACCTATTGAGACACGATAAGACCTGCCGATGCTTTCGGAAGGTAAACAAGCTATAAAGAGGACTGAGGTCCTTCACAAAGTATGTGAGATTGCACTCCTAATGACATAACAAACTCAAGTTGATATGCTAAATTTCATGTTGATTACATGTGTTACTTTAATGAGAATATATGTGCTGAGTGCTTAATGATTGTACATGACTGTATGATCATAAGAATTGTCTAACCGCAGGTGTGTCAACCTGACCAAGATGGCGAGGGGGCTAGAGTCTGGCTGAGGGACAAATCATCATCATCCAGGTGAGACAACTGACAGACCTACTTTGCATCATTACCTACCTTAACTGCATGAATACTCTTGGCCTCCTGTATCAGATTTCTATATAATAATATATTAAGATAAAGCGAAGCAGATAATTTATAACTAATAAAATCCATTAACTTTTGATAAGTACATAGGTACTTTATGAAAGAACTCTGGCAACAACCTGTATGATAGTTTGATTTGTGTAGGCTGTCATACAGATTACAGATGTAATTAAGTAATGAATGTAAGGTCACATATGATACCTACTATGTATACACACATCGTTCCAGCAGCGCCACACCCAGTACAGCATCTACAGCATGATCCAGGGCGCCTGCCACCAAACTGAGCATGCCAATATTTAGTTCTACCATAGCGAACACGGAAAAAAATATAACACAGCGACTTTCCGAGAAATAAGCCTTTGATTAAATATGCCATACAATTGGTACATTCAAGTAGAAAAGTTTTTGTATTTAAAAATTATATTTAGCTTGTCGCTTTTCATAATATGTCAAATATAATTAAAAGCATTTGTGTTTAGTGCAAGCCCAGTAACAATAAAATCTCGCGACAAGCTTTTAAAACATATAAATTGTTTAATGTAATAAGTTTGTTAGATTTGACTTGATACAAAGTTTATTTTATTCTTTTTAGTACATTTGAATAAAAGGTTTTTTTAAATATAATTTATTTTTGTATTTTTAGTTATTATTGGACGTGTTTCTCAGTCGCTTAATTTCATTTTCACTTCTCATGCTCGTAAAGTTCGTGTTTATGTTGGGTATAGGCTGCATAAAATCGCTTTTAATGCTCTAGTGCATAAAGTAAAATCTTCGTCTAAGTCTCAGTCTCTCAGACAAAGGTCGTCAGGTAAACAGTCACACACGCAATAAAACTTCGTTTAATAAACTTGTAATTTCATTCTGTTTCTTTAGTTTTGTACACAATCCATGTTAAAATATACTTACTAAATTAATAAAACTAGGCAAAATTAATGAGTTTTGTAAGAAATAAGTATTTCAAGAGCATTATGGACTACGATCTATGCTAAAGTCACTGTGCTGCCACTGCTACGTATAAAAAAAAAGAAAGTCTTCCCGCCAATATGGCGACGTCTTTATTTTTTCTTTTTTGTAATATTGTTATTTATTTTCCTCACACTCGAAGTGAAAAGCAGAGTGTAAAACTCGTAGATAAAACCCATTTTACCCTCGAATTGACTATTATCCACCCTCGCCTACGGCTCGGATGGATATATACGTCTCGGGTAAAATGGTACGTTTTATGCACTTGTTGTACAATCTACTATTAATGCATCATTATTGCATGGTCGTTTGCCAGTTCATTTATTACAGTCTAGCTCTTCAACTGCATCAAGTCTGCAAACACACAAATATATTTTATATATTTTACCACCAAATAGAGATTGTAGATTCTTACTATAGACACACACATAAGTATTCATTAAATACAAGGCATATTCCCTTAGGTATAAGACAAGGTAGCACTGTATTACGAACAAGAATAGAAAACACAAATTAGACTCAATAAGACAAAAAGTTCCAAATAAAAATGTGTGTGTGCCGTGCCGCAGCAGTACTCAATGGTCGCAGCTCAGCGTCATATTACCTACTTGTCTTGCAACGCAAGCAAACGCTGATTTTCAGTTGTAAATTTTAGTAAGTATTTCAAAAATAAATACTAAAGAACAAGACACATTTAAGTTTCTATCAAAGTTGATAAACATAGTACCTACATAAAGAAAAAAAGGATATTTCTTTTCTGTAGGTAGACTATGGTTGTATTAACTTGGAGCCATCTTTCGTTGACTTTAGTGAACTATTTATGTGCAAATTGACACTTAGTAGGGTCTGATTAAAGCAACTTCGCGTTTTTTGCTTCTTTATATAGTTCGTTCGTTAGTTCTTATAGCCGCTACACACGTCCAGACCAGACCTAGCCGCCGATTTGGTGCGGACGAACTTTGCTGTAAAGCAAATATAGGTAATCCGTGCTACACACGTTCGTACCAAATCAAAATCAAATCAAATAAAAAAATCAAAAAAGCTACACCAAATCTGGCCTTGGCCAAGGCTTTGTATCACATAACTAGACAAGGCCTTGTATCACATCACTTTTTCTTATCAAATACCCACAGAAACCACCTGGATTTGCCAATGCAACGAAAGGCTTGTAAAGAAAAATACCTATTAACAAAAAAAAGGTCTTGGATTTGAAAAAATTGAACGGTAGGTACTTGTCACAAAAGAATGACGAAAAATTCTTCAAAACCATTTCGAGTGGGCTGTAACTGACAGGGAAATTTCATTTTTAATTAAATGTCAATTTTAAAGTAAGTAATTGAGAAAAAGCCTAAATCCAGGGAATTTAAATTAATGTTTTAATAGAAATAATAATAATTTTCAATTCTCATGCTCTAAAAGTACGCAAATATAGCCCTACGAAGTGGGACTAAATAACCACTTTAGTCCTTAGGGAGTAAAATGTAATTACTTTTTTAATTTCCTTCATGTGACATTAGATAAACTCAAACAGCCAGTGAATATACTATTAATTGTGAAGTGTGGACCATCTTCATTGCGAAAATGTTAAGATGTTTTTTGTTTCATGGTTTTTCCGCAAGGAAGGTGGCGCCATGTGTTTTAAATTGTTAATTTGTGACTGGTTTAGCGGAAAAAACTGACTGCGAGTTTTTGGCGCCATTTTGGCGGGTAAGGTTGAGTGGATATTTTAATTAATCGCAATTTGTTTCATAGTGGACTTTGTGACTCAAGATAGGTGTGGTTTTGTGCCCCAAGTGTCTACGCAACTGGACGATATGAGGAATGATTAAAATAGGCGCTATCTCGGTAAAGTGATGCCGAGTGTTTTATTATAGTGGTGACTACCTCAGCAAGAATTATCGAGAAGGCTAGCTGACACACTTGACGCCAAATACTCCAAGGAGCAATAGAATGTAACACACCTACATTCTTATGAAACCATAAGAAACTATGATAATTTAATAATACTCAAGAATTGGCAGTATGGCTAAATGTCTTGGCCTGTCCTACAAAAGGGCAAATATTTTTACTACTACTGACCGCGAAAATTTTAGAATTTTGTTTAGTCCCTAGTCGTTTTTTAATATACTATTGATAATGTCAATGTAAATAGTATATTATAGCATACTTTTCAAAATTGCATCAAACATTTTTACTGTTTGGTATGTTTTTTTAACAGACAGTTTTCTTGTCTCCTGAGCAATTATGTGACATGGACTCATGTTCTTTCTCAAATAACCAATTCAAATCGGCTGTCGGGTTGGGACGTGTGTTCTATTACTAGTTGAATTTAGAGAGTGCGCCAGATAAGTCTACGAGGGGTTAAAATCGAATACTAATATTTTCCATAAGCTTAGAACAAAATAATGTACTGTAACTAGCGCCATAAACGCCCCAGTCGCAGAGTTATCTGACACGCACTCTATGAAGATTGCGCTCGCTGAATGCTCGCTGATTATAACTTTAAGGTACATTGACAATGTGTCAAGCACGTGTCAAACTGTCAAGTAACCATCACAACCATGAAGCTCGACTTAATACTGAGGTAACTGGAGCGTGCAGTACGAACAATTTTTTGAATACCACAAATAACACAGTGGCTGTCTTCCGTCTCACCTACACTTTTAAAAAATACGTATGGTCATATGAGACAGCTGACAGCCACTACATACATAAACGACACTTTTTTATTCAGGGTGAGAGCTCCAGTTACCTCAGAGTATTAAGTCAAACTTCATGATCACAACAAAACAAGAATTAGTACTTGAAAATTTGCAAGAATTCTGAATTGATAACTATACTGATTATAAGGTCAATGTGGGGAAGTCCGTCTAGGAGGTAAGTCCGTCTAGCGCCAATAACTTCCATTTTTGAATGACTAGCTTCTTATGCCTCGGTCGGTAAAACAGTATTACGGAGCTAGTTCGAACTGAGAATCATAGACGTCGCTAACATCATTAGGTTGAAAGAAATTGGTAGGCCATTTTTTTTCGAGTTTTGTACTTGAAGCTGGAGTGTAACGTCTCTTCAAAAAACTAAAAAAAAAGTAGAAAATCAATGGAGTTCTTGGAGTTTCTTTGATTACGCAAGTCATTTAGTGATCAATATACTTATTTCTGGTGATGAATTCATTTATAGCGCTGAGTTTCGTAATTATTACTTGCAACAAATTACTAACCACAAAATGTAATAGTTGGGAAGTCCGTCTGGCATACGTAAGGCAAATCCGTCATATGACGGTCTTGCCTCAATTGCAGATATTGTCAACCTTTTCAGCTGCACGTATTTTACCTGCATGATAAAGCCGTGATATAGATAAATCCCTAGGGATATAATTATGTACCGTAAGATAGTAATGAATCGCTTTCGTATATCTACCTTATTAAGAATATAAAAATTGAATTAGAAAATAAAAAAATTATATTTTACTAGGAAATTGGCTACATACAGCTTTATTAAAAATGTTTGCAACCACTGTCACCAAAGATATGCCGGACTTGCCTTAAAATAAAATAAAATCAATTATCTTTGAAATGTAAACCTTAAGGTAGACTTCCGAGCATCGCGGCCGATCGCAGCCGCGCGCGATCGATCGCGTGCGACTGACGCGTGCGGCTGATGCGACAATAGTCAGTGTATGAAAATGTATGGCGCCGCTTCCGAGGTATGCGACAGACGCGTGCGGCCGACGACAGACGTCGGCCGCACGCGGCCGTAACTATAATGAAAACTTCTTTGTACTGTATAGATACTCACTTTTCTGTCATCTTCCTTATTTTAATCTCTAATTTATGGTTGTCTGTCACTGTTAGAAAATTCATGTGTCAACGCTGGATTGAGATGATTTTTATAAACTCTCCTTTTGAGCGTTTGTGCACTACACTGAATGTTACCGTCCGGCAGTCTGATTTTTTACGGTCCGATATAGCAGGCCATAGAATGTATATGTCCGCTTGTGCACTACACGGAATTTTACCTTCCGACATTTTACTTTTCCCCATTCCGGTCCGTTTTTTTCCGTTCCGAGATACACTGAATTTTACCGTCCGGAAAAAAAGGAAGGTTGTAATCATAAATTATTTATAATACATAGTAAGAATTTATTTATTTCGTGTAGTTTCGGCTTTGAAACATTAAAACTGTGATATTGAACTGAAAACGTGATATTCATGAGCGGGCGGGGGCCCCGCCCCGGGGGTAATCATTTCGCTGCCCCGGCGAGTAAAAAGACGGACAACTGCACAAGCCAATCATCTGTGTTTTTCATGCCACGCCGCCGCCGGTCCGTAAAAAAACGGACCGCCGGACGGTAAAATTCAGTGTAGTGCACAAACGCCCTTTCTGTAACACGCTCACTGCGGCACTGAATTAGCTATTCTTTCCATTGGTGCGGTACGCGGCGTTTTAGACCTCATACTAAATCAGACATTGTGGCGATTCGAAGCGTTTTCGACCCCACCGAGATTCAAGAGACTGCAATTCCTTTTTTTAAGCGTGAAGTCAGAAACAATATGGATTTTCGTCTTGATAAGTGAGTATCTATACAATACAAAGAAGTTTTCATTATAGTTACGGCCGCGTGCGGCCGACGTCTGTCGTCGGCCGCACGCGTCTGTCGCATACCTCGGAAGCGGCGCCATACATTTTCATACACTGACTATTGTCGCACGCGATCGATCGCGCGCGGCTGCGATCGGCCGCGATCCGCGGAAGTCAACCTTTATAGACAAATACATAAATCACACATTTCAACGCTAGTTTAACGTCACTGCTAGAAACTGTTTTCATACATATTGCCTCACAAGTTATGGATATAGTGCTAGTAGACGGACTTACCCTAAACTGCACGGGAAATCCGTCTACAAGCCGTGTTTTAAAAAATATCATATAAATCTAAAGATAATTGCAATGCATACTATTTTAAGACCAATATAGGTAAATAAATATATTACCTATAATTTCCGACGACACAAGTCACTTTAGAAAGCGTATCTCGATTCAATAAGTTCAGTTGAACTTAAATTTTAGAAAAGTATGCCGGACTTCCCCACATTGACCTTATATTTAATTGCATTGTCATCGGAACTAAAGGTAAATTCCAAATTTCAGCTCAATCGGACATTGGAAAGTGGGTCAAATTTAGCTCGCAAGATTTGGCGAACGGACATGCATACATACACTGCAAGTTAAATAAAAGCTTGTAAAAAATATTCTATCACAGATTATTAAGTACCTAATTATCATCTTGTGGCATTATCTGACACACGCTGGGACATGGTCCTTATTTGTGCATTATTTTATATGTTAATAAGTAATTTTCTTATTACATTTTATGTTTTTAACTTTGACTTTTTATTGGGGTTCCGTAGCCTAATGGCAAAAAACGGAAACCTTATAGATTCATCATGTATGAATAAATTAAATTAAATTTGGTCCCGTTGTCCCCATTAAAATCATGGGGAAAACAGAACGTCATAATTATTCAACAAACAAGCCACTTCTCTAGGCCCTCTGTTATTTTATTGCTTCAATCGAAATAAAAGAAAAACTAAAATAATGAAAATTAAAAAACAAATTCAACGGGAATACAGGCCTAAGAGCTTTATTCCGAAACTATAAGGATTGGCTCTCTATACATGGAATCAAACCAATAGGTACGTGCGGGGTATTTATAGATAGGTCTTTAAAAGGTTCCTAAAACTTTTTTTGTCATAAGGGCTTATTACACTTATCCTAGTTAGGACCCTCATTAAGCATACATTGCTTTCTTCGAGCTCATTTTTGGCAAGTGATGCAATCAAAACAAGCAATATAATATGCTTAATTAGGATCCTAACTAGGATAAGTGTAATAAGCCCGGTGTATCGATGAGCTCAGTGGCGCCGCGAATGGAAATAAATCAATTGCATTTTATTAAAGGCTTGGATTAAAAGTTTCGGTTATTTCGCGCAAATAGAAGAGCGAAATGCAATTTTTAATTGTTTTTTCATGGCCTCAAATATGAGCATTAAGTTATGGATCTCGATATTGCCAAATGTGGCCACTTTTGGCACTTTTGAGATTCACGACTTATTGCGTAAGTTTGAGTTTTCAAAAGTATATTTATAAAATGCATTCCACTCTTTCACCTGCGCGAAATAACCGAAACTTTTATTCCAAGCCTTTAATAAAATGCAATTGATTTATTTCCATTGGCGGCGCCACTGAGCTCATCGATACACCTTAAGTCTGAATGGGGAATAATAAAAAGCATTTTCTTTCATTACCTTTCTATCTTCTTTATTACATAGCCTAGCACAAAAATATAAATATAGTAATGACCTACATAATTATAATGAGTGTTCTCTCTCAGTAAAAAAATAGATTAAATACCTACAAAATGAGATCCACAGGAGAACTAAAACGACCGACATCGCTCGAAGGATTGCATCATTGAAGTGGCAGTGGGCGGGAAACATAGCGCGGAGAACTGATGGCCGTTGGGGCGGAAAGGTTCTCGAATGGCGACCGCGTACCGGACGACGTTCCGTGGGCAGGCCCCCTACAAGGTGGACCGACGATCTGGTCAAGGTCTCGGGAAGCCGCTGGATGCGGGCAGCGCAGGACCGATCGTTGTGGAGATCCTTGGGGGAGGCCTATGCCCAGCAGTGGGCGTCGTTCGGCTGACATGATGACCTACAAATTGATATGTTTCAGCATACAACAAAAGTGATTTTTATTGCCATTTTTTGCTTCTTATTAATAACGGCAACAGGTAGACGCTTGAAATATTCACAGAATATTTATATTAGCTTTAAAAATTAATAATTAAATTTAAATAATATAAATATTTAAGGGGGGCTCCCACACAACGTGATTTTTTTATGGTACGGAACCCTTCATACGCAAGTCCGACTAGCATTTGGCCGGTTTTCTTACTTACATTTAAATAAACCCATCTAATTAAAAAAAAGACTGACTAGGGGCTACTCTACGTCATGCCAATTTGAACGCGATTTTAACGTGTAAGGCCTCATTTCCACCTGCAAGTAAGTCTTCTGCTATAAATGTCCGACAGTCTGTCAGATAGCAACTTGCAAGTATGTTTACACTTAAGTATGTTTACACTTGCAAGTTGCTATCCCACAGACTGTCGGACATTTATCGCAGAAGACTTACTTGCAGGTGGAAATGTGGCCTTAGCATACTTAGCATAGAAAGTGGTTATTCCGTTATTAAATTTTTATCGCTCTATTATTTTTTATTTACGGGTGAAATGATGAAGATGAAACTCAAAAATTACGATAGGTACTTAAACCTTTTAATGATGAACTAAGCTAATTGCAAATAAAAAATACATGGAGTGAAATAATCGATTGTTTAATCAATTATGCAAAAATGTAATAATCGATTATCAAAATAATCGAACCGACACATCACTAGCTAGTGTATAGCCAGTGATCGTTCCGAATCGATTAATTGTATTGTAGATTATTTTTGAGGCCCAAATAATTTAAGTATCGATTACCCAATCAAAAGTATCTGACGGGACCAAGTCAATGTTGTACCGACCTCGGCCGAGTACTGTGTTTACATGTACCTAGTATTCGGCCGAGCCGAGAGCACTTGTCTCGCCACTCTACTCGGCAGGTGTAATCAGGCTATAATGGATGATGTGGTTTACCCACTTCTATCATGCTTCTATCCTACACTCCATATGTTAACCTTTCTCTATAGCATGTGGAAACAAATGGCCAACGTTTTTTTGGCTCGTACGGTCTTTATTACGTTAATATTACTTTGCTTGCATTGCATTATTTGCACCAGAATAATGCTGAGCTGCGATACGCATAGCGATACCGAAATTGTGCCCCAATGATGCAATGCAATGCTTGACAAGCCCGGTAAACATGAAGTATAATATTTTTCTGCTTGACATGCCTTTTTTATAATTTTTAGATATGCTTGCTTGACAACTAGTTAATCTTATCAAGCATTGTCTGATCAATCGTTTCAAAGATGTAACATCTTTGAATTGTTTAGTGTATAGAGTCTAAAACGGTTTTGGCCACCGGATCGGATCTACTTAAAAGTTTGTGGCACTAAAAAGAATTTAAAACTTTTCTACTCGAATGTACCAATTGTATGGCATATTGAATCAAAGTCTTATTTCTCGGAAAGTCGCTGTGTTATACTCGTTATCAGATTTTTTTCCGTGTTCGCTATGGTAGAACTAAATATTGGCATGCTCAGTTTGGTGACAGGTGCCCTGGATCATGCTGTACTGGGTGTGGCGCTGCTGGAACGATGCCTAAATGTATGAACAAAATCGAAACCTAGGATTTCTCTGGAATAGTTAATGCTGCGAGAGTGGTTTATTTTTTTCCCTTTATAGGAAGATAAGAGAATGCGCAAATGCTATTTAATACATCAATTAAAGGCGTTAGAGCAAAACAATTTTTTTTTGAGGTTATAATTTTTCGATGCCTATAAAATCCTTATTCCACGATGAAATGTAGAAATTCAATTTTTGCCGTGCCCTATGATGAAGGAACTAAATATACAGGCACACTGTTTTCATTAAAAAAATCGAATTGCTGAGATTCGGCCGAGGCGCTGCTGGGACGACGTCGTCCCAGCAGCGCCCCAAGTGACCTACGATTACTCCTGAATCTGTTGACATTCACAGGTGGATGTTAGCTTATGTGAAATGGAAAAAAAGGCAAAAATCTGTGTCTAATTAGATTTATTATAGATTTGTAATTAATGAGAAATAGCGGGGCGCTGCCAGGACGACGTCGTTCCAGCAGCGCCACAGAAATCTCCGTATATCCTCGGATCCAGTGGAGGGAAAAAATCAATCGTATTTTTTCCCGACTGGTAAAAAATTGGCCTGCATGGTGTATTTTTTTCAAGCAAATCGGAGACCGTGGCGCTGCTGGAACGATGGACACTTAAAAATTGCACTTTACTATTTGCGCAAAATAACCGAAACTTTTATACTAAGCCCTTGATAAATCGTAAATGATTTATTTCCATTGGTGGCGCTACTGAGCTCATCCAACCACCTTAACCCTGAGCACCCCCGCACATTGAGCCACTAATCGCGATTCGCGACCACTGGTGGCTCAGTCAAACTACTAGACGCAGCCGTGTGCTACATCACGGCGCGGACCACTCTGAAAACCGCAATTCTGACTACATGGTCATTTTGTCCTATTTCTGTCCCAAATTTTCAGAATTCGTCCTAAAGGGGACGAAAAGATTTAAATGGTCCATGCCAAAGCAAACCTTCATTATGGCACGGACAGGCTATATTTATTGAACCATAACACCTAGCCAGGATCTGATTAGTATAACATTTTGTCCCTTTTTTATAGAACCCGCAATGCCTGGAATCAAAACGAAATGAAGCGCCGCCGGCAGGCTTATTACCAAAACAAGCAACCAGTTGCTAATTGTACAATTGCAACGCGACTGCTACTATTGTAGTTGCGGTTGGTTTGCAATCGGTACAGTACGGTACGGTACCTTTCATACAATTTTAGTTTACAAATCGCTCGCTTGTGGCGCTAATCGTAGCGATCTACGTTCCGTAATACGAATATGTGTTTTGGGAGCGATCAATTGTTAATTGTCGCGATTGCAACTGTCACTCTAAGATCGGTAATAAGCCTGCGGGCGCCGTTCAAAAGATATAAAGGAATGATTTGGTTTCCAAAAGTCACGTCGATCCGTTGCATCAATTTTGACGTGAAAGACGAATAAACAAACAAACCCTCTTTCACATTTATAATATTAGTATGGATACACACAATCTCTTTTTCATTTTATAGTAAAAATATGATTGGTCTGATATTATGCATTAGGTACTAAGTAAGAACATAAATTTTAGCTTGATACCTCCCACGCATACTTGAGAAAAAGTTTCTTGATAGGTGGGTCAGGCCGTAGATTTTGCCACAAATAGCGCAATGGTGACGCAAAATTTTCTACGAGTCGGTCGCACAAAGTGGCGCAAAATGGTAGCGCAAAATTATTAAGGAGCACGTACATTAACGTGATTTTATTTAACAAACATGTACTAACAAGAGGTATTGCATCAAACTAGAAAAAGAAACACGATGCTGGTATGTAAGTATGTTTAATTAATAAATTAACAATAATGTACCCATGAGTAATTCTTTTTTATATATTGCGCACAATGAAAAGTTAAACAGGATGACAAAAACTAGTAAGTATGTAAGATTTGTTCAATTTACAAAAAAAATACATTTAATTTGTTAGATGGAGGTATTTGGTATTATTCATTATTAATTATATGTATAAATATAATACAACTTTAAATTTATTTCAACTCTTTTCAATGTTTGAGAGTCCATTACTTTGACTCTAGCAACAACCTGCTTGAAGTATCACTTTTAAAAGGACCTGCCAACCATTAAGATGTCAAAAAAAACATAGATCTGTCAATAAAGAAAAAAGTTTTCGTCACTTTCATACTTAAAAGTTAGTATGAAAGTGACGAAATTCCAAAACTTATAAAATACAAAATAAAAAAACTTTGGACCTATGTAAAATCTTTGGGGCTGGTTAGGTACCTAGCAGACCACCGCACCTACCCCTATTTTCGTATGTTTAACGTTCTGCCGAACACCCTGTACCTATAGAATATTAATAAAAGCTAACAAATCAATTAATAGTAATGCTAGTCATGTTTTTAGCGGAAATTACAGCTAAAAGTAATTTCAAAATAATAAAAACACTTGAAAACCTTGTGTGCATGCACTATTATTCAATAGCGTAAAATAAGTGGCGCAATTTCTACGCAACCGGTATCGCAAAGTGGCATAAAGACAGTTTTGCGGAACCGAGGCGCAAATGAAATCGATTATAACTCTTAAAATATACTATTTTACAAGGCTAATTTAACACATACAGATCACACACATCTAATTAAACCATGCGCAACAACAATTATAAGTTTTAATCAAAAACTTACCTTGAAATCTCAAAAAATGCACTCGGCAAAGTAGGCGACACTTTTCACTTTGATCGGAGTTGACACCGAAATGTCATAAAATATGGTCGTCAACGCTGCATTGACCATAGAATACGATACTTTGGTGATGCCAGCACTCAAACAAAATCTTAATAAATGTTTTAAAACCATAAAATGGGTGAAAATGGTTGCGCAATATAAGTAGCGCAAAGAAATGGTTTTTCAAAAAAAAAATCTTTTTGCCGAAAATTTATCTTTTTTCTTAGGAAATACGCAAAGATATTAAAGGAATGGCAACCTTATTATTATTTTATAACGTCAAATCAAACAGCTCATCAATAAGTTAAAAAATGATAATTTTATCGATGTTTAAGCTGTACACGTACCAATGCGGATTCGCGGTTTTTATAAAAAATTCGTCACTTTTGGGAGGGAAATGTCAAATAGTTTTCCAAATCTATAAACTTATCCAAATATCTATATCTGCCTTGGTTTGCTATTTCTTAAGAAACACGATGATAAGATTGAGAAATTTCTAAGAGTACTATATTTAAAATTATATGAGGCGGAGACTTTTGTACCCTCGAATGTGGCAAAATCTACGGCCTGACCCAGGTAGACGGACAGATCTGGGTCAGGCCGTAGATTTTGCCACAAATAGCGCAATGGTGACGCAAAATTTTCTACGAGTCGGTCGCACAAAGTGGCGCAAAATGGTAGCGCAAAATTATTAAGGAGCACGTACATTAATGTGATTTTATTTAACATACATGTACTAACAAGAGGTATTGCATCAAACTAGAAAAAGAAACACGATGTTGGTATGTAAGTATGTTTAATTAATAATTAACAATAATGTACCTATGAGTAATTCTTTTTTATATATTACGCACAATGAAAAGTTAAACAGGATGACAAAAACTAGTAAGTATGTATGATTTGTTCAATTTACAAAAAAAAATACATTTAATTTGTTAGATGGAGGTATTTGGTATTATTCATTATTAATTATATGTATAAATATAATACAACTTTAAATTTATTTCAACTCTTTTCAATGTTTGAGAGTCCATTACTTTGACTCTAGCAACAACCTGCTTGAAGTATCACTATTAAAAGGACTTGCCAACCATTTAGATGCCAAAAATAAAAAAAAATAGATCTGTCAATAAAGAAAAAAGTTAGATGGGTTTAAAAGTTAGTATGAAAGTGACGAAATTCCAAAACTTATAAAATAGGTACAAAATAAAAAAAACTTTGGACCTAGGTAAAATCTTTGGTTAGGTAGCAGACCACCGCACCTACCCCTATTTTCGTATGTTTAACGTTCTGCCGAACACCCTGTACTTATAGAATATTAATAAAAGCTAACAAATCAATTAATAGTAATGCTAGTCATGTTTTTTAGCGGAATTACAGCTAAAACTAATTTCAAAATAATAAAAACACTTGAAAACCTTGTGTGCATGCACTATTATTCAATAGCAAAGTGGCATAAAGCCAGTTTTGCGGAACCGAGGCGCAAATGAAATCGATTATAACTCTTAAAATATATTATTTTACAAGGCTAATTTAACATATACAGATCACACACATCTAATTACACCATGCGCAAAAACAATTATAAGTTTTAATCAAAAACTTACCTTGAAATCTCAAAAAATGCACTCTGCAAAGTAGGCGACACTTTTCACTTTGATCGGAGTTGACACATAAATGTCAAAAAAAAAACTAAAAAGAAAAAAACAAGCAAAAAAAGATATGATATATATTAGGTACTTAATACAAATTTTAAGTAAGAGAATTCTTGGAAGCAAGCGGGATCCATTTGCGTATAAAATCTATAAAAATATCATGGATCCCGCCTGCTTCCAAGAAATCTCTTACTTAAAATTTGTATTAAGTACCTAATATATATCCTACCTTTTTTTGCTTGTTTTTTTCTTTTTAGTTTTTTTTTGCACCGCAGACGGGTTTTTTTAGTTTTTTAAATTCGTTTTTTTTATTTTAAGCTTTTTAGTTAAATGTTCTATGTACATGAGCAAGACCTCGCAGACGTGCCATATTTTATCCAATACATAACATAACGTATGAATGAAATTAGTGATGGTTATCGATATAAATAAATTATAAAACCAACCAATGTAAAAATTAAATAATAAACAAAACTAACTTCACGAAAAACCTAAATTCTAAACAACAAAATACACTCAGATAACAGTATTTTATGTTTGCCAAACGTTAGCGCGTTCTAATCGACTATCAGCGCCATCTAGCTATGACCAAAGAAAACAATATCTATATAATATTCAAAAATAAATGTTGATAAGCGCAAAACTCGAGAACGGTTAGGCCAATTCGGCTAATTTTTTTTTCATATGTTCTATAAAGCACGCGGGAAGGTTTTTATGAAGAAACTGCGTGGAAAATAGTAAAAACAACACTTTTTATTTTTCCCATACAAACAATTAGCACTTATTAGTCGAAATTAGTTCAAAACATATCACTTATTTATATTTTCGTCATCGTCTTTGTAACCTCCTCATTTTGAAGCCCCACTCGATGGGATTAAAAAAAATATTTTTTTACAATGCACAGAATATATCGCCTAAAAGCCGCCATTTTGTTTTTTTGTTAATTTTGATGTCCCATTGTCACTCGGCCCGTTAAAACGAATCTGACGACGTATCATTTATTAAAATCGGTTCATCCGTTTAGAAGTTACGAGGGAACATAGAAACGGACACACATACATACATACATAACCCTTTTTTGGCTTCGCCGCTGACGGGTAAAAATATTGTCGTCAACGCTGCATTGACCATAGAATACGATTCTTTGGCGATGCCAGCACTCAAACAAAATCTTAATAAATGTTTTAAAACCATAATATGGGTGAAAATGGTTGCGCAATATAAGTAGCGCAAAGAAATGGTTTTTCAAAAAAAAAATCTTATTGCCGAAAATTTATCTTTTTTCTTAGGAAATACGCAAAAATATTAAAGGAATGGCAACCTTATTATTATTTTATAACGTCAAATCAAACAGCTCATCAATAAGTTAAAAAATGATAATTTTATCGATGTTTAAGCTGGACACCTACCAATGCGGATTCGCGGTTTTTATAAAAAATCCGTCACTTTTGGGAGGGAAATGTCAAATAGTTTTCCAAATCTATAAACTTATCCAAATATCTATATCTGCCTTGGTTTGCTATTTCTTAGGAAACACGATGATAAGATTGAGAAATTTCTAAGAGTACTATATTTAAAATTATATGAGGCGGAGACTTTTGTACCCTCGAATGTGGCAAAATCTACGGTCTGTTCTGTTCTGTGGCCTGACCCATCTATGAATGAGGGCTCAACTATGTTCATGCAGCATTTGATAACAACATACCATGTTCATACCCTAGCCTGCATATTCGATATTCTTTAGACCCTTTTAGTAGAGAATAGGATTTCAAGAAGAGCGTTATGAAATCTGGGCAACACACCCACTTGCAGGAAGCTCCATTAAAGTTAATGCTTCATTGAGTCTATTGCTGTCACTTTTCGTTGTCAAGAAATAAAAAGTGACAGCAATAGATTTAATGAAGCATTAACTTTAATGGAGCTTCCTGCAACTGGGTGAAACACACATAAACTAAACTAACACAAAAGTCACTACACCGCGGGTACGAAGTCGCGGGCAACAGCTAGTAATATTATAAAGTAGGATTTATGTACCTACACAGTGTATCATTTGTAGGAAAGGGACATTATGGGAAAGGGAGATTTTGGGAAGGCGACATTTTGGGAAAGGTACCTACATTATGGAAAACTGTGGTTAAGGACTCGGAAAAATTATGCTGAAGCGAGATAGCAATGAGAAAACGACGCGCGCGGGAGCGAGACCATTTTGCAGATTAGGCAAAAAAAAACACAAAATCACTTCGTATTGAAAAACTACAGCAATTTAGAAAAAAAATGCTTCTATACGATCCCAAATAGTATTGGTGTCCACCAATTAAACCAATTTTCAATAGTGTAAGTGACCCCATTTAAGAATAAGTAGGTAATCTTGAATTTTCGTATTTTTAGAAGTCTTTTCGAAAAGAAAAGGCAAAATCATAACATATACGGATCTAGATAAAGGTATGAAGAAATATATATCTTATATTAACTACTGTAACCGTCCTATAGTTTTAAATCAAAAAGTCCATACTTTTTCCGAGTACCTAGCCCCTTAAGGCAAGGATTCCCGACCGAAATAGGCACGCACGCTTGCTCGGCCGCGCTCAATATAAAATCCATTCGCTTAGATAGTGTCGCCCTTTTATCGCGCCGCCTTGGCACGTGCCGCTTCTTGTCAAAGGATGCCGCCGCATAAACAAAAGAAGCCGCGTGCGGCGTACACCCGCAAACGGAATTGGATTTTGGGATTCGGCACTTATTAAATTATATTTTCTTAAAAATAATCTATGTTTATTATAAAAACAGGTGGTAACGACGTTTGTGACCTGTGACAATTCGAGCGATGATGAGTAATCATAATAATCATATAAAAAATTTATAATAATTATTATTATTTGTAAATCACTTATTTAACTTCCTTTTATATAAAAATATTCAAATTTTCATTAAAATTGACTTTGGTACTCAACTTGAGTGTATTATTTTATATCTGCATTTTATAGCAAGAGCCACAATGCCGTGCGGGTGTACCGACACTATCTAACCGAACGGACTTTACACTTCGCGCGGAACCAGCGGCAGCCGGCTCGCGAGAGCGCCCAGCGAATCGTAAATCACTTAAGGGCGCTAATTGCCGTCCACTAGCGCCGCCAATTCATTTATTTTTATTATTAGTAAACTATATCAATATTTAAAAAAAGGAAACAACCATGCCCTCTTATATTGTCTCCTTATATTTTTTTAATAACTCTTTAATATTTTTTATTCCTTGTACTACTTTTAAAATGGGTTTAAACCAAAAGTGGCCACTCCTGGCTTAAAAACATTTTAAAACGTACAGAAAGGATGAAAACTGTTGAAGAGTTATTCAAAAAATATTTGAGATTTATTTAAGACTAGCTTTCCGCCCGCGGCTTCGCCCGCGTGTACTACACGATATTATCCTCAGGGAGTTTGATATTTTCCGGGATAAACTACGTCACTTTCCAGCTCCCAATCTTCCCCCGTACCAAAAATCACATTGATCCGTTGCTCCGTTTTGACGTGAAAGACGGACAAACAAATAATATCTGCCTACTGGTTTTCCCGTGGGAATATGATACTTTCCTGTGGTAAAAAGTAAAAGTAGCCTATTATAATCCTTCAAAGGGTCTCAAATTATTGACTTAAATAGGTACCAATTTTTGGCCGCAAATTAGCCCGCACTTAAAATGATTTTCGTATGGGAATGAGATTTTTTCCACGGTAAAAAGTGTTATGTCTTTCCCAGGGCCTTAAACTGTCTCTATTCTAAATATAATCCATAAACTATCACCTTAAATAACAATTCCATTCCACAGCTATGCCCGTGCTAAAACTTATTTTAACATGGGATAGATCCTTTTTCCCGCGGTAAAAAGTCATTCCTAAGGTCACAAAATATCTTCATTCCAAATTTCATCTGAATCGGTTCAGCCGTTTTGACGTAAAAACAGAACATACAGACAGACAAACAAACATAAATTTTCGCATTTATAATAATATTGGGGATAGTAGAAATATGAATATGATTGGCCGGCCGCGACTACGTCTCCGTCCGTGAGTAATTTAATTGGGTACATCGCAAAATATCATGTCAAAACGTAGGTAGGTAGGCGTTCTCTAACGTCTCATCAGCACCATCATCAATCCATTTTAATGTCCCCGCTGCTGGGGTAGGTACAGGCCTTCATATTGATGGATAAGGAGAATGGACCATAACCACACGGGCCCATTGCAGTTATGGGGTATTAACCAATCCAAATGCAGCCAGAACCATCGGCTTATCGTGCCTTCCGAAGCTCCATATATTTTTGAACAGCCATCCCCTGAAAGACCACTGCGGAATTCACATAACCTCAGCGATCGCAGGCCGAGCACGCTACCTATACTTTATATCAAACATGAAAGTCAGATCAGTGGTTTAGGCATAAAAAGGTTACGATACCTAGACAAACAGTAGCTACTTTCGTATGAATAATATTCGAACATTCTCCTACTCTTGAACTACCATGCAAAAAATCAAGTCAATACTTTGCTAAGGTACTTTTTAATGTGGCATTGGTTCTATTCTATGACAGCTAAAAACGGATTGAGTTTTCAAACATGTGTCAAAACAAAATGAAATTAAAAATCAAAAGCACTTTTATTTGTGGTTAACGGTGTTGGTCTCACAATTATCTTAACTGCGAAATTATTTACATATACTTCTTGATGTACTTTGTATTGTGATACCGTTTGTTTGACCCCATAATTGAAAAAAAAAAGCACTAAGGAGTATCGATATCAACTTCGATGCAAATCACCCCCAAAATAACTTTCTATCCCTTTTTAACCCTGTTAGGCGATGAGTTTCAATGAAATATGAAACACATCTTCGATTAATTCTGTTAAAGAATGTTTATGCTAAATTTGAAGAAGATTGGACAAAGGAATCACGTTGTCCCATACAAACTTTACCCCCTTTTTTCACCCCCTTAGGGGTAGAATTTCGAAAAATCCTTTCTTATCGGATGCCTACATCATAGAAGGAACACACCCTCCAAGTTTCAGGTCTCTACGATCAGCGGCTTAGGCTGTGCGTTTATCCGTCAGTGATTCAGGTCAGGACAAAGGATTTTATATGTATAGATGGCATGGTTTTTTCCTTTTTTTTAATATTATAAATAAATGAATTGGCGGCGCTAGTGGACGGAAAGTAACGCCTTAAAATTCAATAAAAAAAAAATATGACGGCCGGAATCCCTCCGCTATTCAAAGACAATTATTTTCATATGTTTTTCATTAACTAAAACCAAGTATACTGCAAGTAATAATATGTTGAATTATTATACGACGGTGTTTGGAATTTTATTTGATAGTAAACTATCTAAAGCCCCCAGTACAGGATGGCCGATCATGTTGGCCGAACATGATGGGCATCGTGTTGCTAGCAGACGGCAATCACACGCAAACCGGCCCTGTACACGATGGCCCATCATGGTCGGCCAAAATGACCGGCCATCCTGTACTGGGGGCTTAATGAAAAATATAACGGCCCCGCTGGAAGCACTAGATAAATAACCGTAAAATTACATATATTTTCCAAATTTTGAGTACCTACTTGTGGTTTGCGAGTAATCGATAATTTGAAATACCCTATTTTCGGGAATCGGCACCTTAAGGAGAAGCAGAGGAGTTTCGCACGAGAAGGCCAGTCAATATCGACATCGAACATCGCAAACGCGCATGTATCTACGATTTTTTTATATGTTGCTATGTCCCTTGAAAGTAGTTTACGCACAAGTTTGCAACCCTGAAAACTTGTTTCAGTTTTTTCAAAAAAACTACCCTAAGGAAACGTTTTTGAAGTATGGTTGCTTCATAATTTAATAAAGCTAACTAAATTTACTACAATTTGAGCTTAACCCGAGTAGGTACTCTTTCTTGGTCCATTGGTTGCAGAGATACAGCTAGTCAAAGGTTTATGGTCTCAAAACAAATAAACGTAAACACCGAGTAGGTAAATCCAACTTAAACAAATCTAAACTATAAAATAACACTAACTTACACGGTCAAGCAAGCTAGAAAGTTTAGACTTTCGCCCTTTTGGAAGGACCAGGTCTCATCCAGTCTAGATCAGTGGGGGGAGTGGGGGAGAACACTGCGGGAGAATCGCCCATCTTTGACTTGCTGTATCTTCGCAACCAATGGACATAGCGTGCTCAGGTTTCACTCAAATTATAGCAAATTTAGTTAGTGCCGAACAAAGATACTTGAAAAACGCTTCCTTAGGGTAGTTTTTTCGAAAAAACTGAAACAAGGGGCAGTTTTTCGAGCACCATGGGAGTAGCACAGGGTTTTCAGGGTTGCAAACTTGGGTGTTAACTACTCTCAACTTCTCAAGGGACCTAACAACAACATATAAAAAATCGTAGTTACATTTACATGCACGTTTGCGAACAAACATCAGTGATTCGCACTAGCGTGATTTCGACTTATCTTACTTAGTTAATCGAAGCAAAGTTATTTCGCACAAACGTTAATCCACATCCGATTGTCGCATTCAAGTAAACGCTTTCAGGCGCAGAACGTTCATATCGCAAAATGATAACGATAAAGTCGCAGTGTTAAAATAAATGATAAAGTCGCAAAACGGTAAAAAATACAATTATGGCTAAATTAAATATTTTCACCATCCACTTAAAAAAAAGCTAGCAACAGCGTGTTGTTATTTTTGAAGATGAAGAAAAGATGTAGTATTTCTGTATACTTACCTACTTACATTAAAATCGCTAACATAACACGAAGCAATCATTTATTCTAAAAATAGCATCGGAATTGGAAAGCCTTAACTTTTACCCGAAAAGGGTAAACCTACCTATTAAGATAAGGATAAGCCTATTGACGTCATTGTGAATCGAATTTATAGGTTTCTATTTACTGCTTCAAAGGGCATCCGAGATTTAGATCATAATAAAATTATTTTACGCTTGGAAACGAATCTACCCGCAGCAGCTGTGACCGGGTGATAACGTGTTGCTGTACTGCGCCCAACTTGAGTTGATACTTAAAAAAATTAAGTAGGTACAGTTATAATAACTTACTTAATTATTTAAATTGTTACTTTTTTGCATTCACAATGCAATTTTTATAATAGAAAAATGGTAAATAAAGTATTTAGAAAAAATCGACCCGTCTCACAACCAGCTCCGATGGGAGCCATGGGTCCCATCGGAGCTGGTTGTGAGACGGGTCGATTTTTTCTAAATACTTTATTTACCATTCAACTTACTTAATTTTCTATTTTTCAGTTATAACTTTTTTGAAAGTAAGGTGCAAATTCATTTTGGATGAAACCTAAAGTGTCAAATAAGTATCTACTGTACTTCCTACTTAATTTATTTTAGCGACAAAAGTTTTTGCCTATACAGTGACCCCTGTTAATTTGGTGCACCCAGTAATCCGGACAGGCGAGTAGATCGCGCGGGGGGCTGAAATGTGTTTTATTCCTATTAAAATATTGCATAGGTAGGTAGGTACTATAATCCGGAGACGCCTCGATAATTCGGAAGGGGCCTTGTTTTTTCCTTATCCGGATTAGCGAGGCCGGGGGCCGATTCTCAGGCATACGAGAAAAGTTCACATTTATAAGCTCGAAATTCAAATATAACACAGTTTTTGTATTGTCAGAATTTCACAATCGGAAAAATTCGAGCGAAAACCAGTCGAACGCTACGAGCACAGCCGTCTCTATCGTCTTCTACAAGCCATGCTATGATACGGAACGGCAACATTGCTGTGAACCGGTTTACTCCTCTGAGTACTAAATCCTATGGAGGTGGCATACCTACGAAAAAGTGAGGTGTAACTAAGTCACAATATAAGAAAATCTTGGAATTCAATTTTAAACTAATTCTAATTGTCGTATTAATCGGTTCGTCAAAATCGGTCCAGCCGTTTCAGAGATTAACCGGAACAAACAGACAGACAGACAAAAATTGTAAAACATGTCATTTTGGTATTTGTACCGTATATTTAGTCATATGCACGTAGTAAAAAGCGGTTATTTAATGTTACAAACAGACACTCCAATTTTATTTATTTGTATAGATTGCCATCTCCATAGGATTCAGTACTCGAGGTTTACTCGCTGTTTACCTGTCAAACGGTGCAAAAGGTGTCAAATCGGTTCACTTAAAACTACGTTGCCAACTTTTGCGCATGGCTTGTAGAAGACGATAGAGATGGCTGTGCTACGAGTGGTACATACAAACCAATAGATGTTCGTATACGAACTTAGCTGTCAAAATGAATTTGTTGACATGTGGGACAGCTTAGTTTGTTTGAAACGTTCTTAGAGGTTCTAACTTTTCAATAGAAACCACAAACAAAATGTTCGACATACGAATTACCACACTGAAAAAGTTCGAATGCCTGAGAATCGGGCCCAGCCATAAGTGTATATATTCTTTGACCCAGCTGTATCTTTTATGGGATACAATCTGGGATACGCAACATTTTTGAACTATAAGGAAAAATTTGAACATGCTCTGTATTTAGGTTTTTTTAACATTTTGGGCTAAAAAATCTCTACCAATTTATATAAATAAACACAAAACAATAATAATTAAGTAAGGATACCATATTAAGAGGTACTTACCAAAAAAAATAACATTTCAATAAGTATAGAATTTTCATTCCCATAAAATAAAGAATGGATCAACACTACTTCACTGAAACCTCTGGTAAATGTCCTCTCGTCAGTGACTGAAAATTGGGTGCATTCTAGCGCTTAATAGATATTGAATGAAAAGCCCTCGGTTTGGTATAAAAGGAAACTTCAACGATACAGCAGCCAGTACAGAAGCAACCTCCAAGGGTACACTTCTAACTCTTTAAACGTGCAAGAAGAAATTATCTACACTACAGCTCACTGTTACTATGTATAACTGGCGTTTACTAATATTTGCGTTTTTCGCGGTATTCCAACCGATTGCGTCTTTTGCCGAGCGCAATCTCGTTGATGGCAGGCACCAGTGCTGTGACCATCGCATTTCGAGAGACTCTGGAAGTTTTAATGGAAATTACCCATTCAAGCTTTCAGTTGAAGATCGCCACTTAAACAACCGGGATATTCGCGAAGTAGGACGTGATGACAACCGCAACGAACGCACTGTTATAAATGGGTTTCGGGATGCTCGAGAGCGACAATTGAATCGTGATTTTGATTCACGGGTTTCCCGAATTGCATTCCAACGAATGAACAACAGAGTGGCTCCTCGTGAGACAAGGGAAACCCAGTTCCGGGACAGTGAGATAAATCGTGAAGAAAGAAACTTTGCCAGAGATAGTTTATCACGAAAGATAACAATCACGAGAACCGACCGGCAAGATATAAGAAATACTGAAAGACACGTGAATCGCGAAAACAACCAACGTGAGGTTTTACATCAAATGCCAAAGGATAACACTCAAGTTCGCAGAGAAACACGCCCTGAACTTAAACTCACAGCTGACGGTGATCGTGATCGACGCAGCTATCACGGAAAATCAGCCGACTCGGAAAGGAGAGTATCTATTACACGAAACGATGTTAGGCATCAGCATCTTACTACATATAGATCCACTGAATCCCTAAATAGATTAGAAAGGGATAATAGAGAATACAGACGATCTTCTCCGACAGGCTACAGAGTACCAAATGAAGATATTCGAGGAACGAGAAACGGGGCTGCACGGAATGATGTAAGAATTAGCGACAGAATTGATCGCGACCTAAAACTTTCAGCTAGATCCTTAGAAAGACGCGGCGACAATGAGCGTTTTTACAGAAAAACTGTGGTGGCTCGCAATCGCAACAATGAAATCAGAAACTTTGTACGAGATGAGCGCAGAATGGAAAGCCGAGCTATTAGGGAAAATATTGAACGTTTCGAGCCCACCCGGAGAGTGGCTTTCAGACGTGTTGATTCGAATAGAGAAAAAAACACAGAAAGATTGGCACCAGCAGAGCGCAGTCCAGTACGTCACTCAAGAGTTGAGAATGTGGAAAGCATTAGAGCTGCCACAAGGCGTACAACTGGTGAAGAGCGTCGTGAAGGCACTGTAAGAGCTTATCGCATGTTAACTTCTCGTTCTGAGAATAGGGAAAATGAGAATAGGAGAGAACGAACGCATCTTATGTCCCGCAACAGGGAACTGCAAGTTATCAGGCCTAATTCCATAGATGATGCACAGAGGAAGTCTAATCGTAGAACTCGCTCATTTGAGAGAAGTTATGAGCAACGCACGATGCGATCTGAACGAGAAAATGGCAGAACATTTGATCAGAGTCGACTAAGAGACGAGCGTCAGGAACGTCGTGTTATCAATGAAAGGGCTCTTTCATTAGAACGAGAACGAATTATCCCAACAGCTCAAAGGATGGAAAGGAGAGTTACTATGGAAAGACGTTTATATATACGCAACAATATGTCTGAAGAAAGCAGAAACAATATTATTACTAGGAACACAGAATCTCGGCGTGTTGATAATCGTATGAAATCTGCAAGGGAACTCACGCATAATCAAATTCATAAGGAGAAACAAAATGAATTTGATGGTAAAAATTGGCAATACTTGATGTACACTATGCAAGGCATTTATCTCTGCACAATTTTCTTACCTATGTTAATGGATAAAGGTGCCACTAAAAAGAAAATGTAAGAACACATATTATTTTCAAATAACAATTTTAAACTAGTTGAACATTATAAAGTAGCGATAAATATTTTTAAGCTGTGGAAATAACATTTATTTTATCTTTTTCTCAGGTCCTTGAACTGGGGAGCATCTATTCAAAAACTTATCAAAGTGGATTAAACCTGAGCATTACCCTATTTTAGCAACAGCTAAGTGGCATTTACTTATAGGCAATATATACTGATGTAATAATAAGATTTATAGATTGTAATATTTTTATTAGTAGTAAAAATATAGATACTTTTATGTGTTACTTGCTATTTTATTTGATTTCATATACTTAGGTCAGAGTGAATAGTACAACTTTACAAAAGTGCGTTAGTCTGTGCTGTGTACCCTTCCTTTCTATTTATTAATATGTAAGTAGGTAATTAATATATATGAAAAGATCTTTCACGCATACAGGAAAATAAAAAAATAAATTCAATAAAAAATTCATACATTTATTATTAATCTTAAAGCTAAAGTACTTTTCACATAACTGTTATATTTTAGAGATCCAAAACATCAGTTTTCTTCTTGTGTTGGGATTCATACATGGCCTTTGATATCATGCGCTTCATTTCATCATCACCAGTTTCATACCTATTGGGAATAAAAAGGGATAGTAAAATAACATTGTATATTGGCAAATGAGTTAAATTATAATAAAAATAGTAAGTACTTATGTAATGTAAAGTATCAAGTTATGTGGGTTACTCTCTAATTTGTGATTAAGCTTCTGATAATTATTCTGAGAATAACTTTGTAATAGGGATAAAACCTTTCACTAACATTTTTCTCATCATGTCCATAATAGAGTCCTGTGGGTCCTTCTTGTCAGAGTCATCAGACTTGAAACGGTTGTTGCGTTGGTCCTCAAACTTTTTCTCTATTTCGGTTACATGTGACCATTTGATATTGGGACGGGATTTGGCCAAAAAGATTACAACCATATCTGAAAATTTAAACATATCTATAAATGTATTGTCTTTATTAGATATACCAAAATAAAGCTAAATCTACCTTCATCTGGATTAGCTTATTCTAGTGCATCAGCCATTAGTCAAGCTTACATCTCCCGATTCAAAGTTTCATTGTTATACTAAAGATAGTCTGTGACTTGAAAAATGGAAAATGAAGTATTTTTGAAAAAATCAACCCGTCTCACAACCTAGTCTGTGACTTTCCCTACAGTAGATGTGTTTAGCTATACCAGAATCCTTAAATTTTTGTTAGTGGTGTTTACATGCTTTTTTATTAGTTTTATGCATTCACAATCACAATGCAATGCTGTAAGTTTGGAAAAATTCTAACAGAAAAAGAACCAGAAGCCCTTCAAATTAAGACATTACAATTTTTCCTGTAGGTTGTGGATAACAGATGAAAATATTTTAATTATAGAGATTAGAAAAATTTTACATCAGGCAACCATAAGTTGGTCTAAGAAATGGTGTCCTTGTATACCTGTCTTTTGTTTCCAGTGGCTATCCTCAACACTGATGGGTTCAAGTAGTTTGTTGATCACTAGCACATAGTCTTTATTTTCCAGATTATCCACATGGAGCTCCATTGAACGGTCAGAGAGTTTACAGAAGACTTGTTCTTTTGGTAAATTTTGTACATTCTTCAAAGTAACAAACACTTTGATATATTTATCTGACTGATCCCAACCTGGTAATGGATAAATTAATCTTTTAAAAGTAAATGCTAGGTACTTTTAACAACACATCTTATTATTACATATAACTTCCACCATCTTAAAGATATTGAGTAGGTACCAATTTAGCATTTAATACCTTCGAATTTGATAAGTTTAATTGACTGTTATATTATAGACAATTAGGGTTGTTATAAACTACAGTGACAAAATATATGCAAATTAATTCTTTATGCTGAATACAAAAGAAAAGTTCAACATTAAATCCAGACCAAAAGTTTATTTTACAGTAACGATTTTATCTATGTTATAAACATACCATATCCATTTAGTTTGATTTGGTATCGCTTGTTTTGGACCGGTGCGGAGGTAGTTGGCACGGGTGTGACTTCCATTGGAGTGGTTGGGGTATTTTCATTCTCTTTAAGTTTGATCCACTCGGTTTCCAACTTACGAACTTCTAAGGACAGTAAATCTTGAACCTTTTTGCGTTTAGCTTGCTTTAAGAACTCATTGAGCTCGTCGATATCACTCTTCAACTAAAACATAACGTTTGATTTGATAGCTAATATGGATTTGGCTAATTAGCAAATTTAATCCATTATTCAACTTACCTCCATAAATTTAGCTTCTGACATTGTGGGTAGTAGGGACCACGAAAGCAACAAACAAAATGTTCCAGAAAATATTAATTACCACTTAATTACAGCGTGCGCCAAAAACCAAACCACCAAGCAAAAGCAAAAGCAACCACCAAAAACATTTCTTTCACAGGTCACAGATTACTTACTAACCACACTACAGTCACCTACAGTGCCACAACGAGGCCACAACCTTTTGTGTGCCGGTGACAGCGGCGCCAAAGATGTACTAATAAACGTAGATGGATAGTAGAAAGTGAAATGTACAATGCAGGTTGCATCTCTTTTTAACTCACTATGGAAGTCATTTGAAAAAAAGAGACAAACATAGTAGCTTTGTTGCTACTTAATATCGAAGTGGCACCGTTTTGTCTATACATTCTTACTTATTATGATATAGAGCTATAGTGATGCACCATTCGTAATGAAAAGTATCGATAACTTCATTTTATCAGTTAACAAAATGAAGACCTCGTAGCTAGTTAGTCCTTTCTTAGACTGTCTTTTATCCCGGAAATTTCAAGAGTTTCCTCGGGAATTACAAGCGGAAGGGCAGCTAGTTTTCTACAATCTAAAACCTTTTTTGGATAAAAATAACGATGCAAAGGTGAATTTGTGTATCTGTTTATTATAGGAGATGTAGAGGAAAAAGAAAATAAATAAAAAAATACTGTACTGAACTGTACTGTTTGTTTTCATAATATAAATACTTTACTAATGGAAACTCTAGTAATGGAAAGATAAAACAAACATCAGTTTATTTTTTACTTTTATGTTTAAAACAAATTTACATCTTCTCAATCTTACTTAATTGTTATTACACTTATATATATCGCAGCCAAATGGTTGAATTTGCCATTCAATTAAACGCCTACCAGGCCGAGCATTTTTTCCGTAAGCTATTTTATCTTCCCATAAGTTGACGGAGTCATAAAAAAAATAACCGCGAAATTTAAGACGATCGCTTCGCTGCGCTTCGCGATCGCCTAAGATTTCTAACCTATCACGTGATCTACAGGACTTTCGAGAGGTACATGCTGCTATACTTAACCATCCGGCGGATTCAACCATCCGCCTACATCCATATACATTATATGAAATTGTCTCTGAATGGGTCCGCTTTTTAGGTTTGTAATATAAATAGTAAAATACATAAGTTTAAAATGAGTATGTGAGCAAACATTAACAAAATTTTATTCATAAGAAACGAATTAGAATCTTTCTGGGGCTAACTTGACTATGTGAAGAAAATCTCGTAGGTTCCGAAATGGTCGATGTCAATGTTCTCATTGATCGTGGAACTCGTGATCGTGTGTCATTATGTTTCCTGTTAACAGAAAAAAGTTAGACATAAGTATGTATAAAACATGTTACAAAATTAACCAAAAATCAAAAAAATTGCAGTTAGAGTGTGTGTCAGATAACTCTGCACGTGCCTGCGCGTTTTTGGCGCTAGTTACAGTGCATTTTTTTGTTCTTATGTTATAGAAAAGATTAGTATTCGATTTTTACCGCGCGCAGACTTATCTGACGAGCACTCTACCTACACTGCAACTCTAGTGACGATCAGTCAACCTGACGTGAGTGAGCCCAATACAAGAGGGCCATAAGATAATAGAACCGATCTTAGTTAAAACAGAAAGATTTTTTTAAATATTTAAGTGCCGGATTGGAAAAAGTTACATTTTTATACCTAAAATCTTATTTTAGGTATAAAAATGTAACCTTTCTAGTTCTATTATGTGAGCAGGTTCCTTACTATGTCAGACGAAGGCACTTTTTATTACTACCTACCCCATACCTACGTGCCAAGCTACACCTAGTCCGACAGCGAAACATAAAGGATACTAAAAGATCGGCCGTCCATGCAAAGTAGCAAAGTTGTGCAAACTAATGGGTCCTCCGGGCTATGTCAGTAGGCGCTTTAGCAATTACTTTATCATTTTTTATTAAAAATAACTATTATTTCTTAAAACAAAATACGGGTATTTTTTGTTTAATCTTGTTTATAAAATAATCATACATTATCTATACATACCTATGTACCTACATCATACACTTAGGTACACTTCTAAAATGAACAGCTTAGGTACAGAATGAAATTTTATAGATAACATAAATTCAGAATACAAAAATTACCTGCTGAACGTTTGCTGGTTGATTTTTAAAAATCCGTATCAGCATAAATCCGTGCATATTGTTTGTAGCACTCGTTTTTTTTCATAATGCTAACTGCATAGGTACTCTTGCATTTTTTTGGGGGAAGCCAGTCTGCTCTTCCTATATTTTTAACCACCTCAATTTTAAATCGGAGTCTGACGGAAAGCTGAAAATTAAACATATTGTTGTTAAATTAAATTTGCCATACGCACGAAAAAATAGGTACTTACAGACATAAAATAAAAGTACTATGATTGAATACTGAGAACGAAAAAATATTGATTCGATTATCGATATCTTATCTGCAAAGTACCAACACTACAAGACCAATGGCGAGTAAATGAAATGTCAAACAAAATGTCGATCGAAATCTAACAAAAGATTTTCATTTATTTGTTTTATCATCAGGTATAGTTACGTGTATGAAAATAAAAGATAAGAGTTTTCTACAGTATTTTTGCAAAGAAAGGCTTACCAAAAATGGCCTGATTATTTGAATAATTGGAAAAAACGGAGGTTCACTCACCGATGAAAAGATATTATTCCGAGTTTGTCCTTTAAATTACTGTAGGAACTTTTGCAGCTCTTTACAGCACAAGCCATGGTGTTTTGGCAATACACACAGAAAGATTTTTTTCACTAATCTTGCATAAATTAACCACAATGGGCGATTTTCTGAAAGCTCAGTCACTAGATGGCGCTGTCTTACCTATGCAGTTAGAAGGAACGGAACGTTATAAATTTTACTTTGACGCGACTTTTTTACGTAAAACGGAACGTCAGACAGATGTTATTTATTTACCTAAATCTTTAAATTTAACTATTTCGTTTTTGTTCCTCAAAGTAGTACTTATTTAATATATTATTAGTTTCCTTTGGGTTTTTAAAAAGTAATTAATTTAAATATGTTTCATACAAAGATATTATAATATAACAAGATCATGACTCATGAGTTACAGCCGAGCCGAGCGAGATAGCCCTATTATGGTGTGCGTCCCTCTCTAATGAGAGAGACGTGAGTGACTACACGATTTAGTTTTTTCGAGGACAATTTATAGTTAACCAGACTTGGCTCACGTAGGATTCGAACACCACGCTTCCTAGGGAGCTCTTGTAGCTAAAACAAACATACATTTAAACATCCGAACTCATTTTCTATTTATAATATTAGTTAAGATGAGGACTCCGCGAGTCCTTTGCATCACTTATGAGGTAATAATGTGACAATCGACACATACACATATGCTTTATAAGCATACTTACTTTTGAACCGACTTCAAAAAAGGAGGTTGTCAGTTTGACCTGTATGTACTTAAATGAAATGTATGTCTGTATTTCTGATAGGCGTATTTTGCTAAAATGGATAGAAATAAAAAGTCCACGTACAGTAATGAAAATCTGTTTATTAGTTAGACTATACATTGCTAAACAAAATTGTCTTGCGGATCTTTTGACGCATGGAGGCTTTGTGTCCAATTAATTTTAAAGATTCGTTTTATGCGTACCTACTTTTTTAACCTTAAATTAAAATACAGATTTAATAAAACATTTAATAAGTTCTGTTTCATGCCTATTTTCTGATAAAGTTCTTCTTCTTTTTCTTCTTCTGCTGAGTATTGTGTAATTTTTTCAGGTATGACGTTAAGCCAACCTTTTTTAATTTCTTCATCTTTAGGAAATCTGAAACAATGAAAATTAATGTTTGGGTTAAGTAAGAAAGTAAATTCTAGTCTATAGATTACAAACGAAATGGACACCCTACTATACGCAAGAATAAAACTTTGGCTAAATACTTACCTATGAAAAGATACACCGCTACGTTTATATGATGTGCTTTTGCATCCTTTCACACATCAAGTGAGAACCATTTTAATATTGATTTAAACGTAATTTTAAAATGATTAAGATCCACACACTAACTTTACACACATAAATTATTTTGCCGTCGCCATATTGATGATGTTTTTATTTTTATTAAAATTGTCCGGACGCAAAGTGTTGCAAATCCTACTAATATTATAAATGTGAAAGTTTAGATGTTTGGATGTTTGGATGTTTGGATGTTTGGATGTTTGTTACTCAATCACGCCGAAACGGCTGAACGGATTTGGCTGAAATTTGGGACACAGATACTTTGTAGCCTGGAGAGGAACATAGGCTACTTTTTATCCCGGAAAAATAACACATTCCCGCGGGATGACGTCGTGTAGTCCACGCGGGCGAAGCCGCGGGCGGAAAGCTAGTTTATTATAATTAAAACTACCATAACACCGACTTTTACATTAAACAAGTAGTTTTTCATGGTTTTAAATAATACAAATGATATGGACTTTATTATTATCAGCTTAACATTCCTTTTAATTAATTAATATTTTGAAAATTCTCGAGAACAGGAAATATGAATTTGAAATAAGTTCTACTACAACCAAAAATATTTCATGGTGGCAGCCCAGTAGACAGGGATGCAATCCTATTTAGGAGCCTCTCGCTCGGCTCGTTTTTCCGTTTATCGTAATGTCATACGAAAATAAACCTTATTAACTGCATAGAATCGAATTGACATTGCTTTTATTTTCATAGTGCACAATCTTGTTATATTATAATATCTTTGGTTTCATACCAAAATATACCATAGACATGTACATACTTATTCAACGCCATCTAGTGAAGCAATTGGAAGCTTTTTTTTTTTAAATGGCCTCTCAGAAAATCGCTCATTAATAAAAAACCACGAACACTGATCAACACTGATGTAGTCCACTCTGGCCTACAGAAACTCGGCTGGTGGCACGCTAGGTTTCAATACGGAGCGTTGCCAATATTGCTATCTCTTTTCAATGCACGCTGAACTGTCATTTAGGAGGATAGGAAAGATATATCGTTTCGTTGTTCAACTTTTTAGTATCCATCTATGTTTAATACTACATCTTTGCTCAGAACAATATTTCTTTAGTTTACTTGCAAATTTGGAAGATTCATTATTGTACAAATTGATGAACTGAGAGCCCAAGCTAAACCTTTATAAATCTGTAACGGTATATTCTAGACAATTGAAAATTTCTGAAAAGATTTCACGCATTCTTTACTATATTCGGATTCAAAAATTATTAACAATCAATGCTTAATTACTTTGACAGGTGACAGCAAATTTTTGACAATTGATGAACTGAGGGCCTGACTCATTTGGTCATAGCAGTTTTAATTGACTATTAGAAATTACATGGAGTTTTGCTTAGGAATCAACTATTTTTTTAACTAAATCCTCTGATAGGTCTCAAGCTGTTTCTAGCTATCGCCCTCAATCCTTTAATACGTGCATAGTAAAAGTTTTACTAAGCCATTGGTCTTGTAGTGTTGGTACTTTGCAGATAAGATATCGATAATCGAATCAATATTTTTTCGTTTCGTTCGTATGGTTTTCGTTCTGAGGGCCTGACTCATTTGGTCATAGCAGTTTTAATTGACTATTAGAAATTACATGGAGTTTTGCTTAGGAATCAACTATTTTTAACTAAATCCTCTGATAGGTCTCAAGCTGTTTCTAGCTATCGCCCTCAATCCTTTAATACGTGCATAGTAAAAGTTATACTAAGCCATTGGTCTTGTAGTGTTGGTACTTTGCAGATTTTTTCGTTTCGTTCGTATGGTTCGTATGGTTGTTCGTATGGTTCGTATGGTTTAAACGATATGTTTAATTTTCAGCTTTCCGTCAGACTCCGATTTAAAATTGAGGTGGTTGAAAATATAGGAAGAGCAGACTGGCTTCCCCCAAAAAATGCAAGAGTATGCAGTTTGCATTTTGAAAAAAAAACGAGTGCTACAAACAATATGCACGGATTTATGCTGATACGGATTTTTTAAAATCAACCAGCAAACGTTCAGCAGGTAATTTTTGTATTCTGAATTTATGTTATCTATAAAATTTCATTCTGTACCTAAGCTATTAATTTTAGAAGTGTACCTAAATATATGATGTAGGTACATAGGTATGTATAGATAATGCATGATTATTTTATAAACAAGGTGTTACAAAAAATACCCGTATTTTGTTTTAAGAAATAATAGTTATTTTTAGTAAAAAAATGATAAAGTAATTGCTAAAGCGCCTACTGACATAGCCCGGAGGACCCATTAGTTCGCACAACTTTGCTACTTTGCATGGACGGCCGATCTTTTAGTATCCTTTATGTTTCGCTGTCGGATTAGGTGTAGCTTGGCACGTATGGATGGGGTAGGTAGTAATAAAAAGTGCCTTCGTCTGACATAGTAAAGAACCTGCTCAAATAATAGAACTAGACCTTATTACCACACTTTTATTAGCTTCACTTGTAACTAAGTCACAATGTAAGAAAATCTTGGAATTCAATTTTAACCTACTTCTAATTGTTGTATTGATTTGAAACTTTGCAAGTCTATATGAATCCGATGACAATACAATAATTTGCTAACTTCGAGCTGATCTGACGATGGAGTCAAGAGGTGGGCAATAGAACTCTTCAATGGCTGCTAGGAAACCCTTCGAGTTTAGGCTCATTGGTTTTGTTCTGATGAGACCTATTCGCAACACTTAATGGTGAGGGTCTGATGATGGAGCAGGGAGGAAGCCAGTGGCAGTTCTTAATGACCACTAGGAAACCCCTCGAGTTTGGGCTCCGTTGTTTCGTTCTGACGAGACTTATTAGCTGCACTTGGTGGTGAGGGTCTGATGATTGAGCAGGGAGGAAGCCAGTGGCACTCCTTAATGACCAATAGGAAACACTACGAATTCTGGCTCATTTGTTTCGTTCTGATCTGATGAGACCTATTCGCTACACTTGGTGGTGAGGGTCTGATGATGGAGTAGGAAGGAAGCCAGTGACACTCCTTAAAGACCAATAGGAAACCCCTCGAGTTTGGGCTCATTTGTTTCGTTTTTATAAGACCTATTCGTTACACTTGGTGAAGAGGGTCTGATGATGGAGCAGGGAGGAAGCCAGTGGCACTCCTTAATGGCCAATAGGAAACCCTTCGAGTTTTGGCTCATTTGTTTCGTTCTGATGAGACCTATTCGCTACACTTGGTGGTGAGAGTCTGATTATGGAGCAGGGAGGAAGTCAGTGGCACTCCTTAAGACCACTAGGAAACCCCTCGAGTTTGGGCTCATTTGTTTGGTTCTGATGAGACCTATTCGCTACACTTGGTGGTGAGGGTCTGATGATGGAGCAGGGAGGAAGTAAGGGTTCGGCTCGCGCATCTGGTAACTAATAGACTCCACTTGAATTTGTAAAACTAAATACATACAATCACGCCTTTGAGTTATAATGTTTACGGGGTGGGCAGACACATGAGTGGACTGTGAAATCGATTACCATCCCCATCCATAGCTTGCCATTTTTTTAACTAAAAAGTAAAAAATAAATTATTTAGTTTAAAAAAACTATAAAAACACACTTTTATAGGAACAGACTAAAAAGTACAAAATAACCGTCTATTCAGTAACTGAAATTAAAAAGCGTGGTGCGCCCTTTGCAAAGCATGCATTCAAGTACTTACTTAATATTGACAACGCGCACCACGCTTTTTAATTTCAGTTACTGAATAGACGGTTATTTTGTACTTTTTAGTCTGTTCCTATAAAAGTGTGTTTTTATAGTTTTTTAAACTACATAATTTTTTTAGGTATAAAAATGTAACTTTTTGCAATCCGGCACTTAAATATTTAAAAAAATCTTTCTGTTTTAACTAAGATCGGTTCTATTATCTTGTGGCCCTCTTGTATTGGGCTCACTCACGTCAGGTTGACTGACCGTCACTAGAGTTGCAATGATTTTATTAAAGAGTGTAGGTAACTGCAATTTTTTTGATTTTTGGTTAATTTTGTAACATGTTTTATACATACTTATGTCTAACTTTTTTCTGTTAACAGGAAACATAATGACACACGATCACGAGTACCACGATCAATGAGAACGTTGACATCGACCATCTCGGAACCTACCAGATTTCTTCACACAGTCAAGCAAGCCCCAGAAAGATTCTAATTCGTTTCTTATGAATAAAATTTTGTTAATGTTTGCTCACATACTCATTTAAACTTATGTATTTTACTATTTATTATAACAAACCTAAAAAGCGGACCCATTCAGGGACAATTTCATATACCTTATGTATATGTCGCAGGCGGATGGTTGAATCCGCCGGATGGTTAAGTATAGCAGCATGTACCACTCGAAAGTCCTGTAGAACACGTGATAGGTTAGAAATCTTAGGCGATCGCGAAGCGCAGCGAAGCGATCGTCTTAAATCTCACGGTTATTTTTTTTATGACTCCGTTAACTTATGGGAAGATAAAATAGCTTACGGAAAAAATGATCGGCCTGGTAGGCGTTTAATTGAATGGCGAATTCAACTATTTGGCTGGTATATCATAAAATTGAAATAATAATTAAGTAAGATTGAGAAGATGTAAATTTGTTTTAAACATAAAAGTAAAAATAAACTGATGTTTGTTTTATTATCTTTCTATTACTAGAGTTTCCATTAGTAAACTATTTATATTATGAAAACAAACGGTACAGTTCAGTACAGTATTTCTTTATTTATTTTCTTTTTCCTCTACATCAAACAGATACACAAATTCACTTTTGCATCGTTATTTTTATTTTAGATTGTAGAAAACTAGCTTGTAATTCCCGAGGAAACTCTTGAAATTTCCAGGATAAAAGGCAGTCTAAGGAAGGACTAACTAGCTACGAGGTGTTCATTTTGTTAACTGATAAAATGAAGTTATCGATACTTTTCATCACGAATGGTGCATCACTATAGCTCTATATCATAATAAATAAGTAGGGCAGGCGTACCGGTTTTGGCCACTGTACCGGTTTTGGCCACTTTTTGCTCTAAAAGTTTTCTAAACAACTTTTAGCCATTTTTGATAAAGGCAATTAAAATAAGGTATTTTAAGGTAATAATAACAACCGTTAGAATGAGCGATTTTCTGAGAGGCCATTTAAAAAAAAAGCTTCCAATTGCTTCACTAGATGGCGTTGAACGAAGTATGTACATGTCTATGGTATATTTTGGTATGAAACCAAAAAGCTTAGACTAAATACTGAGAGTTTTAAGTCAAACTTCATGTATGAAACCATAAAGTTAATATACCTATCGGAATAGAGGAACAACCACGAGCTGCCAAACGAAACCAAAATTTGATTGCATTTGTGTGTGTAAAATTGTTTATGTATGCGTGTCAGAGATGTACGTCATGTCGCTTTTCAGATTAATATCGATATCGATAATATTAAATAGAAGTAATTAATAAATATATATTGGATACGATCACATTCATTGTTCCAATACCAAGGTAGCATAAGTATTGTGGAAATTGGAAATAACCACATACACCCAGACCCGAGGAAATATTGAAAAATTCGTTTTCAACATTTACCCGATCTGGGGGGCTACCGCGTAACTTTATGGATATGAACTTCATACGTTTTTGGGAACTTTAAGTCAATTTTATAAAGAAAATAGCCGCTATCAGTTCCTTGTTTTGTGACGTCGGGTATAACGATATCATAACATTTAAATTTCTTATTTTGATAGATTTTTGCGGCTTTGTTCTGTTGAACGTTGCTAGCTAGCTATCGTTATACCCGAGGTCACTAAACAGGGAACTGAAAGCGGCTATTTGTTTTATAAAATTGATTTAAAGTTCCAAAAAACGTATGAAGTTCATATCCATAAAGTTACGCGGTAGCCCTCCAGGGATCGAACCCGGGACCTCTAGAGATAGCGGCACCTTGAAACCGGCGCGTACACCACTCGGCCACGGAGGTCGTCTAATAATAATATATTAATGTATACCTAGTAATATTATTAATATAACTAAAATAGGATGGGAAGGGATTTTGCATGGCAAAACTACGATTCTGCGGTGAAGTACTTATGCATATTAATTTAAGAAAAACTCCGAAGAGATTTTAAATCATTTATTATACACTAGCGATCCGGCCATGCTTCGCACAATCCTTTGAACAATTTGTTGGTGCTTCCACAGTGATAGTACGGTCGCCAGCACGTCGGGTTACTACAAAATGTCAAAATTTATTAATTGAAACTGAACTATATCTGTTGGACATAAAGTTGAATTTTATTTAAAGAAATTTGACAGTTTGTAGTAACCTGACGTGCTGGCGACTGTACGTTTCACTTCTGGAAATATTTTTCATCAAAATGTCCAATTTAGTCAATGTGTTATTGGTACTGTACTGTACTGTACGGTCCTGGTATCCAAGGTAGTATGAAATCTGAAAGATACTTATATTACTAATGATAGTATAGGTAGGTACCTATTCTAACAGTCAAAAACTGATACCTATGGATCAGTTAAATATCTTAAATGGGATTACATTCCCAGGTAATTCATATCTAAACGTAATATAGGTACTTTAATAACAGTACCTAATACATATTCGTTTACCGCGTGATAGACAGTGGAGTGGACACGAAATATCGATAACTTGATGCAGCCCTAGTGTAAAACGAAAATTATTTCTTTACACAAAATATTCGTAAATTCTGCATTATGTGTAATCAATATTTTCTTGTTACTTTAATAAATGTTTATTGAAGAGTATTATCACACTTCGTGCTTTAAATTCGAAGCGCATTACCAAAAATAAACCTTAGGAAGGGAGGTGTCGGTTTAGAATAATTTACCTGAGAAATGAACATTTTGCGGGATTATTTCATTGTGTTGTACAACAATCAATAACTGAGCAAGTCACCATGTTTCCATACCAATATTGGCTAAAAATATCTAAGATTGCACGTAAAATCCGAAAAATTTACAATACCTAAATTCGCAGCGTGCTGATAAGTGCTGACGAACTGTCAAACAGTAGCCAAAAACGGTTCTGTTACGTCGTATCACGCATCTCCTTTTATCTCACAGTGTTGTTGCTAGTGACATCCCGCTCGCTCAGCCCTTTGTTGCTCTATTCCGATAGGTATATTAACTTTATGTATGAAACATATTTAAATTAATTACTTTTTAAAAACCCAAAGGAAACTAATAATATATTAAATAAGTACTACTGTGAGGAACAAAAACGAAATAGGTAAATTAAAAGATTAAGGTAAATAAATAACATCTGTCTGACGTTCCGTTTTACGTAAAAAAGTCGCGTCAAAGTAAAAATTATAACGTTCCGTTCCTTCTAACTGCATAGGTGGGACAGCGCCATCTAGTGACTGAGCTTTCAGAAAATCGCCCATTCCTCTTTTCAATAAATTCCATTTTCTGTTTGAAAAAGTGTTTTGTATGAAAAGTTTAAGAAATTTGTTTTGGATGAAATACTTTATAAACCTTTGTTTTTTACAATTAAATTATTGTTTTGCAAATGACTGGTTTCTAGCGCATTCTGCGCATTAGAATATATTGATTTTACCTGGGTTTGGTTTTGATTTTTCGCAATACTTACAAAAGTTTAACTATTAGTTAGTGGCCAAAACCGGTACATTTGGCACGTCTCATGCCGCGTACACACCGCGCCAACGAACGCCAACGAATGGGTTTCGATGCCCTTCGTTGGTCCTGTTTGGACGGTTTGGCGAAGGCCAACGATCGTTCGTTGGCGTGTGCCGGCGATCCGGAGCGTGGCGGTAACATCAAAGGAATTGAGCCATTAGATCCATAGATGTATTATTCCTGTAGATGGATCACAAAAATAAGCTATAACTCACCCATCCTTTACCCCTTCTAACACTATCAAATTGTCATAAGATAGAAAGAGACATACATATTAATCTGTTGCGTCGGCATTAGTGAATGTCTCCATTTTGACCATGAAGTTTGACTTAATACTCTGAGGTAACTGGAGCTCTCACCCTGAATAAAAAAGTGTCGCCAGCAAATTTGACATTTATGTATGTAGTGGCAGGTAGTGGCTGTCAGTTGTCTCATATGACCATGAAGCTCGACTTAATACTGAGGTAACTGGAGGGTGCAGTACGAACAATTTTTTGAATACCACAAATAACACAGTGGCTGTCTTCCGTCTCACCTACACTTTAAAAAAATACGTATGGTCATATGAGACAGCTGACAGCCACTACATACATAAATGTCAAATTTGCTGGCGACACTTTTTTATTCAGGGTGAGAGCTCCAGTTACCTCAGAGTATTAAGTCAAACTTCATGCATATGACCATACGTATTTTTTTAAAGTGTAGGTGAGACGGAAGACAGCCACTGTGTTATTTGTGGTATTCAAAAAATTGTTCGTACTGCACTCTCCAGTTACCTCAGTATTAAGTCGAGCTTCATGATTTTGACTATGCAATGCTAGATGATGATGATGCAATGATAGTGCTGTGGTTTTTTTTTATAACAAGTTATCGATAAAAGATGTCAAAATAATTTGAATGCAATGCGATACATAAAATTACAATGTATATGTATATATCGCAGGCGTATTGTATATTTCACCGTATTACATAGCAACTAGCTGTATTGGAAAAAACAGGACCGTGTTGTAATGCGGCGGATTCAAGATACGCCGTATTCAATACGGCTGATCGAAAGTACGTCGCATTGAATAGAGCGCTTCGCGATTTTCAATGCGGCTAGACTTAATGTAATTGGGCGGTTCATAATCCGCTTTTCTGTCAGTTTTTAGTACTAAATTTTGTTTATGCTATGAAACTTCAGCATAGGTCGAAATATGGCAAAAATTTCTTCCCTCCAGACAAAAGTGCACGCTCAGCTGATCGATCTAATGTGGCAGAATATTTATTTTTATATTTTGACGTATGCTATGCTCCAAAGAGAAAGTTGTTCAGTTTCATGGTCTAAGCAAACTCTTTAATTTTGAATCAGTGCCAAATATGAAGTAGGTACTATAATTATACTTGAGGAGATCGATGGCTCATTGGTACGCGCATTCTGCATCCGGTCGTTGATGATAAGCAACATTCGTTGCGGTTGGACATCTGAATGGTGACCAAAACCACAGATTACTAAATAGTTATGCCAAAACTTTATTAACACGGTCTCTTCTGTGCTTCGGAAGGCACGTTAAACCGTTGGTTGGTCCAGGTTGCATTAGCAGTCGTTGGCACCCTCACCCACCAATCCGCATTGGCTTCGCGTGGTGGGTTATGGCACTTATGGCCCGTTCTACCTGTGGTGTTTTCTTGCACAGGGAAGGCCCAGCAGTGAGGACATTAATATGATAATGATGATAATTATACTATTTATACAAGGAGGTATAGTCGTAAAACTGAACGAGATTTCTAATCAATTTATTAAATTAAATAATCTGCTGAATGATATCAAGTAAAAAAATACATATTTCACGCTATTTTTTATACTTTTAATGTATTTAATTTTTTAAGTATAAATTTGCTTTAATAAGTGCATCGAGCATATTCTTGTTTGTTGCGAAGGTCTCCAATCGTCGCCTTTTCTTACGTTTCTTATTCACGTTTCCTTTACATCGACGGCGGCGCGGCGGTGGGAGATCTGTTTAGAATTGAGAAAAATTAAGTTTAAATACAAAACTGTTAACACTACAATTTTTTATCGATATTACATAATAAAATCGGACTACAACACTATCAGGTTGGTCAAATGTCAAAAAATCCCAATTGGCTTTAAATTATATATTTTTAGCCTAAAAACACCCGATTTTCTTCAACCAAGTCAATGCTAAACTGTATATACACGTACAGAGATTTAGTTTTTGCAAATTTGCTATAAAAATGTGTTCGCAAAAACACAAAACAATGAGTGTGACTTACCTCTGAAATGATATGTGTTCATTATTCTCTTTCAAAACACTCACTCTGCTTGAATAACCGGGAACAGTACAGGCCATTCTTAACAAACAACAGATTTACCGCACCACACCCTCAAATCTTTCTATATTTTTGTACAAAAAAAGCTTTTCTTTCTGAAGCATTTGTTAACCAGCTGGTTAACAAACAAATATGACGTTTACTTTCAAGTGGCGCGCAGCTCATTATGACGCACACGTTGGGCTATTGGTATCTCTTTTTAACACACGACATGTCGCCATTTGAGAGACGAGAGTCGATTATAGAAGGAATTGTTCATTTTCTTATGCTCCATCTACAGGAATAATACATCTATGATTAGATCGAACTCGGTGTGGACGGCGGCCGAAGGCCAACGAACCATAGATGTATTATTCCTATAGATGGAGCATAAAAATATGAACGATTCTTTCTATAATCGACTCTCGTCTCTCAAATGGCGACATTTCGTGTGTTAAAAAGAGATAACAATAGCCCAACGTGTAAGTCATAATGAGCCGCGCGCCACTTAAAAGTCAACGTCATATTTGTTTGTTAACCAGCTGGTTACAAATGCTTCAAAAAGAAAATCTTTTTTTGTAGTAAAATATAGAAAGATTTGATGGTGTGGTGCGGTAAATCTGTTGTTTGTTAAGAATGGCCTGTACTGTTCCCGGTTATTCAAGCAGAGTGAGTGTTTTGAAACAGAATAATGAACACATATCATTTCAGAGGTAAGTCACACTCATTGTTTTGTGTTTTTGCGAACACATTTATATAGCTTACTGGTCCTTATTTGCAAAAACTAAATTGTTGTACGTGTATACACAGTTTAACATTGACTTGGTTGAAGAAAATCGGGTGTTTTTAGGCTAAAATATATAATTTATAGCTAATTGGGATTTTTTGACATTTGACCAACTTGATAGTGTTGTAGTCCGATTTTATTATGTAATATCGATAAAAAAATTTAGTGTTAACAATTTTGTATTTCAACTTATTTTTTCTCAATTTTAAACAGATTTCCCCCCGCCGCGCCGCCGTCGATGTAAAGGAAACGTGAATAAGAAACGTAAAAAAGGCGACGATTGGAGACCTTCGCAACATACAAGAATATGCTCGCTGCACTTATTAAAGCAAATTGTGGATTTATACTTAAAAAATTGAATACACTAATACACTAATGTAGGTAACATTAAGAGTATAAAAATTAGCGTGAAATCTGTATTTTTTCCTTTATATCATTCAGCAGATTATTTAATTTAATAAATTGATTAGAAATCTCGTTCAGTTTTACGACTATACCTCCTAGTATAAATAGTATGATTATCATCATTATCATATTAACGTCCTTACTGCTGGGCTATAGGCCTCCCCTGTGCATGAAAACACCACAGGTAGAACGAGCCATAAGTGCCATAACCCACCACGCGAAGCCAATGCGGATTGGTGGGTGAGGGAGCCAACGACTGCTAATGCAACCGGGACCAACGGCTTAACGTGCTTTCCGAAGCACAGAGGACAACGAATGTTGCTTAACATCAACCACCGGATGCAAAATGCGCGTACCAATGAGCCATCGATCTCCTCAAGTATAATTATAGTACCTTCATATTTGGCACTGATTCAAAGTTAAAGGGCATGCTTAGACCAAGAAACTGAACAACTTTCTCTTTGGAGCATAGCATACGTCGAAATATAAAAAAATATTCTGCCACACTAGATCGATCAGCTGAGCGTGCGCTTTTGTCTGGAGGGAAGAAATTTTTGCCATATTACGACCTATGCCGAAGTATCATAGCATAAACAAAATTCTAAGGCCGTGAGCACTTTGGACACGATTAGTGCTAAAAACTGACAGAAAAGCGGATTATGAACCGCCCAATTACATTAAGTCTCTAGCCGCATTGAAAAGCGCGAAGCGCTCTATTCAATGCGGCGTAGTTTCGATCAGCCGTATTGAATACGGCGTATCTTGAATCCGCCGCATTACAATGCGGTGCTGTTTTCCAATACAGCTAGTTGCTATGTAATACGGTGAAATATACAATACGCCTGCGATATATACATATGCATTGTAATTTTAAGTATCGCATTGCATTATAATTATTTTTAAATTTTTTATCGATAACTTGTTATAAAAAAAAACCACAGCACTATCATTGCATCATCATCATCTAGCATTGCATAGTCAAAATGGAGACATTCACTAATTACGACGCAACAGATTAACATGTATGTCTCTTTCAATCTTATGACAATTTGATTGTGTTAGAAGGGGTAAAGGATGGGTGAGTTATAGCTTATTTTTGTGATCCATCTACAGCATAGATGTATTATTCCTGTAGATGTTAATCTGTTGCGTCGTAATTAGTGAATGTCTCCATTTTGACTATGCAATGCTAGATGATGATGATGCAATGATAGTGCTGTGGTTTTTTTTATAACAAGTTATCGATAAAAGATTTAAAAATAATTTGAATGCAATGCGATACATAAAATTACAATGCATATGTATATATCGCAGGCGTACTGTATATTTCACCGTATTACATAGCAACTAGCTGTTTTGGAAAACAGCACCGCATTGTAATGCGGCGGATTCAAGATACGCTGTATTTAATACGGCTGATCGAAACTACGCCGCATTGAATAGAGCGCTTCGCGCTTTTTAATGCGGCTAGAGACTTAATGTAATTGGGCGGTTCATAATCCGCTTTTCTGTCAGTTTTTAGTACTAATCGTGTCCAAAGTTCTCACGGCCTTAGAATTTTGTTTATGCTATGAAACTTCGGCATAGGTCGAAATATGGCAAAAATTTCTTCCCTCCAGACAAAAGCGCACGCTCAGCTGATTTTTTTTTATATTTCGACGTATGCTATGCTCCAAAGAGAAAGTTGTTCAGTTTCATGGTCTAAGCAAGCCCTTTAATTTTGAATCAGTGCCAAATATGAAGTAGGTACTATAATTATACTTGAGGAGATCGATGTCTCATTAGTACGCGCATTCTGCATCCGGTGGTTGATGTTAAGAAACATTCGTTGCGGTTGGACATCTGCTATGGAATAGCGTAAAGTCAATCGTATTCATTTGACAGTTCATATTGTATCATAATAAATGTCATTCCATACAAATTGCAGCCGATTGAATACGATATGAACTATCAAATTAATACGATTATCTTACGCAATTGCCCCCCTGAATGGTGACCCAAAACTTTATTATCTCGGTCTACTCTGTGCTTCGGAAGGCACGTTAAGCCGTTGGTCCCGGTTGCATTAGAAGTCGTTGGCACCCTCACCCACCAATCCGCATTGGCTTCGCGTGGTGGGTTATGGCACTTATGGCCCGTTCTATCTGTGGTGTTTTCATGCATAGGGAAGGCCTACAGCCCAGCAGTGAGGACATTTAATAATGATAATGATGATAATTATACTATTTATACTAGGAGGTATAGTCGTAAAACTGAACGAGATTTCTAATCAATTTATTAAATTAAATAATCTGCTGAATGATATCAACTAAAAAAATACAGATTTCACGCTAATTTTTATATTCTTAATGTATAATTTTTTTAAGTATAAATCCACAATTTGCTTTAATAAGTGCATCGAGCATATTCTTGTTTGTTGCGAAGGTCTCCAATCGTCGCCTTTTCTTACGTTTCTTATTCACGTTTCCTTTACATCGACGGCGGCGCGGCGGTGGATCTGTTTAAAATTGAGAAAAATTAAGTTTAAATACAAAATTGTTAACACTACAATTTTTTATCGATATTACATAATACAATAGGACTACAACACTATCAGGTTGGTCAAATGTCATAAAATCCCAATTGGCTTTATATTATATATTTTTAGCCTAAAAACACCCGATTTTCTTCAACCAAGTCAATGTTAAACTGTGTATACACGTACAGCGATTTAGTTTCTGCAAATACGGACCAGTAAGCTATAAAAATGTGTTCGCAAAAACACAAAACAATGAGTGTGACTTACCTCTGAAATGATATGTGTTCATTATTCTCTTTCAAAACACTCACTCTGCTTGAATAACCGGGAACAGTACAGGCCATTCTTAACAAATAACAGATTTACCGCACCACACCATCAAATCTTTCTATATTTTACTACAAAAAAAGATTTTCTTTCTGAAGCATTTGTAACCAGCTGGTTAACAAACAAATATGACGTTTACTTTAAAGTGGCGCGCGGCTCATTAAGACGCACACGTTGGGCTATTGTCATCTCTTTTTAACACACGAGATGTCGCCATTTGAGAGAAGAGAGTCGATTATAGAAGGAATCGTTCATATTTTTATGCTCCATCTACAGGAATAATACATCTATGCAACGAACGAACGTTCAGTTGAAGCATAGTTTCTACCAAAAGCGAGAGCGTTGAGTTTAATCTGTGCGTAATCTCTAGCGAAACACCAATCACAGCGCGTGAGTGAGCGTTGTGAGTGAGCGTGACGTCAAATGTGAGGTGATTATTTGTGATTGTGAATCATTTTTCTGTTCTTCTAGATTTCTAATTGTTTTTCTAGCTTTTGTTTGCAAAACACTGTAAAAGTTGTGATAATAGCCAAACAAACCGTTTTAAGAGTCATCGAAAGTGCCCATTGAATAATACCTACCATGGAACGGCCAGGCACAGCCTTCTCTATTGTGAACCGCTTCACGAAAGCCGATAATCGCAATGTCCGGCCTCAGGCAGGAGTAGACATAATAATGGTCGGCAATTTATTTGCCTCTAATTCAGATTACTGTGCTGCCGAATTTAGGAATGTGAAGAAAACATCCGTGTAAGTTTGTCAACCACTACATTATTTATAATCAAATACCTACAAGTTTAAAATCATTGCGAAAATAACATAACCTCAAAAGTGTAACTCATCATATTTTTAACTAGCTACTTATTATTTTTGTTATGTTCAACATAAAATATTAACGTTCCCTGTCTTTTCAGGTCGGCAAGATAATCTTACGGTGATGCTGCCGTTGGATATACTTCGACGCGATTTGAATGAATTGATTTGAAGGTGTGTACAGAACATAAAGTCCGCTCGAAATCGTATGCAGCGATAGTGGATGAAAAAGAAGGAAAAGTCATCAGCGTCCAAACATGCTGTTGCTCTCCAGATGTGAATACACAGGCGCAGTGAAAAACTATCCAGTACTGACACACAGTGCTACTGGAAGAAATTCAAATTAGCTCATGTTGGAAATAATAAATAATTTGAAATATGTCACGGCTGAAATGATGATGATGATGAAGGAAATATCAGCCGGTATAAGACCATGTTCTTAGCAGACTGCTTCCAAAACATTCTGACACAATTTCTACAATCTGCGGCAAACTAAAATGTATCCAACTGTGAATTACTTAAAATACAGCTAAGATTATGAGAAAAGTGAAAAGTGCAAATGTTATTGTGTAATGAAACTAGTTTTATTTTTTTCCTAAAGTGAATAATTGGAAACAAAACTTTACCCTTTATAGTATGAAAGTACAAAATAAAAAAAAATGTAATAAAATAATATTTCTTTTATTCAATTCAATGTAAGCCCTAAATATTAAATAAGACAAAAACACTTATAAAAATTTTGTGTTTATGTTAGAAACACTATGGTCTTGATAGTTTCGTATGTTCTTCTTTGAAAGCAATTTGAAAGGAGATGTTGATATGGTAGACTAGACTGATTAACATTTCAATAAGTACAGTAGCGAGTTATATGCAAATAAACAATCAATCCATCTATTGATGATTCTTTTGATTGCTGCGATTTTGTGTGTACGCCCAATATTGATTTTTACAAGCGTCATCAAACATATCATTCAATTTATAATATCATAGCAGGCTGAGTAAAATATAAATTGGTATTTATAATGAGTGCATAATTTATTTAAATTCAATATTTAATAGTATACTTAAATATTGTTTATACCCAAGTAATATATTTAAGTATTACTACTAATTATAAATGCGAAAGAACCTCTGTCTGTCAGTCTGCTTCGCTTTCATGCCTAAACTACTAAACTGATTTCGATGAAATTTGGTACCTACAAAGATAGAGTTGACCTTGCGAAAGGACATAGGCTAATTTTTATTCCGGAAAAGTTTGTACTCTGTAATCCATGCGGGCGGAAGGCTAGTATTAAAATTAAAATAAAGCCAAGCTCACCAAAAGCTCACTGACCTCTATTATTATTATTACACACTGGACAGGCTGCCTCCATACAAATGAAAGCTAATTTTGTGTGGCAATTTGAAGCGCCACTACGAGTGTCCCGAGAACTAGTTTTGACAATCATTACCACAACTGACTGAACATCACTTTAGTTACATCAGTTTTAGTTACATAGACACTCGTACCTATATGCCTACAGCACCAAAATAGCGATACTCAAATAGGCATTTTTATGACAGCCAGTCCAGTCCAGACTCCACCAGCATGACTCCAGTGTGTAGTGTAAATAATGTTGAGGTGACAGGTTGAGTTCACTATGGTTGTCTGTCGCTTAGCAACATACTCATAGATAAGACACTATATATAAGGCATATACATACTGTTGATATGGCAGTTTAACTTGTCTGTTGTTTTTATAGTGTCAATATATATTATTTCGATTCTCTTACAAAACTACTGTTTTTTCTTTTATCTAATATCTACTTCACGTTCACTTTAATATGGTAGCAGAGTAAAACTTAAAGTTTAAGGTAGAGAGTGCTACAAAAGTTTTTCCGAGATGGATAAGGCTATAGCGGAAGCCTCAAAGGTGCAAATAGTGCACCTAAACGGAAACAACTACAAGCACTGGAGATATAGAATTGAAACAGTGTGCAGAGCAATTCCCGGAGCTGAACAAATTTTAGAAGGTAAAATGATCAAGCCCGGAGAACTAGCAGCGACTGCTGATGCAGCTGCAAAAGTTAAGTATGAGAACGATTTACTACAATTTATAAAGATAGATTGTACAGTATTGACTCTGATGACAACGAATATGACCGATGTGTTACTGGAGCAAGTCATGCGTTACAAAAGCGCAAAAGAGGTATGGGATGAACTAGAACGCCTATACAGTGGAAGTAGCGAAGACAAAAGTTATGATCTCTGTCTAAAATTCTTTGATTATATAAAGGATCCTGAACATGACATAAGGAAGCACATATCTGCGTTGAAGAATATTTGGCACGAGCTGAATAGCCAAATCGAAGCAAATCTGCCCGAGATACTACTGATTTGCAAGATACTCGGAACCTTACCACAAGATTATTTTGCTTTCAAGTCGAGTTGGCTTTTAATAACAAAAAAGGATCGGACAGTGGAGAATCTGACATCGCAACTGAGCGCTTATGAAAAAGCTTTGACTGCTAATGTTGAAACAGATAATACCGAAAATGTATTAACCGTCAAGACACTGAGGAAGAAGAAGAATACAGTTTTGAAATGTAATTATTGCGGACAAACTGGACATGTTGTGAGAAAATGCCAAAAATGGATGAACGATGGAAGACCTCCAAAGCCGTCAAACGCTAGTAGAAATCCAAATGTAAACTTGACTGTGTTAGCTATAGAAGATGGATTGCCAATGGATAAAGTTAACTGGTACGTTGACAACGGAGCGACAAGCCATGTTACTAACAGAGGTGACTTCTTCGAGAGCTTCGAGCACTTTAAAGGAACACATAGGTACGGTATCTGCGGCGAACGGAGAAACCATTGAAGCCATTGGTATAGGCAACATTAGAGCTGAAGCCATCGTTAATGGAAAAGTTGAGCAAATACTTTTGAAAAACGTTTGGTATGTCCCAAAGATTAGAAGAAACTTATTCTCAGTGCTAGCTGTGCATGATAACTTGATCACAAGTACGTTTGAGTCTACGCCTAAGCAATGTATAGTAAAAGTAAATGGAGAAGCAAAAGTGATTGGAGCTAGAACGATTAAAGGGGGACTATTCAAGCTGGAGTTGAAATCTGTCGCGCCTAAAAATCAAGAAGTCAATCAACTACTGACAAACCCTTTACAAGTCTATCATGAAAGGCTAGTACATCAAAACAAAAGACATGTTCGTCAAGTGATCGAAAAAGAACTAGGATTGAAAATGGATAACAAACAATCCGACATTTGTGAAGGCTGTGTTTATGGAAAGGCGCACAGGCATTCATTTGGAACAAGGGTTAGAGCCACTAAACCTGGACAACTAATCCATACAGATTTATGCGGACCATTTCCATATTCGATTTCGAAGTTACGATATTACATTCTGTTCAAGGACGACTTCACACGATATCGCCACATCTATTTTCTTAGGCAAAAGTCTGAAGCAGCTTTAAAGCTAAAGATTTTCTTGAATGAAACTAGAACGGCAGGACATGTCATTAAAGAAATGTTAAGTGACAACGGAGGTGAGTTTGTTAGCGCGGAATTTAAAAATATTCTAACTGAAAACGGAATTAAGCAAAGATTCACTATGCCCCACACCCCAGAGCAAGCAGGCTGCGTAGAGCGTGAAAATCGGACGGTAGTAGAAGCCGCACGCGCCATCATGCATGCGCATGATAAAATTCCTGACGGTTTATGGGCAGAGATAGTAAATGCGACAGTCTACGTGTTGAATCGCACAGGGCCAACGAGTGTACCAAGCAAGTCTCCACATGAGCTGTGGTACGCACAGAAGCCAGCGATCAAACACCTTAGAATCCTTGGTTGTACCTGCTATGCCCATGTTCCTAAAGCTAATCGCAAGAAACTGCACAAGAAAGCTCAAAAAGGGATACTTATTGGTTATGAAGGAGATGAAGGCTATAGGATCTGGGACAAAGAGGCATTCAAATTGATTAGATCCAGAGATGTGACTTTCCAAGAGATACCGCTACTGGGAAAATCAAGAGAGGATGTACCTAGACCGACAGAGCCGACGCCTGTTCTTCAAAAGAACGTCAATCATAATTTCCCAAGTTTTGAAAGTGAACATCAGATGAATGTTAATAGAGAGATTAGAGAACGACGTGCTTCAGAGGATGATATCGAAATAAGTTCAAGACCTTCGTCATCAAGGGCATATATTGAAGCCAATGATGAAACGGTAGATGGTATGAATGAAGGAGATTTCGAACCCTTGCCCTTTGAAGAAGATAACGAAAATCTAGAAGAAGGAAACGAAAGCGACAATTCTGACGGAAACGTTGAAACAGAAGTAAATCGTAACGATAATTCTGATGAAAACGTCGAAAGAGAAGAAAATCGCATGGTTCTTAGAGATAGAGCAAATCTAAAGCCTCCTGTAAGGTTTAATGGTTATATTATGGCTCTGGAAGCCAACAATTTATATGAGCCTCAAACCTATAAGCAGGCAATATCATGTAACGACAAAGAGAAATGGACAAAGGCTATCGAGAGCGAAATAAACTCGTTAAGAGATAACGAAACATGGGAACTAGTCGAATTACCAAAAGGTCGAAAAGCCATCCCATGCAAGTGGATTTTCAAAATAAAGACGAATCCCGATGGCTCGATTGATAAATATAAGGCTCGACTAGTCATAAAAGGATATTCGCAGAAGAAAGATATTGATTTCCATGAAACCTTTAGTCCAGTTGCTAGGAGCAGTACGATACGAACCGTCTTAAGTGTAGCTGCAAAGGAGAAACTGAAGCTATCACAATTCGATGTGTCTACAGCCTTCCTATATGGTACATTAGACGAGGAGATTTACATGAAACCGCCTGAGGGTTATGTTGATGAGAGGTATGTCTTCAAATTAAAGAAAAGCTTGTATGGATTAAAGCAAGCTCCTCTCTGTTGGAACAGATGCATCACAGACTACATCGTAAAGACAGGATTCAAGCAAAGTTATTCAGATCCCTGTTTGTTTGTAAGAAGACAAGGAAAAGAAAAACTTATTCTAGCCCTGTATGTTGACGATGGTCTATTGGCATATACCAGTGAGAAAACGGCTAACTGTTTCCTGAATGAACTGAGAGCACATTTCAAGATAACAGTAAAACCCGCAAACTATTTTCTAGGTATGGAGATAAAAAGATACTCTGATGGCTCTATTCTGCTGCATCAAAAAGCATACGTCACTCGCTTGTTGGAGAGGTTTGGTATGGACAAATGCAAGCCAGTGACAACACCAATTTTAAAGGCAAATAATGCTCAGGTTGAGGATGAAATTACGGAAAAATTCCCTTACCGTGAAGCCGTTGGTGCCTTGTCTTATCTGATGACAAGCACAAGGCCTGATATTGCCTATGCAATAAGTGTTGCATCACGAAATTTGGAGAAACCAACAAAAGAGAACATCTTGAACGTAAAAAGAATAATGCGATACCTAAAAGGAACTATGGACGAAGGTATACGTTACAGGACAGATAATGTTCATAGTTTGGATTGTTATAGCGATGCAGATCATGGCGGTGATATGGAAACTGCGCGATCTACATCAGGCATTCTCTGTATATACGCTGGAGGTGCTATTTCCTGGTATAGCAAACGGCAGAGCACTGTTGCAATATCCTCGACAGAGGCAGAAATAGTAGCAGCTAGTGAAACTGCTAGAGAAACTATATGGCTACAAAGGATATTACAAGATCTAACTGGTGTTCACTGCCCTGCGACCTTAAGTATAGATAATGAAAGTGCAATAAAACTGGCGAAAAATCCAACAGAATTTCATCAGAAGACAAAGCACATCAGAATAAGATCTTTCTTTGTCAGGGAATGTATTCAAGATGGAAGTATGACAATTTGCCATGTGCCAGCAACCAGACAAATAGCTGACATGCTTACAAAACCGCTATATGGGCCCAGACTTGAAATGCTAAAGAAGATGGCTGGCATTATCATCATCAACAGGGGTGGATGTTGAGGTGACAGGTTGAGTTCACTATGGTTGTCTGTCGCTTAGCAACATACTGTTGATATGGCAGCTTAACTTGTCTGTTGTTTTTATAGTGTCAATATATATTATTTCGATTCTCTTACAAAACTACTGTTTTTTCTTTTATCTAATATCTACTTCACGTTCACTTTAATAAATAATAATTTAATAATAGAGGTCAGTTGCCAAGCTGGACAGTGTTGCCAGCGAGGTCTTGCCAAAAGATACACCTAAACCCTGAAATGTACAAAAAAGTAACCTTCTGGCAACACTGGGCACTGGAGCCGGAATCAAGTGCCAACGATCGTTGGCTCAACATTTGTTGTTTGTACTTTGTCCTTCGATAGCCAACGAACGTGCGGCAGCCAACGCTGAATATCCTTCGTTGGCGTTCGTTGGCGCGGTGTGTACGCGGCATCACACATTGTGTGTAATATAAAAAAAACTATTTTATATTTATAAAGAACAATGGCCACTGTCCATTCATTTGAAATCCTGTCAATGATTTGGCGTGTATAATTCCTCTTGATATCAAAATGTAATCGCTATATAAAACTGTTTATGGGTCTGAAGTCAGATTTTTCATTAAAGGCCAAGGAAGTCTAAAAACAACACTTAAAGTTTTGAGGTTAGAAATCTCATTTATGTTTGACGGCTTTTGACGTGACGCTATCATGTCATAGCATGTAAAAACTAAAGGCAATACTACGTATTTGCTAGTTCACTTAAAAAGACAGCATAAAGAGGCTTTATAATAACATGGTATTGATAATGGTTGGTATGGGTAACCAATTAATTGTTATACTTAGTTTAAAAACAATCCTACATTCGAACTACGAGTTTATTTATAAAAAAAATGCATAACGATATTTTTGATACGATATTTTCAATATTGATACAAGTAAAGGCATACGATATAATATATTGTATATCGATACGATTTGCGATACATTACGATACGACGTATCGATACAAAGCAATATGACACCTGTCAGATCAACAATACGTTCCGTTTTAGGTAGCATAGTTGTTGAGTTTAGTCGTTCAGAAAATAAATGATAAGATATTGTGTTAGTAAGTCTTCAAAAAATGTTAAATGTATTTCATGTAATGGTGATGCTTCCTAGAATTAATATGAAATCATTGTTTGAAGCAGAAGTTATAAGCATCACATTATCGAATAAAGATCAAAAGTGTAACGGAACACCATCGGAACACTTTGACCGGTAGAGTGCGTTCATAATCCTTAACTTTGTCACTATTTTATGAAGAAAACACAATAATGTATTTTTCGTTGTTGGCCTTGAATGGGAACATAAATAGCATGGTTTGATTTGTTGATTTATTAGCTATTTTATCCAATAGCATTTATTATTATACAATCTAAAAAATATCAGGGATATAATGGCCATTGTTCTTTGAAAAATATAAGTAACCTTTAAAGGTAAGTAGATAAATTATCTATAATTTAAGATATAATTTGTGTCTTAAATACCTAAGACCATTTAGTACTTATTGCTTAAAAGTCGAAAAATCCTTAAAGTGGCCACAAAGGGTACCTCTGCCCTATGTACCTATAGACAAAACGGCGACACTTCGATATTTAGTAGCAATGGTAGCAACAAAGCTACTATGTTTGTATCTTTTTTTCAAATGACTTCCATAGTGAATTTAAAAGAGATGCAACCTGCATTGAACATTTCACTTTCTATTATCCATCTACGTTTATTAGTACATCTTTGGTCCCACACGCCCATGAAGCTCGACTTAATACCAACTTAATACTGAGGTAACTGGAGAGTGCAGTACTAACACTTTTTTGTCCTCAAAAATTACACAGTGGCTGTCTTCCGTCTCACCTACACTTTAAAAAAATACGTATGGTCATATGAGACAACTGACTGCCACTAGGTACATACATAAATGTCAAATTTGCTGGGTACACTTTTTTATTCAGGGTGAGAACTCCAGTTAGGTACCTCGGAGTATTTAAGTCGAGCTTCATGGTCGCGTCGTATGAAAACTGTTTTAGTTCCAAAGATTATCACCGGAACAGAAAAGCTTGTCGCACTATACCTACCATGGCCCGCTATTATTTCTCGGCTGCTGAGCGCAAGCAGCCGAGAAATAATAGCGGGCCATGACTCGGGCGAGCTAACTTGACATCTGCAGTTTATACCCATCTCTGTCACTCTCCGGGCATGACAGAATTGAGTGAAAGAGGCGGGTATAATTTTTGCTCTGAAGGCTGATTTACATTTGCATAAGTACAGTAGCGAGTTAAGAAATCAGTCAGTTAAGTAGTAAGTTGTAAGTAGCGTCCAAACGCATAGGCGAGTAAGCTGCCGTTCGAGAAGAAGTGTTCACTCCGCGACGAAAACAACAGTTGTAGGTTATTTTACTACGCTTCGGGGTGCGGAAGACGCACGGGCGGGGTGGACTTGCACTTGACTTGCCGAAAAAATAGAACCTCATCCTATTCTCTGTACTTAATCGATAAGTTCTACTTGACTGGCAAATCCCTGTCCAAACGATGAATGAACTTAACTCGCCAAGACCGTAAGTTAACTCGCTACTGTACTTATGCAAATGTAAATCGGCCTTGAGTACTGAGTACTCAGAGAATTTTTGTACTCATTACTCATCTTGGCAGCGACAGTTTTTTTTTAATGAGAGGCGTTTTTTTATGTTATGCAAAGGAATGTCATTATAATGTTCCTTCATCAAGATAAAAGGGGCTTTCGATTTCGATTCGATTTAAGGTACCTTGTTAAAAATGAAAATAATATCACGGCTTTGACGATATACCTACGACTGCCTACGACTTGCCTACGACATATATATTTAATGACATTTCGAAATATTTTTGAATTTAGAACCAAGTAGCTTTACGTCCACTCTAAGTAGATCCCCGTCATAGGAAGCTTTACAGGTCTTGTAAATTTGATTTCTGTCGATGATCGGCGCATCGTCCATTCAAAGCTGACCTCTCACAACCAGCCCTTCATTATAAAATTTCTTTGAAAGTCCGCGACTGACTGAGAGACGTCAAATCAAATCCGAGTGTTTACTCAAAGGCTTGATTCCGCTGCCCCGCCCACATGCGACTTCTATTACTTTCCATGTTCTGTGTAAAGTCCGTTCGGTTAGATAGTGTCGGTACACCCGCACGGCATTGTGGCTCTTGCTATAAAATGCAGATATAAAATAATACACTCAAGTTGAGTACCAAAGTCAATTTTAATGAAAATTTGGATATTTTTATATAAAAGGAAGTTAAATAAGTGATTTACAAATAATAATAATTTTTATAAATTTTTTATATGATTATTATGATTACTTATCATCGCTCGAATTGTCACGAGTCATAACCGTCGTTACCACCTGTATTTATAATAAACATAGATTATTTAAGAAAATATAATTTAATAAATGCCGAGTCCCAAAATCCATTCCATTTTCGGGTGTACGCCGCACGCGGCTTCTTTTGTTTATGCGGCGGCATCCTTTAAAAAGCAGCGGCACGTGCCAAGGCGGCGCGATCAAAGGGCGACACTATCTAAGCGAATGGACTTTATATATGTCGCAGCCAACTGGTTGAATCCGCCATCCAATTAAACGCCTAGGCCGATGATTTTTTCCGTAAGCTATTTTATCTTCCTATAAGTTGACGGAGTCACAAAAAAAAACCACGAAGTTTAAGACGATCGCTTCACTGCGCTTCGCGATCGCCTTAAATTTCTAACCTATCACGTGTTCTACAGGACTTCCGAGGGGTACATGCTGCCATACTTAACCATCCGCCGGATTCAACCATCCGCCTGCGACATATATATTTCCTCCGTCTAACAATTTATAATAATAACTTGAGTCTTTCATAACTAAATCCACATATTATTGTGCCACCGGACCAGAAAAAATTGTGGCATTGTAAGTAGGTACAGTCAGCGTCAAAATGATCTAGGCGTTCAAACCTATCAAAAGTATCTGAAGAATTGACAAAAATCACTCTTAGCACAAATACTTTAAGGTGTACTATCATTTGTTGTCATTTGTTTTCAAACAACAAATGAAAATGCATCTTTACGTCTGAGATAAGGTTGATTTTTGTCAAATCTTTAGATACTTTTGGTAGGTTTGAACGCTTAGATCATTTTGACGCTGACTGTACCTACTTATAGGAAGGAATATTAAAAAGTTTTTTGAAAATAAAACATAGGATGAGGAATGTGACAAATATTTATTTGTATCTACATTTTACAACTAATTTAATTCTAACAGTAACAGGATTAGTCTAAGTAACTTCCATTCCATTGAAACTACAACAACTAAAAGATAATACTTAAATACAGTTTGAACTATGTACCTACTTAAATGCAGAGTTATAAAAAAATAAAATTTTAATTTATAGCATCAAAGTAAAATGTTTCGATTTGTTATGATAACATGTTACTTCCTTTTAAATTATGCTTATAATACCTAAATAAAGTTGTTGTAATAAATTACGAAGAATAATATCCTTTCATATTATTTGTGTAACTCGATTTGGTTCAGTAAACTTTTCTAAATAACGATTAGACATAGATTTGCCAGATCTGCCAGAATACCAGCGTTGTTGCGGGGTGACCTTCACCCTGAAACAACTTATGTTGAGGCAGGGTCCTGATTGGCACGTCACCACAGGGTAAAAAAAGTCACTGTATTTTTTAATGTTATTTTATTGTATTTTACCTTTGTATGATTTTGTGATGTGTCAATAAATGTTTTTCATTCATTCATTCATTCATTTCTTTTGCATATAATTAACTAATTCTTGCGGTGGGCGCGGTTGCGTCGGCTGCTCTGGCATTGCGGGCAATACCATTTCCCTTTAGGCGGAGCGGTTATACCAACACAGGGATAGTGGAACCATTCGTAAGGGCACTGAAAATATAAAAAAGTACAATATGGTCAAGAGTAGTGACATTTTCAATAGCTTTTATTTATTTACTTAAATTGTTTGTAATAATTATATCAGCAATACAACATTACATAGGTATTTATTTTCAATTATTTTGCATACTTTTAGAGATATAAAGCGTCAATTCAACCTTTATAATTAGACCAAGACGGTCGAATGCGATGTCTAGGGTTTCAAATAAATTCACACTAAGGTCCGGTTGCTCGAAGCTTGGTTAGGGTTAAATTATGGTTAAAGTAAAATTAACCGACGGTCAAATTTAAAAAAGCGTTGTTGAAGCAGCGGTTACTTTAACGAGCAGTCAAATTACAGATTTAACGGCGGTCAAAATAACCGACAGGGTAGGGATGGTTTAAATTTTGACATTAGTAATTAAGGGAAGGTTAATAAAATAGTACAGACAACACTATTAACCCTAAGATAACCAACGTATTTTTCTTTTACCGATGTCAAAATTGACATCAGTTAAATTTTAACTTTTGTCAATTTTGACAAAAGTTAAATGATATTATAATACGGTATTTTACTGATTTTTTTTTATTTCTTTAATATGTTTTTCGAAATATTAGCTACACAAAACAAGTTTTCATTTTGAATTATCTTTAATATTTTCAAAGATATAGGACTTCAAACTTTATAATTAGACAAGGACAGGACGCTATCTTAGTGACGTCAGTGGGTTAGTAGCGTCATAGTCACGCCATAGAAGATTTCGTTTTAGAAAGAGACAGCTATAGTCAAAATCAAACAGACTATAATTCTTTTATTATAAAACAGATTCAAATTATTTTTTCACATTTGGTATTCTTAATTGCAATATTTTTTAACGTCATCATTAAATATCTACATTTCAACAACAGTAAAATACCCTATTATATAATATAATTATAGAATAAATGACTTTAACGAGCAACCGGACCTGCCGAGACGGTCGGCGACCCAGTCGTGATCGCTTGACGCTCGCCGTTAGTGGATTACATTTGTGATTAGATTGACACATACTGTATTTTATTGAATACTAGCGGCCGCCCGCGGTTTCACCCGCGTGGTTCCCGTTCCCGTGGGAATATCGGGATAAAACGTACATATAAACCTCCCTCTTGAATCACTCTATCTATTAAAAAAAAACGCATCAAAATCCGTTGCGTAATTTCAAAGATTTAAGCATACAAAGGGACATAGGGACAGAGAAAGCGACTTTGTTTTATACTATGTAGTGAAGATTCATATTTCACCTGGCGGAAGTCCCTACTCAGTGTGAAAAAAGAAATATATTGACTTCGATCAACAATAGTAATACTAGATGAAGGCTCACAAACTAAATGAAAACTTGATATGGCACAGACTGACTTCTTTTTAAACGGAGAAAATAGGTTACGAATGTTACGATCTTACATTATAAAATGACAGGAAGCGTTCCAAGTTTGAAATACCTTAGTATTATTGACACTGTCAGAATAATCTACTTATAATTTATACTCTCAAGTGGGCGTATAACGCTCGGCCATGTTTGTCACTCCAACTATGTATCTAGAACTAGGTGATATTGTTGATCATTTCCGCAAAAAAAACCCGTTATGCATGGGTAAATAAGTAAGATCTTTTCACATTCATCCGAAATATTCATCCGAACTAAGCTAAATATTTATTTTTCCACAATGATACATACTGACAAAATCATTTTTAAACTTACGTCTTGATTGTCACAAGCAACCATATCCCCATATGATACTTGGTTGCAGATGCAGTAACGTGGCTCGTTGGGATCGTATGTCCATTCCTCCTCGATGGGTTCTTCAATTGTCACATTGTTCACGATATTGCCACTGAAAATATAACAACACTACATACATAAGTTACAAATTCAGCCCCCTGATTCACGGACCGTCGGAAACGCTCCCGACAGCAGAATGTATGCCCGGTCTCTGTCACTCACTGTAGAATAGACAAAGACAAAGCACAGAATTCGAATACGATCCCTTTTCCCACAAGTTGTGAATCAGGGGGCAGTATCGCCATATGGGTAGCCCCATTTTACCGACTTCAAAAGGTAAGGCTGTAGGTTACCTAGTTTACCACCATTTTTGATAAAAAAATATTAATATTATTTTATTCATTATACACATTTTTTAAATGTGTCGAGACGTTAGTCTGAACGTGGGGTTTACTTTTCTATTTAAAATATTGATATTTTATGCGTTATACTTGCAGGAAATCGAATAAGTGCCCGTTCTTCATCAATTTCCTAAACACGTAAAGCCAGGGTAAAATATACTCACACGACAATAGGTGAAGAGGAGCGACTGGCGACAGCTGAAGTTTGCTGTGTTTGCGCCGAGACTGAGCCCGTAGACGAATAGCTGGTCTTTCTAGAGATAACATTTAAAAATATTTCAATAAGGATTAATCGCTAGGATACTGTTACGTGTTTAATATGCAGGCATAGGACAACCTTAAGGAAAGCCAGTGCACCAGCAGTGGGGACATTTAATTGGCTGGTGTTGCTGGCCTCTAAACTTAAAACAATAAGTGCCGCACTCAGAGACGTCAATTAACTTTAGGTAATTGGCATTAAAATATCATTCCTACTTTATTCAATACTAGACATAAAAATAAGTTTTTTGTAAAAAAATATTTTTTATGACAAGCTTTTTTGCTGACCTTACTTTAAATTGTATTGTCATCCATACCAAGCCTAGTACAAAATTTCAGCTCAATCGGACACTGGCAAGTGGGTCAAATTTAGGTTGCAAGATTTGACCCGAACAGACATACATACACTGCTAGTTAAATAAAAGCTTGTAAAAAGAGACAGATATAGATTTAATTGTCATTAAAAGTTAATTGACGTCTCTGAGTACGGCAGTAAGTGACAAACTTACTTTTGTTTCTGTCTTTTGTTCGATGACGAAGTAGCGCTGTGACCGTGAGCGGTAGTGTGGTGACCGTGAATCGTGGTCGTTTGGGTGAGCCCAGAAACCAAGGTGTGCCCTGCAGTAAAATAGAAATTTTAAAGTAAATACATTAACTGTTACTACTTCACGCCCCTGCTTGTAAAAGGGGGGGAGGGGGGGATCACGTGTTCTCGCGGGTGCCACACAATAAGTTGTGGAGAAACCGTAACCGAAAAGTAACCAAGTCCGCAAAGTAAGCACGAATAAAAAAAATGAATTTAATGCGTCACGTTCACGTGACCGTACCGTGGTCGTGCGCGTGGTGAGTATGCAGCGCGTGGTGCGCGAGCTCGCCGCCCGCCACGGCCTCGTACGCCGCCCCTGCTGCATCTGTATATTATAGCTAGCAGTCCCCCGTGTGACCGTACCGTGGTCGTGCGCGTGGTGAGTATGCAGCGCGTGGTGCGCGAGCTCGCCGCCCGCCACGGCCTCGTACGCCGCCCCTGCTGCATCTGTATATTATAGCTAGCAGTCCCCCGTGTGACCGTACCGTGGTCGTGCGCGTGGTGAGTATGCAGCGCGTGGTGCGCGAGCTCGCCGCCCGCCACGGCCTCGTACGCCGCCCCTGCTGCATCTGTATATTATAGCTAGCAGTCCCCCGTGTGACCGTACCGTGGTCGTGCGCGTGGTGAGTATGCAGCGCGTGGTGCGCGAGCTCGCCGCCCGCCACGGCCTCGTACGCCGCCCCTGCTGCATCTGTATATTATAGCTAGCAGTCCCCCGTGTGACCGTACCGTGGTCGTGCGCGTGGTGAGTATGCAGCGCGTGGTGCGCGAGCTCGCCGCCCGCCACGGCCTCGTACGCCGCCCCTGCTGCATCTGTATATTATAGCTAGCAGTCCCCCGTGTGACCGTACCGTGGTCGTGCGCGTGGTGAGTATGCAGCGCGTGGTGCGCGAGCTCGCCGCCCGCCACGGCCTCGTACGCCGCCCCTGCTGCATCTGTATATTATAGCTAGCAGTCCCCCGTGTGACCGTACCGTGGTCGTGCGCGTGGTGAGTATGCAGCGCGTGGTGCGCGAGCTCGCCGCCCGCCACGGCCTCGTACGCCGCCCCTGCTGCATCTGTATATTATAGCTAGCAGTCCCCCGTGTGACCGTACCGTGGTCGTGCGCGTGGTGAGTATGCAGCGCGTGGTGCGCGAGCTCGCCGCCCGCCACGGCCTCGTACGCCGCCCCTGCTGCATCTGTATATTATAGCTAGCAGTCCCCCGTGTGACCGTACCGTGGTCGTGCGCGTGGTGAGTATGCAGCGCGTGGTGCGCGAGCTCGCCGCCCGCCACGGCCTCGTACGCCGCCCCTGCTGCATCTGTATATTATAGCTAGCAGTCCCCCGTGTGACCGTACCGTGGTCGTGCGCGTGGTGAGTATGCAGCGCGTGGTGCGCGAGCTCGCCGCCCGCCACGGCCTCGTACGCCGCCCCTGCTGCATCTGTATATTATAGCTAGCAGTCCCCCGTGTGACCGTACCGTGGTCGTGCGCGTGGTGAGTATGCAGCGCGTGGTGCGCGAGCTCGCCGCCCGCCACGGCCTCGTACGCCGCCCCTGCTGCATCTGTATATTATAGCTAGCAGTCCCCCGTGTGACCGTACCGTGGTCGTGCGCGTGGTGAGTATGCAGCGCGTGGTGCGCGAGCTCGCCGCCCGCCACGGCCTCGTACGCCGCCCCTGCTGCATCTGTATATTATAGCTAGCAGTCCCCCGTGTGACCGTACCGTGGTCGTGCGCGTGGTGAGTATGCAGCGCGTGGTGCGCGAGCTCGCCGCCCGCCACGGCCTCGTACGCCGCCCCTGCTGCATCTGTATATTATAGCTAGCAGTCCCCCGTGTGACCGTACCGTGGTCGTGCGCGTGGTGAGTATGCAGCGCGTGGTGCGCGAGCTCGCCGCCCGCCACGGCCTCGTACGCCGCCCCTGCTGCATCTGTATATTATAGCTAGCAGTCCCCCGTGTGACCGTACCGTGGTCGTGCGCGTGGTGAGTATGCAGCGCGTGGTGCGCGAGCTCGCCGCCCGCCACGGCCTCGTACGCCGCCCCTGCTGCATCTGTATATTATAGCTAGCAGTCCCCCGTGTGACCGTACCGTGGTCGTGCGCGTGGTGAGTATGCAGCGCGTGGTGCGCGAGCTCGCCGCCCGCCACGGCCTCGTACGCCGCCCCTGCTGCATCTGTATATTATAGCTAGCAGTCCCCCGTGTGACCGTACCGTGGTCGTGCGCGTGGTGAGTATGCAGCGCGTGGTGCGCGAGCTCGCCGCCCGCCACGGCCTCGTACGACGCCTTCAGCGACGCGGTACGCCGCCCCTGCTGCATCTGTGGGGACGACGCCACTTCATACTTTTCGATACAATACAATACACAATACTGAGCTTAAGTCACGGTTTGAACTATACTACCTATGTTTATGGCATGATATGGCCTTTATTTCCTACATTTCAAGATCAAGCATTGAAAATCAAAGAACTACTTTTTGTTGTTCATTTTTTCTGATAGTGACTGTACACAAAGTTTGATTCTATAAAAATCGGCCAAGTGCGAGTTGGACTCGCCCATGAAGGGTTCCGTACCCACTTAACGTACCGATTGTCTAAACCTATCCAAAACAAAATTCTACTATAATTTTTCGTCAGCAAAATATAACTTTGTTTTTCATGATGTTTGTATGAATGAGAAAGTTACATTTGCGGTTTTAGAAAATGTGTTATATCTCAAAAACTGAAACGAGTTCTCTAACTCGTTCAAACCAATTTTCCTTTTAAAATTTTATATTAAGATCTAAGTACTTACATGATATATTTTTTCTAGATTATTAGCTGTTTTATTTCAAAAATTAGAGGGGGGGGGGGGACCTAAAAGAGACCACCACTTTGCCACTTTTACCACTTTGGAAGGCTCATCTTTCAAAATATTGACTTTGAGAAAAAATGGTTTGAAAAACCTTTATGTCATTTTTTAAGACCTACCTATAAACAACCCAGACGAATGTTCCATTAAAAAAAATACTTTCAGTTTCAGTTCCATGTAACTTTTTATTTTATATTTGTATTGAAAATTACTGCAGTTTACAGAATACATCTACTTACCTACTAAGTTACAACCGTGTAGTTTTTTTTAAATAAAGTGTCTGTGACATACGGACGGACAGACAGACATGACGAATCCATAAGCGTTCCGTTTTTGCCATTCGGCTACGGAACCCTAATAAGAACAGGAACAGAAATTCTTGAAAAATATTTGCTCAAACATCACTACATAGTATAAAACAAAGTCGCTTTCTCTGTCCCTATGTCCCTTTGTATGCTTAAATCTTTGAAACTACGCAACGGATTTTGATGCGTTTTTTTTTAATAGATAGAGTGATTCAAGAGGAAGGTTTATATGTACTTTTTATCCCGATATTCCCACGGGAACGGGAACCACGCGGGTAAAACCGCGGGCGGCCGCTAGTACACGATAAAACCAAAAATACACCATGGTTATAAGAATAAGACAATATAAATAGTCAGAGAAGTTCTTACTAAATTAATAATGTAGGTAGGTACCACGTAGGTACCTACTTTTATGTTTTCGTCCAATAATTTAAACAACAAATTATGTAAACTTGATATTTCTAACCCTTAACTGGAATCGTGGGTCCATTTTGACCCAACGGCGACGAAAAAACCGTTTTATTTTTAAACGCATGAAGTTAGATGGTTGCGCTTTCATGTAATCTCGTTAATGAGATTACATGAGGTGCGGCAGGGGCCGGTCGTTCGGGTCTTGAAGTTTGCTGGAAGCGGTGGTAAGTGCTGTCACTGGGTCCAATTGGACCCACGATTCCAGTTATGTCACTAATTCTCTGATGATATACCTTTATATTTGCATTGTTTTAAGCATTTGGTAGAATAATTGCACGAAATTTAAACGATAATGATATATGCGAATTATTAATAATAATAATAAATAAATAATAAATATTTTCTTACAATCACACCAATTATCTAAGCCCGTAGTTAATTTCTTAAGAAACTGTGTCTACGTGAACTTGATAACGGATAAATATATACTTAAATACTTTTTGTTTGCAAATACATACTTAATATACAAAGAAAACACCCAGACCAAGACAAATAGACATGTTCATGCACACAAATATTTGTATTGTTCGGGAATCGAACCCGAGACCTCTGGCGCAGAAGGCAGGTAGTTTACCCCTGCGCCAAATCGGTCGTCGAATTATTATTAGACTAAATTGATTCCGGACCAAAATGTTTGACCAATTTTCAACCATGTTATGACGAAAACATAACTTGCTACAAGGAAATGCATCTTTCTCTAAAACTGGAACACGAAAAAGGGGAAGATGCTATTTACCTATGTGTCCCAAAAAAAGATAATAAATAGTCACAAAAGTGTGTCAGATGTTCGCGATACATCTGCAAACATCATGCACATAAAAAAACTGTTTTTCCTTATGTGCCATGCATATATTTTCAAAGACTGATTGACGATATTTTGTAGTTTTTAGATACCTAGGATGTCATTTTTGTTATGTTGCAAAAAATTCTTACAAAATTTGTGTTTATGTAAAGTGAAAAATAAGACAAAACCCGTGAAAAGTATTTTTTTAAATTTAAGTAAGTACTTTTTTATAGATTTATCTTATGTCAAAGTGAGATATTCAGAAATCTCTATCAAGTATAGGGCCTAATGGGTTTGGGAAAGGTATTTTTACTTATTTATTTTTTAAATATATACATTCTAACTCAAAATATGCCATTGAAATTTTTTCCGTAGCACTTCAAAATACTTCACAATAAATTTTTAAACATTCGTAAAAACGACCACGTGTTATTCAAAATTCAAAATCATTTATTCATTTTAGGCTGATACAGCACTTGTAAACGTCAATGAAGCTACGCTATCGGTTCGCGAATCCTACGGCGGGAGGCCTTGTAATTGTTTTCGTGACAGCCACAATGCGCCCCGAAGCCGCGGGTGTGACGTCGTACAGCTCGCTTATCTCGCTAGTCTCATACAATATTGTATTATACGGGAAAATTATCAACATGTCTTCACAAAGTACGGTATATAAATATTGTATTGTGCCTCTGTGTACGAATACTTCGATCAAAACACCAAATAAAATAATTTTTCGTAAAAAATCTAAATTTCGATGAAAAGTGACTCCACAAACTCCAGAACTAGTAGAAATAAAAAATCAACTATAAAATAAGACTTCAATTCAATGTCTGCTCTGCACCAGTGCAGCTGTGCGAGTAGGTAAGTATGAACGCCCGGTGCAGTATAGGGGTGGTCAGGCTGAATGACGTCACACGGTAATAAGCCGATTGCCAGCGAACAAAGTCTTTTAAGCAAATTCATTTTTACAATAACTTTGTAAATACTTACCGTATCGAAGTGAAATAAAAGCCATTGGTTTTGGAATAACGGCTTCTATACTGGTATAGGATAAAAATGAACTTTTATTTTAAATTTCCCAAGTATATATATATTCTTTATTAGACCTGTTTTATTACTATACTGACCCATTTAAACTGTTACCTCAAATAATTTATGAAATGTATAGCTTTTAATCTCTGGGTCCAAAATGACCCACGATTCCAGGTAAGTTGATCAAAATAGCGATTTCGGTTAAGGGTTAATGAAATAATCATGCAGCATAACGCATACCTGTTGTGTAGCCGCTATAGCTTGACTAGCCGCTGCGGCGATGGCGCTACCCGCGTGACCCAATGTGTAAGAATCACGCCCCAATGCAGCCTGTTAAAATAAAAGAAACAAATACATATTTGTAAATTTTACCTCATAGTTACAAGGTTATTTCTATAACACCAACACAACAACCTCGCAGGAGTATTTACATCATAAACAACAATTTTTGTTCTGTCTACGACATTTCGAAAAAGGCGAAATAAAAATTATACTTTTCATACAAAACATAACATGCCTACCTATCGTTCAGCGATGAGACCGCCTCTGCCCATATCACCTTTTTCCTATATTTTGTGATATTTATATTTATGTGTGCAATAAAGAGTTTATCAATCAATCAAAACTCGATCAGTCGTTCGGATATTAAATTTTATGGAATGGACAGACCATTTATTTTTGTCTGATCGGAAAGGTCGTTGAACAAATGTTTTTGTTTATGGTTTTACTACTGTAAGATTGTAGGTAGGTCTTTTGCAAATTACCCTATACAGTGGCGGTCACATAAAGACACCAGTTTATTTACATACAAACGAGGTAACTTTGAAGCCTTGGTTCTCCACCAGAGATTGACCTAGCTGTGATCAGATGATTGCACTCTAGGGAGTGATTGGAGGAGATTCAGATCGCTATGCACACTCAACTGTTCTGATCAGCATTCTAAAAGATATAAAGATATGTTTAAAAAATCCGCAAAATATGCATAAAATTGTATGGAAATCCAGAAACTGAAAACTCTGATTCTTATATCTCTTAGAACGCAGATCAGATTCGTTGTTCCTGTATAGCGATCTGAGTCTCCTCCATTCACTCCCTGGATGGCCATCATCAGATCACAGCTAGATCAATGCTTGGTGGAGAAACGAGGCTTCAAAGACACCTCGTTTGTATGAAAATCAACTTTACTGTTGTTTTTAATTATCTGATCGCCACTGTATATGAAAAGGCAGAATTCAGTAAAGGTTTATTATCTATTCTTTAATATACCTGGATAGCAGAATCAGTCCTTGATAAGTTAGCAGTGTTGTTGTGGGAACGAGAGTCTCTCGGAGCCCAACTATCTCTTCGCTTTTCAGTACGGATGCGGTATCTAAAACACATTGAAACTATAGAAATGATTATCCTACGTCATACAGATTGCAATAAATGTTAGGCAATACTATTTTGTACCTGTTCTCCTTGTAGTGATTATTATTAGAAATACTTGTGTGGTTTGTATTGACATCAAGTTCTAGTGAGCGTTTCTCCAGCAACTCAGTTATTCCATTGTTATCAGCCTCAAGCTCACATTTAAACTTATGTAGTTCAGTGTCTAAAATAATTGACAAAGATTTTTAATAGTCTGAATTAAAATAATTGATTTCAAATGAATCAATAAAATTAAATAATAATATGTGTCACTTTCTCATACCTAGTCTACGTAAGTATCTATCAACTAATTCCCTCATTTGGTTGGCGAGGGCTACTTTCTCATCGGCTTCTTCCAGTGTTTTGTTGTAGCCTTGTCTTATGTCGGAAAACTCTGTATTCGCCTGCTCAGTACCTATTTCTCCTCGTCGACAGCCACCAAATAATGTGCGAACCCGTTTCTCTAAGGTATCCATGTTATCTATGAAATTTCACATAACGATCTATAAAGAAATCTTTAATTTGATTTGCAGGACTTGTTGGTCCAGTGGTTCTGCCATACTCATACCTCCTTTTTTTGTTATAGTGAGGGCAAATACAGTCTTTACGTATACCAAACGGCATGTTGGACTCAGTCAGACACCGAGCCTGTCCCTCGCCGTGCTCAGCCCCCACCAAGCCTAATAGGCATCACGTCAGGGCTGGGCGGTTCTAAACCCTGCCCCGGCCACTTAACAAGCTCGAAATCTTGAGGGGCTGGACAAAGGGAGGCCCCTCACAATCTCCCCATAAGGTTACCCACTCGAGGTGGGCTCACCAGTTAGGGTGATCAAAGAGCATGCACCACTACCAACTAAACCCTGCTCTCCAGCATCCGTTTTAAGCACACCAACTGTGAGGGGAGCCTTCCGAGTCAGGGGTCCTGGGATCGATCCTCACCTGGGACAAACATCTAAGTGAAGAGCGTTAGTGATTGTCCAGTATCTGGGTGTTATAAAAATATATAAAGTATAATAATAAATATGTATTTTTAGAAATACCTCTGTTGTTTCCGATATCCATAATACAAGAATACAAGTGCTGTTGTTTCGGAATCACATCAATGTGTGCGATGTTTAATATAAAACAAATTTACACTTACTCTGTACTGATAAATCCATTTCTCGCATTTCTGTAAATCTATCTCTCAATTCTTGCGGTAGATGTTCAATCACTGAAATATTTTTATTCATTTATTAAATACATTTTCATTGTCACATTCGCAATCAATCGCAAGTTTTTAGTTTAGTTACAACTTTACAGAAATTAATTTGAATAGTGCGCCATTTATTTTGACGCCGCAGTACTACCAACTAATCTGACACGTTTTGTATGTCGTGTGTTACGTCATTCTGAATCATATTGAGAACAAAGCAATAGCCCACTTACTTTCCAAATAGTCCTCCAGATACAGCATTTTGGTAAGATTTTATAATATTTATTTGACAATACACAATGTGTAACCACACAGTACTTAGAAACTAAAAACGTAAGCAATATTAGGATATTAAAAAGCCACTCAATAACAGACAACGTGTGCTGTGTTGTGTTCAGTGTTGCCAACTCGGATACTCGTAACTCTGACTCGGATCACACTCGGATCACAATCACAACACAAATTATATATACTAAACACATTTCGCTGGCGCAGCGCAGCGTCGACCCGGGTGTGCACACTTTACTAGCGTGGCGCAGCGTTTCCTGACGAAATTTTTGATCATTCATTGTCAATCGAGTCGTTGCCGAGCTAACATCTGCATAAAGCTAGAAACACATTTCGCTGGCGCAGCGCAGCGCAGCGCAGCGTAGCGTCGACCCGGGTGTGCACACTTTGGGCGCTTGTGCACTACCACTGAATTTTACCGATCCGGAAAAAACGGATGCTTGTTTTTTAATAATTAATCATTTATAATAGTAATTAATTAAATACAAGCATCCGTTTTTTTCCGGATCGGTAAAATTCAGTGTAGTGCACAAACGCCCTTCGGGCGTTTGTGCACTACACTCGGCGATCCGGTTTTTTCCGGACCGATATGGGCGCTTGAGCACCACACTGAATTTTACCGTCCGTCATTTTACTTTTCCCCATTCCGGACCGTTTTTTTCCGTTCCGAGATGACGGCAATGAAAAATATATGTACGCTTGTGCACTACACTGAATTTTACCGTCCGGAAAAAAACGGATGGTTGTATTTTAATCATAAATCACTATATATGTAGTATAAAACAAAGTCGCTTCCCGTCTGTCTGTCCCTATATATGCTTAAATCTTTAAAACTACGAAACAGATTTTCATGCGGTTTTCACTAACAGGTAGCGTGGTTCTTCAGAAAGATTTTAATATATAATTTATGAAAGTTTTGTGTAAATTGGTAGAAATATAACGATAATTGTCGAAAGTGCCGGCAAACGGCAAGCCGCCCGGGAGTTTTCTGCAAAAACGCTGCCTAATCCTTTCGAGGTTTAAAAAATAATGCATGTTGGGATATTCCTCTTCTATAGATCTACAAAAAAGTCCGCGATAGCATATGTCTATCTTTTAAGGATAGCATATTATAGCCATATTATCTCTTAAAAAATGATTACGAACAATGCGGTAATTTGGAAAGCTATTTAAACGGATACAGTATTAACCCTTATCAATCTAAATACGTTAGTTGCTTTAAGCATTTCATGCACATTATTTTACTCTTTTACACCATATAATTTAAATGAATATCTTAGGAGTTATCGCAAATAAATTAACGCACGCCAAAATAAATTCAAGCGCCTTTCTCGATTGACGACCGATTTGGCGCAGGAGTAGGCTACCCACCTTCTGCGCCAGTGGTCTCGGGTTCGATTCCCGAACAAGACAAATATTTGTGTGCATGAACATGTCTATTTGTCTTGGTCTGGGTGTTAACTAATAACTAATAATAATATGTATGTATTTACAAACAAAAAGTATTTAAGTATATATTTATCCGTTATCAAGTTTTCCATGATACAGTCTCTTAATGAAATTAAAATGGGCTTAGATAATTGGTGTGAATGTAAGAATTTATTTATTTATTATTATTTTTCACCAATAACACGTAATATATCTAGCACCAAAAATATGGATTTTGAAATTTTTGTTTGTCTGTCTGTCTGTCTGTTGTCCGTGTTTCACGCAAAAACTACTAAGCGGATTTTGATGAAACTTTTTTTGTTATATAGCTAGCTGTAGACATTCGATAGTAGTTAAAAAATAATTTTTCATCAAGCCTCAATTAATTGTGATTTCGGTAAAATGACCCTGTCAGGTACCTTTCACTGATAAGAGGATGAACCCAAAATTCTTTCTGTCTTCTACGTCTTCGTACATAAAGCAATAAAGCAAGTAATTGCTGACGTTCCAAGGAACTCATTATTCCTCTCGTTTAAAACGCGTCCGTAGAGTGTAGTTTCAAAGAGATCACTGCGCTGCCCCAGCCAGTAAAAAACCGGACAAGTGCACAAGCCTATCATCCGTGTTTTTCATGCCACGCCGGTCCGTAAAAACACGGACCGCCGGATCGGTAAAATTCAGTTGTAGTGCACAAACGCCCTTTACTAGCGTGGCGCAGCGTTTCCTGACGAAATTTTTGATCAGTGTCAATCGAGTCGTTGCCGAGCTAACATCTGCATTATGTTTTCTTCTAATTTTGAAAACAATTTCTGTTCTTACTTGAACATATTAAATAAAAAAAAAATATGTTGATGATTACGATGATAATATGATGATGAATGAAGACGAGATGCAATTTATATCTATACTTATACTATAAATACACTTTGTTTGTTTGTAATAGATAAACTCAAAAAATACTGAACCGATTTTAGAAATCATCATCATCATCATCATCATCATCATCAGCCATTTTAGAAATATTTAGTGTAATTTATTTTCAAATCAGAATTATACATTATTTTTGTTATAAAATTAAAAAGTATAGTGTACTAAAAACACTTTAATACTGTTTTAACAGTATAATAAACAACCCTACATGATAATGAATTGGTGACTCTTCTAAACAAAAAAAAAAAAATTTTTAAATTGGCCCATTATTGACGGAGAAATCGGAGAACATAAGTAGTAAAAAGCAAAATGCAGAGCTCCGCTGCGCAGTCCGCTACCGAGCCATCTGACGATACAATGCTAGAAAGTGGTGGGGGGCCTGGCGCAATCGGAGCCGGGCGGAAACGCTGCGCTGCGCCAGGGAAATGTGTTTCTAGCCATACTAAATGTATGAAACCGATCGCGCTGCGCTGCGCTGCGCCAGCGAAATGTGTTTCTAGATTTATGTTTTCTTTTAATTTAGAAAAAAATTCTGTTCTTACTTGAACATATTAAATCCAAAAAAAAATATGTTGATGATTACGATGATAATATGATGATAAATGAAGACGAGATGCAATTTATATCTATACTAATACTATAAATACACTTTGTTTGTTTGTAATAGATAAACTCAAAAAATACTGAACCGATTTTAGAAATATTTAGTGTAATTTATTTTCAAATCAGAATTATACATTATTTTTGTTATAAAATTAAAAAGTATAGTGTACTAAAAACACTTTAATACTGTTTTAACAGTATAATTAACAACCCTACATGATAATGAATTGGTGAATCTTCTAAACAAAAAAAATATTTTTTAAATTGGCCCATTATTGACGGAGAAATCGGAGAACATATTTAGTAAAAAGCAAAATGCAGAGCTCCGCTGCGCAGTCCGCGACGCTCGGTCGACGATATTATACGATACAATGCTAGAAAGTGGTGGGGGGCCTGGCGCAATCGGAGCCGGGCGGAAACGCTGCGCTGCGCTGCGCCAGGGAAATGTGTTTCTAGCCATACTAAATGTATGAAACCGATCGCGCTGCGCTGCGCTGCGCCAGCGAAATGTGTTTCTAGCTTAACTCGGATTTTCAAAGGGAAAAGACTACAATAGAAGAGCTAAAAAAGAGCTAGATTTTTTCAGAAAAAAGAGCTACTATGCGATTATTATAAGAATAGGACTGTCAAACGGCATTTTTGATCTTTGTTCCTTTTCTTGCACGTCCTGCACCCTGAAGTGGAAGCGAAACGCAAACAAATATGGCCGTTTTGACAGTCCTATTCTTATAATAATCGCATAGTACATTATATTAATCTGCTATTTATTAAAAAAAACATGCACTGCCGCCGCTTTCAGGTGTTTTTTCTTTTTATATGATTTAATAAATCACCTTTTTTAGAATGGGGGATTTTTCTGACAGCTATAAAGAAAAAAAAAGTTGATTTAAAGTGGCTACAGGTGGCGCTCGCGAATAACGAAATGATCAAAAGTAATCTAAAGCCCCCAGTACACGATGGCCGATCATGGTCGGCGACCATGACCAATACATCGTACATTGACACTTTTGAAAGAACCTTTTTAAATTTGTTCGTTCAAAAGTGTCAATGTACGATGTATTGGTCATGGTCGCTGACCATGATCGGCCATCGTGTACTGGGGGCATTAAAGACTAGAAGTATAGGTCAAAAACACGCACGCACGACGTTGCCAGGCTATGCTTGTCATGTCAAGCTTAAAAATATGGATATGGGTATGGACTTCAACTGTCATTTGAATTCCTTATCTTGATAGATTTTTGCTGCTTTGTTCTGTTGAACGTTGCTAGCTAGTTATAGTTATACCTGACGTCACAAAACAAGGAACTGATAGCGGCTATTTTCTTTATAAAATTGACTTAAAGTTCCCAAAAACGTATGAAGTTCATACCCATAAAGTTACGCGGTAGCCCCCCAGTAAAGGATTGCCGATCATGTTGGCCGACCATGATGGGCCATCGTGTACAGGACGAGTTTGCGTGTGATTGCCGTCTGCGAGCTAGAGTGCTCGTCAGATAAGTCTGCGCGCGGTAAAAATCGAATACTAATCTTTTCTATAACATTAGAACAAAAAAATGCACTGTAATTAGCGCCAAAAACGCGCCAGGCACGTGCAGAGTTATCTGACACACACTCTAAATGAGGGATTTTCTGACATATGATTAAAAAAGAAAAAAGTTAGTTCCAAAAAACTCAACAGATGGCGTTCATCAGACATGGGTTTGCTTTTTTTGCTGGCAAGGGCCCTGTTTAACCATTTTTACAAGTCTACAATTATGTAAGAAAGCTAGTGAAGTACTTGTATTTTTACTCTAGTAGAACATCAGAATCACAAGTTGGCGGCCATTTTAGAAGAAATCATTCACTATAATTACGAGTGTAATGTCAGTGACATTGACATTAAGATAATAGTAGATTGTATTACAAGGGAGCAAAATAGCATATTTACTGCGAGGGCGCTATTTTTAATCCAGAGCGCAGTGAAGGATTCTATAGTAGAATCCCGAGCGTAGTGAGGGATTCTAAAGTAGAATCCTGAACGCAGCGAGGGATTCAATATACGTTGCCCGAGGTGAAAATAATTTTGCGGCCGAGTAATACACTCTACTTTCATTTAGAATTTATGGAAAGTAAATACACTTTGCTTTTCATCCCCCTATATAAGAAAAGCAACAAAAGCAACTAAAACTACCTAGAAAAATAAAAGAATGGTGGCGGGGGGCATCGCCTTCTCTATTTTTTCTATTATATTTAAAAAATTTGAAGTTCAATTAAACAAAAAATAAAAAAAAGAGTTTTGAACCCGCTGCTCAGTTTAAAGGCCTGATCAGACGAGGGACTGTCCGCCGAGTACTTTTTTGTCCGTCGATATAGATCTCTTATAAATTGTATCGAATAACGCACACAAGGAACTAAAGTACGGCGGACACCGAGAGACTGGACTGGACAAAAGTTCGCGGTAGTCCCCGAAAAAAATAGAACAAACGTAAATAGGCGTAAAAAAGGACAAAAGTCCTTCGTCTGATTAGGCCTTAAATAAACATCACTTTTCGAATATGAGAGATGAAAAATATTTATCAGCCAATGCATTTATATGTCATTAGGTATTCCAATGACACTCTTTTTTGTTACCGTAAAAACACTTGTTATTTACTTCGTGAAACAGAATTTACAAGTCCATGTTACATTTCGAAGCTTGTGAACTTGTAAACTTGTATCTTTCGAGAAATAGGCCCATCTCTGTGTGGTAATAAACAATAGAGGTGAGTGGATTCATGTCAGGACAGCGCCATCTATCGAGCTAATTAATAAACTTTTTTTTTTAATTTGCTGGCAGAAAATCTCTCATTGGCAACACTAGTTGTGTTCGTTGTGTTGTGTGTCAGTGTTGCCAGCGACAATTTTTTTACGGCCGTCTTTGATGAGGAAAATGGGCGATTTTCTGAAAGCTCAGTCACTAGATGGCGCTGTCCCACCTATGCAGTTAGAAGGAACGGAACGTTATAAATTTTACTTTGACGCGACTTTTTTACGTAAAACGGAACGTCAGACAGATGTTATTTATTTACCTAAATCTTTAAATTTATCTATTTCGTTTCTGTTTCTCACAGTAGTACTTATTTAATATATTATTAGTTTCCTTTGGGTTTTTAAAAAGTAATTAATTTGAATATGTTTCATACCAAAATATACCATAGACATGTACATACTTATTCAACGCCATCTAGTGAAGCAATTGGAAGCTTTTTTTTTCAAATGGCCTCTCAGAAAATCGCTCATTGCCGTGTTTTCAATGAAAAACCATCTTCGGCTGCCGTAGCAAATGAATTAAATAATAAAAAAAGTGCCGTGTTTGATGAGGAAAATTGCCGCGTTCTCAAAGAAAGCTATGTTCGCCTCCAAAGTAGCAAATAAGTTAAACAAAACATGTTGAATCACTATAATTACAAAACAATCAACTCAATCGATTACTTACCTTTGTTGCGTTACTAATCATGATATCATGAGTATAGTATTGACACTTTTATTTACCATTTCCCTAACTGTCATTAGAACTTATTTATGAATAGCAGCGGAGAAAAAAGAAACTATAGAATTTCAATACAAATGACATGATACTCGCGCCACGTGCAACTGTTAAGGCGGTTTCCTTAAATTTCACAATTCATAGAAAAATGTCAAGCTCTCTTAACCAGAATAAAAATCCCATCGGTTTGGGTAACGGATAGCAAAAAAGCGAGTTATAAAATTAGTCGTTCTTTTTGCAGTCTCTAAATCCGTGAGCGGTCTTTGATTATTTTAAGGTGATGATTCCCGACCGAAATAGGCACGCTTACGCTTGCTCGGCCGCGCGCGATACACTTCACGAGGACGCAGCGGCAGCCGGCAGTGAATTGTGAACTGTGAAGCGGGCGCCCCGCGAATCGAAAAATACTTAAAGTTCAATTAAAAATTAAATATTAAAAAATTTAAACTTATGACGGCCGGAATACCTCGGCTATTCAAAGCCAATTATTTTCGTATATTTTTCATTAACTAAAACCAAGTATACGATTAGACGGATGTTTGGGATTTTATTTGATACAGTAAAATATCACCAATAAAAAAGGCCGGAAGCACTAGATAAATAACTGTAAAATAACATATATATTTTTTTCCAAATTTTAAGTACTTGTGATTTGCGAGTAATCCATAATTTAAAATACCCTATTTTGGGGAATGCCAGCCTTAAGCAAAATTTTTTGTGCCTAGTCATGACATGAAACAACAAACAGGGATTTCCGTGTCAAAGATAAGCATTGTTTCTTTTTTTGCATTTTCGGGCTTGGAACCTAACCAACTTTCAAAATTGTCGTCGTAGATTTTGCTACGGTAATAGATTTGCTGCCGTATGCCGTAGATTTGCTTTTAATTATGTATGTCAAATTACCTTAGAACACGGCAATTGCCGTAGCAATGGCAACGCTGTTGTGTGTTTTTCGCGACGTTGTCTGTCTGTCACTCGGATTATAGTGATGGGATGAGATGATCGAATCGGCTTCCTTATCGATCGATGTGACACATTTTTCGTCCGTTAATTCATTTGCAGCAGCAAGTGGTAGTGGCTCCCATTTTTTTTTTAAATATTGAAAATGAAGTAGGTTAGAAAATGTCGACCCGTCTCACAACCAGCTCCGATAGGACTCGACCCCACGACATTTCACTGTCAGGGCGAATGCTCTAACCACTGAGCTACGAAGCTGCTGGGTCTGGGAGAAACGTCGAATTTATCCAATACTTCTAACTCGCTATTACCCAGCGTTCATTTCATCAATGTGAAGATATTACTGTACTACCTCGCGCTCGAAAGAAATACCTTTCCAGCCCCCGCCCCTGATTCATGAACCGTCGGAAACGGAATCGGATTCGAATTCTGTGCTTTGTCTTTATCTATTCTATAGTGAGTGACAGAGACAGGGGCATACATTCCGCTGGAAGCGTTTCTGACGGTTCGTGAATCAGAGGGCAGATATTTGACAATCGATAAAGATAAAATAATTACTATTTCAAATTAATTTAATTTTTACTTTTTCGCATTCACAATGCTGTGATATGAGTCGACTTTTTCTAATACTTCATTTTCAATAATAAAAATTGCATTGTGAATGCAAAGAAGTAAGAAAAAAAAATTCCATTTCCTTTGTTTAAACAAGCTTTTCCACGATTACACACAACCACTATTCTCTCGAGAATTTGGATATCCAATGCAACAAGAATATCTTTTCTAAACCACCTAGCATTTAGATATATTTGAGTCACAAAGCAATATTTCTGTTTGTGTGAAAATTAGTTTTATTTAGATTTAGTAACTTAGGAATTTCATATATTGCATCCGTTTTATTATTTGTATAGCGTCCATCGAACAAGTATCTTAATGACATACCCTTGTAGAAGTACTGAAATCTTGATCCGTCGTCGTTATATACAAAATGCCAAATAATTAAATGATATTAATTTTAAATATTTGGTCATCAACAAATTATTTGATCGGCGGCAGTTAAAAAGAAACGATCAAAAATACTTGATCAGCAACATTATGAAAAACTAGCTGTTGCCCGCGAATTCGTACTCACGGTGTAGTGCTTTTTGTCTTACTTTAGTTTATGTGTATTAAACTTTTATACTTGCTGCTAGCTGCTATAAATTACCTAGATTTTATAAAGCTCTTTTTGAAGTCAAATCTTTTACTAAAGGGCTTTCAAGAATATCTAATACGCAGGCTAGCTAGGGTATCAGCAGAGCATAGTATGTTAACTTAGTTGAGTTGAGTCCTCATAGTTCTATCCGTCTGTCAAGTCAAGACCCTTTTTCTCAGGAACGCGTGACCCCGTACCAATGTACGGTACGGGGAAGCAAAAAGCAAGCTTGTCTTATTTTCTGTAGGACATGGTGATAGGTCAGAAATTGAAGATAACGCGAAGCGCAGCAAAGCAAAGCATTTTTATTGGTATTTTTTTGCTCAATATCACAATGACGATACTTGCTGATCAATTTAGTTATATTGGCTGTTCCTGACCATAGTATGTGCTGATCATATTACTTATTTGTTGTTGACTCTGACTGTTTTAAAATGTGTATTGCTTTTATTTGCTGATCGATTAAATTCCAGCCTTTATCAAATTGCTTTCTGTTTTATTCACTTCGAACGCTGTTATTCGATTCAGATTGGAAAAATCATTAAATATAGACAAGAAGTGTAATTTTTCACTAAATAAGTTTTCCGTAATTATATTAGAAATTGGGCGATACATAGTTGGAGTGAGAGACATGGCCGAGCGTTATACGCCCACTTGAGTTATTATAATAAGTAGATTATTTTGACAGTGTCAATAATACTAAGGTATTTCAAATTGGAACGCTTCCTGTCATTTATACTGTAAGATCGTAACATTCGTAACCTTTTTTTCTCCGTTTAAAAAAAAGACAGTCTGTGCCATATAAAGTTTTCAATTAAAGTGCTCGTCAGATAAGTCTGCGCGCGGTAAAAATCGAATACTAATCTTTTCTATAACATTAGAACAAAAAAATGCACTTTAACTAGCGCCAAAAACGCGCCAGGCACGTGCAGAGTTATCTGACACACACTCTAGTTCTTGAGCCTTCAATCTAAAAAAGTACTATTCTTGATCGAACCTACCTCGAACTTTTATCGTGTGATACATTAGAAAAACTTTCGTTTGAAAAATGATTGTAATCGTCTGTGTCGATAATTTTTTTTATGACGCCCAGTCATAAAAAAAATTATCGACACAGACGAGGCACCCCTATCTATCCAACAGAATGCCAATATTATAGGAATAACGAGAAAGTTCAAGGTTCAAGTTATTTTTATTGATTCTCTCAGACAAGAGACATGACATTTTTAATTTTTTTCAGACTGCAATGATTAGACGGCCGCTAACGGAAATTACACTAAAATTAGATGATATTCAAGAATACGAAAATTTTCGTAGAGATCAAGCTAATAACACTTCGGCATCGTCAGAAATGCAAGAAGATACTCCAAAGTCGGTAGCTGGAGGTACGAAGACGACGGAAGAAATACATAACAGAATAGGCTACGCACCTAAAAAGAAACCGAGTGGTCCTAGTACAGTTTAAAATAAAATAATTTGAAAGATTTGTCTTTAATTGAGACTTTTCAATTATTGATACACAAACTTTTCTGTTCCGGTGGCCAAAATGTGAAAAGAGCGTGTTTTTTTATGTTATTTTGCTGTCAAGTTGATGTCCAACTATAGCGATGCTGGCGGCTGAAGGTCAAATGCCCCCAGTACAGGATGGCCGATCATGTTGGCCGACCATGATGGGCCATCGTGTACAGGGGCGGTTTGCGTTGCTCGCAGACGGCAATCACACGCAAACCAGCCCTGTACACGATGGCCCATCATGGTCGGCCAACATGATCGGTCATCCTGTACTGGGATCCTGTACTGGGGGCTTTAGAAGTCATCATCATCATCATTTCAGCCGTACGACGCCCACTGCTGGGCATAGGCCTCCTCCAAGGATCTCCACAACGATCGGTCCTGCGCTGCCCGCATCCAGCGGCTTCCCGCGACCTTGACCAGATCGTCGGTCCACCTTGTAGGGGGCCTGCCCACGGAACGTCGTCCGGTTCGCGGTCACCATTCGAGAACCTTTCCGCCCCAACGGCCATCGGTTCTCCGCGCTATGTGTCCCGCCCACTGCCACTTCAACTGAGCAATCCTTCGAGCGATGTCGGTCGCTTTAGTTCTCCTGCGGATCTCATCATTTCTGATTCGATCGAGCAGGGAAATACCAAGCATCGCTCTCTCCATTGCTCGCTGGGTGACCTTGAGCCTTCTTATGAGACCCATAGTAAAAGACCACGTGTCGCTTCCATAAGTCATAACTGGCAACACACACTGGTCAAAGACCTTAGTCTTGAGACATTGAGGAAATTTTGGACGCAAATATATGCCGAAGCTTCCCAAACGCTGCCCATCCGAGCTGGATTTGACGAGAGATCTCTTTCTCGAAGTTGGACTTACTTCGAGTGTAATGTTCCCAACATTAACTGGAGCGGATGCAACATGGGCATTGGACATGATTTTCGTCTTATCCATGTTCATCTTCAGACCCACTCTTTGGGAAGCATTGCTGAGATCTTCGAGCATTGTGTTCAGGTCTTCCAAGGTCTCAGCCATGAGAACTACATCATCGGCAAACCGCAGGTGTGTTAGGTACTCGCCATTGATGTTAATGCCGAATCCTTTCCAGTCCAGTAGCTTAAAAATATCCTCCAACGCAGCTGTGAACAGTTTCGGAGAAATGACGTCTCCCTGTCTCACACCTCGCTGTAGATGGATAGGAATAGAGCTCTGGTTCTGTAATCGGACCGACATGGTGGCGTTTTGGTATAAGTACCTCAGCACCTCGATGTACCTGTAGTCTATTTGGCACCTCTGGAGAGACTGCAGCACTGCCCAGGTCTCGATCGAATCAAAGGCTTTCTCATAGTCCACAAACGCCAAGCATAGTGGCAAGTTATACTCTTCGGTCTTCTGTATAACTTGCCGCAGCGTATGAATGTGTTCTATGGTACTATAACCTTTTCGGAACCCGGCTTGTTCGGGAGGTTGGAAGTCGTCGAACCTGCGAGCGAGACGATTCGTAATGACTCTCGAAAACAACTTGTAGATATGGCTCAGAAGCGAGATGGGTCGGTAGTTCTTCAAGAGAGTCTTACCACCCTTCTTGAAGAACAGCATCACATCGCTTCTGCCCCATGCCTTCGGCGTTTTGCCCTCGAAGATGACAGAGTTGAAGAGCTTCTGGAGGACCTTAAGTATCGGCTTACCGCCCGCTCTCAGAAGCTCTGTTGTGATTCCATCATCGCCCGCCGCCTTGTTGTTTTTGAGCTGCTTGAGAGCCATTCTAATCTCGTACAGGCTGACGTCCGGGATATCTTCGGTATAGTGTCGGGTAAGCTTGGCTCTAGGTTCTGTAGCCTTACTTTCAACAGGTGTTTGCGTGGAGTACAACTGTCCATAGAAACTCTCAATCTCCCTCAGGATTTCAGGTGTTGATGAAATGATACTACCGTCCTCAGCTTGCAGCCTCGTCAGTTGACTTTGCCCTATAGCCAGATCTCTAGCGAACACTTTGGAGCCTTTGTTCCGCTCAATGGCCTCTTTAATACGCTCGGTATTAAATTTGCGAAGGTCGCTTGTCAAGGACTTGGAGATCTGCCTATTTAGCTGTCGATAACGAAGGGCATCCGCTGAGTTCTGTAGTTTCATTTCGTTTCTCTGATCCATAAGTCGGATAGTGTGGCTGGAGAGTTTCTTTAATTTAGGACGGTGGGTTTTGTAGTGCTTGGACCCTACCGTGCGGACAGTATCCACCACCTTGTTGTATAGATCGTCCATATCGATGCTGTTCTCAAGGGCTTCGAAGCGGTTTTGGAGCTCGAGCTGAAAGCACTCGGGGTTTTGAATTTGAGCCGGTATTGGTCGGAGCGTAGATTTTATTAGTCGAGATCTTTCCAGCTTGACGTTGATATTCAATGTACCTCTAAGCATGCGGTGATCGCTTCCCGTCTTTACGGCGTTGATCACAACGAAATCATTGAATATTTGCTTCCTCGTTAAAAAAATAACCGCGAAATTTAAGAATTCTAACCTATCACGTGTTCTACAGGACTCGAGAGGTACATGCTGCTATACTTAACCATCCGGCGGATTCAACCATCCGCCTGCGACATATACATTTTATGAAATTGTCTCTGAATGGGTCCGCTTTTTAGGTTTGTAATATAAATAGTAAAATACATAAGTTTAAAATGAGTATGTGAGCAAACATTAACAAAATTTTATTCATAAGAAACGAATTAGAATCTTTCTGGGGCTTGCTTGACTATGTGAAGAAAATCTGGTAGGTTCCGAAATGGTCGATGTCAATGTTCTCATTGATCGTGTTACTCGTGATCGTGTGTCATTATGTTTCCTGTTAACAGAAAAAAGTTAGACATAAGTATGTATAAAACATTTTACAAAATTAACCAAAAATCAAAAAAATTGCAGTTACCTACACTGCAACTCTAGTGACGATCAGTCAACCTGACGTGAGTGAGCCCAATACAAGAGGGCCATAAGATAAGAGAACCGATCTTAGTTAAAACAGAAAGATTTTTTTAAATATTTAAGTGCCGGATTGGAAAAAGTTACATTTTTATACCTAATATCCTTATTTTAGGTATAAAAATGTAACCTTTCTAGTTCTATTATGTGAGCAGGTTCCTTACTATGTCAGACGAAGGCACTTTTTATTACTACCTACCCCATACCTACGTGCCAAGCTACACCTAGTCCGGCAGCGAAACATAAAAGATACATTGAGTTATAATGTACTAACGTACTAGAGAAGCTATCCCAAACAAAAATCTTGTAGGTAGTATTTTTGCTAAGCTAAGAGTTAGCCTCGCGACCAATCGAAAGCGCCCGTGCAGAAAGCGGCAACCAATAGTAGTGCAACAGACATAGATCAAACATTGCAGAACAGACATAGCTTTTGTGCGTGTTTTCTGCCTACAAAATTTTATGAGAATTCATATTTTATTTAATTAATTATTTTTTTAAGATTAAACATTGACATCGTGAGAGGAATACTTACTAATCGAGTTTATTTTTGGTACTTATATACGTTTAAATACATGAATACTATTAATTATTTTACATGCGTTTATTTAACTTGCAGTATAAATGTAAGTTCAATGTTCAAATGTTCAATAACAAAAAAAACATCAAACTTCCGTCAAAACCTGAACCCAAGTAATCACCTAAAACCTATTACCTAAAACGTTTAAACTGCCTCTTCTGCACCACAAAATAACCAATCTTGTTAATCTATGACTCTATCGAAATATGGCCGTCGCTTAATTTTTCGGCGACCTAATGAAATAATTACTCACTAGCATGTTATTAGATACTTTAGTGAGTACTTACTAGTGAAAAGTAATTCCTTGGGCTTTATTAGTATTTTTTGAGTTATTTAAACAGTACCTCAACCCACATATCGGCATTTTTAAATAAAATAGAACAGAGTACACACACGTGTTGTTGCGTCTATCGCTTGCCACAGACTAAACGAGTTGAGTCCACGTGTAGCTATACGGCGTGTAGAGCGGCGTCTCCACCCGTTTGCACTAAACTTAAAAATCGCCTAAGGGCGTTTGTGCACTACCACTGAATTTTACCGATCCGGAAAAAAACGGATGCTTGTATTTAATTAATTACTAATATAAATGATTAATAATTAAAATACAAGCATCCGTTTTTTTCCGGATCGGTAAAATTCAGTGTAGTGCACAAACGCCCTATGTCTTTTCCTAGCTAACTTAAGACATTCTTAACAGAAAATTGCTTTGCACTAACCTTAGGACATTCTTAAATGCACTTTTGGCTATTCTTAACTTACGGGCCCAATATCGAGCGCCTAAGGCTTAAGAAATACCAAAGATGTACTAATCAACGTAGATGGATAGTAGAAAGTGAAATGCTCAATGCAGGTTGCATCTCATTTAAACTCACTATGGAAGTCATTTGAAAAAAAGAGACAAACATAGTAGCTTTGTTGCTACTTAATATCGAAGTGGCACCGTTTTGTCTATACATACTTACTTATTATGATATAGAGCTATAGTGATGCACCATTCGTAAAGAAAAATATCGATAACTGCATTTTATCAGTTACCAAAATGAATACCTCGTAGCTAGTTAGTCCTTCCTGCCTTTTATCCCGGAAATTTGTTGTTGTAAGATCTGTTTATTAAAGGAGATGTAGAGGAAAAAGAAAATAAATCAAAAAATACTGTACTGAAATGTATCGTTTGTTTTAATAATATGAATACCTACTTTACTAATGGAAATTCTAGTAATGGAAAGATAATAAAACAAACATCAGTTTATTTTTACTTTTATGTTTTAAACAAATTAACATCTCCTCAATCTTACTTAATTATTATTACAATTATATATATGTCGCAGCCAAATGGTTGAATCCGCCATTCAATTAAACGCCTACTAGGCCGATCATTTTTTCCGTAAGCTATTTTATCTTCCCATAAGTTGATGGAGTCACAAAAAAAATAACCAAGAAATTTAATAATTTCTAACCTATCACGTGTCCTACAGGACTTCCGAGAGGTACATGCTGCCATACTTAACCATCCGGCGGATTTGACCATCCGCCTGTGACATATACATTATATGAAATTGTCTCTGAATGGGTCCGCTTTTTAGGTTTGTAATATAAATAGTAAAATACATAAGTTTAATATGAGTATGTGAGCAAACATTTACAAAATTTTATTCATAAGAAACGAATTAGAATCTTTCTGGGGCTTGCTTGACTATGTGAAGAAAATCTGGTAGGTTCCGAGATGGTCGATGTCAAAGTTCTCATTGATCGTGGTACTCGTGATCGTGTGTCATTATGTTTCCTGTTAACAGAAAAAAGATAGACATAAGTATTGTATAAAACATGTTCAACAGACGACCGATTTGCCGCAGGGGTAGGCTACCCACCTTCTGCGCCAGAGGTCTCGGGTTCGATTCCCGAACAAGACAAATATTTGTGTGCATGAACATGTCTATTTGTCTTGGTCTGGGTGTTTACTATGTATATTAAGTATGTATTTACAAACAAAAAGTATTTAAGTATATATTTATCCGTTATCAAATTTTCCATAATACAGTTTCTTAATGAAATTAACATGGGCTTAGATAATTGGTGTGATTGTAAGAAGTTATTTATTTATTTATTTATATTTGTTGCAAAGTTGTGTGAACTAATGGCTCCTCCGGGCTATGTCAGTTCAGTAGCACAGCACTTTAGCTCTAATTATCATAACTAATTACTTTATAATTTTTTACTAATAATAACTATTATTTCTTTAAACAAAATACGGGTATTTTTGTTACACCTTGTTTATAAAATAATCATACATTATCTATACATACCTATGTACCTACATCATATAGGGCAGGCGTACCGGTATTGGCCACTGTACCGGTTTTGGTCACTTTTCACTTTAAAGTTATATAAATAGGAATTAAAAAACTATTGCTTATATTTATTAATGGCGAATAAAAGATTGGACTTTTAGTTAATAATTACAGCATTTAGCTTTTTTTACGTAGTACGATATTTTAGAAATAAACACCATGTTATGTTTCAAAGTTAACATTTTGTAAAATTCTTAAGCAAAATGTTAAGAGTAAAGGTTTTGAAAAATCATTTTTTTTCTACAATAAAATTATTTTATTTTTATTTAATATTTTATATCACATTAGAATATGTTTCTTCTAGATGGATTAAGTCTTGTTTTCTCACTGTTCTCACAAAAAGTTGGAAAACAATAAGTGGCCAAAAGTGGGACTGGAAATTTTAGCATTGTGCCACCTTTGGCCACTTTGGCATTAGTAGGAAGTATCCAACTTTTCAAGCTCATTTATTATAAAAGACTCACAACTCACTAAACTTTTAAATTAATAATGTTTAGGTTGTCCGCTGTCGCGGTAGTGGAGCGGAATGAGTCAGCAATGCAGAACGGAGTCGCAGACTGTTTCTGCTTCGGAATCATTTGTATTTGTTAGGGCCACTTTTCCTTTAAAAAGTGAAATAAATCTCCGTGTTTTATAGTGACACGGTAGAGGAAGTGGAGCGAGCGAGTCGAGTAGAGAAGTGGAGTCAGGATGCTTGCCCCGCTTGGCTCTCTCTCTCCGCTTCTCGGCTAGGTTTCCTCATTTCGCTTCTTTTTAGGGTTCCGTACCCAAAGGGTAAAAACGGGACCCTATTACTAAAACTTCGCTGTCCGTCTGTCCGTCTGTCTGTCTGTCTGTCACCAGGCTGTATTTCATGAACTGTGACAGCTAGAGTAGAGTAGAGTAGAGTAGCCGCGGCGAAAAGCTAGTGTTTCATAAAACCCTTGTTTTGCTACCTCGCTCCTCTTGGCTACCTAACTCCTTTTAGCTCCTTAAGGCTGCCTCTCCGCTGAAGTAGAGGGATTGGAGGGGATTTGCGTTTCCATACTAATTGAAAGTAGAACCTAAATGTATAAAAACACAGCTCCGGTTCGCTTTATTATATGGAAAGTTACAAAATTTTATATATATATATTTTATAATAGAAAAAACCTCGTGGTCAAGTGCCACTTAAAGCTGGGTATCCCTTAAAATTAAGTAACACTCAACTGAAAGTGAAATCGGCGTGTTTTGATGTCAAAGATGGAAACCACCATAGTAGTTAAATGCCCCTTAAAGTTAAGTGACACTCATATTAACGTGAAATCGGCGTGTTTTGATGTCAAATATAGAAACCACCATCATAGTTAAGTGCCCCTTAAAGTTAAGTGACACTCATATTAACGTGAAATCGGCGTGTTTTGATGTCAAAGATGGATACCAACATAGTAGTTAAATGCCCCTTAAAGTTAAGTGACACTCATATTAACGTGAAATCGGCGTGTTTTGATGTCAAAGATGGATACCAACATAGTAGTTAAATGCTCCTTAAAGTTAAGTGCCCCTTAAAGTTAAGTGACACTCATATTAACGTGAAATCGGCGTGTTTTGATGTCAAATATAGAAACCACCATCGTAGTTAAGTGCCCCTTAAAGTTAAGTGACACTCATATTAACGTGAAATCGGCGTGTTTTGATGTCAAATATAGAAACCACCATCGTAGTTAAGTGCCCCTTAAAGTTAAGTGACACTTACATTAACGTGAAATCGGCGTGTTTTGATGTCAAAGATCGAAACCACCATCGTAGTTAAGTGACCCTTAAAGTTAAGTGACACTCATATTAACGTGAAATCGGCGTGATTTGATGTCAAAGATGGAAACTACCATAGTAGTTAAGTGTCCCATAAAGTTAAGTGACACTTATATTAACGACAAAGATACAAACTACCATAGTGGTTAAGTGCTTCTTAAAGTTAAGTGTCCTTCAAAGAAAGATAACTCTTATTTTAACTAAACGTGACGTTGACGTGTTTCTGATGTCAAAAAAGGTAGAAGACGCCGTCATGGATAAGTGCCCCTCACTAAACGTGACATTGACTGATTTTGGAGGTAGAAGACAACATCAAATTCAAGTGTCCCTTAAAGTTAAGTGACACTTATCTCAAACATGACATCGACCTGTTTCTGATGTCAAAGGTAAGAGGCACTATTGTTTTATTGCCCCATCTACCTAAATTAGCGAATTGAAGCTAGTGCCTACAACACTAGCCTAAATCCGCTAATTTTTTAGAGATTAAACGAACTTACCTGAAGTGAAGTTCTATCTTAATTATACGAAGGCTTCGTCCGAAGAGATTAGCTTGATTTAACACTTGTAGTACGCCCTAGTATTCGCCAATTTCACACTATATTGAGAATATACCTACTTATAAATTAAAAAAGTAATAAAAGAAAATTATTATTTTTTAAATTTCAAATGTGGGTAGTAGAGCGACCTGGCTCAAGCGCCCATCATAGCTGTCATTTAGTTTGGAGTATTATATTTTTCGAATAATATAGGGGAGTAGGTAATAACTTTTGGGAGGGAGGGAAGCTAATCTCTTCGGACGAAGCCTTCGTATAATTAAGATAGAACTTCACTTCAGGTAAGTTCGTTTAATCTCTAATTATACTTCATGCTTCGTCCTCAAGATTAGCTTGATTTAACACTTGTAGACGTTTAGAGACTAGTGTTCGCAAAATATGCAAAACTTGTAAGAGGCTACTGAATAATATAGATTGAAATTATAACATAGCTTGCTTCTTTATTTTTTCAACATAGAGCCAAAAAGCAATAAAAAAGTATTATTTGTTACATAAAAAATCAACATCGCTTATGAAATAAATGAAAAATATTTTGATGTAAGCACTCAAAACAGTGGTGCCAAATTTTTTATCACAATTGCTGTTTACTGGCCTGTTATAAAATTTGGCAAACGTATGTGATTCTGAAAACCAACCTGCAGTTTTATAATCTGGTCTATGCTAAAACCTAAATTTTGCGCAGCTGACGTAGCAGCATACCGGGTATTATGCTCATTGAACGTAAAAATATCAATTCCACTTAAATGTAACGTATTTTTTATTCATTTGAATAAGGCTTGTGACGTAACAGGCTTATATGGCTTTCGGTAACTAATAAATAAATTGTCGGAATCAGGACAGAGAGACATTGTCATTTCAAGGTAAGCAATCAAAACTCTTGCAGGACAAATACTTGGCTTTTCGTTATATAATGGTATAACGAGCAATGGTTGAGCTGCGCCAACACTGTCTTTGTGTCTGTCTTTATGAGAATGGGGAATTTTGATTTTAATTGCTAAAGAATACTTTTCAATATTACAAATATTAATTCTTGAAAGGGTTCGTCGTACCCTTTTTTTTTTTAATATATATATTTTTTCCAGATTCTAACTTTCGTTAGCAAACCACTTTTCGAGACAATTTAAAACCTGTGCTATATTCCAGACTTCATTAAATTTAGGGGGTAGAGGTCTGGTACGAAAAACTCCTTTAATAAATCTTTTTATTTCTTGATTTTGTGAGATATTAATTTTAGTTTTTAAAGCCAAAGCAGAATGATAACAGTTAATTGTGCCATACTGAGCGCCACTGTTAAAAGCAGTTGCAAAAAATGGTGTATATCGGGAATTGATACTTTCGTATAAGTTTAGTTTATTTTGTTGACAATAAATAAACCACTTTTAATAGCAAACTTCGTGTTGTTTATACGAGTTATCCAAAAGGGAGTTAAGCATGACGTCCAGAGAAAATTGTTTGACGCCTCTTCGTATCATCACCATCACCAGGGTAATGGAGTTGCGCATTTGTTTGCGGCTGGAATTTGTAGATAAAATTAGGTTTGAATCTGCTTTGAAAACGAATTGTTTACTTATTAAAAGACTCTTAAATAGTGGATACCACGGTTATGTGGACCAAAATGGAACAACTATTGAGTATATCTGTGGCATTGTCAGAGATAATCTTTCTTAAACATTTAAGAATCATTGTGAAAGGACGAAAAACATAAATAGACGAAATAGACATTTATTATTTCAACGACTAGCGTATCAATGTCAGGCCTATGAAAGTTTTCAACAATTTGTTGAAAGGCATAATCAGCTAGCTGCCATTCTTGGTCTGCCTGCATAGTATTATCTGAAGATCGAATATGAGATGCAAAAACGTAAAGATTTTTACGTTTACGCCATTGCCAGAGGTCTTTTGCGATCTCTGTCAGGTGTGGGGAGTGTATATCACCCATACGGTTTACGTAGGAAATTACCGTGGTATTGTCAATTCGTAGAAGTACTTGCCAGTTAATATCTTAAACCAATAAACGCAGCAAGAATTCCTAAATAATTTATTGCCTGCTACTTTCTTTTACACTCCATAAACCACTAGCTCTGTCGTCTCCACGTACAATTCCCCACCCCGTAGTTGAGGCACCTGAAGAAACTTCCAGGTCATACTTGTCTATTTTTATTTTGGTGCGGCTCCACCAATAGAAATCCTGTTCCAAGTAACAAGGTATATCCATGTACTTATTATATATATTGCAAATAATTTAGTATACCACTAGCTGCATTTCACGGCGGGACAGGCGGATATTAACAGTCCAATAAAACTAACAAATTCACTAATTTTACACCTTTTTAAGTTAGAAAACTTTTGTATTGCAAATTTAATTTTGGCAAAGTGACGTAGAATTACTTTTAGTCTAAACTATATCCTAAGAAGTTACAAGACTGAGAAGGTACAAAATTACTTTTATCGGTAGTTATAATGAAACCTAAGCTTGTAAGCAACTTTACGGCATCTTGTAAGTTTTAAGACCCTTATATTAGACAGAGGTCATCCAAATATATTGTTAACAGGTAACCACATAATCTTAAGAATTTCATGACCGGTTTCATGATGACTTTAGTGAAAACCAAAGGAGCTGTGTTTAAGCCAAAAATAATAAGACATTAAATTTATATGTTTTTTGATCAAATTGGTATCTTAGATATTTTCGGTCTTCCTTGTGAATTTTTAACAAAAGTATGCGTCTTTCAGGTCTACTGTGCACGGTTACAATCTCTAGCTATCAATTTTATAACTGTTCTTAAATCTTCCAGTTTACAATGACTTGTGTCAATAAATTTATTTAGTGATAAGTTTAAGATGAAACGCATCTTCCCATTTGGCTTGGGTACTAAAAAATAGTTGATAGATATTGATAAGATGTGTTATCTCTGAAATTGCAGACAGCAAATTTTTTATTTTGTGTATGAAAAGAGCCTTTTCCTTTTCACTACATTTTCGGGTTGACGGTGATACAGGTTGCATCGGTTTTCGATTGAAAGGAATCTTATATCCTTTATATGAAAAAGAACCAGTGGGTCCTTGGTAATCATTAAAAATTCTTTATAGAATAATGATAAACGACCTGCATGCGTTAACGTATTTAACGTCGGCTGTTGTTCGGTCTCTGCCACGGATACTGCGACTGCTTCGATAAGTTAATGAGCCGTCTACGCGTCGAAGTCGTTGCAGGCTCCTTCGTCCTGGGAGGGCCCGTCGGCCTGCGACTAGGACCCGGACCCTTCCAGTTTAAATTTCGCGAAGAACTATATGGATTAGAGCTTGGCTTCTTATTAGGAAACTTTTGTGTCGTTGATTGCTTTGGGTCTGTGCCAGACTTGTTAATAGCTTTAGCTGATTTTATGGTTTCCCTTAAGTTTTCGCCGAATAATAAAATTGTTTATCAATTTTAATATTTTGAAGAGAATCCCTTAGATCCATCTTCACGGCATTCGGAAAAAATATTGTAAATTGAATTAGAATGTTGACAATCACACATAATTTTTGCCAAATTCATAAGTGTTTTTAGCAAGGCTGTATTTTTCTCATTTGCAGACAATATAATAGTATAGATTTTACCAGCCAAAGTGTTTCCTTAGCAGTCGATTCCTTCTGTTTCAGTTGAATGGCCTTATTGCGTTTAGCAATAATATCTGAAACAGCTGCTTTAATCTTACGATCAAGCTCAGGTGGGTCAATCAATTTGCAATTTTCTGGGGTCATGTACTTATGAGTTCTTTACGCAATTCTTTGTTAATACTTGTTGTGACCCAGTACTGGAAAACTCCAGCACTCCTGACTGAAGTAGGGTCAATACCTATTATTTCTAATACTTCACTATCTAACTGTATGTTTTCTATTTCAAGAGCAGACGTTTGATCTGAAGGTAGATCACGCTTCAGAGCCTCAGTCGACGAATGACCATCCTGTATATTTGTAATGTTTTCAGACTGGGATGTACTGGGGATTGGTTCCAAAAGTGGCTCCAGCACTTCTAATTGTCCTTCAGGTTAACCCTTAGAACATGGTGCGTCGAGGTCAACTATGACCTCTTGGTCGTATGTAAGGGACAGAGTAAGCCTCATGTTCATACAATTTTAGCATGTCAGTATAATATTGTAAGAGACTACTAACTACTAACTACTAAGTTATTTTACAAACTTAGTAATAAGTAGTTAAATAGTCAAAACGTTTTATCGTTGAACGTAATTATCGTTTGCATTTTTTGCGAAACGTTAGAAAACCAGGTCACTGAACTTCAATATGCAATATAATATGTCAAGGCCAGTGACTTATGAATGTATAAAAATACATAACGTACCTTTAGATAAGGACGACGAGCGATAGAATTGTTCCGATAACTCAGAACAAGATGAATCTTAGCGGTGGTGGTGCTTCTTTTTTCGCTCCAACTTCCTCTCCAATCTTATAATTTTTCGTTTAATGTGTTCACAATTATCTTTTTTGCGTTTGGGCATCCTAAATAATCACTTTTAACAACAACTAACAAGTTTTTTAACACAATTTAAAAACTAGATGTGAAACGGCGACGCACTAGAAAGCGAATGACAGCTATGATGGGCGCTTGAGCCAGGTCGCTCTACTACCCACATTTGAAATTTAAAAAATAATAATTTTCTTTTATTACTTTTTTAATTTATAAGTAGGTATATTCTCAATATAGTGTGAAATTGGCGAATACTAGGGCGTACTACAAGTGTTAAATCAAGCTAATCTTGAGGACGAAGCATGAAGTATAACTTCTAATCAAGTGATAAAGGTATACTTATAAAATTGTAGTATGGAGCTAGCTGGGATTGAAATACTATTTCATGTAGTGTTTTAGTCCAGAACTCTAATAAGACATCAATTTAGCATAAACTCAACTTCTAAATATAGTAATTTTATGAAAATGGCCAAAACCAATGCAAACGATGTGGCCAAAACCAATGCAAAATGGCCAAAACCGGTACATTTGGCCCTCCCTGCAGAATTTGTTTTATATAAAAAAAACTATTGATTTTTTTACTTTGTAAATTGTACCCTTAAAGGTCGATAAATTCTCTATAATTCTAGATATAATTTTTTTCTTAAAGACTTAAGATCATTAAGCAATAAGCGTTTGAAAGTGAAAAAATCCTTAAAGTGGCCAAAACCGGTACGCCTGCCCTACTTAGGTACACTTCTAAAATGAATAGCTTAGGTACAGAATGAAATTTTATAGATAACATAAATTCAGAATACAAAAATTACCTGCTGAACGTTTGCTGGTTGATTTCTAAAAATCCGTATCAGCAGAAATCCGTGCATATTGTTTGTAGCACTCGTTTTTTTTTTCAAAATGCAAACTGCATACTCTTGCATTGTTTGAGGGAAGCCAGTCTTCTCTTCCTATATTTTCAACCACCTCAATTTTAAATCGGAGTCTGACGGAAAGCTGAAAATTTAACATATTGTTTTTAAATTAGCCATACGAACGAAAAAGTAGGTACTTACACACACAAAATAAAAGTACTATGATTGAATACTGAGAACGAAAAAATATTGATTCGATTATCGATATCTTATCTGCAAAGTACCAACACTACAAGACCAATGGCGAGTAAATGAAATGTCAAACAAAATGTCCATTGATATCTAACAAAAGATTTTCATTTATTTGTTTTATCATCAGGTATAGTTACGTGTATGAAAACAAAAGATAAGAGTTTTCTACAGTATTTTTGCAAAGAAAGGCTTACCAAAAATGGCCTAGTTATTTGAATAATTGGAAAAAACGGAGGCTCACTCACCGATGAAAGGATATTATTCCGAGTTTGTCCTTTAAATTACTGTAGGAACTTTTGCAGCTCCTTACAGCACAAGCCATGGTGTTTTGGCAATACCCACAGAAAGATTTTTTTTCACTAATCCTACTAATATTATAAATGTGAAAGTTTAGATGTTTGGATGTTTGGATGTTTGTTACTCAATCACGCTAAAACGGCTGAACGGATTTGGCTGAAATTTGGGACACAGATACTTTGAAGCCTGGAGAGGAACATAGGCTACTTTTTATCCCGGAAAAATATCACACTCCCGCGGGATAACGTCGTGTAGTCCACGCGGGCGAAGCCGCGGGCGGATAGCTAGTCTTGCATAAATTAACCACAATTAATAAAAAACCACGAACACTGGTTGACGGTTGACACTGATGTAGTCCACTCTGGCCTACAGAAACTCGGCTGGTGGCGCGCTAGGTTTAAATACGGAGCGTTGCCTATATTGCTATCTCTTTTCAATACACGCTGAACTGTCATTTAGGAGGAAAGGAAAGATATATCGTTTTGCAGGGACTTATATCGATATTTGAAAAATATCGATATAAGATATAGAGCTATAGTGATGCACCATTCGTAAAGAAAAATATCGATAACTGCATTTTATCAGTTACCAAAATGAATACCTCGTAGCTAGTTAGTCCTTCCTGCCTTTTATCCCGGAAATTTGTTGTTGTAAGATCTGTTTATTAAAGGAGATGTAGAGGAAAAAGAAAATAAATCAAAAAATACTGTACTGAAATGTATCGTTTGTTTTAATAATATGAATACCTACTTTACTAATGGAAATTCTAGTAATGGAAAGATAATAAAACAAACATCAGTTTATTTTTACTTTTATGTTTTAAACAAATTAACATCTCCTCAATCTTACTTAATTATTATTACAATTATATATATGTCGCAGCCAAATGGTTGAATCCGCCATTCAATTAAACGCCTACTAGGCCGATCATTTTTTCCGTAAGCTATTTTATCTTCCCATAAGTTGATGGAGTCACAAAAAAAATAACCAAGAAATTTAATAATTTCTAACCTATCACGTGTCCTACAGGACTTCCGAGAGGTACATGCTGCCATACTTAACCATCCGGCGGATTTGACCATCCGCCTGTGACATATACATTATATGAAATTGTCTCTGAATGGGTCCGCTTTTTAGGTTTGTAATATAAATAGTAAAATACATAAGTTTAATATGAGTATGTGAGCAAACATTTACAAAATTTTATTCATAAGAAACGAATTAGAATCTTTCTGGGGCTTGCTTGACTATGTGAAGAAAATCTGGTAGGTTCCGAGATGGTCGATGTCAAAGTTCTCATTGATCGTGGTACTCGTGATCGTGTGTCATTATGTTTCCTGTTAACAGAAAAAAGATAGACATAAGTATTGTATAAAACATGTTCAACAGACGACCGATTTGCCGCAGGGGTAGGCTACCCACCTTCTGCGCCAGAGGTCTCGGGTTCGATTCCCGAACAAGACAAATATTTGTGTGCATGAACATGTCTATTTGTCTTGGTCTGGGTGTTTACTATGTATATTAAGTATGTATTTACAAACAAAAAGTATTTAAGTATATATTTATCCGTTATCAAATTTTCCATAATACAGTTTCTTAATGAAATTAACATGGGCTTAGATAATTGGTGTGATTGTAAGAAGTTATTTATTTATTTATTTATATTTGTTGCAAAGTTGTGTGAACTAATGGCTCCTCCGGGCTATGTCAGTTCAGTAGCACAGCACTTTAGCTCTAATTATCATAACTAATTACTTTATAATTTTTTACTAATAATAACTATTATTTCTTTAAACAAAATACGGGTATTTTTGTTACACCTTGTTTATAAAATAATCATACATTATCTATACATACCTATGTACCTACATCATATAGGGCAGGCGTACCGGTATTGGCCACTGTACCGGTTTTGGTCACTTTTCACTTTAAAGTTATATAAATAGGAATTAAAAAACTATTGCTTATATTTATTAATGGCGAATAAAAGATTGGACTTTTAGTTAATAATTACAGCATTTAGCTTTTTTTACGTAGTACGATATTTTAGAAATAAACACCATGTTATGTTTCAAAGTTAACATTTTGTAAAATTCTTAAGCAAAATGTTAAGAGTAAAGGTTTTGAAAAATCATTTTTTTTTCTACAATAAAATTATTTTATTTTTATTTAATATTTTATATCACATTAGAATATGTTTCTTCTAGATGGATTAAGTCTTGTTTTCTCACTGTTCTCACAAAAAGTTGGAAAACAATAAGTGGCCAAAAGTGGGACTGGAAATTTTAGCATTGTGCCACCTTTGGCCACTTTGGCATTAGTAGGAAGTATCCAACTTTTCAAGCTCATTTATTATAAAAGACTCACAACTCACTAAACTTTTAAATTAATAATGTTTAGGTTGTCCGCTGTCGCGGTAGTGGAGCGGAATGAGTCAGCAATGCAGAACGGAGTCGCAGACTGTTTCTGCTTCGGAATCATTTGTATTTGTTAGGGCCACTTTTCCTTTAAAAAGTGAAATAAATCTCCGTGTTTTATAGTGACACGGTAGAGGAAGTGGAGCGAGCGAGTCGAGTGGAGAAGTGGAGTCAGGATGCTTGCCCCGCTCGGCTCTCTCTCTCCGCTTCTCGGCTAGGTTTCCTCATTTCGCTTCTTTTTAGGGTTCCGTACCCAAAGGGTAAAAACGGGACCCTATTACTAAAACTTCGCTGTCCGTCTGTCCGTCTGTCTGTCTGTCTGTCACCAGGCTGTATTTCATGAACTGTGACAGCTAGAGTAGAGTAGAGTAGAGTAGCCGCGGCGAAAAGCTAGTGTTTCATAAAACCCTTGTTTTGCTACCTCGCTCCTCTTGGCTACCTAACTCCTTTTAGCTCCTTAAGGCTGCCTCTCCGCTGAAGTAGAGGGATTGGAGGGGATTTGCGTTTCCATACTAATTGAAAGTAGAACCTAAATGTATAAAAACACAGCTCCGGTTCGCATTATTATATGGAAAGTTACAAAATTTTTTATATATATATTTTATAATAGAAAAAACCTCGTGGTCAAGTGCCACTTAAAGCTGGGTATCCCTTAAAATTAAGTAACACTCAACTGAAAGTGAAATCGGCGTGTTTTGATGTCAAAGATGGAAACCACCATAGTAGTTAAATGCCCCTTAAAGTTAAGTGACACTCATATTAACGTGAAATCGGCGTGTTTTGATGTCAAATATAGAAACCACCATCATAGTTAAGTGCCCCTTAAAGTTAAGTGACACTCATATTAACGTGAAATCGGCGTGTTTTGATGTCAAAGATGGATACCAACATAGTAGTTAAATGCCCCTTAAAGTTAAGTGACACTCATATTAACGTGAAATCGGCGTGTTTTGATGTCAAAGATGGATACCAACATAGTAGTTAAATGCTCCTTAAAGTTAAGTGCCCCTTAAAGTTAAGTGACACTCATATTAACGTGAAATCGGCGTGTTTTGATGTCAAATATAGAAACCACCATCGTAGTTAAGTGCCCCTTAAAGTTAAGTGACACTCATATTAACGTGAAATCGGCGTGTTTTGATGTCAAATATAGAAACCACCATCGTAGTTAAGTGCCCCTTAAAGTTAAGTGACACTTACATTAACGTGAAATCGGCGTGTTTTGATGTCAAAGATCGAAACCACCATCGTAGTTAAGTGACCCTTAAAGTTAAGTGACACTCATATTAACGTGAAATCGGCGTGATTTGATGTCAAAGATGGAAACTACCATAGTAGTTAAGTGTCCCATAAAGTTAAGTGACACTTATATTAACGACAAAGATACAAACTACCATAGTGGTTAAGTGCTTCTTAAAGTTAAGTGTCCTTCAAAGAAAGATAACTCTTATTTTAACTAAACGTGACGTTGACGTGTTTCTGATGTCAAAAAAGGTAGAAGACGCCGTCATGGATAAGTGCCCCTCACTAAACGTGACATTGACTGATTTTGGAGGTAGAAGACAACATCAAATTCAAGTGTCCCTTAAAGTTAAGTGACACTTATCTCAAACATGACATCGACCTGTTTCTGATGTCAAAGGTAAGAGGCACTATTGTTTTATTGCCCCATCTACCTAAATTAGCGAATTGAAGCTAGTGCCTACAACACTAGCCTAAATCCGCTAATTTTTTAGAGATTAAACGAACTTACCTGAAGTGAAGTTCTATCTTAATTATACGAAGGCTTCGTCCGAAGAGATTAGCTTGATTTAACACTTGTAGTACGCCCTAGTATTCGCCAATTTCACACTATATTGAGAATATACCTACTTATAAATTAAAAAAGTAATAAAAGAAAATTATTATTTTTTAAATTTCAAATGTGGGTAGTAGAGCGACCTGGCTCAAGCGCCCATCATAGCTGTCATTTAGTTTGGAGTATTATATTTTTCGAATAATATAGGGGAGTAGGTAATAACTTTTGGGAGGGAGGGAAGCTAATCTCTTCGGACGAAGCCTTCGTATAATTAAGATAGAACTTCACTTCAGGTAAGTTCGTTTAATCTCTAATTATACTTCATGCTTCGTCCTCAAGATTAGCTTGATTTAACACTTGTAGACGTTTAGAGACTAGTGTTCGCAAAATATGCAAAACTTGTAAGAGGCTACTGAATAATATAGATTGAAATTATAACATAGCTTGCTTCTTTATTTTTTCAACATAGAGCCAAAAAGCAATAAAAAAGTATTATTTGTTACATAAAAAATCAACATCGCTTATGAAATAAATGAAAAATATTTTGATGTAAGCACTCAAAACAGTGGTGCCAAATTTTTTATCACAATTGCTGTTTACTGGCCTGTTATAAAATTTGGCAAACGTATGTGATTCTGAAAACCAACCTGCAGTTTTATAATCTGGTCTATGCTAAAACCTAAATTTTGCGCAGCTGACGTAGCAGCATACCGGGTATTATGCTCATTGAACGTAAAAATATCAATTCCACTTAAATGTAACGTATTTTTTATTCATTTGAATAAGGCTTGTGACGTAACAGGCTTATATGGCTTTCGGTAACTAATAAATAAATTGTCGGAATCAGGACAGAGAGACATTGTCATTTCAAGGTAAGCAATCAAAACTCTTGCAGGACAAATACTTGGCTTTTCGTTATATAATGGTATAACGAGCAATGGTTGAGCTGCGCCAACACTGTCTTTGTGTCTGTCTTTATGAGAATGGGGAATTTTGATTTTAATTGCTAAAGAATACTTTTCAATATTACAAATATTAATTCTTGAAAGGGTTCGTCGTACCCTTTTTTTTTTTAATATATATATCGGCGCCTGGCCGATATCAATAATTAGGTTCGTAATAACTTACAAGCTATTGTTATTTATTGCCTATAATATTTGAGTTCTACGGAAAATACCTCTTGTTAGGATTTAAGAGCCAAGTGTTATTTGACGTTCTGGGAACGAACGGTGTTATCACACACTGAATGTGGTCGTGGGCCCGCAATTAATAGTGATTTATGAGTCATTCATAAAAACTAAGGGATGCAAACTTGATGCATTCTGAGCCATGAAGCTGGGCATTCGGTCTAGAGACGTTAAACGGTTAAAACGTGGCCCACGAACTCATTATTCGTTTCCTAAAACCTAGTCTTAGAAAGAATGTTAATAGGATATCTAGATCGTCACTTAAATTCAGTGTTAATCGCAGTTACATTAGATTTGATTATTATCAACCCTCTTATTAAAGATTCGCTAGCGTTACCCTTTGCCCACAATCATAAGCTCGTAATAAATAATGGTAACCCATCCTGATGCCATTCTAGAGCCTCACGCCCCGACATCAGAAACTGGGATTCACGCCGCGAGTGCTAAGTGTTGCAGGTCATTTAAAATGAACACTAGAAGTCTAGAAATGATCTTCTTGGGCAAGTTAGTTTTAACCGCTCATTAGTTGATTTATTTAGGTAGTTAAAGTGTAATTTGACAATAATTGAGCGGGATGTGTGTGTGTGCTATGTTTTATGAACAATTCTCCGCGAACAAGTGAAGCAGAGTCGAGCCTCAACTTGGTGAATACGGTCAGTCGTTCCATTTTTATGTTGGAGGTGTCCAATATTTTTTTTTGCAGAGTGACGAAAAGGTAGACACAAGTACTCTATAAAATATCGTGATAAAATGATTAGACAGATTTTGTGTTTACATTGTTAAATAACTGCCGGAAGTCCCGGGTTCGATTCCCAGTGGGCATGCTTTGGTGTTAAGTACCTACTTGATTTGGGTCCGCCGGCTATCTGTCGCAATTTGTCTGAGTTTTTGCTATTTAGTTTGTTGTTTTTAGATAGAAATAAAAAGTTTTTTTATACTGAATCCACTGTTTGTGGATTCCGGGAGCATCCTTGTCATTATTTTGACATCGCGAATGATGATTGCGCGGCATTTATTTACCTACCACAATAACCCTTTGAATTTTATGTTGTTGGACACTTCTTGACATGTCTTGTTTAAGAATTATTTTACCATTGTTCATTGATTGTGTATGATTTGTAAACTTATACTCTAGCTAAGATCATAAGAGTTCAATTATGATCCCAAAATTTAGGACTGATCTACAATGTGACTATGTTTACACAAAAATATGAACGTATTTTGCAATTACGTTAATGGGAATGGAAACAAAAAGATGTGTAACGTGTTGCGGTAAAATGTGTGATAAAACAACCTTTGACGCCTGACCGGCTGAATGGGGCCTGAGGGCAATGGAGGGTCTATTGTGTCTCATTTCTGGAGCGTTGAAGGAATAAGTAACAAAACAATTTAAAAGTTACGTTCTAAAATGTCAGTAATTTTTTGTAGAGTTAAAAAAAATCTGTCGTAAGTTTTTATTAAACTCTCTTTCCAGAAATGTGTAATCATTTGTTAGTTTGTTTTAAGTGGTGTTCTTGCGTTCACTCGAAACCACAGCAAAAAAATTAGAGTGCACACCTCGCCCTGCGTTATAAGTAGGTAATATGTTTGCCCTTTGGACATCTGTGCATAGCAAAAAAGGGTCGAAAAACAACAGTTAACAACATGTAATGTCCATGCTGCTTTATGTTTCATTAGAATGTAACTTTTGAAACAGAATACTAAATAGTATTGCTCTAATGAAATCGTTAATACCTAAAGAGCCTGATGATAACTGCACTCATACGTTATTAGAAATGTGTAGTTGAAACCGGTTACTTGACTTGACTTGTCGTTTTTCATTTTGGCAGGATAGCCGAACGGTAAAGACTTTATAGTTGTCCTGTTTGTAAACTAGACAGTTGTTAACTTTGGCACACGAGGACGTGTGAAAGTCAGGATCGCCGTATCGGCGCCTGGCCGATATCAATAATTAGGTTCGTAATAACTTACAAGCTATTGTTATTTATTGCCTATAATATTTGAGTTCTACGGAAAATACCTCTTGTTAGGATTTAAGAGCCAAGTGTTATTTGACGTTCTGGGAACGAACGGTGTTATCACACACTGAATGTGGTCGTGGGCCCGCAATTAATAGTGATTTATGAGACATTCATAAAAACTAAGGGATGCAAACTTGATGCATTCTGAGCCATGAAGCTGGGCATTCGGTCTAGAGACGTTAAACGGTTAAAACGTGGCCCACGAACTCATTATTCGTTTCCTAAAACCTAGTCTTAGAAAGAATGTTAATAGGATATCTAGATCGTCACTTAAATTCAGTGTTAATCGCAGTTACATTAGATTTGATTATTATCAACCCTCTTATTAAAGATTCGCTAGCGTTACCCTTTGCCCACAATCATAAGCTCGTAATAAATAATGGTAACCCATCCTGATGCCATGCTAGAGCCTCACGCCCCGACATCAGAAACTGGGATTCACGCCGCGAGTGCTAAGTGTTGCAGGTCATTTAAAATGAACACTAGAAGTCTAGAAATGATCTTCTTGGGCAAGTTAGTTTTAACCGCTCATTAGTTGATTTATTTAGGTAGTTAAAGTGTAATTTGACAATAATTGAGCGGGATGTGTGTGTGTGCTATGTTTTATGAACAATTCTCCGCGAACAAGTGAAGCAGAGTCGAGCCTCAACTTGGTGAATTCGGTCAGTCGTTCCATTTTTATGTTGGAGGTGTCCAATATTTTTTTTTGCAGAGTGACGAAAAGGTAGACACAAGTACTCTATAAAATATCGTGATAAAATGATTAGACAGATTTTGTGTTTACATTGTTAAATAACTGCCGGAAGTCCCGGGTTCGATTCCCAGTGGGCATGCTTTGGTGTTAAGTACCTACTTGATTTGGGTCCGCCGGCTATCTGTCGCAATTTGTCTGAGTTTTTGCTATTTAGTTTGTTGTTTTTAGATAGAAATAAAAAGTTTTTTTATACTGAATCCACTGTTTGTGGATTCCGGGAGCATCCTTGTCATTATTTTGACATCGCGAATGATGATTGCGCGGCATTTATTTACCTACCACAATAACCCTTTGAATTTTATGTTGTTGGACACTTCTTGACATGTCTTGTTTAAGAATTATTTTACCATTGTTCATTGATTGTGTATGATTTGTAAACTTATACTCTAGCTAAGATCATAAGAGTTCAATTATGATCCCAAAATTTAGGACTGATCTACAATGTGACTATGTTTACACAAAAATATGAACGTATTTTGCAATTACGTTAATGGGAATGGAAACAAAAAGATGTGTAACGTGTTGCGGTAAAATGTGTGATAAAACAACCTTTGACGCCTGACCGGCTGAATGGGGCCTGAGGGCAATGGAGGGTCTATTGTGTCTCATTTCTGGAGCGTTGAAGGAATAAGTAACAAAACAATTTAAAAGTTACGTTCTAAAATGTCAGTAATTTTTTGTAGAGTTAAAAAAAATCTGTCGTAAGTTTTTATTAAACTCTCTTTCCAGAAATGTGTAATCATTTGTTAGTTTGTTTTAAGTGGTGTTCTTGCGTTCACTCGAAACCACAGCAAAAAAATTAGAGTGCACACCTCGCCCTGCGTTATAAGTAGGTAATATGTTTGCCCTTTGGACATCTGTGCATAGCAAAAAAGGGTCGAAAAACAACAGTTAACAACATGTAATGTCCATGCTGCTTTATGTTTCATTAGAATGTAACTTTTGAAACAGAATACTAAATAGTATTGCTCTAATGAAATCGTTAATACCTAAAGAGCCTGATGATAACTGCACTCATACGTTATTAGAAATGTGTAGTTGAAACCGGTTACTTGACTTGACTTGTCGTTTTTCATTTTGGCAGGATAGCCGAACGGTAAAGACTTTATAGTTGTCCTGTTTGTAAACTAGACAGTTGTTAACTTTGGCACACGAGGACGTGTGAAAGTCAGGATCGCCGTATCGGCGCCTGGCCGATATCAATAATTAGGTTCGTAATAACTTACAAGCTATTGTTATTTATTGCCTATAATATTTGAGTTCTACGGAAAATACCTCTTGTTAGGATTTAAGAGCCAAGTGTTATTTGACGTTCTGGGAACGAACGGTGTTATCACACACTGAATGTGGTCGTGGGCCCGCAATTAATAGTGATTTATGAGACATTCATAAAAACTAAGGGATGCAAACTTGATGCATTCTGAGCCATGAAGCTGGGCATTCGGTCTAGAGACGTTAAACGGTTAAAACGTGGCCCACGAACTCATTATTCGTTTCCTAAAACCTAGTCTTAGAAAGAATGTTAATAGGATATCTAGATCGTCACTTAAATTCAGTGTTAATCGCAGTTACATTAGATTTGATTATTATCAACCCTCTTATTAAAGATTCGCTAGCGTTACCCTTTGCCCACAATCATAAGCTCGTAATAAATAATGGTAACCCATCCTGATGCCATTCTAGAGCCTCACGCCCCGACATATATATTTTTTCCAGATTCTAACTTTCGTTAGCAAACCACTTTTCGAGACAATTTAAAACCTGTGCTATATTCCAGACTTCATTAAATTTAGGGGGTGGAGGTCTGGTACGAAAAACTCCTTTAATAAATCTTTTTATTTCTTGATTTTGTGAGATATTAATTTTAGTTATTAAAGCCAAAGCAGAATGATAACAGTTAATTGTGCCATACTGAGCGCCACTGTTAAAAGCAGTTGCAAAAAATGGTGTATATCGGGAATTGATACTTTCGTATAAGTTTAGTTTATTTTGTTGACAATAAATAAACCACTTTTAATAGCAAACTTCGTGTTGTTTATACGAGTTATCCAAAAGGGAGTTAAGCATGACGTCCAGAGAAAATTGTTTGACGCCTCTTCGTATCATCACCATCACCAGGGTAATGGAGTTGCGCATTTGTTTGCGGCTGGAATTTGTAGATAAAATTAGGTTTGAATCTGCTTTGAAAACGAATTGTTTACTTATTAAAAGACTCTTAAATAGTGGATACCACGGTTATGTGGACCAAAATGGAACAACTATTGAGTATATCTGTGGCATTGTCAGAGATAATCTTTCTTAAACATTTAAGAATCATTGTGAAAGGACGAAAAACATAAATAGACGAAATAGACATTTATTATTTCAACGACTAGCGTATCAATGTCAGGCCTATGAAAGTTTTCAACAATTTGTTGAAAGGCATAATCAGCTAGCTGCCATTCTTGGTCTGCCTGCATAGTATTATCTGAAGATCGAATATGAGATGCAAAAACGTAAAGATTTTTACGTTTACGCCATTGCCAGAGGTCTTTTGCGATCTCTGTCAGGTGTGGGGAGTGTATATCACCCATACGGTTTACGTAGGAAATTACCGTGGTATTGTCAATTCGTAGAAGTACTTGCCAGTTAATATCTTAAACCAATAAACGCAGCAAGAATTCCTAAATAATTTATTGCCTGCTACTTTCTTTTACACTCCATAAACCACTAGCTCTGTCGTCTCCACGTACAATTCCCCACCCCGTAGTTGAGGCACCTGAAGAAACTTCCAGGTCATACTTGTCTATTTTTATTTTGGTGCGGCTCCACCAATAGAAATCCTGTTCCAAGTAACAAGGTATATCCATGTACTTATTATATATATTGCAAATAATTTAGTATACCACTAGCTGCATTTCACGGCGGGACAGGCGGATATTAACAGTCCAATAAAACTAACAAATTCACTAATTTTACACCTTTTTAAGTTAGAAAACTTTTGTATTGCAAATTTAATTTTGGCAAAGTGACGTAGAATTACTTTTAGTCTAAACTATATCCTAAGAAGTTACAAGACTGAGAAGGTACAAAATTACTTTTATCGGTAGTTATAATGAAACCTAAGCTTGTAAGCAACTTTACGGCATCTTGTAAGTTTTAAGACCCTTATATTAGACAGAGGTCATCCAAATATATTGTTAACAGGTAACCACATAATCTTAAGAATTTCATGACCGGTTTCATGATGACTTTAGTGAAAACCAAAGGAGCTGTGTTTAAGCCAAAAATAATAAGACATTAAATTTATATGTTTTTTGATCAAATTGGTATCTTAGATATTTTCGGTCTTCCTTGTGAATTTTTAACAAAAGTATGCGTCTTTCAGGTCTACTGTGCACGGTTACAATCTCTAGCTATCAATTTTATAACTGTTCTTAAATCTTCCAGTTTACAATGACTTGTGTCAATAAATTTATTTAGTGATAAGTTTAAGATGAAACGCATCTTCCCATTTGGCTTGGGTACTAAAAAATAGTTGATAGATATTGATAAGATGTGTTATCTCTGAAATTGCAGACAGCAAATTTTTTATTTTGTGTATGAAAAGAGCCTTTTCCTTTTCACTACATTTTCGGGTTGACGGTGATACAGGTTGCATCGGTTTTCGATTGAAAGGAATCTTATATCCTTTATATGAAAAAGAACCAGTGGGTCCTTGGTAATCATTAAAAATTCTTTATAGAATAATGATAAACGACCTGCATGCGTTAACGTATTTAACGTCGGCTGTTGTTCGGTCTCTGCCACGGATACTGCGACTGCTTCGATAAGTTAATGAGCCGTCTACGCGTCGAAGTCGTTGCAGGCTCCTTCGTCCTGGGAGGGCCCGTCGGCCTGCGACTAGGACCCGGACCCTTCCAGTTTAAATTTCGCGAAGAACTATATGGATTAGAGCTTGGCTTCTTATTAGGAAACTTTTGTGTCGTTGATTGCTTTGGGTCTGTGCCAGACTTGTTAATAGCTTTAGCTGATTTTATGGTTTCCCTTAAGTTTTCGCCGAATAATAAAATTGTTTATCAATTTTAATATTTTGAAGAGAATCCCTTAGATCCATCTTCACGGCATTCGGAAAAAATATTGTAAATTGAATTAGAATGTTGACAATCACACATAATTTTTGCCAAATTCATAAGTGTTTTTAGCAAGGCTGTATTTTTCTCATTTGCAGACAATATAATAGTATAGATTTTACCAGCCAAAGTGTTTCCTTAGCAGTCGATTCCTTCTGTTTCAGTTGAATGGCCTTATTGCGTTTAGCAATAATATCTGAAACAGCTGCTTTAATCTTACGATCAAGCTCAGGTGGGTCAATCAATTTGCAATTTTCTGGGGTCATGTACTTATGAGTTCTTTACGCAATTCTTTGTTAATACTTGTTGTGACCCAGTACTGGAAAACTCCAGCACTCCTGACTGAAGTAGGGTCAATACCTATTATTTCTAATACTTCACTATCTAACTGTATGTTTTCTATTTCAAGAGCAGACGTTTGATCTGAAGGTAGATCACGCTTCAGAGCCTCAGTCGACGAATGACCATCCTGTATATTTGTAATGTTTTCAGACTGGGATGTACTTGGGATTGGTTCCAAAAGTGGCTCCAGCACTTCTAATTGTCCTTCAGGTTAACCCTTAGAACATGGTGCGTCGAGGTCAACTATGACCTCTTGGTCGTATGTAAGGGACAGAGTAAGCCTCATGTTCATACAATTTTAGCATGTCAGTATAATATTGTAAGAGACTACTAACTACTAACTACTAAGTTATTTTACAAACTTAGTAATAAGTAGTTAAATAGTCAAAACGTTTTATCGTTGAACGTAATTATCGTTTGCATTTTTTGCGAAACGTTAGAAAACCAGGTCACTGAACTTCAATATGCAATATAATATGTCAAGGCCAGTGACTTATGAATGTATAAAAATACATAACGTACCTTTAGATAAGGACGACGAGCGATAGAATTGTTCCGATAACTCAGAACAAGATGAATCTTAGCGGTGGTGGTGCTTCTTTTTTCGCTCCAACTTCCTCTCCAATCTTATAATTTTTCGTTTAATGTGTTCACAATTATCTTTTTTGCGTTTGGGCATCCTAAATAATCACTTTTAACAACAACTAACAAGTTTTTTAACACAATTTAAAAACTAGATGTGAAACGGCGACGCACTAGAAAGCGAATGACAGCTATGATGGGCGCTTGAGCCAGGTCGCTCTACTACCCACATTTGAAATTTAAAAAATAATAATTTTCTTTTATTACTTTTTAAATTATAAGTAGGTATATTCTCAATATAGTGTGAAATTGGCGAATACTAGGGCGTACTACAAGTGTTAAATCAAGCTAATCTTGAGGACGAAGCATGAAGTATAACTTCTAATCAAGTGATAAAGGTATACTTATAAAATTGTAGTATGGAGCTAGCTGGGATTGAAATACTATTTCATGTAGTGTTTTAGTCCAGAACTCTAATAAGACATCAATTTAGCATAAACTCAACTTCTAAATATAGTAATTTTATGAAAATGGCCAAAACCAATGCAAACGATGTGGCCAAAACCAATGCAAAATGGCCAAAACCGGTACATTTGGCCCTCCCTGCAGAATTTGTTTTATATAAAAAAAACTATTGATTTTTTTACTTTGTAAATTGTACCCTTAAAGGTCGATAAATTCTCTATAATTCTAGATATAATTTTTTTCTTAAAGACTTAAGATCATTAAGCAATAAGCGTTTGAAAGTGAAAAAATCCTTAAAGTGGCCAAAACCGGTACGCCTGCCCTACTTAGGTACACTTCTAAAATGAATAGCTTAGGTACAGAATGAAATTTTATAGATAACATAAATTCAGAATACAAAAATTACCTGCTGAACGTTTGCTGGTTGATTTCTAAAAATCCGTATCAGCAGAAATCCGTGCATATTGTTTGTAGCACTCGTTTTTTTTTTCAAAATGCAAACTGCATACTCTTGCATTGTTTGAGGGAAGCCAGTCTTCTCTTCCTATATTTTCAACCACCTCAATTTTAAATCGGAGTCTGACGGAAAGCTGAAAATTTAACATATTGTTTTTAAATTAGCCATACGAACGAAAAAGTAGGTACTTACACACACAAAATAAAAGTACTATGATTGAATACTGAGAACGAAAAAATATTGATTCGATTATCGATATCTTATCTGCAAAGTACCAACACTACAAGACCAATGGCGAGTAAATGAAATGTCAAACAAAATGTCCATTGATATCTAACAAAAGATTTTCATTTATTTGTTTTATCATCAGGTATAGTTACGTGTATGAAAACAAAAGATAAGAGTTTTCTACAGTATTTTTGCAAAGAAAGGCTTACCAAAAATGGCCTAGTTATTTGAATAATTGGAAAAAACGGAGGCTCACTCACCGATGAAAGGATATTATTCCGAGTTTGTCCTTTAAATTACTGTAGGAACTTTTGCAGCTCCTTACAGCACAAGCCATGGTGTTTTGGCAATACCCACAGAAAGATTTTTTTTCACTAATCTTGCATAAATTAACCACAATTAATAAAAAACCACGAACACTGGTTGACGGTTGACACTGATGTAGTCCACTCTGGCCTACAGAAACTCGGCTGGTGGCGCGCTAGGTTTAAATACGGAGCGTTGCCTATATTGCTATCTCTTTTCAATACACGCTGAACTGTCATTTAGGAGGAAAGGAAAGATATATCGTTTTGCAGGGACTTATATCGATATTTGAAAAATATCGATATAAGCATAAAATTTCGATAGTTGGATATCGATACGAAATAGCGATTAAAATATCGATAATTTTATCGATATTTTAATATCGATAATGTACGAAACGTGCGAGTGCGACGCGCGGCGAGAGGATCGGATCGGGGGATTATCGTCGGAGCGACAACAACGGCAAGACGACAAGCGTTTGATTTTGTTTTGCGTTTTGGCAAGCGGCAGATAGCTACCAACTAAAATGCGTTCTTTGCGTATTTTAGTAATTTACCCTATTTGTGGCTATTACGATACCAATACGAATGACGAATACATCGTAAGTAATTAATGACCCAATACGATAACAAATTACGATACGAATGCATTACGACTTCTTTTTGATAGCATTTTGTTGAATTTATTTGAAGCTTTGTTTGAATATATGTTTTTATATCAATACTAGCTGTTGCCCGCGACTTCGTACGCACGGTAAAGTGACTTTTGTATTTGTTTATTTTAAAATAAGTACTTATATTTACCTGACGATACCTGACGACCTATTTGGCGCAGGAGCAAACTACCTGCCTTCCGCGCCAGAGGTTTCGGGTTCGATTTCCGAACAAGACAAATATTTGTTTGCATGAACATGTCTATTTGTCTTGGTCTGGGTGTTTTCTATGTATAATAAGTATGTATTTACAAACAAAAAATATTTAAGTACTTATATATTTATCTGTCATTAAGTTCACATAGACACAGTTTCTAGAAATTGCCCCTGGCGTCTTTGTATATTTACGAAGTTTGCAAATTTGTACGCAAACATAGCGAATTTTACACAAAACGACAAGATATTCCATCGAAATATCCATCACGATACAAAAATAAGTTAATGTTGCCAAGTTGCAGATTAAAACTAACATCTAATAGTACATAACATTCATCTATTAAAATATATAATAAATTACCTCCTTCAATAATTAAGGAAAATAAAAACTCTTTGTTTACTAACCAATTAAAAAAATTCTAATAAATAACTTCAATGTCATCATTAATACTTAAAACAAAAAATAATTTATTAATAGGCTACTTGACTCATACTTAATTTGATACATCGAATGAAAATTTCCATCACATCACCGAAAAAACAATGAAAAAAAATATATTTGGCTTAGGAAAACGTAATATAGCGATAAAATGAAATAAAAGTACAAGATTGATAAGTAAAAATAATTTTAAAAATATATATTTTTATTTTTTATTTGAACTGATGAAAACACATCATCCATGTTAGTGTAGTCAATGAAGCTAGTTGACCCCCACAGTAATTCCTCAGTCAGAAAAAACTTTACAACATGATAAAGTATTAATAAATTAAAAGTATGGTATAAATTTCCAAAAAATAATAATAATAGAAGATAAGGTATTTTTTAATGAAAGTCTTATTTCATTGATATCTTTTTTAGGAAAAATGCTCCGTCAACATTTTCTTAACCGGACATATTCATGTAACGTATAAAAACAATAATACGAACTACCCAAAAAAATATCCCAGCAGAAACACCAAATTTTAACAAAACAAAATGGGGTGACTTGGACTGAAAAATGTCTCTGTCGAACTTTTAAACGGAATTATACCATTTTGCCAAGCATACTCATGTTTGAAAAAAGTTTTGGATTTTCATCAAGTATCACATACTAGTATAAATAACTCATTTGGTAAAATAAATTTGGACTGAGAAATTACTCGGTTCAATATATAAACAGATTTGTATATTTATGTATAAATACCTAACTTCCGTGTGAGTTTTTTTTTGGATAATCATTTAAAAGTTTATGGCTCATGCTATTTTATAACTCAGCAAAGTTTCATCGACTGAGGAATTAGTGTATGGGTCTCCATACAAAGAATCTGTTCATTGCCTACACTGTGTTGAGACGTATTGGATTTCTAAATTTGCAAACAAATAGACGTCACTTTCACTTTTTCTACATATAAGTAATGGTGTATTCCACTTATCAAAGATGGATGTTGAATGTAAAAAATTGAACGTCAAAGTCTTCAAATTTCTTTAATCAAATGCATATTGGAGAAAGATCTTTGTTAAGTGGAACTACCTTAAGGTAAGTAAACAACCACTTGACACTGTCAACACTGTCAAGTGGTTGGTTACAAATTTTATGACGTCAGAACATGGCGAAGAGCGTTTTTAACGGTTAATAAAAAGCGAAATTTTAAAATAAAGTTTTGTAGGTTCTTATGTTTTAAAATTTTAATTTAAATACTTACATTTTTTGGTGTAATAGGACAATTATTAATCGTTTACATACACGATGTTTAAATGAATACTTCCGAGACATTATTAATTAAAATAAAACATATTTTAATTTTAATCTCCCAACCAAAGAATGATGGGTTCCAGATTCATACGTTCATAGGATGATTGGATGGAATATGGTGGATATCATCAATAAAAATCTACCACCAAAGAATCTGGCACGTCATAATATATAGTCCTCTTCAATATCTGATGCGCCGCCAAAAGTAGCACTAAGTTAAATAAAAAACGACATCAAAAAATTAAAAAAATTGTTGACTATCCGGTAATTTTTTTATTCAGTTATAAGGATTCATTTTCTAACGCATTTCAATCACTTATTATAAAACAATACTAACATAATTATTAATGATAACGATAATGCGCTAAAAGAATATAAGACGTAAAAGATAAATAACAGCAACGGCGCGCCCCATGTGTGTGGCGTGTGAGTGTGTGAGCCACACACACCACACCACACCAGACAATATCCAGACGGACGTAAAGTTGGCAACATGCATACATGGTATGACGCAGCAAGGCCTTATCGATTATTAATTATCGATATTTTTTTCGATATAATTATCGATAGTAGAAATATCGAAAAATTTTATCGATATTTTTTTATATCGATATATTTTTTTATCGATATTTTAGTCCCTGGTTTTGTTGTTCAACTTTTTAGTATCCACTTTTTAGTATTTAAGGCCACGTTCGCACGGGCGTGCAGAAAGGCGTTGCGTTAGCGGGGCGATATCGCAACGTCAACGCCTAGGAACCAGAGGTGTTCGCATAGACGTAAAAAAATCGCTTGGCGTTTTGTGCTCACACGGTGCGGACTGCAGGCGTACCTATCATGAATTCGGACTTCATCTTGGCAATCGCCGTTTGGTATATTAAGAAACGATAAGCAAATAGAATCAGTACTGATTTCATCCTCTTCATTCAGAGAGAGTTATCTTACTGGTAAATGTTACACTCGGTACAGCAAGCTTCAACGATTTCCTCAAAAATTCTTCGATTAATATGAGAATGTCAATCAGCTCATTTGATGAACTACTGCTTATTTGTTGGCCCTAATAAAATACAGCGACAAGATTCCCGAATGAGTCCTTGGGTTATTTGGTAGGTTTCACCTAAATGAAAATAAACCTAATGAACGTCATTAGGTAAAATAGTTACCCACTGACAGTAGGTAGCGTTAAAAAAACGCTTGTATGAACGCCAATAGGGCTGCCCGTATGTTGTATTTCCATCGCGTCCATCGCGTCGCGCCGTCAATCGGGCAATGTGCGATAAAATAACGCCGCGTAAAAAAATCGCTCGCGTGTGAACGGATTAGGGAAAGTCCATGAGTTCTGTTTCAAGGCGTCAAAAAATCGCTTCAACGCGCTATAATATTACGTCCGTGCGAACGTGGCCTAATACTACATCTTTGAGAAATACCTATATCAGTGATTATTGTCTGTGGCATTGTGAGCAAAGAGTAGTGCGACAAGCTTTTCTGTTCCGGTGATTATCTTTGGAACTAAAACAGTTTTCATACGACAGTCCATTTTGACAGCTAATTTCGTATTGCTACAGTCGTCACAAAATAAGATGCCCGTTTTGACACATGCCAAAGTGACGTGATTAGGCATGTAACCATACGAGTCTGTGATCGATTCTCGCGATTAATCGATTAAGGTTCTGAGTAACTAATCGATTATAGTAGGTTTGCAACTTATGTGGATTAAGAAGACTAACGTTATTATTATAAAATGTTAAACTTACTATATAGGTAATTATACTTTTAATAAATCTATTATTAAAGTATAAATTGACCTTTTATGTTATATAAACTTGAATCGAATACACTTAAATTGCATAATTTATGTAAGAGCGAACGCGCACTTGTGATTTTTAATCGGGCGATAGTTTGGTCGTTCTCGGATTCAGTATAGAGTTATATGGCAGTGGCAATCGTCAGTGCGCTTAAACTATCGACCGATCAAACTATCGAAAATGACTGGCCGATAGTTGTACGATCAAACTATCGCACAACTATCGGTCGGGCGGTAATGTGCATGAAGGACTACCTATGTGAGCGCGCGCACTGCATTCAACTAAAATATCGCCCAACTATAGGTAGACTGCGCATTCAGTATTGAACTATCGAAAATGACTGGCCAATAGTTACCACAACTATAGATAAAGTTACAGTTATACAACTATCGGACAACTATCGGCCTGTGCATGAAGGACTATGTGAGCGCGCACCCGGATTCAACTAAACTATCGACCAACTATCGATCGACTAAAATCACAAGTGCTCGCAGGTTCTCAAAACCAAACTATCGGCCGACGACAGTTTGATCACGCACGATCGTCTTACGATTCTGACTAAACTATCGGTCAACTAAAAATCACAAGTGCGCGTTGGCTCTAAAAGTGCAAGTATTTTAACTACAGCTCACAGTATAGATATGGTCATAGAGTAGCCACATTATTTATTATAGCGGCCTGTACCTACACGTTGGCCCAACCATTGGCCAATACGTCGTATATAAAAGTGTTACTTTTGAAAGAACCTTTTTAAACGTCTTGTTCGTTCAAAAGTGTCAATGTACGATGTATTGGCCAGTGGTTGGACCAACGTGTACAGGCCGCTTATGGTAAACGCACGCTTGTCCGATGCGAACGCTTCGAACAAGCCGAACGAAACGTGTTTTAAGAAATCTCTGGAAAGGTGAACGTGACGATTCGACATGGTGAGGTGTACAAGGTTGTCTAGGTTTTATTTAAAGTTTTTTTTTTCATTCGGTTCTTTCGAAACTTTCTCCTTGGATAAGTTTGCCTTTGCCTAGAAACCGTTTTATCGAAATCATTGTTGCCAATTCATAATTTCACTAATGCTTAAGCAAGGCACCCACCAATCTAGTTTTCACACAAAAAAGATCAATTTTACAAATTAATCTATTAAAGTGGTTATAACGATTATTTCGATAAAATTGAATGAAGCTGGAGAAATCCTGCACACAACGGTTACAACACTAGTATTTAAAAAAATAAAGACTGAGAACGTAACTGTTTTTCGAGACGTTTCGTAGTTAATCGAATCTGCGTTTACTTTAGAATAAACGCAAAAATAATACGAGGAATACACTTTGCCTTAATTTAGGATGCGTTCAAAAATGTAACATATTATTTTCATACACCTTTGATAAGTAATCAGCATATATTTGATTTTTTGGTTTTCGTAACAAGTTACATTCTAGGGTCATTACAATGTGTCAAAACGGGCATCTTAATTTGTGACGACTGTAGTGACCATAGATCTATGCTAGTGACAGTGACTCCTCTGTCACGGCCATGAAGCTCGACTTAATACTGAGGTAACTGGAGAGTGCAGTACGAACAATTTTTTGAATACCACAAATAACACAGTGGCTGTCTTCCGTCTCACCTACACTTTAAAAAAATACGTATGGTAATATGAGACAACTGACAGCCACTACCTGCCACTACATACATAAATGTCAAATTTGCTGGCGACACTTTTTTATTCAGGGTGAGAGCTCCAGTTACCTTAGAGTATTAAGTCAAACTTCATGGTCACGGCTGTCACCGGAACAGAAAAGCTTGTGGCTTTTGTATTCTTGTTTGCTAGATAGAGACACAACACATGTGACATACGTCATTCGTCATTTATTTAAAAAAAACATTACAGATCGACAATCTTTTCTGTTCCCATGACAGCGGCGCTTATGTTTAGCAGCAAAACATGAAAGTATTAGCAAAATGACATTAAAAACAAAACTCGTTAGTTCTAGTTTTGGCCACCGGAACAGAAACGGTTGCGCACTGTATTTATGTTTTTCCTGACAGTTGAGCTCAGTTGACTTTTTCCTTTCTCGGTGAATTACTCCTACCAAATAAAATAGACAACGCCTTAGCTTTTGTCTCCTTTTAACTTACGAAGGAATCAATGAGAAGTTTCAACCAAAAAAATATCCAGTGACCTACTTTACCTCGCCAGGTTTAAAATCCATAAACAATTAATATTTGAATTCATTCATTTATTCTTTTAGCAAGGTGATGACTAATTTACGACGTAGTCTGTCAGTGCAAACAAAAATTTTAGCTCGGCTGTTTTAGGCATATACTTCCTTGGTTTTAGGCTGTTCCTAAGCTAAGATGTATCTTGTCTATGACAAGCTCAACCCGAGTTTAGTGCAAACGGGCATCACTCTCTCAACTTAAAAATAACTGCTATAAGAGCTTGTGGTAGGCCACCAGTTGACTTTTTCTTTTCTCGGTGAATTACTCCTACCAAATAAAATAGACAACGCCTTAGCTTTTGTCTCCTTTTTACTTACGAAGGAATCAATGAGAAGTTTCAACCAAAAATATATCCAGTGACCTACTTTACCTCGCCAGGTTTAAAATCCATAAACAATTAATATTTGATTGAATTCATTCATTCATTCTTTTAGCAAGGTGATGACGTTTTCGCCAGATAAGTCTGCGCGCGGTAAAAATCGAATACTAATCTTTTCTATAACCTTAGAATAAAAAATGTACTGTAACTAGCGCTGAAAATGCCCTAGTCACGCGCAGAGTTATCTGACAAGCACTCTAATTTACGATTACGACCATGAAGTTTGACTTAATACTCGTTACCTCAGTATTAAGTCGAGCTTCATGATTACGACGTAGTCTGTCAGTGCAAACAAAAATTTTAGCTCGGCTGTTTTAGACTGTTTCTAAGCTAAGATGTATCTTATCTATGACAAGCTCAACCCGAGTTTAGTGCAAACGGGCAGTTAAGTGAAGGCCATCACAACATATTTCTGAAAACTGCATCCAAATCGGTTAAGCCGTTTCTGAGATTAGCGTGCACAAACATACAGACAAACAGACAAAGTAAAAAAAACATTGTTTTGGGTTCTCTTGCGTATATAAAGCCCGCCCATTATGTTTTTACCACACTTTTTACCACACTTTTATTAGCTTCACTTGTAACTAAGTCACAATGTAAGAAAATCTTGGAATTAAATATTAACCTACTTTTAATTGTCGTATTGATTTGAAACTTTGCAAGTCTATATGAATCCGATGACAATACAATAATTTGCTACCATCGAGCTGATCTGATGATGGAGTCAAGAGGTGGGCAATAGAACTCTTCAATGGCTGCTAGGAAACCCCTCGAGTTAAGGCTCATTTGTTTTGTTCTGATGAGACCTATTCGCTACATTTAATGGTGAGGGTCCGATGATGGAGCAGGGAGGAAGCCAGTGGCACTCCTTAATGACCAATAGGAAACACCTCGAGTTCTGGCTCATTTGTTTCGTTCTGATGAGACCTATTCGCTACACTTGTTGGTGAGGGTCTGATGATGGAGCAGGAAAGAAGCCAGTGACACTTCTTAATGACCAATAGGAAACACCTCGAGTTTGGGCTCATTTGTTTCGTTCTGATGAGACCTATTCGCTACACTTGGTGGTGAGGGTCTGATGTTGGAGCAGGGAGGAAGTAAGGGTTCGGCTCGCGCATCTGGTAACTAATAGACTCCACTTGAATTTGTTAAACTAAATACATACAATCACGCCTTTGAGTTATAATGTTTACGGGATGGGCAGACACATGAATGGACTGTGAAATCGATTACCATCCCCATTCAAAGCTTGCCATTCGTTAAACTAAAAAGTAAAAAATAAATATGTAGTTTTAAAAACCTTAAAAACACACTTTTATAGGAACAGACTAAAAGTACAAAATAACCGTCTATTCAGTAACTGAAATTAAAAAGCGTGGTGCGCCCTTTGCAAAGAATGCATTCAAGTACTTAATATTGACAACGCGCACCACGCTTTTTAATTTCAGTTACTGAATAGACGGTTATTTTGTACTTTTAGTCTGTTCCTATAAAAGTGTGTTTTTAAGGTTTTTAAAACTACATATTTTATTAGCTTCACTTGTAACTAAGTCACAATGTAAGAAAATCTTGGAACTCAATTTTAACCTACTTCTAATTGTTGTATTGATTTGAAACTTTGCAAGTATATATGAATCCGATGACAATACAATAATTTGCTACTTTCGAGCTGATCTGATGATGGAGTCAAGAGGTGGGCAATAGAACTCTTCAATGGCTGCTAGGAAACCCTTCAAGTTTAGGCTCATTTGTTTTGTTCTGATGAGACCTATTCGGTACACTTAATGATGAGGGTCTGATGATGGAGCTGGGAGGATCCAGTGAAACTCCTCAATGACCTCAAGAAAACCCCTCGAGTTTGGGCTCATTTGTTTCGTTCAGACGAGACCTATTCGCTACACTTGGAGGCGAGGGTCTGATGATGAATCTGGGAGGAAGCCAGTGGCACTCCTTAATGGCCAGTAGGAAACCCTTCGAGTTCTGGCTCATTTGTTTCGTTCTGGTGTGACCTATTCGCTACACTTAGTGGTGTGGGTCTGATGATGGAGCAAGGAGGAAGTCAGTGGCACTCCTTAATGACCACTAGGAAACCTCTCGAGATGGGTTCATTTGCTTCGTTCTGATGAGACCTATTCGCTACACTTGGTGGTGAGGGTCTGATGATGGAGCAGGGAGAAAGTCAGTGGCACTCCTTAATTACCACTAGGAAACCCCTCGAGTTTGGGCTCATTTGTTTCGTTCTGATGAGACCTATTCGCTACACTTGGTGGTGAGGGTCTGATGATGGAGCAGGGAGGAATTAAGGGTTCGGCTCGCGCATCTGGTAACTAATAGACTCCACTTGAATTTGTAAAACTAAATACATACAATCACGCCTTTGAGTTATAATATTTACGGGGTGGGCAGACACATGAGTGGACTGTGAAATCGATTACCATCTCCATCCATAGCTTGCCATTTGTTAAACTAAAAAGTAAAAAATAAATATGTAGTTTAAAAAACTATAAAAACACTTTTATAGGAACAGACTAAAGAGTACAAAATAACCGTTTATTCAGTAACTGAAATTAAAAAGCGTGGTGCGCCCTTTGCGAAGCATGCATTCAAGTAGGTACTTACTTAATATTGACAACGCGCACCACGCTTTTTAATTTCAGTTACTGAATAGACGGTTATTTTGTACTCTTTAGTCTGTTCCTATAAAAGTGTGTTTTTATAGTTTTTTAAACTACATATTTTTAAATAAATTTTCCATGTACAGACAGCGATCAGTTACAGTTGATTGACATACTTAACTTCTTTATTTGTTAACCGATTTAATTGAAATAAACACTAAATGTTTAGTGAAGGCCATCACAACATATTTCTGGAAACTGCATCCAAAATCGGTTAAGCCGTTTCTGAGATTCGCGTGCACAAACATACAGACAAACAGACAAAGTAAAAAAACATTGTTTTGGGTTCTCTTGCGTATATAAAACCCGCCCATTATGTTTTTTTAAATAAATTTTCCATATACAGACAGCGATCAGTTACAGTTTTACCTATTAAAAGTAAGTATAGATAGATAAGCCGTCACATACTTATGATGTCAAAGATTGTTTACAATTTTATGATAGCACAAAGCAATCAGATATCTATGAAACTGGAAATGTCCAGTTTCATAGATTCACATTCATGAATCAAAAATATCTATGCAATGGCATAGATATTTTTGATTCATGAATGTGCTCAGATATAAAAGAACTCGACTGTTCCTATATTTGTCTTTATAATTTGTGGAGAGCACAGTTATTATTTACGTACCTACAATAGTTTGTAAAATGATTTACTGATTACCTACCTACTGTTTAAAATTTTATGTCTTCCAATGAATCATATAAAATTAACAAATAAGTATGTAGGTAGATATACATTTACATCTTTATTTATTTATTTATTAAAGCGATACAATGACAGTAGCACAGTATATAAATAAGACAGTAGGTAGATAGGTAGGTATGTATGTTAAACATCTCTCTTCTTACAATATAATTATCTACTAAACAATGCGTTATTGAAATTCGTTTATAAATTAGTTTATTATTATTTAATTTTAGAAAAACATTAAGTAACTACCTACTTATACGTCAATGAGTAGGTATTTTTAAAAATTGGTCGACGTCGGCCCATTTTGGTTCATTGTGAATCAGACCGAAAAGCATGTGCAGGTACAACTCGGGCGAGCTAACTAGACACCTGCAGGTTATACCCATCCCATCTAGTGTAGGCAATGAACAGATTCTTTGTATGGAGACCCATACACTAATTCCTCAGTCGATGAAACTTTGCTGGGTTATAAAATAGCATGAGCCATAAACTTTTAAATGATTATCCAAAAAAAAACTCACACGGAAGTTAGTTATTTATACTTAAATAAACAAATCTGTTTATATACTGAACCGAGTAGTTTATCAGTCCAAATTTATTTTACTTAATGAGTTATTTATACTAGTACTTATGTGATACTTGATAAAAATCCAAAACTTTTTACAAGCATGAGTATGCTTGACAAAATGGTATAATTCCGTTAAAAAATTCGACAGAGACATTTTTCAGTTCAAGTCACCCCAATTGTTTTATTAAAATTTGGTGTTTCTGCTGGAATATTTTTTTGGATATTTCATATTATTGTTTTTATACGTTACATGAATATGTCCGGTGAAGAAAATTTGGACGGAGCATTTTTCCTAAAAAAGATATCAATGAAATAAGACTTTCACTAAAAAATACCTAACCTTCTATAATTATTATTTTTTGGAAATTTATACCATACTTTTAATTTATTGATACTTTATCACGCTGTAAAGTTTTTTGTGACTGAGGAATTACTGTGGGGGTCAACTAGCTTCATTGACTACACTAATCTATGTCACTCTCCGGGCATGACAGAATCGAGTGAAAGAGACGGGTATAATTTGCAGGTGTCAAGTCAGCTCGCCCGAGTTTTGTAGGTATCATCCGTTGATTTTTAAGGACTTTTGACATCATTTGAAGTCTTTTCTTCAAGACGCTTGTTATTTCTTCGACGCCAAATAACGCAGACAAGACTGAAAAATAAAAACACAAAATTGGAAGTAGGTAAGGTCAGGTGGGGTAAATATGAGACAAAAAGCCAAACTTGATTTTTGTGACCCTAAAATGATTTTTTTAGTACGTGTTTCATCATGTCAGCCGAATGACGCCCACTGCTGGGCATAGGCCTCCCCCAAGGATCTCCACATGTTTATATGAATTTATCATAGGTCATACCTTACTTATAGGTATATATAGGTATATCGTTACTTCCTTACTTATATTATAAATGCGTCTCTGTCTGTCTGTGTGTTACACAATCATACCTAAACTACTGAACCGATTTGAATGAATTTTGGTACAGAGATAGTCTAGCTAGAGCCTGAGAAAGGACATAGGCTACTTTTTATTCCTGAAAAATATCACCTTCCCGCGGGATAACGTCGTGTAGTACACGCGGGCGAAGCCGCGGGCGGAAGGCTAGTATATTATAATTGCGTCTCTGTCTGTCTGTGTGTTACACAATCACGCCTAAACTACGGAACCGATTTGAATGAATTTTGGTACAGAGATACTCTAGAGCCTGAGAAAGGACATAGGCCACTTTTTAATGCGAAAAAAGTTCAGTTGAAGTTTATTTCATAGAAATGTAATGCTGTCCACAGAACACAAAAAGAGGATACTGTCTTATTTTTACTCAGAGTTTTGGGTATCTTATTTTTACCCCACCTGACCCTACTTAATAAGACCCCTGTTCACCAACAGGCGGTTACGATAACGGCCCGAGTTCACCAACAGTCGGTTACTTTATCCGTTGATTTGTTGGTTGGTTAACGCACTTGACAAATTGTTCGTTTGGGTTAACCGATGACAGTTTGTGAACTCGGGCCTAAATAAGATATCTTTACCTCTCCTTCCAAGGCCCGAGTTCACCAACTGTGTCGGTTACGTTAACCGTTGTTTCGCGCGTGATTGGTGTCCGTATGGGTTAACCGACGGGTAACGTAATACTCGACTGTCGGTGAACTCGGGCCTTTGTCGCCGTTATTGACGCTATTTACTTTATTTCAAGTTATATAATCATCTAGGTAATCAATGCACTCTTTTGATAAAAACAAACATCCACATACTACACGGCACGCCCCGATTTGTTCCCCGTTCGCCTCACTGAGTTTCTCCCCACATAAAAAAAAATCACGATTCGTCCTAAAAACTATGCGCTCTTCGCCCCAAAATATAAATTATTAAAAATATTATTACTTTATTCCCGATTCGCCCCATTTCATATTATGTTTTTATATTGCCAACTTACTTGTTCGTAGGTACAATCAGCAAAAAAGGTATTATTTTAAATAATTTAGTATTAAACATCAATCAACTACTTATTTAAAATAATTAGATTTCACTGTCTGCCTAGTCTGATTTTAATTTAATAATAATAAATTTAATTAATAGCACTTTTTGGCTATTAAATTCTGAGTTCTTAAAGAACGTATGATACGGTAAGCAGCAGAAGTTATTAAGAGAGTTTTTAAGTTTACAGAGTTATGAGTACATATTATTATCATACTTTTCGTATTTAAAACGCTAAGTACTTAACTTCCCAAACCTAAAAGTTTATAACTTATCAATTTCTGCATTTGTGAAATTTAAAATAAAAAATTATGGTAGTTTTTGTTATTTTAGAGAGGTGTTTTTATAAATTTATTACTTACTTATGTAATTACATAGATATTTAATATTCAGGTATATTGGTATTTTTATATTTGGTTTAAATGATAATGTATCTTAAGTACACTTAAGCAGGGGGTCTCACTCCGCACTTAAACTTTTATATTAGCCTACTGTTCGCGGTCTCACTCAGTCGAGCAATTAGCGAGGGGTGCGGACTAGTGATGTGTCGTTATCGCCTTAGCTTTAACGCTTAACGACTAATCAAGAATTTAGCATTAGCTCATTAATTTTAAATGAAATATTCTGCTCAAATTATTTAACGATTCTAACGTTAAGTAAGCTCCAAAAAAGTCTCTCGTTCGACCGCCGCCGCACGTGTTGTCTCGGCCCCAGACAACGGTACCTATTGTAAGTATTGTTTTTTGTTCAAATAATAACCAATAAATTAAAAATAAAAATTAAATAAATTAAATTAAATTATATTATCCCTTAAATTGCATAACAATAATAATCCATTTTTTTATTTTTTTTTATTTGAAACTAACTTTGCAACTAAGGCATATTGTTCTGAGGTTTATTGCTTCCTGCTGCGGAGCAGTGAGTTTAGAAAAAGAAATTACTGTGGTCTTTATTTTGTAACACCGAAATTTTAGTTTTGGTTTGTAATTGTGTTAATTTAGTTTATTAACGTGAAGAAAGGAAGGAAGCGATTTTTGCTAGCCACTCTAGCCAGTGTGAAAGAAATTATTAACGAAATTGGGCGCGCGCTGTTACAACGTTGGTTTATAGGTGTTGCGGGTTCGTGTGTAGTTTATTTGAGCCTTTGCAAAATGACTGGTCCTAGATCAAGCACGATTATCTGGAACTATTTTGACCGAACTTCGGTTGCAGATAAGACTGCATGTTGCAAAATGACTGGTCCTAGATCAAGCACAACTATCTGGAACTATTTTGACCGAATGAACCTCGGGTGCAGATAAGACTGCATGTTGTAATTTGTGCCGAAAAAACTGTCATATCGCACTACTAATATTACAAATTTAAAAACAAATTTGAAATTTAAACACCTCAGAGTGCATAACATTAACTTTCCCTAATATAATTGAAAGTAGTCATTAATGTTGCACGCACGACCGTTAACATTCACGTTAAAAATAGCGTTAATTGAATAAAGCTATTTTACAATTAATTTAACGATGAAAAATTATTTTCAAATAGCCTTAACGCCCATCACTAGTGCGGACTCGCGCGCTATATGCGAGCGACGACTTCTCCCTCTAGTCAGTTAAGCGTCAAGCGCCGAATGCGAAAGTGCATTGCGCGTTTAGCTTAGTTTTCTATTATTAGATTAACATACCTGCGAAAGTTTGTTATTATTTTCTAAAACTTTATTGTAACAATATACTTACTCTAAATTATTGCAACATTTTTGTGTTGTAAAAAAAAATATGACGTTTTTAAATAAGCTTGTATAGCATTGTTCCTTACCTACTCAACAACTTTACCGATAATTTCAATTTAAGTAAGTCATCATCATCATCAGCCCATTAAGTAAGTAGTTACCTATAATTATTGTAAGTACCTACGCCTTTCGCCAGACGTGCCTTATTCACCTCACTCCGTGTACTTTCTATAAGCATTAGAAGTCTTCATCCATATAATAAAAAAAAACTTAGTTCTACTACTTTTTAGGGTTCCGTATCCAAAGTGTAAAAACGGGACCCTATTAAGTATTACTAAGACTCCGCTGTCCGTCTGTCTGTCTGTCTGTCATCAGGCTGTATCTCATGAACCGTGATAGCTAGACAGTTGAAATTTTCACAGATGATGTATTTCTGTTGCCGCAATAACAACTAATAGTAAAAACAGAATAAAATAAATGTTTAAGGGAGGCTCCCATACAAAAAACGTGATTTTATGATGGTACCTACGGAACGGAACCCTTCGTGCGCGAGTCCGACTCGCACTTGGCCGGTTTTTACGTAAATCATCCCGAACTTAAGCATTACTCAAGAATAATGTTATTTTCACAAAAGTAACTAGATCTAACTACCTACTAAGAAATACTTATTATATTTTATGCTCTTTAAATTTTAATATGCTCAGCTCACTCAGTAGGTAGATTTATTTAATTTTATATTAGTACTTAATTTCATTGTAACATTCATCGGCATAACGGATGTTTTGATCGGTAAGTAGCGACTAGCGAGTAGCAACCTTATAGTTGTGTCAGTTGAGACAGAGCCACAGAATAAATAATAGTGACAGAGCTACGCGGAAGAAAGAGTGCGCTTCGCTGGTGCTTATCACGTGCGAAATATTAGGCACGCAGCGCTGTGCAATTGAAATGGTACTTTATTGCGGTGCAGCGAGAGTAGCTTATTATTTGATTGTCCTCGCGCACATAACCTTCTGTACGTTAGCACTATTATATATTCTGTGACGTAAGAGATTGTGCAATAAAACATTCGGATTCTGCGTGGTGTTTTTAAATTTGAAGTCTATGATAATGTTCGTTTGATTTTTTCTCTTTGACGATTTTATTAAAACTGATAGTTATAAGATACTTACTTACCTACTAATCCAGTCAATGAACGCTTCAAAAACAGTATAAGTAGAAGGAAATCCTTGGAACACAATTTTTCACTTTGTAACTTTGTTTGGACTACTTAAGAGTTCAGGAGGTAAACATATCAAAAGTCCCCCGTAGCCCTTTACAGGCTTTTAAGACCAGACATCGCGAAAACTATATACAACTTGACTGGATAGGACTTGTAGCAAATTTAATCAGCTTTCATTTTGCACATAGTAAACATGTTGCTGGGACCACAGATTACTAAAAAGTTACCTGGGTCGCATAGTTTCTGAGATATAATTAAAAAACCAAAAAATAAGACCTTCAAGTACCTACTTGATTTATTTGTTGGCTGTACTTTTTCAGTTTTAGTAATGTGGGGCGAAACAAGACTTTACATTGATGTGAGGCGAACCGGGAAATTTTTGGCATGTGGAACGAACCTTTAGGGCGAACGGGGAACAAATCGGCACGTCCCGCGGGCACTAAGTTTAAAGCAATCTGAGTTAATGCAGATGTTTGTGTAAAATGAACTTAAATAACATTGTGAATGTTAAATCAAACTTATATCACATAATTATTATGAAGTTATATTAGGTACAGAAAAAGAAGTTTCCTTACCGTAAAGTGAGGAAGTAAACAATCTCTGCGACGCTCAAGATGGAGAAACCCATGAAAAGACCGAGCAAACCGCCACAATTGGCCAGGAAGTCGGTCTGACCGTATAGTTCGGACCTTCGAGATGTGATGAATTGGGGTTCCTTGAAGAATATCATTACACGTGCATACATCATGCTAAAACAAAATGAAAGTATTATAATTTGGCATTATCAGATAAGTACTTTTTAATAAGAACAGTAGGTAAAATAATATAATAAGCATAGGCAGCAACAAAAAAGTATGAAGATCCCTTAACGTAAGTATACTATTTATTTTGCCATACTTACACGTTTACGTTTCTTACTCGTTTCGTTATAGCCGAAGCAAACATGGCCTCAAGAAAATTGGTAAGTAATATTATTTTGTATGTGCTCTACCTATGTAAAATCTTCCAAGGATTGTGATATGACTAAATCTTCTGGCAGTCTATACCTTATGGGCTTCTTGAAAATTGTGAAATAATGAATATAGGTAGTTTCATAGGTAACTTCTGGTTAGGTACTTACTCCTCTTCTCCATCAGGGATAGGATAATTGAACGCTCGGTAGATAGCCTTCCAATCGTAGTCTGCCTGGGAGGTCTCGGCTTCGTATTCGATGGAGGTGCATGCAGGCAGACACTTGCAATGCGACGCGACTTGACGAGCCCTCCCCAGTGTGTCGTTGATATTATCTAGGCTTAATCCATGCTCTATGTCAGCTATGACTAGCTCCACTAAAATTAAAAAATAAATATTTAAGTTTAAGAAAACTAAAAAAGTTGTAAGAAACAGGAAGGTGGGAAATTCTAATTTCACACTTACTCTGAGCTGCTTTAATACAGGCCACGCTGCCTGTGTTGCACACTTTCATATCGGGTCCATCTGAAACCGAGTATGGAAAAAACTAAGGGGGTGTAATATTTACATATTTTGAAGGATGAAAATTTGAGATACCTTATCAAGAAAATGATTATCAGTTTCTGTACCTATAGATAGTGATAGACATTTATCACAAATTTACAGTATTGGTTTTATACTAATTTCCAGACATCTAATGATAATATAATATTCAATGAACGTAGCTACGTAAATACTTACGTGGCATGCCGAAGTGCACGCAGTCGCATCTGGCATATGTGAAGTTAGTGAGGCATTCCATTTCGCAATTTGATTGAGTATAGATTTTAAAATACTTCAAATAACGTTCACTTGGGAAATAGCATTGTCGTCTGCAATTTCAAAAACATTTCCAATCCGTATTATTATGTAAATTATTTAACCATTCTTTACAATATTTCATAAGATATGGACTAAGTATCTGCCAAAACTTAACTTAAAGGCGACAAAAACGTTAACACATTTACGATTTAACACTGAACCCTCAGATCATTTTACAGTGTGGATTTTAGACTTACCTATCAGGTGAATATGGTTTTAGACCATCAGAGGTGGTCATCATCTTTGGTTTCACGGCAACGACTACTTCTTGAGACAGAGGAGAGCGGAAATATTGTTGTGACAGCCTGGGCAGTTCAGCAGGATTGTGGAGCAAAATCTAAACAAGTGGAAGGATTATAAGAGACAGAGAGAGAAAAGAAGATAAAAAGAAAAAATACTGTTCTAGACAACAGACTCACTTTGAAACCTTGAACTGGACCTCTGCACAAGTAATCCAAATCAATTTCTTTGGTCTTCATTAAAAATGTTAATCCAGCTTTTGCACCATATCCCTAGAAGAAAATGTGTATGTTGCAATGCAGGCCAGATTCTGTTTACTAAAACGTTCCTTTTAAATAGAGCATTTACAATTGTTTTATTTATTTCAACAACAAAGCCACAAGTGTACATCACAGGTACAGGGGAATTGCATTGTAGTGTAATTTTTTATGTGATTAGGTATACTTACTGAGCCCCTATGAGGATATGTTTCTATCGGAGCTTCTGGGGGGTATCCATCTTCCAAATTCCAAAACGTCGTCAAGTTATCCGGTCTAGATTTACCCTTTTCTAGATATTGATAGTCCTTGTGTAAGCTGAAATTTTCACAAACAGGACGAGGTGACTCGTATACATAATAATGCAATAACAAAGCAGAATTTGCAACCAACTATTATCTTATCTCTGAGAAATGACGTTCATGAAATCACCTTTTTTGCGAGCTTAGAAACTTGCCAGTTAGTCTTTTGACAAAGTAAACTAGACAAGTTAGACAACGGATAATATACTTATTTACTTTTTTTTGTAAATACATACCTAATTAATATACATAGATAACACGATAATACCCAGACCAAGACAAATAGACATTTTCATGCACACAAATATTTGTCGTGTTCGGGAGCGACCTCCAGCGCAGAAGTCAGGTATCATACCCCTGTTGCACCAAATCGGTCGTTAAATACGTCAGATAGTCAGACCTTCAATGTTAGTATATCAAAAGAACGATCCAACTACCTACGCTGAATATATACCGTGAATTAGAATAAATTTTAGAAAAAGATATTTATTTTTATATTTTTTTACTGCTTTTCTACCTTATTATCGATGTTTTGGATTTTAATATAAAACATATCTAACAATTTAAAAAATAAAACATTAAAAACAAAGATAATAATTTGTCGATGACCCCGCGCGATCCGTGCACTGACCTTTTCTCATACAACCACACGCGTAGCTGTACTACATCTCGCACCACCACATCCGATTCTACATCTGTATATTATGTCATACTATCTACTGTAGAGAACTATAAAAAATTCCACGGTATATTTCGTGAAGACAATATGCCAATAACTTTAATAGTTTTGCCGGTCTGTAACAGTTTCTCCTTAGGGCCTAAACTGAGTAGAGCGGGCGCCCGCGACGGGCACACGTCGCGTGTCTCCGTCTATGGACACGCGCGCGGGCTCCGTGGACCCGCATCACATAGCGCTATTCACAAATGCGCTATTGACTGAACAAGCCCGTGCGTTCTACCGTGCTACCGCCCGGGCGGGCACCATCGCGGGCACCCGCGCGGGCGACCGTTGCGGGGAAACGGGCCACAAGGCGCGGGTGCGGGGCCCGCCTCCCCGCGACGGTTGCCCGCGCGGGTGCCCGTGACGGGGCCAGCGTCGGAGCACTTTTGTATGGAACCGCGCGGGCGTCCGCGTGACGCAGTTTAGGGTAAGTGTATATATTCTTTGGTTTAGGTTGGTTTAGGCCCTTAGAGTCATCAGGTAGGTAGGTAGGTACTCATCAATAATCTTTCATGATTCTAGTTTTGATATATTAGGAGGATTTCATCTGCTCATGTCCTTGTTTGGAGCAACTGGTTTCATCATGCAAGGAAGCGGCATGAAGGAAGCAATTCTCGGATTTGTCTAATATGGCGGTGGAACAAGGAGTAAAAAAAATACCCGTGGACCCACCATCATGTCCCCCTGGTAAAAGGGGAAAGTTTTCATGTATTTTGGTTCCTACACATATATAAAAAAAAGAAAATTAATCGACGGATAGGTTTATAAATCAAAAAATCATTACTAGTAGGTAAAAAAAAAAACAAATTAAATTAACATCGTAAAAAACGGAAAAAACTTTTGAGAATCAACATTAAAACATCAAAGCTTACTAGAAAGCTTTTTATAAAAGCTTACTTTTCTACTCTAAATAGTTCATCTGCGGCTAACATGTTGAAAGTGTAGCAAAGGCCCTCTTCAGTCAAAATGGGGGCGAAGAGATTTTCACACGTTTCTTTCGGTATATCTTTCCATTTACAACCAAAAAATACTTCTGTTATATTTGGCGATACCTGTAGCATTAAAAAAAACATCATAAAAGACTTGTCGTGTTTACATTTACTTAATTACAACAAAAATATTTAAAAGGAATAACTAAAATCACGAGCACATTGTCAACACAAAAACACTAGAACAATATAAATCTTTTCATAAACAATAAGAATAACACATTAACAAAGAGAGTTAAAAACTCAAAAGCATGTTCCATATTTTTCTTAAATTTTCTGACTTACCGACTTAATATTTTCCACTGTTTCATTGGCATCAGAGAACTTCCTGCCATTAACCGAAGCCAAGTAGTCATCGCAAACTAAGGTCAAATCTTCAAACATACGACTAGAAAATGATATACTTACTTACTAAAGGTATTTGATTAATTTAGAGATAACATAAATTATTTTTAAGAAAAGCAGAACTTAGGCAGTTCTCACACTGCACAGCACACCGCTTCGGTTGGTGGTAGTGCACTTCTTAACTATGGCTGTAGAATCTTGATGTGCATACAAAACCCGCAGTGTAACGAACTCGCCGCATCTCCGTCCACCGGAGCGGAAACCGAAGCAGTGTGATGGAAGCCTTAGTATTATGAAAGAGTAGCCCCAAAATACACAACAAATGATTTAAATAAAAGGATGGATCGTTTATTAAGTAGGTATAATTTGGGGAACTTGTAAGTAGTAAAATTTTAAAAGAATCTCACATACATTAACCCCTTAGCACAATACACTCCTTTTTTGGCAGTCGTGTAAAAAAAGCCCTCAAAATTTCTGTAACACCGGGAGCTACAGGTATTTAAGTACCAAAATATGCCCGAATCATCCAATTTTGTGCAATAAATACATTATTAAACTTTGAAATCCTACAAAAAATTTTAATGCGAAAAGTTTGTGAGTATGTATGGATGTCTGTTAATCTTTCATGCAAAAAGGTTCTGGATGAAATTTAAACAACAGAGATAGATTATAGGCTGGAACAACACATACCTACATAGGATACCTTTAATTCATAAACATTATAATTGATAACATATTCCCACGGGATTCAAAATACATTAGTTACTTACTCTTCGTCTGTGGTGTTGAGGTTTATGGCTGTACGATTGTAAATATGATAGTATTCCGTGAAATTAAACTTGGTTTGCATTGATTTTGTCTCAAAGCATAGAGTAACAGCTGGGTATGGGATCTGAAATTTTAAGACGAGGATTCCCAAAAATAGGGTAGGTATTTAAAATTATCAATCATTCGCTAATCACATGTACCTACCTACCTACTAAGTACCCGAAATTTGGAAAATATATATGTTATTTTATAGTATTTTATCTAGTAGATCCATCAATGGATCTTTGCAATGGATTTAAGTGGATCGAGGGGTCATTCCGGTCCGGCCCGGCCATTCAATACTCTAATAATTAGATACTTTACTGCATCTAATTTTCAAACATCCGTCTAATCGTAATTCAAATATTCTATTCCTTGCATTATACTTGGTTTTAGTTTTAGTTAATGAAAAATATACGAAAATAATTGTTTTTGAATAGGCGAGGCATTCCGGCCGTCTAAAGTTTAAATGTTTTAAAAAGCACTCTTCGTTTTCAAAATTTGGTTATATTAAAAAAAGACTGTTATAAAGCAGATAAATAAACAAAGTTTATAATGGGATGGTGTAAAACTTTCAGACACACCTGCCAAACTGGGGTGGTATTTTCCGCAAAGCTCACGATGACTGGACTTTCATTCCATTTTATCCAAACTTTTCTGATGAGACCAGCGCAAAGGACCACACAACAGATGAACATAAAGAGCCAGAATATCCTGAAAGAATAACCAAATCATATTGCGCTAAATATTTGGGCAAAATTTTAGTTTCAGAGAGTTCGTAAATATTCCATACTTCCACAAAGATAATAATGAACTAAAATGAATACCCATAATTAGCAAAAACTTTGCAAGTCTTATTTCTCACACGTAAAACGATTTAATTCAAATTCTGTGATCAATCCGTTCAAGCCCTCTTTGGTAACATTCCTTATCCAGCATATGCACTCTGGCGGCTTACAAAAGTTAGTAGCAAGGAAGTTGCCAAACAGGCATATCATGGTTATGTAGCCTCTATAATAAGATATGCCATACTGATTTGGGGAAATTCCTGCCACAGCTCTCGGGTTCTCATAGCCCAAAAGCAATGTATAAGAGCTATTTGTGATGTGGATGCTTTAGAGTCCTGCACTGCAGATCACATTACAAAGATCTAAATATCTTAACTGTGCCGGCTATGTATATTTATGAAGCGTGCATGTTTTTTAAATGCAATCCAAATGTATTTGAGAGAAAAAGAGCATTTCGCAATCTTAACACAAGGCGTCCTGATAAACTTACAGTACCTGCCAGGACAACATCTCTCTATAGTAATAATGCATATTGCATAGCTGTTAAGATTTATAACCATTTAAGTGATAGCATGAAATCACTACAAATTAATATGTTTAAAAAGAGGTTGAAAGATTTCCTGATACAAAACTGTTTTTATTCAACTGATGAATATTTTAGAAAATAATAAGAGTGTGGCCAGCTATTTATAAATGTTTTATTGTTTAATTAATCGTTTAATATTTTTGACATTGAAATTACTAATATAGATGAAACTTGTTACTATGCGATTATTATAAGAATAGGACGGGTTGTTGACAAACTTCACTCTGAAAAGGTACAGTTTGCAAGAAAGTACAAAACAAAATGAAAATATTTTTTTTTATTTTGGCAGAAGGTGGTTTGGGTATTGATTTAGATTGCCGAATCTAACTTCAATCAACGTGCAGAATCTAGCTGGCCAATCCTTTTACCATAATAGACCAATACAATTTTTCACTAGACCCGTATTTTACCAATTTTATTGTAAAGTTGATTGTTAAACTATTTTCATAACTTGAATTTCTGTTTTATTTAAATACTTAAACCAGTAAATAGAATCAAAATTCACATGGCATAGTACCTACTTATTAAAGTACCCCGCAGAACAATGTATGAAAAAATGGTTTCAGTTAAATATCACAAAATTTTAATTTGATTGAGATTCAAATTACCTGATCATTTTCGTAAAAGCATACTTTCATGAGTCCTATCCTATACTTTCTAAAAAAATCAAGTCAATGATTTGTATTTATCTGCAAATTATTCATACTTATGTTTTGGTTTGCTTGCACGAACATCATTATTTATCGTAAGATTCGTAAGCTATGACATGATCAGCCCCCTGATTCACGATTTTGTTTTTTTGCACACCATACGAAGTTAGTTTGACAGCACTTTGACAGCTTGACGTCACAACATGGCGGTGTCCCTATCCTATTCTTATAATAATCGCATAGTAAATTAATTAAATTTTGTTACTTGTATCCATAATTTTGCATGTCAGTGACTGACGATGAGTGTGATTCACATAATTTTAATTAAGTACCACTGATTTGTACCACTTATCAAGCAAAATAAATCTCTATTCTATTCTATTCTTACTTATACTTATTATTATTAGCGGATCCTCGCGGTTTTACCCGCGTGGTAAGAATGTAGCTTTCTAATAGTCAAAGAATTTTCTAAATCGGTCCAGTAGTTTCGGAGCCTATTCGATGCAAACAAACAAACAATCAAATTTTTCCTCTTTATAATATTAGTAAACGCGAAAGTGTGTAGGCAATGAAGCGATTCTTTGTATGGCGACCCATACATTAATTCCTCAGTCGATGAAACTTTGCTGGGTTTAAAAATAGTATGAACCATAAACGTTTATATTAATATCCAAAAAAAACCCACACTGAAGTTAGGTATTTTAATCCTAAATATACATATCGGTTTATAAATATTGAACCGAGTAATTTCTCAGTCCAAATTTAATTTAACCAAATGAGTTATTTAATCCTTTTGGCGATACTCGGAAAAATTATGCTAAAGCGAGATAGCAATGAGAAAACGACGCGCGCGGGAGCGAGACCGATTTTGCCGATTACGCAAAAAAAAAACACAAAATCACTTCGTATTCAAAAACTATAGCGATTAAAAAAAAATGCTTCTATACGATCCTAAATATTATTGGTGTCCACTAATTAAACCAATTTTCAATAGTATATGTATCCCCATTTAAGAATAATCTTGATATTCCTTTTTTTTAGAGGTATTTTCGAAAATTAAAAGTGTCGAGCCAAAATCATAAAATCGTGTTTCTGAAACTATACGATTCTAGATAAAGGTATGATGAAATATATATCTTATTACCAGATTTATAACAACTCTAACCGTCCTATAGTTTTATATCAAAGAGTCCATACTTTTTCCGAGTAGCGCCTTATGTGATACTTAATAAAAATCCAAAACATGAGTACGCTTGGCAAAATGGTATAATTCCGTAAAAAAGTTCAACCGAGACATTTTCCGGTCCAAGCCACACCAATTATTTTACTAAAGTTTGGTGTTTCTGCTGGGATATTTTATTGGATATTTCATATAAGTATATTGTTTTTATACGTTACATGAATATGTCCGGTGAAGAAAGTTTAGACGGAGCATTTCCAATTATTTTATTAAAATTTGGTGTTTCTGCTGGGATATTTTATTGGATATTTCATATATTGTTTTTATACGTTACATGAATATGTCCGGTGAAGAAAGTTTAGACGGAGCATTTTTCCTAAAAGAGATATCAATGAAATAAGACTTTCATTAATAAATACTTAACCTTCAATTATAATTATTTTGTGGAAATTTATACAATACTAGTACTATTATATATTCTGTGACAATACTTTTAATTTATTGATATTTTAACATGCTGTAAAGTTTTTTCTGACTAAGGAATTACTGTGAGGGTCCACTAGCTTCCTTGCCTACACTTAATGTAGAATGGATGTTTGTTACTCTACGGATTACGGAACCTACTAACCTACTAAACGGGTTTAGTTGAAATTTGGCACACAGACAGTAGATAGCCTGGATTAAAACTATTTATCCCGATATTCCCGCGGGAACGGGAACCACGCGGGTGAAACTGGGCGGCCGCTAGTACAACATAATATTTATGTTATATTGTTGTATTTATGTATATTTATTTATGGAATCGTACAAAAGTATATAAGAAAGTCATCGTATAAAATTTTTCATGTGATTTTTTATCGTCTCTTTCATATTTTTTTTATATAAGTACTTAAGTTATTACAAAAAATTCTACGAGGTTTTCACTCTTCGACGACAATGTAAATATGCCATTCTTTGTTCGGACTAAAATTACTTATTAGGTAGTACAATCATCTAAGGCAAAAAGAAAGCTTTTAAATTTCAAATGTTAATTAAATAGGTACAATTAAGGCAGTTTCTATAGCAAAAGAAATCTTACTTTTCCACTGGAGTACGCTCTTTTTCACCGATGTATTTCAAGCCATGAAGATTGGAGTTTGCTGAATAATCCACCAAATATTCTTTAATAACATTGCGTTTTTCTTTTTTAGTTTTTTTTGGACTCTTTAACTTTTCTTCATTATGTTCAGCTTCATTAACTTTTCCAACACTGCTAGACCTTGATAATGATACAATTACATTTTCACTAATTTAATTAGAAACATATAAAATAATCGCGTACCTACCTATTTATTTATTTAGAGAAAAAAGATTATGAAGTGAATTTTTGTTTACATTTACCTCGAGTGTCGTCTCATGATGTCGTGGACGGGACTGACTGCGATGACAACTTCGAAATATTGTGTTAGTTTGGGCTTGGTTACGAATGTCGTAATTAGCCGTCCCCTGGGCACAACCGTCAATTACGTAAAAGGGGTGCATCGACATAAAGTTTGAAATTAATTTATTAAAAATTTACCGCGACATTCCTAGAACATCCCAATTCCCAACCCAACTAACAAATTATTTTGAATGACTTGCGTTTCGCTCGGCACGGTATGTTATGTAGCAATATTCGTAATGTTAAAAATAGGTTTGTTTGACACAATGTGTTGTCTTGAAATAAATCGGGAATATCTTTTAACTACTGATATTTGGCCTTCTCTACAATTTGTTCCTTAGTAGGAAATGAATAATAATAATAGGTCTTTACCTATGAAATTGCCGTTTTGTATGGAGATTTCTGGAATTATTTTTTTTCCATACTAACGTTTTTGTTATTATTTAACGACTAATATTATGTAAATTTACAAAATTTTACACAAGTTTTTATGGACATTTTAACTATTAAATGACACATTCGTTAAGAGAAAAAAAAATTTTTTTCACTAAGTTACAACTAATAAAGTACGAAATTCTGGAAACAAAAATAGTCGTAACTTTCGGAATAAGTTTTTTCTATGTAAATAATCAAATATCGTGGTTATTAAATTATCAAAAGTTGCTCGATACGGTCTTTATGTAACGCAATATTAAAGAAATTATATATTTCTAATATTATAAAAGTTGTTAAGTTATATGTACAAAAGAAAAAAACGGCAATTTCATAATATGTAAAGACCTATTATGTTATCTATACATAGGTAATAAAACTGTAAACGAGCAATGCTGTAGGTACATTGAAAATAATTGAAAAAAAAATACCTACAGATACAGATACCAAAAATATGGTTTTTGAATTTTTTGTCTGTCTGTCTGTTGTCCGCGTTTCACGCAAAAACTACTAGACGGATTTTGATGAAACTTTTGTTGTATAGCTATTGGTCCTCGCCACTATATTGGCTATAATTTATTTTGAAGATCAAAATACCTTCTGTGGAACCATAGCAGTTCTGCCAAACTATGAGAGATATAAAAATACTGTCTTTAAGGAAAATTGTTAAACGTGTAACGATGTCGATTCGTACCAGTCATTATGGATGGTTAAAAACTCTATGATGACTGGAAACTCCATCTAGTTCTACATACTGGCCATTAATTTTATCGAATCCTATCCTGTTCTTTCAATTCAAATTCAAAATCTTCGTTTCACGTGTCCTGTTCATCATTTTTGATTCAGTTCTACTAAAATCACCAAGCCATACAGAGCTCTCGGAGCATTACCAGTTTTTTATACCAGTTTCAATTGTTTGTCATAGTATTAAATAAGTGGAACCCTTGACCCTTGGAAAGGGGTAAGTTTTCATCATCATATCCATTACTACCCACTTACCTACCTACTTTTTGTTATTCATGTATTTTTTATCATTTTGTTACAGTTCCTAATCTTCCTATTCTTCCTATACGTTTCTTTATTACTACCTTTACAATAAAAAGTCAAGTCCCTATAAACATCTTTTTATTCATCTATTATCTACAAATTAAATACTGGGCGGCGACTTCCGACGTTCCGGCTAGTGTACCACTGGCCGACGAGGACGTCCCGTCACACTGGCTCTCCGGCGGGGAATCGAACCCCGGTCTCCCGCGTGACAGGCGGGGATACTGACCACTATACTACCGAAGACTTTTTTGTTTCGATGAGGTAGGTAAAATATTAGATAATTCAGAGTTAGTGTTTGAAACTTCTAAACAGTTTTCAAACCATTTGCAAGATTCTAATAATGTATTTAATGAAGATAAATCGTTAGGTAATAATCTTTGACCGAACTCTGGTCTTAAATTTCGTCGTAAAATTTCAATTTTTTGTTTTTCTGTGAGTGGTTCATGAAGTTTACGGAATAAAGACTCCATTGTGGCAAAATAAATAATAACTCGTTCATTAATTTTTTGTTTACGTGAATCGATAAATTTTTTAAGTTTGTAATCATAGTCTGTAATTTCGAAATATTTAAATAAGGATGTTTTAAAGGTTTCCCAATCTCTAATAAAATCTTTGTTGGCTCTAAACCAATCTAAAGCTATTCCTGAAAGTATATCGTAAATGTGGTTAAATAATGTGTTATGGCTCATGTTTCTAGCAGTAGCAAATTCTTCTACTTTTAGAATGAATTCCCTGGGACAACCATCGCCAGAAAAAGAAAAATTTTTAACCTCTGTGTTTGGTCGTGAACTTGCCACATGCGGTTCCATTTACAACACCGACACAACTGAAGATTCTATTCTAGCACCTAAAGATAAATATTCTGAGAACATTGGTTTACTTAGCCCAATATTTGCAGAAGTTCAAGCTCGTCTTTATAAATGTCACCAAACTAATGCTCATTATTATAATAAGCAACACCAACAGTTAGAATTTAACCAAGGTGATATTATCTGGAAACGGAACTACCCCATTAGTTCATCAGATAAATATTTTTCGGCAAAATTAGCACCTAAATTTATTAAATGTAAAATATCAAACAAAGTTTCACCTCTTATTTATGATTTATCGGACATGTCCAATAAACCTTTAGGTCGTTGGCATGTCAAAGACATTAAACCCATTCCTAAGTTAAGGTAATTACCCTACTCTTTAATTAGAAATTTTATTTGTTTAACTACTTTAATTTGTTATTTATTATTACTTTAAGTGACGTGCACACTTAGTCTTATGATTTATATAGGTACTGTTTTTATATACACCTCCATCCCTTCGGCTGATCCATCAACTACTTTATCAATACATAATTTTGTACATACATATAAGATAATTACATTTTTTTAATTTAATTACAATATTACGTCGTATTTACGATTATTATAATAAGTTGCCTACTGCAACATATTTAATTTTAAACTATAATATTACTTATTTATCTAAATACTTACGCGTAAGTTACTTATTAGTCTCTAACGAGATTAAAGTCTTATTTTCTAGCCATTTGTTAAGGCTACTAAACTTGTAAATTTTGAAGACACTTTACACAAACATTTACACATGACATTCATCACACACATAAACACTAAACATGATCACCAAAAGCCAGCGGGTTGTGACTGGCATATTTAAATAAGCCTGCACTAATCTGGGTTGGTTTCATGAGAAACATCTTCTATTATAAAAGATTTCTCTACGTAACTGATGCCTTAATTCTAAAACTTATGGAATTAAGACTTTGTTAGATACGACGGATGTTAGTATTTGTATGGAACCGAAACCAACCTAGTGTAAATTTCTCACTGTAAAAACCATTCATACACTCAAAATTCTATCATGCACTTCCATTAAATTAATTAATATGTTGTTACTTGATCTGTATTTACTTTTATAAGGGACTTGTTTGTAAATACCTACCTATCTTCTAACTAAAAAAAATCCTTAGAGATTTTTTTGCCCCGGCCGCCCCGGTATTGTAACGATGTCGATTCGTACCAGTCATTATGGATGGTTAAAAACTCTATGATGACTGGAAACTCCATCTAGTTCTACATACTGGCCATTAATTTTATCGAATCCTATCCTGTTCTTTCAATTCAAATTCAAAATCTTCGTTTCACGTGTCCTGTTCATCATTTTTGATTAAGTTCTACTAAAATCACCAAGCCATACAGAGCTCTCGGAGCATTACCAGTTTTTTATACCAGTTTCAATTTTTTGTCATAGTATTAAATAAGTGGAACCCTTGACCCTTGGAAAGGGGTAAGTTTTCATCATCATATCCATTACTACCTACTTACCTACCTACTTTTTGTTATTCATGTATTTTTTATCATTTTGTTACAGTTCCTAATCTTCCTATTCTTCCTATACGTTTGTTTATTACTACCTTTACAATAAAAAGTCAAGTCCCTATAAACATCTTTTTATTCATCTACTAGCTGTTGCCCGCGACTTCGTACGCGCGGTGTAGTGACTTTTGTGTTAGTTTAGTTTATGTGTGTTTGTTGCTCAGATTTCATAACGCTCTTCTTGAAGTCCTATTCTCTACTAAAAGGGTCTAAAGAATATCGAATATGCAGGCTAGGGTATGAACATGGTATGTTGTTATCATATGCTGCATGAACATAGTTGAGCCCTCATTCAAAGATCTGTCCGTCTGTCAAGAAACTTTTTCTCAAGTATGAGTGGGAGGTATCAAGCTAAAATGTATGTCAAATTAAATACTGAAGTCTGCAATCCCTTAGAGGCGACAAAAAAAACAAACTTCTCTTCTCTTCTTCATAACTCAAAAGGGCCAGTTGGATCTCGATTTTCTTTTAAATCCCATTTAGCTACTTGTTGTTACCGATCCCGATTTAAATTTAAACCGCTATCTAGGTCGGTTTAGGCTGTCAAATCTCGATTTACAGTAAGTTGTGATAACTTATCTATATTTTCATATGGTTTTTATACGCAAAAATGCATGTATCACACATAACAGTGTATAATGATAACGATTATTTTGAACAGCCGTTCTTCGTTCTTCGACGTTGCTTGCTAGCGGGCAATAGATCTATTCTACGCGAGGTTCATAAGACTGAACCACACCAAACGATCCATCTTGGATTGGCCAACCACGACCTAAGATTGGGGATCGTGAATCTAATTTGTTCTCTTGGTGCTCTTGGATCGCACGAGGCACGTCCACTCCGACCACTACTATGGAGCTCCAGTGGTGAAGCGCACTCTTGCCGCGCGCGATTAGAGCGCGTATTATCGTTTTGCGCATATGCGCGCTTTCACGATTCAAACAGAAGTTCTTACTTAGTAATGCATAATATCAGGCCAATCATATTTTTACTATAAAATGTAAAAGAGATTGTGTGTATCCATACTAATATTATAAATGTGAAAGTGGGTTTGTTTGTTTGTCCGTCTTTCACGTCAAAATTGGTGCAACGGATCGACGTGACTTTTGGAATGGGAATAGTTTGATAGCTGAAAAGTGACATACTTAGGCAGCCATTAGACAGTCAATCTGGATCAATGATCAATGATCGCGATGCAGATTGACTGTGTACGAAGGTGATTGACGGCTCGCGATCTTGATCGCAAAATATCTACAAAGCAAATCTCGATCGCGATCAAAATCACGATCAGTGATCGCGATCTGGATGTAATGGCTGCCATTGGCTACTTTTTATCCCTGAAAAATATCACATTCCCGTGGGATAACGTCGTCGTTTAGTCCGAGCGGGCGAAGTCGCGGGCGGAAGGCTAGTATTTTGATATGGAGACATTTCTTCTATAAGTAACAGGTATAAAATGTAATGATATACCATTTAATTATTTAATTTTAATCAATCGTCACTTATGTAAGCTTTCCTAGTAAATAAATGAATAAATAAGTTACATAGAAAACTATTTTTAATATTCCTTTATTTTATTGGATGGTACCATGAAGTTTGACTTAATACTCTGAGGTAACTGGAGCTCTCACCCTGAATAAAAAAGTGTCGCCAGCAAATTTGACATTTATGTATGTAGTGGCTGTCAGCTGTCTCATATGACCATACGTATTTTTTTAAAGTGTAGGTGAGACGGAAGACAGCCACTGTGTTATTTGTGGTATTCAAAAAATTGTTCGTACTGTACTCTCCAGTTACCTCAGTATTAAGTCGAGCTTCATGGATGGTACCTACGGCTGAAGGCCTAAGTAGTCAGAGCCGGTTAAATGACATAAAAAATGGTAGGTATTGTAGGTGTAGGTAACTACGTACAGGGGCCCGATTCTCAGGCATTCGAACTTTTTCAGTGTGGTAATTCGTATGTCGAACATTTTGTTTGTGGTTTCTATTGAAAAGTTAGAACGTTTCAAACAAACTAAGCTGTCCCACATGTCAACAAATTCATTTTGACAGCTAAGTTCGTATACGAACATCTATTGGTCTGTACCACTCGTTGCGTTCGACTGGTTTTCGATCGAACTTTTTTGATTGTGAAATTCTGACAATACACAAAATGTGTTATCTTCGTAAAATATTTGAATTTCGAGCTATAAAAGTGAACTTTTCTCGATTGCCTGAGAATCGGCCCCCTGGCCACTTAGCGTTTGAGCAAAATTTTCAAAACTACATTGGTGACATTTTGTCTACATTGCGACAAACTTATTTCACACAGTGGTTATTTTTTGGTACTAAATATACTGTTGACTGCCGGCAGTCCATTTTGACAGTTAACTTTGTATTGCTAGTGGCTCCTCCAGGACCACTGTCACCGGTACAGATATATTTGTGGCACTATTCTTACTGTAGCGACATCTAGCGTCGAGTGGAAATGCGAAATATAAATTTTACATCAATAGGGTAAGAACTTTAGTTTTGGCCACTGCCCCGAGTGCTTACTTAGCTTTAAACATTTCGTTAATAACTTTTGCTTGATAATATACTTTTTATCTATGACTTTTAAGTCATAATAACAATAGTAATAATTCTTTATGACATAGGAATATTATTCAATAAACGCTTTTCAGTTTACATCGAATTAGATGTTTCTTTTATTTTATCTAAGTTAGTTAAGTATTGATTTCTCGATGTATCTTTTAAAATTTGATTGACAAAAAACAGATCAATCGGCACCCTTCGCACATTTTAAGTTTAAAAAATAGGTTTTTAATTGACTAAAATAAAACTAAATTTCGTAAGTAAGTATATGAATACTTAGTTATATGTTTTTACTATGTATGTCCACGAATTTCTCGAAATCTAAAGGCATATCGAGATGATTCTATTTGATTTAAATTAGGTGTATTCAAACTTTGGGAACAGTCTAAGATTCATCAAAATCGGTTTAGTAGTTTTCGTGGGTATGTTATTGTACAATATACACTAAAACTTAGGAAATAAATAGTAATTTAAAAAAATAAACTGACTGGCACCGACCTCAAAAAGGTACCTTAATTATAATATAAATTATATTTTTCCTTTTCAGTTGACAAATACTTTTTGGAGTCGGTTAAATTTTTTAAGTAGTTCTTTGTATTGTAAATTTAAAAATTTAAAGAAAAGTATAATATACATTCTTGACAATTTTAGATACCTACTTAAGACCATAGGCGAAAGAAGTGCAAAAAAATTAAAGTGGCAACAGCGGGGGCTTTCACCCTACTTAATATAGATAATCATTCGGATGTACTTTTGTGAAAGGTATATCGTAATCTTACTGACTTCCTGCGCTATCTATTGCTTAGTAGTTATGATGCAAAAGAAGTGAAAAACATCTTAAAGTGGCAACAGAGGAGGCTTTCACCCTAATTATTACAATCATTCGAATGTTCTTTTGTGAGAGGTATATCGTAATCTTACTGACTTCCTGCGCCATCTATTGCTTAGTAGATATAATGACGTAAATAACATGAAATTATTTTTATGATTTTATATGAGCCTGGATGGGTTTTAATTTATATTATGTTTTGAAGCAGGTAAAAAAAAATAACATGATTCATTATTAATTGAGACAGCGATTAAATATAACGTATTTTCATAATCATGTGGCGCCATCTATTTTAGTAAGAATCAGTTTTTGTATTTTCCCGTAGGAATAATTAAATTTCCCGCAATAAAAGGTACCCTATATGTTGACCCGGGTTATAAGCTATTACTACACAAAATTTGGTAAAAATCCGTCCAGTAGTTTTTGCGTGAAAAGCGAACATACAAACAGACAAACAGACAAACAGACAAATAGACAAACAGACAAACAGACAAAAATTTTAATATCTATCGTTTTGGGGTCTATATCCAGTACACATCACATAGCATTATTTTTTTTTTTTTATATTTCATGTACAGATTTTTTGTCCGTTTCTGTTTTATTATATGTATAGATTATCTATATATATAAAATCGAGGGGACATAACTCACTCATCACGAAATCTCGAAAACTACTGGACCAACGAAGATGTAATTTGGCAGGAAGGTAGATTATGCCTAGGAGACGTCCGCTAAGAACGGATTTTAGGAAACTCCCCCCCTAAAGGGGTAAAATGGGCGGGTTAAGGTTATATGGAACTTCCTCATTTATGGATTTAGAAGCATGAAAATTGGTAGGTTGGATATTGGTTACGACCGAAAATGATCTGAGTAAGCAAAGTAAATAAAAAACCCCCTTAATAGGGTAAAATGGGGAGATAAAGTTTATATGGAACTTCTTCATTTCTGAACTTAGAAGTATGAAAATTGGTATGTTGAATACTGTACCCCTAGTGTAAGTTTTTATGTCAAGCAAACGCAAACTATCGCGAGTACGTATTTATGTCAATTTGTATGAAAACTGCATAAGCGCTCTACTCGCCGCTAGAGGCGCTGATACAGTATTTTTTATGTCAAAAAACGCAAACTATTTCGATTCCGTATTTATGTCAATTTGTATGAAAACTGTATTAGCGCCTCTAGCGGCGAGTAGCGCGCTTATATAGTTTTCATACAAATTGACATTAATACGCATTCGAAATAGTTTGCGTTTGCTTGACATAAAAACTTACACTAGGGGTACAGTTTTCATACAAATTGACATAAATACGGACTCACGATAGTTTGCGTTTTTTGACATAAAAACTTACACTAGGGGTACATCACGATTGAAAATCATCTGCGTAAGCGAAGTTAAGAAAATTCTCCCCGATAATGGGGTAAAACGGGCGGATTAAGCTTATATGGAACTTCCTCATTTCTAAACTTAGAAGTATGAAAATTGGTATGTTGGATACTGGTCACGATTGAAAATGATCTGCGTATGCGAAGTTATAAAAAAACCCTTAATAGGGTAGAAAGGGGGGATTAAGGCTTATATGGTTTAATGGTTGGTTTAATGTAAATAATCTAAAGCTTAATGCAAAGAAAACAAAGTGTGTCCAGTTTGCTTTGCCAAATGTACGTGATCAACCTATTAATATTAAAATTAATGATGAAAAATTGGATTTAGTAGATTCAACCGTTTTCTTGGGTGTAACTCTTGACGGGAAACTTCAATGGACCAAACATATCACGACGCTTGCTGGCAAACTTAGTTCAGCTGCATATGCTATTAGGAAAGTGAGACAGTTAACAGATGTCGAAACGGCTAGGATTGTGTATTTCAGTTATTTTCATAGTATCATGTCTTATGGTATTCTGTTATGGTGGACAGCAGCTGATATACAGACTATATTTATTTTACAAAAACGAGCTATAAGGGCGATTTATCAGCTAGGCTCCAGGACATCTCTCAGGGACAAATTCAAAGAGATTGGTATATTAACAGCTGCATCCCAATTTATATTTAATTGCATAGTTTTCGTTCGTTGCAATATAAATGAATATATCAAACATAGTGATTTGCACAACCGAAATACTAGAAATAAAAATAAACTTGTAATGCCTCGGTACAGGCTAGAGAAGGTTCATGGATCTTTCCTGGGTCTTGGGATACGCTTTTACAACAAAATTCCAGATGGTCTATTGGACTTGCCTATTGAAAAGTTTAAGATGCACATAAAAAATGGCCTCGTTAAAAAAGGATATTATACTGTTAACGATTACTTAAAGGACAAAACGGCTTGGTCATAATTTAATTTAATTTTTTTTATTGTATTGTGTTACATTCTAGTATTTAGCATTTGTTTTTTTTTTAATTCGGCATTTAACACGGGTAGCTTAAGTATGTCATGCTCTCGTTAAACATTCCTGCGGTGGTGTCGTGTGAGTCGGGTCGTTACGTTCCCTAAAATATGGTTGAGCGAAGCGATGGCTGGCTCATGCGTCATGCTCGTGAACGGGTGCTGCCAGTGGGGTGGGTCTGCTCATGTCTACTTGTGTTAAAGGTGTTCGGGATATGGTTAATAATAGTATTATATTGATTTATGAGCGAGCTGGTGTGTCTCATAGTAATTTTGGTATCCGTGTCTTACAGTAACAGCAATTTTTCTAATAATTGTTTTATTTATTCAAAAATTCCTTTTATTTGTTAATACTTATAAATTTGAATATACAGCGCAGCTTGCAGTTTCCTTTTCATTAATCCTATCGTATAATAATACAATGTGAATAAGATTAAGATTAGTGTGTCCATTAAACTATTTGATTCCTTGTTTAGTTGAAAATTGTTTACTGTTTTAGGTAATAAGCAAAATTGTACTTAATTTAAGCGGCATTCTGTATTGTGATGGAAAGTAACCTTACTATTATGTGAAGGTCACTTTTCAAATTTGACGACTCTGTATAAGTTAAAACAGGGAGAAAAAAATAGCCCTTGGCGAGTTTCTTGCCGGTTCTTCTCGCTACAAGGTCTCCTGCCGTAGGATTTGCGAACCGATGGCGTAGCTTCATTGACGTTCATAAGTGTTGTTAAACAAACCTAAATTGAATAAACGATATTGAATTTTGAATTTTGAATTTTTATGAAAACTTTCTCATTTCTGGACTTAGGAGTATGGAAATTGGTATGAAAGATACTAGGTCATGATTAAAAATGATCTGCGTAGGCAAAATAAAAAAAACCCCTAATAGGGTAGACAGGGGGGGCTAATGTTTGTATATGGTGGGTGGGGAGGTATTAAACATACGGAGTTTGGATGTTTATGGCTCAATCACAAGTAAACGGCTAAATCGATCGGGATAATTGAACTCTGGCCGGGAAAATTTCATACGGTTTTTTTAACTCGGGAAATTACAGTTCCCGTGGGATACAGTTTTTTTTTGTTCACTTTATATAATGAAGCATGGGTCCCATGACAGCTCATTTTCGTGTAAAGCAAAAAATTCTTTATGCATTGGAATAAAACTCAAGAAAATCAGACATATTACACATTTTTTAGCAATGTATTGACTTTATTTTTTGCATTTTGGTAGTTCAACAGTAGGAGAATGTCCGAATATTGTTCCTACGATAGTAGCTCCTGTTTGACTAGGTATCGTTACCTTCTTATGCCTAAACCACGGGTAGTGTGCTCGGCCTACGATCGATGAGGTTATGTGACTTTTGCAATGGTCTATCACGGGATTGCTGTTAAAAAATATATCGTGCTTCGGATGACACGATAAGCCGATGCTTCTGGCTGCATTTGGATTGGTTAGTACACCATAACTTCAATGGGCCCGTGTGGAAGGCCATGGCCCATTCTCCTTATCCATCTATATGAAGGCCTGTGCCCCAGCAGCGGGGACATTAAAATAGATTGATGATGGTACTGATGAGACCTTAGAGAATGCCTATCTACCTATATACTTTTTGACACAAAATTTTGCGATGTAGTACTCGCGGACGTAGTCGCGACCGGCCATTCATATTCCTATTTCTACTATCCCCACTATTATAATAAATGCGAAATTGTATATGCTCACATCAAAACGGCTGAACCAATTTTAATGAAATTTGGAATGGAGATAGTTTGAGACAGTGCTTCCGGGTGCTCCTACTAATTACTCCTACTGATAGGAGCACTGGGACACCCATGTCCTGATGCTAAGGACATAGGCAAATTGTAACCGCGGGAATAAGGCTCATTCCCATGGTAAAATAAGTTTTAGCTCGGGCAAAGCTGTAGAATGGAATTGGTATTTAAGGCGATAGTTTGAGAGTTTGTTCATGGGAAGGATGATATTCAGAATAGAGACAGTTTAAGGCCCTGGAAAGGATATATTTTACTTTTTACCGCGGGAAATCTCATTGTATGGAAAAATCACTTTAAAGCGCAGGCTAATTTGGGGACAAAAATTGGTATTTAAGTAAATAATTTGAGACCCTGGCAAGGATTATTATAATAAGCTACATACTTTTTACCACAGGATAGTATTATATTCCCACGGGAAAATCAATAAGTAGATATTATTTGTTTGTCCGTCTTTCACGTCCAAAACGGAGTAATAGATCAATGTGATTTTTGGTACGGGAGTAGATTGGGAGCTGGAGAATGACATAGTTTATCCCGGAAAATATTACATTCCATCAGGATAATGTCGTGGAGTACACGCGGGTGAAGCCGCGGGCGGAAAGCTAGTATCTATATAAATGTTCATCGCGCGAAATTCGATGATCAAGCTCTTAATATCGTTCTTTTTGTTCAAATTTTTTTGAATGAATAATTGTTTTGGTATGTAATTACACTATTTACTTATGCAATAGCTTTACCGCGGCAGTCCCCGAGTGCCACACGCGTTTTTTTATTTGTTTATTTCATTATGTTTCATATTTATATAAGAAGGCATCTATCCTCTACGATACGGATACTTGCCTCGTTTTTGATCGGGATAGATGCCCTTAAAGGCGTCTATCCCTAAACCAAGCCACTTATTCCTTACTAACGCATACTTCTATTATGATTATTTTTCTTTCATTTCAGTACCAAAATGCTCCGAAAATATAAAAGATGGTCCGGGTCCAACCACGTAATATTAATTAATCAAAAAAAATACTTGGATGCGGCGTTATTAGATTTGGAACGAAATAATTTAAAATGGCATCTATCCTGAAGATATTCCTTTATTTCGTTTGTACAACAAAATTTGGGAGGATAGGCGCCATTGGAGGATTTCTTTGATAATGGAGTGTTTTGATTATCGTTATGATTTCTTTGGCACAGCATACCATAAAGTTTAAGCAAATTTAAAAACGATAGATTTTGTTATAAAATGACACGAATAACAGTAAATACGTAGCTTTTTGTACCGTGGCATCTATCCTGTAACGCAGAATGTAGGTCAATGACTCATTTAGAATGAAATAATGTTTTACAATATATTTTATTTCCTTTCTAAATTATGTTTTTGAATTAATATTCTCAAATTCAAATATATTTCTCACAGGGGCAACTATCCGTCTGCCCTATTTGACTAGTGAGGCGACAATCCGTAGTGCGGCAAGTATCCTCTAAAAATTAGAGGTCTGCAAAAATCAGAGTAGCTCATACTCTAACTACAATAATCCAATATCTGTTAAACGATTTTATAGATGACAGATTGTAGTTTATGTATTCATAAGTAGTTTGTTGATTTTGCACATGTTAAGTAAGTAGTGCGGCAATTTCAAAAAGTGCGGCATCAATCCGTGACTTACCCTATGCTAAAGTCACTGTGCTGCCACACTGTCACTTATAAAAAAAAAGAAAAAAAAAGTCTTCCCGCCAATATGGAAGTTTTTATTTTTGCTTTTTTGTAATATTGTTATTTAATTTCCTCACACTCGAAGTGAAAAGCAGAGTGTATAACTTGTACATAAAACCCATTTTACCCTCGAATTGACTATCCACCCTTGCCTGCGGCTCTGGTGGATATATACGTCTCGGGTAAAATGGTACCTTTTGTGCACTTGTTTTACAATCTACTATTAACTATTATGGACTAAAACCAGGTGTCCTAACCTAAATAGAAGGTAATTTAAATAATTAATGTAGATGTGTCTAGTTAAATACAAATTTACCTGAATATTCGCAGAATACAGGATACGGGACTTGCAGCCTTTCTTGCCTCGTCACACGGTGTAAGGAATTTAGTCACTAAAATACTCTCACCTGAGGGTGACAATTTCGAAATTCCGTATGTGACAGAGGCTCTTTCAGAGTGGTCAGTCCTCCATCCGACTCAAACTTTACCCGTGCGGCGGGAGGTTCAGAGGGAGTGGGATGAAATTCGTTGTCGAGCGATTCTTAGCGACCTTGAGGGGAATGCATCTGGGGCTGACTTGGCTCGCATTATAGCGGTTTCTAGGCCGGAGTCAGGGGCTTGGTTACATGCTTTGCCAGCGCCGCAGTTGGGAACGCTACTCGACGACAATACCCTAAGAGTGGCAGCGGCACTAAGATTAGGTTGCAACGTGTGCGAGCCCCATCGATGTATTTGTGGCGCATGGGAGCAAATGGTCATCATGGACTTAGCTTCATACGGTGTGCTGGAAGAATTTCGAGACATCATGAGCTCAATAATATTATCCGGCGGGCTTTAATTTCGGCCAACATGCCTTGCGTTTTGGAGCCACCTGGCCTAAGTCGTACGGACGGTAAAAGACCGGATGGTATGACGTTGGTCCCGTGGCGACAGGGTCGGTGCTTGTTATGGGACGCCACGTGCGTAAGCACATTTACGACATCGTATTTGGAGGGGACTATCCGAGTGGCTGGCTATGCTGCTGATACCGCAGCTAGAAACAAAAAACTAAAATATACTGATCTAGCGAAAAACTATTTGTTCGTGCCATTTGCAGTGGAGACCGGAGGTACGTGGTGCACTGAGGCAAGGCGCTTTGTATCGGAGCTGGGCCGTCTATTACGGGATCAAGGCTACGATTCCCGCTCCGGAGCGTATCTGGTTCAAAGAGTTTCTTTAGCCATACAGCGGGGCAATGCTGCGAGTTTGATGGGGACCTTTGAGCCAGGTACGGCCCGGGGCGGGCTTCTGGATTGATTTAAGTTTAAGTTTAATTATTGCATTGTTTTGGTGTTTGCAAATATACTTTATCTCCTATAGATTGTTTAATGTAATAAATTTGTTGGTTTTGACTTAATTTACCTAATACTTGAACATTTATTCAGTTATTGAGGTGAAGAACTTTCTCAATGCAGATAGATACGAACTTCCTGACCCAGTGTTACTTATTTAAATATTATGTATTATATCGCATAATATTAACTGTTATTTATTATTATAAGTAAGTATTACGAATTACGTAGGCAACTTTTAGGGTTCCGTCTTCCGTAGGTAGTCAACAAGGAACCCTTCTTATAGTCTAGGCAAAATAAGGTTTGGGGTCACATAATGAGTCACACCAATGATTTTTGTTATCAGCATATCTAAAAAATATGTTACTCGAGAAAAAATAATAAGTATGTTTTTATTTTTTTCCTATCTTCAAAAAACGTTTTTGAAAAAAAAAATGTAACCGCCTTCAAAACGGATCTTCAAACAAAAATTAACAAACACTAAAAAACGAAAAAAATAATAAGATTTTCTGAACTGTTTGAAGTCGGTGCCGTCTTATACGTACCTATTGAGGTAATTACGTCTTACACCACACGCTTGGGACCGGGTTTTTTTTTTATGTTAGTTATTTCACTCAGTATATTTCGTTCTTATTCTTTTTGGCTTGGCACCGACTTCAAACAGTTCAGTAAGTACCAAGATAAATTAGAAAAAGTCACGTATCATCGTCCTTTGAATTAAAAAATCTTATTATTTTTTTCGTTTTTTAGTGTTTGTTAATTTTTGTTTGAAGATCCGTTTTGAAGGCGGTTACATGTTTTTTTCAAAAACGTTTTATTTTTCGATTTTTAGTGAAGTAGCTTAAGAAACTACATGGTGATTATGATAAATTGTTGTAAATACCCTATCCGTTACGGAATTCAACTTTCCATCTTTAGCTAGGTACTTAGATAAATTGAAGGAATACAACTGAAGGTCCATTCGTGCATACGGTATTTATTAAACATCATATTATAACTCCTAACTGTTGAGGAGTTTCACCTCTCATCAGCAGCTCACCCTAATAACCTGAAGCTGGCCATTGACGGTCAAATTTTCCTAAAACTGTGGCGTAAAACTCCGGCGTCAATCCAAAATTTGATCGTGAATGTCGAATCGTCACTCCAGAGTTTTAACTGACGACGCGCCACGCAATCGCGTCAGTTCGATCGATCGCTGCGCCGCGCCCGCCCGCGGTGGTGCGTTGGTCGAGCGTGCTGCGGTGGTACTGCGTATAGTTTTTGGTATAAAGGAAGTATGTACATTATTATTATTATTCCCTTTATTACATTTTAAATACTTACAAAATTATATTTCTAAACATTAAATTTTTACAATGTATAACACTAAAAAATATAACATTTAAAAATACAAAAATGCAGTTCCCCAACGGCAGCAAGATCAAGGTCCCGGCTACCGATGGTTAAGGATCCAGAGACAGGAACCTTCTCACTATACGGGCCGTGTCCAGAAGTACTATGCGATTATTATAAGAATAGGACGGGTTGTTGACAAACTTCACTCTGAAAAGATACAGTTCGCAAGAAAGTGCAAAACAAAATGAAAATAGTTTTTATTTTTATTTTGGCAGAAGATGGTTTGGTGATGAATGATTGAATCATTCCCCGTGATACCAATACCCGGCGCACCCTGGTAACAGCTAGATTTTGCCGAATCTAACTTCAATCAACGTGCAGAATCTAGCTGGTCAATCCTTCTACCATGATAGACCAATACAATTTCTCACTAGACCCCAAATTTACCAATTTTATTGTAAAGTTGATTATTAAATTATTTTCATAACTTGAATTCCTGTTTAATTTAAATACTTAAACCAGCAAATAGAATCAAAATTCAATTTATTCTGTGTTATTGAAGCATAGTATTAAAGTACCCCGCAGAACAATGTATGGAAAAATGGTTTCAGTTAAATAACCCAATATAAATTTGATTGAGATTCAAATTACTTACCTGATCATTTTCGTAAAAGCATACTTTCTGATCATGAGTACTTTCCGATAAAATCAAGCTAATGATTTGTATTTATCTGCAAATTATTCATATGTTTTGGTTTGCACGAACATCATTATATTTTATCGTAAGCTATGACATGATCAGCCCCCTGATTCACGATAACTTTCTTTTTTTGCACACCATACTGAAGTGAAGTGAAGTTAGTTTGACAGCACTTTGACAGCTTGACGTCACAACATGGCGGTGTCCCTATCCTATTCTTAAAATAATCGCATAGTACAGTGCCACAACCTTTTCTGTGCCGGTGACAGCGGCGCTACGTACGTTTTTTCTTTTTTTGTAGCAATTTAACCGGCCCTGACTTCTAAGAACTTCAGCCGCCAGCATCGCTATGGTTGGACATCAACTTGACAGCAGAATGACATTAAAAAAAAACACGCTAGTTTCACATTTTGGCCACCGGCACAGCAAAGTTTGTGGCACTGTACTGCCTTCTGCATCTGACTCCCGATCCATCCACCTAACGCAAGCCTCTTAAGGTGTTTATCGAGGCTCTTGGCTATCAGACCATGGGCAGATATGACTATCGGAACAATAATTGCTGAATCAATGTCCCACATATTATTATATCATAATTAGTTAACTTTTTTTAAATACAGAGAGAGAGCGCACAGAGTATATTACTTCGTATTGTACCACAAGCGCCATGTACCCTTAGCACGAACATCAATCGAAAAAACAAAATGAGATTTATCATAGACAAATTAATATCCTTTACGAGTAATTTTGAATAGGAAAAAAAGCGCGGGAAACTTCGAGAAAGGCGGACGTGTTTCTTTTTGGCTTAAAAATTTAAATGATTTATTTGGATAGTGGTTTGTAAATAGTACTTTTAAGTTTGTTATTTAAGTCTATTTTTAGTATATATCTATTAGTTTTTGTGAATAGTACGAGATTAGGTAAGTTTTTATATTGTTTCTATGAACGAGCCCGAAGACCCTGGGGGGTCCGCCCCCCAGGCGTCTCTTTTTGTTACGATTGGCAATGCGTCAGGAATGGATACTGAGGGATCTTTATTCGATACCGATTGCTCGGAATCTAATAAAAATCCACCCAAACGCAAAAGATCATCGGCACGCAAATTGTGCAAACATTGCAATAAAAAAAAGAAAAAAAGCCAACATAAGTTTTCAGAACAAAATCCTCCTACAGAATTCGATTGCCATTGTGATGTTTCAACTTCTAATGAACAATGTTTAACAAATCCACCTGAAATTCAACCTACCCAACCAGTGCCAACACAGAACACAATGCCAAGTATTTTGGTAACACCTGACACCAACCCTCGTACACCCGTGGGTAGGCTCCTTTACCAAACTTCTGACGCGTCTCCTTACGTTGTACACATTCAACGTGAGCAAGTATCTCCCGACGAAAACACCGTTTTGCACCCAGTGGCTTTAGGACGATTTTTAAAGAAATATACTTTCAATAACATTGTGAATGGTAGCTTAAAGAAAATTGGAAGAAATAAAGCTTCTATTTCATTTTCTCAATTTCAAGATGCCAATAACTTTATATCCAGCGATATTTTAAAAACAAATAAATATAGAGCTTTCATCCCAACCCATAACATTACTCGGATGGGTGTGGTACGAGGTGTCCCTGCAGACTGGTCTGAAGAGGATATCATGAATAACATTTCAGTTCCCATAGGTTGTGGTAATATTATTAAAATTAGAAGGTTGAAAAAGAAAATTACTAATAATGGGAAAACTGATTTTACTCCTATAGAAACTTTAGTTTTGACAGGTCCTTCCTAAAAGGATATTTTTATGTTACAATTCTCTTCCAGTCAATTTGTATATATTTCCAACTGTCCAGTGTTATAAATGTTGTCGTTACGGTCACATTAAAACCCAATGCAGATCAGTTACACGATGTTTTAAATGTGGATCAGGACACTCTGGTGAGAGCTGTTCTGTGGACGATGAAGAAATAAGATGCTGTCTATGTAGTGGTGCACATACTGCCATAAATAAAATATGCCCTGAATTTTCTAGGCAAAAAAGCATAAAAGAAAGTATGGCCAAAAGCTGTATATCCTATGCAGAGGCATTAAAACTCCACCCCCCAGTTTATAGACCATATGCAGATGTTTTAGCCTCTTCACCTACTTCACCTAGTTCATCTTCATATTTAACACACCCTTCTAATAATAATCTTTTAAACTCTCCATATGAAGCAGCAATATTTATTAAGCCAAAAACCGCCCATGTTACAAATAAAGGCTATGACAAAACTGCTCATAATTCCTTAATAAATGAGTACAGGATTCCATCAACCTCTAATGGGACTGCTCTAAATAATAGTGACAGTCTCTCCAACATACCAATTAAAGATTTGATAATCGCACTTATAAAAACTTTATCCAACAGCAATCTTATTGCTTCACCGCCCAACGCTGCACCTTCTGATGCTAATTTTATAAATCTTAATCACTTTAATGAACTCTGTAATTCAATGGAATTGCAGAAGCATCAACAGTAAAAAGTCTGACCTAAACCATTTAATCAATAAGTATAATCCTTTTGCCGTCTCGCTTCAAGAAACCTGGCTCCAACCAGGTTTCAACTTTAAACTTTCCGGCTTCTCGTGCATACGAGAAGACAGGCTGACCCCACAGTAGGCTGTGGTGTAGCCTTATTAGTTAAGCAATCTGTATTTTTCCAACATATTCCCATCTCTCAACACCGCAGTGATTACTCTATCATTGCTGCTAATGTAAATAATATTTGTTTTGTTTCTGTATATCGATACCTCTGGGTTCAAAGGTCGTAAAGGACAAAATGCAACTTTACAGGAGAAGCAAAAAACGAAAAAAAAAAATTAATTTGTCTATATATTTTTTATCTTTTGAGCTATTACAATGGAACCTAGGAAGCAATTGCTTATAATTTAGGGTATTTTCTACAACAGTATTGAAAAACTGGCCTAGAGCTATATTTACGAAGATAGGATGTCCTTTACGACCACAAAATCATGATAATGTGTCCTTTACACCATACAAATTCTTATCCTATGCAAGACCTCAACAGCGTAAATTTATTTTACTGCACAAAAGTGTATGTATTTGGTCTTAAAAGATCACCATCTGAGGTATTTAGTAAGATTAAAATAGTAATTAAGCTTAGTTATTAAAAGTATTTATATTGTAATATTGTCTGAAATCTTTTGTTTACCGTTTCATTTTTCTACAAAATAATAATGTCGTGAAATGCTATACAAATAAAATTAAATTTTTTTGGAATCAAAATCGTTTATTTAAAAAAGCACAAAGATATCCACCCTCAAAATATATAACATTATATTATATTTTTATACATTTAAAGTCTGTTTTTTTAGAGTGACATAATAACAGCTTTATATGGCTAATTTAAAATAATTTTGATTATTGTTTTACAATTTTAATGATTCTAGTTCTGCCTATCAGTTTAAATTAGGTACTTAAAAAATTACATAATTTCCAAACAAACTAAAGGAAGGTTTATAGTACGCCGATCCGATCTGATCGGATCGGCGTACTATAAACCTTCCTATAATGTTAAATTACAAAAAATGAAAAATGTCATTATTGTATTTAATAAAAAAAACAGACAACCTTATTATTAAAGTATGTGGAACAAACAAATTTAATTTAAAACTTAAAGGAAAATTAATAAGGAAGAAGAAGAATAGAGCGGATAAATAATAATTAATTTGTACTTTCTCCACATCCGCTCTATTCTTCTTTATTAATTTTCCTAAAGGAAGAAGAAACTAGTGAGAAAGAGGAAACGAAATAAAATTAATTTCTTTGTTAAACATCTTCCTCACTAGTTTCTTCGTCCTCCTTGTCAGTTTCATTCAAATCATCTATCAGATCGGCGTTGCTTGGAAGTTCTTTAAAATCCTTAACAGACTACCTAATTAAAAGTATGTGGAACAAACAAATTAAATTTAAAACTTTAAGGAAAATTAATAAGGAAGAAGAAGAATAGAGCGGATAAATAATAATTAATTTGTACTTTCTCCACATCCGCTCTATTCTTCTTTATTAATTTTCCTAAAGGAAGAAGAAACTAGTGAGGAAGATGAAATGAATTAAAATTAATTCCTTTGTTAAACATCTTCCTTACTAGTTTCTTCGTCCTCCTCGTCAGTTTCATTCAAATCTTCTATCAGATCGGCGTTGCTTGGAAGTTCTTTATAATCCTTATGAAACCTTTTTGGAATTGTTCCATTTTCGCATAAATTTATAAGGTCTTTGTATTTTGCTTTAGCTATGGGTAATCTTCGATTATATAATGGCTTTATATCCATATCTATTACTGTGTCATTTTTAGGCTGGCTTTTCTTTCCTTTTGACGTTCCCTTGCCTTTCCCCTTCCCTTTCCCTTTCCCTTTTCCTTTTCCAGTGGTTTTTTCAGCTAATTTTATAGGATGGCTCTGTGTATCGTCCTCCATTGAATATTTGACAAAGATTTGGTCAATTGTTTTTTTTTTAAAAGTCGCTATTCTGATGTCTTTGAATTTAATATTTTTTAACGTTGTCGCCGTGAATGTATTTGCAGCTACTTCATCGAAGTTTAAAAAATCTGAAAACTCCATGACATTGACTTTATAAGGCCTTGGTCTTTTGCGGGCTGACTCGAAGTACGTCGGCCACTGCGAGGGACTCCATACGATAATTTTCCGTACTTCCCTTTCAATTACAGCATGAACTGTATCTACCGGCATATAAGTATGGCCGGGAAGTAAATAGTTAATTTGAATGACCTTCAATTTATTGCCGACTTCAAAAATGGTTTACAGCTGCCAAAACGGTTTTATTTTTATTTTGACCGCTGCACGAGTCACAGTACATAAGCAGGTGTTTTATGCCTTGTTTGTCCTTTTCTTCAAGATACTTTAATAAACAAGTAGCAATTTCGTTACTTCCTCTCCGGCCGTCGGATTCGCCCCACGTAAAACAATAAACATCTTGTGTGCAACTTTCGTATATGGTAAAATTATACACCGAATATTTACGTGAATAATATAAGAGCATACTTTGCCCATGTGGCGTATTTAAAACTTTTTGTAAGTCGAAACTGCAGACGAGAGTTTCGTTGTTGGGTGATTTTAAAGTTTGATGTATCTTAAACCGTTTATATGTAGCTTTCTTTTCTTTTTGGTGCAAGTTAAATAGCTCTTTATCCTTTTCGCTCATTTCGTCTTTATTATTTTCTGCTTTAACACAAGTTACACATTTATCCTTTTTTGGAATGTGAAAGCTTATATTATACTCATTAAAAATAGTTCGGAATGCGTTCTCACTTAACGCTTCCTGATTCTGTTCAACACAATATTTTAGAAACATTTGATATAAGTTTGATATATTTTTCATTTCCTGAGGAAGATAAGTTCTATTAGTTTTTTTTCTATTATAATGCGACGGCACTGCTGGCAGCTTCTCAATAAAGTTTCTTGCAATACATTTCATTTCTTCAGTGATTTTTATAGATACGTTAGATTTGCGCATATCTTTTTTGGCCATGTCCTCTTCGGCGTTTCTTAAGATGTATACGATGTATTTTTGAGTAATATTTAAGGTATCAATCAAGAACTTTTGGCATACTTGCCGGTAGCCTTCGCCATCATTAATAAAATATTCATACGTTTTATTTCTTCGGCTCAAATCATTCGTCGTTTTTCTTCTCTTTATCGGAGTCCTATGAGCACAGCGCACTATCCAGTCTTTTCGGCGCTGTAAGTCCAGACTCCAAAAATATTCGAATAAAGATGTTCGCCTTACTTCGGAAATGTCAAAGCATCCTCTAGCACACTTACCAGGGCTACAAGGATTACTTTTCATTACTTTTGCGGATATAATTTCATTCTTTCTATTTTCGTAACTTTTCCCTTCATCTCTCAATTTTTTATTTATTTTGCGGTAGTTAATCGGTTTCAGTTTTTTTTTATTTCTGTATTATTATTACTCTCACTTTTTTTCTTTCTTTTCTTCTTTTTCTTTTCGATATTTTGTTCATCATCACTACTCAACTCTGATTCATTACATGACCAAAGGTCTGAGCTACCTCCCGAAAAATCTTGCGTTTCCTCATCAGACATAAAATCAATAAAAGATTTAATTGAGAAATTTCGCCTTTTTCTTTTGGTAGCTATTTTAGAAATGTCGTCATTACTTTTAGGCACCGTAGGTGTGGTTGTGGTTGCGGCTTGCTGGTGAGAAAATTCTGCATGAGTAGTATCCGAGATATTATCTTCAAGTAACTCCAAACAAGGTAGGTCAGTGTTACAAACTTCAGATTTTGAAGGAGAATGTAAGATTGAGACGGAAGCATCTGAGATGTCTTCAAGAGATGGCTGCTGAACTTCTTGAACAGATGGAAGCTGTCTAAAAATAGGAAGAAATTAAAATGTTATAGTATCTAGTAATAAATATTGATCGACATCATATCGTCGTCATGTTGCCAAAACTGGTTAAAAGCAATTGACTAAAATTGCAGTTAACCAGTTTTGGCAGCATGACGACGATATACAAATAATTTGTAGACTTACATTATATTTTTATTCTGCATTACATTAGAATTTGGGCTTGAATGATTACGTTGAGTATCTTCAAGTATCTCTGAACAAGGTAGGTCATTGTCACAAACTTCAGATTTTGAAGGAGAAGGTAAGATTGAGACAGTACAGTAGCATCCGAGATGTCTTCAGGTGTCTCAGATGGCTGCTGATTTTGATCATCAACATCTTGAACAGATGGAAGCTGTCTAAAAATAGGAAGAAATTAAAATTTTATAGTAATCTTGTAACAAATATTGAGCGACATCATATACAAATAATTTGTAGACTTACAGTATATTTTTATTCTGCATTACATTAGAATTTGGGCTTGAATGATTACGTTGAGTATCTTCAAGTATCTCCGAACAAGGTAGGTCATTGTCACAAACTTCAGATTTTGAAGGAGAAGGTAAGATTGAGGCAGTAGCATCCGAGATGTCTTCAGGTGTCTCAGATGGCTGCTGATTTTGATCATCAATATTTTGAACTGATGTGAGCTTTCTAAAAAAATAGGAAGAAATTAAACGTTTAAAGTAGTTTGTAATAAATAAAAATCATCCAAATGACGTCGTCAAGCGCACGTTCATCATGAGAAGAAAACTTTCTTGCGCCCGTCACGCGAAGAGCGCGTACTAGCCACGTACTTGTTCTTTAATCTATTGACTAGGGCCACAACATTCAAATTATTCGCAATATCTGATCACGCGGCGGTGGCTGAGCGACTGCCGCTAAGCCTCCGCGCGGTGGTGGCCGCAAGAAAGTTTTCGCCTCGTCTGCCAGCCGAATTATTATTAACTTACATTATTTTTTTATGCTGGATTACATTAGAATTCGGGCTTGAATTTTTCTGTTTCAACCATTCACTTGACTTTTTCACAATTACAGTTGACAAAACTTTTATCGTCTTGTTAGGGTCACGGTTATTGTTTCTGTCTGAACTTGTTCGATGATTGACAAGGATTTCATTAATTGAAGACGTTGAAGTATTGATATCATTTTCACTACTGGAATTTATGGTCAAATTAGTCAATTTAGGTCGACTCCTTTTATTAAGAGACGTGTCTTCGTCAGTGTCCTCTATTATGTCGCTACTCATACTATGCTTTGTTTTAACTATATCGTGCGGAGAGGTTATTAGAGGGTCGGTTTCTTTTTTATATTTCAGGCTGGTTTTCATCCACCTCTTCTGTAGACGAGATTAACTTAGAAGCTCTGAAAAAAATATTTAAAAAAAACACAGTTTTATAACCACTATGCAGTTTAAAACTTGTGTAAAACGTAATATAATTTCATCCTGGGTAATGATTCTCTAAGAATGTTTCGGAAGTCCACGCAGACGAATTCACGGGCGGAAGCTAGTACTAAATACTTTTCAATGTTCAGTCTTATAAAGAAAAATGCGTAAATAGGTACAAAAAGTTACTGTTATTTTAAATCACGTTTTTAAAACGAACAGAACGGCCTAATAAAAAGTAGGTAGGTACTTACCTATAAAATAACATATTTCGTAAATTACTAATAACCCTACACTTACAGAAGTTTTAAACCTAAAAACAAGGGGCGCATTTTTTTAGATTTATTATCAACTAGTGGCCACCCGCGACTTCGTGTGCGTGGAAAGTTTTTTTATGCTATCCTTCGGGAAAAATACATTTTTTTCGGGATGAAAGGTACCTAGGTAAGAAGGACATACCTTCTCTGTACCCCTAACAACGTGTATGTAAATTTTCATTATGATCGGTTTAATTGTTAAGACGTGAAGGCGTAACAAACAAACGGACTATCGCATTTATAATATCAAGTAAGGATTGTCTTTTGCATGCGTCCTGTGTTCTGTATAAGGTTATAAATATCTACGGAAGAAGTTATTTTATACTTTTTAGTCCGTTTCTATTATGATTTAGTCCAATTTTTTTCAGCTTCATTATCAGATCTAGACATAATCTCCCATTAGAGTACTTGTCAAGACGAATCAAACGAGACCAAACTCGATGGGGTTGAGTGGTTTTAAAATAGAGTTCCTGTGGCCTTGTTCTGGCTCCATTACCAAACCCTGGACACTAATTCCCAACAGAGTAGGTATTTTCCAAGACGAATCAAACGAGCCCAAACTGGATGGAGTTGTATGATTTATTTGGAGTTCTTGTGGCCTTCCGGCTCCATCATCAGACCTTGGAAACCGTCTCCCATCAGAGTATTAGTCAAGCCGAATCAAACGAGTCCAAACTCCATCGGGTTGCATGGCTTTTTTACAGAGTTCCTGTGACCTTCTTGCGGCTCCATTATCAGACCAACAAAGACAAACAAACAAATAAATAAACAAGAAAGCGACCTAATGAAAACGTGGTAAAACAATTTGCTCCTTCTTGGACATAATACTGATTTAGCAATAAAATAGTTACCTGCTATAACGGACCTTACCTATAATAGTATACCTACTATGAAACTAAACTACTTATCTAGTAAGTAGGAACCTAAATAAAAATCCAAGGAATCCAATCTGTTGCTTGGTGGGCATTGTGTTTAGTACCTATTTGAAAAGAAATGTTTATAGGTAGGTATTAATAACCATTGAATTATGTACTTACCTCCGCATATTATTTTGCCGATGATATTCAACTATCGCGGCAAGTTGATTACGGCGTTTTAAGAAAGGTTCCAAGATACTACTGTCTTTGTTATCACTTTTTTCCATCTTTTCACTCATTTAACTCACTAATAATCTAATTAGTTAATAAAAAGCCGCTTACGCACGTACCACCGACCGTTCTTTTGATGTAACAATCTATCTAATGTTGGCATGCCCGTACAAGTAATGCACTAGTCAAAACAGAAACATATTAAAATAAAAACTGTTCAAAGTATTTTGATCTTTACGTTAATGACATAAAGTATTTTTTACATTATTCATTTTCAAAGCGCCTCTGTTTCATAGCAGTAAGTAGTGTACCAATCGCACGGAAATATCCACGAAGAACTAGGTATTTATTGTCTCGCTCTAACTACTATGGTCTACTAAGCGAGTGAGAGAGATGTACAACTTTCATTTGGTAAAATTAGGTATTAAGGGACGTATAGGACGAAGAAAAAGTTACCTTCGATTATTTTAGGTAGTAAAGGACAAGTTTGTTCTCTTTTGAATTTTAGTGATTTGTTTTGAGGGGCGTATAGGACATAAAAAAAGTTACCTTAGATTATTTTGGGTCGTAAAGGACAAGTTTCTTTTCTTTTGAAATATTGGAATAAGATTTAAGGGGCGTATAGGACGTAGAAAAAGTTACCTTAGATTATTTAGGGTCGTAAACGACAAGTTTATTTTCTTTTGAATTATTGGAATTAGTTTTAAGGGGCGAATAGGACGTACAAAAAGTTAGCCCACTTCAGATGATTTTTTTTGGGGTAGTAAAGGCAAAGTAAAGAAAAGTTTGTTTTCTTTTGAATTATTGGAATTGGTTTAAGAAATATTTTTTTTAATATGTTTCTCTTGAAGGGCGTGTAGGACTGAGAAAATCCTTATATTATTAATTCGGGTCCTAAAATACAAGTTTCTTGTTTTCTAAAATATTTTTCTGAGCTTTAATCCCTCAGCGACCAGAGGTCTTTTGTTAAAGATTTTGTCATTTGCGACTGTATCGACCAGATGGCTTTATTAAAGCCATTTTTCCTTCCGTCAATATCAATCAAACTCACGGCCGACTCTATTAACACTGCGGTGCACTTCGGTATTTCATAATTATTAGCTTTCCCTTACTCATTCAAAGCTAGCCTATCTGTTATTATCTTCGGTGGTAATACACTAAAATGTAGATGTTTTTACATTCTAGGGTCCAAGGAGAGGGTTTATGGCACTTTCTTATCTAAACGTTAATTTACGACCTTAGTGAATGTCCATAACTTAAACTAAATGATGTAGTAAAGACAACTGTCTATTTTGTTTTAATATTATAATGGTGTATAGGACAGTTCTTACCGACGATGGCCTTTACTCACATATATTTGATTTATTAACATTTGCAACCTAAGGTCGTATAGGACAATTGGAAATGTATATACATTTTACGCCCTAAAAGCTATTGTTAACTTTTGCTTTACCACCATGGTACTACGTTTTGGTAGTTACATGTCATTTACACCCATCTTTTCACAATAATTCTGTTTAGAATGCCGGAAATCATAGGTCGGAAAGGCATTTTTTTTGCGAATTTCGAGAAACTAATTACACAGATCGATAGAGAATTTAATTCTGAGTAAAACTGTGTAAAAAACTCATTTTCGCCAAAATGTCCTTTACGACCTTTGAACCCAGAGGTATCGATATATACCTATGATATATGATGAATCATCTATGATGAAATTGAAAACATTATTAATTCTCTACCAAAACCTCTTTTGGTAATGGGTGATTTCAATGCCCAACATTATTCTTGGGGTAGCTCTAAATCAAATCATTATGGCAGTAAAATTCTAGAAATGTTGCATAATAACAATTTATGTTTACTTAATACATGGAGGATCACACGTAGGACCAAGCCAGATGAGGATAGGAGTGTTCCTGACTTATCTATTGTGTCCCCTTGCCTTGCTACTTCATTAACATGGACAACAAACAATTCCACATATGGAAGTGACCATTATCCGATTGTAATTACTTTTATAAATAACTCTATAAATCAGCCACAAAATCATCCTCCCCGTCTGAAACATAAATTAGATAAAAATAAATGGAGTGCTTTTAAAACACAAGTTGAACAAGATATAGATTCCCTCCCTCTCATTGATAAAAATAATCTCTCATCTTGTGCAACTGCTCTATCTTCTCTTCTAATTAATACAGCAAATAAAGTTTTTCCAACTAAAACTGGTCATCGCAGTAAAATTCCTTCTCCACCGTGGTGGGATCAGGAATGTACTGCTGTTATTGAAAAAAGGAAAGAGGCTGAATTAAATTATAATCTTTGCTCAACATCCGAAAACTTTAACATATTGTCTGATTTAATTAATAGTACACGGAAACTTTTCAAACAAAAGAAATGGGAAAGCTGGAAGAAATTCTGCACCTCAATTTCTCCTAATACTTCTCCATCGGTTGTTTGGTCTAATATTCGCCGCTTTCGTTCAGCATTTAAAGCGTCCACCCCAAAAAATGTTCCTGAACATTTAACAGAACAATTTCTAGATAGATTAGCTCCCCCATATGTTGCTAATGATAGTTCACTACTGCAGGTTCCTTTCACTTCTACTTCTAATGCTGAAATGACAGGACTCAGTGCTCCTTTTTCATTAGCTGAACTTAAAGGTGTTTTGTCCTATGTCAAGAACTCTGCTCCAGGTTGTGATAGTATTCCGTATTCCTTCCTTAGTAACTTGACTGATAATGGTTTAATGTACCTTTTAAATCTTATCAATACTGTAATGATAACCGGCGATATTCCTCCTACATGGAAACTACAAGAGATCATACCGATCCTTAAACCAACTAAACCGGCTGACAATGCTTCCTCATATCGGCCAATTGCTTTATCTTCAGTTTTGGCAAAAATTGCAGAACATCTGATTAAAATCAGATTAGAGTGGTTCGTTGAAAGTAGAGGACTGTTGAGTGACAGCCAGTTCGGATTTAGAAAAAATAAAAGTACGATGGACAGCATCGGAATTATAACTACTGATATCCGAATAGCTTTTTCTTTACATGAATCTCTCTTGGCAGCCCTCCTTGATATCACGTCCGCCTATGATCATGTAGTTTTAAGTATTCTCCAGAACAAACTTATTAAATTACAGGTGCCTCCAATAATAATTAATTTCATTATTAACATTTTGTCTGAACGAACCATCAGTTTAAATCCAGGTACTGTAAATATGAAGTCACGGTTAGTGTGGAACGGGCTCCCACAAGGTTCCGTGCTAAGCCCACTCTTGTACAATATTTATACCCACGACCTAGAATGTTCCCTTCCCGATAACATTAGCATACTACAGTATGCTGATGATTTGCTAATTTATTGTACAAACAAATCTATTGAAAACTTGTGTAACTCACTTACTCACGCTTTAAATTGTCTCAAAACTTGGCTTGAAAACAATGGTCTAAATCTTTCTATAGCAAAAAGTAATATAGTTCTTTTCTCAAGAATGCGATGCCCTCCACCTATTTCCGTATACTACGATAATGTAATGTTACCAACTGAAAATGAAGTCAAATTTTTAGGTATCATCTTGGATAGTAAACTAACTGCCCTAGCTCATTGTTACTAAGTTGTTGCCAAATGTGAAAGAATCTTAAATATTTTAAGATGTTTATCTGGAGTTTGGTGGGGTTCTCATCCCTCCTCATTGAAACAACTCTATAATTCCTTAGTCAGAAGTATTTTAGATTATGGGACATATTTTCTTGAACCTTGTAGCGCCCTTGGAATACACAAACTGGATATTATACAGTCAAAAGCTCTCCGCATTGTTACTGGGGCCATGAAATCGAGTCCCACGAATGCTTTGCAAGTTGAGTCATCTGATCCTCCTTTAAGACTACGACGCCAATACTTATGTGACAGATATTTATTTCGAGCTTTACAGTTATACAATCACCCACTCTATAATAAATTAAGTAGACTTTTAGAACTCGTGGAATCCTCTTCATACTGGTCTCATAAACAAGTACCATGTCTTATTGTTAGTTTTAGTAAGTTTTGCTCTTTTCAAGCTCCAACGCATAGATCTTCATATCTTCCAATTTTCTCACAAAACTACGAATCGTTAATTCTAATACCTAATATTATCTTCAATTTAGATTTTCATGAAAATGATTGCAATCTAAGGTATAATTTTAATTATCTCTTAGCTGATGAATGGCATGATTATCATCATATCTATTGTGATGCTTCAAAGCTCGATTGTAATAGCCATGTTGGCGTTGGAGTTTTTCATAAACAGTACCAAATTGTTCAAAAAGTAAAACTCCCACCCGAAACTTCAGTATTTACTGGTGCATGCTACGGTCTTTTTAAATCATTAGAGTACGTTTTACTTTATAAATTAAAAAAAGTTATTATTTTCTCTGACTCTAAGAGCGCTCTTGAAGCTTTACAAAAATTCCCCTTTAAAAGTAATATAAGCCATCAAATCATTATAGACTGCCGTTGTTTAGGTACTTCAAAAATGTTCAATGAAAGGTTATGATATATCATTTTCACTTCTCATGCTCGTAAAGTTCGTGTTTATGTTGGGTATAGGCTGCATAAAATCGCTTTTTATGCTCTAGTGCATAAAGTAAAATCTTCGTCTAAGTCTCAGACTTTAAGACAAAGATCGTCAGGTAAACAGCCACACACGCAATTAAACTTCGTAAAATAAACTTATTATTTCATTCTGTTTCTTCAATTTTGTACACAATCCATGTTAAATTACTAAATTAATAAAACTAGGCAAAATTAATGAGTTTTCTAAGAAATAAGTATTTCAAGAGCATTATGGACTACGATCTAATGCTAAAGTCCCTGTGCTACCAATGCCACGTATAAAAAAAGGAAAAAAAGTCTTCCCGCCAATATGGCGAAGTCTTTATTTTTTCTTTTTTGCAATATTGGTATTTATTTTCCTCACACTCTAAGTGAAAAGCAGAGTGTATAACTTGTACATAAAACCCATTTTACCCTCGAATTGACTATCCACCCTCGCCTACGGCTCGGATGGATATATACATCTCGGGTAAAATAGTACGTTTTATGCACTTGTTGTACAATCTACTATTGTATGGGTGCCTAGTCACAGCAATGTTGCTGGTAATGATAAGGCCGACCAACTTGCGAAAGAAGCAATAAATTCTGGAGACCTGTTTCCTTATAAAAATTATTGCCATGATATATGTGCCCAAGCAGGCGTTTCACTCAGAGAATCATGGGAATCCCAATGGCAGATTAGCAGCCAAGTTAAAGGTAGCTTTTATAAACTCATTCAACCAAATTAAGCCATGGTTTAGCAGAATGAAGCTTGGTAAGGTTCCATCCACAATCATAATAAGAATGAGACTGGGTCATACGTGCACTCCTGCCCATCTGGCAAGATTACGAATTGTGCAGAATTCTATTTGCGTGTGTGGCACTGGTGTGGGAGAAGTTAACCATATTTTCTTCTCGTGCCCTCTTTATGATCATACTTTCTTTTATGAATCCCTTATATCCCTCAGAATTCCTCTTCCTACCAGTATTGTAAGTCTTTTATGTACCAATGATATTGATGTATATAAATGTATATCCGATTTTATAACTTCCAATAACATAAGAATTTAAGTTCCTTTTTTTTTATTTATTTTTTATTATATTTACTTATTATTTGTATCCTCTCCACTATCCAAATTTCCAAATTCCGTTTTTGTGATCCTTTTGTTTTATAACGTTTCCCTACCTTTTGTTGTGGCTAATACCCAGACAGGGTGGAGCCAAAAAAAAATAAAAAATTTTGTATAGGAAATATGTACAGCGCCATCTACCGCCCAGAAGCGGGTATTGAAGTTGCGCATTTTAGTAGCAAGTAGTAAGTATCAATAGGCTGTATGACCGTTCCACATGGCCTCACAAGCACAAGCCAATATTAAAAAAAAACGGCGGGAATGATTTTCAGCGGTTGATTTGATATCAATACAGTTTATATTGTGTAATAAATTATCAAAATGAGTTCTGCCAATGAAACATATACAGACATTGTATGTACCTTGTTCGCGCCGCGCTGCGAGCGGCCCCGTTGTCATTGTCAAGGTCACGAGACAATGCGCTCGGCCGGCCGGTGTAGGATCGCCAGTTGGCCGTAAGCAGCCGCGAGACAAGTTCGTGTGTTTCTGTAGCGACGTGCCGCGCAAGTTACCTACCCATATTGGGACCGAGATTCGTTTTGCACCTACTAGGGCTCCGGTCGGGGTACGGACGTGTAACCCGTGTGTGTTCGCTTTGAAAAGCGCCGGGAAAGTTTTAGCGGCCTATTAGGGCATTGTGTAGTTTTAAGAGTGTTAGCTGTAAGAGTATCCCATCGGGGGTTGTGTGGAGATCGTTTTGCCAGGGCGCGCGCGCGCCGGCGAGACAACGTCAGCCCCCCTGGATTACGGACACTATTTTCTAGTAAGGTAGGATTAGTTTAATTTACTTAATTTTGCATGAGAAACCTTCGATTCAATACACTGTGAAACACAGTAGATGTGGTCATCACAATTGTGCGTGATCATATTTTTGGTAGCAGAGCTTAGTTGATATAATTAATTTTCATATTAAAATTAACTACATAAAATTTCATAGTAAAAATAAAAAGCGTACCTAAAAAGAGTACCTAAAAATTATTTTTTTTTGTTGAAATCTCGAGGGTATTTGAAGATCCCGAGACGATTTGAAGTACTAAGAAATTGTTCTAGTAAATTCTCGAAGCGAATGTTTCTCACTTGGTGGATCCGATAATAGATAGACACTTATATAATTGTTGTCACATACTAGTGTTTTGATACGAGTTTACTCGCCTAGATGTGTATATTTTTTTGTGTGTCCGGATTTATTTGACGAATAGTTTCGTTCGAAAGTGTTGTTTATTAGTACCACATACTAGTGTTTGTTCCGAGTCCGCTTGCCTAGTTAAAAAAGTGGAACTAGTTTTAATTATTAGTAGTATTAAATTACGAGTATTATTATTAAAAATAGTTTTGTTTTTGTTTGTTGATAACGGTTTAGTAGTTGATTTACGAGGTTGACTTGGCCGTGCCGTGTATGCCATACCGTTAATCCTATACGTTTTGTTTATACCGTTATATTGTTAGCCCTTGAAATTGGTAAGTTGCTAATAATTTATGAAAATAGTAGGGTCCGTGTATGTCGTCCGAATTTTAATTGTGTTTTATATTATCGTGACGCGACCTATTTCTATTGTTTTTTTTTGTTGCTGTTTACCACCTTTATATTTCTTTGTTTGCTTTGTTTATTAAACGGAATATAAATGGCTCCTACGAATCCGACCGCCGTATCCAGGGCTGGCATCCAAGGAGCTTTGCGTTGGCTTGCTTGTGCGGTCACATTAATAGACCGAGCCGACCGGGTAGGTGCGTTGCTAGCTCGGTATGGCGGGCTGGCAGCTCGGCTGCAAGACCTGGAGCGCCACGCCATGGAGTGTCGCGCGTATTATTTAGAGAACCCCCCAGCTGATGATGCCGTGTCGGAACAGCTGGAGCAGGATGTAGCCCAGGCCTATGAGTTGGCTGACCAGTTCACGGAGGCGGCTGAGAGGGCCCTGGCTGTTCGGAAGGGGGAGCCGGTTTTGAGCGGGGAGGTCAAACCTACCCCGACGGCGTTGCTAGGCCGATTGCCTACATTGGAGATTCCCACCTTTAATGGGGATCTGTCAGCCTGGATGGGCTTCATTAACCTGTTTGACAGCCTAGTGGATTCACGACGGGACTTATCCCCTAGTGAGAAGTTGGCCTATTTGCGCTCCTCCCTGCGAGGAGAGGCCAGCTCGGTAATCCAGCACCTGCTCATCAGCGACGACAACTACCAGGTGGCTCGCCAGCTTCTGGTTAGCAGGTACCAGAATGTCCGGTTACTGGCGGACACCCACGTGGCCACGATTTTGGCCCTCCCGCGAATCACGCGGGTACACCTGTTACGGAGGGAGTTGCTGAACCCGCTACTGTCAGCGGTCAACTCCCTAAGGCGATTGGACCTGCCGGTGGATCAGTGGTCCTTTATACTGCTGCACATAGTCCTCGCCAAATTGCCCGCTGAAATGAAGGGGCGTTTCGAGCAGAGGTACGGAGGCGACAGCGCCTCGTATCTCCCGCCCTTCGCGGACCTCCGTCGTTTTTTGGAGGACGAATGTAGGGTGACGGACCACCTGGAGCCCGCCCCGGTTCCAGGTGTTGGTCGTATGGTGGCGGCGAGGGAACAGCCCCGTCGCCCGACCAACCGGTATGCTGCCTTCCAGCAGTCCCCTCCCCCCGCACCGAGTGAGCGGTGCAGGTATTGCAGGGGAGATAGGCACGTGGTGCACGAATGTGCCAAATTTAGAGGCCTCCGCCCAGAGGGACGGAGGGCCGTTGCGAGACAGCGCCAATGGTGCTATAGGTGTTTGGGGGGACACATGCAGTCGGCGTGTCCCCAGACCGAGGATTGTCGTCTTTGCGGAGGGAGGCATCACCCCCTCCTTTGTTTGGACCGCAAGGACGCCGGGAGCGACCGGGGTTCGAATTCCTCGCGCACGGGCGGGGGCCCGGCAGCCCGGAACCGGTCCCCTAGAGATTCGGCGGGGCTTAGCCCCCCCGTTCAGTCCCCCCCGGAGAGGGGGAACTATAGGAGAGACGCCCCCGCCACGGGCGGGGGTAGGGGGGTACCCCAAGAGTACGCCACGGTGGCGATGGGCACGGGCCCTATTTGCTACTCCCCCCCCCTAATGGAGAGGCCTCGATTGGGGTACTATGTACCGAGGCACGCCCCACACGGGTATTACCCTGCACCTAGGAGTGCTGTTGGTCGGGGCCAGTATGTACCCGATTGGGACCCGCTCGCCCGGTACGAGCGTCCCACATTTGGCGCGCCGACTCAGGCGCGAGGGGGACAAGTACCCCCCCAAAATTTTTAATGGCGCCCCTGTCGGACCCAACCACCCCTCCGGAGCTTGTGCTGTTGCCAACAGCCTCCGTGAATGTTTGGGGACCTAAGGGCAATGTTGTCACGGTGCGTGCCCTTTTGGACTCAGGTGCCCAGGGGTGCATAATGTCCAGGTGGCTTGTCCGACAGCTGGGTCTTTTGCTTGTGCCGCATCACGAAGCGGTACGGGGGGTGGGAGACTCGCGGATCCCTGATCCGATTGGTCGAGTTGAGTTCTCCTTCTCCCCCCACTTCACGCCAAGGCCGAAGATCGGTGCTTCGGCGATAGTTTTTGATAAGGTGGTTGGACCACTCCCGCAAGTGCGAGTGCCGCCATCCACGATTGAGCTGACGTCTGGACTGGCTTTGGCTGATCCTTCCTTCCACCGACCGGGCCCAATACACTTGTTGATTGGTGCGGATGTCCTCGGTCGTGTACTGTGTGGAAGCAAGCGAGTTTTGCAGACAGCCGATCTTGTCGCCTTGTCCTCGTCGCTGGGTCATGTGGTGATGGGAAAGGTACCACAGACACCAGAGACCCCGTCGGTAGACCGCCAGACCATTGTCGGTTCTACTTTGTCCGACGTTCTCCAAAAGTTTTGGGAGGTGGAGGAACCCCCCACTGCCAAGCGGTTGGATCCGTTAGCCGAGGAGTGCGAATTGTTCTACCAGAACAACACTGGGCGCCTCCTCTCGGGTCGCTTGATTACCCGCTTGCCCTTCTTGGCGGTTCGCCCTCCTTTAGGGAGCTCCCGACCGATGGCCGAGAAGAGATTGTTGTCCATGGAGCGTAGGATGGCCAGGGATCCCGCATTCAAGGAGAAGTATATAGACTTCATGCGGGAGTATTTGGACCTTGGGCACATGTCTATCTCGCAGTTGGACTGGCGTAATGTGGAACATTACTTCCTGCCACACCATGCTGTTTTGAAGACTTCCAATGGGAAGATCCGCGTGGTCTTTGATGGTTCGGCGCCCACGTCAACCGGAGTGTCGTTGAATCAGTGTCTGCATGCGGGGCCGAAGTTGCATCACGATGTCTGTGATGTTTTGACCAACTTCCGCCGGCACGCTGTCGTCTTTGTGGCCGATATCCGCATGATGTTCAGACAGACCGTGATTCACCCGGAGGATAGACGATACCAGCTCATCCTTTGGCGTGAGGATCCCCAGGATCCGATGTTGGCTTACGAGCTGAACACCAACACTTATGGTTTGCGGTCGAGCCCCTTTGTGGCGATCCGTTCGCTTTTGGAGCTCGCAGAGCGCGAACGGCTACGCTATCCCCGGGCATCTGCTCTTATTGAGGGGGGGGCCTTATTTGTCGACGATATCTGCACGGGGGCCTCGAGCTTAGATGAGGCTCTCGTCTTACGTGATGAGCTGATTGCGCTCTTGAGGGCTGGTGGCTATGAGTTGCGGAAGTGGCTGTCTAACTCACCGGACCTCTTGGCAGATTTGCCTAAGGACCACCAGCAAGAGCCGCTCCTCTTTGAAAATCCGGAGACTCCAGACATGCTGTCTGTTTTGGGAGTCCAGTATCGACCAGTCCCGGATTTGTTCACATATAGATTGGAACTGCCAGACCCAAAGGTCTGGACTAAACGCACGGTGCTGTCTACTGTAGCCCGTACCTTTGATCCGAACGGTTGGCTCAGCCCTGTAGTGTTTTCGATGAAGTGCTTCCTACAGGAGCTCTGGGCTGCGGAATTGTCATGGGATGAGCCCCTCTCTGGTAGCCTCCTACGAGAGTGGGTGAGGTTCGTGTCATCCCTACCCGACGTCAATCGGGTTTGTATACCGAGGCAAATGCTGCCTTCGGGAAAGTTTAAAGCCTCCCTGCACGGCTTTTGTGACGCGTCCGAAAGCGGATACGCGGCAGCCGTTTACATCCGAACGGTGGATGCAGCAGGCGTTGTCGCCGTACACTTAGTTATGGCCAAGAGTAAGGTCGCCCCCCTTCGGACTAGGCTAACCATTCCGAAGTTGGAGTTGTCCGGCGCCACTCTCTTAGTACGGCTACTCAATCATGTTGCCGACACCTTGGGAAACGGTGTCGACTTGGAGTCGATATTTGCGTGGTCTGACAGCCAGGTCGTCCTTTGTTGGCTGAAGAGTTCAGTCCACACCCTTGAGGTTTTTGTGGCCAACCGGGTCTCACAAATTCAGACTTCAAAGGCCCCGTTGATTTGGCGCCACGTACCGGGCGAATTGAACCCCGCAGATTGTGCCTCCCGCGGCTGCGAGGCGCCTGAGTTAGTGGACCACCACCTATGGTGGAGTCCATCATGGTTGTTACGGCCTGAGCGCTCATGGCCTGCCACCCCGGCTGTGGCCAGAGTCCCAGACCTAGGCATGCGTGTTCACGCCGTGGAGACGGTGGCGGCTCCGCAGATGGAGTTTTTGTTAGACCGCTACAGTTCTCTTGATAAGTTGCTCGGCGTGACTGCTTGGATGAGGCGCTTTGTGCGAAATTGTCGCCAGCCTCAGGAGAAATCGTTGTCTCCGGTCCTCGCCCCACAAGAGCGGCAAGACGCTCTTTTGCATTGGTTGCGAGTGACGCAACAGCGAGAGTTTGAACCGGAGCTGAAAGCCCTGCGCTCAAGTAAGCCCAAGTTGAAGGGACCCTTGGTGCGGTTGAATCCCTTCTTGGACAGTACCGGATTGCTGCGTGTCGGAGGTAGGCTCAGACATGCCAACCTGCCGTACGGATCACGCCACCCTTTGTTGCTCCCCAAGGATGGACCGTTAGTTAGACTGTTGATTACAGACCGACATGTAAAGAATGCTCATGCCGGTTGTAATGCTTTGACCGCGCTCCTCCAACGAGAGTTCTGGATTTTGTCAGCGCGGAGAATAATCCGATCCGTTATTTTTCGTTGTCTCCCGTGTTATCGTTTGCGCGCCGATACGATGCAGCCCCAGATGGGTGATTTGCCTGCCGATCGAGTGAACGAATCGATGCCCTTCTCAGGAGTTGGAACGGATTTTGCGGGGCCATTTACCGTTAAGACATCGCGGCTTCGTAATGCTAGAACGGAAAAGGCTTACTTGTGTGTATTTGTTTGTTTGGCCACTAAAGCGGTCCACCTGGAGGTGGTTAGTGCCCTCACCACAGAAGCCTTTGTAGCCACGTTGAATCGTTTTGTGTCTCGCCGCGGAATGCCGTCGTTAATAAGGTCCGATTGTGGAACCAATTTCAAGGGCACCGATAGGTATTTAAAGGAAGTTTGTGAATTTTTGGATAGGAATAATTTTGAGATCGGATCCACACTCTCTCGCAGAGGGGTACGATGGCAGTACTCCCCGCCATCCTGCCCCCACTGGGGAGGGATTTTTGAAGCAACTGTAAAGGCCGCTAAAACTCACCTTCGTCGCGTTATTGGGGAGACGGTCCTCACGTTTGAGGAACTCGCGACCGTATTTTGTAAGGTTGAGGCGGTCCTCAACTCGCGTCCGTTGTGTCCGTTGTCTTCGGACGCGAATGATTTAGAGGCCCTTACGCCGGGCCATTTTTTGATTGGCAGACCGCTTAACGCCTTGCCGGAATATCCTTATTCCGAAGTGCCCTCCGGACGGCTCTCGCGATTTGAATTGCTCCAGCAGCTTACGCAGAGTTTTTGGCGCCGTTGGCATCTGGAGTATTTGCACATTTTGCAGCAACGCGTTAAGTGGTCGGATAGGACGACCCCACCCAAGACCGGGGACCTCGTGTTGGTAAAGGATCCAAACCTGCCGCCCCTCCGCTGGCGTTTAGGACGCATTGTTCAGCTTCATCCGGGGTCGGATGGTGTGCCCAGGTTTGCCGAGGTCCTGGTGGGGGACTCTGTTTTGAAGCGAGCGATCGCTACCCTCTCTCGCCTGCCCTTAGATTGAGTTGGCGGACAGTTTGCTACTGTCCGGGACGGGGGGATGTTCGCGCCGCGCTGCGAGCGGCCCCGTTGTCATTGTCAAGGTCACGAGACAATGCGCTCGGCCGGCCGGTGTAGGATCGCCAGTTGGCCGTAAGCAGCCGCGAGACAAGTTCGTGTGTTTCTGTAGCGACGTGCCGCGCAAGTTACCTACCCATATTGGGACCGAGATTCGTTTTGCACCTACTAGGGCTCCGGTCGGGGTACGGACGTGTAACCCGTGTGTGTTCGCTTTGAAAAGCGCCGGGAAAGTTTTAGCGGCCTATTAGGGCATTGTGTAGTTTTAAGAGTGTTAGCTGTAAGAGTATCCCATCGGGGGTTGTGTGGAGATCGTTTTGCCAGGGCGCGCGCGCGCCGGCGAGACAACGTCAGCCCCCCTGGATTACGGACACTATTTTCTAGTAAGGTAGGATTAGTTTAATTTACTTAATTTTGCATGAGAAACCTTCGATTCAATACACTGTGAAACACAGTAGATGTGGTCATCACAATTGTGCGTGATCATACCTACTCCACCAAATTTGAGAGCAGAAGCAAAATTAATAACAGAAAACATACTGCCAGCAAAATCAAAAGAAAGATATATGAAAACCTACGATCTGGAAAAGTGAATAAAAGGAGCATACGTTTTTGGAATCTGTGTTGTTGGCGTATTTTAATGATACATCATTAAAATATTATTATGGGCGATTTATACATAAGTGTGCCCGGGAAAACAATAACATTTACATTTAACTAGCCTTCCGCCCGCGGCTTCGCCCGCGTGTACTATACGACGTTATCCCGCGGGAAGGTGATATTTTTCAGGAATAAAAAGTAGCCTATGTCCTTTCTCAGGCTCTAGACTATCTCTGTACCAAAATTCATTCAAATCGGTTCAGTAGTTTAGGTGTGATTGTGTAACACACAGACAGACAGAGACTCATTTATAATATAAAGTAAGGATAATTGCCCGAACGAACATGTGTGATATAAATTTTAATAAATATTATTTAGTTAAACAGTTTTTTTATTTCCTCGCATTTCTTGAGAAAAGCACTATACAAGCCTTGTACGGTAAGCAAATTACCTTGCCTCGAATGATTAAAGCCCTAAGGTAAGTAATTTCTTACTTACCTGTCCTCGGCTGTAATGTACTATTACATTTTTTATATATATTTTATAATATATTCTAAAAATATACAAATATATTTAAATTACAAACAACAATAAATTATGTATTTATGAATAATTCATATTTAATAAATAATTATCTTATTATCGTAGACCTGACATTTAAGAAACAGTAATGTGTGGTATGAAATAACAGATTGCTTCATTTTTAGGAAATTACGCATTTGATATTTATAATATAGTGGCAAATGATTAACATTATATGCGTTGTTATATTTCTTCTTGATAATCTGGAGAGTTAATATGCAAAAGCATAGCCTGAAAACTGCTTATACGTGCTTCGCGTTACGTACGTTACGTACCCTGAGCTTTTCCACTGGCTGAGCTGTCATAAACCCGTTTTTTCCAGTCACGCCGATACGGACAAGCAGCCAGTGGAAACGCACACATGCGCAGCATGCTTGTAGTAGTGTAATCAATGCGCACCGTAATATCACAGTTTAAGCAATCTTTCTATACAGTTGGACGACGCCCTTGAAGTTGGGCGATGCCGACGCCTGTGCCCGTAGTGTAAGTTTTTATGTCAAAAAACGCAAACTATTTCGATTCCGTATTTATGTCAATTTGTATGAAAACTGTATTAGCGCCTCTAGCGGCGAGTAGCGCGCTTTTATAGTTTTCATACAAATTGACATAAATACGGAATCGAAATAGTTTGCGTTTGCTTGACATAAAAACTTACACTAGGGGTAGTATACGAAGTATTTACGTAAGTACGTAAGGGTTGTCACTTTAAAATGTGACGGTGGACCTTTTACGACCCCGGGTGGGTACATTGGTATTGCGATATTAAATTAATAAAATAATTTAATAATGCAAATGGAATGTCAAAATTATTAAAAAATTCAAGATGGCGGCCGACTTTTTTGTTTGTAGGCTGATTACGATGAAACTCGGTTTATGGTACTATTTTGACAAGAAAACAGCAACGCAATGTTAAAAATATAAAGAAATCCAAGATGGCGGCAAACTTTCTTGTTTGTAAGCCGATTTGTTTCTGGTACTATTTTGACAAGAAAACAGCAACGCAGTGTTAAAAATATTAAAAAATCGAAGATCAAGGCAGTGTTAAAAATATTAAAAAATTGAAGATGGCGGCCAACTTTTTTGTTTGCAGGCCGATTTCGATGAAACTCAGTTTCTGGTTCTATTTTGACAAGATAACAGCAACGCAATGTTAAAAATAAAAAGAAATCCAAGATGGTGGCCAACTTTTTTGTTTGTAAGCCGATTTTGATGAAACTTAGTTTCAGGTACCTATTTTGACAAGAAAACAGCAACGCAATGTTAAAAGTATTAAAAAATCCAAGATGGCGGCCAACTTTTTTGTTAGCAGGCCGATTTCAATGAAACTCAGTTTCTGGTTCTATTTTGACAAGAAAACAGCAACGTGTTTAAAATATAAAAATTCAAGATGGCGGCCAAATTTTTTGTTTGTTGGCCGATTTCGGTGAAATTCACTTTCTAGTACTATTTTAACAAGAAAACAGCAACGAAATGTTAAACATGATAAAAATCCAAGATGGCGGCCGACTTTTTTGTTTGTGAGCCGATTTTGATAAAACTTAGTTTCTTGTACTATTTTGACAAGAAAACAGCAACGCAATGTTAAAAGTATAAAAAATCCAAGATGGCGGCCAACTTTTTTGTTTGCTGGCCGATTTCGATTAAATTCAGTTTCTGGTACTATTTTGACAAGAAAACAGCAACGCAATGTTAAAAGTATTAAAAAATCCAAGATGGCGGCCAACTTTTTTGTTAGCAGGCCGATTTCAATGAAACTCAGTTTCTGGTTCTATTTTGACAAGAAAACAGCAACGCAATGTTTAAAATATAAAAATTCAAAGATGGCGGCCAAATTTTTTGTTTGCTGGCCGATTTTGGTGAAATTCAGTTTCTAGTACTATTTTGACAAAAAAACAGCAACGAAATATTAAACATGATAAAAATCCAAGATGGCGGCCGACTTTTTTGATTGTGGGCCGATTTTGATAAAACTCAGTTTCTGGTTCTATTTTGACAAGAAAACAGCAACGCAATGTTAAAAATATAAAAATCAAGATGGCGGCCAACTTTTTTGTAAGCCGATTTTGATGAAACTCAGTTTCTTGTACTATTTTGACAAGAAAACAGCAACGCAATGTTATAAGTATTAAAAAATCCAAGATGGCGGCCAACTTTTTTGTTTGCTGGCCGATTTCGATTAAATTCAGTTTCTGGTACTATTTTGACAAGAGTACAGCAACACAATGTTAAAAATATAAAAATCCAAGATGGCGGCCGACTTTTTTGTTTGTGGGCCGATTTTGATAAAGGCTTTTTTTTATATATATAGTATGGGCTTGCTCTTGGCTTCATACTGAACCTTAGGGTTGAGAAGAAGCCTAAGATGGGGCGAGCTTACCCAGAAGCAGCCTATTCACTCTAGCTTTAAAAATAACAGGGTTGTAGTCATTCGGGAAAAAAATTTAAAAAAAACCGTTCTTAACACAATGTAAAAAAATACAAATGGTCAAGATGGTGGCCGTTTTTTGTTTTTGTTTCTCTCTTTTTGCTTATTAAAATGTAACAGGTTTTTATTTGAAAGCTTGAGACAGAGTCAAGTATCACCATCATCATCATCATGTCAAAAAAAATATTTAATTAATTATTAATTTGCTTTAACACAAGCACAGTAAATTATGACGTAACATCCTTCGTAATTTACTGTGTTTTTGACAGCTGTAAACCCTATTCAAAAACATAAAAAATAAGTAAATAAAATAATAATTGATATTAAGTTACAGAGTTTGAAAATAATGATTGTGACATGGGATGATTTTGATATATAGACGAAGGCGCTTTAAATGTTAAGAAATTTGGATCGGCTTATTTCCAATCTAAATATTTTTCTTTAACAAAACTTCAACCCATCTAAACGTCAGGAGTAGGTCAAATTTACCTTGCAAAATTTCATGGCACACAGACAGACAGATACAATTATTGGTGAAACTAAATAAAACATGTAATATATTTTATTTTGATACTTCTAAAATGCTAACCATAATTATTTATTTTATTATATTTCGCAATACACCAAAATGTACCTGCCACATTTTAATTTTGTTACAACCCTTCCGTAGTTACGGAAATACCCATACAGACGTCGGTATCGCCTAACTTCAAGGGCGTTGGCCTACTATATAAAAAAATTGGTTATACTGTGGTAATTGTAACATTTATGTATCGACCCCCCCCCGCGAATAATCCGGTAATGAGCTATTACGGGGTTTTTCATGTTATGTGTTTTTAGGTATCTAGAAACTAAAATGAATCATGTGATTTTTTTTCAGAATTTTTCTATTGATATTTACAAAGATATGAAAAATTGCGTGTCTGTTCCATTAAAATGCCTTAAAAAGTATTTTGAACGAATAATATTGTTTTAGATCTTTACGAAAAAAAAATACCAAAAGCATTTGACAGTAAACACTTTTACGATATTATTCGGGTAAACAATTTATTACTGTAATTATGTATTAAGTAATACAGGTTTTTTTTATTTGATTGAATCAGGCGTCACTTTGCGGAAGTCCCAAACCATTGTGAAAAACGAAATATATGTACCTAGCTTACTTCCACAAAAACACAACATGCAAAATGCACCGCCCGCCCGCAATAAAATGCACACCACGAAAATACCAGTACACAATACCTACATTTAACAAGACAGCAATACACCTTACACCTTCACCGATTAGACCACTCTACACGTGTTTCGTCCCAACCCGTGGCATCCTCAGAAAATAGTTCGTGCGAAAACCAACACCGAATTGATTCAATCAAATCTAATTGGTCTATTAATATAATTTACCTAATTGTGCCTGTTAAAAAAGTTGCTGGTTAAAGTTCATCGCAGAAGACAGATTACCTCTACACAGTGATTTTTATAAACTTGTCAATCGTGAACTTCAATGGTAATACATTTTACGTCATGTGACATCCAGTAATATTAAAAAAGTAAGTTAATAGGAAAAGAAAACCGATCTCAAACATTAAAATATTTGTTTCCCCTCAACAATGAAGAAACCCAGGTATGCAAAGTGTTTTTCTTAAACACGCTTTCTATCCTTGAACAAATGATTACACACCCTTAGAAAAAATTAAAAGAGATGATAGTTTGATTGATAAAAGAGGAAAATATCTGAATAGACCACATTAGATGAAGATAGATACAGAAGACAGGATAAGAAACTCTATTAGTCTATTACCCAAAGTCGATTCGCATTACACAAGTAAAGAATCTCTCTTTCTGGGGTCAGTCCCTCATGTCTAAGGATCGTGGTCAGCATCAGGGTTCACCGGTTCCGGTCCAGCACCTCTCTTACGACCGTGTGTATGAAGGATGACGAGTCTTTTACTTGATCGGTCTTTTATCTTGTAGGTGAGCGACCGCGCGATCTCTTGCCTTCGATGCTCCCGACTACAATTAGTTGTTTTAGGCTGTCGTCACCTTTGCGTACCGTATGACCGAAATATAAAAGAATGCATTGCTGGAATGTGGTCGATAGGTGAGTTTTAATTTGGAGCTGGGTTCGGTTAGGGTTGATTCATTAGTGCGTTACGCTATCCAAGGTATTCTTAGCATTCGCCTTCAGCACCACATCCTTTACCTTTCGCGGGCCAGAATTGTCCATGTTTCAACTCCATATAATATTAAACGGGTCATAGCATCCTTTGCCATCCCGTACGCCTTTTTATCTCCGGTACACAGCTGCAGTCGTTGCAGATTTGGGAGCCCAGATAAGTGTAGTGGTCGACGATGCCTACGCCAGGAATTTTGCAGGTGACATTTGATAACGTTCCGACTCGATCCTCTATCATCACTTTAGTTATTTTTCTGTTCACTGCGAGACCAACGTTGCCACTCTCCAGCTCGAGTCTATGGAATAGCTCACTCCTATCATCCATAGATAGTACGGTGTCGTCAGCATATCGAAAATTTGAAAGTCTCTTTCCTCCTACAGGGAAACCCTTCTCCCAATCTTCAATGGTCCTCCGTATGATTTGCTCGCCATATTATGTTAAACAGTGCAGGGAACAAGATGCAGCTCTGTCTTACTTCTTGTTTAGTTGTAAACATAATTGAGCAATCAGTAATCCTAACGAAGGAATAGGAATAGAAAATAATTTTAAACTTAAATATAATCTCATTCATTATGTTCTATCTTTAAGCCAAAGTGTATTTTTTTAATGTTAATCATAACAATCATTAATTCATAAACTAACCAAAGTTGTTTCATTTACTAGAATATCATTTATTTCATGACAGGCGAATATTATAGTAATTGGCTTCTACAAATGTACAATAAATAAAACTATTTGCAAGAATAATATCGCAACACGATATTACTGTTTGTAGTCGATAATATAAACTTAAACGAATAATATCGCAACACGATATTACTGTTGCAGACGGCACTAGAAATTTACACGAATATTATCGTAAGAGACACTACTGATCAGAGCTTAACCTATACTAGTATAGTAAAATGCATTTTGTTAATTTGTAACGAATACCTTGGTACTAATTTAGTTTGGTTGAAATAACAAGATAGCTGAAAAAAATAGCTACCATATGTGATATAAAAAGTCTCTGATACTTATTTTTTAGTCGAGTTATTAACAAAAATGCTTCTTTTATTTTTCCTGAACATTTTGACTTTTTCGGTTACCGGATTATTCGCGGGGGGGGTCGGTATATATAATTTAGCGTTGCTGTTGCCTTGTCAAAATAGTACCAAAAATCGAGTTTTATCCAAATCGGTTCGCAAATTAAAAAGTTGGCTGCCACCTTGATTTTTTTATTTTTTCGACATTGCGTTGCTGTTTTCTTTTCAAAATAGAACCAGAAACTAACTTTGATCAAAATCGGCTTACAAACAAAAAAGTTGGCCGCCATCTTGGATTTTTTTATACTTTTAACATTGCGTTGTTGTTTTCTTGTCAAAATAGTACCAGAAACTGAATTTAATCGAAATCGGCCAGCAAACAAAAAATTTGTCCGCCATCTTGGATTTTTATATTTTTAACATTGCGTTGCTGTTTTCTGGTCAAATTAGAACCACAAACTGAGTTTCATTTAAATCAGCCTGCAAACAAAAAAGTCGGCTGCCATCTAGGATTTTTTTATACTTTTAACATTGCGTTGTTGTTTTCTTGTCAAAATAGTTCCAGAAACTGAATTTAATCGAAATCGGCCAGCAAACAAAAAAGTTGGCCGCCATCTTGGATTTTTTAATACTTATAACATTGCGTTGCTGTTTTCTTGTCAAAATAGTACAAGAAACTAAGTTTCATCAAAATCGGCTTACAAAAAAGTTGGCCGCCATCTTGATTTTTATATTTTTAACATTGCGTTGCTGTTTTCTTGTCAAAATAGAACCAGAAACTGAGTTTCATTGAAATCGGTTCACAAACAAAAAAGTTGGCAGCCATCTTGAATTTTTTATACTTTTAACATTGCGTTGTTGTTTTCGTGTCAAAATAGTACCAGAAACTAAATTTCATCAAAATCGGCTTACAAACAAAAAAGTTGGCCACCATCTTGGATTTCTTTTTATTTTTAACATTGCGTTGCTGTTTTCTTGTCAAAATAGAACCAGAATCTGAGTTTCATCGAAATCGGCCTGCAAACAAAAAAGTTGGCCGCCATCTCCAATTTTTTAATATTTTTAACACTGCGTTGATCTTCGATTTTTTAATATTTTTAACACTGCGTTGCTGTTTTCTTGTCAAAATAGTACCAGAAACAAATCGGCTTACAAACAAGAAAGTTTGCCGCCATCTTGGATTTCTTTATATTTTTAACATTGCGTTGCTGTTTTCTTGTCAAAATAGTACCATAAACCGAGTTTCATCGTAATCAGCCTACAAACAAAAAAGTCGGCCGCCATCTTGATTTTTTTATTTTTGACATTGTGTTGTTGTTTTCTTTTCAAAATTGTACCAAAAACCAAGTTTCATCAAAGTCGGCCCGCAAACAAAAAAGGTTGGCCGCCATCTTGGATTTTGGAAATTGCCTTTTTTTTAATAAGCGAGATGAAGATTTGCACGCACTCACTCTACAGTCATGTCGTTTGCACCATAATCTTAATTTTAAAATAAATTATAACGATAAAGACGTGATAGGCCTGGAAGACTTGTCCCGAGTTACTATGAACGGCGTTGTATGTAACTCGGGACAACCACTCCCCCGTCTCACCCCGCAAGCCCCGCACGATTGACCTGTCTAGACGTCTCCGTCGGCCTACTGTATGAAATGTTGCTTATTCTGTGGAAATATGAAGTAAAGTCTCTGTTATATACGTATATTTTTTTTTTCTCTGTGGTTTAAGGCCCTGGGACGGATATAATTTACTTTTTACTGCGGGAAAAATCTCATTCCCATGGGAAAATCACTTTAAGCGCGGGTATATTTGCGGCCAGAAATTGGTATTTGAGTAAATAATTTGAACCCTGGAAAGGATTATAATAGCCTACTTTTACTTTTTAACCAACTTCTAAATCAAAAAGGAGGAGGTTCTCTATTTGTCTGTATGTATGTTTTTTTTTTTTTTTTTTTTTGTGTATGTCCACCGATTACTCGAAGACGGCTGAACCGATTGAAATGGTTAGAACGTTATTACATCATGTTGGTTTCCAAGTTGGTCCCATTTATTGAAATTTTGAAATCGGTTCAGTAGTTTTCAGGAAATCTTGAAAATACTGTTGTTTTCGTTACCACTTTATGTGAATTTAATACGTATCTTTAGGCATAACTCCTTTGTTTATAAACCGATTTAGATGATTCTTGTTTTGTTAATAAATATGTAGTTTAAAAAACTATAAAAACACACTTTTATAGGAACAGACTAAAAGTACAAAATAACCGTCTATTCAGTAACTGAAATTAAAAAGCGTGGTGCGCGTTGTCAATATTAAGTAGGTACTTAGGTACTTGAATGCATGCTTTGCAAAGGGCGCACCACGCTTTTTAATTTCAGTTACTGAATAGACGGTTATTTTGTACTTTTAGTCTGTTCCTATAAAAGTGTGTTTTTATAGTTTTTTAAACTACATATTTATTTTTTACTTTTTAGTTTAACAAATGGCAAGCTATGGATGGGGATGGTAATCGATTTCACAGTCCATTCATGTGTCTGCTTATCCCGTAAACATTATAAGTCAAAGGCGTGATTGTATGTATTTAGTTTTACAAATTTAAGTGGAGTCTATTAGTTACCAGATGCGCGAGCCGAACCCTTAATTCCTCCCTGCTCCATCATCAGACCTTCACCACCAAGTGTAGCGAATAGGTATCATCAGAACGAAACAAATGAGCCCAAACTCAAGGGGTTTCCTAGTGGTCATTAAGGAGTGCCACTGGCTTCCTCCCTGCTCCATCATCCGACCCTCACCACCAAGTGAAGCGAATAGGTCTCATCAGAACAAAACAAATGAGCCCAAACTCGAGTGGTTTCCTAGTGGTCATTAAGGAGTGCCACTGACGTCCTCCTTGCTCCATCATCAGACCCTCACCACCAAGTGTAGCGAATAGGTCACATCAGAACGAAACAAATGAGCCAGAACTCGAAGGGTTTCCTATTGGCCATTAAGGAGTGCCACTGGCTTCCTCCCAGCTTCATCATCAGACCCTCGCCACCAAGTGTAGCGAATAGGTCTCGTTTGAGCAAAACAAATGAGCCCAAACTCGAGGAGTTTTCTTGACGTCATTAAGCAGTTTCACTGGGTCCTCCCAGCTCCATCATCAGACCCTCACCACCAAGTGTAGCGAATAGGTCTCATCAGAATGAAACAAATGAGCCAGAACTCGAGGAGTTTCCTATTGGTCATTAAGGAGTGCCACTGGCTTCCTCCCTGCTCCATCATCAGACCCTCACCAGCAAGTGCAGCTCATAAGTCTCGTCAGAACGAAACAACGGAGCCTAAACTCGAGGGGTTTCCTAGTGGTCATTAAGAAGTGCCACTGACTTCCTCCCTGCTCCATCATCAGACCCTCACCATTGAGTGTAGCGAATAGGTCTCATTAGAACAAAACGAATGAGCCTAAACTCGAGGGGTTTCCTAGCAGCCATTGAAGAGTTCTATTGCCCACCTCTTGACTCCATCATCAGATCAGCTCGATGGTAGCAAATTATTGTATTGTCATCGGATTCATATAGGCTTGCAAAGTTTCAAATCAATACGACACTTAGAAGTAGGTTAAAATTGAATTCCAAGATTTTCTTACATTGTGACTTAGTTACAAGTGAAGCTAATAAAAGCAAAGAATATATACACTTACAGTCGGTGAATGCCTTGGCCTAGGGCTGGCGCAATCTTCATACATTCAAATGGAAACTACTAGGAAGCCAAAAAATGCGAAAGTTGTTAAAATTCAGTCGATAATAATTATTGAGAGGACTAATTTTCATTTGGGCGATTATTGATTCACTCACTCAGTATTTTTGTCGCTAACTTAGTATTTTCTTTGCACGATTTAGTATTTTATTCGGACACATTAACTGTATCCCACTGTTAGTAGCTTACTTTACGTACATAATATATTATTATTATTCCCTTTATTACATTTAAAATACTTACAGAATTATATTTCAATACAATATAAAACATTAAAAAATATAACATTTAAAAGTACAAAAATGCAGTTCCCCAACGGTAGCAAGATCAGGGTCCCGGCTACCGATGGTTAAGGATCCAGAGACAGACACGGGCCGAGTACAGAAGTAGGTACTGCCTTCTGCATCTGACTCCCGATCCATCCACCTAACGCAAGCCTCTTAAGGTGTTTATCGAGGCTCTTAGCTATCAGACCATGGGCAGATATGACTATCGGAACAACAATTGCTGAATCAATGTCCCACATGTCAACAATCTCGTGAGCTAAATCAAGATATTTGTTTTATTTATCTTTTTCAGCTTTCCTAAGGTTGTCGTCAACTTGTCATGTCATGGGGAACAGCGACATAAACAATTATTGCGTGGCGTGCATGTCGATCTATCAATACAATATCAGGCTTTAATAAGCCTGATATTGTTGTATTGTAGCTAATGCTACAATAGTCCTGCCTGTCTGTAATGATAGATCGATCCCAATACAATGTGGCATGGCTATTTTCAAGAACCTGTTCTGGTGCATACTTGTAGTACGGCACCTCGGATGGCACAAGATTATGTTTCAGAACAAGTTGTTGGTGTATTATCCTTGGTTATGTCTATGCAAATACTCGCCGTTTGCGAGACGAGAACAACCGGAGATTATATGTCTAAGGGATTCACCCGGACGATGGCACGCTAGGCAAAATACATCCACTGTGCCATCCCTTAGGATATACTTACATACTACAACCTTATCCATAACTGCACAGACAAAACCTTCGGTTTCACCAAATTGATACTTGTTTACCGAGATATACCTACGTATTCCTGAACATATTGTAATAAAGTATTTTCGACTCGAAATTAGTCATTCGTAATTTGTCGCTAGCTTAGTTAATTTTTCGCAAACAAAATATAACGCTGCTCGGTTTCTTATTTGAGTATTTTATTCAATGTGGTTCAGTAGTTAGTAGAAGTTATTTTGTCGGAAATTTTATTATTTTCCATTTGTATAGATATTTAAATAGGTATCTATAAAACTTGATTGAAAATTGAACGTGTCTTTCATTACCTAAATATTCTTACATAAATTATATAACATCCTACACGTAACCTTCTTTGGCATAAGTCTATATTCCATTTCGCATCAACCCTAGCGTCGGCTAAACGTCACCGGCGCTCGAACTCTCACGGACACGGAGTGTCACCGCTGTGATAAAAGTGTGGTAAAAAGGGGATACATCAAGGTATTTTAACCGACTTCAAAAAAGGAGGTTTTCAGTTTGATCACATACCTATTTACCAGAAAACACGTAAATTGCCTACACGATGCACTAAAAAGAGTGAAGGGTAAGGCTCATATTTTTTGCACTAATCGCACAAAGGAGATCACAACGGAATGTGTCACTACTGAAATTATGTGTTACAACGGAATTTGTAAACCTTTGTACACAAAGACTGTGTTTTTGCATTTTAGAAAGGGGTATTTAGTTCGTGTGTTTATGTTTGTGTTTGTCTTTTTTAGTGTTTTGTTTATTCAGTTTTCGTTATTCTGTGTGTAATAAATTGATAAAATAATTATTATTATTAAATAAAAAATATGAATTTCTGTGCATATTTTTTTATTTTTCCATATTAATAAACTTATTTTTAGCTCTTAGCAAATATCACAAATCAATTAAGATGCTTAAGGTTGTTGCTATCGCTCGGTAAAACTCAAGTCTCAATAAGATGGCGCTACTTACGCAAATTTGGATTTTTTAAATTATATAAGTAAGAAAGTTTTGCATTTTCATACTTTAATATCATCCAGGTATCCATCCAAGTATTAGTTATATGTGCTTAGAGGTCGTAAAAATATGTAGTGATAATAAATGAAATTAATCTTAAATTTAACAATTTACACTTCCCTTTATAATTTCCGTTGTGACACGTCGCACAAATTTGTGTCACTTTGTCGCACAACGGATAGAATTTTTAACACGTCCTAACCTAAAAAAAATCATAACATATACATTAATGAATTAATCCTTCGAAATTTGTCACAATTCATAAAAGGAATTAATGTTTTACTTGATTTTTAACTCCAAATCAAGATAGCTATTCAATTAATGATAATACAAAAGAATAAACCTTACCTTTTCTTAACGACACTCAGCAGGTTCCAGCACTTTTTTCCAAATGACACGATAAAAAAGATGGTGGAATCGTTCAGAAATGTGTCAAGCATGATGGGCCAGTGTTGCCACTTTAAATAAATGAATCTTTATGGTAGATTATTATAAAGTCTGAGAAATATCGCGTCGCACACCTGAAGTATTACAACTGAACAGAATTTGGGACACCTATAAATTTGTGAATAAAAACAATACAACTGATAAATTGTAGCCTATTTTAGTTTTAATTTTGTAGCTATGATCCAATAGAACAAGTTATATGCGAAAATAAAAAGTTATAGTCATAAAAAACTGTAAATACCAATCATTTGAGTCGAGTAAGCCTTTGCGGACATCAACAAATTGTATGGAAGAAAAAAGTAGCCCTTTTTTGACATTAATGTATTAAATGTAAACAATAGGAATATATTTATAAAAAAAATAAACATAATAAAGAAATATACGTCCTTTTGTGTGTTTTTATTAAAAGTGGAATGAAAATAAAAATGAAAATTATTTTTATATTCAAACTCTTGGGACAGCAAATTTTTACAAAATGTGCAAAAACTATGAGCTTTACCCTGAAATAAAAATTATTTTTATAAAAAAATTAAACCGCCTTCAAAAAAACCACATTAAAAAAGTAAGAAATAATTCCTCACCAAATAAATAACGTAAGTACTTTGAAGTCGGGCGGGTTTTAACAAAAACAACAAAAAATTGTACATGTTTCACGCCCGACTTCAAAGTACTTACGTTATTTATTTGGTGAGGAATTATTTCTTACTTTTTTGATGTGGTTTTTTTGAAGGCGGTTTTTACCACAGGAATTATTGCGACGTACAAAAAGAATGCAATTTAATATAAATTGAGATGCAGCTGTCAGTATACTTATTTCCTTGAACTTGTCTCTAAGCGAAGTTTTGGAGCCTAGTTGATAGATGGCCCTGATTGCTCGTTTTTGCAAGATGAATATAGCATTACTGCCAGCCGCTAATCCCCACAAAAGAATGCCATATGACATGATGCTATGGAAATAACTAAAGTACACAGTTCTAGCAGTATCAACATCAGTTAGCTGTCGTACTTTTGTAATAGCGTTGGAAGCAGAACTAAGCTTACCAGCTAATGTTGCGATACGCGCATTTTTTCATTGAAGTTTCGAGTCTAAAGTTACACCCAGAAAGATCGTTGATTCTACTAAATCCAGTATTTCGTTGTTGATTACAATTTCCACAGATACCGTCTGTACATTTGGCAAAAAAAGAACGCACTTTGTTTTTTTTGCATTAAGCTCCAAATTATTGAAATTAAACCAACCGAGTACTTGTGACAGTGCTTTGTTTACATCGTCAAAATTGTTTTTGTTTCTTCTGTCTATGTTAAATATTAAAGAAGTATCATCTGCAAACAATACAATATCACAGAAGTTTTTGGCAAAGAAAGGCAAATCATTAACATAAACCAAAAATAGAAAAGGGCCTAAAATAGAGCCTTGAGGTACGCCTAGTTTAATCTGTTAGCTGTTTGATTTCACTCCATTAATATCAACTGTCTGAGTTCTGGGACTGAGATACGACAGTATTAGTTTCTGGGCATTATATTTTACACCGTAATGCTTTAGCTTCAACAGCAGCGTCTGGTGATCAACACAATCAAAAGCCTTGGATAAGTCGCAAAATATTCCAAGAGCATTTTGCGACGTTTCCTAGGCATTAAACACATACTTTAAAAGTGCAACCCCAGCATCCGTGGTTGACTGACCCTTTGTAAATCCGAATTGTTTGCTATGCATGAGATTCGCTCTAGAATTATTTTTTCAAATATTTTGCTTAAGGTGGGTAATATTGATGGCGGTCTATAATTGCTTGGGTTTTCTTTGTTTCCTGATTTAAATAAAGGTATTACTTTGCTAAATTTCATTAAATCAGAAAAAAAAATCCTTGAGCGATACACTGACTAAATATAATAGCAAGATAAGGGGCAATAGCGTGAATAATGTTTTTAAGTATAGTAACAGATATGCCCCATAAATCAGTGGTAGTGTTAATTTTAAGTAAGAATTAAATGTTTTGATTATATCGCTAGAATTAATATCTTTAAAATTAAATCATGAACTACAGTCAGATAGTCATGTTTTTCAAACGAGCAAACGATTTAATACTAGCTTCCCGATGAGCTAGACGCTAGATTGAAACTTTAAACATAGGTCAGAACTGGATGACAATGCAATATTACGGTGTCATTGAGCTGATCTGATGATGGAGTCGGAAGAACGCCACAGGAACTCCATGATGAAACCGTGCTACCCCATCGTGTTTTGGGCTCGTTAGAATTGTCCTGTCACGTACTCTGTGGGGAGACAAGGTTCAGGGTCTGATGATGAAGCCGGAAGGACATGCCATAAGAACTCAATATTGAAACCATGCCACCCCATCGAGTTTGGGCTCGTTTGAATCGTCTTGACGATTAGGTACTCTATTGGAAAATATTTCTAGTCTGTTTTAAAAAAGTGGTTTTAAAAATTAACTTTTAAAAGAAGAGATTATTTTAATATACTTATGTACTTTTTATATCTCGATGATTTGAAATAACCATCAATTCTAAAAAGGCTTTACATTCATACAGAGCAAACATTTACTACTAAACTAACTGATCACATCACAGACTATAAATAAACTAACCATCATTACAGTAGGTAGGTAGGTACCTAACCTAGGTAGACAATGTTATTGATAAGTGTTTAATGTTCAGTAATTTTATTATCTTCGTATGCGTTAATTTTATATTTCCTCGTCAGTATCACATAAACCTTCCTGTATATTATGGATGGACGTTAAACAGATACCTTCATTATAGGTAGGTACGTTTTATATTTATCTTCTAGTCCTAAACACGGTAACAGCCCCCGCCGCGTCCAAATTCGGCATGCGCCGGTAACCTTGTCGGCCGTTCGTCGGTCATGGTCGGACTGAAATCTTCATGAAGAAATTGTAAACAAACATTTTAAAGGGTTTTGTTTTTTTTTGTTTCTGCCTAAGTTTTAAAGGTTTATGTAAGAGGAACGATCAAGCATTTGAGCACCCGGTGTAGAGTGCGCGGCACGTATTTGCGTCGATTCACGTCCCCCGCAACTTGATTACGTACAAGACGGACGGACCGAGGGAGGGAAGGCACTGGCTGTGGCTGGAGCCGCCGCCGCGACTAGTAGTAGTCACTCCTCCTCCGTGGCGTAAACCCGCGTATCTCGTGAACTCTCGTGACACGGAACCATTTTTTGGCGCGAACCACCGGAATGGCTGCCACAGAGGAATTAACCGGTATCCTTTCGAGGAGACAAGAAATCAACGACAAACTAGAGGAAGGAGTCGAGGTTAAACCCCAATATAGATTCGTGAACGTTTATACGGAGTTCCACGAGTTCTCAAGGAAGGAAATAAAACAATACGAGGAGACCTTTAACAAGTGAGTGATTATTTGTTTAGTAAGTTAATGTAGGTATATAAAAAAAAAACTTATATGTAATTTTGATATAATTATCTAGGTATGTAGTTCGGTAAACTTCGGTTTACTTAATATTTTAGGCATATTAAATGTGACTGCCTGTTACTCTTAGTAGGTAGTTGTTTAAACGATAAGGGGCTAAGCTAAACGTTACAAAAGTCAATAAAATTACAGATAACTATCTGGCAGGTGAAGAAGAAAGATAATAAGAATAAAGTCAGTACAGTAGGCGTAAATGTAGTAATTTTATTCACTAAAATGTATGCCACTTTTGCTTGCTAGCGAGCAATTAACGTAGCCCTGGCGATTTTAAATGAAGGTAGGTACCTACCTACAGTCAGTAGTCATTAGTGAAAGTGTCGCAAATTACCCAATTCATGGTAAAATGTAACGTAAGTACCTAATTAAATTTTATCACAAGTGGATACTATTTATTAGGTGAAATGACAACATCGCGTCGTCGTGGGAGACAAAAATGAATAGCAACACGACACGCTATGAATAACTTTTAACTTTCCTGATCATAATACCGAGTTAAAATACAAATTCACACGATACTTTATGGTGATGAGTTTGTTCACTTTAGATATTTCATAACAACAGTTTTTTCTTATGCTTATTTTAAAGTGATCGAACGAAACGCAATTAACTTGAAGCACTGCATTGGATTTACCTACTTAAAAAAATATTACGGTAAGTATCTTTTGTTTGATATGATTCGAGTGAAAAAAATATGCAAAAATTACGTTCACTATAAGTTAACAAAAATCGTGAAAATAGACAACATACTTAGGTAATGATTAATTCTAAATAAAGATTAAACAGTATGAGTAATGAGTGTAGAGCTACCTACGTGAAAACCTGAAAGCCTTCAAAAAATTATGATTTTCATACTGAAGATAAGTGTTAAAGTTCAGATGAGATATGGATATCATTAACATGATTAAGATGACACAAGGAAAACAACTATCTAACAATATATCAATGCTAACAATGCTTATTTTATTTCAGTCGAACAACAATGCTATCGCAAGGACAACAAAATACATAGGTACAGTGTTATATTGTGCGCAATCAATAGATCGAATCGATTGTCTGCTGTGAATAAACAAAATAGATAAACATTCCCACTTACATTTCATCTGAGCATTGTAGCAAAAAATATAAGTACTTAGGTACATACTGTATAGCCCAGTCAATATCGACATCGAACATCGCAAACGCGCATGTAGGTATCTACGATTTTTTTATATGTTGTTAGGTCCCTTGAGAGTAGTTTACACCCAAGTTTGCAACCCTGAAAACCCTGTGCTACCCCCATGGTGCTCGAAAAACTGCGATATTTTGGCACTTGTTTCAGTTTTTTCAAAAAAACTACCCGAAGGAAACGTTTTTGAAGTATGGTTGCTTCATAATTTAATAAAGCTAACTAAATTTACTACAATTCTCTTGGTCCATTGTTTGCAGAGATACAGCTAGTCAAAGGTTTAGTACAGCTACAGCTAGTCAAAGGTTTATGGTCTGAAAACAAATAAACGTAAACACTGAGTACTTAGGTAAATGACTGCGTTTTAACGTAAACATAAAAAAACCAACTTAAACAAATCTAAACTATAAAATAACACTAACTTACACGGTCGACTTTCGCCCTCTGGTCTCATCCAGTCTAGATCAGATCAGTGGGGGAGGCGGGTCGGCATATGATATTGGGTCGTCCACATTATAATTTGTGATTCTCGTCCTCCTCCTCCAGGACGATAGGGATGGCGTTGTTGCAATTTCGACCGTGGCAAAAGGAACATACTTGAGCCCGGCCTTTCTACAAATGCACGAGCACGACCCTAAGCATTTTGCAATGGTGTCTTGCAAATGCAATTGCTATTTCGCATTTGCAAGCCACCATTTAAAGCAACTTTTCAAACTAAAACAAGTGACAGAATTTCACAGTTTGCCGAACACTGCGGGAGAATTGCCCATCTTTGACTTGCTCTATCTTCGCAACCAATAGACATAGCGTGCTCAAGTTTCACTCAAATTGTAGCAAATTTAGTTAACTTTATTATAGTGCCGAACAAAGATACATACTAGAAAAACGCTTCCTTAGGGTAGTTTTTTCGAAAAAACTGAAACAAGGGGCAGTTTTTCGAGCACCATGGGGGTAGCACAGGGTTTTCAGGGTTGCAAACTTCAAGGGACCCAAGAACATATAAAAAAATCGTAGTTACATGCGCGTTTGCGATGTTTGTCCTTTTTTGTGTCGATATTGACTGGATTGACTTCTGTCTGTGGCACAGACAGTCTTGTTTGGGAAAGCTTATTGTGACAAAGTTCTGCTGTTTATAATAATATATTATTATTATTGTTGCTTGCGTGACTGTAAATAGGTCACGTGTAATATGTGTAATACGTGTAATATAATAGGCACATAAAGATAATATTATAAAATAGTGTATCATTTCCTTTCTCTTTTGTTAGTTAGGTAAGTACTTACTTAATTTAATTACTGTTCTCTAAATTAAGTTTCGCTTGATATATTTTTTGACTTGCAGTAAAAGGAAACAGTATTTTCAAACTTATAAAAAGTTATTAACTTATTTCTCATCAAAAATAAATGATTCGTATAAAACGAAATAAAAAAAAACAAAACAGTGAATTCTCACGATGCACAGAGACAGCATTATACCACAGTCTATATATTTCCCTTCTATACGATGTTAATTTTGCAACTTCTATCAACAATAGGTAGGTACACACGGCGGCACATCAGACTATACATGTTGACCTTGAGACCGCCTTTATGCCCTACGTAATAAAAGCTGTTATCGCAGTTCAACTGTTTAACTTGATGTGCTGTCGAGTGTACCACTAGATAACGCCTCACAAACTAAATCAAAAATCAAATTGGTTACTGGTTGGACATACTTTTTTTTTTAAATGTTTTTAGTGCGCTCTTATTCGATCGGCCGTTTTGACACTCCAACCGGTTATCTAGTGGTAAGTAAATAGTAACGGGTTGATCGAAGATTATGCAATGTGTATGCAAGGATATTTTTTAGCGCGGCGGGCGGTATCGGCCGGCATTGGCATGGGCACTGAAAAACAAGGGTTGCTAAAACCATTGAGTTATAATAATAGGTCTTTACATATGAAATTGCCGTTTTTTTCTTTTGTACATATAACTTAACAACTTTTATAATATTAGAAATATATAATTTCTTTAATATTGCGTTACATTAAGACCCTATCGAGCAACTTTTGATAATTTAATAACCACGATATTTGATTATTTACATTGAAAAAACTTATTCCGTAAGTTACGACTATTTTTGTTTCCAGAATTTCGTACTTTATTAGTTGTAACTTAGTGAAAAAAAATTTTTTTTCTCTTAACGAATGTGTCATTTAGTAGTTAAAATGTCCATAAATACGTGTGTAAAATTTTGTAAATTTACATAATATTAGTTGTTAAATAATAACAAAAACGTTAGTATGGAAAAAAAATAATTACAGAAATCTCCATACAAAACGGCAATTTCATAGGTAAAGACCTATTATAATGTACTAAACTCAATGGCTAAAACAAATAACATTTTTGTGTGTGTTGTGTTGTGTCCTACGTGTACATACATACAACATAGGTACACAGGCGTACCTACGCCTAAATTAAAATTTATTTCTTTTAATAGGTATTTCTTGGATATTCAATAAAGAAGAGATATCTAATTTTCGTTGTTTACAGTCGCCTAATGAATTTCATCAAATTGCGTCTTTGTTTTTGTGATGAACATCAAATTGTCACGGTAGAAAAAATCAATTTCAAAGAAAATAACAAAACAGGTGACAAATGACAATCAACCGACACACCCTATCTGTACCATACCATCACGCTATTATTGGTCATACATTGATTTGCTTACTTTCCGTGCGAAATAACCTAAAATCACCTTAGTCACCTTTACGACAAACACGTAAATTAATGTGTAATAATGATTCATAGCTGGCTGACTCGTTTATAACAACTTGATAATAATGCGTGAAGAAGTAGGCTTATGTACCTATCATAATACTTCCGGTATGCAGGTATTACATTTTGCCATTTTAGAAAAGCCATGATATCAATTACTTGAATGACTGTAAAATTAGCATTATACAGGGCGTCCCAAAACTATGTCACATGGAGGGAAAGTACCTTAAATACTGAAGATATAAAATTTTACTGAAAGGAGACTTCATTTTTATTTTAAAAAGAAAACGAACTGCATTCAAAGAATTTCAAATATTCGCCTGTCTGAACTGGGAATCGAACCCGCCGAATGTAAAAAAAATATATTTCTTTAATTTTATTATACCGATCGAAAGGCTCGATTATACCTAAACATTTCTTCTAAGTAACATAGCATTCTAAATAATAGAAAGATTACAAAATTTAACATTTAATGTTGAATAACAAGTTTGTGCAGCGTTATCCCTTTCTGTGACTGTCGTGCTCAAAACTCTAACATTTAAATGTATTACTAATGAGTGAAGATTGGAGCAATTATACCTAATTTCCTCATTAGTCTTTGATAATGTGATAAGTAACATAACCTCGATTGGTTTAAAAAAGTTTAAATAATTTGGTGCGGGTTCGATTCTCGGTTTGGACGTGCTATTATTTAAAAAAAAATTAATTCAGTTCGTATTGTTATTGAAATTAAAATAAAGTCCTATTTCAATAAAATTTTCTATCTACAGTATTTGGTGCGCTAATGCCACCATGTGGCATAGTATGCCGAATAGTGGAATAGACCGCACCAAATTATTCAAACATTTTTAAACCAATCGAGCTAGTGTAATTAAACACATTATGACTTTATCAAATACTTATGATAGGGAAATTACGTATAATTAATTACTCCTATCTTCACTCATTAGTAATACATTGGAATGTTAAAGTTTTGAGCACGACATCGACAGTCACAGAAAAGGATATCCATAACGCTGCACAAACTTGTTATTCAACATTAAATGTTAAATTTCGCCGTCTTCCTTTAATTTAAGATACTATGTTACTTAGAAGAAATGCTTAGGTATAATCGAGCCTTTTGATTGGTACAATAAAATTCGAGAAATATTTTTTTTTACATTCAGCGGGTTCGATTCCCAGTTCAGACAGGCGATTATTTAAAATTCTTTGAATGCTGTTTGTTTTCTTTTTAAAATAAAAATGAAGTCTCCTTTCAGTAAAATTTTATATCTTCAGTATTTAAGGTACTTTCCCTCCATGTGACATAGTTTTGGGACGCCCTGTATACTTACTCGTATCTATAGTGACTACCTATAGATCGAGTGTAATGCCGATATTACACGGTTCAACCAAATCGATTCACTCTGGTTGAAAGGCGCAGAAGTGAAAGATGCTGTTTACACGTAGGTATCTTAAAAGTGAACTATCAAAATTATAAAGAGAAAATTGAAATTTTCTACCAATCAGGTAGCAGTAGCACATTGAGAATGATTCCATAAGTGTTAACATAAATGTGTAATGGTGATCATCCGGTTTTTTTACAATCTTTCTTTCCCTTTACGTAGATATTTTAACACAAACGCAAAGTGTCTTGTCTTGTCGTATTTGGCAAATTATAAACTACCTACTTAATAATTAATATGAAGAGTATGTTTGAACCACATAAAACTTGTCTAATGTGCAACAGTCAGTACGAAAATTCTTGGAAAATTCGGCTGGTTTTTGCAGAATCTAACTCCTGAGGATGCTTTGAGGATGCCCCGGGTTGTGACGAAAGTGCGAAACACGTGTAGAGTAGGTATATTGAGTTATAATTCTTTTAACTCAATGGTAGAGTAGTATAGTAGTAATTGGTGAAGGTGCAAGGTGTGTGTGACGTGTGTTGCTGTCTTGCTAAATGCAGGTATCGTGCATGCACTGATATTTTCGTGGTGGGTGTGCATGTGAATTTTTTTGCGGGCGGTCCGGGCGGCGGGCGGTGCATCTTGCATATTTATTGTGTTTTTGCGGAGGTAGGGTGATTACGCCAAACGTCGCCCCCCCCCCCCCAAACCTCGGCCGTCTGCACATTTTCAAATTGCGTTCATTCAAAAGGTACTTAAATGGAAATTTTTCCACTCGAATTGCAACCTTAGTTCATACTCTATACGTACAAACGGTTACTATCTTATTACGTCTCTCGCTCTTCGCACACTGAGCGTCAGTAGCGATCCCGTCGTTGAAGCGCTAGGTTCATTGTGAAAGTAGCTAACTTGCTGTGAATACCCACGCATCGGGGATTGATATTACACCTATAAGGCGTTTCTTTTTTTTTGCTTTGATATCACTAATAAGTAAATTTTACTATATTTTAAGATAGTTTTTTAACGTTTTGTATAATTGGATTATGAGAAAAATAGGGGGCCGCCATTAGAATATCAGTTTTGACTTAAAACCCTATACTCGGCCGGGGCCGACTTAAAGTAAATGCAGTCTGTTTTATAAATTAAAATTCTACTAATCACATTGGCTGAATAGGAGAATTCGCAAAGCCTTAAGGTAAATAAATCCATTTTACGTTTAATAGCCAAATACCGGCCGGGGTGATATTAGTTTAATCACGAGATATAAGGTACACTAAACTGGGGCCGACTTTAGAAATATTAAAGGTCATAATGTCGGCCATCCTCAAATTCGACCGCCACTATACAGGAGGATTACTTTTGTGTTTACCACAGCATAAAAAAACTATAAACCTTTATTTTTATTTTATCTGACTTATTTTATCATTCTTAAATACTATTAGGAAGACGTCATAGTTATTTTATCATTCTTAAATACTATAACGGTGACGTGAAAGTTTAACTTACAATCACTGTTGATATACCTTAGTATTTTTTTAACCTCTTTGATTATTAAATTCTGTTTTAAATTCAAATTTTTATGACATACTAGCTTTCCGCCCGCGGCTTCGCCCGCGTGGACTACACGACGTTATCCCGCGGGAATGTGACATTTTTCGGGATAAAAAGTAGCCTATGTTCCTCTCCAGGCTACAAAGTATCTGTGTCCCAAATTTCTGCCAAATCCATTCAGCCGTTTTGGCGTGATTGAGTAACAAACATCCAAACATCTAAACTTTCACATTTATAATATTAGTAGGAAGTACTTACTTAGTTATTTACTTTTATTTAATTTTATTGTGATGTTTAACTTTGTTATTTAACTATAGGTACCTAATTTAATTATACTAACATTGTTAAAGTGTAAAAACAACAAAAACAAAATATGTAAGTATACTTACTTAAAAAATTAATCATGTTAATATTTTTCATTATCTTAATTTGAAACACCCTATACCCGGCCGACATTTGGGAAAAACGCGACCGACTATAGGCAGTAAACGGCCGACTTTAGGGTTTTTTCGTTCTCGACACTTTAGTACCTTAATACTTTTTTCTTATAGTAGAAAAGTCAACCTTATGCCTAGAAACATAAAATAGATTTATCAACCTGTCTCAAAACGCATCACAATCTATCTTTAGTTCCAAACTGATGGAGCCAGAGCGATCCAAAGTGAGAAAATCCGTAAGGGGGCCGACGTTTAGCGTATTCACCCTACACACTCTACAGACTATACATGTTGTGTTGACCTTGAGACCGCCTTTATGTCCTAGGTACGTAATAAAAGCTGTTATCGCAGCTCAACTGTTTAACTTGATGTGCTGTCGAGTGAGCCTAAGCTACATATTTTTTTTTTTTTCACGATGAAAATTCTTGTTGAAATTTAAGACAAATTTTAAAGCGATAGCGGCATTGCTATAAGGCTACTTAGTACCAAGCCACGACACTAAATCAATGGCAGACAAAGCTGTGGTCGGTTGCTAGCACAGTTGCTAGTGTAGTGTGACTGATAGTAGGTATTGACGATGCGCGACTCTACTTGGTCATTGAATGATTGGCGTATCAGAGAGGAAGTCCGGCAAACGGGTGCGAGACAAAATCGATGTTGGGTCGGCCCTGAATACCTACCTACCTACTGTGAGTCAGACACGCGTTTATTCACATACATTTGGATTCACGTGACTTCAGCTTCGTTGTTTAGTAGGTAGGTACCTACCAAAAAAAATGTAGTTTAAATATGTTTTCATATTATAAAAAGAGTTTCTAAGTAAAAGAAAGAAAAACACACAACGTACCTACCTACATGACACATGACAACAGTGATAGAAGAAAAGAAATAAAATAGAAATTATACCAGTTAAAAAAGTCAGAGTGATAGTGAAGCTAAAGGGCCCTGAGCCCCTGACTCAGCCAGTCTTTTGGGTCATTCGTAGATAGTCAGAATGACCCAGATTCGCTGTTATTCTGACTCAAGTTCAACATTAACCTAAAAGGAAATAATATTTTTAAGTAATTTTAGCGGAAATACACGGTTCACTTTTGCCCTTCAATTTGGATGAAGCAACCAAATTGAATAATGAAAACGAAAAAGTGAATCATTCAATGTCAATGTGAACCTATATTTCTGCGGCTTTCAACCAAAGTGAATCAACTTGGTTGAACCGTGTAATATTAGCATACTTACTTAATTCTTTTATTTACGGTTACGACTGGATTTAGGTAGGTACGGTTTGTCATTGAGTTCCTAATTACTTACTTTGATATGTTTCCATTCTTTGTTATATTATAATTAATCAACAATGGTTTAATGTTAAAACGGATTATTTCGGCCATCCGCTTTATTAAACTCTAAAATAGAATTTAGGGTAGATTTTTTAAAATTATCTACGTTACCTACAGGAAGGAAGTGTTCACGTTTTATTCGTTATCTTCAAATCTTTTGATGTCACGCGAAGCAGCTGGTCAATCCATAATCAAATGACTCATTGAGTTAATTACGAATTAGCTTATAAGGCCAGGGCATCTTCCTGCCAACCGGTATTTATTTACAACAGGTTTAGAAAATCTAATTGAGTCAAGTCAGTAAACCACAATAATTAATGAGATTGACGTAATAAGTCTCGGGTAAAATGAAACAATAACATCAATAACTGCAGTGTCGTTTATTAAGTCTCTTTATCAGTTCAGTTGTTTGTTGAAATAAAAATAGATTCATGGACACAGGTCATTCCCGACTTCTGTGTCGAAAATAGATTAAGGCCTTATTTCCACCTGCAAGTAAGTCTTCTGCGATAAATGTCCGACAGTCTGTCAGATATCAAGTACAAAACAAATTTGTTTTCTTTAAAATTAATAATTAAATGCGAATCTCGGATATCAGTATCAAATCCCGGGCATAAGGGATATATCACTAGACATGCCCTTATATCATAAGGGCATGCATGTCCACGTTATGCTAGCATTCATGAATCCCGCGAAATGGCACTACCTATTCCGACCACTGCTTGTATCATTCATTTCGTTAATACCATGTGCCTAGTTAAATCTTACTCGTACCTACTGATCGACAAAGCCTCAATGTTATTTTAAAAAGGAAAAGAAGTTTTAATTGAAAAGAACGACAAGCGGAATTGGTTGCAAAGGGAATCACAATGCAATATCCAGTGTTGGTAAAAAAGTACGGAGCAAAGCAATTACCCAAAAGAGGATACGGTATAAATTTTAATCAATCCACCTGTGTAATAATAATAAAGAACATATAAAACAGCAATTAAACGGATCTTCTTTATGTGGCAATCACCTGTAGGTACTACGGGTTGATTATAACTGGTGCGAATGTTTGTCAGAATAATAATCTACCTATACCACAAAGTAACTACGCGGGCGGTCGCCCCTATACCTACCTACCAACAGAGTTCTCGTCGAGTTATCAAAAATGTTTGTTTTTGTTATGACTGCAAATACAGCGGGTACCTACATATAAAAAGAAATACTTACTTACAGAATTACTAAAAGTAGGTAGGTAGGTACTTACCTATCATTAATCTGTCAGTCAGTACCACAGGTCACCTGTAGTAGCAAGCTAGAAAGTACCTACCTAAAACAATAAACTATAGTAAGTTGCATTGTCAAATCGAGTCTGTCCGGTGTCAAATTGTGCTGAATGAAATAACAATACCTTATTATACTTAGGTATTCGATTGAAGTAATAATGGAACAATAGGTACACTTGAGAAATAAATTGTTAAATCAGAAGGAAACCCAATTGCACACGTTGGATTATTGCAAAACTGTCTATGTCTACAGCTGTTGCAGTGTCGTCTGTGTACATTCTGCGGTTGCAATCACTGCAGTGTCTGCAGTAGTTAGCTTCAGGGTTATTCACCTGTGTAAAGTTTACAGTAGGTATCTACGTTATCTTAATTTAAGAACACAGATCACCTGTGATCTGTGTTTAAGAATTAAGAAGATCAAAGGTAAAAAACTTTATTGCTCTCGTTTTCGGCCGAAATGGCGAATACCCTACTACTGCTATAATAATAAAAGATGATAACGAAAATTAGTAGTTAATTATAGATATTTATGTTCTGAAAACATTTCGTCGTCAAAATAAAAAAAAGATCTAAGTAGGTACTTCAATGATAGAACCAAGAGTTGATTTGAGTTAGAATTAAATTAGTAAAATTCTAATTACTTACGTCATTTCATTACGGTTACAGTGCAGTTAAGCGTTTTCATAATTTAATCATTTTGACTTTCACTCTTCCTTGCACTACGTGCAGGCAGATGCATGATGCAAATTTTAGTTAATAACATCATTAATGACAATCTTACTTAATCAATATGTCGAAAAATGGAAAATGAAGTATTTAGAAAAAATCGACCCGTCTCACAACTAGCTCCGATGGGACTCGAACCCACGACCTTTAAATACTTACTACATTTTCCATTTTTCAATAAAAAAAATTGCATTGTGAATGCATAAAAGTAAAAATTTAAATAACTTAATTAATACCTATAGTCCTGTAGCCCGTGGACATTCAAATTACGAAAAAGGTTACCGTTTGTCTTCGTGAAATTATTATAGATTTCGCCATTGTATATACTATAAGCGAAGTCTTAAAGATCGTAACTCGCCGTAACCATAATAGTGATAAGTTTAAAATCTTCAATTATGTTAGTTATTTACATTTCTAGGTTACCGCATTGTTTCGCTATTGTTATGTTGTACAGCTTTGTCCAATTACCATACGTAATAGTAAGACTATGGAAAGTTGCCAAACACAAATTTAAGACCAGATGTAGTCCGACCATTTTGATCATAATTTACATTTTTGAGTTACCGTTTAAAATTTATACATCTGTTAGTAGGCCCTCTGAACAAACCATATACTTATTTTAAGACTGTTTCTGTGGCCGGTTTAGATTTTAAGACTCATTTGGTCCATGAAGAAGAAATGCGAAAATGGCGTAAGTAAAAGCGCATTGAGTAAACTTACTTCTGCAAAACATAATGGAAGACTAAACTTGAAGGACAATGAAATCTGGTAACTGCCCCCCTGTCAGATTACTATAAATAAAGAGGTAGTTCCTAATATTTTGTCTAGTTTGTTATGCCAGCTCTCTCTCTCTCGGGGTGCGAGCTAGATAACTCCACGCGTGCTCACCTGCTGTTCGTCCTACTCTATGTTTGCATACGCTGGGAAGAACAGTAGGAGGGACGGTGCACCCTGGGCGCCACTGTAAGTAATTTTCTTGATTGTAAGTAATTAGTTACAGTGGTGGCAGATAATATAGCGAAACCCAATCCAAGGTGTCAGACGTACCGTCGCCGAGGGGTGCGTGGCCAAGGGGGAGCTTGGTTCCGAACGGTGTCTCCCCAGGGAGATGGCAATCCTGGATCAGTAATTTCGCCTTACTCGAGCAATCGGAGCTTTGCTCGAGTGGACCTGTTCTAACGCCTAGCAAAGTGGCAAGTTGTACTCTTTGGTATTCTGTATAACTTGCCGCAGCGTATGAATGTGGTCTTTGGTGCTATAGCCTTTCCGGAACCCGGCTTGTTCTGGAGGTTGGAAGTCGTCGAACCTGCGAGTGAGACGATTCGTAATGACTCTCGAAAACAACTTATAGATATGGCTCAGAAGCGAGATGGTTCTGTATTTCTTCAGGAGAGTCTTATGACCCTTCCTGAAAAACGCTTCTGCCCCATGCCTTTGGCGTTTTGCAAACGAGGATGACTGTATTGAAAAGCTTCTAGAAGACTTTAAGTATCGGCTTTCCGCCCGCTCTCAGAAGCTCTGTTGTGATTCTGTCATCGCCCGCCGCTTTGTTGTTTTTAAGCTGCTTGAGAGCACTTGTTTTGAATATGAGCCGGTATTGGTAGGAACGTGGATTTTATCAGCCGCGATCTTTCAAGCTTAACGTTGACACTCAATGTGCCTCTGACCATGCGGTGACCCCTTTCCGTCTTGGCAGCGCGCGATTTTCCCTCTGTCGCCTCTTAAAACACCCACGAGAAGAGAGGGGGTAGTGCTATTCTTTTTATGTGCCGGCACTACACAGCGCACTAGAAATCTTACCTATTGTTCACGCAACAAAATAATTCTCACATACCACACATTCATACGCTGCGGCAAGTTAGACAGAATACTAAAGAGTACAACTTGCCACTTTGCTAGGCGTTAGAACAGGTCCACTCGAGCAGAGCTCCGATTGTTCGAGTAAGGCGAAATTACTGATCCAGGATTGCCATCTCCTTGGGGAGACACCGTTCGGAACCAAGCTCCCCCTTGGCCACGCATCCCTCGGCGACGGTACGTCTGACACCTTGGATTGGGTTTCGCTATATTATCTGCCACCACTGTAAGTAATTACTTACAATCAAGAAAATTTCTTACAGTGGCGCCCAGGGTGCACCGTCCCTCCTACTGTTCTTCCCAGCGTATGCGAACATAGAGTGGGACGAACAGCAGGTGAGCACGCGTGGAGGTTATCTAGCTCGCACCCCGAGAGAGAGAGCTGGCATAACAAACTAGACAAAATATTAGGAACTAGCATTTCCTTTTTATTTATAGTAACCTGACAGGGGGGCAGTTACCAGATTTCATTGTCCTTCAAGTTTTAAGTCTTCCATTATGTTTTGCAGAAGTAAGTTTACTCAATGCGCTTTTACTTACGCCGTTTTCACATTTCTTCTTCATGGACCAAATGAGTCTTTAAAATCTAAACGGGCCACAGAAACAGTCTTAAAATAAGTATATGGTTTGTTCAGAGGGCCTACTAACAGATGTATAAATTTTAAACGGTAACTCAAAAATGTAAATTATGATCAAAATGGTCGGACTACATCTGGTCTTAAATTTGTGTTTGGCAACTTTCCATAGTCTTACTATAACGTATGGTAATTGGACAAATCTGTACAACATGACAATAGCGAAACAATGCGGTAACCTAGAAATGTAAATAACTAACATAATTGGAGATTTTAAACTTATCACTATTATGGTTACGGCGAGTTACGATCTTTAAGACTTCGCTTATAGTATATACAATGGCGAAATCTATAATAATTTCACGAAGACAAACGGTAACCTTTTTCGTAATTTGAATGTCCACGGGCTACAGGTCTACTATGTCTTTAAAATTTTAACATGAATAGAATTTTGACGTTGGTCTTGAAATGTTCGTGGAAGTCTAAGGAAGGTTTTAACGGTGAGAAAATAGGGGAAGTAGGGGTAGAGTAGAAGTAGGGTATGGTAAAGGTGTGTCGTGAACTCGTGAACGATGCCCTCATATACCACGGCGTTCCCCCCTACCTCGCCCGCATCATTGGGCAATATCTCGAGGACAGGGAGGTGGTGTATCTTGCCCCCAACGGGCAACTTAAGATACGGCGTATGATGTGCGGTGTTCCACAGGGGTCGGTGTTAGGACCACTCCTGTGGAACATCGGGTATGATTGGGCGCTACGCAGTGCCGTTCCTGCCCGAGTTGGTGTAATATGTTACGCCGACGAAACGTTTGTTTTTTCAGATTTTTCAGAGGCGAAGCGCCTAGCTCGGAATGCGGCCGAGTACATGATCTGCCGCATCCGGCGATTGGGCCTAAAGGTGGCGGTGGCCAAAACCCAGAAAAAAAAAGGTCGGGTAGGGGTAGAGTACGGGTAGGGTAGGGTGGAGTAGGGGCTAGGGCCACGGGAACGAAGTCGCGCTGGGTCAGCTAGTCATTTAATAAATATCTATGAGGCGTTTAGACGATTGTTCTTATGAATCTACACAGACAGGCTAGCTAGAAAACATTGTTAATTAAACCCATTGATAATACAGGGTGACATCGGAGACGTGATAACCCCCTTACTCATGAATGAAATTGCATTGCCATTGGATTGAGTGTCTAACGTCAAAAGAACTTTATTGCAAGGCGGTGAAATCCACGGATTTAATGTTAACATTAAATTAATAATTGGCTGTTTGGAGTTTGTTTCAAGACCAAGGGATGCCGAAATCACTTTTCTCTCAGCTTAATTTTTTGGGTCGCTACAGCAGCAGCGTTCAGTTGGTTGGTTCCCACAAGACTCTAGGTAACTAAACTAATCGGTGATGGATGGAACGACCAATTATATTGTCGTTATTGTTATCATTGTTTATAGCTAAATGTACCAATTAACTATATAGCGTTTCTAGATCAAAGGTTGTGAACGAAGAATCAACCTAGTTTGGATTTCAGCACGCTCCAACCGTCTACCATTTTACTGTCGACCTAGTTTTTGCCGGCATTAATAGTTTATTATAAGACATTGACTTCTATTGGGTCTTATTCATGTCAAACATCGATTTAATGAACCAAGTAAGTATCTAACCTTACCTAATTTAACCTAACCTAATTATGTAACCTTTTTTTTTTCAAAATTCTTAATTGATAAAGTACCTAAGTACTTAGTCACAGTCACAGCACAGTACACACGAATTCTATAACTGCTGTCTGCACTAATGTTTATAAAAAAAACATACTTGGTCTATCCTTCTAGTGGGACTTGGGACTTAGTAATCCCAAACATTATCATAAATGTAAAAGTGTGTTTGTTTGTGGTTACTTTTATTCCGTTTTCGTTAAACATCACATTCCCGCGGGATAACGTCATGTACCTAGTACCTATATAGGTACCTAAAAAAGCCCAAAGTGTACAAAGTACAATAAAATTATCTTTCCAGGATAAATTGACCAGCCCCCTGATTCACGAACCGTCGGAAACGGAATCGGATTTGAATTCTGTGCTTTGTCTTTGTCAATTCTATAGTGAGAGACAGAGACAGGGCATACATTCCGTTGTCGGGAGCGTTTCCGACGGTTCGTAAATCAGGGGGCTGGATTTCCACAAATTTCCGACTATCCTCTTTAAAATTTGCGCGATTAAGTTGAAATTCTTGATATCACATAGACCTTTAATTAAGGTAAAAAATTTAATTAATTAAGTAAGTACTTACAATAACTCGTGCTTGTAGCTTTTGGTAAGTACCTATATACCTATTCAAAAGCAATATCACTAAGTAAGTACTTTACTTTGTTATAGCAAACTTTTATTTTATGTTGCAAAAATGTATGCCAAAAGAGATACAAACTTCGAAAGGATCGCGTGATATGTAATAATAAATTGCAGATAAGCTTATGCAAGAATAATTAATTAAATTTATTTTGCGTAATAACACTGATCCGCATAGATACACTATATTATTATTAAATGTTAAAAACTTATGTGTCGGCCATTTATAGTGAAGTGACTGGCATTTGACGACGAGACGTTCTCACGCAAATAATTAACATTCGTAAAGTAATTATAAACGTAACTTGGATTGTTTGGAATAATGTAACTGGTGGAAACAAAGCCTATGTTTTATTTTACGTATATTTTTTCAACAACTGGCCATTATTCTGAACTGTAGCAGACTGCAAAAATGTTTGTAAACGGGTGGGAAATTTTATTTGCACATTTTAAAGTAATATTATGCAAAAAAAATGACAGTTTTGAGCAAACTTTATATTTAAAAACACAATACCTACACAAATTTTCTTACCGACTCTTCTTGATACTAATGAGAGAGACCGTGGTTGAGAGACGTTAAGCAAATATTACCTGGTCAATTTTAACGCCACCAAAACGCAAGCGTGTCTTTTCACCGCAAAAAGGAGTCCCTTTAACCTGACTCCTACTTTCCGGAGTGCATCTGTGCCTGTTACCGACAGTCTCGAGCTTCTTGGTATGGAGTTGTCTTCAGACCTCAACTTCGGCACCAGCATCGCATCGAGTCCAAGGCTCAAACTGCAGCCAAAATGCTAGGCGTCCTAAATAAAGTCAAGCGATATTTTACGCCGGGACAACTTTCTACTCTTTATAAAGCTCAAGTCCGATCTTGCATGGAATATTGCAGTCACCTTTGGGACGGCTCAGCGAAGTACTGGACACGATCCAACGCAGAGCTGAGAGGCTAATTGGCGACAATAAACTGGTGAAGAGCAAGTTTCACACCCTAGCTCACCGCCGCCGCAAAGTCGCCTGTCTGTCGGTCTTTTTAACCGACTTCTAAATCAAAAAGGAGGAGGTTCTCTATTCGTCTGTATGTATGTTTTTTTTTTTTTTTTTTTTTGTATGTCCACCGATTACTCGAAGACGGCTGAACCGATTGAAATGGTTCAAACGTTATTACATCAGGTTGGTTTCAAAGTTGGTCCCATTTTTTGAAATTTTGAAAGCGGTTCAGTAGTTTTCAGGAAATCTTGAAAATACTGTCGTTTTCGTTACCACTTTATGTGAATTCAATACGTATCTTTAGGCATAACTCCTTTGTTTATAAACCGATTTAGATGATTCTTGTTTTGTTAAAAAGGGGATACCTCAAGGTATTTTAGCCGACTTCGACAAAGGAGGTTTTCAGTTTGATCACATACCTATTTACCAGAAAACACGTAAATTGCCTGCACGGTGCACTAAAAAGAGTGAAATAAAAATTATTTTAATAAAAATAAAAAAACCGCCTTCAAAAAAACCACATCAAAAATGTAAGAAATAATTCCTCACTAAATAAATAACGTAAGTACTTTGAAGTCGGGCGGGTTTTAACAAAAACAACAAAAAATTGTACATGTTTCACGCCCGACTTCAAAGCACTTACGTTATTTATTTAGTGAGGAATTATTTCTTACTTTTTTGATGTGGTTTTTTTGAAGGCGGTTTTTTTAAAATAATTTTTTACAGACTGTACTTCGGAGAGTTTGCTCAGGAGCTGCATGAGCTCATACCGCCATCCCCCTTCTTCCATCGGACATCCAGACGCACAGCGGGCTACCACCCTTTCTTGGTTGATATGCCTACGGGGTCACCAAGCGCTACTCAACATCTTTTATATTTCGCAAAGCAAAGGAGTGGAACTCCCTCCCTGCGTCTGTATTCCCGAGTATATAGGTCTCAGATCATATAATACTATAATATGATCTGAGATATAGGTACTTATAACCTGACCACCTTCAAAGCACGGGTGGATAGGCACCTTCTGGGTTGGCTCGCTCCATCGTAGATCCTGTCTTAGCCCATGGGCTTGATTCGAATCAAGAGCAAACCCATTCGAAGTAAAAAAAATATCTATATACCTAATAATATGTTAATACACCTTGCAACTTGGACATTTGCCATGGCGTTTATTTCCCGAATTTTGTTCTACGTATGTACGTAGGTCATGTCGTTTTGTTTTACAAGAAGCTATTTAATGAAGTTCTTAATATTTTCAGAAAAACTTACGATCTTTTTTTGACGTACCTACTGGATCATTACAGAAAGTTGTTAATGGGCGATGCAAAGAATTCAAAAATGTACAAACATTCCACAAGCAGGTTTTAAGTGGGTTGTTTAGTTTCGTTAATCTCTGTCCGTATAAGCCATGCCTGACTTAGCTGGAAGTGATCGCACATTGCAGTTTCTTGAGATACTGCTATAAGTATTATGATATCTGTCGTTATGCTTACGTATATGTGATGATAATATACCTACGTAATCGAGTGTCTGGCTAACAAGCTTTACCTTGCCTCACCTTGAAGAAACCGGACTAGACAATGCAATTTGTGTTCGTTCCATTCCCTAAAGCTAGAAACACATTTCGCTGGCGCAGCGTCGACCCGGGTGTGCACACTTTATGACTTTACTAGCGTGGCGCAGCGTTTCCAGACGAAATTTTTGATCAGTGTCAATCGAGTCGTTGCCGAGCTAACATCTGCATTATGTTTTCTTCTAATTTTGAAAACAATTTCTGTTTTTACTTGAACATATTAAATACAAAAAAAAATATGTTGATGATTACGATGATAAGATGATGATGAATGAATACGAGATGCAATTTATATCTATACTAATACTATAAAAACACTTTGTTTGTTTGTAATAGATAAACTCAAAAAATACTGAACCGATTTTAGAAGTATTTAACTAGTGTAATTTATTTTCAAATCAGAATTATACATTATTTTTGTTATAAAATTAAAAAGTAAAGTGTACTAAAAACACTTTAATACTGTTTTAACAGTATAATTAACAACCCTACATGATAATAAATTGGTGACTCTTCTAAACAAAAAAAAAAAATTTTTAAATTGGCCCATTATTGACGGAGAAATCGGAGAACTTAAGTAGTAAAAAGCAAAATGCAGAGCTCCGCTTCGCAGTCCGCTACCGAGCCCAACCGTGCCATCTGACGATACAATGCTAGAAAGTGGTGGGGGGTCTGGCGCAATCGGAGCCGGGCGGAAACGCTGCGCTGCGCCAGGGAAATGTGTTTCTAGCCATACTAAATGTATGAAAGCGATCGCGCTGCGCTGCGCTGCGCCAGCGAAATGTGTTTCTAGCTTAACATTTGATCATATTGAATGCATATAAGGGCACTGTGTAAAACTGCAGTATCTAAGTAGGTAAGTAATATTTTTCTGTTCCTCTTTCATCTTTATTAAATGACATCAGTTTATCATTATTTTATTTAGGTAGGTACCTACCTAGCTAGTGTAGTGTGATATGACCACAGAATATGAATGCCTTAACAGTTTCTTCTCAAGGTCATAACTTTAATTTTTACGGTTCTATAGACTAGTATATTAACATTTCACATATGGGATTGGCATTAGCGTAGGTATAGCGTGTTACCACAGAATATAACGGGTGTCCCAAAAGTAGGTACCTATAGGATAAATAATGTAGGATGATATGTCTCAATAAAACGCGAATGGATTGTAATTTCTTCTTAGTTTTATTTTATTTTAAAGAAGAGACTTGTACAATTTTATCTGAATAGAATATCTGCTAAATGGCCGCCACGGGCATTTTTGCTGTGTGCAAGTTTTTCATGATACTTTCACACATTTCGCTACTTATTTCACCAATAACTCGGCGAATATTTTGTCTATATTGTCTATGTTTTGTGGATAGTTGGCGTTGACTTTATCTTTCACGTAGCCCCAAAGAAAGAAATCCAGTGGCATCAGATGGCAAGATCTCGGTGGCCATTTGAAATCACCTCTTCTTGAAATTACCGTAAAACCGTACGACTTTGCCCAAATTTCTTGCAATTTTAGATCTTGCGTTGAATATTTAAAAAAATAATAAAGTTTTTGATTCATGATTGTGCTAAACCATTGTTAAATTTTCAGCTCTTTGTATAGAACATATCATGATACCAATAAAATGTATATTAATGTGATAAAAACATTAGTTTAAAGAGCGGGCCAAATATTAATAATTTTTACAAGTTTGCCCACTGTGCAGAAACTTTTCTAAATTTGCTATTGTTAACCTTATGATTCTAAGATTTAGGGGTTATTTTAGAGAAATAGTGAATGTAACATATGATTTTATTATTATAGTTTAATAGTTTATATTAACGGTCAAAACTGAGTGGGCAAAGTCACAAAAAGATTTTTGTAATATTTCATACAAATAAAACTATGTGCAAGGGTTGTCACTTTTATTGTGGTAACCAACGCGGTTTGAGGTATGAATACGCTCACTTTCTACTACACTATTTATGCAAAAAATAAAATACTAAAACAGTTGAAATGAGATGAGTTGAGATGAAACAGTATTTCTGAAATATACCTAGCTATAAATACAAACATTAAAATATTTAAAGATCAATAATTGGTAAGCAACTTTTACATAACTTAAAGAACCATATATTTTAAAGATTCCATAAAATTATATAAACGCTTTTTGCTTTAAAAACAAACAATATACTTAATGCTAGCGAGCAACTCTTATTATAGGTAATAGGAACATTTTCATTTTAAAGTCTCATAACAATTCAACGTATTCTCATTCCAACGTATTATGGTTAAAACAAAGTGTACATTGCATCAGGGCTCAACTTGTTTGCTGCTGATTATACCTATTTATCACTCTTTCAGTTTTTAACGCGGAGGAGACAACCCTAACGGTAATATTTTAGTGGGCAAAGTTGTAAATACTGCTTCAGAAAAAGTAATTTGACATTACCCACCAAAATATTTTCGAATTTAAGAGAGATTTTGCGGTGTTTATTCGGTTGGACTTGTTTATTGGTTTCAAACAAACAGTAGTTAAGAAATAACTTACCTGCTGCAATACCTAATCAAGTTCTGGCAAAAGTTTTTCACACTGTTTTTGGCCCGCGAATCACACCTCCAACTTTGTCATAGACTGACACCCAACTGAAGTGACATTAGCAAAAGTTACATCCGTAGTGTTGCCAGAAATATATTGAAATTTCTACTATAGATTACGTAATACCACAGTTCTAAAAAAAGTTGCCACATTTTTCAACATTTGTAATAAATGCCCTACAGGGCAAACTCAGATCGGTTGGGCAATCTTGTAAGGTTTTACGGTACGAGATTTTTCGACCTTTCGACGAGTGTTTGTAATTGATCGTGAATTTTCGTTAAATATTTGTATAACTTCTATGCGCTGTTTTATTGTGAAACGCTCCACGGTTAATTTTACATGTGTCAAGATGACGTACTTATGTCAAATTTCAACCCGCCATCTTGAAAATTACGGAAATAGCGCGAAATTCAAATCCTATACCTACTTTTGAGACACCCTTTAAAATAGTACTAGTGTTACATTGAAAAGTTTATCTCTTGACCCTGCTTAGAACATTCTTGCTAAATGCCCGTTAAAATCGTAAAATAATATTTTCATGGCCACTTACGACACGCACGGGGTATTACAACTAGGTAGTATTGTTATACATTAGTTTCTTTTTGTTATTCAAATTGCGTTTTCTGACAATATGACATGGTTCTTTGCAAAGCCAACGTGTTGTTTAGGTACAGCTCGGATTAAAATAGTAAGTATCTATCTATGCTACTGTGCGGTCCAACAAGGTAGTGGTGTCCTGTTACCTACCTATGTTCCGGTAGATGAACTAGGAAAATATTGCGCACAAAGGCAACTCACTATGAATGAAACGATACGAACGCAACTCTGTAACAATATCTCTCCTCTCCTTTAATATCCTGACCACGTTAGGTTAGGATTGTGGGTTAAGATTAGGATGCATGTTCTATATATAAGAAGGAACAATGTATTTTGTTTACAGCTTCCCGGTTGTTTGAAATATCTTGTTTGAGATATAAAGTGGGTAAATTTAATTTCCATACAACAATTCGTACTTTTAGAAGTCGAATACCAGCAGATTTGGTCATTTCTCTCTCTTAGACCACAGAAGTTGAAAGTTTGAAAGTTGATGTAAGTACAAAATGCTTTATAATTATTAAATACTTATAAGAATACCGCGATTGCCAGATCGCCGAAAGTGGCACATAATAAACATAATACAAGATAATTAGTATTCTGTATACATCACTGCAAAGGCACATTCATAACGCGTAACGGACAACGGTCCTTTATTCTAATACGAATTGGCTTGTTTGTACTGTTATTGTTCACTTTGCCTTTGAATTTTTTGACTGGCAACTGTTAAAAAAATATCGACAGGACACGTTCAACTTTCGTTCAATTGCATTGACCGTTGAACGCAAAAGTGAAAATATTGAGCAAACTCAATTCTTTCAACGCGATTGAATGTGGTTGAACGTTGCAATGGAATGATTAACTTTTACGTTTACATTGTTCAATTTGGTTGCTTCATCCAAATTGAAAGGCAGAAGTGAACCGTGTAATACCGCGATAACAGATTACTGGAGGAATTCTATTTCAGCAACAGAAAGGCTGGCTGTATTTTACATGACGTACATGCATTACATGACATACTTACATCATAAATTAATCTCCTTTCTCTAACCAATTCAATAAGTTTTTCTGTATTTGCAACTTCAGACATCGCGGTGAACGCGGCGTTCTCTGTCTCGGTGGCAAATGAACTCTTAAACGCGGCGCTCCACTTTGACTGCCGCGGTCTGACTGCCTGCTGTGTTGTGTGCGCTATCTATTCGTACCAAACCCAGTAGGTACATTCGTTAGAACGCAGAGCTCTGAACTCTAAACGTGGAGTGGAATTCGGGACCGCTCTCTGTGTGCGCGGGCTCTAAATATTAAAGTATTAGGGGACACCACGCCTCCAGTAAAACATTTATCAAACCAAGACTTTTCTAAACCCCGTAGGTACATTAGGAGGTATATACCTTACTTAACCTGTTGTTATTTTTATTTCCAGGTTTGACGAAGGACGAGATGGGTACCTCGACCTGACCGAAGTGAAGAGAATGATGGAGCGCCTGGGTGCTCCGCAGACGCACCTCGGGCTCAAAGCGATGATAGCGGAGGTCGATGAAGACGGAGACCATAGAATCAGTTTCAGGGAATTCTTACTCATCTACAGGTTTGTTTTTTTTTTGCATGTCTACAACGGGGTAGCACTGTCTCCATCACACCTGATGTTAAGTGAGTGAAGATAAGGTTTGAACGCACTACTCGCGGAGTCCTCAACCACCGAGGAACTGGCTATCTTATTTCTAACTGCCGAAACACAACAATGCTGAAAACATCATGGTGGTACCCGGACAGTGAAAGGTCTTGGGTTCGAGTCTGGGAGCTTGTTGTGAGAGGGGTCGTTTTTTTCTAATACCTACTTCATTTTTAATCATGGTGGTAGCTAGTCAGTCGGGCTTAGAACAAGTTCTACCTACCAGCCACCAAACTGAATACAATTTGTACCCTCACTGGGAATCGTAACCGCGGGACCTCTGGGTCTGATACCGTCGACGTGTTGTGTACTGTACCCCACCATAGGGACGGTTTAAAGTTCCCATGTAGTATAGTGTGCAGACTACAAAATATGCAACAATAATGATAAACTGCGTCAGCTACTTGAGCTAAGCAAAACTAACTTAAGCTTAGCTCTTGTCTGCAACCCGCATAACGGCTGAACTGGTTTGTATGTAATTTTGCGTAGATACAAATAGATGACATGTAAGGCTAGCATGCGCACCAGGAGATAATTTAGTAGATTTAAGGTCATAGCTCACTTAGACCGCACTTTTCCCACCCAACCAAAGTATGAACAGCCAAATATGGACTTAATGTCGTTCACTGTAGATGCATTTTACAGTAACAATATAAAACAGCGGACAGCGCGCGGTCCGCGAGCTTACCGCCGCCGTCAGATCAGACTGCTCGGTAGTTGCGCCTCGCTGACGCCGCGCGGTCCGCGCGCTGACTGCTAGCGGTCGCCGCGCCGTCGCCGCCGCGCACCTATAGAGGGAATAGCAGTCGACGCGTGGACAGCTAGGAGTCTGCTAGCTGTCGCCGCGTGGACTGCTGGGTGCCTGCTAGCTGTCGCCTTCGTTTAGAACGGTGTTGGGTCGGAGCGGTGTTGGAGCGGTGCGGTATAAGTGGGCTATGACCTTTAGCGTTCATACTAAATGATACATTATGTATATGATGATAGCACAATTTATCCGCACCATGCGACGCACAGCCTCGCCTGACGCGCCGGCCGCCTGTCCTTGAACGAGCCCTTTTCACAGAATATATAATCTATATATAAAAATAAATAAAATTGGAGTGTCTGTTTGTAATATTAAAATAACCGCTTTTTACTACATGCATATGATTATATCTCCGGTACATATACCAAAATATTTTTTCTCAATTTTTTTTCAATATTTGTCTGTCTGTCTGTTTGTTCCGGCTAATCTCTGAAACGGCTGGACCTATTTTGACGGGACTATCACTGCCAGATAGCTGATGTAATAAGGAGTAACTAAGGCTACTTTTTAACCGACTTCTAAATCAAAAAGGAGGAGGTTCTCTATTCGTCTGTATGTATGTTTTTTTTTTTTTTTTTTGTATGTCCACCGATTACTCGAAGACGGCTGAACCGATTGAAATGGTTCAAACGTTATTACATCAGGTTGGTTTCCAAGTTGGTCCCATTTTTTGAAATTTTGAAATCGTTTCAGTAGTTTTCAGGAAATCTTGAAAATACTGTCGTTTTCGTTACCACTTTATGTAAATTTAATACGTATCTTTAGGCATAACTCCTTTGTTTATAAACCGATTTAGATGATTCTTGTTTTGTTAAAAAGGGGATACCTCAAGGTATTTTAACCGACTTCGAAAAAGGAGGTTTTCAGTTTGATCACATACCTATTTACCAGAAAACACGTAAATTGCCTGCACGATGCACTAAAAAGAGTGAAATGAAAATTATTTTTATAAAAAAATTAAACCGCCTTCAAAAAAACCACATCAAAAAAGTAAGAAATAATTCCTCACCAAATAAATAACGTAAGTACTTTGAAGTCGGGCGGGTTTTAACAAAAACAACAAAAAATTGTACTTACATGTTTCACGCCCGACTTCAAAGTACTTACGTTATTTATTTGGTGAGGAATTATTTCTTACTTTTTTGATGTGGTTTTTTTGAAGGCGGTTTAATTTTTATCCAGATATTCCCACGGGAACGAGAACCACGCGGGTGAAACCGAGGGGGCGGCCGCTAGTAGTACTATATATATTATTATACTCAGGTACTTACTCTTATTTCCTATTCGCGACAGCGCGTGTTGCTGTCTCTCTTGTCTTAGCACTATTAGCGACGATGTGATCTTACCGAACGGGAAAAAAATGAGTCGGTCCCATCCACCCCGGTGGCTCTGCCCCGGTGGCGGGACCGATGGGAAAAAAAGTTTCATCCACCCCGGTAATTCGTGTCTTGATGTTTAACGGGGTGGATGGCACTGGCAAAGTTTCAGCGACCCCGGTATTTCATTTAACGGGACGGATAGCACAGATCTTAAATCATACACCACGGTTAATTGCGTTTAGTTGAATATAAAAAAAATATTATCTAATAATAATATTATTTATTCTACACCGTAAAATTAGACCCATTAAATAAAACGCAAGATATTTTTATGTAATAATTACGTTTTATCCTACTAATATTATAAATGTGAAAGTTTAGATGTTTGGATGTTTGGATGTTTAGATGTTTGGATGTTTGTTACTCAATCACGGCAAAACGGCTGAACGGATTTGGCTGAAATTTGGGACACAGATACTTTGTAGCCTGGAGAGGAACATAGGCTACTTTTTATCCCGAAAAAATATGACATTCCCGCGGGATAACGTCGTGTAGTCCACGCGGGCGAAGCCGCGGGCGGAAAACTAGTTATGACAATAAATATACAATGTTGATATACTTTACTTACGTAGTTAAAAAAAATCAGTCGTCATTATAAAACTAAATTATTACATTATTCTATAAAGTGAAATTATACATAGGTAGGTATTCGTACAAATGTTTATATATAATAATCAGTTATAATAACATAAGATAAGTAATTAACAACTAGTAACATAAAACCTTATAGCAAAAAATTACGTTCTTAATCATTATAATAGTTTCATTAGCGAACAATCATTATAAATTTGACTCCCATAATCACAGATTCGTAATAAACAGTCTTTGTTGTTAATATAAATCAACACACAAAGTATTTATTACCATAAACTTACTTTTAAAATAAGTAATAACTACATAAACAAGTAATAAAATCCAACACCTTCTAACAAAAACCAACGTCGTAAAACATACAGTTTTATTAGCAAACAATATAACTTAAAAGAATCAAGTTCAAACTCAAATATCTGCATGAGTACAGTTAGAAAGGTATAGATGACGCTATATGCGATGAATAGCACCATCCCTTTCTAACTGTACTTCGATAATCACAGATTCGTCATTTAATCCATTATGATGTTATACTTAAACAATTAATAAAATGAACACATTCCAGCAAAAATCAACGTCGTAAAACATACAGTTTTAGTAGCAAAAAAATAACATAAACAATATACAACTCAGACATCGATAATCACAGATTCGAAATTAATTCAGTCTTCATTGGTCAATGAATGTAAATCAGTTTTTTTAATTATTTACTTACCTACTTATAAAATACATAACTAATAAAATAAAACTTTCTAGTAATAATCAACGTTGTAGAACAATCATAGTTCCAATAGGAAACCTAATCACAGATTGGAATTAGTCTTCATTATATAAATTTTTACTTTTTTGGACTGACAATGCAATTTTTATAGTTGAAAAATGGAAAATGAAGTATTTTAGAAAAAATCGACCCGTCTCACAACTAGCTCCTCCGATGGGACTCGAATCCACGACCTTTCGCTTTCCGGGCGACTGCTCTCTAACCACTGAGCTCTGACTGAACGACTCCGTAGCTCAGTGGTTAGAGCAGTCGATTTAATTTTTTCTAAAATACTTCATTTTCCATTTTTTTTAGTCTTCATTGCTAATTCAATCATCATTATATTTTTTGCTAATAAAAATGGATGTTTTACAACGTTGATTTTTGCTAGGTGTTAATTTTATTAGTTGTTTAAGTATTACCTACTTATTATATTAATAAGTTTATGGTTATAAATATTTATTGATTTATATTATCAGCAAAGATTGTTCATTACGAATCTGTGATTATGGAAGTCAAATTAATATTTAACGATTGTTTGCTAATGAAAATATTATATGATTAAGTATACCTAATGATTTACAACGTAATTTTTTGCTATAGGTAAGGTTTTATGTAACTAGTTATTAATTACTTATCTTGTGTTATAACTGATTATTATGTTAAACATTTCTACAAATATGTATTATTTCGCTTTGTAGAATAATGTATTATTTTACTTTTATAATGAAGACTGTATGTATATCACATTTCCTCTTCCCCCTCGGACCGCTCACTGAGTGCACGCGAACACTGCTTCTTTAATTTTTTATTTATTTCAACAATAAAATCTAAATTTTAGCAAGTAAATTCAACCGATAAAATAGGAGTGCATAACGGAATAGGAGGTTACGCTCTGTGTGTGTCAAGTTACGTCGTCGACCAGTCTGCACCTCGTCCCACTACCTCACCCTCCACGTGTCGTAGCCGACAGGCATTGTCGTAGCGGGCCGCTACGGACTGTGCTACGGCCATCACTGCTATACTACGGCATTTGCATCGTAGCGAGACCTCCACTACGCTTCTGTCATCCTGGTACTTTTGGACTCGAACATACTTAAAACAAGCAGCTGACGGTGAGTGAAATACCCAGTCACATCGCTTATTACCTACCTCTGTCAATTCATAATCTCCTAGTGCAACGAATATAAATATGAACAAATCACTATCGGACTCGGAATGTGACATGGTACCGCGCGGATCAGCGGTTCAAGTAACTCCTCCGAATTTCGTTATGACACGTAATAAGAGGATCCCATAGCGGAATTAAAGGAAGAAATGAAGAACATGTTTTCATCGCTACTGGAAGCCCAAAAACTTGAATTTCAGAAAAATGCAAACACTCTCAAGGAAATTCAAAAAACCAACCTAAACATAGAAAACTCAATTACTTTCTTGTCCGAACAAAATAAAGAATTCCAGAAAAAAATTGAGAAGTTAGAAGGGCAAGCTAAAGAGGATAGAAAATATATAACACTACTTGAAGATAGGATTGAGGATATGCAAAAAGACCGACGCAAAGCAAATTTGGAAATAAAAAATGTACCAAGAAAGTCAAACGAAACAAAAGACGACCTTATCGACATGCTAATAACCCTATCAAATAATATAGGATGCCAGATGGTAAAATCCGATATTAAAGATATCTACAGAGTTCGCGGCAAGAGAGAAGAAATTAAAAATACGCCTATAATTGTGGAGACTTCTTCAACGATTCTTAAAAATGAATTTCTAAAAATGTGTAAGGCCTTTAATACTAAACACAAATCCAAACTCTGCGCTAAACATCTAGGCCTGCGAAGTGATGAAGACACTCCCATTTTTGCCTCGGAGCACTTGACGGCAAAAGCTGCTCGACTATATTTTTTGGCGCGCGACTTGGTTAAATCCCACTCGTACAAATTTTGCTGGACAGCCTATGGGAAAGTCTACATAAGAAAAGAAGAAAATACAAGGATCATTTTAATCACCAGTGAAGCTCAGATACATCAAATAATAAATGGAATATGACTAGACATAGTTTTACATAAGGTAAATTTTCAAATTGTATTATTATTTGCTGCAGCTCACTATAAATCTGCTAATAGTAAAACACACACACATATAAATACTCACCTTTCATTTACACTATCAATACATACCTACACACATTCTCACAGTACGCAACAGCTTATATTGATAACCAATTTACTAAATGATTTAAATGTACTACAATCATCACATACTATCATATTTTTAGTGCTCTTATACTTTTATTTAATAAATTATGAATAATAACATACAATTAACTTTAAATGAAATTGATGAATCTAAAATAGCAAGTTCATTTAAATGTGACATAGATGACCTAAATAAATACATTGATTTTGGCAAAAATGACTTAACTTTAATTTCTCAAAATATACGAAGTATACATCAAAACTTTGATGATTTTCAGGCTACACTATGTAGTTTGAACTTTGACTCAGATGTGTTAATACTATCTGAGTGCTGGCTTAACTCTGGTAAACCGATACCTAACCTACCAAATTATACATCTTATGCTACAAAATTTAACCTTAACCAAAACGATGGCGTAGTGACGTATGTTACGAACAATATAGATTCTAAAATGAAAGAAGTAAAATTGGAGCAAGCAACCTGTATTCAGTTAAACATAAGTGACCAAATTATCCTTTGTGTATACCGCTCGCCATCAAATTCGAATGCAATACATTTCATTAATTCTCTTAACGACCACTTGGAAACGATTAAGTCTTGTCGTAACATAATCATAATAGGAGATATAAACATCAATCTAATTCCAAAAGACACAGACTCGATAAACGACATCAACAATAGGAACAAATACCTGGGTATGCTGTCTACGCACGGTATTCTTCCTGGTCATATTCTTCCAACAAGAAAAGATAGCTGTTTGGACCACTGCATGCTTAAGTTGGAACAAAAAAAGTTGGGCTCACACATAGCAGTTATTAATACAACAACCACTGACCACGATACAATACTTGTGAAGATATCCAAATTAAAACAAGACGTTAGTTGTCCAAAAGTTATTAAATATGTTGATTATGATAAAGCGTATACTAAACTAATGGAAAAAAATCTATCCTCATTGCTATTTTGTAAGGATCCCGAAATAGTAGCTGAACATCTCATAAAAAAATTAGCCGACTCACTGGAAGAAAGTCAAATTGTAAAAAACCTACCAAAACGTCAACGAAACATTAAGCCATGGATCACCGAGGGTATAATACGCTGTATTAAAAATAGAAATAAAATGCAATATAAACTTAAACTCGATCCATCTAATGAAATCTTAAAAATAACGTATAAGAGATACCGCAACTACTGCAACAAATTACTAAAAAAATTAAAAAGAAAATATGAAAGTGAACAATTAGCAAACAGTGTAAAAAATTCTAAAATACTTTGGAAGACTATTAAAACAATAACACATCTTAACTCTGATAATAAACCAAAATCCGATCTTTTAAATATAAAGGCTACTCAAGAAGACTCGGTTAACTATATTTGTGATTACTTTGCAGGCATTGGGAAAAAACTTGCCGAAAATATCATTAAAAAGAATGCCACTACTCGTTTTGACAAAAAATTGTTTCGGCCTGGTTCTCAATTGTCGTCTTTTGTCCTCTTAGAGACTGATCCCTATGAAGTCGACAGCATTCTGTCAAGTCTTAAGTCAGAAAGCGCGCCGGGCTGGGATAACATTCCAACTAAATTTCTCAAGCTAGCACGATCTGCAGTGGTACCCGTAATCAGTCATCTAGCAAATCTTTGCTTCCAAAAGGGCACTTTCCCTTCATGTCTTAAGAAATCTTTAATTACACCGGTGTACAAGGGTGGAGAGAGAAGTGACGTCAATAATTATAGGCCAATATCCGTTTTGCCTGCCATATCCAAAATCATAGAGAAGTTAATAAATACTCGTCTCATTAGCTACCTTGATCATTTTGATATTCTGTCGGAAAATCAATTTGGTTTTAGGCGTGGAAAATCCACGGAAGACGCAGTCTCAGCCTTAACGTCTTTAATAACTAATAGCCTGGATGATGGTAGGAAATGTTTGACAGTCTTTCTCGACCTTAAAAAGGCGTTCGATACGGTTTCTCTACCCACCCTTGTGCAAAAACTAGATTCAATTGGAATAAGAGGTATTCCCCTGGCTCTTTCCCACCCTTGTGCAAAAACTAGATTCAATTGGAATAAGAGGTATTCCCCTGGCTCTTTTGAAGGACTATCTGCAGGATCGAAAACAGTCTGTAAAAATCGATAAATATTTAAGTCGGGACTCGTCAGTTTCATTTGGTGTCCCCCAAGGTAGCGTGCTCGGCCCAACCTTATTCTTGATATATATCAATGACTTGACGAACCTAAATATTGAAAATGGACGAGTACTTTCTTACGCTGATGACACTGCATTAGTGTTTACAGGCTCTGACTGGAATTCAGTTTTCAATAGTGCCGAACTTGGACTTGTAAAAGTGTCAAAATGGCTACAGGCTAACCTTCTTACACTAAATACGAGTAAAACTAATTATGTATGCTTCACCATCAATAATAAAACACAACCAAGTAGTTCCTTATCCTTGAAGATACATAACTGCGATGGGACTGATGCTTCTAATTGTGCATGTACTATTGTAGAGAGAGTTGAAACAGCTAAATACTTGGGAGTTATTTTGGACCGACATTTAAACTGGCACTATCACATAGAATCAATGAGCGGTAGAGTTCGAAAATTAACATGGATTTTTAGAAAATTAAGATATGTTACTACCAAGAAACTTATAAGCCAAATATACATAGCTCTGGCTCAATCTTTGATAGGCTATTGTATCTCGATATGGGGAGGTGCAAGTAAGACTAAACTCCTGGAGTTGGAGAGAAGTCAGCGATGTCTACTCAAAGTCATTTATTTTAAACCATTTAGATTTTCTACAAACGAACTCTATCGGTTTTCACAGTTGCTCTCGGTCAGGAGGTTGTATATTCTCTCAGCAACTTTAAGATTACATAAATCTCTGCCGTACAATGCTTATAGTATATTGAATAAAAGAAGAAAATATAATGCAGCTAAAATCGAAAAATCCAGAACTGACTTCGCCAAACGTCAATACGTGAGACAGTCAGCATTTCTTTATAATAAATTAAATAAAGACTTAGAAATTCATAAATTTAACCTACATAAATGTAAAGATTTGTTAACAAAATGGCTATTAACAAAATCATATGACGAAACTGAAAAGATTTTGCAGTACAAATTGTAATTAAATTATGGAATATAATAATACTTATTTTACAAATTATGGTTATCAATTAACAATCACACACACGCACATACACACACCTACACATCCACACACACACACACACACACACACACCTTCACACACACACACCTTCACACACACACACACTCAGAGAGAGAGACACTCACACAAGACAACACTTATAATAAAATTTTGCTTAATTGCTTATTTGCTAAAATGTTCTACTGAAATTAATTAATTAAAAAATGAAATTGTTTTCTAGGTTATAAATTCAGTCGTAAGTTTAAGAATTGTAATTTATTTAGTGAAGAGCGGGGTCTCCTGAAACAGGTATCTTATATACTTAACAGGTTGGTCCCAACCACATAAAATTACTGAAAGTTTGTAATACCGTAAATAAATATTTTTCATTTTTCATTTTTCATTTTTCATCAACATTGTATATTTACTGTCATAATAAAACCTGATTATTACATAAAAATATCTTGCGTTTTATTTAATGGGTCTAATTTTACGGTGTAGAATAAATAATATTATTTATAAATAATATTTTTTTTATATTCTCCTAAACGCAATACTGTGCTGTATGAAATAAGATCTGTGCCATCCGTCCCGTTAAATTAAGTAGGTACCGGGGTCGCTGAAACTTCGTCAGTGCCATCCACCCCGTTAAACATCAAGACACGAATCACCGGGGTGGATGAAACTATTTTTCCCAACGGTCCCGCCACCGGGACAGAGCCACCGGGGTGGATGGGACCGACTCAAAAAAATGATCATGTAGACTCTTACCCCCTTATTCCAAAACGTGGACTAAAATAGTCCTGGTATAAAGCTGGTACGAAACTGGTGCTGTCATTTTCATTTTCTAAATGAAAGACAGAATTAGCATCAGTTTTAAACCAGGTCTAACTTAAGTCCACGTTTTGCAATAAGGGGCTTAAACTAAAGTCGAGAAAATTTGTCAGATGCTAGGCATATTGGATTAAGAAAGAATTCTTTTTTCCGATATTCCCACGGGAACAGAAACATGCGAGTTGAACCGCTGGCGATCAGAGGTTGAATACTTATATAATATGAATATTTATAACTCCATACTCTGCTGACTAATGATAAATGTCCCAAATACATATAATTAAGTATATTATATCAAAACTTATGTTTTCCTTCCTTATATAATGTTATTGTGGCTCTCTGACTACCAATTTAGCTTCAAGTAAAGGGTTTATCCGTTATATACCTACCTACCAGTTATAATAGGTGCCTACAACTATATATATATAAAAATGAATCCCTATTTCCCTTGGTCACGACATCACGCGCAAACGGCTGGACCGATTTGGCTAATTTTGGTCTTGAAGTGTTCGTGGAAGTCCAAAGAAGGTTCTAACGGTGAGAAAATAGGGGAAGGAGGGGTAAGTAGGGGTAGAGTAGAAGTAGGGTAGGGGTAGGGTAGGGATAGGGTAGGGTAGGGGTAGGGGTAGGGTAGGGTAGGGGTAGGGTAGAGGTAGGGTAAGGGTAGGGTAGGGTAGGGGTAGAGTACGGGTAGGGTAGGGTGGAGTAGGGGGTAGGGCCACGGGAACGAAGTCGCGCTGGGTCAGCTAGTACCTAATATTTAGGATATTACATTATAAAGTTCAATTTGCTTTTCACAGGAAAGCCAGAGCTGGAGAGCTTGAAACAGACTCCGGTTTGGATGCGTTGGCCAGACTCACCGAGATCAATGTCGACCAAGTAGGCGTGAACGGTGCCAAGAACTTTTTCGAAGCCAAAATTGAAGAGTTGTCGAAATCCAATAAATTCCACGACGAGATTATTCAAGAACAAGAAGAGAAGCGCCGAGAAGCTGAGGAAAAGGCTCTCAGACAGCAGAGGTTTAAGGAAAAGGCAGCTCTTTTTCAACATTAATATTAACCAGTATTATAAAGCATGAATTCTAGTCTGTAAGCTGTTACCATGGCTTAAGAAATACTATATAGCATTACAGTTGTTGAAAACTAATCAAACTGAATCTCCTAATCAAGAATGTTAGGAAGGCCGCTGGAATGTGTACGAAATATCTCATAAAAACAAAAAAGAGATTTATAAGCAGGGATATTCATACCTGCCATAAATAAAGCATAAAATATGAGAATGTAGCATAGGTGTTAGTGATGTGCATGCTAATGGCCCATTTTAAATGGTCTAATTTATGAACAATTAACTATTTTAATATATAGTATGTAACAAATAGCAGTTACCTAAAAGCCGTTACAAATATTGTGAGGTAGTAAAAAGATGAGTATGAGTTATAGGAGTTCTACAACAAAATCACATAGTGTCTTATTTAAATAGTTTTAAGTGTTTTTTGAATCTGTAGTAGTGATGTGTCAACGCGAGTTACCAACTCGAGTTAACTAGAGTTGGGCCTAACTCGAGTTGAATTTGATCTATCTAGGAAATATTCCGATCTGTCCCCCTGCTCTGTCCCCATGGGGTGACAGAACGGACAAAAAAGTTTGATCTGTCCCCCTGTTACCGATGAGGGGACAGTTCGAACTTTATTCACCTAATTAATGTTTTATCTGTCCCCCTATCGGTATTAGGGGGACAGATCAAACTTTTTTATTCCTGTTTGTCCCCCATAGAATTATTATTAAATATATAAAATAATTTATATTTTATTATTTTTATTTATGTTCTTAAAAGTTTATTTACACTTATTTATAGTGCAAACAGTCATTTTGAATTATTTTTCGCGAGCTGTGTTCGACATAACGTGCGTGATCTTGAGCACTGACAGCGCGCGGAAAGAACTGAGCCAGATATAGCTTAGTTTTAGTTGCGCGTTTTTCGTGCTTGCAATAGGTTTCTAGTGGCCGTTTTCACCAAATGTTAAGACATTCCTAAGGCAATGCTTATCGTTAAGCGATTCCTAAATGGAACTTACGTTTCACCACAACTTAAAAATGTCCTAAGCAGCTAAGAAGCTCCTAAAGTTAGGGCACAGAAAACAGCCGCCTAACTGTTAAGGATCAACTTTATGTCAAATGAAACGTCAAACTTGACTTGAGATAACTCGTAAATAAAGTTTAAAATAATTATAAACTTGTATTATTAAAAATGAATGTGCAAGATTTGTTTGAATTTCTGGATTTCTTTGACGATTTTGACGACGACAAAGTTTTTAAAACAATACAAAAAAAATGTACCTACGCAGATTTTTTCTTCCGTACTGTAATTTGGCGTCCGCTTTATTTTTACCTCCTCCAATAGTTAAAAACCTATAGACCATAACGAAACAATTAATACAACTGACTCTGATTGACAGTATAGTCCTCCACACTTCCATCTGTTCCGGTGACAGCTGTGACAGAGGAGCCACTTGCAATACAAAATTAGCTGTCAAAATGGACTGTCATATGAAAACTGTTCTAGTTCCAAAGATTATCACTAGAACAGAAATGGTTGTCGCACTATGACTGACAACACAGACCATAGAGAAATTAAACTTAACCAAGACGTTCCTAGCTAGGAATCTCTTTATTTAGTAGTTTTGGTTGGTGAAGTGAAACGTAACAGTATCATATAAGGTACTGCTTTAAATAAGATTTTCTTAGCTTAGAAATACCTTACGAGTTTTTATATTATTTTTATGCATTTACAATGCAATTTTATATATATAGGGCTCGTGGTTTTTTACTGTCACATTTTTCCTATACCTTACGAGTGTTTGGTGAAAATGGCCGTGGGTGTTATTATTCTAAGTTATAACTTAAGTATAATTATAAATAAAGGCGATTATAAACCGAAACCATTTTGTCCTTTTTAATAAAAGGTTGCATTACTTAATAATAAATTATAATTATTTTATATATTTAATTCTATGGGAGACAAACAGGAATAAAAAAGTTTGATCTGTCCCCCTAATACCGATAGGGGGACAGATAAAACATTAAGGAGGTGAATAAAGTTCGAACTGTCCCCACATCGGTAACAGGGGGACAGATCAAACTTTTTTGTCCGTTCTGTCACCCCATGGGGACAGAGCAGGGGGACAGATCGGAATATTTCAAGTTTAGATTGGCACGGAAAATTAACGAATCAAACGATAACGGGATTACGGTGCTTTCATTTTTTGTTGCAAAATCGCTCTTATAAAAACCGAAATAAGATGGCGCAGCGTTGACCTTAAATCAAATCGTCATATTAGTAAGAATCACATAAAAATTGGTAAAAACAAAACAATTAATATTCACTACATTTCATCAAGTCAACTCGAGTTAAGTACGTGAATTTTAACTCGAGTAGCTTTTATCCCGAGTTGGCTCATCAGTCTCATCACTAATCTGTAGTGTCTCATGCCTTGTCTGTCAACCATTGTAGCCAGACCTAGTGAGAGTAAAAGTATTAGTTGGAACTGGGCGTCGAACCGCAACTGCAAGCGACATGACGCCGCACCATACTAGTTTCTAGTTGATGTTTCTTTGTTTTGTATGAAATCGAGCGTCGACGCTTGCAGTTGTCGTCCGACGCCCGGTTCAAACCGATACCCTTAAAACGGGTATAAAAGCTGAAATACAATCATTTGAAGTGGTAGAAGCGCTGACTGTTGAGATCTTTATGGTTTTATTACTTTGATTTTAGGGGATTCCCAGCATAGTAATAAATTAGGTAGGTAGTGGATAAAAGTTGATACCAAAAACAAATAATTAACGCAATCACAGTCCATGTCTGCAAAATATTAAAACAATATTATTAAACAATTAAATACTAGATAGGAATAAAATATTGTTTTTAGTTAAGAATAAATCATTACTTTAACGCTTACATACATACCTATATTGAATACTTGTTAGTCTCAAATAATAAAAGAGAAGGAACCTATTTATTAGTTATATTTTAAAGCCTATGAAAACGAAGTAAAATTAATGTTGCCTTATAGCAAATTATTATTATTGTTTAGCAAAACTTTACACTATATTATACTTTTATGTAATGTTTAATATGAGATGTAAGAGAATTTGAAATAAAAATTTTATGTACAAAAATATTCAGTTGATTTATTCACAAATTATTAAATTTTCTATACTTACAACATCCACCCAAATACTCAAAAACGATTGCAAGCGTCTCAAACATCATTCTGTCTCTTTCATACCTTTGATATTTAATGCAACAGGCAATGTTTGAGACGCTCCTAAACTTGAGAAGCATTCAAGTATTTGACTGTTACTCAGATGAAGTTAACTAAAGCAGCCATTATACTCAAATAATAACACTGTCTTGTTTTTTACTGGCTTTCATCCATATCTGAAGTAATTCTAAATGAATCATGCTGTTCATAAGAAATGTTTTGATTTGTGTGATTGCTCATGTCTATATGTTTTCTTTGCATAGGAGGAATATTTTCTAAGTCAACTTGTTTTATGCTAGCCAGGGCTGCTATCAGTGAAGCATTCTAAAAAAATTCAAGAAGATTACTTTCTTATAGGTACTTTAAAGTAGTTTAAAGTTACTCTCTAATGCGCAAGTAAATTACTTGAGATTCAATCTATCAAAGAAAATAAAGTAAGTTACCTGTTTGATATTAGTCTCGAATTCAGCACCAGCATTAGTGAACTCTCTGATTTGTTGTAATTCTATTGATCTGAAAAAAATTCAGCACCAGCATTAGTGAACTCTCTGATTTGTTGTAATTCTATTGATCTGAAAAAAAATAATGTGTGGAGGTAAGTAGGTAGGTCATTCCGTCATTGAAGTTGAGCTACAAAAGCATCAACAATTCTAATCGAAACATTATTATTAAAAATAAGATATTACAAAAATTAAGTCATACTCATACATGAGTCTTAGCAGTTGATTAGCTGTTGTCAGTTCATTTTGTAGCTCTTGCTGTAGTTGTGGGCAAGTTTGGCCTATTACTGACATTTTTATAGCAACTAATTAAAATCTTCCGGTATTTGAAGCTGTGTATATCTTTAACCACTGGATATTGAATTGAAATGAATGAACTAAAAATAATTTATGCGATTAGATTGTTCTTTCCGTATATACAAAGGTACTTTGTGGATTGTTCATTGCTAAATTCACTCTAGTACACAAATTATATTAGTCTCTAGTACTCCGAGTCTCCGTCTCCGACTGTTCTGTAGTAATTACATAATAATACAATAGTAACGTTTTATTTTTGAATTGAATTGAATTTGAACACAACCAACAAACAAAGTCGTCACAAAATAAAATAAGATTTGTGATAAGATCAGTGCTGCCAATAAAAAAATCTCCATTCCCCGCAACAGTTTTGCCATGAAGTTCGACTTAATACTGAGGTAACTGGAGCGTGCAGTACGAACAATTTTTTGAATACCACAAATAACACAGTGGCTGTCTTCCGTCTCACCTACACTTAAAAAAAAATACGTATGGTCATATGAGACAGCTGACAGCCACTACATACATAAATGTCAAATTTGGTGGCGACACTTTTTTATTCAGGGTGAGAGCTCCAGTTACCTCAGAGTATTAAGTCAAACTTCATGAGTTTTGCCAATGGGCGATTTTCTGAGAGGCCATTTAAAAAAAAAAAGCTTCCAATTGCTTCACTAGATGGCGTTGAATAAGTATGTACCAAAGATATTATAATATAACAAGATTGCGCACTCATGAGTTACAGCCGAGCCGAGCGAGATAGGCCTATTATGGTGTGCGTCCCTCTCTAATGAGAGAGACGTGAGTGACTACACGATTTGGTTTTTTCTAGGACAATTTATAGTTAACTAGACTTGGCTCACGTAGGATTCGAACATCACGCTTCCTAGGGAGCTCTTGTAGCTAAAAGAAACATACATTTAAACATCCGAACTCACTTTCTATTTATAATATTAGTTAAGATGAGGACTCCGCGAGGCAAAGCATTTGCATCGCTTATGAGGCAATAATGTGACAATCGACACATACACATATGCTTTATAAGCATACTTACTTTTGAACCGACTTCAAAAAAGGAGGTTGTCAGTTTGACCTGTATGTACTTATATGAAATGTATGTCTGTATTTCTGATAGGCGTATTTTGCTAAAATGGATAGAAATAAAAAGTACAGTTTTTTGCGTACCTACTTTTTAAACTTAAATTAAGATACAGATGTTATAATACATTTATTTTATTTTATTTTATTTAGAACGGCACAATAACAGACATTAGACAAATTACTTAAATTAAAGAAAAACTTAAATAAAACCAAGTGCATGCCCATGTCCAATTACAATTGTGCACAACATTTTTGTAGAAATGACAATATTTAATAAGTTTTGTTTCATGTCTATTTTCTGATAAAGTTCTTCTTCTTTTTCTTTTTCCGCTGAGTATTGTGTAATTTTTTCAGATATGAGGTTAAGCCAACCTTTTTTAATTTCTTCATCTTTAGGAAATCTGAAACAATGAAAATTAATGTTTGGGTTAGGTAAGAAAGTAAATTCCAGTCTATAGACTAAAAACGAAATGGACACCCTACTATAAAAGTTTGGCTAAATACTTACCAATGAAAAGATACACCGCTCCGTTTAAATGATTCGCTTTTGCATCCTTTCACACATCAAGTGAGAACCATTTTTATTGATTTAAACGTAATTTTAAAATGATAATTAAGATCCACACACTAACTTTACACACATAAATTAATTTGCCGTCGCCATATTGATGATGTTTTATTTTTATTAAAATTGTCCAGACGCAAAGTGTTGCATATTTATTATAATTAAAACTACCATAACACCGACTCTTACATTAAAAAAATCGTTTTTCAAGGTTTTAAATAATACAAATGATATGGACTTTATTATTATCAGCTTAACATTCCTTTTAATTAATTAATATTTTGAAAATTCTCGAGAACAGGAAATATGAATTTGAATTAAGTTCTACTACAACCAAAAATATTTAATGTTGGCAGCCCAGTAGACAGGGATGCAATCCTATTTAGGAGCCTCTCGCTCGGCTCGTTTTTCCGTTTATCGAAATGTCATACGAAAATAAACCTTATTGTAACTGCATAGAATCGAATTGACATTGCTTTTACTTTCATAGTGCACAATCTTGTTATATTATAATATCTTTGGTATGTACATGTCTATGGTATATTTTGGTATGAAACATATTTAAATTAATTACTTTTTAAAAACCCAAAAGAAACTAATAATATATTAAATAAGTACTACTGTGAGGAACAGAAACGAAATTGGTAAATTTAAAGATATAAGTAAATAAATAACATCTGTCTGACGTTCCGTTTTACGCACAAAAGTCGCGTCAAAGTAAAATTTATAACGTTCCGTTCCTTCTAACTGCATAGGTGGGACAGCGCCATCTAGTGACTGAGCTTTCAGAAAATCGCCCATTCCCCGAAATTCCCCGCTCTCTTTGATTAATTTCTCACAAATTTCTTTAAATGATATTTTTGGAATAAAAACACTGTTTTTATCGCAAAACAAGTAGCTTACCTACATATTTTTTAACAATAGCTGCACTTTTTAACAGGTTTCTTAATTTTATTGAAAATTTCAACCGGTACATAGGTAGGCGTCAAGAAAACATATTTTAAGTAAATACTTTTAAATTAAGGGTAGAGACCTCTAGAGCATCGGCGAGATCTCTAGCGATCACGCACGACTACCCTCATTATTTTATTTTGTAACTATTTCAATTTTTATGTGTTTTGAACGCGGTTTTCGGTGTTTTTAAGAGAAAAAAAACTCTATTTTCTATTAAAATACAATATTATATGTGATCCGGAACAAAAAAATAATAAAAAAATTCTTGCAAATTTGCAAATCGCAAAAAAACAAAAATTTTCGAAAAATAAAATATTATTGTTTTTCCATATTATAATTTTATCCGACAGGTTTTTTCATGTACATTCTAAATATATATACTTTTTTATATTATGTTATTTCATCAATAACTCGATATCAATAATTTTATTGAGTAATATGGTTTAATTAATACGTGGATAACGGTGTGGGTTTCTCAATGAACCAAACAAAATTGTATGAAAATGTATACTTAAGTAATACTATATTGTGTAAACTGTTTGTTGTCCCCAATAAAATAAAATAAAATAACTACTTATGGGAAAAATAAATATTTAAAAGGGACTGCACTTTGTCTTTTGTTTACACAAAAGTTTAGTTTGAACGTCGATTATAAAAACAAAACATCTCGTAAAATTGTCGAATAAGTTTTATGCGCATATGAGTCATAGCATGACTCATATGCTGCTCATAAATGTAAGATGTTTGGGAGAGCAGAAACGCGCGCTTGGGTGCTTTGTTTACGTAAAGCCCCCAGTACAGGTTGGCCGACCATGGTCGGCGACCATGACCAATACATCGTACATTGACACTTTTGAAAGAACCTTTTTAAACTTGTTCGTTCAAAAGTGTCAATGTACGATGTATTGGTCATGGTCGCCGACCATGGTCGGCCAACCTGTACTGGGGTCTTCAAAAATGACCCTGCTATTTGATACCCCTGACTGTTGAGAGGTTTTTTTTTCAATGACAACCAAGGACGCGTTCAGAACTATCAAATACCTACAAAAAACGTTAGTATCGTATTAAATAAAAAAATTATCCTGGTTCCCCGAAATTCCCCGATTATTGTCATTCCCCGCGCTCTCCCCGCGTCAACCCTCAATTCCCCGAAAATCGGGGATTTTCTCCGCAATTGGCAGCACTGGATAAGATGCCCGTTTTGACACATGCTAAAGTGACGTGATTAGGCATGTAACCATACGAGTCTGTGATCGATTCTCTCGATTAATCGATTAAGGTACTGAGTAACTAATCGATTATAGTAGGTTTGCAACTTATGTGGATTAAGACTAAAGTTATTATTATAAAATGTTAAACTTACTAAGTAGGTACTTATACTTATAATAAACATATTATTTAGGTATAATTGACCTTTTATGTTATATAAACTTGAATCGAATCCACTTAAAATGCATAATTTATATGAGCGAACGCGCACTTGTGATTTTTAATCTGGCGATAGTTTGGTCGTTCTCGAATTCAGTATAGAGTTTTAAGTTAAGGCCCGTGGTATCGCCAACGACCTTGGGCATAGAAAAGTGGCCTAATTTTCCCGCCCGCTACCCGCAACCAAAACAGCTTAAATACACGTCTCACGGGGAGGGGGGATAAAGTTCCCACTTTTGAGTTTTTCGTTAATATCTTTAAAACGATGCGTCGTAGGGAAAAAATGTTTTCTACGTAATGAAAGCTAATAAAATTTCCTACAACTTTTATTCTATTCACTTTTTCGAAATTCTCATCAGTTTTCGAGCATCACGCTCCGAAATAGTAAAAATCTATGTTTTTTAGCGTGTATCATGCAACGTGCATCTGCAACTGCAACTTTCAGAAGAAGCAAAGTGGGTCTCTCAAAACTGTACTTGAAGTCAGATATCATCAAAGAACCAGCAGCGATCTTTTACAACCCCGCCTCCACGCACAGTGAAGTTGATGACGCTGGGAAGATGTGCTTTCTCAAATGGTATGGGGCGCCAACAAGACTTACTTCCCTCAACCAGTACCGCTTTCAGTTGTTCATGAGATCAGTGGCAAAGATTAAGCCTGGCTTCAGCTCCCTGCCAACAACTGAGAACGCAGCTAAACAGCATTCACGGCGCACCTACCATCAAGTGCAGCTGTGGCTTGGGAATGAGCTGCCTCCCCAAGAGTGGGGTTGGAAATATGTAGGAGACAGCCTGGTGCCAATAACAACTGAAGATTCGCCCGCACCGGAGGTCTGTGGTAGTGGCAAATGTGGATGTCGGAAAACAATGCTCAAATGTTCTGCGGCATGCCTCCACTGCCAAGGGAAATGTCTCAAAGGCGTGTCTCTTGACGAAGACGATGTTAAAGATGACGTAGAGCCCCTCCAGCAAGAACCATCCACTGAAAATGAGGGCTCAACGGATTCACGGCTTAAACGGATCTTCTTTTTCTTCCTACTAGACCTGGTCCCATTTACTTGGGGGGTCGGCCTTCCTTATTCGTATTTTCCATTTAGAACGGTTTTGTGCTGCGTCCTTATCTAAATGAGCATCTTTTAGATCTTTTTCGATCGTTGTCAACCATGTGGCGGGTGGTCTTCCACGCGAACGTTTCGTCGTTGGTATGTCTAGGACAAGCTTCAAAATGTCGTCTCGGTCTCGTCTTTGAACGTGTCCATACCATCTCAGGCGTTTCTCCTTAACCGTTTCTACGATAGGTGCGATTTTGAAACTTCCTCTGATGTATACTCATTTCAGATTTTGTCTAATAGTGTGACGCCCGCTGACCAGCGCAGCATACGCATTCCTGATGTGTGAGGTTTATTTAGGTGGTTTTTGTTAGTAGCCCAGCATTCGGACCCGTATAGCATAGCTGGTCTAATAGCTGTCTTATATAGCTGCCCTTTGATTTTAAGAGGCATTTTTCTGTTACACATGACGCCTGTGAGCTGTCTCCACTTCATCCATCCAGTTGTAGTTCTGTGAGTAACATCATTATCGATTTGGCCATCGCTGCAAAGTATAGATCCCAGATACTTAAATTGGGTCACGGGTGGTATAAATGTGTTACCTATTGAGATCTTGCATTACTTGATTCGGTGACACCATCAAAAATGCATGACATTGATTCTGTTTTCTTCCTACTGATCCTTAGGCCATTTGTTTCTAGTGCCTCAATCCAGGAATTAAAATTTTGCTGGAGGTCTTCTATGATGTCAGAAATCAGAACAACATCATCAGCGTACAGAATGTTCCAAGGCAAAGGCTTATGACACTGTCTCGTCGTAAGATGATCCATGACAGTGTTAAAGAGCAGCGGACTGAGAGTCACGGTCACGGCCTAAACGGATGAAGGAAGATATAAAATAAAAAAGTTTGAAAAATGTTTTGATTGCTCTATGGCTGAACAGATTTGTATGAAATTTGGTATGTAGATGTATTAGGACCTGGATTACCATGCAGGCTATATTTTATCCCGAAATAACACGATTGAAGTAGCAGGCAAGAGGTAGTGTGTGATAAGTCGTCTTTTTTCGAAAATTTCACTTTTCCAGAACGTGTAGTTCAAAAATGGTTGCGAATCCGAAAAATTGTGTAGAACAAAAGTTGAAAAAGTCAAAAAGACACTTTTTCCCTACGACGCACCGTTTTTAAGATATTAGAGAAAAACTCAAAAGTGGGAACTTTAACCCCCTCCCCCCACTCCGGCGCCCCTCCTAGAGGCGGGGATTTTTAGTATGTTTACTCTCTAAACATCCTGAACAAATTTCTGAAGAAATTTCTTAGGTTCCAGCTCACGCACTCTACACCTGCTTTTGGAGTATTCTTTGAGCGGACTAATAAGAGTTTTCTACAGTATTTTTGCAAAGAAAGGCTTACCAAAAATGGCCTAGTTTTTTGAATAATTGGAAAAAACGGAGGCTCACTCACCGATGAAAGGATATTAATCCGAGTTTGTCCTTTAACCGGTTAAACGGTTAACCGTTAGAATTTCTCTATGTCTTATGAGGAAGCTGATGACCCCACTGATCTCTATTATACAATAAATAGAGGTCAGTGTGATGACCCACACCCAAGGAATTTATAATACAACAGGAAGGTGCACTGCTGCTAAAAAACGGTCCTAATGAGATAGTAAGAACGAGGTCAGTTTATCTCACTCCATCCCATTACGGCGGCCACGAAAATGCGCGACGGGCGGCGGGCGGCGACGAGCGAATTGCGAACTTGACACAACGAAGACGGAAAACGTCAGAAAAAGTCCTTGCCCACACCACAGCCGTCTCTATCGTCTTCTACAAGCCATGCTATGATACGGAACGGCAACATTGCTGTGAACCGGTTTACTCCTCTGAGTACTAAATCCTATGGAGGTGGCATACCTACGAAAAAGTGAGGTGTAAGTAAGTCACAATGTAAGAAAATCTTGGAATTCAATTTTAAACTACTTCTAATTGTCGTATTAATCGGTCCGTCAAAATTGGTCCAGCCGTTTCAGAGATTAGCCGGAACAAACAGACAGACAGACAAAAATTGAAAAAAAATGTCATTTTGGTATAATATGTACTGTATATTTAATTATATGCATAACGTATTTTTAAATACACAAAATTACGGAGTGCACCTTCCTGTTGTACGTACAAGTCGTCACAAAATAAGATGCCCGTTTTGACACATGCTAAAGTGACGTTATTAGGCATGTAACCATACGAGTCTGTGATCGATTCTCGCGATTAATCGAGTAAGGTTCTGAGTAACTAATCGATTATAGTAGGTTTGCAACTTATGTGGATTAAAAATAAAGTTATTATTATAAAATGTTTAACTTACTATATAGGTACTTATACTTTTAATAAACATATAATTAAAGTATAAATTGACCTTTTATGTTATATAAACTTGAATCGAATCCACTTAAATTGCATGATTTATATAAGAGCGAACGCGCACTTGTGATTTTTAATCGGGCGATAGTTTGGTCGTTCTCGGATTCAGTATAGAGTTATATGGCAGTGGCAATCGTCAGTGCGCTTAAACTACAGACCGATCAAACTATCGAAAATTACTGGCCGATATACCTAGTTGTACGATCAAACTATCGCACAACTATCGGCCGGGCGGTAATGTGAATGAAGGACTATGTGAGCGTGCGCACTGCATTCAACTAAACTATCGCTCAACTATCGGTAGACTGCGCATTCATCGAACTATAGAAAATGACTGGCCAATAGTTACTTTACAATACAACTATAGTTATAGTTACAGTTATACAACTATCGGACAACTGAGCGCGCGCCCGGATTCAACTAAATTATCGACCAACTATCGGTCGACTAAAAATCACAAGTGCTCGCAGATTCTCAAAACCAAACTATCGGCCGACAGTTTGATCACGATCGTCTTACGATTCCGACTAAACTATCGGTCGACTAAAAATCACAAGTGCGCGTTGGCTCTAAAAGTGCAAGTATTTTAACTACAGCTCACAGCATAGACATGGTCATAGTTTAGCTACATTACTTATTATAGCGGCCTGTACACGTTGGCCCAACCATTGGCCAATACGTCGTATATTAACACATTTGAAAGAACCTTTTCAAACATCTTGTTCGTTCAAGTGTAAATTGTAATTGTAAATTCCAGTCTATAGACTAAAAACGAAATGGACACCCTACTATAAAAGTTTGGCTAAATACTTACCAATGAAAAGATACACCGCTCCGTTTAAATGATTCGCTTTTGCATCCTTTCACACATCAAGTGAGAACCATTTTTATTGATTTAAACGTAATTTTAAAATGATAATTAAGATCCACACACTAACTTTACACACATAAATTAATTTGCCGTCGCCATATTGATGATGTTTTATTTTTATTAAAATTGTCCAGACGCAAAGTGTTGCATATTTATTATAATTAAAACTACCATAACACCGACTCTTACATTAAAAAAATCGTTTTTCAAGGTTTTAAATAATACAAATGATATGGACTTTATTATTATCAGCTTAACATTCCTTTTAATTAATTAATATTTTGAAAATTCTCGAGAACAGGAAATATGAATTTGAATTAAGTTCTACTACAACCAAAAATATTTAATGTTGGCAGCCCAGTAGACAGGGATGCAATCCTATTTAGGAGCCTCTCGCTCGGCTCGTTTTTCCGTTTATCGAAATGTCATACGAAAATAAACCTTATTGTAACTGCATAGAATCGAATTGACATTGCTTTTACTTTCATAGTGCACAATCTTGTTATATTATAATATCTTTGGTATGTACATGTCTATGGTATATTTTGGTATGAAACATATTTAAATTAATTACTTTTTAAAAACCCAAAAGAAACTAATAATATATTAAATAAGTACTACTGTGAGGAACAGAAACGAAATTGGTAAATTTAAAGATATAAGTAAATAAATAACATCTGTCTGACGTTCCGTTTTACGCACAAAAGTCGCGTCAAAGTAAAATTTATAACGTTCCGTTCCTTCTAACTGCATAGGTGGGACAGCGCCATCTAGTGACTGAGCTTTCAGAAAATCGCCCATTCCCCGAAATTCCCCGCTCTCTTTGATTAATTTCTCACAAATTTCTTTAAATGATATTTTTGGAATAAAAACACTGTTTTTATCGCAAAACAAGTAGCTTACCTACATATTTTTTAACAATAGCTGCACTTTTTAACAGGTTTCTTAATTTTATTGAAAATTTCAACCGGTACATAGGTAGGCGTCAAGAAAACATATTTTAAGTAAATACTTTTAAATTAAGGGTAGAGACCTCTAGAGCATCGGCGAGATCTCTAGCGATCACGCACGACTACCCTCATTATTTTATTTTGTAACTATTTCAATTTTTATGTGTTTTGAACGCGGTTTTCGGTGTTTTTAAGAGAAAAAAAACTCTATTTTCTATTAAAATACAATATTATATGTGATCCGGAACAAAAAAATAATAAAAAAATTCTTGCAAATTTGCAAATCGCAAAAAAACAAAAATTTTCGAAAAATAAAATATTATTGTTTTTCCATATTATAATTTTATCCGACAGGTTTTTTCATGTACATTCTAAATATATATACTTTTTTATATTATGTTATTTCATCAATAACTCGATATCAATAATTTTATTGAGTAATATGGTTTAATTAATACGTGGATAACGGTGTGGGTTTCTCAATGAACCAAACAAAATTGTATGAAAATGTATACTTAAGTAATACTATATTGTGTAAACTGTTTGTTGTCCCCAATAAAATAAAATAAAATAACTACTTATGGGAAAAATAAATATTTAAAAGGGACTGCACTTTGTCTTTTGTTTACACAAAAGTTTAGTTTGAACGTCGATTATAAAAACAAAACATCTCGTAAAATTGTCGAATAAGTTTTATGCGCATATGAGTCATAGCATGACTCATATGCTGCTCATAAATGTAAGATGTTTGGGAGAGCAGAAACGCGCGCTTGGGTGCTTTGTTTACGTAAAGCCCGAACGAACAAGTTTAAAAAGGTTCTTTCAAAAGTGTCAATGTACGATGTATTGGTCATGGTCGCCGACCATGGTCGGCCAACCTGTACTGGGGTCTTCAAAAATGACCCTGCTATTTGATACCCCTGACTGTTGAGAGGTTTTTTTTTCAATGACAACCAAGGACGCGTTCAGAACTATCAAATACCTACAAAAAACGTTAGTATCGTATTAAATAAAAAAATTATCCTGGTTCCCCGAAATTCCCCGATTATTGTCATTCCCCGCGCTCTCCCCGCGTCAACCCTCAATTCCCCGAAAATCGGGGATTTTCTCCGCAATTGGCAGCACTGGATAAGATGCCCGTTTTGACACATGCTAAAGTGACGTGATTAGGCATGTAACCATACGAGTCTGTGATCGATTCTCTCGATTAATCGATTAAGGTACTGAGTAACTAATCGATTATAGTAGGTTTGCAACTTATGTGGATTAAGACTAAAGTTATTATTATAAAATGTTAAACTTACTAAGTAGGTACTTATACTTATAATAAACATATTATTTAGGTATAATTGACCTTTTATGTTATATAAACTTGAATCGAATCCACTTAAAATGCATAATTTATATGAGCGAACGCGCACTTGTGATTTTTAATCTGGCGATAGTTTGGTCGTTCTCGAATTCAGTATAGAGTTTTAAGTTAAGGCCCGTGGTATCGCCAACGACCTTGGGCATAGAAAAGTGGCCTAATTTTCCCGCCCGCTACCCGCAACCAAAACAGCTTAAATACACGTCTCACGGGGAGGGGGGATAAAGTTCCCACTTTTGAGTTTTTCGTTAATATCTTTAAAACGATGCGTCGTAGGGAAAAAATGTTTTCTACGTAATGAAAGCTAATAAAATTTCCTACAACTTTTATTCTATTCACTTTTTCGAAATTCTCATCAGTTTTCGAGCATCACGCTCCGAAATAGTAAAAATCTATGTTTTTTAGCGTGTATCATGCAACGTGCATCTGCAACTGCAACTTTCAGAAGAAGCAAAGTGGGTCTCTCAAAACTGTACTTGAAGTCAGATATCATCAAAGAACCAGCAGCGATCTTTTACAACCCCGCCTCCACGCACAGTGAAGTTGATGACGCTGGGAAGATGTGCTTTCTCAAATGGTATGGGGCGCCAACAAGACTTACTTCCCTCAACCAGTACCGCTTTCAGTTGTTCATGAGATCAGTGGCAAAGATTAAGCCTGGCTTCAGCTCCCTGCCAACAACTGAGAACGCAGCTAAACAGCATTCACGGCGCACCTACCATCAAGTGCAGCTGTGGCTTGGGAATGAGCTGCCTCCCCAAGAGTGGGGTTGGAAATATGTAGGAGACAGCCTGGTGCCAATAACAACTGAAGATTCGCCCGCACCGGAGGTCTGTGGTAGTGGCAAATGTGGATGTCGGAAAACAATGCTCAAATGTTCTGCGGCATGCCTCACTGCCAAGGGAAATGTCTCAAAGGCGTGTCTCTGCGAAGACGATGTTAAAGATGTCAAAGTGTCTCTTGACGAGACATTAAAGATGAAGTGAGGAGCCTCACTGAAATGAGGCTCTAACGGGATTCTATTCTTCCTACTACGGATCTTCTTTTTCTTCCTACTAGACCTCTCTGGGGGGTCGGCCTTCCTTATTCGTATTTTCCATTTAGAACGGTTTTGTGCTGCGTCCTTATCTAAATGAGCATCTTTTAGATCTTTTTCGATCGTTGTCAACCATGTGGCGGGTGGTCTTCCACGCGAACGTTTCGTCGTTGGTATGTCTAGGACAAGCTTCAAAATGTCGTCTCGGTCTCGTCTTTGAACGTGTCCATACCATCTCAGGCGTTTCTCCTTAACCGTTTCTACGATAGGTGCGATTTTGAAACTTCCTCTGATGTATACTCATTTCAGATTTTGTCTAATAGTGTGACGCCCGCTGACCAGCGCAGCATACGCATTCCTGATGTGTGAGGTTTATTTAGGTGGTTTTTGTTAGTAGCCCAGCATTCGGACCCGTATAGCATAGCTGGTCTAATAGCTGTCTTATATAGCTGCCCTTTGATTTTAAGAGGCATTTTTCTGTTACACATGACGCCTGTGAGCTGTCTCCACTTCATCCATCCAGTTGTAGTTCTGTGAGTAACATCATTATCGATTTGGCCATCGCTGCAAAGTATAGATCCCAGATACTTAAATTGGGTCACGGGTGGTATAAATGTGTTACCTATTGAGATCTTGCATTACTTGATTCGGTGACACCATCAAAAATGCATGACATTGATTCTGTTTTCTTCCTACTGATCCTTAGGCCATTTGTTTCTAGTGCCTCAATCCAGGAATTAAAATTTTGCTGGAGGTTTTCTATGATGTCAGAAATCAGAACAACATCATCAGCGTACAGAATGTTCCAAGGCAAAGGCTTATGACACTGTCTCGTCGTAAGATGATCCATGACAGTGTTAAAGAGCAGCGGACTGAGAGTCACGGTCACGGCCTAAACGGATGAAGGAAGATATAAAATAAAAAAGTTTGAAAAATGTTTTGATTGCTCTATGGCTGAACAGATTTGTATGAAATTTGGTATGTAGATGTATTAGGACCTGGATTACCATGCAGGCTATATTTTATCCCGAAATAACACGATTGAAGTAGCAGGCAAGAGGTAGTGTTTGATAAGTCGTCTTTTTTCGAAAATTTCACTTTTCCAGAACGTGTAGTTCAAAAATGGTTGCGAATCCGAAAAATTGTGTAGAACAAAAGTTGAAAAAGTCAAAAAGACACTTTTTCCCTACGACGCACCGTTTTTAAGATATTAGAGAAAAACTCAAAAGTGGGAACTTTAACCCCCTCCCCCCACTCCGGCGCCCCTCCTAGAGGCGGGGATTTTTAGTATGTTTACTCTCTAAACATCCTGAACAAATTTCTGAAGAAATTTCTTAGGTTCCAGCTCACGCACTCTACACCTGCTTTTGGAGTATTCTTTGAGCGGACTAATAAGAGTTTTCTACAGTATTTTTGCAAAGAAAGGCTTACCAAAAATGGCCTAGTTTTTTGAATAATTGGAAAAAACGGAGGCTCACTCACCGATGAAAGGATATTAATCCGAGTTTGTCCTTTAACCGGTTAAACGGTTAACCGTTAGAATTTCTCTATGTCTTATGAGGAAGCTGATGACCCCACTGATCTCTATTATACAATAAATAGAGGTCAGTGTGATGACCCACACCCAAGGAATTTATAATACAACAGGAAGGTGCACTGCTGCTAAAAAACGGTCCTAATGAGATAGTAAGAACGAGGTCAGTTTATCTCACTCCATCCCATTACGGCGGCCACGAAAATGCGCGACGGGCGGCGGGCGGCGACGAGCGAATTGCGAACTTGACACAACGAAGACGGAAAACGTCAGAAAAAGTCCTTGCCCACACCACAGCCGTCTCTATCGTCTTCTACAAGCCATGCTATGATACGGAACGGCAACATTGCTGTGAACCGGTTTACTCCTCTGAGTACTAAATCCTATGGAGGTGGCATACCTACGAAAAAGTGAGGTGTAAGTAAGTCACAATGTAAGAAAATCTTGGAATTCAATTTTAAACTACTTCTAATTGTCGTATTAATCGGTCCGTCAAAATTGGTCCAGCCGTTTCAGAGATTAGCCGGAACAAACAGACAGACAGACAAAAATTGAAAAAAAATGTCATTTTGGTATAATATGTACTGTATATTTAATTATATGCATAACGTATTTTTAAATACACAAAATTACGGAGTGCACCTTCCTGTTGTACGTACAAGTCGTCACAAAATAAGATGCCCGTTTTGACACATGCTAAAGTGACGTTATTAGGCATGTAACCATACGAGTCTGTGATCGATTCTCGCGATTAATCGAGTAAGGTTCTGAGTAACTAATCGATTATAGTAGGTTTGCAACTTATGTGGATTAAAAATAAAGTTATTATTATAAAATGTTTAACTTACTATATAGGTACTTATACTTTTAATAAACATATAATTAAAGTATAAATTGACCTTTTATGTTATATAAACTTGAATCGAATCCACTTAAATTGCATGATTTATATAAGAGCGAACGCGCACTTGTGATTTTTAATCGGGCGATAGTTTGGTCGTTCTCGGATTCAGTATAGAGTTATATGGCAGTGGCAATCGTCAGTGCGCTTAAACTACAGACCGATCAAACTATCGAAAATTACTGGCCGATATACCTAGTTGTACGATCAAACTATCGCACAACTATCGGCCGGGCGGTAATGTGAATGAAGGACTATGTGAGCGTGCGCACTGCATTCAACTAAACTATCGCTCAACTATCGGTAGACTGCGCATTCATCGAACTATAGAAAATGACTGGCCAATAGTTACTTTACAATACAACTATAGTTATAGTTACAGTTATACAACTATCGGACAACTGAGCGCGCGCCCGGATTCAACTAAATTATCGACCAACTATCGGTCGACTAAAAATCACAAGTGCTCGCAGATTCTCAAAACCAAACTATCGGCCGACAGTTTGATCACGATCGTCTTACGATTCCGACTAAACTATCGGTCGACTAAAAATCACAAGTGCGCGTTGGCTCTAAAAGTGCAAGTATTTTAACTACAGCTCACAGCATAGACATGGTCATAGTTTAGCTACATTACTTATTATAGCGGCCTGTACACGTTGGCCCAACCATTGGCCAATACGTCGTATATTAACACATTTGAAAGAACCTTTTCAAACATCTTGTTCGTTCAAGTGTAAATTGTAATTGTAAATTCCAGTCTATAGACTAAAAACGAAATGGACACCCTACTATAAAAGTTTGGCTAAATACTTACCAATGAAAAGATACACCGCTCCGTTTAAATGATTCGCTTTTGCATCCTTTCACACATCAAGTGAGAACCATTTTTATTGATTTAAACGTAATTTTAAAATGATAATTAAGATCCACACACTAACTTTACACACATAAATTAATTTGCCGTCGCCATATTGATGATGTTTTATTTTTATTAAAATTGTCCAGACGCAAAGTGTTGCATATTTATTATAATTAAAACTACCATAACACCGACTCTTACATTAAAAAAATCGTTTTTCAAGGTTTTAAATAATACAAATGATATGGACTTTATTATTATCAGCTTAACATTCCTTTTAATTAATTAATATTTTGAAAATTCTCGAGAACAGGAAATATGAATTTGAATTAAGTTCTACTACAACCAAAAATATTTAATGTTGGCAGCCCAGTAGACAGGGATGCAATCCTATTTAGGAGCCTCTCGCTCGGCTCGTTTTTCCGTTTATCGAAATGTCATACGAAAATAAACCTTATTGTAACTGCATAGAATCGAATTGACATTGCTTTTACTTTCATAGTGCACAATCTTGTTATATTATAATATCTTTGGTATGTACATGTCTATGGTATATTTTGGTATGAAACATATTTAAATTAATTACTTTTTAAAAACCCAAAAGAAACTAATAATATATTAAATAAGTACTACTGTGAGGAACAGAAACGAAATTGGTAAATTTAAAGATATAAGTAAATAAATAACATCTGTCTGACGTTCCGTTTTACGCACAAAAGTCGCGTCAAAGTAAAATTTATAACGTTCCGTTCCTTCTAACTGCATAGGTGGGACAGCGCCATCTAGTGACTGAGCTTTCAGAAAATCGCCCATTCCCCGAAATTCCCCGCTCTCTTTGATTAATTTCTCACAAATTTCTTTAAATGATATTTTTGGAATAAAAACACTGTTTTTATCGCAAAACAAGTAGCTTACCTACATATTTTTTAACAATAGCTGCACTTTTTAACAGGTTTCTTAATTTTATTGAAAATTTCAACCGGTACATAGGTAGGCGTCAAGAAAACATATTTTAAGTAAATACTTTTAAATTAAGGGTAGAGACCTCTAGAGCATCGGCGAGATCTCTAGCGATCACGCACGACTACCCTCATTATTTTATTTTGTAACTATTTCAATTTTTATGTGTTTTGAACGCGGTTTTCGGTGTTTTTAAGAGAAAAAAAACTCTATTTTCTATTAAAATACAATATTATATGTGATCCGGAACAAAAAAATAATAAAAAAATTCTTGCAAATTTGCAAATCGCAAAAAAACAAAAATTTTCGAAAAATAAAATATTATTGTTTTTCCATATTATAATTTTATCCGACAGGTTTTTTCATGTACATTCTAAATATATATACTTTTTTATATTATGTTATTTCATCAATAACTCGATATCAATAATTTTATTGAGTAATATGGTTTAATTAATACGTGGATAACGGTGTGGGTTTCTCAATGAACCAAACAAAATTGTATGAAAATGTATACTTAAGTAATACTATATTGTGTAAACTGTTTGTTGTCCCCAATAAAATAAAATAAAATAACTACTTATGGGAAAAATAAATATTTAAAAGGGACTGCACTTTGTCTTTTGTTTACACAAAAGTTTAGTTTGAACGTCGATTATAAAAACAAAACATCTCGTAAAATTGTCGAATAAGTTTTATGCGCATATGAGTCATAGCATGACTCATATGCTGCTCATAAATGTAAGATGTTTGGGAGAGCAGAAACGCGCGCTTGGGTGCTTTGTTTACGTAAAGCCCGAACGAACAAGTTTAAAAAGGTTCTTTCAAAAGTGTCAATGTACGATGTATTGGTCATGGTCGCCGACCATGGTCGGCCAACCTGTACTGGGGTCTTCAAAAATGACCCTGCTATTTGATACCCCTGACTGTTGAGAGGTTTTTTTTTCAATGACAACCAAGGACGCGTTCAGAACTATCAAATACCTACAAAAAACGTTAGTATCGTATTAAATAAAAAAATTATCCTGGTTCCCCGAAATTCCCCGATTATTGTCATTCCCCGCGCTCTCCCCGCGTCAACCCTCAATTCCCCGAAAATCGGGGATTTTCTCCGCAATTGGCAGCACTGGATAAGATGCCCGTTTTGACACATGCTAAAGTGACGTGATTAGGCATGTAACCATACGAGTCTGTGATCGATTCTCTCGATTAATCGATTAAGGTACTGAGTAACTAATCGATTATAGTAGGTTTGCAACTTATGTGGATTAAGACTAAAGTTATTATTATAAAATGTTAAACTTACTAAGTAGGTACTTATACTTATAATAAACATATTATTTAGGTATAATTGACCTTTTATGTTATATAAACTTGAATCGAATCCACTTAAAATGCATAATTTATATGAGCGAACGCGCACTTGTGATTTTTAATCTGGCGATAGTTTGGTCGTTCTCGAATTCAGTATAGAGTTTTAAGTTAAGGCCCGTGGTATCGCCAACGACCTTGGGCATAGAAAAGTGGCCTAATTTTCCCGCCCGCTACCCGCAACCAAAACAGCTTAAATACACGTCTCACGGGGAGGGGGGATAAAGTTCCCACTTTTGAGTTTTTCGTTAATATCTTTAAAACGATGCGTCGTAGGGAAAAAATGTTTTCTACGTAATGAAAGCTAATAAAATTTCCTACAACTTTTATTCTATTCACTTTTTCGAAATTCTCATCAGTTTTCGAGCATCACGCTCCGAAATAGTAAAAATCTATGTTTTTTAGCGTGTATCATGCAACGTGCATCTGCAACTGCAACTTTCAGAAGAAGCAAAGTGGGTCTCTCAAAACTGTACTTGAAGTCAGATATCATCAAAGAACCAGCAGCGATCTTTTACAACCCCGCCTCCACGCACAGTGAAGTTGATGACGCTGGGAAGATGTGCTTTCTCAAATGGTATGGGGCGCCAACAAGACTTACTTCCCTCAACCAGTACCGCTTTCAGTTGTTCATGAGATCAGTGGCAAAGATTAAGCCTGGCTTCAGCTCCCTGCCAACAACTGAGAACGCAGCTAAACAGCATTCACGGCGCACCTACCATCAAGTGCAGCTGTGGCTTGGGAATGAGCTGCCTCCCCAAGAGTGGGGTTGGAAATATGTAGGAGACAGCCTGGTGCCAATAACAACTGAAGATTCGCCCGCACCGGAGGTCTGTGGTAGTGGCAAATGTGGATGTCGGAAAACAATGCTCAAATGTTCTGCGGCATGCCTCCACTGCCAAGGGAAATGTCTCAAAGGCGTGTCTCTTGACGAAGACGATGTTAAAGATGACGTAGAGCCCCTCCAGCAAGAACCATCCACTGAAAATGAGGGCTCAACGGATTCACGGCTTAAACGGATCTTCTTTTTCTTCCTACTAGACCTGGTCCCATTTACTTGGGGGGTCGGCCTTCCTTATTCGTATTTTCCATTTAGAACGGTTTTGTGCTGCGTCCTTATCTAAATGAGCATCTTTTAGATCTTTTTCGATCGTTGTCAACCATGTGGCGGGTGGTCTTCCACGCGAACGTTTCGTCGTTGGTATGTCTAGGACAAGCTTCAAAATGTCGTCTCGGTCTCGTCTTTGAACGTGTCCATACCATCTCAGGCGTTTCTCCTTAACCGTTTCTACGATAGGTGCGATTTTGAAACTTCCTCTGATGTATACTCATTTCAGATTTTGTCTAATAGTGTGACGCCCGCTGACCAGCGCAGCATACGCATTCCTGATGTGTGAGGTTTATTTAGGTGGTTTTTGTTAGTAGCCCAGCATTCGGACCCGTATAGCATAGCTGGTCTAATAGCTGTCTTATATAGCTGCCCTTTGATTTTAAGAGGCATTTTTCTGTTACACATGACGCCTGTGAGCTGTCTCCACTTCATCCATCCAGTTGTAGTTCTGTGAGTAACATCATTATCGATTTGGCCATCGCTGCAAAGTATAGATCCCAGATACTTAAATTGGGTCACGGGTGGTATAAATGTGTTACCTATTGAGATCTTGCATTACTTGATTCGGTGACACCATCAAAAATGCATGACATTGATTCTGTTTTCTTCCTACTGATCCTTAGGCCATTTGTTTCTAGTGCCTCAATCCAGGAATTAAAATTTTGCTGGAGGTCTTCTATGATGTCAGAAATCAGAACAACATCATCAGCGTACAGAATGTTCCAAGGCAAAGGCTTATGACACTGTCTCGTCGTAAGATGATCCATGACAGTGTTAAAGAGCAGCGGACTGAGAGTCACGGTCACGGCCTAAACGGATGAAGGAAGATATAAAATAAAAAAGTTTGAAAAATGTTTTGATTGCTCTATGGCTGAACAGATTTGTATGAAATTTGGTATGTAGATGTATTAGGACCTGGATTACCATGCAGGCTATATTTTATCCCGAAATAACACGATTGAAGTAGCAGGCAAGAGGTAGTGTTTGATAAGTCGTCTTTTTTCGAAAATTTCACTTTTCCAGAACGTGTAGTTCAAAAATGGTTGCGAATCCGAAAAATTGTGTAGAACAAAAGTTGAAAAAGTCAAAAAGACACTTTTTCCCTACGACGCACCGTTTTTAAGATATTAGAGAAAAACTCAAAAGTGGGAACTTTAACCCCCTCCCCCCACTCCGGCGCCCCTCCTAGAGGCGGGGATTTTTAGTATGTTTACTCTCTAAACATCCTGAACAAATTTCTGAAGAAATTTCTTAGGTTCCAGCTCACGCACTCTACACCTGCTTTTGGAGTATTCTTTGAGCGGACTAATAAGAGTTTTCTACAGTATTTTTGCAAAGAAAGGCTTACCAAAAATGGCCTAGTTTTTTGAATAATTGGAAAAAACGGAGGCTCACTCACCGATGAAAGGATATTAATCCGAGTTTGTCCTTTAACCGGTTAAACGGTTAACCGTTAGAATTTCTCTATGTCTTATGAGGAAGCTGATGACCCCACTGATCTCTATTATACAATAAATAGAGGTCAGTGTGATGACCCACACCCAAGGAATTTATAATACAACAGGAAGGTGCACTGCTGCTAAAAAACGGTCCTAATGAGATAGTAAGAACGAGGTCAGTTTATCTCACTCCATCCCATTACGGCGGCCACGAAAATGCGCGACGGGCGGCGGGCGGCGACGAGCGAATTGCGAACTTGACACAACGAAGACGGAAAACGTCAGAAAAAGTCCTTGCCCACACCACAGCCGTCTCTATCGTCTTCTACAAGCCATGCTATGATACGGAACGGCAACATTGCTGTGAACCGGTTTACTCCTCTGAGTACTAAATCCTATGGAGGTGGCATACCTACGAAAAAGTGAGGTGTAAGTAAGTCACAATGTAAGAAAATCTTGGAATTCAATTTTAAACTACTTCTAATTGTCGTATTAATCGGTCCGTCAAAATTGGTCCAGCCGTTTCAGAGATTAGCCGGAACAAACAGACAGACAGACAAAAATTGAAAAAAAATGTCATTTTGGTATAATATGTACTGTATATTTAATTATATGCATAACGTATTTTTAAATACACAAAATTACGGAGTGCACCTTCCTGTTGTACGTACAAGTCGTCACAAAATAAGATGCCCGTTTTGACACATGCTAAAGTGACGTTATTAGGCATGTAACCATACGAGTCTGTGATCGATTCTCGCGATTAATCGAGTAAGGTTCTGAGTAACTAATCGATTATAGTAGGTTTGCAACTTATGTGGATTAAAAATAAAGTTATTATTATAAAATGTTTAACTTACTATATAGGTACTTATACTTTTAATAAACATATAATTAAAGTATAAATTGACCTTTTATGTTATATAAACTTGAATCGAATCCACTTAAATTGCATGATTTATATAAGAGCGAACGCGCACTTGTGATTTTTAATCGGGCGATAGTTTGGTCGTTCTCGGATTCAGTATAGAGTTATATGGCAGTGGCAATCGTCAGTGCGCTTAAACTACAGACCGATCAAACTATCGAAAATTACTGGCCGATATACCTAGTTGTACGATCAAACTATCGCACAACTATCGGCCGGGCGGTAATGTGAATGAAGGACTATGTGAGCGTGCGCACTGCATTCAACTAAACTATCGCTCAACTATCGGTAGACTGCGCATTCATCGAACTATAGAAAATGACTGGCCAATAGTTACTTTACAATACAACTATAGTTATAGTTACAGTTATACAACTATCGGACAACTGAGCGCGCGCCCGGATTCAACTAAATTATCGACCAACTATCGGTCGACTAAAAATCACAAGTGCTCGCAGATTCTCAAAACCAAACTATCGGCCGACAGTTTGATCACGATCGTCTTACGATTCCGACTAAACTATCGGTCGACTAAAAATCACAAGTGCGCGTTGGCTCTAAAAGTGCAAGTATTTTAACTACAGCTCACAGCATAGACATGGTCATAGTTTAGCTACATTACTTATTATAGCGGCCTGTACACGTTGGCCCAACCATTGGCCAATACGTCGTATATTAACACATTTGAAAGAACCTTTTCAAACATCTTGTTCGTTCAAGTGTAAATTGTAATTGTAAATTCCAGTCTATAGACTAAAAACGAAATGGACACCCTACTATAAAAGTTTGGCTAAATACTTACCAATGAAAAGATACACCGCTCCGTTTAAATGATTCGCTTTTGCATCCTTTCACACATCAAGTGAGAACCATTTTTATTGATTTAAACGTAATTTTAAAATGATAATTAAGATCCACACACTAACTTTACACACATAAATTAATTTGCCGTCGCCATATTGATGATGTTTTATTTTTATTAAAATTGTCCAGACGCAAAGTGTTGCATATTTATTATAATTAAAACTACCATAACACCGACTCTTACATTAAAAAAATCGTTTTTCAAGGTTTTAAATAATACAAATGATATGGACTTTATTATTATCAGCTTAACATTCCTTTTAATTAATTAATATTTTGAAAATTCTCGAGAACAGGAAATATGAATTTGAATTAAGTTCTACTACAACCAAAAATATTTAATGTTGGCAGCCCAGTAGACAGGGATGCAATCCTATTTAGGAGCCTCTCGCTCGGCTCGTTTTTCCGTTTATCGAAATGTCATACGAAAATAAACCTTATTGTAACTGCATAGAATCGAATTGACATTGCTTTTACTTTCATAGTGCACAATCTTGTTATATTATAATATCTTTGGTATGTACATGTCTATGGTATATTTTGGTATGAAACATATTTAAATTAATTACTTTTTAAAAACCCAAAAGAAACTAATAATATATTAAATAAGTACTACTGTGAGGAACAGAAACGAAATTGGTAAATTTAAAGATATAAGTAAATAAATAACATCTGTCTGACGTTCCGTTTTACGCACAAAAGTCGCGTCAAAGTAAAATTTATAACGTTCCGTTCCTTCTAACTGCATAGGTGGGACAGCGCCATCTAGTGACTGAGCTTTCAGAAAATCGCCCATTCCCCGAAATTCCCCGCTCTCTTTGATTAATTTCTCACAAATTTCTTTAAATGATATTTTTGGAATAAAAACACTGTTTTTATCGCAAAACAAGTAGCTTACCTACATATTTTTTAACAATAGCTGCACTTTTTAACAGGTTTCTTAATTTTATTGAAAATTTCAACCGGTACATAGGTAGGCGTCAAGAAAACATATTTTAAGTAAATACTTTTAAATTAAGGGTAGAGACCTCTAGAGCATCGGCGAGATCTCTAGCGATCACGCACGACTACCCTCATTATTTTATTTTGTAACTATTTCAATTTTTATGTGTTTTGAACGCGGTTTTCGGTGTTTTTAAGAGAAAAAAAACTCTATTTTCTATTAAAATACAATATTATATGTGATCCGGAACAAAAAAATAATAAAAAAATTCTTGCAAATTTGCAAATCGCAAAAAAACAAAAATTTTCGAAAAATAAAATATTATTGTTTTTCCATATTATAATTTTATCCGACAGGTTTTTTCATGTACATTCTAAATATATATACTTTTTTATATTATGTTATTTCATCAATAACTCGATATCAATAATTTTATTGAGTAATATGGTTTAATTAATACGTGGATAACGGTGTGGGTTTCTCAATGAACCAAACAAAATTGTATGAAAATGTATACTTAAGTAATACTATATTGTGTAAACTGTTTGTTGTCCCCAATAAAATAAAATAAAATAACTACTTATGGGAAAAATAAATATTTAAAAGGGACTGCACTTTGTCTTTTGTTTACACAAAAGTTTAGTTTGAACGTCGATTATAAAAACAAAACATCTCGTAAAATTGTCGAATAAGTTTTATGCGCATATGAGTCATAGCATGACTCATATGCTGCTCATAAATGTAAGATGTTTGGGAGAGCAGAAACGCGCGCTTGGGTGCTTTGTTTACGTAAAGCCCGAACGAACAAGTTTAAAAAGGTTCTTTCAAAAGTGTCAATGTACGATGTATTGGTCATGGTCGCCGACCATGGTCGGCCAACCTGTACTGGGGTCTTCAAAAATGACCCTGCTATTTGATACCCCTGACTGTTGAGAGGTTTTTTTTTCAATGACAACCAAGGACGCGTTCAGAACTATCAAATACCTACAAAAAACGTTAGTATCGTATTAAATAAAAAAATTATCCTGGTTCCCCGAAATTCCCCGATTATTGTCATTCCCCGCGCTCTCCCCGCGTCAACCCTCAATTCCCCGAAAATCGGGGATTTTCTCCGCAATTGGCAGCACTGGATAAGATGCCCGTTTTGACACATGCTAAAGTGACGTGATTAGGCATGTAACCATACGAGTCTGTGATCGATTCTCTCGATTAATCGATTAAGGTACTGAGTAACTAATCGATTATAGTAGGTTTGCAACTTATGTGGATTAAGACTAAAGTTATTATTATAAAATGTTAAACTTACTAAGTAGGTACTTATACTTATAATAAACATATTATTTAGGTATAATTGACCTTTTATGTTATATAAACTTGAATCGAATCCACTTAAAATGCATAATTTATATGAGCGAACGCGCACTTGTGATTTTTAATCTGGCGATAGTTTGGTCGTTCTCGAATTCAGTATAGAGTTTTAAGTTAAGGCCCGTGGTATCGCCAACGACCTTGGGCATAGAAAAGTGGCCTAATTTTCCCGCCCGCTACCCGCAACCAAAACAGCTTAAATACACGTCTCACGGGGAGGGGGGATAAAGTTCCCACTTTTGAGTTTTTCGTTAATATCTTTAAAACGATGCGTCGTAGGGAAAAAATGTTTTCTACGTAATGAAAGCTAATAAAATTTCCTACAACTTTTATTCTATTCACTTTTTCGAAATTCTCATCAGTTTTCGAGCATCACGCTCCGAAATAGTAAAAATCTATGTTTTTTAGCGTGTATCATGCAACGTGCATCTGCAACTGCAACTTTCAGAAGAAGCAAAGTGGGTCTCTCAAAACTGTACTTGAAGTCAGATATCATCAAAGAACCAGCAGCGATCTTTTACAACCCCGCCTCCACGCACAGTGAAGTTGATGACGCTGGGAAGATGTGCTTTCTCAAATGGTATGGGGCGCCAACAAGACTTACTTCCCTCAACCAGTACCGCTTTCAGTTGTTCATGAGATCAGTGGCAAAGATTAAGCCTGGCTTCAGCTCCCTGCCAACAACTGAGAACGCAGCTAAACAGCATTCACGGCGCACCTACCATCAAGTGCAGCTGTGGCTTGGGAATGAGCTGCCTCCCCAAGAGTGGGGTTGGAAATATGTAGGAGACAGCCTGGTGCCAATAACAACTGAAGATTCGCCCGCACCGGAGGTCTGTGGTAGTGGCAAATGTGGATGTCGGAAAACAATGCTCAAATGTTCTGCGGCATGCCTCCACTGCCAAGGGAAATGTCTCAAAGGCGTGTCTCTTGACGAAGACGATGTTAAAGATGACGTAGAGCCCCTCCAGCAAGAACCATCCACTGAAAATGAGGGCTCAACGGATTCACGGCTTAAACGGATCTTCTTTTTCTTCCTACTAGACCTGGTCCCATTTACTTGGGGGGTCGGCCTTCCTTATTCGTATTTTCCATTTAGAACGGTTTTGTGCTGCGTCCTTATCTAAATGAGCATCTTTTAGATCTTTTTCGATCGTTGTCAACCATGTGGCGGGTGGTCTTCCACGCGAACGTTTCGTCGTTGGTATGTCTAGGACAAGCTTCAAAATGTCGTCTCGGTCTCGTCTTTGAACGTGTCCATACCATCTCAGGCGTTTCTCCTTAACCGTTTCTACGATAGGTGCGATTTTGAAACTTCCTCTGATGTATACTCATTTCAGATTTTGTCTAATAGTGTGACGCCCGCTGACCAGCGCAGCATACGCATTCCTGATGTGTGAGGTTTATTTAGGTGGTTTTTGTTAGTAGCCCAGCATTCGGACCCGTATAGCATAGCTGGTCTAATAGCTGTCTTATATAGCTGCCCTTTGATTTTAAGAGGCATTTTTCTGTTACACATGACGCCTGTGAGCTGTCTCCACTTCATCCATCCAGTTGTAGTTCTGTGAGTAACATCATTATCGATTTGGCCATCGCTGCAAAGTATAGATCCCAGATACTTAAATTGGGTCACGGGTGGTATAAATGTGTTACCTATTGAGATCTTGCATTACTTGATTCGGTGACACCATCAAAAATGCATGACATTGATTCTGTTTTCTTCCTACTGATCCTTAGGCCATTTGTTTCTAGTGCCTCAATCCAGGAATTAAAATTTTGCTGGAGGTCTTCTATGATGTCAGAAATCAGAACAACATCATCAGCGTACAGAATGTTCCAAGGCAAAGGCTTATGACACTGTCTCGTCGTAAGATGATCCATGACAGTGTTAAAGAGCAGCGGACTGAGAGTCACGGTCACGGCCTAAACGGATGAAGGAAGATATAAAATAAAAAAGTTTGAAAAATGTTTTGATTGCTCTATGGCTGAACAGATTTGTATGAAATTTGGTATGTAGATGTATTAGGACCTGGATTACCATGCAGGCTATATTTTATCCCGAAATAACACGATTGAAGTAGCAGGCAAGAGGTAGTGTTTGATAAGTCGTCTTTTTTCGAAAATTTCACTTTTCCAGAACGTGTAGTTCAAAAATGGTTGCGAATCCGAAAAATTGTGTAGAACAAAAGTTGAAAAAGTCAAAAAGACACTTTTTCCCTACGACGCACCGTTTTTAAGATATTAGAGAAAAACTCAAAAGTGGGAACTTTAACCCCCTCCCCCCACTCCGGCGCCCCTCCTAGAGGCGGGGATTTTTAGTATGTTTACTCTCTAAACATCCTGAACAAATTTCTGAAGAAATTTCTTAGGTTCCAGCTCACGCACTCTACACCTGCTTTTGGAGTATTCTTTGAGCGGACTAATAAGAGTTTTCTACAGTATTTTTGCAAAGAAAGGCTTACCAAAAATGGCCTAGTTTTTTGAATAATTGGAAAAAACGGAGGCTCACTCACCGATGAAAGGATATTAATCCGAGTTTGTCCTTTAACACGTTAGCTGCGGCACCAATTTTTGCATACTTTCCGTTCCTGCGGCACGAGGTATAATCGGCCCGTACCGTGACCAGACGTTAGGGCGACACGCGGTCTATTAGACCCCACCTCCTTTTACAGACTAAAATCCATTTTCTGGCGCGAAATCAAAGATAAATGAGAATTTTGAGGTTGTTCGGAAAAGATCGACGTTTCTGAACGCAACTCTAATGTCACGTCAAATTGACATTGGCTGTCACTTGAAGTTGACAGTGACACTTGATTGAAATTCTTCTTGAGAAAATGTCGGAATAATTTTGCTGAATTTGTTAAAAATCGCTCGCGTTGAATGTGCCTGGCATATCGAGTTTTGAATACATCTTAAATTATCCTGCCGATCCCGTGTTGTACGACCACGATTTTGATGCCATCCTGATTAGTGGCCGGTCGCGATGCTTTGAAGGATAATCATCCATCACACGTGTTGTTGCAGGGGCAATATATATCTTGACAAAAGGCTCCTCCGTGTGTTATTGTGTATCTATTGTTGAAACGCCCAGTGTCTTGTGAACGCTGTTATTTGTGTTGTGAGTGAGGTCACTAATTGGTAAGGTCTGCAGAAGAAGACGAAGAAAGGACCCCAGGAGCGCGCGCGCTCCCTTACACCACCTCTGTCTCCACTGCCCAGGACCACAGACAGTATGTAAAATCCTCCTTACTTCACAATATAGATTAAGCGCTGTGTATCGCAGTCCTATTGTTCAGTTACATCCCGGCTGAAACCAAGATTTGTCCGGAGTCTATAGTAATACCAGCTTCCACTGCGCTAGCCATTCCGCGGTCTAGGCAGGGGTGTACTGAACATTTTTTGGTAGCAGAGCGTAGTTTGAAGGCCTGAGAGGCCCACGCCAAAACTTTGTATTAATCAGTGCCGCGTTGATGACCCAGTCTGGTCCGGACTAGATTAATTTGTACTTGTAAATGGTAATTAACTTGCATTTGAAAAGTAAAGGGCATTCCTTTGTTATTGGTTCCATGTCTTGTAATTAATTGTCATGTGTTGAGGTTCCAAAATGTAAACAGATGCCTTTCTTTGTTCATAATAATTATTATTTAGTTTTGTCAGCAAATTTGAGTTGTGAATATTGACAAGTTTGTTGCTAAATAATAGCTAATAAAAGGTTAGCTAATAAGTTTGCACTCAATACTTAGTGAAACTTAAATGATTTAAGACATTGTTTACACATTGAAACTCATTGAAACTTGTGCCTTGAAATAATTGAAATTGACTTGTTGTTGTGTTGATATCCAAGTGAATTTCAATGGTCAGTGATTTGTTTGAACTGAATAACCTTTGACTTATAAAGTCAAAGTTAGTTTGTGTCTAAGTTATAACCTCTTGAGAGTTAGAGTTGTAATTATATACTTGAGTTTTGTTGTTTTCTGATAACCTCCAAATATTTAAGAGTTTGTGTCATTATAAATACTTTGTTGTTGTAATATTGGAATTTTGTGGTTATCAATAACCTCAAAATATTGGAGATTTTGTGTTATAGTGAATATTTTGAATTTGTTGTTTTTGTTGATAAATTTGTGACGTTACAATGACGGCCTCCTCTGCTAAAGCCAAAATACGTTCTGAGTTACGGTGGTTAGCGTCTGCAGTCGCATTGTTGGAGCGACCTGATAGGACGGAGGCCTTGTTGAACAGATACGTAGATCTGCCCGTACGTTTGGCTGTTGTTGATGAACAGTATGCCTTATTTTTGGAAAGGACTGTTGAGGCCGATGTGGAAATGCGACAAGAAGTCGATTTGGATGTGGACCAGTGTTATGATTTTGCGGACAGAATTACTCAGGTGGCCCGGCCTTTGCAAGTGGCAAGAGAGAATGAACCGAGCCCGTCCCCGGCCACATCTAAAAGTATGCCCCCTCTCTTTGCTAGATTGGCCCCCTTAGACTTAAGGCGTTTTGCTGGTCGTCTAGAGGACTGGGAGGGCTTTATGAATATTTTTGATAGTCTGGTACATGCCCGGGATGATTTGACCCAGGGCCAAAAGTTGGCTTATTTGTTATCCGTCTTGGAGGGGGAGGCCCTTGAATCGGTGCAACATTTGGCCCCCTCGGATGAAAACTACCCTATTGCTAGGGATTTGATTGCCCGTCGGTACCAGAACGTACGACGTCTGGCGGACAACCATGTTGCCGCCATTTTGAATTTACCCCGCGTTGCCAGCGTGATGCACTTGAGAGTGGCTTTGTTAAATCCGCTGTTGGTGGCATACAACGCATTAAAAAACTTAAAACTCCCAGTGGAGCAGTGGTCGTTTTTGTTACTGCACATTGTCCTGGGAAAGTTGCCGGACTCTGTTAAGGTCCGTTTTGAGCAGCAGTATGGTGGGGATAGTGCGACTTATCTGCCACCCTTCTCGGACCTCTTGACGTTCCTGGAAGGAGAAAGTAGACTGGCAGATAATTCCTCTCTGGCCGGTCCTATGGGACCCGAACGACCTGTGCCACAGAGTAGATCCCCCACCGGACCCCCCCGTAGGGGGCGTATGGCCCCTCGCGCGCCCGGCCGCTATGCCGCCGTCCAGGAGACCGCCCGCTGCTTGTATTGTCGGGAACCGGGTCACAGCACGACCCGTTGTGATAAGTTCCTCGACCAGCGCGTCCAAGGCCGTCGAGCGATCGCGCGACAACGGACATGGTGCTACTCGTGCTTGGGCCTGCACATGCAGCGCGAATGTACCCAAGCGCACCCATGCCGCTTTTGTAAGGGCAACCACCATCCCCTCCTCTGCATGAACAGCCCAGAGGGCGGCGGAGCGCCGCAGCGCGTCGCTGCAGGATCACCTCGTATGGGTGGGGGGCTCGGACCCCCCGCGGTGTTTGCATCCCGCAGCAGTTCTAGTGGCCACCAGAGTGGCCCCAGACGCTCTCCGCCACGTTTTGAGCCTCAAACGGGCGGGGGTCCCAGGGACCCCCCAATGGGAAACCGATCCCCAAGGATGGGGATGAGTTATGCGGGCGTTGCCGGAGGTCGTAGAGGCCCCCCGCGACGTTTTGAGCCTCGCACGGGCGGGGGTCCCACGGACCCCCCAATGGGAAATCGGTCCCCAACTAGGGGGTTCGATTTTGCGAGCGTTGCGGGAGGTCGTAGAAGCCCCCCGCAACGTGTTGAGCCTCGCACAGCCGGGGGTCCCCGGGACCCCCCCTCTGAAAATCGGTCACCGTGCCCCCGCGACTATGGGGCGACGTACACGGTGGATGATAGGCACCGATTCTCGCCGCCGCTCGCCGAATACCCGCGTTTGGAGCGGCGCCCGCCCCGTCTTCAAGGGGCCGGGAGATATAACCCGCCTGATACCGGGCGATTTGGACGTAGGCAGTATGTGGGAGATTGGGACCCACTGGATCGCTATGAGCGACCCCCTTACCATGGGGGGACGTCTGGGGACCCCACATACTAGCAATCAACGTGTTTACGGTCGATTGTAGCCACCCCTCCAGAGACCGTTTTGTTGCCCACGGCCTCTGTGCTTGTCAGGGGATTGAATGGCGACCTTGTGGAAGTTCGCGCCTTGTTGGATTCCGGTGCTCAGGGGTGTGTTGTGTCATCTTGGTTAGTTAGGCGGTTGGGCCTCAAGGTGCACCCCCACACGGAAGGCGTGAGAGGTGTTGGCGATGTGAAAGTCCCCGGGTTGTTAGGGCATGTTGACTTCACATTTACATCACGTAATAAGTCCACGCCAGGCATTAAGACCTCGGCGATTGTGTTGGACACAGTTGTTGGCCGTCAACCTTCAGTTGACTTGGGACCGAGTATGTTGTCTTTGGTGTCTGATTCCCCACTCGCCGATCCAAATTTCTTCCGCCCAGGCCCGATTGATGCTCTCCTTGGAGCCGATGTCCTGGGGCGAGTTTTGTTGACGGGGAAGCGAGTTTTGCAGCCAGATGGCTTGGTAGCTCTGCAGACGACACTCGGTACCGTTGTGATGGGCCCTGCTCGCCGCGTTTTGGATTCCCTTGATGAGGATCGCGGTCTTGTTTTTAATGTGTCTCTCTCCGAAGTGGTGCAGAAGTTTTGGGAGGTTGAGGAACCTCCACCAGCCCCGCGGGTTGACCCAGTAGCGGATGAATGCGAGTTGTATTACCAGAATAACACTGGTCGCCTCCGCTCTGGTCGTTTGATCACCCGTCTCCCCTTTCGTGCCGGCCGACCTCCTCTGGGCGAATCCCGACCGCTAGCGGAACGTAGGCTAGTGGCGATGGAGCGTCGCATGAGCAAGGATCCGGTCTTCCGCCAGAAGTATGTTGAATTCATGCGGGAGTATGAGGAGTTAGGGCACATGTCCGTGAGCGATTTGGATTGGCGCTCCGTTGAGCACTTCTTTTTGCCGCACCACGCCGTTTTGAAATCCGGAAAGATTCGGGTGGTCTTTGACGGTTCGGCTCCCACCTCCACTGGAGCGTCCTTGAACCAGTGTCTGCATGTAGGTCCCAAGCTGCACACGGAGATCTCAGACATTTTGACCAACTTCCGGCGGCACCAAATTGTATTTATGACTGACATCCGGATGATGTTCAGACAAACGGTCATCCATCCAGAGGATAGGAGGTACCAATTGATTTTGTGGAGAGAGAGTCCTAGGGACCCCTTGTTGATTTATGAATTGAATACGAATACGTACGGTTTGGCTTCGAGCCCGTTTGTTGCGATTCGTTCTTTGTTGGAGTTGGCCGAGAAGGAGCGCTTGAGATACCCTCGCGCCTCCGCCATTTTGGCCAGTGACGTCTATGTGGATGACATTTGCACGGGCGCCTCATCTGTCTCAGAGGCGATTGTCCTGAGAGACGAACTCACCGCCCTTTTGAAGTCGGGAGGTTACGAGTTGAGGAAATGGATATCCAACTCGCCTGATGTACTGGTAGGTTTGCCCGAAGAGCACCAGCAGGACCCCCACCTATTCGAAAATGTTGATAATCCCCATGTGGTGACCGTCCTTGGCGTACAGTACAAACCGGTCTCTGACACGTTCACTTATTGTGTGGATTTACGACCACCGAAAGTCTGGACCAAGCGTTTAGTATTGTCTACTGTCGCACGTACCTTTGACCCCAATGGGTGGATTTGCCCCGTGTTGTTTATGGCCAAGTGTTTCTTGCAACGGTTATGGGCTTCGGGTGTGTCGTGGGATGAACCCCTCTCGGACGAGTTACTCCGAGATTGGTCGAGCTTCGTTTCATCCCTCCCCGAGATTAATGAAGTGCATTTGCCGAGGCTATTCCTCCCTTCTGAAAATTGTAAAGTTACTCTTCACGGCTTTTCCGATGCCTCCGAACGTGGATTTGCTGCGGCCGTGTACCTCCGCACCGTTACTGTTGACGGAGTTGTTGCTGTGCATCTGGTGATAGCGAAAAGCAAAGTCGCTCCCCTTCGGACTCGTCATACGATCCCGAGGTTGGAATTGTGTGGAGCTGCCCTCCTAATGCGTTTGTTGAACCACGTATGGCTCACATTAGGTCGATCTATTAAGATACAAGAGGTTTATGCTTGGACGGACAGTCAGGTCGTCCTTTGTTGGTTGAAGGCTCCGGCGCACACCTTGGACGTGTTTGTGGCCAATCGAGTGTCGCAGATTTGTAATTCCGACATCGAGTTGATTTGGAGACACGTGCCGGGAACCATGAATCCCGCGGATTGTGCGTCTCGGGGTTGTGTAGCCCCAACCCTACTTAACCACCCCCTCTGGTGGGGCCCACAGTGGTTGATGCGGCCTGAGTCGGAGTGGCCGCCCTCTCCAGCGTTGTCGAACGTAGCCGTTCCTGATATGCGGGCATGCGTCCTGGAGACTAACCCCGCCGGGGAAAAGGATTTGTTGTTGGATCGGTACAGCTCCTTACAGAAGCTGCTTGGTGTTACCGCTTGGATCAGACGTTTCGTGTACAATTGCAGAAACCCACGCGCGAGGCGTGATTCGTCGGTTCTCACTCCGGACGAGCGTAGGGACGCGCTCTTGTTTTGGGTCCGGAGAGTACAAGCTGATAGTTTTGAGTCCGAGATTGAAATTTTGCGTTTAGGCCGTCGCAAGTTGAAGGGCGCGGTATCGCGATTGAATCCCTTCCTGGACGAGAGTGGGCTTTTGCGAGTCGGCGGAAGACTTCGAAATGCGAACCTGCCGTATGGAGCTCGTCACCCCCTTTTGTTACCTAAAGCCGGACATTTGACTCAACTGATAATAACAGATCGCCATGTGAATGCACAACATGCTGGCTGTAATGCTTTGTTGGCCATTTTGCAGCGTGAATTTTGGATTTTGTCTGCTCGTCGAGCCATTCGCACTGTGGTTTTCCGTTGCCTGCCTTGTTATCGATTGAAGGCCGCGACCATGCAGCCCCAGATGGGTGATTTGCCTGCTGATCGCGTCACGGAATGTAGAGCCTTTGCCGGAGTCGCCACCGACTTCGCCGGTCCCTTTACTGTAAAGGCTTCGAGACTGCGTAATGCTAAAACCTATAAGGCGTACTTGTGCGTGTTTGTGTGTTTGTCCACCAAGGCTGTCCATTTGGAAATTGTCTCGGAATTGTCTACCGAAGCCTTTGTCGCCGCCTTGAGCAGATTTGTTTCCCGTAGAGGACTGCCGTCATTGATACGTTCCGATTGTGGTACTAATTATAAGGGAACGTGTAATTATCTTAAGGAAGTAGTTAAGTTTTTTGTTGATAATAACATAGACATTGGAACCACCCTCTCCCGGCGTGGGATAATCTGGAAGTTTAGCCCTCCAGCTTGTCCGACCTGGGGAGGAATTTTTGAAGCTTGTGTAAAGGCTGCCAAGACACACTTGCGTCGCGTGATTGGAGAAACTATTCTCACGTTTGAGGAACTTGATACGGTATTTTGTAAAATTGAGGCCGTCCTCAACTCGCGACCCTTGTGCCCGTTGTCTTCGGACCCGAATGACCTGGAAGCGTTGACCCCAGGTCATTTCTTGATCGGACAGCCCCTTTTGGCGTTGCCTGAATATCCGATTCAGGATGTAGGATCCCATCGTTTGTCGCGATACCAACTTTTGAAACAGATGTCCCAAAACTTCTGGGCACGTTGGTCGATGGAGTATTTGCATATCCTACAACAGCGCGTGAAGTGGACAGATAAAACCACCCCACCCCAGACTGGCGACCTCGTGTTGATTAAGGATGCTAACCTGCCGCCCCTATGTTGGCGAAGGGGGCGCATTGTTAAACTCTACCCCGGAACTGACGGAGTTCCTCGTTTTGCTGAGGTTTTGGTTCGAGATTCGGTTTTGAAGAGAGCCGTTAGTGGGCTCTCCCGATTACCCGTAGATTGACGTACCGTTCTTAACGGTCCGGGGCGGGGGGATGTTCGGAAAAGATCGACGTTTCTGAACGCAACTCTAATGTCACGTCAAATTGACATTGGCTGTCACTTGAAGTTGACAGTGACACTTGATTGAAATTCTTCTTGAGAAAATGTCGGAATAATTTTGCTGAATTTGTTAAAAATCGCTCGCGTTGAATGTGCCTGGCATATCGAGTTTTGAATACATCTTAAATTATCCTGCCGATCCCGTGTTGTACGACCACGATTTTGATGCCATCCTGATTAGTGGCCGGTCGCGATGCTTTGAAGGATAATCATCCATCACACGTGTTGTTGCAGGGGCAATATATATCTTGACAAAAGGCTCCTCCGTGTGTTATTGTGTATCTATTGTTGAAACGCCCAGTGTCTTGTGAACGCTGTTATTTGTGTTGTGAGTGAGGTCACTAATTGGTAAGGTCTGCAGAAGAAGACGAAGAAAGGACCCCAGGAGCGCGCGCGCTCCCTTACACCACCTCTGTCTCCACTGCCCAGGACCACAGACAGTATGTAAAATCCTCCTTACTTCACAATATAGATTAAGCGCTGTGTATCGCAGTCCTATTGTTCAGTTACATCCCGGCTGAAACCAAGATTTGTCCGGAGTCTATAGTAATACCAGCTTCCACTGCGCTAGCCATTCCGCGGTCTAGGCAGGGGTGTACTGAACAGAGGTCCTTATTGATATAGACAGTGAATTGATGAACCCTAATCCACCGTCGCCCCGGGATCTGATGGCTAGTTTAGGAATTATTAGCAAAACAAAATATGGGATCTTATACACCTCGTAACGCACTGAAATAGGGCAAAGTTTCGCTGCGATTAGTGATGGGAAAAATAATATCGACGTTTTTAAACTGTCTTGACTGCGCAACGACTTGACCGATTTTGATCAATTATATCTCATTAGATCGTTTTAAGGGCAAAACCTGGCAAAACAACACAAAGCTATCAAAGGATACATTTTTTTTAAATAATCTAAATTGTACTTGAAGGCGCCATAAAGAAAAAAAAACCGGCCAAGTGCGAGTCGGACTCGCGCACGAAGCGTTCCATTCTATACCATTAAGAGGCACCTATTACAGACTTATTATTGGAAAATAATGGATTACGGTTTATGCATAAGGTTTATCTTTCTATTTGTATATGAAAATCTTAATGCGGTTCACAGAATAGAAAAAAAAGGCAACCAGAAGTAGAAAAGAAACTGTCCTTTTTATTCTGCCTCGGGCTTTAAAAATACAATTATTAGAACTTGAATTAACATTAAAAAATCAGTATCAATATACTTTTTTTATAAAAATCTATATATATATGTTGTACTTATTTATGAGTGTTTTTCATTGAAACAGGGTAGACAATAAGATTTTTTGCACTGAGTGCACTGAGTCAAAATCTTTTTTGATTTTTTATCAGCTTCACGAGATGGTAAAAATGTGCGTAGTTTTTGGTAACAACCAACACATCATCTTGTTTATTTTGATTGGCTGTTGATCAGATCGCTAAAGGCCCTGATGTATTCGTGTGTATGTCCATCGGTGCCTCATGTACCTACGTATATTGCGTTTGGCTGTTTAATATTAATAAATGATTTTTTTAAAGATAAGTTTATTTAATGCAGGTTCCTTAGGAACTTCTCATGACGACTTTATCGCAGCTGTTCTTAACATGTCGCCGGATTTAATGGCAATAAATGAGACCTGGCTACGCATAGGACAAAATGACAAGGCACCTACTGTACCAGGTTATTGTCTCAAACACCTACCTCGACCTACCACTATGTGTGGAGGGCGTGGGGGAGGTGTAGGGTTTTACGTTCGACGTGGGGTCTCTGCTCGCGTGATAGACCACCCGGCGGCCGGTATTGAGCAGATGTGGCTGAAGGTTCTAATAAATGGTAGAAGGCTTGCTGTTGGTACCGCATACAGACCCCAGTGGCTTGACGTTGACAACTTTTTTGACGGTCTTACAGATAGCATAATGTCCTTCTCAAACTTTGATAGTATCATCTTACTTGGGGATTTTAATATTAATGTGTTGCATCCTATTAATGATAAAACTAAAAAACTCTATCAGTTTCTTGACACTGTTGACTTAAAACAATTTGTAACTGAACCTACTCATTTTACGGATCACGGCCATAGTTTGATCGATGTCTTTTGTACAGATGCTCATGTGAGAGACATAAAGGTAACACATATACCTGATCTAAACCGTCATGCTATTGTGAGTGCAACTATTAATATAAAGAAAGAGAAGACCTCCCCTAAAGTCATATCTTATAGACCATTGAAGGATATAGACATTAGTGCTTTCAATAGGGACCTGGCAAAGCTGAAGTGGAATCTAATTTATTCGGCTAATGATGTAAATGACATGGTCGATATATTTAATAAGTTTGTGGAAGCTTTATTTGATGCCTATGCTCCTTTGAGGAATATTGTTGTCAGGGACAGAAAACCGCCTTGGATTACAGATGTTATAATGAAAATGATGAATATCCGTAACACTGCTCTTGCTAAATACCGTCGAGATGGTAAGGATGACAGTAAATACCAGTATAAGGATCTTAAGTCGCTGGTGTGTGTTGCACTACATAGTGAAAAGCAAGCTTTTTTCATTATGTCTATTAATAATAATATTAATAACCCTAAGGCTTTGTGGAAAAATGTTAAAGATTCCGTTATCCCAAATAAAAAAAAAGGTGCTGAGTTACCTGTAGCTTTATCTAATCCTGATGTCATAAATGATCATTTCCTTGACATACCAGATAATACATCTCTTAACATTGCTTTGATGACATTCTTTGAAGAAAATAGGTTCAATGAAGATGTTTTTGGGTTGCACCCGATTACCGAGAGTGAAGTGGGTAAACTGTTACTTAAGTTCAAATCAAATGCTAGGGGAGTGGATGAAATGAGTCTTGATATGGTGCTGTTAACATTACCTCATACGCTTCCTTACATTACGCATATTGTTAACTATTCCATTGCAACTAGCACTTTTCCTGATGCTTGGAAAATGGCAAAGATCACGCCTGTGCCTAAGGTTTCTGATCCGCAGCAGTTAAAAGATCTTAGGCCCATAAGTATCCTTCCGTGTGCGTCCAAACTGCTTGAGAGAGTAGTTTATCTGCAGATGGTCTCCTATCTAGAGCGAAATAAGATTCTTCCGGTTCATCAGTCTGGGTTCCGTAGGGCGCGCGGCACTACAACAGCGCTGATGGATGTAGTGGATAATATACTTACGGCGCAGGATAATGGTCAGGCTACTGTGCTTGTTCTTCTAGATTTTTCACGGGCATTTGACTGTATTAATATTCCTTTGCTGTTGTCCAAACTCTGCTACTACGGTTTCGACAGGAATACTGTTGCATGGTTTGGTAGCTACTTAATGAATCGCACTCAACAAGTTGAACTCTGTAACAGTAATGATGGATCTGTTTCTATGTCTGCCAGCAAGAGTATACGTAGAGGTGTACCACAGGGATCGATTCTGGGTCCGCTCCTGTTTATTCTGTACAGTTGTGATGTGACCAAGGAAATACTCAATATCATATGTATGCTGATGACATACAAGTCTACATATCTTTTGATCCCCAAAACACTGCAAGTGAAATCTGTAAGCTGAATGATGATTTAAATAGGATAAAATCTTGGGCAGTCCAAAACTCTCTGGTGTTGAATCCGAGTAAATCTAAATTCATGATACTTGGTTCAGAGAAACAAGTCAAAGGTGTAGAAACCAAGGATCCTTTGGTGAGTATAGATTCTCAACCTGTGGAGAGAGTTTTTGTTGCTCGGAATCTGGGCATATTGATGGATGCAGGGCTTAGGTTTGAGGACCACGTGGCTGAACTTGTTAGGAGCTGTTTATACAAACTCAAGCTACTATACAGAATCCGGTCATATCTCAGTGAACAGCTTAGAGTTAAATTGTGTGAATCACTTGTGCTCTCAAAATTAAATTACTGTCTTCCTGTATTTGGTCCTCGTCTTTTGGAGCGAACAAAGAAGTTACTGCAACGGGTGCAGAATGCTTGTGCGAGATTCTGCTTCAAAGTACCACCTAGAACGCATATCACGCCATTTCTTAATGAGGCTGGCATGTTAAAAATGAAAGCGCGATGTGATTTGCATCTTGCTAGCCTACTCTTTGATGTAGTAGTTAATAAAGTACCTGAGTATTTGGCAGACAAACTGACCTGGGCTAGTGCAAATATTCACCGAAATACTCGAGGAACTTCCTGGAAGATGGTCATGCCTCGTCATAGAACTGCTGCTTTCCGGGGTAGCTTTCGGTACTTAGCGACTAAATGTTGGAATAATCTCCCACCGCCAATTAGACAGTCAAGGACTAAGGTTGCTTTTAAATCCAATCTTAGGAAATTTCTACTGTCTATTCAGCTCAACACACCATGAGGTTGCTAAGTACCGATTTTCTTCATATTTGCGTTGTTATTATGTCTGCTATGTTCATGGTCATTATAATTATTGTTTTTTTTTTTAATCAATATTTGACATTGATGCATTCGATTGGAATATTAATTTAAATTTTATTACTTTTTACTTCTCTATTTTAATTATTCATTCATATATAATATATTATAATTGTGTATTATTTAATTAATTAACATTAACATATGACATTTTTTAAATTACCTACCTGATTGCTTTTGCTTTGTTTTATTTAATTATGTACAATGAATCAATTACCAAATTAAACTATGTCACTCAAACATACGGTAGCCTCCGGCTGAAAAACAGCGTCATGGCAATGTCGTGCTGTCGCCATGCCGTGACATTATGCTGAGCCGGGGACTTTTTCACCACTGCAGTGCTGCTTAGAAGCTGTTTTAATTATTTATATTCTTTGTTTTGTCTTTTTTTTTTTAATTGTTAAGATATGTTTTTATGCATGCATTGCTGTGTGTGAAATAAATTATTTCTATTTCTATTTCTATTTCTATCTTCTCCTTTTTTCACCCTTTTCGAGGCAATGGCGTGCGCTTTCAGGTGCTGAAAAATAACAAAAATGTAAAGATAACGTAATAAAACTGACATTGTTACTTAGGTTAGATCGTAGATGAGAATAACAATGATAATGTAGGTATAACTGCATCAAATGAATGTGTTTGTTTTATACTTAAAATGTTGAAAGAGTAGGTAGGTAAGGTAGCTTAAATTCAGAATAATTAAAAGGAAACAATAATAAATAACTGAATAATGACCAAATGTCAAGCTTAGTTTATGAAAGCTTCAACACGTTGACTGTCAAGAAATATATCTAAGCATTACATTACCTGGGGTCTCATCGATTTCCTTTTTTATTAAAGATTCTATAAGTTTCTCCACAAAGAGTCTTTTTGGTAACTTTTTTCCATCAGTTTGGATTGAATTAAACACAATCCAGGCATTAATTAGCGCCGTACCAAATATTAGCTCCATTACAACTTTTCTCCACCATTTGATTCCTCTCTTCAAAGTTGTATAATAAGAAGACATCTGGTCAGAAAAGTCAATGCCTTTTTTTGTTTTATTGTACAGCAAAACACATCCCGGTTTCTTTATGCATTCGTCGGTTCCTCTCTTCTTTTTTCCAGTATCTATCAGGTTATCATCGTGATCTTTGCACGTAGTCAACATCAAAACATTCCGTTTATCCATCCATTTCATTACCTTTACGCCCTTTTTGTTCATTTTTCCAATAATTTCGCCTTTCTGCAATTTGTAACTAGTAACTTGCTTTGGCAGATATTTCCGTATTTTATTAAGTGTTCCACATAAAAATGTTTTTTGTGATAGAAGATCTTCTGCCAGGCCCAACGAAGTGTAGTAATTGTCTACTATTACGATTCTACCCATTTCTGTCAGATTTGTCATCAATCTTAACACTACTTTTTTACTGTGTTCTAATTCTTTTTTCTGTTTTTTTTTTCCCTGTATAAACCTCTAACTCAGAAGTATAACCTTCGGGAGTGCAAAGCTTATAAAGCTTTACGCCGTACCGGTGTGATTTGTTTTTTATGTATTGGCGAAAACCTAGTCTTCCTCTCCATGGTATCATGGTTTCATCGATTACCACATACTTTCCAGGATTTGCAATACGTCGAAAGTTTTCTGTAATCTTTGTGAACATATTTCTAATTTTATATAGTTTGTCAGTTTGGTCTTCATTACTTACATCACTGACATGCCAGCATTTAAGTAGCAATAAAAATCTGTCTCTTGTCATTACTGAAGAAATAAATTCGTTTCGATACAATTTGTTTCTGCTCCAGTATAAATTTAAATTAGGAACTCTACACAAACCCATTGCCATTAAAACAGCCAAAAATGTTCTCATTTCCTGAGAACTGGTGTCACTCCATTTTGTCATGCGTGAATTACGTTTCATATTTTGTTGATTTATTTGTATATACTTTTGTGCGTAAGCATTTGTTTCAGATACCATTATATCAATCATCTCATCTGTAACAAACATCTTGTATATATCTTCAGGTGTAACTCCCACAAACGGGGGTAAATTAAACGTACATTCTCCAGCGAATTCATTAAAAGTTATGGGACTTTCCGATATATTTTCCCACTCATCGTGATCTTTAGCTTGCGTGCCGGGTAATGTTTCGTCCGTGACTAAAATGTCATCTTCTGTAGCTTCTTCATATTCACTATCTGGAGATAAATCCTGATCTGAATGAACGTAATTTTCCATTGAAGCATACTCTTCCGAATCACTACACTCTTCCTCCGAAGGACTATAATCATTGTCAGTACCGCTAAAATTATCATCTTCCATATTATTACTCTCATCCAACTCAGGTGATTTTCGAATATTCTGCACACTGTGACATATTTTGTTTGTTTGTATTATATTATTGTTTTCGCAGTCTATATGTTCAATAATATCATATTCGACAATATCAGGTGATTTTAGAACAGTTGGCAATTTGTTATTCATGTCTCGTTTTCCTTTAACATTGTCATCAGGAATACTTTCTATAATTACAGAGACCTCTATTTCATGACTTTTTTTGGATTTGGACGGATTAAAGTCTTCTGAATATGTACATTCGGATGTAACATTTTCTCTCGGTCTTTTTTGTGTCGGAGTACGAAGTAATTGTTGAATGTTGTCCTCACTAAGTGATATATTACAATCCAGTAAATTGGAGCGTGAGATTTCTGACAAAGATCCAGCTCTGCTCTCCGTAGTTATATGAGGAAAATCTTTTGAAGGGGAACCTATAGGATTTTGTTTTTTTATTGGTGAGGTTGAAGCACTAGAAGCGGACAAGCGAACATTCTGCAATATTTGACAAGTTTTTCCGGTACTAGGACTGAGATACACTGTTTCTTCTTGTGTTTTGAGTTGAATAGTTTTTCGGATGTTTGGACTGAGGTTAACTGTTTCTTCTGGTTCTTTCACTTGATCAGGATAAATTGAATTTTTTTTAGTGGCAGTCTGAGCACGTGTTTTTGCTTTGTGTTGTAATGTTCTTGTATTTGCAATAATTATAGAGCTTGGGTGCCCATGTAAGAAAGTATATTGTTTTGTATTGTCATACTGTTGTTTATCAATGACACATTCTTGTTGTGAGCTAAATTCATGTAAAGGTACGATTTTTTTAGTTATATTTGGTTCAGTAGAAAAATATGTTTTTTGACGTTTATTTGTTGGAAAAATCTCTTCATCACTCTCATCGTCAAACACATTTTCAATTGGCAATGTTGGCCAATTGGTTGGTTGGACATCACTTCTCGGTGGACTCTGAAAAAAATGACTCACATATTGTATTTTGCATAAACAGGCAGTTCTCAGCCACCAGTAGCTATTTATTGAGTAATAAAATAGAATAGAAATGACAAGAAAAAAAACGATACGCAAATAAAGCTGTGTGGTGCCGGCGGCGAATAGTACCAACCCATTTCATCCCGTGGGTGTCGTAAAAGGCGACTAAGGGAATAAAGGAACACAGAAGACGGGCAGCAGCGTCTCTGAACCGTTTGACATCTTACTGCGATCGCCAACCCGCCTGCCAAGCGTGGCGATTATGGCAATTCCTCCCAAATGTTTGGGAGAGGCTCTTGCCCAGCAGTGGGATCCCTACGGGTTACTAAAAAAAAAAAAAAAAGCGGGCTCACCGACTAGTTTAGGTATTATGATATTCAAAGTAGGTACTTTTCTTTATAGACTATTTAATAGATCGCCAAAAATGTCTCTAAGTTCAATCATTTTCATATAAGTAACCAGGTTTGTAAAATATCAAAATGTCTTCGTCATAGTGACAATTCAGTCCCTAATTAAAAATATTGGCTTTGTATGACCGGTACACTTGAAAATAGAATTAATTAATAAGCTGCTAGAGAAAGCCTTTGCTTGGTGATAGTTTAAACAAAGTGTTATTCTTAAATGAAAACCCTCTTTAGGTGGTGATACAACTCGTGAAAGTAAACAAGTTTCATCAAAATAAAAGAAAGAAAAAATATAATACTTCCTATACAAAGTCCCAAGAGTAAGTTTTGTGTGACAAGTTAATTTTATTACCAATAAGTATAGGTATCATAATTAAGGCAACCAGTTGGAACAACTGATATTACCTGTATACAAATTTTCTTAAAAAAGTATTTTTACAAACGATAAAAAAGTATTTTTATCGTTTTCTTATGAAAGTTGTTCTATTTCGCGAGTGGTTACAACCTAGGAGGGTTCGCTTTATTAGATGTTATATTATTATTCATGTAAGTGGTGCAAAATATAAACAGCAGTTTAAAAATAGAGATGAATTTGGCATGCTTATTCATTACAAAAAACAAACTCACACACACACACACCACACACTTTTAAAGAAAGTTTTTAAGATTTGTTTTACAATAAATACTTAGAATCCCAGTCCCACTCCGTAAACGCTTTATTCATGAACCGATAGCAGATTTAATCGAGACGCATTAAGCCTAGATTTCGAGTGAAGACTGAAGCGAGTGAAGCTGCGGTATATTATATATAATATACTGTCATTTTATACCAAATAGTCTGTATGCTACATCTTTCTTCTCAAGCTTTATTATGGTCCAGATTATTTACATGCGATTACATTTGGCAGCACCTTATGTTGTTGAATATTATGTTAAAGGTTTAATATAAAAACGGTGTATTAGTTAGTGCAAAATTAATTCTCGTATCAAGCTTTTCACACAAGTAATCTTATAGATAAATGTTAGAAATATCATATCCACGCATGCTTATACAAAACGTACTTACAAACACTGTAATCCTTTATTTAAGATGGCTAAAAACAAAACATTTCATATTAAAATATTGAGTTTCTTAAATTACTAACACAATAATTTCTGTACTTTTACCATCGTACAATAATATACTCCGCCTGGTGCTCTCTTCCGACCACGTGACATATATCGTAAAATTTACATAAGTCGAATCTAACACACTTAACAAACTTGGTGATTAAAAATATCCCTTTACATAGGTATTTTGTTGTTTTTAACTTTTTAGTATTATTGTAATAGCGGCCTACATAATTTGAGAAAACTTCAACTATCTATCTATCGCGACAAACGGACAGACAGCGAAGTCTTAGTAATAGAGGGTCCTGTTTTTATCCTTTCGATACGGAACCCTAAAAATCTTTAATATTTATATACCTACTTTCAAAACCTAGACAAAGAACTACTGAAATATTAATTATATTACTTACCTGTTTTGTCAACGGCTGCTTTGCGTTTCTTGTGGAGTTTTTCACTACCTACAAAATTTATCAATTAAGTGTTAAGTCCTAATAATAATAACATTATTATCACGATATAGAATAATAGGTAATTCTAGATATGTTGCAAAGTATTAGGTACGTCAATAATCGTTATTACCAATAATATCTTTAGGTATAATATACTTAAGTAATAATATCTTACACTTACTTTAGGTACATAGCTACCAAGATAAGAAAAAACTAGGTACTTACTGAAGATTTTTTCATTAAAAACTTACCTGTTTTGGCTCTGTTTCTGGGTTTTTTAAAATTAACTTCTTCCGACATCGTTTAGACATGTTCGGCGCTGTAAAAGGACGTGCTCTCCAATCGACGTGATGCACAACACTGGTCGCGGGAAGCTCGCGTTGAGTGCGGTACGAGGTCAGGGGGGATATGGGACGTTTTAGCCTCGTTCCGCACTGCATTAAAATTATATTAATTCAGTGCGGCACGAGGCCTAAGACATCCGGTACCAAGGTAGGTACACCACCGAGTCCGGAACCATTAGTGATCTCAAATATATATTTATCTCTTTCCTACACTGGACCAAACCAAAGCTATGCCATTCGCACGACAGAGAAATTCACTTTTTTGCTTGCCGCACCACAGGGAAGTTGCATCAGGGGTGATTTAGGCCTCGCTTCGCACTTAACGTGTTAACCGGTTAAACGGTTAACCGTTAGAATTTCTCTATGTCTTATGAGGAAGCTGATGACCCCACTGATCTCTATTATACAATAAATAGAGGTCAGTGTGATGACCCACACCCAAGGAATTTATAATACAACAGGAAGGTGCACTGCTGCTAAAAAACGGTCCTAATGAGATAGTAAGAACGAGGTCAGTTTATCTCACTCCATCCCATTACGGCGGCCACGAAAATGCGCGACGGGCGGCGGGCGGCGACGAGCGAATTGCGAACTTGACACAACGAAGACGGAAAACGTCAGAAAAAGTCCTTGCCCACACCACAGCCGTCTCTATCGTCTTCTACAAGCCATGCTATGATACGGAACGGCAACATTGCTGTGAACCGGTTTACTCCTCTGAGTACTAAATCCTATGGAGGTGGCATACCTACGAAAAAGTGAGGTGTAAGTAAGTCACAATGTAAGAAAATCTTGGAATTCAATTTTAAACTACTTCTAATTGTCGTATTAATCGGTCCGTCAAAATTGGTCCAGCCGTTTCAGAGATTAGCCGGAACAAACAGACAGACAGACAAAAATTGAAAAAAAATGTCATTTTGGTATAATATGTACTGTATATTTAATTATATGCATAACGTATTTTTAAATACACAAAATTACGGAGTGCACCTTCCTGTTGTACGTACAAGTCGTCACAAAATAAGATGCCCGTTTTGACACATGCTAAAGTGACGTTATTAGGCATGTAACCATACGAGTCTGTGATCGATTCTCGCGATTAATCGAGTAAGGTTCTGAGTAACTAATCGATTATAGTAGGTTTGCAACTTATGTGGATTAAAAATAAAGTTATTATTATAAAATGTTTAACTTACTATATAGGTACTTATACTTTTAATAAACATATAATTAAAGTATAAATTGACCTTTTATGTTATATAAACTTGAATCGAATCCACTTAAATTGCATGATTTATATAAGAGCGAACGCGCACTTGTGATTTTTAATCGGGCGATAGTTTGGTCGTTCTCGGATTCAGTATAGAGTTATATGGCAGTGGCAATCGTCAGTGCGCTTAAACTACAGACCGATCAAACTATCGAAAATTACTGGCCGATATACCTAGTTGTACGATCAAACTATCGCACAACTATCGGCCGGGCGGTAATGTGAATGAAGGACTATGTGAGCGTGCGCACTGCATTCAACTAAACTATCGCTCAACTATCGGTAGACTGCGCATTCATCGAACTATAGAAAATGACTGGCCAATAGTTACTTTACAATACAACTATAGTTATAGTTACAGTTATACAACTATCGGACAACTGAGCGCGCGCCCGGATTCAACTAAATTATCGACCAACTATCGGTCGACTAAAAATCACAAGTGCTCGCAGATTCTCAAAACCAAACTATCGGCCGACAGTTTGATCACGATCGTCTTACGATTCCGACTAAACTATCGGTCGACTAAAAATCACAAGTGCGCGTTGGCTCTAAAAGTGCAAGTATTTTAACTACAGCTCACAGCATAGACATGGTCATAGTTTAGCTACATTACTTATTATAGCGGCCTGTACACGTTGGCCCAACCATTGGCCAATACGTCGTATATTAACACATTTGAAAGAACCTTTTCAAACATCTTGTTCGTTCAAGTGTCAATGTACGACGTATTGGCCAGTGGTTGGATCAACGTGTACAGGCCGCTTACGGTGAACGCACGCTTGTCCGATGCGAACGCTTCGAACAAGACGAACAAAACGTGTTTTTAGAAATCTCTGGAAAGGTGAACGTGACGATTCGACATGGTGAGGTGTGCAAGGTTGTCTAGGTTTTATGTAAAGATTTTTTTTTCATTCGGTTCATTCGAAACGTTCTCCTTAGATAAGTGTGCGTTTGCCTAGAAACCGTTTTATCGAAATCATTGTTGCCAATTCATAATTTTACTAATGCTTTAAGCGCCAATCTAGTTTTCACACAAAAAAGATCAATTTTACAAATTAATTTATTAAAGTGGTTATAACGATTATTTCGATAAAATTGAATGAAGCTGGAGAAACCCTGCACACAACGGTTACAACACTAGTATTTAAAAAAATAAAGACTGAGAACGTAACTGTTTTACGAGACGTTTCGTAGTGAATCGAATCTGCGTTTACTTTAGAATAAACGCAAAAATAATACGCGGAATACACTTTGCCATATTTTATGATACTTTCAAAAATGTAACATATTATTTTCATACACCTTTGATAAGTAATCAGCATATATTAGATTTTTTGGTTTTCGTAACAAGTTACATTCTAGGGTCATTGCCATGTGTCAAACTAGGGTCATTGCCATGTGTCAAAAAACATCTTAATTTGTGACGACTAATTTTAGTACTTATAAATTCCTTGGCCCACACCAAAGCCATCTTCTATCTCACTCGTTGCACTTGTAGCGCAAGCGTGGCGCAAGCAGCCGAGAAATAATAGCGGGCCATGCCACCATGCCCACACACTGAGGTACATGTATAATAGTCTAAACTTTTTGCTTACACATCACAAACTTTGCTGTGGCTGTGCCGGTGGCCAAAATGTGAAACTAACGTGTTTTTTTTAATGTTATTTTGCTGTCAAGTTGATGTCCAACCATAGCGCTGCTGGCGGCTGAAATTCTTAGAACTCAGGGCCGGTTAAATTGCTACAAAAAAAAAAGAAAAACGTACGTAGCGCCATCCTATAGTCTGTGGATTTGTGCCACTGTCACCGGAACAGAAAAGGTTGTGGTTGTGCATAATATTATTCTATTCTATGGTTGTGGCCACAACTTTATAATTTGTGTGGTTGTGGCACCTAAAACCATACATCTATAACTAAAACCTAAACGTAGTGATTATATGCTCTTTGGTGGCACCTGTTACTGTTAACATGGAAGAGGCTGTTTGTGTCAAAAACGAAGATAAAAGTATTGATATAAAACAAGAAACCTTGGATAGCTACAAATACGATTTTGATTCTGGAAGTCAAGATAGCAGCAAAAGTGATAGTGGAAGTTACCAACGATGGGCACCTAATTTAAATCGCAAAAGTGCATTTACACCTTACAAATCTGTGCAATGCACAGCCCTAACCAATTTACAAAGAGGTGAGAGATTTAGGATTTCGTAATTAACAGATTCTTCTTATTGATTGTCGCTAGCTGATAAGCTGACGTTCTTAGCAGGTTTCAGTATTGAAGGTCGCTGTTGTAGGTAATACGCAGGCGCGTGTCCCCGAGCTACCCCAGCCAGATTGCAGCCTCCACGCGAAGGCTGGCCGCGGAGAAATAACCCGTGACGATTTGAAACTGGAGCAGTATGTAGACATTACTGATGAGCACGGCCTCACGGCTTTACATTGGGCTGCCAGCTATGGGCAGCTAAACAGCTGTCAAGACCTTGTATGGTAAGTAACAGACAAAGGTCTTTGTTTCAAATTGCTACTGTTAAGAAATGCAACCTTTTCCAATCTTGTTACAAGTGGCAGAAAATGTAAAAGACTGTTGACAGAATACTAAAAAGACCGTGATTGTTTATCTTTCCCATTCATGTATCTTTGAGTTGGCACATTAGTATTTCTCATCTCGAATTAGGAATGGATAAGGGTTGATTTTGACGTCCGCCACCCCATGGAGATGCATGTTTTTTTACATGTTTGAAGTTACGTTAATGTGCTCTGCAAGTTTGCCTTAAAATCCTGTAGAATGTGTGATAGGTTCGAAATTTAAGGCGATTGCAAAGCAAAGAGAAGCAATCGCCTTAAATTTCGTGGATATTTTTTTCACACCACTGAACTTCTTACTTGTTGTTTTTAGAAAGAAACAGTGTTTATGATACGAATATCCTCAAAAAAAACTTCAGGATTCCGCGCCTCGGAAGAGGGGGGTGGGGGGGATCTCCTCTGACCCTCCCCCTCTCCCTCCTTCCCCTAAATCAAAATGCGAATTTCAAATGCATCCCTGTAACTTTTACCATCATTGTCATTAATGATTAAATAGGGCTGCTGCTGATTTCCATTTAAGTGGAGTTTCTATTTTCAACAACTTGCCATTGGTGCCCATTTCTGGTTACCAAAAATGAATATTATATTAAAAAGAAAAAAAAACAGTTTTATCACACAAAATACCTTAAATGTAAACTGACTGAATAAAAACCGGAGCTGTATGCTCTCTTTATCAAATAGACACTTTAATACATAGATCCTTTACTAAAACAATAATACACCTTCATGGCAGTACTAAGAAAATGAGGTTAACAATCATAATTATTTTCTTTTAGGAGCGGTGCCAATGTAAATATGCGAGGTCCTGAAGGTGAAACAGCATTACACCTGGCTGCGGCAGGGGGCCACCATGAAGTTGTTAAGTTCCTCTTGAATGAGGGAGCAGATGCTGATATTCAAGATGACGTAAGTTTACAGTTTCAGAGATATTTATTTATTATTCATACCATTTTTAGACCTTCTTTGAAGTTCTGGTGTTCAACCACTCTAGTAAAGTCAATTACAACCTGCCGATGAGTCATGAAAATACCTATTATTAAAAAGTTATCCCCAAGTTTAATTCAATTTAGATTTAGATTAGCGGTATATCATGCGGCGCGGTGCGCGAAGCGCGCCGCCATAACCGTCGTTCATCCATACGGCGACGTATGGAGTGATCAAGGAGACGCGTTGTTGTTGCCGTGTTTGTTTAAATTGCAGCGTACAGGGGTGTAACTCAACATCAATCGCAATCGCCTGCAGTTTGAAAGATGTTTTATGACCATTGCTGCAGTAATACAAATAATTTTGACTACCTACTTTCTTTAACAACAAGTGATAGATGTGAAACTGAAAGCAATCCCATCAAAATGTAAATAAATCGACTCAAAGGACATCATCTATTTTGGCCCAAAATTTAAATTGCCAGCCAAAAAATAAAAAGGTGTGATTCTGGATAGATCTTGCGTCCCTTATCATTTATTGTTATGGCACCACAGCTCCTGAAATATTCCTTTACTAGCTGACCCAGCGCGACTTCGTTCCCGTGGCCCTACCCCCTACTCCACCCTACCCTACCCGTACTCTACCCCTACCCACCCTACCCCTACCCCCACCCTACACTACCCCCACCCTACCCTACCCCACCCCTACCCTACCCCTACCCTACCCTACCCCTACCCTACCCTACCCCTACCCTACCCCTACCCTAACCCTACCCTTACCCTACCCTACCTTTACCCTACCCTACTTCTACTCTACCCCTACTTACCCCTCCTTCCCCTATTTCCTCACCGTTAAAACCTTCCTTGGACTTCCACGAACATTTCAAGACCAAAATTAGCCAAATCGGTCCAGCCGTTCATGCGTGATGACGTGACCAAGGGAAATAGGGATTCATTTTTATATATATAGATTACAATACCTTGCTTTGCTTAATTGTCTAGAGAATAATTGTATTATTTTGCTTAGATCTGAAATAAAAGTCCACCACTCGGTCAGATGACATTTTTACCAATGGCCTCCTGCGTTCCCCACTTCCTGTCGTGTTTGACTGTTTATATTTTTTTTATTGAAAATATAAAAGAACATAATGAAAGATGCAAAATTTATAAATATTAAGTAAGTACTGTTTTATGATTAAAAGAAATACCTAGTATTTTTGATATTTTATATTAGTCGCTAACAGATGGAATACTGCTAGTATTTATATACTGTGCCATAATAATATGTCTGTCTTTACGCGTAAACTGCGGCGCGTGACTACGCGACGCGCGCCGCCTCTCTATGAACGGATAAAACACTTGACGCTGCGCAGCCCGCACCGCCCTAGGACTCTTGTCCACACACGGTTTTTCGCCGTGATAATCTACGGTTAATTCGCCGTGTGTAGGCACGGTCTTCAGTGTTGTTGTATCGGAGTGTGATTAGAATAGAAGTGATAATATACACCAAGGCAGTTTATTCAGATCGTTGGCTCTTACTCCAACCGTCAAACAGCACGAGGAGTTGAAATGAAGTGGTTTTTATTTAGGTACCTCCTGTCCTCGGAGGGGGGTGAGTCAAGCATACTTACTGCCTTGGTGTCTATTATCACTTCTTATACTACTTAATATATTCAAAGTAATGTCATTTCATAATCACCCACAAAAAAAATTTGTTGCAGTCTGGCAGCACTGCTCTGATGTATGCTGCTGCAGCCGATTTCCCCTATACGTGCAATGAGCTTCTCATACGCGGAGCTGATCTCACCCTCACCAACGACTATGACCAAGATGCTTACACATTGACCACTACAAACAATTGTAAATTAGGTAAGCTATAAAATTATTATTATTAAGTATAAGAGTTGAATTATTTCCTTTAAGTACTTACCTATACATTTTTGTAGAAAAAAATTATGTTAATGTTTTTCATACTTTGTAATAATTTACTCTCTAGTTATTAAAGAAAATTGTTTGTTTCAGCGCAAACTGTGATAGAAAACTTCTTGATCGGCTGCCTAAGCAAAATGTGAAGAATATCCTACTGCTCGTATTAAGTTGCTTTGGACAACAATTTCTCACACTAGCAGATTCATTTGCATTCAGCAGATTAAAACAAAATACAGGGATTTAGTTTATAATATAAATATATTAAATATATTTTAAGTTCATAATAATTATTATACACACATTGTGATGTGATGTGATACTGACTCAAATACAGACAATATCAATTCATATGCTGTTTCTTTAAAAAGCTAGCTGTATGTCCCAAGTGAGAAATATACCATTTATCACAATCTGTGAGCAGCATAGGTGAGATATTACTACACCAGTGTGCATCTTAACTGAAAAGTCAGTCTTTTTTACAAGCTATTTAACTTGCCATTTTAGTTAGTTAGTGGGGGACAAATCTTGCAAGCTTAATTTGACCCACTTTCCAGTGTCCGATGGAGCTGAAATTTTGTATACAGGGCGTCCCAAAACTAAGTCACATGGAGGGAAAGTACCTTAAATACTGAAGATATACAATTTTACTGAAAGGAGACTTCATTTTTATTTTAAAAATAAAATGTACTGCATTCAAAGAATTTTAAATAATCAACTGTCTGAACTGGGAATCGAACCCGCCGAATGTAAAAAAATATATTTCTCTAATTTAATTATACCGATCGAAAGGCTCGATTATACCTTATCATTTCTTCTAAATAACATAGCATCTTAAATAAAAGGAAAACTACGAAATTTAACATTTAATGTTGAATAACAAGTTTGTGCAGCGTTATGGATAGCCTTTCCTGTGACTGTCGTGCTCAAAACTTTAACATTTCAATGTATTACTAATGAGTAAAGATTGGAGAAATTATCATAAAGTGTTTGATAAAGTTATAATGTGTTAAGTAACACCAGCTCGATTGATTTAAAAATGTTTGAATACTTTGGTGCGGTCTATTCCAACATGTGGCATAGTCGTGGGACGCCCCCAGGCCTCCAATGACTATGTCACATGGTGGCATAGACCACACCAAATACTGTAGATAGAAAATTTTATTGAAATAGGACTTTATTTTTATTTCAATAACAATAGAACTGCATTCAAATATTTTTTTAATAATAGCATGTCCAAACCGTGAATCGAACCCGCACGAAATTATTCAAACCTTTTAAAACCAATCGAGGTGGTGTTACTTATCACATTATCATACACTTATGATAGGGAAATTAGGTATAATTGCTCCAATCTTTACTCATTAGTAATACCACAGGTAATACCTACATTGAAATGTTAAAGTCTGTATTGAGCACGACAGTCACAGAAAGGGCTATTCATAACGCTGCACAAACTTGTTATTCAACATTAAATGTTAAATTTCGTAGTCTTCCTTTTATTTAAGATGCTATGTTATTAAGAAAAAATGATAAGGTATAATCGAGTCTTTCGATCGGTACAATTAAATTAGAGAATATTTTTTTTTCCATTCAGCGGGTTCGATTCCCAGTTCAGACAAGTGATTATTCAAAATTCTGTGAATGCAGTTCGTTTTCTTTTTAAAATAAAAATGAAGTCTCCTTTCAGTAAAATTTTATATCTTCAGTATTTAAGGTACTTTCCCTCCATGTGGCATAGTTTTGGGACGCCCTGTATAGTTTGATTTAGATGTCAATACAATATTTAAATACAGTCAGCAAAAAAGCTTGTCATGAAAATGAAATTTTTACAAAAAACTTATTATAATTTAAGAAAATGACTGGAAAGGCGATCGAGAAGCTACTTTTGGTTGAAATATTCCAAATGAAAGGAGTTTATAACATTTATATTTAATTTATTCATGAATATAGACTAGATTTTATAAACAGATGTTACAGTCTAAATGTACTTAATATAAAAATATATTTTTTAGATTTCAAACAGGCAAGTTACGGCAGTCCGCTAGCAGTCTTAGATCGGATAGGCCGTCTGCCGTTCGAGACCGCCAGCGGCCACACACTAGACCGATTATTGCCTGTCGGCAATAGTCCAAAACCGGCTTTGAGGCCACACACTAGCAGTTGATAGTTGTCAGTTTTAGTTTTAGTCGGTAGTTTTTGTCCGGCCGATAACTGTCGACATTAGTCCGCGTCACCCAGCGGCCACCCACTATGCCTGCGCATAAGCCGACAGTCCTAAACCTTAAAGGGAACTGTGAGTGTGTGGCCTGTTGCGGCTAACTGATATGCCCTTGTCAACAGGCGGACTGATAGTCTGAATGTGTGTGCTGTGGGGCCCTGAGTAAAATGATATTTTCCCATATTCTTAAAAATATATATAAATATTTACAACCATTTTTCCTACATGAAAAGACATAATAAGTATATAATAATCATAAATGCAAGAGAAATAATAAAGAGAATCAAAAAACGTGATTGATATAAATATAAAGTATACCTTGCATACATTCGTAGGAATGTAAACCAGAAAAAAGAAGTAAAAGCAACAACTGTAACCTGACAATTTGTTCAAATTGAGAGGATTTATAGACACAAACTGGTTTTGCACTTAAAGCTACCCTTCAACACCGTTTAAGTCTTAATGTAATAACGCTACGTTCACTTTGAACGCGTATTCGTACGAATTTGACTTGCGAACACACACAGAAAATGACCAAAACTTTACAAGTGCTATTTTGCAAGGTGCGAGTTTGTTATAGGTACCGTACGTATACGTCAAATTTTACGACTTCGTTCGTACGCTTACGTATTCGCATCCAAAGTGAGCGTAGCCTACCAATATTTTCATAGTTTATTTTCTTTTATAATTTGAACTTAATAAGCCGGATGGAGGTCTGGGGTTTCCTGTTGGCTTATGGATGGCGATGTTGATGATGCTGGGTCTGTCGACGGTGGCCACGACCTTCACCGCGGCCTCAATCTCTTCAACAGTGCGGCAGAAGTGGCCACTCTTGCCGAACATCTCCATTATTTTTAACAAGTGTGATGTTTCTAATACGTTAAAGATAACATGTTTAAATTTATTGGGATAAAGACAAACTGGTTTTGCACTTAAAGCTACCCTATAGCACCGTTTTGGCCTTAATAAAACATACTTTTAACTTTTTATAGTTTGGACTCTGTAAGCCAGTTGAAGGTCTGTGGTTTCCTGTTGGCTTGCGGGCTGATGGCGATGTTGATGATGCTGGGTCTGTCGGCGGTGGCCACGACCTTCACCGCGGCCTCAATCTCTTCAACAGTGCGGCAGAAATGGCCACTCCCGCAGTATCTCCATTATTTTTAACAAGTGTGACGTTTCTAATACGTTAAAGATAACATGTTTAAATTTATTGGGATAAAGACAAACTGGTTTTGCACTTAAAGCTACCCTATAGCACCGTTTTAGCCTTAATAAAACATACTTTAACTTTTTATAGTTTGGACTCTGTGAGCCAGTTGAAGGTCTGTGGTTTCCTGTTGGCTTGCGGGCTGATGGCGATGTTGATGATGCTGGGTCTGTCAGTGGTAGCTACGGCCTTCTTCACCGCGGCCTCAATCTCTTCAACAGTGCGGCAGAAGTGGCCACTCTCGCCGAACATCTCCATCATTTTCTCGTACCGGACTTCGCAACTTAGTGAAGTTGGGGGAGTGCTAAAATGAGAAAAGGGTATTCTGATTACAATCCGATAATACTGAGCCAGGTCTTTTACGCAGGAATATTGTTATGCTGCATGCTGCATATATTTATTAAGTGTAATAATAGAATAAACTTGATTGCACACGATAAAAAGCAAACAATTTGAGGTAAGGACAACAAAGAAACACACAATAGGCGTTCTTATTGCTAGACAGCAATCTCTTCCAGGCAACCTTGCGTAAAAGAAAACAAATAAATTGGGTAATAGGGAAATACCTAGGTGCATATAAATGGATTTTGAAAAAGTATATACCTACTTACAACTAAATTAATGACCGAGAAAGTAGATAATTACAAATTAGGAAAGAGATTTATGTCCCCACTGCAGGTGCACATAACAGGCTTTCCCTATGGATTGGAGTGGAATGGATTTTGGGTTAATACTTACAATTAATCTTACTAATATAATAATTAATGTGACAGTTTGAATGTTTGATCACTTTCAATCACTGCCAAACGACTGAACCGAACTGAGTTTGATACCGATTTAAATCTATGGTCTAGAATAGCGTAAAGGCTACTTTTTACCCCGGGAAAATATCTCATTCCCAAGGGAAAACGTTCGTTTAGTGTACAGTCACGGGCAATAATATGTAAACAACATAGAACTTTGTCACATTAAAGCGTTCCGCAAACAAAACTACCTGTGCCACAAAAGTCATTCATACTTCGATAGCATCATGAATGTAATTTTTTTATCTCTAAATGTAATGCCGGAATACTAACGGCTACCAGGATAGAGAGAAAAGCTGTATGTTCCTGTCTCGCTTGCTCAGCTACGTCAGCGTCAGTGGGTACACACCAAGCATTTTAATTTTCTTTTACGTCTATACATGTAAATTTAGGTATTTGTTGTCCTGTCGAAAAGACAAATACCTAATTTAACACATAAGCAAGTACCTAAAGTGACACAAAATAAAGTATTAGGTTGGGTAAATGGTCCGGAAACTATATGCGAGAAACAATCAACTTTAATATTTTTGAAACCTCAAAACCTAGCGCTATCGGTCTATCAATCTTACTTCACTATCACTACATAGTATAAAACAAAGTCGCTTTCTCTGTCCCTATGTCCCTTTGTATGCTTAAATCTTTGAAACTACGCAACGGATTTTGATGCGTTTTTTTTTAATAGATAGAGTGATTCAAGAGGAAGGTTTATATGTACTTTTTTTCCCGATATTCCCACGGGAACGGGAACCACGCGGGTGAAACCGCGGGCGGCCGCTAGTAGTATTATAAATGTGAAAGTTTGTATGTGTGAATGTTTGTATTTTTGTTACTCAATCACGCCAAAACGGCTGAACGGATTTAGCTAAAATTTGGGACATAGATATTTGGTAGCCTGGAGAGGAACATAGGCTACTTTTTAACCCGGAAAAATATCACATTTCCCGGGGATAACGTCGTGTAGTCCACGCGTGCGATGCCGCGGGCGGAAAGCTAGTATTGTAATATGACAAAGTCCTATATTGTTTACATATTATTGCTCGTGACCGTAGGCGGGCGGAAAACAAGTATATAATTATTCTAGATTTTAGTAAATTGATGTCATCTATTACCATTGTGTGGGGTCGCCACTCGACTGCAATTCTTTCATGGTTTCCTCGTCGAAGCCGCCGTAAATGCCGTTGTTGTTCACTATGATAACGATGACCGGCAGTTTGTAACGGAACATCGTTTCGATCTCCATGCCTGGAATAAATTGAAAACGCTAAGTTATTTTTAATATTGGGTTTAATTGAAACTTTTCTATGTCAGGGCTCGAAAACTTGGTCAAAGCTCGCGAACAGAGGGCCTACTCTGAAACAGAAATCCCGTAACTTCGTTATACCCGTCCCTCTCACTCTCCAGCTATGACGGAATCGTGTGAAAGGGGCGGGGATAGTTTCGGAGTACGGTCTCAGGTTCGTAAGAAACTCCATCCATACATAATCAAGAGAGAATTTGCATTTGGGTTTCGCTCCTTCAGAATAGAAATTATTACGGTTCAAATCAGAGATCGAAATACCGTTTAATTTCGCTCGCTGATTTCGGTTGGCCAATCAAACACAAGCCGTATGGCAGAGCACTCAGAGAAACAGTAGAGAGCCCAATCTCCCGCCATTTTTTTTTAAATTAACAAATCGCAGTGCTAATAACGCTTGCGATTCGATTCCGATACTAGCGAGCGTTTTTGAAAAAAAAAGTGGTATTTTTGTCAATATTATTGTGACTCCAGTATACACCAATTTTATTTAGTACAAAGATTTTAGGGGATGATAGTGTCCATAACAACATATGAACAACTTTTACTATGGTGCCTACGAAATCCAATTTAGTTAGACGAGTTGATCTTGTACTTTTCTATGGAACAGCAGAAATTTTTATCGTATTGATGGACACCATCATACCTTAAAATCTTGGTACTAATTAAAATAGTGTAAGTATAGACGGATGGATGTCGAAACATGCATCGGAGCAGATTGTGATCTGTTGATAACTTTTCAAGAATTGTCATCATTTTTAAGAGAATTAATGATAAGTATAATCAATAGTACCTATATAATTTAAATGTACTTACCGGAGAATCCAAAAGCTGAATCCCCTTCCACACAGATGACTCGTTTCTCGGGCGCGTAGTCACGGCAATACATGGCCGCTGCGATCGCGAACCCTGGACCAACCTATACCAAAATATCTGCGCATTAGTAGATTGTCCACGTTTTATGTATAGTCCCACACTCCTGTCTGTTCCGGTGACAGCCGTGACAGTGGAGCCACCTGCAATATGAAATTAGCTGTCAAAATGGACTGTCGTATGAAAACTGTTTTAGTTCTAAAGATTATCACCGGAACAGTAAAGCTTGTTTTACTATATAGGTACTGTTATTTGTGAGAGTACTGTAGGTGCATGTAGAATCAGTGTTAAGCGATGGCAGGAAACCTGAAACTTCTGAAGTGATTTATAATAGAATTACCTCTCGCTGACAAACGTCTCTAACTAAAGAGTCGTATCTTTATGATGTCTCGTGTTTAAGGTGGTGGAGGTGGACTCACTCACATATTGGCGCGCTCACTCATATGATGGAGTCTGCATGCATGTCGCTCTTATTGTGCGAGTGTCAAGGTGGATAATGGCTCACCGCCATAGTGCCGGCGTCGAGGCGGTGGCGCGGCCGGTTGTTGATCGGAATGCCGCGTGTGATGTCCATGGTGTTGGCGCGCTCGCTCACTATGACGGAGTCTACATGAATGTCGCTCTTATTGTGCGAGTCTTAAGATGGATAATGGCTCACCGCCATAGTGCCGGCGTGGAGGCGGTGGCGCGGCCTGTTGTTGAGCAGAATGCCGCGTGTGATGTCCATGGTGTTGGCGCGCTCGCTCACTATGACGGAGTCTACATGAATGTCGCTCTTATTGTGCGAGTCTTAAGATGGATAATGGCTCACCGCCATAGTGCCGGCGTGGAGGCGGTGGCGCGGCCTGTTGTTGAGCAGAATGCCGCGTGTGATGTCCATGGCGTTGGCGCGCTCACTCATATGATGGAGTCTACATGAATGTCGCTCTTATTGTGCGAGTGTTAAGGTGGATAATGGCTAGCTCCCATAGAGCCGGCGTCGAGGCGGTGGCGCGGCCGGTTGTTGAGCAGAATGCCGCGTGTGATGTCCATGGTGTTGGCGCGCTCGCTCACTATGACGGAGTCTACATGAATGTAGCTCTTATTGTGCGAGTGTTAACCGGTCTAGGATGCAATTTCAATGGGTGTCAAATTACAAGTGCCACTTGACATTTGAGTAATGGCCGCCGATAAGATAAACAAAAAATTTTACGACCCACCACAAAAAATCTTATAAGATTTTTTATTTTCTGTTTGTTGGTACCACTGCAAATTTTAACCTTATTGTCTATGAGCTAAAGGTGCCCATACACGAATACTATAGATTAGAAGGAATAAGAGTATAAAGAGGTCTTTGTACGCGCGCGAATCATGTTCACCGGTGGGTCATATGATCCTTTAGAGAATTTGTATTAAATAGCGTGACTCCCCGGTGACTCAAATAATCCTTGAACGGGCAAGGTGGATAATGGCTCACCGCCATAGTGCCGGCGTGGATGCGGTGGCGCGGCCGGTTGTTGAGCAGAATGCCGCGTGTGATGTCCATGGTGTTGGCGCGCTCGCTCACTATGACGGAGTCTACATGAATGTCGCTCTTATTGTGCGAGTGTTAGGCCGTTTGTCCACGGACGATCTGGGCAGATTTTTTCTCGGATAACGGAAGCTGGTGTTTAGACTTAAACGGTAGGAAACCGGAAGACGTTTGTCCACTGCGTCCGAACCCGGACGAGCCACTTCATACTGAGAGGTTGTGCGTGTGAGTGAAACAGTTATATGAAATCTACGCTGACACTTAGCACCGAGTTCGGATCCGGGCTCCGATCTAAGCCAAATTCCCGGAGTCCGTCAAAAAATCGGATGACGGAACTCGGACGCCGGGACTCGAGTGGACAGATGGTCAATACCAATATATGAACCGCTTCTTCGGTCCGTCTAGCTAGGGAGATCCGGCGAGACGGACGTCGTGGACTAACGGCCTTAAGGTGGATAATGGCTCACCCCCATAGTGCCGAAGGTGCCGGCGTCGAGGCGGTGGCGCGGCCGGTTGTTGAGCAGAATGCCGCGGCCGATGTCCATAGTGTTGGCGCCTTCGCTCACTATGATGGAGTCTTGTGGTATGTTCGCTTGAACAGTCTTAAATACCGCGTAGTAGTTCAAAGGGACGGTCTTGTCGTTCGCTTGTGCCTGTAAATATCCACAATAATTATGAATTAAAAGCCAATAAAGAAAGGTTTGTTTTCACGTCACTTCCCACTTCATTATCAAAAAAACGTAAACTACAAAATACTAAATTAGCACTTAAAAAACTGAAATGCACACAAAAATTCTCCTGGACAAGCATGCAACATCTTAGGCCACATGCTGTTAACCAACAAGATGGTGGTCAAATGCCTGCCCAGTTTTATATTAAAAAAAAAACACAGTTTTGTTTCTATTCAAAAAGAAAGGAAATGGTTCCTTTGACTGGAATTATCTATCTCCATTATTTTCCCTTCCTCCGGGTGGTAAAACAAATTGGTCAAACTAGTTTGTCTAGCCGGAATAATATTCCGCGTGGACAAACTGCCGAACATAAACTTATTATCAAAAGTTTGAAATGAACCTAGTTAGGATTATTTGTAAAAACGTTAACTATATTGTTAAGCAATATAATATAAGGCCTAGTCCAAAGTACTCAAGGTGGCATGAAATAGTACTTTTATTTAAAACTAGCCACTATCCCGTGGAAATGTGATATTTTTCGTTATAAAAAGTAGCCTAAGTTACTCCTTATTACACCAGCTACCTGCCAGTGAAAGACCCGTTAAAATCGGTACAACCGTTTTAGAGATAAGCCGGAACAAACAGACAGACAGACAGACAAAAATTTAAAAAAATGTTATTTTGGTATATGTACTAATATTATAAAGAGGAAAGATTTGTTTGTTTGCTTGCATCGAATAGGCTCCGAAACTACTGGACCGATTTAGAAAATTCTTTCACCATTAGAAAGCTACATTCTTCCCGAGTGACATAGGCTATATTTTATCCCGACATTCCCACGGGAACGGGTACCACGCGGGTGAAACCGCGAGGATCCGCTAGTATAATCATATGCATGTAGTAAAAAGCGGTTATTTTAATATTACAAACAGACACTCCAATTTTATTTATTTGTATAGAATAGATAAGATTTTAATGCAACATACCTCAACAAACGCAACATTAGCCTTCTGTTTCTGCTGCAGCGCCTGCCACCACTTGTGGTTGGCAACTTGCAAGGAGACCTCTTTCTCCCGCAGTCTCCGCGTGAGCGCCTCCGTGAACGGCTTGATGTCCGAGTGCACTGCCACCTCGGATTTAATGCTGTTGTGGAACTCTTCGGGGTTTATGTCCACCTATAATAATAATCATCATCATCATCATGTCAGCCGAACGACGCCCACTGCTGGGCATAGGCCTCCCCCAAGGATCTCCACAACGATCGGTCCTGCGCTGCCCGCAACCAGTGGCTTCCCGCGACCTTGACCAGATCGTCGGTCCACCTTGTAGGGGGCCTGCCCACGGAACTTCGTCGCCTATCTGTTGTCCGAAACCTATAATAATACCTATATATTATTTCAGGTTTCATTATGATGGAGTCTTGTGGTATGTTCGCTTTAACAGTCTTAAATACCGCGTAGTAGTTCAAAGGGACGGTCTTGTCGTTCGCTTGTGCCTGTATCAACAATAATTATGATGATTTCAGGTTTAGCTACCTGTTATGAATCCGAAACTTGTTTACCAAAGTTTTATTTGACAGATATATTTTTGTTTATTATGCATCATACCGCAGGACCGATCGTTGTGGAGATCCTTGGGGGAGGCCTATGCCCAGCAGTGGGCGTCGTACGGCTGAAATGATGATGATGCATCATACCTACATAGTTTTAAATCATTTGTTTTTCATATTTTTAAAACATATCTTACCTAATCTTTTCTATGGTAAAATGCATTGACTTGTGATATATTTGTTCTTCATTTAATTTCGGTCACATACAAATAACATAATTATGGTAAACTTAGCTTTCCGCCCGCGGCTTCGCCCGCGTGAACTACACGACGTTATCCTTCGGGAATGTATAAAAATTAGCCTATGCTCCTCTCCAAGCTACAAAGTATCTGTGTCCCAAATTTTAGCCAAATCCGTTCAACTGTATTGGCGTGATTGAGTAACAAACATCCAAACATCTAAACATCCAAACATCTTAACTTTCACATTTGTAATATTAGTAGGAAGTAGGATGATATAAATTATATTTCTGGCAAATAACTTTGGACTGGTGGTGAAATCGATTCTACCAGAGTGAACCAGCGTTAAGTACATCCTTCCCTCTCACTCTCTAGTCATGACAGAGTCGAGTGAAAGGGGCGGAGCTAACGAAGTTTCAATTTTGCATTACGGAGAAAAGCCCATAAATCTAATTTTAAGATTTGCGCAATTTTATTGATGAGCAAAGAGAATGCAATAACTAACTCCGTAATCCCAAGGCCGAAAAGGGCCAGAGAATTATATTAAGAAATAATGCAGCATTTCAGTTTGGCCCCATTCGGCCGGGCGGCCGTCGAAACCCCTTTGGAAAATTCCTGATAAAATTAAAGATCATTAACGATCAATAATCTGTTCTGTTCCGGTGACAGCGGCACCACAAAGTAAGTACGCGGCGCGCTCGGCGCTATATAAGTAGTTGTTCTTTTTTTTGTAGCAATTTCTGACTTCAGACCTTCATAAATATGCGCTATGGTTGGCAACTTGACAGCAAAATGACATTAAATAAAAACACGTTAATACCAGTTTTCGGCCACCGGAATAGAAAACGTTGTCGCACTCATACAACATACAAGTTCCTTGGTCGCACTATAATAGTATGGAAGTGTTGGTTTTAGAAACCTGCGGCATTAGTATCTGTGTAATTTTGTGGAAGTGATGCCCCTAATCTAACCTCAAAAAAGATTTAGATACGAATGCTGCAGGTTTCTAAAGAAAACCCAGTCGGGACAGGCGGGCGCCCAGGAGTAGTATGACTTCGGCCTTCAACAGAGCTTGTGTCCGTGCAGACGATACACAGTATTCGGACTCACTACGGAGTTAAGTAAGTAATAAGTAAGCAATAGTTGATCTCACCTAAATGATTTAAACGTCCGGTGCTAATCTAGGCGTTGAGTCTATCCAGTTGAGTCTGGCAGCCAGTAGTGGTATGACATCAGCCTCCAATAGCGCTTGAGAGAGCGCAGTTTACGCAGTATTAAACTCACCGGGCACTACGAAGTTTCTAATAAGTGAACAATAGTTGATCTCACCTGAATGATGTTAACGTCCGGTGCGAATCTAGCCGTTTGTCCAAAATGCAGCATCTAGTTGAGTCGAGCAGCCAGTAGTAGCATGACATCAGCCTTCAATAGCGCTTGAGAGAGCGCCGTTTACGCAGTATTAAACTCACCGGGCACTACAAAGTTTCTAATAAGCGAATAATAATTGATCTCACCTGAATGATTTTAACGTCCGGAGCGAATCTAGGGGTTTGTCCAAAATGCAGCATCCAGTTGAGTCGGGCGCCCAGGAGTATTATGACATCAGCCTTCAATAGTGCCTGCGTACGCGCTGTTGATACGCAATATTCAGACTCATCGGGCACTACACCTTTTCCTGTGAAAAACGGACCTCAAATTAGGACAAGGAAGAAATTTTTTTTTTAAATAAATCTTCATAAGTACCTATTTTTATTTGCAGCATTATAATTAGTTGGTCCAAAAGCTTCAAGATTTGCTATATAATTTCCTATGATAAGTTTGGCAGCTTGCGTACATATCCTTTGTAGCTTCCATAGCTGCAGCCTGACAGGGGTGCGTGCGACGTCGCATTACCGTTATGTGTTTAGGCTCTATTGGTATCCTTCACGGCTCTATTGGTAGATATTCATTTTAGGCTGATACAGCACTTGTGAACGTCAATGAAGCTACGCCGTGGGCGCGGCGGTTTGTGAATCCTACGGCGCGCCGTAGCCGCGGCGGGAGGCCTTGTAATTATAACGAGAAGAACCGGCAAGTAACTCGCCAAGTGCTGTTTTTTCTTCCTTATTTCATACAGTCCTTTCATTTGGTACACATATTGCTATAATATGAAGAAAAGATTTTTTTTATGGAGCGACTCTTCCGCGGTATTGAATATTTTTAACCGACTTCAAAAAAAGGAGGAGGTTATCAATTCGACTGTATATTTTTTTTTTTAATTTTTTTTTTTATTTTTTATGTGTGTTACCTCAGAACTTTTTAGTTAATGAACCGATTTGGATAATTCTTTTTTTATTTAAAAGGTGATGCTTCTCGTGTGGTCCCATTCAAATTTTTTCAAGAACTGACAAGAAGTTCAGGAGTTATCCTGAATAATGTGTATTCAGACTTTATTTGGGTATATGGACGATTTCATAGTTTCATCAAATTGGGGATCATTTTCAAAATATATTTTTTTTCGAAAGTTGGTACTTCTGACCTGGTCTTACTTTCACCAAGTCAGGACCAGGGGATCAAATCCCAGGAAAATCGAGAGAAATTCTCAAATATAGGCAAGCCTTATGCGTTCCATTTATTTTTGAAGTTAGTCAAGTATTTGCATCTGGTAGTCATCATCTCATAGTGATGAGCTGGTGATGGAAGCTACAACTCCTTAACGGTTAGGAGCTGGAGAATATTTATTTAAGTATTAATCGTACGTATGGGCCAATAGTTATATTCTTTCAGGTTATTAGGGTGAGCTGCTGATGAGAGGTGAAACTCCTCAACAGTTAGGAGTTATATTATGATGTTTTATAAATACCTTATGCACGAATGGACCTTCAATTGTATTCCTTCAAGTTATCTAAGTAGCTAAAGATGGAAAGCTGAATTCCGTAACGGATAGGATATTTACAACAATTTATCATAATCACCATGTAGTTTCGCTACGATTAGGTATATACACAAAAAATCGAAAAATAAAACGTTTTTGAAAAAAAAATGTAACCGCCTTCAAAACGGATCTTCAAACAAATTTAACAAACACTAAAAAACGAAAAAAATAATAAGATTTTTTAATTCAAAGGACGATGATACGTGACTTTTTCTAATTTATCTTGGTACTTACTGAACTGTTTGAAGTCGGTGCCAAGCCAAAAAGAATAAGAACGAAATATACTAAGTGAAATAACTAACATATAAAAAAAAACTCGGTCCCAAGCGTGAGGTGTAGGACGTAATTACCTCAATACGTATAAGACGGCACCGACTTCAAACAGTTCAGTAAGTACCAAGATAAATTAGAAAAAGTCACGTATCATCGTCCTTTGAATTAAAAAATCTTATTATTTTTTTCGTTTTTTAGTGTTTGTTAAATTTGTTTGAAGATCCGTTTTGAAGGCGGTTACATTTTTTTTTCAAAAACGTTTTTTATAGAATTGAGAACATATACTCGGGAGACATAACGTTTCTAATGATACCTCAAACATTAAAATCCGTTAAGGCATTTAAAAGTTACGGTGGAATAAAGAAACTCACATGTACACACATACATACATTAACCCTAAACACATATTTTCACTCCTGCTTTTGGGCAGTCGTGTAAAAAGTAAGGTCAAACAAAATAAGGAACCCGGTTATAGTATTCTGTGCCAGTCATCTTACTTATTCGCCTCCTTTATCTAGTTACTTGCAGCCGCCCACAGCTTCGCCCGCGTGGACTACACGATGTCATCCCGGGAAATTTTGTAAGATAAAAAACAGTTATTTCGATCTTCAAAATAAATTACAGTCTCTCGAATACTGAGAAAGACTTGTTTTTTTGTCTAGGCATTTTAGTGAAAGTCGCAACAACCGGCTTAATTTAACAAAAGCAAAGCGAAGCAGAACCAGCTCCGTGATTCACAAACCGTCGGAAGCGGAATAGGATTGGCTCGCTCATCCTCACGGCGGCGGTGTCACGAGGAGCTGCGCTGCCTCTTTTGCCCCTTCAAACGACTAGGACCTTTTTACTCGCATAGGTAACATTGAAAATGGTAAATTTTTATTATTTTGCCCCAAAACGCCATTGCCGGACGCTGCTCTTTCAGTGGTTATTTATCTTAAGACGTTAAGTTTTACCGCACTTACCCATAGGTGTGGGTAAGAAAGGTATCTTAGTGTTTTCAACTAGCTGAGTGACCTCTCTCTCAGCGTGTGCATACGCCGACCCCTTCCCAACTATGATGAGTGGGCGCTCAGCTGACGCTAACAGGTCTGCCGCTTGGGACACCAACTTTGGGTCTGGGTGAGCCAGCTTCACAGGTTCGGTGGCGTATAACTCTGGTACTTTGTCCTCGTCAACTTCAGCCTGGGGAGGGAATAAAAATTTTACTTAGTTGTACCGCGCCGGAGCTTAGTTGGGTTGGGAGCAGGGTTCGGAAACCAGGTTAGAATTCGCGAACAAGTTCGCAAACAACTCCATACAATTTCAAAAGAACATTATCATTTGGGTTTCGCTCTTTCAGAATCGAAAAAATTTCGGTTCTAACTTCTAATCAAACATCAAAACGAAACGGTTCATGCAAATACCGGTATTTTTCGCTCGCTGATTTCGGTCGCCCCGCCCACTGATTCTTTAAACAAATAACGAACGATGAAATGCAAGTGCGTGCGGAAGCCCCGCACGCACCTTTTGTACTTGAAATTGACCAGGTTTATCCTAGTCGATTCCGCTTCGAGCCGTTTTAAAAAAATACCTGAGGGTCTACTCATATCTAAGTATATACGATATGAACTGTCAAATTAATATGATCTCTATTAAGCGGTATTTTGGGAACCAAGCCCAGGGGCCAGGGGCTACCAGCTAAAAAATATGGATATGAGCATAGGCTTCTTTTTTCATTTGCTGTCCTTAATATTGTCCATATATGAGGGACCACTGAGGGACTACCGGCTATAAAATATGGATATGAGCATAGGCTTCATTTGCCCGTATAGATATGGACATAATATGGACTTCAAATGAAGCCCATGCTCATATACATTTTTTTTAGCCGGTAGGCCCCCCCTGGTTGGGAGACGGGTCGATTTTGCGTACTTTAATAAGACTGAAATAACAATAACATGGTAAATGCAAAAAATCAAATGTTGATCTCACGGAAAACTTACATTAATTTCCTAAAATTAAATTTGATAATTTCATGATATGGTTGATCATTTCATGAAATGGTAAATTTTTCATGATATGGCCAAACGTTCTTGAAAATATTATGAAACGTTGAACTTTTAACGATATTGTCAATTTAAATTGGTCATTTTATGAAATACGACTATTTCATGAAATTACCGACAATATCATGAAATTACCAATTTTATGATCTGACCACGACATCTACATTTCTACAACAGCTATTTATTACAAGCTTTTTATTAACTTGACATGTTAATTAGTTAGTATGTTAGTTAGTGGGGGACGAATCTTGCAAGTTTAATTTAACCCATTTCCCAGTGTCCGATGGAGATGAAATTTTGTATACAGGGGGCCAAGTCTGCTAACGTTAAGTCACAATCGTGTCTTAATCGTGTTTCAATTGTAGTTCAGTTGTAGTGCTCTTTAAAACACTAGTTACAAGAATTATGACAGTATGATGTGATGTGAATGTAGTGTGTGGTGTGACCATCAGTATTATTGTGAAAAAAGTACACATTTCTTGTAGCTAGTGTGTAAAAAAGCACTCCAACTGAACTACAATTGAAACACGATTGAGACACGATTGTGACTTAACGCTAGCAGACTTGGCCCCCAGGTTTGGTTTAGATGACAATACAATATTTAAATATAGTCATCAAAAAAGCTTGTCATGAAAATGAAAATTTTGCTAAAAGGAACTTATTTCTTTTGTTTCATTCCCTCATCTCATCGCCACGTACTGGCAGTGCAGGCGGCTGTATGGTGGCTGTAGTCATTAGATTAACTTCTAACTTATGATCTACTCACCATGAGCAGAGTGCCCGGCATGTCCAGGTAGGCGGCGCCGGGGCGGCCGGCGGCGGCTAGCCGCACCGCGCGCTCCACGTGCAGCGGGATCAGCCGCGCCGACGGTGGACGGGCTACGTACTTGCAGTATAGGCGGCTGGAGTCTACCTGTACGTACGGACAACGGGAAAACATCAGGATGGTCCCGAAAACTGGTGTCTATCATGGGGGTATGTTGGTAAAAATCGATTATGCACTATAACATAGGTGTAGGTTGACAATGAATTAAAGAAAACTGCGTATTATTCCACGTAACACCGTCGATGGAGCTTTAAAAAAACAACGGGTTGCACTCCGGGAGTGCCGGCAGAAGTGAAAAGGGCTCCTTACACTTTTTCACAAAAAAGGGAATACTTAAGGCAAAAAAATAACAAAAAAAATAGGAACTAGATTTGAACCGAGGTCTTCTAGCTTCAATGCCGCCCGTTTTCTAATCTGAGCTATCACCACTTTGAAAACAATGGCATTTGCCTTATTATTCTAATGACATTGTAACAGTTTTTCGATCAGCCCCCTGATTCACAACCCTTTCCAGAACAGTAGGTAAATATCTCGGGGATTTTGCGCCGCTTGTATGGAAGTGAGACAGGCCTGGGGGCTTAGACAAAGTAACATTTGAAAAACGATAGCGAAGCGATAACGAAGTTCGAAAGAAATTCAAGGTATAGGATTGGCGGATTGGTATAAGCTGCGCTAAATCACGTGGTCTTGCCGCAAGTTGATTGGAGCATAAAGACGATAGCGATAGCGATTGTCGTTTCGCCACATAACGATGTTACTTTGTCTAAGCCCCCAGGTCTAGACGAGTTTAAGCTACATATGGCTTCAACTCGTGTTGCAAAGATTCTAGTTGAGTAAGATGTCTTCTCTATCTTTTATCACATGCCAGCTCCCAAACTATCCCCATACTAAAAATCACGTCGATCCGTTGCTCCGTTTTGACGTGAAAGAAGGACAGACAAACAAACATACTTTCACATTTTATAACATTAGAATATGGATGGACTAAGTAGTACCACAGATAATATAATACTAGTACCTATGGATTGGAAGCTATTTATTCTTTATTTTTATTTTATCTTTATGTAGGTTTTTTTTTTTTTGAGGAGCCCGTGGCGCAGTGGATAGCGCGCTCGGCCTGCTATCGTTGAGGTTAAGCAACGTTCGCAATGGTCGGTCACGGGATGGGTGACCAAAAACTTTTCATCTCGAGCTCCTCCGTGCTTCGGAAGGCACGTTAAGCCGTTGGTCCCGGCTGCACTTGCAGTCGTTAATACCCACCAATCCGCACTGAGCCCGCGTGGTGGGTCATGGCTCATTCTCCTTATTCATCCATAAGGAAGGCCAGTGCCCCAGCAGTGGGGACATTAAATGGCTGATGATGATGATGATGATGTAGGCAACAGCATAATAATACAAAATTGACAAAGATTCACATGATTGAGGGCCACACTTTATTGTTATCCTTAAAGTTACTTAAGTACTAAAATATGAGCTAGAATTACAAAAATTACAATTTTGATGAGTTTACTCTACTTAAGTCATAAACAGTACAATATAAATACTAGAAAAGTATCAGATAACAAACAAACCAATTAAAGTTATTTTTATGATTACCTACTTACAAACCTACTGCCCCATCCATAACAACATCCAAAGTACGAAATTCTAATCGTACATAGTTATTAGATATGCAATATCAAACTGTTTTTATTTTATCTAGGTATTTATCATAAAATAACATTATCATCAAGTCATTTTGTTATCTACTTTTATAAGCATGTTTTTGTAGGTTATTTTTAAATGGGTAGGAACTTTGTGTAGTTTTTATTACAAGTATTAAACCAAAGTTAGGTATTTTCAGGAATACAGTTTCTTTCCAATAGGGTATTTTACTGTTGTTGAAATGTAGATATTTAATGATGACGTTAAAAAATATTGCAATTAAGAATACCAAATGTGAAAAAATAATTTGAATCTGTTTTATAATAAAAGAATTATAGTCTGTTTGATTTTGACTATAGCTGTCTCGTTCTAAAATGAAATCTTCTATGGCGTGACTATGACGCTACTAACCCACTGACGTCACTAAGATAGCGTCCTGTCCTTGTCTAATTATAAAGTTTGAAGTCCTATATCTTTGAAAATATTCAAGATAATTCAAAATGAAAACTTGTTTTGTGTAGCTAATATTTCGAAAAACATTTTAAAGAAATAAAAAAAAATCAGTAAAATACCGTATTACCAAATCTGTATATTATAAAACTATACTAGCCACTTGTTATTTAGTATACATAGACTTTCTAACTACAAACATTGCCTTGCCATGCCATAATACCATTCCTATCCATGTGATTTACTTACATCCAAAACAGAAGATAAGCAAAAATTAAACCCCGAGTTTAAAACAAATTAATAAAACTTAATTATCTACTTAAGTAATATTTATTTACCCAAATAAGCAAATAAGAATATTAGGGGGTTTTCATTTCAAAGTTTGTCAAAGTTTTTAGGAATAAGAAATTTAAAAAAAATATAGGGTAACATAAAATCAATCGGCAAACTTACTTGAGGCCATTCCTGAAAACCACCGATCCCCTCGTGGTCCTCAGGACAAGAGCCGGCAATCACAAGCAGAGGCCAACAGTTGACCTGAGCATTGGCCATGCCACCGATGCAGTGAAGCAGACCAGGCCCTGACACAGCTAGACATACTCCTGGTTTACCTGGAAATATGTCAATAGGTACAATAAATATAAAAATAATAATAATAATAAAAAATAAAAAATAAATAAATAATCTGTGCAATTATGGATGAGGTTGTGATGACGAATAACTACCGAAAGTATATCCTAAGAGATGGCACAGTGGATATTTGCCGAGCGTGCCATCGTCCGGGTGAATCCCTTAGGCATATAATTTCCGGTTGTTCTCGTCTCGCAAACGGCGAGTATTTGCATAGACATAACCAAGTGGCCAGGATAATACACCAACAACTTGCTCTGAAACATAGTCTTGTGGCATCCGAGGTGCCGTACTACAGGTATGCACCAGAACAGGTCCTTGAAAATAGCCATGCCACATTGTATTGGGATCGATCTATCATTACAGACAGGACTATTGTAGCTAATAAGCCTGATATTGTATTGATAGATCGACACGAACGTCGCGCAATAATTGTTGATGTCACTGTTCCCCATGACGACAACCTTGTGAAAGCTGAAAAAGATAAAGAAAACAAATATCTTGATTTAGCTCACGAGATTGTTGACATGTGGGACATTGATTCAGCAATTATTGTTCCGATAGTCATATCTGCCCATGGTCTGATAGCCAAGAGCCTCGATAAACACCTTAAGAGGCTTGCGTTAGGTGGATGGATCGGGAGTCAGATGCAGAAGGCAGTACTTCTGGACACGGCCCGTATAGTGAGAAGGTTCCTGTCTCTGGATCCTTAACCATCGGTAGCCGGGACCCTGATCGTGCTACCGTTGGGGAACTGCATTTTTGTATTTTTAAATGTTATATTTTATAGTGTTATACATTGTAAAAATTTAATGTTTAGAAATATAGTTTTGTAAGTATTTAAAATGTAATAAAGGGAATAATAAAAATAGTAAAAATAGTAAATATGGAACAATGTAAAAAATTATGGAACTTTTTGAAGGGAAGATGGTCTGAAATAGGAATAAACTATATGGTAATATGACTGATTGTTACTGTATAAATTATCTTAAGATATCATTATAAATAGGCAGCCTATTGTTTAGCATCAGTATGAAAAACTTGGCATTAGGTCCACTGGGCACTTTTTGCTTTAGGGTCGAATCTTGAGGGTCCAATAGGTCCGAGATCCAACAGTCAAGTTACTAACACTAAAATGGTTTCAAACTTTTAAAATACATAGGTACTGAATATTCCACTTCAATAACTTTGTAACTAAAAAATCAAGATTTGTTAACCTGTTAAGTAACCAACAGCCTGAGCAGCGTAGCAGGCGGCCTGCTCATTTCTCATCCCAATATATTTCAGTCCCGCTGATTGAAATGCGAGCGCTGTCTCAATAACAGGAATGCCTACAATTCCAAATACATATTCGACACCCTGAAATTATTAATAACATTTAGTATAAAATAATTCTAAAAAACTTAAGGTACAATCGAGTTCAATAATATCTGTGCATTTTTGGACTTTGTCGCATAAAGTTTTTTATAAAATTGTCACAATAAGTTCAAGAGTGCACAGATATTATTGATACCTATTTAATGTAAGGAGTCCTAATGTGTTTTTCCAGGCATTACACTATCTTTACATCAACATTATTTGCGAAAACAATTGAAACTAACCCTATTTTGTTGTAGGAACTTACTTGTTTTTTCAGGCTTTCAGCCAGAATTGTATTCCCATCCGTAACCATACCGCTGCTGTTGAGTTTCGAAGTGATATGGATGGATCGTCTTAAAGTCAGCTGGACAATTCTAGCAAACAACATCACAAATAATCAAATTTTGTGTATTTATTAGAAACAAAACTAAATTCACGTCACTTGCTAGCCATTTATATAAAGTTGACAACCTAAACATGTATTAACTTAACGAAATCTTTTACGTTTACACTGAGTGAGAAAGACAATAAAATAAGATAAAAATTAATTTTATTTTCTTCAGCTTCACTGTGTAACAAGTAACAATCAGCTGTTGCTGTTTTGTTTGTAAATGTCAAAGTCCACCTAGTGATGTGCCACTGACAAGAAGACAAATGAAGTAAAACACGACATATGAATGAGATAGATACCTACTAAACCACATGTAAAAGGCAATAAAACACGCTGATAATAATATGATATCGGACTGATTAATCGTGAAAAATCAATAGAAAAATAATTTTAATGAAATTAGTAAGTACCTACTTACCTAGATACCTACTAAGTATTTCTACGATAATGTGGGTAAGTAGGTATGTTATTATGCCCGATGCCGTTGACCTTAGAACAAAACGAAATGTAAAATTAAGTACTTACTTACTTACTTACCTATTTGAATTTTGTTTACTTTAAATCCATATTTTCTTATAAAGCGACTTACCTTTGTGCAAAAGTTTACTAGGGTAGGTATTGAATTGTTGAAAAGCAGTGTAATTATGAAGATAATCTTAAAAAAACAATGAATAACCAATCTTTTTTTTAATAATTGGTTATTTACGTAATAGGAATTAAGATATGTAAACAGATTAACGTTCATACACTTTTATCTTTGTTGATACCGTATCCGTGTATCAAGATAAAATGGTAGTAGGGAGGTATTACCAAGGACCATTACCTATAGGTACTCACGGTAATTACCTACTTACCTACCTGTATTGTATCAAAGCAAAGATTACGATTTGGGAGACGGTTCGTTCGGATATGTTTGTACTCTTGCCGGTTCTTCTCGTCACGTTACAAGGCCTCCCGCCCCACCCGATTGCGTAGCTTCATTGACATTCACAAGTGCTGTATCAGCCTAAAATGAATTACTTAAATGAATAAATGATTTGATTTACTATTACATTTCCATTTAACTAAGTAGATACCTAAGTACCTAGGTAGATACCTCATCATGTCAGCCGAACGACGCTCACAGCTGGGCATATTCCTTCCCCAAGGATCTCTACAACGATCGGTCCTCCGCTGCCCGCATCCAGCGGCTTCCCGTGACCTTGGGGGCTACCGGCTAAGAAATCTGGATATGGGTATGGGCTTCAACTGTCATTTGAATTCCTTATTCTGATAGATTTTTGCTGCTGTTCTATTGAACGTTGCTAGCTAGTTATCGTTATACCCGAACGTCACAAAACAAGGAACTGATAGCGGCTATTTTCTTTATAAAATTGACTTAAAGTTCCCAAAAACGTATGAAGTTCATATCCATAAAGTTACGCGGTAGCCCCCCTTGTCCAGCACCCTGATTCACAAACCGTCGGAAACGCTCTCGACAGCGGAATGACGCACTGCCTCTGTCACTCACTGTAGAATCATCATCATCATCATCATTCGATTCCGTTTCCGACGGTTTGTGAATCAGAGGGCTGATCGTCGGTCCACCTTGTAGGGGCCTGCCCACGGTACGGAACGTCGTCCGGTACCTACGCGCTCGCCATTCGAGAACCTTTCCGCCCCAACGGCCATCGGTTCTCCGCGCTGTGTCCCGTCCCGTCCCGCCCACTGCCACTTCAATGATGCAATCCTTCGAGCGATGTCAGTTGTTTTAGTTCTCCTGCGGATCTCATCATTTCTGATTCGATCGAGCAGGGAAATACCAAGCATCGCTCTCTCCATTGCTCGCTGGGTGACTTTGAGCCTTCTTATGAGACCCATAGTAAACCCTCTCTGTAAACATTTCTGCGGTGGTGTCGTGTTAGGCGGGTCGTTACGTTCCCTAAAATATGGTTGAGCGAAGCGATGGCTGGTTCATGCGTCATGCTCGTGAACGGGTGCCACCAGTGGGATGGGTCTGCTCCTGGCTTCTTGTCTCAAAATATGCAGATTTTTAATGTTTTATTGTTATTAGTTTTATTTTATCGTGGCTTGTATGACACTGTTTATTATTGACTCTTATGTTCTTAAACTATTCAAAGTTTTATTACCCTTGTTTGGCATTTATATTTATTATTTTATTTGCTACGTTTTTGGTTGGTGTGTATTTTAAAGAAACTACCTTTTGGATGTCTATTTCTTAGTTATTGAAAATTATTTACTGCTATGATTACCGGGTTTTTTATTTTATTTTTAAACTTAAGATTAATTTGTGATGGAAAGTGACTTTACATAATTATTATATTATGTTAAAGTCACTTTTCAATTTGACGACTCTGTATGAAATATGACAGGGAGAAAAAAATAGCCCTTGGCGAGTTTCTTGCCGGTTCTTCTCGTTACAAGGCCTCCCACCGTAGGATTTGCGAACCGATAGCGTAGCTTCATTGACGTTCACAAGTGCTGTATCAGCCTAAAATGAATAAATGATTTTTGATTTTGATTTTGATTTTGATTTTGATAGTAAATGACCAGGGGGGCTACCGCGTAACTTTATGGGTATGAACTTCATACGTTTTTGGGAACTTTAAGTCAATTTTATAAAAAAAAATAGCCGCTATCAGTTCCTTGTTTTGTGACGTCGGGGTATAACGATAACTAGCTTGCAACGTTCAAAAGAACAAAGCAGCAAAAATCTATCAAAATAAGGAATTCAAATGACAGTTGAAACACATACCCATATCCATATTTCTTAGCCGGTAGCCCCACTGGGGGGCTACCGCGTAACTTTATGGGTATGAACTTCATACGTTTTTCGGAAATTCAAGTCAATTTTATAAAAAAAATAGCCGCTATCAGTTCCTTGTTTTGTGACGTCGGGTATCACGATAACAAGCTAGCAACGTTCAACAGAACAAAGCAGCAAAAATCTATCAGAATAAGGAATTCAAATGACAGTTGAAATCCATACCCATATCCAGATTTTTTAGCCGGTAGCCCCCCTGGTGGCCTACCACAAGCTCTAAAGTTGTCTTGCTTACCCCACTAAGGTGTAAGCAAGACGGCATGCCGTACCATATCATATCGCGCGTTATAAGCCGCTCATGCTAGGCCGGCATGTCTCACTTCGACATGGGTCATTATAGCCGCTACACACGTTCCGATCCGACCGCCGATTTGGTCTGCTCCAGACCAAATCTGGACGTGTGTAGCGTAGTCGTCCGACCATATTCGTGTTTGACGCGGTCGGCCGGATTTGGTTCGCACGAACTTCACTTCCTACCAAATCGGAACGTGTGTAGGCTTCCGACCGGACCAACTTGGCAGTGTTGACAATTTTGGAGGTTTTCCCCTAGATTTAGGGAGAAAATATGTAAAAGCGGAAATATTTTAAGCAGATAGAATTACTTTAAGGGATTTTCAGAGGATTCAATTTAATGCTCGTTCATGAGTTTTACGTAGGACTGAACGAACGAAAGGTTTAAATTAGTTTTTTTTTAGAATATTTTATTTAAAACTCGCAATTTGTCGTAAAACTAAATATATATAAAAAGGGCATAACACCTCATCAATAAGTGCTGCTTTTAGTAAATATTTAGCATGTTTTAGTATTTTTTTGAAAATAACAGAAAATTTAAAAATAATGAAATTGTTTTTTTATAGTAATAAAACATTAAAAACCGAAATTATTTTTCTTTTTAATTTATTTATTGCAAGAAAATTTATGTTTTCAGTATTTATAAATAATAATAATATTGGGAGATTAGCAGTGGCTGGCAACACTGCAACAACGGCTAGAGGTCGGCCAGACCAAATCGGAACGTGTGTAGCGCCGACCGATTTGGTCTGGCAGATTTGGTTTGAACGTGTGTAGGCGCGGATCAGATCTGTAGTGAAGTTCGCCCGCACCAAATCGGCGGTCGGATAGGAGCGTGTGTAGCGGCTATTACTGGCAACTAGAGGTGTGCGCCGATACCAAATTGACCGGCGGCGGCGGCGTAATCGGCGAAATCGGCGTGATACTTTTTTAGTGAACGCGTAATCCTTAACCCAGATGTTACGAGAAAAAAAAATTATGCTATCAATATGAACTTTTGATATGGTGTTTGAATTACTTTTTAAATCCATGCATCATGCGTAGGCTATATAAACTATATCTTTTAGTCAATTTGTAAGTCTTGTTCTTAGAAACAAGCGGCTTTGAAGAGATTTGGCGGGAAGATGATGCTGACGAGTGTGTAGATCAGTAGACGTATAGTCCGTTCGGTTAGATAGTGTCGGTACACCCGCACGGCATTGTGGCAGAGCGACACTATCTAAGCGAATGGACTATACTGGGCATGCACATGATATCATCTTGGTCTCCAGTATTTCGTCTTCATTTGGCTAACTGGGTGATAAATATGTGTGATCTTCATCTTGATCTGAAGACTCAGTATTGATGAACGTCAGCTTCTACACGAAGATGAGAGCCAGGTAAACTCGACAACGATACGTGATTTTCGTCACAAGAATTTTTATCTATGACGATAGCGTTAAATTTTCAGGCGGTAAAATTGAATTGTAATCTGGGATGGGATCATCCTCATTATATTCTATCACCTCCAATGTTTTATTCAAATTCAAGTATTTTTTTAGCCCTAAAACAAAATCGATGATATATTATAATTGGATAAGTCATAGTAGTGCATATTACTATTGGTCCTTATAAGGAACACTATTATAAAATGTAAAATTACATATAGATCATAGTATTTTTACAACTAAAACCGCTAAATATGAATAGGTTTAGATTATACCTTTTATAATGGAAGTAAAAAATGAAAATATTTTATAAAATAAAAAAAAAAATAGGTACCTGCGTTCGCTAATGATGAAAATACTGAATTGATTCAAGTCCAATAAATCAGCAGAAAATCACATAAAATAATAAATTACTTTTAAATCTGTTAACGACATATAGCCACATCATACTAGACGCAGCAAAGTAAAAAAAATAACTGCCCTTCTTAGAAATAACATTTTTTATTTGTCATGGTCCTTCAAAGGAACGCTAGTAACAACTGGGTTAATAGCAAAAATACTTATATAGTGAGCATTTTGCAAAAAACACCCACTTTATTCGAACAAATTTTGACAATGAGGGTAATTGTTTGTTTTGTAACTTACAAAACGAAATAAAGTTAATAGAAATGGTCTCATCATCATTTCAGCCATACTACGCCCACTGCTGGGCATAGGCCTCCCCTAAGGATCTCCACAACAATCGGTCCTGCGCTGCCCGCATCCAGCGGCGCAACGCGACCGCCACCAGATCGTCGGTCCACCTTGCCTGCCCACGGAACGTCGTCAGGTTCGCGGTCACCATTCAAGAACCTTTCCGCCCCAACGCCCATCTGTTCTCCGCGCTATGTTTCTCGCCCACTGCCACTTCAACTGAGCAATCCTTCGAGCGATGTCGGTCGTTTTAGTTCTCCTGCGGATCTCATCATTTCTGATTCGATCGAGCAGGGAAATACCAAGCATCGCTCTCTCCATTGCTCGCTGGGTGACCTTGAGCCTTGAGCCCAAATTTAAAGACCACGTTTCGCTTCCATAAGCAATAACTGGCAACACACACTGGTAAACCACCTTAGTCTTGAGACATTGAGGAATTTCGGACACGAATATATGCCGGAGCTTCCCAAACGCTGCCCATCCGAGCTGGATTCGAGGAGAGATCTCTTTCTCGAAGTTGGACTTACCTAATTTAACTGTCTGTCCCAGGTAGACATAGTGGTCAACTACTTAGAGTGTAATGTTCCCAACATTAATTGGAGCAGATGCAACATCGGCATTGTACATGGTTTTTGTCTTATATCCATGTTCATCTTCAGACCCACTCGTTGAGAAGCATTACTGAGATCATCGAGCATTGTGTTCAGTTCTTCCAAGGTCCCAGCCATGAGAACTACATCATTGGCAAACCGCTGGTGAGTTAGGTACTCGCCATTGATGTTGATGCCGCATCCTTTCCGATCCAGTAGCTTAAAAATATCCTCCAACGCAGCAATGAACAGTTTCGGAGAAATGACGTCTCCCTGTCTCACACCTCGCTGTAGTTGGATAGGATTAGAGCTCTGGTTCTGTAATCGGACCGACATGGTAGCGTTTTGGTATAAGTACCTCAGGACCTCGATGTACCTGTAGTCTATTTGGCACCTCTGGAGAGACTGCAGCACTGCCCAGGTCTCGATCGAGGTGGGATTGCCATAATCGCCACGCTATGCAGGCGGGTTGGCGATCGCAGTATGGCCTGCTGTTAAATAGAGACGCTGCTGCCCATCTCCTTTTGGCAGTTTATCCTCTGTCGGCTCTTACGACACCCACGGGAAGAGAGGGGGTAGTGCTATTGTTTTTATGTGGCGGCACTACGGCATTACACGGCACTACATGGTCTAATAAACCAATATTAGACCATTTCTATATTTTTGTCCTGAATAAAAATTTTCTAAAGACCCTAGAGCCAAGCTTACCCGACACTATACAGAAGATATCCCAGACGTCAGCCTGTACGAGATTAGAATGGCTCGCATGTACCTTAAAAACAACAAGGCGGCGGGAGATGACGGAATCACAACCGAGCTTCTAAAAGCGGGCGGTAAGCCGTTAGTCCTCCAGAAGCTTTTCAATTCAGGCATCCTCGAGGGCAAAACGCCAAAGGCATGAGGCAAAAGCGACGTGATGCTGTTTTTCAAGAAGGGTGATAAAACTCTTAAAGAACTACAGAACCATTTCGCTTCTGAGCCATATCTATAATTTGTTTTCGAGAGTCATTATGAATCGTCGCGTTCGCAATTTCGACGACTTCCAACCTCCCGAACAAGTCGGGTTCCGGAAAGGCTATAACCATAACCATAGACCACATTCATTATGCTGCGGCAAGTTATACAGAAGACCGAAGAGTACAACTTGCCACTATGTTTACCTAGGACAAAAGGTTCAGTTAGGTAAATCCAGCTCGGATGGGCAGCGTTTGGGAAGCTCCGGCATATATTCGCGTCCGAAATACCTCAATGTCTCAAGACGAAAGTCTTTGACCAGTGTGTGTTGCCATTAATGACCTATGGAAGTGAGACGTGGTCTTTTACTATGGGTCTCATTAGAAAGCTCAAAGACTCCCAGCGAGCAATGGATAGAGCGATGCTTGGTATTTCTCTGCTCGATCGAATTAGAAATGATGAGATCCACAGGAGAACTAAAACAACCGACATCGCTCGAAGGATTGCATCGTTGAAGTGACAGTGGGCGGGACACATACCGCGGAGAACCGATGGCCGTTGGGGCGGAATGGTTCTCGAATGGCGACCACGTACCGGATGACGTTCCGTGGTTGGCCCCCTACAAGGTGGACCGATGCTCTGGTCAAGGTCGCGGTGCGCCGCTGGATGCGGGCAGCGCAGGACCGATCATTGTGGAGATCCTTGGAGGCGTCATTCGGCTGACATGATGATGATGATCTTATCACTCATTTCCATTTTGTATCATAAATTAATTTAAACTACATTTAGATTAGTTATTTTTTTCCACAGTTTAGTTTATCAAATGAAATTCCCTTAAATTAAATTAAAATTGCTGCCAAGCAATGGCAACTCTGCTCGTATAAAACACACCCGTGTTTTATACGAGCAGAGTTGCCATTGCTTGTTGCCATTGTTTCAATAGGAAACGGCCGGTCGTTCGATGCAAAAAAAAAAAAAATCTACCCAGATCAAGGTACCTAATTGATTTTTCTCTAGATCAGGCGTTAACTGAATCATGAAACGTGGCGTGGCGTAGTACTCCTGTATTAAGTAGGTTTTTGTGCTACACCCGGCGTTATATTCAACACACACACATTTCGTTTTTAAACATTGAGGTAGGTGAGTGAGTAGATAGACCTATAATAAAAACCATCACAGGATATGGATAAAATCAAAGTTAGCATAGGTATTCAAATGTAGCTACAGTGTGTTTTTTTTAGGGGATGGTAGCGTCCATCAATATGAACAACTTTTATTAGGTAGGTAGGTATAGGTATACCTACTTACTGAATCTCAAAAAAGAAATCTGTTCCATACATCGAGTCGATGTTGTGCTTTGTAACGGTTCAGAATCGCACCTAATCTATCTCGAATATTTCTTGGGGATTTAAAGTCAAAATATATTAATGTTGCTTGCCTCAATAACTTTTTAATAGTATAAATGGATCCTGGTGTGGGAATAAATCACAAAGTCAAATGGGGTTGTGTCAACTGGGTTGTATTGAACAAAATTAGCCATTTACCATGTTGTTGCGCTGGGAATTTGCTTCATACTTTGTCAACACAGTGTATATGGGAGGGAGATTCTGTCTATAAGGCTTGGGGCTTGTTTAGTGGTTTCAGATTGCTTGAGGTAAACACTGAAAAAGAAACGGGTTAATGGTAGCGGAGCAGTTGTGGTCATTTGCATTTAATTTGGAAGTTAACACTTAAAGTTTTATGATTAATCTGAGGAAGTTAGAAACAGTAAATTTGTTTGAATTAGCGAGAAAATATAGTTAATAAATACCTGAGATTCAGGGATTGAAACAACGATGTTTCACAACAGTTGGTCTGTGACAAATTATTTCATATAGGAAGATGCACTTTGTTGAGGGTTTTGTCAATCGAATTTGCTTCACGGGAGTGTGGACAATACTTGTATTTCGATATTGTTTCACGAAATAATCGACACGAGCTGTTGTTAGTTGGTGAAGTTATAAATCTTGGAGCATGTTAATTTGGACATATTTGTAAACTGACAGGTTCTAAAACAGAGTTTGTAGGCATGTTTTCAATACAGGCTGCGTGTTAGTGGCACAATATGTGTTCGGCATATTTATTGGTTACACATGTGAACTTTGGTTTAATTACATCACATCAGTCTAATTATTATGTTTGGAGCTAAATATTAATTTTATACAATGTTAGCAAAATACTGAAATAGGTTATGACAAGTAAACAAAGATGCTCCTAGCGGCAGAGTTGAGAACTAAGACAAGTCAAATGACATCACATAAATATAGCGAGAAGTTTTTACTCACAGAATGTTAAATTAACATTATGTATAACTTAAATAAAAATATGGGTTAAATAATCAAAAGTACAGAATATTGGTTTCTATCTTAGATAAGGTTCAAAGTTTCAAATATGGGGAATGTATATTGGCTAGAGGTGATACGTTCGGAAATTATGTTCGAACAATTACTATTTTGATAATAGTTTTCATTCGTAAATAATAAAAAAAGGGATCATACAAAATAATGTGTTTATATTATGTGAGAAGGTAATATTTTGAATAGTTTAGTAAATTCTATAACTTAATATAAGATAGCCTTGTAACTATCAAAGGTTTCTGAACGAAAGCCAAACGGGGCGTTCAGGATGTTTGAAATGGTTTGGCGTTAGACGCTAGATGGCCTATCAGTTTTGTGGGGGGGTGAATAGGGATTTTCAATGAAATGTCTCCTATTGGGTAGACAGGAATAGTTGGGTTGCCATGTTGTGAGAAATAAATACCTTATTTATAAAACAGGGAGAGGGGGTAATTATTGATGTATGGTATTCACACAAGATTAAAAGTAAGATACTTTAATTGTTGTAAAGCGGAAAAAGAAATATTTATAGGAAATAAAATTGGGAAAAATGAATAATAATTATTCTAGAATGTACAATTAAGACATTAAAACTAATAAACCTTAGTCAAATTAGTATTTCGAAGTTAAATTATTAGACATGAGACATTTAAGAGACGGATTAGAAATATACTGAAAAGTTTTCATTAAACATAGGGGTAAAATTTCCCTGAGAGTGGGGAGAATTTCTAGGATGTAAAAAAATGACAAGACGCTATGACGATAGAGTAGGGATGGAGGACGCCACTTTTTGGCGCGTTTTGGGTAGGTCTATATAAGCAAAAAGGACGCGACGCCCGTTCTTATTTCTCCGGGATAGACTTCGAGGCAACACGTATGGAAGACGAAGCACTTTTTGAAGAAGTTTTCATTTTAAATCAAGCGAGAAGTAGTCTTCAAGCAAGTGTACAGTGAGTCCTTGCACCATAGGGCGTTTATTGGGTTCGCGATCTTTTAAACGTTTTAATTTTGGAATTCTGACTGGTAAATTGGATCCGAAATTAAAAGGTCTAGTTTGTTTACAGAAAGCATTTCAATTAAAGTAAATTATTCCCAAGTAAAATCCTAGAAAATGGGCTTAATTTGAGTCAGAGAGGGTTGGAAGCATAGAGTTTGTTTCTTCAGGAGTACATGTTTATGTCTCCGGGCTCCAGGCAAGGCTCACGGGAGGTCGCTAGGTAAAGAAAGTCTGGCATTGTGGAGTGTCAGATGAGCGTTCAATGGATAACGCTTAGTAATTTCCACATGGTTTGATCAGGCGGGCTGTTTTCATTGACAGTTTTTCAGTTAACACGTCTGATGGCGCGGGGCGTATGCCCCAGATTTGGAGGCAGTTGCGGCCTGATTGAACCATACCTACCTGTAGGGTGTCTATCTGTTCCCTTCCCAAGCAGATGGACCACGGCATGAGCGATAGGATTTTAGGGGGCCCACTCACCCAAACTTGACAGAATTGGGGCGTCAGAACTGGCGATACAGGCGCCAGGTTTGTGTTTGATAGCAAAGTCGCATTTAGTCGGAAATTAGGCAGGTAGGTACCTACTTAGAATCACGAGCTAGGTAACTCGAAGACCTTTGTTTTGGCAGAAAGGGGGAGGTCTGCTGGGGCAAGGCTACGAGGGGAGTCTGGTATACAGAGTAGGTAGAATGAGTAGAGTCGCTGTAGGTCTATAAGTAGCATTATGTGTTATTACAAATATATCTACAATCAAATCCGAATGTTGTTGACATCCCTAGGCATAGATTCTTGTGACAGACGAACAAACCCGGGCAATTTGACAGAATGATTATAGATAGTGGGGAAAAGTCCGATTGACAGTTTCCAGCAAAATGGCTGTCTTTTATCAAACAAAATAATGTTACATCTTAAGAAGAGAGATTAGGTAAACTAGTGCTTTCAGTATTTGGGAAATGATTTGTGAAGTAACAATACTAGTGGAACAGTCCAAAGAGCTTGATTAGAGTAATCTTTATAGGTTCACGCATTGCAAAGATACGAAGGTTGAAATAATCTATCAAACATAAGTGGAGAATCTAAATTTACCTATATATTTGGCTTGACAAAAGGTAATATATTCCTATGATGCAAAAGGCACCTATAATAATCTATAAATTGAGCTGGTTGCGGAAGAGTTCTCTGGATCAGACTACTGCTATATTAGTGTATGAAAAGGATTTTGTTCGGTGGCGGGAGAAGATGTTTAAACTCGAAGGAACTCGGTGTAATGTAGACCAGTGTCTTATGGAAGCTGATGTTGATTCAAGGTTTTCCAGATACTAACCTATTGAGTTGGAACATGGTTCTATAAAGCCATAAATTATGTATAGCTATCGGGGTGAGGCGGAAGCTTCTGTTCAATTTGGTTGGATTCTTAAGTTATTTCCAAGACCAGTCCAATGGTGAGATTAAGGATATATTACCATGAGTGAGATTCTTTAGAGACACATTTTAACCAACAAGTTGCAAGAGTTCATTAGGATCTGGGACAGACACGTAGACATAGTTAGGGAATTTAGTTCTACGGAGAAACTTGGTCATAGAAAAGGTTAGGAGAGTCTATATTTATATGTACTTACTATGAATTAGATTTGAGTTCTCTCCTCTCAGGAGTCAGACTTGTTAGTGCTCCTAATTTAAGCACTCAACCTGTTGGATTTATCCCAATAAGGATTATTCAACAAAAGGAAAAGGATATATCAATTAACGTTAACTTTAACTGCTGCTGCCATGAAGGAGAAAGATCTCTTCATGTAGACTAACAAGTCGCTTTGAAGCATTTAGCTTGGTCCTCTTTTATTTATATATACATAAAGAATTGACGAACATGACAGCTTGACTTTATATGTTGAAGTTTGTTTTATATGAAAATGTAATAAAGCAGCGCCGGAGGAGGGATGTCCAAGTTTGGTGACGAGTTCCACTGTTATGGGCGGCGGAGGTGCCCTGACTTTACCGGTTAAATAATATTGCTGGAGCATTTGTATTAGGCCAAGATGGTGATTAAGATCAATAGACTCTCTTCACCCTAATTATTATACCAATTTCCATCTCTGACTTTGCCAGCAAAGCCAAATGCTGTGGCTAGTAGGTACTATTATAGATATAGTGTTTCCATCTTCCAATAGATATAACAAATTTTCATTTCTAATTTGCAAGCAAAGCCATATGTTAAAGCTAATAGGTACTATTATAGCAATGGTGTCTCCATCTTCATATAGGTATATCAAATTTCATTTCAAACCACACATGCCAATTTCACCTTAGTCCTTGCAAGCAAATCCAGATGCTGTGACTAGTTTCAGTTCCATTGTAACCTAAATTATTAAATTCCACCAGTTTTAATGGACAGTTAACCTTGGGTCAGTAACCAGAAAATTAGCATGGTGGACTCAGCAAAATAACTCACCAGGTTTTCAAAGTATATTGGACCTAGGAATCGGTTAGGACCTAACTGTTAAATGTCCAAGCAATGTAGGGGTAAACTAATGTTAGGTTTATACAAGAGTATTAACTTATTTTGAGTGTCTTGGTCGCTATAAATGAGGCTAGAAAACTAGAAGCAACGACCATAGTAGTATGAACAGCTGTTAAGTTGATGTAAGCATATAGGCAGTTCAAAGTATGAGTTAGTTAGTAGTAATGTTAGTCTCTGTCGCTTCATTTAAAAGATCATGGGTCTACGCTTTACAACCAGGGTTCTCCGTTACGACGTCACAGGCCACTTCAGATTTGATTCAGAGCATCCATAGTAGTTTTCTATATATTCATCGGTCATTAGTTAGGTATTACAGCGTTCAGACTAGCTAGGTATTTTTGTAACTAATAGAATCCTTGACAGAGGTTCAGTATTAGCATAGAGTAAATACTAGAATGGTTTGTTAGTATATTTAGGTCATCTATTAGGTTAGGCTAAGCAGTTAGAAAGTATGTAAAGGAAGTTGTTACAATTTAGTAGTGCCGTTACCAGGATTAAAAATTAACACATATTATAGCAAATCTTGTATAGGAATAAGAAAATAAGACTATACTTACAAACCTTTTTAATTAGTTTAGCATATAAATTACATTGGAGCTCTGAGTATTTCTGAAGGTAAGTGGCTAGTTTACATTGAGTTGGAATAGCCACAATTTGTTGTTTAGTGCAGAAGGAAAACTGAAGCGACGGGGTTAATATTAATTATTTAATTAATTTTTCTGTTAAGCGTCCCCGGGCAGGATGTTTCTTAATAAGGGTCTTTTGAGAACTGTTCATAGGTCTTGATCAGGTTTAGTTAAGTATAGCAACTTGTTTTCTGAAATGGAAGAAATAATTCATTATTGTAATATGCTAGCAAATTCAAAAACAAGAAAATGTTTATCTTTTCAGAGATTTCATAGGTAGTAATGTTGAATTTTAGTTAGATGAAATGCTAAGTTGGGTTGCATTCTGTTAGAGAATAAACATATATAATTAATCACAGAATTAAACAGTTACTTACGATTGTTTGTCTTCTTATTAAAAAGAACAATAGTTATAATTCTTGAGTAACATCATATTGTGGTGTCATAGATTACCAATATTATCTCTGTTGAAATTCGTCAATAATTAGGTAACTTAATTGTCGAAAGCAAATTGTTGAATTTACAACTTGTTTAGTTGAAAGAGATAATTTAAACAATTTGAGGTTATATGGAGCATGGAGCTAATCAAAGAGCATGTATGGTATGGAGAATGACATTTGTCATTGACAAGGTTGTTTCTCTCCTTAGTGTTAGCTCTGGGTAGGCGAACGGAAAAATTATGGGAAACTGTATGGACCTTGTTAAGTACAAACTTTGTATGGGCTTGCATATTTGTATACAAATAGATTATAGAGACACGTTATATGACAATGTAGTTCGGTTTTGATGTTTAGTAAGCTACCGGAGCTACCGCGTAACTTTATGGGTATGAACTTCATACGTTTTTGGGAACTTTGAGTCAATTTTATAAAGAAAATAGACGCTATCGGATCCTTGTTTTGTGACGTCGGGTATAACGATAACTAGCTAGCAACGTTCAACAGAACAAAGCAACAAAAATCTATCAGAATAGGGAATTCAAATGACAGTTGAAGCCCATACCCATATCCTGATTTCTTAGCCGGTAGCCCCTGTTCACAAAATTAGATTTTGAGGTTGTTTCTTGGAAAGGTCGATATTTAAGAACATGAGTGACAGGATAGATTTTCTAGCTTCCAAAAGCTTCGCTAGATGGCGTTGAGCGAAGTATGTACATGTCTATGGTATATTTTGGTATGAATCATATTTAAATTAAAAACCCAAAGGAAACTAATAATAAATTAAATAAGTACTACTGTGAGGAACAGAAACGAAATAGTTAAATTTTAAAGATTAAGGTAAATAAATAACTTCTGTCTGACGTTCCGTTTTACAAAAAAAAAAAGGTCAAAGTAAAATTTCATGTTTCGTACCTTCTAACTGCATAGATAGGTGGGACAGCGCCATCTAGTAATCGAGCTTTCAGAAAATCGCCATTAGCACGGCATCACAAGAATGGTAGGGCAGTAGTTACATTTTTACTCAACGGGGGTCGCCATGGGTAATTTCGATCGAGTGGAATTTGGTTAGTAACTTAAATGATAATAATAAATAAGGCAGAATGTTATTGATAAATGAGTTCTAGCAAAAACTTGTTTTGTTTTAAAAGGGGCAAATTCTTTTAGCTAACAGGGTAATTACGCTACTGTGTGATAGATGTCGCTACCGGTAGATTACGAAAAATTTTGGTTCTTATTAATTAATTAAAATGGGTTATGTTATGTATCAGAATCGTGTAAATTAATGACTATGTGATGTGCGGTCCGAGATTGCAGTTTAAAGGCGTGTTTGAAAATGTTATAAAAAAAAAGGTTAGGATAGTTAGTGACATACATTAGGTGAAATAGCGGGTCTGTCTTCTTTGTAAATAATAGTACACACCGGGGCGTAATACTTAACGGCGTTGATAACGGCATGCGCGTCCTGGCGCGTTTATGGTATCAAATTAGTGCGCTAAAACCCGAACGCATCTACGTATTATATCAAACAGCGCGCTAATTAATGGCATTATACGCAGGTGAAACCCGTGCATCAGTGTGAGACCATAGTTTGGCGCAGATTAGATATTAGTTATTGGTGTCAAAGTGACAGATGACAGGGTTATTGACATTGGGGAGAGGGGGGATCACGTTGTTCTGTGGTGCGCTATTTTTATTGTTTTTAGGATATAAATCCAGACATGGCTTAAAGGACTCACATCCAAGCCAAAAACATTGGAAAAAAAAAAATTTTGGTTGTTAGGAATGTTTTTGTTTCCATCAAGAAAATTTATGAATTATAAAAGGTTGAGTGTCATCTAAATTTGGGAGAGTGTTGAAAAGCTGAAAATGTCTGAACCCATAGAACAAGGATAGATCTGTGGTTATGTTTATCATTATTGTGAAAATATAACCTAACAAAAAGGACATTTAATAGTTATGCAAATAGGTTTTAGTGTAAATCATTGTAAGAGTTATGAATTTAAAGTAAGAAAATAGTATTTTAGTTAATATAAAGTTTGTACAAGGTATTTCAAAGGGGTAAATAATTAAAGAGTTTGGCTTGGTTGAAAAATGTGTCTTGTTATGAGAGTGATTTCTCGTGGAAATAAGTAATGAATGAAAACTGTGAAGAAGTATTATGAGGTCTGGCTTTTCATGGTGTACATAAGAGAGGGGAGACCCTTTTTGACTTATAGATTGGATAACAACCACTTTGGTAAGTTAATCAGAGATTTAGTTTTAATTAAATTGTTGAAAATTTTTAGAATTAGACACAATTAGTACCTACTTGTATATGACAGGAATTGTTTGTGGACAGCTTAGACTCAAAGAGCGTAATTTTGTTTGAAGGGAACGGTATTTGCAATGCTAAATAAGTCAACGGATAACTTAGTAGGTGAAGATTTGATTTTTCAAACGCTCGGATAACCTAAAAGTTGAAAATAGTTCAGAATTAAAGAGAAATCTTGTCTCGATGAATGATAGAAGTATTATTTTGTATTTTGTTGTCGGTGATAAAGTTTTAAAGAAAAAAAATTAGATATGTCAGTGGGTAATGAATAGATTCCTAACTTAGTGGAAGGAAATTATATTGCTACAAACTAAAATAATGTTAGCTAGATTGTTAAATGTAGTTATGAATATATTTAAAAGGTAAGGTTTAGTGGTTTTTGTATTAGGTTAGTAAAATGAGGAAACATTACTTCTTACTCCTTAAAACTTAAAAATAGCTATTTGGGTAAAATAATGGGTTCTTTTACTAATAGTTAGGTATTGGAATTCATGAAATATGAACCAAAAGGAATTTGTTAGTGAAGATTTTGGATTGGCTAGATTAGAAACATTAGATTCAATGGTTTCTAATTTGAACAGCAAGTAGAGAGAATTTCATCTAAAATGGTTCAGTGAGTTTGGAAAAACCATAATAGGATAATTTCATAATTATTAAACAATCTAATATATGAACAAGAAGGGAAAAATTACTTGGTTTAGGTAAGTAATCAAAATTTTCATCCGGGAACATAAAAGAAACTTAGATGTTGGTTATAAGACTTGCAGAAATTTTATTATTTTAATTACAGTGGTTTTGATTTCCAGTAGGAGTTGTTGTTTGGATGAAAAAAAAAATATCCTAGAAACCAGAGCAATTATACAGATGCAGAAAAGGGAACTTATTTATACATGTTAATTTCAGTAGATTTATTTCAGTTTAAGACGTCGAAGTTAGGGTATGTACACAAGTGCAACAAGTTATAGTAATAGTTATCCAGCGGTTAAACTAATGTATTCATACAGACTGTTAGGATATGGATGGATAAGTAGGGTTGACAAGGGTGGGGTTGTGTGTTAGTCCGAGACATTATAGATAAATAGGTACTTAACAAGAATAAAATAGGGTTAAATAATTCTTTACCTTTCGTTGAAATTTGAGTTAGAAAATTCAACGGCGGTTTAGGAAGAAATACAACAATTTTATAAATTAAATCAAGTAACTATTCTTATGTCAATGAGAATTATAGGAGATTGCTTGCCTAACTAATATTGCTTCTCTTAGGTATCCAGTTAAGTTTTATAGGTTGCTATGTCTAAAAGTAGGTAGTAAATATTACAAATTAGTTTAAATAGGTAAATAATGTAAGAACCAAGTGTGTCGGTCAGTTTGTCTGACAGTTTGGGGTCGCTGGCGTGATGTAGTGAACAACTGTTGACTATTTATAACTAGTTATGGGTAGCATTAGTGTTACAGGTATGCCGGGAATATTCATAGACTAATTGTATATTCTCTATATAGAAAAAAAAAACAGATGGATTTAATTGAAACATAGTATGCCAGCAGTGGTCCTCGTTCACTTGACATGATGATGTTCAATAAGGGGTGGTGAATGGAGAAGGAAAAGAACTTTCATACAGGCGACGTGATTGGTTTGTTGTTCTTTTTATCAATCTTGGTTCTATATTAGTAACTAGATATACGTTCTTAGTTGAACCATTGGTTAATCTTAATAAATTACTTTGTGATAGGACTATAAGTACGTTATGTTTGAAAAGAAATAACATATGGTCGAGGTTTGGGTGTTATTAGAGATTATTACTATTATTATTCTTATTTATTCGGACAAGCAGTTGAGACAACTGAAAGTTGCTGGTAGCAGAAATAAGGAAATTGTTGCTATGCTAAGAATACCATTGTGTGGACACTGGGGGAATATTTTATTAGAATGTTAGTCGTACGTAAAATTATTAAATAAAAAATTTACTAGTTGCATTGAGAGAACATCATACTAGACTATCATCCATAGGGTAGAGATTGGTACTTGCAATTATAGGGAAAGGGAAAAAGAAATATATGATGGCTCCAGTTTAGGCAAACGATGAGACATTTGAATTGATGTAACGAATTAAATATTATTAGAATTAGTTAATCTTTATTGTTGACTTTGGCTTTTTTTTATAATATCAGTATAGATAGTGCAGTTAAATTTTATAGTATGTTGGATTGGGGGTCGTGGAAAAGTGTAACTACAGTTGCAGGTTAATCAATTAGTAGGGTTTAGAATTAATGTAATTAAAGTTACTAGGAATTCTATTTAGGTTAGTATTAAGTCCTTAGAATTAAATTAGCTATAGAAAATTATATTAAGTGGGACGTCCATATGATAGGTTAACGACCACTGGGGTCGAATGGTTTGGAAGTCACTATATGTAGAGGTCTCGGGTTCGATTCCTGCCCAGGTGATTGTCATAGACAAACTGTTCAGTGTTGCTTTGGGGCTTGGAAGTGTGATGATACCCGTCGATGTTTGGTATTTATGATATAGGTACCTACTTATTTTGTAACATAGAAGAATATGAGCGGGATAAGTGAAATAAACATTATTAATTAATTTCATTATTAGTAACCAAAGTTAGAGATGGATAACGGGGTTTATAATGGGGAAACTTATTTACTAATTTTGAAATATGGTGTATTTTTCAATTAGTTAAATAAGTTAAGAATATGTTTTACGGGATAAAGGCAGGTTATAGTTATAGGAATCTTAAAGGAACCAATATAGGTTGTACTATAGTGTAAAGGTTGGTTGCGAATTTGAAGTAGAAGGAATTTAATTGTTAAACAAATACGCTTCTTAGTAGAAGTCAATTCTCATGCTCTATACTTTAAAAATTAGGGCATAAGGTCAGGTACTACTTAAAAGTTGGGGGTCGAAAGGTTAAAGTTGAATTCCATGAATAAACTTTGACCCTAAATTAAATTAGACGTTAACACCAAACGTGAATTGGAGTTAAAACCAAAATTAGGATAAGCCAAAACCAAATATGTCATTTGAGGGAATAAGTATTGTTATAGTTTTTTTATAGGCATAGTTAAGGAAGACACTTAGTAGAACTATTGAAAAAAAAAAAAACTTAATATTACTTATCAGGATTAAAATGTCAAAGTTATGTTAATAATGTGAATTTTACAATTAATATTTAAAAGAGTTATATAGGGATGTTAGTTGATTAATAATTTAATTTTTATGTACCTAACATGAATTGAGCTCTGACACGTAATGGACTTAATAGATGGTAGCAAGAAGGTGATAAGTGTTGATAGGTTAGCAAAATTCGCTGATAGTATTCGGATAGAGAGTAGTGGGAATAGACTTTTAGTAGTTTGGCTAGGTTAGGGAAATTGTTAGATGGAAAAAAAAGGGTAAGCGTTGATAGGGTGGTCGGTACTGCGGTATATACCTATATTAATATATATTGGGGGTATTTATATATTTACTTAGGTCGGTTTATAGTTCGATGCAACAGTGATGGTAGTGATGTGTTTCAAGGTCGAAATTGTTGTTACGAAAGGAGTTTTACGTTCTTAATTACGGTAAATGTTAGGATTGGTTTGTTAAATTTTGTTACAGAGTTTTAATTCAATTGGTGTAATATTGTCATGTTTTAGATAGACAATTGACATTTGCTAACGGGTAGGAAATGTTGGTCTAACATGTACAGTTGGCCTTGGGTCATTATTAGCAAAGGAAAGGGAAAGTATTCGGTCATGGTAGATAGTCCAATCATGTGTTGGAGTCAATTCATGCACTTTTTATGAACCGAATAACTATAGAAAAATTTTTTATTAATTTCGAACAAATCTGAGCGTAAGGTTTTGTTAATAAATTAAACAAAAGAGTTCTTATATATATAGGGAGGGGAAAGGAAAATAGAAGAGGTGACAGTATTATGAGGATCGGTAGTATTAATTTTACAAATTAATGTTAATAGCTTTTTAGGGCAATATACTACAAGTAATCAGGTGAAACGTTGGTTATGTTCATGGTGGCGCGGATGTGAGTTTGAGGAAGGACGGAATTGTTAAAAAGTGAAGAAGAGTGGAATCTGTATATATGAAAAAAAAATATGTAAGTGTATATATATATATATATATATCTATTTTATATATGAAAAAAAAAGAAGATTCAAAATATGAGGCCATGAGTGTAAACAAATTGGGAAGCCTGATTACAACCATTATTATTAACCCAAAAGATAAGATCCGCACACAACAGCACGTGATAGGGATAGGCGTAGAGCACGTGTTAACAGACTTGAATTTTGTACAGTGGGACTTTGGTGTTAGGATAAATAAAAAAAATTATATATATATATATATACAAACAGTGTTTATGTTTGTATCTTGTCCCGGTGTAAACGCCTGTACTAAATTTACACTTTCCTTGGGTCAGGTCGGGCCATGTTTAACTCGACAACTATACATTCTCCAAAGTGATATCGGAGGCTATTCCAGAGTTTTGAGTAAGCTTTTTGACAAAAAGGTCTTTGTATATGCTTCATTTAGAAGGGGGCGTACAGAGATATGCAGGGGCACTTTGGGGGTATAAATTGCTGCGCTAGAACGCCATGTAATCGTAAGGTTGGATTACTCTTTATACACCAAGGCGAGTTTATTCTAAACTACGGATTCACAACCCGTACCTTCCACCATGCTTTGTACGTCTCTGGTGTCGGATATACATACGATGAATTTGGATAAAGCAATAAAAATCACTTAAAGCTCGCTTGATAACTTTTGATATTATTTTGGTCTAAATACATTCTACACTCTTAATTACATAATCACTAGGGCTCACTAAAAATTGATTCAATAGGGGTCGGAGGCCGCAATGTCCTTTGGTAGGACAAAGAGCATTGTGTTTTTCTTGGTCCAAATTGATTCAATTCTTTGATTTTGGGAAAATAATAAGAGAAAGGAATATATATATATATATATAAAAAAAAATAATATATATATATATATATATATTGATATAAAAATAATAATAATATATATATATAGATATAAAAAAAAAACATGTCTATATATATCCTACTAATATTATAAATGTGAAAGTTTAGATGTTTGGATGTTTGGATGTTTGGATGTTTGGATGTTTGTTACTCAATCACGCCAAAACGGCTGAACGGATTGGGCTGAAATTTGGAACACAGATACTTTGTACCCAGGAGAGGAACATAGGCTACTTTTTATCCCAGAAAAATATCACATTCCCGCGGGATGACGTCGTGAAGTCCACGCGGGCGAAGCCGCGGGCGGAAAGCTAGTATAAATATATGTGTAAAAAGAAATATTAGAGATTTGAATAGAAAGAAAAATTCTACTCCGGATCCAATACTTGGTACTGTCACCTTTGAAGAATTTTGGGGTCGGCTGTAACGGTTCAGAATCGCACCTAATCTATCTCGAATATTTCTTGGGGATTTAAAGTCAAAATATATTAATGTTGCTTGCCTCAATAACTTTTTAATAGTATAAATGGATCCTGGTGTGGGAATAAATCACAAAGTCAAATGGGGTTGTGTCAACTGGGTTGTATTGAACAAAATTAGCCATTTACCATGTTGTTGCGCTGGGAATTTGCTTCATACTTTGTCAACACAGTGTATATGGGAGGGAGATTCTGTCTATAAGGCTTGGGGCTTGTTTAGTGGTTTCAGATTGCTTGAGGTAAACACTGAAAAAGAAACGGGTTAATGGTAGCGGAGCAGTTGTGGTCATTTGCATTTAATTTGGAAGTTAACACTTAAAGTTTTATGATTAATCTGAGGAAGTTAGAAACAGTAAATTTGTTTGAATTAGCGAGAAAATATAGTTAATAAATACCTGAGATTCAGGGATTGAAACAACGATGTTTCACAACAGTTGGTCTGTGACAAATTATTTCATATAGGAAGATGCACTTTGTTGAGGGTTTTGTCAATCGAATTTGCTTCACGGGAGTGTGGACAATACTTGTATTTCGATATTGTTTCACGAAATAATCGACACGAGCTGTTGTTAGTTGGTGAAGTTATAAATCTTGGAGCATGTTAATTTGGACATATTTGTAAACTGACAGGTTCTAAAACAGAGTTTGTAGGCATGTTTTCAATACAGGCTGCGTGTTAGTGGCACAATATGTGTTCGGCATATTTATTGGTTACACATGTGAACTTTGGTTTAATTACATCACATCAGTCTAATTATTATGTTTGGAGCTAAATATTAATTTTATACAATGTTAGCAAAATACTGAAATAGGTTATGACAAGTAAACAAAGATGCTCCTAGCGGCAGAGTTGAGAACTAAGACAAGTCAAATGACATCACATAAATATAGCGAGAAGTTTTTACTCACAGAATGTTAAATTAACATTATGTATAACTTAAATAAAAATATGGGTTAAATAATCAAAAGTACAGAATATTGGTTTCTATCTTAGATAAGGTTCAAAGTTTCAAATATGGGGAATGTATATTGGCTAGAGGTGATACGTTCGGAAATTATGTTCGAACAATTACTATTTTGATAATAGTTTTCATTCGTAAATAATAAAAAAAGGGATCATACAAAATAATGTGTTTATATTATGTGAGAAGGTAATATTTTGAATAGTTTAGTAAATTCTATAACTTAATATAAGATAGCCTTGTAACTATCAAAGGTTTCTGAACGAAAGCCAAACGGGGCGTTCAGGATGTTTGAAATGGTTTGGCGTTAGACGCTAGATGGCCTATCAGTTTTGTGGGGGGGTGAATAGGGATTTTCAATGAAATGTCTCCTATTGGGTAGACAGGAATAGTTGGGTTGCCATGTTGTGAGAAATAAATACCTTATTTATAAAACAGGGAGAGGGGGTAATTATTAATGTATGGTATTCACACAAGATTAAAAGTAAGATACTTTAATTGTTGTAAAGCGGAAAAAGAAATATTTATAGGAAATAAAATTGGGAAAAATGAATAATAATTATTCTAGAATGTACAATTAAGACATTAAAACTAATAAACCTTAGTCAAATTAGTATTTCGAAGTTAAATTATTAGACATGAGACATTTAAGAGACGGATTAGAAATATACTGAAAAGTTTTCATTAAACATAGGGGTAAAATTTCCCTGAGAGTGGGGAGAATTTCTAGGATGTAAAAAAATGACAAGACGCTATGACGATAGAGTAGGGATGGAGGACGCCACTTTTTGGCGCGTTTTGGGTAGGTCTATATAAGCAAAAAGGACGCGACGCCCGTTCTTATTTCTCCGGGATAGACTTCGAGGCAACACGTATGGAAGACGAAGCACTTTTTGAAGAAGTTTTCATTTTAAATCAAGCGAGAAGTAGTCTTCAAGCAAGTGTACAGTGAGTCCTTGCACCATAGGGCGTTTATTGGGTTCGCGATCTTTTAAACGTTTTAATTTTGGAATTCTGACTGGTAAATTGGATCCGAAATTAAAAGGTCTAGTTTGTTTACAGAAAGCATTTCAATTAAAGTAAATTATTCCCAAGTAAAATCCTAGAAAATGGGCTTAATTTGAGTCAGAGAGGGTTGGAAGCATAGAGTTTGTTTCTTCAGGAGTACATGTTTATGTCTCCGGGCTCCAGGCAAGGCTCACGGGAGGTCGCTAGGTAAAGAAAGTCTGGCATTGTGGAGTGTCAGATGAGCGTTCAATGGATAACGCTTAGTAATTTCCACATGGTTTGATCAGGCGGGCTGTTTTCATTGACAGTTTTTCAGTTAACACGTCTGATGGCGCGGGGCGTATGCCCCAGATTTGGAGGCAGTTGCGGCCTGATTGAACCATACCTACCTGTAGGGTGTCTATCTGTTCCCTTCCCAAGCAGATGGACCACGGCATGAGCGATAGGATTTTAGGGGGCCCACTCACCCAAACTTGACAGAATTGGGGCGTCAGAACTGGCGATACAGGCGCCAGGTTTGTGTTTGATAGGAAAGTCGCATTTAGTCGGAAATTAGGCAGGTAGGTACCTACTTAGAATCACGAGCTAGGTAACTCGAAGACCTTTGTTTTGGCAGAAAGGGGGAGGTCTGCTGGGGCAAGGCTACGAGGGGAGTCTGGTATACAGAGTAGGTAGAATGAGTAGAGTCGCTGTAGGTCTATAAGTAGCATTATGTGTTATTACAAATATATCTACAATCAAATCCGAATGTTGTTGACATCCCTAGGCATAGATTCTTGTGACAGACGAACAAACCCGGGCAATTTGACAGAATGATTATAGATAGTGGGGAAAAGTCCGATTGACAGTTTCCAGCAAAATGGCTGTCTTTTATCAAACAAAACAATGTTACATCTTAAGAAGAGAGATTAGGTAAACTAGTGCTTTCAGTATTTGGGAAATGATTTGTGAAGTAACAATACTAGTGGAACAGTCCAAAGAGCTTGATTAGAGTAATCTTTATAGGTTCACGCATTGCAAAGATACGAAGGTTGAAATAATCTATCAAACATAAGTGGAGAATCTAAATTTACCTATATATTTGGCTTGACAAAAGGTAATATATTCCTATGATGCAAAAGGCACCTATAATAATCTATAAATTGAGCTGGTTGCGGAAGAGTTCTCTGGATCAGACTACTGCTATATTAGTGTATGAAAAGGATTTTGTTCGGTGGCGGGAGAAGATGTTTAAACTCGAAGGAACTCGGTGTAATGTAGACCAGTGTCTTATGGAAGCTGATGTTGATTCAAGGTTTTCCAGATACTAACCTATTGAGTTGGAACATGGTTCTATAAAGCCATAAATTATGTATAGCTATCGGGGTGAGGCGGAAGCTTCTGTTCAATTTGGTTGGATTCTTAAGTTATTTCCAAGACCAGTCCAATGGTGAGATTAAGGATATATTACCATGAGTGAGATTCTTTAGAGACACATTTTAACCAACAAGTTGCAAGAGTTCATTAGGATCTGGGACAGACACGTAGACATAGTTAGGGAATTTAGTTCTACGGAGAAACTTGGTCATAGAAAAGGTTAGGAGAGTCTATATTTATATGTACTTACTATGAATTAGATTTGAGTTCTCTCCTCTCAGGAGTCAGACTTGTTAGTGCTCCTAATTTAAGCACTCAACCTGTTGGATTTATCCCAATAAGGATTATTCAACAAAAGGAAAAGGATATATCAATTAACGTTAACTTTAACTGCTGCTGCCATGAAGGAGAAAGATCTCTTCATGTAGACTAACAAGTCGCTTTGAAGCATTTAGCTTGGTCCTCTTTTATTTATATATACATAAAGAATTGACGAACATGACAGCTTGACTTTATATGTTGAAGTTTGTTTTATATGAAAATGTAATAAAGCAGCGCCGGAGGAGGGATGTCCAAGTTTGGTGACGAGTTCCACTGTTATGGGCGGCGGAGGTGCCCTGACTTTACCGGTTAAATAATATTGCTGGAGCATTTGTATTAGGCCAAGATGGTGATTAAGATCAATAGACTCTCCCTAATTATTATACCAATTTCCATCTCTGACTTTGCCAGCAAAGCCAAATGCTGTAGCTAGTAGGTACTATTATAGATATAGTGTTTCCATCTTCCAATAGATATAACAAATTTTCATTTCTAATTTGCAAGCAAAGCCATATGTTAAAGCTAATAGGTACTATTATAGCAATGGTGTCTCCATCTTCATATAGGTATATCAAATTTCATTTCAAACCACACATGCCAATTTCACCTTAGTCCTTGCAAGCAAATCCGGATGCTGTGACTAGTTTCAGTTCCATTGTAACCTAAATTATTAAATTCCACCAGTTTTAATGGACAGTTAACCTTGGGTCAGTAACCAGAAAATTAGCATGGTGGACTCAGCAAAATAACTCACCAGGTTTTCAAAGTATATTGGACCTAGGAATCGGTTAGGACCTAACTGTTAAATGTCCAAGCAATGTAGGGGTAAACTAATGTTAGGTTTATACAAGAGTATTAACTTATTTTGAGTGTCTTGGTCGCTATAAATGAGGCTAGAAAACTAGAAGCAACGACCATAGTAGTATGAACAGCTGTTAAGTTGATGTAAGCATATAGGCAGTTCAAAGTATGAGTTAGTTAGTAGTAATGTTAGTCTCTGTCGCTTCATTTAAAAGATCATGGGTCTACGCTTTACAACCAGGGTTCTCCGTTACGACGTCACAGGCCACTTCAGATTTGATTCAGAGCATCCATAGAAGTTTTCTATATATTCATCGGTCAACAGTTAGGTATTACAGCGTTCAGACTAGCTAGGTATTTTTGTAACTAATAGAATCCTTGACAGAGGTTCAGTATTAGCATAGAGTAAATACTAGAATGGTTTGTTAGTATATTTAGGTCATCTATTAGGTTAGGCTAAGCAGTTAGAAAGTATGTAAAGGAAGTTGTTACAGCTTTTCCTACGTGTGGGATCGACAGTTTTCTTTTGTAGGTACCTATCTCGTTCAGAGTTGTCTTATATTGTAAACTAGCGGATCCGCGGTTTTACCCGCGTGGTACCCGTTTCCGTAAAATTAGCCTTTGCCACTCGGGAAGAATGTAAGTACCTAAGTAGTTTTCTAAATGGTCAAAGAATTTTCTAATTCGACCGTACTTAGTTTCGAGCCTATTCAATTCAAACAAACAAACAAACAATAAAATCTTACCTCTTTCTATTATTAGTATTAAAGATAGGTAGTTTACCTATGATTAAAATACGACATTAAACGTTATTGCGCATATTAATATTTAAGGCGTGAAATTAAATCTTTTTTCCTGAAACAAAATTTTCCTTCAACCAAACTTAATTAGGTAATACCTACGCACCTATTCCTCTATCTTACTACCTAGCTTTTTCTTACCTAAATATTAGCACAGATTACTAAATAGTTATATTAGGTAAGTACGTCTACCTTCTCACTCACTGCATTATTACTCGTATCGCGTCTGTGGCGACTGATATAAGTAACAGTGTTTTGAAAACTACTTAAATAGCTTTTTGTCTCTTTATTTTAAACGTTCTTCAGCAGTTTCACTGAAAATCACGGCCTTGGCCTCGGTGTTCATTCGAGAAACACCTACACTCATCAGCATCGGCACAGAAACTTGGCCAAAGCACAAGTACCTACTTAGGTACTATAATACAAACATGCTCACTTTATCGTCTCGTAGATCGGAAACTAATTGCATTTCTGCAATAATTTTTACGTCAGTCAGTGGAGAGGCCAAATTCCCTTGTCGAATCAAATTTGCAAAAAATAATCAAAATAAGTAGGTACACCTTACCTTCGATTATTGTTGATCGAAGTAGGTAAATAATTCTATTTTTTCACCAGAAAGGAAAACGTTATAAGTGGGGAATTCGATTTATTGTATGAAAACTGCACTATAGAGAACTTTCAGTGCCGCGCGCCGGTGAATTTGTCACAATTTATTTATTGTTTTACTTTGTGAGGAACAATTGAGTTAGGTACAGTTAAGCACCTATTTGATTACTTTTGGCAACTTTGATTCGACAAGGAAATTTTGGCCTCTCCACTCACTGGCGTAAAAGTTATTGCAGATATGCAATGCAGAAATATCCACGATCTTATCTATCACACAAGTTTACATCTTGTTGAAGAAAATTAACCACATCGTTAGGCTAGCCTCATAGCTTAGATTAGAGAAATACTACCTATAGTGCGACAAGCATTTCTGCTCCGGTGATAATCTTTGGAACTAAAACAGTTTTGTTATGAGACAGTCCATTTTGACAGCTAATTTCGTATTGCAAGTGGCTCCTCTGTCACGGCTCACGGCTGACACCGGAACAGACGGAGTGTGGGACTATACCTAGTTCAAGGACGAGTTCTATGTTTTGGAATATTTATGTCGTGGTTTTGGTGATTTTACAATGGCGGTATTATTTGACGTCATACTTGCCGTTTAAATGTAAACAAAACATGTATACTTATGTACCTACATCAGTGGGCTCATTCAAATTTTAATATCGGCGTAGGTAATAGTTAAAATTCTGAAAATGTTGTTCATAGTTACTTAGTTTATATTCTGTTAGTGCAATAAGGTCACTTTAAAAAAACAAAAACTTTTCCTGCTGACTTTCAACATCATCATTTCAGCCGTCTACAGCACTCGCTGTTGAACAGCCTCTGACGGCTCTGACTGGCTGACTTTCTTTCGGCATTGCCGGATTTATATTTTTTATGAGTGTATGCCACTTTATTTCCGCCGCCCGCGCCCCCATGTACCTTTAAAATAATAATTTTCCATTTGTAGTAAGGAAGGCACTAAAGTTAAATAAACGAATGAATTAGTCATTAAGGAATACCAGTGTAAAAAAGAAACAAGAATTACAATTTTTACGGGACTACCTACGTGTTTCAATTGTAGGTAGTTCAATTGTAGTGCTTTTTTACACCTAGTTACAAGAAATGTGTAGGTATCCGTTTTTTTTTCTTTCCGAGGTGTATCCGTGCCGATTACTGAACATCTAGAGCTTTATAAGTAGCTATATCAGGCGGGATTTACTATCACATTTTTGCATTGTGAATGCATTGCATAAAAATAATTTTTCATGTCTCATATTCTGAAAGTAACTCCTAACTTGCCTAAAATGCGGGTTGAAAGTGGTATGTGGCGGCCCTAGGGCCGTTATGAAATTTAAAAAAGGAATAGGAGGGGTCATGTCAAAATCTGTAATAGCATCTACACACGTTCCGATCCGACAGCCGATTTGGTCTGCTCCCAGACGAAATCTACGCTACACACGTTCCGATTTGGTCTGGGAGCAGACCGAATCGGATCGGAGGTCGGATAGGAACGTGTGTAGAGTCTTATCTCTTTGGACATTTATTTAGCAAAAGTATATAGGCAAAGGTACAGAAGCCTATACAGCCATGTTTTGCTATTATATAAAATAATTAATATCGTAGAATTATTATTAATATCTAAAACATTGTTTTTTTTAAGAATGCGTTTTTAGAAACAGATTAAACCAAATAAGTTATTTGTAACATAAAAAATCAGGCTATTAATTTTATGGAATTGCATAGAGTACGGGTCAAACACCAAACAAGACTATATCACAGATAATATAATACTATACTACTATATGGACTTAGTTTCCCTTGCCTTCCAAACAGAGAAAATGAACAAAAAAGTTATAGTCTTTCGAAAATTCCGCGGCCATAGGAAAAATATTTTTTAGATTATTTCTGTTTATTTTTACTTTCCTCATATTCAAAATGAAAAGTAGAGTGTTTACTTCGGGCGTATGGACCCATAACAGTCTCGATCTATCGGCGCCCTCACTTCGTTCGTGCGCCAAAACTCTCGACTGTTAAGGGTGCCATACATCCCTTGCTAAACAATCTACTATAAAATCTCAATCTAGAGCTTTTCAGCATGTCTTTGACTTTATCTCTCAATTTTGGCTCTTTCATTGAGAGTAAAGCCACAGATTACTAAATAGTTTGGTAAAGCTCAATAAGCGTCTAAATAGCTTGGCGTTCTGGCAAAGGTGAGAAAGTACTTCACGCCGGAACAGGTGCTCAAACCAAGCGCAAATTCCATCGTGTATGGAGTACTGTTCTCATCCATCTCTGGGATGGTTCCGCCAAATACCAGCTCCAGACACTAGAAGCTATTGAGTGGAGAGCCAGGATGCTCATTGGCAACGACTATATTGTAATATCTTTTCGACAAAAAGATCAAAAACCTCGAGCATAGACGCAAAGTTGCAAGCTTATCGGTTTTTTATCGGATAGGTAAGTACATTTCGACCATTCCGCCATCTTCCTTCTTCCATCGGACAACCAGACGTACAGACCTACGAATCAGCGCCACCGCTTTATAGTAGTAGGAAAATGTTGACGATTCATAAGTGTACCTATATTTATATGTCTAAGTGAATAATTAATATATTTTATCTTATTTATTTTTTATTTTGTAGTGGTTATTCCTAGCACACGGACTAAGTTTTTTTTTTTTTGCGTCGAACGACCGACCGTTTCCTATTGAAACAATCGCTCATCCGGCAACCTTCCGGACTGCGGGGGAAGGAGGCAGTGAATCATATCGAAAAAAGCGATCGATGCTTGCAAAAAACTGCCGCTTTGTACTTTGCCAGCAGCGGCGCGCGGCGGGCGGCTCGTTGAGTGAGGGCTGGAAGCGGAGGTGGGTGGTTACGTTGAGCCCTTCGATGATATAAATCAGTACAATATCAGTAGGCACCTAGGGAACTAGGTGTTATTGTTGATCGAAGCCTAGGATTGATAATTTTCGATAGGCATGAGTTTCTATTTACGAATTTAATTGATTAATAATTTGCATGCTATTTTAATAGTGAAACATGAGAACTAATCTTTAAGCTACTATTACAACTTTTTATACCATGTTTCAAGTGAATTAATGATTATGATTATTATTATTCCCTTTATTACATTTAAAATACTTACAAAATTATATTTCTAAACATTAAATTTTTACAATGTAAGTATAACACTAAAAAATATAACATTTAAAAATACAAAAATGCAGTTGCAGCAGCAGCAAGATCAGGGTCCCGGCTACCGATGGTTAAGGATCCAGAGACAGGAACCTTCTCACTATACGGGCCGTGTCCAGAAGTACTGCCTTCTGCATCTGACTCCTGATCCATCCACCTAACGCAAGCCTCTTAAGGTGTTTGTCGAGGCTCTTGGCTATCAGACCATGGGCAGATATGACTATCGGAACAACAATTGCTGAATCAATGTCCCACATGTGAACAATCTCGTGAGCTAAATCAAGATATTTGTTTTCTTTATCTTTTTTCAGCTTTCACAAGGTTGTCGTCATGGGGAACAGTGACATCAACAATTATTGCGCGGCGTTCATGTCGATCTATCAAAACAATATCAGGCTTATTAGCTACAATAGTCCTGTCTGTAATGATAGATCGATTTGTTATTATTATTATTATCTATTATTCAGGCAGGCAGTTGAGACAACTGATAGATGCCTGTATCCAATACGGTATTTTACTGATTTTTTTTATTTCTTTAAAACTTTTTTCGAAATATTAGCTACACAAAACAAGTTTTTATTTTGAATTATCTTGAATATTTTCAAAAATATAGGACTTCAAACTTTATAATTAGACAAGGACAGGACGCTATCTTTGTGACGTCAGTGCGTTAGTAGCGTCATAGTCACGCCATGGTCACGCCATAGAAGATTTCGAAGAGACAGCTATAGTCAAAATCAAACAGACTATAATTCTTTTATTATAAAACAGATTCAAATTATATTTTCACATTTGGTATTCTTAATTGCAATATTTTTTAACGTCATCATTAAATATCTACATTTCAACAACAGTAACATACCCTATTCTATTACAGTTGAAATTTCCTTTTTTGAATTTAAGAAGTAAGCATCTAGTTTGTTTATTATGATTATGATTATAGGGATTTAACGTATTAGTATGAAAACAAACAAACCAGTGAACTTGTTTAACTTTTATCCTCTGAAATTGAGTGAGCGTCCTCTGAAATCTGCCGCCTCTAGGACGCTGTCGCCCCTAAGCCGCGCGCGGCCTACCTATACGTCCTATTGACAAATCCAGGACTGAATTTCGGGAGTTCTAAACTTAAGGTCGCTTGTGCACTACACTGAATTTTACCGTCCCAGAAAAAAACGGATGATTGTATTTTAATAATAAATCATTTAAGAATTTATTTATTTCGTGTAGTTTCAATGTATCAAACCCTAAACTACACGAAATAAATAAATTCTGTATTTTTTATTAAAATACAAGAATCCGTTTTTTTCCGGGACGGTTAAATTTAGTGTAGTGCACAAGCGCCCTAACTCTATTAGAAATAATATGGCATAGGTAGTACAGCGAATAACTTCATTTTCTTGCTACTCGCCATCATTGCTAAGGTTTCAGGAAACTTCAGAGCTTCTTATTTTGACAAAAAAATTTCAGCAAAACTTACTTTTTTACTTAGTGTTCATCCATACTATACTATAATATTATGTACCTACTTATTATAAAATGTGAAAGTGTTTTATGTTTGTCCGTTTTCACTTCAAAACGGAACAACGGATCGACGTGATTTTTGGTATGGGCATATTATCCCGGAAAAACGCCACGGGATAACGACCTGTATGTAGCCTGTAGCCCACGCGGGCGTAGCCGCGGGCGAAAGACTTAGTTAGTTTTAAAGATAAAAGATAAAAGATAAAACTTGGATTTATAAAAACAAACCTAATCATAGGCAGATGTCTATGCATTGTATCGATCGAAGAAGCTACAAAAGATAATCGGGTTTGAGGAGATTCAGACACGGTAACTGCATAAAAAATAATCTACATTGTAACAGCTACGGTTACGGGTAAATCGAGTGCGATTTGTTGACAGTTAAAATTGTTTTCCATTTTTCAAGGCGGAAGTATGCCGATAAATCGAAGCCCCATGGAGTTTTCATGTTGACGAATTGGCGTCCGTTACGACGACGACGACGACGCGACGCCTGGCTGTGCGTGCGCAGGCTTCGATCGCCGCAGTAGTTCGTACGCTCGCGACTGGGTGATCCGCACACGTAAACGTTTGAACGCGCACGCGCTAATTCCGCGATGCAAACGCAGTGATCTAGTGATTTGAATTGTTTTTGAAAGAATAGTATTATATTTTAAATAAATATTGACTTAAAAGTTTTGACAACATGGCGATAGTGGCTATAAAATTTTTTGGTGAGTTTTTGTGTTATTTTTTTACCTTAGGATCGTTATGTTTTTTTTTTTCAATTTTCATCTTCATATTAAAAAAAGGTAATATTGGATATGAATGCTGGTCTTATCAAATAAATTAAGATTTGAAGAAAACCACGTAAGTACCTACCTATCTGTTTCATTTCATGTCATCATCATATTTTATCAGTTCATTGTACATAGATATGTAAGTACTCGTATTTTTTACATTTTATTATACCTACCTGGTACCTACATAGCTTACTTATGTCCTGTGTAACAATTTAAATAATGTGCAACTACCGTCAAAACTAATTTTAGTCCATAATTAACAGACAATATAAATATTTTAGGTTTACGCTAAACATGTGATGTGAATAATTTATAAGAAAAACAAAGATTCATCTTTCATCAGGGATTTTTCAAAATTACTTAAGTTACGATTTATTGTAAACTAGCGGCCGCCCGCGGTTTCACCCGCGTGGTTCCCGTTCCCGTGGGAATATCGGGATAAAAAGTACATATAAACCTTCCTCTTGAATCACTCTATCTATTAAAAAAAAACGCATCAAAATCCGTTGCGTAGTTTCAAAGATTTAAGCATACAAAGGGACATAGGGACAGAGAAAGCGACTTTGTTTTATACTATGTAGTGATTGAATATAATTTCTAACATAAACTCCGTTGTTTTCTTCTCATGTTAAATACGGTATTTTACTGTTTTTTTTTTATTTTAAAATGTTTATCGAAATATTAGCTACACAAAACAAGTTTTCATTTTGAATTATCTTGAATATTTTCAAAGATATAGGACTTCAAACTTTATAATTAGACAAGGACAGGACGCTATCTTAGTGACGTCAGTGGGTTAGTAGCGTCATAGTCACGCCATAGAAGATTTCGTTTTAGAAAGAGACAGCTATAGTCAAAATCAAACAGACTATAATTCTTCTTTTATTATAAAACAGAGTCAAATTATTTTTTCACATTTGGTATTCTTAATTGCAATATTTTTTAACGTCATCATTAAATATCTACATTTCAACAACAGTAAAATACCCTATTATGCAGGTGGAGAAATACCTACTGAATCGTCAAATTAAGAGTTTAGGTATAGTTAAAACGTCCTTATGTAGCTTATAATAAATTAATCCAAGTGTCTTGTATGTACTCATGCTCTCATTAAGTACTTTAATTTATTATTAGCTGCTATGAACCGCAATAAAAATAGTCTGAATGCATAAGTACTTAAACTATCATTGTCATACGCTAAATGCAGTGACTGATTGATATAGGTACCAAGTATCTGATTAAACAGAGTCCATTGTCTCGATAGTTTTGCTCTAATGATGGTATAAACATGACTACCGTGTGATTTTGCTACGTATTTAGGGTTGCCATCCCTGCGGAGTTCCCCCCTCGGTGAATGGATTTGTCATAGCCACTGTCACGTCTCACGTATGACCAATCCATTCATCGAGGGGGTTAAGCCCAATACTTATAAATCGATTCCTTTTGAAGGAAAATACGAATGTTCTACCGTTAGATCAACAAGCGCTCTACGGGTTAACACTTCCGATCCGATTCATGGAGAAATTAGCAAAAAAAGCCGTTGAAGAGTTTGTGGAAAGTTTATGTGCAGTGCTCTTATTCCGCTAATTCCGCTCCGAGTGGTAGGTACGACTGTAAGGGCAAACAAGCTATTAATATTACTTACCTATACTTAAGTATAAATTTAAATTTCAGCTTTTTTGTTAGGTATTTATTGCTTAATAATAATTTTCGTGGGTGTCCGTGGAAAAAGTCCGATTTCACCAAAATGTCCGGGGTTTTTAAAGTTTTTGTCCGTCGTCTCAGCACTGTAGTTGATAGCCCTACGATCTACCATCGCAACATTGCTCTTTGAAAGTTTGAAACCTTGCAACTTATCTTAATAAATGTTCAGTAAATATCAGAACTACTCACATCTCTGATACTTACCATAGCAGTACAATAGAGTTTAGAAATTTTTACAGCCTTTAAGTATACTGTCATATACAATATTACAATATCGCCAGGGGGGGCGGGGCGGTGGCACCTCCACCGTCACCCTTCCCTAGAGGCTCCCTTAGAGGGCAGCTGCTCTTCCCTAAAGGCTCAAAATTACCTATCTATAGTTTTTTCATACATTTGGTCTTGAAAGTGTTCATCAATATTTAAACTTTTGCTATTTTGTCACGGAATTGTGAAAAAAACTGCTGCTCCATAGAAAAGTACAACATCGACTCGACAAAAATGTATGGAACAGTAAAGTTGATTTTTAGGGTTCCGAACCAAAATGGTAAAAATCCAACTAAAGAAAAAAAAACCTCTAATAACGTAAGTACTTTGAAGTCGGGCGTGAAACATGTAAAATTTTTTGTTTTTTGTGTTTTTGTTAAGACCCGTTTAATTTTTATTTCACTCTTTTTACTGCATCATGCAGACAATTTTCGTTTATCCTGGTAAATAGGTATGATATGTGGCACCGCATCAATAAAAAAAGTTACCATCCATCTTAAATTCATATGTAAAGTGGAAACGAAAACAACAGTATTTTCAAGATTTCCTGAAAACTACTGAACCGATTTCAAAATTTCAAAAAATGGGATCAACTTCGGCTTCTTGGCACGGAACTCTGAAAAAGTGCAAAACAATTCAAACTTCTTTCCGCATAGCTTCGCTCCCAAAGGACGGGTTCCTTTTTAGGGTTCCGTAGTCGGATGGCAAAAAACGGAACCCTTATAGATTCATCATGTCTGTCTGTCTGTCCGTCCACCCATATGTCACAGCCACTTTATTCCAAAATTATGAAGACTACACACTTGATACTTGGTAAGTACGTAGCTAGATGTATTCTGTAAACCGCTTTACTATATAAAACAAAAATACAAAAATAAGGGGGCTCTCCATAGATGGAACTGAAAATGAAAACAATTTTTTTAATCAGACATTCGTGTAGGGTTTATAGATAGGTCTTTAAAAATAAAATGAAGATTTCTCAGATTTTTTTCTCAAAGTCAATATTTTGAAAGATAGAGCCTTCCAAAGTGGTAAAATCCCCCCTCTAACTTTTGAAATAAAAAAGTGAAGAAGCTAGAAAAAAAAATGATGTAGATCTTAATAAAAACTTTCAACGAAAATAAATTTGGTTTAAACGATATATAGTAAGTACTTTTTGAGATATAACACATTACTTAAATTTTTACTTTTTTGCATTCACAATGCAATTATTATGGTTAAAAAATGGAAAATAAAGTATTTAGAAAAAAAAGAGAGAGAAATTAACGCTGGCTATACAGCGTGTAAGAAGTATTTGATAAATTCGACGCTTCTCGTAACGACTCCGTAGCTCAGTGGTTAGAGCAATCGCCCGGATAGCGAAAGGTCGTGGGTTCGAGTCCCATCGGAGCTGGTTGTGAGACGGGTCGATTTTTTCTAAATACTTAATTTTCCATTTTTCAAATATAACACATTTTCAAAAACCGCAATACGGTATTTTACTGATTTTTTTTTATTTCTTTAAAATGTTTTTCGAAATATTAGCTACACAAAACAAGTTTTCATTTTGAATTATCTCGAATATTTTCAAAGATATAGGACTTCAAACTTTATAATTAGACAAGGACAGGACGCTATCTTAGTGACGTCAGTGGGTTAGTAGCGTCATAGTCACGCCATAGAAGATTTCGTTTTAGAAAGAGACAGCTATAGTCAAAATCAAACAGACTATAATTCATTTATTATAAAACAGATTCAAATTATTTTTTCACATTTGGTATTCTTAATTGCAATATTTTTTAACGTCTTCATTAAATATCTACATTTCAACAACAGTAAAATACCCTATTGTAAATGTTGTCATTCATACAAACACTATAAAAACAAAGTTATACTTTGCTGTCGAAAAATGATAGTGAAATTTTGACTATGTATAGGCAATCGGTACGGCAAGTGGGTACGGTACCCTTCATGGGCTAGTCCAACTCGCACTTGGCCGATTTTTTATGTTGGGTTCGCACCACGTTCATACTATCGAAGTTAGATGTATCATCGCGATTTAGTATGGTCCTTTTTTTTTTTTTTTTGTTGACCCGGGGGAAATGCCGTTGCATACCCCCCCGCCCGGGGAGACGAGGGGGTTATGTGGGGCTCGAACCCACTAAAACCCCCGGAGTGTTCCTTCTACACGCGGACGGAGGCAACGGGACAAGAGTAGCAATCGCCGCGCCTTCCGCCCTGTGTCCGCGTCCGTGGTTGACGCACCCTCTCTTAGTCTCGGGATGAAAAAACGTCCCACCTCCGGTGATGCGCCGGGAACACAAGGCGCGCTACTCCACCATGAGGGCCCTGGTGGACGACGAAGTACCCCGCTTCGCCGCCCGACCCCCTTCCTATGGCGCCGCGTCCTTACGAAGTCTCTCCCTGGAGAGACGCACGGAGCGGCGAACTACCGGGCGCTGCCCCTTTTCATGCTGCACCTCCGGGTGCTGTGGGGCCACCTCCATGGACGACCCCCTCTCCTTTTCACTGTGCGCCGAACGGCTTCGGTCTCGGCGCACAGTGCTCAAACTACCACCATTTTCCGTTTCGGAACGTCTACCCCCGTTTACCGGGAGCTTGTCGTCTGGGCGCTTACCCTTCACCGGAGGTGGGTCACATCGCCGGCTCCCCATCACGTGCCCGGCCGGCCGCCCATTTGCGGCGCAAACCAGGCACTTCGCCTCTGCGGCTTTACACCCGGCCGCCAGATGGCCAGGCTCGCCGCACTTGAAACAGAGGCGGCCTCTGTCCGCCCCATCCGGACAACTCGGCTTGGTATGCCCCACCCCCATACACTTATAGCAGCGTAATGGAGGAGGGGCAAGGAGTTTCACATGGGCGGCACACCAGCCCACCTGAATTTTGCCATCCTGACATAGCTTTTTAGCCGCATCCAATGGACACTTAACTCGAAGGAACCGAGTGTTGTCCCTCGCCATCAAGAGCTCGGTAGCCTTTAACCTCCGCAGCGCACAATCTGTTGTGGCCGCTATGGCCGACACCACTTCATCCCTCTCCAATGACTCATCTAATCCAGAGATCTGCACTCCGACCATCAGTTCCGGACGGCTAACCTCTACCTCGTCTTTTAATATGCCACGGAGCTTTTCTGCGAGAGCGTCAGCTTTGGCGCCAGTCGGGTCTTGGAGCTGCATCACCCGAGCCCCGGTTTGCGACTCCTTCATTCTCACCCCCTCCTCCAGACCGACGTCCTTCAGGGAGATGTTTCGTCTTGCCTTAGCCATGACCTCGGCGTACGTTATGCCTCTGGCCTCTGCCTGAGGCAAGAGGGTCAGCACTACCGCTGAAGTACCCGGGTGGCTAAGGTTCGGGCGGCTTTGGCGAGAGGGCTTCTTTTTTGGTTCCGCAGGTGTAGGTGTCGGCTTATCAGCTGGGGTGGTCACCTGAGCTTTCTTTTTCGTCTGCGCTAGGGTCTGCGCCCATGTTTTTGGGGGTGGCGCACTCATCTCAGCCTGCGTAGAGACCATAGGGAGAGCCGATTCCAGGCCTCTCAGCCGCTCATCAAGTGGTGCTAGCATGCTCTTCACGGAGGAGAGAAGGGAACCCTTCATCTCCTCCATGAGTACCTCAATTTTGGGCCCTTCAATGGCTGTCTGAGTCGTCTGGTCTGTGGTCTCATTTACAAGGGGAGCGGTCTTCAGCGATGCTACCTCATCGATCAACGCCTGATTTGCAGCAGCCAACTTCTTTTGGTGCTCTCTAATCCTATGGAGCCGTTCAGCCAGTTCAATATTCATCTTTTGGAGGTCCTCGACCTCTTTTTTGTGTAGGTTTAACACCGTCTGGAGCGAGTTTTTTGCGCAGACGACTGATCCATACGCTTTATTTGTTTCGTCAGGTCTGAAGTTTTCACCCAAGGTAATGATAAAATCATCCAGGTCCAAAAGGTTACTTCTGATGAAGTCCATCTCATCTTCTATTTTCTGAGTCCCATATGACTCGCCTAAATCGGACTGGTCTGACTCGGACTGGTCTGTCTCGTCCATGCGTTCCGCCTCTTTCCTCGTCTTTTTGTTGGTGTTTGCGACAAAATTATTGTTTTTACGGCCACAGTTTTGCTTCGGACCCTGGGCAGTGTCCGTCCTCTCTAACACGAAATTTAAATCTTTATTTGTAACATTCATAATTGAACCCACGAGCATGGGAGAATCGTCGGTCCACCCGGGAAGAGATCCCAGTACCCGGGTAACCCTACATACACTGGGGGGGCGGGAGGTACCCCAGGTTCGTTCGGTAGTTGGCAGACACCTCTGCCTGCCACCTTCAGGCGGTCCGACGCCCACGTCCCCGACGTCGGACCTTTGAGGATTGTTTATAGTGGTTTACTCCACGCGGCCCCCGTGTTAGTACAACGACGGCCCCCGTTCCTTCAAAACGTACAGGGTTACGGTTTGATTTTGCATTTTTGAACGGGTTTCGCTCCCCGCGACCCACGTGACAGACCACGGCGGCCCCCGTTCCTGCACTACGTACAGGGTTACGGTGTAGTAGTTCTGGTTTTGGTTCGCGCCGGCCCAAGCCGGTAACCCCCTCTGGGGGCCGTTCCCCTATCCACCACCTGGGGGACACGCCCGGTCTCGGGTCCAGAAACCGCATCACTCGCGTGAGGCCGGGGATTTAGTATGGTCCTAGGTGTGGTGCTAGAGTTCTATCCTAGGTTGTTTTGGTTCATCGATAAAAGGTCAAATTACTTAATTTTATTTAAAATGGAATGAAAGTGTTTTAAATTATTTTCCATGAAATTATTAGACATAATAAAATTGTACTTTTTAGAGTGAATAAAAATTATATGGAGGAGGAAGCCAGATTTCCGTTAGCATTTTCCAAAAGTTTTTGCATTATGGTTTTCCTATATAACATACATTAGACGTATTTGTTATTGAGAAGTTTACTCCAGATATACACGGTAATTTGTTTATCATCCCGGATAATTTTAGGGATTATTCTACTCATAAAAACAAACATCTTTTATTATAGGACCAGAAAGTTGTTTGCACAGAACACGGAAAAAATGTTCTGTGGTTGTTTGTTTTCATGAGTAGAATAATTCCTGAAATTATCCGGGATGATAAAAAAGTTAACGTGTTTAAGTATAATCTAGGTAGGTATATTAACTATAATGAACCCCTTTGCAGAAGAAACGGTCATTTGCATTATTTCACAAAAATGCTCATGGTTTTTTCGATACAAACATGGCCATTTGGTGGTCATTTACTCGTAATAAAACTGTATACGAGGGGTAAACTGTGCCCGTAGTGTAAGTTTTTATGTCAAAAAACGCAAACTATTTCGATTCCGCATTTATGTCCTATACCCCGTTGCGAACATATTTCTTTAAATTTAATTCTATGTATTTCCAAATTATCGAAATCAACCTATTTTTGATTCAAAAGTAAACAATCAAATATTCTTTATTATGAGCAGACTAGCTTTCCGGCCGCGGCTTCGCCCGCGTGTAATACACGACATTATCCTCAGGGAATGTGATATTTTCCGGGATAAACTACGTCACTTTCCAGCTCTCAATCTACCCCCGGACCTACCAAAAATCACATTGATCCGTTGCTCCGTTTAGACGTGAAAGACGGACAAACAAATAATACCTACCTACTGGTTTTCCCGTGAGAATATGATACTTTCCTGTGGTAAATAGTAAAAGTAGCCTATTATAATCCTTCCCAGGGTCTCAAACTATTTACTTAAAGAGGTACCAATTTCTGGTTGCAAATTAGCCCGCGCTTAAAATGATTTTCGTATGGGATTGAGATTTTTCCCGCGGTAAAAAGTGTTGTCTTTCCCAGTGCCTTAAACTGTCTCTATTCTAATTATACTATCAACTTAAATACCAATTCCATTCCACAGCTATGCCCGTGCTAAAACTCATTTTACCATGGGAATGATCCTTATTCCCGCGGTAAAAAGTCCTTCCTAAGGTCACAAAATATCTTCATTTCAAATTTCATCTGAATCGGTTCAGCGGTTTTGACGTAAAAACAGAACATACAGACAGACAGACAAACAAACAAACATAAATTAATAATATTAGGGATAGTAGAAATATGAATATGATTTAGCGGCCGCGACCACGTCCGTCCGTGAGTAATTTAATTGTGTACCTACATCGCAAAATTTCATGTCAAAAAGTAGGTAGATAGGCGTTCTCTAAGGCTTCATCAGCACCATCATAAATCCATTTCAATGTCCCGCTGCTGGGGTACAGTCCTTCATATTGATGGATAAGGAAAATGGACCATGACCTTCCACACGGGCCCATTGCAGTTATGGGGTATTAACCAATCCAAGCGCAGCCAGTACCATCGGCTTATCGTGCCTTCCGAAGCACCATATATTTTTGAACACCCATCCCGTGAAAGACCACTGCGAAAATCAACATAACCTTAAATTAATTAAAAAATCACGTTAGAAACCATGAAGTTTGACTTAATACTCTGAGGTAACTGGAGCTCTCACCCTGAATAAAAAAGTGTCGCCAGCAAATTTGACATTTATGTATGTAGTGGCAGGTAGTGGCTGTCAGCTGTCTCATATGACTATACGTATTTTTTTAAAGTGTAGGTGAGACGGAAGACAGCCACTGTGTTATTTGTGGTATTCAAAAAATTGTTCGTACTGCACTCTCCAGTTACCTCAGTATTAAGTCGAGCTTCATGTTAGAAACTAACATTTTGGCCACCGGAACAGAAGCGATTGTGGCACTGTACGTCGAAAAACGGATTGAGTTTTCAAACATGTGTCAAAACAAAATGAAATTAAAAATCAAAAGCACTAAGGAGTATTGATATCAACTTCGATTAAAATCACCCCCAAAATAACTTTCTATCCCTTTTTAACCCTGTTAGGCGATGAGTTTTAATGAAACATGAAACACATCTTCGATTAATTCTGTCAAAGAATGTTTATGCAAAATTTGAAGAAGATTGGACAAAGGAATCACGTTGTCCCATACAAACTTTACCCCCGTTTTTTACCCCCTTAGGGGTAGAATTTCGAAAAATCCTTTCTTATCGGATGCCTACATCATACAAGGAACACACCCTCCAAGTTTCAGGTCTCTACGATCAGCGGCTTAGGCTGTGCGTTTATCCGTCAGTGATTCAGGACAAAGGATTTTACATATATAGATAAAAATATAATGTTGAAGTTTCATAATTAACGATCTTGACTATTTTGTGGCTAGAAACACGATATTCGTATCGTAACTCGACAATAAAAAATTTCAAAAACAAAGAAAATTTTCATGATTTTTATATTTTTTTGGTTTTATGCGGCGAGTAGCGCGCTTATATAGTTTTCATACAAATTGACATAAATACGGAATCGAAATAGTTTGCGTTTGCTTGACATAAAAACTTACACTAGGGGTACTGAAAGTTTTGCGTAATTCACTATGAAAACAATTCACATGTAAAGTAATATTCGAAGTATTCTCCATTATATTTTAAACACTTTTTCATTTGGTCAAACCATTTTTGAAAACATGAGGACCACAATGGTCCTGCCTGAGGACTAATGGCATGTTGAAAGCTATCACGATATAGCGAGGTTTTCAAAGTTGTTTCAAATTCTTACTGAAAATAAAATCATTAATCCAATACATTAGACACGGAAATCATTGTAGAAATACCTATATTGAAAGTTTTATTTAAATGACCACCAGGTGATCAATGTTTGTATGGAAAAAAGCAAGTGCTCGTTTTTTCTGCAAAATGAATAAGTGTATAATAATGACAGTTTGGTTAATTAATTTTAAGACGCTTATAACATCATTTTCTGTAAAATTTCGTTTAGTGTAGGATATACCTATATCTGTGGGATAAACTTAACTACTTACTTGGAACTTGTGGAAGTAAAAAATCTTCAGCATATACCAACCTAAATGAAAATGACACATTGATGTGGGAACCCTACCCTTGTCATAGAATATCAAGCGCTGACTTAACAAGGTCATTCCTATGGTAATAGGTATGGAACATTGAGTGAAAGTGTTAACTGCAGTTATAGTCGCGCGATCGGTGCATTAACATGTAATGTTACCACAACTATAGATAGGTAGATTATTTTGAGATTTTTAAAGTACTTTTATGATATAGAATGCGCTCACACTTACAGATCTGCCGCTAAATAAATTTAAAAACAAACTGTTTGATGTGCTGTGTACTCTGTGTCCTTATAGTGACGATTTTTTTTTAATAATGTTAAGTTTGCGTGCCTGTATCTGGTGCAACACGTGATTTGCATGACATTTTGTAACAGCTTTTACTGTACCGTGTTTGCCTGCAAAAAATGACTATTCTATTTTATCATAATATAATATACTATATACATATATAATATGCATTATCGATGTCTGCAAATATCCACAGCCGCTCTTTGTGGTGCTCAATGAGGAGGCCTATGTTCAACAGTGGACTCAAAATGGCTGATTATGATGACGATATGATCATCATCATGTCAGCCGTACGACGCCCACTGCTGGGCATAGGCGTCCCCCAAGGATCTCCACAACTATAAAATACATAATTATATAAGTAAGTAATGGAAAAAACCATAGTGATTGGTGATTCTTGAACTCTTATTGAAGACTTCCTTCATGTGTAGTTGTATACTCATACTGACTTACGCATTTATGTGGAGTTTCCAATAGTAAAGTTAGATAAAAGGAAAATCTATATGGAGAATATATACCTACTTGTTTTACGTTTTGGAAATGCTGATCATAATAGGCTGCAGTAGGGACGTAAGTGCAAACATTTGTAAGGAAAATCAATATTTAAAATTAATTATGACAATTTATTCAAGGTGCACTCTATTTCAATTAATTTTACTTATTGCATTTACAAGGCAATTTTTATTATTGAAAATGAAAAAATCGACCCGTCTCACAACTTGTTCCGATGGGACTAGAACCAACGACCTTTCACTTTCGAATGCTCTAACCACTAACAACAACTCCGTAGTTTAGTAGTTAGAGCATTCGCCCGAACAGTGAAAGGTCGTGGGTTCAAGTCCCATCGGAGCTAGTTGTGATTTAGGAACTTGTTTGAAACTATATCGATCTTTGTAGCGGTACTTTTCTTTAAACTGTTCAGATTCATCTAGTAAAAAGGGTCGAGTTCACCAACAGTTAACCGTTGGTTAAGGCGATACTCGAAAAAATTATGCTGAACCAGCTGAAGCGAGATAGCAATGAGAAAACGACACTAGACTCTAACAAAATTTTGCACTTTAAAGCTTAATAATTCACAAACGGAATAGGATGTTTCAATCAAAAAACTGTCTTTACGAACCCACAATATTTTTGAAATTGCTATCCAACGACATCCCACACTATGGGGTAGAAAAAAAAATTACATCCCCACTTCACGTGTAGGGGAGGTAACCTAAAAAAAATGATTTTTAAAATTTTACTTTACCACTTTGTTGGCGTGATAAATATGTATGTTCATACCAAATTACAGCTTTCTAGTACTAAAAGTCTATGAGCTAGACTGGGGTCAGACCATAAAGTTAATATACCTATCGGAAAAGGTATATTAACTTTATGGGTCAGACAGACGGACATATGGCGAAACTATAAGGGTTCCTTGTTGACTACGGGACCCTAAAAAGACATTGTAGTTTTGATATAATTATTACGACTGAAAGTACGTGAAATTACCCATAACGTGATAATACCTACCTTACTTACTCTTTGTTTCTCTATGGTGAACGAATGATGAAGCGACGGTAGGTACCTATAGCGGAAATAAACGGTTCACTTCTGCCTTTCAATTTGGATGAAGCAACCAAATTGAACAAATTAAACGTAAAAGTTAATCATTCAATGTCAATGTGCGCCTGTATTTCTGCGCCTTTCAACCAAAGTGAATCAATTTGGTTGAGCCGTGTAATACTAGCATAATGGCTGAAATACACGGTTCACTTTTGCCTTTCAATTTGAATGAAGCAACCAAATTGAACAATGTAAACGTAAAAGTGAATCATTCCTTGTCAATATGTGCGCCTGTATTTTTGCGTCTTTCAACAAAGGTGAACCGTGGAATATTACCTTATGCCGATATTACACGGTTCAACCAAATTGATTCACTTTCGTCGAAAGGCGCAGAAGTGAAAGACACTGCTGTTTACACGTAGGTATCTTAAAAGTGAACTATCAAATTAAAAAGAGCACCAATCACTTCGCATTGGTTGAAAATTTCTACCAACCAGGGTGCCTACCATCAACTTTATGACAGCGATTAAAAAATAGCGCGATTCAGAATAGGTTCCTAAAATGAATCGCTTTCTTTCGTACTCTGACCTTCTAAAAACTGGATCGCAAATGAATTGCTAAATGTTAATGACCGAACGATTTGTGTCCTTTTTCTTCTACCCGTCTCTTTCACTCGATTCTGTCATGCCCGGAGAGTGAGAGGGACGGGTATAACCTGCAGGTGACATGTTAAATCGACCGGGTTATAAGTCAAATAAGAGTTTCTGACAGCTTAGCGGCTGTGAAATGTCATTGATCGATCACTGAATCGCTGTCATTGATATTAAGCTGTCGTGGTACGAATAAGCGAAGCAGATCAGTTTAGGTTCCTAAACAAAACCGTAATAAGAGTTGATGGTAAGCACCCAGGTAGCACATTGAGAATGAACATCTAGTGAATCATTCAATTCTTATGTGTACACATTTAACTTTCGTTAAATTGCATTGAACGTTGGACGCAAAAGTGAAAATATTGAGCGAACTCAATTCTTTCAATGCGCTTGAATGTGGTTGAACACTGCCATTGAATGATTCACTTTTACGTTTACATTGTTTTATTTGGTTGCTTCATCCAAATTGGAAGGCAGAAGTGAACCGTGTAGTACCGCCATTAGCCAACGATTAACGTAACCGGCTGTTGGTGAACTGGGGGGGCTTCGCCTCAAACGATGCGTGCGCCTGTGGAGCGATCCAAACTTGATCCAAACGATGGAGCACATGATCTGCTGCCCAAGCCTCCCCACATCCTGCACTCTACAAGACCTCTATGAAGCCAGTCGGAGAGGGATTGACGTCGCGCACTACTGGCAAAATATCATTTAATAGCAGATTGTATTACAAGGGAGCAAAATAGCATATTTACGGCGAGGGCGCTATTTTGAATCCAGAGCGCAGTGAAGAGAATCCTGAACGCAGCGAGGGATTCAATATACGTCGCCCGAGATGAAAATAATTTTGCGGCTGAGTAATACATTCTACTTTTCATTTCGAATACCTATAAGGAAAGTAAATATACTCTGCTTTTCATCCCCCTCTATAAGAAAAGCAATAAAGACAACTAAAACTATCTAGAAAAATAAAAGAAAGGTGGCGGGGGGGGCTTCGCTTTCTCTGTTTTTTCTATAATAGGTATATAAAAAAAATTAAGGTTTGAAATATAAAAAAAATTCAGACCAAAAAATTTTTTTGAACAAAAAAAAATTGTTTTATATGTCTATCGGATGCCTCCTAACTATCTCCGGAGTACCATTTTGTTGGATTTTAGCTACGCTACGAGACGCACCGTTATTGAGATATTCTCGTTTTTCATAATTTTTTTTTTTTTTTAATTTTGCAAGTCCCGTCCCCATACAAAATTAGGTGAAAACTTTTTCATTGCCGATGAGGTAACTCTATGGTTGACTGTAACCAAATTCAGTTCTATTCTTAAAATTCATTTCCACCCTAGCGTGAAACGGATAGTTTTGGACCCGCTGCTCAGTATAAATATACATCACTTTCCGAATCTGAAAAGAAGAAGAAGAATGTGAACTCGGGCCGAGTAAATTTCAATAAACTCCACTATAAAACGGACAGATTATAATCTATAGGTAAGTAACACGTGAGTTAATGTAACACGTGATAAATAAAATATCGTATTATCACCGCTTCATGATGTTTCGTACTGTTACGTTACATGAGGTTACATAACATTTTATTATAATTAATTTACAAACGAGATTATAAATGTGAATCTTTATTAGATAGAACTGCATAATTTTCTGAATATTTTGACATTGGAGTGTTCAAAACCTACGATAGGTCATACTTTCAAATACCTACTTCCAATTGACCAAGAATCATGGAATTTTACTAGAAGCAATGAATGGAAAGCGTATCTTTTTAATAAACGCAATTTAGGTGGTTCTTTGTCTAGGAATTGGTTCACCATTTGCATTGCCATAATTTTGATTCCTATTAAAGATGTTTTATGTCACGAAGGCTCCAAAAAAAAGTTTATTCCAAAATCTTTAAATTCACGTACCTTCGTTCGGGAAATAAAAGAAATGAGATTTGTATTGCTTTGCTCCATAGCTTTATATATTAGTGTGGCCATAGCTTTATGAGTTGTTCGCAGGAGTTCTCGAATGGCGCCGACGACAGCGACGACGCCGACGCACGCTACTAGATCAAGGGGTACCTACTTGAAGTTTCGATTTACTTTCTAACGCAGCCCTACTTACGAATAACTGCGGTAAATTCTAGCAGTAATTATTGATTTACTGGTGAATTGCCCCGGCTTCACACGGGTGCAATATACCTACCACACATTTTGAAATGTAGGTACCAATTCTACAAATATTTTAGGTGATGAATGTGTCCATCAATTGGACAACTTTTACTACTATGGGTTCAGCCACGAATCGTCAAAACAAAATTACCTGTTCTATAGAAAATTACAAACTGTTCCATAAAAAACGTTTTTAAATAAAAAAATGTAACCGCCTTCAAAAAGAATCTTCAAATCAAATTAACAAACACTAAAAAACTATAGAAATAATTAGAATTTTTAATTAAAAGGATGAAAATGTGTGACTTTTTCTAACTTATCTTGGTACTTATTGAACTGTTTGAAGTCGGTGCCAAGACTAATAGGTATTTGAGGTAAATACGTCCTACACCTCACGCTTGAGACCGTGTATTTTTTTAATGTTTGTTATTTCACTCAGTATAATTCGTTCTTATTCTTTTTGGCTTGGCACCGACTTCAAACAGTTCAATAAGGACCAAGATAAGTTAGAAAAAGTCACACATTTTCATTCTTTTAATTAAAAACTCTAATTATTTTTATCGTATTTTAGTGTTTGTTAATTTGATTTGAAGATTCTTTTTGAAGGCGGTTACATTTTTTTTTAAAAACGTTTTATTTTTCGATTTTTAGTGTAAATAATCGTAGCGAAACTACATGGTGATTATGATAAATTGTTGTAGGTAAATATCCTAACCGTTACGGAGTTCAGCTTTCCATCTTTAGCTACTTAGATAACTTGAAGGAATGCAACTGAAGGTCCATTCGTGTATATGGTATTTATAAAACATCATATAACTCCTAACTGTTGAGGAGTTTCTCCTCTCATCATCAGCTCACCCTAATAATCTGAAAGAATATAACTATTAGTTCATACGTACGATTAATACTTAAGGAATTATTCTCCAGCTCCTAACCGTTAAGGAGTTGTAGCTTCCATCACCAGCTCATCACTATGAGATGATGACTACCAGACGCAAATACTTGACTAACTTCAAAAATAAATGGAACGCATAAGGCTTGCCTATACTAGAGAGTTTCTCTCAATTTTCCTGGGATTTCATCTCCTGATCCTGACTTGGTGAAAATGAGATCACGTCAGAAGTATAAGATTTCGAAAAAAAATTTATATTTGAAAATGACTGATGAAAATATCCCCACTTTGATGAAAATAAGAAGTCGTCTAAATAACACATATTCAGGATAACTCCAGAACTTCTCGTCAGTTCTTGATGAAATTTGAATAGGACCACACGAGAAGCATCACCTTTCAATTAAAAAAAGAACTATCAAAATCGGTTCATTAACTAAAAAGTTCTGAGGTAACACACATAACAAAAAAATATACAGTCGAATTGATAACCTCTTCCTTTTTTTGAAGTCGGTTAAAAATGTATGTAACAGCTGATTTTTAGGGTTCCGTAGTCAACAAGGAACCCTTATAGTTTCGCCATGTCGTCCGTCTGTCTGTCCCCAGCCTAGCTCATAGACTCTTAGTACCTACAAGAAAGCTGTAATTTGGCATGAATATACATATTTATCACGACGACAAAGTGGTGAAGTTAAAATCTTGAAAAACAATTTTTTTTAGCTTACCTCCCCTACACGTAAAGGGGGGATGTTTTTTTTTCTTGTCTACCACATAGTGTGGGGTGTCGTTGGATAGCAATTTCAAAAAATATTGCGGATTATACAATCAAGTGTCCCCCCCTCTCATGCCAGCCAAATGGTTGTTTTTGGATAGGTACGTGAAAAAATGTGTGATATGTACTTACGTGAAAAATTCACGATAGTTGTATGTATGACGAAGTTAAAAGGAAAATTATCACAGCTAAAAAGGCTTTACAAGTTTACGAGTAACAGTCGACCAACTTATAAAATGTACTTGGCGCAGTACAAATTCCTCATTGGGAACTAGTGTACTTAAATAACGTTGTCAGGTGTGTAAAACCGGTAGCATAATATTATAGTATTCTTTGCCGGTAGTACAGAGTCCGCATTATTGAGATGGGCTACGGAACCCTACACTGCGCGTGGCCCGACACGCACTTGGCCGGTTTTTTTCGCCATTGCGTAGCTAGCTGGCTTCACAGTATAAAATGTTCGTATTGATGTATGCTTCTAGGTGTAGTGTACCCTAAAATGTTTGGGCTAATTAAACATGAGGGGTGTAATTAATAATTCAGTCTTTTGAAAACAGCTATAATATACCTACGTTGTATATTTTTGAAAGATCTAAAGACGGAAGGTGACTTTTTATACTTGAGTTTTTCATCAACTTTTGTGGTTAGGATTAGGATTGATGAATGATTTTTATTGGGTATCATGTGTTTGTTGGTGCTCGAACTAGGTGACATTTTTTCAAAGTTTGCATGAAAAACATCGCTAAACTATTTGGACTGACATCACCATCAATAGAAGTAAGTCAACAGTTTTTTAGGCCTCTGTCTGGCACGTATTTTAATTATTCTTAATCGGTTAAAAACTCAACGTGTTTACTTACGCTACGGAGCATACCAATCGAGAATTTTAATTAATATTTACTGGTAATCCCACTAATGTTAAAAAATGTGAAAGTAGTGTAACGGCTCCTCAAATCTGGCACAAAATTACTATCTCCAGGATTCTCAGTAAAAGTAGTTTTTAACTTATGCAACGTGGAAAAACACAGGGAAAATGTCGTTAATTATAATAGGTAAGTAATGTAGGTAAGATTTTTATTCAAAGTGCAGAAGCAGTGGGGGTGCACTGTGTATTTTTTTTTATTTTAACTATTTATTTTTGTAAAAGAAGACTAATAGATGTGTCATGTACTAATTTTGCATTATAACATTGTATCTCACCCCATAATATGCAATTTCATGATTAGGCTGCATTCGACCAAACTTTCATTCCAAGAATAACGCTTACTTTCGGATAGTTATGTCAAAAGCCTTATACAAATCGTCAATTATTTAAGTTAGTAGGTATTCTGCATTAGGTGTGAGTGTGATCGAGGTTATATCTTGATTTCTATTAGCATGTTGTATCTCTCGCTGTTTGTATTTCACAGTAAGAACTGGATGCACGCATACTATGCAATGCATGCATAGGTACTTTAAAATTTATTCAAAGTTAAGTTGTTCGATGCATCCCTCAAACATAGTATCTATCAATTAAAAGCGCTGCAGCGCGTTGCCACTTTTTAGGGTTCCGTAGTCAACAAGGAACCCTTATAGTTTCGCCATGTCGTCCGTCTGTCCGTCTGTCCCCAGCCTAGCTCATAGACCCTTAGTACTACAAAGCTGTAACTTGGCATGAATATACATATTAATCACGCCGACAAAGTCGTGAAATAAAATTTTGAAAAAAAATTTTAGATTACCTCCTCTGCACGTGAAGTGGGGATGTAAGTAATTTTTTTTCTTGTCTACCCCATAGTGTCGGATATTATTAGATAGCAATTTTAAAAACCAAAGAGTTCGTATTGGTGAGCATACTAGTGACGACTTGCAGATCTCCTGTGGTGTCCCCCAAGGTAGGTAGTGTGTAAGTCGTCACGTCAGTCATCATCAATAACTATTGTTTTATTGTAGAAAAGTACCGTTAAAATATTTTAAAAGTTGGTCATTAAGGTTATGTATGCCGCAGATACCGCAACGACCAACCTAAATTCATTTTACTGACGAAACTTGTGACTCAACAAAAGTAACTGTTAATAAGGGTCCCAAAGTTATCCATCTGATTCATTCGACTTTGTTACCCCGTTCTGATGCGAATGTTATATATCGTCGTTCGGCGTTCAATACCGCGAACGTGACATTTTTTCGAAAATCGTTTTTTTGTTTTATTTGATTCTAATCGTACAAATACGCGATCCTACATTTAAATTTTGGCTGAAACTTACTCCAATCCTGATATATTTAAGTCGGTCAAAACCGCGAACCTAATTTCCCGCTAACAAAACCGCGAACGTGCCAGTTTCTCAGTGCCGCCCAAAGATAAAAATATGGTGCCGCCATAGCAATCGCGAGTGCAAGACTGTTCCGTAGTTTTTCCTGTTTGAAGCATTATAATATAACTCAAGTATTTCACATGAATGTTTGCAATTGCATATTATGATAATTTGCCACATAAAGATTAATTAACTAATATAATAATAAATTAAATAATAAAAGTACCTATTAGAAAAAAATGACCCGTCTCACATCTAGCTCCGTGTTACTCGAACCCATGACCTTTCGTAGTCCGGGCGAATGCTCTAACCATTGAGCTATGGAGTCGTCGTCGTCAGTGGTTAGAGCATTCGCCCGGACAGTGAAAGGTCGCGGGTTCGTGTCCCATCGGAGCTAGTTGTGAGACAGGTCGTTTGTTTCTAATACCTTCATTTTCAATAACTTGGTTAGTACCAACTACAAATTATATAATATCGTAAGATTTTTATAATTTTCCTATAACAAGACTGTTGATTGCTTTAATTAGATCTTATTATAAGGATATTAAACTTTTAATATTATTAATAAGCTTATAATAAGCTCTGATAAAATTGACTCTGTGCAATTGAGTGCAATTATCTGGTTTTTTACTGTAAAACTAAAACGTTCTACAAACCCATTCTAGATAAATAAAAATGTAAAAGCATTAAGACTAATTTTTACCTGCACACAAAGCCACATTTTACATTTTTATTTTAATCAATCGTTTTTTTTAATAAGACTGGAATAAATAAACTAGACTGGAAACTTGGTTAGTTCAAATTACTTTTTACTTTTTTGCATTCACAGTGCAATTTTATTATTGAAAATGAAGCATCAGTAAAAAACGCTGTCCGGGCGAATGCTCTAACCACTGACGACGATGACTCCGTAGCTCAGTGGTTAGAGCATTTGCCCGGACAGTGAATAGTCTTGGGTTCGAGCCCCATGGGAGCTAGTTGTGAGACATGTCGTTTTTTTTCTAATACTTACTTCATTTTCAATAACTTGGTTAGTACCAACTACAATAACATATTTATACCGAAAGATTCTCATTGTTGATTGCTTTAATTATTAGATCTTACATTAATCCGCTTATCTTTGATAATGTCTCAATACCTTATACCGATAAAGTAAAGAACCTTGGTGTCATTATAGATGGTAACTTGTCCTGGTCTCCGCAGATCAGTGAGGTCAGTAAACGGATCCATTATGCCTCTCACTCTCTCAGGCGACTCCAGTATTTCCTTCCCTTCAAAACTAAAATTATGCTGGCGCAATCTCTCCTTCTCCCGCTTCTCGACTACGCCGATGTTTGCTATCTGGATGTGACTGAAGAACAGCTGAACAAGTTGGAACGCCTACAAAATCTTGCAATTAGGTTTATATTTGGCCTACGCAAGTATGACCACGTATCCGCTTACCGTTCTCAACTAGAATGGCTCCCCATTCGACTTCGCCGTGATATGCACATCCTTTCCACTCTATTCAAAATCCTCAAAAACCCGAACTCTCCCGAATACCTTGTGTCCCGTTTCCAGTTGCTTCCTCCTCCTTCTCGCTCTAGGCGGCCATGTGTCACTAAGATGCTTGAGCTGCCTAAAAGCGACACCAACTTCCTTCTCAATTCTTTTACTGTAAGAGCTGCTCAGCTCTGGAACAGACTTCCTCTGGACATCCAGGATAGTCGGAATGTCCTGTCTTTTAAAAAGAAACTCAAAGCGCACTTTCTTGCACAATTGTCCCACTGAATCATCTTAAATTGTAATTACGCACCCCTCATATTATATAATATATTATAATTTATGTATTGTATGTATTTAAATATGTATTTTATATTTATTTCAAAATATACGTATAATATATTTGCGTTAGGTATTTATTTATAATTTAAGTGTAAGTATGTCATGTATTTATTTTTATAGATTGTTCTGCACTTTACTTCCCCTGCTTATTTATCTATCTCTTACTCGTTCTGGGTTGACTGGAAGAGATCTCTTTTAGAGATAAGTCCACCTTTGCTCACATGTTACAATTATATTTGTGTTCAATGTATTTTTAATGTGCAATAAAGAGTATAATAATAATATTTAAGAAGATAAATAATATAATGCTAAGTTGAAGACTGTTGAGTGTTGATTGCTTTAATTAGATCTCACATTAATATTTAAGAAGATAAATAAAATAATGCTAAGTTGATTTTTTTACTTATATTTTGGTTTATTGCAGCTACGTACATAATTTTTGCCCCTTGTAAATAAAAAAAAACAATACGCAAAAGTAACCAAAAATTAAAGCCAGGCTATTTAGCTGCGCTATAGTATAGAGTATTTAATATCGAGCTACATAGCCCAGTATAGCATTTTTATTACTATGAAACTAATGATCAGTTCACTTTGTATTACATTTACTGATTTTCGTCGGTCAAAATATGTACTTAATTAAAATATAAAAAACCATAATTCTTAATAATTTTTAGATAATTTCATTATAATCTTTAAAATTAAATAGATACTTACTTCCCAAAATTGTTCACAAAAAAATAAAATCTTGGGTTTTCTATAAATCATTATACCATAACCGCGAATATGATAGGAAAATGACCAAAAGTAATTGAATAAAACCGCGAATGTGACTTACACATGCCAATACTAGCTTAAAACGAAAAAAATGTGTTGCACCCAATGATAAGATATAATTTTAGTTCAAAAAACATAATTTTAAATTCATAGTAGCTGTACAGTACAATATATGAAGTTTTTTTTGTCTCCTGTAAAATTTTACAAATGTTGTATTCGCGGTATTGAATACCGAACGACGATATTATGAAACGTACCGCAATGTTTATATTACCAGTTCAATACCCGCCGCCCGCCGCCGCCGCCCCGCGCCGCGCCGGTACCCTGTCGATATGTGGGCCCAAGGAAGGCTATTTTTAACTTGGCAAATTAAACCGTTGCTTTTTGAATTACAAATTTGAGTAAATCAGGATCATCGAACTCCCCAATTTATTTTATCTTTAGCCATTGTCTACAGATTTCTGTACAAATTCTCCTATGATACACATTTAATTTTTGGCTCTAAACATGTGGAGTTCTCGATTTACTTACCTTTGTCCCAAGCCTTAAAAAATAATCGTTGCAATAGATGACGCTTAGAGCCTTAGCTTAGGACTACATAAAACTAAGTACTTACCTACCTACAGCTTTATCATCATTGCATTACATTCATGACTTTATAATTTCTTTCAGTTTAACAATGACATTCAAGAATAATGATGGTTCTTACAATATATACGAGCTAAAAAACCAAAACTGATAATACCTAAGTATAGCTGGTATCTCAATCCTAGAGCGGTCTATTTGGAGACCTTGGTTTTGATTCCATATATGCCTAGTTTAAGAAAAAACAGTTAGCTACATTAAACAAGAAGTCGATCGTACGATCTGCGAACAGGTATACTAATTAAATCAAATCACATTCTTAATGATTTTTTGCTCTATAAAATTATGCTCTGATATGGTGTGACGTCATTAAGAAGTTATAAGATTAATCAACTATCAGACAACATCAAACACATTGATCTCACTAATGTGCTAAGTTGCATAAGCATTACAAAATGTAGTTAACTAGTGGCTTCCCGCAGTTTAACCCGTTTTTTTACAAGCTTTTTATTAACGTGCCGGAAAGGTAAGTAGTGAAATAAATAAAAATGTTCATTACAAAAATGTTTGTTCCGGATAGGGATCGACCCCACAAGACGCCTGGATCTGAAGGTATCATCACTGCGTCAACGGTCTCGAAGATCAAGGAGACAAATAATAAATGTGGTTATTTATTTATGATTTACGTTTTGTTTAAACTCGTCAAAGAGACACATTATTTTGAACCACAAAAACTATGATTGATAGTAAAATGTAAATAGTTATAACTAACTACATGGTTACTGCTGCACACAATGATCATGTTATGATAACAATAACAGCGTCAGTTGTTTGTGAACTCAAACAATAAATGGATAAATGGACTAATGTGAAATGTAATTGTTTTCTTACGTGTTCATGGGTTACCCGGTTCTTATTTTACTTGTACGTAATATTTTTTTGGATTATCCACAACAAATGGATGGGGTAAGAATTTAAGGCTAAAACCTTAACTTAAAAGGGTTGAAAGGTATTAACTAAATCGGGCAACTCCTATATAATAATCAACAACATAAAAAAATATAATCATATGAAGACTAGTAACCGGCCGCAGTTTTTTCCGCGTGAGCTACACGATGTTTACCCGAAGGAATAAGATATTTATGATAATCTATGTCTGTGCCAAATTTCATCCTGATCCGATCAGCCGTTTTGCCGTGATTGAGTAACAAACATCCAAACTTTCGTTATTATAATATTAGTAAGGTTCTTGCTTTAGGGCGTTTGTGCACTACACTGAATTTTACCGATCCGGCGATCCGGTTTTTTCCGGACCGATATGGCAGCAATGAAAAACATATGGGCGCTTGTGCACCACACTGAATTTTACCGTCCGTCATTTTACTTTTCCCCATTCCGGACCGTTTTTTTCCGAGCCGAGATGACGGCAATGAAAAACATATGTACGCTTGTGCACTACACTGAATTTTACCGTCCGGAAAAAAACGGATGGTTGTATTTTAATCATAAATCACTACATAGTATAAAACAAAGTCGCTTCCCGTCTGTCTGTCCCTATATATGCTTAAATCTTTAAAACTACGAAACAGATTTTCATGCGGTTTTCACTAATAGGTAGCGTGGTTCTTTAGGAAGGTTTTGATATATAATTTATGAAAGTTTTGTGTAAATTGGTAGAAATATAATGATAATTGTCGAAAGTGCCGGCAAACGGCAAGCCGCCCGGGAGCTTTCAGCAAAAACGCTGCCTAATCCTTTCGAGGTTTAAAAAATAATGCATATTGGGATATTTCTCTTCTATAGATCTACAAAAAAGTCCGCGATAGCATATGTCTATCTTTTAAGGATAGCATATTATAGCCATATTATCTCTTAAAAAATGGTTACGAACAATGCGGTAATTTGGAAAGCTATTTAAACAGATACAGTATTAACCCTTATCAATCTAAATACGTTAGTTGCTTTAAGCATTTTATGCACATAATTTTACTCTTTTACACCATATAATTTAAATGAATATCTTAGGAGTTATCGCAAATAAATTAACGCACGCCAAAATGAATTTAAGCGCCTAGCTTTCTCACCAATAACACGTAATATATCTAGCACCAAAAATATGGTGTTTGAAATTCTTGTTTGTCTGTCTGTCTGTCTGTTGTCCGTGTTTCACGCAAAAACTACTAAGCGGATTTTGATGAAACTTTTTTTGTTATATAGCTAGCCGTAGACATTCGATAGTAGTTAAAAAATAATTTTTCATCCTGCCTCAATTTATTGTGATTTCGGTAAAATGACCCCGCAGGTACCTTTCACTGATAAGAGGATGAACCCAAAATTCTTTCTGTCTTCTACGTCTTCGTACATAAAGCAAGTAATTGCCGACGTTCCAAGGAACTCATTATTCCTCTCGTTTAAAACGCGTCCGTAGAGTGTAGTTTCAAAGAGATCACTGCGCTGCCCCGGCCAGTAAAAAACCGGACAAGTGCACAAGCTAACCATCCGTGTTTTTCATGCCACGCCGGTCCGTAAAAACACGGACCGCCGGATCGGTAAAATTCAGTGTAGTGCACAAACGCCCTTTTACCATAAAACTATTTAACACTGCCGTGTTGTATACTCGTAACTCGCAAAGAGCGTAGGTAGTTTGGTTAGATATTGTTCGATTCTTTGCTCAAACGGACATGCGAATTATGTCAACATTCGTATGTTGAGTAAAGTAGCGGGCGTGTTATCAAATAAGCGAGCCGCCTCGACGATAAAGAATTTCCCTGCAAGTCAATTGTACGTGATTTTATTGGATTTTTATCTCGTTGCGACCGAATATAGTGTTTATTAAATTTTACCGTAAGAATGTGAATTGTATTGGAATATTCCGCCGTGAAATGGATGTGGATATGTAGATCAATATTTATAATTAACCTTAAGGTGTTTCAGTGGTGGAAAAAGTTCTTTTTAATCGTTCGGCGATTTTAAAGGATTTTGAGGGATTTGCACTCAGAATCGTCGAGATGAAGCTATGCTATTGTTTTACATTTTTTTAAGTTTGGGAAGGATGTGACGATGTTATAGATATACTTACCATAAACTTATTTATACTAGGGGTAAAGTATAATAAGTTTTCATGACTCATATTCTGAAAGTAACTACTAACTTGCCTAAAATGCGGGTTAAAAGTGGTATGTGGCGGCCCTAGGGCCGTTATGAAATTTAAAAAAAGAATAGGAGGGGTCATGTAAAATCTGTAATGCATCTACACACGTTCCGATCCGACAGCCGATTTAGTCTGCTCCCAGACCAAATCTGCGCTACACACGTTTCGATTTGGTCTGGGAGCAGACCGAATCGGAGGTCGGATAGGAACGTGTGTCGAGTCTTTAAGTATCTCTTTGGACATTTATTTACCAAAGGTATGCAGGCAAAGGCACAGAAGCCTATACAGCCATGTTTTGCTATTATATAAAATAATTAATATCTTAGAATTATTATCTTAATATCTAAAACATTATTTTTTTAAATAATGCGTTTTTAGAAACAGATTAACACAAATAAGTTATTAGTAACATAAAAAAATCAGGCTATTAATTTTATTTCATGGAATTGCATAGAGTACGGGTCAAACACCAAACAAGACTGTATGGACTTAGTTTCCCTTGCCTTCCCTAAAACAGAGAAAATGAACAAAAAAGTTATTAGTAGTTAGCGGCCATAGGAAAAATATTTTTTAATACAGTTGCTCAAAAAGTGGCGTATTGCAGGGACGTATTAGCGTTCGGGATGTGGGCTATTACACACTCGAGCTTTTTCTTTACCTTTCCCGAACTCGTGCTTTTTCTTTCCCAACTGTCAAAATAATGTCTGTTAAAAAGAAAAAACCAACCACGAAGTTTTTACTAAAAAATATTCATAGAAGTTTTTATGATTCATGCAAATATTTCTAAAAAGAAGCTACTAATTTGTTTCAATATCATATTCAAAAGTAATTTTAATTAAAATTAAAACATTAAATTAATATTAGTATCGGCCAAATTAAATTTATAAATATAAAAAAGTTGGCTGTATGACGTGCACTGCCATAGTCTCTGCCTATAGGAGTTTGCGCGAGTAAGTGAAAAGAAAATGACGGACCTTATTTCTTAATTTTCTAAATTAGTTTTTCCTGGTTTTTATTGTGGTACTGTATGGTGGAATTAGTGCAATAATGTGCCTTTAATGGAAAACGATGTAGTAAAAGTGAGAAATAAGGAAAGGCGCTCCTGTAGGATTCGGATTGCTTTTGTTAGGTTAGGTTTCACTTCATTTCATCTCATTTAATTTCATTTTCATTTCATATCAATAAAAAAAATCTACTGAAGACTTGGCTGTTTAGGCATAGTTCTTTGCCTACCCAGAATGGGCGAAGAAAACAAAAAAAAACTCTGCTTATATTATTTTACGATTAGTTAGTTGAGTTAATTGTGTTTTTATTATTTTATTAAATTGCTTCATTTTTTCGCAACTGTATTAAAAATAGTTGTTCAGTATACACGTGCGAAACCGTCATTGCAACTTGTTCCGACTGTCAACCCTCACCTTCGGCTGCGCCTCGGCTCGGGTAGACATTTGTCGGAACTCTTTGCAATGACAGGCTTTCCGCACTCGTAATGAAATATACTATTTTAAATTATTTCTGTTTATTTTTACTTTCCTCATATTCGAAATGAAAAGTAGAGTGTATACTTCGGGTGTATGGACCCATAACAGTCTCAAACTTTCGGCGCCCTCACTTCGTTCGTGCGCCAAAACACTCGACTGTTATGGGTGCCATACAGCCCTTGCTAAACAATCTACTATTAAAAATAGAACTGAATATTTGGTTACAGTCAACCATAGAGTTATATCATCGGCAATGAAAAACTTTTCAACTCATTTTGTATGGGGACGGGACATTTTTTTTTATAAAAACGAGAATATTTCAAAAGTGGTGCGTCGGTCGTAGCCATGAAGCTCGACTTAATACTGAGGTAACTGGAGAGTGCAGTACGAACAATTTTTTGAATACACAAATAACACAGTGGCTGTCTTCCGTCTCACCTACACTTTAAAAAAATACGTATGGTCATATGAGACAGGTGACAGCCACTACATACATAAATGTCAAATTTGCTGGCGACACTTTTTTATTCAGGGTGAGAGCTCCAGTTACCTCAGAGTATTAAGTCAAACTTCATGGTCGTAGCTAAAATCCATAAACTTATTATACTTACTTACTTACCCCTAGTATAAATAAGTTTATGCTAAAATCTAACAAAATTTTCAACCCCCTATGGTACCCCGGAGATACTTAAAGTCGGATTTTTAATTAGACGAAGTAATCTGACGTTTACTGGGTTGTCAGGTTTTGACGAAAAATAAATAGTGACGGGGCAAAGTGAATGAATGAAACAAAAATATTATAATTATTTATATAAATATCACGTATAGTTCTTTCGGTAGCCTATCGAGTGATTAGAACACCGGGCTACCTACCGATATCGAGTCCCGGGATTGAATCCTAGTTGTGCCATGTAGGCACATTTTGTTTGGGGGTCGATTTTGATGAAACTCGGTTTTCAGTACTATTTTGGAAAGAAAACGGCAAAGCAATGTTAAAAACATTAAAAAATTCAAGATGGCCAACTTTTTTGTTGGTAAGCCGATTTTGATTAAACTCGGGTTTTGGTACTATTTTTACAAGAAAACAGTAAGCACTGTACTAGCCAGGGTTGGCTCCAGACGAGATAACTGCTCAACGGTCAATAGAACACCCACAAAATTATGTTCACTGACGACCTACGTACGACGAAAATCCCTATACAGGTGTCGGTATCGCGCAACTTGGCAAAACGGCAAAAAAATCACGTTTGTTGTTCCCATACAACAAACGTGTTTTTTTTGAAAATTCATATTTTATTTTTTTCTGTTTTTAATATTTGTTGTTAACAACAGAAATACATCATCTGTGAAAATTACAACTGTATCTATTACGGTTCATGAGATGCAGCCTGGTGACAGACAGAAAAACGGACGGCCGTATATCCGTCCGTTTTTCTGTCTGTCACCAGGCTGAGTCTTAGTAATGAGGTTCCGTTTTAACCCTTTGGGTACGTAACCCTAAAAAATAAAGTTAGCAACCATCTTGACCATTTCTCATTTTTAACATTGCGTTGCTGTTTTCTTTCCAAACTAGTACCAAAAACCAAGTTTCATCAAAATCGGCTCACAAACAAAAAAGTTGGCCGCCATCTTGATTTTTTAATATTGTTAACATTGCGTTGCAGTTTTCTAGTCAAAATAGTGCCAAAAACCAAATTTCATCATAATCGACCCACAAACAAAAAAGTTAGCCGCCATCGTCGATTTTCTAATATTGTTAGCATTGTTTTGCAGTTTTCTAGTCAAAATAGTGCCAAAAACCATGTTTCATCAATAAGAATGTGATTATAAATATACAACACATAAGATATCGACAAATTATATGAAAGTATTCATTCAGCATCATTCATTCCTGTGAATGAACGAATAGAACACATCACTATTATATTGAACATGGCAGCATTATTTCACCAAGTGACATTAGCAACTGTCAGATTACTTCGTCTAATTAAAAATCCGACTTTAGAGGAGGCATCCGACAGACATATAATTTCTTTTTTTCCAATTTCTTTTTATTCATAACTTATAATTTTTTATTTTTTTAATAGAAAAACAAAGAAGGTGAAGAAAGGTGGCGGGGCCACCTTTCTTTTATTTTTCTAGGTAGTTTTAGTTGTCTTTATTGCTTTTCTTATAGAGGGGGATGAAAAGCAGAGTGTATTTACTTTCCTTATATTCGAAATGAAAATTAGAGTGTATTACTCGGCCGCAAAATTATTTTCACCTCGGGCGACGTATATTGAATCCCTCGCTGCATTCAGGATTCTACTTTAGAATCCTTATGTAAATATGTTATTTTGCTCCCTTGTAATACAATCTACTATTCTTTCCATGTTCTGTGTTCACAACATTGTATTCAAATTTAATACCACTGTCTTACGGGTTAACGATCTATTGATTTCAGTAGATGGGCTAGGAAACATGAAGGCATACTGTAGGTATATACTATAGCCTCAGTCAAGGAATGGAAAAGTAACAAAATTTTAGAATTCCGTATCGCCTTTGCCTCAATACTGCGGCATTTTGAAGTTCGCAGCATTGTCCTAAATACCATTGGCATATGGGTTTATTACTCATCGCGATCGATTTCCCCGTAGTAGATGGGCTAGGCAACATGCAGGCTCGAGGCCTCATTGTAAAGCGACCGTGACATTGAACATGATTGAACTCAACATTTGCCGCGAATCACGCGCACCTCTGTATGTCATTGATATACGTACTCAGCTTAATTCTTCATTTTAGTTTTTATTCTAACTACTTAGCAATTTAAATTTCCTGTTTCACGCGAAGATTTATATTTTAACTAGCTGTGACTCGCGATTTTATCTGCGTGATTCCCGTTCCATTTGGAATATTGGGATAAAAATGCTATATTCCCGAATAAAATTTTATTTATCTATCACTGTGTAAAAAATCGACCACCCCTACCTTGAGTTTATTAAGTTTATTTTTGCAAACATTACTATCGTGTTCGCGGTACAAATTTTCTTCTAGATCTTATTTCGATACTGCCAAATTTTACTCAAACGCGATAGTAACGTTTGCACATTTACTACACTCACCCCTCAGATCTGTTTAAGTAGCCCTTTTGTCGTGATTCATTAACCATTGAATGTTTGATAATTTCTATCGAAATTACATTACTCTAAAGTTATATTCTGTCATCAGCAGACAATCAAAAAGTTTAAGGAACAGAGTTTGAAAAACAATGTCTTTTTTATTCAAGGTTTGTTACAAACAGTAAAAAACGTTCGACCTGCAATGTAGGCAGATTTTAGAGTTTATTTCGGTGACAGAATCTAACCAGACTTATGAGAATTCAACAGACTCACGTTGTATAATATTAGGTAATCATAATTTCAGTAAATTAATATTTTATTTGCGGTATAACGTCCATGGCTCATTCATAACAACTTTCAAAACAGTTGAAATAGATATATAATTTAAAGTAAAATGATACCTAGTTAAGTGGAGTTGTGGTTGAATATTTCTAGAACTTACAAGTAAAATTATAGTTTCAGTCGTACCTAAGTGTACACTTACATAAACTTGCTTTAGCATTTCACGTCATTAAGTTACAATTAAAGTAATTTTGCGTGACGTTTACATAAATAGGAAAATTTCGTGAAATCGTGACCACTTGTTATAAACTTATAGATACGATGGAATCGTCATGAAAAATGTAATAACGGCTTTTATTTCTTGCGAACAAATAAAATTAAAAAATACAGTTAAGGTTCTTGCCTTCACAATGTTGTTTTTATAAAATGACCTTAAATTCTAGAAAAAAGCGAGTTATTGCAACTCATCCGGCCTGTAGTTTATTTTTTAGTTGTAGTAGTTTAGATATCCGCCTCTGTGGTCTAGTGGTCCACACCCCCGGTATAAGACTCAGAGGTCGAGACCCCGAACCCGAGGGTTCGATTCCCAGTGGGGGTAAGTACATATTATTGTTGTTGTTGTTGTTTTGACGACCGATTTGGTGCAGGAGTAGGGCTACCTACCTTCTGCGCCAGTGGTCTCGGGTTCGATTCCCGAACAAGACAAATATTTGTGTGCATGAACATGTCTATTTGTCTTGGTCTAGGTGTTAACTATGAATATTAAGTATGTATTTACAAACAAAAAGTATTTAAGTATATATTTATCCGTTATCAAGTTTTCCATGATACAGTTTCTTAATGAAATTAACATGGGCTTAGATAATTGGTGTGAAGGTGAGAAGTTATTTATTTATTTATTTTATATTGTATCCGGTTTGGTTGGTGATAGTACTTGTTCTAAGTCCGCCTGTCTAGCTACCACCATTTTATCTAAGACTGACACAATCACAATGATGTTTTTAGCATTATTAGAGATAAGATAGCCAGTTCCTCAGTGATTGAAGATTCCGAGATTAAGTAGTGCGCTTCCACCTTCAGCCTTATCACCAGAGGTGTAATGAAGGCTAAGTACTAACCCGTAGTGAATAATTTTTTTTTTAGATGAGTTGTCATTTTTAACCGACTTCAAAAAAATGAGGAGGTTATCAATTCGTCTGTATTTTTTAAAAATTTTTTTCATGTGTGTTACCTCAGAACTTTTTAGCTAATGAATCGATTTGGATAATTCTTTTCTTATTTGAAAGGTGACTTTCTCGTGTAGTCCCATTCAAATTTCATCAAGAACTGACGAGAAGTTCTGGAGTTATCCTGAATAATGCGTATTTAGACTTTAGTTTGGTTATTTAGACGACTTCTTACTTTCATCAAAGTGGGGTGGGATCATTTTCAAAAAATTTTTTTTTTCGAAAGTTTTTACTTCTGACGTGATCTTATTTTCACCAAGTCAGGAGCAGGAGATGAAATCCCAGGAAAATTGAGAGAAATTCTCTAGTATAGACATGCCTTATGCTTTCCTTTTATTTTTGAAGTTAGTCAAGTATTTGCATCTGGTAGTCATCATCTCATAGTGATGAGCTGGTGATGGAAGCTTCAACTCCCTAACGGTTAGGAGCTGGAGAATAATTCCTTGAGTGTTAATCGTACGTATGAACTAATAGTTATATTCTATCAGGTTATTAGGGTGAGCTGATGATGAGAGGTGAAACTCCTCAACAGTTAGGACTTATTATGATGTTTTATAAATACCATATGCACGAATGAACCTTCAGTTGTATTCCTTCAAGTTATCTAAGTAGCTACAGATGGAAAGCTGAACTCCGTAACGGCATGTAACGGTTAGGATATTTACAACAATTTATCATAATCACCATTTAAGTAGTTTCGCTACGATTATTTACACTAAAAATCGTAAAATAAAACGTTTAAAAAAATGTAACCGCCTTCAAAAATAATCTTAAAAAAATTAACAAACACCAAAAGTCGAAAAAATAATTAGATATTTTAATTAAAAGGACGAAATGTGTGACTTTTTCTAACTTATCTTGGTACCTACTTATTGAACTGTTTGAAGTCGGTGCCAAGCCAAAAAGAATAAGAACGAATTATACTGAGTGAAATAACAAACCAACATTAAAAAAACCCGGTCCCAAGCGTGAGGTGTAGGACGTATTTATACCGGTCTATTAGACTTGGCACCTGTGCTTGGCACCGATTTCAAACAGTTCAATAAGTAGGTACCAAGGTAAGTTAGAAAAAGTCACACATTTCGTCCTTTTAGTTAAAATACTTATCTAATTATTTTTTTCGTTTTTAGTGTTTGTTAATTTTGTTTGAAGATTCTTTTTGAACGTTTTCTTAAGACAAGAGAAGTACAACGAGGGTCAATGCGTTGATCTAATACCTAATACTATACCTACTTAGGTATCGCTTTATCATCTATCACACTATAATCTATTTCATTAAGTAGGTAAGTACTTGTCACATAACTAGGCGCGTGTTAATTTCTGGAACTAAATTATGACATGGGATTAAGGCTTATTTTCCAATCCTACTTACCGTGTTATTAGCCGTGAAATAGCATGGATTTTATAGCAGGTCGTAAGGAAATATGGAAACATTAAAATGTTGTTCGAGAAAATTGCTAAAACACTTTCTTTGTTAGGCTATTTTCAATATGATTATCACTTTTTGGCAAGTTTTATTGAATAAGTAGACAAGAGTTACGCATAATATTGTTGGATCTGAATTTTTTGTTTATTCTTCAAACACTGATTTACTGTATCGAGACGTTTTTTATGTAATTTTGTTAATAAAAAATCCAAATAAATGACAGTAGTTCTTTATTTCCCTTTTAGGTTTATGGTTCCAGTTCAATTTACATACTTGATTAAAACCTGCTCGATATTTAAATTCAATCACACTGACTTTTCATAAAAAAAAGTGTTACTACCATGTTACTACCTATACCAAATCCAAAACTATTAACTGTTTTTTTTTCCTTGAGTCGAGTTATTTTGCTTAGGAGCCACGGTTCCGATGTTTTAAACGTAACCGCAAAACATGGAATTCGTGAGTAGTCCGCGAAATTACGTTTTGACTGTAGGCGAACATTAAATATTGCAAATGACTAGTCTTATAGTCTAGACAAATAATTGTTTACTTACATCAAAATTTAAAATATCATGCAAAAAGTGAGTCTGTTTAAGAATCCAGTGAAATTGTAGTAGTACCTGCCTACAGTCCCACACACATACCATCCGTCGACGGAGGCTCGAATACGAATAAAACGAAATGGCTGCAGTGGGCTGCCGCTGTCACAGAAGCTTTTTAGTTCCAAATACCAGCCCTCCGATTCACAAAACGTCGGAAACGGAATCGGATACGAATTGTGTGCTTGGTCTTTGTTTGTTATATAGCGAGTGACAGACAGAGACAGCGCGTACATTCCGCTGTCGGCAGCCTTTCGACGATATGTGAATCAGGGTCTGGTCAGTTTAGTTTGTTTAAACACTTGTTACAGATTATTTAACAAACAATGAAAGTGAAGCTTATAAATATCGATTATGAATCTTATGTTGTTTTGTGGATTTTGAACCCAAGGCTGCTGATTAAGTAGTCAGGGCCACTACTACTAGGGTTACTAATTTACATTCCCCCATAGTGACGTCACGTTGACGATGATGGGTGTACGTACACTGTACATACTGGTACATACTGTCGGGAGGTGGCCAAACTTGTTCAGCCATCTAGAAGCTTCCAACGCGCTTGGATAGGCGGTAACATGGTAAAAATCCTGTTTTTCATAATACTACTTATTTTATTTTATTTTATATAACTTTATTGCACAAAATACATTTGTAAAGTACAATAGGCGGACTTAACGCTTAAAGCATTCTCTGCCAGTCAACCTTTAGGAAAAAGAAATCAGCGAATGCGGTACAAACAAAGAAGAAGAAAAAAAAAACTAATGAAATAAAATAATAATTTGTCTAAAAATAGGTAAATACATACACATAAATATAATAATACACAACATACCTACATACATATAAATATTTTGAATATATACATATACTTATATAAACATATATAAATAATAACAATGAACACAGATAGTGATGATAAACCATAATGATATTCCACGTCAAACACGAGATCCTTCAAGAAGGAAAGCATGAGCATTCCTTTTAAACGAGAGCTTGGATTGAGATCTCCTTATGGTCTCTGGGAGACTATTCCAAAGGCGGATGGCTTGCATTGTAAAAGAATCGGCCATATAGCCAGAATTGTAGAGAGGAGTAGATAGTGCTAATGAATCGGATGATCGAAGATTACGGCCATGAGTATCGCAGATGTATGTAAACTTGGAATTCAGGTATTCTGGTGAAAGAGGGTTATTTAATATGGAGTAGAGAGTACACAGTAACCTTAGCTGTCTACGCTGACGAATGGGAAGCCATTTAAGCTGCGACCGGTAAGAAGAGACGTGATCGAACTTGCGAAGACAGAAAATAAAACGGATAGCATAATTTATGAGCCGGTCTAGCTTGTTGAGAAGCTCCTCATTTAGGTTAGAGTAACAGACATCAGCATAATCAATCAGAGGAAAAATAAGAGATGTGACAAGCAAGAGTTATCTTAATTTTAATAGGAAGGAAATTTTTGAAGCGGCTTAAGAAGCGCAGAGAATATGTAACCGCACGACTCACCTCGGCAACTTGCGTTGTCCATCTAAGCAAAGGGTCTATGTGAAGGCCGAGATTTTTAACACTGGAGCAAAAAGGTATAACTTTGTTGTCCAGCAAAACAGGCTGGATTAAATCGGTGTCAATTTTAATCAGCTGTTTAGAGCCGCCGACAACTATCGCTTGGCATTTCGCCGGGTTCACCGCGATGCCGAACTCCGTGGACCAGGTGCTAATAGTTTTTAAGACATCATTTAAGTGAGAGATAACGGAGTCGACATCATCAGCTGGTGCTCGCACATAAATTTGCAGGTCGTCAGCGTAAAAATGATAAGAGCAGCCAAGAAGTGAGGAGAGGGAGTTGATAAAAAGGGAAAATAGAAGGGGGGAGAGAATGCCCCCTTGAGGTACACCGGCAGAGAGACTGGTCCAGCGAGATACGTTGGAGCCCACACGGACCACCTGCTGGCGACCACAAAGATAATTAGAGAACCACTCCAGCGACAATGAGGAGAAATTCGAAGATTTGAGAATGGCTAGCAAGATGTCATGATCGACCATGTTGAAAGCGTTTGAAAAGTCAATGAGAACTAAGATCGTGACCAGCTGACTCTCCATTCCCAGTCTTACGTCCTCAACGACGTTAAGAAGCGCTGTAGTGGTGCTGTGTCCAGGACGGAAACCTGATTGAAGGGATGTGACAAGACAGTTGGAAAAGACGAAGGAAGAAAGTTGTCTATGCGCTGCAGCTTCAAGGATTTTGGAAAGGAAAGGGAGGATGGAAATAGGTCTGAAATTACTTAAAAGTTGAGGGGAGGAATTTTTTGGTAAGGGAGTAACCTGGGCTTTACGCCAGAGAAGAGGAAATTGCCCAGTCTGGAAGGAATAGTTAATAATGTGGACTAAAATAGGAAGGATTTGTTCCAGGACACAGACAATCATTCTTCTGCTAATTCCATCGCACCCAACGGCTTTGGATTTGACAGATGAAATTATCCTATTGATATCGTCAGCCGTCACTGGAGTGAATGAAAAGGATTGTGAATGCTGAATAACGTTCGAAGTGATTTGAGATATGGTATAGGATTTAATGAAAGGGTCAAGAGAGGGAGTGGAAGAGAAATGATCATTAAACTCATCTGGAGAAAAGGGGAAGGATTTAGAGCACGTAGGAGATTTGCCAATGCCGAGAGAGTGAAGAAATTTCCAAGTATTGGCAGGAGAACAATCTGTGATGTTATCAAGAAAGTATTTGCGCTTAGATGCTCTTACCATTCTGTTGCACCTGTTGCGTGCAGTCTTGTATAATGACCAGTTAGCCTCTGATCTATCCTTCTTATATTTACGAAAGGCACGGTCTCGACGGGTCATAGCCATGCGAACACCGCGGCTAATCCAGGGAGCAGGAGGTCGTTTCACTCGGACAGCTTTTAATGGTGCGTGGGTGTCAAAAAGACGCATTAAATACTGGTTCAGCATATCCACCTTATCGTCAATAGACGGGGTCTCATAGATGGCGTCAAAATCGAGCATGCTGGCATCCTCTCTTAAGTTGTCGAGGTTAAGCCGCGCAAAATTGCGCATCCACACAGCTGGCGGTTTGAGCTTAGGGGGTTTTAGACGGTATTTAATAAAGATGAGGTCATGTTTAGAAAAGGCAGGTGCAGGCAATTGTCCATGGTCAAGAACTTTATCAGGAGATGCTATGATTAAGTCAAGCCAAGTGTCGCGAGAAGAGGGATTGTGATGCGTGGGCTCTAGAGGTAGGACAGAGAGATTGACAGACTTGACAATGTTGGAAAGTTTTATAGACTGAGGGGAGGTACACGACAAATCAGTGTTGAAGTCACCCATGATTATATGATGTCCGTACTCTGAGCATAGAGGTTCAAGAACAGACTCAAGGTCAGAAAAGTAATCAACAGTGGGAGGACAATACACCACCGCAAGAACCACCTTCACGCCTTTGACAGTTATTTCAATGAAAATGTATTCCGCCGATCCCGAGTACGCAGATGGAGATGAGGCCAGCATTTTGTAAGGGATGTCACTGCGTAAGTAGATGGCAACACCACCACCGCGAGTGCCGATGCGGTCGTTGCGTATTAAATTATAGTCTGGAAGTGAATACGATAGGGAGGGTAAACAGGGCTTGAGCCAACTTACATAGTTACATTTTCAATGTGTTGGAAAACTATTATTTATCTGCATCACTTCTGCACCATAAACATAGATCAAGCTGATAAAACTCTTGGTAGTTAGTTAAATATATTTAATTCATAAACGAACACAATCAAATTGAAGCTAGAATCTGATTATTTACTAACATAGTTAAATGACAACAAGAGATAAAAGAAAACTAAGTGTTTAAAATTTTCGTTACCTAATGTAAGACAAGTTGATTTTCATATTAGACTAGACGGCGATACGGTCGAATTCATTAACAATACAAAATTTCTAGGTATTATATTAGACTCGCGACTACAATGGGATCCTCATATCGAAGCCTTGGCGAGTAGACTCAGTTCGGCTGCATTCGCAGTTAAGAAAATAAGGCTCTTAACCGATATTGAAACGGCTAGAATAGTCTATTTTAGTTATTTTCATAGTGTTATGTCCTACGGCCTTTTGTTGTGGGGCTCAGCCGCTAACATCCAAAGTATATTCGTGCTCCAAAAAAGGGCTATTCGCGCCATTTACAACCTCCGATCGAGAGATTCTTTAAGAGATCTATTTAAAGAAATAAACATTTTAACTGTTGCAGGACATTACATCTATGAAAATATAATTTATGTGAAAAAGTATTATAATACATTTGTAAAGCAGAGCGATATTCATCGCTTTAACACAAGAAATAAAGATAAACTTGTCGTTCCCAAGTTTAGGCTAGAAAAATCCAGAGCCTCATTTCTGGGGAAAAGCATAGCCTTTTTTAATAAAGTTCCACAGCATATAATTGAACTACCATTGCATAAATTTAAATGTTACATTAAAGAGTCGCTGATGAGCAAAGGATACTATAAAGTAGACGATTATTTGAATGACCGCAATGCATGGTCATGATGTAACACATAACATAATCACTGTTTAATATGATGTATTTTTATACTAAGCAATTGTTGTATTAGTAACGATATGTTTTTTTTTTTTTGTAAATGTCGTTACCTAACTAAGAAACGCTGGCAAGTTTCTTGCGCCCATTCTTCTTGTCAGTTAAAAAAGTCTTGAATGGGTGGTAGGAAAATATTGACGATTCATAAGTACATATTTATTATGTCTAAGTGAATAAAGAATATTTTTATCTTTTATCTTTATCTAGATAATAATTTTCAGTACTTATTGCCTAGGATTAAGTTGTTCATGAAGTTAAATCGTTTATAAAATAGGTACGCTAAAGCTTCCCTAGAGTAAAATGTTGAGTAGGTAGAGCTAGATGAGTCGACATTACTTAGTATAGCATGAGCACAGAATAATACTAGCAGTATTCCATCATCCATCATATATGAGGGGGAAAATATGTATCTCTCTCTCTCTCGGTATGGTCTTCTCGGTATGACCTGGAAGCATCTCGGTATGCGCTTCATACTAATACTTTATACGGAAAGATATACAATCATGAGTCATGATAACTTGCGTTCTGACCTTTTATATGAAAATAGGATACTGTCAGGTAGTATTTATTCTGTAGCATGAGTGAGTATGAGCGATTAGGCGCGGTTGGGCGATCGACATAATGCCAGTTACTTGCATTGTCATTTATAGCTACATCAACTGAAAAATCATACTTAAATACTACCTGCTTCCTGATCAATGTAGTGTTATAAAAGTTTAATAGTTAGCCTATTAGGTACTATTAGTCGTGTGATTACCTGCTTTATATAATCACTTGACTACTTACCTAATGTTTTTTTATTATTATGAAAATTCTTTATGGCATGTAGTTCATATTAAAAACAAGCCAAATTCATATAAAAAATCAGATTCGATATCACTTTTCTCAAGTCAGATCAAATTACTGTTAAGGGTGAATTACACGAGGCAAGCTAATGCATACAACTTGCAGTACATTGTTTATGTGAGTTTAAAGTAACATAGCAGTGTTCAAAACTTCAAACTCACATAGCAAGTATACTACAAATTGTATAATTGCAAAAACTAGCCTCGTGCCTTAACTCTCATATTAATCGTTATGGGTCGAGAACTCGAGATCCCGTTATGGGAAAATTTGGGTGATAAATATAAGCGTTCACTCTTAACTCTAATGTCATTAAAGCAAATTAGCGCGCAAAGACCCGGCCACACCTGCGTCTGCGTACTTTATCAATTAGCGCACTAAATAATGGCATTACACGCAGGTGAAGCCCCAGCATTAGGCAGTCCAAACACCTTTGTATTAATCAATATAGTAATAATAGTTCTTTTAAAAAGGACAACAATAATAAATGTACTGTGTATACTATGTAATGTGTATACAAAGGCATTTTTCTGTTAACAACATTCGTCTGAAGACCAGGATTTGAAAAAAAAAGTACCTTATTTTCATTATAGAACACTTCAATAGGATTATGAACTTAAGAACGTAAGTACTAATGTTTTCTTGTATCTATTATTTGTCTATATAGGTACAAGAAAACATTGGTACTTACTTACATGTAAGTAGGTATAAGGTTTTTATCGATATTTTTTTTGCAGAGCTTGTTTTTCATATAAGTAACTGCTGTCAAATCAATCAAACATTGAGTAGGATTTTCCCAACTACAAAACTCGAGCCATCTTCCTAGTAATTCGCTAAGTACATCGTTAGAAATTGTATAATGAATCTTTGTGTTAGCAACAGGGGGGCTACCGGCAAAAAAATATAGATATGAGGATGGGCTTTATTTGAAGTCTATATTATGTCAATATAATATAAGCAAATGAAGCCCATGCTCATATCCATATTTAAACTGGCAGCCTCCCTATCTTAACGATCTATAACCATTTAACCAAGCAACATAAATATTTTTTTCTAAAAAATTAAACCGCCTTTAATCAAAAACTGCCAACAAAAACTCACTTCCCAAAAAAACATAAAATCAAAAATTAATTAAGTAAATCATTTCATTCAAAGGACGAAAGGGCGGGACTTTATCTAATTAATCTTGGAACTTACTGATCTGATTGAAGTCGGTGCCGAGCCAATACCTACCTATTATTACTTATGTATTTCACACCGCTCCGCGCATGAGATCTTGTGTATTATTGTTTCACTAAATAAGTATTTCGTTCTTGTAACTTTCGGCTTGACACCGACTTCAATCAGATCAGTGAGTTCCAAGATTAATTAGATAAAGTCCCGCCCTTTCGTCCTTTGAGTGGAATGATTCAACCGCCTCTGTGCTTTAGCGGTTCACACCACCGATTTCAGACCCAGAGGTCCCGGGTTCGATTCCCAGTGGGGGTGCATATTGTATTCGGTTTGGTTGGTGGTAGGACTTGTTCTTAGTCCGCCTGGCTAGCTACCACCATCTTATCAAGTCTGACGCCATAACAATGATGTTTTCAGCATTATTGTGTTCCGGCAGTTAGAGATAAGATAGCCAGTTCCTCAGTGACAGAGGGAGTCCGGGAGTAGTGCGCTTCCACCTTCAGCCTTATCAATACATAGTATTATATTATCTGTGTCAATACTTAGTGCTACCCGATCAAAAAACTGTTACAATGTCATTAGAATACGAAAGCAAATTACTCACCTTAGCCAAGGTGCGTAATCTACTTTTCTTTCCACTACCAATCTAGTTACATGCCGTGTTAAAATATAACTAGGTACTCAAAATAAAAACTCAAGTTAATGAAAACAAAGTTAAATTTTAAAACTTTTCTTGCTAATTATGAGGCACCTATCAAAGTTGGCACAGAATGGACCAAAATGCGCGCTATTTGTTTTTTATTTTCAGCCAGTATCTTTTTGATCTACTATACATTTTATATCAGTAAACCTCTGTGGTAAATTCATATCTAAATCACTACATAGTATAAAACAAAGTCGCTTTCTCTTTCCCTATGTCCCTTTGTATGCTTAAATCTTTGAAACTACGCAACGGATTTTGATGCGTTTTTTTTTAATAGATAGAGTGATTCAAGAGGAAGGTTTATATGTACTTTTTATCCCGATATTCCCACGGGAACGGGAACAACGCGGGTGAAACCGCGGGCGGCCGCTAGTAATAAATAAAGTACAGTAAAAAACTGTGCAACAATGACATTTCATAAAACATGGTTTTAAGCAAAAAATACGTCCTTTGTGATTGGCTTTGAAGTGATTAATGATAACATTCTACGTAGTTGAAAGAAAAATAATTTTCTTTGACTGGACGATTAAGTTCGGCACTTTTACGGCCCAAAACCTTTAAAATTATTCCAACTACATTTCTACTTCTACCCACGGCGATACAGACATGCCAGGCAGAAATGGATTTTTCATCTCTCATATTCTGAAAGTAACTCATATCTTGCCTAAAATGCGGGTTGAAAGTGGTATGTAGCGGCCCTAGGGCCGTTATGAAATTTAAAAAAGGAATAGGAGGGGTTATGTCAAAATCTGTAATAGCATCTACACACGTTCCGATCCGACAGCCGATTTGGTCTGCTCCCAGACCAAATCTACGCTACACTTGTTCCGATTTGGTCAAGGAGCAGACCGAATCGGAGGTCGGATAGGAACGTGTGTAGAGTCTTTAAGTTTCTCTTTGGACGTTTATTTTCCATAGGTATGCAGGCAAAGGCACAGAAGCCTATACAGCCATGTTTTGCTATTATATAAAATAATTAATATCGTAGAATTATTATTTTAAATCAAAAACATTATTTTTAAAAAAAAATGCGTTTTTAGAAACAGATTAAACCAAATAAGTTATTTGTAACATAAAAAATCAGGCTATTAATTTCATGGAATTGCATAGAGTACGGGTCAAACACCAAACAAGACTGTATGGACTTAGTTTCCCTTGCCTTCCCTAAAACAGAGAAAATGAACAAAAAAGTTATAATCTTTCGAAAATTCCGCGGCCATAGGAAAAATATTTTTTAGATTATTTCTGTTTATTTTTACTTTCCTCATATTCAAAATGAAAAGTAGAGTGTTTACTTCGGGCGTATTGACCCATTTAACAGTCTCGAACTATCGGCGCCCTCGATTCGTTCGTGCGCCAAAACACTCGACTGTTAAGGGTGCCATACAGCCCTTGCTAAACAATCTACTATTGCGCAACTGTTATAGTAGACTAGTCTTCTGCCCGCGGCTACACCCGCGTGGACTACACGACGGACGTTGGCATCGCGGGAATGTGATATTTTTCAAAGATAAAAAGTAGCCTATGTCACTCTCCAAATCAGAAAAATCACGTTGATCTGTTGCTCAGTTTTAACGTTAAAGACGGACAAACCGACGAACAGACTTTCGCATTAATTATAATATTAGTATGGATAGAGATTATGAACATAATTACTATTACGAGTGGTTGTGGTGCTGCGGCTGGCGGGCGTCATGTCAGGCAGGCAGGACGGAAACAGTACAAAACATTTTATGGGCAGTTATTAATAATGAACCAGTTCCTAAGCTATGCTAATAATAACTTACCTGCGCAATCAAATATGCACATCTCAATTTAGATATTTTAATAAAAGCCGTAGCAACTGGGTAGATATTTGACTTTGTTGAAATGTAAGTAGATACTTAATTATGACATTCAGAAATATAACATTATTGAATAACAAATGTGAAAAAAGAAATTCAATCTGTATTATAACAAGCGAATTTTATTATGGTGACTCTAGCTATCGCTTTCTGAAACGAAATTTTCTATGGCGAGAGTATGGCGCTATAGAAATGTGACGTCACGTTTCTATAGCGCTCTCCTTGTCTATTAGAAAGTTTGACGCTGTATATCGCTGAAACTATGCAATATATTTGAAAATAAATATCTATGTTGTGTTGCTACTAATTAAATGAACATTTTAGATGCTAAGTTAGTATTTTTGTGGGTTAGGTTAGGTTAGTTTGGTGATCAGTTAATTACAACCCAAAAAAAAACAGTCAAATACCCAACAAGCAAATAAGCTCTTCAGTGTATTATTACCAAAATTAATTTTTACTTTACAAGTACCTACACAAGATAATATTATTAAATAAAATGTATAGGTAGTTATAAAGGTCGTTCAAAAGGTTTTCTGAGGACAAGAAAAACTTTGATTACCTGCCTCACTCATATAGTTAAATTCAATTGGTAATTAATTTTATTGTAGTTATAATACTGTTTTATGTCACGCGTGCAAAATTGAATCCTGAGCAAATGAGGGACTCCAAATTTAGCTCTCGAGCGTAGCGAGTGTTACGAGTAAATTCCCTCGCGTCGCCCTGGAATTAAAACGGATCTTAGGTCCAATATTTAATAAAGTAAATATTGGACCGTTTCTGAGGGTTGTTCCGTAGGTAGGTATAACAAATTTCTTGGTATGGGTACGGCAGTGGCAGTAGTGTGTTTATTTCAGATCAGGGGTTTATTTTTAATCTACTGTGTCAAAAAAGAGTACAAAATTAATTAATTATTTTTATCTATGTTTTTAATAACAAGTTACAAAAATATGCCAAACAAATTCTAGTAATGTCATGTCCTCACAAGTCAATATCTGGATTTGATCTGGATATTTTTATGGTTTACGTATTTTTTCACGCTGATATTTTTTTACTTATGTGAAACTGGACTGAAGCTGAATAATGATACTTTTACCAAATACCGGATAATTAATTCACGATGAAATTTGAAGGAAAATCGACAAAACGTTAGTTCACACCTTGCGTTACATTACATGTATTACATTTAGGTACTATGCGATTATTATAAGAATAGGACTGTCAAACGGCATTTTTGATCTTTGTTCCTTTTCTTGCACATCCTACACCCTGAAGTGGAAGCGAAACGCAAACAAATATGGCCGTTTTGACAGTCCTATTCTTATAATAATCGCATAGTACACATTTATTACATTCATCAACATTTAACTCTTTTGTACCGACACAAACGCGCGTTCGATTGCCGCGCGGCTGCACTGCGATTGCATCGCTACGTGGACGTTTTGCCCAAAAGAAGGAGTGTATTGTGTTTAGGGTTAGTGTGGATGTACCCACAAAGTACCTTTGTATATAGATGTACCTATGTATGTGAGTTTCTTTATTCACCATAATTTTTGAATGCCTAAAACGGATTTTAATATATGAATGTGGCGCGATAATAAAATTAAATGAACTTTTTCTTCTTATATAGCAATATGGGTATCAAATGAAAAACCTCGACAAGTATGTACTTTTTATTTCAAAAGAATATAATTAGTAAACATAATCACTAAAATGAATAAAATAAAACTAAAAACACGACTGCTAATATCGAACTAAAACATAAAAAATAGGCTCTGATTGCAGTCGGGGGAACCTTTTTTAAGTATTCCACAGCACGGTACATGAGAGCCTGTTTTTTATTTAATTTTTAGTTCGATTTTAGCAGTCATGTTTTTGATGCGACTATATTGATCCTGCACCGCATTAGCATAGATGCTGTATAGCAACAAAAATGTAAAAGAACCGATAGATCTATTTACTTATCGTTAACATCCAACAATTTACATTACTTACATCATTACCCGCGAACGTTAATTCACAAATTGACCCGGATAATAACTATCGTTATTTATAATAATCATCTATGCGCATTGTATTATTCATACTTTCCATGCAGTATTTTTTTAATTCAAGACTGTATCAACCAGTTTAAAATACCCTTTAGCTTATAGAACTTCGTGGTAAACGTTCATGAATATTGCTTACCATCGTCAGCCATTTTAATGTCCCTACTGCTGGAGACAAGCTTTCCTCATGGATGGAGATAGAAAATGGGCCATGATCCATGCCGCAAGCCCGATTCCGATTTCGATTCCTGAAAATAGGGTATTTTAAATTATAGATTACTTGCAAACCTTAAGTACTTACTCAAAATTTGAAAAAAAATTACAGTATATTTTACAGTCTTTTATCTTGTGCTTCCAGCCGTTATATTTTTCATTACTGATACTTTACTGTATCAAATAAAATTCCCAACATCCATCTCATACTTAATAATTCAAATATCATATTACTTGTATAGGACAGGCGTACCGGTTTTGGCCACTTTAAGGTTTTTTTACTTTTAACCGCTTAGTGCTTAATGATCTTAAGCATTTTAGAGAAAATTTATAATGTAGAGTTATAGATAATTTATCGACCTTTAAGGGTATACAATCTACAAAGTAAAAAAAAACAATAGTTTTTTTTATTTAGAACAAATTCTGCGAAGGGGGCCAAATACAACGTTTGCATTGGTTTTGGCCACTTTCATAAAATTACTATATTTATAAGTTGAGTTTATGCTCAATATAGTACCTATTTCAATCACAGCTAGCTCCTTACTACAATTTTATAAGTATACCTTTATCACTTGATTAAAAGAAAATTAGCGGATTGAGTCTAGTGTAGGCTAGTGCCTACACTAGCCTCAATCCGCTAATTTTCTAGTACGTTAGCTAACAAAAGTGAGTTGTGAGTCTTTTAAAATAAATGAACTTTATGATAGGTTGGAAAATTTCTACTAATGCCAAAGTGGCCAAAGGTGGCACAATGCTAAAATTTCTAGCCCCACTTTTGGCCACTTATTGTTTCCCAACTTTTTGTAAGAACAGTGAAAAAACAACACTTAATCCATCTAGAAGAAACATATTCCAATATGATATAAAATATTAAATAACCATAAAATAGTTTTATTGTAGAAAAAAAATGATTTTACAAAACCTTTACCCTTAACATTTTGCTTAAGAATTTTACAAAATGCTAACATTGAAACATAACACGTGTTTATTTCTAAAATATCGTACTACATAAGTAAAAAAAGCTAAGTGCTGTAATTATTAACTAAAAGTCCAATCTTTTATTCGCCATTAATAAATATAAGCAATAATTATTTAATTCCTATTTATATAACTTTAAAGTGAAAAGTGACCACAACCGGTACAGTGGCCAAAACCGGTACGCCTGCCCTACTTGGTTTTAGTTAATGAAAAACGTATGAAAATAATTGTCTTTGAATAGCCGAGGGATTCCGGTCGTCATATTTTTTTTATTATTTCATTTTTAATTGAATTTTAAGTGATTTTCGATTCGCGGGGCGCTTACGAGTTTACATTTCACTGCTGGCTGCCGCTGGGTCCGCGCGAAGTGTACCGAGCGCGGCCGAGCAAGCGTTAGCGTGCCTATTTCGGTCGGGAATCTTCGCCTGAACGTCAGTTCAGTCAGTTTGTAAGCCTTACGAAGCACGGATGAGCTCGGATTGATTATTTCGAGATCCTCCGTCCAATTTTTTGCCACCCATTCCCGTGACTGACTGCAGGTTGAGCGCCCTAACCACTGCGCCACGGGCTCGTAAATAAATGAATGTCGCTGATGGAAGTTTATATATTCCAGACTTGGTTCCCGTGAGGTTCAACCTGTGGGTGATGCTGTTCACGAGCTGCTGGGTGGTGTACATGCTGCGAGTCAACATGAGCCTCAACCTCATAGCCATGGTACCGCAGACGAAGAACAACTCCTCGTAAGTTTTTAATCAGTAAGAATCAAGTTATAATAGATTCTGTGGCAAACCACTAGTGGTAGATTAGACGTGGATTAGACCCCTCATTTCTAAATCGACAGATTTTCTACTCGTCATAGTCCACCAGCACGGGTAGCATGACGAACCCGAGAAAGATTTTGTCTACATCGAAACGTCAAAAATGACATTTCATCGTAGACAAACCTATTGTTCGGATTTCAATTATAGACTTTCGAGGTAGACAAAACTCTTCTCGGGTTTGTCATGCTACGCGTGCTGGTTAGCCAAGCCTGACGCCATAACAAACATGTTTTCAGCGTTGTTGTATTCCGTAAAATATGAAATACTGCCGAAGGTCAAATAAAAATCATGGCGCATTTATTCTGTACACTATTGTACTTATTAATATGACAATATTCATAAATCATACACCAAGAAACCACAAGTGGGATCATTTTGTAACCGATTGCGAATAAACGTCTCGAGAAGTATTTACTGTCCGATATTTATTGTTGGCATTATTAGTTTCATGCAAGTAGATTTTTATTTATGGAATAATTCCTCCTAGTTGGAAGTAAAAACACTTAAAACGTATATGTTCACGTTACTGGTTTGCCAAAAAAGCCAAATAGATGTTCCCGTTACTGGTTTGCCAAAAAAGACATTTATACGAATTTATGCGAGCGTAAATATACACATTTAAATAAAAAAAAATCGGATGTTTCTTACTAAAGTACAACATCGACTCGACTGAAATGTATGGAACAGAAGATTTTTTTTCGCTTATCCGTGGTTGTCCCCATAGTAAAAGTTGAACGTATTGATAGACACTATGGGCGTTTGTGCACTACCACTGAATTTTACCGATCCGGAAAAAAACGGATGCTTGTATTTAATTAATTACTAATATAAATGATTAATTATTAAAATACAAGCATCCGTTTTTTTCCGGATCGGTAAAATTCAGTGTAGTGCACAAACGCCCTATCAGCCTCTAAAATCTTTGTACCTATACTAATTAAAATTTTGTGGTATATCATCCCTACACATTAATAAAACAAAATCGCTTCTCGCCGTCGTCTGTACGCTTAGATATTTCAAACAACGCATAAGAATTTAATGCTTTGTAGGTAGGTAAGTGAAACGCAAAATCCGAAACTTCGGTAGCCCCGCCCCTTCCACTTGATTCTGTCATGACTGGAGAGTGAAAGGGACATGTAAAACGAAGTTTCAGATTTTGCGTTTCAGGACCGGTACTCGGAAACACAAAATCCGAAACTTTGGTAGCCCCACCCCTTTCAGTTGATTCTGTGATGACGTATAGGTTCTCAGAGGCGGTGGTGGCGGCTCTGTGGTCTAGTGGTACAAACTGCCAGTTTCAAACTCAGAGGTTAGATTCCCAGTGGGGGAAGGGAAACAACTATTGCATTCGGTTTGAATGGATGTTAAAGTTCTAAGGACTTGTTCTAAGTCCGCCTGGCTATACTCTTGAATTCAGGAGATGAAAAATTACGAGATGCTCACCATACAATGACAACTTTTCCAAATTTTCCATTTCTACTTTTCTATCCTTTGTGTAGATAGACACGCAGTCGTAAGTAGTGTTCCTTTTAGTTTTTATGAATATGTGCTACAAACAATAGGTAGGTAATTACAGCAAAAAGTTAAAATTGAAGACGGTTCAAGGTTTTCCAACCAATCTTTGAAGATGGTAAATTGTAAACAAAAGTTAAAAAAAATACACATGCTACATTCGACGACGATGTTTTGGCAGTTATTGTGCTGTCGAGTCTAAATGACTTTACCCTAGCCGCACCCGGGCCACCGACCACAATACAAACACAAAACGCCGCCACTGTTCTTGTAGTTTTCTTACATTTTATATGAACTCGCGGCACACGGTGACGCCAGTGGTCGCCACATACTACAAATGATCGAAACTAACTTTTTGAAGAAAGTAGCGGCCACCCACCGAAAGCGGGTTTTACCCGTGGCCCCACCACTATGACCCACAGGGTGGGTCTATATAGGTAATTTTTATTTTTATTGGGTCTACGGGGAATTCAAACAAGACTGACTTTACCCGTGGTCCCACTGTTGTCATGTTTGGAAAAGTATGAATAATAATAATATTTTCACTTCTCATGCTCGTAAAGTTCGTGTTTATGTTGGGTATAGGCGGCATAAAATCGCTTTTTATGCTCTAGTGCATAAAGTAAAATCTTCGTCTAAGTCTCAGACTTTAAGACAAAGGTCGTCAGGTAAACAGTCACACACGCAATTAAACTTCGTTAAATAAACTTTATTAATACCTAACGTATTTCATTCTGTTTCTTAAATTTTGTACATAATCCATGTTAAATTATTAAATTAATAAAACTAGGCAAAATTAATGAGTTTTCTAAGGAATAAGTATTTCAAAAGTATTATGGACTACGATCTATGCTAAAGTCACTGTGCTGCCAATGCCCGTATAAAAAAAAATAAAAAGAAAGTCTTCCCGCCAATATGGCGAAGTCTTCATTTTTTCTTTTTTGCAATATTGTTATTTATTTTCCTCACACTCGAAGTGAAAAGCAGAGTGTATAACTCGTACATAAAACCCATTTTACCCTCGAATTGACTAATCCACCCTCGCCTACGGCTCGGATGGATATATACGTCTCGGGTAAAATGGTACCTTTTATGCACTTGTTGTACAATCTACTATTTTTATATAAGTAAGTAAGTATATTTTAATTTGTGTTTATGTAATATTTTACTTACGACCTTACACTAATTAATTAATTTGGTATTTCTTTTCTTTGGGGTATAAAGAAGAACCTATATTTTGTTTAATAAAATAAGTTTTTATATTTTTGTTTTTATTTAATTTTATGTTAAGTGGGGCATTGCGGTGGAACTGCAGTCATAAAAGCATAAAAAATGCATATTTGGTATATGCCTAGTGCAGTGGGTGTACGGGGAAAGAAATTACCTGAGGCAATTACCCGTGTACCCACGGAAACTGACACATTGAAATGCATGATATAAAACTCTATTGCAGTGGGTCTACGGGGAAAAAAAATTAACCGTAGACCCACCAGTGGGGCTAAATGGTGGGGCCACGGTTAATACGTGACCGACAGTGTCTAACTACCGGCCACAAGTGTCTACTACCGGCCACAAGTGTGTACTACCGGCCACAAGTGTCTGACGCGCGCTTCAGCTACCTTTGTACCCACTTCTAGGTTCAAGTGGCGACGCTTCTGGCTGTCGCATGTGGCTCGTGTGCGACGACGCTTAATCTTTTTATCATTATCAGCCTTTTAAGGTACCCACTGCTGGGGCCCTTTTTTTGTATTAAGAGGAGAATGCGATCTTTAGGCTTACCAAACGGCATGTTGGACTCGGTCACACCCCTAGGTGTGACCGAGGAACATGCCCTAGCATGTTCCTCGCCGCGCCCAGCCCTCCCACCAAGCCTAATAGACCCACTGCTGGGGCCTCAGTTATGTATTAAACTTTAATACAAAACTAAATGCTATGATAGTGGTTATGAAAGAAGGGATGTCATTTCACTAATTATTGTATTTTGCATTACATTTCTTCACTTTCTGATTTATTAAATATTTTTCCTTTTTGTTGTCTAGGTCGCGTTCACAATGCAAGCCACGAGATCAATTGTCAAATGCAACACTTCATCACGTCGACATAGCTGACGTCAGGGAGGCACCAAGACAGGTAACATTGTTTTTGGCAAAATACAGAATATATCAATATTTTTTACTATAAGTACCTGTCTACGTGTTACGTGTACGGGATCGCCCATGTCAAGGTATCTAGCGGTACCTTTACAAAATTAATCGCAAAACAAGTGGTAGTTCCAGAGGTTCAAATAAAGAAAATATGTATTTAAAAGGTTTTTTGTACTTAACTTTGGCATTGCAACTCTTTTCGGGTAGGTACAGCTAGTCTTCTATACAAATAAAAACCAATGTTTTTAGTTTGTCATCTATGTGTTCCGTAACCATTGACCGAATTGTGATGAAACTTTGGTAGGTTCTGGAGAAGTCCGAGAGGATAAACCGACTGGATAAAAAAGAAAAAAAGACCTTATTAAAATGATACCATGATACATTACATGGCATTGCTGCAATGCTTTCCGGATTAAACTTGTATTGTTGTATATATACAGTCAGGGACAAATTCGGTGAACCACTTCTTACTTCTTTTCGTGTGGCTGGTGCCTCGCAATTCACGCGCAGACCCTTTTACTATTTGATTATGTATTCAACTAGGGTAGAACAATGCATAAGCGATTAGGGATAGAGACAGCAAGTGAACGGTGAGACGTCAGCCACACCAAAAGAAGTAAGAGGTGGTTTATCGAATTTGCCCCTTGTTGTACGTGAATGTGTCTCATAATGTAGGAAATGTAATAAACACCTAACAGACAAACTAAATAGACTGAACTAAGGTGTCCGAAATTCCCGTAGTTATGGAAAACGAAAACTAAACGGTTCGTGGTTATCTTTATATATATATTTCTTCTGTGCGTGTGTATGTAACTGAACTCCTCCTAAACGGCTAGACCGATTTTAATGAATTATTTTGTGTGTCTTCAGGTGGATTTGTGAATGGTTTAGATTTACAATTGAACCCGTTAGGTGGCGTGCTATCGATAAGGCGGTACGAACTTCGCCGGATCAGCTAGTGTACGATATAATTTAATCCACATAATAATATTTTTTCATTTTCTTGAGGAATCACGGTCAATTCGATTAGGTAGGTATTGTTAAAAAAAAATCAAAAAAGTTACTTATAGGATTGTAGAGAAATCGAACAAAAATATAAAACCGAAATTGTCAAGTTTGTTGTACGATTTATATAAATATTCGTGGTTTCACTCGCGTGATTCACGGTCTCTCTGTGTGAAAAATTTCATCCAAATCCGTTCAGCATTTCTCAGGTTTTGAGCTTAACAACAATATAAAATTGAGATTTTAAATCAATATATAACCTGAGCAATTTGTTTTTATTTATATATGTAAGTAAGTACTTCGATTAAATTTTTAGGTGCCTGGCGGTGGCTCATTCGAATGGTCATCAGATGAGCAGGCGCTCATCCTAGGGTCCTACTTCTGGTGCTATCCCGTGACGTCACTGGTGGGGGGCATGGCCGCAGAGAGGTGGGGGCCGCGTTACGTGGTCCTCTTCAGCTCTATAGCGAGTGCCATTCTGACGATGCTGTCGCCGGTAGCGTCACGAATGAGCCACGTTGCCTTAGTGGTGGTTAGATTCTTCCTTGGATTCGCCGGGGTAAGTTTACTAATCTTTTTCAAAGTTTACTAATCTTGTTCAAAGTTTACTAATCTTTTTCAGGGTCAATTTCTTTCAATATCCTCTCTTAAACTGACGTGATTCTTACGATGTTTTATTCTAAATGATCAGATCATACATCCGTAACTGTGTCTTCTAGCCTTTTATCTTAAGTTTTTCTTAAAATTCTCTTACAAAACATTGCCAATATCAGTGTTTCACTTGTGCTGTGTGAAATATTGTCAAATGTAAATAGGAGAATAGATTTAATAAAATTTTAAACCTAAATACAAAGTCGAAATCTCATTAAAGTTTTTTTTACAGGGTTTCATTTATCCAGCACTGCACGTTCTCGTAGCAAGATGGGCTCCTCCAGCAGAAAAGGGTAAATTCGTCAGCGCTATGATGGGGGGAACACTAGGAACTGTGGTCACGTGGTCTTTGACTGGGCCATTAATGGAGAAATTCGGATGGGCCTCGGCTTTCTACGTGCCTGGGGCTTTAACATTCGTGTGGTGTGTTTTCTGGTGGTATCTGGTTGCAGACACACCTACAGATCATCCCAGAATATCAGACGCCGAAAGAAAATATATCTTAGAAGCACTCGGCGACAAGGTCAAGAAATCAAAGGTAATGTCTACAAAAAACCAGTTCTGAGCAACTGGTGCGATTTTTAACATGCGAACGCAAATTTGCTATTAACTATTGTAAACTGTACATACATGATCATTATAATCCAATAGAAACTAGGTGTGATCTTGTTTTAAGCGCTTATAGGGTTCTGTAGCCGAATGAAAGGTTTTTCCCGTTCCCGTAAGAATATCGGGATAAAATATAGCCTATGTCACTCGGGAAGAATGTAGCTTATGGTGAAAGATTTTTCTAAATCGGTTCAGTAGTTTCGGAGCCTATTCGATGCAAAATATTAGTATAGACTATTAGGACTACACAGTTGAGGTAGATACTTTGAACCGCTTTACGGTATTTGCACAATAATAATGATAATGATAATAATGATGAGGGGGGCTGACCATACATGGAACTGAAACAAAAATTTTTTCGTCAAACCTATCCGAGTGGGTTTCTATAGATAGGTTTTAAAAATGCCATTAAGGTTTCTTATACCATTTTTTCTCAAAGTAAAATCGTTTGAAAGATAGACACTTCCAAAGTGGTTAAGTGTCCCCCCCCCTCCCTCTGTAACTTATTTAATAAGAAAGTGAAATATCTATAAAAATATATCATGTAAATCTTAATAAACGCTTTAAGCGAAAATTGGCGTAAACATATAGTAGTGTTGGAGATATATAGTTAACAGTTTTTGAGATAAGTACTTACAACACTTTTTATGAAAAGCGAAAATTTAATTTTGTCATTCATACAAACGTTATGAAAAACAAAGTTCTTTTTTTCTGGCGAAAAATTATAATGGGTACGTTAAGTGGGTACGGAACATTTCATGGACGAGTACGACTCGCAATTAAGGCGATGATTCCCGAAAATAGTATTTTAAATTATGGATTACTCTCAAACCACAAGTACTCAAAATTTGGAAAAAATAAATGTTAACTATTTTACAGTCTTTTATTGAGTGCTTGCGGCCGTTATATTTTATCAAATAAAATTCCAAACATCCGTCTAATAATAATTCAAATATCATATTACTTAAAGTATACTTGGTTTTAGTTAATGAAAAACATATGAAAATAATTGTCTTTGAATAGCCGAGGGATTCCGACCATCATATTTTTTTAAATTATTTAATTTTTTAATTGAATTTTAAGTCATTTTCGATTCGTGAGGCGCTCGCGAGTTCACAGTTGTCGGCTGCCGCTGGATCCGTGCGAAGTGTATCGAGCGCGGTCGAGCAAGCGTTAGCGTGCCTATTTCGGTCAGGAATCCTCGCCTTAACAGATTTTTTTTTTTTACTTTATATATGTATTTTAATTGTTTCAGGGTCTACCGCCATTTAGAAGCATCGTCACTTCATTCCCATTTCTAGCTATGGTGGTTCTTCACTATGGAAATCTCTGGGGCTTATATTTCATAATGACTGTTGGACCAAAATTTGTATCAAGCGTGTTGGGCTTTGAATTATCAGCAGCCGGGGTTGTATCGGCTTTGCCCTATCTCGCAAGGCTGTTTCTGGCTACCATCTTTGGTGCTATTGGAGATTGCATACTCGCTAAGCGTTTTATGACTACCACAACGATCAGAAAATTCTTCTGTCTTTTCTCGCACATAATACCTGGGATTTTATTGGTAGCTCTGGTGTACGCTGGTTGCTCAACTGCCTTGTCGGTGGCACTGATCACTATGTCTATGGGATTCAACGGGGCTGCCACTCTGACGAACCTACAGAACCATCAAGATCTAGCCCCCAACTATGCCGGTACTTTGTACGGAATGGCTAACTTCGTGGGAAGTACAGCAGGTTTCTTTACACCCATGATCACAGCGTATTTCACGAGAACTGGAGTAAGTTACACCGTGCCTACTATCTTTTATTCTAAATTTTTATGTTTATTCTAAAATCGTATAATGCATCCGACTAAAGATGTTTTAAGTAATGGTGTTTGTTAATTTATGACAAAAATAACCATTGAATTCGCCATAGCTTGAATATCAGAATCTTTGATTACCTACTTGAAGTTGAACGTAAAACACATAATTACTGTAGGTCAACATACTCTTTTGGTAAAGTCCTGATGAGTTTTTACTTATCTAGCTAGCAAAAAATATAACTTTAATGGTCTAATAGTATTGCATAAGTGTTCGTGTCTAGTGTCTAATGTGTTCTATTTCATCATTTATTTCAGAATAACTTCGAACAATGGCGACCTGTCTTTTTCGTTGGAGCATCAGTGTACGTCGTCTCTGCAGTTTTCTTCATTTTGTTTGGTACCGGTAACATACAACCATGGAATTTCGAAATAGATGAAACTGAAGTTAAAGATGACAAAGAAAAAAATGGAGACCTCAAAGAAATGAACGGATCACCTGAAAGAAAGGGTGATGCGAAAGATGTAAAGGAAACATCTTTGAATGTCGTGAACTAGATAATATTTCAGACCTTGATCAAACTTGTATTGACGTTGCAGTCTTACTCAAAATATTATAAGAAACTGCGATACGTTTTCACGGTCCTATAGTTATATATAATATTTAAATCATATACTGTAAACTATTATAGGTAGCTAGAAATGTATGGCAAATATTGTACTTACTGGTTTAGTCGCCTAATTGATTGATGGCAATGTGATAAGTTTGACATGTCAGTGAGATTTTAGATAGTTAATTGAAATCATGACTAATTATGTTGTTTGTCTTTGAATTTATATATTTTGGAGTTACAAATTGAATATTTGTTCAAGGTTGGAGATTTTTCTCAGGGTTTACCTATTATAACACATGAAAGAAACAGGCTGTCTATACTTATTGACTTTGAAGTCACTCTTATTTATTTTTAAACATACAAGCTTGTTGTAATAAATGAATATGAATACATGAATGATTTCTATGCGAACATACCACTCTTATTCGTATTATTCTTGTATGCGTACATACGTCCAAATATTGTCCATAATCTAATTGATATCAGAAGAATTTTTAATTTGAATTACTAATATTTAACTTGTCTTCTTTTTACAGTAGCTTAAGGTGTCTGCTTACCACTTAATATAAGTTACTGAAAATATAACGTGACGTAAACACAATACGCTAGTAACCTATTCTTGTGGAAAAATCAATCACCTTCGCGATTGATCATTGTATGTTTACTCAGTACCTACCTGTTTGTGGCTCAAACATAATAAGTATTTCAATAATTATTGTCGTTTGTATACATTACTCGTATCTCTCTATCGAGATTGGCCTCATAACACTATAATAAATTATCTTCAAGTTTATAACTTTCTAAAACAATAAATTAAAAATCGTGTTCCTCTTCCATATATTTGGCTAATGAGAATGACGCATCAACACCAGTTGTTATTAATGCCGATTTAAATGTAATCAATGAGTTTTGTATAGTTTTAAGGCAAAGCTTTTGAAATGACAAAATATGATATAATAGGGTTATTTTTAAACAACTGACTGTTCGTGAAATTCTTAAGTTTTTGCAACATTGTTTTTTTTTCACAAATTTATCAATTTATTGTCTTTGGGATTTACAGATTTGTCTGTTGGAATTTTTAGTTTATACTGAAAATGTTTGTAAGCAGTATTAAATGTAAATAGACTTGATATGTGTCTTAAATATGTACCTATGTTGTGTGATGTATTTATTCGTGATTTTAGTAAGTATGTATAGATAGATTAGATTGACAAATATCGAAAAAAACATACCTACTTATACTTAAAAAAATATAGGTAGACTGATAAATTATTAATTAGGATGAAACTGATATTAAAATAATCAAAGGTCTACTTGCAACAACAGTTTTTTTTAAAGCTGTTCAAAATATTACCATATTATTCGATTACGATATAAACACAAACATGTTTTAAGTTAATTTTATTTAAGTAGTTAAATACCGTTGGTGCAAGTCATCCTTAAAATTCTCATGTTTTAATGGTTCTCATTTACTTAGATGTTTAATTATTTATAATCACTTAAGGTTGACATCTCTGTTCTCCTAATATTGTGGCTTTTGTAGAAAAGATAATACGTCATAATATATTTCTAAAAATTCACTGTACTTAATAATTATTTTTTATTCGACCCTTTAACCCTTTTAGGGCAGAGGAAATTAGAGATGTTACGAAAATAAAATTTTAGTTTCTTTGTAGATTTTTTATGAATGTTATGATTTTTTTTAAACAACAAAATATTGAGAAATATATGGAAGATTAATTAAAATTATTAATAATTAAGATGGGGATCAAGGGTACCGTGTACGAAAAAGATGAGAAAAAAGAAAGTTTATCTTGGTGGCAACTATTTTGCCTTTACCTTATAAAGGGTTAAGGTCAAATTAACTATGTGGAAGACCAAACATAGAAGTAAAACTAACGAAAAACTCAAAGTACTATTCCTAAAAAATCCTGTCTGTATTTTCATGTTTCTGTTGCTATTAATTCTAAATTGTTTTACTTAAGTTACACCTTTTTCATTGTATTGTTAAAATGAAAGAATTAAGTACTTACCTATGTAAGAAATTTATGTCTACATTCAATCACAGAAAATAGGTTTTTAATTTTATTATGACGTTACGTAGGTATTTATTTTAATTTAGTGATTATTATTTATCATAAATTTATTGGGCAATAATCAAAGAGCTCATGGTTTAATATTTTTATTCGGATTTATGTGAAATAGCTAAAAATAAATTTAAAAAAAAATTAAATAATATGGAGTTTTATTGAAAATACTGTCTTTTTTTACACGACTACCCAAGGAGTGTAATGTGTTTAGTTTGTTTTAATTCTAATACTCTCATTATGCTGTTCTATTACTGTTTACTAATTGTAAAGCGATAAAAATTGCGTTTAGGTTCAACATGTAAAGGTTCCTACACACAGTCCCGGCGGCAGTGACACCCGGCTTTTGCCGAGCGGCTCTCCCTTGTGCACAAGTAAACACTTTCATCGTCAAAAAGGAAGCCTACTTTAAAGATATTATTTTTTCCTTTTTGTGTAGATTGTACCCGTATCTCAAAAACTACTGAACCGATTTCGATGAAACTTGTACTATTCCCTAAGTTGGAATACACATTGTTTTAAATCAAAAAGAATCATCTCAATATGGCTTTTAATTTTCGAGAAATTCGTGGACAAACATACATATACATACACTTACGAAATTTAGTATACGTGCTTGTAAGCATATCCGATTCCAACAATATCACATACATAATAATAGGTCAAACTGATAACCTCCTTCTTTCTTGAAGTCGGTTGAAAACAAGAAAACCATAAATTACTCAGGTTTGGTATGCATTAAAATAAAATGTGAAAGTTGGAAATAGTATTATAAAACTGGAAAAACTATAGGTACTGATAACTGATAAAGATATCATGATTTAGATACCACAGTTTAAATTTTAAGGGCTACTTTGATACTCAAAATAATTTGAAATACTAATGCCTCCAGAAAAAAAAACCGCGTAGGTAGATACACTTGACGTTGCAAGTGTTCAGATATTTTTGGTTAGTTGTGTGTTGTACAGAAATTATTGACAAGCATTTGGTCAGATATTAATGAAGAAATGAATTTTTAGATTTTATTGGTAACTTGTAGCGTATCGATCATAATGACATTTTAATTTGTTCAGAAGTATTTGGTCACCTTGTCTGCTACAATATATCTGATGGCGACTGTACGGTGGGGAGCCTGGCGGGCGGCTCGAATACCCGCCGGCATACCGACGAGACGGCAGTGCCGGCGGCGGCTCGGCCGCCGTTATTGCCGCCGGCATTGCGTGTATTAGCCATTTGGCTTATTATGATATAGACAGGTATACATACATACATCGCGGTGGTCATGCATCATGACTTATTTTACAAAAGATTTCATAAATATTTTTAGTCATGTTCAAAATCAGGATCAGAGTCATAGTAAGTAAACAAGCTTTTCGAAAATCTACAGACGACTTCAATGATTATTGGGAAATATTTAACTCCATACATTTCTTTAAGGTGGGAATAATGATTTTCTTTGGATATTTTTTAACATACATTGTCCGTTATAACATCAGTGTACATATAGTTGAAATGGTGCAAATAGCTAAAAAGGAAAATACAAAACTTTACAACTTCACATACATCAAAAGAACGCATTCCTCAAGATTTTCGGTATGTCTTTGAGATTTCTTCCTTTATAACTTTCATTAAAATTTTATTGTTAGGAAAAAAGGTTATTAGGTCTTCACTGGAGTCAACCGTTGCTCATCCGAATTTCGTTTTTCGGTGGTTTGTTTACATACATTCGTTTTCAACTTTGTTCAAAAGAACTTACAAATTCCTTTCAGAGTTCAAAATTTAATATGATGAATTGGGATGATTTAAAAATGGCAGAGTTATTTTCTGCTTATCATATTGGATATTGTATATGTTTTCCCATATTTCACAACCTTGGAGACAGGTATTATCTTGCTCGTTTTACGGTGATTCTAATCATTTCAACGTGAACTAGAAAAAAATACTTGTTTGAGATTTTTGACCGGAATACGTATTTGCTATTATAGATATATATAAAACCCTAATGATAACAAAATCGGGGGATACAGTTTGGCATTGGCATTACAATTTTAGAAGCTATCTCTACATTCAAAATTCAATTAGATCACTGGATAGCTAAAGGATCTAATAATTAATTACCATAAGCGAATAACTTAAGTATTGAAGATGTTTGATTGATTAAAGATAATGTTAATATTTTATATTAAAATATAACCCGTTACGTAAACGTTTTCATGTAAAGGGTTTTTCATTAAGAGCGCTCGAACTTTGAAATGGAATAAAACAACCAGTTTAAGTGATATTGCCACAACTTTTATTTTATTTTAAAGAGCATTTAATGACATTATTTATGGAATATAATTTCAGCCAAATGACCACCGCGATTCCGTTGAAGGTGGTGTATGCTGGTGGACAATTTTTGAGGACATTTTCGCATAAATGGGGCTCAATCTCATGAATAATTCGAGTTATGTTGGCCTTCAGGGCATCAATTGTCTGAGATCTCAGCATAAACGAGAGTTTATGTATATTTCGAGATTTCACGTAGTCCCACAGAAAATAATCGAGCAGTGTTAGATCACACGATCTAGGTCGCCAGTTGATGTCACCACCACGCGAGATAACGAAGCCCTCAAACTTCTCATCCAATAAATTTAATGTTTCCCGTGCAGTATGACAAGTGGCTGGCGCCGTCCTGTTGGAACCACAATGTTCTATGGTGAAATGTCATGAATAAATATGTATTCCCGCCAAATTTGACAGCTATTGCTTTTCCAAGATGGCCAGAGAAAAAAATCTTTCCGTGTTCTGTGATGGCCGCTATCAACTTTCAAAGATCGAGCGTCCATATTGAAGAACCCTTTACAACACATGGCCGTGTCCATGATACAGCCACACCCATTTGTTTTTGCTTATGTATATAAAACTTGAATGCTGAGGTATTCTATTCCGTCGCCTCACATCCTGTCGACTTAGAAATTGTGTGAGTGTTTGACCGTAAAATAGTGTACCTACTTGTGAGAAAAAACATTTTAAGGAAATCAGCACGAATTCATAAAAAAGTAAGTAATTTAAAAAATCAAACCAACTTCAAGTAGAAGTACCTACCTTTGAATTCTTTTTTTATTTTATTTCTTTGTGTACATTGTACCATATACATATGAGATACCCATATCTTAAAAACTACAGAACTGATTTTAATTAAACTTGGACTGCTCCCTAAGTTGGAATAGGTACACCCCTGTTGTAAATGAAAAAGAATCATCTCGACATGACTTTCAGTTTTCGAGAAATTCGTGGACAAACATCCAGTTATGTACATACGTGGTTGCTGGAAGCCTAAATTATCCTCAAATATTATCCAATTCCAACAATATCACATACGAGTACATACAGGTCAAACTGATAATCTCCTTCTTTTTGGAACAGAAACAGATAAAGGTGTGCGTCACCCCTGCAAAAAGTTGTGCTTTAGAGAAGTAGGACTATTCCTTTGTGCGCATTAGGTCACTTTCGCAATTCGCCACATGAGATGTTTGCCACTTTATCGAAAAGCCACATTAGCTTTATGACACTTTCCGAATTGGGCATAATATCTCGTAGCCACATGATACATTTGTCACATTATGAGTTTGGCAAATTAGTATTTGGACACACACGCACTTATATCTACTTACCTAACTACTAGCCTTTCGCCCGCGGCTTCGCCCGCGTGTACCTACTACACGACGTTATCCCGCGCGGAATTTGATACCGCGATGACCCGTTACTATAGTTGCCTTTAAGAGCTTTTGCTTTGTTGCCTTAACAAAAAAAATCGGCCAAGTGCGAGTTGGACTCGCCCATGAAGGGTTCCGTACCTACTTACCGTACCAAGTGCCTATACCTAGCTAAAATACCACATCATTTTTCGTCAGCAAAAAATAACTTTGTTTTCCATAGTGTTTGTATGAACAACAAACTTACATTTGGGGTTTTTGAAAATGTGTTATATCTCAAAAACTACTTTCTATATCTTGTTCAAACCAATTTTCGTTGAAAGTTTCTATTAAGATCTACAACATGTATTTTTTCTAGATTTTACACTTTCTTATTTTAAAAGTTAGAGGGGTGGGGGGGGGGGGGGGACACAGATTTTACCACTTTGGAGGTGTATATCTTTTGAAATATTGACTTTGATAAAAAATTATAAAAGAAACCTAAATATATTTTTTAAATACCTATCTAAAGACACCCCACACTAAAATGTTTTATGAAATATTTATTTTTCAGTTTCAGTTCCATGTATGGAGAGCCCCCTTTAACTTTTTTATTTTTTTTTATTATTCTATAAAAATTCTAAAGCGGTTTACAGAATATATCTATCTACTAAATTTTAAGTCAGTATTCATAATAGTTTTAGAATAAAGTGGCTGTGACATACGGACGGACGGACGGACAGACAGACAGACAGACAGACAGACAGACAGACATGACGAATCTATAAGGGTTCCGTTTTTTTGCCATTTGGCTACGGAACCCTAAAAATGGAGCTGCAATTGTGTACAGGTACCCGCTTCGGACTCGAGGTTGCTGGACCCACTGATGCGGTTTTTAGGGTTCCGTAGCCGAATGGCAAAAAACGGAACCCTTATAGATTCGTCATGTCTGTCTGTCTGTCTGTCTGTCTGTCCGTCCGTCCGTATGTCACAGCCACTTTATTCCAAAACTATAAAAACTACACAGTTGATACTTGGTAGGTAGATGTATTCCGTGAACCGCTTTACGATTTTAATACAAAAATAAAAAATAAAAACAAATTAAGGTGGGCTCCCCATACATAGAACTGAAACTGAAAAATATTTTTTTAATCAAATATACTCGTGTGGGGTGTCTATAGATAGGTCTTTGAAAATAACGTGGAGGTTTCTCAAATCATTTTTTCTCAAACTCAATATTTTGAAAGATAGAGCCTTCCAAAGTGGTAACGTGTGTGTCGTCCCCCCCCCTCTAACTTTTGAAATAAAAGAGTGAAAAATCTAGAAAAAATATATGCTGTTGATTTTAATAAAAACTTTCAACGAAAATTGGTTTGAACGATACATAGTGAGTACTTTTTGAGATATAACACATTTTCAAAAACCGCAAATGTAACTTTGTCATTCATACAAACACTATAAAAAAAAAGTTATATTTTGCTGACAAAAAATTATGTTGGAATTTTGGCAAGGTATAGGCAATCGGTACGTTTAGTGTGTACGGAACCCTTCATGGGCGAGTCCAACTCGCACTTGGCCTATTTTTTTATTTTATTGTTAAACAAAAGTAGGTCTTAAAAGGCAACTATAGTAACGGGTCATCGCGGTATCAAATTCCGCGCGGGATAACGTCGTGTAGTAGGTACACGCGGGCGAAGCCGCGGGCGAATGGCTAGTAGTTAGGTAAGTAGATATAAGTGCGTGTGTGTCCAAATACTAATTTGCCAAACTCATAATGTGACAAATGTATCATGTGGCTACGAGATATTATGCCCTATTCGGAAAGTGTCATAAAGCTAATGTGGCTTTTCGATAAAGTGGCAAACATCTCATGTGACGAATTGCGAAAGTGACCAAATGCGCACAAAGGGGACTATTTAGTGTGTCTGTGAGCAATTTGTTTACTAATAGCAAAATTTGTGTGAATTGTAGGCTGCACCTCCATGAAACCGGGTCGTATACAAATCGTCTTGTGTGCAAAGTCGGACGGTTTCTACCCGGCGCCGGCAAAAATCCGGGCCGTGTTAAAACCGTCTCGTGGGCGTGCGCCCTTATGGGTGATTTTTAAACAGGATGGGACCTACGTGGGTGGTGGGCACTGCCGGGCTCATGTCAGGAGTTCTCAACTGTCTCACCCCTGCATCAGCTTATTACAGTTTCTGGGCTGTGTTTGCGGTCCGCATTATAAAAGGTTTTTGTGCTGTAAGTATAAGACGACGAACCCGTTGACATTGATACTGATTTCTCGATCTCCCGAACCAGGGACCGTACTCTGAAACGGAAATCCGAAACTTCGGTTAGCCCCGCCCCTTTCACTCGATTATGTCATGACTGGAGTGTGAGAGGGACGGGTATAACAAATTTTCAGGTTTTGCGTTTCAGATTAGACCCTCAGGGGCCGTGGGTTCGATTCCCACCCGGGAAAAATATTTATGAGATGCGAATTTGTGTTTGTTTCGTGTCCAGACCCAAACGCAACAGGATTGTAGAGGAGGTCATCCCCGACACTTTAGCTCTTCACGGCACCTATACCCGGCGATCTATACGGCATTTTTTAGCTTTGTCTGCAGTGGACACGTTTCATTTCCTTATCGTAAACAAAAGTACTTAGTACAAAGTTTTCAACTTTTAGTTAAAAACGATAACAAGTTAAGTAACCTTCTATTTATCTTACTTGGTAATTGGCTTTATTTTCGTTAAGATTTGAATTTATGAAAACTTAGCTGTAAAGTTTACTAAAAATTCGAAAAATAAAATAAAATAATAAAAATTACGTTGGTGGTTATTAAGACTCTGTGCCCTGTCAGGCCTGATAAGTTAGAACAAACTTACGTATGCTAATGACGGACTTTATCATAACTAATTGAAAAGTTTTTTACTTTTTTGTGGTGATAATACAGTTAAAACAATGTAGGTAATTGAAAAGTTTCTTATTTTTTTTGGTGATATCATAGTAACAGTTATTTACGCTATATCATATTGTAAGTTTTTTTTAAGGCGCTACTCGGAAAAATATGGACTTTTTGATTTAAAACTATAGGACGGTTATAGTTGTTACAAATCTGGTAATAAGATATATATTTCTTCATACCTTTATCTAGAATCGTATAGTTTCAAAAACACGATTTTATGATTTTGCCTCGACACTTTTTCTTTTCGAAAAGACCTCTAAAAATACGAAAAGTGAAGATTATTCTTAAATGGGGTTACTTACACTATTGGAAATTGGTTTAATTAGTGGACACCAATAATATTGAGGATCGTATAGAAGCATTTTTTTAAAAATCGCTGTAGTTTTTTTAATACGAAGTGATTTTGTGTTTTTTTTGCCTAATCTGCAAAATCGGTCTCGCTCCCGCGCGCGTCGTTTTCTCTTTGCTATCTCGCTTCAGCACATTTTTTTCGAGTATCGCCTTAACACGAATGTCAAAAGTATAGGAAATACGGAAAACGTATTTCCTATACATAACGTTTTTTCACGATTCTTTATCGTATGAAAAAATCACAATTTCGAGATCACGATACGTCACTGACGTAGGGTATTCGGCGAACGAAAGTTGTTAGAATGAAAGAAATAAAGTAATAAAAAGTTTAATGTTACTTACCTATATCAGTAAATGTGAATAATATTCTTTGAAATAAGCATTTCCGAACGTATTGTAGTTCTGTATTAAACATACGAATAAGTTCTGTCTTTGTACAAATAAATGTTTAGGTAACATAACTAGGTACTTAATTAATAACGAGTTTGAGTATAAAACGAGGTCCTGTTACGGTGGCGTCAATAATAACATCAACTGCAATTTATAGGGCGCCATGCAGCCTAGCATGGTTCAAGTATTGAGGCATTGGGTGCCTCCGATAGAAAGGAATCACTTCATATGGGCATACTGTGGTAAACAATAGCTTTACTTTATTTGTTAAAATTTTATTTGAGAATAACGATACGACTTAAATTTACAAAATTAATATTTATTTATTTAGGCCCGATTTCACCAATGATATTTAAACGCGATTAACGCTAAACGTGTTTAAAACGCATTTCTGTCCCTGTCACATTCAAACAGATGACAGAGGCAGAACTAAGTATTAAACACGTTTAGCGTTAATCACGTTTAAATATCAGTGATGAAAGTCGCCCTTAGTTAACTATAATGTTTCCCTTCCCTTGAATCACAAAAAGATGTACCTATGCTAGTTATTTCATGCAAACTGATTATTTTATTTTTATTTTACTTAATGCATTTATTTTTTTGCATCAAATGTATTATTTAGAATAAGTTACTTACTACCTATATTATATTACTGTAATGTACTTAATGACCTTTGTTTGGGAGACAAATAAATTTTATTTTATTATTTTATTTTTATTAAGTGCAAGTGTAAAATGCAGGGTGATGCAAGTGTGTTATCAATGAAATCAATTTAAGGTTTTAAAGAAATGGGTTTTCTACGCCATATCGAATTCCAATATATCGAATGTCATTTGATCGGTGACAATTAAACGAAAACCCAATATATCGACATGCCATTTGATCGAATGACAAATAATCGATATATCAATAGGTCGTTATGCCAATAGATCAAAAGCTAATTAGATCGATGTTTTATAAGATCGAATTGCAAATAATCAAATGCCTAGATGTCGACACATCGATATGTGTCAACAAGAACATACAGACATAAATAATATACTCTTCTAACTCTAGTTTTCATCTTAGCATTTAATTTATTTAAATAGCTTCTTTTTATTGATTCCCTATAGATTGAGAATGGTTAGCAAGGACAAAAACGTTGCAAATTATTTTATTGTAATTTCGATCTAATGACACTGCGATCAATTGAAAATCGATTTATTGAAATTTCGATTTAATGTAACAGCGATCTATTGAAAATAGATTTATTGAAACTTCGATCAAATGGCATGTCGATATATTGGGTTTTCGTTTAATTGTCACCGATCAAATGACATTCGATATATTGGAATTCGATATGGCGTAGAAAACCCCTATAACCATAATATGTTTTAGGTATTACAACAGGGACTTGCTCCACGTTCCTTATTTGTGCAGCAGTGCACTACTATTCCAAATGGCCTGTTGGGTTCTACATAGTGGGAGCACTGCAGGTGGCCTGGTCCATGCTGTGGGTCCTCATCATCACCGACTACCCGAGAAGGCATCCATGTATCTCTAAAACTGAGCTGGACTACCTTATAAATACTATAGGAACGCTGTTTACTATTAAGGTATAAGGAGCACTGAGGTACCGAGTGATTTATTAATATACTGTTAAACAACGTAAACATCCTCAATTATAGTTATATTATCTTTCCTCGGTATGGTTTTAACAAAATTAACCAATTGTTCACGATTTGTAAAAAGAACTCGTAGTAGAAGAAGTGTTATGTAGGTATTTGTCTTGGTTTTACTTGTACTCTAGAACTGAAAGTTATTGATCAAGTACAGTGGAAAAAGTACCTATACTAATTATTCCTTAATTAAGAATTCCCAGAGTATTTTGAGGATAAATTCTAACAACGAAATTAAATAAGGGTGTATGTTAGTGAATTGATAGATATTATTTTTACAATCGAACAATTGCCTCAGAATGGCCAACTAAGTACATTATTATAGTGTCAACCATCCTCTTGCATAAACATGAGCTTTCTCCTATGGTGGCAATGTTCTTGGTAGCATCCTGCTAACGTGTTGATGAACTGTGTTTACTGACCTGAATACAAGGTGTTCAATAGAGGTATGACTATGTCCTTACGTAAAATTACAAAGTTGAACATAAACTACATGCCAGGAGTATTAAATATAAATTTATTTAATCGGTTTTACATTAAGCGGGGCTTTTTTTGTATTTTGTAAAAAAAATATGATTATTTTACTCTTTGCTCTGTTCTAAATACCTCTTGCAGGCCAGCACGAAGAAATTCCAATTTGGAATAAGCTGGACCTTTGTTAATAACCAATACCTTTGTTCATAACTTTACCTTTTAGGTACAGCATGTAGAAGATATGTAGAAAGATTTTTTTCCAGCTAACAAACGCACAAACTCCATGGCGAGCGATTCTGAGGTCTGTGCCTTTTTGGGCACTATGCACTTTGAACTTTGGGTACTCGTGGATGATCATATCACTGTGCATCTATGGCCCTTTTTACTACTCGAGAATAGCAGATTACAGTATTTACAGTGTAAGTACTTACAAAAAAATATAAGAAAGATTAAAAAACGTAGAATTTAAAAGTTCATCAATGGCAGTTGTGATTTTTGATGTTTTAACTATCTCTAAATCAATGTCTCTAAATCAACATTTCCAGTTCTTACTCGTCGTAATGTATCAAATTAATTATCAGTAAGTACCTACTACCTTGTTACTAATAACTAACTACTAAAGGAAAGATTAAATTTTTTTGTTTGTTTGTAGGTATGTTTGTAATGTATAAACTAAAAAACATCGCACCGATTAAAAAAATATCTTTAACCAAGCTACATTCTTCCTGAGTGACATGGGCTTTATTTTATCCCGACGTTCCTACGGAAACGGGTACCGCGCGGGTAATTAGTAATCAATTAGGTTGCTTTATAGTAATTTTGCATTTTGTATTCAAAATTTTTGTTTTTTGTCTGATGCGTTGATGTCTTTTATTCCTTCAACTGATTGAAATAAAATAAATTGACACTTCTCTTCTTTTTTCAATAAAGGTAAGATTAATGTAAGAAAGAATCGAAGAATATTGTTACTAAAAAAAAGCCGGTCAAGAGCGAGGGTTCCGTACAATCATAAATATAAATAAATTAAACGTGAAAAATTAAATGTTTTCATCGGCGAGGCTATATTCGTCAAAAAAATTGCGATGTAAAATATTGCAGTTTTAGGTCAGCGCCATCTCTTATTTTGTTATGTTATTTTTGTTGACGATTTCTAAAAAAGTTTACTTTAGAGACATCGTTTTATTACAAGCTTTTATTTAACTTACACTGTCTGTATGTATGTCCGTTCGAGTCAAGTCTTCATCTTGCAAACTTAATTTGACCAAGTTCCCAGAGTCTGATTGAGCTGATATTTTGCACACAGGTTTGGTTTAGATGACAATACAATATAAAAGCACAGTTTGCAAAAAAGCTTGTCATAACTAAAATGATTTTTTACAAGAGTATTTTTTACTGTAATCCTTACACAAATTTAAATAAATCACGTAAAATAACTTCAGATTTTTCTCTATGCACGGTTACTGGTATTTTTTACGTTTTTCATCAAAAGAACTATGCGGCAAACTGATGTGACAGACAGACAGACTGAGTGCGACTCAGTCAGTCTCATAAGGGTTCCTTTTTAGGGTTCCGTAGCCGGATGGCAAAAACGGAACCCTTATAAATTAGTCATGTCTGTCTGTCTGTCCGTCCCTCCGTCCGTCCGTCTGTATGTCATTGGCACTTTATTCCGAAACTATATAAGGACTACATAGTTGAAACTTGGCGAGTAGATGTATTCTGTAAACCGCATTACGATTTTTAAACAAAAATAAAAAAATTTAAAGGGTGGCTCCCTATACATAGAACTGAAATTGGTATTTTTTTTCATCAAACCTATTCGATTGGGGTGTCTATAGATAGAGTAGGTACTTAGTCTTTAAAAGTGATATTAAGATTTTTTAAACCATTTTTCTGAAAGTCAATATTTTGAAAGATAGACACTTCTAAAGTTGTAAAACGTGTCTTCCCCCTCTAAGTTTTAAAATATGAAAGCGAAAATCTAGAAAAAATATAATGCTGTAGATAATAAAAACTTTCAACGAAAATTGGTTTGAACGAGATATAGTTAGTTAACATTTTTTTGAGATATAACAATTTATATTTTATATATTAACACATTTTCAAAAACCGCAAATGTAACTCATACAAACACTATGAAAAATAAACAAAGTTATTTTGTGCTACAAAAAATGAAAGTGGTATTTTGGATTAGTGTAGGTAATAATGTAAGATAATGATGTAAAGAAGTGATCAGTGAATGGTAAAGAAATCAGCTAACGATGTGTACCGTATTTTTTGAGACTGATATCGGTAGGTACAATTTGATGATGATGATGTTATGTGTGTCTATGTCTGTTTGTTACTCTCTCTGTCCCGCAAAAAATAACTGAACAACACTAATATAGCTGATACATCGGAATAACACATAGCCTTCTTCAATTTTTTGTGTACCTAATTAATTATCATTCAAATGAATAACTTAGGAGTTAAGTACCGCAAAAAATTACTTGGTTTCTAACAAAAAATGGGGCAGTTAAACTAAGGGTATCGGGATGCCAATTTTAGTGTTCGGTGTTTTAGAAGTGTGCCACATGTTGAAATGGTTGTCATTGGTATTGACCTTAAAACAATAAAAAATAAAAACCTTTGTGTATGTTTTAGCTTGGGTAGCCACCGCTTATTATTTGTCATTTGTTTCGATTTATTTTCGTTTCGTTTAGTTTTAAAGTTAAATGATTAAAGTAGCATTTTTATATAGGTATTTATTAGTTTTGTGTTATCAACGTCTGGTAAGTAGGTATTATATTGTTTTCTTTTTGGGTGCTGTTGGAAGTTTGATTTGTTTTTGTTTTTATATGTAGTAAAATTTCAAGGTCTACAAGTAATTTGATATGATAAGTAAGTACGGACGAATAGTTTAAAAGCGTCATTGGCCCTTTGTGTGCGCGGAGAGCTAAAAAATTAATGCTAATGCTAATGGAACCGTAAATTATTGAGTAGGAATAATAAGTTACATTTTGCTGACGGAAAATGATAGTGGAATTTAGGCTAGGTATAGACAATCGGTAGGTTAGTGGGTACGAAACCCTTTATGGGCGAGTCCAACTCGCGCTTGGCGATTTTTTACCATTTTGGTTCGGAACCCTAATAAAACTGCGTCAGAACAATACATTACCTATTTAATAAACTGATCACATTGATCGTCTTGGACGAGCGTAGGTATGTATTGAGTGTGTTAATTACAGTTTAATTAACATGACGTATTTATTATGATTCTTAAATTAATTTTATGCATTCGCATTGCAACTATGTAAGTACACTACTATTAAAATGAGGAAATATTTGTTTTTTTGTTTGTTTGTAATGGATAAACTCAAAAACATCTGGACCGATTTAAAAAAATCTTTATTCATTAGAAAGCTACATTCTTTCTGACTGGCATAGACTATATTTTATCTCCATGTTCCTACGGGAACGGAAACCGCGCGGGTAATCACTACATAGTATAAAACAAAGTCGCTTTCTCTGTCCCTATGTCCCTTTGTATGCTTAAATCTTTGAAACTACGCAACGGATTTTGATGCGTTTTTTTTTAATAGATAGAGTGATTCAAGAGGAAGGTTTATATGTACTTTTTATCCCGATATTCCCACGGGAACGGGAACCACGCGGGTGAAACCGCGGGCGGCCGCTAGTTAGTAATAAATTAGATTGCTATATTGTAATTTTTCATTTTTATTTTTTGTCTGATGCGTTGATGTCTTTTACTAACTAATAGAAGTAAAATAAATTGAAACTTCTCTTCCTCTATAATAAGATTAATGTAGAATGGAAGAATATAGTTTAAAATAAAACTGCGTCAGAACAATTACATGCATTGTCACATTATCTATTAAATTGATCACATTGATCGTCTTAAACGAGCGTAGGTATTGAGTGTGTTAATTACATGCATTCGCATTGCAATTATGTAAGTACCTATAGGAAAAATCGGCCAAGTGCGAGTTGGACTCGCCCATGAAGGGTTCTGTACACACTTAACGTACCGATTGCCTATACCTTGCCAAAATTCCAACATAATTTTTTGTCAGCAAAATATAACTTTGTTTTTCATAGTGTTTGTATGAATGACAAAGTTACACTTGCGGTTTTTGAAAATGTGTTATATCTCAAAAAAGTACTCACTATGTATCGTTCAAACTAATTTTCGTTGAAAGGTTTTAATAAAATCTACAGCATATATTTTTTTTAGATTTTCCACTCTTTTATTTCAAAAGTTAGAGGGGGGGGGACACACATTTTACCACTTTGGAAGGCTCTATCTTTCAAAATATTGAGTTTGAGAAAAAATTATTTGAGAAACCTCCATGTTATTTTCAAAGACCTATCTAAAGACACCCCACACGAATATATTTGATTAAAAAAATATTTTTCAGTTTCAGTTCTATGTATAGGGAGCCCCCCTTAATTTGTTTTTATTTTTTATTTTTGTATTAAAATCGTAAAGCGGTTTACGGAATACATCTACCTACCAAGTATCAACTGTGTAGTTTTTATAGTTTTGGAATAAAGTGGCTGTGACATACGGACGGACGGACAGACAGACAGACAGACAGACAGACAGACATGACGAATCTATAAGGGTTCCGTTTTTTGCCATTCGGCTACGGAACCCTAAAAATTGTAATAGAAATAAAAATAGAAGCTACACAACGCTGGCATAAATCGTAAAATGTAACAAGTAGGGCAGGAGACCCCTTTGTAGCCACTTTAAGGATTTTTTCCCTTTGAGTACCTATGTACTACACTGCTAAATGGGCTAAATAGTCTTAAATATGTCTTGAATTAAAGAGAATACATCTACCTTTAAAGGTACACCTTTCAAATTAAAAACAAAAAATATTTTTTTGGATATAAAGGGTTTTTCATTAAGAGCGCTCGAACTTTGAAATGGAATAAAACAACCTGCTGAAGTGATATTCCCACAATATTTAATTATTTTATTTCAAAGAACATTTGATGACATTATGTATGGAATATAATTTCAGCTAAATGGTCACCGCAATTCCGCTGAAGGTGGTTTATCCTGATGGACCAATTTTGGACGACATTTTCGCATAAATGGGACTCAATCTCATGAATAACGCGAGTTATGTTGGTCTTCAGGGCAGCAATTGTCTGTGGTTTGTCGGCATAGACTCAGGATTTCACGTAGCCCCACAGAAAGTAATCGAGCTGAGTAAGATCACACGATCTCGGTGGCCAGTTGATGTCACCACCACGCGAGATAACGAAGCCCTCAAACTCCTCATCCAATAAATTTATTTTTTTCCGTGCAGTATGGCAAGTGGCGCTGTCCTTTTGCAACCACATGTTCCATGGTGAAATGTCACGAATAAATATGTATTCCCGCCAACTTTGGCAGTTATCACTTTTCCAAGATGGCCGCTATCAACTTTCAAAGTTCGAGCGTCCCTATTGAAAAACCCTTTACATATGACAAAATGTGCGAAAGGTGCCAAATGCTCCGGTTTTGGCCACTTATTGAATGCCGAACTTCTGTGATAGCGAAAAATCAAAACCAAATCCAGGTTAAATCAATATATTTTAATGTGCAAGAAAAAGAAACTATAATCAATTGCCATACAATAATTTAATTGTAAAAAAAACAAAAGTTCATAAGTAATACGTAACTTTCATCCATAACAATTTTTTTTTAAATTTTCATTCAAAAAATCTTAAGAGAGGAAATGGCATTTATCGGAAAATATCCTATCTCATCAAAAACATAAAATATGTGAAGTGAGAGCCAACTTCAATATTAGGAAATATGCCTTGGTTGTTGACTTCAACGACAAAAGATGTGAGATCTAAATGGGTGCCAAGTTTAACGGTCAGTCCTGAATATTTAGTACATAAAATGTTTTATAACAACTTAAAATATAATTTCTTCTTATAACTTAGGATAATATATTGAAGCCTAAGGTCTGACTTGGCTAGTTCTTGTATACAAGTGCATTTTTTTGTTCTTATCAAGGACGTACCCAGGGGGGGGGGTCCAGGGCGTCTGGACCCCCCCCCCCCCGAAATCCATTAATCCGCGGGATGGGCGTGAACGTCACGACGTTATCCCGCGGGAATGTGATATTTTTCCAGAATAAAAAGAAACGTATGTTCCACTCCAGGCTACAAAGTATCTGTGTCCCAAATTTCAGCCAAATCCGTTCAGCCGTTTTGGCATTGAGCCGATTGAGCAACAAACATCTAAACTACCCCCTCTCCCCCCCCCCCCCCCAGAACGGACCCCCCCCCCGACAAAAAATCCTGGGTACGTGCTTGGTTCTTATGTTATAGAAATGATTTGTATTCGATTTTTACCGCGCGCAGACTTATCTGACGAGCACTCTAAAACTCTACTCTTTAAAGTTTGTACTCTTCCATCAACTTTCAACAATATAGTATAGAAAAAAAGGATTTTTCTCTTCTTTTCTATACTGTGGGTGGGTGTATTAACTTGGAGCCATCTATCGTTGACTTTAGTGAACTATTTATGTGCAAAGTGTGCACCTACAGGGAGAACATAGCAACTTTCGCATATTTTGGCTTCTCGTTAGTTCCCATTTGAATGTATGAAGATTGCGCCCCCTGGTGGTCGGTTTATAAGTACTATGCTCCGTTTTGACGTGAAAGAAGGACAAACAAACAAACAAACACACTTTCACATTTATCATTACGACTCCGTAGCTCAGTGGTTAGAGCAGTTGCCCGGAAAGCGAAAGGTCGTGGGTTCGAGTTCCATCGGAGATGGTTGTGACATGATGGTCGATTTTTTCTAAATACTTCATTTTCCATTTTTCAATAATAAAAATCGGATTGTGATTTTTTTTTATCCACGACGGGGTAGCACTTAGCCTTCATCACACCTGATGTTAAGTGGTGATAAGACTGAAGATGGAAGCGCACTACTCCCGGAATCCTCAATCACTGAGGAACTGGCTATCTTATCTCTAACTGCCGGAACACAATAACGCTGAAAACATCATTGTTATGGCGTTAGACTTAGATAAGATGGTGGTAGCTAGCCAGGCGGACTAAGAACAAGTCCTACCACCAACCAAACCGAATACAATATGTACCCCCACTGGGAATCGAACCCGGGACCTCTTGGTCTGAAATCGGTGGTGTGAACCACTAGACCACAGAGGCGGTTAAATGCAAAAAAGTAAAAATTTAAATAACTTTATAATTTATATTAATATTCATAATTAATTTAAGCGAAAGGTCGTGGGTTCGAGTCCCATCGGAGCTGGTTGTGAGATGAGGGTCGATTTTGTCTAAATACTTCATTTTCCATTTTTCAATAATAAAAATTGGATTGTGAATGCAAAAAAGTAAAAATTTCAATAACTTTATAATTTATATTAATATTAATAATTAATAAATAATAATATGGATATCGTGCTAGATAGCGCAAAATTGTAATTAATTTAACGCGAGGACAAAAAAGTGTTCGGGTAATCTGGGGTTCGAACTTGGTTCTCTAGAGTCCTCAATATTGAATGGCCACTACGCCGTCGGCGCTAGCCGAACTTCGAGAAGTATGACGAATTATTGGTATATAACAGAATAAAAACTATTACAAACTTATATTTGTACTTCATCATAAACAAGATCTTATACAGGATAAGTGCATAGGGAACGCAAATATAAGTTTGTCAACGTTTTATTTAAAAAAATACTAGTTTCGGATTTTTTCCTTTGTATTCACCAGATTACCTGTCTGCATGCCAAATTTCAGCTTTCTAGGTTATCTGGAAGTGGGTTAGAGTTTTGATTATAGGTGAGTCAGTGATAAAAATAACGATTTTTGGACGTAAATATCTAAATAGCCGTTTGAGCTGTGTATATAAAATTTGGAGCACATTTTTATCTCGCTAGTCTCAATACATAAGCCAAATTTGACATGTTTCTGTGTAATAGTTTTTGAGTTATGAGGGGGTCAAAAGTGGCTCCAAATGGTTCGTGTTAAGATACACACGGTGCTGCTCGCCAGTTCTGTTTGCTTTTGAACTTGGCTGATACGCTGCCGCGTATCCAGATCACTTAAGGGATTATAAGTAAAACGATAGTTGGTTACCTTAAAACCCTTCTTTTAATTGCCATTGACAAAAATAACTAAAACTTATACTTATAGATATCTTTTATGCTTTTATAGCAAAAAGTTGTCAAAACCGGGTCAGTGGCCCAAACCGGAGCTTCTGCTCTACTAGCTACATAATAGAAAAAGTAGATAGTAGAGTCAGGGTTCATTGCTAATATAGTTTTTCCTATGACGTTACTCAAGTATTAAATAATTTATTTTTTCATTCAGGCATCTGCATTGACGGCATTACCGTTTTTCTTACGTCTTATACTGGGAACTGCAATGATTCAAATAATCTATTGGCACAGATTTAACAAGCAGCTGAGTCACATAAAACATTTTAGAAAATATTTTATTGTGGTTTGTAAGTGAATGCCTTTATTATTTATAAATATTTAGTGACTTACATTTTTGTCCAAATGGTATACTTATACGAACATTCCTGGAATATACCTCCCCATAACCAGAATGTTGTTACATTTAACAACCTGTGAACTTGTACAACTTCAATAATTAAGACAAGTCCTTACCAGTAGGGCTAACATGACGGCAACGAGATAGCACGAGAAGTTTATCGCGCGCCTTCCAACCAATCAGCAGTCACGCGCGCTATCTACGAGCGATCTGATTGGTCGAAAGTAATGCTACAAACTATCTCGTTGCTTTCATGTTAGCCCTACTGGCGTCCGTCACTCGCTCAAGAAACCGAGATAAGTGCCTACCGCTTCGGGTATCTCTCGGGATACCAATGAGCGATTTTCTCAGAGGCCATTTAAAAAAAAAAGCTTCCAATTGCTTCACTAGATGGCGTTGAATAAGTATGTACATGTCTATGGTAAATTAATTACTTTTTAAAAACCCAAAGGAAACTAATAATATATTAAATAAGTACTACTGTGAGGAACGGAAACGAAATAGGTAAATTTAAAGATTTAGGTAAATAAATAACATCTGTCTGACGTTCCGTTTTACGTAAAAAAGTTGCACCAAAGTAAAATTTATAACGTTCCGTTCCTTCTAACTGCATAGGTGGGACAGCGCCATCTAGTGGCTGAGCTTTCAGAAAATCGCCCATTCAATACAATTTACAGCGGGCCGCCCCAGCCCGAGCGCGATAGAATATATGCGATAGAAGGAGATGCAACGTCTAGTTGTAATTAGAGCCGTACAAGCTGAATTCTACTTTATCGTGTTGAAGTTAGAGTTGCTATTTGTTTAAATGGTCGGTTAAAATGTTGTTATAGCCATTTCACCTATTTCCAGAAAGTGATAATTAAAAACTCCAAAACCCCATCAAAATTAAGTCGACCTAATTTGCGGCAGTGCGTCTTGCTGTCTCTATCTTCGTAAAAGTGAACGCAACGCAACAAAATCACGTTGACAGTCAGAAGTGGCTAGAAAAATTTCGTAGTGCGAATGCTAGGTCTATTCCTGGTTTAATAAAATCAAATATGTTTTCAGCACATGTACTTCCCGGTATTATAGTGACAATATGTTGGATGCTGCCCGTTACTCCAGGCCCTATACTCTTGACCATCGCAGTGGCACTCACTGCTGCTGGAACGGACCTCACACTAGATCTGTGCTACGTAAGCTACAATCATTATTTTTATAAATAGTTATACCTTGTTAAAAATTTTTATTTTTATTTTGCCCACTAGTTGCACCTAAAACGTTGTCTATACATACTTATATTCTAACAGATTTTTGTTTGTATGTTTGTAATGGATCAACTCAAAAACTACTTTACCGGTTTTTTTAATTCTATCACCATTCGAGAGCTACATTTTCCCTGAGTGGCGAAAGCTATATTTTTATCGCATTATTCCCACGGGAACGATTATTACACGGGTATTACCGCGGGGAGTTACTATTTAATTATAAATTAGACTTTAGTAATTTAGATAATCTTTCATGAAAAATAAAAAAATTGTATCTAGAAATTGTTTCATAATTTATGTTATGAAATCGTTGTTTCAGGAACTTACGCCGACATTTGTGAATTCCGTAAATACTGTAATAAAAATTGTTGGAAATACAGCGGGGATAATTTTATCATTTTGCGTCGGACAAGTAACTTATAAGTATAAAGTAAGACGGTACTTATAATATCTCTTAATGAAAAGTAATGAGTTACGCCATGAAGTCCTTACGAAAGTATAGTTTACAGCCCGTTCAAGTTTACTAGGTGACTGTAATCGTGCTTATCACACGATAAGATTGATTTTCGTAGTAGGTACAACTGGCAAAGTTAGTCGATGTAATGTCTATTATACTTAAACCGCGTTCAAACCCCAAAAATTTTTTTTACTTGCAAATGTAATCTGCTTGCGTAAGACATCTGCTAAGAACCGCGATAAATCGCCGAAATTTTCTTACAGTAGTAAACCAGGTAGTTTTTTTTCAGTTGCAGGGCTTCCAGGGCCGTAGTCGCCTCAGATAAGCTGAATTACTTTCCCAGTAACAGTTATGTTTAGGTAGTTTTTAGTCAGCAAAAGTCTGATATAACCGCAGCAGGCTGTGAGGTATCCATGAGGAGTCACCACCTCAATCAGAATGCTCGGTCACTTTACTAAATATCAGACATCGGAAAAAAGACCTCAGCCTTACATTAAGTTTGTTTTATTTCAGAATTCTCCTTTAGTTTGGAAGCATATCTGGTGCTTCCATGCCTCGGTGCTATTAATAAGTGGATTGGTATTTATAATATGGGGAGATACTCATGTTCAGCCTTGGAATTCACGAATAGTTCAGTGAGTGAGAAGTAACTTTTTATTTAATTTTTATTCTTAACCCCCAGACTGCTAAAAGAGAGGTGTTATAAGTTTGACGTGTCTGTGTGTCCGTCTTGTAGCATCATAGCTCCTGAACGAAATGGATGGACCGATAATGATGCGGTTTGTATTGTCTGAGACGTTTTAAACTCATCATCTCTTTAATTAGTTAGCTGCTGCAGGGATCTGACACGCATAATGGGCAGTTACTTACAAACATAATTATGCGTGTTAATTAAAAATAATGAAAAGGAAATAAAAAATTTAAGCAATCGTGACACAAAAAAAATCCTCCTCGTTCGGGAAACCAAAAAAAGAGGGTACATAATATGTATAATATGTTTTTTACTAACAGAAAAAGGCATAGACCAGTCATCAGACCTAGACATTCACTAATGTCCAACATAATGGAGGGAGACGAAGAAGAGTAAGTTGTTAAGTGTTAAATCATATTTACGTAGGTATTTGATTTTTGCGAGAAAGACCGAATACATACCCATTCTGTAATTTATAGTTTTAATTATATTGCTGCAATATTGATTTCAGAAACCGGAGTGTAACTTATAGTAAGAGGAGATCTTTCAGTGCAATTTTCAGGTCTTCACAAACAAACATTTAAATTGAACTGTCCCCTAATAATGTAAAAGGTCATAATGTTGTAGGCATCGTCTTGAAAACGATAAGATTATTTTTTATTTAAATTTGTCTTCGACTATACATACATAATGCAACATTCTATGTATGGAAAGGAAACCTTAGCCACTTCTACCGCAGTTTATACAAAAAGTTTATTGTAAAATTAAATTAATTAATTTAATTAATTTAATTTAATTTCAAATTATTAAATACATAAGTATTTACTGGATTTATGCGTGTTTTGACTTTTGATTCACTTTTAAAATACAGTACCTACCCCTAGTGTAAGTTTTTATGTAAAGCAAACGCAAACTAGCGCGATTGCGATCCGAGTAATATGACGATATAATGTATAGGACATCTGTGTTCCTAATCCGAACGTACAGGTTTTGTATGAAAACGCATAAGCGCCTCTAGCGCCGAGTAGCGGAAAATGACCACGAAATTTAAGGCAATCGCTTCGCTGCGCTTCGCGATCGCCTTAAATTTCTAACCTATCGCGTTTTCTACAGGACTTCCGATGCTCGCAGCCGTGTGCAAACTGTCTCGTACTGTCTATTCATAATATCACGTGAAATTATAATTTCACTAGTGGAATTATAATATCACGACTTTGACAAAATCCCTGCGACAGATATAAGAAACTAAGCCAGAGCCTCTAAAATTACTCGAAACCTAAAAATTTGATTAAGGAAGCAGCTCCATTGAATACTTGTAACGTCATTCGTTTACTGCTGAGCTGAGTAATCATTGAATGAATGAGTAAATGATGCTTTACAGTGTCATTAATTGCTATCTTCGGTCTGTATTAGTTATATTAAAACACACCAATTTCAAAATAAGTATCCAATCGCTAAAGCTGAGAATCGATTTCGATTATTGGATAGTTTCAGATCAATTAAAACATCAATTAAAATTCAATTTCATTACCTTATGCTCAACCCTACCCTTAACTAAATGGCGGAATGTGTGAATATGTCATAATACGGAAGTACAGTTATTTTACTTATTAATTCAAGAAAATTAACCCCAAAAGGAATCCTAATAGAATATAGCCGAAATACTTGAAATATTTTTGTTTTATTTTAGGTCCGAAAGACATTGAGACACAATGTTTTTAAATAAAGTACTGTCCATGGGCAATCTCCTTTCTAACCTATCACGTGTTCTACAGGACTTCCGATACAAACTCGCTCGTACCTGTCAACTGCAGCCGTGAGCTTTCTTCAGTCATTCTTCATTTCACTAGATTTTAGTTTAGTGAAATGACATATCACTGAACTTGTTTAGGAAGAAGACGTCGTAAATAAGAATATTCCACATTTTCTGTGATTTCGTGATATCCCTAGGGATTTCGAAAAATCTCTGATTTCCTCATATCCCTGCGACATATACATATACAGGGCGTCCCAAAACTATGCCACATGGAGGGAAAGTCCCTTAAATACTGAAGACAAGTATAAAATTTTACAGAAAGGAGACTTCATTTTTATTTTAAAAAGAAAACGAAGTCCATTCTTTGAATTATGATATGAATAATCACCTGTCTGAACTGGGAATCGAACCAGCTAAATGTAAAAAAAATATTTCTTTAATTTTATTGTACCTATCGAAAGGCTCGCTTATATCTAAGCATTTCTTCTCAGTAACATAGCATCTTAAATAAAAGGAAGACTACGAAATTTAACATTTAATGTTGAATAACAAGTTTGTGCAGCGTTGGATAGACTGTCGTGCTCAAAATTTTAACATTTCAATGTATTAGGTACTAATGAGTGAAGATTGGAGCATACCTAATTTCCATATCTTAAGTGTTTGATGGGTAATTCTCATTACCACGATTCTCATCGTCACATTCGTCGACATTTTTAGGTTTTGCTTTTAAATCTATTTTTAAAAATAATTTATATCGCCTAATAAAGACGAGTGAATTCATATGTAAATCAGTCAAATCGAGAGTATCGTTTAGAAGATATAACGTTTTAAAGTTCTTGATCCCACGAAAGGGACGCGATGATCCACGAAAGTGACTCAGTAGCTGTACAGCTATTATTATTTCACAACTTACTCCTGTTCATGAGACTAAATGTTTGTGAAATAACAATTTCAATCCCATTTTCATAATCAAACGGCAAAAACAGGATATCAACAAAATAACAAATAACCAGCTCGGTCTTAGTAGGTTCAGTCAAGTCAACATTTTGCGAAATAGGAAATACTGAATACACTTTAGTCAATGAAAACTACACAATTTTAGTGAAAAGTTTTTATTATACAGGGCGTCCCAAAAGGGGAAGTACCTTAAATACTGAAGATATAAAAATTTGCTAAAGGAAACTTCATTTTTATTTTTAAAAGAAAACGGACTGCATTCTTTTCAAATAATCGCATGTCTGAACTGGGAATCGAACCAGCGAATGTGAATTTTTTTAATTTTTATCATACTGATCGAAAGGCCCAATTATAAGCATTTATTTATTCTGAGTAACATGGCATCTTAAATAAAAGGGAGACTACGAAATTAAACATTTAATGTTGATTATAAAGTTTGTGCAGCGTTATGGATAGCCTTTTCTGTGACTGTCGTGCTTAAAACAACGGACTTTAACATTTCAATGTATTACTAATAAAAATTAGTAAAGATTGGAGCAATATTTAACCTATTTTCCCTTTCATAAGTGTGTGATAAAGTTATACATATTGTCATAAGTAACACCACCTAGACTGATTCAAAAGGTTTGAATAATTTGGTGCAAAGTTCGTAAAAACATTTGAATGCAGTTCGTATTGTTATTTAAATAAAATTAAAGTCTCTTTTCCATAAAATTTTTAATCTACAGTATTTGGTGTGGTCTATGCCACCATGTGGCATACATAGTCATGGGACGCCCTGAGAACACCATGAGGGCGTCCCACGACTATGCCACATGGTGGAATAGACTGCACTAAATTATGTAGATTTAAATCAATCGAGGTGGTGTTACTTTTCACATTATGTATAACTTATCACACACTTATTATACGGAAATAAGGTATAATACTGCTTCAATCTTCACTCGTTAGTGGTAATACATTGAAATGTTAAAGTCACTTATTTTGAGCACGACAGTCACAGAAAATACTATCCATAATTACGCTGCAAAAACTTGTTATTCAACATTAAATGTTAAATTTCGTTGTCTCCCTTTTATTTAAGTTGCCATGTTACTCAGAATAAATAAATGCTTATAATTGAGCCTTTCGATCGGTATGATAAAAATTAAAAAAATTAAAAAAATTCACATTCGCTGGTTCGATTCCCAGTTCAGACATGCGATTATTTGAAATTCTTTGAATGCAGTCCGTTTTCTTTTAAAAATAAAAATGAAGTTTCCTATAGCAAATTTTTATATCTTCAGTATTTAAGGTACTTCCCCTTTTGGGACGCCCTGTATAATAAAAACTTTTCAATAAAATTGTGTAGTTTTCATTGACTAAAGTGTATTCAGTATTTCCTATTTCGCAAAATGTTGACTTGACTGAACCTAATAACCATGGGCTTCAAATGTCAAATGAAGCCCATATCCATTCCATGTCCATATTTTTTAGCTGGTAGCCCGCCTGATGATGATGTTATAAATGTGAAGAAATAAGTTACCTCCGCTGCCGGTACCGGGATCCTGGATAGCAGGCTGCCGATACTTGCATTTACGACCTAGTTTTGCTTAACAAGAAAAAAACCAAGTTTCTAACCTATCACGTGTTCTACAGGACTTCCGGTTGCCGTCCCAATTTTTTTTGGTACCCGACACGGAAGGCGAGGTGCCGGGGCGGCGGCATACTTCCTTAAAAAAAAATGGCTTTGCCTCCGCTGCCGGTCCTGACATCCACGAAAGCTGCCGGTACTTGCCTATAAATTTTAAAGCGATCGCTTCGCTGTTCCGTCCCAATTTTTTTTGGTAACCGGCATCGTCAGCGGTGCTTCCGTATTAAAAAATCTTTTCTCTGGCTTTCTGGCTGCATAAAATAGAAACCTTTACAAAAAAAAGAATCTGTCAGCTGTCACTATCACGGCACGGCTGTCAGTGACAGTTGAGGTGTCAAAAACAGCAGGAAAACGAAAAGCGTCGCAGAAATTATAAATTTTTCTGCGTTGTTTATGCCTCAATATAGTTGATATTATCACATGATTTGTTAGAATTCATAAAACTAGACTTGATAGAAATTAACAGTGTCTAACACAAAATGCCTAGTATTGTGGAATATTATTCTGAACACAGTGGCTACAGATGCGGCTATTGCAACAGTCCCGATACTAATTTTAGTCATGGTTAGTAGCTCTTGTATCATAATACTATAATTTAACGATCAAAGATGTTACCTATATATTACACCACCCATAAAATAAACCAATGCGTAGATCACTAAAACCAAACATATTTATTTTGTGATTTATGTTCTGTATAAACTAAGTACCTAAACCTACCTACCTATTAAGTAAGTAAACCCTTTTAAACTACTAAACTAAGTAGTAACCTACTTAATACTGTGTATCTTTTCCTTTCCTAGTAAAATATTATGTATATATATATACTAACAGCTTATTTATAAAATGAACTCTTTTCTTCTGAGTTAATGACAAATTGTTTTAGGCATGTGGACACATACAATAACTGTCAAGGACTACCAAGATTTAATTGACCGTGGTTGGAGGAGGTCTGGCAAGTACTGTTACAAACCGACTATGGATGTTACATGTTGTCCTATGTATACTATTAGGTAAGTTTTATATCTAGGAAGGAAGATCTTACAATAGAACAAAGCCTATTAATTATCATTATGTGTTATGAATTAGTATTAAATTAGCTTACCATTATAGTTTGCTTCAATTATATAAAGGCAGGGTTACCATACGTCCGGATTAGTCCGAACATGTCCAGACTTCAAGACTTGTCCGGTCTTTATTTGGGTTTAGATGGAGTATGAGTAATAAAACTTTCATAAGTAATATCAAATCAGTCTTGCATCTTTATTTTTAATTCCCCGCTCATCTAACAAAAAGCTTATCTTAAAACAGCCCCGAGCGAGCATACATGTTACTTTATCACTGTTAGATACTAAGTGGGTACCTAATGTGTGCATTTTGTGACTAAAATGCCCGGACTTTTTTTGAACAGTCAGGCTTTTTGTCAGGACTTTTCAAATTTCTAAATCGTAACCCTATATAAGGGTGTTTATGACTTTACTTGTTTTAGGTGTAGAATGCTTGAATTTAAAGCAACTAAATCTCAAAAGAAGATTTTAAAGCGCTTCAACAAATTCATAGTGAACAATGACAGCAATCATGGACGGAAGATGTCCACTTGCAGCGGTGGTACTGATGAAGAGCATTTAATAGAAGGAAGGGAAGAATTTGTGCAAAGTTCAAGAGTTCATCAGAACATTGATGTGACTAACATTAAAAATGTATTTTCACAAGAAATTGAAAATGAGGACAATGCTGAGCAACCTTTACCTGGTAATCCTGGTATGTACTAATATGGCAAAATCTTTTTAATTTTATGTAGGCCTAAAAAGTATAGAACACTGTTTAGATGAGAATATAGTTTACTAGCGGCCGCCCGTGGTTTGATCCTTCGTGATTCCCGTTTCACGTGGGAATATCGATATCCAATGTGTTATTCCAGCCTATTAGTCCATGGAAATCGTACATTTTGCCTTGCGTTAAATGAGGTAGTTCTGATTTTTTTGTATGTTAGTAGTGATGAGATAGTAATGACAAATCCAAGTTTTCCACCTCGAAAGCCCTCCGGATCATTGTTAAATATTTAAAAATCCAATAAATTTTCAGATTTTTTTTCAGTTTTTGTCAATTTTTACCACCAAGGACCTGTGTTACGGCAAAAAATACTATGCACGCTTTAAAGTAGACTAAATTTGCAATAAAAAAAGAATAATTTGGTTCTTGTAAGTCAAATAGTTTTTAAGATGGGGCTATTTAAAAGTTTGCAAAAATTCAAAAAAAGGAAGTATTACAGTTTTTTTTAGTTTTCGACATTTTGACCTATAGTAGTGGGTTTATGGCAAAAGATAAATTATTAGTTATTAAAGTCCATTAAATTTCCAACAAAATGAGACCAATTATTATAATAATTGGTCTCATTTTGTTGGAAATTTAATTTAATTACATATTATTATAATAATTGGTCTCATTTTGTTGGAAATTTAATGGACTTTAATAACTAATAATTTATCTTTTGCCATAAACCCACTACTATAGGTCAAAATGTCGAAAACTAAAAAAAACTGTAATACTTCCTTTTTTTGAATTTTTGCAAACTTTTAAATAGCCCCATCTTAAAAACTATTTGACTTACAAGAACCAAATTTATCAACTTACACTTGATAGTTCCTGAGACACCGAGACAGCTGTTCAAAGTTATTGAGGTAAGTAAACAATTATGTAATAGAAGGGTTTGCAAAATGAAGTACGCCCTAAAGGAAGGAGGATCTGGAAGGTGGTGGGATCAATTATGTACATTGTATGTATAATTTTGATGGACCAGGCACGTCCTCTGAATCCACAGCACACTTTTTGGGGGCAGCTTGCTGAGATATAATTTCTTCATCGCACTGCTCAGGACGGTCAAAATCGTCCTTTGATGGTGGGTTATCAATCAATGGTTCATCAATGTCATCACACAGACCAACATACCAGACCTGATGGTCTGGTATGTTCTCGCATGATTGGCCAGTGCAGTAGCTGCAAACACCGGAACATTTGAGTTCTGCTTTCCTGCAACCACATCTGCTGGTACAACCTTACATCTTTGGTAGGCTTTCAAGGTGATTAAGGCTTGCGTGTCATTAACAAGGTAGAACGGGAACGTCTCCCAGATCCTTCTTCCTTTAGGGCTTACTACCTTTTGCAAAGCCTTCTATTACATAATTGTTTACTTACCTACCTCAATAACTTTGAACAGCTGTCTCAGGAACTATCAAGTCTCATTTTGTAGGAAATTTAATGGATTTTAATAACTAATTATTTATCTTTTGCCATAAACCCACTACTATGGGTCAAAATGTCGAAAACTAAAAAAACTGTAATACTTCCTTTTTTTGAATTTTTGCCAACTTTTAAATAGCCCCATCTTAAAAACTATTTGACTTACAAGAACCAAATTATTTTCTTTTTATTGAAAATTTAGTCTACTTTAAAGCGTGCATAGTAACTTTTGCCGTAACACAGGTCCGTGGTGGTAAAAATTGACAAAAACTGAAAAAAAACTGAAAATTTACTGGATTTTTAAATATTTAACAATGATCCGGAGGGCTTTCGAGGTGGAAAACTTGGATTTGTCATTACTATCTCATCACTACTAACATATAAAAAAATCAGAACTACCTCATTTAATGCAAGGCAACACCACTTATTTGGTACGATTTCCATGTACTATATAATCTAGATCCATTCAGTAGTTTTGGCGTGAAAGAGTAACAAACAACCATACTTCAATCCATACTCACAAACTTACGCATTTATAATAAAGTAGGATATAGCAAAAACAAAGATACAAAGAAAACAAAAAATAAGATTTTTATACAATATATAATATTTTCTGCTATAGATTTTTATTCAATACATTGAAGACATTTAATATGGAACATTTTGTGATGAAACTGATTCATTAGGAATAAATAAGTTGTACTTTCTGCAAATGAAGTAATATATCTATACATATAATAAAACAGAAACGGACAAAAAGTCTGTACATGAAATATAAAAAAAAAAATATTACTGCTATGTGATGTGTACAGGATATAGACCCCAAAACGATAGATATTAAAATTTTTGTCTGTTTGTCTGTTTGTCTGTTTGTCTGTTTGTATGTTCGCTTTTCACGCAAAAACTACTGGACGGATTTTTACCAAATTTTGTGTAGTAATAGCTTATAACCCGGGTCAACATATAGGGTACCTTTTATTGCGGGATTGCCCTTATTCCTACGGGAAAATACAAAAACAGATTCTTACTAAAATAGATGGCGCCACATGATTATGAAAATACGTTATATTTAATCGCTGTCTCAATTAATAATGAATCATGTTATTTTTTTTTTACCTGCTTCAAAACATAATATAAATTAAAACCCATCCAGGCTCACATAAAATCATAAAAATAATTTCATGTTATTTACGCCATTATATCTACTAAGCAATAGATGGCGCAGGAAGTCAGTAAGATTACGATATACCTCTCACAAAAGAACATTCGAATGATTATATTAATTAGGGAAGCCCCCTCTGTTGCCACTTTAAGATGCTTTTCACTTCTTTCGCATCATAACTACTAAACAATAGATGGCGCGGGAAGTCAGTAAGATTACGATATACCTTTCACAAAAGTACATTCGAATGATTATCTATATTAAGTAGGGTGAAAGCCCCCGCTGTTGCCACTTTAATTTTTTTTTCACTTCTTTCGTCTATGGTCTTAAGTAGGTATCTAAAATTGTCAAGAATGTATCTTATACTTTTCTTTAAATTTTTAAATTTACAATACAAAAAAACTACTTAAAAAATTTAACCGACTCCAAAAAGTATTTGTCAACTGAAAAGGAAAAATATATTATATATTATAATTAAGGTACCTTTTTAAGGTCGGTGCCAGTCAGTTTATTTTTTTAAATTACTATTTATTTCCTAAGTTTTAGTGTATATTGTACAATAACATACCCACGAAAACTACTAAACCGATTTTGATGAATCTTAGACTGTTCCCAAAGTTAGAATAAGGTAAACGGCCCATTACTCGTCAGATTCTGAAAAAAGTTGACTTTGCAGCCCTCCCCTGTAAAAACTAGTTGACTTAGAAAAAAAATAATTTCATGGCGAGGTAAACAATTTATTCGTCTTTTTAGAAAATATTGCATTATTATCGTTGAAACACAGCAAAAAATTAGATATTTAATCAATTAAAAAATGACCCCTATGTACCATTAGTCGACAGATTTGTCCCAATAATCGTCAAAATAGCCTAAAACTCGTCAATTTTAATCACCAATTTGAACTCTATGACTTTAAACTTAAAGTTCATATTTTTTTCCTTTTTTAACCGACTTCAAAAAAAGGAGGAGGTTCCTCCTTCTCAATTCGTCGGAATCTATTTTTTTTCGTTTTTTTGATGTATGCTACTCGATTCGATGCTTGGTATTTCCCTACTCGATGGAATCAGAAATGATGAGATCCGCAGGAGAACTAAAACAACCGACATAGCTCGAAGGATTGCATCGTTGAATTGGCAGTGTGCGGGACACAAAGCGCGGAGAACCGATGGCTGGTGGTGCGAATGGGTTCTCGAATGGCGACCGCGTACCGGACGACGTTCCGTGGGCAGACCCCCTACAAGGTGGACCGACGATGTAGTCAAGGTCGCAGGAAGCCGCTGAATGCGGGCGGCGCTAGACCGATCGTTGTGGAGATCCTTGGGGGAGGCCTATGCCCAGCAGTGGGCGTCGTTCGGCTGAGTATTGAGTATTGACATGATGACTCGATTACTCAAAGACGGCTTGACCGATTTGAATTTGTTTTTTTTTTATTGAAAGGGTGTACTTCCTAGTTGGTCATGTCAGGATCTGATGATGGGATTCTGAAGAAATCAAGGAAACACTTCAAATATTATAGGCACTCCTATAAGGATTTGGGAGTTTTCTTTAGTAACTCATGCATTTGCACTTGGTAAGCACCATTTGGTGAAGTGGAACTGACGATGAAGACCACAGATAGTCATCGAAAATATTAATTAAATACAAAATATTTGACGGGCGCGATACGTACGATTACCTTAATAGTGGTTCATAAGCAATTTTCAGGTATTTGCATCTGGTAGTCATTATCTCACGATGAGGAGCTGTTGATGGAAGGTACAACTCCTCAATGGTGAGGAGTTGGAGGATAATTCTTTAAATATCGTTGAAAGGTAAACATTTATAGTTCTTATCTTTCAGGTAATTTAGGTAAGCTGCTGATGGAAGGTAAAACTCTTTAACGCTTAGGAGTTAAATATATATACTCCCGGACAATCAAATCGGCCCACTGGACTTTTTTCATACAAACATGCTCAGTTTAGCGTCCCGTAGATAGGGAACTATTTGCATCTGTGCGATGATTATTTACGTCAATAAAGAGGCAAAACGCCCAAATAACGAATCACAGTATTAAAAATTTACAAAAAGCGCAGAATTTTCATAAAAATGAAAAACAATAAGTCAAACTTTATGTCCCATATAACGTTATATGGAGCGATAAGTTCGGTTTATTCTTTTTTCTTTTTCGCAAAATTGAAGACAGTTTGAAGATATTTGAAAGTGTGATTCGACAATTGGGCGTTTTGTCTCTTCATTGACGTAAAAGTTATAGCACTGATGCAAATAGTTTCCTATCTTTGAGACGCTAAAGTGAGCATGTTTGTATCAAGAAAGTCCAGTGGGCCGATATGAATGTCCGGGAGTGTATAATAGTATTTGGATATTTCTTCTGACACAAGTAATGCCCTTTTTCTATCCTGTTCTTCGTCAGTGACTTCTTACTCGAGCTGCCAAAGCATCGATCGTCCTTTGAGTGAGATTCTTGAAGATACTTCTCTGGACGTTTCTAAGAACTTTAATGTTGTTCATATAAATGCACAAAGCATCCCTGCCCACTTCCCTGATTTTCTGGCGTCAGGTTTCAAGACTTTCCTTCATCCCAAACTTCCTTCTATCTCATATTCCTTGTCTGGATTCCAATTACTGATCCGAAACGACCATATAAGGTCCTCACATAAGGGGTGGCAGGTTATCTGCGTTCACATATCCCTTTTACTATTCTTAGTCGCTCTCCACAACCACCACCTACCAATAGCGCCGGAAATCTCTTCCTTAAGATATGTCTGTCCCATTCTAAAGTACTTCTTGGTGTCTACTATAGCCCTTCTCTCCGCGTTGACTATTTCGAGTCGTTCGAACAGCTCTTAGACAACTTTAGTCCTTATTACTCTAATACCATAATTATGGGTGATTTTAACACTTGCCTCATTAAAGAAGACACTCGTGCTCAAAAACATCTTTAGAGTTAAATCCTCTAATTTGCACATTTTACCCTCACAGGCAACTCGTCACTTTCCCAACTGCTCTCCTTTCCTTCTTTTTTTTCATTTACAGCGGGTAGCATTTTAGCCTTCTTTACACCTGATGTTAAGTGGTGATAAGGCTGAAGCTGGAAGCGCACTACTCCCGGAATCCCCAATCACTGAGGAACTGGCTATCTTATCTCTAACTGCCGGAACAAAATAATGCTGAAAACATATTTTTTATGGCGTCTGACTTAGATAAGACGGTGGTAGCTAGCCAGGCGGACTAAGAACTAGTCCTACCACCAACCAAACCCAATACAATATGTACCCCTACTGGGATCGAACCCGGGACCTCTTGGTTTGAAATCGGTGGTGTGAACCACTATACCACAGAAGCGGTTAAATCTTGATCTTACAATCGACTCTTCTCCTGTACATGCTGTTACATGGTAAGATTTCTTCAGGTGCCTTTTCCTATCACGACCTGATTTATCTCTCATACCGTATTCGCCCCCCCTAAGTTGAAACCTACTGTGCAGCTTCAGCGTAGCTTTAACCACATTGACCAGGACCAACTACTTGCTGATGGTGCTAAATTGGACTGGTTGGTGGTAGGACTTGTTCTTAGTCTGCCTGGCTGGCTACCACCATCTTATCTAAGTCTGACGCCATAACAATGATGTTTTCAGCATTATTGTGTTCCGGCAGTTAGAGATAAGATAGCCAGTTCCTTAGTTATTGAGGATTCCGGGAGTAGTGCGCTTCTACCTTCAGCCTTATCACCACTTATCATCAGGTGTGATGAAGGCTAAGTGCTACCCCATTGTGAATAAATAAAAAATAAATAAATTGGACTGATCGGCAAATTATATATCTGATTCTGTGGATGAGCAGATTAAAATTTTTAATAAACTTATTATCGAGCTCTACGACGTACACGCTCCTATTAAACCTGTTAAAATTAAGCATCTTCCAGCGCCATGGTTAACTAGTGAGATACGGGCGCTTATGAACAAAAAGAACAGAACAAAAGTATTAAACTTGATCCCTCAGAAGGAAATAAAAAAAAACTTGCTCGAAATCGGTGCAATAATGGTGATAAAGGACGCTCAAAGACGCTACATTCATAAGTCTATCGAAAGTGGAGATCCAGCAAAAGTAAGGAATTTTTTAAAAACTCTTGGTGTTGGCAAAACTCACATCAATGTCTCCAAAAATAACATCGACTTCAACCGACTTATGGCCTACACAGACTAAAACTGGGGTATCCCTTTCGATGCCACGGCATCATTTTAAAGCATAGCAATTTATGTCGTATTTCTATACCGATACGTTTGAATGTCCATTAGTAAAAATTTAAATCCCTTGCCATGCCGTCCCGGTCTGCGTAGGCCTTTAATAGTAATTTCACATCTTCAGTGCCTATCGATGGCACCAAAAAAACTAAAACTTCGGATTATCTTTCTTACCTGCCAACCCATGAATCCTCTTTTTGTTTTAATCTGTAGTTACTCACTTTATATTTATATATATTTATTACATAAACCTTAAATCACAATTAAAATACATCTACAATAATACTTATAATTAACTTAACTAATAAAAACTTAACAATAACATTTTATCTAGGTATTTACATTATGAACTATATTTACATTATTCATTATATGTATAGTATATATTACAATATTTTATGTACATGAAAACACATTAGAATATTAATTAATATGTTTAACGCATAGCATCAATAACGCAGAGCGTAGCTCGGCGCGGTGTACTAGCCGCCGTAAGCAAAGGAATGCAGCTCCTAGTTTTTTATGCAGTTTCTATTGTATAGGAATATCGATCGGCCGCCCCGATCGCCAGTGATAAACTAGCCACGACGCGGGACGCATGTCGCTCGGACCTAAACGCTATTCACTTATGTGCTTACGCGCCGATATTTAAAACGCAAAATATCGTATTATTTCGCCTCCATTTTTACTCCTTCTGTTAGTAGTGACAACAAACAACTTCACTAAAAATCTATTTGCAGATTGTGATGTTAAGAGAACTAGCACGTCTATCAACTCTAGTGCTGTAGGTGCCAAGACCTAATCACTCCTGTTATTACCCATATCTTAAATACATAGATTTCCTCTGGTACTTTTCCTTCAGCTTGAAGAATGCCAATGTTATTCCTCTCCCTAAAAAATCTAAACCTTGTTTTCAGATTTCCTTCCCATTTCAATCCTCTTTCCTTTTCAAAGTCCCTGAAAAACTCATTCATCGACAGCATACTGACCATCTCCATGTACATCATCTCCTTAATCCCTTTCAGTCTGGCTTTCGCAAGGGCCACAGCAACTCCACAGTACTTGTGAAAATTACTGATGTCATACGCCTTGCTATGGAAAATCGTCAGCTTACGGTAATGACATTACTTGATTTCAGTAATGCATTCAACTCGGTTGACTTTGACATTCTCCTTAGCCTTTTACCCTCTCTGAACATATCTCATCTCCAGCTACTATTGATTGGTTTCAAAGTAACCTACTAGGGCGACGGCAGCGTATTCGCACAGGAGATTCTTTCTCCGGGTGGTGTGATATCGTTGCTGGTGTTCCTCAGGGTGGCGTCTTATCTCCACTTCTCTTTTCTATATTTTTAAATTCAATCACACAATCTCTTTCTAGTTCCTTTCACCTTTACGCTGATGATTTACAGATATACTCTCACGCACCGTTGTCTGACCGCTCTCGTGCTATCACTACCATAAACTTAGAACTAGCACTAATAACTTAGGTCTGACCTTAAATCCGTCGAAAACAGTGCATTATCATAGGTATTCCAGTCCTCATTTTATTTCAAGGTTCGATCTTGAACAAATTCCTAAGGTTTCTTTGGACGAAACCGACATCCCTTTCTCAATAACTGTCAGGAACCTCGGTGATATTCTAGACCAATGTTTATCATGGAGACCCAATGTAGAAGGAGTAAGAAAAAAGGTGTTTGCTGCGTATAGTTCGTTGAATCGACTACGCAATTTCTTGCCGACCAGTACCAAAATCACTCTGGCACAGTTCCGTTTATTGTCCATTATTGACTACGCTGATGTCTGCTACACAGATCTGTCTGAGAAGTTACTTGATAAATTAGAGCACCGGCAAAACCTTTGTATCAGGTTTATCTTCATTCTACGTAAATATGACCACGTGTCATCATTCCGTAGTAAACTCAATTGGCTCCCTATTCGCCGGCGCAGGGATTTGCATACTCTTAAACTTCTCTACTCCATACTTTTTCTACCCTCTACCCTTCGTTATCTTAAAAAATGATTTTCTTATCGATCGATAAAGGTGCAACACACTGCATGGATGAGGGTGAGGATCTGTGTAGCAGATATCAGCGTAGTCAATAATGGACCTTATGGACGTAGTCAATAAAACACTGTGACGATATTAGGTGCAGTTTGTCATGCGTGTCCCAATAACCGTCAAATTAGTAGTAATTTTGTCAAGTACTGGGTCAAACAGGGTTTATGAAGAACCAGTAAATGTCACACACAAAATAATTATATCTAACATTAAATCAAGACTTTTTATGGATTATAATCGTTAGAAAAATTACTTAACTATTTTACGAAACAATCACACTTACCACACAGCTAATAGTTTCTTAAAATAAGAGAAGGCAAACTGGACCACTGGGTCACACTTTTAGGCTCTGAATTTTGATTATTTACTAAATAAGGTGTCCTCAACTTTTCAAAAATTCTTTGTCGGTCGCTATTGCAGTTTATAGCTAAGTGTTGTCATTTTAATTGTGCATTAGATTACCATGAATATGTTGCCATAAAACACGTTTAATAATGTGTGGTAGATAAATATTACCAAGCCTTTTTTTAAAAAATGACGAGTATTGGGGCGCTGTCGACATTACCAGCGTTTACCTTACACCTAATTTAAATCAAATAGAATCATCTCGATATGCCTTTAGATTTCGAGAAATTCGTGGACATACATAGTAAAAACATATAACTAAGTATTCATATAAGTACTTACGAAATTTAGTTTTATTTTAGTCAATTAAAAACCTATTTTTTAAACTTAAAATGTGCGAAGGGTGCCGATTTATGTGTTTTTGTCAATCAAATTTTAAAAGATACATCGCGAAATCAATACTTAACTAACTTAGATAAAATAAAAGAAACATCTAATTCGATGTAAACTGAAAAGCGTTTGTTGAATAATATTCCTATGTCATAAAGAATTATTACTATTGTTATTATGACTTAAAAGTCATAGATAAAAAGTATATTATCAAGCAAAAGTTATTAACGAAATGTTTTAAGCTAAGTAAGCACTCGGGGCAGTGGCCAAAACTGAAGTTCTCACCCTATTGATGTAAAATTTATATTTCGCATTTCCACTCGACGCTAGACGTCGCTACAGTAAGTATAGTGCCACAAATATATCTGAACCGGTGACAGTGGTCCTGGAGGAGCCACTAGCAATACAAAATTAACTGTCAAAATGGACTGCCGACAGTCAACAGTATATTTAGTACCAAAAAATAACCACTGTGTGAAATAAGTTTGTCGCAATGTAGACAAAATGTCACCAATGTAGTTTTGAAAAATTTGCTCAAACGCTAAGTGGCCAGTACGTAGTTACCTACACCTACAGTGCTTTTCTGTTCCGGTGACAGTCGTGACAGAGGAGCCACTTGCAATACGAAATGGGCTGTCAAAATGGACTGTCGTATGAAAACTGTTTTAGTTCCTAAGATAATCACCGGAACAGAAAAATTGGCGCACTATACCTACCATTTTTATGTCATTTAACCGGCTCTGGCTACTTAGGCTTTCAGCCGTAGGTACCATCCAATAAAATAAAGGAATATTAAAAATAGTTTTCTATCTAACTTATTTATTCATTTATTTACTAGGAAAGCTTACATAAGTGATGATTGATTAAAACTAAATAATTAAATGGTATATCTTTATATTTTATACCTGTTACTTAAAGAAGAAATGTCTCCATATCAAAATACTAGCCTTCCGCCCGCGACTTCGCCCGCTCGGACTAAACGACGACGTTATCCCACGGGAATGTGATATTTTTCAGGGATAAAAAGTAGCCAAAGGCAGCCATTACATCCAGATCGCGATCACTGATCGTGATCTTGATCGCGATCGAGATTTACTTTGTAGATATTTTGCGATCAAGATCGCGAGCCGTCAATCACCTTCGTACACAGTCAATCTGCATCGCGATCATTGATCATTGATCATTGATCCAGATTGACTGTCTAATGGCTGCCTAAGTATGTCACTTTTCAGCTGCCCAACTATTCCCATTCCAAAAGTCACGTCGATCCGTTGCACCAATTTTGACGTGAAAGACGGACAAACAAACAAACCCACTTTCACATTTATAATATTAGTATGGATACACACAATCTCTTTTTCATTTTATAGTAAAAATATGATTGGCCTGATATTATGCATTACTAAGTAAGAACTTCTGTTTGAATCGTGAAAGCGCGCATATGCGCAAAACGATAATACGCGCTCTAATCGCGCGCGGCAAGAGTGCGCTTCACCACTGGAGCTCCATAGTAGTGGTCGGAGTGGTGGTGCCTCGTGCGATCCAAGAGCACCAAGAGAACAAATTAGATCCATGATCCTCAATCTTAGATCGTGGTTGGCCAATCCAAGATGGATCGTTTGGTGTGGTTCAGTCTTATGAACCTCGCGTAGAATAGATCTATTGCCCGCTAGCAAGCAACGTCGGAGAACGAAGAACGGCTGTTCAAAATAATCGTAATCATTATACACTGTTATGTGTGATACATGCATTTTTGCGTATAAAAACCATATGAAAATATAGATAAGTTATCACAACTTACTGTAAATCGAGATTTGACAGCCTAAACCGACCTAGATAGCGGTTTAAATTTAAATCGGGATCGGTAACAACAAGTAGCTAAAGAGGATTTAAAAGAAAATCGAGATCCAAGTGGCCCTTTTGAGTTATGAAGAAGAGAAGAGAAGTTTGTTTTTTTGTCGCCTCTAAGGGATTGCAGACTTCAGTATTTAATTTGACATACATTTTAGCTTGATACCTCCCACGCATACTTGAGAAAAAGTTTCTTGACAGACGGACAGATCTTTGAATGAGGGCTCAACTATGTTCATGCAGCATATGATAACAACATACCAAGCCATACCCTAGCCTGCGTATTCGATATTCTTAAGACCCTTTTAGTAGAGAATAGGACTTCAAGAAGAGCGTTATGAAATCTGAGCAACAAACACACATAAACTAAACTAACACAAAAGTCACTACACCGCGCGTACGAAGTCGCGGGCAACAGCTAGTATATAATAATATAAATTATTCAGAGATTTAAGGTACTTGTGCATAAATTTTGATTTATTATTTCATTTCAGGTGAAAAATCAGAAAATAATTTTTCAAGTTTAGAGCCTGATCAAACAACATCTAGATCTCTTAAAGGTAAGAGTAAACAGCAAATCACATAGGTAGGACAGAATTTTATTGGAATAATAAGAAAACTATCAGGATTTCTGGTGTATGATAAAGTCATTCAAATCAGTCATTTAATTACGGATACTTCTTGTCTTGTCACTTATTAGGGAGCCGGACTGTTATCGATATGTCATTATTTAATAGTGACCTCCAAAAATATTAGATAAATAGATAAATCAGACATTTATTTGTCACTTCAGACACACACATAGAAAGTATACAGAATCAACACACATTGCAAACATATCATAAATCAACACAGCAATCATGTAAGAATGTGTACTGTAGTGGTGCAAAAGGTCACAGCTCAGCAGTCTATTTGCTCTAGCTAGAGCAAATTGCTGATTTTCAGCCGTCACCATGGATTCGCAAGATTGTAGTACTTATTTACATTGTAGTATTATAATAACACTAGCTTCCGCCCGCGACTTCGTCCGCGTGGACATTCGAGAAAATACTTAGGGGACCAATAACCAGGATAAAAAGTATTCTATGTTTTAATTTCATAAAAATCCGATCAGCCGTTTTTACATGATTAGGCGGGTCCTATCCCTCACCAAGCGAGCAGCCTCGCGCGAGGCAGAATGTTTGCCACATGCGGCGGGCCTCGCACGAGGCTGCTCACTTGGTGAGGGAGGACCCGCCTAATCACGTAAAAACGGCTGATCGGATTTTTTTGAAATTAAAACATAGACTACTTTTTATCCTGGTTATTGGTCCCCTAAGTATTTTCTCGAATGTCCACGCGGACGAAGTCGCGGGCGGAAGCTAGTAAATAATAAGTGTCTGTTTCACAATCTAAAAGTTAGTTCTGAGTAGCTTAGGTACCAAGAACTTGTTAGGTACCAAGAACTTTTAGGGTACTTAAGATGATTTAGGTTTCTATACCCTATTTCCCCCCTGGGTTTGATTTTCGGAAAACTACAAAATGGGTTGCCTATTTGTTTTAAGAAGTAAGCCTACAAAGTTATAAATTGAAATGTCTATTTTACCCCCCGATTTTCCATTCAAAATTTCACCCCTATTTCAACCTTTTAGGGGTTGAATCATGTTCAGCGTGTTAAACATCAAAATAAATGCCATTTTTGCAATCGTCATCCCATAAAACCTCAATAACGACATCCATATCGATTTTTAGGTTCATTTATCCATTTAACCTCTAAGGGGTTGATTTTCGTAAAATACGAAATATGTGTTTGCTTATTTGTTTTACTTTCCGACCATAAGCCTAAATAATAAATTAAATTAAGGACTTTCCAGACACAACATGTCATCCCCCTTTTCACCCCTTCGGGGGTGGAATTGTCAAAAACGCTGACACAGGTAAATATTAATTTTCAATAGCCAGCCTAAATACAAAATTTGAAGATCCTAACTTCAAAACTGACGGACTTTCATACAAACATTCATCTGGAATTTCCAAAAATCCTTTCTTAGTGGATGCCTACACTGTATATCGTATCTATGTGCAAAATTTGAAGTCTCTAGGTTCAGCGGTTTGGGCTGTGCGTTGATATCTCAGTCAGTCAGTCAGTCAGTCAGTCAGTCAGTCAGGACTTTGAATTTTATATATATAGAAAAGTGGGAAAAAAGTTCAATCTGTATAACAAGCAAGTACCTAATGAGCTGCCGTGACTCTAGCTGTCTCTTTCTGAAACGAAATTTTATATGGCGGGAGATGGCGCTACTCACCTGTGATGTCACACCTGAATATATGTAAAATATTTGAAAATTAATATCTGTGTTATATTGCTGATATTTCTAAAAACATTTTAAATAAAATAAATCAGTCCGGTCCCCTAATAATAATAATAAATAATAAATTTTCTTACAATCACACCAACTCTTTTTTTGTAAATACATACACACCTACTTAAATAAAATACATACATTGAACTATGTAGCCAATGACAGAATAGCAAATGGCCACAATATGACAGTTGGAAAAAACTTAAGTATTGAACAGTGTGACAACGTTTTCTGTTCAGGTGACCAAACACGCACCAAACACTAGACCAAACGTATCTTTTTTTAATGTCATTTTGCTGTCAAGTTGTTGTCCAACCATAGCGTTGCTGCCGGCTGAAGGTCTTAGAAGTCAAGGCCGGTTTTTCTACAAAAATAAAAAAATAAAACACATAACGCGCCGCCCCGCCGCTGTCACCGGAACAGAAAATATTGTCGATCTGTAGAACATACCTTAGAACTAGGCCTAGGCGTTTTTGGCGCTAGTAACAGTAAATTTTTTGTTTGAAGTTTAAGGTAAAATATTACTTTCGATTCTGACTGCGCGCAGACTCATATAATTATGCTCTCATCTATCAAATAATGAGCAGTTTTTAGTTGACGGTTCGATGACACTAATATTTAATATTTTAGCTTTTGCTAACTCTCGAGCTTAGCCTGAAAACTGCTCATTGGTTGTCATTATGTTATTTTTTAATTAATGTTACTGATTTAGACCTTCGTTGCTTAGACTTAGGCCCTGACCCTTCTAAACCGCCATGCAAAAAAGCAAAGCAGTTGAGGCTGCAGAGGAAACTACAAAAAATGAAACAAAAAGGTGTTGATGTGACAAATTTAGCAACTCCATGCAAGAACAAGGAAAAGCAAGTGGAAGATTTCATAAATGAATTACCTAAAGACGCGAAGCATAAGTTAGAGGTTTCTGGGAATTTTTATTAACTAACATACATTCTTACATACAGGGTAAATTTTTAATCAGTGCACAAATTTTCAAGATCGACTCAGAATCGGTAAGTGAACAACTTTCTCCTAGAAACATAGGTCGAAATATGACAAAATTTTTTTGACTCTTCATACAAATCGTACTGATCACGTGATCGATTTAGTATGGGGAGTCCTAAAATTTTTGTCGTATTTCGACCCATGTTTCTAGGAGAAAGTTGTTTACTTACCGATTCTGAGTTGATCCTAAAAATTTGTGCACTGGTCAAAAAATTTTCGTGTATACTCACGCTTGTTTCCCATGGACCCCCATTAGGTAGAGATTATGGATCAATCATTTGCTACGATCCTTGCACACATCTTTCGCTTCATTCACATGCATCAATCTTTTCTTAACTAAAGTTTCTATATTACGTACATACTATGCTATGTTTACAATGTACAACACTGACAGTAATGATTTCACATTCAATCTGATCATATTTTTATTAATAAACCATTTTAATTAACATGATCCTAAAGCCTGAGTTCACCAACAGTCGGTTACGTTAACCGTTGGTTAACCGTTAGTTAGTTGGTTGGCTAACCAATCACGTGCTAACCAATCAAGAACCAACCATCCGACGGTTAAACCACGGTTAACGTAACTGACTGTTAGTGAACTCAGACCTAAGTGAATGTTTTCCTGCATTTAAAAAATGATCAATTATTTTTCAAGCTTATTAAAGCTATATTATGGGTTGTCTTTAATTGATCACCAAATTAACCTAACCTAACCCATAAAAATACTAAGTTAGCACTGACATACTGAAATGAACACAAAATGTTGTTGAGTGTTTTTGTCGATCATTTTATTATTTCTCTTAGTGGCTTTGTGTTTGTATTTATTTACAGATAAAGCTAGTTCGCACGAACCCACCGAGCGCCGAATATGTAGCGACTGCTAAAGAGACTCATGAAGTTTATGTCAAATACCAAACTGTGATACATAATGATAAATTAGAAAAATGTACGGAACCCAAGTTTAAAGACTTTTTAGTTCATAGTCCTTTAATTGTGAGTATGTATTTTTTACTATATTCTTTTAAACTTGCAGCCACAAGCCTCACCCAGGCGCGGATATAGGATTTGGTTCAGGGGCGGGCAATCGTAACTTACTTCACGTGATAAAATGATAAATGTAAAAAAAATTGTAGGTAAAATTTGTCTCAGGGGGGGCAATCGCCCCAATTGCCCCCTCTTGTATCCGCGCCTGGCCTCACCCTGCTTCGGCCACGTGCACTTAGGATTAAGAGCCGTATGCCATTGGGACGCCAGCGGTTGCAGCAGCTGTCATATGTATGGAGACGCTCTGGAGGCTTGGCATTGCAACCAAACCATCGGCGTCGCATAGTGAGCTAGTGGCTAGGAACCAAAGGGTTTAACCCTGGCCGCACACGGGCATTGATACATTTTATATGAACTCGCCCGCTCACGGTGACAATGGTTGTCGCCACATGCTAAATCGTCGCCATTGACTTCTTGTGTTCGCCATCGGCCACTAACTTCGACACAAATTATACTACACGCAAATGGGTCAGAAAAAGTAGCGGCCACCAACCGCAAGTGTCTACTACCGACCAGCGCCCCGATCGCGGTAATCTTATGACGCATTAGTCAGGTGTACGTGCAGTTGACGTTCACGCGACGTGCAATATCGTTTTTGATAACCCGCGTCGTTGACAGTGCGACAACGTTTTCTGTTCCGATGATAATGTTTGGAACTAAAACAGTTTTCATACGACAGTCTATTTTGATAGCTAATTTCGTATTGCAAGTGGCTCGTCTGTCACGGATGTCACCGGAACAGACAGGATTGTGGGACTATAGGTTTGCGTGACGTGTGCGTCGTTATGTCATTACGGCAATACGACGTCAGACGTCACGACGCAAACGTGGTCAAGACGCGCTGCATAGAGTTAACGAAATCGGGGCGCTTCTAGCTTCAAGTGGCGGCGTTTAGGGCTTTCGCGTATGGCTCGTGTGCGGCGACGCCGACGCTAATACAAATAAAATGCTCTGACTGGCGTCGGCCGCTGACGTTCCAATGGAATAGCGCCCCCTAAAATGAGGCTGTGAATATTTTATTAGCCTCCATGAAAAAAATGATATTAACTGTAACATGACAAGTTAAATAAAAGCTTGTAAAAATACGTGCTACTTCTAGTAGCCAAGGTAGAATGTAGAAGTTAGAGATAACTGTGAAGAAAACGTTTCAACTGTATTAGGTATATTTCTTATCACATCTTGAATTTTTCTCGCGTACCGGAGCGTGTCGACAGGTCGCGATAACAATAAAACCTGAAAGTATAGGTACTTACTACATAACTAGAAAATCTTATAAATGTATGATAGTAAACGAAGCACCTGGGGGCCAAGTCTGCTAACGTTAAGTCACAATCGTGTCTCAATCGTAGTTCAGTTGTAGTGCTTTTTTACACACAATTACAGACTTATTAGCAGACTTGGCCCCCTGGTGGTTCGTAAAATAATATTTATGCTTTGCGTAATTTTGATTAAAACTTGCATACCAGTCTTCTTTCGGATTCTTGCATTCGCATTTTTATATTATTATAATGTTGACACAATTTACAGTAATCCACTTTTATTAGTCATTAAAAATATTATGATAGAACCACTACTGGTACGTGACATAAGTATCTATCGTAATTTTAAGTAAATAGTGAATTAGAAACTCATTATAACAACGTTATGACTCATTATTTGATTGGATGTTAATTTAAATCATTATTAATATAGTATTTGTGTACTTGATTTGAATACAATCTGTAATAAGTGCCTATGTCTACAATCAGCGTAATTGAAACTTCACAAGTTATGTTGAAAATAAGATAAAAAAGTGGCCAATCCAATCCATCCATCCATATCCATATAATCCATCAGTTATTATTCCGACAATTCTATATTCAAAATTTTTGCTATCACCTACCTATTTACTATACACACCACATGTATACATACACATTCTTCATCTGCTGTTTTATAATAATTTGATTGAGTCCCTAGAAAATCAAAATGACCTATTTAAATTTATTAAATTAAATTCGTATTTTTCTCAGTATATAGGTATACTTTATGATATACATAGTATATATCCACTTGTCCCCCTCCTTGAGCCATGGGCTGGCATCGCCCTTGGCCTTGGCCTTTTGGCCCTTTAGCCTTTCTAACTTCGCAACCACTCCGCTTTGCTGGACAGGCAGCCATAACATCATAACCATTTAAAACGAATGCCTGGGCCCCAGCAGACATCAGACTATGGCTGATGAAGATTGTTATTCCCATCAGGAGGAGTATAGCGAGTCAGGCCCGGCGTGTGGGTACGGCTCGTTCCACCAGCAGTACTGGCTGGATGGCAGGCTCATCGCCGTCGGCGTCATAGACATACTGCCCAAGTGCGTCTCGTCGGTGTACTTCTTTTACGACCCGGCGTATATGAACCTGACCCTTGGGACGTATGGCGCTTTAAGGTAAAATTACATAGTCTGGTTAAATGATAGTACCTATGATAGATCGGCGTATGGTTACGGCTCATTGCCGTCGGCGTCGTAGACATACTGTACTGCCCAATACGGTATTTTACTGATTTTTTTATTTCTTTAAAATGTTTTTCGAAATATTAGCTACACAAAACAAGTTTTCATTTTGAATTATCTTGAATATTTTCAAAGATATAGGACTTCAAACTTTATAATTAGACAAGGACAGGACGCTATCTTAGTGACGTCAGTGGTTTAGTAGCGTCATAGTCACGCCATAGAAGATTTCGTTTTAGAAAGAGACAGCTATAGTCAAAATCAAACAGACTATAATTCTTTTATTATAAAACAGATTCAAATTATTTTTTCACATTTGGTATTCTTAATTGCAATATTTTTTAACGTCATCATTAAATATCTACATTTCAACAACAGTAAAATACCCTATTGCGTCTCGATGGTGTACTTCTTTTACGACCCGGCATCTTCGATCAACAATAACACCTAGGTCTAGATACACAGTTGGAGTGACAAACACGGCCGAGCGAATATACACCCACTTAAGTCGTTTGCGCGTATATTTATAAGTAGACTAGCGGATCCTCGCGGTTTCACCCTCGTGGTACCCGTTCCCGTAGGAATATCGGGATAAAATATAGCCTATGTCAATGTCACTCGGGAAGAATGTAGCTTTCTAATGGTCAATGGACTTTGTTCCGAAGCGTTTATTTTATTTTTAAGTGTATGTTTTATCGTGTTTATTCTCAACCACTTATTTCTTTCACAGGGAGATTGAATTCACGAGGCATTTAAACAAAACGTCACCAGAACTTCAGTATTACTACATGGGATATTATATCCACTCTTGCAAGAAAATGAGGTACAAAGGCAACTTCTACCCATCAGACCTGCTATGTCCAGAGACATACAAGTGGTTCCCTCTATCGGAATGCTTACCCAAACTCGAAGCGACTCCATACTCTAGGTTTAATCCAGATCTAGACAGTATTGATGAAAACATGCCTAGTGAAAAGGATTTAAATTATATGCCTGTTTGGTACAAAGGTGCCGTTATGTTATACAAAGTATATAGAAGAAAAGTAAATAAGAAGAATGAGGATATTGAAGAGTTGATGGAGTACGCCCGATTTGTTGGAAAGAATTCACTTAAAAGTTTGATTTTATTTAGACCATAAATTAACTTAAATTAAACGATTAGACGAACTAAATCTTTCTTGAGAATTTGAAATTTGTAATGACAATGAAGAGGCGAAAGTGGCGCCTCAAGCCAGGCTTTTTATTTTTCTGGTCAGGCTTTAAATAGTTGTATTGCAGATGTATACTTATACACGTAGGGCGCTTGTGCACTACAATGAATTTTACCATCCCGGAAAAAAACGGATGCTTATATTTAAATAATAAATCATTTATAATAGTAAGAATCTATTTATTTTGAGTAGCTTCAATGTTTCATACCGTAAACTATACGAAATAAATAAATTCTATAATTTATTATTAAAATACAAGCATCCGTTTTTTTCCGGGACGGTAAAATTCAGTTTAGTGTATCGCACAAGCGCACGTATTGTCAGCGCTCGTCCAAGGAGAGGCGGGGCGTCAGACGGCGCGTCGTGCGGCGCGGTCGAATTGTGCATCAGTTGGTGCGTCACATTGACTTATTTGATAAGGCATCGTCCTAATAGAACGCGATTACGCGATCATCGCGCGAGTAGGCGATGCGACCATCGCGTGTTCGCGCGATGGCAAAAACTGGGTGTCCTAATAGAACGCGATTACACGATCATCGCGCGAATAAGCGAGTCATTTCATTCGCGCGAATTCACGACGCGACCGACCGTGGAGTCCGTGGACTAGGGCAGTGGCACGGTCGATACCAACAACCATGGACGTCAGAGACGCAAAATTATTGCTGTCGGGAAATATTTGGATGACTTATTGTGCGGGCTTAGATGGAAATGAAAAAAAAAACAACGTGGGGAGCAAAGTGCTTTGTTAAAAAGGAGACCAATTCGTGGTGAATTTGATTGCGTTGAATTTGAAGCGTGCGTTGCGTCGTTGTCAAGTCTACTCGGGCGCGGTGCCCCGCCGACGCAATTGGGTATTTGACTGTTGTTGAAATGTATATGACATTCAGAAATATAACACTAGTGAATAACAAATGTGAAAAAAGAAATTCAATCTGTATTATAAGAAGCGAAATAAGAGCCACTTAATTGTGCCTCTATCTATCTCTTTCTAAAACGAAATTTTCTATGGCGAGAGTATGGCGCTATAGAAATGTGACGTCACGTTTTATAGCGCTTACCTTGTCTAATTAGAAAGTTTGATGCTCTATATCGCTGAAAATATGCAAGACATTTAAAAATACTCGTAAATACCTATGTTGTGTTGCTACTAATTAAATGAACATTTTAAGTCAATAAAAAAAAACCTGTCAAATACCCAATTATCGCGCGTGGCGCGAATTTCAATTAGGACACCTATTCAAATTCAATATGTTTGATCGCGCATTCGTACCAACTAAGTTCGCGCGAATAGATCGATCGCGTCGTGACATTGTCTGTTAGGACACCTATTCGAGTTCGATATGTTTGATCGCGCGTTCGTACGAACTAAGTTCGCGCGATTAGAATTACAAACATTTGAGTCGCGCGATTGCGTCGTAGGTTTGTCAGTTAGGACACCTATTCGAGTTCAATATGTTTGATCGCGCGTTCGTACGAGTAAAGTTCGCGCGAACCTGCGATGATCGCGCATTCGCGTTCTATTAGGACGATGCCTTAGACGTCTGTCGCGAGCGCGCAATGATAACACAATTTGCCTGACGCGTCGTCGCCTGTCCTTGATCAAGCCCTCACTGTTAAGTATTGATTGCGCAAGTCGATTTTGGTAACTTTTCGACCTCCATTTAATGTCCACCAAAGTTAATTGCAAAAGCTCCTAGCTGTTCACTGAAGAGGAACGGAGTTTTTATGCAATTCGATTGGTGGATTTTTAACTCTGCAACTCGACTCCGCTTTGGTGAACAAGCCGCCTAAAAAGGTTCTGTCTGAAATTCATTATCTAAGTTTCACACAGTCTTTGGTAAGCTGGCGATCTTCATGTTTGTTTAACTCCAGCGACAATCCGTTTGTCATCGACTTTAAATTCACCTTTATTGAAACTGGATGTAAATATTAACCTATTTGAGAAGTTAGTAAAAGGTGCTGCGCACAGCATGCGTATTTCTCTTTAATAAGTATTTATTTTAAATTCGGCATATGCGCTTAAATACTAAATATTTAATTAAAATTAATAAATATTTTGAGCGGTTAAGAGTTTCTTGTCAGGGTTTTTAAATGTTTAGGCCTAGTGGAGTGAATCCATCGCCAAGTTATCGGTTCGATTCGTGTTCGGTTGTCACAGAAATAAAGCTTTGATTGTTACATTTACAATAATCCCTTTGTGCTTATCTACCTTCATCATCCCACCTCATAATGATAAGTCATTGTTTGTTTTCGTGTTTAACTGTATTTTATGCAACTAGTCTTAATCCTATATCATTATAGTCCATATTTCTATACAAACATGATATTGTTTTAAAACCTATTTTTTGTAGTCAATTCTGCCGTAGGTACATGTGTACAGAGATTACATTGCTACTATTAATATGATAATTAAGTAAGTTAGGAAAGTTTAAAACTTAATATACTATCCAGAAACTGACTTTTGCAGTCGTTTTTGTGATATCTTGTATAAAATAATTAAATTATTGTTATATATATTTGTATATATATATTTGTTCATGCTAATAAAGTTTTAACTAAATTAAAAAGTACTGTTTTATTTTATTTTTGATATAGGTACTTACTTAGATTTATTATTTAGGAACCCTAGAAACATTGAAAAAATCGACCCGTCTTACAATTAGCACCGATGGGACTCGAACTCACGACCTTTCAATGTCCGGGCGAATGCTCTAACCACTGAGCTACGGATTCTACGGAAGCCGATCCATCACAAACGACTCGGTAATATGATCTCATGTCGAAAACGACAGGAAGCGATAATAAAATAAGAGCGTATCTGCCCCCTGATTCACAAACCGTCGGAAACGCTCCCGACAGCGGAATGCACTGACTCTGTCATTAATAAATAATAAATAACTTCTTACATTCACACCAATTATCTAAGTCCATTAATTTCATTAAGAAACTGTGTCATGGAAAACTTGATAACGGATAAATATATACTTATATACTTTTTGTTTGTAAATACATACTTAATATACATAGTTAACACCCAGACCAAGACAAATAGACATGTTAATGCACACAAATATTTGTCTTGTTCGGGAATCGAACCCGAGACCACTGGCGCAGAAGGTGGGTAGCCTACCCCTGCGCCAAATCGGTCGTCGATCATTCACCATAGAATAGAATCCGTTTCCGACGGTTTGTGAATCAGGGGGCTGGTCAGTGCGCTCTTATTCGGTCGGTCGTTGTTGGCACTCCGTCCGGTTTTTTCTAGTGGTATAGTTGATCGTGAAGTGCTCGGCACAATGAATCTCTTTTCGACTTCGCTTGCCGTGGGGCCGGTAATCACTTGAACTGCTGATGGCAATCGACCGTTTCAATCTAAATCGGGGCCGTACTCTGAAATGCAAAATTCGAAACTTCGTTTGACCCGTCCCTTCCACTCGATTCTGTCATGACTGCAGAATGAGAGGGACGGGTATTTACAAAGTTTCAGATTTTGCTTTACGGAGTAGGCCCTCGAGACAAAGCCCAAAGCCCAACCAAGTGAACAATTCGTCCTATAATATCAATGCTATACCTAATAATTATTTAAGACACTACTGATGATCGCCGTCCGTCCTAGGTGGGCGATGCGAACGTGACCAATACATACGAACAGTCAGATTCGCGTCAAAATTCATGAACAAATCAACTTCTTGATATTTTCCTTTTGTTGCCAACCACTTGCACCAAACGACACCCTGTAGCACTGTGTATCTGTGGGACACATGGGACTCGTTTGGTGTGACTGGATAGGAACAAAGGATATTTTCGCGTCGCATCGCGTCGTCGCCGTGTTGCCACGTGTTGCTTGGTCGTTCATCTAGGAGAATGGTAACGGTCGAGTAGGTATGCTGTAAATTCCCTTTCAGTCTGGTTTTCGTAAAGGGTGAAGGTCAAATTTTTTTGGTTTTTGGATAATATCTTAGAAAAATATTCGCTCTTGAAAGTTTGTAATTTTGGAATAAAGGTTGGTCAACAAGGGTTCCTTGTTGACTACGGAACCCTAAAAAGTGCCAAGCTTTCAAATCTACAATGAATATTAAAAAAGAACAAAACGTATCTTCAGAATTCATTGCTGTATGTTAAGGCGCTACTCGGAAAAAGTGTGGACTCTTTGATATAAAACTATAGGACGGTTAGAGTTGTTGTTGAGGATAGGGCGCGAACCACTAAAAACGATCTTCCCAGTAGAACAGTTTATTGTCAACCAACTAACTATTTACATTTTGACATATAAAAAGATGTCACTGAAATTTGGAATTTGGAAGGTAGACCAAAGAGAAATCCAAAGAGGCTGTAGCGCTGCTGGTCGGTAACATGGCCCCCGACGGTGTGAAGCACCCAAAATTAGTGGCCACTGACAAGCAGCGCTAATTTGCGAGTGGGTCTGCGCAGCACACCCCCCTTCGTCGGAGTATATTCGTGCTGGGCACCCCCGTCTTGCAACAAAGCGCCGAAGAGCCATCATAGCGGAGTCCGAGGAAAGACTTTCGACTACCTCGAGGTGAACTGCTCTAACGGTGAGGCATGTAAACAAGGCGATCCATCTCTTCACCGTGCGCCTGCAGATGGTCACAGTTAGAGGACCGAAGTAGTCCAGTCCGACGTGAGTGAAGGGCCGCTGAGATTGCGCTAATCTAGCGTTTGGCAAGTCACCTAGCGGTGGACACACAGGCTTGGTCTTCCGGTTGCGACAAACTTGACATCTCTGCGCCTCGCTTCTGACTGCCGGTCTTAAACCAAGGATGTGAAACCTCCGGCGAAGCTCGTTCACCACCAGCTCGTTATTACCATGAGCATATTTCACGTGATGGGAACAAATGATCAGTCTGGTGATAGGGTGTTTACCATCTAAAACTATCGGGTGTGATTCGACGTCTTCAGAGGCAGCAGTACGGCCGGACAGATGCAGCAGGTGGTCTTCTCCAATAAAGAGAGCGAGGTTCTTTAGCCTACTATCGGATAGGACGGGGCGTGCTGCTTGGACGCGAATCAGTTCCTCGGAAAATGAGTCTAGTTGGATTTTGAGAAGGAGATGTAATTCGGCAAATTTCAAGTCCACGGCGGAGAGTAAGAGGAATTTATTGCAATCTCTAAGCGAGATTAAATTTTGGCGTAAAGTTGGCCGAAATATTTTCGCGCATTGATGAGCTCGGGCTGTCGCGCGTAGGAGACGCATCCACCTACTGAAACGTTGGTGGTCAGCAACTACCGGTGAAGGTAAGTTTCGCCGCTGATCTAGGTTATATGTCCCACCGATTCGAATTTCGTTTTAAGCTCTTCGGTAACCGGAGGGACATTGATAAGTGGTTCATGGGGCCAGTCCGACTGTGGAAGTAATAAGAATGGAGGGCCACTGAACCACCGGGATGATGACGTTAATGGTGTCTCTCGAGTAGCGTCGTCTGCGACGTTTAAAGCTGTGGGGACGTACTTCCAATCTTGTATGTTCGTCGTTTCGGCGATTTCCCCCACACGAAAAGATACGAAAGCTTTAAACGTACAGGCGTCACTGAGGATAGGGCGCGAACCACTAAAAACGATCTTCCCAGTAGAACAGTTTATTGTCAACCAACTAACTATCATGGAAGTATTACTAACTATTTACATTTTGACATATAAAAATATGTCACTGAAATTTTGAATTTGGAAGGTAGACCAAAAAGAAATCCAAAGAGGCTGTAGCGCTGCTGGTCGGTAACAGTTGTTATAAATATGCTAATAAGATATATATTTCTTCATACCTTTATCTAGAATCGTATAGTTTCAGAAACACGATTTTATGATTTTGGCTCGACACTTTTTATTTCCGAAAATACCTCTAAAAAATAAAAAATATCAAGATTATTCTTAAATGGGGATACACATACTATTGAAAATTAGTTTAATTAGTGGACACCAATAATATTTAGGATCGTATAGAAGCATTTTTTAAAATCGCTATAGTTTTTGAATACGAAGTGATTTTGTGTTTTTTTTGCGTAATCGGCAAAATCGGTCTCGCTCCCGCGCGCGTCGTTTTCTCATTGCTATCTCGCTTTAGCATATTTTTTCCGAGTATCGCCTTAAAGTTGAGAGGGTGGAAAACATTCGCAGTTTGTATCACAACCCTCTTAACATTATCTCCAACTGCAATTGATCGGTTTGAAAGTAGGTAGGTAGGTACCTGCTAGGGCGACGGCAACGTATCCGCACTGGAGATTCATTTTCCAGGTGGTGTGATATTAATGCTAGAGTCTCTCAGGGTGGCGTCTTATCACCTCTTCTTTTTTCTATTTTAATAATATAAAATCTTAATATGGCTGTTTCATCTTAATCGATTGTTAAACATTTGTAAAAATGTTTCTTTCGGATGCGAGGGTTTCCTCACATTGATGAAGCAACGCTGGCCTACAGCGTAACAAGTGATAGCAAAATTCGACGAGTCGTGTAAGCCTTTCGGTAGCTTAGTTGGTCAGAGCATCGGGCCGGATTCCCGGAGGCGCGGGTTCGAATCCCGCCTGAAAGCTACTTATAGGGCTCGTGGTTCTTTACTATCACATTTTTCCTATACTTACAAAATTGCATTGTGAATGCATAAAAATAATATAAAATCTTATCTTTTCTATTCTTTTCTTACCAACTACCTCTCCTTTTCTCATTTGGCCTTTCTTCAGTACCTACCTACATTGCATCTTGCGGCCTTCCTTACTTGTCTTTGAAATCCCACGTCTCTCCTCTGACTTTTTTTCTTCTTCTTTACTGTCCATGCAGCTCGTCCATGGAACGTACTTCCTGAGGGTATCAGAAAGGCGCAGAATCTCACATCCTTTGGAGATCAAGTTAGAAGTCATTTCCTGTCCTTATCTGTGTAATTTTTATGTAACTATTATTATATTTTTTCTCTATACGTTCATTTTTAGTATACAGGGTGATCCATCGGGACGGGTCAGTATGAGAAAGTTTGAGACTATGAGAGATAGAGATATTTGTTGGAAGGAAACATGTCGTTGATTTTAGACTTAAGAAAAACTGCATTTAAAGATTTTCAAAAAAACTCATACACGACTCGGGATACGAACCTTGTCAGTTTTCAAAACAAAAATGTTATTTTATTACGAAAGTTGACTGTGTAGGTTGTTAGGAATACATTTTACTATGGAACCCTAATAGCGACATAGTATGTCTACAACCAAAAGAAAATGCTGCCTTTATTTTTTTTTATTTTTTGAGTAAATATTCGAAATGACAGCCATTTTAAAAACTTCGCAGACGCAAAATCGCAATTCATCTAGGAGTTCAAATCGCAATTCCTCTAAGAGTTAGGAATGTAGTTTTTCTTAACTCTAAAAACGACGACATGGTTCCTTGGAACAAATAAATAAATAAATAACTTCTTACATTCACACCAATTATCTAAGCCCATGTTAATTTCTTTAAGAAACTATGTCATTTAAAACTTGATAACGGATAAATATATACTTAAATACTTTTTGTTTGTAAATACATACTTAATATACATAGTTAATACCCAGACCAAGACAAATAGAATTGTTCATGCACACAAATATTTGTCTTGTTCGGGAATCGAACCCGAGACCACTGGCGCAGGAGGTGGGTAGCCTACCCCTGCGCCAAATCGGTCGTCAAAAAACTCTATCTTACATAGTTTAAAATTTTGCCATACTGACCCGTCCCGATGGATCACCCTGTATACTTTATCTTATCTTGTTTATGCACCCATTCACCCATGGTTGCCTGGAAGAGATTGCCATAAGGCTATTAGGCCGCCTTTTGTTTGTTTTCTTTTTGTGTATGCCTTCTTGTGTTGGTATTTCTTTTTTTGTGTGCGATAAAGTTTTTTTGTTATTTATTTTAAAATGTAGGTAAGTTTTTAGTTATTTACATTTGTTCTGTATATCTCGGAAACTATAATTTATTAATTTCTAGTACCTACCTATAAGGTACCTATAACTTGAAACCAGAGTTTTTATTAAGCTCTATTTTGGTATTTACTGTATTATCTACATACATGATACACTCAAGTCCCATGTATATATATCTACAAACGTAACAATATGTGCCAGTTTTAGATAAAAGAGATGCATGTTATCATGTTATCCCATAAATTATCTAACATTTGGATTTATCAAATACGTTAATACCTTCACATTTATACAATTCATCATGAGCAGCCATTTAATGTTCCCACTGCTGGGCCCAAACCTTCGTTAGAGATGAATAAGGAGGATCAAAAGTGCCTATGGTCCTAGGGGGAGGGCAGGTTGATATATGATTGTGAAAACTACAAATTTTAGGTCATTTTGGGTCCCTAGTCGATTTATTTCAATAGAATAATAATAATAATAGGTAATTATTGAATTTATAAATTAGTCGATTACTAGAAGTACTTAATTCGGTTCACACTAGCGTAGTGCAAGCGAACATGCAAGAGGAAACGACCAAATTCAAGAAATTATTTTTGCCTGGAAAAGACATCAACGACCTACATTGCAAACTAAACAAAAGTAAAGCACCTATTTCTTTTTCGTTTGCATTTGAGATCTACTTATATAAAAATTATATACTTATTTTACTCCACCTTACCTATCTTACACCACTTCAGCCTTAGATATAAGGTCCTATTAGAATTGCCCCCGGGGCAGTTTAATTTTTTTAATTCTCCACTGAACCCTATTATATAATTATACTACTCAAAAAGGAAAAATAATAAACCGAACTCCACGCTCCATTATATCGTTTTATGGCACATGTAGTTTGACTAGTGTTTCCTTTTGAGAAAATTGAGCTGTATTTGTCAATTTTTGAAAACGAGATTTGACAATTGGGCGTTTGGTCTCTCCATTATGTCTCCATTGACGTAAAAATCATTGCAGAGATGCAAAAAGTTCATTCAGAGCCCGTGGTCCTACTGCGTGGTCCTATTAGTAGTATCACGGGCAAATTTTTGTGTCCCTAGTTCTATCAGTAGGACTATGGGCACCTAGCATTACCCGTAGTCCTATTAGTAGTACCACGGGCATTTTTACTTGTACATGGTTCTATCGATAGGACTATGGACAAGTAACAGTGTTCGTAGTTCAACTAGGAGAAGGTAGTTCAACTAAGAACTCCTTTTTTCTGGTTAGAGTTTTTTTTTTTAATCATTGTGTCACGTTGACATTGATTATTTTCCGTGTAATTCTTGATGCTAAACCAAGGGAAAAGGGAAGTCTCGCAATGGATTTTATTAAACGGAAGTGCGGTACTGTGCTGCTATATGGTGGACACCAGTATTATAAGTTGAGGCCTTATAAAAAAGAAGGGGCAGTTTGGAGGTGCCCTAATTATAAAAAAGAAAAATGTACGGGTACAGTCACGATAAAGGTAACTCATGTTCATATTGGCTTCTCTACGAGATTATGCAAACAATGACTTCTGAACTTTAGACCATGACCAGAAAATACTAGACCATGGGCCCTAAAAATTCCCCGTAAAGTTTTATAAATATCCTTTTCTATTAGCAACTTATTAAATAAAAACCTCTGAGGGCGCCACTTTCGGTCACTTAGTCATAGGACCTCAGAACCAAGTAACATTTTATAATATTGACGTTGATTTCATGAGTAGGACTATTGCCCATAAAAAATAATTATGTTTTTATTACAGTCCTACTGATAGAACTACGAACAAAAAAAATTGCCTGTGGTACTACCAGTAGGACCATTGCCCATACAAAATAATCATGTTTTTGTTATAGTCCTACTGATAGAAATACGGGCAAAAAAAATTGCCCGTGGTACTACTAATAGGACCACGCAGTAGGACCACGGGCTCTGAATGATGATATGAGACGCTAAATTGAGCATGTTTGTATGAAAAAAGGTCAGTGGCCCCTATTTTGTTGTAAGAGTTTATTTACATCGGAGTAATAAAATAAGTGTTAATAGTTAATAGTACCCACTGCCCCCGAAGTATATTAATCATCACATCCATTCAAAATTATATTTCTTGCAAAGGTTTCTACTGATCATTTGTTATGCGTTTCCTGATTTATATTAGGTACCTACCTTTTTTGGCTGATTTAATTAATAATCGAGATGAGGGCACTCATTATGCATTCCTTAGGCCTCGGACATTTATTGTGCAACGGTATCTCCTTACAAACTGGTCCTGCAATAAATGTTTTCGAGGAAAAACAAGCAAAATGTAGTTGCTTCGGGAGCAACGTCTTGGGATGGGACGCGAGTGGATGAAACTCATTAGCAGTAACTTCTAATAGGACCTTATATCTAAGGCTTACGTCATCTTACGTGGTATAAGGTAGGTAAGATGGAGTAAAATAAGTATATAGGTAATTTTAATATAAGTAGATCTCAAATGCAAACGAAAAAGGAATACTTTACTTTTGTTTAGTTTGCAATGTAGGTACTTAGGTCGTTGATGTCTTTTCCATGCAAAAATAATTTCTTGAATTTGGTCGTTTTCTTTTGCATGTTCGCTTGCACTACGCTAATGTGAACCGAATGAAGTACTTCTAGTAATCGACTAATTTATAAATTCAATAATTAGGTACCTATTATTATTATTCGATTGAAACATTTATTGTGCTTTCATTTTATTAATAGAACGAACAAATTTTCCCTGTCTTTTTATTTTTTAAAAACACAACCAATAACTAACTTAATGTGTAAGTGTAAATGTAAGTGTAGTGTAAGTGTAATAATAAATGTGTGTATTAAAAAAATAGGGAGAATTTTAGTTTTTTTAATAAAATGAAAGCAAAATATATGTTTCAATAGAATAATAATAATAATTAATCGAATTTATAAATTAGTCGATTACTAGACGTACTTAATTCGGTTCACACTAGCGTCTAGCGTAGAGGGGTATTCGTGAATTACCTGTGCGTGGGTCTGCTTCTTGTCGTGACAAAAATTTGGCTAAAACATGCTAAAAAAACAGCAAGCTACTCCGGGAGTGCCGGCAGAAGTGAAAATTTAAATAATAACGTTGTGCATTTTTGATAGGTATTCTTAAATTTTTTAACCTGATGATTTTTAGAAAATATACCTACTTAGTGATAAAGGGCTCCCTAGACTTTTTCACAAAAAAAAGGAATAATACGAACTGGATTTGAACCGAGGGTCTTCTGTTCTGCTGCCGCGCGCCGCCTGTTTTCTTACCGAGGTGCCAGAGCGGCGATGGCGAAATTTGCCTTCGTATTCTAATGACATTGTAACAGTACGTCTTACGGTCACGTGATCGTCTTACGTCTTACGGTTTTACGGTCACGTGATCCTGACGCGAGTTTACAAGTTTTTACCCATCACAAAAAGTCCACAACGCCGCTAAAGAAGTTTCCACTTCAAAAAAATATCTTCAGACCAATTATAACTACGCTACTATGCACCCGTAAGAAAAGCCTGTGCCCCAGCATTGAAGACATTAAATGACTGATGATGATGAATGTGCCCCTTGTATTGCGTTATCGGTTGCGCTTTAGGTCCTCAAGCGTACAAGATGAGCAGCACGCAGGCAAGACAAAAGACGCATGTTAACTTAAGGCGCTACTCGGAAAAAGTATGGACTTTTTGATATAAAACTATAGGACGATTAGAGTTGTTATAAATCTGGTAATAAGATATATATTTCTTCATTCCTTTATCTAAGGTCCGGTTGCTCGAAGCTTGGTCAAAGAATATATACACTGCTTGGTTACGTTAACTTTAGGGTTAAATTATGGTTAAAGTAAAATTAACCGGCGGTCAAATTTAAAAAGCGTTGTTGAAGAAGCGGTTACTTTAACAAGCAGTCAAATTACACATTTATCGGCTGTCAAAATAACCGACAGCGTGGAGGTAGTTTAAATTTTGACATTAGTAATTAAGGGAAGGTTAATGAAATAGTATAGACCCCTTCGGACTCGTGTCTCCCCTGATGTCTCCCCCAGGGGAGCCATCAGGATTTTCTTAGTCCTAGTGTCTTCCCCAAGTAGGGGAGACATGAGACCTTGTTTTTAAATAACCTGCCTCCCGGACTCGTGTCTCCTCTAGGGGAGCCATCAGGATTTTCTTAGTTCTTGTGTCTTCCCCAGATAGGGGAGACATCAGACCTTGCTTTTGAATAATTTGCTCGTGAATTCCCTGTCAAGTGTAGATATACTGGCCACTTGAAAAAAAATAGTAAGTATTGTAATCTTTTATTCACAGAACAGGTAGGTTATTTACTCCTTGCTTTTATCTTTCAGAGTTAAGTTTGTAATTCACATTAAATATTCAAATCACATCCTGATCTCACTACAAAAATCGAAAATTTGCATATGTACACAGAAAGGGTGGGAAAAGGGGAGACATCAGGGGAGACACGAGTCCGAAGGTAAACTTTCCCACCCTTTCTGTGTAGGTACAAACATAATGCAAATTTTTGTAGTGAAATCAGGATGTGATTTGAATATTTAATGTGAATTACAAACTTAACTCTGAAAGATAAAAGCAAGGAGTAAGTATACCTACTGTTCTGTGAATAAAAGATTACAATACTTACTATTTTTTTTCAAGTGTCCAGTATATCTACACTTTACAAGGAATTCACGAGTACTCAACAAATTATTCAAAAGCAAGGTCTGATGTCTCCCCTATCTGGGGAAGACACCAGAACTAAGAAAATCCTGATGGCTCCCCAAGGGGAGACACGAGTCCGGGAAGCATATTATTTAAAAGCAAGGTCTGATGTCTCCCCTACTTGGGGAAGACACCAGGACTAAGAAAATCCTGATGGCTCCCCTAGGGGAGACATCAGGGGAGACACGAGTCCGAAGGGCTTTCCCACCCTTTCTGTGTAGGTACAAACATAATGCAAATTTTTGTAGTGAAATCAGGATGTGATTTGAATATTTAATGTGAATTACAAACTTAACTCTGAAAGATAAAAGCAAGGAGTAAGTATACCTACTGTTCTGTGAATAAAAGATTACAATACTTACTATTTTTTTTCAAGTGTCCAGTATATCTACACTTTACAAGGAATTCACGAGTACTCAACAAATTATTCAAAAGCAAGGTCTGATGTCTCCCCTATCTGGGGAAGACACCAGAACTAAGAAAATCCTGATGGCTCCCCAAGGGGAGACACGAGTCCGGGAAGCATATTATTTAAAAGCAAGGTCTGATGTCTCCCCTACTTGGGGAAGACACCAGGACTAAGAAAATCCTGATGGCTCCCCTAGGGGAGACATCAGGGGAGACACGAGTCCGAAGGGGTATAGACAACACTTTTAACCCAACGTATTTTTTTTTGACCGAGGTTGAAATCGACAACAGTTAAATTTTAACTTTAACTTTACGTAATAAAGCAACCGGACCTAAGTTGCAGAAATCTGACTATTTAATAGTAACCTACAGCTTTTATCTGCCTTTAGATCCTACAAAACTCGATGCCACTCAATAAAGATAAACGACATTTACTCAAGTGAACTCTTAAGATAAAAATGATCCGAAAATGTCCATATTACACATTTCATATTTATCTCAAAGCTATCTTTACAATCTGGGGAATAAACAAATAGGTAAGTAGATACTTATTATTTTCGAGTAGTTTGATAATATTTCATTGTATCCATACTAATATTAGGGGTTAAAGTTTCAAATTGTCTTTTTGTATAGATTTTCGTAAAAAACCCCATATGTACAATTATGTTTTCTAATTTATTTAACGACTAATATTACCAAACTTTACAAAATTTTACTCATGCAAGTATTAACTTATGGTTATTTTAACTACTAAATGTCGCATACCTTAAGATAGCAAAAAATAAATTTCACTAAGTTACATCTAAGAAAATAGATACGAAATTCTGGGAACAAAAATAGTCGTAACTTTCAGAATAAGTTTTTTCTATGTAGTAATCAAATAAGTAAGTTCCTTGATACGGTATATTAAAGAAATTATATATATTTGATATTATAAAAGTTGTTATCATTTCAGCCGTACGATGCCCACTGCTGGGCATAGGCTTCCTACAAGGATCTTCACAACGATCGGTCCTGCGCTGCTCGCAGAAAAGTTGTTAAGTTATACATATATTATTATAAATGAGTTTGTTTGCCCGTCTTTCACGTCAAAACGGAGCAACGAATCGACTTGATTTTTGGTATGGGAATAGTTTGGGGCTGGAGAGTGACAGTGGCTACTTTTCTGGAAAAATATATAGATTTTTTTTTTTTTTGTCGTCAACTCGCGCGCACATTTATTTATGTACAGTCAGCTACAACAACCTTAAGATAAATTTAAGATGGGTACTTACTTGGTATTCTAGTAACGGTTTAAAGTACAAGGACAATGTAGCTTTGGGAATTATCGTTTGGGTTCTAAAGTACCAGGATAACATAGCTAACATAGGAGGAGGTAGTTATAGTTGCGACTGGTTAGAAAAAATCTTTATCTGTGTGTGTACTGTGTACCATAACTACCACCTCCTTATCTATGTTATCCTAGTACTTCAGAATCCAAACGATGATTTGGACCCATATTGCATCGAATTAGATCGAAATGTTAGTAGGTTGATACTTATCAGAATCATTCAGTATGGGCAAAACTGCAGGGAATAGCTAGTTATTTATAGGTTTTGTTCGAATCCGTTTTAACTTGACTGTACTTTATATGTGCGCGCGAGTTGACGACAACAAAACGAATTAAAATTTGAAGGTATCAACTTGCCCTCGAGTTTCACACTCGCGAGTTGACGAATAAGTCCGTCAGCCAACAAATCGCATAAAATATGGCACTAGTATTTTCGTCGACACTGTCGGGAATCATTTTACCTCGAGGGATCATTTTGTACACCTTCCCCTACCTATATTACTTACATATGATAAAAGCGGTAAAGTATTCCACCCATCAAGTCGTCCACAATAAAGTGCACTATAATATCAAGATTCATCAAGTTAAACAGTCACACAGAGGAATAGAGTAACTGATGAAATTAACGCTGGCTATACAGCGTGTAAGAAGTAAGAAGTGGCCGCTTCTCGTAACGACTCCGTAGCTCAGTGGTTAGAGCAGTCGCCCGGATAGCGAAAGGTCGTGGGTTCGAGTCCCATCGGAGCTGGTTGTGAGACGGGTCGATTTTTTTCTAAATACTTCATTTTCCATTTTTCAACCATAAAAATTGCATTGTGAATGCAAAAAAGTAAAAATTTAAATAACTGAGTAACTCTCTTTTTTAACCGACTTCAAAAAAGGAGGAGGTTATCAATTCGACTGTATATTTAAATTTTTTATTTTTTATGTGTGTTACCTCAGAACTTTTTAGTTAATGAACCGATTTGGATAATTCTTTTTTTATTTAAAAGGTGACGCTTCTCGTGTGGTCCCATTTAAATTTCATCAAGATCCATTGAGATAAAAGAATAGAGGAGACATCTCAACTAGAATCTTTGCAACACGAGTTGAGTCCACGTGGACTCAACTCGTTTAGTCTGTGGCAAGCGATAGACGCAACAACACGTGTGTGTACTATGTTCTATTTTATTTAAAAATGCCGATGTGGGTTGAGGTACTGTTTAAATAACTCAAAAAATACTAATAAAGGCCAAGTAATTATTTTTACTAGTAAGTACTCACTAAAGTATCTAATAACATGCTACTGAGTAATTATTTCATTAGGTCGCCGAAAAATTTAGCGACGCGCGACGGCCATATTTCGATAGTAATAGATTAACAAAATTGGTTATTTTGTGGTTCAGAAGTGACAGTTTAAACGTTTTAGGTACTAGGTTTTAGGTGATTACTTGGGTTCAGGTTTTGATGGAAGTTTGATGTTTTTTTGTTATTGAACATTTGAACATTGAACTTACATTTATACTGCAAGTTAAATAAACGCAAGTAAAATAATTAATAGTATTCATGTATTTAAACGTATAAAAGTACCAAAAATAAACTCGATTAGTAAATATTTCTCTCACGATGTCAATGTTTAATCTTAAAAAAATAATTAATTAAATAAAATATGAATTCTCATAAAAGGACATTGGCCAAATTCCATAGTACTTGGACCTGATTGGGCATCATAAATTTTGTATTAATCATAGACCTAATAATATTTGAATCACTTTTGTAGCTCTAGATATAATTTAAAACTTCAGGAAAGAGAGATATTCCATTTTTTATATTTTGAGGTTAGGAATTAGGAACAAATGATTTTACATTTTAAATCTTCCTAAATGAATTTTAATGAACACTGCCGCACTCAAAGACGTCAATTAACTTTAATTGGGATAAAATTATCATTTCTACTTTACTACTGCCCAAGGTGTCCAACAGTCATGACATGGGCACAGCAAACTACAATAATACTCAAGAGTCAAGAATTGGCAGTATGGCTAAATGTCTTCGCCTGCCTACAAAAGGACGAATTTTTTACTACCCAATGATTGGCATCTGTCATTTGATTACGTCAGTCAAAAAAATCATTCGCTTGAAACCTACTTAGATTGCTTGTTATTTTTCGTTTCAGTAAAGTAAAAATACTTTTTGTAAAGAGTAAACATAAAAACCACTATAATTTACAATAATTTACGACTTTTTTTATGAAAAGTTATATTTTTCGATAAATGCGACGTGGGAATGTCCATGGAAGAACGTGAAATGGAATTTGCCATGGTCTTCAAAGTCTGTTGTCTATAGTGAGGACTGTTCAAAAGCTATAATTATGATTCCCCATTAATGTTATTTATTGTTACACATCCCATAATTTCTCTGGAACTAGAAGTTCTTGGGGCTTAACAATTGCAGTTCCAAAATTAACTAATAATGACTGAATTTATAATCTATAGCCGGCTTTTGCCCATAGTCAGGTACGATTTGACCATTGTTCTTTGGTAGGCAGAAAAGACGCACAAAAGCTATGTCTGTTCTGCAATGTTTGATCTATGTCTGTTGCACTACTATTGGTTGCCGCTTTCTGCACGGGCGCTTTCGATTGGTCGCGAGGCTAACTCTTAGGTTAGCAAAAATACTACAAGATTTTTGTTTGGGATAGCTTCTCTAGTACGTTAGTACATTATAACTCAATGTCAAGATCTGACATGAAGTTCAGGAGTTATCCTGAATAATGTGTGTTTTGATTTTATTTGGGTATATGGACGATTTCATATTTTCATCAAAAAGGGGATCATTTACAAAATCTTTTTTTTTTTCGAAAGTTGGTAGGTACTTCTGACCTGATCTTATTTTCACCAAGTCAGGACCAGGAGATGAAATCCGAGGAAAATTGAGAGAAATTCTCAAATGTAGAATGATGTAAATGTAGAATGTATGTACGCCTTATGCGTTCCACTTATTTTTTAAGTTAGTCAAGTATTTACATCTGGTAGTCATCATCTCATAGTGATGAGCTGGTGATGGAAGCTACAACTCCTTAACGGTTAGGAGCTGGAGAATATTTCTTTAAGTAATAATCGTACGTATGGACCAATAGTTATATTCTTTCAGGTTATTAGGGTAAGCTGATGATGAGAGGTGAAACTCCTCAACAGTTAGGAGTTGTATGATGTTTTATAAATACCATATGCACGAATGGACCTTCAGTTGTATTCTTTCAAGTTATCTAAGTAGCTAAAGATGGAAAACTGAATTCCGTAACGGATAGGATATTTACAACAATTTATCATGTAACTAGCTTAAGAAACTACATGGTGATTATTAATTACTAGCTTTCCGCCCGCGGCTTCGCCCGCGTGGTCTACACGACGTTATCCCGCGGGAATGTGATGTTTTTCCGGGATAAAAAGTAGCCTATGTTCCTCTCCAGGCTACAAAGTATCTGTGTACCAAATTTCAGCTAAATCCGTTCAGCCGTTTTGGCGTGATTGAGTAACAAACATCCAAACATCCAAACATCCAAACATCCAAACATCTAAACTTTCACATTTATAATATTAGTAGGATTAACGTGACTATTTCTAATTTATCTTGGTACTTACTGAACTGTTTGAAGTCGGTGCCAAGCCAAAAAGAATATATACGAAATATACTGAGTGAAACAACAAACATATTTAAAAAAAACCCGGTCCCAAGCGCGAGGTGTAGGACGTATTCACCTCAATACCTATTAGACGGCACCGACTTCAAACAGTTCAGTAAGTACCAAGATAAATTAGAAATAGTCACGTATCATCGTCCTTTGAATTAAAAAATCTTATTATTTTTTTCGCCATTTAGTGTTTGTTAATTTTTGTTTGAAGATCCTTTTTGAAGGCGGTTACATTTTTTTTTAAAACGTTTTATCTTATATTATCTACGCGGCACTCGTTCCCGTGGTAATATTGGGATAAAAATTAGCTATAACTAAAAATATGTGTTATTCTGATGTGTAAGCTACTAGCGGACCCCTAAACTTCGTATCACCAACATCACCGCGCCGCGTACTTTGTGCCAACATCTAATAAAGATCGAGAGATAAAAATAAATAATCGCGAAGCGCATCTAAATTCACCAAAGAAGTTTTATAAACTGCCTGCCATAAATGTCACTTTAAAAATAATTTAAAAATACTTTCCGCCCGCGGTTTCGCCCGCGTGTACTACACGACATTATCCTGATGGAATGTAATATTTTCCGGGATAAACTATGTCATTCTCCAGCTCCCAATCTATCTACTCCCGTACCAAAAATCACATTGATCCGTTACTCCGTTTTGGACGTAAAAGACGGACTAACAAATAATACCTACTTATTGATTTTCCAGTGGGGATATGGTACTATCCTGTGGTAAAAAGTATAAGTAGCTTATTATAACCCTTGCCAGGGTCTCAAATTATTTACTTAAATACCAATTTCTGCCCCCAAATTAGCCTGCGCTTAAAGTGATTTTTCCATACAATGAGATTTCCCGGGGTAAAAAGTAAAATATATCCTTTCCAGGGCCTTAAACTGTCTCTATTCTAAATATCATCCTTCTTATAAACTCAAACTATCGCCTTAAATACCAATTCCATTCTACAGCTTTGCCCGAGCGAAAACTTATTTTACCATGGGAATGAGCCTTATTCTCGCGGTTACAATTTGCCTATGTCCTTCCTAGCATCAGGACATGGGTGTCCCAGTGCTCCTATCAGTAGGAGTAATTAGTAGGAGCACCGGAAGCACTGTCTCAAATTATGTCCATTCCAAATTTCATAAAAATTGGTTCAGCCTTTTTGACGTGAGCATATACAATTTCGCATTTATAATAATAGTGGGGATAGTAGAAAAAGGAATATGAATGGCCGGCCGCGACTACGTCCGCGAGTACTACATATCGCAAAATGTTGTGTCAAAAAGTAGGTAGATAGGCATTCTCTAAGGTCTCATCAGTACCATCATCAATCTATTTTAATGTCCCCGCTGCTGGGGCACAGGCATTCATATGGATGGATAAGGAGAATGGGCCATGACCTTCTACACGCGCCCATTGAAGTTATGGTGTACTAACCAATCCAAATGCAGCCAGAAGCATCGGCTTATCGTGTCTTCCGAAGCACGATATATTTTTTAACAGCAATCCCATGATAGAACATTGCAAAAGTCACACGCTACCCGTGGTTTAGGCATAAGAAGGTAACGATACCTAGACAAAGAGGAGCTACTATCGTATGAATAATATTCGGACATTCTCCTACTCTTGAACTACCAAAATGCAAAAAATCAAGTCAATACTTTGGTAAAAAATGTGTAATACTGATTTTCTTGAGTTTTATTCCAAATTTTGCTTTGAACGAAAATGAGCTGTCATGGGACCCATGCTTCATTATATAAAGTGAACAAAAAAAAAACTGTATCCCACGGGAACTGTAATTTTCCCGAGTTAAAAAAACCGTATGAAATTTTCGGACAGAGTTCAATTATCCCGATCGATTTAGTCGTTTAGTTGTGATTGAGCCATAAACATCCAAACTCCCCACCCACCCTATATAAACATTAGCCCCCCCCCACCCTTTCTACCCTATTAAGTTTTTTTTTTATTTTGCCTACGCAGATCATTTTTAATCATGACCTAGTATCCTTCATACCTATTTCCATACTCCTAAGTCCAGAAATGAGGAAGTTTTCATATAAGCCTTAATCCCCCCTTTCTACCCTATTAAGGGTTTTTTTATAACTTCGCATACGCAGATCATTTTCAACTTACACTAGGGGTACAGTACCCCTAGTGTAAGTTTTTATGTCAAGCAAACGCAAACTTTTTCGATTGCGTATTTATGTCAATTTGTATGAAAACTATATAAGCGCGCTACTCGCCGCTAGAGGCGCTAATACAGTTTTCATACAAATTGACATAAATACGGAATCGAAATAGTTTGCGTTTTTTGACAGAAAAACTTACACTACGGGCACAGTATTCAACATACCATTTTTCATACTTCTAAGTTCAGAAATGAAGAAGTTCCATATAAACTTTATCTCCCCATTTTACCCTATTAAGGGGGAGTTTTTTTTACTTTGCTTACTCAGATCATTTTTGGTCGTAACCATTATCCAACGTACCAATTTTCATGCTTCTAAATCCATAAATGAGGAAGTTCCATATAACCTTAACCCCCCCATTTTACCCCTTTAGGGGGGGAGTTTCCAAAAATCCGTTCTTAGCGGACGTCTCCTAGGCATAATCTACCTTCCTGCCAAAATACATCGTCGTTGGTCCAGTAGTTTTCGAAATTTCGCGATGAGTGAGTTATGTCCCCTCGATTTTATATACAGGGCGTCCCAAAATTAACTCACATGGAGGGAAAGTACCTTAAATACTGAAGATATAAAATTTTACTGAAAGGAGACTTTATTTTTATTTTAAAAAGAAAACGAACTGCATTCAAAGAATTTTAAGTAATCAACTGTCTGAACTGGGAATCGAACCCGCCGAATGAAAAAAAATATATTTCTCTAATTTAATTGTACCGATCGAAAGGCTCGATCACACCTTATAATTTTTTCTTAATGACATAGCATCTTAAATAAAAGGAAGACTACGAAATTTAACATTTAATGTTGAATAACAAGTTTGTGCAGCGTTATGGATAGCCTTTCCTGTGACTGTCGTGCTCAAAACTTTAACATTTCAATGTATTACTAATGAGTGAAGATTGGAGCAATTATACCAAACTAGTTTTCCGCCCGCGGCTTCGCCCGCGTGGTATACACGACGTTATCCCGCGGGAATGTGATATTTTTTCGGGATAAAAAGTAGCCTATGTTCCTTTCCAGACCACGAAGTATCTGTGTCCCAAATTTCAGCCAAATCCGTTGAGCCGTTTTGGCGTGATTGAGTAACAAACATACAAACTTCTAAACATCTAAACATCCAAACATCCAAACATCTAAACTTTCACATTTATAATATTAGTAGGATTCCCTATCATAAGTGTTTGATAATGTGTTATGTAACACCACCTCGATTGGTTTTAAAAAGTTTGAATAATTTCGTGCGGGTTCGATTCTCGGTTTGGACATGCTATTATTAAAAAAAATGAATGCAGTTCTATTGTTATTTAAATAAAAATAAAGTCCAATTTCAATAAAACTTTCTTTCTACAGTATTTGGTGTGGTCTATGCCACCATGTGACATAGTCATTGGAAGCCCTGGGGGCGTCCCACGATAATGCCATATGTTGGAATAGACCGCACCAAAGTAACTATTCAAACATTTTTAAACCAATCGAGCTGGTGTTACTTAACACATTATAACTTTATCAAACACTTTATGATAATTGCTCCAATCTTCACTCATTAGTAATACATTGAAATGTTAAAGTTTTGAGCACGACAGTCACAGGAAAGGCTATCCATAACGCTGCACAAACTTGTTATTCAACATTAAATGTTAAATTTCGTAGTCTTCCTTTTATTTAAGATGCTATGTCATTAAGAAAAAATGATAAGGTGTGATCGAGCCTTTCGATCGGTACAATTAAATTAGAGAAATATATTTTTTTTCATTCGGCGGGTTCGATTCCCAGTTCAGACAGTTGATTACTTAAAATTCTTTGAATGCAGTTCGTTTTCTTTTTAAAATAAAAATAAAGTCTCCTTTCAGTAAAATTTTATATCTTCAGTATTTAAGGTACTTTCCCTCCATGTGAGTTAATTTTGGGACGCCCTGTATATAGATTAAAGCGGCTAAAACGTCAGTGATTAAAGTGATAACATACTTTTTGTAAGTGTAATAATAGTAATAGTACGAAAGTTAATCGATTTTCCATACAAAATTCGCTCATACGCTCTCCACAATCCCTATACCAAAAATTACGTCGATCCGTTGCTCTATTTTGACGTTAAAGACGGACAAACAAACAAACACACTTTTACATTTATAATATTAGTATGAGCACAGATAATATACCTACTAATACGTATGGATATCTGTAAAGTTTCATCTAAATCCATTCAGTAGTTTTTGCCTGAAATAGTAACAAACATACGAGACACTCACAAGCTTTCGCGTTTATAATATTAGTAGGATTTTTATGAACATATTTTGTTGCCCAGCCTGTGGAGCCATTTCGAGACCGAAAATATACGTGGTATCTGATATCACATTAAATGTCTCGGGAATTAGCGGCATCACCGCGAAATAACAGATAGTATATAATATCAGTGATATAGGTTACACAATCATTTAAAAAGTTTAAAACCTAAAAAATATCTGTCAATGTTATACTTTAACTGTGGGTACCTACACAATGCCAGAGCAATGCTGGGTTTTCCCCTGAGGATCCCAGTACCCAGTCCCCGAGGATCCTGTCCCGGAGGATCCCGATTTGTTTTTATCTCCATGAACTTAATCAATGCTATGTTTAGCTTAAAAGTACCGCTATGTCAGCTTAACGGTACAAGTTAAACACAAAAGTAACTAAAGTAAATGTAGTCACATTTATCGCATTCGGTATCCTCCGGGATAGGATCCTCGGGAAAAGGATTCTCAGGGAATAACCCGCAATGCTTACTAAAAGGACCGTTATCAGATAATGTGCGTCAAGCAACGAGAGAAAGGAGAGGTTTTGTTTATATCGAAGTACTGCCTTGCTAATTTGTTGCCGATAATGCCGGCACGCAAGCAAAGCCTTGCAGCGTCTGCTCAGCCGACAGTCGTAGAAACACAATCGCGCGCGCACCTCGTGTTGTGCGGAAACGTGCGGGTACACCGTGTTTGTTTACTAATTAGGAGAAAACAAAATGAAACTACACTTTAAAATCTTCGGTGAGTATTCAATTTGAAAATCTATTAATGGGAGAGCGTGTAATATTTAATAAGTGAGGTTAAGGACGTGCCGGTAAAACCAGATAATAGATTCCTGCAATTATCTTTTTTTTTCATTGCTATCATCTTCATCTGCGAGTTTCTAAGTGATCATAAATGATTCTGAATCTTGTATAAAGATGATTTTGGTCATGACATCTTAAATACTTGATTAAATCTATCGCCAAATATGATTGTGTTATATTACATTACTCAAAGATTTACCAATAACACTCACGATCAAGGTCTCGGTGTGAATACTTTCTATACTCAGTGATTGTTCTAGATCATTTGAATTACTCAGGCCACTGCTAGATTTCGAAAAAAGCTTTACGCCATACTTATCAAAGGCAAAAATAAGTAATAGGCCGTTTGTGCACTACACTGAATTTTACCGATCCGGAAAAAAACGGATGCTTGTTTTTTAATAATTTAATCATTTATAATAGTAAGAATTTATTTATTTCGTGTAGTTTCAATGTTTCGAACCCTAAACTACACGAAATAAATTAATTCTATTATTCATAATAATTAGTTATTAAAATACAAGCATCCGTTTTTTTCCGGATCGGTAAAATTCAGTGTAGTGCACAAACGCCCTAGCCTTAAAGATTTATCAAGTTGATTCCCTTTCTTGAATGAAATAGACGTAAACATCCCTCATTTAATAGTTTTTTTCTTAAAGTTCAACATTTCAAAATATCTTTAGAATTTGTTTTCTTAGTCTAAAATCTCAAGCATTGAACCTTTTTAGGTCGTCTTTTGATTCGTGAGCCTAATCTACTTCTTCGCGAGTAGTGTCTGTCACGGAGCACGCAGTGATTGATAGATTTGCTTCGTTTAAGTTTTTGTTAATCGCCTTCAAAGAACCAAGCCCAGAGTGTATTATTTTTGGGCAACTAAGGATGCCAAAGGGTTAAGTTAGTTATATTTTGTTAATACCAACAAAGTAAATCTTTCAAAATATTTCCAACTAGCGGATCCTCGCGGTTTCACCCGCGTGGTACCCGTTCCCGTGGGAATATCGGGATAAAATATAGCCTATGTTACGCGGGAAGAATGTAGCTTTCTAATAGTCAAAGAATTTTCTAAATCGGTCCAGTAGTTTCGGAGCCTATTCGATGCAAACAAACAAACAAACAATCAAATCTTTCTTCTTTATAATAATAGTAAGGAAGTATAGAATCAGATAGTTACCTTTAGATAAAAATTTCGAAGATACCTTGTTTCCGAAAGTTTGAATAGGTAAGTATTTTTGGTACCTCTTTCATGGTAAGTTCACTCATTCGTTCGTAGTAGAGATGAATTTTGGGGAGATGGCCACGCTTGCTCAGTCACCTCCCGCAGCGTAGGGGCCCGGAAGGCCAAGCCAACCGTGTCGGGTCGTATTAGGAGCTTGCCACCTCGGGCCCTCCACATTGCGACCTAATTGACGGCGGAGAGAGCAAGAAGTGAGGGGCTTAGTGGGTATTCCCCTTTCCTGATCTTCCATCGAGTATCTGACATTAGATGGAGGATCAGGAAGTGGCCAGGTGAGTCCCATATAACCACCGTCCGCACACCGCACGCGGACGGGATACCTATGCGTAAACGTATTCCCCTCACTACAAAAAAAGTATAGATGAATATATAAAAATGGTAGTTTGATTTTTGTTTTTGAAAGCGATTATTATCAAGGGGTAGAATCAAGAAAGAAAAAGTACTAGCGCCTAATTTAGTTGTCAAATCTTTACAGTTAGCAAATTCCTTATTAACTAATCTGTATTCAATTTCTAGTACCTAGGTACCTACATTAGAATAAAATACTTAGGACAGGCTGAACAACGAATTCTGAAACAAGTTTTAAATATATACTTATACCTAACTACAGAATTCAAGACGTATCTATCTATATTTAGGTTATTGCTTTCCTTCAGATGAATTGCTAGTTTTATCTTTATCCTGTACTAAGCGAATATTATAATTGATTATTTTGATGATTCTGCTATTAGCATAGGAAAGTCCTTGATATTTTCTGGTATGAGGAAAATTGCTGGTTTTTATGTTCAGTTCGTGATAAAAAATCGTGCTCGCGTTTTCATGACGTAATTTACCTAAAACAATCATTAATAAAATGACTTCTTGTAATAGAAGTGTTGACAGATATTTTGTGAAATGTAAATTCAGGCATAGTTTATTAGAAAAGATAAATAAGTATGTAGGTACTTACTAAATATTTCACAGTCTAGCTACAAGTTTTTTCATAAACCATCTACTCGTAAAATTATGATTTTCGGGCTAACCACAAAAATTATGAGATATTGAGTGCCTGTTTCCAAATATCCGATTATGAGATACTTTCCAGTTTAAATCCATAAGCTCGCATCTTAAAATACTACAAATTGACATTTTTCTAAGGACTATCTGTCAAGAACTTACATATACATTGCGAAACAGGCCTTAATTATTGTTAAAAAGTTAAACGCTAACAAATAAATCAATACACAAAATTAATTTAACCTTGGAATTATGTTTTCCATACATACATGAAAAAAACTTTATATTTACTTCGGTATTTCCATGTTTATTATTTTATTAAAATACTAGATTTTTTTCTGTGTACATAATTATATTACTGAAGATCTCGCAACACAGGTAGTAATGAATTATAATATCTATATTTAGTTTTATCTCGGAACAATCTGACAATAAAATGTTATTATTTGTTCATTCTTATGCTCCTCGTCTTTGATAATGATAACAGATTATTATGTACCATAAAATTTTCATGATCATAGTTTTATTTACATTTCTATGTACGTAAGTTATTTTTCACACTACATGCTCAAGTTTGTCACATTTTATATCATGCAAACCTCACCTAAAGTAAGTAAGTAATGAAATTCAGTACAATATTATGACACAGGGTAAAAAAAACTACTACGTATTAATAATTATGACCGCTGGTTAATAATGTAATTTGAATTTAGAACGGAAAATAAAAGCCGCGAGTGTTGCAAAGCGCTGTGTAGTATAAGGCAGTGCTTACCCGTGATACTACCAGTAGTCCTACCAGTAGTACCATGGGAGATTTTTTTTGCCAGTGGTACTACTGATGTGTCTGGTAGTACTACGGGCAATTATTTTTACCCCTGATACTACTCATTAAATGTGTCAATAAAACAACACCCTGATAGTATATACCATGAAATATTTTTTTAATCCAAACCGAAGGGGTAAGTCATTTAACATGTTTAGAATAAATTTCGTGAATTTTTTTACGGTAAGTATTTCAAACTTATTGTCGATGTTTAGAATAATAAAATAAAACATTTCAAAGAGTTAAAAAAATTAAAACATTTTTAAGGTAATAAAAAAAAATTATTATTCTATTAAAACAACCACACCCGATTCGACATCTGTATCCCTAGTGTAAGTTTTTATGTCAAAAGACGCAAACTATCGCGAGTCCGTATTTATGTCAATTTGTATGAAAACTGTATCAGCGCCTCTAGCGGCGAGTCCGTATTTATATCAATTTGTATGAAAACTGTATAAGCGCGCTACTCGCCGCAAGAGGCGCTGATACAGTTTTCAATACGGACTCGCGATAGTTTGCGTTTGTTTTACATAAAAACTTATAGGGGTACAGTATACTATGTTTATGTCATATAGAAAATTCGGAAGTTATTCTAAATACGTAAAATGACTAACTTACCCTTTAAGTTAGGTTTGAAAAAAATTTTCAGTGTATATCAGGGTGTTCTTTTATTTACACATTTAATTAGTAGTATCAGGGGTAAAAATAATTGCCCGTAGTACTACCAGACACATCAGTAGTACCACTGGTAGTAAAAATGTCGAGTAACGAATAAAAGTGAATTTGTACGTTTTTTTAAATAAGGTAATAATACTTTAAGTTTTAATAAAACATTGTTTCTAGTAAGTACCCTTGTTTTTTATATTCTCGCAAAAGGTGAGAAAAGTAGAGTATTCTCCTTTGGGGATAAAGCTGTTTTCGTCTTGGGCGAGCTTGAATCCCTCGCTGCACTCAGGACTCCGTTTTAATTCCTTTGCTTCGCTCAGGAATTAACTCGTAACACCCTCGCTACGCTCGGAAGTTAAATCTGGAGTCCTTCATTTGTTCAGGATTCAATATCGCGCCCGTGACATAAAACAGTGCTTTATCCCCTCGGTGTATAATCTACTATTAAAACTTAACTTGATATTTTACAATTATTATTGAACTTTATGTTATCTAAGAAATGGTTCAATTGTTCTTCAACAAATTTTTGTCTTCATCGTTTATCAATCACAAGCTATCCCTTCAATACTAATTAATTATTTTTAATCAAAATTAGTTTACATGTGGTCTCAACTAGTTAGTACCTACATATACAAGGTAGGAGGTGATAGGACGTAGTCCGAGTATTCTACTTGCGGTTATCATTACGCGAGTAGCACCGCAGAATGCCATCTGAATTATTGAAAATAAAATAAACTATACCTCAGTGCAGCCAACAAAGTAGCTCTTTATCGAGTATATGTTCATTGTGTAGCGTTCGTTCACGCCCAGGCTCCATTCAACGGTTTGCAATAGTCATGGTGGTCTACCGACCTTGACAAATAGTTAAATGCATAGTTCCGATGTGGTAATTTTGCATTTTCAGCCGATAAACCTAAATTGCTGGCAGGTTTAGTACTATTACGAGTTGAATCGATTTGTATAGAAATTTTATATATTAAGTATGACTGGTCTCCACGTTCGATAGCTAAACTACCTATATTTTATTATAAACATTGTTAAGTACGACTGACTCCACACCCTTACACGTATAAGTGTTGGGCTTTTAATTTAATATAGGTACTCATACTAAACATACAAAGCGATCTAGTGTTTCGTTCGTTAGAATCGGAGTGCTATTTTTCACAGTGACTTAGAATGTTAAATTATGTAGTTATCATACATTTTAGCACTTATGACATATTTTACAAAGTTTTATTTACTTCAAACATTATATTTTTCCGAGTATTATGTGTCCGGACTCCGGACTCTTCGGAGTTTCGTGAATGATTGTTGTGTTTACTTTATTTTTACGCCAGATACATAACGCTATTGTATTGCTATACTGTAATCAGCTATTAGCTCTCAACTTTTATACGTACTCCGTCTATTCGCATTTGATATTATAATTTTAGCCATTTATTGAGTAATCATAACCAACTAATTTACTGCTCAATAATATCTTAAATTTAATGCAGCAACTAGAGTCGCTTAAAAAAAATCCAAGTTTTACTAAAGGTAAACAAATATATAACCGCTAATCACCTCATATAAATAACACGAATTGCGGATGTTGCGTAGCTTTTGAGATCATAAGTTAAGCTACTACGTCATTAATTCGTTATGTTCTATCCTGTAGGTATGATGTAATGTCAATGGCTTGATTTGACCAAAGTAGGCTGGGCCGTTAGTCCTTGGGGCTGTGTACAATACCTCTAAACTAGTGTCTGTCACACATCTTGTGTCATTTAGTGTACAGTCACGAGCAATAATATGTATACAACATAGAACTTTGTCACATTGAAGCGTTCCGAAAGAAAACTATCTGTGTCACAGAAGTCATTCAATATTGTAATATGACATAGTCCTATGTTGTATACATATTATTGCTCGTGACTGTACCTATTCAGTCGCCATGATTACACACCCACATTCCGTTTGGCAGATAAAAAAACATTCAAAACGTGATTGCGTACCGGTATAATTACAAAGGCCAGTGTAGTGTAGTGTCCTCAAAGGTCGAGGAAATGGCACAGCTAGCTGGCGCTACTCGGAAAAATATGGACTTTTTGATTTAAAACTATAGGACGGTTACAGTTGTTATAAATCTGGTAATAAGATATATAATTCTTCATACCTTTATCTAGATTCGTATAGTTTCAAAAACACGATTTTATGATTTTGCCTCGACACTTTTTATTTTCGAAAAGACCTCTATAAAATACGAAAAGTCAAGATTATTCTTAAATGGGGTTACTTACACTATTGGAAATTGGTTTAATTAGTGGACACCAATAATACTTAGGATCGTATAGAAGCATTTTTTTCAAAATCGCTGTAGTTTTTTAATACGAAGAGATTTTGTGTTTTTTTTGCCTAATCTGCAAAATCGGTCTCGCTCCCGCGCGCGTCGTTTTCTCATTGCTATCTCGCTTCAGCACATTTTTTCCGAGTATCGCCTTAATATCCTAGTATCCCATACAGTAAGCGCGTAAAATTTTATACCTACGTAGTATTTTTACACGTAGTTTATGTTATTTAGATTGCATTTTAATAAATACCTACATATAAGCGCAAAGATATATTACAGTTTTATAATAAATTACTTTTAGCGACACACATTGATAGGTATAGTATTGACGAATTATGGCAATATTATTACAGCCGTTTATCTGGGCGAATATTTTATTGTTATCGTTTGAATATAAAAGGCTTCAAAGGCTGGCAACGCATATGCAACCCCTCTGGTGTTGTAGATCACAACATCACATCACGTGGCTCGTCGGCTCGTTTGCCCCTTTTTATATAAAAAAAAAACTTCTGTGAATACTTGGTTCGACCATTAGTATGGAACTTAGTTTAAAAAAGATTTTAATTTATTTGCAATGTATGTGAGTCAAATCTTGCACCACTTCACCCATTTTTCAGTTTCTGATTGAGCTGAAGTTTTTCATATACTTAGATATAAGTTTGGATGACAATACAATATTTAAGTACAGTCAGCAAAAAGGTTACCATAAAAATGTATGTATGTGTGTATGTATGTGAGTTTCTTTATTCTATCTTAGGTCACAGTCTTATCAACTCGTAAACGGAACGTAAACGTATCAACTGGAGCAGTTCAGTATGTAACTGGTATTTTTAACTATAGGTTTTGATGTAAAATAAAAGAAATTGAAATATAATGAAATGTGAAGTTTTATTTTTATGACATGTAAAATTAGTTCCTTACAAGAAATACAGGGCGTGGGGATAATTATTCTACTTTGCAGCTCACTTGTTGCACTGTCAGAGGGACTTAAATTACAATATTCTCACTGAGTTGGAAATTACATAAACAGGTAATGAAGTTTAAACTAGACAAATAAAGTTTCAAAAGAAATTTATATGAATAGGAGACCTAGGCTATCGCTATCCTTAAAATAGGTTTACAACGTGTCAGACTGGATATACAAATACAAACACAAATTAACATATGGTTGTTATTCAAAATTAAACGTTTTATAAGTTCACAAGTGTAGTTTAAATCAAGTTGGGAGTGTTACAAAATTGAAAGGTAGGTAGGTAATACTTATATGTATGTAGTTAAGTTAAACTTATAAGAAAGGAGAAGATTAGAGACAATTAATGGGCGCCACGTTTATGAACAGCTCATAAACGAAGAGAGTATGGAGAGATGTAGTTAAGAGATAAAGATATAAGAACGATTACACCTGAGACTTATGTTCCGAGGAGGGGTTGCGAACGCCGGTCTCTCAAGGCCTAAGGTCAGCGAACGAGGGCTCGCCGGTATGATGTCAGCTTCGCAGGTGCTCGCTCCGGACAGGTAGTCCAGTCAATAATAAGAACTGTCGAGGAAGAAGAAAACACAGCGTTATGCCAAAGCAGTGACATAAAGAGATGTTGGTAATTTGTTTGCCATTTAGCAGATCGACTTACCCGGACGCTGAAGATCGAGGACGAATCAAGAAAATTGCAGTGTTCACACAATGATGCAGCTTAGGACAGTTAGGTTTATCAGGGAAAACTACGTAGGTAAAAAAAATGTCTATGCAATAACAGTTCACAGTGACTTTGCTTCACAGTCTTTCTCACAGTCAGTTAAGTAGCGGTTATCGAGAGAAAAAAAACTGGGGCCAGACGGGCCCTATTTATATGTTCTGCCACGACTTTTCTAGAATCTTGTTTTTAATTCATATTGCTTTACCATCAATCTCGAATTTTCCAAGGTAAGTAGCATAGACAATGCTCACTTGTACATTTCTAGAATGATCCGAATATAGTCTATGGTTAAGAAAATTAGCTAAAGATAAATGAAGAATTATATAAAATCAAATAAAGGCAGATTTGTAGAATATGAATAACTAATTACTTTCATTGTAAATTAGATATTCATAATGTTATTGATAAAAGTTTTTAGGTACCATAGATAATCTGGACTCAATATGTAGAAGTTCAATTATTAAAGCAAGAGAGCTACTCTACGCCAGATGTCAGTTTCGGTGCTGTTGCATGAACGAGATGACAGGATGGCTATGCATTTAGGTGTGAGAGAGATGACAATATATGTGCGGCATACTTTGCCACTATTTGACACCAGATGGCGCTAAAGTTTGATGAAGTGTGGACTCTCAACGCAAGGTGTCTTTATAAGAAAAAGAGATGGAAATAGCTGGACATCCATGCAAGAATGAGAAGACGTATATCTCTGGATAATTGCTCGTGGAAATAGTTCTGCTGTTCCTCACAAGATTGAGCCAGTGGTTCAAAAATTATGATGTTTACTCTGATAAAATTAAATGTCAAACGTCAGACGTGATAGATGTTTGTTGACAAATATAAGTGTACCTAAGATGTAAAAATTAGCAATTATTGTTTGGAATTGAGTTAATGAGAATGTATGTACTTTGCAATAAGGGATGTATAAAAACTGTGTTGTGTAAAGGTACAAAATATTGGATAAAAAACAGGAATGAAGGTTAGTACTATCATAGTTTATTATGAATGTAACATATTAAAAAAATGATATGTTACAATACCTCATTAGTTGAGAAAAAAAAATAAAGAAAGGAACTGGGATGAGGTGAGTGAAGGACAGGTCACTATCCCCACACAGTAAAGAAAAGAAAGCGAAAGCGTGAGGAAGCATGAAGGGAATGGGTAAAACAAGAATAGAGCAAGAGGAGAAAAAATTGTAGAGAAAGGAAAGTTGTGTAGAGAAAGAAAAGGTTGTGTAGAGAAAGAAGGAATGGATAGCACGGTATAGTAGAGTGGGAAAGTAAAGAAAGTTGTAGGTTGGGTATCAAGTAAGGAAAGGAAAGGGCAAAAGGAAACAAAAGCAAAAACAACAAAAAAATAATCAATATACGTATACTACATGCCAGCTGTAAACAAATAAGTTATATAAATAAACGGAATACATAAACAATACAGATAATTGATATCGACGGTGGGTCTTACTTCTGGCCTATATACCATGCGCCCTTGCCGAAAATTTAAAGTGTGCGTATACTAGATAAATATGGATATACATAAATAAATGGAGTGCCGATGGCCTATTTTAAGAGTCGCAGCCGCTCTGATATATAGATGAGTATAATATACTAGTGTGATAAGAATAATCTGTTGTCGTTAAGGCATATTTATACAGAGTTACAATCCGCTCTGAGTAGTAAGGCTTTTGATTTTTCATTTATGGGATTACCAGCCGTCCCATAGAATAAACTAGATACTATAAAATTAATATATATATAATAAAAACCATACAAAAAAAATAAAGTACATAAAAGAATATATATAATAGGGTTTGGGAATGGGTATGAAGATGAGGGAAAATTTGGGATGGGAAAATGGGACTTTTGGTCGGCTCTTACGACGCGCAAGGGGAGAGCGATGGTACTATTCTTTCTCCGGCAACCATACGGATAAGGTAAGGGAATGGGTGTCGTGATGAAGGAAAATATGGGATGGGAAAATGGGACTTTTGGTCGGCTCTTACGACGTGCAAGGGGAGAGCGATGGTACTATTCTTTCTCCGGCAACCATACGGATAAGGTAAGGGAATGGGTGTCATGATGAAGGAAAATATGGGATGGGAAAATGGGACTTTTGGTCGGCTCTTACGACGCGCAAGGGGAGAGCGATGGTACTATTCTTTCTCCGGCAACCATACGGATAAGGTAAGTAGGAGATAGTACCTAGATGCAGAGCAAGAGAGAAAAGAGAAAAATACATATAGATAATCACATACATAAATAAAATGAAATAAGCAAAATATAGGTGTAGTTATATAGGTACAGATTTTAAAATGTCCTTAATGTGCCAAGTGCCTAAATCCTTGGATGTGTGAAAGTCCTTCAGAATGTATGTAAGAGGAGAGATCTTCTTTTTCACAATACATTTAGTGAATTTAGGAGCAAGTTTTGCAGTGAAAAATTTACTAGCATCAGAAAGTGGATATTCTTTCTTCCATACAGTCTGGCCCTCCTGATATTCAATATCACGCCTATTTTTGTTGTAATGAATTTTATATTTGGAGTAGGCTTTGGACATGTTCAAGTTTACTTTAATAAAAATGTCTTTAAGATGAGGTAGAGTAGATGAGTATGAAGTCCTGTCGGTAAACAAAATATCTTCTTCTTTAAGTGGAGAGTTAGGGTACCAGTCACCAGAGAGTACAGCTTCGCGGCCATGATTTAGAAAGTATGGGCTAAAACCAGTGGATTCACTAACGGCTGTGTTGATTGCAAACTCAATTTTTGGTAATTCTTCAGCCCATTTTCTGTGGTCTGTACCTACATAGGAAGATATGGCAGTGACAATGACACGATTAGTCCTTTCAGAAGGGTTGTTTTGTGGCAGGAACCTACAGTTATAAAAAGAATTAGGAACTTTATACTTCGCAACTAAATCCTTCATGGCATTAGAGATATACTGGGGACCGTTGTCCATGACAATTGTTTGAGGAATCCCATATTTCATAAATATATTGTTTTCAATAATGGAAACTACTGTCTTGGCAAGTGAGTTCCTCATAGGAAATATGCATGTATACTTAGTGAAAACGTCAGTAACTACTAGAATGAATTTGTAGCCCTGATAAGATCGAGGTAAGGGACCCATTATGTCTGTAGATATCATTTGGAAGGGACGTTGGACCTGTTTGGGATTTTTCATGATGCCTGGGGGACCTTCATTCGTGCTCTTATACGCCAAGCAAACTTGACAATTTTTGATGTATTTCTTGACATCTCTATGTAGAGATGGCCAATAATAAGATTGAGTAAGACGTTTCAAAGTCTTAAAGATGCCTAAATGGGCTGCACTCGGGTGGTCATGACATTTAGCTATGACGTCATGCCGCGATTCGAAAGGAACCACGAGTTTCCACTCACAGTCAGCAGAGAGAGGGTTGGAATTTTTCATCCTTTTATAGAGACGATCAGAAATTAGTTTCCAATCAGAGAACTTGTGGGGAGAAGATTTGACGTCTTGTACTTTCTTGAGGTACCAAGAGTCTTTGGTAGTAGAAGAAGAAGAAGGGGAGTTTTGAGATGGATCGTCATCAGAAGTGACATTTACGGGAAATGAACGAGAAAGAGCGTCGGCCAAGGCATTATCAGAGCCCCTACGATACTCAATTTTAAGATTAAATTGAGAAAGCCGGACTGCCCATCTCGCCAATCTTCCTGTAGGAGATTTAAGACTGACAAGCCATTTCAGACTACTATGATCTGTATAAATCGTAGTGGGGAAGGGAGAGCCTTCAATATAACCCCTAAATTTTTCTAGAGCAAAGATTAAAGCATTTAGTTCCTTTTCAGTAGTAGCATGGTTTCTTTCTGGTTTAGTAAGAGAACGGCTAGCGAAGGCGACAGGATGTTCTTTACCCTCGTCGTCCTTTTGAGAGAGGACACAACCGAGACCTAAATCAGAGGCATCGGTAGAGATGATAAAAGGCTTATCAAATTTAGGTATAGAAAGAATGGGTGCAGATACCAAACGTTGCTTAATCTCGTTAAAGGCAAGGAGAGCTTCCTGCGGAAAACTAAAAGCTTTGCCCTTGGGCTGTTTTTTAATTAGGTTGTTTATAGGAGCAGTTACTAAAGAAAAGTTTTGGATAAAACGCCTATACCATGACGCCATGCCTAGAAAACGTCTGACTTCTTTTTGGTTAGTAGGGACAGGGTATTCCAAAATGGCCTTAACCTTGTCACTGTCAGTGCGTAGTCCGTGTCGGTCGACGATGAACCCTAGAAACTTAAGGGAAGATCTGCAGAAAACTGATTTGTCAAAATTGATGGTGAGACCTACTTCTTTTAAACGTTGATAGACACGCTTCAATAGCTCGACGTGTTCGTCATATGAATTACTGACCAGTATTACGTCATCCACGTAGGTAAACAGACGGCCAGCAAACTCTGGTCCAAAGACTTTATCCATAAGTCTCATCATTCTAGCAGATGCATTGACAAGTCCGAAAGGCATGCGGCAAAATTGGAAAGCCCCAACCCCAGGAATGGAGAAACTAGTCTTCTCCCGCGAGTCTGGGTGTAAATTAATTTGAAAAAACGAGCTTTTCAGGTCAATAGAGCTTAGAAATTTAGCATTATTAAGAGAATCAAGTATGTCTTGGATACGCGGCATAGGATATGAATCTATTTTGGTGACACTATTCAGTTTTCTACTGTCTAGGCAGATCCTTAAGTCTCCGTTAGGTTTGGGAACTACTAAGAGAGGGGAATTCCAGGGTGAATTACTTTTTTCAATAATACCCATTCTTAACATATCATTAATTTCAGCCTCGACCCGCTGTTTATAGTGAACTGGTATAGGGTAGTATTTTTGTTTCACTGGGGGATGATCACCAGTGTCAATGACATGTTCTTCAAGATCAGTGAGACCTAAGTTGTTAGAATCAGCAGAAATATTTTTAAAATCAGTGATAATGTTATCAATCTGAGATTTTTGTACAACCGACAGATCCTCATAAGTATGTAAGTGTGTGTTTGCGTCAATTAAAGAGTTGAAAGCAGAGGTACACTGAGAGTCGGTCGTATATTCCAGAATATCCTGACATAGGTTAAATGCCCTAAGAAAATTTACACCTAAAATAAGAGGACTGTTGATATCTGTGCATACATTGAGAGTAATTAGTCTTAGATTGGACTTGTAAGTAATAGGTATCGTAATGGATCCCAAAATATTAAGTCTAGCGTTATTGCCAACTTTAAGAGTTTTAGAAGATGGCTGAAGATGAGTCTGTAAACCTAATTCCCTAAGCGTTCCTAGCGCATCATTGCTGAGTATAGAAGTTGATGCACCAGAATCGGCCAAGGCCAAGCACTCTGTTCCCAAAATGTTGACTTTGATAAACGCACGGTTGTCAGGCAAGTTTGACTCAAAAAGTGGAGCTATCTTCTGAGAGGAGAAAAAGTTTTTTAAGAAAGTTAGATATTCCTGCCATTCCCGGTCAGTAGTATGTTTAGTTAGTTTTGAAGGTTCAGGTTTAAGAGAGAGAGAACATGCTACTGACCGCTTATTCAGTTTTTTGAACAAGTACAGTCGCGAGTAAGCACATTAGGTTTTTTACATTTAAAACATATAGGTGTATTGTATACATTACACTTTGAATAGTGATGTTTGCCACTACACTTTAAACAAGTGACACTATCTTTTTGTAGCATGGCGGAATTATAAGCATTATGGGAGATGGTAGCAACATTTCCCGATAAAGGTTTTTGTTTAATAAACGGTTGATTTACCGATTTAGTAAGATTAGATTTCACTGTGAAACCGGGAACAATAGCAGTATTGCCAGGATTTAAGGCACCTCTATTCTCACATCTGTGCTTTGCTATGTCTAGCCTGGAGCACACTGATTTGAGTTCCGCAGTCGAAGAGAAATCATGGAGAGCTAATTTTGCAATATAAAAAGTGTTCATATTTGATAATATTATATCCAACTTCTCAGTTTCAGAGAGTGGTTTAGATAGTTTAGACATCTCATAAAGCATGAGATTGATATAAATTTTTATGTCTTCAGATTTATCTTGCAATCTGCCTTTTATTTGCAGTAGAAGTCGTCTGTCATAATCAACAGGTATAAATTCCTCTTTTAGATAATCAAAAAGTTGAGACATAGAAGTTATATTGTCCCTGTAACCGCGGAACCACACCAATGCATCACCAGTAAGCAGATGTGAGAAGTTTGAGAGCAGTTCATGGTCTTGGGCAGAGCAGGAGGCAGCTAATTCTTTAATTTTAGTAATAAATTCTAAGACACAGGTGTGTCCGTCAAAAGTTACACCCCACTTCAATATAGGAGAATTTCTGAGAAAAGGAGAGGAGTGAGTGTACCTTTGCTCCCTGGTCTGCCCGGTCAGTCTGTCCAGTCGGTCTATAAGGTGAGTCAACCTTGCCCGACATTTTTGGAACTGTGTAGTGGTGGAATACTTGGGGACAAGAGCGCTTAGTTCGGCCAACTTCCGTGCACATACCTCTATTTCTGTCCCCGTATCAAGGGAACCAATAAATTTGTCCTCGACCCCTGCAGCGGCCGGTTCAGCCTTCTCCAACAGGGCAGCCAACGTCTCCGCTGTGGCACCACGCTCGTGTTCCACTCCCCGCAGGTTGAGCTCGTAGCTGACCTCGTCCTCGAGGAGACCGGAGAACGCAGCATGCTCCATTACTGAAATTGATATAAGTACAATTTGAGAGATAGATACAGCAAATTAGTATAAAATAGGTAGGAACCCAGTGAGAAACTGTCAACAAAGAATTGAGTGCAAACTACGTTGGGCGCTAAATGTAACTGGTATTTTTAACTATAGGTTTTGATGTAAAATAAAAGAAATTGAAATATAATGAAATGTGAAGTTTTATTTTTATGACATGTAAAATTAGTTCCTTACAAGAAATACAGGGCGTGGGGATAATTATTCTACTTTGCAGCTCACTTGTTGCACTGTCAGAGGGACTTAAATTACAATATTCTCACTGAGTTGGAAATTACATAAACAGGTAATGAAGTTTAAACTAGACAAATAAAGTTTCAAAAGAAATTTATATGAATAGGAGACCTAGGCTATCGCTATCCTTAAAATAGGTTTACAACGTGTCAGACTGGATATACAAATACAAACACAAATTAACATATGGTTGTTATTCAAAATTAAACGTTTTATAAGTTCACAAGTGTAGTTTAAATCAAGTTGGGAGTGTTACAAAATTGAAAGGTAGGTAGGTAATACTTATATGTATGTAGTTAAGTTAAACTTATAAGAAAGGAGAAGATTAGAGACAATTAATGGGCGCCACGTTTATGAACAGCTCATAAACGAAGAGAGTATGGAGAGATGTAGTTAAGAGATAAAGATATAAGAACGATTACACCTGAGACTTATGTTCCGAGGAGGGGTTGCGAACGCCGGTCTCTCAAGGCCTAAGGTCAGCGAACGAGGGCTCGCCGGTATGATGTCAGCTTCGCAGGTGCTCGCTCCGGACAGGTAGTCCAGTCAATAATAAGAACTGTCGAGGAAGAAGAAAACACAGCGTTATGCCAAAGCAGTGACATAAAGAGATGTTGGTAATTTGTTTGCCATTTAGCAGATCGACTTACCCGGACGCTGAAGATCGAGGACGAATCAAGAAAATTGCAGTGTTCACACAATGATGCAGCTTAGGACAGTTAGGTTTATCAGGGAAAACTACGTAGGTAAAAAAAATGTCTATGCAATAACAGTTCACAGTGACTTTGCTTCACAGTCTTTCTCACAGTCAGTTAAGTAGCGGTTATCGAGAGAAAAAAAACTGGGGCCAGACGGGCCCTATTTATATGTTCTGCCACGACTTTTCTAGAATCTTGTTTTTAATTCATATTGCTTTACCATCAATCTCGAATTTTCCAAGGTAAGTAGCATAGACAATGCTCACTTGTACATTTCTAGAATGATCCGAATATAGTCTATGGTTAAGAAAATTAGCTAAAGATAAATGAAGAATTATATAAAATCAAATAAAGGCAGATTTGTAGAATATGAATAACTAATTACTTTCATTGTAAATTAGATATTCATAATGTTATTGATAAAAGTTTTTAGGTACCATAGATAATCTGGACTCAATATGTAGAAGTTCAATTATTAAAGCAAGAGAGCTACTCTACGCCAGATGTCAGTTTCGGTGCTGTTGCATGAACGAGATGACAGGATGGCTATGCATTTAGGTGTGAGAGAGATGACAATATATGTGCGGCATACTTTGCCACTATTTGACACCAGATGGCGCTAAAGTTTGATGAAGTGTGGACTCTCAACGCAAGGTGTCTTTATAAGAAAAAGAGATGGAAATAGCTGGACATCCATGCAAGAATGAGAAGACGTATATCTCTGGATAATTGCTCGTGGAAATAGTTCTGCTGTTCCTCACAAGATTGAGCCAGTGGTTCAAAAATTATGATGTTTACTCTGATAAAATTAAATGTCAAACGTCAGACGTGATAGATGTTTGTTGACAAATATAAGTGTACCTAAGATGTAAAAATTAGCAATTATTGTTTGGAATTGAGTTAATGAGAATGTATGTACTTTGCAATAAGGGATGTATAAAAACTGTGTTGTGTAAAGGTACAAAATATTGGATAAAAAAAACAGGAATGAAGGTTAGTACTATCATAGTTTATTATGAATGTAACATATTAAAAAAATGATATGTTACAAGTATTCTTTATATGAAACTCCCTACTGCAACGCACACTAATCGGAATCGTAACGTAATCGCCTCGCCTCAGGAACAGCTCCTGAACTGGTTTGCAGGTCGCTCAACCACGTCCACGCGCTTACGTCTTTCCGTACACGAGCTTACGACTCTACGGTACGATATTGTGTACCCAATATATTCTTCATTTCTGTCTATTTTCTTTTTCCACGTCATCAAGTGCTATGGCTATGATAGCCAACTCGCGTATTGTGAACCGGGACATAACCGTGCGCTACTCGTCACGTTTGGATCCAAAATGATCTGGCTGGTGCCAGCGCCAGACAGAGCGGTCGGCGAGCCGTAAGCAGGGCGTCTCGCCTAGCCGTAGTAGAGTCGACGTACCGAAGCTGAGGGCCTACTCTGAAACGCAAAACCCGAAACTCCGTTATACTCATCCCTCTCACTCTCTAGTCATGACAGAATCGAGTAACCTTTAAGGCGATACTCGGAAAAATTATGCTAAAGCGAGATAGCAATGAGAAAACGACGCGCGCGGGAGTGAGACCGATTTTGCCGATTACGCAAAAAAACACAAAATCACTTCGTATTCAAAAACTATAGCGATTTAAAAAAAATGCTTCTATACGATCCTAAATATTATTGGTGTCCACTAATTAAACCAATGTTCAATAGTATATGTATCCCCATTTAAGAATAATCTTGATATTTCTTATGTTTTAGAGGTATTTTCGAAAATAAAAAGTGTCCAGCCAAAATCATAAAATCGTGTTTCTGAAACTATACGATTCTAGATAAAGGTATGAAGAAATATATATCTTATTACCAGATTTATAACAACTCTAACCGTCCTATAGTTTTATATCAAAGAGTCCATATTTTTCCGAGTAGCGCCTTAAAATTTAAGTTTTCCACAGCATGGTACCCCATGATAAAAGTAACAATATTAGGATAAATCTAATCCAATAAAATTACAAAATGTATAATGGCAAAGTCAAAAAGTTACTATCGCCTGTTGCAATTAACTTTTTTTTAATTAATCTATCTGATAGTTGATAGACTCTGTGGTACTTAGATGGTTAGTTTTCAAACGTCATTTTTATAATATGCGTGTTTACGTTCTCCCAAACATGACGAAACTTAACTTGCGTCATTCTTTCACGCAAAACTATTTTCCTTGATTGGCTAACAAAACAGTTTATTGGAATCACAGATCACCTGTATGTAGCAAGCTACAATTGGAATGCATTTGCCAAACCTTGGATTGTAATAAAATGTTTAAATATCTATTTAAAATAAGTACCTATTATAACTAATTTATAAATGTTATTTTCTACTAGCTGCTTTGCGCAGTTTACCTGCGTGGTTCACGTTCCCGTGGAAATATCGGGACAAAGTAGGAATATAGCCTATGCCACTCAATAATAATGTAGCTAATCTAGCTATACAGGGTGATTTTGAGGTCAATGGCATCCTTTTAGCCCATAAATGTACTCATAATAATATAAAGAATAATGTTTTTACGTGGGGTGGTGCGGCGGCTCAACTCGGGCGTAGTAAGGACACATATGAGTATATGAGTAATTACTCATGTGGTATCAGGCAAAGCGAGCATGAAGCATGAGTGAAATTGTTTGTTTCGATGAATTCCGTGCGCGAACTTGAACAAATTCACGATAGAAGCGCCCGCGGCCGCGTTTTTTCTGGAGGCCAATGTAGTAGTTTAAGGCTGGAATGATATTTAATTATTTGTTTGAATTTATTAAATTGTTTTTTTATTTTTGACATAGTGATCAATTACCAAGTATTTTCCATGATTTTTCATAAAAAAAAAAACAATAATTTTACATCTTGGATTTGCCTCATTATTGGGGCAAGGACTCTATATCAGGGATGTTACGAATATTCGCATTCGCTTATGCGAATGATTCGCATCATTTTAAAACATTCGCATCAACATTCGCATTCGCATAAAACGATGCGAATGTTTAGCGAATGTTCATGTCGCTACTTGTCTTAGTAGACGGGGACATCACGGGTGACACACGTGCCGCGTTCGACCAATAAGATGCGTTTAGGATGTCATTAATTAAATTACTAAAAAATTGCTGCAACTTTAAAACCTAAGCATAGCACCTAAGGATATAACCTAAGCTATTTACGACTTTTATTGGGATTTTTTACTGATTTTGACATGCGATCTGGTATTTTACCAGATCGCATGTCAAAATCAGTAAGATATGCTGATATTTTGCGTAAACGTTATTCACGAATTGCACGTGAGAACTCGGCGTTGCGAAAAAAGAAAGAACGAAAATGTTCATTTCAAAACGTACGGATGCTAGTTGAAGTAGGAACTGAGGTTCAAGTTTCAAAACTATCCCAGCTGCCGGACATTCGATTAGAAGACAGTAAAAAACAATTAAGTATGTATCTATTGAGCATCCGATGTCTCAACAATCGACTACCGAATACATATGTGAAATGATTATTATTTTTTAAATGTCTCTTCCATACATTCACATTTGCATTCGCACATTCACATCCCAAACATTCGCATTCGTATTCCCGAATGTTAAAAATATCACATTCGTGATATCCCTGCTCTATATCACGAGTAGGTATAAAAGGAACGACTTCAAAGTCACCTGCATATTGGTGAAAGTATTATTCTTTTTGAAATCGGTCGAGTGAGATTATACCTTTACGAACTAACTAAAATCATACTTTCTTCCTTTTGTACTAGTATTTCTATTAAAGCGGAATGTAGTACCTCTACCTAATTACTCCTTTTCCCTTGCGATGTTAAGAATATAGCGTTGGTCTGCAAATAAGTGCAATGGACGTAAAAACCTGGATAGGTGGGTGATAATTAAAGTGTCTGCGCAGGCGCCGCCGCCGGCGCCGCCCGGCGGGCGCCCGGCGCCTGTGGCACTGAATAAAGACTTCCAGTATTCCATCTTCTTAATTTAAAAACACATGTAAGCACCATATTCTTGCCAATAAATGTTTACTTTACTTAACATTACTTTAGGTACTTCTTTTCTATTTCATAAATATTCAAGCAAAAAATTCAGATTTTTTTATTTTAATCATGTCACTATAGTACTTATAGCAAAATGATAGTTTTAAACACTTTAAAGACTAAACAATTAAGACATCAATTAAAAAAACGTTTAACTTTGTCACCAATAATATACCATTTTATTACAAGACATCACTAGCCGCCTCAGATGCAGCGCCTTCCGCGTACCGCACCACAGGCACATAATAAATACTACCATTTATTATGTGATCCGAGATCTTTCCAGTACCCCTAGTGTAAGTTTTTATGTCAAGCAAACGCAAACTATTTCGATTCCGTATTTATGTCAATTTGTATGAAAACTATATAAGTGCGCTACTCTCCGCTAGAGGCGCTAATACAGTTTTCATACAAATTGACATAAATACGCAATCGAAATAGTTTGCGTTTTTTGACATAAAAACTTACACTACGGGCACAGATCATGGATTTATATAGTATGAGAAAGATACATAATTATGAATCGTAACCATAGAGATATTATAAATAGAGCAAGGGAGCCAGGTCTAAAGGTAAGGTTTTACCGCCTCTGTGGTCTAGTGGTTCACACCACCGATTTCAGACCAAGAGGTCCCGGGTTCGATTCACAGTGGGGGTACATATTGTATTCGGTTTGGTTAGTGGTAGGACTTGTTCTTAGTCTGCCTGGCTAGCTACCACCATCTTATCTAAGTCTGACGCCATAACAATGATGTTTTCAGCATTATTGTGTACCGGCAGTTAGAGATAAGATAGCCAGTTCCTCAGTGATTGAGGATTCCAGGAGTAGTGCGCTTTCGATTAAAAAGAGCGAGAAGATCGCGGTACCCTTACAAACAAACAGAGACAAATATACCTCAATGGTCATAATTAGCGTTCTGGCCTTTCTTACATATTCTATCGTACATAAACGACGTGCAAAACTTATAGTGTAATACAGTTCGAATTCAAAGGAAAAGCAGGAAGAAAACGGTATGTCAGGCTTAATTATAATAATTAAGCCTGAAATACCGTTTTGTCCTCTACCTATATAAATATAAATGATTTCACTTAGACTTTAGGTAAGCATGACTAAAAAATCAAGCAATGGTACAAATTAACGAATTTATCAACTTTTAATCTAAAATTAATAGTAACTTAGAAAACTGCACGAATAAAGGCAAAATTTTCACCCATGTGGGTGCATCCCTACCCAAATTGCTGCCAGGGTGCCTACCATCAACTCTTATTGCGGTTTTGTTTAGGACCTAAACTGCAAAGAGCATGTAATCACTACGTTTAAAACTGATCTGCTTTGCTTATTCGTACCACGACAGCTTAATCATAGATGTATTAATAATACATCTATGAGCCAAGGAATTTATAATACAACAGGAAGGTGCACTGCTGCTAAAAAACGGTCCTAATGAGATAGCAAGAACGAGGTCAGTTTATCTCACTCCATTCCATTACGGCGGCCACGAACATGCGCGACGGGCGGCGGGCGTGTCCATCGTTCCAGCAGCGCCACGGTCTCCGATTTGCTTGAAAAAAATACACCATGCAGGCCAATTTTTTACCAGTCGGGAAAAAATACGATTGATTTTTTCCCCCCACTGGATCCGAGGATATACGGGGATTTCTGTGGCGCTGCTGGAACGACGTCGTCCTGGCAGCGCCCCGCTATTTCTCATTAATTACAAAAGCTATAATAAATCTAATAAGACACATATTTTTTCCTTTTTTTTCCATTTCACATAAGCTAATGTCCACCTGTAAATGTCGACAGATTCAGGAGTAATCGTAGGTCACTTGGGGCGCTGCTGGGACGACGTCGTCCCAGCAGCGCCACGGCCGAATCTCAGCAATTCGATTTTTTTACTGAAAACAGTGTGCCTGTATATTTAGTTCCTTCATCATAGGGTACGGAAAAAATTGAATTTCTACATTTCATCATGGAATAATGATTTTATAGGCATCGAAAAATTATAACCTCAAAAAAAAATTTTTTTGCTCTAACGCCTTTAATTGATGTATTAAATAGCATTTGCGCATTCTTTTATCTTCCTATAAAGGGAAAAAAATAAACCACTCTCGCAGCATTAACTATTCCAGAGAAATCCTAGGTTTAGATTGTGTTCATACATTTAGGCATCGTTCCAGCAGCGCCACACCCAGTACAGCATGATCCAGGGCACCTGTCACCAAACTGAGCATGCCAATATTTACTACTACCATAGCGAACACGGGAAAAAATCTGACAACGAGTATAACACAGCGAATTTCCGAGAAATAAGCCTTTGATTCAATATGCCATACAATTGGTACATTCGAGTAGAAAAGTTTTATTTAAATTCTTTTTAGTGCCACAAACTTGGGGGCTTTAAGCCCCCAGTACAGGCTGTCCGATCATGTTGGCCGACCATGATGGGCCATCGTGTACAGGGGCGGTTTGCGTGTGATTGCCGTCTGCGAGCAACGCAAACCGCCCCTGTACACGATGGCCCATCATGGTCGGCCAACATGATCGGCCATCCTGTACTGGGGGCTTCATATTTCATGTTTACCGGGCTTGTCAAGCATTGCATTGCATCATTGGGGCACAATATCGGTATCGCTATGCGGATCGCAGCTCAGCATTATTATGGTGCAAATAATGCAATGCAAGCAAAGTAATATCACAGTTTAAGCAATCTTTCTATACAGTTGGACGACGCCCTTGAAGTTGGGCGATGCCGACGCCTGTATAGGTATTTACGTAAGTACGTAAGGGTTGTCACTTTAAAATGTGACGGTGGACCTTTAACGACCCCGGGTAGGTACATTGGTATTGCGATATTAAATTAATAAAATAATTTAATAATGCAAATGCAATGTCAAAAATATTAAAAAATTCAAGATGGCGGCCGACTTTTTTGTTTGTAGGCTGATTTCGATGAAACTCGGTTTTTGGTACTATTCTGACAAGAAAACAGCAACGCAATGTCAAAAAAATTAAAATCCAAGATGGCGGTCAACTTTTTAGTTTGTGGGCCGATTTCGATAAAACTCGATTTCTGCCCCCCTAGCATGACCAACAAAATGGGATATGATATGATAGGTTATCCGTTTTAACTGTCAAAAGACTATGGGTTTTGACGTTTGAATGTCGATAAGTCGCTTTATCATTCGATACATATCGCGTTTTGGGTGGTCATGCTAGGCTTAATGGTACTATTTTGACAAGAAAACAGCAACGCAATGTTAAAAATATAAAGAAATCCAAGATGGCGGCCAACTTTTTTGTTTGTAAGCCGATTTGTTTCTGGTACTATTTTGACAAGAAAACAGCAACGCAGTGTTAAAAATATTAAAAAATCGAAGATGGCGGCCAACTTTTTTGTTTGCAGGCCGATTTCGATGAAACTCAGTTTCTGTTTCTATTTTGACAAGAAAACAGACACGCAATGTTAAAAATAGAAAGAAATCCAAGATGGTGGCCAACTTTTTTGTTTGTAAGCCGATTTTGATGAAACTTAGTTTCTGGTTCTATTTTGACAAGAAAACAGCAACGCAATGTCAAAAAAATAAAAAAAATCAAAGTGGCAGCCAACTTTTTAATTTGTAAGCCGATTTAGATCAAACTCGATTTTTGGTACTATTTTGACAAGGCAACAGCAACGCTAAATTATATATACATAAATGTTACAATTACCACAGTATAACCAATGTTTTGTTTAGGCCAACGCCCTTGAAGTTAGGCGATACCGACGTCTGTATAGGTATTTCCGTAACTACGGAAGGGTTGTAACAAAATTAAAATGCGGCAGGTACATTTTGGTGTATTGCGAAAAAAAATAAAATAAATAATTATGGTAAGCATTTAAGAAGTATCAAAATAAAATATATTATATGTTTTATTTAGTTTCACCTATAATTGTATCTGTCTGTCTGTCTGCCATGAAATTTTGCAAGGTAAATTTGATCTACTCCTGACGTTTGAATGGGTTGAAGTTTTGTTAAAAAAAATATTCAGATTGGAAATAAGCCGATTCATATTTCTTAACCTTTGAAGCGCCTTCGTCTATATATCAAAATCATCCCATGTCACAATCATTTTTTTTTTAAACTCTGTAACTTAATATAAATTATTATTTTATTTAAGTACTTATTTTTTATTTTTTTTAATAGGGTTTACAGCTGTCAAAAACACAGTAAATTACGAAGGATGTTACGTCGTAATTTACTGTGCTTGTGTTAAAGCAAATTAATAATTAGTTAAATCTTTTACTTGACATGATGATGATGATACTTGACTCTGTCTCAAGCTTTCAAATAAAAACCTGTTACATTTTAATAAGCGAAAAGAGAGAAACAAAAACAAAAAACGGCCACCATCTTGACCATTTGTATTTTTTTACATTGTGTTAGGAACGGTTTTCTTGTCAAAATAGTATAAATAACCGAGTTTTATCAAAAACGGCCCACAAACAAAAAAGTTGGCCGCCATCTTGGATTTTTTAATACTTTTAACATTGCGTTGCTGTTTTCTTGTCGAAATAGAACCAGAAACTGAGTTTTATCAAAATCGGCCCACAAACAAAAAAGTCGGACGCCATCTTGGATTTTTAATATGTTTAACATTTCGTTGCTGTTTTCTTGTCAAAATAGTACCAGAAACTGAATTTCATCGAAATCGGCCAGCAAATAAAAAATTTGGCCGCCATCTTGAATTTTTATATTTTTAACATTGCGTTGCTGTTTTCTTGTCAAAATAGGTACCAAAAACTAAGTTTCATCAAAATCGGCTTACAAACAAAAAAGTTGGCCACCATCTTGGATTTCTTTCTATTTTTAACATTGCGTGTCTGTTTTCTTGTCAAAATAGAAACAGAAACTGAGTTTCATCGAAATCGGCCTGCAAACAAAAAAGTTGGCCGCCATCTTCGATTTTTTAATATTTTTAACACTGCGTTGCTGTTTTCTTGTCAAAATAGTACCAGAAACAAATCGGCTTACAAACAAAAAAGTTGGCCGCCATCTTGGATTTCTTTATATTTTTAACATTGCGTTGCTGTTTTCTTGTCAAAATAGTACCATTAAGCCTAGCATGACCACCCAAAACGCGATATGTATCGAATGATAAAGCGACTTATCGACATTCAAACGTCAAAACCCATAGTCTTTTGACAGTTAAAACGGATAACCTATCATATCATATCCCATTTTGTTGGTCATGCTAGGGGGGCAGAAATCGAGTTTTATCGAAATCGGCCCACAAACTAAAAAGTTGACCGCCATCTTGGATTTTAATTTTTTTGACATTGCGTTGCTGTTTTCTTGTCAGAATAGTACCAAAAACCGAGTTTCATCGAAATCAGCCTACAAACAAAAAAGTCGGCCGCCATCTTGAATTTTTTAATATTTTTGACATTGCATTTGCATTATTAAATTATTTTATTAATTTAATATCGCAATACCAATGTACCTACCCGGGGTCGTTAAAGGTCCACCGTCACATTTTAAAGTGACAACCCTTACGTACTTACGTAAATACCTATACAGGCGTCGGCATCGCCCAACTTCAAGGGCGTCGTCCAACTGTATAGAAAGATTGCTTAAACTGTGATATTACTTTGCTTGCATTGCATTATTTGCACCATAATAATGCTGAGCTGCGATCCGCATAGCGATACCGATATTGTGCAATGTGATATTGTGATATGCAATGCAATGGGCGTTTTCACATTGGACGATAACGGTAACGACACGATATTACACCATTGGGCGTTTTCACATTGGACGATAACGGTAACGACACGATATTACACCGATATCGTCCGCCGATATCGGCACGATATCGGCACGATATCGTCACGATATCGTCACGATATCGGAACGATATCGGTGTGTGAAACGATAACCAGCAGCTTGCTATGCGGTTAGTCGCGTTACGCCAGCTAAAGTAACCGCGCGGCTCCAAGTTTTATATTAGTTTTTATACTAGTATAGGTATTCGAGGTAATAATGGCAGCAGTAAACAAATCACGTTTGCTTTATCTTTTATATTTATGGCGAAAAAAACGATATCGTCAAAAAACATTTTGGGTTGATCCTATTCTTCAAGTGCGATATTTAGAGGGAATATATACCTTCTCTTCGATAAACTGTGTGCGCGAAGTAAAATGTTTTATAAATTTTTTCGAATGAGCCAGGACACTTTCGAGGACATTTTATTTATTTGGTGGATCAATAGTTAAAATACCAATTATGAAACTATTAATAGCTACAGTAAACCAATTATAGATCCACACCAATAAGGCACATTATTTTTACATGCACATATTACTTACCTATATAAAAAAAGCGCCTTTAAAAAAATGCCACCAAAAAGTAAAAAATAAATAATACCTCTATACTGAATTAACACCAAATAACGTAAGTAAGTACTTTCAAGACGTTCGGGCACTTCAAAGTACTTACCTACTTAAGTTATTTGTTGTGAATACAGTATTAGAGTTAGAGGTATTATTTCTGACTTTTTGGCGGCATTTTTTTGAAGGCACTTATTTTTTATAAAAATATTTTTTGTCATTCTTTTTAGTGCATCATGCAGGCAATTTTCGTGTACCTACCTATTATCTTGGTAAATAGTACCTATAGTATAAACACATCTTAGATTTCTGCGCGAACTGTCCATATAAATAAAACACTTTCACGGATTTTTTCACGCAATTTATTTAACAACAACCAAGTTGTTAAATAAATTGCGTGAAAAAATCCGTGATATTGTTTTATTTATACCTATAGCACAGAATAAGCAACTTTTCATACAGTAGGCCGACGGAGACGTCTAGACAGGTCAATCGTGCGGGGCTTGCGGGGTGAGACGGGGGAGTGGTTGTCCCGAGTTACATACAACGCCGTTCATAGTAACTCGGGACAAGTCTTCCAGGGCTATCACGACTTTATCGTTATAATTTATTTTTAAATTAATATTATGTTGCATACGACATGTAGTGTGAGTGAGTGCAAATCTTCATCTCGCTTATTAAAAAAAAGGCAAATTTCCAAAACCCAAGATGGCAGCCAACTTTTTTGTTTGTGAGCCGATTTTGATGAAACTTGGTTTTTAGTACAATTTTGACAAGAAAACAACAACGCAATGTCAAAAATAAAAATAAACCAAGATGGCGGCCAACTTTTTTTTTGTAAGCCGATTTTGATGAAACTTAGTTTCTGGTACTATTTTAACAAGAAAACAACAACGCAATGTTAAAAGTATAAAAAATCCAAGATGGCGGCCAACTTTTTTGTTTGCAGGCTGATTTTGATGAAACTCAGTTTCTGGTACTATTTTGACAAGAAAACAGCAACGCAATGTTAAAAATATTAAAAATCCAAGATGGCGGCCAACTTTTTTGTTTGAGAGCGGATTTTGATGAAACTTGGTTTTTAGTACAATTTTGACAAGAAAACAACAACACAATGTTAAAAGTATAAAAAAATACAAGATGGCGGCCGACTTTTTCCTTTGCAGTCCGACTTCAATGAAACTCAGTTTGTGGTTCTATTTTGACCAGAAAACAGCAACGCAATATTAAAAGTATAAAAAAATTCAAGATGGCGGACAAAATTTTTGTTAGCAGGCCGATTTCGATGAAACTCAGTTTCTGGAACTATTTTGACAAGAAAACAGCAACGCAATGTTAAAAATATTAAAAATCCAAGATGGCGGCCAACTTTTTTGTTTGTGAGCCGATTTTGATGAAACTTGGTTTTTAGTACAATTTTGACAAGAAAACAACAACACAATGTTAAAAGTATTAAAAAATCTAAGATGGCGGCCAACTTTTTTGTTAGCAGGCCGATTTCGATGAAACTCAGTTTCTGGTACTATTTTGACAAGAAAACAGCAACGCAATGTTAAAAATATATAATCCAAGATGGCGGACAAATTTTTTGTTTGCTGGCCAATTTCGATTAAATTCAGTTTCTGGTACTATTTTAAACAAAAAATTTGGCCGCCATCTTGAATTTTTATATTTTTAACATTGCGTTGCTGTTTTATTGTCAAAATAGAACCAGAAACTAAGTTTCATTGAAATCGGTCTGCAAACAAAAAAGTCGGCCGCCATCTTGGATTTTTTAATACTTTTAACATTGTGTTGTTGTTTTCTTGTCAAAATTGTACTAAAAACCAAGTTTCATCAAAATCGGCTCACAAACAAAAAAGGTGGCCGCCATCTTGGATTTTTAATATTTTTACCATTGCATTGCTGTTTTCTTGTCAAAATAGTATCAGAAACTGAGTTTCATCGAAATCGGCCAGCAAACAAAAAATTAGGTCGCCATCTTGGATTTTTATATTTTTAACATTGCGTTGCTGTTTTCTTGTTAAAATAGAACCAGAAACTGAGTTTTATCAAAATCGGCCCACAAACAAAAAAGTCGGCCGCCATCTTGGATTTTTATCATGTTTAACATTTCGTTGTTGTTTTCTTGTCAAAATAGTACCAGAAACTGAATTTCACCGAAATCAGCCAGCAAACAAAAAAGTTGGCCGCCATCTTGAATTTTTATATTTTTAACATTGCGTTGCTGTTTTCCTGTCAAAATAGTACCAGAAACTGCGTTTCATTGAAATCGGCGTGCTAACAAAATAGTTGGCCGCCATCATGAATTTTTATATTTTTAACATTGCGTTGCTGTTTTATTGTCAAAATAGAACCAGAAACTGAGTTTCATTGAAATCAGTCTGCAAACAAAAAAGTCGGCCGCCATCTTGGATTTTTTAATACTTTTAACATTGTGTTGTTGTTTTCTTGTCAAAATTGTACTAAAAATCAAGTTTCATCAAAATCGGCTCACAAACAAAAACGGTGGCCGCCATCTTGGATTTTTAATATTTTTACCATTGCGTTGCTGTTTTCTTGTCAAAATAGTATCAGAAACTGAGTTTCATCGAAATCGGCCAGCAAACAAAAAATTTGGTCGCCATCTTGGATTTTTATATTTTTAACATTGCGTTGCTGTTTTCTTGTCAAAATAGAACCACAAACTGAGTTTTATTGAAATCGGCCCACAAACAAAAAAGTCGGCCGCCATCTTGGATTTTTATCATGTTTAACATTTCGTTGTTGTTTTCTTGTCAAAATAGTACCAGAAACTGAATTTCACCGAAATCAGCCAGCAAACAAAAAAGTTGGCCGCCATCTTGAATTTTTATATTTTTAACATTGCGTTGCTGTTTTCCTGTCAAAATAGTACCAGAAACTGCGTTTCATTGAAATCGGCGTGCTAACAAAATAGTTGGCCGCCATCTTGGATTTTTTAATACTTTTAACATTGCGTTGCTGTTTTCTTGTCAAAATAGAACCAGAAACTGAGTTTCATCGAAATCGGCCTGCAAACAAAAAAGTTGGCCGCCATCTTCGATTTTTTAATATTTTTAACACTGCGTTGCTGTTTTCTTGTGAAAATAGTACCATAAATCGAGTTTTATCGAAATCGGCCCACAAACTAAAAAGTTGACCGCCATCTTGGAGTTTAATTTTTTTGACATTGCGTTGCTGTTTTCTTGTCAAAATAGTACCAAAAACCGAGTTTTATCGAAATCAGCCTACAAACAAAAAAGTCGGCCGCCGTCTTGAATTTTGTAATAATTTTGACATTGCATTTGCATTATTAAATTATATTATTAATTTAATATCGCAATACCAATGTTCCCACCCGGGGTCGTAAAAGGTCCACGGTCACATTTTAAAGTGACAACCCTTACGTACTTACGTAAATACCTATACAGGCGTCGGCATCGCCCAACTTCAAGGGCGTCGTCCAACTGTATAGAAAGATTGCTTAAACTGTGCCTATAGTATGTTAGGAATGTACACATAAACCGCATCAATCACAAATACTCATCTGATGTAAAACGTATCAAAATCGATTCAGCCAAACGTGAGATATTCACGGACAAACATACATAATGTACAAACAATACAAAACATAATGTACAACATACATAATGTATAAAGGGTCAAACTGAGAACCTCCTTTTTCAAAGTCGGTTGTAATACCAAAACCTTCTCCTAAATGTAACAAATACTTTTCTGAAAACCGCATCTCGCGGACAAACCTTCATACATGCATACGGGTCAAACTGAGAACCTCCTTTTTTGAAGTCGGTTAAAATACTAAAACCTTATCCTAAATGTAACAAATACTTTCCTGAAAACCGCATTAAAATCAGTTCAGCCAAAAGCGAGATAATCGCGGACAAACATACATACAAAAAAATACAGGTCAAACTGAGAAGCTTCTTTTTTTTGAAGTCACTAAAAAATTATTACTATCGTTCGGTCATTGTCGATATTACATACTCGAAATAGAAGGAAGAGGTGAGGCGGGAGGAGATCCACCTCCTCTCTCCTCTCCACCAATCAACAAGCAGGCATAATCGTCGCGGAACTCACACCTAGCAAATCAAGAAACAAGCGCTACCTAGCGGTGGCTTTTAGCGTAAAAACCCAAAAATGCAGTAAATAACAGATAAACTGTTAATTACCCTTGGTTACTTTCGTTAATAACCGGCTTCGCATCTTCCGCTCTTGTGTCGTCACCGATATCGGCACGACAGACGATATCGTTGACGGTAACGACACAGTGTGAAAGCATTTAGTAGTGATTGTATGAAACTGCCAGTCCGACGATATCGTGCCGATATCGTGTCGTTACCGTTATCGTCTAATGTGAAAACGCCCGATATCGTCACGATATCGTCACGATATCGTCACGATATCGGAACGATATCGGTGTGTGAAACGATAACCAGCAGCTTGCTATGCGGTTAGTCGCATTACGCCAGCTAAAGTAACCGCGCGGCTCCAAGTTTTATATTAGTTATTATACTAGTATATTCGAGGTAATAATGGCAGCAGTAAACAAATTACGTTTGCTTTATCTTTTATATTTACGGCGAAAAAAACGATATCGTCAAAGAACATTTTGGGTTGGTCCTATTCTTCAAGTGCGATATTTATTTTTACATGCACATATTACTTACCTATATAAAAAAGCGCCTTTAAAAAAATGCCACCAAAAAGTAAGAAATAAATAATACCTCTATACTGAATTAACATTATTAGTTATTAGTTATTAGTAAGTAAGTACTTTCAAGACGTCGGGCACTTCAAAGTACTTACCTACTTAAGTTATTTGTTTTGAATACAGTGTCCGTAGTGTAGGTTTTTATGTCAAAAAACGCAAACTATTTCGATTCCGTATTTATGTCAATTTGTATGAAAACTGTATTAGCGCCTCTAGCGGCGAGTAGCGCGCTTATATAGTTTTCATACATTACGTACTTAGGTATTTACCTAAGTACGTAAGGGTTGTCACTTTAAAATGGGTCGGTGGACCTTTTACGACCCCGGGTGGATACATTGGTATAGCGATATTAAATTAACAAAATAATTTAATAATGCAAATGCAATGTCAAAATTATTAAAAAATTCAAGATGGCGGCAGACTTTTTTGTTTGTAGGCTGATTTCGATGAAACACGGTTTTTGGTACTATTTTGACAAAAAAAACAGCAACGCAATGTCAAAAATATTAAAATCCAAGATGGCGGCCAACTTTTTTGTTTGCAGGCCGATTTCGATGAAACTCAGTTTCTGGTTCTATTTTGACAAGAAAACAGCAACGCAATGTTAAAAATATAAAAATCCAAGATGGCGGCCGAATTTTTGTTTGCTGGCCGATTTCGATTAAATCCAGTTTCTGGTACTATTTTGACAAGAAAACAACAACGCAATGTTAAAAGTTTTAAAAAATCCAAGATGGCGGCCAACTTTTTTGTTTGCAGGCTGATTTCGATGAAACTCAGTTTCTAGTACTGATTTCACAAGAAAACAGCAACGCAATGTTAAAAATATTATAAATCCAAGATGGCGGCCAAATTTTTTGTCTGTGACCCGAATTTTGATGAAACTTGGTTTTTAGTACAATTTTGGCAAGAAAAAACAACACGATGTCAAAAATAAAAAAAAAAGCCAAGATGGCGGCCAACTTTTTTTGTAAGCCGATTTGGATGAAACTTAATTTCTTGTACTATTTTGACAAGAAAACAGCAACGCAATGTTAAAAGTATTAAAAAATCCAAGATGGCGGCCAACTTTTTTGTTTGCAGGCCGATTTCAATGAAACTCAGTTTCTGGTACTATTTTAACAAGAAAACAGCAACGCAATGTCAAAAATAAAATAAAACCAAGAAAGCGGCCAACTTTTTTGTTTGTAAGGCGAGTTTGATCAAACTTAGTTTCTGGTACTATTTTGACAAGAAAACAGCAACGCAATGTTAAAAGTATCAAAAAATCCAAGATGGCTGCCAATTTTTTTGTTTGCAGGCCGATTTCAATGAAACTCAGTTTCTGGTTCTATTTTGACAAGAAAACAGCAACGCAATGTTAAAAATATAAAAATTCAAGATGGCGGCCAAATTTTTTGTTTGCTGGCTGATTTCGATGAAATTCAGTTTCTGGTACTATTTTGACAAGAAAACAGCAACGAAATGTTAAACATATTAAAAATCCGAGATGGTGGCCGACTTTTTTGTTTGTAGGCCGATTTTGATAAAACTCGGTTTTTTGTACTATTTTGACAAGAAAACCGTTCTTAACACAATGTAAAAAAATACAAATGGCCAAGATGGTGGCCGTTTTTTGTTGTTGTTTCTTTCTTCTCGCTTATTAAAATGTTCAAGCTTGAGACAGAGTCAATAAGTATCATCATCATCATCATCATGTCAAGTAAAATATTTAATTAATTATTAATTTGCTTTAACACAAGCACAGTAAATTACGACGTAACATCCTTCGTAATTTCGGGGGGATTTTGATAAAGACGTCGGGCACTTCAAAGTACTTACCTACTTAAGTTATTTGTTTTGAATACAGTGTCCGTAGTGTAGGTTTTTATGTCAAAAAACGCAAACTATTTCGATTCCGTATTTATGTCAATTTGTATGAAAACTGTATTAGCGCCTCTAGCGGCGAGTAGCGCGCTTATATAGTTTTCATACATTACGTACTTAGGTATTTACCTAAGTACGTAAGGGTTGTCACTTTAAAATGGGTCGGTGGACCTTTTACGACCCCGGGTGGATACATTGGTATAGCGATATTAAATTAACAAAATAATTTAATAATGCAAATGCAATGTCAAAATTATTAAAAAATTCAAGATGGCGGCAGACTTTTTTGTTTGTAGGCTGATTTCGATGAAACACGGTTTTTGGTACTATTTTGACAAAAAAAACAGCAACGCAATGTCAAAAATATTAAAATCCAAGATGGCGGCCAACTTTTTTGTTTGCAGGCCGATTTCGATGAAACTCAGTTTCTGGTTCTATTTTGACAAGAAAACAGCAACGCAATGTTAAAAATATAAAAATCCAAGATGGCGGCCGAATTTTTGTTTGCTGGCCGATTTCGATTAAATCCAGTTTCTGGTACTATTTTGACAAGAAAACAACAACGCAATGTTAAAAGTTTTAAAAAATCCAAGATGGCGGCCAACTTTTTTGTTTGCAGGCTGATTTCGATGAAACTCAGTTTCTAGTACTGATTTCACAAGAAAACAGCAACGCAATGTTAAAAATATTATAAATCCAAGATGGCGGCCAAATTTTTTGTCTGTGACCCGAATTTTGATGAAACTTGGTTTTTAGTACAATTTTGGCAAGAAAAAACAACACGATGTCAAAAATAAAAAAAAAAGCCAAGATGGCGGCCAACTTTTTTTGTAAGCCGATTTGGATGAAACTTAATTTCTTGTACTATTTTGACAAGAAAACAGCAACGCAATGTTAAAAGTATTAAAAAATCCAAGATGGCGGCCAACTTTTTTGTTTGCAGGCCGATTTCAATGAAACTCAGTTTCTGGTACTATTTTAACAAGAAAACAGCAACGCAATGTCAAAAATATTATAAATCCAAGATGGCGGCCAAATTTTTTGTCTGTGACCCGAATTTTGATGAAACTTGGTTTTTAGTACAATTTTGGCAAGAAAAAACAACACGATGTCAAAAATAAAAAAAAAACCCAAGATGGCGGCCAACTTTTTTTGTAAGCCGATTTGGATGAAACTTAATTTCTTGTACTATTTTGACAAGAAAACAGCAACGCAATGTTAAAAGTATTAAAAAATCCAAGATGGCGGCCAACTTTTTTGTTTGCAGGCCGATTTCAATGAAACTCAGTTTCTGGTTCTATTTTGACAAGAAAACAGCAACGCAATGTTAAAAATATAAAAATTCAAGATGGCGGCCAAATTTTTTGTTTGCTGGCTGATTTCGATGAAATTCAGTTTCTGGTACTATTTTGACAAGAAAACAGCAACGAAATGTTAAACATATTAAAAATCCGAGATGGTGGCCGACTTTTTTGTTTGTAGGCCGATTTTGATAAAACTCGGTTTTTTGTACTATTTTGACAAGAAAACCGTTCTTAACACAATGTAAAAAAATACAAATGGCCAAGATGGTGGCCGTTTTTTGTTGTTGTTTCTTTCTTCTCGCTTATTAAAATGTTCAAGCTTGAGACAGAGTCAATAAGTATCATCATCATCATCATCATGTCAAGTAAAATATTTAATTAATTATTAATTTGCTTTAACACAAGCACAGTAAATTACGACGTAACATCCTTCGTAATTTACTGTGTTTTTGACAGCTGTAAACCGTATTTAAAAAAATAAAAAATAAGTAAATAAAATAATAATTGATATTAAGTTACAGAATTTGAAAATAATGATTGTGACATGGTGTCGCACTTAGGGTTTAGGTCCAGTAAGGGCCGGGTGTCCGAGAGACACCGGTGTTAAATAAAAAAATACCCTATGTACGTACACAAAAATTTATTTGGGCGTGGTCCGAAATGCCCGGTAAAATTATTTAACGTTGCCTTTCCATGCCCAGAGTGGTACTCTCCTGGCAGCTCCGAAGATGGGGGTTTCCAGCTGGGACGGGAAGAACGTTCCCGAAGGTCCCGGGTAAAACGGCGAAGATGCTCGGCGGGAAACGTAAAATTTAGGGTCACGCACGCACCGGCGAAGCTGCAACTGGGTTCACCAGGAACCTCGGACCCTGGAATTGACCGTAATCACGGGTCAATCACGTTTGAGGAGCCCGTGGCGCAGTGGATAGCGCGCTCGGCCTGCGATCGTTGAGGTTAAGCAACGTTCGCAATGGTCGGTCACGGGATGGGTGACCATAAACTTTTCATCTCGAGCTCCTCCGTGCTTCGGAAGGCACGTTAAGCCGTTGGTCCCGGCTGCACTTGCAGTCGTTAATACCTACCAATCCGCACTGAGCCCGCGTGGTGGGTCATGGCTCATTCTCCTTATTCATCCATAAGGAAGGCCAGTGCCCCAGCAGTGGGGACATTAAAATGGCTGATGATGATGACGGGTCAAAAAAGAGTCAAGAAATCCTCCTCTGATTGTGACCGCGGCAGAAGACTGGTAGGAAAGTACCGAAGCAGTATGCGGTGATGAGTGTTGGTCACAATCAGATCGGAGTTACACAAATAATTTAAAGCACTATCATTGGCAAATAAATAATAATCAGATGCTAGAAAACAATCTACTTAAGCAAATTAGCAAAAATAGTACAGTGAAATAGGTATCATTAGAATAAGTTAAAATATTATTAAAATATAAATATGCAAAATATGAAGGTGGCTAAAAATATATTTAAAATATAACTGTACTACTAAGCTAGTTTTAGAAACATTTGTTCAAAACTTACCAATACGTGGGTTTCACAAAAATATTTAAAACTTGGCACTTAGGCACGAATAAACTAATGCATGATTTTAAAATAAAAATATCGTATCATCCGCGGCGTGAACGTCGCGAGAAAATGGCGAGCGCAGTACAGACACGATTTGTCTGCCGAGCGACCGGCGCGCGGCCGGTCGCCTCGGTCGGAGTGTTGTCGGGCCGTACCAGCTTACAGCTTTATTAAAGTGGCGAGGGGTGAAGGGCTACCTGCGCGTGCGTCGCTGTCAGCTCAGCTGTTTGAATTTTTTGCGTTCAGAAACATATTATAATAAATGTAAATATTGCGTACTTAGTTAAATTTGTTATTTTATTTTTATTACTTATGTAATTATGTATTTCCTTTAATATTGATTTTGATATTAGATTTAAGTAGACTTAGGTTATTTAATTTATGTATTTAAATGTGTGACGTTTCACAACGTTACAATGGGATGATTTTGATATATAGACGAAGGCGCTTTAAAGGTTAAGAAATATGAATCGGCTTATTTCCAATCTGAATATTTTTCTTCAACAAAACTTCAACCCATTCAAACGTCAGGGGTAGGTCAAATTTACCTTGCAAAATTTCATGGCAGACAGACAGACAGATACAATTATAGGTGAAACTAAATAAAACTTGTAATATATTTTATTTTGATACTTCTAAAATGCCAACCATAATTATTTATTTTATTTTATTTCGCAATGAACCAAAATGTACCTGCCACATTTTAATTTTGTTACAACACTTCCATAGTAACGAAATACCTATACATACGTCGGTATCGCCTAACTTCAAGGGCGTTGGCCTACCAAAGAAAGAAACAAAAACAAAAAACGGCCACCATCTTGACCATTTGTATTTTTTTACATTGTGTTAAGAACGGTTTTCTTGTCAAAATAGTACCAGAAACTGAGTTTCATCGAAATCGGCCTGTAAACAAAAAAATTGGCAGCCATCTTGGATTTTTTAATACTTTTAACATTACGTTGCTGTTTTTGTGTAAAATAGTACCAGAAACTAAGTTTCATCAAATCGGCTTTCAAAAAAAAAGTTAGGCGCCGCCTTGTTTTTTTTTATTTTTGACATTGCGTTGTTGTTTTCTGGTCAAAATAGAACCACAAACTGAGTTTCATTGAAATCGGCCTGCAAACAAAAAAGTTGGCTGCCATCTTGGATTTTTAAATTTTTAACATTGCGTTGCTGTTTTCTTGTCAAAATAGTACCAGAAACTATGTTTCATCAAAATCGGATAACAAAAAAAAAGTTAGTCGCCATCTTGTTTTTTATTTTATTTTTGACATTGTGTTGTTGTTTTCTTGTCAAAGTTGTACTAAAAACCAAGTTTCATCAAAATCGGCTCACAAACAAAAAAGTTGGCCGCCATATTGGATTTTTAGTATTTTTAACATTGCGTTGCTGTTTTCTTGTCAAAATAGTACTAGAAACTGAGTTTTATTGAAATCGGCCCGCAAACAAAAAAGTTGGCCGCCATCTTGGATTTTTTTATACATGTAACATTGCGTTGTTGTTTTCTTGTCAAAATAGTACCAGAAATTGAATTTAATCGAAATCGGCCAGCAAACAAAAAATTTGTCCGCCATCTTGGATTTTTATATTTTTAACATTGCGTTGCTGTTTTCTGGTCAAAATAGAACCACAAACTGAGTTTCATTGAAATCAGCCTGCAAACAAAAAAAACGGCCGCCATCTTGGATTTTTAATACATTTAACATTTCGTTGCTGTTTTCTTGTTAAAATAGTACCAGAAACTGAATTTCATCGTAATCGGCCAGCAAACGAAAAATTTTTCCGCCATCTTGAATTTTTATATTTTTAACATTGCGTTGCTGTTTTCTTGTCAAAATAGAACCAGAAACTGAGTTTCATTGAAATCGGCCTGCAAACAAAAAAGTTGGCCGCCATCTTGTATTTTTTTATACTTTTAACATTGTGTTGTTGTTTTCTTGTCAAAATAGTACCAGAAACTAAGTTTCATCAAAATCGGCTTACAAAAAGAAGTTGGCCGCCATCTTGGTTTTTTTTTATTTTTGACATTGCGTTGTTATTTTCTTGTCAAATTTGTACTAAAAACCAAGTTTCATCAAAATCGGCTCACAAACAAAAAAGTTGGCCGCTATTTTGGATTTTTAATATTTTTAACATTGTCTTGCTGTTTTCTTTTCAAAATAGTACCAGAAACTGAGTTTCATTGAAATCGGCCTGCAAACAAAAAAGTTGGCCGCCATCTTGGATTTTTTAATACTTTTAACATTGTGTTGTTGTTTTCTTGTCAAAATAGTACCAGAAACTATGTTTCATCAAAATCGGCTTACAAAAAAAAAGTTGGCCGTCATCTTGGTTTATTTTTATTTTTGACATTGCGTTGTTGTTTTCTTGTCAAAATTGTACTAAAAACCAAGTTTCATCAAAATCGGCTCACAAACAAAAAAGTTGGCCGCCATCTTGGATTTTTTTATACTTTTAACATTGCGTTGTTGTTTTCGTGTCAAAATAGTACCAGAAACTAAATTTCATCAAAATCGGCTTACAAAAAAAAGTTGGCCGCCATCTTGTTTTTTTTATTTTTGACATTGTGTTGTTGTTGTCTTGTCAAAATTGTACCAAAAACCAAGTTTCATCAAAGTCGGCCCGCAAACAAAAAAGTTGGCCGCCATCTTGGATTTTGGAAATTGCCTTTTTTTATAATTGACGACCGATTTGGCGCAGGGGTAGGATACCTGCCTTCTGCGTCAGAGGTCTCGGGTTCGATCCCCGAACAAGACAAATATTTGTGTGCATGAACATGTCTATTTGTCTTGGTCTGGTTGTTTTTTATGTATATTAAGTATGTATTTACAAACAAAAAGTATTTAAGTAAAGTATGTTATCCGTTATCCAGTTTTCCATGACACAGTTTCTTAATGAAATTTACATGGGCTTTGATAATTGGTGTGATTGTATAAAGTTATTTATTTATTATTTATAATCGAGATGAAGATTTGCACGCACTCACACTACATGTCGTATGCACCATAATATTAATTTAAAAATGAATTATAACGATAAAGACGTGATAGCCTTGGAAGACTTGTCCCGAGTTACTATGAACGGCGTTGTATGTAACTCGGGACAACCACTCCCCCGTCTCACCCCGCAAGCCCCGCACGTTTGACCTGTCTAGACCTACTGTATGAAAAGTTGCTTATTCTGTGCCTATAGTATGTTAGGATGTACACATAAACCGCATCAATCACAAATACTCATCTGATGTAAAACGTATCAAAATCGATTCAGCCAAACGTGAGATATTCACGGACAAACATACATAATGTACATAAAGGGTCAAACTGAGAACCTCCTTTTTCAAAGTCGGTTGTAATACCAAAACCTTCTCCTAAATGTAACGAATACTTTTCTGAAAACCGCATCTCGCGGGCAAACCTTCATACATACATTCGGGTCAAACTGAGAACCTCCTTTTTTGAAGTCGGTTAAAATACTAAAACCTTATCCTAAATGTAACAAATACTTTCCTGAAAACCGCATTAAAATCAGTTCAGCCAAAAGCGAGATAATCGCGGACAAACATACATACAAAAAAATACAGGTCAAACTGAGAAGCTTCTTTTTTTTGAAGTCACTTAAAAATTATTACTATCGTTCGGTCATTGGGCGTTTTCACATTGGACGATAACGGTAACGACACGATATCGGCACGATATCGTCGGACTGGCAGTTTCATACAATCACTACTAAATGCTTTCACACTGTGTCGTTACCGTCAACGATATCGTCTGTCGTGCCGATATCGGTGACGACACAAGTGCGGAAGATGCGAAGCCGGTTATTAACGAAAGTAACCAAGGGTAATTAACAGTTTATCTGTTATTTACTGCATTTTTGGGTTTTTACGCTAAAAGCCACCGCTAGGTAGCGCTTGTTTCTTGATTTGCTAGGTGTGAGTTCCGCGACGATTATGCCTGCTTGTTGATTGGTGGAGAGGAGAGAGGAGGTGGATCTCCTCCCGCCTCACCTCTCCCTTCTATTTCGAGTATGTAATATCGACAATGACCGAACGATAGTAATAATTTTTAAGTGACTTCAAAAAAAAGAAGCTTCTCAGTTTGACCTGTATTTTTTTGTATGTATGTTTGTCCGTGATTATCTCGCTTTTGGCTGAACTGATTTAAATGCGGTTTTCAGATAAGTATTTGTTACATTTAGGATAAGGTTTTAGTATTTTAACCGACTTCAAAAAAGGAGGTTCTCAGTTTGACCCGTGCGTATGTATGTATGAAGGTTTGTCCGCGAGATGCGGTTTTCAGAAAAGTATTTGTTACATTTAGGAGAAGGTTTTGGTATTACAACCGACTTTGAAAAAGGAGGTTCTCAGTTTGACCCTTTATGTACATTATGTATGTTTGTCCGTGAATATCTCACGTTTGGCTGAATCGATTTTGATACGTTTTACATCAGATGAGTATTTGTGATTGATGCGGTTTATGTGTACATTCCTAACATACTATAGGCACAGTTTAAACAATCTTTCTATACAGTTGGACGACGCCCTTGAAGTTGGGCGATGCCGACGCCTGTATAGGTATTTACGTAAGTACGTAAGGGTTGTCACTTTAAAATGTGACCGTGGACCTTTTACGACCCCGGGTGGATACATTGGTATTGCGATATTAAATTAATAATATAATTTAATAATGCAAATGCAATGTCAAAATTATTAAAAAATTCAAGACGGCGGCCGACTTTTTTGTTTGTAGGCTGATTTTGATGAAACTCGATTTATGGTAGGTACTATTTTGACAAGAAAACAGCAACGCAGTGTTAAAAATATTAAAAAATCGAAGATGGCGGCCAACTTTTTTGTTTGCAGGCCGATTTCGATGAAACTCAGTTTCTGGTTCTATTTTGACAAGAAAACAGCAACGCAATGTTAAAAGTATTAAAAAATCCAAGATGGCGGCCAACTATTTTGTTAGCACGCCGATTTCAATGAAACGCAGTTTCTGGTACTATTTTGACAGGAAAACAGCAACGCAATGTTAAAAATATAAAAATTCAAGATGGCGGCCAACTTTTTTGTTTGCTGGCTGATTTCGGTGAAATTCAGTTTCTGGTACTATTTTGACAAGAAAACAACAACGAAATGTTAAACATGATAAAAATCCAAGATGGCGGCCGACTTTTTTGTTTGTGGGCCGATTTTGATAAAACTTAGTTTGTGGTTCTATTTTGACAAGAAAACAGCAATGCAATGTTAAAAATATTAAAAATCCAAGATGGCGGCCACCTTTTTTGTTTGTGAGCCGATTTTGATGAAACTTGGTTTTTAGTACAATTTTGACAAGAAAACAACAACACAATGTTAAAAGTATTAAAAAATCCAATATGGCGGCCAACTTTTTTGTTTGCAGGCCGATTTCAATGAAACTCAGTTTCTGGTTCTATTTTGACAAGAAAACAGCAACGCAATGTTAAAAATATAAAAATTCAAGATGGCGGCCAAGTTTTTTGTTTAAAATAGTACCAGAAACTGAATTTAATCGAAATCGGCCAGCAAACAAAAAATTTGTCCGCCGTCTTGGATTTTATATTTTTAACATTGCGTTGCTGTTTTCTTGTCAAAATAGTACCAGAAACTGAGTTTCATCGAAATCGGCCTGCTAACAAAATAGTTGGCCGCCATCTTGGATTTTTTAATACTTTTAACATTGTGTTGTTGTTTTCTTGTCAAAATTGTACTAAAAACCAAGTTTCATCAAAATCGGCTCACAAACAAAAAAGTTGGCCGCCATCTTGGATTTTTAATATTTTTAGCATTGCGTTGCCGTTTTCTTGTCAAAATAGTACCAGAAACTGAGTTTCATCGAAATCGGCCTGCTAACAAAAAATTTGTCCGCCATCTTGAATTTTTTTATACTTTTAATATTGCGTTGCTGTTTTCTGGTCAAAATAGTACCAGAAACTGAATTTAATCGAAATCGGCCAGCAAACAAAAAATTTGTCCGCCATCTTGGATTTTATATTTTTAACATTGCGTTGCTGTTTTCTTGTCAAAATATTACCAGAAACTGAGTTTCATCGAAATCGGCCAGCTAACAAAAAAGTTGGCCGCCATCTTGGATTTTTTAATACTTTTAACATTGTGTTGTTTTTTTCTTGTCAAAATTGTACTAAAAACCAAGTTTCATCAAAATCGGCTCACAAACAAAAAAGGTGGCCGCCATCTTGGATTTTTAATATTTTTAACATTGCGTTGCTGTTTTCTTGTCAAAATAGTACCAGAAACTGAGTTTCATCTAAATCCGCCTGCTAACAAAAAAATTGTCCGCCATCTTGAATTTTTTTATACTTTTAATATTGCGTTGCTGTTTTCTGGTCAAAATAGAACCACAAACTGAGTTTCATTGAAATCGGACTGCAAACAAAAAAGTCGGCCGCCATCTTGTATTTTTTTATACTTTTAACATTGTGTTGTTGTTTTCTTGTCAAAATTGTACTAAAAACCAAGTTTCATCAAAATTCGCTCACAAACAAAAAAGTTGGCCGCCATCTTTTTAATATTTTTAACATTGCGTTGTTGTTTTCTTGTCAAAATAGTACCACTAACTGAGTTTCATTGAAATCGGACTGCAAACAAAAAAGTCGGCCGCCATCTTGTATTTTTTTATACTTTTAACATTGTGTTGTTGTTTTCTTGTCAAAATTGTACTAAAAACCAAGTTTCATCAAAATCGGCTTACAAAAAAAAAGTTGGCCGCCATCTTGGTTTATTTTTATTTTTGACATTGCGTTGTTGTTTTCTTGTCAAAATTGTACTAAAAACCAAGTTTCATCAAAATCGGCTTACAAAAAGTTGGCTGCCATCTTGTATTTTGGAAATTTGCCTTTTTTTTAATAAGCGAGATGAAGATTTGCACTCACTCACACTACATGTCGTAAGCAACATAATATTAATTTAAAAATAAATTATAACGATAAAGTCGTGATAGCCCTGGAAGACTTGTCCCGAGTTACTATGAACGGCGTTGTATGTAACTCGGGACAACCACTCCCCCGTCTCACCCCGCAAGCCCCGCATGATTGACCTGTCTAGACGTCTCCGTCGGCCTACTGTATGAAAAGTTGCTTATTCTGTGCTATAGGTATAAATAAAACACTATCACGGATTTTTTCACGCAATTTATTTAACAACTTGGTTGTTGTGTGTTTTATTTATATGGACAGTTCGCGCAGAAATCTAAGATGTGTTTATACTATAGGTACTATTTACCAAGATAATAGGTAGGTACACTAAAATTGCCTGCATGATGCACTAAAAAGAATGACAAAAAATATTTTTATAAAAAATAAAAGTGCCTTCAAAAAAATGCCGCCAAAAAGTCAGAAATAATACCTCTAACGGCTCTAACTCTAATACTGTATTCACAACAAATAACTTAAGTAGGTAAGTACTTTGAAGTGCCCGACGCCTTGAAAGTACTTACTTACGTTATTTGGTGTTAATTCAGTATAGAGGTATTATTTATTTTTTACTTTTTGGTGGCATTTTTTTTAAAGGCGCTTTTTTATATAGGTAAGTAATATGTGCATGTAAAAATAATGTGCCTTATTGGTGTGGATCTATAATTGGTTTACTGTAGCTATTAATAGTTTCATAATTGGTATTTTAACTGTTGATCCACCAAATAAATAAAATGTCCTCGAAAGTGTCCTGGCTCATTCGAAAAAAATTATAAAACATTTTACTTCGCGCACACAGTTTATCGAAGAGAAGGTAATATGTTCCCTCTAAATATCGCACTTGAAGAATAGGATCAACCCAAAATGTTCTTTGACGATATCGTTTTTTTCGCCGTAAATATAAAAGATAAAGCTAACGTAATTTGTTTACAGCTGCCATTATTACCTCGAATACCTATACTAGTATAATAACTAATATAAAACTTGGAGCCGCGCGGTTACTTTAGCTGGCGTAATGCGACTAACCGCATAGCAAGCTGCTGGTTATCGTTTCACACACCGATATCGTTCCGATATCGTGACGATATCGTGACGATATCGTGCCGATATCGTGCCGATATCGGCGGACGATATCGGGACGATATCGGTGTAATATCGTGTCGTTACCGTTATCGTCCAATGTGAAAACGCTCATTGTCGATATTACATACTCGAAATAGAAGGGAGAGGTGAGGCGGGAGGAGATCCACCTCCTCTCTCCTCTCCACCAATCAACAAGCAGGCATAATCGTCGCGGAACTCACACCTAGCAAATCAAGAAACAAGCGCTACCTAGCGGTGGCTTTTAGCGTAAAAACCCAAAAATGCAGTAAATAACAGATAAACTGTTAATTACCCTTGGTTACTTTCGTTAATAACCGGCTTCGCATCTTCCGCACTTGTGTCGTCACCGATATCGGTGAGTAACAACGCAAAATTGACAAGAAAACAACAACGCAATGTCAAAAATAAAAATAAACCAAGATGGCGGCCAACTTTTTTTTGTAAGCCGATTTTGATGAAACTTGGTTTTTAGTACAATTTTGACAAGAAAACAACAACACAATGTTAAAAGTATAAAAAAATACAAGATGGCGGCCGACTTTTTTGTTTGCAGTCCGATTTCAATGAAACTCAGTTAGTGGTACTATTTTGACAAGAAAACAACAACGCAATGTTAAAAATATTAAAAAGATGGCGGCCAACTTTTTTGTTTGTGAGCGAATTTTGATGAAACTTGGTTTTTAGTACAATTTTGACAAGAAAACAACAACACAATGTTAAAAGTATAAAAAAATACAAGATGGCGGCCGACTTTTTTGTTTGCAGTCCGATTTCAATGAAACTCAGTTTGTGGTTCTATTTTGACCAGAAAACAGCAACGCAATATAAAAAGTATAAAAAAATTCAAGATGGCGGACAATTTTTTTGTTAGCAGGCCGATTTAGATGAAACTCAGTTTCTGGTACTATTTTGACAAGAAAACAGCAACGCAATGTTAAAAATATTAAAAATCCAAGATGGCGGCCACCTTTTTTGATTGTGAGCCGATTTTGATGAAACTTGGTTTTTAGTACAATTTTGACAAGAAAAAAACAACACAATGTTAAAAGTATTAAAAAATCCAAGATGGCGGCCAACTTTTTTGTTAGCTGGCCGATTTCGATTAAACTCAGTTTCTGGTACTATTTTGACTAGAAAACAGCAACGCAATGTTAAAAATATAAAATCCAAGATGGCGGACAAATTTTTTGTTTGCTGGCCGATTTCGATTAAATTCAGTTTCTGGTACTATTTTGACCAGAAAACAGCAACGCAATATTAAAAGTATAAAAAAATTCAAGATGGCGGACAAATTTTTTGTTAGCAGGCCGATTTCGATGAAACTCGTGTAATATCGTGTCGTTACCGTTATCGTCCAATGTGAAAACGCTCATTGTCGATATTACATACTCGAAATAGAAGGGAGAGGTGAGGCGGGAGGAGATCCACCTCCTCTCTCCTCTCCACCAATCAACAAGCAGGCATAATCGTCGCGGAACTCACACCTAGCAAATCAAGAAACAAGCGCTACCTAGCGGTGGCTTTTAGCGTAAAAACCCAAAAATGCAGTAAATAACAGATAAACTGTTAATTACCCTTGGTTACTTTCGTTAATAACCGGCTTCGCATCTTCCGCACTTGTGTCGTCACCGATATCGGCACGACAGACGATATCGTTGACGGTAACGACACAGTGTGAAAGCATTTAGTAGTGATTGTATGAAACTGCCAGCCCGACGATATCGTGCCGATATCGTGTCGTTACCGTTATCGTCCAATGTGAAAACGCCCAATGCTTGACAAGCCCGGTAAACATGAAATATGAAGCCCCCAGTACAGGATGGCCGATCATGTTGGCCGACCATGATGGGCCATCGTGTACAGGGGCGGTTTGCGTTGCTCGCAGACGGCAATCACACGCAAACCGCCCCTGTACACGATGGCCCATCATGGTCGGCCAACATGATCGGACAGCCTGTACTGGGGGCTTAAAGCCCCCAAGTTTGTGGCACTAAAAAGAATTTAAATAAAACTTTTCTACTCGAATGTACCAATTGTATGGCATATTGAATCAAAGGCTTATTTCTCGGAAATTCGCTGTGTTATACTCGTTATCAGATTTTTTCCCGTGTTCGCTATGGTAGTAGTAAATATTGGCATGCTCAGTTTGGTGACAGGTGCCCTGGATCATGCTGTACTGGGTGTGGCGCTGCTGGAACGATGCCTAAATGTATGAACACAATCTAAACCTAGGATTTCTCTGGAATAGTTAATGCTGCGGGAGTGGTTTATTTTTTTCCCTTTATTGGAAGATAAAAGAATGCGCAAATGCTATTTAATACATCAATTAAAGGCGTTAGAGCAAAAAAATTTTTTTTTGAGGTTATAATTTTTCGATGCCTATAAAATCATTATTCCATGATGAAATGTAGAAATTCAATTTTTTCCGTACCCTATGATGAAGGAACTAAATATACAGGCACACTGTTTTCAGTAAAAAAATCGAATTGCTGAGATTCGGCCGTGGCGCTGCTGGGACGACGTCGTCCCAGCAGCGCCCCAAGTGACCTACGATTACTCCTGAATCTGTCGACATTTACAGGTGGACATTAGCTTATGTGAAATGGAAAAAAAAGGAAAAAATATGTGTCTTATTAGATTTATTATAGCTTTTGTAATTAATGAGAAATAGCGGGGCGCTGCCAGGACGACGTCGTTCCAGCAGCGCCACAGAAATCCCCGTATATCCTCGGATCCAGTGGGGGGAAAAAATCAATCGTATTTTTTCCCGACCGGTAAAAAATTGGCCTGCATGGTGTATTTTTTTCAAGCAAATCGGAGACCGTGGCGCTGCTGGAACGATGGACACGCGGCGGGCGACGACGAGCGAGTTGCGAACTTGACACAACGAAGACAGAAAACGTCATTCGGCTTGTACTGTTGCCACTTTAACATTCTGAAATCTATCATTCAAATTCTTTTCTAGGATAAGCCATAAAAAATGTATACGACCTAATACATTTTTATGCTTAATACGGTAATACCTAAATTAATATGCGATGTGTTCTATTGACTAAAAGTAATACGAAGCGGAAATTTTACGAAATTAAATTTTTATAACGAAAGTTGTGAACCATAAATCTGTGATAAATCTACTAAACCTGTTATTTAAGAGTGCTGGCAATTTCAGAGAAAGGGACACCCTCACCTCGTTCTTGCGGTCTCAGCTGGACCGTTGACATTTTGTATTGAAATATAAACCTTATCTCTTAAAATTAAAGTGTATTTTTAAATACACAAAAATACGCAGTGCACCTTCCTGTTGTACGTAGTACTTATAAATTCCTTGCTATGAGCTTAATATCAATGACAGCGATTCAGTGATCATTCAATGACATTTCACAGACGCTAAGATGTCATGGACGCTTATTTGACTTATAACCATAAAGTTAATATACCTATAAGGTATATTAACTTTATGCTTATAACTCGGCCAAGCTTACATGACACCTGCAGGTTATACCCGTCCCTCTCACTTTCCGGGCATGACAGAATCGAGTGAAAGAGACGGGTAGAAGAAATAAGGACACAAATCGTTCGGTCATTCACATTTAGCAATTCATTTGCGATCCAGTTTTTAGAAGGTCATAGTACGAAAGAAAGCAATTCATTTTAGGAACCTATTCTGCATCGCGCTATTTTTGAATCGCTGTCTTAAAGTTGATGGTAGGCACCCTGCAGTGTCGCACTTTCACCGCTATGCGGAAGTCTTGTCGGAAACTTCCAGAGCACAGGCTTCAGCACCGTTACGCAATCTGCACTCTTTATGTCAAGACTGTTTTTGACGCCATAATAATGATGTTTACAGCATCATTGTGTTCCGGCAGTTAGAGATAAGATAGCCAGTTCCTCAGTGATTGAGGATTCCGGGAGTAGTGCGCTTCCACCTTAAGCCTTATCACCACACCACTTAACATCAGGTGTGATGAAGGCTAAGTGCTACCCCCCTTGTGGATAGAAAAATACTGTACAAATAATTACATTTTTACTACCGCTTTCATTATGTCAGCCGAACGATGCAACGCCCACTGCTGGGCATAGGCCTTCCCCAAGAATTATCTATTACCACTTTATCATAGTTTATTTATGTCTGATAAATTATGAGTAATTTATGATACATAATTTAATTTTCCTTGCTCTCGTTTTATCGAAAGGCTTTTACGTGTCCATTGAAATAAATTTATTTTATTCTAGTTTAACTTTGTTTTATATTGCAAAATAAACAGTCACGCCGCAAAACAATTTTTTGGGCAGCAAGATTCTACAATTGGGCAGCAGAGAAAACATTTCTATGAGCAGTTTATTTGATTGGTGTGCATATTAAAATTTTGGTTAGCAATATAATTAGTTGGAATGCGTTGGAACGGAAGCGGGCGCATAGTAAAAATCCCACTTTTCATTATTGTTTATATTTAGTCTGTCGTACAGCTGATACGAGTAGGTGCGAGCAGCGAAGCGACGAGCATGTTAGGTTTAGATGCAACAACCGCGCGAGCTGAGCGAGCGAAGCGAACGTGCTGCGGCATCGGCCGGCGAAGCTCCAGAATAGACTTTATATTTATGACCCCCATTACAAATATAATATTTTTGCTAGAGTTAAACCTATTAGCGGCCCAAAATTGAATTTTTTGCTTACTCTCTCAGTGCTTACCATATGCATTCATTCACTCATTGCAGCTTTTATATATATTCGGTTGTACAATAAAATTTACTGCTGTTCAGAATGAATAAATTGCAGACTGATTTAGAAATATTTGCTGACCATAAGTTGCTGCCCAACTAGCTATTTTAGCTAACCGATTACATTTTTTTGCTAACAAAAATACAAATACTTACTTTGCTAACCGTTTAAATAACACTTTTATATATGTATTAAATGGGATTTAATACTCGTAAAACTAATAAAAATGGTATTAAATTGAAAGATATTCCTCAATATTATTTTATCAAAAATAGTTGCCTAACTTGCTAGTTGCTTATAGGGAAAAATAAGATTTTCACATTATACGATGTTTATATAGATAAATCAATTCTTCAAGACCGTTTGCTAATTTTATTGCGCACCTTGAGGTCCGACTGTGATTTTGAGGTCAATTTGATAATAACATAAAAAAACATGTCTATCAAGTTGCTTAGTTACATCTAAGCTTAAGTAACAGTTGGAATTAGGGATAAGGAAAAAAAAACAAAGGGCTATCGCAAGATTATTTTGCATATTGGCTTAGCTAAAGACTTTGTAATATCAGGTTAAATTCGGTTCGGTTTAGGGTAGGACTTGTTCTAAGTCCGCATGGCTAGTTACCACCATCTTATCTAAGCCGGACGCCATAACAACGATGTTTTCAGCATTGTTGAGTTCGATCAGTTAGAGACTAGACAACCAGATCCTCAGTGGTTGAGGATTCCGGGGGTACTTAGTACGCTTCCAACTTTAGCCTTATCTTTACTTATCATGCGATGTGACAAAGTCGAAATTCCGTTTGAATTAAAAATATAATAAAAATTACAATTATTATAATAATGAAATCAACCCTGTATGCCCACCTCCGGTTGAACTAAAGTATGAATTTTGTGGAATTGTGCATAATTATTTTTATAAAAAATAAAACCGCCTTAAAAAAAAATCCTCTAATAACGTAAGTAAGTACTTGAAGTCAAACGTGAAACTTTTTTGTTTTGTTGTTTTTGTTTAGACCCGCCGGACTTCAAAGTACTTACGTTATTAGAGGTATTATTCTTTAATATTTATTTCACTCCTTTTAGTGCATCATGCAGGCAATTTTCGTGTAACCTGGTAAATAAGTATATATGATATATTGCACCTACACATAAACCGCATCAATCAAAAAAATTAAAGTTGAACGTCCGTCATAAATTCATATAAAGTGGTAACGAAAACGACAGTATTTTCAAGATTTCCTGAAAACTACTGAACCAATTTCAAAATTTCGAAAAATGGGACCATCTTGGAAAAAAACCTGATATACTTAACGTTTGAATCATTTCAATCGGTTCAGCCGTCTTCGAGTAATTGGTGTACATACATATTAAAATAAAAAAATCAGCCAAGTGCGAGTTGGACTCGCCCATGAAGGGTTCCGTACCCACTTACGGTACCGATTGCCAATACCTAGCCAAAATACCACTATAATTTTTCGTAAGCAAAACTTAACTTTGTTTTCCATAGTGTTTGTATGAGCGACAAACTTACATTTGCGGTTTTTGAAAATGTGTTATATCTCAAAAACTGTTTTTTATATATCGTCAAACCAATTTTCGTTGAAAGTTTTTATTAAGATCTACAACATATATTTTTTCTAGATTTTTCACTCTCTGGATCGGGGACACACATTTTACCACTTTGGAAGTGTATATCTTTTAAAATATTGACTTTGATAAAAAAATTATAAAAAAACCTAAATATCATTTTTAAATACCTATCTAAAGACACCTCACACTAATGTTTTTAGAAAGTAGTTATGTTTATAGAAAATATTTTTTTTCAGTTTTAGTTCCATGTATTTAATACGGTCAGCGAAAAATCACTATATAATCAAGGAGCTCGAAACTAAGAATCGTAGCAAAATTCACACTTAAGTATATCAAAAAGTTAAGGCGATACTCGGAAAAATTATGCTAAAGTGAGATAGCAATGAGAAAACGACGCGCGCGGGAGCGGGACCGATTTTGCCGATTACGCAAAAAAAACACAAAATCACTTCGTATTCAAAAACTATAGCGATTTTTAAAAAATGCTTCTATACGATCCTAAATATTATTGGTGTCCACTAATTAAACCAATTTTCAATAGTATATGTATCCCCATTAATTTTTTTATTTTTTTTATTTTTCTATAAAATCCTAAAGCGGTTCACAGAATATATCTACCTACCAAGTTTCAAGTCTGTAGTCGTAATAGTTTTGGAATGAAAGACAGACAGACAGACAGACAGACAGACATGACGAAACTATAAGGGTTCCGTTTTTGCCATTTGGCTACGGAACCCTAAAAAACGCGACGAATAGATATTACGTCGTGTAGTCTACGAGGGCGAAGCCGCGGGCGGAAAGCTAGTACTAGATAAATAAAGTTACATAAATTCATTATTAAGCATAACTACTTACCTTTAACTTTTAGTTAGATCTTAAAAAAAATCATTGGCATTGTCTCGGGGTCGCGGTCGCATTTGCAATGTCAAGGAATACCAAATTAAATTCTCACGGATGCAAAATAACTACTTAGATGGGATGTTTCATTCTAAAACACAAACCGAAACATCGCTGAGTTTGTATTCCGTTTAATGGTTATAGGAAAATTTACAAATGTACTGTGATGTATAAGCCCAAGCAAGAAGCATTGTTATAAACGCCTGAATAATTAATAATAATTATTATGATACATACAAGGAAATCTACTGGAACTGTGACGTCAAACTTGCGTATGAAAAAGCTAATATTTTGACGCACTAGGTAGGTACTTGTTAAATGTTTGAAGTCGGTGCCAAGCCAAAAAGGTATTTAAAGTAAATTCGTCGTACGAAATGTTACGTTAGTCCACCCCCGTCGTTTTTTTTTAAACAGTATGTCTATTATTACACCCAGTATAATTCTTTCTTTTTCTTTTTGGCTTGGCACCGACTTCAAACAGTTCAAGTACCAAGATAAGATAGAAAATGTCACGCATTTTCTTCATACATTTTCCTTATATTTATTTTCATTTAATTGTTTTTCGACATTCACTTGTTTTTCCAATATTCACTTATTTTTAACCGACTTCTTATATGGGACGGGGTGGGACTACGAGCCATGAATCTTAAATTCCATCCTCAGTGAGACTTTTAGTGGGACCACGAACCCTAAATTGGTGGGGCTACGAGTCCGGTGGGACAAAATTGGAGGGACCACGAGTCAAAAATCTTGAATTTAGAGAAGTGCAAATCAATGTTTATTTGTCGAAAAAAATATATAAAATATATATAATTTTATCACACCACGATATTATGTGATTGTTTACATAGAAAAAGTTGCGCCTATTTTTCTTTCTATAAAGTGCGTAAAATTTTGTATAGTCAGATAATATTAGTCGTAAAAACTATAGCCTTATGAGATTTTTTTTACAAAAATCTCCATACATAACAACTATTTCGTGGCTGACCTCATTTAAATAATCGTTCTCATTAAAAAAAACTTCCATCTCGGTCAGGTTTGAATGTAAAATATGTGCTATTTAAAATTACTTTGTTAGTCAAGATAATTTCTTACAAATTTGACGGCCTATAGGTATTAGATCATATAAACATCTCGTTAAAGTGTCCAATAGCTTTTATTTGATGCTTTGAGTCATAAGCTGCTTATAATGTAACTTCAGTTAGCGCAAGTACAAACATCTGTTTCTGAGAGCGATGACAAGCGCTCACGTGCTTTGTTAACAAAAGAAAATGGTATTCCAGGGGTTAATATCTATAGTGGAAAATAACAATAGATTGAAGCTTTATTTCCTGCCTTCTTATTTATATAGGTGATCAACTGGTGAAGAATAATGTCGTGTATTTAAAGACTTAAAGACAGGAATAGGAAGTATTCGATAATGTAAACATAACTCGACCTACAGGCTACAGATTTGTTTAGATAATAAAGCTAGAGGTCTCAAGAGCTTCTGCAAAAAAATAATTGCGTTTACCATAATGTTTACTATATGCACGGGATTTATAGATATGACCTTTTTCAGTCACTTTTCGTTTAAATCATATTGTAAGAACTCAGGATTGTTAAGTTAAGGTTTATATTAGTACGAGTATTGATTGTTATAATAAAGCTCTCGTGAACTTAGATCTACGGAACGAGAATGAGCTACCTACCTATTCATTATTAGTTTCCAATTTTTCGGTGTTTTGATGACGCTGACGTTTTATGACTGTCCTCGCGTTATTTGATAAATTATTTGCGTGGACAAATGTGTGCACGCCCTGAGCTTACAGATATGTTACAGACATAAACGATGACAGAGTGTGCATGCTTAAAATTATGTAAAAAATGTAGTGTGAATTTTTCTTGAGGCAACCAAACTCCATCTCAGCTTCATCATGTAGAATTAGCGCGTTCGAAATCCCAATATCAAGTTTCTTGATCATAATTTTATTACATTCTTGACTTAATTGATGGTCATATTCGATCTACCGGACGTCATTCCTACGTCTCGGTCGTCGCGTCGCTCGTCTTGATTAATTTCACTTGCATCATGTCCAGCTGGCTTACTGAACTAGTTTACACTTATTTTTGATGTTTTCGCTTTCGCCTCGCCTTATTTTTTCAATATTTTTGAGACATACGTACATACAATTTGTCAGAGCGGTGTCCGTGATATTGACATTGTATTGGAAAGTTATCTTCCACGAACCACTCGTTGCGAGGTCATGCGTTGTATGAACGGTTATGTGCCGATAGGCGTGTCGGCTTAAGCAAATTCGCGTTTAGCTTCTTAATACAAGTATGGACCTATGGCTAAATCCAACTTATCCGGACATCGACACGTACACTAAGCAACATGATGGGGTACAAAATGTAACAGTGTCAAATAGCTTGAACGATTATGAAGTTTTGAAGTTAAAGTTAGGGCTCCCACACAAAACAACTGCGAAGTCGCATCGCATCGCCAAAATCTGCGACGCGTGTGAAGTATTTGGAGGGCACTAAGGTAACTATTAGCATAGCGCGCTGTATATATTTTTCCTTCAATTTCACTAGATCCATTGACCACATCCATGATGGATCAATTGAGGTTATTTTCCTCATAAGATCCACTTTTAAGTAAAATGGAACTAATGAGACCTTCAATCTCAAAAATTATTTTCTATAAGTAGATCCACTATTTGCGAAGTAGACCATTTGCGAAGCGACGACGGCGACGTCGGGTATAATTTTATTGTTCTTGACAAGATTTTCAAACTATCAATTAATAGGTAGGTACTCTGCAAGACAATGCTTAATTTTTTATGATTTTCTATATTTGTTTCAAAATGTAATAAAAAGCACTTTCCACCCGCAGATTTTGATGTGTGGCTAACCTTACACACATGTTTCTTAGGAAATTAGGAAAATATTAATTGAAATTTTATGCTACCACAGCTGTAGGTGGTGAAGAAACGAATCAATACTACTTGTGCATGTTGAAATGACAAAGGACGTTTGTGCACTACACTGAATTTTACCGATCCGGAAAAAAACGGATGCTTGTATTTTAATAATTTAATCATTTATAATAGTAAGAATTTATTTATTTCGTGTAGTTTCAATGTTTCGAACCCTAAACTACACGAAATAAATAAAATCTATTATTTATAATAATTAATTATTAAAATACAAGCATCCGTTTTTGTCCGGATCGGTAAAATTCAGTGTAGTGCACAAACGCCCTAAAACAGTGTTAGGTAATTGTTCACGTTCTATTGCAGATGCGGTCCCGGCGCGGCTGGTGATCGGAATCATGATGTTCTTCGCGTGCTGGGTCAACTACATGATGCGCGTCAACATGAGCGTCAACATCATCGCCATGGTCAACGACGAGTCCAACTCCACATCGTGAGTGCATAAATTATGTTTTCACGTTGACACTTTCATTCGATAGAAGTAAGACAGATAAATAGGTGTCATCAGCTTTAAACCAAGTCCAAAATTATCACATGCCGAATGGTGTACGCACCGGTTTTCAAGATATCTCTCAGATCACGCTTTGATTCGGCTAAGAAGTATAAATATGGACATGGGCTTCATCTGTTATTTGAATCCTTTATTTTGATAGATTTTTGCTGCTTTGTTCTGTTGAACGATGCTAGCTAGCTATTGTTATACCTGACGTCAGTAAACAGGGAACTGCGATGATAGTGGCTATTTTTTAAATACTTAATTGACTTAAAGTTACAAAAAAACCTTTCAAGAGCGAGTCGGACTCGCGCACCGAGAGGGTTTCTACAATCATAAAAATATAAATAAATAAAACGAGAAAATGTTTTCATCGGCGAGGCTATATTCGTCAAAAAATTTGCTATGTAGAATATTGCTGTTTTAGTTCAGCGCCATCTCTACACCGATAGTGGATTTTTGTTGACGATTTCTGAAAAAGTTTAGTAGTTAAAATATGTAGTTTAAAAAACTATAAAAACACACTTTTATAGGAACAGACTTAAAAGTACAAAATAACCGTCTATTCAGTAACTGAAATTAAAAAGCGTGGTGCGCGTTGTCAATATTAAGTAAGTACTTGAATGCATGCTTTGTAAAGGGCGCACCACACTTTTTAATTTCAGTTACTGAATAGACGGTTATTTTGTACTTTTAAGTCTGTTCCTATAAAAGTGTGTTTTTATAGTTTTTTAAACTACATATTTATTTTTTACTTTTTAGTTTAACAAATGGCAAGCTATGGATGGGGATGGTTATCGATTTCACAGTCCACTCATGTGTCTGCCCACCCCGTAAACATTATAACTCAAAGGCGTGATTGTATGGATTTAGTTTTACAAATTCAAGTGGAGTCTATTAGTTACCTACCAGATGCGCGAGCCGAACCCTTACTTTCTCCCTGCTCCATCATCAGACCCTCACCACCAAGTGTAGCGAATAGGTCTCATCAGAACGAAACAAATAGCCCAAACTCGAGGGGTTTCCTAGTGGTAATTAAGGAGTGCCACTGACTTCCTCCCTGCTCCATCAACAGACCCTCACCACCAAGTGTAGCGAATAGGTCTCATCAGAACCAAACAAATGAGCCCAAACTCGAGGGGATTCCTAGTGGTCTTAAGGAGTGCCACTGACTTCCTCCCTGCTCCATCATCAGACTATCACCACCAATTGTAGCGAATTGGTCACATCAGAACGAAACAAATGAGCCCAAACTCGAGGGGTTTTCTTGAGGTCATTGAGGAGTTTCACTGGGTCCTCCCAGCTCCATCATCAGACCCTCACCATTAAGTGTAGCGAATAGGTCTCATCAGAACAAAACAAATGAGCCTAAACTCGAAGGGTTTCCTAGCAGCCATTGAAGAGTTCTATTGCCCACCTCTTGACTCCATCATCAGATCAGCTCGAAGGTACCAAATTATTGTATTGTCATCGGATTCATATAGACTTGCAAAGTTTCAAATCAATACAACAATTAGAAGTAGGTTAAAATTGAATTCCAAGATTTTCTTACATTGTGACTTAGTTACAAGTGAAGCTAATAAAAGTGTGGTAAAAAGAGACATAGTTTATTTTTGAGAATGTGCAAGCAGCGCTCTTTTATTAATACCCTATATGCCATAGTAGCCCCACTTCGAATTTTTAAGACCCCGTTTCAATACCTACCTGTTGCAAAAAAAATATATTTCTCTCTTATGTCCAAAATTGTTGGGCAGACGTCATCTCAAACTATTCCTTTCAAGTTGATAGCAGTAGTAGTTCTCGAGATGTCCAGGCTGTGTGACAGACAGATTGAGTCGCACCATAAGGGTTCCTGTTTACCATTTTGGTTCGGAACCTTATAACGTATGAAATTCATATCCATAAAGTTACGCGGTAGGGCTACCGGAACAGGAAGGCTCCTGTTTGGTCAAAACTTGTAACATGGGCTAACATATGAGCAAGCTTTTAACAGGTTCAACGACTTAAAACTCAAAGATGATCTCATTACACCATTGTTTCTTGTATTCTTTGAAGGTAATCGTTTTTTTATTTTGCATCAGTTTGACTCTGGCCCCAAACTGGTTATGATGATGAGAGCACCAATTATGAATATAAAAAGCAACATAACGACACAACATTCGCACAGAGGCACGATACTAAAATGAAAAAAAAAAAATTAAGACCGTCTGGCTTGATTAGTCCATCGAAATACCTGGAAATATTCAGAATTGGATTTTAGTTAGGTGCTCCTACAGTTCATAGAAATATTAAACGCTGAATATTTTAATCAAAAGCAAGAAAATATTTAAGGATTGATTACCTAAAAAATGCTGTTTCCAAATAGAACTCTACGAAGTAACTATCTAGTATTCTATGAAACCTTTTTACGAAATACCCTTAATTTACTAGGTAGACACTGATAATGAGTACCTTCATAAGGAAAAACTGTAGGTCATATGTGTTCCAAGAATTCAAAATTATTAAGCAGTTTTTAAATAATAAATATCCATCATGTTTATGAATGAAGGCGGCGGCTTTTATTTTTTTTGTGATGTTTTTAGAAGTTGTTTTAAATGTTTTGTTAATACTTGAGACATTCAGAGAATTAATCATTAATATCACTTTTAAAAAGGTGTAACTCATTCAAAATTCCCTAAAATCGACCTTGGTTGAAACGGATTTTCTCAAAACCCTTAACAGTATTCAAGATGTGGCTGTCAAAAAAAATGTTTAACTACCTACAACATAAAACACGTGTCTTTTTAATATCATTGCATTTTATGACTTTTTACTACGACGACTTGACGACCGATTTGGCGCAGGGGTAATCTACCTGCCTTCTGCGCCAGAGGTCTCGGGTTTGATTCCCGAACAAGACAAATATTTGTGTGCATGAACATGTCTATTTGTCTTGGTCTGGGTGTTTGTATGTATATTAAGTATGTATTTACAAACAAAAGTATTTAAGTATATATTTATCCGTTATCAAGTTCACGTAGACACAGTTTCTTAAGAAATTAACTACGGGCTTAGATAATTAGTGTGATTGTAAGAAAATATTTATTTATTTATTTATTTATTTACTAGGTGATGTAACTAGTAAATATTGTTAAGCATTTTGATTGACAACAAAATAACAAGACAATTAAACTTTTTTAATCGACATTAGCTTAAAATAAAATTTACAAGCTTTTCCCAATCAAATGCTAATGCACATTCATAATACAGTTACTGTTCATAATAATCATTGGAAGGCAAATAAAATTACATAATGCAATCTGACCCGCTGAAGATTCAAGGTCCTATTTGATAAGATGAGATAAATAACGATAACATTTTCAGGCAATAGATGTAAGAAGTTATCAAGTGTTGTAGATATGTTTTTGTTTAGTCATTGTTGTCTCTACTCAAAGTTTTTTAAAGACTTTATTATCCAAGATTATAGATTGGTTTGCAATCACACTTTCAAACATGTTCGGTTGTCGTTTGGATACAATGATAGCTGATATTAGGTGGGATTCAATGTATGCCTTTTTGTTTTATATATTAAAATTTTAAATAAAAGAAAAACACTAGCGTCGCAAGTAAATTTCCTGGAACTAAGTACTTCTTTTTCTTTGCTCAGGTACTTAAAAACATTGTAAACCTACATAAATTAAATTAAAAATCATTATTTATTATATAAGTCAAATTAAAATGAGAAACCAATATTTATGATAATCACAGCAAAACTTTTAGTACCAAATTCGATATTATCAGTGCCGATTAATCTTTCCAAGTGAAGGGTTTTTTAATGTCCCATTTTTTATGTAAACAAAGCACTTGAGCGCTTATTATAGGTCTCCTGGCGACATATTTATACTAAGCGCGACTGTAGTTACATTTATAGCTGATGTAAACAAAGCGTCAATTAAAAGATATGGGACACTTTTACGAGATGTTTTGTTTTAATAATGGTCGTTCGAACTCAACCTTTGTTTAAACAAATGACATTGTGTGATAGTGCGGTCCATTCAAAACTTTTTTTTTCACATTGTTATATATATAGATGAAATAACATCTACACGGAAAAACCTATCGAATAAAAGTAAGTAAGTACCTATGATATACGAAATAACAAAAAAAAAAATAAAGTTACTACACCATATTTGCACATCGGGTCTGAATTAAAAAAAACATTTTTTTCCTCCGGATCACATATTTTATTTTATGTTTACAGTACGTAGAATTTATTTCTCTTTTGAATATCGAAAACCGCGTTCAAAAGACATAAAAGCTGCAATAGTTACAAAAAAAATAATGGGGGTAGTCGCAAATGGCATCATTTGGTGCCATTGATTGGTCGTCGAGAGGTAGAAGAAAGTAAAGTGAAATTTATAAGAGAATACCATTTGTTTGCAAACGTGAGTCGCAAAACACGTGACCGACCCATTCATTCATTTAAATCACACGTTTCGACATGCAGTGCGTCAGGTGTGACCAATCCAGTTCATAGCATTGAAAGATTAACTGAGATACTGATATTATATCGCATTGAATAGAAATAGAACACGCTTGTCGAAGAGAAATCTGACAGATAAAAAAAATAATGCAATCTAAAACTCGAACGCTAAACCTATTTCATTTAGGAGAGACCTGTCAATCAAAAAAATCGGCCAAGTGCGAGTCGGACTCGCGCACGAAGGGTTCTGTACCATTATCTATAGGTACTACAACGTTAGACACTATTTAAAACGTACAATATTAATCTATACAACATTAGACACGATATTTAAGATCCATAAAAAAACGGCAAAAGTCACGTTTGTTGTATGGGAGCCCCGCATAAATATTAATTTTATTTTAATTTAATTATTTATTTTTAAATTGAATATTATTATACAACTACATACCTATTCTGTAAACATTTGAAGCGTCTACCTGTTGCCGTTATTAATATTGAGCAAAATAACGGCAAAAATATCACGTTTGTTGTATGGGAGCCCCTTAAATATTAATTTTATTCTGTTTTTAGTATTTGTTGTTGTAGCGGCAACAGAAATACATCATCCGTGAAAATTTCAACTCTCTAGCTATCACGGTTCATGAGATACAGCCTGGTGACAGACAGACAGACAGACAGACGGACAGCGAAGTCTCAGTAATAGGGTCCCGTTTTTACCCTTTGGGTACTTACGGAACCATAAAAATGAAAACACTTTAGCAACACTATAACGTATTAGCTATTATCACAGATAATATAATACCTATTATGTACTAAGTATGTGTGAAATGCACTAAGTTCCTAAATACTGATAATATTTTAAGTTGGCTAAGAATTGTTTAATACGTGCAGACTTGTATTGCTTCTTTCCCCACTCATCATTGCAAATTTATGACAGTCATTAGCTAGCTATCTAGAGATTACGGCGACGAATTTTTATCATGATCTTTTGAATACCCTATATATAGTTATTTTCAAAAATATAATACAAAATAACTTAATATCCTTATTGCCAGGTGTGACAGCGATAGTGGAATAGTCACGAACAACCTGCAACTTTATTGGTATCCACACGCATAATAATTAAGTCAAAATAGATCGTATAACAAAATTTGCTTTAAAATAAAAATCTCTTCTTACGATTCAAACGAGCCCAAACTCGATGGGGTTGCATGGTTTCAATATTGAGTTCCTATGGCATGCATGGCCTTCCGGCTTCATCATCAGACTCTGAACCTCGTCTCCCGTTAGAGTACGTGTGAAGAGAATTCTAACAATCCCAAACAAGATGGGGTAGCACGGTTTCATCATGGAGTTTCTGTGGCGTTCTTCCAGCTCCATGATCAGATCAGCTCAATGACACCGTAATATTGCATTGTCATTCAATTCTGTCTGACCTATGTTCAAAGTTTCAAGTCTCTAGCTCATCGGGAAGCTAGTATAAAAACGTTTGCAAAAGGACATCAGGCACATATTGCCAAAAACTGTATAAGCTTCGTTATATTTTATTTAGGCACTATGCGCCACTGTGAACTTATAACGTGTACTAAAATAATTTTAAAGTCTTTCATTTGTTTAAAAACACAAAAATGACTATGAATTTATCGTGAAACGAACATCTCTAGCCATTAAAAAAAACAAAGAATGTCAACCGTGTGTCAACCTCTTTATAAGATTAAAAAAAAGCCTTTGTTTACATGTCAAAGTTGACAACTTGTTATAGACGTTCCGACGCACGCACGCTCGTATTTTATTTTTTTAGTAGATCATGTGAATCATGTCACAAAAACTGATGTAATTAAAATAATAGTATATAAAAGAAGAATTTGAAAAGGATTAAATGAGTTAATACATAAATCAAGTCAAATTGCTCCAATTTCAGTATTATGGAAACACAATATTCTCTAGGTCAAAATAACGCAAGTAACGGATCGTTTTGTTCGTGTTGCTGTTTCAGTATCAGTGTTACCAAAAACAAAATATTTTAAACCTAAATAACTCGAACAAAACAACACATAATAAAATTTTAAGTATTTTTCGTGTTAGTTTGTGATAAACTTTAGTCATTCACTTCAATAGAATTGCTATACATTTTTAGGTTTTTTGTAAAGGGAATGTGCCTGATGTCCTTTGCGTACATACAAACAAGAAAGAGACCTAATAAAATCGGCCAAGTGCGAGTTGGACTCGCCATGAAGGGTTCCGTACCCACTTAACGTACCGATTGATTATACCTAGCCAAAATACCACTACCATTTTTCGTCTGCAAAAAATAACTTTGTCTTCCATAGTGTTTGTATGAACGACAAACCTACATTTGCGGTTTTTGAAAAAGTTTTATATCTCAAAAACTGCTTTCTATATCTCGTTTAAACCATTTTTTGTTGAAATTTTTATTAAGATTTTCACTCTCTTAATTTAAAAGTTAGAGGGGGGAGGGAGGGGGGGAGGCACACATTTTACCACTTTGGAAGTGTATATCTTTCAAAATATTGACTTTGATAAAAAATGTCAAGAGAAACCTACTTATGATTTTTAAATACGTATCTAAAGACGAATATGTTTTATGAAAATATTTGTTTTTGAGTTTCAGAGCCCTCCTTAGTTTATTTTTATTTTTGTTTAAAAATCCTAAAGCGGTTCATAGATTATATCTACCTACCAAGTTTCAAGTATGTAGTCTTAATAGTTTTGGAATAAAGTGGCTGTGACTTACGGACGGACGGACGGACAGACAGACAGACATGACGAATCTATAAGGGTTCCGTTTTTTGCCATTTGGCTACGGAACCCTAAAAATGTGATAAAATATACTGTAACGGGTACGGTAGTACGTTTTATTTTTAGTTCCATTTACCACCGTTTCAGATAAGTTTGTAGCTCTCTACTCTACTGTTTAGCGGTCTATCATGGAGCTAGACTACATACCTATTAAGTCTAGCTCCATGCGGTCTATCGACTGGAATTCAAAACAAATGAAAATACAAAGCTTATTTCTGATTATTTAAATTTTAACTTTTTTGCATTCACAATGCAATTTTTATGGTTGAAAAATGGAAAAAGAAGTATTTAGAAAAAATCGACAAATTGTGAGACGGGTCGATTTTTTCTAAATACTTACTTCTTTTTCCATTATTTCTGATTTCTGATACACAAACTTAGTAATAGGCTTCGTTTGTATAGATAGTCACGGTAAACGTGACTAAAAGATGTTGATGCAATGAATACTTATGTGATTGCAGAGTGAAAACCGAGTGCGAGGCCATAGCGACGGACGACAGCGCGGTATACAACGCGACTACAATACTTGTCACCAAGAAGCGTTTACGACAGGTAATGACACAATTACATAGATATACTTATTATATCTATACTTAAAGTAAAATCGTATATGCTCACTGACACATTATGTCTTACCAGATGCGTCTTGCTGCGGTTCCCCGAAAAAACTTAAGTACTTAGGTATTTTTTAAGATGTGAATCCAAGCATGGGTTGATTCTATATTATATGCAGTAAAATAATTCTTATAAAAAAATAAAACCGCCTTCAAAAAATTCACATAAAAAAAGTAAGAAATAATCCCTCACCAAATAAATAACGTAAGTACTTTGAAGTCGGGCGTGAAACATGTACTTAAATTTTTTTGTTGTTTTTATTAAACCCGCCCGACTTCAAAGTACATACTTTCGTTATTTATTTGGTGAGGGATTATTTCTTACTTTTTTATGTGAATTTTTTGAAAGCGGTTTTGTTTTTTTATAAAAATTATTTTTAATTCACTCTTTTTAGTGCATCGTGCAGGCAATTTACGTGTATTCTGGTAAATATGTATGTGATCAAACTGAAAACCTCCTTTTTTGAAGTCGGTTTAAATACCTTGAGGTATCCCATTTTTAACAAAATTAGAATCATCTAAATCGGTTTATAAACAAAGGAGTTATGCCTAAAGATACGTATTAAATTCACATAAAGTGGTAACGAAAACGACAGTATTTTCAAGATTTCCTGAAAACTACAGAACCGATTTCAAAATTTCAAAAAATGGGACCAACTTGGAATCCAACCTGGGGGGCAATTGCGTAAGGTAATCGTATTAATTTGACAGTTCATATCGTATTCAATCGGCTGCAATTTGTATGGAATGACATTTATTATGATACAGTATGAACTGTCAAATGAATACGATTGACTTTACGCAATTCCATAGCTGATGTAATAACGTTTTAATTATTTCAATCGGTCCATCCGTCTTCGAGTAATCGGCGGACACAAAAAAAAAACATACATACAGACGAATAGAGAACCTCCTCCTTTTTGATTTAGAAGTCGGTTAAAAATCAATGTTATACCACTGACATTGGAATAAAAAACTTGTTTGCACTATTATTTAGTAGCTTGGTAACAATCAAATATAAAAAAAACCATTAAAAATACACTTTTACTGTAACAAAACCACACGTCCCCTGAACCTCAGATTTGTTCCCCTCAAAAATCCCCCAGAAAATATTTTCTACCCAACATTTTACCTAAATCTATATTAAAACACCCCTAATTCGTGTGGAATCACCTAAACCTGGCGGCACTGACTTAACGACGGAGTTCAATATGATTACAATATCGCTATCTCTGTACAGACTTCTGCCCCTGCTCTATTTTGGTGGGCATGCATCCTTAGGTTGGTTCAATTTACTGAACTTAAAACTTAACTTACCCTTTTGAACAAGTAAATGAAAGAAACTAGACAAATTCATTTTAACTTATTTTAATTTTTAGTTTTTTGCATTCACAATGCAATTTTTATTACTGAAAAATGGAAAATGAAGTATTTAGAAAAAAACGACTCGTCTCACAACTAGCCCATCGGAGCTAGTTGTGAGACGGGTCGTTTTTTTCTAAATACTTCATTTTCCATTTTTCAAATTCATTTTATTGTAGGTATTGTCCTCGTTGTACGAATAATATTTTTTTTTTAGTCTGTGTCTGGTCTGGTTTGTGTAGGTATAAGAAATGTGTAAGTATGTTGTTGTAGTAATAAAGGTTACTCTTTTGAACATTGATGTATTATATTTGAAGTCTTCGATCAACAATAACACCTTTTGAAGTTGACAAATTCCTAAGGACGGCTTCATCTATTAAATTAATTTCATGTCGTTTAAAAGTTTTAGCGATGAATGAATTTGACTAGGTAACACAAAATGTTTACAATCAGAGGGCTCAAACACATCAAGGTGCCGCTTTAGATCGCAAGGTTGTGTAGACAATTCGTCAAAGTCAAGACGTTCACTTCTTGACAAGATAAAAAACAAATATCTACCTCGATAGCGATACTGACTGTTGTTCAAATCCTATTAACTAATATAATAAATGCGAAAGTTTGTGACTATGGATGGATGTATGGATGTAGTTACGCAAATCTAGTTAACGAAACTGGATGAAATTTGCAACAGAGGTAGATTATACGTTGGAATAACACATATTATACTTTTTATATCCTATATTCCCACGGAAACGGTAACCACGCGGCTGAAACCACGGGCGGCCGCTAGTCTTTCATAAAGAGATAATGTTCAAGTTCAAGTTACATCACATAAAGTACCTAATCACCCTTTTACTATCATTATTGACCTACACCAAAGTAAATTGTGCACATTCACAGTAAAAGGTCTTTCTCAAGCTTTTTTAAAATAACTATTAAAAATATATTAAAAATGCTATAACTAAAATTAAAAATGTATATTCAGTCAGAGACAATTTCGGTGAACCACGGTTTTCGGTGCCTCGCCACAGGGTAAAAAAAAAATACTACGTACTACGTATTAGCCTCGCCATTCACGCGCAGAATCTTTTATTATTTGTTTCTGTTTTAAACAAGGGTAGTACCTACAATGCATATAAACAATAAGGGGTAGGGACTGCAAGGGAACGGTGAGACGCCAGCCACATGAAAAGAAGTAAGAAGTGGTACACCGAAAGTGTCCCTGACTTTACTAGCTAGCACAAGTGTTCTTAGAGACCCCAAAACCTACTTCCAATATAAATATTTAGCCTGCAAAACTTTTAAAACTATCTTTATTTGAAGAAGATATTGACACTTGAGACAAATAATATTATTAGTGACATGCACAAGACCCGATTAGGAAGTATTAGTTTTACGCCTTTGAAAAGGAAGTAATTAGGTAGTCGTCAAGATGATGGAGATAAGCAATCATAACCTAAAAATAATTAACGTGTTACATGAAAAAAAATACGCAAAATAATAATTAAACAGACATTTAATGATTGTTGCGAATACACTCACGAGATGTAAGAGATGATGAGCGTAGGTATTTCCTACTTAGCAAGGCCAATAATTCGTTTTAATGTAAAACCACGTTAAACTATAAGCATCTTTATCACTCATCATCATCTATCGTGCACTTGCATAATTTGTTTAGTTACGTACCTACTTACTGTCTTTCTTATCTATAGGTATATTTAAATTTTTAGGTAGATGAAGTACCTACCTACAAGTAATCAAGTTCCTCTTTATATTTTATCGGAGTATGCCATCTGTCACGGCAATCTTTATATACTCAAAAGAAAATACGCCACTGGGCTTTTTTCATACAAACGTGCTCACACACTACACACTACAAATTAGTATAGGTAGGGCAGGCGTACCGGTTTTGGCCACTGTACCGGTTTTGGTCACTTTTCACTTTAAAGTTATATAAATAGGAATTAAATGATTATTGCTTATATTTATTAATGGCGAATAAAAGATTGGACTTTTAGTTAATAATTACAGCACTTAGTTTTTTTATGTAGTACGATATTTTAGAAATGAACACGTGTTATGTTTCAAAGTTAACATTTTGTAAAATTCTTAAGCAAAATGTTAAGGGTAAAGGTTTTGTAAAATCATTTTTTTTCTACAATAAAATTATTTTATGGTTATTTAATATTTTATATCATATTGGAATATGTTTCTTCTAGATGGATTAAGTGTTGTTTTTTCACTGTTCTTACAAAAAGTTTAGAAACAATAAGTGGCCAAAAGTGGGGCTAGAAATTTTAGCATTGTGCCACCTTTGGCCACTTTGGCATTAGTAGAAAGTTTCCAACCTATCATAAAGTTCATTTATTTTAAAAGACTCACAACTCACTTTTGTTAGCTAACGTACTAGAAAATTAGCGGATTGAGGCTAGTGTAGGCACTAGCCTACACTAGCCTCAATCCGCAAATTTTCTTATAATCAAGTGATAAAGGTATACTTATAAAATTGTAGTAAGGAGCTAGCTGTGATTGAAATACTATTTCATGTAGTGTTTTAGTCCAGAACTCTAATAAGACAACAATTAAGCATAAACTCAACTTATAAATATAGTAATTTTATGAAAGTGGCCAAAACCAATGCAAACGGTGTATTTGGCCCCCTCCGCAGAATTTGTTCTAAATAAAAAAAACTATTTTTTTTTTTTACTTTGTAGATTGTACCCTTAAAGGTCGATAAATTATCTATAACTCTACCTTATAAATTTTCTCTAAAATACTTAAGATCATTAAGCACACTTTAAGGATTTTTTCACTTTTAACCGCTTAAAAGTGAAAAAATCCTTAAAGTGGCCAAAACCATTACGCCTGCCCTACTTACATACAATCATATTACTATATTTTACATTTGTCGGTAACGCTGTTTGTGTTCTTGTAATTTTAACTATGAAACTTCCTCCTTCAGCCTGACGGCGTCGTGACCTTCGACTGGACCGCTCAGCAACAAGCATACGTGCTGTCAGGGTACTTCTGGGGGTACGCCATCACCTGCCTGGTGGGCGGCACGGCGGCGGAGATGTGGGGCCCCCGGAAGGTGGTCTTCATCACCACCACACTGAGCGCGGTCCTCACTATCCTGTCCCCGTCGGCCGCCCGGCTGCACTACATGGTGTTGGTTGCGCTGCGACTCGTCACGGGATTACTGTCGGTGAGTATACGTTCACTGGACTCAGCAGCAAGTGTAGCTATTTAAGCTACATCTGCTTGGTAGGCGTCATGGAAAAACCAATGAGCCATTTTTTTGTTATGTGGCACCTTCGATCATATAAGATCGAAGTGTGGCACTCAAAACAATGTAGACCCGTGTTAGGCGAACTATTAGTTATACCATACTATAGAACGGAAGGTTACACAATCATATATTTACAGTTCTATTCTAGCACCGCGCTGTATTTCTTTCCCCTGGTACGTCATGTAGTTAAATAAACTTTTAAGACTAGTGGACTCGTTAATATATGAAACAGAAGGGCTGATAAATCGCTTGCTGCTTATAAATTTTAAGTCTATTATATACCGTTAATTTGTGTAGTCAAGAAACTATTCAGAGAACCACAAAGCACTGAATTAGATAAGATTTATATGTTATTGGTTTAACTCAACGGTGGCTCAATATACATACCATTTTAAATGTTTTCCAAAGCTTATTTAACGAAGGTTCGACGAGCGTTAAGTATGTGTAAAAATATTTAACGTACGATGGTTTTATGTAGTAGTAAGAAGTAGTCGTAAAACTTTAACACAGAAATTAAATACTTACTTATTTGCCTAGCTCTTGTTAACTAGAGTCATTTAAAACCTTCCAGTGTTATAGAAAATGTGTTAGCTAAGGATGTAGATAAGACACATAGTAGAAAAATACGAGTATATTATAGTGAAACTGTTATAATAATATATGAGAGAATGCTTATCAGCACGTTCCGTAAATATTTTCATAAACACGTTACACCATCGCTAGTTATGACTGAAGCCTTCTTTTGCTGCCAGTAATTAAATTCTTTAATGATGAAGCGCCTGAATATATTGATTTATTTATATTTATTTATTGGGCAGTCAACAAAAACATGCCTACCAACAAAAATAAAAATAAAGTTAACACAAATAACGTTTTCACATCTCATGCTCGTAAAGTTCGTGTTTATGTTGGGTATAGGCGGCATAAAATAGCTTTTTATGCTCTAGTGCATAAAGTAAAATCTTCGTCTAAGCCTCAGACTTTAAGACAAAGGTCGTCAGGTAAACAGTCACACACGCAATTAAACTTCGTTAAATAAACTTTATTAATACCTAACGTATTTCATTCTGTTTCTTAAATTTTGTACATAATCCATGTTAAATTATTAAATAAATAAAACTAAGCAAATTTAATGAGTTTTCTAAGGAATAAGTATTTCAAGAGTATTATGGACTACGATCTATGCCAAATTCACTGTGCTGCCAATGCCCGTATAAAAAAAAAGAAAAAGAAAAAGAAAGGTGAAGTCTTAATTTTTCTTTTTTGCAATATAGTTATTTATTTTCCTCACACTCGAAGTGAAAAGCAGAGTGTATAACTCGTACATAAAACCCATTTTACCCTCGAATTGACTATCCACCCTCGCCTACGGCTCGGATGGATATATACGTCTCGGGTAAAATGGTACCTTTTATGCACTTGTTGTACAATCCTACTAATATTATAAATGTGAAAGTTTAGATGTTTGGATGTTTGGATGTTTGTTACTCAATCACGCCAAAACGGCTGAACGGATTTGGCTGAAATTTGGTACACAGATACTTGGTAGCCTGGAGAGGAACATAGGCTACTTTTTGTCCCGGAAAAATATCAAATTCCCGCGGGATAACGTCGTGTAGTCCACGCGGGCGGAGCCGCGGGCGGAAAGCTAGTCTACTATATTTATGTTAGAGATTAGGTCGATAACTAATAGATATCGAGTCAATATCTATAAGTTAAACAAAATCCGCGACTTCGGTGCGGTGAGGAAATCAGTAGAATTAAGAAAGACGCAGTTACTTTTAAATTCTTTAACCACCTCTGTGGTCTAGTAGTTCGCAACACCGGTTTCAGACCCAGAGTCCTGGGTTCGATTCCTAATGGGGGTACATATTGTATTCGGTTTGGTTTGTGGTAGGACTTGTTCTTAGTCCACCATCATATCTAAGTCAGACGCCATAACAATGATGTTTTCAGCATAATTGTGTTCCGGCAGATAGCCAGCCTTATCACAGAGCACGGGTAGCATGACGAACTCGAGAAAGGTTTTGTCTATATCAAAACGTCAAAAATGACATTTCATCGTAGACAAACCTATTATTCGACTGTCAATTATAGACTTTCGAGGTAGACAAAACTCTTCTCGGGTTTGTCATGCTACGCGTGCTGGTGTGATTTAGGCGTGCTATGCTAGGTAGGTATTGTATAAAAAAATGTGAACTTCGGCATAAAGATTGACGAGTCCTAGGAGTCAAAGATACTAATAAAAAAGTCGTTTTGTCGAAAAGTGATTTTAGAATGATTTATGAAAGCCATCCCTATAGAGTACTATTTTCATTCGGTTTAGCAGATTTCCACGCGGGCAAAGATCCGGAAGAAATGTTACATAGGGCGACTTCCAATTTTGTAAGGCTGTGGTTTTTTCCTCCAGGGTTTCCTGTTCCCAGCCCTGCATGCCCTGGTGGCTCACTGGGCACCCCCAGAGGAGAAGGGCAAGTTCGTGAGTGCCTTACTGGGTGGAGCCATTGGAACTGTGGTCACGTGGTCACTTACTGGACCACTCATTGAGAACTTTGGATGGGACTACGCGTTTTATGTGCCAGGTATGTTATACCTTATTACCATTCATTTAGGACTCAATTTACTTAGTTGAAACTGGGGCCACGTGGTCTCTAACTGGACTATTCATTGAGAACTTTGAACTCGGGACGGGACTACGCGTTTTATCAGGGGGGTGTCACTCCGCAGTTTAGGTACGTTCGGACGGCGCGCCTGCCGGGCAGGCGTATGGCATAGAAATTAGGTCCGCAAAAGAGCTAGAATATATGCGATAGAAAGAGATGCAACGACAACGAGTGGCCGTTCGTAATTTGCTGCGCCGTACAAGCTGAATTCTACTTTATTGCGTTATAGTTAGAGTTGCTATTTATTTAAATGACTTAGCGGAGTGAGCTATCTGTTACATAGTAACTATTTAGTAATCTGTGGTTTTATGTACAGGGTACAGGTACTCATCATCATCATCAGTCATTTAATGTCCCCACTGCTGGGGGCACTGGCCTTATGGATGAATAAGGAGAATAGGCCATGACCCACGTTTCAATGCGAATTGGTGGGTATTACCGACTGAAACACAGAGGAGCTCGAGACAATAGATTTTTGGTCACCCATCCCGTGAGCGACCATTTCGAAAGTTGCTTAACTTCAACGATCGCAGGCCGAGCGTGCTAACCACTGCGCCACGGGCTCCTCAACACTAAGTTGAAAGTGGGGCCACGTGGTCTCTCACTATCACTAGACGGGACTACGTATTGTACGCATACCGGCCCCCTTATTCACGAACCGTCGGAAAAGTTCCCGACAGCGGAATGTATGCTCTGTCTGTAATTCGACAAGAACCTTGTTGAATTTTAAAGAATCGCCGTTTTGTTCAATAGCCTATTGTAGTTTTGATTTTCCTCTTCCATTCAAATCAATTTTATAATACAAGGCTACGTGCCTTAGTTTATTAAATAATATAGTGCTTTTCTGGCACTAGACTCGCAATGGCAAGTAGATTCGAACGGGACTCGAATCCGCTGAAAACTGCCACTCGTATCTATAGACAAGTCTAAGTAATTACTTGAGTAAAAGTTTATGCAATAAATAAGAATTTGAACGAAGTAAAAACTGACAAAAGTAAGAATACTTGGGCAAGTAGTCACCGATTAAATAAGAGCCTAATTCAATATTATGATATATATGCCTTGGTTGTTGATTTCAACGACAAAAGAAGTAAGATCTAAATGGGTGATAAGATCAATGGTCAGTCCTGAAATTTATTGATAAATGAGAACATAAAATATTTTACAACTTAAAATATCATTTCTTCTTATAACTTGGGATAATATATTGAAGCCTAAGGTCTGCCTTGGCTATTTCTCATAAACAAATTTAATTAAGTACCTAATATAAACAGTTATGGAAGAGCCCTATGTTCGATGGCTAGTTTTTTGACGAGCGATTTGGCGCAGGGGTAAGCTACCTGCCTTCTGCGCCAGTGGTCTCGGGTTCGATTCCCGAACAAGACAAATATTTGAGTGCATGAACATGTCTATTTGTCTTGGTCTGGGTGTTTTCTATGTATATTACTTAAGTATATATTTACAAACAAAGAAGTATTTAAGTATATATTTATCCGTTATCAAGTTCACGTAGACACAGTTTCTTAAGAAATTTACTATGGGCTTAGATAATTTGTGTGCTTGTAAGAAAAATATTTATTTATTTATAGTTTCTACCAGCAAGCCAAATTTTCTGAAGAATGCTTTAGGACTTGCGAAGGCTATAATATAAGAAAGTGTTGCCATGAAGAAATAACTGCTTGAGTAAGTAACGTGAGTTACTCAACTATTGAATAAAAAAAAATCTGAAGAATTCTAGAGTAACAACTTAATTAAGAAATTACTTAGCGTTAAGTCATTAGGTACCTTGTTTATGTTTATAGATACGAGTGATAGACCTATTTTTTAATCATTTTTATTACTTAGGTGTATTGGCCCTGGTCTGGTGCTTGCTTTGGTGGGTGTTGGTCTACGATTCGCCGCTGCAACATCCTCGAATCCTAGACAGTGAGAAGAAATATGTTTTGGAGGCCATCGGTGATAAAGTTCACCAGAGTGATCATGATACAAAGGTTAGTACAGTAGTTACACTAATAATTTTAGGTAAGAACTCGAACTTCTAGATTTAGATCAAGAGCATCATGCACTAGATGGTTAATTACTGTAAAAAAATTGCTCATTAACATAATAAATAATAATATATTATTTAATACATACGTAACTTAAATAGTGCCATGGAATAAGCATTGAGTTAATATTAATGTATGTAGGTACGTAGCTCTAGGCTGCAATAATTCACAGCTATTGCTGGTGCTTATCTATGATAAACAGAAACCCACAGAATTGGTTTCTGATTTGTTAACCTAATACTTTTGTTTCTCACTCAGATTGTTCCACCGTTCTGTAAGATATTCACGTCGCTTCCATTTTTGGCTATGGTGATCCTCCACTACGGGAACAACTGGGGTCTGTACTTCGTGATGACGGCAGCCCCTAAGTTCGTGTCGAGCGCTCTGGGCTTCAACTTGACCTCCACTGGAACGTTGTCGTCGCTACCCTATTTGGCCAGGATGATATTCTCTTTGATCTTCGGAGCTATTGGCGACAGGTAAGTTGGTACTGCCGTATTTTTTAGTATCTTTTACATATTGGAGAACCTTATTAAAAGATAAAAGTAATTTATAAAAAGCGTTATGGTCTTTAGATCCTAGAAACGCTTAGACTAGATGTTATTATTAGTAATAGTAGTCCGATAGATTCACCATTCGTCATTCACTTACAACAGATGTTAGCGGCATAAAGGAAAACTTCAAACCACACTTAAGTATTTCTAGTTATTTTAAAGATAAAATTGCAGAACTATTATTACAGTTGTTGTTTTATTTTGTTTCAGAATAATAAAACAAAACGTGGTTTCAACGACATTCATGAGGAAGTTCTTCTGCCTGTTCTCTCACCTGGTTCCTGGCTTACTTTTGATCGCTCTAGGGTATACTGGCTGCGCTCCTGTGCTCTCTATCGCACTCATCACATTCTCCATGGGATCAAACGGAGCAGCAACACTCACAAACCTCGTGAATCATCAGGATTTAGCGCCTAACTTCGCTGGCACTCTGTATGGCATAGCGAATGGAATCGGCAACACTGCTGGATTCGTCACTCCGTTGGTTACTGCTCACTTCACTAAAGATGGGGTAAGTTTGTTTGTAACAAAACAATGTTGCTTTTTCTTATTTGAGAGATACTGTGTTCGATTGTTAGGAGAAAGATCGCATAAGGACGACGAATGAATAAGATCATAACCTTGATATGCATTATGTTTTGCTCTTCTTTGTCTATTTCATGCAATAGCCGCTCATTTTTGTGCTTATTGCGTGCAACTTATACGTCAAACAATCACAAAAGGATTAATTAAGTAATTTACAATATACCTATAGGTAAATTTAGTATTTATAAGTAGCTATTACCAATTTGATAACGTTTCATTATGTCGTCGTAAAACTAGATGAAAAGGATAATTCTACGGTAAATCTCTTTAGCTGCAAATAATAACATATTTCTACTTTTTTCAGAATGGTTTCGCGGAGTGGAGACCTGTTTTTATGACTGGAGCTTCGCTTTACATAGCGTCGGCCATATACTTCATCTTATTCGGTACCACAGAGACACAAAAGTGGAACTACGTGGAACCTGTCGAAAGAAGAAACGACAAACGACCAAGCGGAAACTCCACTGACACAACAGTCACAATCCCAGTTAAATCGTAAATTTTAATATTAATTTATACCTAGTAAGATTGTTAATTAATATCGTATTTTAGTTCAAAGACATGATATTATTCCACATCGTTTTTATATGACTGAAAGTCGGCTGATTCTTGCCAGGATCGCAAGAGTAGTTTTTAAACTCTTTGATGTTCTCTAAATAATGTTAACTGAGCGCGTAGTGCGAGTTTTTAACTAAATTGATAACGTTAAATAAACGGTATTTTGAACGTGATTGGCGGCCCGCCATCCTACAGAATGCGTTGAGGCGAGGATTCCCGAAAATAGGGTATTTTAAATTATGGATTACTCGAAAACCACATGTACTCAAAATTTATAATAAATAATAAATAAATAACTTCTTACATTCACGCCAATTATCTAAGCCCATGTTAATTTCATTAAGAAACTGTATCATGGAAAACTTGATAACGGATAAATATATAAGCTTAAATACTTTTTGTTTGCAAATACATACTTAATATACATATAAAACACCCAGACCAAGACAAATAGACATGTTCATGCACACAAATATTTGTCTTGTTCGGGAGTCGAACCCGAGACCTCTGGCGCAGAAGGTAGGTAGCCTACCCCTGCGCCAAATCGGTCGTCAAAATATATTTGGAAAAATATATGTTATCTTACAATCTTATAACTAATGCTTCCGGCCGTTATATTTTCCATTAGTGACACTTTACTGTATGAAATAAAATTCCAAACATCCGTCTAATAATAATTCAAATATCATATTACTTGCAGTATACTTGGTTTTAGCACTTAGTTAATGAAAAACATAATATGATAATAATTGTCTTTGAATAGCCGAGGGATTCCGGCCGTCATATTTTTGTGATTTTCGATTCGCGGGGCGCTCGCTCGCGAGTTCGAGCGCGGCCAAGCAAGCGTTATCGTGCCTATTTCGGTCGGGAATCCTCGCCTTAAGTGTTACTTCAATGTCATACTCAAATCCTAAAGCGCGTACACGGGCAATTTTTTGGCAATAATTTCCTGGCAACTGCAATGGATCAACCTGAAGCAATTAAGTGGTATTGTGTGGCCGTATCTTAGCAACCGCGGGCCGATCGCCGTAATCATGAAGCTTCACTTAATACTGAATTAAGTCGAGCTCCATGGCCGTAATTCTATGCAGCGCGTCTTGATCACGTTTGCGTCTTGACGTTTGACTTTGTATTGCCGTAATGACATAACGACGCACACGTCACGCAAACCTATAATCCTATAATACCACAATCCTGTCTGACCCGGTGACATCCGTGACAGAGGAACCACTTGCAATTCGAAATTAGCTGTCAAAATAGACTGTCGTATGAAAACAGTTTTAGTTCCAAAGATTATCACCGGAACAGAAAACGTTGTCGCACTGTCAAAGCCGCGCGTTATCAAAAACGGTCTTCTTCTTATCGAGTCGATAGCAAATCACAACCTAAACGGTGTCGGACCAAAATTCGGCTACGCGAATCGCAGCATTGGTAGCCTCCATTAGGTCTTCCCGCGTGCAGCTGGTTGGACACGCAGGACACGATATCAGATGTTCCATGGTCTGAGGAACAGCACCACATCTACATGCGCGTCGGCCAAGAATCCCCACCTGGACAGGTTGTTCTTACTGCGGCCGACCATCATCCGGAGTCTATTTAGAGACTTCCAGGCAGGCCATGGTAACTCGTGTCCAGGCGGGAGGGTCTCAGACGGTGGAACAAACGGGACAGGAAGGTAGACACTCTCTCGCCACAGCCTACACCTTTCCTTCGACCGATCACCGCTATGAAGAGGGAGCACACAGGTGTTGAAGTTTTTGCGGCTTTTCAATCTTTGAGGCACCGGGTCGTGATTGAAGAGTGGATGCCGATTGTCACTCATCATAGCGGTCTTCTCGGAAGAGCCTGCCACTGCTCAATCTCTGGGGGCGCTATTCCGGCTAGTGGATACAGCCTTTTTACCGGGGTTGGTTTTAAGCAACCCGTAATAACCCGGCATGTATCGTGTAATGCCGTATCCACCATCTTTGCGTGGGACGATCGGCCCCATACTGGGCTCGCGTGTTCACCGGCGGAAAAAGCAAGCGCTAGGCCAGTGGTTCGCTGAACATCAGGCGAGGCACCCCACTTTGAGGCTACCAGTCGGCGCAAGAGGCTGTTCCTGGCGAACACCTTCTGCTTGATATTCTCGCTGTTTTTCCTGTATGTCAGCGACCTGTCCAGGTAGACACCAAGGTATCTCGGGAAGTCATTGTGCTCGATAGGCATCCCGCACCAATGGGTGTTGAGCTTACGGTCCGCTTCTTTGTTGCGTAGGTGGAACACGCAGTTTTCAGTTTTGCAGGGGTTCGGCTTTAAAAAATTGGCGTCGTAGTACTCTCCTTTTTTTTTGCAAGACGTTCGATAAGTTGACTTCAACCTTCTCAAAACTGGATGCTTGGGACGTCAAGGCAAAAATGGTTTTGCACGACAACTGCACGTACACTTGCCTTCATAGGATTACCGCGATCGGGGCCCTGGTTGCAACATTTTGACATTATGCCATCGCCGTAAATTGCTTGATGTGGTTGTAATGTACCTAACGTCATATTTGGTGGGGATTGACAGGAGTTACGCAATTTTAGTTGCCCATGTAAGGGCGCCTTAACGTGCCTACGATCGAAAGTAATAAAAAGCAAACTTTATAGTGGCTATATAAAATCATACCGTTAGTTATTATTTAATGATTGAGACAGTATTATTTAAGTTTTTTGTATTCCGACTTAAAGGATGAAGAATGCACATTTTGTAGTTACAATTAGCATATTGTGCGTAGGTCTATAAAGTTGTCCTTCTAAAGTTGGCATTTTTATATGTTTGTGTAATAACTTTCTAATGTACGTACCTACCTGCGTGGTACTATAAAAATATAAAATTCAGGATATATACAACGTGTTAATGCGATAACCGAAAAGCCCAATCACTCCAACTAATTTCATCATTATGTCAGTCGAACGACACCCACTGCTGGGCATAGGCATCCCCCAAGGATCCCCACAACGATCGGTCCTGCGCTGCCCGCATCCAGCGACTTCCCGCGACCTTGACTAGATCGTCGGTTCGCTTTGTCGGGGGCCTGCCCAAAGAACGTCGTCCGGTACGCGGTCGCCATTCGAGAACTTTTCTACCCCAACGGCCATCGGCTATGTGTCCCGCCCAACGCCACTTCAGCGATGCAATCCTTCGAGCTATGTCGGTTGTTTTAGTTATCCAGCGGGGCTCATCACTTTTGATTCGATCGCGCAGAGAAATATCAAGCACGCTCTCTCCATTGCTCGCTGGGTGACCTTGATCCTTCTTATGAGATCCATAGTAAAAGACCACATCCATAGGTCAATACTGGTAACATAGGTACAATGGTCAAAGACTTTCGTCTTGAGACATTGAAGTATTTCGTACGCGAATATTTATGCCGGAGCTTCCCGTCCCGAACGATGCCCGTCCGAGCTGGATTCAACGAGAGAATATAGGTATGCAATTAAAAAAATATATACTTCCATGATATTCGTGCTCATAGGTCTCCGTGACTTTCTGACAGATTTTAATCACGTGACGGGGGTCGCGCGCGTATTGAATGAATAGGCAGTAGACACAAACATTTTTAGAAGCGGCAATAAATGAAATTTTTTTTTTTTAATTTAACACAAAAAATGCGTGGAATCGATTCTACTCTCGATTCTGAACAGACTTTCTACTCAGTTTTGGTTTAAAGTATTAACACGTTGTATACCTCAAAGGTCAGTAGATAAAATAGGTAAGTAGGTACCTACTTAATTCAATTTAACATACTTATACCAATAATGTATTTCTTCTAAATTGTTATTCAAATACTCTGAAATACATATTCTTATGAACTGTTGGCTATTCTTAATAAATGATAACTTATGTCATTCATAAATATAAATATAACTGTATTAATTATATTATGGCCATTCTGATTGACACATTTTTAAATCCACAACGGGGTAGCACTTAGCCATCATCACTCCTGATAACTCAAGCTAAAGATGGAAGCGCACTACTCCCGGAATATTGTAATGGAATATGTAAACAGATCTCATACCTATTAATTTTCATTTGTTTTACTTTTGCTATTGTTAACCATGACGTTTTATAAACAATGTATTGTTTTATAATAGTACTACTGTACCGAAAAAAAAAACAGAATTAGAAATTGATCAAATAAATTAAGGAATTGATGACGAATAAAATTATTTAATCAAGATATGGAATGTTTATTTTGATACAATATACCTAACTATTTTGAGATGAAAATTAATATTTAAGTACTAAACGTTCAAAGATTGTTATTTAAATAGTACCTAATAATATTATAACGATTTATTTTTTTATAAATACTTAATTAATATGAATGATGATACTATTAATGTATTTAAGACTGTGATGATTTTGTGTGCTCATGCGTTTTAATATAATAAATATTTAATTAAGTACTTTGAATTTTTTTTATGTCGATCTTATTTCCGTTTAGGTAGCACAGCACGTCTGAGAAAAGGAAAGTATGTTAATTGCGATCTTTTCCATTTTAAAAGCTAGATATTTTCAAATATATTCGACCATAAAAAGCATTGATAAAAAGGAACTGTTATCTAACTTGAATCTGTAACATTTGGCTATACTTTGACATCGTTGCATTAAAATGCCCTGTGAGTGCCACGTTCCCGTCTCGTCTCCGTGACTCGTGTCGTGACATATGTCCTTCATGTACATTTTTGTATGAAACGATATTTCCAAAACTTCCCGTCCCGTCCCGTCCCGTCGTAAAACTATGTTGTACCTAGATGGTACCTAGTCGAAGCCATCTTCTATCTCACTCGTTGCTGGGGGCGCAAGCAGCCGAGAAATAATAGCGGGCCATGACCTAGTTCATTCAAATTACACGCAAAGTGGAAATATGGGTTTCAAATGTCAAATGAAGCCCATGTTCATTCTATATTTTTAAGCCGGTACCCCCCAGATCAGTGCCGGGTCCGAGCCGAGCGTGTCGGCTGCCGATGCCGCTCGGTATAGCGTGAGTGTGTCCATACAAAATACATACTTGCATATATGCAACTAGTTGACCGTGCCACGGACGACGCTCGGCTCGGACCCGCCACGGTGTAGCATGAGTCATCCTTTACTCCAGTTACTCGAGAGGTATTCCATTTGACGTTTACGTAGCTCGAATTGAAGAGCAAAGAGCAGTGCTCGGATGATCGGTGGGTTCGGGTTGTATGTGAGAAACTGGGAGGCTACTTAGTTGTTTTAGATGTAGGAAAATTTGTGAAGTGGTTGATTGTGTGATCAAAAATAAATGTATCAATGTGGTTAGATTATCATCATCATCATCATCACCCATTAAATCTCCCCACTGCTGGGGCACTGGCCTTCCTTAAGGACGGATTAGGAGAATGGGCCGTGCCATGACATCACGCGAGCCCAATGTGTGGGTTGGTAATGACTGCTAATGTAGCCGGGACCAAAGCGCCGAAGCACGGAGGAGCTCAAGATGAAAAGTTTTTGGTCACCCATACCCATCCCGTGACCGGTCATTGCTAGCCAAGCGCGGTATAGGTGTTTCATCTCACAACGGCATTCCGCCTTTTGTTGTGTGCATCCGAGTTTATACACGGTTTGACAGACAGTTTGTATGGCAAAGGAGGCTTCGGGCTACACACACAAGCGTGGCTCACGCGCGATCGTGAGATAAAACATCTACAACGTGTTAATTAATAAGCGCAAAACCTTTTAGGCGGTGATTGTGCTCATGAATATGAACAACTTTTACTATGATGGGTCCAACTCTACAACTCAACAAGAAAAATCTACTGTTTCATACAAATTGTCATTACCTACTCGACCAGAATGTATGGCACAGGTGATTTTTTTTGAGTTGCAGAGTTAAGTCCCATAGTAAAAGTTGTTCATATTCATAAACACAATCGCCACCTATGAGGTTTTGCACTTGTTCATTAACACGTTGTATAATCACTGCAACCGTGTAACAGTCGTAAGTAAAGTTCGTAAATAAGTACCTACCTAAGTAAATTATTACTTACGATGTACCTAACCCTTACATTGTAAGTAATGATTTGGAATGATTTCGATTTGACAACACATGCACTTTCCTTCATTCCTGCCATATCAAATTATCTAGAAAACTAATTAATAAAAAGCCAGTTTCATCATTAAAAATTGTTTAATATATTTTAGTACATTTAGGTACATTATGAATTATGATACATTATATACAAAGGCATAATTTTCTTCTCTATTTTATTTAATAAAATATTTAATCTTAAAATATTTAAATGACACATAAAAGTCTATTTACTTCTGGATACAAATTTAATCAATACTCTGGTTAATCAATTATTAAACTTTGTCGATTGGCGACGTTAATTCTAGAAATCAACTTCTCATTTAAACGTCCGTCCATCTTAAATAATATCATTTAAGATTGAAAATACATACTCTTACCTCTTTGGAATAACATCACCAAAACAACTCGGGTTATGGTCACACAATAAAACGTTCAGGCGGGATTCACAAGACAATCTAAAACAAGATTAAATCTAACGCACACAAAGCGTTCTAAATTATAGAAATATATATTATACGTATGACAAAACGAAGTATTTCAATTGAGATTGCTACCCAAAGGGAGTGTAATAATTTTTGAAACTTCTTTAACATACGACATATTCATTTCATCTGTGTACAATTACACGACAATCTCTCACCTAATACTTAAAGTATCACTAGTTGTGCTTTACTCAGACGTATGATTCCGATTCTGTGTCGGATTCTGATCCATCCAGAGCTATGCCGTTCTGCGCTTTGTCAGCGCCATTGGTCGGGTAAAGTCGTGGTACGGACTTGGACCGTATTGCCTTGCTGTCTTCTTTGTTTACGTGTACCGGCTGGAACTTCTTTAAAACCCGCTGGTAGATCATCTTCCTGGGGGGGACAGGCGGCGGCATGTGTGGAGGCTTTTTGTTAGTATTCTGCTCCTCCGGCTTATGATACTCGGGTTGTACGGCAGTCGGTGTTGCCTTGTAAATATCAGAGGAGAACATATTGTATTTGTCTTCGTGGAATATATCCCTTGTGCGGTTATAGACAGACGTGTACAGAGGTTCGATGTACTGCGTCGTGTAACAGTTCTCGAAGGAGTTCTCGCTGGCTGGAGACTCCGTTGACCTGCTATTGAACGAGTTTTGTGGTTGGTAGAGGGTATCGCTACTGCTCGAATCAGTATGCATAATGATGTTTGCCAAAGATTTCGACTGATTCAACTTATTATTGTTGTAGTTTCTCAGTCTACATTTCTTGTTCTCATCCGAGTTGCTGCTGAGACGATCGTCGACATAAGAGTAAGAATTCTGAAGCGGATTCATGTGTTTTTCCGGCTCTCTCGGTTTCGTCTGGATTCCCGTACAACTCTTAGTGCACATGTGTGCTGGATCGAAACGCCTCTTTCTGCAACTATTGACGATGTTTACTTCATAGTTCCCGTTCCGAGGTCTCTCCGTGCTTGGTGGTAATTCCTCGTTGACTTCTAAGCTCTTCGTCCTCGCTGCTTGACGAGACCAGTCATTTCTTGTAAAAATGGTGGCTGCCGGTGTTATGTTTCCATCTTGTTTGTTTTGTGAGGACTCTCCCTGCTTTTTGTTTGTCATCTGTCCGTATACATTTTCAGATGAGCAGTTGCTGATTATGTTGTTGTAATTAGAGCTCTTATTTTCCCATCCGGAGTAAACGCGAGAGTAATTCATATTTGAATTTGCTGTGATTTCGGCGCGGGACTGATATTGATTTTGTCGTTGAATATTTTCTGTGAACATAGCTAGGTCATGAATATTACTATATACAATATTTTCTTGGCTTGAAACCAAATCACGTTTAGATTCTATCGATTCTTGTTTTGATTCTAATAAGTTATCTGAACTTTTAGCTCTGTTAAAATTTTTGTTCGGTACGTTTTTGTCAGCTTCTTGCGTTTCTGCAAACATGCTGTAAACTTTTGACGTTCTAGCAGCCTTTGATATACTCCTAGGAGGTTTTTGTGGTTCTAAACCGGTAATGTATTTAGCTGGGCATTGTCCATAAATGTCAGCAGTCGATCGTTGTAGTGCAGTTTTAGAAACGTAGTTTCTTTCGTCAATACCATTAGAGATTCCTATATTAATCGAGTTATGAACATAACGTTCTCCTGTGTACGGAGTCGTGTATAGCTCCTCATTGACAGTGCTAAACATTTCTCCTTTATTAGAATAAATGTTTTGCCTTTGCGTCCCTTGAGGAAGACCATTTACATTGTGGTTGTCGGTGGTATATCGCGAATTTAATTTTGCGTCTTGCAAATTACAAGTGGTTGCTGACAGACTATGCAAGATATTTCTGGGTGCCGGACTATTCCCACCATTGCTGTTTGAGTCATCTTCTGATAGTGTTAAACCTGAATCTCTGCTAAGAGATAACTTCTCTTTACGTGGAGTAGACAGTTCCATAGAATCTAATGATATACCGACAGAGTGTAGACTGTCACTTTCTTCAGCACCTGAATCAAGTAGTGCGTTTGAGGATTCTGGGCTACCGTTTCCAAGAAGACCGCTAATTTGAGGTCCGAATAAAGCTTCAGCTTTCACTATTAGGAGTTCTACTACCATTGGCACTGCTTTGGGAGCTTTATCACAAGGCGTGTTGGGCCACAAGAGACTGGGGCCAACACATACTCCGAGGTTCATAGGGCACATGAGGTTGATATTAGACTTCTTTGCGATGGCCTGTAGCAAACAGACGAAGTAGGTCAGCATGGTATAGTGGGCTTTGGGCAACTTCAACAGCAGGGAACGTACTGCAGGCACCTTTTCCGCTTGAGACAAGTCTGAAAAAAATATAAAATATCCGTTAATATCAATAACTTTGAATGATCAAATTTACAGCGACTCTCAAACATATGTTAATATTGATAAAATATAAAAGTTATTGAACAATAATTTTTTGAACTAAAAGATTGTGACAAAGTGTTACAAAAAAAACCACTTAGTCTTAGATGGAGTGTAACTTGAAACTTTACAATTTTACTCACTCAGTACTTGTAGCCAGGCGGGGTAAAGGTCAGCTGACAGCAGCGGCTGCGGCAGAGCGCGGAAGAACTCCTTCACTAATGCTGCGAGTAGAAGCACTGGCGCTCGCTCTAGCTCCGCACACGACTCAGCCCAAGGGCCTAAGGTATCCATCTGCAAGAATGAAAAGTAAAGTAATGAATAAATTATTTTTGTTAAAGGAAAAAAGTAGATATTCTAAGAGGTGTATGTACCTACCTACCTACATCTAACTGGTTGTAAGACCATTCAAAGGGCCAATTTTTAAAAAAAATCTATATACAATATCGAAGATTAGTATGAAAATAGTATAATATGATCTGAGGAAAGAAACAAAGGATACTGGAAAGCCAGATACACTATAGGAAATTTTGAAATTTACCTTGTCTCTTAGCAGTCTTAGAGCCTTAGCGTTCGCGCTTCGCCGGAATACACCGTGCGTTAACGGAGCGACCGCTCTCAAGCGGATGAGCGCTCGAAGCAGCGCTGGTGGCGGTGTGCCGTTACAGAGCCTCGTCAGGGCGACTCCGAACAACCGCCCGCCGCGACGCAGCAGACGAAGCCCACGGCCTGGCGTGCCACTGCCGCTGGAAAACAAAAGAAGATTCGGTTATAGATACCACGAACTACATACTGCATCATTAGGACAAATTCACGAAGGACTATAAATTAAAGGAGTTGCATAAAGTATGTTTGACTTGTAAATGCATGTCGAAAACGTACAGAAACAACTAGGTAAACTCATTATCAGAGTTCAAATGTGGGTAAAACTTACTTTTTTGGCCCTTGGTTCTTCTTTCTCAACTCGAAGACCAATCCACATGGGTGGTTCTTTGCGTTTACATGTTCCAAGTCGAAACCATCTTCATTTGATAGTGTTTGTCTTATTCTCGACATCTGCGAAAGAAAAAAAAATAATTTAATATAATTTAATTGCGGATATTAAATTCGGGAGATGAATTTCGTTTCTTTACCTGTATTGAGTGAGGTCTTTCGATCCCGTGAAGGGGCGTCGGTGGCGAGTCTCTGGTTGTCCTCACGAATAAGGTGAACTCGTTAGCATTTCCCCAACGACTGTCATCGTTCTCTCCCTCTTCTTCACCATGGCCATCTCCCTCATTTCCACCGTTCTGAAGTACGTTCAGTGCTTGTCGCACTACACATCGAGCACTCATCTCAGGACCAACAGACACCGTTTTGCACTAAAAGATTTATAAATTATTACTTTATGATTGTGTATTTTGAAAAGGTTTAACAAAGAAGTCGGCCTTTTTACAAGCTTTGTACCAACTTTCCATGTTAGTTAGTTAGTATGTTAGTTAGTTAGTGGGGGACAAATCTTGCAAGCTTAATTTGAACCACTACCCAGTGTCCGATGTAGCTGAAATTTTGTATACAGGTTTGGTTTAGATGACAATACAATATTAAAGTACAGTCAGCAAAAAGCTTGTCATAAAAATTTTACTAAAAACTTATTATACTTACGAATTCTATCGAACTTGTCAAGTCTTTATAGAAGATCTGAATATTAGTTGACTTTGGTTCAGTCGCCAACTGGGCATTTAAAGCGTTCTGTATTTTTCTGCAACAAGAACAAAACAGTTATATAAAAATAACTCACGAGAAAACGAAGCGCTATTAATATAACAGTTATATCAACTGCGAAAATGTTGGTAGTTGTTTGTATTTACCTGTACCAGGTGTCTCTGGCAGCTTGCGTTGGGTATGTAGCAAGGTAATTGGCAACCCCGATAGTCGTAGGCCATCCAATTAGGAAGCCCGTGTCATCGCTATCTGGCAACGATAGCCAAACTTCTGCCAGTCTCACACTCTCCTTAAGTTTAAAGCAATTAGTACCCCGCGATTTTCCTACTAGTAGGAGATCGCTGAATAGGAACAAATGACGATCTAGCGGTGGGGAAGTTGTTCCTAGGGGACTAAGCTGGACGGGGGCCTCCATTATGAAGGTTCTGGGCGACAGAGAACTGTTACTCGCACTGACAGTTCCACCGATGTCCAAGCTTGGTCGTTTGCGGAGACTTTTTGATTTCTGAAACAAATTAATTTGTCAATTAATACTTAAAAAAAACATAACCTTTCCTTTGCAGTCGGGTAAAAAGGTTCAAAATAATAAAAATACTTTAAGTAGTAGTAAAACGTGACAAAATTATAGCAGGTACATACCTACTTTTCAAAAAAAGAACAGTAGAAACGTCTACAAAAAGTAAGATCGTCTCTTTCTTCACAGGTTGAGTCGTGATCCTTATAGGCCGGGGCGGGGCGCCGGCGGCGGCGCGACTGGTCAGCTCTCCATACTAACGTAATACCAAAATAATTTGAAACTAGAGCATTATTTTTTGTACTTGGGATGTTATTCGGATTAAGACAGCATTTTATCTAGGTTTCCATTCTAAATAATCCTAAATTATTAGCCAATTAAAAATTAAGTAATGCGAATTACAGTTTTTAATGATAAAAATTACTTAATTACAATGACGTTTTATTACTTATATAGCATTTATTTTTAATTGAGTAATGCCCAAATACTCGTACGCTACTTATCTTTGGGAGCGTCTTAAACATCGCCCTGTCACTTTAAATGTCAAACGTATGAAAGAGATGCCATGATGTTTGAGACGCTCCCAAAGATGATTTGCGTTCGAGAATTCGGGCGTAAGTAATTTGTTTTCTTATTTTAATAGGGACCTTGATAAATGCTGTCTTAGTCTGAATAACATTCAAAGTACAGAAAAAAAGCTAAATTTTTAAATTATTTTGGTATTTCGTTTGTATGGGAGGCTCATTTTCGCTGACCCGTGTCGCTGGCATCTTAAGACAGCGTGACCAAGGCTCTCAGGGTTACCTGGGCATATAGTGGTGCCTGCTCTCGACCGCGCCATCTGGTCAGCCCACCCGGAGTGAGTAACCTTATGGGGAGATTGAGAGGAGGCTCTCTCCTCCTGCCCCGCCTTCTGTCGAGCTTTCAAGCTCGTCAGGGGGCGGGGCAGGGGTTAGAACCACCCAGCCCTGACGCGAAGCCTGTTAGGCTTGGCGGGAGGGCTGGGCGCGGCGAGAGACAGGCCTTGTCTGACTGAGTCCAACATGCCGTTAGCGGTATACGAAAAGACTGTATTTGCCCTCACTATAAAAAAAAGGGTTACCTGGGCATGGTGCGAGGCAAGTGCGGCAAGCGCGTCAGCGTCGTGCAGGAATAAGTCTGGCATGTGTACCACGAGATAATTTTGTCAACTCTCATTCATTATCTCGTTGTGCGAATGCTAGGCCTACAGCACTTGCTCTCGCGATTGTTATAGAATGTTACCTGGGCATGGTGCGAGGCAAGTGCGGCGGGCGCGTCGGCGTCGTGCAGCGCGAGGTAGTCGTGCGGGAACAAGTCCTGCACGCGCTCGAGGTCTGACAGGCGCGCCGCCCGCCGCCGGTTGCAGCCGCCGCCGACCAGCCGCTCATATTGCGCCAACCGTTCGATCTGGAGAGAGGAAAACATACATTGAATGTATAAAAAATTTTTTTTTGTAAAAATTTGGTAATAGGAATATCATCCATCGCCATCAGTCGGATTTTACATCCCTATAATTGCTGGGGCCTTCCTGATGGATTTTAGGTATCCTACTAGGTAGGTAGGCCCTGTACTGCAAATGGAGCCGGGATAAAAGGCATAACGTCAAGTAAAGAGTGAACAATGTTGTACCTACTTTGAACACTGCATGGGTAATAATAAGACAATTTAGGTAAATTGATTTAAGGAACGTCAAAGATGCAAAGTTTTATAAAATATTCGCTTCTGTATTTCCGTATTTTCTTTAAGGGGTTCTTTATATAAAGATGATAACAGTTTTTAATACATGCAGTTCCTCTTATAAGATATAAATTGACTAAATGTCACAGAACAGGTTGGTGTGCAGACGTCATGGAAACTGTCCGGCTGCAAAGATTCGTTTTCCCTGTTTAATGGAATATACCTACATTAGATTAGTGCCTGTTTCACAATGTCCGATACTTTCCAGTTTAATTGACAGTTTTATCTGTCTCTATCTATCTGTCAAGTAACAGCTAATGAGAACTTACTTAAACATTGTGAAACAGGCCCTTAATAACAAACTTGCAACTGCAATCTTGCTTAGTAAAAGGCAATGAGTCACAAAGCTTTGAACACTTTATACGGCCAATACTGTACTCATCCGAAAGTTTAGATCAAAGGGTCAGATAAGAGGAAAGGACTATGAATTTAATATACTTACATGCACAGACCGTATCCGCTCACAGAAGCACTGTGGTTCATTACGAGAATCTATTGAAACGTAACGATCTTAATCTAAATTCTCATCGCATCGTGCGTGCGCGCGTCGTCAGAGTGACTTCCCGGGCTCCTCACGGCTCCATCGAGCGTGTCCACAACAATAATACCTTATTACAGAAGGACAAAGGATCGTGGGACTAAAAACCCTTGTATGCCATCCACACTTTAAAATTGTTAACCGCTAATTCTCTAAACATAAGTGAACAGGTATAAGTACACTTGAGAATGTTGTGGCACACAACACAAGCCTTCATGAATAATTACCCGAGGAGTCACGTACGCCCGATTGCGGCGGCGAATGTGCAGAACACATGCGAATGGAATTTATGATTATCTCAGTAAATAGAGAGGCAAGTGACATTATTCAAATAGCACGGAATAGATAGGTGATAGGTTCCTATCCATAGAGTGAAAAATATAAACATAAGGAAAAGTACTCAAGTTATTGATGCTCTTAACTACTGTAAAAAACTGAAATGGAGATGGGCAGGGCATGTTGCAAGAATGACGAGTAAAAAATGGACAAAGGCTAGTTTAGGCTTAGTACAGTTTGGAACGGACCAATAGGTAAAAGATGCAGAGGTAGACCATGGGAGAAATGGGAAAATGAGATACAAAGAGTTGCTGGAAAGGATTGGCGAAATAAAGCTCTAAACAGAGAGAATTGGAACACCATGGACGAGGCCTTTACTCAGTAATGAGAACCATGAAACAAAATATGTACTAAAGTTGTAATTTTGTATCGATTTTAAGAATGAAATGTTTTAATTTAAGTTAATAAAAAAAGCATGTAACTATTCATTGGTTGATAGGTTCCTATCCGTTAATAATTTCTAGTGGAAGGCAAACAGTTTTAGGTTATAATTTTTCTACTAGATTCACAGGAGGTCACGTTAAAAAGTGTGTTAAATTAATTACCGAAAATAAATTTAAATTTTTTATAATTTGCAATCATGACGACGTTGTTATTTTTTATTTGCGGATATATTGTTCAAGATATTAATAAAGGAATACAATGCCTCATGACATGATTTGATATTTTATTAATGGTGTATCGAGAACTTAAAGCCACGAGTCGCCGACAAGATTGACGGTTAAAGTCGTGCAAAAAAAAGAGGACCTCGCGATAATGTAGCGCTGTTAAGGATTCATTGTTAGTCCATGACGAACGTTTATGTTGTACTGTAAATAATTATACATCGGGCCGTAACCGCGATCTGGTGCAGAGTGATTTTCATTAAAGCCTGCTGTACACGGGTAGAGAAAATGGCTTAGTTTTTTTATTAATTTACCATAATTTCTTTACACCAGTGACTTATTGATAAAACACGTTTATAAATATCTCCGTGCAACAAACATTTAAGAGGGGGTATAAAGGCAAATCGCCAGTCTTAGATTTGATTTTTAACCGACTTCAAAAAAAGGAGGAGGTTATCAATTCGACTGTATTTTTTTTTTTTATGTGTGTTAACTCAAAGTTTTTTAGTTAATGAACGATTTGGAAAATTCTTTATTTATTTGAAAGGTGACGCTTCTCGTGTGGTCCCATTCAAATTTCATCAAGAACTGACGAGAAGTTCTGGAGTTATCCTGAATAATGCGTATTTAGACTTTAGTTTGGTTATTTAGACGACTTCCTAATTTCATCAAAGTGGGGATCATTTTCAATTATATTTTTTTCGAAAGTCTGTACTTCTAATGTGATCTTATTAACACCAAGTCAGGATCAGGAGATGAAATCCCAGGAAAATTGAGAGAGATCCTCTAATATAGGCAAGCCTTATGCGTTCCATTTATTTTTGAAGTTAGTCAAGTATTTGCATCTGGTAGTCATCATCTCATATTGATGAGCTGGTGATGAAGGCTACAACTCCTTAACGGTTAGGAGCTGGAGAATAATTCCTTAAGTATTAATCGTACGTATGAACTAATAGTTATATTCTTTCAGGTTATTAGGGTGAGCTGATGATGAGAGGTGAAACTCCTCAACAGTTAGGAGTTATTATGATGTTTTATAAATACCATATGCACGAATGGACCTTCAGTTGTATTCCTTCAAGTTATCTAAGAAGCTGAAGATGGAAAGCTGAACTCCGTAACGGTTAGGATATTTACAACAATTTATCATAATCACCATGTAGTTTCGCTACGATTAGGTATTTACTTAGGCACCGACTTCAAACAGTTCATTAAGTAGCAAGATAAGTTAGAAAAAGTCACACATTTTCATCCTTTTAATTAAAAATTCTAATATTTTTTTTTCGTTTTTTAGTGTTTGTTAATTTTGTTTGAAGATTATTTTTGAAGGCGGTTAATTTTTTTTTTAAACGTTTTTTACAATGCAAATTAAACCACGAATTATTTGGAAAAAGTTTATAGATATTACAACATACTTGAAAGGGACTGAACTAAGCGAAAACATAAAATAATAACATGTTGCGGATAAAAAAAATCACAAAGCTCTGGTCTAATTTTCAGCTATAATCAATTTATTTTCATTAATGACGTATTTTACTGAGCCAATATTTTAATAGGTAAGTATACTACTATTATTACTACTATATTATCTAGCGACCCTATATACTAACGATTTGCAAAAATAATGTTTATTTTACGAGTTATTCAAATAAAACTAATTCTGCGTTTAATTTTTCTGTTTTTTTTTTGTATGTGAGTTCTAGGTTTATACCCCCTCTTAAAGGTAAATATATCATGCAATAATGACAATAAAATCTATAATTATATTACTTAAAACATGAAAGGTTAGGTAATTGATAACAAAGTTTATTAATTATTTGTCTTTAAGTGATCAAACCATGTTAGGCGGGTCCATGAAAATATCTGAATCAGCACTATAGCACTATAAGTACCTACTATAATTAAACTAGTTTGCAGAGCCTTGCAAATCTTGCAATAGGGGAGTTTGATCCAGAGACTGTTTTTCGGGAAGGTGTCCCAAACGGACATATTTTAAACGCGAGGATATCTATTTGGAATACGCATTACGTAGTTGCACGGTAGAGAAAATTGCTATTGCCACAAACTTATCTGACCTGGTGACAGCGGTGGTGGAGCAACATCAATACAAAATTAATTATCAAAATGGATTGTTGTCCGTCAGCAGTAGGTATTGTTATATTTTTAGTTCCATTTATGACCACAGTGTCAGATAAGCTTGTAGCACTCTATTCTACCGCACCACTATGCCGCTTACACTACTTGTGTAAAGCCGGCATTAGAACGGACAACTTGACACCAGCACCGTTACACGGTCAAATTTGTGCACCGATTACACTAATATGCAAGTACGCTGTTTGATAACAGTACATAAATACCATTAATTATAGTTGTTGGCCGCGAACGTGTGTTTGCAGTCATGTTTCAAGATACCAATGTGATAGGTGTTAATGGTTTGCCACTCGAATAACTGTTGTGTTGATCGTTAATTTACATCAATATTTCTTTAGTGTGAATGCATGATTGATATCATGCTCTTCAATCATACTAACTAAAGACTTTTTTTAATCGATACAATGTTGTCATTAAGGACACAATGCAGTTAAAATGGCGGTTATTACACCGAGGGGATAAAGCACTGTTTTATGTCACCTGCGCGATATGGAATCCTGAGCAAATGAAGGACTCCAGATTTAACTCCTGAGCGTAGCGAAGGTGTTACGAGTAATTCCTGAGCGAAGCGAAATAATTAAAAAGGAGTTCTGAGTGCAGCGAGGGATTCAAGGTCGCCCAAGTCGAAAACAGCTTTATCCTAAAGGAGAATACTCTACTTTCTCACATCTTTCAAAATCTTTCAACTTCAACCTTCTAAACTACACAGCGCTAACACTCGCGGCTTTTATTTTAAGTTCTAAATTCAAATATCATTATTAACCAGCGGGTCATAATATTGTACTAAATTTCATTATACTTACCTAACCCGCTGGTCAATAATGGCTTACCTTAGGTGTGGTTTGCATGATATACATATAAGTAATGTGGCAAATTCGAGCATGTGGTGTGAAAACATGGTAATTACGAAAATTTGGTTTTTATTGAAATTCCTAGACGGTGGCGGCGGCGGGCGGTGTCTATGCACACAAGCAACTTAATTTTTTTATTATATCGCAGATCATCGTTAAGTGCTCTAAATCCTTCTACAGGTTCTTGACACAAAAAACGGAATTCTCAACTCTTTTTTTAAGCCGAAATAACAAACAGATAAGAGTGTATTGAAAAGCATAGCCTTTTAAAACAGATTAAGGAACATCGTCTGTAGATAGAGAAAACGTAGTTTATATTTTATTTATTCCATTATTTACCTCTCAATCGACACCTGCATGCTTTACCTTACCCCATTCCGAGACAAGTACCACGAATTCTGGCAGTACAAATAGGCACGTAAATGTTATCTTCGAACGTGTTACACGGAACTGCACTTTCTACGTCAAATATTTACGTTGGAGTAAAGTTAATACGGCAACGTAAAAGTTTTAGATAACAACAAACTGCCCTAAACTTAGATAAGGCGTGCGTGTGTTGCCCGCGCGCTGTATGCCCGCGCATTTTACGAATTATCTTTATCTAACTCCTCAGTTTCCTGTTGGCCACTATAGTTGTGATTTCAAATCATTTTGTACAGTGAAACGCGTTTATTCCATTAATGAAAGTTATATGTACAAAGCCTATCTTCTGCGAGGAGTGAGGCACAATGATAAGCATGTTGAGGTGTCTCTATATCTATAGACTTAAAGGTTGAAATAAGAGGAAGATATCACATTATTGATGGGATTGCAGTTGCAAACCGCGGCAGAAATGTTTAATCGGAGCCAGTAATCTATGTTGCAATTAAAGTTATGTTGCTAACAGCATGGGTTAATGCAGGACAAGACGTGTGGGGAAATATATCTTAATTGTTCCGACGGTAGACTTGCTCAGGGTTTTGCTCATATTACAACGTTGAATTTCTCCGCTGACTAACGATACGATGCATGAAGTGGGAGTAGGAAGTATATCTTCCACAACGGCCTATTAACATTACAAAACCTCATATCATCGTTCCTTTCACTTTCATAATGAAGAAGTTAAGACGTTTAATTAAGACCTGATTATCAAATTAAATACGTTTTGGCGTTTATACATCTACCATAAATTTTACTTGGAATTGAGTGTTATTCGAAACTTCGAAAGTAATTTATGATTAGTATTTATAGCTTCCAATTTAAAATTATTTAATACTCTTGAGTTTGTTTTACCGCGAAATCATTAATATGAAAATAATAATAATGATTTGTTGTATTTGGTACAAAATAAAAAACCCAAAAAGGGTAGAATTACTAAAATTGCCCTGCATACTAAAAGATAACTGATTCTTTAATGATTGTTATAACAATTGTCCTACAAATATGGTTAAGTTACGCAATCATTTGCTTTGTCATCGCGATTAATCCATCAGTCATTGAAAACTTGATTGATGATTTAGTTATAACTGATGATGTTCGCACGAGTTGTTTGCTTGTTTTTAAATTTTAATTTAACCAGCCCAGTAACAATGGAAAAGAATGAAGAATACTTTTGTTTTACTTTACATTTTATGAGTATTTAAAACAAAATAACCAAATATTGTCTTTAAATATATGCATCTAAGGGTGAGTTTAGTTTACTGCCTCTTTTATAATCATAGTTTCATTAGAATCAGAGACACATAAATACCAATCAAATGAGGATACTTAAGTACCTACACGCTGTTATAAAATGCTGTATGTCTGTATTGCCGCTGCCTACAATTAAACGGTAATTGAATCGCCTCAGGGCAATCCTTTTGCAAATACGTTTTTAATAATGCTTCTAGAGGGGACAGCAGTTATTGCAATCCCAAAGTATCATTATGATAATGCTATACTCATAAAAAGTACTAATGCGATTGCCGATTCTATTGTAATGAGAGAGAGCGTTTGTTCATTACAGTAATCCACAGCTTATTTTATGCCAGCCTTTCTCAACCAATAATAAAAGAGTTATTACAGTTTACAATATAAATCAGTACCTAACTGTTTAGTATAATAGAAACTTCCAGAAGGTCCTTCCAAAAATGATTCTATTACTTACTTAGGTATCCGATAAATTCTTTCGTATACATTTAATACTGATTAAGTATAATTGTTTCCCAGTTATTTATTGTTATTCCAAAGGTGATTCGGCATACCCACGCGAATGCAAAACAATGAGTGTTCACTGTTCACCCGAGCCATGTATTCGGGACAGTAAAATTGATTGCATCGACACGTAATGAGCATTGGAGTATGGGCGTAATTATCCAATGAGCATTTCTCTCGCAAGTAAACCTTTCCAGGCGCCACAATAATTTAAAATTAATGCTTGAAATTGGTTTAAAGGCAAATTTACGCGAGCTTTTATTAACGGTAGTGGTACTCTGGCATTCGGTACACTTAAAACTTCTCAGAATGCTTTGATAGCGTGATTCATCTTTGGAAATGCTCGAAGATCGGAAAGAGGATAATGATGTATATACTTTGAGAAAGTTCTAAATAAATGCAATGGATATTAAATTTTTAAACGAAAATATTTCAAACAGATTCTGAAAATAAACGTCTGCTTTTCGTAAAGGTGAATGAGGAGTGACATTTAATTGCACACGATAACGGAATTTGTATTAGGTTAGCGGAACTAAAACCAGACGACGCTTGGTATGTGGAATACGATTCAGCATTTTATCACTGTGTCATCTTCGGAAAGGTCAGAACTCAGAACGCAACGCGCCCGTTTCTAGGGTTCCGTAGCCGAATGGCAAAAAACGTAACCCTTATAGATTCGTCATGTCTGTCTATCTGTCTGTCCGTTCGTCCGTATGTCACAGCCACTTTATTCTAAAACTATTAAAACTACACAGTTGATACTTGGTAGCTAACTAGGTAGATGTATTCCGTGAACCGCTTTACGATTTTAGTACAAAAATTAAAAAAATAAATTAAGGGGGGCTCCCTATACATGGAGCTGTAACTGAAAAATATTTTTTTAATCAGACATATACGTGTGAGGTATCTATAGATAGGTAATTAAAAATGATATATAGCTTTTCAGACCATTTTTTATCAAAGTCAATCTTTTGAAAGATAGAGCCTTCCAAAGTGGTAAAATGTGTCCCCCTCTAACTTTTGAAATAAAAGAGTGAAAAATGTATAAAAAATTTAAGCTGTAGATCTTAATAAAAACTTTCAACGAAAATTGGTTCAAAAGAGATACAGTAAGTACTTTCTGAGATGTAACACATTTACCAAAACGAAAAATTATAGTGGAAATTTGGCTAGGTATAGGCAATCGGTACGTTAATTGGGTACGGAACCCTTCATGGGCGAATCCAACTCTCATTTGGCCGATTTTTTTTGTAATGTAAGCCGATCCGTACCTACGTGTCACGGTGATGCCCTGGTGAAAACAACACGATCAACGGTTACTGAAAAAGCATTTCACTTTTGGACGAATTCCGTTTAGTTAATGTGTTTAATTTAACTACTCATTTAAAGGTCAAGTAATTGATTTAATATCGGTTGGACTATTGATGTATTGATACCATTTTAATAGCGGTTTCCCGACGACTTTCCGTGTACGGAGCACTAGGAGAGGATTTTTGTAAATTGCCCCACTAAGGGGGTAAAAAGGGATGGGGTTATAAGAGTTTGTATGAAACTTTTGTGAATATCCTATTCCACGCAGACGAAGTCGCGACCGGAGCGCTAATATACTATATTTCGCCAAAAAAATATTCTAAGCATACCTATTTCCGCTAAAACAGTACCTACTTAGTGTGTTGAAAGTTACTAATTAGTTCGCATAATTAACACGCAGCCGCGGTTAAGTCATAGACCGCACAAAACTGCGCAAAACAAGAGCAGTGTTGTTTGAAACGGCCACGAACCAGCACCATAAATTATTCAATAGCGTTTACGTCTTTTGTGAATGTCAAATAAACAACTATTTGTTCCCATAAATTGACCATCGTTTAAAAGCACGACACAAAATGGTTCCAATTACCGAATTCACTTAACTCGGCCAATAACAACGCGTATGAGTATATAAAAAATCTGCCCAATAATTACGAGTTTCAGACAAGTCGTAAATCATAAAGAAAGCAGCGCAGCGTCGCCGAAGAAGACATCACCCGTGGAATTTCCGATTGGGAATGATGTAGGGCTGCGTTGAATAAGAATAAATGCATTCTGGGCCGAATCACGGCACGCAGCAGATTGCGGTCATCGGCCTTCTTACGTACCCCAGGCTCATGCCCAGAACTCATTTTAAAATAACGACCAGAAAAAACCAAGTGAACCTATACAATTTTTCAAATGAGCTGCCAAGCTGTATCGCGCTCTAAAAGGCAAACGTTATGAATGTCAATTAACTGAAATCATCATCTTTATCCTAACCAATATTTTGTGCATGAGTCTGTATTGTTGCCTGAAATTCTTTCTGTCTGGGTATTACTGATGAAATGAGAGCTGTTTTAGATAATGCTGCTATTAGAGATGACACTAAACTTCAGAACTTGAAGATGTCCTTACTTTGAGCTTTGAAGACAGCTACCACAATCGCTATTTGCTAACCGAGAATGACAAAGAAAACACTTTTATGACAAATACATTGTTAGTTGATTAGGGATTGAACTTCGTAACTTTTTCGTAAGATTGAATCTGCATAGGTAGTTGTCATTAAAGTCGTGAAGGATTGACAGCTACAATAATATGTAAGTTAACGCTATCGTTGAGGCGTATAACTCGACCCGCATCTTTCTTTAGTAATCATTGGTACATAGGTTAAACGGACACCATATCGATTGCTTAACAATTAAATGGCAAGCACAAAGAATATGCATCATTACACATTAACAAAACCTAATCTTTTGAAAATATTCGTTTGAGTGACAGCACACCCAATCGGGTTACGTAAGGCTGAGGTAACAATGGTGTGGCGTCAATCACGCGTTGGAGACGATTTTAAATAAGTCCATGGGAGAAAGTATGGAGCCCGAGGCGCGCGCGTAATGCGGGTGTACCATTTTAATGGGTCGTGTAATACCGGCCGGGACGCCCGGGGTCAGTCTCCGTGACCGCCCTGCAGCTTGACATGTATCATGTCATGTCACGATGTGCCACTCGGGTGTGCAACAACTGATTGACCAATACTAAATGAGGGCTAGTGTTACGTAGTCGCGATCATGAGAGCTATGAGGAGCAAAATGAATGTTACTATATACCTACTATAGGAATTCATCGGGTGTTCATGGGGCTCTTAAAAATTTACATATGCATCTTAAGAAGTTCTTAAGAACATTTTAGTTTTATGATGATAGACCACAACCATAAATTATATTTACATGAAGTTGCCTCTTTATAATACAGTCGAATTTATGGAAAGCTTAACAGATGCTCGTATTAATCTTACCACCTAATAATCGAATTACGCGGTCGTATAATTTATCTCCCGAAATACGATCTACGTGAAGAATGAAATCCGAATACCGTTAAATATTTGATCGGATTTATGTCATCTTATGATGTATCGGAATGGATGGGACGCAGTCAGCGAGGCAGGTAGACTGGCTACCTGCTTCCAGACGTTTTAAGAGATAAACTGATTAAGTTTTTTCATGACATGTCGCGTCGTCAATTTGCGTGGTTACGTAATGTTTTTGGAACGTAACTTGGAAACAAAAGCCGTCGGGTTCGGTTGTAAAAAAAGCAGTTAACTATCGATAACTCACCGGTTTCCCGCTTTCGCCTTGCGTAATTTACAACTGTTTATACTTCTTTTTCATTTACGTCATCCAGTGCAATACATCAACGATGGACTCGATCGATTCAATTTATCGGATGCCCCAGTTTTCCATAAACGTATAAGTTTTAATAATTTCTATAGATAAAAAACGTGTGTGCACAGAAATTTATAGAGTATTTCGAAATATATTTACCAGCTATCTGATTAGAATATAGGACGAATAACGAAAGCTACAACGTTGTAGAGAAAAAAAAGAAGGCAGCGAACCTTCTTTTTGGTTCAAAGGCGCCTTTTTGTTCTGTGTATGTTCAGGCTCTTATTAGCTGCAAGTATAACAACCTCCATTTTATGTAGAAACAATACCTGTCGAAGTTGAAGCTTGCATATAATACCAGTTTTTAAATGGGGTGCCGTCATTCCCCGGTTCGGGGCGTACGGGTGTGCTAACGCGATAATAATTACAGATTGTATACGGTTCCAACGCTTATATTCAATTATGATGCTATATAAAGGACACGTCTTCGCCTTGGGCTTTTAATAATACTATCATTACGACAATTACTATACAGTAGAAACACGTTTTGAAAAGTTATATTTTGTCGTATCATAATCCTCGAAAAGCATTAAAACATTTACTTCCTAAACTGACTATTATTTCCTTCCAATGAATCCCCAAGGGGCAGTAGAGCGATGCATGGTCACAAAGCCGTGGTTCCTGGAATATCATTTGAAGACCCTACGTATTAAAGCTGACGAGGGAATATTGAAAAACGCTAGAGAAGGTAATCGGACGACGTTTATGCAAGTGTAATGTAAGTAGGTATGTGTGTGCAGTGCAATATGATATCTAAGTGTAGATACCAAAATGTTCGTTGACTTTTGTACTTCGTTTAAATATGAACTTATTGTCCTGAAAACCAAAATGAAAAACTAATTAACAATTTACAAAAGTCTTAAGTACTTACTTTGAGAAATTTTTGCCACTGTTAAATCTAACCTAAACATGTGTGACGTACCTACTAATGTTTAGGTTAGAGACAAATAGGTAAAAGGACACAGAGGTAAAATACCAAAATTTCTAGCCACAATCTTTCTAGAGATGACTCAAAAACATTCCTCGAACAAAGAATAAAAAGTTTGTCTCTAGAGATAAATAACCCCAAATAACAACACAATTGTACACCCATAACTTTTTGTCTATACTGGCTAGCTAGTGTCATTAAACATATTTTCAAAAGAATTTATGTCCTCTTCCATCCTAACAAGGATTGTATTCAAATGTCAAAACTATATAAAATGATGGATTCCTTGTCGACGGAAAATGTGGATAAGCTCATCAAATGTAAATTTAAGCGTTAAGTTTACATCTTTCTTATGTGGCTGTATTAGGCTAATGCTTCTAGGGAGAAGTAAGGAGTGTAAATTATTAGGAAAAAAACTTTGTCACGAGAATGAATGTGTTAGAACCCAGCAACCGGCAACCAGCGGTCTCATTCACTTGTCACGTTTCAACCACTGTCTGGAGATGGAGAGTGACGAAAACAAATGGTTTTTGAGAAAGGACTATAGAAACTATCTAAAACTGAAAGGGTAACATATTAGGCAGCGTTGGATTGGATTTTTGTTAACTATTTATATTGAAGCTATTTACTTAAAAGATATCTCAATTCTTTTTTCAAATGAAATGTTAACGTTCCATCTAAGAAAAAGAATGCGGGGCGTTTCACATTTCCGAGGTAAACATTCTAAATTTGAAATTCAGTGCGGAAATGAATTTCAATATGTACTTACTTTCCCGCTCTCCCTTGTGCGGGAAGTAGTATCCCAAATTCAAAACGGTACAACGCATCAGCTAGCATTATTTTTTATAAAACTTTATGGTATTTTACATGACCGCACAACCCATTTTAAAAATCTCATTTTTACTAAGAAAATTGTATTTTCTCGCATTTCGTGAGAAAAGTTTTATGCAAGCCTTGTATACAAGGCAACAATTTTCTTAGTAAAAATGAGATTTTTAAAATGGGTTGTGCGGTCATGTAAAATACCATAAAGTTTTATAAAAAATAATGCTAGCTGATGCGTTGTACCGTTTTGAATTTGGGATACTACTTCCCGCACAAATACTGGAAGCTATTTGCATTGCCCCGAATGATTAAAGCAAACCATCCTCGACAATGCAGTTGCTAGCTTCCCGTTCACGGCTGTAATGTACTATTTCTACTCACATTTTCATTTTCAAATTTTGGGAGAGTTTTGTAATTACTTTCGGTATGGAGCTTGCTAATAATGATTTTTATTTCTCATTTTTCTAAACTAAGTATACTTTAGCTCAACGTATTAAAGGCTAACAAATGCGTAAGTACTCTAGAATTGCAGACCTGCTTACTTTTACGCGCATAAAAACATCCATTGTGTTATTCTGATAAAAGTCTCGTTACAGAACAATTACATCGAACGCCAATGGATCGCAGTGGTGGGTACCGAAATAATGACCAGACACCACAGGATGCCACTAATGACGACTGGGGTCAGCAAACTATCCTAACACGTGTTGTGACAATAGCACAACAACAGTTGCCGTCATCACTAAGAAATTCTTTACCCTCATAAAAAATACTTTCTGTTTTTGCGAATGATTTTAGGACGTCCACAGGTACCTACACACTTTTGTCACGTAATGAAAAATTACGTGACACCCTCTTTGGTTTTGCATTATTTGTTAGTTTTAAAACTATCGGCCTAGTTCCAGGGTACGTTTGCGGTTGTGGGAACCAGGTGGAGATGTAAAATGATGCGAGCCCTATTAGACCGTCGCGTCGCTCGATCGGCGCGGCCGCACCAAGAAATGGTGTTCCGCGAACACTGAACAATGGTGAGTAATTTTGTAATGCCTTCTTATTACCATGCATGACGCAAGGCGTTTTGTATAGATACATGGTCCCATGTATTTCTATGATTATTATCGTTTATAAGAAGTTGTAGCTTTAGCAAACATATTTTTTACGAGCCGAAATAAGTTTATCATTGTTATTTTGACCTTTTGGAAATTAGTTTTGTTCTTAGTAAGAATAAGAAGCTTCTCTTATTTTTTCGAAAATGCAATTTGTATTATAATTATTAAAAAAAAAATAACGACACTAAATTAATAATTAATTACATAAATGCTCACCTGATGCAATAATGTTATTATTTTTAAATTACACTTGGTTAAGCGACTTTGTAACGACATTTAAGTTCGTAGTATAAACTATTTAGTGTCTGGTCTGCCTGGCTAACCTGTCGCCAGGTGTCTCGCCCATTTAGGAGATACACCGGCCATTCTTAATGGCCAACCTTAATTAAATATGGTACATGTGCAGCTAGCACGCGCTTGCTAAGATTTTTTGTTGCTCCAAGTTAATAGGACCGACGACATCTTTCAAACATCAAACCAACTTCAAAAATGTAATTAACTAAATTGCTCGCGTTGCGCGAACAGCGTAGGTAAGTACCTATTTGTTAATGTTGCTGGCAATTTTCACTTCAATGCGCAAAAATATGTAAGCCTTGTTCTCATTACTTTAAGAAATACTCTTTCGCATTGCTTGTTTCTAATTATACCTACCGATGAACTCACGACTGTTGTATAATTTTATTAGGTACTTAAGTACTTATTTAAACTAGTATCTTAATAAAAATCTAAAGTAATCCTAAAAATACATTTGTAAATAGTTATCGGCACCAAAATAATGATACAGGAGATTTTACTATCCTCAGTCATTAACGTAACTTTAATTAAAATACGGGCCGTAAGGTAATTTAAAAGGATTTTTTATTGTTGTTATGTTAGTTTATCATTGTCAACAACGATTAAATAAAAGCTTTAAATTACAATTTACGATGCAGTAGCCATTAAAAATAATTGGAGGACCTTTTTAATGTCTCGAGGTCCCTATAATAACCGTTCGCGTACCATCTTTTTGTTACTAGGCCGCGATTAGATGCGCTTTCGATTTGGAATTAAGAACCAGTATAATAAGCAACAATAACAATGAATTATTTATGAGGCTTGTTTACATCCGATCGGCATTAATCGTGGCCCTATGAAAGTTTAGGTACTACGAACGTAGCAAAACGCTTACCCTTAAGCCTCAATGGCAACGTATTAAGGTCACAATCGATGTACCCGTGGTTTTCATTCAATGGAAAGTGTTCTCATTGGCAACGGGAACCATAAGCTGCGTTCTGATTTCATTAGCATCAAAACATAGGTGGGACGCAAACAAATGAATCAAACCAGAGAAACGCATTCACATTTAGCAATTTATAGCTACGTCTAAACTTTTTTTCGCTAATGCTTAACACAAATAATTACACATACACATATCAATCAGACTGATCAAACTAGATTAAATAAATGTGTACAAGAACTATTATTTCCTAATGGATTTACATAATAAGCATATCGCGGTTCTAAAACTCCAGCGAGGCGTAAGTAACAACAAATGACAGATGCTTTGCACGTTCAAAAACTCGCTGTGATTTTTGGGTAACCTATAAATCTACTTAGAAGTAGATAATTACGGAACACTTATGAAAGATCAATCTATCGTGTCTTCAACGGTTAACGTGCTCGATGCTTTCCAATTTCCTTATGTAAGAAGCGGTAAAGCTCAAACACCGATATAACACGCAACTCTCAATTTGCCCCTAGCCAAAGTCGGGCAACATTATACTTAGTTATAAGATAAGTTTGATAATTATGCCCTATTTGTGGGAGTCAGGTAAAAATGTGTTTTTGTTTATCTTCTGTGGGTGTTGCCTATACTTTGTAGTAAAATTTGAGGAGTGTCATTGGCTTTTGTCTAAAGTTTTTTAAGTTTTTGGAGCCGGTAAGGATTAAGGGACTTTGGAATAGTAAAGATAGTTTTATAAGAAGCTTACGAAAATTTTACGTAGCTTAAGCTCTTCCTAAGATTATATAATATAATTTTAAAAAAGCTCCTTTAATTATTTAAAAATCCGACGTTTATAAACTTAGATTTTTTTTCAAACTAGCTGTGCTTCGCTGTTTCACTTGCGTTAATTTGAGGAAAAGGAAAAAAACCTACTAAACAAGTTTTTTTTTCCCGCTTTTGCTAAATTTTTCATTAATGCTCCGCTTCTGCTGGTAGTAGCGTGATGTTAAATAGCCTTTAGCCTTCCTCGATAAATGGACTATCTAACACAAAAATATTTTTTAATTTGGTCCAGTACTTTCTAAGATTAGCGCGTTCAAACAAACAAACAAACTCTTCAGCTTTATAATAGGTACTAGTATAGATACGAGTGTTTTACTAAAATATCAGGTTACTTTTTGATATCAGGATGCACAATGGATGTCAAGTCAAAGCTATAACATACTCGTATGACATAATGTATGAACTGTATGGACAAACATTATGTGTAGTAACATTATCCTGCGGTAGTATCGTCGCGAGTAATGGCCGGTGTCTGATGCTAAACCTCTGTCAATGTTGATAAATACTGCAATGATATGAGCTTGTAATGCGACACCGTTCAAGTACCCTCCATTTTAGCAAACACGTATGAATATTAAGTAGGTAACAAACAATATAGTATATGAGTACAACCTTATTTCAAACATGCAACTAAATACATAATAAAGGAGTTGAGATGCAAATTATTATTATAAATTCCAATTGTAGTGTAAACAATCTAGTTCATGTCATAAATAAACTACCTATTTAAGTAAAGAAAAAAATTTGGTAATAGATTCGTGAAACCTTCGGACCATCCTTTCACACATCACTCACGCATCTCCAATCCTGAGTAGTGCATCACTTACATGCATCATTAGTCCTTTGTGCGTACGTAAGTCGTAGTTCACTAGCACTAGAACATTAACATCACTGCGGGTCGGGATGGGCCCGTTTGTTTACTTGCGCGTGCGCAGCGGCCGTGCGGTTGAGCGTCGCGGTGAGGACTGCGCCTGCGTTGCGTTCCGGACGACTACGAACGAACGCCGCTCCTGCCGCACGCGTGCGAACAACAGCCTACCTTATACGTACAATATAAAACATGGACTCCCTAAAAATATGGAGTATTAGAAATTTTTATGGATACTCATGTGATCGACACTGGGATATAGTGTGGTGTGGAAGAGGCTTCGTTTTGGTTACAAGCTCTTACGATTTTTGTACGGTACCTAATTTTTCAGTTTCAAATAGATAAACTGTTTCGATTATTTATAATTATTATAATTTATAGTAACATAATCCAATCACAGTCACAGTTTCTCTACAGGATATATTGGATACTTACCTTTTTTTCAGGATAAGGATATGGACTACGAGTATTCGTGATGAAGAATCGATAATAAAATTATTATGGACACGCATGTGATCAGGCTGCTGTTATGGGGTGTATGTTTCTTGTGTCGTCTTGGGTAAAATAACGTTTTTTCAGCATCTAAGTTTTCAGTTTCAGAACGCCCGCCGCCACCCCGCTACTGCCGCACTCGCCCAAACAACAACCTATACTACTAAGTATATAAAATATGGACTCCCGAAATACGAATATTTATTTGTATGATGAATCTGTAATTATTATTATGAAAGCATTCAGGCATTTGTGATAAAGTGTATGTTTGTTGTGGTGTTTTGGTAAAAGTTACGTTTTAAAGTTTTTTTTGTGCAGTATCTTATTATATCAGTTTCAGAACGCCCCGCCCGCTGCCCGCCGCCGCGACCTAAACAATAACCTTCCTTATGCGTATAGTCCATGGAAATCGTACATTTGTAACGTAATGTACATAATTGATCCCACCACCTCCCAGATCCTCCTTCTTTTAAGGCGTACTTCATTTTGCAAACCCTTCTATTACATAATTGTTTACTTACCTCAATAAGTTCGAACAGCTGTGTCTCAGAAACTATGAAGTGTAAGTTGACATTACTAATTGGTCTCATTTTGTTGGAAATTTAATGGACTATAATGACTAATAATTTAACTTTTGCCATAAACCCACTACTATGGGTCAAAATGTCGAAAACTAAAAAAACTGCAATACTTCCTTTTTTTGAAATATTGCAAATTTAAATTAGCCGTAATAATTTGACTTACAAAAACCAAATTATTCTATTTTTATTGCAAATTTAGTCTACTTTAAAGCGTGCATATTAACTTTTGCCGTAACACAGGTCCTCGGTGGTAAAAATTGTCAAAAATCTGAAAACTTATTTGGATTTTTAAATATTTAACAATGATCCAAAGGGCTTTCGAGGTAGAAAACTTGGATTTGTCATTACCATCTCATCACTACTGACATATAAAAAAATCAGAACTACCGCATTGAATGCAAGGCAACACCACTTTTTTGGTACGATTTCCATGTACTAGTATATATACTATATACAATTACTATATAAATATATTATATATTTTTTATATTTAGTGTGTTTGTTTGTTTGTCCGTCTTTCACGTTAAAACGGAGCAACGGATTGACGTGATTTTTGGTATAGGAATAGTTTGAAAGTTATAAAGTAACATAGGCTACTTTTTATTCCGGAAAATTATAAAATGAAAATGGTAATTTTGTATGAAAAATCGTTACTATACAAAACTGTCATTTCTTCCATGGTCGTTTCCAAAGAGTATAACATCACTGACGTTTTAGCCGCTTTGAATGACCTACTAAACATGTACTAAACCTACCTACGAAATTGTAGGCAGTTGGAATTATCATACAAATATATTTTAGGATTTCTTGGATATTTGAACTCTCCGAGTTTAACGAAACTTTAGGATATAATCAGACAACATTAATCTAGCTATTGCCTATAATCTCATAATAATATAAAAACAGCTTTAGGTATATATAAAAAAATGTTCGAAGCAGTCAAGTTGACGACAACCAAAGAGGGGCATTTATTCTTTTTTGATGTTTAACATTACGACATACACTATTTTCGAAACTAACAATTAATTTTGATATATTGATTATGATTAAAACATTAGAGGTCAATGAACATGATTGTGCGAAAAAAGCGGCAATTTCATAGGTAAATAAGTACTTATATATATATATATATATATATTATATATTTCATATGCCACATAAAGGAATAAGTTCTTTTAAAATAGAGTTTTGAAAAGGAAAAGACAACGTGAGATACAATCAATACAGTAGGTCAAGATTGTTAACATATGACAAAAACTATATAAATCATCTGTGTAACATATCAATGGAGTAATAAATGTTAGAGCAGTATTGTATTAAAAGAGTTTCGTGATCACGCCGGAGCGGTCGGCACGCGCGCGCTGCCACCGCGATATCATACGCCCGGCGGCCGGCGCGGCGGCGGGAAGTAGAGTATGTCACACAACTTATCAATCATAGCCACACGTACAAATGAACATCACGCTAGCCGCCGATCTAGCCCCAGATTACGACCAAGTTGGCCAACGCTTTGACCAAACTAGTCCAACACAACACATGTACAATCTAAACAGAAAATGCATCGCAAGCGAGAAATTAAATTATATGGCAACTCAAGCTCAATTTACGCGACACGAGTGGGCACTAAAATTTGCCTACTAATAAGCACGCTGTCGAAACTTCCGACAACTTGCGACAGACTCCTATTATGGTAGTATCGGTTGCTGTTCGGTTGTCAACCCCGTTAGTTGAATAACATCAGTTAGGTAATAGGACTCAATAAAAATTGTTCAATGCGATTCTGTTTCATATGAATTGACAGCTTAATCTTCACGAGAATATATGTATTGACATTTAAATGTTGCCTACATTGCAACAACTACATTTCATATTATTTGATTTATGTGGAGTTATGGCAAGAGCATATCTCTCGTATCGTTGGCATTCAACCTAAATAAACAATGGCAATAAAGAGTTGTGTTTCTTTAACGGAGTAACCTGAATTCGTCGACCCCGACTGTGTCCGATTGAATTGAACCAGTTAAATTATATCATTGGTCGTCTGTCGTCAGTAATTCGATTAAGAGCGCGCGCCACGCTCCAGTGGGAATGCCGTGATCGCCGCTTCCTTCAGGGTCCTTCGCCCCGTTACCGAATACTTTCCAAGTTTTATAGGACACTTTAAAACCGTTACCCGAGTAGACTTTCTATTTCTTATCAAAATATTAGGCCATTTTTGTATTTAATACTTATCTTCAGCTCGTAAAAGCTTTGAAGAAAGCTTTTGAATAATGGAAATGTAATCTTTACTTCAGGGACGAAAGCAGAGACTACATTTTATTATTTTATAAATTAGAAAAAAGGCTTTTATTATCCGCTTGTCAATGCCGAACAACAATTGTAATCGTACAGTGGCCCGATTCTGCTAACGTTAAGTCATAATCGTGTCTCAATCGTGTTTCAATTGTTGTGCTTTTTTACACACTAGTTACAAGAAATGTGAACTTTTTTCACAATACTGCTGATGGTCACACCACACACTACATTCACATCACATCATACTGACATAATTCTTGTAACTAGTGTGTAAAAAAGCACAACAATTGAAACACGATTGAGACACGATTACGACATAACATTAGCAGAATCGGGCCACTGCTCCTACTAATGAATTGTGAAGTTACTTGGAGGTTCAAACACTCAGGTTGAGTTATTTTAAAAAATGCACGATTCAAACTAAACGTGATTTACCGTTACAGAAGTTTATATTATCCAAGAAGTTTTCCAAGCAGTGAAATTTTGCATACATTATAGTTCCATCATCTTATCAGCAGTCGAACCACGTCCATATCGAGTCGCAATCAAGCACTGGGACATGTGTCATATCCAAATTCGTCCAACGAAGTGCTTTGTGACAGAACGACTGGAATTACAAATCGGCAATTAATGTAAAAGTCGCTGAATGGACAAGTGTTCGCGTGTTTTACTATGCAGTTAGCGAAAACCGCCTACACAATCTCGCGTTGACGATTATTTTTGGGTCACGATAGTTCAATACAGCACGTGTATAATAGGCATGATGACTATTTTTTTTATTTAGGTAATGTACAATGATCTCTCAAAGATAGAAACATTGGTCAAAGAATTTTTTACTAGCTTGAAAACTCCCCGAGATATCACAGTTTGAAAAGCACACACCACAGAACACGGAAAGATTTTTTTCACATTGGATCGCTCAAAAACGCTCCATATTTAATATCTACGAAATTGTGACGTCACGCTTTCGTAGTTTGTATGCAACGCGTAAGAATTTTTTCGGCAGCTATATTAATTATTGTGTTTATCAAAATGGTTTCTTAGACAAATTTACTAAACATTTTACGTACTAATAAAAGATCATATTTATTTTAATTATATTTTTAAAATGGACTTGCCCTCCCAACTTTGAAAGGTCATAAAACCAAGAGGTCTACAAGCGAATCGTAAAGTTTCATATTTTTACGTTTTTTATAAGTATTTCGTTATTTTATTCATCAGTATCATCCTTATTGTGCACGTCAATGGCAGCACGTAACAATACAGTGTTGGTGCTACATAGATTTGTCTAGAACTTGGTATAACTAGTTCTATTCTTAGCGTTATAACCAGCTGGTAACATTTCAAAACCAGAAAGTAAGGAGTGAAGTCACTTTGCAACGTAACAAAATACTTTATCATCAAATGAATTACGTGGAAATGAAGAGTTTAAACTGGATTCTTTTTTTTATTGTCAGCTGTATTCCAATTGTTATGTTGATCATAAAAAAAATATAATACCTAAGTATTACCGAAGTCGTCAAGGTTACGCAGCCATAAAATTAAAATTTATTTTATGTTTTTGAAACGCAAACATGTCACAATAGTAACAAATAAGTGCGGTGTTGACTTAACATTGCTCACTTACAAAATTGCTTAGTTACCGACTTTATTAAGATAAAACTGTGAAATGTCTCGGCTGTCACGATGGTGAGGAAACATCATCATCTGTAACACGAAGTTTCGCGACAAAAATATTATTGTCATCATCACTATTTAGGCAAACCCTTGCCTAAATGTGCATTGTGGGGCAAGTTGTAACTAAAAAATAATCGAGAGTATAGGTACTAATTCTAACCTTAGTTGTTAAGATTTAACACTTATCGTGTTTCCTTAAAAAAGGATTTCTTCTATTTTTTTTTATTCACAACGGGGTAGCACTTAGCCTTCATCACACCTGATGTTAAGTAGTGATAAGGCTGGAGGTGGAAGCGCACTACTCCCGGAATCCTCAATCACTGAGGAACTGGCTATCTTATATGTAACTGCCGGAACACAATAATGCTGAATACATCATTGTTATGGCGTCAGACTTAGATAAGATGGTGGTAGCTAGCCAGGCGGACTAAGAACAAGTCCTCCACCAACCAAACCGAATACAATTATGTACCCCCACTGGGAATCGTTCCCAGGACTTCTTGGTTTAAATCGGTGGTGTGAACCACTAGACCACAGAGGCGGTCAAAAGTCAATTGCCAGTGTTACATACACATGGACCACCTAGGTAGAGGTTAAAAGCGGTATATAAAACGTTTGCGGAGAAAGTTTACAAAAAAGCTAGTAGTATTTTGTTAATTCAAAAATAAAGTGTTGCTGCATAAAATCTTCACATGAAATTATAGGTTTCTAGAAAATAGGACGTTTGTTCTCGTGTCTGATATAGCCGAGTTATTTGTGAAGCATTATCCAATTTTCCATTCTACAACCATTATGTGAATGAGTCCCGATGCGGAGCAGTGCGTGATGCGAGGCCCGCCCGCCGCACGCGATCTCCAATCTAATTCTATTTCAAATATCCCATTTGACTTCTATTGTTTAATAAAGCTTCAACCGCCACAGTACTATAGAGACTTTATGATGAATCATGAACTAATCAGAACGCGATTATCATTATTATCTTTCCCAGACCTGTTCCAGTAACCTGGTCAAATATTTGCGCCACTCCTTTTATGTTTTAAAATGAACAATGCATACATTTTTTGCGGTCATGTTGTTTGATTTTTTCAATAATATTCTTAATAGATGCACAGTAAATTGTACCGCGGCCGACTTGATACATAATTTATCGAAAGATTGGGAGGTTCTCATTGTTTAACCAGAAGTACCGTTTTCTGTAAGTCCTTCACAATGGATTTGTTTCATTACATACTCTTTGTATAAATTAAGAAGGTAGGTACTTCAATGGGCTGGGTTGCAACCTCAAAGTAGAGCACCTTAATTGTGTTAACGCAGAGCCTTAGAAATGCTTATTTAGAATTCAAACAAAGTGGTAATTGAGTATTGTTATCACTTCTTGAAGAAACTTTTGCAAAGGATTATTATTTTTGTTTCGAGGTGTTGAGCCTACTCTTAAATACAATAGGTTTTTTAAAGCTTTTCTCGGCATTATGGATTATTATTATATACGGTTTTTAAAGTTTATCTAGACGCCGTAATAAATGGACACCGAAAAAACATTTGGTTTTGTTATAATACCAACCTTTGTGGTATTTTTCAAAGCAATCGGTAAAGCGAAACCAATGAAGTTATAAATCTAATAAAGTTTAATGGACGAAGCATATAGATTTCAACTTCCACCCTCATCGTTATTCCATAGCCTGCGCGCGGGCATCATATACATGCACGATGGGTAGCGCCGTGCGAGGCGGCACTAGCGATTGTTTACAGGCGTACACGCATGTACCTACCGATCAAGGTCAATCAACACACAATTTTACACCATATTACCTATGTAATAAAGAATAATACTGATGCTTACGTTGTTTGTACTAGCCAAGCCCAGGGGCCACACCGCCCGACATCGATATAACCATTTCAGGAGTTTAGTCACGATTAAAGGCACTCAAGCACGCCACTTTAGAAGGGATATATTGCCGTCCACCGATGCTTATGACGTTAGAATAACTTTGAATACAGTAATTAGCTTATGAATACAAAACACATTTGAAGAAAATACTAATATTAATTCTACGACACAGGAATGTAGCTTCATACTATTTATTGTATTTATATGTTTATTAAGATTCACGTTGTGATTGGAATTAGAATAAAATGAAACTTGAGTAGCTATTGTCCCCAGACGGTTTTATTATACAATAAAGATATATTGGCATCAATAAAATGTTATCTCTTATGTAAGTGGCGATCTTAAGGTATGCTCCGTGATCGTACGTAGATTAGCTTCGAGTTTACTTTTAGAGACTTTTATTAATAAAATCAAGCTCTGATAGTAATCTGTATTATGTGAAAACGTGAAGTTAGTTTTGATCACAATTTTAGTTGCGTAATTTAAAAGAGTAGGTGAAAGTTCAAAGCTTTAGAAAAGTTGAGTGTCGTCATAATTGTTTTCTTAATGTTTTTAGCGTTCATTACCGGTATGATAATTAGCACAATAATCACTTGGACATAAAACAAATGAGTTGTCACAAGCGACGTCGCCAGATGACTTTCTAGATACTCTAGCGTTATCCTGCACATCAACTTACTAATTGGCAACTGATTCAGCTAATGTCGTCTCTCGGACAGTCTGTCTACTGATAGGCTCAGTAGTGACATAGAAAGTTACAAGCTGGTTTGTACAATACATTGAAACGTTGATAAAAATAAGTCCAGTTTATGAATGAACAAATATTTTCATGGCGCCTAAGAAAAGACATCAACGCGTTACGGTTTAGGTACTATTGAGGTATTATTGTTGATCGAAGGTTTTAGGCATCAATTATTTAATGTTTTCATGGTCTTCAGATTATTTATTTTAAGTTACATAATAAAGATGACGTCATATTCAATTTTAAATTATCTAAAGCTTTAACGATGAAATTACTTATTAATAAAAAAAATATTATAATATACTAGCGCTCCGTTCGCGATTTTTACCCCCTTCGAGGGGGAATTTCCAAATCATATTCATATTCATATTCTTTCAGTAGTTTCAGTTGTGCGTGGTCTGTCTGTCAGTCAGTAACGCAAGAGTTTTATATAAGTAAATAGATTGTGTGTATTTGTTAAAAATCAAAATAGCCAAAAACTCGAAGCGAGGGAATAATAAATGTTTATATCATTGTCTAACATCAAAACACATTAGTTTACAAATGAGCGCTCGGTGGCAGTAAAACGACTGATCATATATAATCAGAAAGATAACTGTGGTCAATGTTGTAATTTATAATACAAATATTGTAATGCGCTTGCGTCACGGGCTCTTCTGGAAGGCAAACATATGGCGAGTATATCTTCCATTGCAGTAAACAATATTATTTACAGAGATTTAGTCACCTAAAATATTTCTTGGGTAATAATATTTGATGAATGAAAGGCCTAATTTGAATTTGCGTTATTTTTTATTTTATTAGGACCTAAACGTACGTTCAAAAACATTATAAAGTTCTGGGTTTTCTTTCATTGATAAATCAAGGTATTTTGAGTGGTGGTTTCTTTTCCATCTTAAATAGTAAAACTTATTATGTTCACATCTAAATTCAAGCAAATATTTCATTCCTATAAACAGTAGTGGTGTGATATAATTACTTTATACATACCAACAATATGGTTGTGAAATCTTGTACTTCGTTCAAGAAACTAATCACTACTTACTTACTAGTTTCGATAGTATTTTCGAGATCTTTTCCCACGTGAAGTTTTGACGTCATTCGTTCCGACCCATCTCCTAATATGAATGATCTCGTGCCAAGCATAAATCTTGCCTCCAAGGGGATCACTTTCACTTAGAAATGAGATCGGAATGAAAAAGAATTAAAGCCAACAGCTCATTTGAATACATACCTGAGACATGAGCTATCACATTGTTTAATGGCACGCATTTAAACCATCAGACAACATCCTTTAATTTTCTGTCAGTATCGTTTAAAATGTACGTTGAAAAATTATTACGCTGCGAGATTTGACTACAACTACAAGAAGAGTATTGATAACTTTTAGTGATTTATACATTCTGTAACGATAACTATTTAAAATTGCAATTTAATTATATATTTAAACACAATATGACTTTGACGGGTATTGATTTGCTAGAAAGACATTTTAGTATTTTTGTACGATTTGATAAGTGAGGTTCTACCATTAAGTAATTTATTTTTGTAAAAATGCAAATCACACCCTTTAATTGCATCGTAATGTATGATTTAGTTTGGTAAGTACCTTAGTAATAATAATTAATTAGAATCAAATGACAATTGGTTATTACTTAAATACATTTAACCAATGACAAAATTTAAGAAGATAATTGAGTTATGGGTGCGTGACCAACTAAATAAAGTTGCATAATTTTTAAACCAGCTTTTTTGACCCTTTACAAAGAAATTTATTACACGATATGACCTTTCGTCGGCATATTTTAATCATGCCGTTAAGTAAAAGCAATTATTATCGATAGTGTCCAGATGCTTTATGTAATCGGATATTTCATTGCGAAGAATAATGGCCTCCGCGATAGAATCTACAGAAATTCATGGAATTGTTAATTATCGAAACTTTGAAAACGACCACTTATTAAATGATTGCGTAACTAATAGTCGAATGGGAAAGTTATTAGCAAAGAGGTTGTCTTTGTTTAAGAGATATCAAAGTAGGGCAGAAGCCCCGGTTTTGGCCACAGTACCGGTTTTGGCCACTTTTTGCTCTAAAAGTTTTCTAACCAACTTTTCGTCATTTTTGCTAAAGGCAATTAAAATAAAGTATTTTAAGGTACCTAATAATAACAACCGTTAGAATTCCTAATGTCATACAATTTTCTGTTTTTAAAAATGTTTTGTATGAAACATTTAAGAAATTAGTTTTGGATGAAATACATTATAAACCTTTGTTTTTTTACAATCAAATTGTTGTTTTGCAATTGATTGCTTTCTAGCGCATTAGAATATATTAATTTAACCTTTGTTTGGTTTTGCTTTTTCGATATACTTTCAAAAGTTTAACAATCAATAAGTGGCCAAAACGAGTACATTTGGCACCTCTCACATTTAGTGTTATATTCAAAAAACTATTTAACTTTTTTAAATTTGATAAATGTACCTTTAAAGGTAGATAAATTGCCTATCATTTAAGATATAATTTGTGTCTTAAATACCTAAAACCATTTAGTACTTAGTGCTTAAAAGTCAAAAAATCCTTAAAGTGGCCACAAAGGGTACCTCTGCCCTACCTTCAGTTTCCCGCCAAAATGAATACGCCATAACTTTTTTTAAATTTTTTGGTATTAAATTATGTGAGTAAATTCCAACTACTTTATTTTTATTTATTGAAGAAACTACATTTAATAACAAATGTTACTGTTAATGCAATTGCCCTGCACTAAAATAACTTTGTATTCTTAGACTTAGTATAACAAACGTTCACTACCACAAAACAATATTCTTGAATCAATGCCCGGAAATATTAGCTGCAGGTAAGTGCCTTTTGCAGCGTATTCCATAAGTGATGGCTGCAGGGCACCATCGCTCACACGACTGTTATGTAAGCTCCGTAATAGATAATGCATAATACTAATGACAAGTGATATTTAAAATATATTAGGTGTTCTCTATCTCGCCACACTCTGGCGTACCGTGATTGAGTGGGACAAATTAGATAAGCGCGCTATATGTTGTAAGTAGCTTTCACTTTAGGGCCCAATTATTGATACTCCACTATAACGAGAGATACAGACGGTACAAGAGATAAAGCTAAAGCGATTTGTTTCCTTGCTCGATGAAAATCTGTATTACGAACTAAATTGCCCACTGCTTATCATTATTCTGCATCATGACGATATTGTAACTAGGTACCTACCTGCTAGGAAATCTAGGCAGTAAGTGCACCGATTATCCTACACTCGTAATTAGACTAAATAAGTGAGTAAAAGCGAGCGTTAAGGACGTAAGTGGAGTGTTATGCAACCTTTTTTACGCATTTCATCACTTGCGAACTCAGTTGATAATTCGCGTAATTAAATGGCCTCTTAAGTTTACATTGAGAGCACAGCGACAAGGAAAGATGATATATCTGACCGCGCCAAATAACTGACTAGTAAAAGTAGTTTCTCAAATACAAAAAACAACCTTTTTACCAGTAATTGATTAACTACAGTCTGTAAAATATAGCATGATTAAAATGACAGCTCATTCGTACAAGAGCAAAAAGTTCTTTATGCTATTGGATTAGATTAATTGGATAAAGAAAAAAGCATCAGTACATTTTTTAATGTAGAAATGCTAGTAAATTAGATCCTATTCCTTGTGCAGCAGCGACGTTTTGCTTTGCACGAATGAGCTGTCATTTTAATCGTGCTATATTTTACAGACTGAAGTTACAAAATTTTATTGTGACAAACGATTAGGTTTGATCGTTCCATCGGTTGCTGTACTATAGATCTATGCATACAATCGCAATTGCACCTGTCTGTGACATTTGTCGCCGCCACCTGTCGCACTTGTCGCGCGGTTTGTGTTGCTCCCTTAACAGTGCAGTGGTTCACGTCACTCGCGATAATGTTCGCCATGCATTCGTGGTATTGCAAAAACTACGAGTGGTTCCAGCAATTTCGTAACCTCCTATGTAATTAAGTCAGCGTTTAAGAGCAGCAAAATATTAAAGGGTTTATGTTTGTTTTCACTTCATAATATTGCACACTTAGATCATTCTGCTAGAAAGTTAATAAGTAAGTAGGTATAATAATATACCTACTTGGTGTTTTAATTAAACTATTTTACCGTTAATATCCTCAGCTACTTTTCCCATAGGTATTAAAAATACAGTTACTATCATAGGGAAAGTTTACTTCACATTTTATAGTCAAGAGAAAGAGTCAACTGATATAATAAAGTGTTCATTATAACCTTTCCGAGTACTATCAAAGTCAAGGGCAATTTCTCTGATAATGCCTTGGAACTATTAAGCGTGCCTTCATCCGAGCACTGATATCGAATAATAACCTCTCTCTATATTAATTGCGTAGGGCTTTCTACAGAGATAATAAATAACGTCGTTCGTCGCCGTAATAGGACGTGTAATGAGACGGAGATGGGCATTTTCTTAGATGTATGAGTGCAGTCGCAGCCATTATACTCTTAGTATACAAAACCACTGGATGCATGTCCGTTTGTAAGACGGTTACGACATGAATCTACGGGGAGTGGGAATAATATTTGAATAGTGAAGAAATTGACGGCTTCTATTGAATATAACTTGTGGGATTCCTCTTGTAAAGAAGAAAATTGATTTTCATTGACATACTTCAAATAATAAATAAGTACACAACACAAAAAGTGTGGGTGGTATCGGATTTATTGGAAAATTGAATCTATTTATATGTGTCGATGATGTTGCGTTTAATTTACTAAGTTTTATTCTTCAGTCAACAATACCACTAGATAACCAGTTGGAATGTAAAAACGCCCTGCGCCACGGCCCTCCAGGGACGTGGTCGCCACAGATATGCTGAAATACCCGTCCAGGTAACAGCTGTTTTCAGGCAGTGTTTAGTCGTTAAGAGTCCGACACAACCATTACAGCCGGCTGTAATGGTATCCATGAGGATTCACTGCCTCCTTCCCCCGTAGTTCGCAAGGATGCCGAATGAGCGATGGTTCCAATAGGAAATGGTCGCTCGTTCGACGAAAAAAAATATGTAAAAAACGACCGAGCGAATAAAAGCGCACTGACAAGAAGCGCTCTTATTTTATTGTCGCTTCCTGCCATTTATGACATGAGATCGTAACATTCGTTTCCTTTTTTCTGAGTTTAAAACAAAGTCAGTCGCCAGTCGGTGCCATATTTGCGTTTTGTTTTACTTCGCGAGACGTTGTCTAGTGCTATTATTTAATTGTTGATCCAAGGTTATTATAAGTACTACTTTTTAAACTAGCTAACCTCATCTTACAAATGCATTGAAATGCTGATTGAAACAATATATTAAGAAAAAACAAAATTCTCAAAAAAATATTTCAGAACCAGTTTATTTATTAAAGATTTGCTAATCGTTTACCATTCTCGTGCCCTACAGAAAATGCATGTTGTCGGGAACTAAAGTAGAGTGTGGACACAAACGCCTGCTCGATGTTCAAAGCAGCAATCAGGGGGCCGAATCTCAGGCAATCGAGAAAAGTTCACATTTATAGTTCGAAATTCAAATATAACACAGTTTTTGTATTGTCAGAAATTCACAATCGAAAAAGTTCGATCGAAAACCAGTCGAACGCTACGAATGGTAAAAACCAATAGATGTTCGTATACGAACTTAGCTGTCAAAATGAATTTGTTGACATTTGAGACAGCTTAGCTTGTTTGAAACGTTCTAACTTTTCAATAGAAACCACAAACAAAATGTTCGACATACGAATTACCACACTGAAAAAGTTCGAATGCCTGAGAATCGGGCCCCATAATGGAAACAAATCGTCTTTTCCAAACACATCTTCAGTAAAATTCTCACTTAATCATTGTGTGACGTAACTATCAGTGTTGCCTAATGCAGTTCGAGTGTCGTCGCTCAGCTGAATGTATTATGTAAACTTGAATGTAATTTATTAGCAGAGTTCTATGACCTTAAACTCATTTGTTTACCTTTGATATTATTAATATAATCCGCAGAATGAATGCCAACCAAAAGAGTAGACTTAATTCATTGTGGGCGTAAATTAAATTCAGAATTAAAAGGTTGTCTGGTCAATTTGCACAAAGTAATCGTATTTTATGTTTTTAAATTAGATGTTCTCTCCTTTGTGCTTACGAGTTACAAAATTGTGGCCTGGGGTTATGTCTTATATTGGATGACTTTTTACTTAGTTTTAGTATTAAGTTAAACTGTCTGTTAGTACTTCTGATAAAGGATTTGATTACTGTTTTGAAAGACTTTTGATTAACAAGTTAAAAAAGAGAAATATCTTTAAAGAAACGAACAGTTTCTTATTAAGAGTCAGCTTAATACTTTAGGCAGGCCGGTATATTATATTTATTGCCGTGTCAGTTAGGTGTGAGTTATATGATACGACTCATAATCATATCTGTCATTAATGGAAAAGAATTGTGAGATATTCAATCCATAATATCAATAGCGCGGTTGCTTGTTCTGAGAAACGCACTTTAAACCAAATATTACTCTAATCTGATAAGAAGAGTATTGTGTTTCCAAGTGTTAATGTGTGGAAGGGTTGGTTAGAATTTATCTTAAGATAATATCACAAAATTGACTGCATTACCTGCGGGACCCTTATAATTCTACCTTTAACGAGAAGGCGATGCTTACCTGCAAAGAAAAAAGTAAAACATTGTTATTAACATAAAACACATTTATATTTAACTGGGATGTAAAAATAATTTATAGAGGCTTATAATAATTATCGTAATAAAAATTCACGATTTGTCTATCATAATTATTAATATTATAAAATACTGTATAATTCAAAACTCTCGTTTTGTAATGGAAGTTAAAGATACATATTTTGACAACAGATAAAAACAGCAGCTGGAAAATCAAAAACATTTCCCGTTTCATTCAATTTAAAAATTATGCTATTTACGAGCATAGTACAATGTAAAGTACACTGTGTTTAGTGTTATTTACTAAAGCGCCTAGGTGGTTATGTATTATCTGTAATAATACTAAGTATAAGTCTATGATCTAAGTAAGATACTCAACGAGAAAGCTGTGTAAAAGCGACTGTGAGTAGTTTCCCGGTTCCTCCTAAAGAAAGGAAACTTGTAAGCTTCTAATGAGTCATGCGTCACTTTCGCAAGGCGGGCGGTAAGTATAGGAAATGCTTGCGCGGGCCTCGTGACTGAAGGCTGCCACGTGAGCCAATCACTGCTTCATGTACAGTTACATATTATTAGTTCGAAGTCATAATTACTGTATATTAGATGTACTCTATATTAATCACTAGCTCTCATCATGCAAAATCATATGCGAGAAAATCTCTTTTACGTAGAAATTTTAGGTTTGGTTTAAGTTCATAATGTGGTGATGTTGTTAAAGCGAAATGCTTTAACAACATATTTTTTTAATAACAACACCTACCTCAGGCTGCTATATTTTCACTGCTCATTATTATAGTATCTTTGAAAAACTACTTAAAAAGGCCCTCTACTTAAAGCTACATAATAATATTATTAAATATTAGTAATCTTTCATAGCGACCCTATGTATTAATCACCAGCTTCCCGCCAGCAAATTTAGTCGCGAGAAAATCAATTTTAAATAAATAAATAACTTCTTACATTCACACCAATTAATTAATAATAATAAAATTAATTAATTATCTAAGCCCATTTTAATTTCATTAAGAAACTGTATCATGGAAAACTTACTTAAATACTTTTTGTTTGTAAATAAGTACATACTTAATATACAAAGTAAACACCCAGACCAATACAAATAGACATGTTCATGCACACAAATATTTGTCTTGTTCGGGAATCGAACCCGAGACCACTGGCGCAGAAGGTGGTAGCTTTTGTTTTGGTCGTTGAAATTTTCTTTACATGTATAAATTCTTATTAGTGACACTACCACTCAAACCTTTTCACTACTTACATTAATTTAGTGTCTTAAATAAATAAATGCATCCACTATAATTAAATTTTTTGAGAATAACTTGGTATTTGCTTTATTGTACCTAGTTTGTGACTTATCTATTTTTTATTTCCCTTATAAACAATACTAAAATTAAAGTGAAATTCAACAAGCAAAAAGCTCATAAAGCTCTGCTATAATCAGTTTACTGTTTGAACGTAGTAATTTCTCCAATCAATAAATCAATTGTTATATTTGAATTGGATCTGTATTTTCTTCGCGATCTCCTTCACCAACTATAATTATTAAGCGTTATCATAAAAGTAAACAATTAAAAAGCAAGTATTTTGACCAAAACATTAGCCCTTTAGCAATCACAGTTTATGGTACCTTTCTTTAAATAATAATAATAGGCTTATTAATAAAATAAGTCTCTCTAGTTGCGAAAGAAATAGCGTTCACGCGAAGCGATATGTTTTATGCAATTGCAAACTGTTTCGGTTGCGTAGGTATAAGTAGTAAGTATATGTTATAGTTAGAAAATAGTTACAAACTAGTTGACAAAAGAAGGCGCCGATAAATTACGGAATACGTAATATATTTGGTAATAAACACGAGTCTGGTAAATCTGTTCTGTTAAAATTAGAGAAAGCATGCAACATTTGTGATGCAATAAAAAGTTTGATGTGTTTGAACTAAATCTTTTAACAAACTGTGTACCTACTGCGTAACAAATGGACGAAGGCGAGGCGTGGGGGCCATCGTAAAATATCTATTAACTAGTCTACAGTAAATAAAAATTCGAGGACGCGCCGATAAGACTTTCAATAAAAATACAACTTTTTGTAACGTATACAATATTTTAAAATATATTAGACAGAGTCAGTTGGTGATTCACGATCAGTTTTGACTCTGAGTCACACCAGAAGAGATACCTAACAACTTTGTCTTGTTAAAACAGAATTTATGATATTACAGAAGTCTCTAAGAAGCAAAACCGCCATCAAAACAAAAAACGAGTCGACAAACTTGCGTAATAAATTCTAAAAAGTAGGAGTTACATACATAGCCTTATCTATTTCTCGAGAAATCCAAATATAGTGAAATGAAACTTGAAGTGGTTTTATTTAGTACCTGGAGTGGTAAATAGAAAACTAATTTATTGCTGGTGTGGCTGGATGGAGTGATTTTAGCTGTCGCGTTTGATTTTCTTATTGGACGGTTACCACAGTTTAAGAGGCTCGCTCTCACTAAACGAGCGAAAGTAAACGAACTAGTGTGAACATGTGTTCGTTGATGACTACCGTGGAACTGGCAATCGTTAGGAGTTCAAAGACAGCAATTACTGGCGCCTGACATGGTAATAGACTATGCACTAAACCCCGTACAAGACAGGATGTGACACGCACATTTGTAAAAATGCTATCGGATGTTGTACAAAATTTATTTGCTTACTTAACCGCTTTACGCCTCAATTTGTGAAATTAATTTGTGAAACATGATCTAAGCTGCAGTACCGACTGTGTTTACGTAATAAACGTGTACTTAGTTTCTTAAAATAATTTGATGCGTTAAATAACGTCTGGGACTATTAATAACATTTTCATGCTAATTATAAAGCAGAAGCCCCGGTTTTGGCCACTGTTCTGGTATTGGCTATTTTTTGCTCTAAAAGTTTTCTGAATAATTTTTCGTCACTTTTGCGATTTTCTTTTTCGATAAAACGTCATTTTCTTTTTTAGAAAATTTGTTGTACCTATACTTTTTTTTAGATTATAAACTATTATATGATTATAAACCTTTTATTGTTTTGCAATTGATTGGTTTCTAGCATATTATAATATATTGATTTAACCTGGGTTTGGTTTTGATTTTTCGCTATAGGTACTTACAAATGCTTGGCTATCAATAATTGGCCAAAAGTGGAACATTTGGCACCTTTCGCACATTTTGTGTTAAATACAAAAATCATTTTTTTTTTATTTGAATGGTGTTACCTACCTTTAAATGGCACTTAGTGCTTCAAAGTGAAAATCCTTAAAGTGGCCACAAAGAGGTCTCCTGCCCTATATAAATTAGTTTTACCCTCACTTTGTATTTATTTTAACTAGGCTTCAGTTCGGTATGATACTTAGCATTTCACAAATATGACGTGAAGCTATTTAATTTAAATTAAATAAGAGTGCACTGATAAATACAATTGCTCACAAGCTCATTATTGTAACGATTGCCGTCGGCCATTACCTACATACATTTGCAACAGAATAAGTAGTTGCAATAACCTAGCCGAAGTGAATTCACGCCACCTAGCTCGCAGTTCCACTGCGTTGCGACACTCACTTTGTATTGAATTATTACTGTTTATTACAGTTACTGCAAAATAATCATTCACTTCATGACGAGGCTTCCTTTCGACATATAAAACTAATACGGGATTTTAAATGAGACAATTTCAAAATCAGGGTGACAGTTATCGTAGCGCTATTTTTATATTACTTGAGGTATAATCTAGTGTAGGGAGAAATTAAGTTTTGCACTAGAATAAGTTGAAATATATAATAATACAGCGCTTACCATTACAATCTGATTGAAGTTTACACTTTTACATTGATTCAAAAACAATACACTTAAACCATGAAACGTTCCACAAATTTTTCCAATTATATATAAACACTAAGAGCACCCAAACATTTTATATTAGTTTAGGCTGATATTTATTTACACAAATTACTCGTACTTTGAAGGAAACGCGTATTGTAACATCAATAAACACGTGCACTATTTAAATAAATCTCTTACATTTAATTACGAACAAAGCAAGAGCTTTATTTGCACTTGCATCGATTTCTGCAGTTTGGAGCATGCAAACCGGATGCGTCTAACGCGCAGTTTCTCTTCACTCGGCAGTCGGTAGCAGTGCAGCAGTGCTCGGTCACTTACACCGCGGGCTAAAGATAGAGAAATTAGCTTTGCATCGCGAGTGAACGCACTCTGGGGTGGCCACGAATACATACATCATCTAAATGGGATTTCCATCACCGAAAATATCGTGCATTGACCTCTTTATTCAAGTTTCTTTTCTTAAGAACAAATACTTTAGTGATAGGACGATCCTGAAATAACTGTGTAGTTAGGTAGTAAAAAAGCAACTGTCTCTTCTCAGACATTAAACGCAACCATAACCTTCGCAATTCGGGGAATAAATATTACACAATTGTATATTAGGTACTATCTGAAACATATTATATTTTTCCTCATTTGACTTTATGGAGCTATACTACATATTTTTTTAAATCTTGCAATAGTGAAATTGCAGATATCAAAATTAAATATGACATGGGAACTCAATTAAATTCAAACTAAATCAAGGTTAAGAAAATTCAATTCCCCGAATCATTGATTTGAAAATCGTCAACGTACCTACTCAACAACAAATTAAAGTTTCGTCACATTGGTAGACAAACGACTAAAGACTACCAAAATATAAGCAGACGGTTAGATCTTCTTAATTAGATTAATTACCGTCTTATTGCCAACTTTTGTAGTTAAACGCTAAGTTAATTATAAACTGTTAAGAAAGCAAATAGACAGTGAATTAAAAACAAAATATTCAAGCGGATTTTATACATACAAAATATTAACAGCTATCTATAAACCCATTAAAATACAGGCAGTTTTATTAAGGATTTTTTATAGGGAGGGGAATGCGTTTAGCATAATGTTTCTAAGTTTTAGTTAAGGATTTTTTATAGGGAAGGGAATGCGTTTAGCATAATGTTTCTACAACTTCACGGTTTTTTTATTGGAAATGTTACGTTATAGTCTAAAAGTGCGATTGGGCTACCAATAACCTTTTGAATTTTATTGTGTAAAGCTCAAAGTTCACTATTATGATTATGACCGATGGTGTTACTAAAAGCGATTGTATATTCGCGGTAAACACAACTACTTAAATGTTTTTTATTTCTTTATTATATATTATTAGCACTCAATAAACGCAAAAAGTTTCTTGTCCAACTTGGTTACACTAAAAACTCGGCGAGTCTCTGCCCCGCCCATTCATATGGGAGCGAGCGCAAACTGCGAGATCGATTACTATACTAATTGCTACCCTTTGAACGAGGCACGATCAAGGAAATTCCAGTCAACCACTTTTCGGCTACATTCGCTTGCACAATCTACGTGTGTACGTACGCACGGTCGAAATGGGAAGCGAGCGATTATCGCCTTAAGGTTCTTGACCAGCTCGCCGACAATGGTACCTCAAAATTATCACCGTATGAACGATGGTATAGCCCTCTGAGTAGAAGGAAGTGAAGGAATTTCCTTTAAACCCTTAACCACCTAGCATGAGTTATCGTCACACTACCACCTAGCATACGTCTGTGAGACTTCGGAGCTAAATGATTCTCGTTTGTAAAACTGTGTGAGGTAAGTTTAAGTTTTTAATTATAAAATCTGTTAGGAACATATTAAACTATTTGTTAAAATAAGAAAAGCACATGAAAAGCCACATTTAAAAGAAAATCTCAATTAAGTAATCAACACTATACTTATAAACTGACATAGTAGGAAAATGAGGTCCATTATAATAACCACATAAGTAGGTACTTCTTTGTACTTTTTTTTTTGTAACTTAGTAATCAAAAAACAAAAAAAAATATAAAACATCTCCAAAAAAGTAAAAGTAAAACGAAATACCAGGACTTAAACTCACAGATTTTCCGAAAATTTTTCACCCGGCGACAGTTTTTTACTTACCAGATACAAACGCGCAAACATCCGACTGCAAGAAGCGGTTGGGCGGCACTGGGGGGCGCGAGGAAAAGGTACATGGACGAACAAGTTTATACGAAGCTCGGGCTCAACAATATTCACGATTATAAATGCGTCGGGGTCTGTCAGACCTATGCTAGGTGGTTAAGGGTTACAGTGAACACAATAACAACTAACGATTATGTTATAGAACTGTATGGGTACGAGAAGGAAACGGTTGCCATAATTTTCCATGAAACGCAAATCGATGCTGCGCTGGTAATTTGACATAATAACGAAACGATGGGGTTTGTTAAAAAAAACCTTGATCCTGAAAATGCGCCAATGAACTAAGAAAATACAATGTCTTCTTCGTGTTTACGTTATGTACTAGCTTTTCGCCCGCGGCTTCGCCCGCCTGGACTGCACGACGCCGACATTATCCCGCAAGAATGTAATATTTTTCGGGATAAAAAGTAACATATGTTTCTACATAGGCTACAAGGTCTCTGTGTCCCAAATTTCAGCCAAATCCGTTCAGCCGTTTTGGCGTGATTGAGTAACAAATATTCAAACATCTAAACTTTCACATGTATATTATTAAGTAGGTAGATGTTTGACATTCGTTTGACATGATTGCATACCAAAAATAAGTTTTTAGTAAAAAAATCATTTTTATGCCAAGCTTTTTTGACTTGCGGACTGTGTTTTAACATGTATTGTCATCTGAACCAAACCTGTAGGTATACAAAATTTCAGCTCCATCGGACACAGGGAAGTGGCTCAAATTAAGCTTGTAACGATGTCGATTCGTACCAGTCATTATGGATGGTTAAAAACTCTATGATGACTGGAAACTCCATCTAGTTCTACATACTGGCCATTAATTTTATCGAATCCTATCCTGTTCTTTCAATTCAAATTCAAAATCTTCGTTTCACGTGTCCTGTTCATCATTTTTGATTCAGTTCTACTAAAATCACCAAGCCGTACAGAGCTCTCGGAGCATTACCAGTTTTTATATCGGTTTGAGTTTAATTATAGTTTTAAATAAGTGGAACCCTTGACCCTTGGAAAGGGTTCCTATGCTTCCTATGCTTCCTAATCTTCCTATTCTTCCTATACGTTTCTTTATTACTACCTTTACAATAAAAGTCAAGTCCCTATAAACATCATCTTTTTATTCATCTATTATCTACAAATTAAATACTGGGCGGTGACTTCCGACGTTCCGGCTAGTCTACCGCTGGCCGACGAGGACGTCCCGTCACACTGGCTCTCCGGCAAAGAAGAATCGAAGAGGGATCTCTCTCCGAGGCTAGGACTCCGGAGTGCAGATAACCATATCCCTATACTATTTCAACGTTCCCATTCTCCATTATCTGTAAAAAAAATATTATTAGGATTTTGTGTTATGTACTAATTTTCCCCACTTTCCTTTTTCTATGTTTTAATTTTAATATATTGTATTCTATCAACCATCCCCATTTCGACACACTATACCGTACGATTTCACTACTTAATACACTTCAATCACCCTAACACACATTTTACAGACAATAAAACGATCGGCGCTACTACTGCTGGTTACAAATGTAATCGGTTCCCGATGCTTTAGTAGCGAAGACATTTCACTCACAAACTTTACCTACTATACATATTATTTCAAAAATACTTCCAGTACTCTATACTATTTAATACTACAGCCCTACAGACATCACCTACTATACGGCTTGTTTAACCGACAGCTACATAAACACTCGAGGTTTTGGGATTTAAACCATTGGTTATTCCAAATCTCGTTTGTTAATACATCCTCGGCTTTGGAGAATATCCAGACCCGGGTTACTACACTCTTAGCTTGTAATTCTATAAGCTAAGTATACTCACAATCACTACATACACCAAACAATCAAAATTTTTACATAAACTACACGACTGCACAGTTATTTTTTCGTACTTACCATCAAATTACTATTTTTTGTATTTGTTTCATAATATTGTTGTGAATTTCGGATTCACGTACGTTATTTTTACGTTTTATGTCAATAATTTTCACAAGTTGACATTATCGGACGTTGTCACCATATTATTTTCAAAAAGAACAAATTTCCTTTTTAAATCAAGAAAAAGTTTTATACCATACGATTTTTTTAAAACGTATTGATTAAATACTCATTGCTTATTTTGTCATATTTAAATATTGTACCATAGTTCCACAAATTATTTACTATGGATATTTTACAACTAAACAAACCTGAAATTATTTACGAACTTAAATTACGTAACGCAAATTTCCAACCGACTCAAACTGCCGTTGAATTGCGTGAACTTCTAGCAAATATTTTATTGGAACCTAATTTATATCCACCATCCACATCAAGCCCGTATACATTTACCCTTGATATGGATGAAATAAAAAAATGTTTAGACGTTATAGACGTAACGCTTTCTTCTTACCCCGCTAGAAAATCAAAAATTATACCTTATATCACTCACATTCGGAACAGATTATCGTTAATAGAAATAAACACAGAAAGTACACCCCAAGAAATTCAAATTTATAAATCTCTTTTGGATCAACTTAAAATACATGAACAGCATTTCAAAACTCTCGAACCATCTCCATCTACATCTACTTACCATTCCACGGTGTCTCTTCAGGAGACTACTATTCCAAATTCATTTTTTGAAACTTTAACTCAAACTTTATCTAATATAGCAAATACACGACCAAACACAGAGATTAAAAAAATTTCTTTTTCTGGCGATGGTTGTCCCAGGGAATTCATTCTAAAAGTAGAAGAATTTGCTACTGCGAGAAACATGAGCCATAACACATTATTTAACTACATTTACGACATACTTTCAGGAATAGCTTTAGATTGGTTTAGAGCCAACAAAGATTTTATTAGAGATTGGGAAACCTTTAAAACATCCTTATTTAAATATTTCGAAATTACAGACTATGATTACAAACTTAAAAAATTTATCGATTCACGTAAACAAAAAATTAATGAACGAGTTATTATTTATTTTGCCACAATGGAGTCTTTATTCCGTAAACTTCATGAACCACTCACAGAAAAACAAAAAATTGAAATTTTACGACGAAATTTAAGACCAGAGTTCGGTCAAAGATTATTACCTAACGATTTATCTTCATTAAATACATTATTAGAATCTTGCAAATGGTTTGAAAACTGTTTGGAAGTTTCAAATACTAACTCTGAATTATCTAATATTTTACCTACCTCATCGAAACAAAAAAGTTTTCCTATATCTCACAGCTCCGATAATATACATTCACATACCTACACACCCTCAACATCCATTCATGCAGTTTCGACCACTCAACAACGGAAAATATTTTCTTGTCCTCGTTGCCGAACAGATGACCACAACTTAAATGCTTGTACTAATACTAATAAAGTTTGTTTTCGATGCGGAAAACAAAACGTTATCTTTACTAATTGTCCAAAATGTAACATTACTCCAAAAAACTAATAAGTGAGGATCGTAGAAAATCGAATTTCGACAAGTCAGATTGGGACAACTGGCTAAATACTATTAAAATATTTTTTAAATCTTATAAAATTTCTACGCTCCTCTTTACAAATACTACTGATACTGAACGTCCCTACATTAATATTAACGTCAACGGTTTATTATTAGCCGGACTATTAGATAGTGGTAGCGCAATCACTATTTTGGGCAATAACTCTCATAAATTATTACTCCAACATGGTTTTAAGATAGAACACGACACCATTATACACGGTACGGTTGCAAATGGTCAACCTATACGTTCTATTGGGTATATTAACTTACCTACTATATATAATAATCAATTTTGTAATACTATTGCTCACATTATACCTAGCATCTCAGAATCATTTATACTAGGCATTGACTTTTGGAAGAATTTTAACTTAGCTCCCCAGATTCTTTCCAAAATTACTATTCATAAATCCTCAAACGCTCCAACTTTCTTAATCAATACTACTAATATTAAATTGAATAATTATAACAATCTTTCGGAAACCGAGCGCGTTATAACCGATACTATCATTCAAAATTTTAAAAACATTTCTACTGAAATTTTACCTCTTGGGAAAACTCATTTAGCTGAACATCACATTGACACCGGTGATCATCCTCCTATACGTCAACGGTGCTATCGTTTATCTCCTGTGAAACAAAAAGCTCTTTGCGAAGAAGTAGATAATATGCTAAAACTAGATGTGATTGAGCCTTGTGAGAGCCCTTGGCTTAACCCCGTTATTATTACCCCTAAAAAAGATGGTACTTGGCGTTTCTGTGTGGACAGCCGTAAACTAAATGATATTACCAGAAAAGACGCATATAAATTACCTTTTATTTCCGATATTATTGATAATCTTAAAGATGCTAAATACTTGTCATCTATTGACATCGCTAAAGCTTTTTGGGAGATTCCCCTTCGTGTCGAAGATCGTCCCAAGACTTCTTTTCACGTTCCGGGTCGCGGAACATATCAATTTAAAGTTATGCCTTTTGGTCTCACCAATGCACCCGCCACACAGCAAAGATTTATAGATAATCTTCTTTGTAACATCGACAGTAATGACGTTGACAGCTCTGTTTTCTGTTACTTAGATGACATAATAATCGTAAGTAAAACATTTGATGATCATATTACCCAATTAAATAAAGTTTTCAATAAACTAAAATCGGCTAACATCACTATCAATTTTCCAAAATGCGCGTTCTTTCGGAGCGAACTTAAATATTTAGGCTATGTAGTTAACGACAAAGGTTTACATACCGACCCCGACAAAATAAAAGCAATTCTAGAAATACAACAACCTAAATCTAGTAAAGAAGTAAAAAAGTTTCTTGGTACAGCGAGCTGGTACCGTCGCTTTTTACCAAATCTCAGCACTTTGGCTGCCCCTCTCACAAAGTTAACTTCAACCAGCAAAAAAGCACCTCCTTTTAAATGGACTTCTGAAGCAAATGATGCATTCAATTCAATTAAACGAGCTTTAGTTTCTACTCCAATTTTAACTTGTCCTGACTTTTCAAAACCTTTTGCTGTTCATTGTGATGCATCAGCATACGGGTTGGGAGCAATGCTTACACAAGAATTTGATGGCATAGAAAAACCTATTGCTTACATGAGTAAATCCCTTACTCAAACTCAAAGGAATTATTCAATTACTGAACGTGAATTATTAAGTGTCATAACTGCTCTAGAACATTGGATTGCAAGATTTGTCCCCCACTAACTAACATGGCAAGTTAATAAAAAGCTTGTAAAAATACAAATCCAGACTAGTCGTACATAGAACTAGACCAAAAATTGATTTAAAGCGTTATAAGCTAATATACCTGTCTATAAAAATAAAATTGATAGTAGAACAGATCATTGGATTCCGTGTTTCGATTTAGAAGCAGGCGCGTGTATGGCGGACGGGATCTCCGTGGCACGGTAGCCCTGAAAACTGTTATCGTGTTATTCTGTCAAAACCGTGTTTCTTTCATAACGAGACGATGCCGTTGGCGGAATTTCTGTATAAAACCAACCAAAAGAAAAGGTCATTTATTGAGATAAAAAAACCTTATTCAGTACCTTGAAATGTGGAATGAACAAGAAAATTGCATCAAACCAATGTGATTACATTAGATTACAGTTAGTATGATGCATCAGCAACCTTCTATTACTTCTCGCAACCTGGTTTATAAACATTGAATGGCATCGTTTAAACATTCATAGTTATTATGCCTCGCTACATAAATACTGAGGTCGCCTGCAATTGATAACATCAATTGAAAAACAATAAGGTTTTATAAACAAATAGGTTCTATAAGGAGCTCTGCCTTAGAAGAGGACGTAATTCAGTACAGAATATCTTGATAACGTAATAATGGCTACGTGTCGGTCGATTAGATATTTAGCCGTAGTCTTGTGTCTTAAACCAGTCATTCATAGAAAAACCTTCATGGATAAAGTAGGTAAAGTTAGGAAAAGAGGCGCAAAAATAGTTTTTTATGCTCATGCCACCACGATCGATATATGTAACACACTAGTTGTTTTTTCTTCGAGTAAATCTATTACAATATAAGGACTTAGAAAAATGGAAAATAAAGTATTTAGAAAAAATCGACCCGACTCACAACCAGCTCCGATGGGACACGAACCCACGACCTTTCGCTATCCGGGCGACTGCTCTAACCACTGAGCTACGGAGTCGTTACGAGAAGCGTCGAATTTATCAAATACTTCTTACACGCTGTATAGCCAGCGTTAATTTCATCAATGTGAGGATATTACTTACTACCCCCACACGCGAAAGAAATACCTTTCCAGATATTTGACAATCGCTAAAGAAGAAATTACTATGGCAAGTTATTTAAATTTTTACTTTTTTGCATTCACAATGCAATTTTTAACCGACTTCTAAATCAAAAAGGAGGAGGTTCTCTATTCGTCCGTATGTATGTTTTTTTTTTTTTTTTTATGTATGTCCACCGATTACTCGAAGACGGCTGAACCGATTGAAATGGTTCAAACGTTATTACATCAGGTTGGTTTCCAAGTTGGTCCCATTTTTTGAAATTTTGAAATCGGTTCAGTAGTTTTCAGGAAATCTTGAAAATACTGTCGTTTTCGTTACCACTTTATGTGAATTTAATACATATCTTTAGGCAATAACTCCTTTGTTTATAAACCGATTTAGATGATTCTTGTTTTGTTAAAAAGGGGATACCTCAAGGTATTTTAACCGACTTCGAAAAAGGAGGTTTTGAGTTTGTTCACATACCTATTTACCAGAAAACACGCAAATTGCCTGCACGATGCACTAAAAAGAATGAAATAAAAATTATTTTTATAAAAAAATAAAACCGCCTTCTAAAAAACCACATCAAAAAAGTAAGAAATAATTCCTCACCAAATAAATAACGTAAGTACTTTGAAGTCGGGCGGGTTTTAACAAAAACAACAAAAAATTGTACATGTTTCACGCCCGACTTCAAAGTACTTACGTTATTTATTTGGTGAGGAATTATTTCTTACTTTTTTGATGTGGTTTTTTAGAAGGCGGTTTTATTTTTTATCATAGAAAAATGGTTGTGAGTCGGGTCGATTTTTTCTAAATACTTTATTTTCCTTTTTCTATGATAAAAATTGCATTGTGAATGCAAAAAAGTAAAAATTTAAATAATATAAGGACTTCTTTTGTAGCTGATAATTAATGCTAGATTTACATTTTGATAATTTTTCATAAAATAATGTAGGTATTTATGTTTTAGCGTAGAACCTTTTTTTCTACCAGCTAAATTTAACGAATATGATCAAAATCAAAACAGTACTAAATAAATATTAGTTGTGTACATCCCAGATCAGTCTCTCGTAAGCAACCAATAAGAAAAGTTGTATTACGAAATCGAGATGGGTCGCTATTATAATATTAAGAAAACACAAATTACAAATGCCTAGGAAGTGGCAACAAAAGAAAAGTATTAACGGTCAAAGTTGTTGACTATTGTATATTATTATGTGTATTACAAAGTTTTTGTTTTCAGCCTATTGAAAATTACAAGTACGCATCAAAACAAACGTTAGTCTACTTCTATGGTATTTATTTGTTAAATTAGGCAGGGTATAATTTAATTAGTCGGTAAATAGTAAAATATTGACTTAAATAAATACGCTACACAAGCGTATGCCACGCTGTAAACAGACTTTTAGAAAACAATACCCTATCAAGTTCCTAATTTAAAAACTGCCATATTTAGAACTATTTGCTCGCTTGGAAATTCAGTTTTCTCTTTCATTTGTAGATTTTATGTTTCGGATTTAGCTTAGCCTCTTGTATCGGCTCGTGAATCTGTCCCCTGTCGTCGTGGCCGTGAAAGCTGGCTGATCGCACGAGCACGCGACACCTCACTTATATCCTTACGTATTCAATTGTGATCCGATCGCTTTCACGTGTTAACTTGACATAATAATGCGTATTCGAAAGTTAGATGCTTCACTGAACAATACGATTTTATTTCTTTACTACGGTATATGACTTTGTAATCACAATATTGAATGATACTCTCTGACGATCTGTGACGAGCGATTAGTGCGCGAGAAATATAGGTACAGTTGGGGACAAATTCGGTGAACCACATCTTACTTCTTTTCGTGTGGCTGGCGTCTCACCGTTCAGTTGCAGTCCCTATCCGTAATTGCTTATGCATTGTACTACCCTAGTTTAATACATACAAAATAGTAAAAGGGTCTGCGCGTGAATGGCGAGCCACCAGCCACGTGAAAAGAAGTAAGAGGTGGTTCACCGAATTTGTCCTCGAGTGTACGTTATAAAGAATATTATTTTATTACTAGCCTTGCACCCGCAGCTTCGCCCGCGTGGACTACACGACGTTATCCCGCAGGATTGTCATATTTTTCCGGGATAAAAAGTAGCCTATGTCACTCTCCAGTTTCAAAACTATCCCCATACCAAAAATCACGTCGATCCGTTGATCCGTTTTGGCGAGAAAGACGGTCAAACGAACACACTTTCACATTTATAATATTAGTTTGGATTTTTATCACCCGTATTGATTGATTTATTTTGATTAAATTTGAAAAGAGCTTACTTATTATTTCTAATAATTAGCACCATGTTTAATTGGCTTGAAATTATTCGGTCGTAAACTCAAAGGAAATCAGGGTAAGAACTAGTGACTAACGTTACTGTCCACTGGATAGGTACCACTTGAAGGTTGTAAATTGTGTTAAGGACAATTTAAGCGTTGCAGTACCGATGCACAGACTAAATACAACTAGTATTCCAACTTCATAGAAAAGGTCTGAACGCGAGTCATGACTCATCCCCTCGATCTCGGTTTGGATATTGGAAGGATTTTCAAGAAGTGCATACCGATATCCTGCCAAGACCATACCGAGCTCCAGGCCAGATGGATGAGCCTTACATAACCAGTGATACATATTGACGTAAGATAATCGGATACATATTTACCTAAATTGGAGGTGTGGCTGTTATGGAATGCGCTTTTCTATTGAAATAATTCTGAGATTTCGGAATCGACAAATCAAGTATTTTGAATACAATCAAATCGGGTGTAATGTAGGTATATTTACTTATGTTTAGGTGTTGGCTAACATTTATGTTTTGTATCCTGTAATTATGGGCAATAATTAAATATATTGTATTTTTTTAACTAAATCTCTCTTCATCTTACACTCAACATACCTACTCATAAAGTGCACGGGGAACTAAAATAAACTTCAAGTAAATAAATACACATGAATAATATGCCCGGAGTCCCGGAATTTTTTAAAAATAAATACCACATGCTAAATACGTTGTTTCCATACCGTGTTACCGAATAGTTTTGCATTCCCGTTTTATCTGGAATCCGGAGATTTATATTTTCAAAAACATGTTTTAAGAAGCCGCTGCCATAACTTGCTAGCCTAAAATTAACTTTAGGTAGGTAAATATGCATCAGATTATCCGATCACTGGTAATGACCACCAAGGTCGGAAAGCGAGTAATGACTCGCTTTCCGACCTTTCATATGAATATTGAATACTGGTTGTATTATTTCTGTGACCGATGGTTATCAGCTGAGTTGCAACAATGGTGAATGCTCCAGATACCGAACTAATAAACAAAGATCTAGTTACTACTAATGTTCTTGTTAGGTGACGTTTTTAGTTGTGATACTCTCACAGATTGTTGCGGATAAGTTAATAGAATACGACCGAGAAATAGATGCAAGCTAAATATGCGAATTGGGTACGCAAATATTTTAACTAAAGGTAGGTAGCTTAAATTTCAACGTTAATAAAACATAGTGTAGTTTGATCAGCTAGTCAGTAATCAGAGAAAGTCAGTTAATTAATTTATAGATGATTAGCCTTTCGCCCGCGGCTTTCCCCGCGTGGACTACACGGCCGGCGTTATCTCAAGGGAATGTGATATTTTTTCCGATAAAGGCAAAAAGTAGCCTATGTCACTCTCCAGTTCCCAAACTATACCCAGACCCACCAAAAAATGACATCGATCCCTTTTGACGTGAAAGACCGGAAAAACAAACAAACTAACACACTTTCACATTTATTATATTAGCATGGATTTGTAGAATAAAAAGCTAGTAGGTATTCATGAATATTTTAGTAAAAATAATAATGAAAATACAGCATTTATGTAGATTGAAGTAGCGTTTTAAATACGAGTAGCAACAACTGCAAATCTCAGTATCCGGACAAGATAATTAAAGATTCTCGTTTTAAATAACCTTGGGTTTTCAAAGGGCTATAATTAAGTAATAAATGGTAATTACAGGCTGCGACCATTGTGCGGGTTGACAACATATAGGAAGCTAAGTTTATTCCCATAATGTTATCAGGTGGTTCACACTCGCACTCATGCGCATAGGGCAGAGACAACGTTAATTTATGCTACTGTGAGTCTTAGTGCATTTCCCCCGGATTTCCTTTTTTTGCAAAGATAATACTTTTTTCTCAGTACATAAGAATGTAACACATTCATATTATCATTCATAATATCATCAGCAATTGAAAACAAATATAGGCAGATAATTATTCAGACGTCAAAACCATATTATGATGAACTGTTATGCAGTTTTAGAAAAAAATACTCGGTCAGAACCTCAGACAGAACAAAAAGCAACGATGCGAGAGAGATATACACAGTTAGAGAAGAAAAGCAAGTGAACGTAATTGTGAAAATTGCTCTTCAAGTAACCCTAATTATCTTGCGACAAATCGCACAGTAGCATCTTGACGACTGCTGCCCTTGTATCTGATGAATAGCTTTTCACTGAACGTTCACACAATCACATTATAACATAACTCCACAAGCAAATAGGTGAGAATGTGAAAATTGTATGGCTTGTCTTGTATAATTTTATAATTAATAGGCGTTTCGTATTATACTCATTGTTTTAATTTAAGTGTGATAGGAACGTTAAAGTTACATCCCATAAAGATGATGAGAAATAAGATTTCCTAATCGAATTACCAAGTTAGCAAGCAGCTGTTTAAAAAGCTTTACCGAACAATGCCGTAACATCTAAGTGCATAGAAGTATAGAGACGCATTGACACCAATCGGCTCCGTTAAAACACAGTGCAGAGCCCCCTAGATTGATGGAAGGTACAATCAAAGTTAGAAAGCCGAAGCATAATGCAGAACCGATAATTTAGCAGGTACTTGTCCCGCTACGTTCACCGCATTCGCCATGACAATATTCCATGTTGCACCTCAGAAACGCCTCGTAATCACAGAATGGCATTAATGAAACAACAGCCATAAGTAATAACAAACTTCCTAGGTAATGAGAAACCGTGTGCACGAACTATGAACGCTGTTGGCGGCGCAATGACGGGTGAAGTCGGGACCAAACCGCAGAGTTGAGTAAGACATAATGAGGTGGTAGATCCTTTGTGAGGCAAACTAGGAGTTAGGAGAGAGGCTTAAAGTGTTGGAGATAAGCACTAACCAATGCCTTTTGGAATTCCTTGACGGTTTGTTTTTGTGGCCAGTTTTATTTTCTCTTCCATGTTACACAGAACATTTTCGATCAGGAAAATTCCGTAAGTAAACCAAACATATAATTCACAGTAGTGCATAACTGCTTCTAATGATCAAATAAGAGTCATACCGTTTCACTATTAAAACGACGAATGACATTAACGCAATCGAGTCGACCTACAAAGCTTAAAAGTAATTAAAGGGTCTCGGAAAATTATAGCTCAAGATGATGTCTACAAACCCAGAAACTCGGCAGATTACGCACATTTAATACCCCACAACAGGCAGGTGGGCAAATCACTCCTGCGATTTACCACATAGGCACAATGTTGCCAACATTTGATTCGTAATAGGTGTGTAATAGCGGACACTAGGACAGTGGTAATGAGTGTCATTACGGCACTAATGTTATCTTTGCTACGTAATAAAGTTAAATTTTGCTTGCTTCGAACATATTTGCACATTAAATGTATGTAGTTAACTATAAAATTTGATGTGACAGGCTAATAAAGTGTAGTGAAATACTTTATCGAAGTCTGTAGAAGTAGGGTGATGCTAAAAACTTATGGCGTTACCTTTAACCACAGAACACGGAAAGATTTTTCTCTTGTTCTGTGCCTTTAACCTTAGCGTAAAATATTGCGATATTGCGTTATTTAATTAGCTAGCACCATTGTGCTAGCAGGTATATAATAATAGTATATTATGATACAAGTGAGCTAAGGTTGCTCATTATACACGAGGCTGTGGGTTGCAGCCCGAGCCGCAGGCGAGGGCGTAAATCAGCCGAGTGTCTAGTGAGTAAGTTGTTCACGAGTTTCATACGCACTTTTTCAACACACTTGCGAGGAAAAACAAACATTTATTGAATACATAACATAATTAGAATAACTTAATATTAGCCACAGAACAATATTACTCTAGGCTATTAGCTAAGGGAAAAAGGGCGCAAGTTTTTTTTTCGCACGCGCCAAATGTAAGTTGATTGATTACATACAGCCATACAGCCTACTTCAAAATAATTATAATAATAGTGATAAAATGCAAATGTTTTATAACAAATTATTGTGAATTATAAATAATTTGATAACAATACACTTAACATGTTTTTTGTCTTCATTAGGGACACATTTATTTATTCTAAAAACGTAAATGGATTTTCATCCGTATAAAACATGTATAAAACCTCTTTGTTGTTACAAAAAAAGAACTGTACCTATTACCCGGTGAAATTGAAAAATGCTCTGTTTACTCGCATATAACTTGCAGTTAGGTACTAACTTAACTTTGTAGGGATAATTCTATTACGCAACTAGTACTGTAATATTATTATGCACACGTGTGTTATAGTTCGGTTTATGGCCCTAAGATCGATGTAATAAGGCTCACTTTATGAGCAAGTGTGTTGAAAAAGCAAATTATACTATGAAGAAAAAAATAAAATATTCTGTTTATTCAAAACTGGCACATTTAAGTAGCCAAACATAAAGCATGGAATGTGAAGAACATTTTTTCGGTATTTTAACAACGACTAAAGACTAAGCATGCATTCATTTATAGTTATTACGTACATTCTCTTTCTAAACCAAAATACGTAGCACTCGAAATATTCTTGAAGGATAACTTTAAAATTATGATTACCATTAGGTCAAAGTCTAACGATTATTAAAAACATTTTTACGATTTGAAGATTACAACTTTTCAGCTTGTTAATAACAGTTATTAAGTTTTTTTTCTGCATTTCTCGTTTCGTTGCTGTTTTCCTAATATTAATTTTAATTCTAATAGTTATTAGGAGAAAAAAATCTTTCCGTGTTCTGTGGTTATTAGTGTTAATATCTTATGAAACCCCTAAATGTAACCATTATTTCAACTAAAGATATTTTTGGATATATATTTTCGGACCATAAATAATTATAAGCACTAAGTTTTATCGCATCACCTTCTGTCTACATAAGTTTTTAGTAAAACTTTAATTTTTATGACAAACTTTAATTTTTATGACAAAGCTTTTTTGCTGGATGTACTTTAACATTGTATTGTCATCTGAACCAAACCTGTATACAAAATTTCAGCTCCATCGGACACTGGGAAGTGGGTCAGATTAAGCTTGCAAGATTTGTCCCTCACTAACTAACTAACTAACTAACATGGCAAGTTAATAAAAAGAGTGTAAATAAGTTTTTAGTCAAAATTACATTTTTATGACAAGTTTTTTTGCTGACTGTATTTTAATATTCTATTGTCAACTAAACCAAACCTGTACCTATACAAAATTTCAGCTCCATCGGACACTGGAAAGTGGGTCAAATTAAGCTTGCAAGAATTTCAGCTCCATCTCGGACACTGGAAAGTGAGTCAAATTAAGCTTGCAAGATTTGTCCCCCACTAACTAATAAACGCTTGAAAAATTACTACACTTTACTATTAGGACATTTAACTTCATAGCATTTCTAATCCGTACAAACTTATTTATTTTATTTATTTATTTATTTACTTATCTATATTGATCAAGTTATTTTTACAAATAAATCAATAAATACTTATCAACATCACTCAGTTTGATCTAATTCCGAAATAATAGTACCTACCTTGAAAACCTGTGTGACGGATAAAGAAGCAACAACAGAGGTGTTATAAATATATAGGTACATACTTACATATTTATATAATGTTATTATACAGGGTAAATTTTTAATCAGTGCACAAATTTTTAAGATCGACTCAGAATCGGTAACTGAACAACTTTCTCCTAGAAACATAGGTTGAAATCTGACAAAAAATTTTTGACTCTTCATACAAATCGGACTGATCACGTGATCAATTTAGTAAGGGGAGTCCAAAAATTTTTGTCGTATTTCGACCCATGTTTCTAGGAGAAAGTTGTTCACTTACCGATTCTGAGTTGATCCTAAAAATTTGTGCACTGGTCAAAAATGTATCCTGTATATACACAAGACATGTAAGAAACATCATCAAACATGTTCATCACATAAATATTTTGTCGCGGGTGTTGATCGAACCTACGATCTATGGCTCAGGAGGTGTAATCCGCACCACTACTGGGCCAACGGGCCCGCAAATATCTTTTTAACATACATTAGAGACTTAAAATAATGTTCTCCTTACATTAGTGTTTGCGCGTTAGTAAATCTTGCTTGACCAATAGTAACTGTTGACGTGCAGAATTGCCCAACGCAGCGTGCACCTGCAAGATGCACCTTTCACTGCGCCTGCATACTGTGCATGCGCATCGAAAGTGCAGCTTGATGTAATACGACCTACGACCTCGCAGCCTGAGGTGCATCGTCTATTTCATAGGATTTACGACACTGTAGTTTTATGCATTGAGTCATTATTTTCTGACGACCTCCGTGGCCGAGTGGTTTTTTCAAGGAGCCGCTATCTCTAGTGGTCCCGGGTTTGATTCCCGGTCGGGTACTTAAATATCGAAAACGAACTTTTCAATATTTCCTCGGGTCTGGATGTATGTGGCAATACCCGTCGTTGTAACCAATTTCTATAATACTAGTGCTTAAATCGATGAGCACAGTGGCGCCGCCAATGGAAATAAATCAATTGCATTTTATTAAAGGCTTGGATTAAAATTTTCGGTTATTTCGCGCAGGTGAAAGAGTGGAATGTATTTTATAAATATACTTTTGAGAACTCAAACTTACGCAATAAGTCGTGAATCTCAATAGTGCCAAAAGTGGCCACATTTGGCAATATCAAGATCCATAACTTGGTGCTCATATTTGAGGCCATGAAAAAATAATGAAAAATTGCATTTTGCTCTTCTATTTGCGCGAAATAACCGAAACTTTTAGTCTAAGCCTTTAATAAAATGCAATTGATTTATTTCCATTGGCGGCGCCACTGAGCTCATCGATACACCTTAAGCTACTTTGGTATTGGAGCAATGGTAGTAATGGTGTCCAATATTTATTATTATTATTTTTTCGTCTTTATTACATTTTAAATACATACAATATTATATTTTTAAATATTAAAGTTTTACAATGTATAACACTAAATATATATACTTATATAATTTTTTTTCGGAAAACCAACAACTTAAAAAACAGAGTATAAACCTTACATAAAAAACAGACAGCCAATAATAGGTTTTATTTTTTATTTTTATTTTTATTTTACAGTTTTTGGAAAACTTACAGCTAATTAAAAAGATAATAACAATGTTAGTGTAAGTAAAATAGAGCCAATTACAAGTTTTCACCTTTAAATAAATTTTATCGATCGATACTTAATAAATGTTACAAGTGGTGTTATTATTATGCTTAGTTTTTAATGTTGAAAGAAGTTATCATTATACATTTTTTTGAATTTGTTTAGTTTGGTGGTAAATAAGTCCAAGTCCATGATCTGGCACATCGAGTTGAAAAGTTCAGGCGCTCTGTTGGTGAACGTATTCGAAAGATAATTCGTTTTTGAAAAAGGTACGTTTAATAAGCTTGTATGACGTGTCGTCTTTCTGGGCGTATTAATGTAGAATTTACTTAAAAGTTCAGGAGAGTTTATATTACCTTGGAATGTTGTTGGAATTTCACATTTAAACTTGGGTCCCGGCTAGGGTACTCATCGATAAGCTCAGCTATTTTAGGGAGGGCAACATGCGCCTTAGGGTCATGCGCTTTGTGAAGCGTGCATTATTGGGGACTGGTATTAGTCCACAAAATTATATTTCATGTGTCACAGAGCGCATTGACTTCCTGAAGCAGAAAATTTGTGCATGGACTAATCGTATTCGAAGGTACAGCGTGCGAGTCGATCGTTTTACTCAGAACCGCAGGTTCGAGAGAGATCAACGATGTGTTTATGCATCCTGGGAGCGATCGGATCAGAGTGATACTGATATGCATCTACCGGATGATGATGCCATGATTTCTTTTTGCCAAAACGTAGCTTGTGGAGTGCGTTCCTTAACCAACTGGAAATCTCTAGGCCCAGACAGACTGCACAATTTCTGGTATAAATGGTGGTGGTCCTTAAAAATTGTAAATCAAGCCTAGCGATATATTTTCTTCCGTAACTGTGTAACAAAAACATTTCTTAAATTTTAAATATTTCGCTAATGGTGCATTAAAGCAGCTGTCAAGATTCACAATTTCACTGACAAATTGCAGACCACCCGCCGAGAAGAGCAGTAAACATGTAAATCTATAAGCGAGACAACGGTCGCGCGATAAACTGTCGTAAGTCACTGCACAATCGCGCGACTCTTGGCTATTATCGATGGCTACATTGACAAATGCATCGGCAAACAGCTCCTATTAATTTTAACACATGTTTGGCGAGACGATAAAATGTAAGTACCTTGAGGCACTTATTCGTGTTGAAATTATGGAAATACGCGAGTCAGATATGAACGATTTCCTTTAATTAAATGAACGTACTTGTAGGAAAAACCCTCAGATCATTTAACCTAGTATATATTATATGATCTGAGGAAAATCCCGTCTAAAATACGTTGTATGAAACAAGAGCGCTTTAAAAGAGTAAGGTACGAAATAGACCAGTGAATAGAGGGTTTTAGCTTACAAGTGGTCCGGTAGTTTTGAATTTTTGATATGTTGTCTAGGATGGCTATGAGTATTTAAAATGCAAAATGCACAATTCCTCGCCCTCCGCCCCCGCCGCCATATTGAAAAAATCGGCAATTTCTTCAGGTTTTCGCTTAAATCATCGTTTAGGTGCATTTGAGCCAGAGAAGAGTCTTCACAATGTTATAGAGATTATTTTTTCTATAATTAACACTTTAAATTTTGTTACTTGGACAGATAGTTACGGATTTGATTAAATTTGTCACTTTTAAAGAACAAGGTGCAAAATGGGCCCAGAGTCGTAGCACTTTGAAACCTTATTCAATATATGCTAGTGAATAATTACATTTTATTATATGGTTCGCCGGGTCAGCCAGTTTTGTATATAATTCTTCGAAAGTCCCTGGGTATTTTTATTTAGGTTATAATTACGAAACAAATTGCAATACATGTTTTGTTCATTTGTCAATGGTTAATTATAGCCAACATTGAATTTAACTAACACAGCCTGAGTAACAAAATTCCTTGTTGCATTATAGCGATACAAGAAATTCCAATTAGAATCGAAATGGTTTATGGTTATAATCTCCATAAATTATAAATCTTCGACACCTATAAATCTATAATTTTAGATAAATTTTGCAATTTTGGGTTTGGATTTTCACCGAATATACCTACTACCATAAATGTGTAGGTAAGTACTATTTTTGAGAATGAAGATTTATTATGTAATTATAATTTCTAGTTCCTAAAGCGTACCTATATGATATTTATGTTAAAATTTGACTGAGCTTTGAGCACAATTTTCATGAACGTATTGTGCAACGTGATTGGTTATGTAGTTTTGCTGAGTTAGATATCTGATAGATAAGTTTAAATAAAAGGTTATTTTCCAAAGGAAAGTCATGTTTATAAGGTTTAGGTTTGGATTAACGGTCTCGAATACTGCAATAATTACTTCGTGCTTGTTCTTTAGGAGCTTTCTTTGGCTTTATTAGTTAGGTCCGTGGAGATCTAGATATAATATCAGTCGCGGAATGCGGGTCCAGTTAGGGCCGCCCACAGACGATATTTCCCGGTCGTCCTGGCAATAACCTGGATTGCCTCCTCTCAAACCTGCCTTCACTACAACCACTAAATATCAAAATTATTTCTGAGCAATGACCTCTAGAAGTGCTTATCTGCTTATCTATGCCATTCCAAGTAATATAGTTATGTATTTAAAGTACTGTAGTAAAACGTATTTTTTTTATGAAAGCCTTTATTTCCCTACCTACCTACTCTTTAGAATGAAATATGACATAAAAATATAAAGTTAGAGATTACGCGAGGCAGAACGTAACCTACAAATATTATTCTGTGGTTACGTTCTGCCTCGCGCGAGGCAGCTCGCTTGGTGAGGGAGGACCCGCCTAATCACGTAAAAACAGCTGATCGGATGTTTATGAAATTAAAACAAGGAATACTTTTTATCCTGGTTATTGGTCCCCTAAGTATTTTCTCGAATGTCCACGCGGACGAAGTCGCGGGCGGAGGCTAGTATTACCTATATAAATGTTAAAGTTTAGATGTTTGGATGATTGTATGTTTGTTACTCAATCACGCCAAAACGGCTGAACGGATTTGGCTGAAATTTGGGACACAGATACTTTGTCCTACTAATATTATAAATGTGAAAGTTTAGATGTTTGGATGTTTAGATGTTTGGATGTTTGTATGTTTGTTACTCAATCACGCCAAAACGGCTGAACGGATTTGGCTGAAATTTGAGACACATACTTTGTAGCCTGGAGAGGAGCATGGCCTCTTTTTATCCCGGAAAAATATCACGTTCCCGTGGCATGACGTAGTGTAGTTAAAGCTAGTACAACATACATGTACAATATAACTAACAACAGACACTATAACTTTTCACAATCGGTTTCAAACCAATTGAGGTAAAAATTTCATAGGAGAAATTTTACAGTAGGTATTAGATTAAGAATCTGTTTAACAATGGCCTCACCTAATGCGAAAAAAATAATAACCTATTTATTTAATTTTTTCGCAAATGGCAAGCAAAATGACAAATTTTACTCAAATGTTCAAGTAAAATTATTGTAAAGAATTTTTTATTAAAAAAAATATCTACATGTATACCGGCGGCGGCGTAAGGTATGTTAAAATGAGTCTCATCACATTTTCCACATTCCTTAGTAGCACTAGCACAAACCACTACCCAGATAACATTTATAACTGTATAAACGCTGTACTACGAAAATTTTAAAGACTTTAGGCTGTTCCACTTTGCTGTATTTGGGCTGTATATCCGGATATTCAGACGTTGTAACTCAAAAAGAGGCCCCAAATTATACAGCTCTAAGTGTAGATCTAGCTGTCTAACAGCTGTGCAATAGCTGTACAAGCCGAAGCATTTGGCTGACTTAGAGATTAATTATATACCATTATACAGATATTGTTCTCAAATTTTGCGTGTTTTATTCTTTTGTACAGTTTTAGGCTACAAAGCGTCTGAATATAAGAATAATATTTCGAATGAATCTCTGACATAGTTATTTTCTAACATTTTATTTATCGGATATGTCGGACACACGGCGGCGGCCATAATATAATTTGTGAAGTGAACAAATATTTATTTTGCTATTGGTAAGTACCGGTTATTAGTTTTTGGTTGTTATTTTGCTTGCGGCTGCAACTTTTTCGTGAATATGTATACTAATAGTGAGCCAAAATTCATGCGCCCTCGAAATAATAGATATTATCGAAAATATATATGCAATGAAAACCGTTTAACCCAACTTGAGACTAATTTTATGAGGTCCCAGTACTTTTCTATTTAAAATAAATTAATTGTGTATAGTGTTCTGATAAAATGCTCTGTATATTTCACAAAAAAAATCAAATACTAACATTAAAATATCTTATGAAATATGAAACCATGTTTATAGGTTATGATTTAATGGCGTCCCAATTTAAACAGCTCTTGCTCTTTTAGTACTCCATAATGAAGCTTTTTGCGTAACTGAGTCGTAATTTAAGAATATACTACAGCCTATAAAGTAAAAATGTCTGTACATTAGAATTTAATTACTCTAATAGCTTCTTAAAAGGGTAAATTAAGTATGTAAATATTACAGCAATTTAGGGTTCAATTAAAACAAAGAAGAAACCAATTCACTGGAGATCACATCAACCCAGATTAGATCTTCACCGCGATCACTGATCAAACGTTAGAATAGTACCTACTGTTTGTGTGTGATTGGGTTTATTATATAATTATAAAAGATACAACTAAAAATCTCCAAGAGAAATGCTGAAGTAGAGTAGACATATCCCTATTTCCCTTGGTCACGACATCACGCGTGAACGGCTGGACCGATTTGGCTAATTTTGGTCTTGAAATGTTCGTGGAAGTCCAAGGAAGGATATAGGGGTAGGGTAGGGGTAGGGTAGGGTTAGGGTAGGGGTAGGGTAGTGGTAGGGTAGGGTTAGGGTAGGGTTAGGGTAGGGGTAGGGTAGTGGTAGGGTAGGGGTATGGGTAGGGTAGGGGTAGGGGTAGGGTAGGGGTAGGGTAGGGGTTAGGTAGGGGTAGGGTAGGGGTAGGGTAGGGGTAGGGTAGGGGTAGGGTAGGGGTAGGATAGGGGTAGGGTAGGGTAGGGGTAGGGGTAGGGTAGGGGTAGGGTAGGGTAGGGTAGGGTAGGGTAGGGTAGGGTAGGGGTAGGGTAGGGTAGGGTAGGGGTAGGGTAGGGTAGGGGTAGGGTAGGGGAAGGGTAGAGTAGGGTAGGGGTAGGGGAAGGGTAGAGTAGGGTAGGGGTAGGGTAGAGGTAGGGTAGGGGTAGGGTAGGGGTAGCGTAGGGGAAGGGTAGGGTAGGGGTAGCGTAGGGGTAGGGTAGGGGGTAGGGCCACGGGAACGAAGTCGCGCTGGGTCAGCTAGTATACAATAAACAGAAATATTAGATAACCCAACAAACCTAACAAGGGAAAGGGATAATTGTAAGGCGCCAAATCACAAATATAGTTTTAACCGTAGAATATGCATTATAGCGCAGACCACTGCTATTCGGACTATATTTAAAATTGTATTCTTTAGTCATTTCAGGTACTTCATCCAAATAATGACCCACAAGAGTCGACTTCATCTACATCAAAAACTGTTTCCGGTCAGGCTTCTAACAAGGAATGCAGCGATACGGCTATTACGATACCAATACGAATGACGAATACATCGTAATGACCCAATATGATAACGAATTACGATACGAATGCATTACGATTTATTTTTGATAGCATTTTGTTAAATTTATTTGAAGCTCTGTTTGAATTTACTTATATCAATATTAAGACTGAGTAAAACAAAAATGAATGAAACATTTTTGATTTATTTATTTATAATAACGTAATTTTTTTTTAAAAGGCCCATTTTGCATTGTTACTGTTATTGTATGAAGAAATTACTATGGATGGGATACTATGGAGAAATGTTCTTGGATCCTGCCTTCGATCAACAATAGTACTAGATGAAGGCTCACGAACTAAATGAAAACATTATATGGCCAGACCGACATTTTTTTAAACAGAGAAAAAAAGTTACGAATGTTACGATCTTACATTATAAATGACAAGAAGCGTTCTAAGTATGAAATACCTTAGTATTATTGACACTGTCAAAATAATCTACTTATTATACTCTCAAGTGGGCTTATGAGGCTTGGACATATCTGTCACTCCAAGTATGTATCTAGAGCTAGGTGTTATTGTTGATCGAAGGATAAAAAAACCTGCGGTAAAAAATATTGAAATCTATCGATTACAATTTCAATTAAATTCTTTATTGCAGCTTGAGAAATATTCTTGTCTATAGCCTATTTTTTTAATCTTACTGCGAAATAATAAATAGCGATCAGGCGATCTACTTCGTCTTCATCTGATGAACTTTCAGATTCAGGAATTTCGAGTCAATTTTTGTAAGTAGTCACTATTCGTCACTATCCAACCCAATTGTGATTGTACGGGACCCTCTTTGCTTGTTACTGATCCAAAATTCAGCAGTACGTATGGCTATATTATCATTATCCAATAATTTTGGTTGTTTGTACGGAACCCTCCTGATGATGACAATGCTAACTTTTGAATTGGCTGACCTTGTACAATTATACTTTGTTCCGTATAAAGTTCTACTGTTTCACGTTGTGAATATGCTTTTATTAGTTTCATTTTTATTCCTCCGGTCCTTTTTTATTTTTTCCATAGTTTTATATTCACAATGAACAATGAATATAATCACCCTTAACAGTATACAATTAGCCAAAACTGACATTAAGCGATAGGTACATAAGTTTTACTTAGGCATTAAAATAATCGATAAGCTGAATAATTCTCAATTTATGCACTACCAAAATTATAATAATCTGTTGTAACACCGGGGGCTGTACTATAGGGAAAAATTTACGCTAATCGCGTCAGCTTTAGAATAGGGTAAGACTGAACTTTTATGAAGCAGACGGCATTGTATTACACTCTTGTAAAGAGATTTGCTTTCTAAGGGTGTCCTAGATAACCATTGAACAGTTGTTATCAAGCCTATTAACACGACTTTATAATAGAGTACTTCTACACCAATATGCAGATGATAGCAATATTCAATGCTCTTAAACAGAATTAGGCAATACAGAAGTAGAATTCAAGAGCAGTATCCAGTCGATATGCTGCTCTAGTCTTCTAACCTTGCTTGTAGTCGTTTTTTACACTACATACTGTACTTCAGTGTTTTTACGTCCTATTTAAAAGCCATAAGTAATAATTTCGACTATATACAGCCGTAAACCAGCTCTACTGTATAACACTACACAATTAATGCTATAGTACAGCCCTAAGTATATTTTTACGCTTTTATTCATCGTTTATAAAACTTATAGCTGATAATTAACTGGTAAAAAGAAATTTTGTCAGCCTAAATGTTTATTGGGTATCGTAGCAGAAAAATAATCGCTTCCAGTTCATTGATCTTATCGCTTAGAAGCGAACCTCAAATTAACTGGATTGCATCCGATGAAGCCGCGATATGAGCTAAGTAATTCGAATTAACCCCTATAAAACGTTAGAGTGCGGTGCTGTTAACGGAAAAGGGGCCATCGTATTAATGTTAGATAGCAAATTGAATGCGCTTGCGCACCGATTATCGTTGTGATCTCGCAAAATGCCGGGTACAAGTACGGTACTCTGAAGAGTTCGTAATAGCATCCCCGGATTGAAATGACGGCAACTTTATGTTCTAACTGGTTTATTATTTTAATATTATTACTTTTAACTGTAATGTTTTAAGAGAGAAGTTGGTTGGTGAACTGCGCATTATGTACCATTTCAAATAGAGTTTTGATTGATGTAAATAAAAGCATTTGAACATCACTAATTTTATTTATAACAACATAAAAATAGATTTGAAATTATAAACTGAATTGCTATTTCATAATTATTCCATAGTGATTTTAACAACGTTGATAATAATTACTTTAGATAAGGCCCCTTTGCATACGTTTACCTATCTGTAAAATCAAACAAAGTTTTTTGCTTTCGTATTTATTTTGCTATTTATCTAAGTTTTTTGCACTAGGGAAAAGCAAATTTTAAAAGGTAAAGATAAATGTATGTACAGTCACGAGCAATAATATTTAAACAACAAAACAACTAAGGACTATGTCACATTACAATATTGAATGACTTCTGTGGCACAGATAGTTTTGTTTCGGATCGCTTCAATGGGGCAAAGTTGTATGTTGTTAACATTGTTGCTCGTAAATGTACCTAACTACCTAACCTACTAGTATATTAGCCGCTAGTGCCTTCATACGTAGTAATATTATAATATTCTTTGCTTCAGCTCTATGGATACTGCGTTCCTCAACAAAAGACTTTCTTGTATCTATAGTTTCAGAGATGAACGCCTACAAAATCTCTTTAAAATTAATAAAATTAACTTGAGTAGCTTACCCAAAAATATGTTTATAATGTTGTAAAACTTTGTCTCAAACTTTTCAACAAAGTCATTCACCTTCCAATCATAGTTTTGAAAATTACTAACGGAATTTACTAGAATCATATTATAGGAAGTAAGGCAGTGTACAAAAAGTACAAAAACATTATACCTACTGCGGTTACGGGAAGCCGGGAGGCGGTGGGAACGTAGCGTTCACTAAACGTTTGTTCCCTTTTTTGTTGACGCTACACGCTATTGTTGACGGTGCAACTGTGTTGTTAATCGTAGCAACGTGAACTGATTATGAGATGTAATCTAACTGTTACTTTTAATGTACCTAACTAGTAAGTATGTAATATTTAAATGCTAACATGTGCATAGCTTTTGTTTGGCGGTGATTCTAATCAACAACTTATAACATGACCGGATTTGAGTGATAATAATTTATTTTTTTAAGGAGATAGGAGTGTAAGTAATTTCAATCACTTTCTTATTCAATTTGGGCATCTAATTGTACGTTCTTGCCAAAATAACCAAAAAGGAAAATGCAAAAAGATCTTAAAACGTGAAATCAACCGAAATCCTTAAACGTGTGATATCAAGCAATTATTTCCGCTTTATATGTTTTTTAGCACATAACCATACCAGCCGGCCTAGCATGAGCGGCTTATAACGCGCGATATGATATGGTACAGCAAGTTGTCTTGCTTACTCCACTAAGGTGTAAGCAAGACGGCATGCCGTACCATATCATATCGCGCGTTATAAGCCGCTCATGCTAGGCCGGCAGGGGACTAATTGTGTAACCCCAGATATCTCACGATCACTTTCAATATGACTATCTTTGTAGATACATCACGGCTCTAACCTCAGATCATGAGTATTATATGAGCTGAGGCTCTAACAGACAGCCGTCGAAGTAATTTGTATTGGCGCAGTAATGAACATACACAGTATGTGTCAGCGTGATAGCGATTATAATAGATGTTCAAGTTATACAGTTTTAAGAAGCTGGTTAGCCATCACCATCATCACAGGTCAATGAGAGTGGCAAGTCGTGTCAAGTAAAGTGCGTGACACACCGAGAGCAAAGCAAGCAGAGATGAAATTCGTTCTACGTCTTTTGACACTTGGATTCGAACCGACAACTAAAGGGCCCTACAGACGATCAGTCCGCATGCCGTCCTAGATAGGGTCGACCGTCTGACGTTCGAACGAAACCTCCATCGGCCATACACTATTACGATAATGCCTCTCGGCATTAGTCGAAAGCCAGCTTTGAGCCACACACTAGCAGTTGATAGTGGTCAGTTTTAATTTTAGTCGATAGTTTCTGTCCGACCGATAACTGTCAGCATTGGTCCGCGCCACCCAGCGGGCTCACACTATGCCTGTGCATTGGCCGTCAGTCCTAAATCTTAAATGAAACTGTGAGTGTGTGGTCGATTGCGGCCAACAGACAGTCCGTTGCCAACAGGCTTTTTGTAGTTCGATGTAAGAGCGGATTTTCTCTCAGTGTAGCCTGTACTTTATGGACTCGTAAGTCTCAGACCCTTCTACGCATGTCTGCCACCCGTGAGAATCCAATCTCCACCCATCAGGCGTTAGGCTTGCAATCAGCATCCACAATGCAATATTTTCATATCATGGGAAACTACTTGAACTCTATCTTCAGAGTAATAAGACTGAGTTTCATTGCCCTATTTCTAAAATATTTCCTTGTTTAGCTTTATTTTGTTACAATTTAAGATAGACCTACTCTCATATAATATCAACGAGTCTGCCTTGGTGGGGTGTAATGGTTTCCTGCTTGTTATGTTATAACTGGCGTAAAGATGCCTCGCGGTGATAAAGTAGAGAAGTCGTTTTTATGTCCTCGGACGTAAAACTCTGCGTTTCATGTGATTAGTAAAGAAAACCTCTTTTTGCAAATCTTTATAGGTTATCCGTCTAAGATTTCATTGTAATACAACTCGTTTGCAGATTTGAGGTAATTCCAACCGGACCTTTTAAAAGGATAAAATTTTATGAAAAGATCTTTGGGATTGAGTTTGTTTAGAAGGCTCTTTGTTAACACTTGTAATAATTTATCTATTGAAACGCCGCACTATAATTTTTTTATCGTTTTGATTATTATTAGATAACCTAAAAGCTTCGACGTCCTCCGCCACAGATGAGATTACAAAATCTATGACGTAAAGTTCAAATCTTCTTCCCAAAACGGAGAGAGATTCGAACCCACGCCTCGTCCGAAGTCATGCAAATATTCCTAATAGTGTCGTTGTGACGTAACCGGGCTAGCTCGTATACTATCGCGAGTGGGTGTTGCTTGTTTACGTAGACTACCCACTAAAATGTAGCCGCAAAATTAAGATCTGTGGCTAAGTTGCCACGTGTTGCGCCCACATATGTAAATAATGGTTAACGTAGTAATTAACGACGTTATTAGTAGACGAAGTGAAATAATCTTTATAATTTATATCCTTTAAAATAAAGCATAATATCATCCATAAAACAGATGCAGTTTGTTGCAATAGGAAACTGGACAGCATCAACTCAATGGATATTAAATCTACTTCTGCAACTAAAATAATAAGTCATATTATGTTTATCTGCGATCATAACCTATAAAGCTCCTAACAATTAAATATAGTATAGTAAATGATGGCAGCCCTTGCCTAGTAAGATATTACTCATACGGTCATACGCATCAAGCTCCGCGAAACAATACTTTAATTTACAGTTACGTTACAAGGTGGAGGGATTTAAAAAGTAACATTATTTACACAGTCAGCTTCCGAGTGCGCAAGCGTCACGTGCGTCGCCCACGCGCAGGGTTGCCCACCAAAGCACGTGAATAAAGCTCCAAGAAGAACGCACGCGTGACTACTCAATGGGCTCATATCGAAAACAATCACGAGATGTTTGTAAAACTAACGAGAAGCAGTTTCAGAAAACAAAACACGATAACGCACAACGATATGAATAATATTAATACAATCGCACTAGTACCAACAGTAAAAACTGATTACAAAAAAACTAAAACCCGACTACTGAAAAATCATACATTTAAGAGCGTGATTTTTCAGTAGTTGGGTAGTTTTTGAACTTAATTTTTACTGTTATTTTGGGGTCATAATATCGTGGTAAAGTGTTTACAGAGCCGCTTCATATTTTTTTTTTGGTTTTTTATTTTACATGTCAATAATCTATTACTATCGCAATAAACAACGTATGCCCGAAGGCATGATTATTAAATGGGAGTTTTAGCCAGTAACGTCACTCTTACTGGCTAAAACTCCCTTAAAAAGCCTTCACCGCGTGGGGGTAAGTACTTCCAGCTTATGTTATTATTTTTTCTTTAATTTAATTAAAACAATGTAAACTATGTGTGTACCATAAAATAAAATAAAATATGCATTTTGGGCAGGCTTAGAGGTAAAATATGTTTGAATAAGTTTTGTGGCGTGATTTTATAGTCATTATTCTCAATTATCGCATCTATGCCGCGAGTAACAGCTAATAAATTATACATGTTTGAAATGTGCTAATTAGGCCGTTGTATTTGATACCCAAAACGGCATTATTGAAAAAAAATTTTTTTGCTCTAGACTTTATGCTATCTGGAGGGCGCCATATTCAATTTGATGTGACAGCCTATAACCAGTGGACAATTAAGACGTTTCCAACGATACCTTATTCATCGAATTCTGAGAAGTAGTTTAGGAGTAGTTATTGAGGGAACATGAACATACACAGGTACTACATACATACCTATATGCCGGTCAAAATCATAACCACGACCGCCCGCGTAGTTACTTTGTGTCATAACCCTCCGTTTAGCTTCGCCGTAGTCGAGTAATTCTGAAAATTAGTTTAGAAGTGATGAGGGAACAGATGAACATACATACCGCTCAAAATCATAAGCCCTTCATTTGGCTTCGCCGTAGTCGGGTAAAAACAAGAGAAAATCGCTAGTTGCTGACATCAAATTCAATCAGTTGGACAGCCCTAATGATGCGTTGTATTGATTTGATGAAAACTGACAGCTAATGTGCCACTGTCACGTCACGACGACACTTATGCAACTAGTAAAGTGAAAAGCCCGCTTTTCCTCGGTTGCGTAACAGAAAAGTTGAGCAACAGACAGTAAACAGACAACTTTGTACAAACAGGAAGGTCCGAGTTGTCGGAATGTCAATTAAATGAAACCAAATTTGTTTAAAAAAATATATGTAATATGTCACGCACACCGCGAATATAACCATATTGAGGTTCGGAAATATGTATTTAAGATAAAAAGGCGTGGTATATGTTCAAATAGAGGACACAATTTCAGAGGAAATTTTACTATAACTTCTTATTGGATTTATTCGATATGTTTCCAAAAGATTCTTTATCTCAAATAGATGCCTTTGTCCTAATTTTGATTCCACTTGCACTTGTATGACACATTGTTTTTAAAACATATTGCACGAGTCTAAAATCAAATTATATCACATGCGCAATACGGCTTGAAAGTAGAAGACTTTTTATAGGTACATAATATACATAATTCACTGACATGACTTTATATCATAATCGTAGGTACACTCGCGTTGTACTCGTTGGTGTGCATGTCGACAGCACATCAAGTTAAACAGTTGAACTGCGATAACAGCTTTTATTACGTAGGGCACAAAGGCGGTCTCAAGGTCAACATGTAGAGTCTGATGTGCCGCCGTGTGTACATGCCACAGCACTACATGGCACACTATAATTATAACTACAACGTTGTTATAATTATTATCTTAGTAGAATTTGAACCTATTCCTTACACGGTAGTTAAAAATCAGTTGTAGAAATGGCTTCTTACAACTTGATAGTATTTCGACTGTACAAATTGACAACAATGTCGGACATGTCATCTGATGGACAAGTACCGAGACACGAATGTGTAAGTGATACATCAACCGATACAATCTATCGATATGCTTTTTCATAAGCTAAGGTACGTAATATTAGCAATGCCTTTTACATTGTCATGATTCAAATAACTGTTTATGTATGTCCAATTGAAATAAGGCCATTGAACTTCCAGAAAGAAACGAGCGTAATGACAAGTTTAGAAAGAATGCAACGAAATGCTAATGCGATTTTTTTCCCTTAGGCTATTTGATCGCATGACAACTGTGTTTTGTAATTTGACTATATTAGCAAGTAATGGAAAGAAACTTGACGCAAGTAATAGAAACAGCACGTTTCTAATTTGGTATTTTTTTCGAACATTAAAGAATCTGCACTGACGTTCTGCAAGATAAGATTGCGTCAAATTAATCACATCAGTGTGGCACAGTTACATCATAATCAACAAAAATTATAAACTTCTTGTTACATAATAAAGCACGGTCGGGTTCAGTCGATTTTATATTTAAAGGGGACATGACAACATTATAGCACATCTGTTTCACTGCCTGACTGTCTCGGCCCAGACATACAGACACCAAGTCGGACACTCGTTGTTGCATCACCCATTCACTTCAGCTATATCTCGGCACATACATTACACCAATGCCCGTTATTATTTATTATTTAATTATATATCTACTCCATGATACGAAGATTTAACAAATTTTGAAAATGCAGCTTGCAATGTGAAAGTGGTTGCACAAGCCATAATTCACGATATGTATTTGCGTAGATATAATGATACTATGAACATGGTTGTGTGAAAGTAACGCTTAGGTTTCTCACAAGAGATTTGACATATTTACACGGGGAAAAGTGTGTAAATAGGTAATTTTCAGCAACAAATTCTGTATTTTTAAAGGTAATTCGTAAATATTGCAATATAAGTCAAGCTAAATAAACATGATGGTTAATCACAGAATAATATTTCAACATAATTAAAATTGTAACAAGTTGTGGACAAGGAAATTTAGCTAAATTATTGAGGTGTTACGCGTACGTGGTGTAATATTACGATCAGATGCAAGTCATTACACCAAACTGTAAAGTGATACTTGCCAGACTAGTGAATGGCTACGTAATAATGATTTTTTATCAGGTCATCGAAAATTATTTTATAGTCAGCAGGGTTCGAAGAAACAGCGGTCAAGAGTATGGTGCGTCAGCAAATCAGTCGTCAATCGTCAAAACCCAGACTATTATGAACGTGTCGTGTTCATAATATTATATTATATTATTATATTATATTATATAATATTATCATATTATGCACATAATACATTCAGAATAAAAGCTTAATTTATTGTTTTGTCTGTTGCATTATTGAAGTTAAGCATTTTTCTTTATCGGCCTAATTTCATTCAAAGTTTTCCGCTACGCGATTTATAATTAAATTGATAACATTCATTACAAGCTTTTTTGCTGACTGTTCTTAAATATTGTATTGTCGTCTAAAGCAAACCTGTATACAAAATTTCAGCTCCATCGGACACTGGGAAGTGGGTCAAATTTAGCTTGCAAGATTTGTCCCTCACTAACTAACTTAGTAGGTACATGGCAAGTTAATTAAAGCTTGTAAAAAAAGCAAAAAAATTGTTAGTAGGTAAATGCGAAATAAATTAAGGTGACTTATTTTTTGCTGCAATTCGAGCGTACACTGCTTCAGTGTAAAACCAAAGGAAGGAATAAGACACCAAAACGTGGATGCGGTGATTCTTCGAAGGCGGCACCTGACCCTTCCACATACCACGGCTCGAGTCCAACCACAATATTAAAGAGATAAAATAAATCGTTAGATGAATTCGGTGATAAGGGTTCGCCGAAAATAAAACAATACAAGGAACAAGATATTCAATAACAACAAGATTATTTTATGACTACCACTTAATCAAGTTACACTGAATAATATAAACGCACTAACCGCATTTACACGCAAAGTGTTATCCGAAATAACTTTGTGTGGTACCTATACGAAGTACTGCTTTAAGTGTTCGCATCTCAGAAGTAATTATAGATTATAAATGGCCACAATCAATTACAGAACCTCTTGATTGTGAATTGAGCAGAGCTATGGTTACCAATATCAGTATCAACAAACAATTTTATTCTTTAAGCACGCGTGTTTAATAACTATATTGGTATAACAGTAGTGTCTTGAATAAAGTGGGACGGTGTTAAAGATATTAACTGGATATCGACACACTACGGATAAGTTTTTGTTATGATCCAAAACAATACGGCGGTATGTCCGTCCGTATTTTGAAAACTGAATGTGAACCAAACAAGTTTTCAATTGGCAGTGATTAAGAAGCAAAAACAATATAAAATTTAATTTCGTGAAACGGTTCAAGCGATGACTCAGTAGAAAAACCGATGTTAATAATCTTCATTATTTGATACATCCGGCAGATTTGATACCTCTGATAAAAATTATAGTATTTTGGCCTGGCAAATTCCATAAAAACACAACCTTTGGAAATAGTAATTTTAATTGGTCAAGAACAAACTATTCTGTAATATTACTTATATTTTGCTTCTTTTTGATCAATTTAATGCATTCGTTTTGTATTTAGATGCCGCGGGCACAACGTTAAACAAAGTCCACAAAATATGCAAGTGCTTTAAATTTTTAATAGGGTTTAATTTCATTTCAACCGTATCCTATCACCGTTTTTCATGCAAATGGTAGAAGCTTCATCGATCATTAAACGTTGGTGAAAAAAGATAGTGAACCGAATAGCTCTCATTGATCGGAGAGCTTCTGCCGTTAAAGGTAATGGTGCGGAAATTCAACCTGAATAAAGCTATCTTGGTAACAGATATATCGGTCATCGCCGCCGCTCGGAGCCGTATGAATCCGTCATCTGGCCATCTAGGTGCCTCTACCTACCACAATCGCCTAATTGATCTTCGCGTGGTGACGACTTACCCGTTACTCCACTCGGGATGAATCGGTCGCCACAGAGCAGACTTGCAAAAAAATATACCGCAAGCACACAGTTCCTTTTAGCTACGAAATAATAAAAAGTTATTAGAATTTTATCAGTGACTGAAATTATGAACGTCAAAATTCTCGTATTAATAATAGATTCAGAGTATTGAAAAAGTAGAAATATGTATGACTATATATAGCATCGTCTCTATGAAACGTAAGAACGTTAAAAAGCCTAGTTTACATGATTTCTGTGCTGCATTGTCACAGTAGCGTAAGTTGCACATAATTAAAAAAAAAAATTCCTTGCTGTAACTTTCGCATTACATATTGCATAAAGGTAATTGAAACGGTTCTGTAACCTTGGCGTTAAATAATATTGCTGTATGAATGCTTCGATCAACAATAACACCTAGTTCATGGATGCCATTTTATAGTCTGAGATTAGAGTGGTTTGATTCTCCTACCAACGTTATTATTATTTCAGTATATTTTACTTTTACTGAGCACAATAAAAGAAACTGAAATTAATGGTAGGTATTAATTCAACTCTACTGTAATTCTTTTAAACGACCGTAATTAAACAACGCATGATATTCATCAAAGCAGTAACAAAGCAATTAAAGCATCTTGTGGCGTTTGAGTTTGTATACGCATTCACCGAGCAGCGCAGGTACATGCACTTTTTAATAACATCTCTTTAGGAACAGCGCAGATGTTCCCATTCGGGAGATGAACAAAAGGATAACGTGATATAGATGCCTCAACAAAGCGAACAGATGCGCGGGTCGACGTGGCATTTGTCTGTAAATCACATGGGCAAACAGCGCGCACACATCGCGATTCCGGTCCTAGAGATGCGCGAAGCTGTACGTGTGTGCGTGTGTCTACCGGCAAGGCTGCCGGGGAGTAGGGTTGCCAGGTCTTAAAACCGAAAAGCCGAACTGGCCAGCTTGTTTATCCGGACTTTTTGGTATCAAGACCAGACACCTTAACTTTTATTAAGGCATGAAATTCTTCACTTGTACGGCGCGCGAGTACAAAATATGGCGTTTACTCTCGCCGCGTGCGCCGTTACCGGAAAGGTAACGAGTTTGCCAAAGAGGTAAAAACCGGACAGGCCGACCAATTTGGCCGGACAAGCATCCAAAAAGCCTGACCCTGTCCGGCTTTATCCAGACGCCTGGCAACCCTACCCGGGCGCAAAGTGTCTGCCACTACCTGCTTATCGCGCATTCTTGCACTATCCTTACGACTATCGGAAGATTCGCTTTGCGTGTTTCGTAACGGTTTCTGCGTGCTTGTATCCTATTCTGAACTCTGATCCGTCAGCAGTCCTTTTGAATAGGACATTTTATCATAGTGACTAATATTATATCGAAATGTACATTTTAGTAAATTACACACTGTTACAATGCACATTTTCTTAGGTTCGCATTGTAACACCGTCATAACCGTCATAGAGCAAGAACAATATAAGTTGAAGATGCCTGCGGTTAAACCAACAATGAATTACGGTATCTAGACACTGCGGTATATTGTAGACCTCAACTTAACTTTACTTTACAGCAAATATTGTGTAGAGTAGTCAGAACCAAAGACCTCGAGAAAATAGGATAATATCATAAAAACAATCAAGTAACTTTTAAATGAACTGCCGTTACTTCAGATACGTTTGTGTAATAATAACATACGAAAATAACTTTACTAGTCAGAAACTACATTGAGCTCAACGTAAATGGCTGCCTATAAAAATACAATAATTGTTTTGAAGAAAAGTAAGAGATTGTTACTTTTTTAGAGTCTCGAATTAGTATGTTCGAGATTCCACGGAGATGAGAGGTGGCAACGAAAATAAAGAATAAGTAGGTACTTGTAAAAAGTGGTGACACAATTAGTAAAACGCAATATTAGCTACCAAGCCCGTAAAGAGTTTGACCTTGCCATCGTTCACAAGATTTTAAGAATCTGTAGAAATCTAACGTCGCGTCGGATCGGTGGTGTCCTCAATTCGTCTGTGGGTCACTATCTGTCGCATCGGCCTCGAAACCTTAAAAACTCTAAAAGGAAATGCAGATTAAAACGACACCGAAATTGAAATTGCAAAACATATCCGTTTCCTCGGAATTAGTTTTGAAACTCTTTCTAAGCGATAGCTATTGGTAGTTAAATAAACATGTCTAACCTTCACCTTTTTCTACATGAAACATTTTTGAATTTTTTTTTTATTTGAAATAAGATATAATTTCTTGCTTAAGTAATCAGAAATAAAAAGTTTTTAGAAAAAAAAATAATTTTGATGACAAACTTTTTTGCTGACTGTACTTTAATATTGTATTGTCAACTGAAGCAAATCTCTATACGAAATTCAGCTCCATCGGACACTGGGAAGTGGGTCAAATTGAGCTTGCAAGATTTGTCCCCCACTACTTAACTAACATACTAACTAACTAACTAACATGGCAAGTTAATAAAAAGCTTGTAAAAATGTTAGCGTTTTAGAAATTTAGACGGATATGATTTGAATTTAAGTTAATAAAAATATATACTTAATAGTTTATCCTTGCCGTCCTGAAACAAATACATACTTAAGGCGATACTCGGAAAAAATGTGCTGAAGCGAGATAGCAATGAGAAAACGACGCGCGCGGGAGCGAGACCGATTTTGCAGATTAGGCAAAAAAAACAGAAAATCAATTCGTACTAAAAAACTACAGCGATTTAAAAAAATGCTTCTATACGATCCTCAATATTATTGGTGTCCACTAATTAAACCAATTTCCAATAGTGTAAGTAACCCCATTTAAGAATAATTTTCACTTTTCGTATTTTTTAGAGGTCTTTTCGAAAATGAAAAGTGTCGAGGCAAAATCATAAAATCGTGTTTTTGAAACTATACGATTCTAGATAAAGGTATGAAGAAATATATATCTTATTACCAGATTTGTAACAACTGTAACCGTCCTATAGTTTTAAATCAAAAAGTCCATATTTTTCCGAGTAGCGCCTTAAACTATTGTTCGAAGTGATTCATCTAATTCACAATAAAAAAATTAAACATAACCTCAAGGATTATGATGAATAGAAAAACATTTAGATACATATCAGTAAAGTGGTACATAATCTAAAGCGCTTATTACACTCGAAGCTTTGCACCTTAAATCTAGTATTGCATTATGATTCACGTCACAAAATTGTCGAGTCATTCTATCAAATGTCGATTCCCTTGTATTGTTTGCATTGTCTTATCCAGCATGTGATGTCATAGTTCAGTGGAATGCTTGTTCAGACGTATCTCAATCTTTCGAAAGAGTTTTGACGCGAGTTGGGTTGGGTTGGTCTGTACCAGAACCCAGGTATACATAGATTGGTCAAGTCATAAGTTGGGTGAGCAGCTAGGAGTTGAGGTGTTGGTTATGCAAGCAAAAGAGGCGGCGCAGTTGCGGCGCGGGTGCGGGGCGGGCGGGGTCGCAACAGGTGCGCGAGGTCGCGCGCGCGCATGGGAGCGACGACGCGAAGGCCACAGCGCGTGGCGTTCTAATGTCGCAAGTATCGCTCCGTATACCCCCATCAGATCGACAGCTTTTTCAAGGTAACTTCAATAAAGTATGAGTGGATTTTAACGGTCCAAATTAATGTGGAAGATATCATCAGCCACTGGGCTTGGACACAGGCTTTGTAGGGCTACCAACTTTTTTTCTATCAAAGCTGTTAAGCACCTCTAAAAATATAGTAGATGGCAAGAGAAAAAAAAATGTGCTTGAAATATTTATCCATACTAATATTATAAATGTGAAAGTGTGTTTGTTTGTTTGTAATTTCGATTTTAAATAATATAATGTGCATTCAATCATAATACGAAATGTGCTAAATGTGTTTACAATATTGTTTTTGTGAAGCAATTCCTCTGCTTCGTACGTTAGGAAACAAGGAAGAATTGATATGTATTTACAATATCACTTTGATACAACATTATTTAAAAATACATACCTATCAAAAACACATAATCAAGCAAACCATTTTTATCAAACCTAGACTACAGGAAATAGTAAACACTCATACAAAAAAAGTAGAAAACATTTTCTCACCTCTTTGAGACCGTCGAGTCTTCCTAGCGATTTCGACTGACGCAATGGCAAGAATGCTTTGAAAGCGTCCATGCGTGAGGATCGCTCTGGTTCAGCGTTAGTAGCGGCCGTGAGGTCCGCGCAGGAGAGGCGCGCCTTCCGACGCTTGTCAAGTAACTGCTTAGCAGTTCTGGAGCGGCGCTGCACCGGCGCCGCATCTTCCTCGGGCTCGCTGCACACCTCGCGCGACGCGTGCACCGTGTGCCGCCTCCGGGACACCGGCGGCGACGTCAGCCGCGATACCAAGGACTCGAACATCGTCACTACCCGCTGCGGTACTTCGACGACCAGTCCCGCGCGGTGCTCATTCTACACTCACACCAATCCATATCGCGATATCCCTCAACTCATTTCTTGAGCGCCTACAACCAAACATTGCTATTTAAACACCATTCATCAACGCAGCGGGCTGCTCCTCTGGCCGTTTGCTATTTCGACATGCGGTCACAGGCGAACGCAATCTATGTAATTTGGATCGTTGACCTATCCGCTGGTATTGTCACTTCTGATATCTCTAAATGGCTTTGTTTAAAATTCATTCACACAGTGTGCGGACCGTAACGGACGGAAATAGCGAAAACGTTCACATCGACATCATGCGAGGCGAATAGTTCTGGTAGAGTAAAATGTTTGTTCGTATTAAAAGTAAAATCATTACGATGAAAAAACAATAGATGGCGAAAGACCTAGTGTTCTTTTTCACACGTTTCGTGGATCTTAATGTAGGTTCATTAACCTAGTTACCGAGTTAATATTTTAATTAAGAGTTAGGTGTTAATCTCACGGGCGCGGCTGGCACTCGAAAGTGTGCCGCGGGTCGTCATCGAACGTTCAAAACATTGTCGTGGCAGTCTGCCATCAAACGTCGAAATAGAATTGGGCAAGGCCAATAACTGATAGCTAAAATAGACACTAACCCCAAGGAAATTCTTTGCAACTGTTTATCATTATAAAACAATTATCAAACAATTTATTTAATTTTAGTACAAGAAAGCCGAATGGCTATATAGCCATTGGTTGTTGCGAATAAAATATTCAAAAGATAAAAGAGAATGTTTGGTAGGTAGTGATTGGCTTAAAGTTTGACTCGCTTATTAATCGTCTATTGTTTGTAATGGCTATTAATTTGATCTGTGTCAGTTTTAACTGATCAAAATAAATGTCTTAAATCGTTAATAAGAGTTTAGCATACGTTACATGTAATGAATGACGAACTTCCCAATCGCATCCCAACCGTATAAAAGCTAACTACGTGAAATTGGCTATATTTTATCCCGATATTCCCACGGGAACGGGTAGCACGCGGGTGAAACCGCGGGCGGCCGCTAGTTGTGAATAAACACAAAGCAAGCCATTCATAAGGAAGAAGAAGAAAATACGTTACTGTTATTCAGCATTGAACGACCATTTATACTTAAGTATTGCAAAGTAGTAAATTATTATTTTGTCAAATTTTCGTGTTTGTGTTAGAAATACGTGTCGTTACAATTCCTAAATAAGTATATTTATTTGATTCAGCATGACAAGTAGTACTTTATTCTCAAAGAAAAAAAATGAAGCAAACAGTGGTTTACTCTTAATAGTAGTCATAACCGCCAAATGAATGAGCCGTGTCTCAACAACGGCATGGAAAATAAATAAAATTCGTTGTCACTTTCGTCATCTCTCGTTCTACAAACTTTATCACGTCTAACTAGGTTAAAGCCATAACCATTAACGATACACGTTGAGTCTACTTATATGACATTATTCCATGGGCATGGGCCCAGTGAAATAAGAACTTAAGCTGTTATATCAAGTACCTAAGTCGCTAACTAAATAATGGTTCACGTTTTCACTTTTACACCTGTGTCAAGCGTGTATTCTTCTTCCAAAACAATAGTTGTATTTCTTAGCTGTCCGTTAATGAAAGCCAGACTACCTCAATGAATAATTATTTCAACTTTATCGTTTACAACATCAATGCCTTTAATTGCAATCGTTTCATATGAGGTAGTGTTATCATCAAAGATAAATTAGATACGTAGGTACCTACTAAAACTTAGGAACTACCTACATTGGAAATAATGGCGTAGCACAAGTAATCGATGTAATTCTAGTCTGGACAAGAAAATGTTATCTCAGAATCGGGAACAGAAACAGATAAATGTCCCATAATTGCGTGTTAGTTATATGTTAAGATGATTGGCTCCCTTGGTTGGAGCAAGGTGTTGTTTGTGGGCGCGGCGCCCGAGGCCTGCGGACGGTGGCTGTCGTTTGTGGAACATGGAGTAGCTAATAAAACGGTCCGCCTAAGCGCACGCGCAAACTAACGCTACGATTTTTTAGACTAACAAAATTGTTCAATGAATAGTAAAATGTTAGGTGTATAACTTTCTTCTTTTTCCCCATAACGGGGACAAAGCAAGTTTCTGAACAAGTTTCTGACGACTAACAGCGATTTTTAATATCGCACCTGAATCTAAGCAGTTCCTAAACTAGATCACATTCAGATAATGATCTTGTATTCATTTCAAGTCAGACGAAGATTCAAATCCTTTGAATAAAAAATGTTGCCATTGGCATGCCATTTAATTGTCACGCATTCTTTTCTAAACAACCATTAGTCTAAAATCGGCAGTTTGCGTTAGGCCTACGGAGACGGCGACGACGTCGGCAAACCGGTAACAAGCGGACCGGTCCGGCAGCCCCCGCCTGTGTTGCCCCAACCCCGCACTCCTCTTAAATACACACATCCACGTCGACTTATCAAGACTATTGCGGCTTAGCTCCCTGTCACTCTGCTCTCTTATTTCATATTGGAGTTAGCATATCGGATTAATCGTTGAGAGCAAACCCCGGCTAAACTGGATACATAATCTGGGTAGTGGTCTGGCTAACCACAGTTTAGAATTCACTTTTTCTAACAATATATCACAAACATGTACTAGTCTCAATCTCATATACTTTACCAGCTAGATGTATGTTGTTGAGTAAGACTTACTCGATTGCGACATCGGAAATTTCTGGTGGCATAATAACATGGAAAGGACTAATATAGCGTGAAAACAATTGGCGAAAGTCTGGTAGAACATGAATTTAACCAATAGCGGGCGCGGTGACAAAGGCATAGATTAGAAAGTGTGTTGTATATCAGAAAGCCCGTGATACGGAGCGCGCACGCTCTGATTGGCGCCCTATCTACGAATCTGTCGCAGCGCAGGCGCACGAACGCGGCTGCACGCGTGTAATCGTACAATTACGCTACGGCATACCGCATACCCGATATAAATCAGTAATCAAGGACCAATATTATCCTAAAGAACTGAGATGACATTAAATAATTGCATAATACTCTTGGCTATTCGGTTTAGACCTATCGTTAGTATCATTGAAGAAACAGAATATAATAATAACTGTCCTGAGATAGATCTTCTGTTAGATAACGAATCACATAATAATGATCCATTTCCAGCAGTGGGTTACGGGGAAGTTACGAAGATTAGGAGGTCGAGTTGTGACCTTGTAGAGTAAGTGGGTCGGTCGTGAGATGGGCTATCGGGTGGCAGACGTCACGGCCCAGCCACCACGCCGCGCAGCTCCCGACTTATCGGAGTCTCATCTCACCATCTATCCGTAAGCACCCAAACACCCATTACACAAACATAAAATAGTATAGGTAATCTTTTCAACCTCTAATCTAATCCCTTCAAAATTCAATTGCTATGCAGGCAACTACTGCGTGCGTAACCATATAAGTTACATCAATAAATTCAATTACAAAATGGTAACCATAAAATTCTAGTTACCTAATTGGAGAAAGTTGGGTCGTATACATTTTGTATTTAGTATGACAGTAACTTGGAATTATGTATAATTATTTTATTCCATTGACCCTGGAGTGAGTAAATTCAAGAATCTTAGAACAAAAAAGCCGTTTCTTCCTACCGCATACTCTAAGAGCTTGTTAGAAGTAACATACGGCATACCGAATAATTAAAGACAAACTGGCTGCTGTTTTGTCTTTGTCTTAGAATTCTTTGAATACTAGGTACGGGTACGCTGAAGTTAAGCGGGCGCTCTTTGATAAAGTTTCTGAAGCTTCTTTCCAAGACTTGACAGATTTAATCTAGTCAAAAAATACGAGAGATATAAAAACACACGGTGCACGTAACGTTTACTCAAAGATGAACGTGAGTGAAAGCTAAACCGTTCATATCTACACTTTATATTATTTTTTTCTGATATAAGTTTAGACAAGTCCTCATTTTATGAAATAAGATATTTAAGTGAAGTTGGGTGCTTATCTCGTAAAAAAATTAAATATAATTTTATTTTCTTGCTATTTTCAGGCCAGACGATCTTTCTACGTAAGCTTCCATATAGTCCAGTGAATAGAGGGTTTTTATCTTACAAGTGGTCCGGTAGTTCTGAATTTTTGATATGTTGTCTAGGATGGTTAGTGAGTATTTAACATGCAAAATGCACAATTACTCGCCATCCGCTCCCGCGCGCCGCCATATTGAAAAAATCTGCATTTTCTTCAGATTTTCGCTTATATCTTCGTTTAAATGCATTTGAGCCAGAAAAATTGTTCACAATGTTGAAGATAATTAAATTTCCTTTAGTGAACTTTTAAAAAATGATTTTCCAGAAATTTGTCAAACTTTTAAATAAATAGGTGCAAAAAGGGGCCTAGACCAGAGTCGTTGCACTTTGAAACCTTATCTATACAAATAAATAAAATTGGAGAGTCTGTTTGTAATATTAAAATAACCGCTTTTTACTACATGCATATGATTATATATACGTTACATATACCAAATTAACAATTTTTACAATTTTTGTCTGTCTGTCTGTCTGTCTGTTTGTTCCGGCTAATCTCTGAAACGGCTGGACCGATTTTGACGGGACTTTCAATGGCAGGTAGCTCATGTCATAAGGAATAACTTAGGCTACTCTTTATCCCGGAAAAATATCACATTACCGCGGGATAACGTCGTGTAGTCCACGCGAGCGAAGCCGCGGGCGGAAAGCTAGTTTAATATATATACTTGTGAATAATTACAACATTTTATTATATGGCGACGAAGCTGAATTATTGTGCAAAATTAACTAGTTACAGTAGTTCAAAAAGACTTGAAATAAGCTAAAATGTTTCGCTTATATCTTCGTTTAGGTGCATATTTTAGCCAGAAAAGATTCTTCACAATGTTGTAGAGAACATTTTTTTTTATTCCTAATGTTTTAAATTTTGTTTCTGGGACAGATAGTTACGAAGATATGCACTTTTCGGGCACCATAGAACTTTGACAAATTTCCTGAAAATTAGTTTTTTTCAATTTTCGACAACATATCAAAAATTCAGAACTGCCGGTGTTGCCGGACTACTTGTAAGATAACCCCCCCTTAATTAGTCTCTATTTACTGGGCTAATACTACGTTTCAATTAAGCGATGTTTGAAGTACTTTAAATGTCAAAGCAGTTGTATCGGTATTTGCCTTAAAAGTATTTTAAGTTCATCTTCAGATTTGTAAACCTCTTCTGTAGTTTCCGAATATGGAGGGCAATTATTTGTTTAGCGGCAAATGGCAACTTGAAAAGACTTATGAGATTTATGAAGGGCAAGGGCCCGTTATTTGTTAGTCGCACATACATTTAACATTAGGTGCAGCGTGACAGAGTAATTTAAATGTTTGGAACTGTTGTAGTGCGGTATAATCCGGTCACCAGGTGCTTCAAACCACCTAAGAAGCGAGTTATCTTAGGCTGTGTAATGAATGACTGACGTCGTCATAACTCTGCTTGTCGTTGCACCTCCGCTGTCATGTATTTTATTCAAACAAACTCTGAACATGATTCTTTTATTTTGCTGACTGAAGCCTATAGGTATCTGTGTTATCAAAGAGAGAACGATTCTATTAAAAATAATAGTTTCTATTTTAATAATACGGGCTCCGCGCGGTTCTACACGCGTTTTACCCGATCACGTATGAATATTGAGATATACCCTATGTCATTAAGGAAAATGTAGCTTTCCAATGGTGAAAGAATTTTGAAAACCAGTTCAGTAGTTTTTGAGTTTATCCATTCATCATCATCATCGTGTCAGCTGAACGACGCCCACTACTAGGCATAGGCCTAACCCCAAGGATCACTACAACGATCGGACTGCATCATTGTGTTCAGGTCTTCCAAGGTCTCAGCCATAACTACTACATCATCGGCAAACCGTAGGTAAGTGTGTTATTAGGTACTCGACGTTGATGTTGTTGCCGCATCCTTTTTCAGTCCAGAAGCTTAAAAATATCCTCCAAAGCAGGAGTGAACTGAAAGTTCGTACTCACACCTCGCTGTAGTTGGATTCGGAGTCGGTGCGATCACAGAACCAGAGCACTAATCCTATAAGAGCTCTAGTTCTGTAATCGCACCGACATGGTGGCGTTTTGGTATAAGTACCTCAGCACCTCGATGTTCATGTAGTCTATTTGGCCTCTGGAGAGACTGCAGCACGGCCCAGGTCTCAATCGAATCAAAGGCTTTCTCATAGTCCACGAACGCCAAGCAATCAGTTTATCCAACTTTACCATTACCAACTTTCTCCATTACAAACATACAAACAAACCAAAATCAAAACTTTCCTCTTTATAATAATAGTACCTACCTATAGGTAACAAGGATTTATAGGTACTTGTACTTAATAACGTGAAGCCTTCGCCATCAGTAGGTCAAGTCAACGATGTCATATTATGCTTATAAAATTATCATGTTCATGTGAATTCCTTACAAGAGACATAGTAGGTAGGTACTATATATATATATATATATATATATATATATCTGAGATTTTTTTCGTTTACTACATCAACATCAACCTACCTTGTTTGATTTAAGTAATACAAGTAAATAGTTTTAACACACAAACTCTGCAAAGTTAATACATGTAAAACTATTTATTTCTGACAGCACTACGATTGAACGAGTACGCAATACGTGGTATTTCCAGAGGCCGAGTAATCTTGTCTTAATTCCCAAAATAATAAAATTTTATGTCCGCCTTTGGAAAGCAATAAAAATTCTTTCCGTCCGTTGTTAACTACATTCTAATGCAGCCAACGAAGTTGTGTGATGTTAATCCGTTTGAAGTCACTATAAACAATACGCTACGATCCATCTAAAATATATCGTATGGTATGCCTCTTTAAATCTCTGTTTAATGTTCTATTTAACACATCGCACCGTTTCTTAACACACCCAGTAAAAAAAGTGTTATGAAACGTCCTGTGATAAAATTAGGCGAACAATGTTTACTTTTAGATAAGTAGTAGGAGACACGAGAAAGGTAATTTTGCTTACACTAATTATCTTATCTTCGGCGAGCTCTATCCAATGTAGAGCGTCAACGAACCGTATTTTGGAAATGGTGACAAACATTAATACTGTTAGATGCTTAAAAACTTTAATAAAAACTCAGCGGCATCATTGTGACACAAAAAGTAGTCTATGACAATTAGGTAAAATTCCATGCCTTCGGTAGCTCACTAACAAAAAAAGTATTTTGCATAAGCCTCTATCAGAGAGGCAATAAGGATAATTGATGGTTCGCATTACATTTTGTTAGTGTATGTAGGACATCAATTATCGACATGGACGTATTCGAATCGAAGCCATTTTACGTCTGAATCACAATTTTATTTTCGTTTTGAGGGACCATTTATAACCAATTTAAGACTTTTAATTAAGTAATGGTAGCATTTAGCGCCATACACAATTTCCATTTAACTTTATTTAACGGTTCAATTTTATTGAAACAGCTTATCGATTAAGGTAAAAAAAAAGTATGAAATCCTTGGGGATGAAATTCTGTTTGCAATTACCTTATACATTCAGCTGACACGCCCTTTTGTGTATAATTTTATACACATTGAAAACACATGGCCAAAGAACTTCCATTTTCAATTTGTCTTAGAGAAACTCTAGTAGGTCAATGGCGTGAATGAACAAAAACTACTGCCTACTGAATCTTTTGATCATTGGGAACGGGACAAAAACTTTGATGATCTGATTACTTTCAAAACGGTCCGTGAGTCAAAAGATCAGTATGGTGAAGTTAGGGCTATTGTTTTTGTTAAATAGTGAGATTTCAATGCGCCGGGCGTCCTTCACAGAGCGTTAGTTTTGGACATGGCCAGTAGTTTTGGCGTAATACCTCTTTAATGAACAGAGAAAGTTGCAAGTGCAATAATAAGTAACAAACTCCAACGCAATAATAATGTTATGATTGTAAAGATAACAAAGTTAATGTTGCATAATGTAAAACAGTTGATTGATGAAAATTAGTGATAATGACGCTTCATCATAAGATGATGATTTGTTAAAATTGAAAATGATCCGTCAGCATGTTTACAAACAGGTAGCATTAGCATGATGGTAGTATCCACGCGTGAGTAAGCATGCTAGGACATCATACGTCAAGGCATCCTCGCCCACACGTGTAATCGTGAAGCCTTACCTGACTAACCCTATTTGCTAGACAAATAGCACTAGACACGGCCTATATTTACACCCATATAAAATATTATTTGAAAAAATTACGGTAAAGAACTCAGTTTGAAATTTTCTATTTTTGATTTCGAGTTAGTGTACCGAAAGTAGTTCAAGTTTTGATATTTGGTGGTTGGAATTAATCCCTTTTGTAAGATCAACTAGACCCATCTCATTTCATAAGAGAAACAGAAAGTAAATCAGTAACTTATAAGAAGTTATAATCAGATCTTCCGGCATTATATCCGGCGTCGCTTCGGGAGTAGAAAGCTGTTTGTAGGGCCCTGTTCTTCGTCACGGATGTTTAGGCGAGGGCTAGAAATCAGAAGTAACAACTGGTTAGGTTACAAACATATTGTGACTATTAACGCTAACCACCATCCTATCGATAATTTCATCTGTAATAGAGGTCCTCCGAGAAAGGAAGATGTAATTAGAACATGTTGTATGCTCAAAGTGACGCCCCGATGCACTCTGTATTCTATTGCAATGCAACTTACGCAGCGCATATTTCCAATCCTAGAATAGGACAATCGAGCAAATATTTCAGTTTAACAGTTTATGGATGTCTGTTGGTATTTGCCAACTAACCTTTTACCTTTATGTTCGTACCGGTTCCATCGCAAGCTTGAACTTGTGCGATGGGATCGAATATTTCCGTTGGAGCCTTTTTTTTATTTTAACGCTTGGCAAGCTGAAACCTGTCTGATGTGTCTGAATAAATTATCGCAGTGATGACGTTATTGTTCCAGGAATAATTTTATCAGTGTAACGAAATTCCTGAGATTTTTTTGTTAGATTCTTTGTTTTTACAGTTTTAACTGCGGTGTGATGTGCCGTGACGTGACGGACAGGTCAAAGCTTATTATATTTTTAAATTGCTTCTTGATGAATCACTCGCTTCCTTCCTTTGATAGGGATTCGACGGGTTGCCTGGGACCATATCATTGTTCGCCCTATTGTTATTTGACTAATGTTCGTACCTGTTTTTATGAACGAGATCTAAACTTACTAGAAATTACGTTGTTTTAGTATATTTTGTTATTATTAGTGATTTTCGTTACTGTGTGGTTTCCTTAAATTAAAGTACGTTAAGTAATGTAGATTCAACAATTATCAAAAATTTGAATCCTGTAAGTTAATATCATTTCATCTGTTTTGTAATTTCGTGTGACAATACCAGAACATAGTTTTCATTTGCTTAAAGAAAAATGTCTAAATTAATCTCGAGCCTGTGTTCGCATGTGTGAAATAATTGAACTACTAAAAATATACATTGATGTACTTAAGTATAACAGGTAATTTTAAACTGCAAAATCTCGGTAATTGTAGATGAATCAAATGTGATGAGAAGTTAACGGAACATGACAGACGTTAGAATATTGAGGCCATAGAGTCACCACCCGCTGCTAACCACGAAATAATTAAACTCTCACCAATAATTCTATTTACCGTGAATTGTGCGACATCACCACAAATGGTGGACGAGCTTGGTGTACCAGCTTCATCAAGGGCTACTTTCCATGTAGGTGGACGGAGCAGTCACTCACACACGTTCGCGACACCAACTCACAACGAGACTCGCACGCGATCCAAAACAAAAAAATAACACGGTTCCTTCACTGAGTCAGTTTCGAACTGATATCTTGAGTTCTCTACGGAGATCTCACACTTCACAATAAACCAGTCGATATTGGAAAGGATCACTCGAAAGTTGAGCCGTAAGCTATTTTCGAACGCGGAGAAGTTTGTTGACAGATAGCGTGTGCAGTCGAGACGTTCTCGCCGCGCTCGCGCATACACCGGTGTGAAGTCGGCCGCGGGCTCGGCGGCACTCGGACGGCGTCGGCGGTGGTCGGGCCGCGTCGGCTGGAATGCGCGGCACGCGGGCCAGCAGCGGCGGCTTCGGCCGCTTCAGGCAGCCTCCTCCAGGGTCTGCAAAGCCTGCCTCGCTTCGTATCTAACACTAAATATAATTAATTTGCAACAGCGGATCGCCATCCCAGCGCTATTTATAATGTACACTTGCCTAAGATCAGGTTCTGTCCAAAGTCGGCATTAAGTCAACGGGAAAGTACAGTTAGTTGCAGGCGCGGGAATGCGTGAGCGAGGTCACGGAACTAGTTGTAAATGACAAGCCTTCCAGCGAAGAACCCACCTCTACTTAAATTATGAATTCAGTCGAAGCTTAACAGTCACTCAGAAATTTTTAACGGCCGTCCGTATGTGAATACCACAACATATCAACAATCGCGAAGTAAGATTGCGGAGCCCTGTGTTAACGTATGCTGCCTACCTGCTGAACTGAATGCGGATCCACAAGTTTGCGGGTCATTGACGCATCAAACGCCTACGCAAAAATCGCAGTTTCAAAAAATACTCCATACGTCTTTTTATTTCGTTCAGACTTCTGCGTATGACATCCTACGGATTTATAAAGAGGTGAAGAATGAGTATAAGATGTCAAAAGCTTTATTAAGAGCTTTTGAACAAACATTAGCCAAAAAAATGTTTGCGGACTCGTATGTTGGCCGTCCTTCGTTGATGTGTACATATTGTTTAGGTCGCTTTGAACTTGCCCGCTGTGTGCACGTGTGAAGTGTTTATAAACAGAAACTTGCTTTTTTTCTAATAAAAAAAAATAATTAAAAATGTTAAAAAACACACCTGCTAAAATCAAACTAAAAAGTAAAAAACAAGCTTTCATTGCAGTCGGGGAACCTTTTAAATTTAAGTATTCCACAGCATGGTACCCCGATTGCAATGAGAGCCTGTTTTTTACTTTTTTAGTTCGATTTTGGTAGTCGTGTTTTGTAATTTTGAAAGTTTTTTTTTATTTTATGCCTATCAGTGATTATTTATACAAGATATAAAATTTGAAATGTACTCGTCAAGGCCTTTTATTTAATAAGTACCCATATTGCTATAATTAAAGAAAAAAACATATAATTATTTAATGGCGCCACACGTCCGCCATATTGAATATTTAAAATATATACAATACATCATAAATAATATATATCCAGTATTACGTAGGGTGACCTAACGTTTCTAATGATACCTCATCCATTTAAAATACGTCAAGGCATTCAAAAATTATGGTGGAAAAAAGAACACACACAAACATTACACTCCTTGGGCAGTCGTGTAAAAAAACGATCATCTTGTTATTTCAAAATCGGAATGAGTCCTAAGTTTAAGCAGGAGTAAGAAAAACCTTAAACGAGGCTGATAGCTGGTACTTAGCTGGAAACTGATTCAAAAGGTACAATAGATGTAATGTCCCCACTGCTGGGGCAAAGGCCTTTCTTATGGATGAATAAGGAGAATGGGCCATGGCCATGACATGACCCACCACCCACCACCCACATGGGCCCAATGCGAATGGGTGGGTACTAAGTGCCAACGCGACCGGGACCAAAGGAACGGAACAGTAGGTAAGCACGGAAGAGCTCGAAATAATAAATTTTTGGTCACCCGTCCCGTCACCGACTACTCCAAAAGTTGCTTAACAACTACGACCAAACGAACAACAACTCCTCATTGAGATTTGGTAGCTGCAAACTGGTTGATAGTTGATACTACAATTCAAGAGATACAATAGAGCGGATGTTGCGCGGACATAAATCGAACACAATTGAAAAACAGGCACGTTTCCGCCGCTCTGATTAATATGTGTAAGAACGCCAACATTTGGATTTCAAGTTTGTAGCTTCAGTTATCAAGCAGCAACAAATATAAAAAGTAGTACTACGGATCTTTTGTTTACCTATGTTTAGCGATATGCTGCATAGAATTCTGTCGCTTTTTTGAGTAATTTGTAGTACAGAGAGGGCAATGACTGTTTATGCAAGTTTCGGAGAAACAAACTATAGCAGTAATTCATAGCATTACTGTGGCTTTTCACCCCAAAATGGTTTTCCGCTGAATATTAGTACCTATATTATTTTTCAAATATGGAAATTTCTCACAAATAATAATATATTTCAGTGGATAATCAAACAAATCAAAAATATTAAATCTGTATTCCAAAAATAAGTAAGTATAAATAAGGGTACCTAAATACTAATAATAGAATGAACCTGAACTAGGTGTCTACTTCATACCCTGTGTTTTAAGAAATCATTGTCGTAGTAATGAAAACGCAAACTTAACTTTTCGGACAAGCACAAACCTAAAACACCTGCGTTTCTCAGCTTGTATAACAAGCGCTAAGTTTCCGATTTTCCATTGAAATGAGCGTCGTCAATGCAGCTCGCTGCCGATGCCGGCGCGCCACTCACAACATCGCGTCGACCACGATTCTCGTGACGTGACTCATTGGCACAACCTGTTCAGAGACCTTCAAGATAGGCATTCGCTATTCTATGGGAATGGTTTTTTCCTCCTAACAAAACGACAACTTTAAAGAAAACATCTGACAATCGACAAAAGTTAAGTGTAAATATGGCGAATTCTAACATTTACTTTTACCATGAATATTTTATAATATGTGTAGAGTAATACTAATTATGTGTCTAATATAAATAGTAGTAATATTAATTATGTATGAAATATAAGACAACCCGTTTCAAATGCACTGACTCAGTAGCTTGAGTCACACCGACAAAGAAAGCTTCGACGTAGAGCCCGATCTTCGATAGGAGTCGCACGCGCCTGTATACCCGAAGAATCTTATTGTAAGCGCCGCGCAATTTATTATCTTATCTAGTACATACAGACTACTGGTTGTGAGATAAAGCGTGTTCGCCCGAGGAATATTTGATAATCCGCAATAGCTATGCAAAAAGTGAAGTAGACAAAGTTACGTATTTCCGTAATGCCTTTTTGTGGAGTAAGTAGTGTGCAAAAACTGTCACGGTAAATTCGCGTGACGTCGGCAGATGGTAAAATGGTACCTATTGGTGAAAAATCGCGTGTATTGGTAGAAGAAGCGACTCGCGTCTGCAGTGAAATCGCGCATGTAGAAAGCAGAACTGGGAGGGGCGACGGACGGCCGGCCGGTCGTCGCACACGCAGCGCTAATGCACCGGCAGGAATTAATTGTGCTTTGCGCTCAATACCCTAAGTATCTAATCTGTGCCTAAGTGTTCAATTTGGTTAAAGATTTGTTAAGAAGTGTTATCCCCACTCACAGCTTGATAAGAAGCGCAGTTTTCTTGAAGAGTTAGAGATATAGAGATATCAAGAACTACTTAGTCAAGAATTAAAATTTAAAATCTTTAAAACAGTCATTTTTTAAATCTATGTAGCTCTGTTTTAATTAACAAAATCAATTCAAATCGAGTTTTTTATTATACACAAAACGGGGTAACACTTGCCTTTGGAAGCGCTCTACTCCCGGAATCCTCTCCATTACTGAGAAACTGGCTATCTTTATCTCTAACTGCCGGAAGACAACAATGCTGAAAACATCATTGTTATGGCGTCAGACTTAGATAAGATGGTGGTAGCTAGCCAGGCAGAACTTTGAACAAGCCCTACCACAAACCAAAGTGATTCTTATTTTTCATTTGTCATTCATATAGAGATTCATGTAGATTCATATTATAATTAATATAGAGGTAAATCTAATAAGCTTGAGTGAATCTTGGTGAATTTAAGAAAATTGTTTAGAAAGGGAGTAGGTAACGATACTCATGATTCTAAGTTTAATCGAGGACACTGATAATTTGAATTTCGCGAAAGTTAAAGTTAATACTTTACGTTCGAAAATTGTAATTATATCACACTTGCATTTCTTAACTGTTTATTCTGTCAATGTAACATTTAAGTTATCAATGAGACGAATAGCTCGTCTCATTAAAACTAGTCAAGATTTAAAGGCACTTAACCTTTAAAACAGTCATTTAAATCTTCGAGACGAAATTTAACCGGGTGTGGCAGTTACGAAAAGCTTTTGAGTCAAAATGTGCCCGCTGCTTGCGAAATGGTACGTGTCTCATTGTTCGAGATTAACATAATAATATCTTGTGCTAGGCAACTTGTTACGCCGACATATATTTAAATTGCAACTGATAAAAATATCAACCAAGACACCTACTTAAGTAAATATCATCATCAAAATTATTTGTTGGAGGTCGGACAAGTTCGACGATAAGTTAAGGAAATTGTAATGTTATGAGACAAATTTAATGGCTACAGAATAAACGAAATCATAAGATGTTACCGCTAAAATTGTTCCAAAATTTCATTGCAAGGTGAAATTGGTTTAAGATTATTATTAAAAATATTACCTACTTACAATTTTCAAGAAGAGAGACAACGATATATCTATTCAATATCAACATTTTCAATGTCGTGAGAAAAACAGGCGGTGAATAATATAAAAGTAGGTTTAATCCGATATCTGTACTGTAATGTAAGGCATCTTAAAATAGTGACGATGTGCTTCAATATTCTCGGAACGTCCGGAGCGGACGCAGTGAGAGCGATGCCAAAGCGAATGTTATAAAGACACTTAAATGTTCATCGGTCTAAATCAAAACCATGATATTTACGTAACTTTTATAGATTTCCAAGGTTCATTTACACAGTAAATGTTACATAATGGTGAATGTGTATTTTTCTGAGAAATGCTTCCTGTGATAGTTGCTATAATAAATTCACTTTTTATTTCTTTTCTGCGCATTATTTGAATTCTAAGTATGTTTCACCACCTAACCACATGTCGCTATTTGACCGCACATCAAGCAAATTCCTTACACTGAAGCAATAAAATGTTGCGTTATTTACTGCTAGCGTTAACGTGTAAACATTTACAGCATTGACTATGACTACGACTTCAAATGCAAAACAAAACGTGAAAGTTATAAATTTTGTATTAGAAATATAAATGACGCAGAAAATATTCTCACCCTTATACTATCCATATTTACTCAGATATTTACAGAAATTGCGTCATCAATGTGCAAAAGATGTTTAGAATGCCGGCGCAGCTATGTTCTTATCCTAATGTCCCCAATAAGACTAGTTCTCGACGGTAATCAGCGCGATCTAAAAAGGTGTTTATAGTTGGTACAGAAAGTTGAGCCTAGTTTACACGATAGCCAGCCGGCCAATGACCGAGTTAAAGACTTGTTTATATAGATGACTGGTGCCAGAGATATTATTTCACAGGCATTATAACCTCGGATATGTGCTACTTATGTACTCGATGAATAAAGACCTGTTTTCAATAATTATCGCACCCTTGACATTTATGGAAACCATTTCCAAATAGTAGGTATCTGTCAGTGCTCCGCTATCTAAAAGGGTTAGTGGTATTTTACATCCGAATTATCAGGCTGTCAAGTGGTACCACTTTAACGATTAGAATAAATCAACGGGTTCATTCTTTAGTTGCAAGATACGACCAGTCCCAGTGACATTAGGCTAAGTAGTAGGTACGAGTACGCCAGCTAATAAGTACTCTGTGGTTGCACCAAGAACCAGTATATTTCCCACTAAACCTGTAGTTCAGGATAATATTCCTATTATCTGAAGAGACTCATGAAGGTTAAGAAGATCTTAAAAAGTTCCAATCACAGCAAGATCAAGCTTCACAAAAGAATGAAACAAAGATTTAGAGGATTGAGACTGCATACAAAAGAATTAAATATTTATACTTGCCAATCGCCGCGCTGCGTCACAGAATTGTATGATACCCCACTTGTGACACATTAATGCAGACATGAAAACTCAATCAGCATCAAAATCTTGACCATAACAAGAAGCTTGCATAGATAAAGCTATTTTATTAATTCGACATTAGAAGGCCATGTGACTTGTTGCTCAGCTTGTCTTTAGCTAGTTGACGCTTTGCCGCTACTAGCAAGGCCAGTACGGTCACTGGCCTGTCGATCCAGCATGTAAACTAGGCTTTAAATATATTGCATGAAGAATGTCCGAGTCGGCGGCTCCAGTACTAGTATCTCATACTGCGCTGGACAGATCATTTAGCATTCCGACCACGGCACACCGCGCAATATATTCACACTCCCAACCTTAGATTACTATTCCCTTTGAGATTATTTTCCTCCGTCGATATTGCGATATGCTGCTAGAACAAAACGTTGCGACACGTATCTCTATTTTTGTATCGACAAAGACACTGTATTGAGCTTAGCTGAACATTGGTTTAAGTTGTCATTATCCTGAATAGACCGATAGCGCTAAGTTTTGAGGTTTCAAAAATACTAAAGTTGATGGTTTTTCGCATATAGTTTCCGGACCATTTACCCAACCTTATACTTTATTTTGTGTCACTTTGGGTACATGCTTAAGCGTAAATTTAGGTATTTGTCTTTTCGATCAGTATTGGACGTAAAAGAAAATTCAAGATGAAAATTTTATATTCATGATACTATCGAAGTAGGAACTGATGTACACACATAGGCATTTTGTGTCATCTCTGTCCACGAGAATCCTGATATTTAACCAAAAACTAACACTTCACACTACTAGCTCTAAAAGAATATTACAATAGGTTAAATAGGTGTTACGTGTTTATGAGTACTGATAATCTTTTGTTCAAAATATTTTGTGTCAAATTCATCCACGACTTTTATAGTTTTTTTTTTATTACAACACCCTGTAAAAGCCACAATAGAATGTTAGAGTTATTAGAGTTTACGTGTTTTTTATTATGATGGTGTAACAAAACACTATTCATAATTTGTGTCGTTTTTATCCACGAAATCTTATAATTTGGAAAAAACAGACTTCATCGCACGAAGGGCACTGTTTTCTCATACTGACTCTATGTCAGTTTGCACTGGCCGAAGATGGCACAAATTCGGTTTGCACACTCCTCAGGCTATCCTAGACTATTACCATAATTATTTTGAACTTTAAATTTATTTTGCCAGTTTTGACTGTAATAAAAACAATCAACCACAAATCAACGAATTGCTGAAAATGCAAGTGGCAGATGTGACACAAAAAGCAATAATAAGCTTCATAGGTACGACTGTACCCACAGTTAAGAAATTAGCAACTTTAGAATTTTTGAAACTTATGACCTCAAAATAGGCCAGCGCTATTGGTCTAGAAATAGTTTTAGAACTGACGTCCGTCCGCGTCGTTTAACTTTGTGAATATTTAAACTTGTGTCTAATCAGGAGTACAGCTTATGAATCCATACTAATATTATAAATGTGAAAGTGTTTGTTTGTCCTTCTTTTACGTCAAATCGGAGCAACGGATCGACGTGATTTTAGTATAGGGATAGTTTGTAGGCTGGAGAGTAACATAGGCTACTTTTTATGCACGAAAAATATATCACATAACGTATAACTGTCGACGTGCTAACAAAACTGGCATTAATTGGGTTTTTGACTGTTGTTGAAATGTAGATATTTAATTATGACATTCAGAAATATAACATTATTGAATAGCAAATGTGGAATGTCTACAAATGTCTACAAGGTGGACCGACGATCTGGTCAAGGTCGCGGGAAGCCGCTGGATGCGGGCAGCGCAGGACCGATCGTTGTGGAGATCCTTGGGGGAGGCCTATGCCCAGCAGTGGGCGTCGTACGGCTGAAATGATGATGATGATGATGAAATGTGAAAAAAGAAATTCAATCTATATAATAACAAGCGAATTATGAGCTACTTAATTGTGACCTTAGCTATCTCTTTCTAAAACGAAATTTTCTATGGCGAGAGTATGGCGCTCTAGAAATGTGACGTCACATTTCTATAGCGCCCTCCTTGTCTAATTAGAAAGTTTGATGCTCTATATCGCTGAAAATATGAAAGATCTTTGAAAATTAACACCTAAGTTGTGTTGCTTCTAATTCAATAAACATTTTAAGTCAATAAAAAGAAATCAGTCAAATACCCTATTCGATGGCCGCTTCCAAAGTGTATGGTAATCACCACAGAACACGAAACGAATTTTTTACTTTCCATGTTCTGTGATAATCACTAACTGCAGTGTTTAAAACTTTGGTGAATGAAAATCTTTATTAGATGTAGGTGAAACGAAGTTCACCGGGACCGCGAGTAGCATATATTCCCAAAAAAATTAAAACAGTTTGTCTTTTATATTTTTCTAATATTCGCCAAATAGAACTTGTTAATTTGTCTTAATTTTATGTTTGCAACGGCGGGCGGCGATTTGAAAAATTATTGTCTGTGATGACTTGATGAGATGAAACATAAAATTGGTGTTTATTTTCATAATTTCCGGTTGGTTGATCGCTTTTATTCTTTTATCTGTTATGTTTTGCGAAAGTAGGCTGAAATCTCAGACGAACAGACGTGTTTATTTGAATATGAGCTAGATCTAGATTTATCACAAACAAGATGTATCCAACTTCTATTATTATTCGAGAGAAGCTTTTTTAAATCTTTAATTATTCGATTGTATCACTGCAAAACATTGAATAGTATTCGCGCAGTCTTATCCTGTCCTTTAAATAAAACTTGAAAACATTAACAGATCTATAAACAGTACCTTTACGACAATTTTACTGCCATAGTCCATCCAATGGTCCGCAAAGTATCTTGCATTGTAGTAAAAAGTTTAACCATCAAAGCTTTTAAGCAGTCTTGTGGAATTTGGGACAGGCCTTTAAAACGAACTACCTACCCAAGGATTTATTTTTCACCTCTCCAGCACGAAAAGGGCACTTTTGGCGCCTAAAAACTCGCAGCAAAATTGCTGCTAGCGTGAGGCAAAGTGATTTTTTAATTTCTTACACCACCTTTGAAATAATTAAGAGGATGAAGCTATGAAAATTAATATGTGCAAAAAGGATAGATAGATAGAAAAACAACGTTATTTTTAAAAACCGCGAATGTAACTCTGTCACTCATACAAACACCATAAAAAACTAACTAATTTTTTGCTGGCGAAACATGGTAGGTAATGGTATTATGGCTAGGTGTATGTAATCGGTACGTTAAGCGGGTACGGAACCCTGTTTGGGCGAGTTCGACTCGCAATTGGCCGATTTTTTCTACTATGTACTTCATTTTCAATATTTTCCCGTTTGTAGTTCTCTGTTGGAAAATATTTAAATGAATTGAAATAGGAAATAACCGCATTAACTATGATTTATAGTATGTTGACTAGCCAACACTTCGAGCAACGCGGGCCTTCCGGAAGACCCGCGTTGCTCGAAGAGCCAACAATTCAGAATCTTGAACTCACCGTGCTTCGGAACATAATTATGTTTATGTTTATGGTTACTGCAAATTTACAACAAATTTAGCCATTTTAATGTCTCCACCGCTGCGCTGGGGCACTGACTGGCCTTCCTTATGGATGGATAAGAAAGAGGCCTGTGCCATAGTGCAGTAATATATCAAAATGATCTAACTATGTTGATTCCACTAGCCCTTATTCAATCCTATTCAATCCAAACAGGCCCGTTTCTTAACTAAAGGTCACCGTTCTAGATAACGTAACAATTTTTATTTTGTAATCACAGAAAAGGCAAAGTACTATAGTAGTAGTAGTATAATGTAAAAGTACTATAGTAATAGTAGTAGTATAACCTTAAGTGTTTTTTTTGGTTAGGTTAGGTTAGATTAGTAATGTGACCTATAAAAAATTATAATTTCGAGACAGTTTAAATTCAGGCGAGATAATACATAACCCCCATCAAAACATAATGATAGAGCTACTTTACCGCGAAAGTCTCCAAGAAAGTCAAACGAGTAAGCCTTAATAACCCATTATAAAAATTATTTTTATAAAAAAATAAAACCGCCTTCAAAAAAATCACATCAAAACAGTAAGAAATAATTCCTCACCAAATAAATAACGTAAGTACTTTGAAGTCGGGCGTGAAACATGTACGATTTTTTGTTGTTTTTGTTAAAACCCGCCCGACTTCAAAGTACTTACGTTATTTATTTGGTGAGGAATTATTTCTTACTGTTTTGATGTGATTTTTTTGAAGGCGGTTTTATTTTTTTATAAAAATAATTTTTATTTCACTCTTTTTAGTGCATCGTGAAGGCAATTTACTTGTATTCTGGTAAATAGGTATGTGATCAAATTGAAAACCTCCTTTTTTGAAGTCGGTTAAAATACCTTGCGGTATCCCCTTTTTACCAAAACAAGAATCATCTAAATCGGTTTATAAACAAAGGAGTTATGCCTAAAGATACGTATTAAATTCACATAAAGTGGTAACGAAAACAACAGTATTTTTAAGATTTCCTGAAAACTACTGAACCGATTTCAAAATTTCAAAAAATGGGACCAACTTGGAAACCAACCTGATGTAAAAACGTTTCAATTATTTCAATCGGTCCATCCGTCTACGAGTAATCGGTGGACATACACAAAAAAAAATAAAAAAAACATACATACAGACGAATAGAGAACCTCCTCCTTTTTGATTTAGAAGTCGGTTAAAAATCTATGCTATTTACGCCTGTTGTAAAACTAGCTGCAATTAACATGGTGCAGATAAGGCATTTATTATTTAATTAACATATTAAACAGGTTATTTAGATTTTAAGAAAACTACATCCAATATTGTAAAATTGTACGATAGTATAAATTAAGACGACGACTTCAAAAGTACATATCTAATATACAATGATTGCTAAGAGCTAACTGTTATAATTATTGCAACACTTAAATCCATATACAGGGTGTTTTTCTATAAGTGCAATACCTCTTAGGTGGTGATTGTGCTCTTGAATATGAACAACTTTTACTATGGGGCCAACTCTGCAACTCAACAAAAAAAAACCAGCTATTTCATACAATTTGTTAATACCTACCTGGCCAGAATGTATGGAACAGCTGATTTTTTTTGTGAAGTTGAAGAGTTGGCCTCAAGATGATTATTCAAAATTCTTTGAATGTAGTTCGTTTTCTTTTAAAAATTAAAATGAAGTCTCCTTTCAGTAAAATTTTATATCTTCAGTATTTGAGGTACTTTCCCTCCATGTGACATAGTTTTGGGACGCCCTGCATATTAAAGAAATCTAAGATATCATGTACTACTGATGATTTTATTATTTATAGTCACCAATCTCACTAAATAATACAAATACAGTATAAGAGGACAAAATATTGAAAAAACTTAATTTTTTAAGTGGAACGTAAGTAGGTTCATGCGGTTGACTATGAGCAACAGCGTTCGAACTAAACTTAAGTTGTGATGGCGCGGTAGCGTGCAAGCCATTCTAACCTTAGAAGTGGTTAAGCGACGCTGTTGCCCATGGTACATATAGAGGTTTTTGAATTTATTTTAGTAAACTTTAACACCTATAAGTGCTGCCTGTGTATTAAAAGTTAATAAAGATAGTTATGAAATGTTCTCATATCGTAAATTAATAGAAACCAATATATATTTATAAAAAAGAAAACTATGAAATCAAACTAAATAGCAACAACCCTCAAAAACTAAATTCATGATTTTTACACGAAACTGGTCGATATCTGTTATTTTTTAAAAGATAAAATATTTTAATAAATATTTAGCGCGGAAATCTAAGAATTGTTTATTAAAATCTAAATAAGACAAAGACAATATTTATGGTAAGAACTTAGCTCTGTTTATGTTGAAGTGGATGGCTGGCAGTGCAAAGCGACAAGCACTAATACCCGGTATCTGATCGTCTGCGCATGAAACCTGGGACATCGACTTACAGGCCAGGGTTGCTATTCGCTCAATAAAATTATATTTTGGGACACAAAATGATTTGTGGACCACAGCCCCGGTCCACAAAGCCTCCTGAAAATTTAATTTTAAATAAAATTAGGCTTTGTGGACCGTTGGTCCCGGTCCACAAAGCCTCCCGACCCATATTCAAATCATGGTTTAAAATTTATTATCAATCTTTATGGAGATTCTCATCTAGGTACCTACCTACTAATGTTCTTGGATTGGGTGAGATAGTCATAGTCACAACATTATTGCAACATGTAAGGGTATCACGTAAACGTAAGTGGTAAGTAGTTAAAACTTTGTTAGTTTTGCCATTCAAAAATGTTTTGCCTCTAGGTACAATGTTTATGGCTATGAATAATATACTTTTAGATTGTTTCCGTATGTTTCCCTTAGTCAGAAATCTATAAATTGCCAATAACAATTTGCATAAAGACGTACAATGTAGGTACACATGTAAGAATTTCAGCATTGGAACAATTATAGAGAAGAAAGGCTAAGGCGAATTATAGAGAATACATGAATTTTAGAATAGATTAATCACATAGACACAGCCCTCGGGCAGCCCTCTTGGCAGAGACGCATCATCGGACGTACGAGTTTCGATGATAGAATCAAAATCACGAGTGCTTTTCACACGTACTTGTAGCTAGCTACAAAAGAATTTATAATGCTTATCGCTCCAGCATTAGCTATATGTGAATGGCATATTTGTTACATCATGTCGGACTTTCCACCCACACGCAAAAATTTTAACCGTTTGTATGGATCATGTTCATCTAAAAGCGTTTATCTAACACTCGAGATGATTTAAAGCTCTTTTTGCTTTTTATTTCCGTGACTGGCGTTTATATTTTAGACATGCATCAAGGCGTGTATTTTTGAATGTAACGGTTTCGACTCAAACATTTTTTCTCGTTACAATCCAGTTCATAAATATTTCAAAAGAAAAACAGTACAAGGGCGTTGAAATCCGAGTCGGGCACGGCGGTGTTCAGGGAGACAATGCCTGTAATCACCGCGAGAGGCTCCACGTGCTCTCTTCCGGCCCATTAGCATTGAATGGGCGCAGCGCGTGCGCACGTCGCGGATCATTGTCGCGCGGCCACGATTAAACTGCCTCCAGACCTATCTAAATCAATCTCGTGCGACACCATAGCGACATATTATAAAACGAAACGGCCACGCGTTCTAAAGCAAGCATCTATCTAAACTGTTGCATAAGATCCTGACTAAAGGTAGACCTTTAACGCACAACATGACTCCTATAGATGTTGTTGACAGTTATTTAATAATAAGAAATAACAGAAAAGGCTATGAATATAATATGTGACTTACCGGTAACTCGAGGTAGTCGGAGATGGTGTACTTGGCAGCTCCTCTACGGATATCGGCCAGTGCGGTAAAATGCTCGTCTCGACGCGCTTTCCGTCTCAACAAAGCACGTGCAAACGGGTACGCTGACAGGAACTCTCCATAAGCGTCCATCAACTCTCCCATAAACAGCTGCTTCATCAAAATAGCGCTCTCACTGGAGTCGCCCTCCGCCGGCGGAGGAGGCAATTCACGACATTTCAGCGACTCTGGGATACTTTTTGTAGCGAAAGTACTGATCCCGCTAGTCGACTCGCACGACGTGAACGCGCCCGTAGAATCGCTCGAACCACATTTCGAAAATGGAAACGCGGATGAGGCGCCACTTTTTTCGCTACTGGCGGAACTCTGTCGGGTAGTGATCGACTTTTCGTAGTAGTCAGGATATTGCGGCTCAGATTGGCTTTCAGTCGAAGGCGAAGATTCCTCTGCTGCAGCGCTAGCGTACGGTGTATTTTTAATACGATCATATAAGTCTTCAATTGATTCATATGGAGTTATACTGCCACTAGACTCTACTTCATCATCACGTAGTCTTTCATAAATATCTTCATTTTCATTTTTACGTTGAGCTATAGGCGTAATTGCTGAATCAGAACGACATCTTTTTACGCTCCGAACTTGATCGTAACCGAAATCATTTGGATTCAAAAAATCCCATCTGACATTCGCCCAAACATTTTCCGTGACATCAGCTGATATTCTATGGTCAGTGCAACATTGCCCGCCACTTCTGATCGTTACAGTAGTCACATTGTCACTTGTTTCTATAATGGAACTATCTGTTACTGATTCATTGCAATCTATAGGTATGTCGACAATTACCTTTCGGAGTCCAGTACTTATCGAGGAAATACTGGAACCGTTGTCATCGTCTGATTTACGGCTGTCGTTTACTTGTTCATTGAACTCAGAACTAGTTATTTCCGAAGCAGCATCTATATCATGTTGGGTTATCAGCCCTTCCTGAATTAGTTCAGTCAACATGCTTTTTGGTTCATTTTCTAATAGAGATTTTTTTGATGCGATTGACTCAGCGTCATCTTCTTTTTCTTTATTTTCATTAATTAGTAATCCAGAATCAATATATTTTCTCATTCGTTCCGTTAATGCTTCACTCGCTTCAGAAACTGATTGCAAATAGTAGAAGAGTAAATGAAATTCCTCTTTAGTGATGACAGCAGCTCGCAGTAATGGCTTTCCATATAACTCCACCGCCGAAAACAACGTTGCAGCTGCAACAAAAGAGAAAGTCATTGTCACGATTTATTTAACAAAAATTCTAGTCAACGCCCAATTGCAGGAAGCTCCATTAAAGTTAAAGCTTCATTAAATCTATTGCTGTCACTTTTTATTTCTTGACAACGAAAAGTGACAGCAATAGACTTAATGAAGCATTAACTTTAATGGAGCTTCTTGCAAGTGGGTGAATGACATATCGAATAACATTTTATCAGACAAAATACGTCGAAATCGTGATTCGATATTTAAACTGTTATACATTATACGTATATACAGGATGACAGTGAAACTCGACCTATTCCTTGAAAGGGGTTATACTAGAGGTCATTAGCAACAATTTAAGTCCAGTGAACCAGCGGTCAAAACTGGATGGTTACCGAGTTGTGACGGTTCTTTGATTTTTTTGAAATTTTCCGAAATGTTACCAAAAAACATAAATTGTGATAAAACTACTCCACTTTAAACATTAAATTGGTACTTTTCTGAAAGCTGAATAATTCGGGATCATTTTAAATATAATATACATATACTATAATAAGTAGTGGGGCAGTCAATATGACAGTGTTTCAAATGTACTGAAAACAAACATGGTTTAACTACGTTACTGTTGACCTTTCGAGCCAAATTCAATTTACAAATCGTAATGAAATGTCTGACCTACAGCTCTCTTTTGCTGATTTTTTTAAAGACAGTTTGGAAAGTTTATGACTTTTGTACCTTCTTGTAAAGCTTATGAAAGAAGTATGTTATGTTACCAACTTGTACGCTAACTTCCATACAATTCTTTTGCATTAATTTACGGCGAAGTTGGAGAAAAATACATATAACAAAAATTATTTTTACTAAAGACCTTTTATTTCTGAGATTATGTAATTTATGGCCAAGCGCTAGTTTTTAAAATTATCCCGATTTATTCAACTTTCAGAAAAGTACCAATTTAATGTTTAAAGTGGAGTAGTTTGATCACAATTTATGTTTTTTGGTAACATTTCGGAAAATTTCTTAAAAATCAAAGAACCGTCACAACTCGGTAACCATCCAGTTTTGACCCCTGGTTCACTGGACTTAATTTGTTGCTAATGACTTTTAGTATAACCCTTTTCAAGGAATAGGTCGAGTTTCACTGTCATCCTGTATATACATACTAACGCGAACCTCTTATTTATCATATATAGTTTTTAACTTTCAAGCAATTCAAGTATTCAGAGCATCCCATTTGTAACACCAATTCTAAAATCAGTAGGCGTTAGAAAGGTCACATTGCACATCCATTGAATTGTTCGCCTTGCATTTAATTCATCCACGAATGACCCAGACCTTTTTAACTCCTTGAACTAATCATTACTGTGACGTGTTAATCAATAAGTCAAGAGTAGTTTTCTATCGCGAGAGTTTATTTTATTGGTGTCGAGCGTGACGCTTCGTCATTACATTGTTATTCATTGATTTCTGGCTTGATCAAGCTTGTTGTGAAAATTAAATAGTGATTGTAATCTTCGTCTATACAATATATTGTATATTTTTGAGAGATGATATTGATTCATTATTTACCGCTGCGTAATACATCGCATTTATATTTGTTTGTGCCGATAATTTACTACCTTGTTCTTTTTTCAATAAGAGCTGTTCAATATATACATAATCAAATTCAACAAAATGATGTTATTTGAAACCAACTGATAGGATCCACGTGTATTAGCAAAGCAATAGAGGTTCTTAGATTTCAAAAGTAAAGCAACAGTTAGATTAATAATAATCTACCCTGACCGATTTCGGCGTCGGTGACCCAAGCTCATTTTGTGAAGGTTAAATACGGTGGGCCCTTAGATGACTAATATATCCTATTTGTCCGTCTGCAATGAGGACATGTTAGGGTACCGTTTACATAACTATAGATTGTCGAGGAGGGTGCTTTGTTTTTTAATATGTCCCTTTTGCTATCCAGTTCTAGCCTCCTCTGTTCCTCAAATAACTTTATTTGCTGCCGCACGGTGTGCCTCCATTGTGTCCGTTTTTCGGCCAAATTTTCCCAACGAGAGTGGTCTACGTTGCATCTCTTCATATGTCTTTTCAGAACATCTTTGTATCTGAGGAACTGACCGCCAGGTTTTCTTTTTCCATCTTCGAGTTCTGAAAAGAAGATGCGCTTTGCCAGTCTCTCGTCGGGCATCCTCGCCACGTGACCACACCAGCGCAGTTGCCACCGCATTAGATAGGCCTCCATACCATAAACACCAGCGCGACGTAAGACTTCCGTATTTCTAACTTTATCGGACTAGTGGATGTTCATAATTTCCCGAAGGCACTTGAGGTGGAATCTGTCTAATGCGCGTATGTGTCTACGATACAGTGTCCAAGTTTCACTGGAGTAAAAAAAATTCGGCAAGACGCTAAGTATACCTTAATCTTTGTATGCAGCTGTAGGTCGTGTGAGCCAAACACTTTTTCTCGGAGTTTTCCAAATGCTGCTAAAGCAGAGCCGATCCGGCAATTTATTTCCGAGTCCAGGTCACCTTTAGAAGATACGGTGCTACCTAGGTATTTAAATTTTTCAGCCTGCCTGAGGAGAGCCCCGTTGAGTTGTATTTGCAGGGGGTTATGGAGTGAGGTTTCGACAGACTAAGACTGTCGACTGACGAGCAGACTAAGTTTGACAGAACACAACCATAGAACTGTGTTAATTAATTTAAAAAAAAACTAAGGTGTGTTCACAAGAGAATTTTTGTAGTTCATGATTTTATTTGTTATTGATTTGAATGTAAAAAATTGGTTTGTAGTTAATAATTTTATTGCAATGCAACACATATTATAATGTAAGATTTGCATGCTATGATAGTTGGCTGAATGGGAGGAGCTACAAAATATATGACACCTGACCTGTAACATGTAACCCCAATCAAGTGCAAATAAATATATATTCTATTCTATTCTATTCTATATTCTATTCAGACATAACTTCAGTCTTAGTTACATTAATTTTTAGACCAAATCTGCAACATGCCACGTTAAGATTGCTTGTCATGTCATTGTCATTGCTAGCAATGTCATTTCTTGGCAAAACAAAAACATCAAGACAAAAACGAATCAGTAACAATTTGAACAGTAAAAACGGATAATTCTATATCTCCGTCATGTTGCAAACTATAATAATATATTCAGAAAGTTTTGAGAAAAATAGTAGATTGTTAAAGAAGGGTTAAATGGAAGCATTTCCCATACGAAATATTTAGACGGCTATAGCTCGAGTATGGAATTGATTACTCTTATTACCCGGTTCAACACTCTACTTTTCATTTCGAATATAAGAAATTAAATTAAATTAAATACACTCTGCTTTTCATCCCCCTCTATAAGAAAAGCAATAATGACAATTAAAACTAACTAGAACAATAAAAGAAAGGTGGCGGGGGCTTCGCCTTTTCTGTTTTTTTCTATAATACTTATATAAAAGAATTGAAGTTTTGAAATTACAAAAAAAAATTTGATCAAAAAAAATTATAATTTATATGTCCATCAGATGCCTCTTAAGTATCTCCGGGATACCAAAGGGGGGTTGAAAATTTTGCTAGATTTTAGCTACGAACGCACCGTTTTTGAGATATTCTCATTTTTAGGGTTCCGTAGCCGAATGGCAAAAAACGGAACCCTTATAGTTTCGTCAAGTCTGTCTGTCTTTCCGTCTGTCCGTCCATCCGTCCGTATGTCACAGCCACTTTATGTATTATACGTGTGGGGTGTCTATAGATATGTCTATAAAAATAACATACAGGTTTCTCAAACCATTTTTTCTCAAAGTCAATCTTTTGAAAGATAGAGCCTTCCAAAGTAGTAAAATGTGCCCCCCCCCCCCCCTCCCGCCCCTAACTTATGAAATAAAAAAGTGAAAATCTAGAAAAAATATATGCTGTAGATCTTAATAAAAACTCTCAACGAAAATTGGTTTGAACTAGATATATAGTAAGCTTTTTTGAGATTTTTATTGTTTTGTTTTTGATTTGTATAAACTCGTAAAGCGGTTCACAGAGTACATCTAATACCAAGTTTCAGCTGTGTAGTTCTTATAGTTTTGAAAATAGAGTGGCTGTGACATACGGACGGACGGACAGACAGACTGACACATGACATGACGAATCTATAAGGGTTAAGTTTTTTGCCATTGGGCTACGGGTAGCTTGCTACTACAGGTGATCTGTGGGCTACGGAACCCTAAAATAGATGCCAGCTGCCATACAAGAATGGTCATTGTTTTTAAATAGGGGATGGGACTGTTTTTTATTTGTTTATATGTTTTTATTAATATCAGAAACATGACTCAGGTATTTATTTTCAAATTTTTTCCATATCAAACTTCCTTATTAGACAAGGACAGCGCTAGACACGCGCTAAGCACATCTGACGTCAAAAGTCTGATGACGCTATACTCCCGCCATATAAAATTTCGTTTTAGAAAGAGATAGCTAGAGACAAAGTTTTCCACAATTCCGCAGCTCATTACTTGCTTATTAATCAACTTTTTTGTTTTGTTTTTGTTTTTGTATCAAGAGGAGAATGCGATCTTTAGGCATAACAAACGGCATGTTGGACTCTGTCACACCTAGGGCATGTTCCTCGCCGCGCCCAGCCCTCCCACCAAGCCTAATAGGCTTCGCGTCAGTGCTGGGTGGTTCTAACGGCCGGGCAGAAGGAGGAAGCGTCCTTCCCAGCTCCCCACGTGGCTACCCGCTATGTCACGGCTTCCTGATGCATTAAAAGTAGCTTCTGCGAATGATTACCGTACAACGCTCGCTCCTCATTATTGCCAAACCACTTTCTACTAACATCGCTGTTATTGCACGCGGAACACCGAATGCTCGCGTCATCGTAACATACCAACCAGGAAAAGCATTTTGTACACAAAATTAAGATGATGTTGACACGAGCGTGATGTTGCCACAGACTGATGTAATTTTTTTTATACCTATTTATTTATAGGACTCATAACTGTTTACATTTTCACCACACTAAAAAAAACCTTACTAACTAGTTAGTAAGATTGAAATGACCATATCATATTGAATCATATTGAAATGACCATAAGAGAAATAGATTGATTACCTCCAATATTTATGAAAATCTCTTCTTATTTTATAATAATAAGTACTTATTTAAATGTATTTTGATGTTATATTATACTTACTTATCTTTGATTTTGATATAAACCTTTATATTTAAAACTTGTTTTTTTATCATTGCCAATGAGTCACACCAATACATCAAAAAATAACTACAAATATTACTGCATTTAATGCGCGTACTCGTGCAAGTAATAACAGTTTTTGTTTCATCGAAATCTGTCCAGGATTTCCAAAGTTACAGCGTTGCAAAGTTTCACCAGCTTTTGTAAATTTGCTTTCCATGGGCGCTATTGCGATGACGTCATGTCGCAGTGACATCTCCGATTGCGGCCGCTGCGGGTGATTTCCGTCCAACTGTACCTACATAGAGTCCGTCCGTGCGTCCGTGTCTTCGCGCAACTGGTGCGTTTTTGGCGCCAGTTACCGTACATTTATACTCGACCGCGCGCAGCCGCACTCTAAAACTGTCACCTACTGTCCATTTGACGGCTTCGTGTTATTGTTGATCGAAGTTTGACGGTTACTATTTATATTGACAGAATATCGCCCGCCATTACGAAAGTTGATTTAATTTATTAATCACGAAAATACAACTTATGTATTTGAAGGTGTTTTTTCACATGGGCTCAATACAAAATTGATCATTGATCGACTATAAGAAAAATAAATAACTTTATTGCGAAACCGTGAGAGTGCAACTCTAATAGCCAAAGGAGAAATACGGAAGCGCCAACTCTCAATCGCGATGTGACGTTCCGCTGGCTCACCCGAATTTTTTACGGAGGCCGTACTTTAGCGTTCAATATCTGTCATTTTTGAAGATAGGAAAAAAATAAAAACATATTCTTTTTTCTCGAGTAACATATTTTTTTAGATATCCTGATAACAAAAATCATTGGTGTGACTCATTATATTTATCACATGAGTATCTGATAAAGAAGTTTTTGTTTGAGTTATAGTCTCAAAAGATTTTACAACAGATTGTTATTATTAAAATTCATTGTTTAGTGAAGAAGGTTCGATTGATTAAAATAAATTTATGCGTGCTGGCAAAATCTTATCACGACCTTCAAATGCTCATAACTTTCTTTTGACCACCATCTTGTTTGTTAACAGGATGTGGTCTAAGATGTTGCATGCTTGTCCAGGAGATGCCTGTTCACTTTGGCCTTGAAGATAAAATGGTTGTAGTAATATTTTCATATTATAATTGACACTAACCATAGATTCTCTCCCACGCGATGAAAGACTCGAGGTCCTTGCCGTCCCATTGCGGTGGCTGGTATTCCACCACCAGCACTTCGCCTTCTAGTGATGAGGCTGAAGCTCGAGGGTCTACAGGAGCTTTGGACACGCCCAGGAAGAGGAGGGCAGCGGGAGGGGCAGGAGGGGAGGAAAGAGAGGGAAGAGGTAGAGGTCCTGAGAGAGGAACTGCTTGAGGGGCAGATAGTGGTCCCGTGGGCAATCCCGCCACCACCACCCCGGCTTCCTGGAGCGGTTCGCAGACTATTTCGGCCACCGTGCTGTGTCCAACCACCATGACCTGAAAAGAGTAAAAAAATAAACTATTAATTTACTGGCAGTAGCTAAATAACGAAATAAATAATTTAAAGTATGTTTACTAAACACCCGCTACATTTTTAGGGTTCAGTACCCAAAGGGTAAAAACGGGGCCCTATTACTAAGACTCCGCTGTCCGTCTGTCTGTCTGTCACCAAGCTATAGGTATCTCATGAACCGTGATAGCTAGACAGTTGAAATTTTCACAGATATGATGTATTTCTGTTGCCGCTATAACAACAAATACTTAAAACAAAATAAATAATTAAATATTTAAGTCCAACCACCATGACATGAAAAGAGTAAAAAATAAACTATTAATTTACTGGCAGTAGCTAAATAACGAAATAAATAATTTAAAGTATGTTTACTAAACACCCGCTACATTTTTAGGGTTCAGTACCCAAAGGGTAAAAACGGGGCCCTATTACTAAGACTCCGCTGTCCGTCTGTCTGTCTGTCACCAAGCTATAGGTATCTCATGAACCGTGATAGCTAGACAGTTGAAATTTTCACAGATATGATGTATTTCTGTTGCCGCTATAACAACAAATACTTAAAACAAAATAAATAATTAAATATTTAAGGGAGGCTCCCATACAGCAAACGTGTTTTTTTCAGTTTTTTGCTCGATATTAATAACGGCAATATTCAGAGAATATTTAGTTGGAAATTCATAAAAAAAAAACAATAAATATTTAAGGGGGGCTCCCATACAAAAAACGTAATTTTTAGGGTTCCGTACCCAAAAGGGTAAAAACGGGACCCTATCACTAAGGCTTCGCTGTCTATCTGTCTGTCACCAGGCTGTATATTAAGGGTGTCTCAAAAGTACGTATAGGATTTGAATTTCGCGCTATTTCCGAAATATTAAAGATGGCGGGTTGAAATTTGACTTACTTCATCTTGACACATGTAAAATTAATCGTGGAGCGTTTCACAATAAAACAGCGCATAGAAGTTTTACAAATATTTAACGAAAATTCACGATCAATTACAAACACTCGTCGAAAGGTCGAAAAATCTCGTAATTTCAAGAAAAGGTGATTTCAAATGGCCACCGAGATCTTGCCATCTGATGCCAATGGATTCTTTTCTTTGAGGCTACGTCAAATATAAAGTCTACACCAACGATTCACAAAACATAGACAATATAAACAAAATATTCGCCGAGTTATTGGTGAAATAAGTAGCGAAATGTGTGAAATTAGCAGCGAAATGTGTGAAACTGTCATGAAAAACTTGCACACAGCAAAAATGCCCGTGGCGGCCATTTAGCAGATATTCTATTCAGATAAAATTGTACAAGTCTCTTCTTTAAAATAAAAAAAATATATTTAAAAACACCTTTTATTTAAAATCAAGCTTTTATTCAAATGTCCTAAAAATAATAAAATAAACTGTGTATCAAGTCAAATCCAACAAACTTATTACATTAAACAATTTATATGTTTTAAAAGCTTGTCGCTTTAATTTCATATGTCAAATATAAGTTAAAGCATTTGTGTATAATGCAAGCCCAGTAACAATAAAATCTCGCGACAAGCTTTTAATAAAACATATAAATTGTTTAATGTAATAAGTTTGTTGGATTTGACTTGATACACAGTTTATTTTATTATTTTTAGGACATTTGAATAAAAGCTTGATTTTAAATAAAAGGTTTTTTTAAATATAATTTATTTTTGTATTTTTAGTTATTGGACATGTTTCAGTTTTTCAGAAAAAAAATCAGCTGTTCTATACATTTTGATCTATTCGATTTAAAGTTTTCTATGGAACAGCTGATTTTTTTTTTCGCGTTTCCAATGTTGGTACCATAGTAATAACTCTTTGTATGCGTGAGTACATTGACCCCTTAAAATTATGTGCACTATTTAGGAAGGACCTTATATATATTTTACCACCAAATAGAGATTGTAGATTCTTACTATAGACACACACATAAGTATTCATTAAATACAAGGCATATTCACATAGGTATAAGAGAAGGTAGCACTGTATTACGAACAAGAATAGAAAACACAAATTAGACTCAATAAGACAAAAAGTTCCAAATAAAAATGTGTGTGTGCCGTGCCGCAGCAGTACCTACTCAATGGTCGCAGCTCAGCGTCATATTACTTGTCTTGCAACGCAAGCAAACGCTGATTTTCAGTTGTAAATTTTAGTAAGTATTTAAAAAATAAATACTAAAGAACAAGACACATTTAAGTTTCTATCAAAGTTGATAAACATAGTACTTACATAAAGCAAAGAAGGATATTTCTTTTCTTTAGGTAGACTATGGTTGTATTAACTTGGAGCCATCTGTCGTTGACTTTAGTGAACTATTTATGTGCAACTAGCGGCCGCCCGCGGTTTCACCCGCGTGGTTCCCGTTCCCGTGGGAATATCGGGATAAAAAGTACATATAAACCTTCCTCTTGAATCACTCTATCTATTAAAAAAAACGCATCAAAATCCGTTGCGTAGTTTCAAAGATTTAAGCATACAAAGGGACATAGGGACAGAGAAAGCGACTTTGTTTTATACTATGTAGTGATATACTATGTAGTGAAGTGACACCTAGTAGGGTCTGATTAAAGCAACTTCGCGTTTTTTGCTTCTTTTTAAAGTTCGTTCGTTAGTTCTTATAGCCGCTACACACGTCCAGACCAGACCTAACCGCCGATTTGGTGCGGACGAACTTTGCTGTAAGGCAAATATAGGTAATCCGTGCTACACACGTTCGTACCAAATCAAAATCAAATCAAATCAAAAAAGCTACACCAAATCTGGCCTTGGCGAAGGCTTCGTATAACATCACTGGACAAGGCCTTGTATCACATCACTTTTTCTTATCAAATACCCACAGAAATCACCTGGATTTGCCAATGCAACGGGCTTGTAAAGAAAAAGACCTATAAACAAAAAAAAGGTCTTGGATTTGAAAAAAATTTAACGGTAGGTACCTGTCACAAAAGAATGACGAAAAATTCTTCAAAACCATTTCGAGTGGCCTGTAACTGACAGGGAAACTTTTAATTAAATGTAAATTTTTTAAGTAAGTAATTGAGAAAAAGCCTAAGTATAGGGACTTTAAATTAATGTTTTAATAGAAATAATAATAATTTTCAATTATCATGCTCTAAAAGTACGCAAATATAGCCCTACGAAGCGGGACTAAATAACCACTTTAGTTCTTAGGGAGTAAAATGTAATCCTAATTTCTTGTATGCATGAGATGAGATGAATTCCTGATTATAGCGCCTTAAAATCAAATAATACGCGTACATAACTAAGGGTTGTTTTATTTTAACTATATCACAGTCACGATGTTGTAAGCTCCCAGTCGGCTCGAGGTATCGCACGAATCCATCGCTGACGCAGTGTTCCTCCTTCGGGAATCCAAATCTTTCGAGATCCAAGGATTCATAAGTAATTTCCAACAATGATCACGTATTTATATGCACTAATTATACAATAGATATTGTATTAAAACACCCAAACAGCAATCAAGAAAATCAAACAGCAACGTTTCTTGACATGACCAAAGAGTATTCCGACTTGCCACATCCAGATAAAAAAAATATCCAAAATGTGCAAAAATAATAATTTTTCTTTTTATTTTGTAACAAGCAAATTTAAACAAGTTGTTAAATAAATGCGTCCAAAATCCGAGAAAGTGTTTTATTTAAATGAACAGTTCGCGCAGAAATCTAAGATGTGAATTGAATTACGGCGAAAGTTATTTTTTTTTATATATTATATCAAGATAAGCCTAGTCAACGAAGAGATATAGAGGGAAATGTTTGGAACACAATTTTTGACTTTGGAACTTTGTTTGGGCTAAAAGTTTTTTAAAATACTGTATATATTTTACCGGCCAAACCAGATTTCAGGACAAACTAGTTTTTCCTAGGCCAAACTAATTCATCGCGTTGACATTTCAGAGAGCGAGTTTGCCTCGGAAGTCCTGTAGAACACGTGATTGGTTAAAATGGTGGTTATTTTTTTTGTGTCATGTTCTACATCTACAGGTCTTCCGAGGCAAAGTCGCTCTCTGAAATGTCAACGCGATGAACTAGGTTGGCCTAGGAAAAACTAGTTTGTCCTAAAATCGGGTTGAAAAAAAAATGAGACCTTCAAACCTTCATTTCAGCTCAATCGGACATTGGAAAGTGGGTCAAATTTAGCTCGCAAGATTTGACGAACGGACATGCATACATACATACACTGCAAGTTAAATAAAAGCTTGTAATAAAACTAGGAAGAAATTCCAATCCATTCGCGTTTTATTGAGACAAATCATCCTATACCTACTTTTGGGACACCCGTTATATCATGATTCGTGATATCTAGACAGTTGAAATTTTCACTGATGATGTATTTCTGTTGCCGCTATAACAACAGAATAAAATTAATATTTAAGAGGAGCTTCCATACAACAAACTTGTTTTTTTTCCTGTTTTGCTCGACATTAATAATAGCAACAGGTAGACGCTTGAAAAATTCACAGAGTATTAAGTTTTATACTCAGTTTAAAAATAAATAGTTAAATTAAAATAAAATTAATATTTAAGGGGGGCTCCCATACAACAAACGTGATCTGTTTGCCGTGTTTTGCTCGATATTAATAACGGCAAAAGATATACCTACGCTTGAAATATTCACAGAATATTTAATTGTATATTTACTTACTTTAAAAATAAATAATTAAATGAAAATAAAATAAATATTTAAGGGGGGCTCCCATTTAACAAACGTGACTTTTTTGCCATTTTCTAATGTTGTATAGATAATGGTACGGAACCCTTCGTGCGCGAGTCCGACTCGCACGTGGCCGGTATTTTTTTATTCGCTAAGGGCTAGCTACCTAGCTTTCATCACTCATGAATTTAAAGTCCAGCTATAATATAGACTCTTAAAAAGATACATTATTTATATTACCACACTTTTATTAGCTTCACTTGTAACTAAGTCACAATGTAAGAAAATCTTGGAATTCAATTTTAACCTACTTCTAATTGTCGTATTGATTTGAAACTTTGCAAGTCAATATGAATCCGATGACAATACAATAATTTGCTACCATCGAGCTGATCTGATGATGGAGTCAAGAGGTGGGCACTAGAACTCTTCAATGGCTGCTAGGAAACCCCTCGATTTTAGGCTCATTTGTTTTGTTCTGATGAGACCTATTCGCTACACTTTATGGTGAGGGTCTGATGATGGAGCAGGGAGGATGCCAGTGGCACTTCTTAATGACCACTAGGAAACCCCTCGAGTTTAGGCTCCATTGTTTCGTTCTGACGAGACTTATGAGCTGCACTTGGTGGTGAGGGTCTGATGATGGAACAGGGAGGAAGCCAGTGGCACTCCTAAATGACCAATGGGAAACACCTCGAGTTCTGGCTCATTTGTTTCGTTCTGATAAGACCTATTCGCTACACCTGGTGGTGAGGGTCTGATGATGGAGCAGGAAAGAAGCCAGTGACACTTCTTAATGACCAATAGGAAACACCTCGAGTTTGTGCTCATTTCTTTCGTTTTAATAAGACCTATTCGTTACACATGGTGGTGAGGGTCTGATGATGGAGCAGGGAGGAAGTCAGTGGCACTCCTTAATTACCACTAGGAAACCCTTCGAGTTTGGGCTCATTTGTTTCGTTCAGACGAGACCTATTTGCTACACTTGGTGGCGAGGGTCTGATGATGAAGCTGGGAGGAAGCCAGTGGCACTCCTTAATGGCCAATAGGAAACCCTTCCGAGTTCTGGCTCATTTGTTTCGTTCTGATGAGACCTATTCGCTACACTTGGTGGTGAGGGTCGGATGATGGAGCAAGGAGGAGGTCAGTGGCACTCCTTAATGACCACTAGGAAATCCCTCGAGTTTGGGCTCATTTGTTTCGTTCTGATGAGACCTATTCGCTACACTTAATGGTAAGGGTTTGATGATGGAGCAGGGAGGAAGTCAGTGGCACTCCTTAATTACCACTAGGAAACCCCTCGAGTTTGGGCTCATTTGGTTCGTTCTGATGAGACCTATTCGCTTCACTTGATGGTGAGGGTCGCATGATGGAGCAAGAAGGAAGTAAGGGTTCGGCTCGCGCATCTGGTAACTAATAGACTCCACTTGAATTTGTAAAACTAAATACATACAATCACGCCTTTGAGTTATAATGTTTTCTGGGTGGGCAGACACATGAATGGACTGTGATATCGATTACCATCCCCATCCATAGCTTGCCATTTGTTAAACTAAAAAGTAAAAAATAAATATGTAGTTTAAAAAACTATAAAAACACACTTTTATAGGAACAGACTAAAAGTACAAAATAACCGTCTATTCAGTAACTGAAATTAAAAAGCGTGGTGCGCCCTTTGCAAAGCATGCATTCAAGTTCTTAATATTGACAACGCGCACCACGCTTTTTAATTTCAGTTACTGAATAGACGGTTATTTTGTACTTTTAGTCTGTTCCTATAAAAGTGTGTTTTTATAGTTTTTTAAACTACATATTTTATATATTATGTTAAGTTTGGAACTTTAACGTCTTCTCAGATTATATGATTCAGTTATTATTATTTATTATTTATAGGGGGGACGCCAGCGAAGCCGGACGGGTGATCAGTCACCTAGGTCGGGACCATTTCACCCAGTTCCCCTGATTATATGATTCAGTTAGAAGCTTATCAGATAAATCATTACATTATGATTCACTTAATGCAATCATGATTGTCGTGATTGAAAATAGATCTACTATTAAAAGTTATCTAAGGCCGATATCATGTTAGCAGATTTATAAGAAAACGCTTTATCACATACATAGATAATACCACTCTTAGCTACGGCTAGTTACTTTTGAAATCTACTGGTAGTATTACTTACAGTACAATCATACAATCTGTCACTTACAACTTAATTAATTACTTACATAAATTGAAAGCAAGATTCAAATCTAACTTATGTGTATAACTGTAGTGACACGATGGAGCAATCTCGGCGGAGGCGACAGCAATGTTTTCCTTCTAAATTACCGTTAAAAGTCGTTTACATCGCCATTATATCATCTGACGCCACGTAAAATAGGTTATACGAGATGGTGATTATGCTACTTTCAACATAATAGATTTATATTCTTGATAGAATGTCGCCTCGAATGATGTCTGCGTTTCATTTCATGGCTCGCAGCGGATTCACATAATTCGAATGCGGGAATGAAAATTAATGCCATAAAATAGCTATGCCCTTCGAGCATATAACCACATAACCAACGGAACGCATTAATATGTAGATTTAATAAGACGTAAATGCAGAATGCTTGGGGACCTTGACTGCGCGGGTTCACGGTTTTTACCGGGCCCTCGTGACGTCACGCCCGAGTTATGTGCATGCGCAGCGCCCGCTCCCCTCCCCGCGCGCGCCCCAAACGAAGCCTCCAGGATAATGCCTCTGATACATCTTCAACGAGGAAAAAAAATGAAACGAGATCCATCCGACGGGTAGTCAATTTTACACGGCCGACGCGTTTGGGCTTACAGAACCAGAAAGATGGGATTCGGTTATAATTATAACTACGTAGCTTACTGCTTACCATTACTTTTTGTTCGGAAACTTGAAATTGTTCATTTTTAATACTTTTATTGTAGGGCCACCTTATTATTTTTTTCTGACGAAATCTGTAGTAAGGATTTGATTATGATATAGGGTTGTAGGTTGTTGGTTTTATAGTATACAAACAAACTCTATCAGGAAAGTATAAGACAAAACAGTTATCAAAACAGAAATCACGACTTTTTTGGTATTTCTAAGTTAATCGATAACTTGTATTTCCTCAGATCATATAATACTATACTAGGTGTATTTCTATACAAATATCGATCATATCATTAAAATATAGGAAAATATAATAGAAAAATTAACACACAGCGTCATGATAGATTTTCGATCGGGAAGGCTTAAATCCATCGGAAAATCTACTATGTTGCTGTTGGTTGCTTTGTGGTTTTATCTATACAAATAAATAAAATTGGAGTGTCTGTTTGTAATATTAAAATAACCGCTTTTTACTACATGCATAATTATGATTAGGTATATATACGGTACATATACCAAAATAACATTTTCACTTCTCATGCTCGTAAAGTTCGTGTTTATGTTGGGTATAGGCTGCATAAAATCGCTTTTTATGCTCTAGTGCATAAAGTAAAATCTTCGTCTAAGTCTCAGTCTCTCAGACAAAGGTCGTCAGGTAAACAGTCACACACACAATAAAACTTCGTTTAATAAACTTGTAATTTCATTGTTTCTTTAGTTTTGTACACAATCCATGTTAAACTATACTTACTAAATTAATAAAACTAGGCAAAATTAATGAGTTTTGTAAGAAATAAGTATTTCAAGAGCATTATGGACTACGATCTATGCTGAAGTCACTGTGCTGCCACTGCTACGTATAAAAAAAAAGGAAGTCTTCCCGCCAATATGGCGACGTCTTTATTTTTTCTTTTTTGTAATATTGTTATTTATTTTCCTCACACTCGAAGTGAAAAGCAGAGTGTAAAACTCGTAGATAAAACCCATTTTACCCTCGAATTGACTATTATCCACCCTCGCCTACGGCTCGGATGGATATATACGTCTCGGGTAAAATGGTACGTTTTATGCACTTGTTGTACAATCTATTATTTTTACAATTTTTGTGTGTCTGTCTGTCTATTTGTCTGTCTGTCTGTTTGTTCCGGCTAATCTCTGAAACGGCTGGACCGATTTTGACGGGACTTTCACTGGCAGGTAGCTGATATAATAAGGAGTAACTCAGGCTACTTTTTATCCCGATATTCCCACGGGAACGAGAACCACGCGGGTGAAACCGCGGGCGGCCGCTAGTTCTTTTATAATTTTTCCTCTATTAATGCTTGACATTATTTTAAAATCTTAATCATTAAAATTGTTTAAAATTAACACATACTTATTCCACCCTTTGAATACCTATGTAGAGTCACAGTAGGTATTAGGTAAAGGAGTAAGTACTATAAAACAAAAAAACTATTTCATTGAAAATATTGAAAAAGTATCGCTCTAACCGGGTGCTCCTATGAAGCATCCGCCCGGACAATGAAAGGTCGTGGGTTCGAGTCCCATCGGAGCTAGTTGTGTAGACAGGTCGATATTTTTTAATAAGTTCTTCATGTTCAATAATTAAAATTTGCAAATAAAAAGAAGTGAAAAATAATGATATGTCATTGAAGTAAAGTCAAGAGAAATCGGTAGTCTAATATAAATAGGAAACGTTCATAAAGCGCGCGTAACCAGTTTTTGTTAATACTATTCGAGAATCAAATTGAAAACCTCAATCTTGACTGACGCATCATTTTGATATCCCTGACAGGTTGTAGCCAGTACCGAGGTAGGTACCCGGTAAGTTGGATAAAAAACTTTTTGAGGATCTCTGGTAAGTAATATAAAAGACAGTCAAGAGTGAGTGTCTCTGGAAAAAAAGGTTCAATAAGTAGGGCAGGCGTACCGGTTTTGGCCACTGTACCGGTTTTGGCCACTTTTTGCTCTAAATGTTTTCTAAACAACTTTTAGCCATTTTTGATGAAGGCAATTAAAATAAGGTATTTTAAGGTAATAATTACAATCGTTAGAATTCCTTATGTCATAAGATTGTTTTTCAATAAATTCCATTTTCTGTTTGAAAAAATGTTTTGTATGAAAATTTTAGGAAATTTGTTTTGGATGAAATACTTTATAAACCTTTGTTTTTTACAATTCAATAGTTGTTTTGCAATTGACTGATTTCTAGCGCATTAGAATAAGTATATTGATATTACCTGGGTTTGGTTTTGATTTTTCGCAATACTTACAAAAGTTTAACTATCAATAAGTGGCCAAAACCGGTACATTTGGCACCTCTCACACATTGTGTGTAATATAAAAAAACTATTTTACTTTTATAAATTTGAAAAATGTACCTTTAAAGGTTGATAAATTATCGATAATTTAAGATATAATTTGTGTCTTAAATACCTAAGACCATTTAGTACTTAGTGCTTAAAAGTCAAAAAATCCTTAAAGTGGCCACAAAGGGTACCTCTGCGCTACCTTAAATAATAAAAATCTTATGTCTTTATAACTACGCTGCGGAAAGTTTAAGTTTTCTCTTTATCTACATTAGAGGGTTATAAGAAAAAGACAAACTGGGACTCATCAGTTATCCATACAAGACACCGCCCGCGACTTGCTCTAGCCCCCTGATTCACAAACCGGCGGGAACGCTCCCGACAGTTGAATGTAATTTGTTATTTTTTATGAAAAAACTTCGTACTTGTAAAATACTTAAACTCCCCCGTAATGGCGATAATTGTTTTGCATATTTCTCTTAGCAACAACTCCTCATTTGGTATAGGGATCACTCAAAGTAAGGTTTGTTAGCTGTATTGCATTTCTGGGTAGGTAACCGATCTTTCAGGATACCAACTGAAGTTCCAATTTTATGACTTTCATTTCGCTTTTCTAAGACTTTTTCTAATACATTTCCGCTTCCTCCGCACCCCCGCACTACAGTCCTACAATTATTTCACTAAACTTTAATCTAGTACTTAAGGCGCCGATTCCCGAAAATAGGGTAAGTTCCTATTTTAAATCTCGCAAACCACAAGTAGGTACTTAAAATTTGGAAAAAATATACTTATGTTATTTTAGAGTTATTTATCTAGTGCTTCCGGCCGCTTTTTTTCGATTGGTGATATTTTACTGTGTCAAATAAAATCCCAAACATCCGTCTAATCGTAATCCAAATATCCCATTACGTGCAGTATACAGTTTTAGTTAATGAAAATTATACGAAAATAATTGTCTTTGAATAGCCGAGGGATTCCGGCCGTAATAAGTTTCATTTTTTTATTATTAAATTTTTAAAGTGATTTTCGATTCGCGGGGCGCTCGCGAGTTCACAGTTCACTGCCGATGCCGGCTGCCGCGCCGCTGCGTCGTCGTCCGCGTGAAGTGTATCGCGCGCGGCCGAGCAAGCGTTAGCGTGCCTATTTCTGTCGGAAATCATCGCCTTAATATAATTATCCCAGATGTTACGAGAAAATAAAATGATCCAATAAGGTACCTACTTATTAGAAAAAAATTGACCCGTCTCACAAGTTCACAACTAACTCCGATGGGACTCGAACCCACGACTTTTCGCAGGAAAGCATTCAAATATATAGTGCGCATTAAAGCGCCACCTATCACTTCTTAAAAGACCTATCATCATAATACAAGTGGCTCCACCTAGCGCTGTTCACGCACAACTCTGAACATCGGTGCGAAAGAAAGTCGGCAAGCTGGTGTCATATATAGCATCTACACACGTTCCGATCCGACGGCCGATTTCGTCTACTCCAGACCAAATCGGTCGGACGACTACGCTATATACGTTCCGATTTGGTCTGTGCAGGCAGACCAAATCGGTCGGACGACTGCGCTACACACGTTCCGATTTGGTCGGGGATCAGACCAAATCGGCGGTCGGATCGGAACGTGTGTAGAGACTAATAGCTGCTACACACTTTCCGATCCGAACGCCGCGGCGCCGGTGCCGATTTGGTCTGCTCCAGTCCAGACCAAATCAAGACATCTTCGAAAACTTTCCACACGGATTTGAAAAGTGTAAGTAGTTTCCGACAATTCGTGAATAGCCCTGCTGGACGTGTGTAGCGTAGTCTTCCGAGCATATTTTTATTGTTTGAAGCGGTCTGGCCGGATTGGGTTCGCACGAACTTCTCTCTGTATTTATAAATAGTACTTATTCATATTTTATATACTATATTTATATTACTTATATATTTTTTATTATATATTTAGTTTATCGACAAAATGCAAGTTATTAAAAAAAACGAGAAACCTAATAGATAAAGTAATCTTTGCATAAATGGCCATATTTAAACCTTTCGTTCGTTCAGTCCTACGTAAAAGTCATGAACGAGCATTAAATTAAATCCTCTGAAAATCCCTTAAACGTAATTCTATCAGCCTTAAATATTTCCGCTTTTATATATTTTCTCTCTAAATCTAGGGAAAACCTCCAAAATTGTCAACACTGCCTAGTTGGTCCGGTCGGGAGCCTACACACGTTCTGATTTGGTAGGAAGTGAAATTCGTGCGAACCAAATCCGCCCAGACCGCGTCAAACATGTAATGATAATTATGGTCGGACGACTACGCTACACACACACAGGAGGCTTACCACAAGCTCTAAATAGCAGTTATTTTTAGGTTGAGAGATTGGGACGCCGCCATACGGTGTGTAAAGCGGCGTCTCACTCTCTCAACTTAAAAATAACTGCTATTAGAGCTTGTGGTAGGGCTTCAGCCCCCTGATTCACAAACCGTCGGAAACGCTCCCGACAGCGGAATGTATGCCCTGTCTCTGTCACTCGCTATAGAATATATAAAGACAAAGCACAGAAGTCGAATCCGAATCCGTTTCCGACGGTTTGTGAATCAGGTGGCAGATTTGGTTTGGAGCAGACCAAATCGGCGGTCGGATCGGAACGTGTGTAGCGGCTATAAAAGTGTACAGTTATAGCGCTAGATGGCGCTAAGAAAGATATTAATTTTTTACCATTTTTAATTTTGTATGTTTTATATGTTGGTATTCTAAGCCGACAATAACGCTCTCTCCAATTCCTATTAGACTGTGAAACCAGTTTCGTTAGTTAATCGAGTTTTTTGACTGGGCAAAATTTTACTGGGCAAAGTAGGTAGATCACATGATTGTATATCGATTATACCTACTTACATAAAGCTTATATCTAAGTACCTACCTACCTACAACATGACTAACCACCGTTTGACGGCACCTAATCTTAAAACAAACATCATTCAAAAATCAAAACATAGCTCTTAGTCATTTTACTATTGCCACAGTTAGTTTGCTACAGGTACCTACTTAATAATGAACGTGTTATTCCGAAAGTGGATGACCTCTAATTGATGATATATACTTAGATCTTAATTTGCATGAAACTTGTCTAGAGGCATTAGCAGAGCTGATATGCAGTAAAACGAGATTATCACTTAAGTTATTAAAGAGTTACACAGTAGTAGAGTGGTTGAAGTGACAAGGTCATAGATAAGGTGCAACTATTGTGCTTCAGGTACTGATCACACAACATAATTTATCTTTAAAAGACCTGTTGTAGATGATTGTGAAATGCATAAAATAAATAAGTAAGTAACGAAACCAAAACATAAGTTACATAAGCTTATAAAAACAATTAAGTAAGTATTGTATATACTTACATAATATGCAATAAATATGCAAAAAACACGTAAAAATTAAAAATAAATTTAATCATTTAATTCGAAATAGGAAGAAAATGCGCGACTTTTTCTAACTTATCTTGGAACTTTGGTAAATGTCGTAGATCCGATTTCAGTCATCCGATTTCTATCCGTCATCCGTGAAACTCCATTCCGGACAGGAAGAACGGTACGAGCAGGGCCCTGTTTGATTTGATTAAATTTACATATTTGTAAATTGTAATATTGTAATTGTATTTACAGGGCCCTGTTTAACAAAACTTACAAGTCCACAATTATGTAAAAACTGTAGACTTGTAATACAAGTGCTGTTCTACAAATATGTAAGAATTTTACAACTAAAAATCTTACATATTTGTAAAGTCTAATGATGTTTAACCAACGCTTACAATTCTAAAAATCGCCTGTAGATTACAACTATAAAGTTGTAACTACTTACATATTTTTAATTGTAAATTAAAAGTCGTAAATGTTTGAAGAAGGTAGATTTAAGACAGAATTTTAATCATCATCAGCCATTGATGATGATTGAATGACGTAGTACTTTTGCCAAGCAAAACTTGGCGCCTGAATTGCTTGGTTTTAGAGCAGAGACCGGTCCGTCATTTGACTGATTTGAATCGGATTCGGAAAGCAATATCAGAATCACAGAACACGGAAATATTTTTTTCTCTTTCCATGTTCTGTGATCAGAAGTCTGTCAGAGTTTTTTAGATCAGTCTTTTGACTGATTCAGATCGAATTCGGATCAGACGTAATGCGAAACCGCTCTCAAAGTTTTTAAACTAACTTTTCGTCATGTTTGCCTAAGGCTATTATAATAAGGTAACAATAACAATGTCATACGAATATATTTTCAATAAACGCCACTTTCAATATAAAAAAATTATGTACTTACGTTAATTTTAAAAAGGTTGTGGATAACTTTATTATACTTAAACATTTTTTTTTTAATTAAATTGTTGTTTTGTAATTGATATAGTTTGTAGCACATTAGAGTAGGGCAGCGGTACCTTCTGTGGCCACTTTAAATAATTTTTGACTTTTAAGCACTAAGTACTAAATGGTCTTAGGTATTTAAGACACAAATTATATCTTAAATAATAGATATTTTATCTACCTTTAAAGGTATATTTTTCAAATTTATAAAAGTAAAATAGTTTTTTTTATATTACACACAATGTGTGAGAGGTGCCAAATGTACCGGTTTTGGCCACTTACTGATAGTTAAACTTTTGTAAGTATTGCGAAAAATCAAAACCAAACCCAGGTAATATCAATATATTCTAATGCGCTAGAAATCAGTCAATTGCAAAACAACAATTGAATTGTAAAAAACAAAGGTTTATAAAGTATTTCATCCAAAACAAATTTCCTAAAATTTTCATACAAAACATTTTTTCAAACAGAAAATGGAATTTATTGAAAAAAAATCTTATGACATAAGGAATTCTAACGGTTGTTACTATTACCTTAAAATACCTTATTTTAATTGCCTTTATCTAAAATGGCTAAAAGCTGTTTAGAAAACTTTTAGAGCAAAAAGTGGCCAAAACCGGTACGCTTGCCCTATATTGATTTAACTTGGGTTTGGTTTTCATTTTTCGCTATTATAGTAAGTACTTACAAAAGTTTGACTATCAATAAGTGGCCAAAACCGGGGCATTTGTGCACCTTACACATCTCACACATTTTGTGTTACATAAAAAAATGATTTTACCATTTTTTTAATTTAAAGGTAAATTCTCTATAACTTAAAATATAATTTGTGTTTTAAATACTAGACCATTTAGTACTTGGTGCTTAAAAGTAAAAATTCTTTAAAGGACCTCTGCCCTACTAAAAATATGCTCTGGCTGGAGTAGGTAAGAGTAAGGAAGTTACCGAGTCTAAGCGTTAAGGAGTTTTACCTTCCGTCATCAGCTAACCTAAATAACATGAAATATAACAACTACAAATCAGTATGTATTAACGATATTTAAAAAAAATCCTCCAAATCCTAACCATTGAAGAGTTGTACCTTCCATCAGCAGCTCATCATCATGAGATTACCAGATGCAAATCATGTAATCATCAGATTACCAGATCCAAATTACTTGAAAAACTCCTACTCCTACTCCTAAACTAATTAACTTATTTTTAAACACAATATTTAATTTTAATCACATTTTTGTTTTGCAAGTCTTGCAACATTGTTAAAAGTTAGAACTCTATCTAATTACCTAGGTACACCCTCATACGAATCTATATAAAATAAAAATGAATTGCATAATTTTAGAACGACTGCACCTAATTTGATAATATTTTTTTGTTGTCTTTGGTAATAATCACTACCTACAAGGTTTGTTTAATATAATAAAATTTATAGATGGCGCCGTACGAAGCCGGGGCAGCTAGTTAGAAATAAATAAAAATTTATTTTAACGGCTTTCATAGTCCGATTTAACCCTACACATAAGAAATGTGAAGATAATTATGGAATATTTTCTTCAAATTTGAACTTTTTAATTTAAAAGTTACCTTCTAAATATAGCAGTACAGAAAGATTTGGGATTCACTTTTACCTGCTAAAGATATTACCTACTTTAATTACTATGATAGCTCGTAGAGTTATTTTCTTCGATACTTGTTAGAAATACAAAAAAGCGGAGTATCGCTGGAGAAACTGGTATTGCCTATTACGTGTGCAAGCGCAGCCAGGTTCAATGAAGTATCTAGAAGTTTCTTTCGCTTGTAGGTATATATACCATCTGGTATGAACGAGAAAATAACGGAAAAGTTAACGAGGAAAGCCTTAGAAACGTAATTTTACTTAGGTACAATATTTTATACATTTTCTTTTCTGTTTTCTTTTTATTTGTGTGCGTAGGTACATGTGCAAATACCGTTATCGAGACATTTTCTGCATTTTCCGTAGAATTTTCCACACAAAAATTTTCTTTACGTAGGTACTTACTTTGACACAGAAATAAGTTGTCTGTAAGTTCCAACAACAATTGTTTTGGTCTCTATATCTTGCGCAATGCATGCATTTTAACCGACTTAAAAAAAGAGGAGGTTCCCAAGTCGTCTAAATGTTTTTTTATATATGTTCCACAATAACTCCGCCAACTATGAACCGAGTCTGATATTTTTTTTATTTAATTAAATAAAATAGACCAAAGTTACAGTTTGGTCCCACATGAAACAGTAGTCAGTTCAGAAGTTTCTTCATAATCCTGAAAAAACACATTGGTTGTCGTCTGGTAGTTCTTGCTTTACGCTTCAATATCTTCGCAAACTGATAACCAATTTCGATGATTCTTTTTTTATTCGCAAGAGTATACTCCTGAGGATATTCCATGTAACCAAGTCAGGATCTGATGGTAGAATCCAGGGAAAATTGAGAAAAACTCGCAAATTTTGTAGGTACTTTACGTGTGTTATTTATTTTCTAAAGTTTTTCAAGTAATTGCGAATTTGGATCTGGTAATCTGATGATTACATGATTTGCATCTGGTAATCTCATGATGATGAGCTGCTGATGGAAGGTAGAACTCTTCAATGGTTAGGAGTTGGAGGTTTTTTTTAAAATATCGTTAATACATACTGATTTGTAGTTGTTATATTTCATGTTATTTAGGTTAGCTGATGACGGAAGGTAAAACTCCTTAACGCTTAGACTCGGTAACTTCCTTACTCTTACCTACTCCAGAGCATGTTTTTAGTAGGGCAGAGGTTTTTTAAAGAATTTTTACTTTTAAGCACCAAGTACTAAATGGTCTAGTATTTAAAACACAAATTATATTTTAAGTTATAGAGAATTTACCTTTAAATTAAAAAAATGCTAAAAACATTTTTTTATGTAACACAAAATGTGTGAGATGTTTTACCGCCTCTGTGGTCTAGTGGTTCATACCACCGATTTCAGACCAAGAGGTCCCGGGTTCGATTCCCAGTGGGGGTACATATTGTATTCGGTTTGGTTGGTGGTAGGACTTGTACTTAGTCCGCCTGGCTAGCTACCACCATCTTATCTAAGTCTGACGCCATAACACTGATGTTTTCAGCATTATTGTGTTCCGGCAGTTAGAGATAAGATAGCCAGTTCCTCAGTTATTGAGGATTCCGGGAGTAGTGCGTTTCCACCTTCAGCCTTATCACTACTTATCATCAGGTGTGATGAAGGCTAAGTGCTACCCCGTTGTGAATAAATAAAAAAAAGGAAGAGCTTTTTACAAAAACAGCTCATGTAAAAAAAAACTTTTCAGTAGATCGATAAATAACATACTTCTCTACATAGTTCATGTTTTTGTAAATAATATTAAGTAAAAAAGGATATAGGGATTTATTGCCTGTTTGCTGTGCTCATGGAGCTCGTTACCTCAGAATTAAGTCGACCTCCATGGCTGTGCTAGTAAAAATATGCTTCAAAGAGACTATGCTTCAAAAGGCGTCCAGTTTCGTTCAAAAACTATTTATTGGCTACTTATGTCACTTGACACGTGTTTTTTTGCAGAAACAACTATTGACTTCTGTCGTTTTTGGTGAAATCAAACAAACTTTAAAGTAACTTTGTACATTATGATGTTTTCATGGAATCGCAGTACACAGTGACAAAGCTTAGCAATCTCCGTTGATGGCATTAAAATCCCAAAAATTTTTTTTGGACATGTGCTGTTTTTGTAAAAAGCTCTTCAGTTCACGCGCACGGAATTACCTAACATATGAACCAACTAAAACTTATTTTCCATCACCTAGATGGATATTTTAGCACGTACCTACGTGCTAAAATAATTTTCACGAAAAGCCAAGGCATGGTTGTATGTAACGTAAAGACTTTACGTAGGTACTTACGTTTTCTTACTGTCCTATTATGGAAACTTAGTATTTTTCCAGCGATCCTAGACATTGCAGCGAAACTTTAACTTGATGTTTTCACTTTTAATAATACATTTTATGTGACACTGTCAAATGTCACTTTGTTATTTTTATTTTGATACGTCAGCTGTCAAACATACGTTTCGGATCACTTCGGATATTTAGTTTGTCTAATAAAACTCTGAAAACTACATAACTTCTTTAATCAAAATCTAACACAAATTTTAAATTGCTCTGGAACAAATCGTGCTCGGGTATAAATACGGCCACAGCACAAAGTACCTTTGTATATCTAGATGGCTGATCATTCTATTCCATACTTAGCCTTCATACAGTCTACAATACTCAACAACTACTACTAAATCTACAAATGGTCTACAAGTGACCTACTACTAGTGAACTGCCTACAAGAGATCTCCACTCAGTCTACTTACCATTCTCGAGGAAGTTATCGACGTCATATCCATTGAGACGTGACGTTTCTCCTACCACGCGCCTCCGGAATCGCCCTTTATTGATGTGCCTCCTGCCACGCGCTGCCTCCAACGAAGAACGTTGTGACCTGCGGGGCGGTTCCCTACTATGCCGTCTCCACGACCCTGGACCTTTGCCTAAACGCATCATATTCTTCCCCTTCGCGAGTCCCTCCGTTAACCGCGGTACCACTATTTCTATCCTAGGGTTTACGTGTAATATTAAGTTAGTCTAAGAAACTTCACTTGTGTCATTTTTATATTTAATTATCTCAATAAATTTGGCTGTTAACTTCTACTCAATTCTTTTCCTTTACTAACTCTCCTCTTATCTTAACTTTTACTTGTCTGTTACCTTCAGTAACGTGATATGGTGGTACAGACTGAATTTCGTCCAAATAACCATGTCACACCATGTCTATGGCTGGACACTTTTTGTTAAGTATATGTTTTATAAAAATCATCGTGTTAAGTACTCTCTACTTACAACATTATACATAATGAGATATTAGGTACATTTCCAAAACTTTGGAATGCCCACTGGTTCTGGAAAGTTTAATTAAGTATTGTGCTATTATTATCCAACAACACATTTTCCCTTATAACTGTTTATCAACGTGCTAACATTTTTTTAAAGCACAGTAATGTAATAATTTGATCGAATTCGTTAAAATAAATCATGTAAATTGTATAAAAAGTAAAGTACTTACTGTTATTTATCTGCTTCTACAAAAAAATCATTTTCCCCCATTAAGGGCATGTTTCACAATGTCTATGTTAAGTTTTGCCCACAAATTTCACGAACCATCGGAAACGGTCCCGACAGCGGAATGACTCACTTACTGAAGAACAGACAAAGTCAAAGTACAGAATTCGAATTCGATTCGGTTTCCGCCGGGTTGTTAATCAGGGTGCCGATTAGATGTTACTTGACAGATAGTCACAAAACTATCAATTAAACTGGAAAGTATCTGCTTGGACATTGTGAAACAGGCACTTAGTAGGTAACTGATACAGCGTTAAAACTTTGGAAAAGTTATTTGACGTATAGGTAATATCTATGCACTAAAAACGTATTTTCTCGAAAAGCACAGTGATACAGTGACCGAAATTCGTCCAAATAAATCATGTCACTGATTCTGGACACTTTTTCTTTCCGTTTCTTCCCATTGTGCTGTAGGGCTGGTCAGTGGTCACGGTGACAGTTTGTCTGTCACGACTCGATACTCTCGAATGCTCACCAAATCGACCAAATCACCTACCGACATATAGGCAGATTAAATTGTAGGTTGTCACCTTCGATCAACAATAACGTTGTCACGCGTAGTTTTTTTATGGGTGACTATTGTTAAATTTAATTACCACACAAGTGATATCTTAGAAGAGCGATGAAAATCTAGCAAGTGAGTTAAAAATAGAATACCTACATTTATTTGGAGAAAATCTGTCAACATAATTTGATTGATATAAAAATATTATTCGCTTCAACCAGAATAATTTAAGTACTATATATACTGTTATAAATGCGAGTAGGTACCTTAGTGAAACTTTCAGCATTACCTACCCAAAATACTCATAAATAAATTTTTCGCCAAATGTGTCATCGATTACGCTTAATTTCGAAATAAATACAAAATACGGGTAAACGACCGATTTTATTTTTCAACATTCTTAATGAGTTCAGAATTCAAAGTAATTTGCACCTTAATGTGAACGAGTGAAGGGTATTAATTCTCAAACTCGTACGCAAAATATTTGTCTGAAAACGCAACATCGATGTGTGCGCGTTCTCAAAACACCACGGGACTATCATAATTATCATAATACTTAATGATATTTTTTTCTTGCCATAGCAGGAATAAAACAAAAAAAAACGCCTATTCCTGCAAGTGCTTACCGTAGACTTTCTTGCACATCTATATATGAGTATGAAATGTCTTGACTTGAAACTACGACAATACTAAATAAAACTATTCAGAATAGAGATCTCCAAATATCCACTGAAACGGAGAAGAGCGGAGTAAAGCAGTCGGGTATTTTCATGAATGTTCGTCCGCTCCGCTTCGTTCTTCCCCACTTCAGTGAAAACACACCGTAATAGAACAAAGTCTCCATTCTTCGGGAACCACTTAGAATATTTTTTTCTTTAATATTGTATTTAAACGTTAAAGTGGATCTACGAGCTAATTCCAGTGCTTACAGTGTCCTGTATACGAGAAATTATGGCGACTCTTTTGTGACTCATCGTCATCATCATTATCAACCGGACGACGCCCACAGCTGGCCATAGGGCTCATCGAGATCAAAGTGATTTTATCCCGCCCGCATATCACTAAGCTACGAGAGACTGCAACACGGGCTGTCTCGTGGACGAACGTCGACTAAATAATGTCGTGGTGCTCATGCTACTAATGGGTGTGAAAAAATAAAAGCATTCTTATAAAAAGGTTTTCTTTTTGCAATTTTTTATAACTAATGCCGTGCCGTGTCGTCCGCCATACTGGACATGCTGCGTGCGCAGCTAAACGAATGTCGCCGACTGACACACTTTCGCGCGTTTGCGATGTTATAATTACATTTTATCAATACAACACATGGCCCGGACATATGACACCAAACATTTACATTATTTTCGCTTTTATTTGCTGTCACACATGTCATTTGTTTTAGAAATATCTATTTTAATATTAATGGAAACGAAATTTATTCGTAACGTTTACTTATTAAGAGTTAGTAGGTATCTCATAATACTATGCAAAACCTAGTTTAGGTATCGTTACCTACTCATAGATAGTTATGGTATTAAAATCTGAATTTTGAATTTTTTTCCCGAAGTATAGTAATAAAGCAGTAGGTAACTAAGTATATTATGTTTTTTTTTCCAATTCATACTCCAATTAATTGTGCAAGTTAGAATAAACTTCTGGAATTGGAGAGAAGTCAGCGATGTCTACTCAAAGTTATTTCATCATCATCATCATCATTTCAGCCATACGAAGTTATTTATTTTAAACCATTTAGGTTTTCTACAAACGAGCTCTATCGGTTTCTATAGTTGCTCTCGGTCAGGAGGTTGTTGTATATTCTCTACATAAATCTCTGCCGTACAATGCAAATATAATTAATAAAAGAAGATCGAAAAATCAAGAACTTAAGTAATCGCTAAACGTCAATACGTGAGTCAGTCAGCTTTTCTTTAAAATTAATTGAATAAAGAACTAGAAATCCATATTTTTTTTATTATTATTGGCTCTACCCGGTTTGGGTAGCCACAACAAAAATCCATAAGTTAAACCTGCATGAATGTAAAAATTAGATAACAATAACAATAATATGGTTATTAACAAAATCATATGACGAAACTAAAAAGATTTTGCAGTACAATTTGTGATTAATGAATGGAATAAAATAATACTTATTTATTCTGGTTATCATTCTGGTTATCATCTCACACACACACACACCCACCCACACACACACACACACACACGCACACGCACACACACACACACACACATACCCACATCCCGAAACAGGTATTTTATATACTTAACAGGTTGGTCCCAACCACTTATAATAGGTACTTAACTGAAAATTTGTGATAGTGAAAATGTTTTTTTTTTCATACTAACATCTTGTACTTACCACCTATTTAAACCAAAAATGATAAATTATGCCCATACATTGATTTGTGGGTAATTTGCCCCAAATAATTTAAATGAAACTTGATAGGCATGATACTGTGCAATCCAATCTCGTTGCGATAGGCAATTGATACGTATTTGGTACATATTATACACACAATTGACCGTATACATTCATGCTCATTATATTTACATATGCATGCTCCAGGTAATCAGAGCATGCCTGCAAGCATGATGCATTTGCACGTGGAAAATGTTCAGTTTGAAGGTCGTACGGCCTTGACTACATAGAAGTAGAATGTAAACGTAATAGAGAACAATTTGTGGTCGTGTTTATAGTATGAAATCATAATTTTCATGAAACTGGAAAATATGGTTCATCTATTACCATCATTATCTACCAACAGCCATATTATTTACCATCATCATCAGTCATTAATTGTCCATACTGCTGGGCACAAGCCTTCCTTATGGATAAAAAGAATTGGCCATAACTTACTACACGGGCCCAATGCGGATTGGTGGAAATAGTAATTTTGTGTAAAATAATAGGTACTTATGTAAAACGATACTGATCTAAACCTATAACTGGCTATATAAAATAGGCTTTTAACTCAAATTCAGCTATTGATTACTACAAAACCTCATCAAGTAAAGTCAAGACCTCATTCAGGTGTCTAAAGTTCCATTATCATTAGACCTAATGCCACTATAAATAAGACGCGTCACTTAACGTTCTCTCGTTGTACATAGAAAATTAACGACCAATAAAGTTACAAGATAATGCGATATTAACTTTCCTACTTGTACGGAAGATACCAAGTTTAATTTAAAAATTCTAATGGATATTTTTTATCTTGTAAAAGAAGTATTTTTTTGCATCATATACCTAGAGCAAGATTCCAGGGCCGCCAGACCATTTTTTTATCAAGAGGAGAATGCGATCTTTAGGCTTACCAAACGGGATGTTGGGTACCGTCACACCCAGGGCATGTTCCTCGCCGCACCACAGACAAATATTATTCTGTGTCACAGATTACTAAATAGTTACTAGTAAGCTGCACCCAGCCCTACCACCAACACTAGGCTTCGCGTTAGAGCTGGGCGGTTCTATTCTAACCCCTGCCCCATCCCCTGACGAGCTCGAAAGCTCGAGAGAGGGCCGAGGGCTGCCAGACCCTAAGCGATGCTTTATACACGGTGACATCGAAGTCGTTAGCATCCTTTTAAAATAAGAACATACTCATGATATAGAGTCTTTTCCCCAAATATGAAGCAAATCCAAGATGTAAAATTATTATTGTTTCAACCCTGAAAAATCACGTATAATACTCGGTAATTGATCACTATAGCAAATAAAAATTAAAATAACTAAAAATAAAAAATTTATAAAAAAAACATTGATTAATTAATATTCAAATAACATACAAGCCTTAAACTATTTCATTGGCCTCTCGACAAAACGCGGGCTCTACTATTATAACGTAAATTTATTCAAGTTCGCGCACGGAACTCTCCGAAACAAACAATGTCAGCCATGCTTTATCCCTGCGCCCGCGCTGACCCGGGCACCACCCTTTTTCACGTAAAAACATAGCTTCATATGAGTATGAGTGATGCTAATGACTTCAAAAACACCCTGTATATGTCTGGAGCGATGTTCGGCCCATGCTTAAAAAAGTATCGTAGCTAATAACTCCCTGAGTACCGTACCTATATAAAAATCAAGACAGAGAAATTAATAAAATTTTGTATTGTTGTTCCCTATACCATGAGCACCAGGTACCTGAAAATTATGGTATGCTTACTCTTAAAAGACGCATATTATCTACCTAATCTCACACCTTTTAGTCTTCGGAAAATAAATAAGGTCTGGCGGGCCTGATGCCGGAAGGTGTGATTTGGACCAATGCTTATTGCAATTTGCTCTTTTTGACAGCTACCGTTTTTAGGGTTCCGTAGTCAGTCAACAAGGAACCCTTATAGTTTCGCATGTCCGTCTGTCTGTCTGTCCTCAGTCTAGCTCATAGACTCTTAGTACTAGAAAGACAAAGTGGTGAAGTAAAATTTTAAAAAAAATTGGTTACTTTACTTACATTCACGATAGTTGTATATATGAGGAAGTTAAAAGGAAAACTATCATAGCTAAGTAGGCTTTACAAGTTTTTGAGATATAAGTTATAATAACACATTTTCGAAAACCGCAAATATAACTTTTATCATTCTTACGAATAACGAACACTATGTAAAACAAAGTTATTTTTTTCTGGCGAAAAATGATAATGGTATTTTTGCTAGGTGTATGTAATCGGTACGGTCACGGAAACCTTCATGAGCGAGTCCGACTCGCACTTGGCCGATTTTTTGTTTGTGTTTATAACAGTCTCAAAGCCTTTAAAAATATCGGTTCATTCATCCTATCTTAATGAATTAGCACTTCTATACCTTCTATGGAAGCAACCTCATGTTCCGCAAAAATACATCATAATATTTTACTGTCTTTGGTTTTTTGTATAATTAATGATAATGAATGACATAATAATAAAAAAATAATATTATGCGCTCTATTATTCCAAATTTCAAAGACGTCACGAAAATAGAAAATGCTTATTGCGGATTCGTCGTCAAGGGTCGTTACACGTCGTTGAAAATCACTTCCGACCTTTGTTAATTCACTTTCTACAGTTCACCTAAATGATCAAACTTGCATTACGCTTTAGCATAAAGTATGACGAGCCATAGATAATTCTCTATAGACTGAATGCTATTGAATGGCATTCAGCTATTGTACTAACCCTAATAAAACCATAAGAAAGCAATGAGGAAGTATAGTTTCAAACAATTCATTTAAATAGAGTTTTTTTAAATGTTCTTAAGGCGATACTCGGAAAAATAATGCTAAAGCGAGATAGCAATGAGAAAACAACGCGCGCGGGAGCGAGACCGATTTTGCAGATTACGCAAAAAAAAACACAAAATCACTTCGTATTAAAAAACTATAGCGATTTTTAAAAAATGCTTCTATACGATCCTAAATATTATTGGTGTCCATTAATTAAACCAATTTCCAATAGTATATGTTACCACATTTAAGAATAATCTTGATATTTCGTATTTTTAGAGGTATTTTCGAAAATAAAAAGTGTCGAGGCAAAATCATAAAATCGTGTTTCTAAAACTATACGATTCTAGATAAAGGTATGAAGAAATATATATCTTATTACCAGATTTATAACAACTCTAACCGTCCTATAGTTTTATATCTAAAAGTCCATATTTTTGCCGAGTAGCGCCTTAACAAATAGACACGATAAAGGAATTTGGTATAAAATAGAATAGGTATACTTAGGTGCGCGTTCTTGATTTATGTAGAGGTTCAGAAACGTAAGAGAAACGAAAACTCAACTAAGTAAATAATCTCTAAGTACACAATATAAATAAAACGCATTGTGTATGACTTGTATCCTATTATTAACTTAAATAAATATTAAAAATCGAAGTTATTAAAACAAAAGATTTTTAGGTCTAGGTATATAGTCTCCAAGCAACATCGCAATGTAAGCAAAATAAGTACCTACTAGTACCTAGTGTACCTTTACTCTATTAATGACATGTTGAGAATAGGAGTCCTTCAGTGCAGTAATGACCTAACCATTTTCTTATATCTAAGCTAAAATGTCATATGCAATGCAAAATGTGGCACCAGAAAAGTGGTCTATCCTATAGGCTACTTTTGCATTGTATTGAAAATATACGAACATTGAATCATGCATTTAGCTACTTCGTTATAAGAAAAATGTTTACTAAGCAATTTCTGCACAGATGACCTCTAAGTAAACGTAGATCCTGTCTAAATTCTCTTCACTATTGCCAAGAAAAACGTCCATAAAATGTACTACGGATACGTCTCTACTCATTCTCTCAAATAAGGCATCTCCTGGACAAGCATGCAACATCTTAGGCCACATCCTGTTAACAAACAAGATGGTGGTCAAATGCCTGCCCTGTTTTTTGGAAAAAAAAAAAAAAGAAGATCGATGATTTTTATGAATTGATAAATATACGTGATTAGTCCTTCGATCAATGTTATTTTGTTGATCGATTAGTCGAGTGTATTTCATCAATACATACAAATAAACATTATTAAGAACTCTTTAGTACATATAATCACATATAATGGCGTGGCCATATCGTAGATTTGCTCACGTCATGAAATGATCGAGAATTTCATGAAATGGTTGCATTTTATGAAATGACCAGTTTAAATTGTCAATATCGTTGAATTTAAATTTATTTGCATTCCAAAATGTTACAATGTTGGTAAGTATTTTTAGAAGTGTAAACTTTACGAAATTATTTTCATTTTGGATTTGCTTCGGTAAGTTATTATAATTTTTATTGACATTATTTGAGGACTACATGAGTGTTGATTCAAACGAGAAACTGGCAACATTAATTTACTCTTATTTCGTGTGGAGTATTTTATTGGAGCATCCTTTCGTTTGGTGTATTGTTTTGGATTTTGGCTGACTAACTTGCATATTTCCATTATATAGATGCAGGGTAGAGTAAGGATATTGTATATTACTTTTTGAAATTAGGTTTACAACTCTGACTATTCCGGTTGTCTAGTATTCTAAGTAACTTGTACTTTTCTTGTACAGTAAAAATAGAAGGTTATTTTTTTTACAACACAGAAATACTTGTTGTTTTTACAGAAAGGAAAAACTATTGATAATAAAGGGTGTCTCAAAAGTAGGTATAGGTACTAGTATAGTATTATATTATCTGTGGTATAGGGTTTGAATTTCGCGCTATTTCCGAAATATTCAAGATGGCGAATTGAAATTTGACATAGAGTGTTTGTCAGATAACTCTGCGCGTGAATGGTGCGTTTTTGGCGCTAGTTACAGTGCATTTTTTTGTTCTTTTGTTATAGAAAAGATTAATATTCGATTTTTACCGCGCGCAGACTTATCTGACGAGCACCTACTTCATCTTGACACATGTAAAATTTATCGTGGAGCGTTTCACAATAAAACAGCGCATAGAAGTTTTACAAATATTTAACGAAAATTCACGATCAATTACAAACACTCGTCGAAAGGTCGAAAAATCTCGTAGATTTAAGAAAAGGTGATTTCAAATGGCCACCGAGATCTTGCCATCTGATGCCACTGGATTCTTTTCTTTGGGGCTACGTCAAAGATAAAGTCTACAGCAACGGTCCACAAAACATAGACAATATAGACAAAATATTCGCCGAGTTATTGGTGAAATAAGTAGCGAAATGTTTAAAATTAGCAGCGAAATGTGTGAAATTAGCAGCGAAATGTGTGAAAGTGTTATGTAAAACTTGCACACAGCAAAAATGCCCGTGGCGGCCATTTAGCAGATATTCTATTCAGATAAAATTGTACCAGTCTCTTCTTTAAAATAAAATAAAACTACCTACGAAGAAATTCCAATCCATTCGCGTTTTATTGAGACAAATCATCCTATACCTACTTTTGGGACATCCGATATAAATAAATAATAAATATAAATAACTTTTTTTACAATCACACCAATTATCTAAGCCCATGTTAATTTCATTAAGAAACTGTGTCATGGAAAACTTGATAACGGATAAATACATACCTACTTAAATACTTTTTGTCTGTAAATACATACTTAATTTACATAGAAAACACCCAGACCAAGACAAATAGACATGTTCATGCACACAAATATTTGTCTTGTTCGGGGATCGAACCTGAGACCTCTGGCGTAGAAGGCAGGTATCCTACCCCTCCGCCAAATCGGTCGCCAATATGGCACACATTAACTAAACGCTTGCTGCGCCTCAACCGGGATATAAATATTACTTTTTACGATGTGATCAATAATCGAAACCATTTTCATGAAGTGGACGCACGTTCAGTTGCCCATATCGAGAAACGATTTCTTATGATTGATCTGCCCAAGCCACATCATGATGTGACCAATAGACAGTGAAACATTTCATGAAATTCTCGAGCATTTCATGAAGCGAGCAAATCTACGATATTTCCACGACATCCATACTAATATTATAAATGTGAAAGTGTGTTTGTTTGTTTGTTTATTTGTTTGTTTGTTTGTCCGTCTTTCACGTTAAAACGGAGCAACGGATCGACGAGATTTTCGGTAAGGAGATAATTTGAAAGCTGGAGAGTAACATAGGCTACTTTTTATCCAGGAAAATTATAAAATAATAATGGTAATTTTGTATAGAAAACCGTTAAGCTGTCATAATTCACACAACTCTCATTTCTTAGCAGCTTCCAAAGAGAAGGTATGTCAAAGAAAATGTAATCACTGACATTTTTGCCGCTTAGGATTTCTTTTTTTTTAATAAGTGACATTGTGTCAGGCAGGCAGTTGATACGAAGTTCGTGTCCAATAAAATTTATATGGCAAAACAACGTTTGCCGGGTCAGCTAGTATACTATACTATGATTACTGAGTACAATTTTCTGTGATAATACTTAAAGAAAGTAACTCAACGGGTGTCCTCTGGAAATGAATAACTTGTAAGTTATGATAAGTGCGAGTACAACGTTATCTTGGATCTTCATACAACAGGATGTTAATAACATTGCAGACTTATAGGAACCCTCTATATGTTGTCAATAGAGTATCGAGATTGTTTTGAGATAGTTAAAGCTATTGTTTAAAAAAGAATGATCATTGTTTTAGCATATGTTATTGAACTAAAGTAAATTAATGGGCAGTTATTTGAACTTGTGTAGTAACTAGTAGGTACATCCACAGATTCACTTAGTTAAATCTAGCAGTGGCGAATGGTCCATACATGCCGATTCCCACCACCACCACCACCATGTCAGCCGAACAACGCCCACTGCTGGGCATAGGCCTCCCCCAACGATCTCCACAACGATCGGTCCTGCGCTGCCCGCATCCAGCGTCTTCCCACGACCTTGACCAGATCGTTGGTCCACCTTGTAGGGTGTCGTCAACGGAACGTCGTCCGGTACGCGGTCGCCATTCCCATCGACTTCTTTTTTAAAAATCCCTATACCTACTTTGTACGCATTGGTCCTATGACATAGCATTTGATTTGTCCTATGACAGCTCATTTTCGTGCAAAGCAAAATTTTGCTTCTGTACAAGGAATGTGGTAAAATTTTCTAGCATAAGCCGCATGAAAAATGTCTGATGTTGTTTTCTTGAGTTTTATTACAATACCATAAGGAACTTTTTGCTTTGCACGAATGAGCTCCCACATTGTACAAAGTATAATAGTTTTCCAGACACTGCACCAAGTTGAACAGCACCACCCGAACAGCGCCAAAAGTATTCATTCATATTATGTAGAGGTGTTAACTAAGAACATCGATTATCCACTATGCAGATCATTAATTTATTGGCACAAATTTTTGGTTCGGCTTACCCTCGCAATATTTTGATCCCTTTACTACTGAAATCTATATATGTAAACCTCGCGGCACAGTGTTTTTGTTCTCGAACTGAATAGGTCGTAGGCAATTTTTTATCCCGAAAATCTACGGGAGCGAAGCCCCGAGACGCAGCTACTGAGTTAATAAATTTTACTAGCAAGGTTTCACAAATTCCACGCTATTGGGACTTGGACATTAAAGTATTAATCTTGTGAAAGAGATAATAAAAAAATGAACTAAGTGCGCAAACCAAAACTCTTCACACTTAAATCATTGATGCAATCTTATTAATCTTAAGTACTTATTATATTAATTAACTAGCTTACCGCCCGCGGCTTCGCCCGCGTGGAGTATACGACGTCTCCAGGCTGCAAAGTATCTGTGTCCTAAATTTCAGCCAAATCCGATCAGCCGTTTTGGCGTGATTGAGTAACAAACATTCAAACATCTAAACTTTCACATTTATAATATTACTAGCGGCCGCCCGCGGTTTCACCCGCGTGGTTCCCGTTCCCGTGGGAATATCGGGATAAAAAGTACATATAAACCTTCCTCTTGAATCACTCTATCTATTAAAAAAAATCGTATCAAAATCCGTTGCGTAGTTTCAAAGATTTAAGCATACAAAGGGACATAGGGACAGAGAAAGCGACTTTGTTTTATACTATGTAGAGATTATATCTTTTCGCCCGCGGCTTCGCCCGCATAGACTTCACGACGTTATCCCGCGGGAATGTGTTATTTTTCCGGGATAAAAAGTAGCTTATGTTCCTCTCCAGGCTACAAAGTATCTGTGTCCCAAATTTCAGCTAAATCCGTTCAGCCTTTTTGGCGTGATTGAGTAACAAACATACAAACATCTAAACATCCAAACATCTAAACTTTCACATTTATAATATTAGTAGGATATGATTACTAGCTTTCCGCCCGTGGTTTCACCCGCGTGGACTTCACGGCGTTATCCCGCTGGAATGTGATATTTTTCCGGGATAAAAAGTAGCCTATGTTCCTCTCCAGGCTACAAAGTATCTGTGTCCCAACTTTCAGCTAAATCCGTTCAGCCTTTTTGGCGTGATTGAGTTACAAACATACAAACATCTAAACATCCAAACATCTAAACTTTCACATTTATAATATTATAGTAGGACTACACAACAATCCCCAAATTACAAACAACAAAATATACGGTTAGATAACACAACCATACAGATGCTTAACAAGTAGTTAATGACAATCGCTTTTTATAGAGATAATCGATCAGATGCGGATATTGTGCTGCATACGACACCGCTTACAATGAAATTCATGAATCGTGACAGGCCAGAGGCAAAGAATACTATAATATTACCAGAGGTGCCTGCTACTAAATATGAAAGGTAACCTTCAGCCACGCGACCAGGGGCCCAAGTCTGCTTTCGATTGTAGTTCAGATGTAGTGCTTTTTTCCACACTAGTTACAAGAAATATATACTTTTTTCACAATACTAATGATGGTCACACCACACACTACATTCACATCACATCATACTGTCATATTTCTTGTAAATAGTGTGGAAAAAAGCACTGCAACTGAACTACAATCGAAACACGATTAAGACACGATTGTGACTAATTAAGGTTAGCAGACTTGGCCCCCAGGGTGCCTACCATCAACTCTTATTGCGGTTTTGTTTTGGAACCTAAACTGATCTGCTTCGCTTATTCGTACCATGACAGCGATTCAGTGATCATTCAATGACATTTCACAGCCGCTGAGCTGTCATCAACTCTTATTTGACTTATAACTCGGCCAAGTTAACATGTCACCTGCAGGTTATACCCGTCCCTTTCACTCTCCGGGCTTGACAGAATCGAGTGAAAGAGACGGGTAGAAGAAATAAGGACACAAATCGTTCGGTCATTCATTCATTTGCGATCCAGTTTTTAGAAGGTCAGAGTACGAAAGAAAGCAATTCATTTTAGGAACCTATTCTGCATCGCGCTATTTTTGAATCGCTGTCCTAAAGTTGATGGTAGGCACCCTGGTCGCTCGGCTTGTAAGTACCTACTTGATATTAAAAGCGAGATTAGGGCGTCTCGTACTTGCGATTTAGATAACTTTTATATTATTTTTATTTTAATCATATTTCATTATTTAGATATATAATTTTACCAACCGTATCAAACTATTATTAAATTATTATACAAACATCACTGTTGACAGGATTTTAGTTCGACTTGAACAACAATTAACGGCATTTGAGTAAACAAAACATGAATGAAATTTTCATAGCCACAAAAAATTTTCTTTTTAAATCTCTAAAATGTCAAGTTGGTTTTTTTAAAACACTTTTTACTTTACTTATTTATTCACTTTTTCATCTATTCTAATATTATAAAGAGGAAAGATTTGAATGTATGAATCACAGAACATGGAAAGTAAATAGTAGATTTCATTACAAGTGCGGAAAGCCTGTCATTGCAAAGAGTTCCGACAAATGTCTACCCGAGCCGAGGCGCAGCCGAAGGTGAGGGTTGACAGTCGGAACAAGTTGCAATGACGGTTCCGCACGTATACTGAACAACTATTTTTAATACAGTTGCGAAAAAATTAAGCAATTTAATAAAATAATAAAACACAAGAAACTCAACTAACTAATCGTAAAAGAATATTAGCAGAGACCTTTTTTGTTTTCTTCACCCATTCTGGGTTGGCACAGGAAACTATGATCATACAGCCAAGGCTTCAGTAGAATTTTTTTATTGATATGAAATGAAAATTAAATTAAATGAGATGAAATGAAATTAAACCTAACAAAAGCAATCCGAATCCTACAGGAGCGCCTTTCCTTATTTCTCTCTTTTACCACATCGTTTTCCATTAAAGCCACATTATTGCACTAATTCCACCATACTAAGTACTAATTTAGAAAATTAAGAAATAAGGTCCCTCATTTTCTTTTCACTTACTTGCGCAAACTCCTATAAACAGATACTATGGTAAATAGTGCACGTCATACCATATTTAGTAATCTGTGGTCATACAGCCAATTTTATGTATTTTTTATATTCATAAATTTAATTTGGCCGATACTAATATTAATTTAATGTATAATTAAAATTACTTTTAAATCTGATATTGAAACGAATTAGTAGCTTCTTTTTAGAAATATTTGCATGAATCATAAAAACTTCTATGATTTTTTTTTAGTAAAAACTTCGTGGTTGGTTTTTTTTGGTTGGTTGGTTTGAGCAACTGTATTAAAAAGATTTTTTTAATACAGTTGCTCAAAAAGTGGCGTATTGCAGGGACGTATAGCGTTCGGGATGTGGGCTATTACACACTCGAACTTTTTCTTTACCTTTCCCGAACTCGTGCGTTTTCTTTCCCAACTGTCAAAATATTATCTATTAAAAAAGAAAAAACCAACCACGAAGCTTTTACAAAAACAAAAATCATAGAAGTTTTTATGATTCATGCAAATATTTCTAAACAGAAGCTACTAATTTGTTTCAATATCAGATTTAAAAGTAATTTTAATTATACATTAAATTAATATTAGTATCGGCCAAATTAAATTTATGAATATAAAAAATACATAAAATTGGCTGTATGACCACAGATTACTAAATATGGTATGACGTGCACTATTTACCATAGTATCTGCTTAAAGGAGTTTGCGCAAGTAAGTGAAAAGAAAATGAGGGACCTTATTTCTTAATTATCTAAATTAGTTTTTTCTGGTTTTTATTGTGGTAGGTACTTAGTATGGTGGAATTAGTGCTTTAATGGAAAACGATGTGGTAAAAGAGAGAAATAAGGAAAGGCGCTCCTGTAGGATTCGGATTGCTTTTGTTAGGTTTCATTTCATTTCATCTCATTTAATTTAATTTTCATTTCATATCAATAAAAAAATTCTACTGAAGCCTTGGCTGTATGATCATAATTTCCTTTGCCAACCCAGAATGGGTGAAGAAAACAAAAAAAAGTCTCTGCTTATATTCTTTTACGATTAGTTAGTTGAGTTTATTGTGTTTTATTATTTTATTAAATTGCTTAATTTTTTCGCAACTGTATTAAAAATAGTTGTTCAGTACACGTGCGGAACCGTCATTGCAACTTGTTCCGACTGTCAACCCTCACCTTCGGCTGCGCCTCGGCTCGGGTAGACATTTGTCGGAACTCTTTGCAATGACAGGCTTTCCGCACTTGTAATGAAATCTACTATTCCGTGTTCTGTGGTATGAATGTATGAGTACGACCTATGTATTTTAATGAATAGACTCAATAACTACTGGACCGATTTGAAAAATTCTTTCACTTTTAGAATACATTATTCCTGACTAGCGGCCGCCCGCGGTTTCACCCGCGTGGTTCCCGTTCCCGTGGGAATATCGGGATAAAAAGTACATATAAACCTTCCTCTTGAATCACTCTATCTATTAAAAAAAAACGCATCAAAATCCGTTGCGTAGTTTCAAAGATTTAAGCATACAAAGGGACATAGGGAAAGAGAAAGCGACTTTGTTTTATACTATGTAGTGATTAACATAGGTCCCGATATTCCCACGAGAACGGGTACCACGCGGGTAAAACCGCGAGGATCCGCTAGTCATAGATAAAATTGCTAAAATATAAAAAATCTTAATTTTCAAATGACAAGTCTTATAAACTTCTTATGTAGTAAGTAATTGTAAAGGAGCCAGCTTATTTCATTGTATCATAATTAGGCAAAGAAAAATAGAAGAACAGCAATATGTAAGTATCACCAATACGAGTACCTACGTCTATATGTTGTTCTGACTTTGAACTTGGGAAATATTTGACGACCGATTTGGCGCAGGGGTAGGCTACCCACCTTCTGCGCCAGTGGTCTCGGGTTCGATTCCCGAACAAGATAAATATTTGTGTGCATGAACATGTCTATTTGTCTTGGTCTGGGTGTTAACTATGTATATTAAGTATGTATTTACAAACAAAAAGTATTTAAGTATATATTTATCCGTTAAGTATCAAGTTTTCCATGATACAGTTTCTTAATGAAATTAACATGGGCTTAGATAATTGGTGTGAATGTAAGAAGTTATTTATTTATTTATTAAAATAAAAATAAAAAAATAAAAAAAATTGAATTCTAAGCCTGGCCTATCATAAGGCTAATATAAATCGAAAATAACTTAGCAAGTTCGGAGCTGTCCTCGATTTCATCATCTCTAGAACCAGTTAAACGGTTCCTTTAAAGTCGTTTTCTAAGAAATTAATGCGACGCGAATGGACCAGCTCACAGACAAAAAATACCAAAGAAAGAATTCGGCACATATTTTGTAAATAAGCTTCATGAACTTGGGTAAGTTGATCTGATTTAAAATGGATATAATAGGTCTTTACCTATGAAATTGCCGTTTTGTATGGAGATTTCTGTAATTAATTTTTTCCCATACTAACGTTTTTGTTATTATTTAACGACTAATATTATGTAAATTTACAAAATTTTACACACGTATTTATGGACATTTTAACTACTAAATGACACATTCGTTAAGAGAAAAAATTTTTTTTCTCTAAGTTACAACTAATAAAGTACGAAATTCTGGAAACAAAAATAGTCGTAACTTTCGGAATAAGTTTTTTCTATGTAAATAATCAAATATCGTGGTTATTAAATTATCAAAATTTGCTTGATACGGTCTTAATGTAACGCAATATTAAAGAAATTATATATTTCTAATATTATAAAAGTTATTAAGTTATATGTACAAAAGAAAAAAACGGCAATTTCATATGTAAAGACCTATTATGATATTATTGTGTTGTAAGGGTCAATATTAATAAAAAAAAAAAACCGCCCTTGAAAACCAAAACTGCAAACAAAAACTCACTTCCCAAAACACGTAAAATGAAATAGGGCAGGCGTACCGGTTTTGGCCACTGTACCGGTTTTGGCCACTTTTTGCTCGAAAAGTTTTCTTAACAACTTTTAGCCATTTTTGATAAAGGCAATTAAAATAAGGTATTTTAAGGTAATAATAACAACCGTTAGAATTCCTTATGTCATACGATATTTTTTAATAATTTCCATTTTCTGTTTCAAAAATGTCTTGTATGAAAATTTTAAGAAATTTGTTTTGGATGAAATACTTTATAAACCTTTGTTTTTGACAATTAAATTGTTGTTTTGCAATTGACTGGTTTCTAGCGAATTAGAATATATTGATTTTACCTGGATTTGGTTTTGATTTATCGCAATACTTACAAAAGTTTAACTATCAGTAAGTGGCAAAACCGGTACATTTGGCACTTCTCACACATTGTGTGTAATATGAAAAAAACTATTTTACTTTTATAAATTTGAAAAATGTACCTACCTTTAAAGGTAAATAAATTATCTCTAATTTAAAATATTATTTTTGTCTTAAATACCTAAGACCATTTAGTACTTACTTAATGCTTAAAAGTCAAAAAATCCTTAAAGTGGCCTCAAAGGGTACCTCTGCCCTATTTATTGAATCATTCAATTCATAGGATGAAAATGCGAGACTTTTTCTAACTAATCTTGGAACTTACTGATCTGTTTGAAGTTGGTGTCAAGCCTTATTACCTAATTATGTATTTGATAGGTTACATTCACATCACCGCGCATGGGACGCATTTTATTTTTTATTATTGTGTACCTACCTATATTGTTTTACAAAGCATTTTTTCTTGTTACTTTCGGCTTGACACCGACTTCAAACAGATCTGTAAGTTCAAGGATAAAAAAAGAATTATCAGAAGCGGCTCACAATTGGCGGAGCTATTTGTGGAACATACATAAAAAAAATCAGACGATCCGAGAACCTCCTCCTTTTTTTGAAATCGGTTAAAAATAAGAATCAATTTATGTTAAAATAAATTGATAAATTCGAGGGAAAGGTACCATGAAGTTACCTCGTACGTTTCTAGGACAGGTGGCTATGCAGGCATATTTCAATGTTGTCAATAGAGGTGAATAATGATTATTTACTAGAAAAAGATCTGAATAACTTTGCAAATTCAAAGAGGTATTTCTAATAGCTATTTGATAATAATTAATTCAATGTCATAATAAAATCAACTTGTAAATAAACAAAATACGTCAGTCGAGCTCGTTCGTAACTGTGTCACTGCTTTATCCTCAATCTTTCTCACTCTTTTAGGCTTCAGAATTTTTTCTGACTCTGATTCCAGTATCGTTCATAAGTAAGTAGTAGTACATGGAAATCGTACCAAATAAGTGGTGTTGCCTTGCATTAAATGAGGTAGTTCTGATTTTTTTATATGTTAGTAGTCATGAGATAGTAATGACAAATCCAAGTTTTCCACCTCGAAATCCCTCCGGATCATTGTTAAATATTTAAAAATCCAATAAATTTTCAGATTTTTTTCAGTTTTTGTAAATTTTTACCACCAAGGATCTGAGTCACGGCAAATGTTACTATGCACTCTTTAAAGTAGACTAAATTTGCAATAAAAAAGAGTAATTGGGTTTTTGTAAGCCAAATAGTTTTTAAGATACGGCTATTTTAAAATTTGCAAAATCACAAAAAAAGGAAGTATTACAGTTTTTTTATGTTTCGTCAAATTTGACCCCCTAGTAGTGGGTTTATGGCAAAAGTTTTTTATTAGTAAGCTTTTTATTAGTAAGTCCATTAAATTTCCAACAAAATGAGATTAATTATGTCGATTTACACCTGATAGTTTCTAAGATACAGCTGTTCAAAGTTATAGAGGTAGGTAACTAAACAATTATGTAATAGAAGGCTTTGCAAAAGGTAGTAACCCCTAAAGGAAGAAGGATCTAGGAGACGTTCCTGTTCTACCCTGTTAATGACACGCAAACCTTAATCACCTTGAAAGCATACCAAAGATGTAAAGTTGTACCAGCAGATGTGGTTGCAGGAAAGCAGAACTCAAATGTTCGGCTGTTTGCAGCTACTGCATTGGCCAATCATGCGAGAACATACCAGACCTGATGTGTGATGACATTGATGAACCATTGATTGAAAACCCACCATCAAAGGACGATTTTGACCTTCCTGAGCAGTTCGATGAAGAAATTATACCTCAGCAAGCTGCCCCCAAAAAGTGTGCTGTGGATTCAGAGGACGTCCCTGGTCCATCAAAATTATACATACAATGTACATAATTGATCCCACCACCTCCCAGATCCTCCTTCCTTTATGGCGTACTTCATTTTGCAAACCCTTCTATTACATAATTGTTTACTTACCTCAATAACTTTGAACAGCTGTCTCAGGAACTATTAAGTGTAGTTGATATTACTAACTGGTCACATTCTGTTGGAAATTTAATGGACTTTTATAACTAATAATTTAACTTTTGCCATAAACCCACTACTATGGGTCAAAATGTCGAAAACTAAAAAAATTGTAATACTTCCTTTTTTGAATTTTTGCAAACTTTCAATTGCCCCATCTTAAAAACTATTTGACTTACAAGAACCAAATTATTCTCTTTTTATTGCAAATTTAGTCTACTTTAAAGCGTGCATAGTAACTTTTGCCGTAACACAGGTCCTTGGTGGTAAAAATTGATAAAAACTGAAAAAAATCTAAAAATTTATTGGATTTTTAAATATTTAACAATGATCCGGAGGGCTTTCGAGGTGGAAAACTTGGATTTGTCATTACTATCTCATCACTACTAACATACAAAAAAATCAGAACTACCTCATTTAACGCAAGGCAAAATGTACGATTTCCATGGACTATAGGTATTTACTATATAAATAGATACTTTTTAATACCAATTTTCGACGATTACTTTAGATTTAGATTTACATTAAGACATGTTTCATTCACTCGAATTTTACAAATTCGAGAGCTGTCTCTCTTTTGCTCAACTTAACTAGTTACTAAACCAATTTTAAAGATTGTTTCGAAGTTCTGAAATACGAAGTGAAAAGTCCGAAGAATACGAGACGTAAAACCACGATACTCAAAACCATCAAAACTGTGAACGACAGTTAATTTACTACTTATAAAATGTTGCATTAATAAATCATCAATGAGCAGTTTTCAGATGACAGTTCACATTAATATTTTCCATAAAGTTCGAGAAATGGAGTTACTAGAATTTCAGTAACAGTATAGTGTGGTATGAAATAATGCATTGCTTAATTTATGGAAAGTTACGCGTTTGTTTTCTTTAAAAAAACAGTGGCATAAGATTAATTAATGTAAGCGTTATTTTATTTCTTTTTGATAATCTTTCTTTGTTATAAATTACAAATTAACGTCTGAAAGCCTCAGAAGCCATAGCCGGTTAAATTTCTATAAAATATCGTTTCTACAAAGTTGCGCTATATCAGCTATATTACTTTTCTATATACTTAGCTATTTCTCAAATTTTGCTAGTGCCATCTCTTGAGAGTTAGCAAAATTCTAATAGCTCTACATATTACCTAGCTAAAGTCAATGGCCGGAATGCGTGCACGCATACATCGGATGCTCCGCCTTTATACGCAGCGTTGATTAATTACCTGAAACAAAAACAAACAATATATAGGTAGATGCCAACAATATTTTAAGGAATACTTCGCTATTTAAAGGTAGGAAGCGAAACAAAACTGCGGAATCGGAACAGTTTCCAGCACTCGGATATATATTCGAACTGTTTAATAAGCATTTTTTTTATTCATCGGAAAAAATGTTGCGTGATCCACCGGTACGATAGTATCATGTGTAACGGTCAAATCTTGCGGTAAGTGATGGCGGCTCGCGTGATCAAAATTGACCGAATCGTTCAGACGTATCGAGTGTGTCGTAAAATTTATATATTGTGAATATCGATACAGTTTCCGCATTGCACAATCACTTTCGGTAAGTTACAAAATTAATTTGGTTTGGCTGGTGATCTTATCAATTTTGGGGTTATGTTTCAAGAGATATATTTTGCATCCTACTGTAGATTACATTCTTACGCAAACTATATAAAATACTTAAAAACAGTTTAATTTTTGACACACATAGATTTTGTTTGAAGATTTCTTTAATAATCCAGGCATCTCTCACGTCATCATAGGAGGAGGTAACAATTCAGGGGGCAAGCCTGCTAACGTTAAGCCACAATCGTGTCTCAATCGTGTTTCAATTGTAGTTCAGTTGTAGGGCTTCTTTAAACACTAGTAACAAAAATTATGACAGTATGATGTGATGTGAATGTAGTGTGTGGTGTGAACATCAATAGTATTGTGAAAAAAGTACATATTTCTTGTAACTAGTGTGGAAAAAAGCACTACAACTGAACTACAATCGAAACACGATTAAGACACGATTGTGACTTAACGTTAGCAGACTTGGCCCCCAGGTCAGGGGGGGCTACCGGCTAAAAAATATACTTAGCCATATATGGGCCTAATATGGTAATATCACTACATAGTATAAAACAAAGTCGCTTTCTCTGTCCCTATGTCCCTTTGTATGCTTAAATCTTTGAAACTACGCAACGGATTTTGATGCGTTTTTTTTTAATAGATAGAGTGATTCAAGAGGAAGGTTTATATGTACTTTTTATCCCGATATTCCCACGGGAACGGGAACCACGCGGGTGAAACCGCGGGCGGCCGCTAGTAAATAATATAGTAAACTAGCGGCCGCCCGCGGTTTCACCCGCGTGGTTCCCGTTCCCGTGGGAATATCGGGATAAAAAGTACATATAAACCTTCCTCTTGAATCACTCTATCTATTAAAAAAAAACGCATCAAAATCCGTTGCGTAGTTTCAAAGATTTAAGCATACAAAGGGACATAGGGAAAGAGAAAACGACTTTGTTTTATACTATGTAGTGATATCAAATGAGGCCCATGCTCATATCCATATTTTTTTGCCAGTAATCCCCTGGTACATTTAGCTGAATTTTGGCAACGGCATAGGTAATATACAGTGTGGAAAAAAGGACCGTGGTTGGAGGAAAAGTAGGTACCTACTTACCCTTAATAATGATGATGGCAAATTTTACTGAAAGGAAACATTCCTTTTTTTTCAAAAATAATTAAAACTGCTTATAATGATTTTTGGAAAATCACCTACTTGAGCCGGGAACCGGTCGGTATTAAGGGTAATTTTCCTTCAACCACGGTCTTATTTTTTCCACACTGTATGCATAAAAATATAAAGTAGGTCTCCATTTTGTATCCACTTCTTTCTTCTAAGATACCTTTATCTAGTTTTTTTTTATAAGAATTCTTTGTATATTACTTACTAATATGTACAGTAGACTTTGACATTATACCTAATAGTGAGATGATATGCACGTAGTTAACCGCCTCTGTGGTCTAGTGGTTCATACCACCGATTTCAGACCCAGAGGTCCCGGGTTCGATTCCCAGTGGGGGTACATATTGTATTCGGTTTGGTTGGTGTTAGGACTTGTTCTTAGTCCGCCTGGCTAGCTACCACCATCTTATCTAAGTCTGATGCCATAACAATTATGTTTTCAGCATTATTGTGTTCCGGCAGTTAGAGATAAGATAGCCAGTTCCTCAGTTATTGAGGATTCCGAGAGTACTGCGCTTCCACCTTCAGCCTTATCACCACTTATCATCAGGTGTGATGAAGGCTAAGTGCGACCCCGTTGTGAATAAATAAAATAAGGTATAAGTATTATAAATTGACTTATCAACTAATCATAGTAGGTAGGTACCTAAGCGACGGAACATAAGAGGCTTGCAATTTGTCGGTTTGTCCGATCCTTCGATCATAATATATCGAAGGTCCGATAATTATTCGATAAGGTCCGATCCGACTCGTTACTTGTAAAACGAGTTTTTTCAGTTGAATGTAGGTACTTACATTGTTACAATGTATTCCAACTGATTAATCCTTTCTCTCATTAAAAAGGCAATTTTACCTTTAAATGTAGATCAGAAGTAACAAAGACTATTTATGAGTCAGTAGGTATACTTAAAAAAGACATTGCACATAACTAACTTTAAAGACAACATTAACGAAGAGAGGGAAGTATTATTACTGCGAATTAAAGTGAATATGAGTTGTTTTTAGTAATATAAATGCATTATAAAAAGTGTTATAAATACATGACATAATTAATGATTACAACTTACTTTAGCCTTAACTTTTTTTAAATGACTAGGATCTCACACAAACCCTACGTAAATTTTAAAAGCAATAAGTACGGTAGTAATAAAATCTCTCTTATATTTATTACTCTGTAATGTAGGTAAGTAGGTAATTACGATTTTTCCTTTACTTACATACCAGCATTGTGAATGCTTAAAACTATAATGTAATGGCTGTTTCGTCTTAATCTATTGTTAAAACATTTGCAAGAATGAGGGTGTTCCTCTCATTGATGAAGCAACGCTGGCCTACAGCGTCAAAAATTAAGAAGTAGAACAATCGACTTCTACAATATCGGACATTGGACTTCCACGGGTGCAGGTTCGAATCTTATCCTAAAATCTACTATGGGAAGAGTGTGGTTTTTAGGGCTCCGTAGCCAAATGGCAAAAAACGGATCCTGTCTGTCCGTCCGTCCGTCCGTATGTGACAGCCACTTTATTCAAAAACTATAAAAACTACACAGTTGATACTTGATGAGTTGATGTATTCCGTAAACCGCTTTACGATTTAAATAAAAAAATAAAACTTGTAATTAAATTAAGGGGTCTCCCTATACATAGAACTGAATCTCAAAAATATTTTTTTAATCAAATATATTCGTGTGGGGATGTATATATGGGCGAGTCCAACTCGCACTTGGCCGATTTTTTTCTATTACAATTTTTACGTATTCGGCATAATAGCATTTTCGAAAACAATCCTTCTCCGATTCGCAAAGCAACGGTTATCGAGTCGATACGTGGGCAGAACTAACGAGTGCGTATGCGCATGTTACGCGCGATTGATTTACATTCTGGCCCACTTTTGGGGCCAACGATCTTACGTTGCAGTTGGTCAACTATCAAGGTTTGGTCATTGAATTAATTCATGGAAACATGACACACTTGAGATGCCAGCTGAAATCTAATATTACTATTCGTAAACGGCTTAAATAAAACATTTCTACAAATAAATAATATATTATATCATTATTCTGTTCAACTCAGATTATTAAATTCTTGTGATTTCAGATTATAATTACAATAATTATTACAATCCACCAATGATAAGACAGATGTTGCCGTGTACATTACGAGCCCTACAATGCCTGATAACAAATTAGAAGCTAATCGTATTTTTATCGGTAGTAATAATAATTGGTAATCTCGTAATATGGATATAAAGTCTCTCCTGAACCAGAGACTTTATCAACATATTACGTAAATAAGATGCAAGATAAAGGTGTCTGTTACATTTTAAATACTGTGGAATTTCAGGTCACCATGTGCTTTCACGTGAATGGTACAAGATTTATTATTGCTTTTTCAATTTGAGGCGATTTCGTTTCATCATCAGCATAATCAGCCATTTAATTGCCCCACTGCTGTACTACAGGGTGCCTAGCATCAACTCTTATTGCGGATTTGTTTAGGACCTAAATTGATCTGCTTCGCTTATTCGTATCACGAGTATCACGACAGCTTAGTATCAATGACAGCGATTCAGTGATCATTCAATGACATTTCACAGCCGCTAAGCTGTCATAAACTTTTATTTGACTTATAACTCGGCCAAGCTAACATGACACCTGCAGGTTATACCCGTCCCTCTCACTCTCCGGGCATGACAGAATCGAGTGAAAGAGACGGGTAGAAGAAATAGGGACATAAATCGTTCGGTCATTCACATTCAGCAATTCATTTGCGATCCAGCTTTTAGAAGGTCATAGTACGAAAGAAAGCAATTCATTTTAGGAACCTATTCTGGATCGCGCTAGTTTTGAATCGCTGTCTTAAAGTTGATGGTAGGCACCCTGGCCTTCCTCATGGATGTATGAGCGCTCGTTCAAGTAGGCGCGGCGCGCGGCGCGTCGTATTGACTTGTTTGATTAGTAGATGTATGTCACGAGCTCGCCTCTCCTTGAACGAGTCCTAAGGAATACGGGCCATGCATGACCCACCACGCGGGCGTTGCTGCGGTTTCGATTGAAATCGCAGCAAGGCAGGACCAATGGGTTAACGTGCCATCCGAAGCAAGGAGCTGCTGCACCATATCGCGTGGCGGTGGTCACCCATTTTACAATTGAGTCTAAACTGGTTAATAGTCACTAATTGACTTTGTATCACTGACTAAAACACGGTATATTTCAAGTTGCACACGTTTGCACACAAAAACGCTCCCTGCCATGCTGGTAGGTATGTAAGTAGAGCAACTAGCAAAACTACTAACAACAAAAGAATGCAGTGTGATAGCCGCACAGCTGTTCAGAACTAAGCAAGAATGGCGGTTTTGAACAAGTGCGTAATAAATTACATAATTGGGTCATTACGTTCTCGATTAAAACTGCCTCTTGTACGGTGATCGATCAAACTTGCTTTTATCGATATTGCGAAATGGTCGAAAGTATTGCGGATTTCCGAATTTCTCTTTAAGGTCACTTTAACAATTTAACAGTGTTTAAGCTTGGCAGACCTTTATATTATACTAGCGGCCGCCCGCGGTTTCACCCGCGTGGTACCCGTTCCCGTGGGAATATCGGGATAAAATATAGCCTATGTCACTCGGGAAGACTGTAGCTTTCTAACGGTGAAAGAATTTTCTAAATCGGTCCAGTACTTTTAGAGTTTATTCGTCGTGGTACCCGTTCCCGTGGGAATATCGGGATAAAATATAGCCTATGTCACTCAGGAAGACTGTAGCTTTCTAACGGTGAAAGAATTTTCTAAATCGGCCCAGTACTTTTTAAATCTATTCGTCGTGGTCCCCTTTTCCGTGGGAATATCGGGATAAAATATAGCCTATGTCACTCGGGAAGACTGTAGCTTTCTAACGGTGAAAGAATTTTCTAAATCGGTCCAGTACTTTTTGAGTTTATTCGTTACATACAAAAATACAAATCTTTCCTCTTTATAATGTTAGTATAGATAGATACCTAATTCTTCTGTATGTGTTTTTGTCACCTAAATCCTCCTAAGCGGCTGGACCGATTTAGTTGAAAATGTGTATGTAGGTAGGTATATTATATTTCAATGGGTTCCTTGATGGTTTGAAAATACAATTAGACCCGGTAGGTGGCGCTGCTGTCGGTCGGTATGTCACCAAATTTGAGCGGTACGGGTTAGCATTGACTATATTTTTCGTCCTAGTTATAATTTGACTTACTTCAACTGTATCTGATACCTTTAAACGTTATTGAAGTTTATTATTTTGGTTTAAATTAAACAAAACTCATTAAAACCACAAGTGTTTAGTACCTATTTCTTATTTTGTTAAAAAGGCGTTTAGGCGTTTACGAAACACTAAGGCCATTGGTATTGCTAAATCGAATAAAAAACATTTTTCAAGGTTCACTTCTCCGCTATACTTACATCTGTTCGCATTTTTCTACTCCACTTTTATAGTTACTAAGGCCATCTTGTTGAGTGCAGGCATTGAAAATGACATAATTAATAACCTTATTTGGTAAGTAATGGACTGACTTAAACTCGTTAGGACGCTGGTTTGTGAAATTACGTGTGAAGTTCTATGATGATCGACTTCACATCCGATAGAGCCCTTTCATAACATAATCTTTGAGATGAAACATACACCTCTGCACTGTACGCGCCTTATTTCAGTACTAATGCCATCCCGCGGTTTAACCCGCGTGGTACCCGTTCCCATGGGAATATCGGGATTAAATGTAGCCTATGTCACTCGGCAAGAATGCAGATTTCTCATGGTAAAATATTTTTAAAATTTGATCCAGTAGTTTTTGAGTTTATCCGTTACAAACAAACAAAAAATCAATCGAAATCGAATCAATCAAATCGTATGATGAATGAATTTACGAAGCGCTTGGTACGGACGCAGCTGGAGTGGCTATGATGTCTAGTCTATGTGTCTATGTCTAGTCCAGCCTAGTCTGCGTCTGGTACGCCGATGGTGGAAAGGGGCTAGAGGAACAAGGTCGTGTGTAAAGTAAAACCAAAGCAGCATTGCATTGTACACTATTTGACCATAAAAGAAGTCCAATTATCAACTACGTCGTGAAACCATTCTGCCATGCGATTTTCGAATTGGAGTAGGCCTATACTCCAGGCCGAAGTATAGTGTGATGAATTTCAGGTGTATTTTTTATGTGTGTGTGTGTGTGAGTGTCAATAAATCTATTTTCTTTCTTTCTTTCATTCTATATATATAGATATATATATTTATAATATTAGTATAGATATAGATCTATACTAATATTATAAAGAAGAAATATTTGATTGTTTGTTTGTTTGTTTACATCGAATAGTTTTTTGAAAAATTTACCAAAAAAAATGACCATTGGAAAGCTACATTCATCCCGAGGCTATATTTTATCCCGATATTCCCACCAGTTTTGGTCCAATAATAAAAGTTGTTTGTTTTCATGAGGAGAATAATCCCTAAAATTATGCGGGATGGTAAAAAAATAACCCTGTATATATTAGTTCAAACAAGATTGTTTGACATAATAAGGCTGGATTGTCCATACGTTAAAATGGTGCCACTTTTCGTTCAGCTGAAAGACATAAAAGGCTATAGATATTTGTATATAAAATGCCAGACCGACTTTACAACGGGGCTGTGTGGGAGTTTAATGAAAATGAATAGTACTATTTAATTCATTGTGAGTAAGCAATAAATGTTGCTTTTCTAGAGAAAGTTTTATAAACACGACATGTGACATTATATTATAGCTTTTAATTAATAATTATAATTCCCAATGTTATTTAAGTATATTAGTAGCTATACATACATGTATGATTCTGTAACGTTAAAACTAATACAAAAGAGTTCAACGATAGCTTTGCAGAATTGGAGTAAAAATGTTAAATGTGTAGTATTTAAAATTATGCACCAATGATCTATATGATTTATGATGCACCCATGTCACTTATACAATATCGGCTTTCTAATCAATGAGTTGTCGCTAGATATCATCCGTTTTTCTTTGCTACCGAAACGGAGATATCCTATAGTTAAATACTTTTTTCAACACACTTGCTCATAAAGTGAGCCTTATTACATCGATCTTAGGGCCATAAACCGAACTATAACACACGCGTGCATAATAATATTACAGTACTAGTTGCATAATAGATTTATACCTACAAAGTTAAGTAAGTACCTTACTGCAAATTATATGCGAGTAAATAGAGACTTTTCAATTTATCCGGGTAATACAGTATCCCTACAAAGTTAAGTTAGTACCTAACTGCAAGTTATATGCGAGTCAACAAAGCATTTTCGATTTCACCGGGTAATAGATACAGTTCTTTTTTTGTAACAAAAAAGAGGTTTTATACGGCTGAAAATCCATTTACGTTTTTAGAATAAATAAATGTGTCCCTAAATAAGACAAAAAACATAATTAAGTATATTATTATCAAATTATTTATAATTCACAATAGTTTGTTATAAAACATTTGCATTTTATCACTATTATTATAATTATTTTGAAGTAGGCTGTATGGCTGTATGTAACCAATCACCTTACATTTGGCGCGTGCAAAAAAAAAAAACTTGCGCGCTTTTTCCCGGAGTTAGGTTAATACAATATGTATGCAATAAATGTTTGTTTTTCCTCGCAAGTGTGTTGAAAAAGTGCGTATGAAACTCGTGAGCAACTTGCTCACTAGACACTCGGCTGATTTACGCCCTCGCCTGCGGCTCGGGCTGCAACCCACAGCCTCATGTATAATGAGCAACCTTAGCTCACTTGTATCATAATCATAATATACTATTATACATGTTCGGTTTTAGCTTACGCCTCGTAGCCAAAACTACCAACAGATCGGTTTTTTTTTTTTCAAAACATGAACCGGGCATTAAACTTAGTAATTAGAATAAATTTTAAATATAGAAACGACATACGGTAGGTATAATTTTAGATTTTCATTTATTTGGTTTGATCGGCGTTTGTTTTGTTTACGCGGAGTTACATCCTCAATTTGGTGTAATCGCCGAGACCGGTATTGACCCCGATTGTGAAATTTAGAGCATGACGAAAATGTGAATACTTACTTTAAACTGACTCAAACGAATTCTTTAAGAACGCATACCGCTATTTGCCACCTTAAGTCTGTAGGTATGCGATCGCAACTGTAAGCTAATAGCTTGCTTGTCTACAAGCAGATGGCCTATGCTGTGCCCAGCAGTGGGCGTCGTACGACTAAAATGAAATGAATATAAGTAATTTTCTATTATAGCATAAAAAGTTAGAAAATGTCTTAGGTTACTTGGCACTTGATATTATTCACGGGTATGCAATATTAGTGATGATTTTTATACATGTTTTCCATTTTAAGAAATTAGCTCACATTAAAAGCATTCAAAACCAATTTACGTACATAGCAAATCCTTTAGCTAATAGACAAATTAATTAAAGAAGTTGCGAAGAACCTGAGATCTCTTGGTCAGAATTGAGAGTGGAATCGAGTAACTAATATGTTGATTTATTATGAATTTGAAACTATCACGCCATAACCACCATAATTGGACCAAGACCTTGTTATAAGGGCGTACACAAATAAACACTTACGCGGCACATACAAAAACGCATTCTAAAATTACTATTTCCTACTAGAACATGCTAGTCAAGTACAATCGCTTGTGAAATCAATTTCATTGAACTTTCCAACTCGAAACCGCGTAGAGTTGCAAAACAGCCGGATACAACCTTGCAAGCAAAAGACGATGTAAACAAAATAACGCCTTATCCTAGTAAGTTCCTAATATTGTAAATGCGAAAGTTTGTCCATCCATACATCCATAGTACTTACCTACCTTAAGTTGAAACATATATCAATTATAAAAACAAAAGAAAAGTAAAAACAGATAAGTACAAATTAAATAATGAAAAATGAGCAATCTTTTGTTTTTCTAGGTGTCGCTAGTAAGTGTAATGGAATCTACACTTACGAATGTAATTGTGACTACTAAGTGGGTCAACGTATGGCGTTGAATGGAACAATGTAACAGAAGCGAAGTTTCAAGGCATACAAATTAATTTAGAAGTAAATATTATACGTTTAAAAGATTTCTTTGGCGTAAGCTTAAATGTTGCAATGTTTTGTTTTACTTAAACACTCATGAAAGAGTACGTTAATAAAATGTAGGTATACAAAGTACTTTTAAACACCTTCATTGAGTTCAAACCATTAAAATATTAGAATTGTCTAGACACACACAATTATCTAAATTGAAGTGTCAATAAATTATCACAATTCATTGAGCAAGTTATCTATCACACATCATAACATTATTATAGTTGACGTTCTGCCATTCATACTTTGATAAATTATAGTAAACATTTGTCATAGCGGCACTACTACCACAGTGTTTAATACTGTGCTACTACCACAGGCTGTTTTTTTTATCCACAACGGGATAGTACTTCATCACACCTGATATTAAGTGGTTGATAAGGCTGAAGGTGGATGCACACTACTCCCGGAATCCTCAATCACTGAGGAACTGGCATTCTATCTCTAACTGCCATCAAGTGACACAATAATGCTGAAAATATATTTTTTATAGCCAGGCGAACTAGTCCTACTACCAAACCAACCAAACCGAATACAATAATGTGCCCTCACTAGGAACTGTAATATTTACATATTACAGTATCACTTCTATCACATAAAATAATTTCAGATTTTTCTTTAGGCAAACTTCGGAGATAAGGGGGACCGGTATTTTTTTTTAAATTTTTCATCAAAAGCCGAAAACTATGCAGCCTAAATAATTTTTGAGAATGTGCAAGCAGCGCTCTTTCATATGATAGGTAGGTACCCCATTTATGCCCTAGTAGCCCCAATTGGGTATTTGACTGTTTTTTTTTTATTGACTTAAGATGTTCATTTAGTTAGTAGCAACACAACATAGGTATTTATTTTCAAATATCTTGCATATTTTTAGCGATATAGTGCATCAAACTTTCTAATTAGACAAGGAGAGCGATATAGGAACGTGACGTCAAATTTCTATAGCGCCATACTCTCGCCATAGAAAACACAATAAATTTCTTTTTTCACATTTGTTATTCAATAATGCTATATTTCTGAATGTCATAATTCAATATCTACATTTCAACAACAGTCAAATACCCAATTCACTTCGAATTTTTCAGTCCCTGTTGCAAAAACTATTTTTTTTTATTTGTTACTTATTTGCAAAATAGTTAGGCAAACGTCATCTCAAACTATTACACAAGTTGATAGCATTAGTAGTTCTCGAGATATCCAGCTGTGACAGTCAGACAGACTGAGTCGCACCCACCAGGGTTCCTTTTTACCATTTTGGTACGAAACCTTAAAAACTGGAATAAACTTAAAATTTCCTTTTAATTCATCTTTTATAACATCTATTGATATCACAAGTTAACTGCTATCAAACTTCTCTATGTAGCTATTATTGCCGAGCATGTATAGGCAGCCGAAGGTAAAGAACTACTGACTTACGAATTTCCTGATAAATCTTCCATGGTCATAAAACATCAAATTCTCTCAATAACGAGCGCAGATAGTATGCGATTTACCTTCCACACCATGCAACACATTACTTACTGCCAAGCTATTGGCATGATATATACCAATCCGATACAATATGATGTTGCCGTTTTTACTTATAGTACCATAACATGTTTTGATGGCAATAGTATCTATAAACTTCTATCAAATTCTCAATGGACGACATTCCAGTTGGGCTACACACAAACATTCTATATCGTTTCTGAGTACGAAATCCATGTATTGTCACTGTCATTCACTTCAGATTAGACAAAGACAAGGCATAGGTACATCGAATCGATCGTCCGAATCCATTGCCGAATGGCTGTGAATTATTACTTCTCTCCAACTCTAGCAGTCTTAATAGTCAGAGATAGTCCCGCCCGGGCCAGTAGATACCGAAAGTACGGCGGAAGAATCCGTAGACAAAAACATCGACCTGGCGCGAGATGACGTTGTAAGTATATGATAGGTTAGCATGTAGTAGCTCCGATTATTTTTAATCTAGCAATCAACAAACTTCCAGATAAACCTTCCATTGTTATAAAACAACGAATTTTCTCTCAATAGCAATGATTATGATCGCAGATAAGATAGTATGCGATTTACCCTCGAAGCAATCTACGCCATTGTTGGCCATGACCTTGCAACAGATAGTTGCTAGCTTCCGAGCTAATGGCATGTTATTATCCCAATCCGATGGATCTGCCGACCGTGCTCATGTAATTTATTTGATCGGCCTTCTAGAATTTTCAACTCGTTATTCTACTGGTCAACAACTATGTAATGGAAGACACATTAACATTTAAATATTGACGAACGTAAGCACTAGACCCTAACCAAACGGATTTCATGAGCAGCAGCAATCCTCTTCTGCCTTTTATCCATTTACAAATCTAATAAAATAAGTTTACAGTAAAAGTTATTTGTTTTGTATTATCATTTTGGTGTCCCTTAAACTTCACGATACCTACTATGATTAGTTTGTTGGTATAAGTAGGTACTAGACGATGCATGATAACTTGTAAGTTAGTTGTCAACTCGTGTTGGTGACAAAAGTAGCCAAGAACTTTCGGTAAATACCTTATTAGATTTAAAAATAAAAGGCAACTATGAATAAAACATAACAATTTTTTTGTGTAAATAGCTGCTGGCCGCTATTCGTCAAGAAGCTAATCTAGAAGTTAAACAAAAAATAATGCATATGAGTTGTGAAAGCCGCAATATTCAGCAGACTTCAAAACTTTCACCAATGCTAGATTTGGTTTTAGCCAAAACTGTCGGGACCACTTTCATTAATGCATTAATCTCGTCCTGAATAATAAATTACTCTTAGGTTTTTTGGGTCAAAATGTGAGAACAAAATACTATATTAAGTATCCAAGCTAGTTAATAAAGTTTTCACATTTCCATCAAAGTTAAAGTAAGCTTCTATCAAAATCATTATTTGCCTTACTATCTGGTTATAACTACAGCCAAAAGGAGTGTAAAAAGTTTCCAAATCAAATATTAATAAACTATTTCTTAATTTGGTAAACCAATACCAAAACCGCACTGTTAAGGAGTATCTTTATCGTGATAATTAAAAATCACTTTTAAGTATGTACCTACATACTTAAATTTAGTTTACATTTCAAGGTCATTAACAGAAACGCAGCGGGGAGGGACCCCACGTGCGGTTAAAGAACGTTAGAAAAAACATCAACACCACACTTCATTTATAAAAAAAATGGTCAGGAGCGAGTCGGACTCGCGCACCGAGGGTTCAGTACCATTATAAAATATAGTAGGCAGGAAGGAGGACATTTTGGTTTTAAATAAAACGTGAAAATGTTGTCACCGGCGGCGGCGGCGAGGCTATATTCGTCAGAGAATTTGCGGTGTTGAATATTGCAGTTTTAGGTCAGCGCCATCTCTTGACCGATAGTAGAACTAATGTAATTATTGTTGATGATTTCTGAAAAAGGTTACTATTTTGTGACATCGTTTTATTTTTCTGTAAGTAATCTTTAGGGACCCCCCATCCACTTTTTTACATTATTCATCAAAAGCCGAAAACTAATGGCCTAAAAAAATGTTTGAGAATGTGCAAGCAGCGCTCTTTCATAATATGATACCCCATTGCCCTAGTAGCCCCACTTCGAATTCTTAAGAAGCCCTTAATTTCAGCCTATGTTGCAAAAAAAAACATTTAGAAAAAAAAAAATTGTAAAATAGTTGGGCAAACGTCATCTTAAACTACTAATGCCAAATTTCAAGTTGATAGCATTAGTAGTTATCGAGATATCCAGCATAATCCTAGATAGGATATATGCGATAGAACGAGATGCAGCGTCCAGGTGAACATAAGTAGCCGTTTGTAATTAGCGCCGTACAAGCTAAATTCCACTTTATTATGTTGAAGTTAGAGTTGCTATTCATTTAAATGGTTCAGCGGAGTGCAGCTTCTGTACTTGTACTATTATTTATTTTCTTATCATCATCATCAGGCATTTTAATGTCCCCACTGTTGGGGCACTGACCTTCCTTATGGATGGATAAGGAGAATGGGCCTTGACCCACCACGCGGGCCCAGTGCGGATTGGTGGGTATTAACGACTGCAAGTGCAGCCGGGACCAACGGCTTAACGTGCCTTCCGAATCACGGAGGAGCTCGAGATGAAAAGTTTTTGGTCACCCATCCCGTGACCGACCATTGCGAAAGTTGCTTAACCTCAACGATCGCAGGCCAAGCGCACTTTCCACTGCGCCACGGGCTCCTCAAATATATTTTCTTATAAGGGTTCCTTTTTACCATTTTGGTACGGAACCCTAAAAATGTATGGCCGGCCACGTTATGTTTGTTAAAATGGCGTATTTTTAAAAAGCACCATCTTTGCTTTTTAAGAATGAGATTGATCTACCCTTTGTCAAGGATTTGACAGTGTGGATAACTAACTCTGTTTTAAATACATCAGCCCCCTGATTCACGAACCGTCGGAAACGCTCGCGACAGTGGTAAGTAACTAAACTATACAATAATATACAAAGACAAAGCACAGAATTCGAATCCGATTCCGTTTCCGGACGGTTAGTGAATCAGGGGCTGGGTGCCTACCATCAACTCTTATTGCGGTTTAGGAACCTAAACTGATCTGCTTCGCTTATTCGTACCACGACAGCTTAATATCAATGACAGCGATTCAGTGATCATTCAATGACATTTCACAGCCGCTGAGCTGTCATCAACTCTTATTTGACTTATAACTCGGCCAAGTTAACATGTCACCTGCAGGTTATACCCGTCCCTTTCACTCTCATGACAGAATCGAGTGAAAGAGACGGGTAGAAGAAATAAGGACACAAATCGTTCGGTCATTCACATTTAGCAATTCATTTGCGATCCAGTTTTTAGAAGGTCAGAGTACGAAAGAAAGCAATTCATTTTAGGAACCTATTCTGCATCGCGCTATTTTTGAATCGCTGTCTTAAAGTTGATGGTAGGCACCCTGGTTTAAATAGTCTCCACTTCAAAAGGATAAAATCTGTGGCTTATCGTTAATATCGTTATGGCGTATTTACAACTTCAGAATCAAAACAAAATGTTTGTCTGAGACTAACAATTTAAAATAGAAAGTCAGTCATAAGTCGACAGTAGCATTGTTCACACCCACTGGGCATGTAACTTACCATGTCATTGTGGATGCTAATACAGGTAAAAACTAAACAATGCGGCAATTTGCCAATGACGTTTCTTTAGAAGTGAGCGGTGAGAAGTAAGAACGGCCGTCGTGATGGAGGTGGGTTAGGAAACAGACTGAGCGTAATGGTCGAGCCCAATGAAGTGTGTATGTAATAAAGTGCAGTAGGTATAGAAAATTTAAGGCCTGGAAACTCTATTGTTTAGGTATGGTAAGAACGGCCATCATAATGGAAGTAGCTTAGGAAACAGACTGTGCGAAATGGTCGGGCCCTCAGATCATTTGTATTATATTATGATCGAGGTCAGGCCCAATCAAGTGTATATAATTGGTTGCATCAGTAAATTGCATTAAGGAATTTAAAAAAGAGGATACCCTCTTTCGGCTTCTACTGAAATGTTTGGAGAAACCACGGAGAAACTCTACTACAAAACAAAAACAAATATCTAATCATTAAAATGAAACCAAGGTCAGTAATAGTAATTATAAAGATATTTTACGCAAAAAGAATAGAAATTTTAGAAAGATTTTATAAGATCTCAGATATCGACGGGTCCCAAGGACAAAATTGCATCTACTAAAATATATGATAGTAAATGCAACTTTGTTCTTTTGACAACAAATTTCGTATTTATTTTTAAGTAGATGCTATTTATGCGATTTTGTTCTTGGGACCCGTCGATATATTTCCAGAAGTTTCATCGATATCCTCTTCAACTTAATACTTTATTTAAATCAATAATCTTCAAAAAACTCATAAACTTATTCTATCGATCAGAAATTCTTACATAAGTTACATAGCACTCTCAATTAGTATCTATTGTCGTTCAAAGAAAGTGGAAGTAGAGACATGAGAACAGTGTAAACGATGACGCCTTTATAGTGTTATGTTAATTGAGCTTCACCAGTGAGACAATGCGGTATAACATAACTATTACAGCAGCATTTATGCTGAGAGTGAACATACCACAATGTTATCCGACGGACAGAATGGAGCGTGGCCTTTGTTGAAAAAAAAATTAGAAAAGAAACATCTCTTTGTTACCACTTAATGTGACTGCAAAAAGAAAAATGTGTGACTATGGTGTGACTGCATCAAAAATAACAAGGTTCATTAATGACAATGTATTTTGAAATTATTTGGTCTATAGGGATTTCATAAAAAATAACGCAATCAGCCGTCAATGTCTAGGTGATAGACCGCGAAGGCTATGCGAGGTTGCTGACTAATAATTTAGTACCTGCCGGCCAGACTGGCTTATGGTGTAATTATGCGCATAGTAATTAAAGAGATCCATTTCCATACCCATGATTATTAGAATTCCATAACATTCTATGTAAAAAAACGACTACAGATGTGGACTATACTTTATTACAGAGTTAGCTAAGAATGTAGGTAGGTACATTGCAAATCAAAGAAATACGCAAAAGTCATTCAACTTAAGAATCTGCACAATAATTTTACTGTGGAAAATTCCCCTCTTGTATCTGAATGATGTAGCTACATAAAATTCGTAGTTATTTTCTCACAATTACCTAGGTGTACCTTCAACAGTTTATCCGTTTTAGCCTAATTAAATACAAAGCATCTTGCTTAGCACAATTGAAAAAAAATCTCCAAACACGGACGGGGGAAGCTATTGACCTCATAGCTGTAGCTAAACTAATTTGCTAACCAACAACAAACGTTATGTTTTAAACAGATTTAAATAACATTTAACAAGACAGAAACAAACGAATTACAAGTGTTATTTACAGAATTGCAAGTCACATCGTTCGTTATTTAGTTATAAGTAAGTAGTTCCTCATAGTATCGCGCAGTTACAAAAATATCACAAACAGGTTGTTGAATATATCATTTAGCATTCTCTTGCAAGCAGCTGCGAAATTCAATCTCAACGTCTCATTATATGATCTGTTTAGAGGTTTGCATTTGAGGAAATACATTACGAAACAAAAGTACTGATAGTATATGATCTGAGGATAGTGCTGTCAAATAGGTTTTAATTAATTATCGAGAATGAGTCATCGACTACAATTGGCGAGTCACAACAGAATCTGAGTAGGCCGACGCACGTTCGATGCACAGCCATTATTGGAAGATAAGCGTGACGACCATGAGATTTTATGCTGATGAAAAGATGCGCTCACAGTAAATTATATAACCAATTGTTTAGCAACTCATTACTTGCTATTGTACTGAATCATCCAATGCACACCGCGGCAAAGAATATATACACTTAACCGCGGTGAATTTAGAAATTAATAACAACATAATATTTATATTTGTGACAAGTCTAAATAGCTTCCTAATAAATAACTACGTAACCGGCTCACACATTTAATCAGCCTTTTGATGTGTATGAATGGCGACAGCGTTATATAAAATCTTGGTGACCTTTTTTCAATCGAATTGATGAGTTATGCAAACTAATAACGTTGTCATGTCAACACATGTCAATCGAACTTGCTCTTGTTTTGCATATGCATTGCTTGGCAATGTTACGATTTTATTGAACTCATCTCTATAGGTATTCTTATTTGTTTTTGAGATCAACAGTTCCTATATTACAGAACTATTTAGTAATCTGTGATATTACTTTCAGCTAACACTTGCATTGCTTGCCAAAACTTGACCATACGTTCAATTGTAGACGATTTGTCTGCGCCGTACGTCCATCTCTTCGTAATTTCCTTTCTCATTAATATTAGTCCGCATACATTCTTTCTATCTTTTTTGCGATGTCCCCCTTGCTCTCTATCCGAAATCTAAACTTAGCTGTAATAATCCAAGTATTGTATTGTATAAGCCCACACACGCCATAGTTTTGCACAATAACAGATAAGTAACGTACGACTTTAATAGAATATTATCACAAAGGCTCGCCCACTTCCGCTGCGGAAGATAAACGGACGATTTTGCGACGCACGCGCCTTCTTGTAACGAATACTTCTGAGAAAAAAACAATGCAATACACACACAGAGATTGCTTGAAGAATGTAATGACGACTTTGCATTTCTTGAATATTAGAGGACTGTGTAGCAAACGTTCTACATACAAACAGCGATAACATTTTCCACCCTTTAAACCTTAACATACAGCAATTATTTTTCAGTATGTTGTTGAAATGCTTAGCTTAGGAGCAAGGGCTTGTTTTTGACGTGATTCTTATAAATCGATAAACGCCGTCTCCACGCGCGAAAAAGTATGACGCGATGTCACGTTCCGCCTGAGCTCAAAATAGAACTAGTAAGTACCTACTTCCCATAAACTTATAGCCCTCTTTGGTACAGGGGTTGGGTTTAATGACCACATAAAGGGAAAACAGTTCTCATTTCACACAGTCACACAAACTATTTTGCTCAAATTCACATCACTAGATGGCACTATGCGCAGCTGTGTTAATCTGTGTGCTAATCAAATTAGCTATAAAATATCAAATCTCTAAATTATAAAATTAACTGTAAAGATTATCGGTAACATAATGTGTCTCATTTATGTAAATAGAGAAACAAAATTTAGTGTCACTAGTGACACAATGCTTCAACAAGCTTAAAAATTAGATGTGTGATAGAGCGCTGGTTCTGTAATCAAGTTGACGATAGAGGTCGCTGGTAAGGTAACCTTCTATTTCGACATAATTTTTCATCAATGTTTTCCTAAGAAGTTATCATGTAAAATTATCATCGTCTGTTATGTGAACCGACTTTACCAATATTTTAAATATTTGTCATAGATTTTGAAATATTTGCACTTTAGTGATTTCATACAAAACAAAAAGTGCCAATATTTTCAAATCTACAATGAATATTAAAAAAAAAACAAAACGTAGGTACAGCCCTAGTAGTCCATGGAAATCGTACATTTTGCCTTGCGTTAAATGAGGTAGTTCTGATTTTTTTGTATGTTAGTAGTGATGAGATAGTAATGACAAATCCAAGTTTTCCACCTCGAAAGCCCTCCGGATCATTGTTAAATATTTAAAAATCCAATAAATTTTCAGATTTTTTTCAGTTTTTGACAATTTTTACCACCAAGGACCTGTGTGACGGCAAAAGTTACTATGCACGCTTTAAAGTAGACTAAATTTGCAATAAAAAGAGAATAATTTGGTTATTGTACGTCAAATAGTTTTTAAGATGGGGCTATTTAAAAGTTTACAAAAATTCAAAAAAGGAAGTATTACAGTTTTTTTAGTTTTCGACATTTTGACCCATAGTAGTGGGTTTATGGCAAAAGATAAATTATTAGTTATTAAAGTCCATTAAATTTTCAACAAAATGAGACCAATTAGTAATATCAACTTACACTTGATAGTTCCTGAGACAGCTGTTCAAAGTTATTCAGGTAAGTAAACAATTATGTAATAGAAGGGTTTGCAAAATGAAGTACGCCCTAAAGGAAGGAGGATCTGGGAGGTGGTGGGATCAATTATGTACATTGTATGTATAATTTTGATGGACCAGGCACGTCCTCTGAATCCACAGCACACTTTTTGGGGGCAGCTTGCTCAGGTATAATTTCTTCATCAAACTGCTCAGGACGGTCAAAATCGTCCTTTGATGGTGGGTTATCAATCAATAGTTCATCAATGTCATCACACATCAGGTCTGGTATGTTCTCGCATGATTGGCCAATGCAGTAGCTGCAAACACCGGAACATTTGAGTTCTGCTTTCCTGCAACCACATCTGCTGGTACAACCTTACATCTTTGGTATGCTTTCAAGGTGATTAAGGTTTGCGTGTCATTAACAAGGTAGAACGGGAACGTCTCCCAGATCCTTCTTCCTTTAGGGCTTACTACCTTTTGCAAAGTCTTCTATTACATAATTTTTACTTACCTACCTCAATAACTTTGAACAGCTGTGTCAGGAACTATCAAGTGTAAGTTGATATTACTAATTGGTCTCATTTTGTTGGAAATTTAATGATCTTTAATAACTAATAATTTATCTGATTTTAAATTATTTTTAATGCATTCACAATGCAATTCTGTAAGTATAGGAAAAAATGTGATAGTAAAAAACCACGAGCCCTATAAGTAGCTTTCAGGCGGGATTCGAACCTGCGCCTCCGGGAATCCGGCCCGATGCTCTGACCAACTAAGCTACCGAAAGACCCGACACGACAAAGACACGACTCGTCGAATTTTGCTATCACTTGTTATGCTGTAGGCCAGCGTTGCTTCATCAATGCGAGGAAACCCTCGCATCCGAAAGAAACATTTTTACAAATGTTTAACAATCGATTTAGATGAAACAGCCATTATATGTTTCTTTCGGATGCGAGGGTTTCCTCGCATTGATGATGCAACGCTGGCCTACAGCATAACAAGTGATAGCAAAATTCGACGAGTCGTGTAAGCCTTTCGGTAGCTTAGTTGGTCAGAGCATCGGGCCGGATTCCCGGAGGCGCGGGTTCGAATCCCGCCTGAAAGCTGCTTATAGGGCTCGTGGTTTTTTACTATTACATTTTTTCCTATAATAATTTATCTTTTGCAATAAACCCACTACTATGGGTCAAAATGTCGAAAACTAAAAAAACTGTAATACTTCCTTTTTTGAATTTTTGCCAACTTTTGAATAGCCCCATCTTAAAAACTATTAGACTTACAAGAACCAAATTATTCTCTTTTTATTGCAAATTTAGTCTACTTTAAAGCGTGCATAGTAACTTTTGCCGTAACACAGGTCCTTGGTGGTAAAAATTTACAAAAACTGAAAAAAAAACTGAAAATTTATTAGATTTTTAAATATTTAACAATGATCCGGAGGGCTTTCGAGGTGGAAAACTTGGATTTGTCATTACTATCTCATCACTACTAACATATAAAAAAATCAGAACTACCTCATTTAATGCAAGGCAAGACCATTTATTTGGTACGATTTCCTTGTACTATAGTTCTTATGCATTTCAACAACATACCGAAAATTCATTGCTGTATGTTAAGGCTTAGAGGGTGGAAAACGTTATCGCCGTTTTTATGGAGACCGTTTGCTACCTACACAGACCTTTTAAGAAGCTGCAATATAAATTCCTTTCCATTCAATGAATAACTATAACCTTATTATAAATGTGAATTTGTTTATTTGTCCGTCTGTCACGTCAAAACGGAACAACGGATCGACGTGAGTTTTGGTAAGTATGAAGTGAAGATAGTTTGGTAGCTAGAGTGACTTAGGCTACTTTTTATCCCTGAAAAATATCACTTTCCCGCGGGATAGCGTTGTGTAGCCCACGCAGGTGAGCCGCGGGCGGTAGGCTACTAAGCTACGTAACTACATTATTCAACTCGATCCAATATTATTTTATTGTTCCTCACTTTCAGCATTCAGAGCAGTCCGTCACTAAACAAAAAGGTATTTATCACAAAAATATAGACTTTGCTGAAAGCATTTTCAACAAAACATTTTTAGAATTACTTTGAAAATACACTTCAAAGGGATTCTCTTGATCAAAATGGAGTCTATTTTAAGCGTCCTATCCAAATTTAAATAATGATCCCGGCTTTTAGGTAAATGAGGTCAAAGGTCGGCTGGCATTACACAAGTTCAAGAGTAAAAAAAAGTGTCAGAACGCTTTATTACTATAGAGACTTGAGTTAATTCTAGAAGGTGGTCTTGAGTCAAGATTATTGACACATTGAGCTAGCTACACTAACACATCACAAATACAAGCCGCATTGTTAAGCCGTTGTATTTAAATATAAGTTGTAGTTATTGTACATAGATGGCGTTGTGCCAAACGTACGTAATGCTGAACGGCGGTGTTAAGATTTTTTGGTGATTGATATAGTCTTGTCGATGCACCCAATAAATTATCCTCGACCTACACACTAGTTTTATTTACGTTGTGAATAACAGTATTTTGGACCTCTATGGGATTGTACATGGTCCTACCTAACCGAGTCGGAAGTTTCGGTTGGTTGACCTGGAACCAGCTCAGTACGAGTGACAGGAGCAGGGACTACGGAGGATCGGAGGTTTGAGTTTGCAGCAGCAGCTGCAGCAGTGACGTCAGCGGATCCGGTGCGACCACGAAGCGAGCGATTGCGTAAGCGGAAGCGTTTAGTGAGTTGTGCTGTGATGAAACTGTGAGTACATTTGTGTCATTCATTAACTTAGAATAATTTCAAGAAAGTTAGAACTTGGAAATTTTAGAAGTGTTTTCATAGACTTAGAATAATTTCTCCAAAAGTGAAATACGGGGAATCCACGCTAGTTTGCGGAGCCAAGTGCGAAAACACTTAGAAAAATTTCGTAAATTTTACGATTGACTTAGAAAATAATTTTGAATTTTCTCATACGGTGAATAGTTAGAATAACTATCGAGATGGATGCCTACGGTAAAATGCAAGATGATACTAAGTCAAAGGTTCAGAAGGGAAGGTCTAACTTTAGAAAATCTCCGAAAGATAGGATCTCTTTGTCATACATAGAAACACGTCTAGAAGCCTTAGAAAAACAGTGGTCTTCTTTTGATGAAACACATAAGAAGATTATAATGGAAGTTTCTGGAGACGTACTTGAAAAATCTACTTATTTTAAAAATGACATGTATGATGAGACCGAAGAACTGTACATAAATTACAAGTCGGAGTTAAAGGAAGCCATCCTTAGGTTAAAGAAAGATGTTAATGTTAATGAATTTTATGATGCAAATGCAACTAACAGCACCCAATCCTTTACTGTTAAATTACCGAAAATAGAAATACCTAATTTCAGTGGCAAATACACAGAATGGAGTAGTTTTCGTGATTTATTTTTGTCTTTAATTCACAACAATAAGGGATTGGATGACGTTCAAAAGCTGCACTATTTGAAGAGTCACTTGTCTGGCGAAGCCGAGCAAATGTTAAGACACATTCCTATCACGGCATGTAATTATAAAACTTGTTGGGATCAGTTAGAGCATCGTTACAACAACAAAAGGTTTTTAGCCAATTGTGTACTAAAACGTTTTATGAACCAAAAAAATGTATTGTCGGAATCTTCAAGTGCGATAAAGGAATTACTGGACACAACTAATGAGTGTTTAAATGCTCTTACTAATTTAGATGTAAATGTAGATTCCTGGGATCTTATTGTAATTTATATAGTTTCGTTGAAACTTGATACAGAATCTCGAAAGTTGTGGGAAGTGGAAGTCAGTAAATGTAATGATGAATTGCCTAAACTTGTTGATTTTAAAAACTTTTTAGATCATCGTTTCAGATCTTTAGAATTTCTAGACAATAAAGCCACTAAACAGAGTAATGTTCGTAATAATGTTCCTAAAACAATGCATACAATTCCTGCTGTATCATGTATATTTTGTTCCGATGCTCACAAACTGTGTAATTGTAAAAAATTCGCAAAGGAAGATGTAAATGTACGTCGTACTTTTGCCCAAACCAACAAGTTATGTTTTAATTGTCTTGCTCCGAATCATTCGATATACAATTGCCGTCAATCAACCAGCTGTCGCATTTGTAAAAGGCGACATCACTCTTTACTGCACCCAAAGTTAGGTCCTAAAGATGATCAGGTAAACACTTCCGTAGTGGAAGGGGGCGCTCAGTCGTCCAATGTAGAATCATCTCAAGGCGAGGCATCAAATATAGTATCATGCTTTTCTAATGCAAATAGTCAAGTATTATTGGCCACTGCTTTGGTCAATGTAGATACGAAAAATGGAACTTTTTGTATCAGAGCTCTTTTGGACCAAGGTTCACAAGCTTCATTTATAGCAGAGTCTGTTGTACAAATGCTTGGTCTTAGAAGAGTTTCAAACATGAGCTACATTTCAGGGTTAGGTAGTGATCAAGGTTCATCCTTGCAGTCTAAATGGACCGTTATGGTCAAAATTCAGTCACGCCATGACCCCAACTTTATAGTTGAAGTTAAAGCTCATGTTCTTAATAAGCTCACTTCTCTTTTACCTGAGAGGAAAATGTCTGTTCCGATGTTTTCTCCTCAGATTCCTGCTATAGAGTTAGCAGACCCGAAGTTTGATACTCCGAGTAAAATTGATATTTTACTGGGGGCGGAAGTGTATGGTCAAGTTTTAATGGATGGAGTTGTCAAAGGTCCACCAGGTTCTCCAATTGCGCAAAATACCAAACTTGGCTGGATCCTTTCAGGCCATATATTTTCCCCTCCAAGTTACGAACTTTCACAGACACGTAATGAAATAATTAGTATGCTCACTCAATTGAGTATGAACGATCTCCTGAAAGGTTTTTGGGAGCAAGAAGAACTGTCTTCAGCTGTGAAGAAATGTCTGTCTGAAGAAGAACAGCAATGCGAAGAGCTGTTCGCCAAAACTACTTCTAGAGATGATGAGGGTCGCTATATCGTGAAATTGCCATTCAAAAAGGTGGACCCAAGTTGTCAATACGGTAATTCTTATGATATTGCGCAAAAACGATTCTTTATGCTCGAAAAACGATTACTGAAGAATCAATCACTGAAGATTCAATATTCCGAGGTTTTGGAGGAATATTTAAAATTAAATCACATGGAAGTAGTGCCGGAAGTGGAGAAAGCTAATCCCAAGGCTGTGTATCTTCCCCATCACGCTGTCGTTCGCAATGAGAGAAGCACCACTAAGGTTCGGGTCGTGTTTGATGCGTCGTGTTCGCTTAATAATGGAACTTCGTTGAATGATGATCTCATGGTAGGTCCAACGCTTCAACCCACACTTCGACACCTTATTTTACGTTGGCGCTGCTATCCTATAAGCCTGGTAGCAGATATTGTGAAGATGTACCGTCAAGTCAAGATAGCTGCTGAGGATGTTGATTTTCAACGTCTATTATGGCGTAGCGATGTTAATTCAGAACTTCAGCATCTCCGACAATTGCGTGTAACATTTGGTACATCAGCGGCACCTTACTTGGCGGTCAGATCCTTACAACAGCTTGCACATGATGAGGGAGATAAATATCCTTTGGCAGCTAGCAGAGTCCTTAGGGAATATTATATGGATGATCTTATGACAGGCTGCGAAAATATAAACGAGGGAGCACAGATTTATCAACAAATGAACGAGTTACTTAAACTTGGTGGTTTCCAGCTTCAGAAATGGAGTAGTAGCAATAGTGAGTTGTTGTCAAAGTGGGATAGAGAAAGTAAGAATTCAAAGGAAACTTTAGAGCTAAAATTAGATACAGTTATCAAAATTTTAGGTCTCACTTGGAATAGACACCAAGATGAATTTCAATACACTGTCCAACTTACAGCACTGGAAACACCCATAACTAAGAGGAAAATGATTTCGGAAATAGCAAAACTGTTTGATGCCCTCGGTTGGCTAGCTCCTGTGGTCACCACTGCTAAAATATTTATTCAAACAGTCTGGCTGTCAGGGATACAATGGGATGAAGAATTGCCATGTGATATTTTGAAGGCATGGCTTGAGTTTCGAGATGAACTTACACATCTCGCTCAATTTAAGATTCCAAGATGGATTGGCACTAGCACCAACGATGTTAGCAGAGAACTTCAAGGATTCTGCGATGCTTCAAATGCAGCATACGCAGCTGTAGTCTATATGAGAATCGTTGATTTTAAAGGTGATGTGCATGTACGATTACTTGCCGCAAAGACGAAGGTTGCTCCGGTGAAGCAAGTCTCGATTCCTCGGTTGGAGTTGTGCGGAGCGGTATTGTTAGCCAACCTGCTTCAAGAAATTGCAGAAGTTTTAGAGATTCCGAAGGAGTGCGTGTACGCCTGGACGGACTCAAGTGTAGTCCTTTCATGGTTGAGCAGTCATCCCAGCAAATGGAAAACCTATGTCGCGAATCGGGTCTCTGAAATATTAACGCTTATGAATAATACTCAGTGGTCACATGTCAAGTCCGAATCTAACCCTGCAGATTGTGCGTCGCGAGGTATAAATCCGAGCAAACTATCGGATTTGAAGATCTGGAGAGAGGGTCCACAATGGCTGCAAGAAAAGGTTATTAATTATTCAAAGGGACAGTTTAAATTAACGGATTTAGAAAAGAAAAAAGAGCAAATTTCGTGCCACACTATTCAGTCAGAGTCAGAATCTATATTATGTCGTTATTCTTCATTGAATAAATTATTAAGAGTTGTTGCATACATACGTAGATTCCTTAAGTTAAAGAAAGAAAAATTTACGCCTTACATATCTAGATTAGAAATAAAAGAGTCTTTACTTACCTGTATCCGATTGTGTCAAAGGCAAAGTTTCCTGGAAGAAATAAAATGTTTACAAACTTTGGGAAAGATAAGGAAAAGCAGTAAACTTACATCACTGTGTCCGTTTCTTGATGCTGATGGTATACTCAGGGTGGGCGGTCGCTTACAAAATGCTGAAATAGATAAAAATATGAAACATCCAATATTGCTGCCGTATCAGTCGCATTTCACAGATTTGATTGTGGATGATGCCCATAATCGCACTCTTCACGGCGGTCCACAATTAATGACAAACTTTTTAAGAACGCAGTATTGGATAGTTAATGCGAAAAATCTTGTTCGCAAGGTCGTTCGGAAGTGTGTTGTATGTCGTCGCCATTCTGCACAAACAAGTCAGCAAATGATGGGACAGCTACCTACGGAACGTGTCACAGTCTGTCGACCTTTCTATCAGAGTGGGGTTGACTACGCAGGACCCATAGCTATAAGACCGTATAAAGGGCGTGGTTATCGAGCCGTTAAAGGATATATAGCCTTGTTCGTATGTATGACCACTCGTGCAATACACCTCGAAGTCGTTAGTGACATGACATCCGAGGCATTTTTAGCAGCTTTTAAGCGTTTTGTTGCACGGCGAGGTCACTGCGCAGATTTATGGAGTGACAACGGCACGACCTTCGTGGGGGCCAATAGGGAGTTAAAGCATTTATTCCAAACGGAAAATTCTGAAGCCGCTTATGATATTGCTGAGTGGTTGGCAACAAATGGTACTAACTGGCACTTCATTCCACCTCACTCGCCGAACTTTGGAGGGTTGTGGGAGGCTGGAGTGAAGTCCACAAAGCACCATCTAAAAAGGGTTATTGGTAACAGTACCTTGACATTCGAAGAGATGTCCACGCTTCTGTATCAAATAGAAGCTTGCCTTAACTCGCGTCCACTTTCTCAAATTAGCAATAATCCAGATGATCCGTATCCATTAACTCCCGGCCATTTTCTAGTCGGTGAGCCGTTGCTGCTAATACCCGATACAAACTTTGAGCAGAGTAACGTGAGTACTCTTAAAAGATGGCAGTTTGTACAGAGACTACTGCAAGACTTTTGGAGACGATGGTCTCATGAGTACTTGACTCAATTACAGCATAGATATAAATGGTCCTATATTGCTCCTGAACCTTCTGTAGGGGATGTCGTGTTAGTAAAGGAGGATGACCTCCCACCGTCCAGATGGTTGTATGGCGTAATTAAGGAAAAACATGTTGGTGCGGACAATCTTACGAGAGTCGTAACCTTGCGATGCAAGGGGTCTCTAGTAAAAAGACCTGTATCCAAACTTATAATTTTACCTGTCACTTAATAAATGTAAATACCTACTACTATGTTTTTTTGTATTTTAATTTAGGCAAGTATGTGTATGTGTTAGTTATGTATTATTGATGTATTGCATACCTACATTTTGTTGTTTTTGTTAAGTTTCTTATTTGATTGTGTTGTTTCTGATGGACGTTCCGTTCATGGTGGGCGGAATGTTAAGCCGTTGTATTTAAATATAAGTTGTAGTTATTGTACATAGATGGCGTTGTGCCAAACGTACGTAATGCTGAACGGCGGTGTTAAGATTTTTTGGTGATTGATATAGTCTTGTCGATGCACCCAATAAATTATCCTCGACCTACACACTAGTTTTATTTACGTTGTGAATAACAGTATTTTGGACCTCTATGGGATTGTACACGCATCGTAAGAATAATACCATTAGCAGTATTAAAGTTAATTAGAATTAGGTATAGCAACCATCTAATAATAGTTTCAACCGCCTCTGTAGTCTAGTGGTACACTCCACCGGTATCAGACCCAGAGGTCCCGAGTTCGATTCCCAGTGGGGTTACCTACATATTGTATTCAGTTTGGTTGGTGGCAGGGCTTGTTCAAAGTCCGCCTGGCTAGCTACCACCATCTTATCTAAGTCTGGCGCCATAACAACGATGTTTTCAGCATTGTTGTGTTCCGGCAGAGAGAATCAATAGCCAGTTCCTCAGTAATGGAGGATTCCGGGAGTAGTGCGTTTTCACCTTCAGCCATCTGGGGGCCAAGCCTGCTAACGTTAAGTCATACGTGTCTCAATCGTGTTTCAATTGTAGTTCAATTGTAGTGCTTTTCTACACACTAGTTCTACACACACGGCCGCTAGTAATAAATATTGTTAATTTAATGTAACAACTTTGGAATAATTACTGTTAAATTTTGTGCTTGCTACTTTTGCCAGCTGAAGTGGAGAGGCTATGCAATATTATAAGGTCGTAAAATGTTTCCATTTTCATGCGCAAATAAATATATAGAACAAAATCTTTCCGTGTTCTGTTTATATTTCATTTCATTTTATAGTTATTATGGTTCTAGTCATGTGCCAATAGAAGCTTAATTAAAGGATAAATAATAAATAAGATAAGTCAGTCTCAGGAAAGGAATTATAACTTAATTGAATTCAATGGCGGTACAAGACACTCGTGAGCCTTAAAAGGCATCAAAGCTTAGAAGATCGTGATCATAAATAATGATGATCTTGTTTTTCTTGAACTTCTTGAATCAGCAGGTTTTGAAAGTAAAATCGTGATACTATTTACGATAAAATTTAGAAGAATCAATTAAATGTAGCGGTAAGGAAAGGCAGACTAATAAGTCTATGTAAAGTACATAAAAGTTTTACATTATACGTATACAAAGGTGGTATTCTTATTAATGTTATAGTTCAGGTTTATTTGCTTACAGTAATCGCATGTACCCCAAAAACGAAAATCTCTTATTCTCGTAATGTTTATCGTGATCGTATAATTTTGTCTATATAAATACCAGAGCAGCGCCTCTTTCGGCCGTTTCTCCTCTTTGATTTAAGAGCTTTGCTCTTGTCGGTGGAGTCTCTTCCATTCGTCTCGTCTCTCTGTCAATGCTATCAGAGACTTTCTGCCGTTTAAGGAACTTAAATTCGATACATATTTGACAGCAGCTCTCTAAGTCTTGGTCATGTCTTGGTAGCATTTAGATGGATGATTAGATTGATTACCAGAGAGTTTTTCGTGTATGGGACCCTTACTGCATTTTTTGAAGTGAAAACTGCTTTAGCGGCGTTGCGCACTTTTTGTGATGGGTAAAAAACACAGCCGTCTCTATCGTCTTCTACAAGCCATGCTATGATACGGAACGGCAACATTGCTGTGAACCGGTTTACTCCTCTGAGTACTAAATCCTATGGAGGTGGCATACCTACGAAAAAGTGAGGTGTAACTAAGTAAAAATGTAAGAAAATATCTTGGAATTCAATTTTAAACTTCTTCTAATTGTCGTATTAATCGGTCCGTCAAAATCGGTCCAGCCGTTTCAGAGATTAACCGGAACAAACAGACAGACAGACACAAATTGTAAAACATGTCATTTTGGTATATGTACCGTATATCTATATATATAAAATCCTTTGTCCTGAATCACTGACGGATAAACGCACAGCCTAAGCCGCTGATCGTAGAGACCTGAAACTTGGAGGGTGTGTTCCTTGTATGATGTAGGCATCCGATAAGAAAGGATTTTTCGAAATTCTACCCCTAAGGGGGTGAAAAACGGGGGTAAAGTTTGTATGGAACAACGTGATTCCTTTGTCCAATCTTCTTCAAATTTTGCATAAACATTCTTTAACAGAATTAATCGAAGATGTGTTTCATATTTTATTGAAACTCATCGCCTAACAGGGTTAAAAAGGGATAGAAAGTTATTTTGGGGGTGATTTGCATCGAAGTTGATATCAATACTCCTTAGTGCTTTTGATTTTTAATTTCATTTTGTTTTGACACATGTTTGAAAACTCAATCCGTTTTTCAGTGTGACGTAGGTACCTCATTGCCACCAAAGAGTAGTTATGTATCAACTAGCGTATTGCCACTAATAAGAAGGAGAAAAATGCTTCGCTTTGCACGAATGAGCTGTCATAGAACCCATGCCACATTAAAAAGTACCTAAGCAAAGTATTGACTTGATTTAGTATATTAGATATTTTGGTAGTTCAAGAGTAGAAGAATGTTAATAGTTATTCGGCTAAGTACCAGTTAGCTGCACTCGACTCAGTGGAACGCAGGGCCAGAAAACTAATTGGAGACGATGTGCTGGTTAAAACCAAGCTACATAGTCTTACCCATCGACGTAAAGTGGCTTGCTTGTCGGTATTTTACAGGCTGTACTTCGGAGAGTGCGCTTCTGAGCCGCATGAGCTCATTCCGCCATCCCCGTTCTACCACCGAGAATCTAGGCGCACAGCAGGCTATCATCCTTACTTGGTCAACATCCCGCGGATGCGTACCAAGCGCTTTTCTTCTTCCTTTGTGATGCGCACCGCCAAGGAATGGAATACCCTGCCTGCGTCTGTTTTCCCGAATGACTACAACCCTGTTATTTTTAAAGCTAGAGTGAATAGGCTGCTTCTGGGTAAGCTCGCCCCATCTTAGGCTTCTTCTCAACCCTAAGGTTCAGTATGAAGCCAAGAGCAAGCCCATAATATATATAAAAAAAAAAAAAAATGTCCGAATATTATTCATACGAAAGTAGCTACTGTTTGTCCAACATTCCCTTGGCGAGTCCCACATAACCACCGTCCGCACAACGTAGGCGGGCGGGGTATGCGTAAATGTCTTATGCCTAAATAGACCACTATGATCTGACTTTCATGTTTGATTTAAAGTATAGGTACACAAAGAGCATGTAATCACTACGTTAATAGGTACAAGTGCCACAACTTTTTCTGTTCCGGTGACAGGGGCGCTACGTACGTTTTTGTTATTTTTGTAGCAGTTTAACCGGCTCTGACTTCTAAGAACTTCAGCCGCCAGCAGCGCTATGATTGGATATCAACTTGACAGCAAAATGACATTAAAAAAAAACACGTTAGTTTCACATTTTAGCCACCGGAACAGAAAAGTTTGTGGCACTTGTAGCGTGCTCGGCCTGCGATCGCTGAGGTTATGTGACTTTCGCAGTGGTCTTTCAAGGGATGGCTGTTTAAAAATATATGGCGCTTCAGAAGACACGATAAGCCGATGGTTCTAGCTGCATTTTGATTGGTTAATACCCCATAACTGCAAAGGGCCCGTGCGGAAGGTCATGGTCCATTCTCCTTATCCATCAATATGAAGGCCTGTACCCCCGCAGCGGGGACATTAAAATGGATTGATGATGATGCTGATGAGACTTTAGGAGAACGCCTATCTACCTACTTTTTGACATGAAATTTTGCGATGTACCTACTTACCCAATTAAATTACTCACGGACGGACGTAGTCGCGGCCGGCCAATCATATTCATATTTCTACTATCCCTAATATTATTTGTTTGTCTGTCTGTATGTATGTTCTGTTTTTACGTCAAAACGGCTGAACCGATTCAGATGAAATTTGGAATGGAGATATTTTGTGACCTTAGGAAGGACTTTTTACCGCGGGAATAAGGATCATTCCCAGGGTAAAATAAGTTTTAGCACGACATAGCTGTGGAATGGAATGGAATGGTATTTAAGGTGATAGGTAGTTTAAGTTAATGGAAAGGATTATAATGTTTAGAATAGAGACAGTTTAAGGCCCTGTGAAAGACATAACACTTTTTACTGCGGGAAAAATCTCATTCCCATACGAAAATCATTTTAAGTGCGGGCTAATTTGCGGCCAGAAATTAGTACCTATGTAAGTAAATAATTTGAGACCTTGGGAAGAATTATAATAGGCTACTTTTACTTTTTACCAAAGGAAAGTATCATATTCCCACGGGAAAACCAGTAGGTAGGTATTATTTGTTTGTTCGTCTTTCACGTCAAAACGGAGCAATGGATCAATGAGATTTTTGGTACGGGGGTAGATTGGGAACTGGAAAGTGATGTAGTTTATCCCGGAAAATATCACATTCCTTGAGAATAATGTCGTGTAGTATACACGTGAGCGAAGCCGCGGGCGGAAAGCTAGTATAATCATATGCACGTAGTAAAAAGCGGTTATTTTAATGTTACAAACAGACACTCCAATTTTATTTATTTGTAAATCTATAGAAGACTAGCTTTCCGCCCGCGGCTTCGCCCGCGTGTACTACACGACATTATCCTCAGGAAATGTGATATTTTCCAGGATAAACTACGTCACTTTCCAGCTCCCCATCTACCCCCGCCCCCGTACCAAAAATCACATTGATCCGTTGCTCCGTTTTGACGTGAAAGACGGACAAATAAATAATACCTACCTATTGGTTTTCCCGTGGGAATATGATACTTTCCTGTGGTAAAAAGTAAAAGTAGCCTATTATAATCCTTCCCAGGGTCGTACCAATTTGTGTCCGCAAGTTAGCCCGCGCTTAAAATGATTTTCTTATGGGAATGAGATTTTTCCCGCGGTAAAAAGTCCTTCCTAAGGTCACAAAATATCTCCATTCCAAATTTCATCTAAAACGGTTCAGCCGTTTTGACGTAAAATCAGACCATATAGATAGACAGACAAACAAACACAAATTTTCGCATTTATAATAATATTTGGGATAGTAGAAATATGAATATGATTGGCCGGCCACGACTACGACCGTCCGTGAGTAATTTAATTGGGTACCTACATCGCAAAATTTCATATCAAAAAGTAGGTAGATAGGCGTTCTCTAAGGTCTCATCAGCACCATCATCAATCCATTTTAATGTCCCCGCTGCTGGGGTACAGGCCTTCATATTGATGGATAAGGAGAATGGACCATGACCTACCACACGGGCCCATTGCAGTTATGGGGTATTAACCAATCCAAATGCAGCCAGAACCATCGGCTTATCGTGTCTTAGCTCATTCGTGCAAAGTTAAGCTTTTTTTCTCCTTCATAATTTATAGTGGCAATACGCTAGTTGATACATAACTAGGTATACTCTTTGGTGGCAATGAGGTACGACGTCGCACTGTAAAAACAAACGGATTGAGTTTTCAAACATGTGTCAAATCAAAACAAAATGAAATTAAAAATCAAAAGCACTAAGGAGTATTGATATCAACTTCGATGAAAATCACCCCCAAAATAACTTTCTATCCCTTTTTAACCCTGTTAGGCGATGAGTTTTAATGAAATATGAAACACATCTTCGATTAATTCTGTTAAAGAATGTTTATGCAAAATTTGAAGAAGATTGGACAAAGGAATCACGTTGTCCCATACAAACTTTACCCCCGTTTCTCACCCCCTTAGGGGTAGAATTTCGAAAAATCCTTTCTTATCGGATGCCTACATCATACAAGGAACACACCCTCCATGTTTCAGGTCTCTACGATCAGCGGCTTAGGCTGTGCGTTTATCCGTCACTGATTCAGGACAAAGGATTTTATATAATATAGATATGCCATCTCCATAGGATTCAGTACTCGAGGTTTACTCGCTGTTTACCTGTCAAACGGTGCAAACGGTGTCAAATCGGTTCACTTAAAACTACGTTGCCAACTTTATGCGCATGGCTTGTAGAAGACGATAGAGATGGTAGAAGACGATAGAGATGGCTGTGGTAAAAAATGTTAAACTCGCGTCAGGATCACGTGACCGTCAGATCGAAAATTCGTAAGACGGACACGTAACCTGATCGAAAAACTGTTACAATGTCATTAGAATACGAAGGCAAATTTCGCCACCGTTCCCAAATTTGTGATAGCTCAGGTTAGAAATCTAGTCCGTATTTTTTATTTTTTTGTCAAATTCCTTTTTTTATGTGAAAAATTCTAGGGAGCCCTTTTTTACTTCTGCTGGCACTCCCGGAGTGCAACCCGTTGTTTTTTATAATTATTGATTTTTTCTTATAACAAATTAATCTTTTCTTGGTTCACAATTTAGACACAATCAATGGGACCAGGCATTCACAGAACACCCAGCGCTGGGAAAGGTCTCAGGTTCTCTGGCCGTTTCACTTTCATACAATTAAACTCGGCTACTGGTTGTAATGATCACTATCTCTTCTTACATAGCTTATGTAATTGCTAATGATGACGTCGCGTCGGGTGATTCTATATGGAACAACTTTTACACGACTTAATTTTTCACGCGTAATTTTTGTTGAATTAACACAGTTCTTTATGGATTTAAATGCATTATAAAGGTAATGTTATAATTTTCGACAGGTTTTGATTTTTATTTTACTTACGTTACATTCAGCACCTTTGCAGTAGCCGGTGGTCGTGGGTCAATAATGTTTATTTTAACTTCAGTTTCATAATTTACTAGATTTTTTAATACAATCGAGACTAGTCAGAAAAATAAGAAAAACAATAGATCTGTCATCGTTTTCCCACGGAGAATCTTTGTTTTTTATTATGAAAGAGAAAAACCATATAGTCGATATTTACAAAACGTCAGTCCATGTTTTCATATCTTTAATACTTACGTTAGCGATGTAAGCTTTAGTAGTAATGTTCTAGAAATTTAATTATCATAAGTACGTCTACTCATATTTTATTTAAATGTTGCATAATTGGTATCACAGAACACGGAAAGTTTTTTCACAAACTTTTTATTAACTTGCCATTATGTTAGTTAGTTAGTTTGTTAGTTAGGTGGGGACAAATCTTGCAAGCTTAATTTGACCCACTTCCCAGTGTCCGATGGAGCTGAAATTTGTTATACAGGTTTGGTTTACATGACAATACAATATTTAAGTACAATCAGCCAAAAAGTTTGTCACAAAAATGTAATTTTTATCAAAAACTTACTGCTGGTATTCTAGAGCATTCTCAAATAATGTAATAACACCCATCCGCAATTATAATATTAGCCGACTGCGGTTATATTTTAACGTAATACGAAACTTATCTTTAACACGTGTCCAACATTAGTTCTGTTAGTCATTGCCTTTCAGTTATACCAAACAAATGCTATTATTTAAATAGAAGCAAGAATTACACAACATTTCTAAGAGATAGATAGGTATGTTTGCCAAAGTCTTAAAAGAACGTTGCATCCAAAGGTGATATATATCAGTCAAACATATCTTGCATTTGCACGTAAATGCTTAAATATCAATGTCATATAACACGTGGATGTCAATCAGTAGCTAATCATAATAATCATCGTTTATTTGCATAAAACATGGTAAGTATACAAAGTAGTTATTAAAAATATGGCACAGGTCTCTTATTTAGCACATCAATGTTGCAAGCAAAATTATTCATGTCAATGAATTTATAAGATTCAGTACTTACCTATATTAATAAAATGTCTAAAACTGATAATTTTAAATCCATTCATTGTTTTACACTATTTAAATTGTTAATCATTAGCCACTTATACAGTTTATTTTTGAATAATAATATATTAAAGCTCAGATATTTAATTTCATTAGGTATCTTATTATAGATTCGTACACACATATTAAGACAACTTTTGTTGTATTTTTCAGATCTGGGATTATAGCTTTATACTTATCTATTAGGATTTCTTTTTAGCCTCGAGTTTATATCACGAGCTTTCTTAAACAATTCAATATTTTTGTACACAAAGATACTGACTTCGTATATATATATATATATATATATATATATATATATATATATGTCGCAGCCAAATGGTTGGATCCGCCATGTAATTAAACGCCTAGGCCGATATTTTTTTCCGTAAGCTATTTTTTCTTCCCATGACTTGACGGAGTCACGAAAAAAAATATCCACGAAATTTAAGGCGATCGCGACCAACTGACGTGAAAATTCAAGAGAGGAATATAATCTCACTTTTTTAATTTGAGCTATAATAGTATTTTATGACGCGTGTTAAATTTAATATTTATAACGAGGGGTACATGCTGCCATACTTATCCATCGGGCGGATTCAACCATCCGCCTGCGACATATATATAAGGATGGTAGCGGCAGCAAATCAAGGCTCTTAAAATAACACTGACAAGACTCGTCTGGTGGAATACCACAAATCGCTCTGACACATTTTTTTCTGTGCAATAAACGCTCTATTTATGGCCGTACTATTTTCCCAAAGTATCAATCCGTACCGCAAAATTAATTCCACGTACGCGCGACTAGTAGTGACAACAGTTTCCTTTTTCAATCCTACTAATATTATAAATGTGAAAGTTTAGATGTTTGGATGTTTGGATGTTTGGATGTTTGGATGTTTGTTACTCAATCACGCCAAAACTGCTGAACGGATTTGGCTGAAATTTGGGACACAGATACTTTGAAGCCTGGAGAGGAACATAGGCTACTTTTTATCCCTGAAAAATATCACATTCCCGCGGGACAACGTCATGTAGTTCACGCGGGCGAAGCCGCGGGCGGAAAGCTAGTATTCAATAATTTTGTCAATTGTGATATTTATCTCATTTTCATGGTCATTAATAGAATACTTCATTTTGTTAGTTGTCACGATAATAGATATATTGTCGGCAAATAAAATACATTTATGATTAGTCACTTCCACTTTATATCATTAATATAGAGTATGAATAAGATTCGTCCCAATACGCTGCCTTGAGGGACACCACAATTATTATTAATAAATGGAGATGTGTGTGAAATAAGCTCAGTTTTTATAATCCTGTCAACAATAACACACTGACGTCTGTTAGTGAGATAAGAGGTTATCCACTGCAATGCAGGTCCTCTGATTCCGATAGAATCCAGCTTTTTTAAAATGATACGCATAAATATTCAAATATGAAAGTAATAGAAAAATGAAACATTTATGTAATTTACTGCATTAGTTAATAATGGTAATTTTCCTGAAACTTCAAGAATCTGCATAAATTATGTAGTATTTATACCTATCTATTCACTAATAATAACCAATTTAACCCTATATATAAAATTTTAAAATTTAAAAAAACCCCCGATCTCAAAGGAGTAAAAAATAAAATTTCTCTCTCGGTCGGGGGACCACAAAAGTGAAGAACTAAAAGGGTAAGTATATTATTTTATGACTTTTTTGAGGTCTTTTTGTCGGGGGTATTTCATATTTTTTAATTTTAATTTTTTCATCGTTTTCTGAAAAGTCTACTCACGAGCTGACTGGGGAGCGAGCTGGCAAAGCGGAGTTACGGACTGTACGGAGCTAGGAGTCACACCGGCGGCGCGGCGGCCCGCTCCGCCGACTCACTCCGCCAGCTAAAAAACCGCATTGAAATCGCTTGATCTGTTTAGGCACTACAAATATAAGTACCTACATAGGTACAGACAGACATTTTTTTTAGGTACCGCTATTTTGTTTTTTTTATTCAATTATTATTTTAGTCAAAGTACCACCTCTGTATCTTTTACCGTTTCGGCAGGCAGTTGACCATCTCCATAAATGACCGGATGGATTTTCATCAAACATAGCTTGATTAATTTAGCTGTCAATCAAAAAAACCTCGTCAAAATCGGTCCAGTCGTTTAGGAGCTACGTTGCCTCAGTCAGACAGACAAACTTCTAAAACCCCTCTTTTTGCGTCGGGTGTTAAAAACTGTAACGGACTGAAAATATCACATGTCAAATTTATTTTAATTTGATGCGGATCAACTGGGGTCTTGTCTTGAGTCATCTCAATTACTTACCTAGAATTTTAAGACAATAATAATTTTTTTGAAAGCGTATAAGAAAGTGTTATTTTTTTATAGCTCGAAATCAGTGCGATACCTATGCCTCATATAGTCAAAGAAAGTTTTGACACCGATACATGTATGTCGTCACTAGTCACCTACATATTATAATGAAACCACTAATGAGGCTTACGGTTGTATATATTATTGGAAGCGTCAATAGCAACTTATAACGGCCGAGGATCTATCTAAGTACCTACCTTTATGGATAAAAATCTGAGTCTCAACTATTATTTTTTGTTACTTATATAATATATGAGATACTTGTGTATCTCATTTCATACACAGTTGAAGTTTTATATGAAAGCCTTCTTTGTGGAAACGTTAAAAACTTTTTTATAAACGTTAAAAACTACTTTTTTATCAAAAGTTTGACGTTTGACGTGCTTAAGTAACAAACATCAAAACTTTCACATTTATAATATTAATAATAGGATATCTATTCGAAAATTTATATAACAGAACACGGGAAAAAAATCTGAGATTTATATCAATCCACAGATCCTTAGTAATTTTTATTAGTAAATGCTTATGTGAACCCGTGCAGAATCGCTAGTACATGAAAGCAATAACTGCACACGCCCCACATTTACAGTAACGGTCTTGTAAAACTTATGTATTATTATATTATACATATTCAGCGTTCACGCTTGCAGTGGAACAAAAGAGCGCAAGAAGGACACCTCATTGAGCCGCTCACTTAACTAATTGCTTAACTGTACCATCTATGACGCCTACACCCGATAGCTGAATGTACGAGAAACCCACTTATTTACTTAGCGCTTATCGCATGTGCACTTTAGACTATATAATATACATACACGGTAATTTTTTATCACCCGTGATAATTTTAGGGATCATTCTAAAAAATATTAAAAATCAGCTGTTCCATACAAAAGTGCAAAAATATTTAATCATAAAACGTTTTTTGTTTTTTTAATTCAAAGGACGATGATACGTGACTTTTTCTAATTTATCTTGGTACTTACTGAACTGTTTGAAGTCGGTGCCGTCTAATAGGTATTGAGGTGAATACGTCCTACACCTCGCGCTTGGGACCGGGTTTTTTTTAATATGTTTGTTGTTTCACTCAGTATATTTCGTTCTTATTCTTTTTGGCTTGGCACCGAACTTTTTCTTTTTTTAGTGTTTGTTAATTTTTGTTTGAAGATCCTTTTTGAAGCCGGTTAAATTTTTTTTTAAAAACGTTTTTTTTTCGATTTTTAGTGTAAATAATCGTAGCTTATATCGTAATTAATAATCACCATGTAGTTTCTTAAGCTAGTTACATGATAAATTGTTGTAAATATTCTATCCGTTACGGAATTCAGCTTTCCATCTTTAGCTACTTAGATAATTTGAAAGAATACAACTGAAGGTCCATTCGTGCATATGGAATTTATAAAACATCATATAACTCCTAACTGTTGAGGAGTTTCAACTCTCATAATCAGCTTACCCTAATAACCTGAAAGAATATAACTATTGGTCCATAATACGTACGATTAATACTTAAAGAAATATTCTCCAGCTCCTAACCGTTAAAGAGTTGTAGCTTCCATCACCAGCTCATCACTATGAGATGATGACTACCAGATGCAACTTAAAAAATACCTGACTAACTTAAAAAATAAGTGGAACGCATAAGGCTTGCCTACATTTAAGAATTTCTCTCAATTTTCCTAGGATTTCATCTCCAGGTCCTGACTTGGTGAAAATAAGATCAGGTCTTTTGACCTGATAGGTACTTCTGTACCTACCAACTTTCGAAAAAAAAAATATTTTGAAAATGATCCCCTTTTTGATGAAAATATGAAATCGTCCATATACCCAAATAAAGTCAAAATACACATTATTCAGGATAACTCCTGAACTTCTTGTCAGATCTTGATGAAATTTGAATGGGACCACACGAGAAGCGTCATCTCTTAAATAAAAAGAATTATCCAAATTGGTTCATTAACTAAAAAGTTCTGAGGTAACACACATAAAAAATAAAATAAAAAATACAGTCGAATTGATAACCTCCACCTTTTTTTGAAGTCGGTTAAAAATGTATGGAACAGCTGACTTTTTTTTGCGATTTAAGTGTTGGTCCCATAATAAAATTTGTTTGTTTTCATGAGTATAATAATCCCTAAAATTATCCGGGGTGATAAAAAAATTACCGTGTATTGTCAAGAAACAAACGTAACATCTATATATCGAGGATTAAAACATAGAAATTATAATGCTTCCCTTACATATATCAGAATTGGTTCAATCAAACCGCTGAACCAGTTTCTGCTATTATATTTTATCGAGTAAATATACAAGTACATAACACCTAAATGAGGAATCAATAAGTATTTAATTCGGGGAGCAAGAAAAAACACATATGGATGAATGGCTAAATCTTACTTCGAAACTTTTAATAGGTATTGGAGTCCCCTTTTCTGCATATAACAGCTTATTTGACTTCAGTTAACCTAAAAGCATCTAAATTATACAGTAAACATTCGTACATGACCGTAAACTTTACCGCAATTGTAAATTTAAGTTCTTTTACGTTTCTTATTGGCGCCGTAGCGCAAAGTTGTGAGCCACGCCACGACATTATATTATTATGATCTGAGGCCAAGACCGTGAGAATGCCAAAATAAGCGTTGAAAATATCTCCATATTATTAATTAATATTATTATGATTATGAGCGTGAAAGTACGCGTCGAAAAGATAATGAACTCGAATAAATTAATGTATATCTGACAGATAGATATAACTGTTTCTATTATTGTCTGATGTGCAATGAAAACGTGTGATGCACATGCTGCAACTGTTGTCACTCGTGGTACCTAGGTAGGTACATTGTAACTACTCGTAAATTACACATTGTAAAAATAGATTCTTTGAAAGCTGTCTGTTTCAATAGAATTGTCAAAAACATGTATTTTTTTTTAAGTGAAAACTTCTTTAGCGGCGTTGTGCACTTTTTGTGATGGGCAAAAAATGTTAATCTAGCGTCAGGATCACGTGACCGTCTCGCGCACGTCTCCCTTCGATCGAAATTCGTAAGACGGACACCGTGACCTGTGCCCGTAGTGTAAGTTTTTATGTCAAAAAACGCAAACTATTTCGATTCCGTATTTATGTCAATTTGTATGAAAACTGTATTAGCGCCTCTAGCGGCGAGTAGCGCGCTTATATAGTTTTCATACAAATTGACATAAATACGGAATCGAAATACTGATCGAAAAATGTCATTGGAATACGAATGCAAATTTCGCCACCGTTTCCAAAGTTGTGATAGCTCAAGTTAGAAAACGGGCGGCATTGAAGCCAGAAGACCTCGGTTCAAATCTAGTCCGTATTTTTTCTTTTTTTTTTTAAATTCCTACATATATAATTTTTGTGAAAAAGTCTAGGGAGCCCTTTTCACTTCTGCCTGCACTCCCCGAGTGCAACACCCGTTATTTTTTTATATTATGTGTCTAGTATAGTTTACTACAAACGGTGATGGCTTTTTATTTGTTTTCCAAAATATAACCACAGATTACTAAATAGTTACTACATATAAGCAACATTACAGGGGCCGTGATCACCGAATAACTTCTTGATACGTTGATAATGTACCGTATTAATATAATATAGGTACCTAGGTATACAACATTTTAGAATGCAGAAACGGAAAATTTACCGTTTTATTTCAATGTAAATAAAACGCAAGAAAATCTACGAAGTGATTGGATTATACCAGTCCCCTTTTTAACAGCAGAGTTACGTAAACAGATCACCACTTAACCTAAAACTGTACATCAGAGTAAATGATAAATTAATATTACATTATGATGTAACAAACGACATGTGCAAAGAATTTAAATAATCATACATTGTGAGGTGTCTCCCACTCGGAATTCTGACGTTGATTCGTTACGAATTTATGACAGTTCTAAGGCACTACAAGCAACAAGAGCTTATTTAAAATTTAAATATGTTACTTAGTGTAGATAATTGTAAGTAGGTATAACAAGTACCTATTGAAAAAAAAAATGTTACGATAAATAGTATCTAAAGAGTGTGGCGTAAAACTTTAAATTAGGTATTGCTTAAATTAGTGTAAGAGTGGATGAAAGATACTCAAATTTATGGTTTAGCCACAGTCTATATATTTCCCTTGTTTAGCTAAGAAATAAAGAGGATAGAAGCTTAAAATTCCTATTTTCTTAAACTCACTGAAACTATTTCAAGTGGAAGATATTGTGTGCAACCACTATCTTAAATTGAACGTGCTAATCTCAAGAACTGTCACTAACATTATGAAAAATTCATTTTAAATTCGTTCTGAATACTTTAAAACAAATTTAAATTCTCCGCCTTATCTAAAACATGTTAGTTCAACAGCAGATTTATCTGTTCCCCAAACCCCAAGACAGCGACACGTGGTTGATGATGCGTCTGGCATAACTATAACGTGGGTGACCCAAAACTGCCGGTGTCTGGCAGTAGCGCAGTACTACGCTACTTTCACCGGTTCTATTTCAGGGCGACATAATTTTTTAATCATCTCCGTTACGTGGTGGACAGCTGGAACAATGTGCTGAACAACCCGAATTTTTCTGTGACCTTTTGGTATTTTTGAGTGTCTGCCACTTTTTGAAAGTAACGGGTAACGGGTTAGATAACATTATTTTCTGAGAAATAGGAATGTTTTTGTAAATATTCCTGTAACTCTTTAATTAATCTTCAAATAACAAGTGTGAATAAAAAAATCGAATCGTTTTTTAAAGAGAACTACCTATTATATCGCATAAAATTCTTTTATCATCTTTAAATGATTTGGATTTTTTCATTTACTTTTTTGGTAAATTATAGTTTAACTATTGCTTACTAGTAAGGAATATTAAGGTTCCTTTACTTTTTAATAACATTGACGATTTATGTGACTAGAATTAGTGACATAACTAGTTCTTGTAAGGCAGAGGTACCGTTTGTGGCCACTTTAAGGATTTTTTGACTTTTAAGCACTAAGTACTAAATGGTCTTAGGTATATAAGACACAAATTATATGAAAAATGGGAAATGAAGTATTTAGAAAAAATCGACCCGTCTCACAATCAGCTCCGATGGGACTCGAACCCACGACCTTTCGCTTTCCGGGCGACTGCTCTAACCACTGAGCTACGGAGTTATAGATAATTTATCTACATTTAAAGGTACATTTTCAAAATGTTTAAAAGTAAAATAGTATTTTGTTTATAACACAAAATGTGTGAAAGGTGCCAAATGGACCGGTTTTGGCCACTTATTGATAGTTAAACTTTTGTAAGTATAGCGAAAAATCAAAACCAAACCCAGGTTAAATCAATATATTCTAATGCGCTAGAAACCAATCAATTGCTAAACAACAATTTAATTGTAAAATAAATAAATAGTTTTAAAAACTAAACAAACACACTTTTAATAGTAACAGACTAAAAAGTACAAAATAACCGTCTATTCAGTAACTGAAATTAAAAAGCGTGGTGCGCCCTTTGCAAAGCATGCATTCAAGTACTTAATATTGACAACGCGCAGCACGCTTTTTAATTTCAGTTACTGAATAGACGGTTATTTTGTACTTTTTAGTCTGTTACTATTAAAAGTGTGTTTGTTTAGTTTTTAAAACTATTTATTTATGTTTTTCTTTTTAGTTTAATAAATGGCAAACCAAATTAACATCAATTTATGCCACTGGCTTCCTTAATAAGATGTAATAAATTACATAATTACGTGTTATAAAGTATAAGACTAATAAAATTTATTTCTCCCTGTTCCAACATCAGACCCTCACCACCAAGTGTAGCGAATAGGTCTCATCTGAATGAAACAAATGAGCTCAAACTCGAGGGGTTTCCTAGTGGTCATTAAGGAGTGCCACTGCCTTCCTCCCTGCTCCATCATCAGACCCTTACCACCAAGTGTAATGAATAGGTCTCATTAGAATGAAACAAATGAGCCAGAACTCGAGGGGTTTCCTATTGGCCATTAAGGATTGCCACTGGCTTTCTCTCTGCTCCAAAATCACACCCTCACCACCAAGTGTAGCGAATAGGTCTCATCTAAATGAAACGAATGAGCCCACAAACTCGAGTGGTTTCCTAGTGCTCATTAAGAAGTGCCACTGGCTTCCTCCCTGCTCCATCATCATCAGACCCTCACAACCAAGTGTAACAAATAGGTCTCATTAGAACGAACCAAATGAGCCAGAACTCGAAGGGATTCCTATTGGTCATTAAGGAGTGCCACTGGCTGTCTCCTTGCTCTATCATTAGACCCTCACCACCAAGTGTAACGAATAGGTCTCATTAGAACGAAACAAATGAGCCAGACTCAAAGGGTTTCCTATTGGCCATTAAAGAGTGCGACTGGCTTTCTCCCTGCTCCATCATCAGACCCTCACCGCCAAGAGTAGCGAATAGGTCTCATCAGAACGAAACAAATGAGCCAAAACTCGAGGGGTTTTCTTGTGGTCATTAAGGAGTTTCACTGGATTCCTCCCGGCTCCATCATCAGACCTTCACCACCAAGTGTAACGAATAGGTCTCATTAAAACGAAACAGATGCGCTCAAATTCGAGGGGTTTCCTAGTGGACATTAAGGAGTGTCACTGACTTCCTTTCTGCTCCATCATCAGACCCTCACCACCAAGTGTAGCAAATACGTCTCATCAGAACGAAACAAATGAGCCAGAACTCGAGGTGTTTCCTATTGGTGATAAAGGAGTGCCACTGGCTTCCTCCCTGCTCCATCATCAGACCCTTACCACCAAGTGTAGCGAATAGGTCTCATCAGAACAAAACAAATGAACCTAAACTCGAGGGGTTTCCTAGCAGCCATTGAAGAGTTCTATTGCCCACCTCTTGACTCCATCATCAGATCAGCTCGACAGTAGCAAATTATTGTATTGTCATCAGATTCATATAGATTTGCAAAGTTTCAAATCAATACGACAGTTAGAAGTAGGTTAAAATTTAATTCCAAGATTTTCTTACATTGTGACTTAGTTACAAGTGAAGCTAATTAAAGTGTGGTAAAAACAAAGGTTTATAAAGTATTTCATCGAAAACAAATTTCTTAAAATGTTCATACAATACATTTTTTAAAACAGAAAATGGATATTATTGAAAAAAAAAGTAATTATTACCTTAAAATACCTTATTTTAATTCTCGTTAAAATTGCCTTTAGCAAAAATGGCGAAAAGTTGTTTAGAAAACTTTTAGAGCAAAAGTGGCCAAAACCGGTACAGTGGCCAAAACCGGGGCTTCTGCCCTACGTCACTTTTTTTTTAAGATTGTGTATATTGAAAGCTTGACACTTATTCCGACATAATAAGCCAAAATATACCCTATTTTTTTCTTATGGCACGTCTGAAGACTGTAATGTTGGCTACCGTTATGGCAGGCAAAGACGTCACAAGGAGTGTCAAATTAAAATCTCGTTAAAATTGTTTGCTAGTAACAATAGTCTATTATTTGAATACAATAGACTTTGACGATTTTACTGAACATTCAATTAACTGGTTTGTTATTATATCAAGTTTTAAGATAACAAAGCAAAACCCTTGTACCTTATTCCAAAATAGTGATGGGTTTTTATCCGGATAAATACTCAAAATGAATAAATACTCATGAATATCCAATTTTACTCGAGTATTTATCCAAAAAGGCGGATAAATACTCTTTGAACATTTTTATTTCTATGTAACGTAAATTTTGAAATTAGAATGTGGGTAATTAGTATTTTTAAGATAAAATATGTGTTTCTGCGTTTTTAAATTACAAATAATGAATAATAGCAAAAGAACTATCTAATATTTCAAGTTATTTATATTTTTTCTTCTTGCATTCACAATGCAATTTTTATTATTGAAAAATCGAAAATAAAGGACACTATGAAAAACAAAGTTATTTTTCGCTGGTTAAAAAAATAGTGGTTTACCCGACTCTATTACGACAAGATTTTGGTACTTTGGTTTTGGATTTTGGTACTATTTTGACAAGAAAACAGCAACGCAATGTATTTTGGTACTATTTTGACAAGAAAACAGCAACGCAATGTCAAAAATATTAAAAAATCCAAGATGGCAGCCAAATTCTTTGTTTGTGGGCTGATTTTGATGAAACTCGGTTTTAGGTACTATTTTACTGTTCGTGACCGTACTTTGCGTGAAACAATGGTTCCTGTACAGTACAGTGCCACAACCTTTTCTGTGCCGGTGACAGCGGCGCTACGTACGTTTTTCTTTTTTTTGTAGTAATTTAACCGGCCCTGACTTCTAAGAACTTCAGCCGCCAGCAGCGCTATGGTTGGACATCAACTTGACAGCAAAATGACATTAAAAAAAATCACGTTAGTTTCACATTTTGGCCACCGGCACAGCAAAGTTTGTGGCACTGTACAGTATCACAGTAACGTTGTCACATTGATGCGTTCCGAAAGAAAACGATCAGTGTCACAGAACTCATTCAATATTATAATATGGCATAGTCCTATGTTTGTTTACATTACTATTGCTCGTGACAGTACAAATGTTCGTCGAATTTAACTATGTGTTTGTCCCCTATCCTATCCCTGTCATAGGCATAACGAACCATTACTAAGGCTGCATTCGACCAAACTTTTTTTCCAAGAATAACTAAATACTTTCGGATAGTAATATCAAAACCCTACCTAGTTTGACATAAGTATCCGACAGTAAGCGATATTCTCGGAATAAAAGTTTGGTCGAATGCAGCCTAAGTACCTACTGTGAGTTATACTCTATCAAATTATAAGCATGGATTTTTGTCAATCTATATGAGTTAGGCGTCTATTCAAAAACGTCGTTCTATGAGCTGTAAATATTGACATAAACGAATAAACATAAACATCATGTTCACGATCGAGCCACCGTGCCCCTGAAAACAGCGATTAAACGACAACGCAGATTTCACGCATCACTTAACATTAAAGTTTCCTCTCCATTGGACAGGTAATCGATTACTCCAAAGATATATTTAACTCTTTTTTACGTCATTTAGTACACGTGTGACCTAAACATCGCCTAGTTGTGTTAGATACCTTTTTGAGTGATTAAGGTATAGACTATTCTTCAAAATCCATGAGAATGAGTTGGAGATTTGACGATCAGCTTGTTACGTAAATCTTTATCGTTTACGTTTTCTTATGCCGTTTTAAAATATATGTTTTTGGTAGGGTAAGGTTGACAGACAATTAGCAACGATTTCTGCTACAAACCGTAGTAATTATGGAAACTTCCTATTTTTCCAGCGATCCTAGACGTTGCTGCAAAACTTTTAGCTTGATAATTTTATACACTCTTAATTTATTGAATGATAATAGTTATTTGTTATACAAGAGTGCAAAGTTGCGTTTTAACCGCGTGCTCAATTTAATATTATTTTAAATTTAGAATCACGAGCGCAGCGAGTAATTAAACAATTAGTACCTATCTTGTGCGTTAGCGAGGGAATCAAAAGAGCACGAGGTGAAAAATCTTTGCACTCGAGTGCAACACGTAACTTTTCATACCACCTCAGCGAGGAAATGACTAAATGCAAAAAATAAACATTTACTTACAATCACAAGATACTTTTATTTCAGTTTAGGTACTTTTATTGCAGTTGTTAATAAACAACTGCATTATGATAGATGGTAGGTAAGTATCACAGAATAACCTTTAAATTAGGTATAACAAATAATACTTAGGTATAATTAAGAAAAATTTAAAGTATCGTTGCTACAGTAACTTAAGTTGAGTTTGAGTGTAATATTTTTGTTAGGTACTGTAATTATGGTGTTAGTAACTTGTACACTGTTTTTCGGTAAACTATCTGTCATACTTAATAGTTGTACCGATTCATCGGATTCCCTTGGCGTAAAGAGAGGGCGATGATTAGGTGTTTCGTAACAGCTCATTTTTGATGTAGAAAAGCCAGTCCAAGGATCTGACTGAGGCTCTTTCAGTGTAATGGATCCTACGATGCCTTTGCCTACATATTTTAGACTTATTTTGGATGGAATCCTTCATGTATCCCTCTACAACCGCATTGGACTTCCAGCCTCCATGACGCTTAAGGGACAGGAGATCAGCTCCTGAATCGGAAAAAAAGTGTGGCTAAAGTTCGCCGGTTCGTTCTTCTTGTGAAGTGTCATTAGTGACTTTGCTTTAAAATGCATATTTTAGAAGTTGAAACCCGAAAATTCCGAGGTTTTTCGAGCACCACGAAGTTAGCACAGGTCTTTTGAGGTTTAGGTACATTGGAGACCATGGGTTCAAAAAAGACCACAAGGGAGGCCACAAATGCGATGGAAGGATGACATCAAGAAGGTGGCGGGCACTAACTGGACCCTAACTGCCCAAAACAGAGATAGATGGAAACAGTTGAAGGAGGCCTACACCAAGCTATTGGTTGAAGAAGGCTAGAGAGAGAGAACGCGGTTTTTATGTCGACGGTGACTGGCCTATTGGGCATTGCTTATTAATGGCGAAGTTTAATCAAATAAATGAATTATTTTAGTTCGCCTTAAGGAATTTATTCATTCTCATTAAAATCAAGAGTTATTTGCTAACGTCGCGTAAGTATCTACGAAACTTAACGCTGTTTGATTAATTTTGTCGTATCATCATCTATTCTACAACGTTGAGCAATTTATTTGCACCTACTTTAAGTGTACTTAAGTGTAAAACAAAGTGAACTTACAACATAAGAAGTCGGTTGTCGGTTACAAACACTCGTTGTTCTAATGTTAATTAAGTCTCAATACATAATGATCTCGACCACAGATAATATAATACTAGATCTCGACAAAACGGCCACTACTTATTGACTCGTTTGCAAAAGACGTGATAAGAATGCGTCCATTGAGTAAGATTATCTAAGTGTTTTACCAAAATATGCAATTTATATCAAGGGTTAAAATTAGGGTAAGTATCTACTGTCTTTACGAAGAAGTTAGTGATCAGTCTGAGACGACCTCTATCTTTAGCTTAAAGAGGGTAAAATTCATCTGCATTATGAAATGCTAGAAACTTCAAAGTGTAACGGAGTATTAATGAATTAATTAAATGAATGTTTTTATCTATATATATAAAGTCCTTTGTCCTGAATCACTGACGGATAAACGCACAGCCTAAGCCGCTGATCGTAGAGACCTGAAACATGGAGGGTGTGTTCCTTGTATGATGTAGGCATCCGATAAGAAAGGATTTTTCGAAATTCTACCCCTAAGGGGGTGAAAAACGGGTAAAGTTTGTATGGGACAACGTGATTCCTTTGTCCAATCTTCTTCAAATTTTGCATAAACATTCTTTAACAGAATTAATCGAAGATGTGTTTCATATTTCATTAAAACTCATCGCCTAACAGGGTTAAAAAGGGATAGAAAGTTATTTTGGGGGTGATTTTCATCGAAGTTGATATCAATACTCCTTAGTGCTTTTGATTTTTAATTTCATTTTGTTTTGACACATGTTTGAAAACTCAATCCGTTTGTTTTTACCATGAAGTTTGACTTCAGTATTAAGTAGAGCTTCATGGTTTTTACAGTGAGACGTCGTACCTCATTGCCACCAAAGAGTACAGTGCCACAACCTTTTCTGTGCCGGTGACAGCGGCGCTACGTAAGTTTTTCTTTTTTTTGTAGTAATTTAACCGGCCCTGACTTCTAAGAACTTCAGCCGCCAGCAGCGCTATGGTTGGACATCAACTTGACAACAAAATGACATTAAAAAAATCACGTTAGTTTCACATTTTGGCCACCGGCACAGCAAAGTTTGTGGCACTGTAGTTATGTATCAACTAGCGTATTGTCACTATAAATTATAAAGGAGAAAAAAAGCTTAATTTTGCACGAATGAGCTAAGACACGATAAGCCGATGGTTCTGGCTGCATTTGGATTGGTTAATACCCCATAACTGCAATGGGCCCGTGTGGTAGGTCATGGTCCATTCTCCTTATCCATCAATATGAAGGCCTGTACCCCAGCAGCGGGGACATTAAAATGGATTGATGATGGTGCTGATGGGCCTTAGAGAACGCCTATCTACCTACTTTTTGATATGAAATTTTGCGATGTAGGTACCCAATTAAATTACTCACAGACGGTCGGTCGTAGTCGCGGCCGGCCAATCGTATTCATATGTCTACTATCCCTAATATTATTATAAATGCGAAAATTTGTGTTTGTTTGTCTGTCTATCTATATGTTCTGATTTTACGTCAAAACGGCTGAACCGATTCAGATGAAATTTGGAATGGAGATATTTTGTGACCTTAGGAAGGACTTTTTACCGCGGAAAAAAATCTCATTCCCATACGAAAATCATTTTAAGCGCGGGCTAATTTGCGGACACAAATTGGTACGACCCTGGGAAGGATAATAATAGGCTACTTTTACTTTTTACCACAGGAAAGTATCATATTCCCACGGGAAAACCAATAGGTAGGTATTATTTATTTGTCCGTCTTTCACGTCAAAACGGAGCAACGGATCAATGTGATTTTTGGTACGGGGGCGGGGGTAGATGGGGAGCTGGAAAGTGACGTAGTTTATCCTGGAAAATATCACATTTCCTGAGGATAATGTCGTGTAGTACACGCGGGCGAAGCCGCGGGCGGAAAGCTAGTATTACATAAGTTAGCCAAGATAAAAGAGAAACATGTGGTCATTTCTCCCATAAAGAACTCTTAATTAAATGCCATGTATAATCCCTTATTTTGGGCCATAGCCAAGATGATTTTACTACGCGTACGCTGTCCAAACCAGTAATGGTATAAGTACCGAGTTTATTTTAGATTCTCTATGAAAGTTCTTTTATTAGAACAGGTGCAGTTTCATGAACAGACTAGGACATAATATATGAAAGCTTTGGACAACTTGCAATATATGGGTTTTAAGCAGTTACTAGCTACAGTAGCTACACTATACAGAACTGTTTAGCTATTTTTGTTAGCAATTATTATGAGGCTATATGCATTACATTAATTACTGGTAAAATATTTCATATTTTAATTTATTAATTTACGATAAGTCTAATTACGATACCTACTTCTATTTATTCTATCTATTTACAATGCCTACTTGAATCAAATGAATGTCAAAGAAATGTACCTACACAGAAATTGTGAAAGAAGAAATTAACACAGTCCCTTGCTAATGTGCAACGTAATATTCGATAGTATTATCGAAATATTGCTCAAAGAATTCTGTTTAGAAACTTTCAACACAACTCATAACAAATACAGCAGTTGGCAAACATACAATTAGTTTTGCCAATTTCTTAGTAATGGGGCATCTATATTTACAACCGATTTGTAAAGAAATTATTGTAACAAATACACATAACCCATAACACTTCTTTGAACACATTTCTTGTTATTTTCGTTTATGAAATGATGCAACGCGTCTGCAAGTATTAAGGATTGAACAAATCTTTCATAAAGATAACTCAAAATAAATATTTAGTAAATGGTATTGACTTAGTAAATTAGGAAGGATCTGGTGGTACCCGTTCCCGTGGGAATATCGGGATAAAATATAGCCTATGTCATTCGGAAAGAATGTAGCTTTCTAATGATAGAAGAATTTTCTAAACCGGTCCAGTAGTTTTGGAGCCTATTCGATGCAAACAAACAAACAAACAATCAAATCTTTTCTCTTTATAATATTAGTATAGTCAAAGCTGATATAAATGGCTTGCACACCTATCCTTTCACTACATTTACATAACTAAGTGATGTTCACTCGTGTCTCGTGCTCTGCCACTTTTTGCATGACTCTATAGAAACATGTAAATGGGGTGAAATGAAAAGGATTTTCTAGCAAGTCGCAAGAGTAAGTAGTAAATTACTAAAATGGTAATCCGTTAAGGTAAAACTTCATGCCAATTTTAAAACCCATTAGCAGTATAGGTTTCTGTATTTTCTACTTGGTTTTAATTTTACAACTAGTAAAGGTGTCACCACGATAATAAAATACTGTACTTGTACCCACACATGTTAGAAACTATATACTACTTTCAAATTATATACTCTTAAATTTTAAAATCGTCGGTTTAATATTTGACCGTCTTAATTAGGGTTCCGTACCAAAATGGTAAAAAGGAACCCGTATGGTGCGACTCAGTCTGTCTGTCTGTCACAGCTGGATATCTCGAGAACTACTAATGCTATCAACTTGAAATTTGGAATAGTTTTAGATGACGTTTGCCCAACTACTTTTCCAATAAGATATAGGTAGGTACCTAGTATAACATAGTGAAAGGCTATCTTAAAAAATCGAAGTGGGGTTACTAGGGCATATTATGGAGTATCATAATTATATAAAAGAACTTTGCTTGCACATTCTCAAACATTTTTCTTTTCTTTTTAGACCGCATAGTTTACGACTTTTGATGAAATATTAAAAAAAATACTGTTCCCCCTCCCTCTTATCTCCGAAGTCTGCAATGAGAAAAATCTTAAATTATTTTGTGTGATAGAAGTTTATGTAAATATTACAGGAAAAATAAAACGATGTCTCTAAATACTAAACTTTTTCAGAAATCATCAATAAAATTACATTAGTTCCACTATCGGTCAAGAGATGACGCTGACCTGAATTCCACTATCGGTCAAGAGATGGCGCTGCCCTAAGAGCGGTTGCGCACTATGTCCGATTCTTATTCTATTCTTATTCGATTCTTATCAGTCAAATGACGGATCTTAAAAACTCCGGATAGAATACGAATAACTAGAATTGGATCTAGTGCGTAAACTTCCATACAAATAGTTCTATGACCACGCCGGACCGTCATTTGACTGATAAGAATCGAATAAGAATAGAATAAGAATCGGACTTAGTGCGCAAACGCTCTAAGAGTGCAATATTCTACATCGTAAATTCTCTGACGAATATAGCCTCGCCGCCCGATGCAAACATTTTCACGTTTTATTTATTTATATTTATGATGGTACGGAACCCTCGGTGCGCGAGTCCGACTGGCTCTTGACCTGTTTTTTTCTTATCTACACCGATCTCAAAGATATATAAGTATCTAAAGCTAATTGAGATTTGGGTATCAGAATTTATTACTGGCACTACAAATATACTTAGACACAGACCTTTTTTGCTAGTTCTGTGTCACACACACACCACTTTTTTATTGTAGATAGGCAAGCGCTTGCCCGCTATCTCGCCTGATGGTAGGCGATTATGTGATCTAGGATGAATCGTGCTTGCCTGGAAGATTAGGTATTCACTCGCGACTTGAAGGCCCCCAGATTGTACCTATCGGGAAACACATCAGGCTCAGGGCAAGGAGTTCTATTCTCTAGCGGTGCGGATGATAAAAAATTTGAGGCAAACTGCTTAGTTCTCGTGTTTGGAATATCCACCGAAAAACGGTGGAGCTGATTCGTACGTCTGGGCGTCCGATGGAAGAGGGGAGATGGCGGAATTAGGTAGGTTATGCAAATCCACTTTATGCAATTTTACCTTTCATCAGATAAAAAACCGATAAGCTTGCAACCTTGCGTCTATACTCGAAGCTTTTGAGCTTTTCCTCGAACAGATTATCGTTGCCGATGAGCTTACTTACTGGCTCTCCGTTCAAAAGTTTCAAGCGTCTGGATTTGATATTTGGCGGAGCCATCCCAAAGATGAAAGCAGTACTCCATACACGCCATCATCCCCACTTATGCCATGATCGAGAATCGGACCCACACCCTATCGTCGATCGTAGTGTCCCTTACGCAACGTTAGTCTAGCTCCAGATTTTATCAGCTTATTCTTGAGATTGCAATGACCGATGCGCTTACGCACTGCGGCCGACCAGCTCGCATTCTACGACCGGTTCTGCACGAGCACAGGTACAAAAGTGATAGCCATCTCATGCTAAACCTAGTCTCAAACAGCAACTTTCCACGCCACAATCAGGATAACTATGCGAACCATTACTTAATCAATGCGAACATCTTATTTAAATTTTTACTTTTTTGCATTCACAATGCAATTTTTATGGTTGAAAAATGGAAAATGAAGTATTTTGAAAAAATCGACCCGTCTCACAACCAGCTCCGATGGGACTCGAACCCACGACCTTTCGCTATCCGGGCGACTGCTCTAACCACTGAGCTACGGAGTCGTTAGCAATGCGAACATCCTTATAAAAAAACTAAATGAATCTAGAGATTTTTTCAACTGCATTCGGTGTGAAGACTTGTTTACGAGTATGCTCACAACCGCAAGTGAAAGACGATATTTAACCTATATTTTAGAAAATGGAAACTTATTCGTTTGCCTTTCTTTGCTGACTCTACCTTCCACAAATAACAGAAGGAGTTAGTATTGAATTTAAAATTACAATTAACCATTCATAAATGAATATAAATTGCAGAAAATCGTGTAAATAACCGAAAAAAGAATTCTTATACATTTAATGCGGAGTCAGATCACGTCGTCTAGGGATTATGAAACATTAATCATAAATTAAGCTGTGCAAACTTCCTTTGCTCAAAGGGAGTATAAAGAGGCTCTACGAGACCAATTCTCTGGAAAGTAGATTAACAATATACCTAACTGTGAAAATCGTCACTTCACTTCAGAATTACACTGGATGAGATGTATTTAAGTTTACTATAATGCTATGCTTAAAACTCGCTCTGTACCACACCTATGATATAATCTCGTACACAGCTGATGTGTACACAATGATGTTGATGCCCTTGATCAGTGGAATAACACCGTTTATTCTCGAATATTATTGGCTTCTAACGTGGTTGGACGGACACATCGTTGAATTGGTTGGTTGAAAGTTAACAAAAATTTGGATGCATACCGAAGATATAAAATAGTGAACTATAATTTAATTACTTCACAAAATATAACACACAATCTAAGCAAAAATTTCAGTTCGTACTTTATAAGTAGGGGATGATCCTAGAACACTCTTTATGTTAATCAATCAAAACCAAGTAGAGTTAATTTTAAGAGACTATCAAATAAAACCAAGTACAAATCAATAGTTAGAAAGTGATAAAAAAACACTAAAGAATATAGAATTCATACATATGGAAATAAAATATTGATCGTCTTTATGTTTATTTACCTATACACGCAAACATATAAGCCTCTATTCAAGATAATAGGTACTTGTTTGACTACAGTCCACAACGGTTGTTCACTGTTCTTAAATCGCAATAAAGAAACTTTTATATCACTGGAGGGTTTTTGTTCTTAATCTGTATGACCACCGCAGAAGCTAGTCAATTACTTATTGTAAGATTTTTAATGCAAATGAGAAATCGTAGTGGTTCAGTTACAAATTCATCTAAATCTCGCTTGAGTTGTCTGCAACATTATGCACGACCAGCAGGACCACAGAACATGGAAAGATTTTTCTCTTTTGGAACTTGCAAATTATCATTTAGAATGTATTTTAACGTTAAGGAATGATGTAATTTTTATACCACATATTTTACGATTTGGGGGCTAGTTGTCTGTAACTCAAAAACTCATCACCTTTTGTTAAAGGCAGTTATATTTGTATGACTGCAGCAATGGTCGTACAACATCTTTCAAACTGGAAACGTTAACGATAGATATTCGAGTTAGACAATCAAGAGGCCTGTGTCTTTTCATCATCATTTCAAGCCAGTTCCAACCCTTTCCATGTAGGCCTCCTTTTTAGTCTTTATTGTCATTTTTTGCCAGTTGTTGCCAACCACTTCTACGTTGTCATCTTTCTACTTCATAGCGATCTTTCTTTGTTTACAGACTAGTTAATGTAACAGTTTACCAGCAACAGCATCATTTTACAACAGAAATTTGCTAAGAGAAATTTCAATCATTGCTTTAATTTTCCACTTAAATCGAGGTCGTAGGTACTCAGAACACATATGCATAATAAACACGCGAGTTCGGTTTGCCTCCTAATTAATCGAGTTGTTGCTTTACATGCCCGCATGTGGCACGCGCTTACTACTTAACGTGTTCCTAATTCACTGAGTTGCGACATCACTTTCTCCTGCAATTATTAGCATACATCGGCGACGCTACTGTCTTATTACTACGCCTTGTACGCTAATTTCACACTCCATTTTACTTCCTGATTTTAGGGTGCAGAGACTTGATTTACCGCGCAGTCAACGTCGCAGAAAAGATGGTTACATTACCTAACAGGTATAAATAACTAAATCCAAATGTTTCTGAATTGTAATGTGCACAATATCCGTCATAACTAGAGGAAGTTTAACAAAGGCGGAAATACGGTCAATGAAAACGAGTAGGCGTATATAATTCTAGCCAAATTCGCAAACCAGCAACTGCTACTTTATGTAAGGGTCAGGCCGTAGATTTTGCCACAAATAGCGCAATGGTGACGCAAAATTTTCTACGAGTCGGTCGCACAAAGTGGTGCAAAATGGTAGCGCAAAATTATTAAGGAGCACGTACATTAAGGTGTATCGATGAGCTCAGTGGCGCCGCCAATGGAAATAAATCAATTGCATTTTATTAAAGGCTTGGATTAAAAGTTTCGGTTATTTCGCGCAGGTGAAAGAGTGGAATGCATTTTATAAATATACTTTTGAGAACTCAAACTTGCGCAATAAGTCGTGAATCTCAATAGTGCCAAAAGTGGCCACATTTGGCAATATCGAGATCGATAACTTGGTGCTCATATTTGAGGCCATGAAAAATTTTGCTCTTCTATTTTCGCGAAATAACCGAAACTTTTAATCCAAGCTTTTAATAAAATGCAATTGATTTATTTCCATTGGCGGCGCCACTGAGCTCATCGATACACCTTAATGTGATTTTATTTAACAAACATGTACTAACAAGAGGCATTGCATCAAACTAGAAAAATAAACACGATGTTGGTATGTAAGTATGTTTAATTAATAATTAACAATAATGTACCTATGAGTAATTCTTTTTTATATATGGCGCACAATGAAAAGTTAAACAGGATGACAAAAACTAGTAAGTACCTATGTATGATTTGTTCAATTTACAAAAAAAATACATTTATTTGTTAGATGGAGGTATTTGGTATTATTCATTATTAATTATATAAATATAATACAACTTTAAAATTTATTTCAACTCTTTTCAATGTTTGACAGTCCATTACTTTGACTCTAGCAACAACCTGCTTGAAGTATCACTTTTAAAAGGACCTGCCAACCATTAGGATGCCAAAAATAATAAAAAAAATAGATCTGTCAATAAAAAAAGTTACATGGGTTTAAAAGTTAGTATGAAAGTGACGAAATTCCAAAACTTATAAAATACAAAATAAAAAAACTTTGGACCTAGGTAAAATCTTTGAGGCTGGTTAGGTAGCAGACCACCGCACCTACCCCTATTTTCGTATGTTTAACGTTCTGCCGAACACCCTGTACTTATAGAATATTAATAAAATCTAACAATTCAATTAATAGTAATGCTAGTCATGTTTTTTAGCGGAATTACAGCTAAAAGTAATTTCAAAATAATAAAAAACTTGAAAACCTTGTGTGCATGCACTATTATTCAATAGCGTAAAATAAGTGGCGCAATTTCTACGCAACCGGTATCGCAAAGTGACATAAAGACAGTTTTGCGGAACCGAGGCGCAAATGAAATCGATTATAACTCTTAAAATATACTATTTAACAAGGCTAGTTTAACATATACAGATCACACACATCTAATTAAACCATGCGCAACAACAATTATAAGTTTTAATCAAAAACTTACCTTGAAATCTCAAAAAATGCACTCTGCAAAGTAGGCGACACTTTTCACTTTGATCGGAGTTGACACCGAAATGTCAAAAAATATGGTCGTCAACGCTGCATTGACCATAGAATACGATACTTTGGTGATGCCAGCACTCAAACAAAATCTTAATAAATGTTTTAAAACCATAAAATGGGTGAAAATGGTTGCGCAATATAAGTAGCGCAAAGAAATGGTTTTTCAAAAAAAAAATCTTATTGCCGAAAATTTATCTTTTTTCTTAGGAAAGACGCAAAGATATTAAAGGAATGGCAACCTTATTATTATTTTATAACGTCAAATCAAACAGCTCATCAATAAGTTAAAAAATGATAATTTTATCGATGTTTAAGCTGTACACCTACCACTGCGGATTCGCGGTTTTTATAAAAAATCCGTCACTTTTGGGAGGGAAATGTCAAATAGTTTTTCAAATATATAAACTTATCCAAATATCTATATCTGCCTTGGTTTGCTATTTCTTAGGAAACACGATGATAAGATTGAGACATTTCTAAGAGTACTATATTTAAAATTATATGAGGCGGAGACTTTTGTACCCTCGAATGTGGCAAAATCTACGGCCTGACCCGTAAAGCACTCATCAAAAAATATTTAATTTGATAAAGATATCTATGAGTAGCGAAAGTATATGGGTTAATATCATAACCTCTTTAGATGGCTCGCGTGATCAAACATTTATTGAAGAGGTTGTTGTATCCTGTTTTGTTTGAAGAAGCGAGGTGCATCGGTCAGTGCAGCTTGTGGGCGTTCTTCCTCTTTAGAGGTAAACGATTATCCGTCTGCCACCGGCTCATTATTGTGTTAAAACAATGTGTCTTGTCGCGTACGTACTGCGAATTTTAATATTAGGAACGTTGACTTCTTTGGAGAACATTGTTCAAAGTTAAAGTTATCGACGTAAAATACAGCTAAAGTACTTGTTTTTAGACAAGTTTCGCGGTCGCCTGCCACATGCATAGCATATAGCATAGCATAGCTACTTCGTATGACTATTATAATATAACGCGATCGAAAAAATTTAAAATTATTACCACGTATTACGTACACAGACATACAGTATGTCTGCGACCTAAATGTACAATTAACTTATCAACTTGGCATTTCAATAAAGAGTCACTTCGTTTTCGGATCGGCCAATTTATTTATAGCTGACAACGTATCATTTAGTAAGTATATTTAAAAACAAAATGTAAAAGAGATTTACTCTTATCTTTTACTGAACGGATGACCACTCGGCTCAAACAGAGCATAATTTTCTATTCAAAACCAACATAAACTGTTCTTACTACACTAACAGTACAGTCTCACAACTATGTGGGTAGGTATATTGGGTAAGTACATGTCTTTAACAAAGATTTGTATATTTCTATTGTTGCCTCTTGATTGGGATTAAAACAGTTTAATAAACCATTCACCGCCTACAGTCAGCCGGTTTGCAGAATCAAAATTATTTTGTTCGATTTAACTTCAGCAAGTGGGTGAAGGCTCCGCTTCGCCACAATGGCAAGGAATAAATTATTCTCTAGACTGTAAGTCAAATTTATCTAACTGGCAACAAAAAATAAACAAGTAATCACCATTGTCGCCAATAAAAAACATGATAATGACATTGAATTTGGGTCTTTGTGAGAATATGCTATTCAAATAAACTAAAGTTTAAATTATCGAACTGTCGCATATCGAATCAGGTAGTTCTCATGTTCAATGTTGCTGGTAATTAGCTGAATCCAATTTACTCAAGCGAAACAGTTCGTACCGGAATCGAGGTGTCCTTTGGTTTTTTAAGGAAATGCATTAGCAGAAAAAACAATGAGTTAACTGCCAAGCCGTGATCTTTACGGACGTGTTTTGACCGCAGGCTTCGCCGCGATAATCTTACTGTATAAACAGTGAAACCACATTACAGATTTTTTTAGGTCATGTTCATAGTGAACCAATAAACATCTTCTGTTTATAAACAAAGATAACGATTTCTTCGATAAAGAATTTTATACTCTCATTATTTAACTATTTGAAATAGCATGGATTTAGGTTGCGATTCCAAATATCTGGCTGATATAGGAGTGATTTAAAAAGGGTAGTAATTAACCGATCGACTAAAATACTTTTATACCGACAAAAATACTAGGTGAGCGACTTAGTCGCCAATCAAACCTAACCTAAACCTTTTTTTATGACGATTTTAGTCGGTAAATTTAGTAATTTTTAGTCGACCGGTTTATTATATTCCATTTAAAAAGGCTACAAACACATAACTTAAACTATAAGTAGGTAGTTCTAAAAAGTACTTAGTCGTAGCCAAATTGGAAGTAGTGTTTTATTTGCTCCACCCCACGCAAAAAATGTAACGCAGCTCAATTATTTCTTTTGTAAAAACCAAACGCTGTTATTTGATATATGATCCATTCGATAATAGGTATATCACCAAAATTTATTCACTTAAGTAGATTAAATAAAATTAACTAATGCTTTCCAACATTTTTTAACACATCTTTTAACTGACAAGAAAAACGGGCGAAAAATCTCATTAGCTTTAACAGAAGCAACGAATTTACAAAATAATTATGTCGTTACTAGACAAAATGGTACAATAATAAAATAAATCAAAAAACTAATGCTGATTATTATGTATTTTAGTTTAGACACCCCACGCGAGATCTTAAATAGATTCTCTTACTTGATTATTTCTGCTGCAAAAACCAAAACTGTCGTCGAACTCGAACATACGTAACTGTTACATTGTTATTTGATACATGACTTCCTTATTATTACAGTAGCATCCCGATACAAAAACTTACTAAACAGATTTCTAGCCTACGCAAAAACTTAATTACCTATACTACAGCAAAAACCAATATCTAGCAGAAAAAGTCTGGCTCTTAATAGAAAAATAGTAACACTATTATAACGATACATGATCCACTCAGCAGCAACTGAATCCAAGTCTTGCTCAACAGTTAATACTTCTTTATAAAGTGGTCAAATCAACTACTGGTTGCCACCGATTGTGCTTCGAATCTGAATATTAGCGCAACCATCCGGAACCTCACCAGTTAGATTCGACGACCGTCCATATTCAATGGGTTAATCTCATTGTTCGCTGGCCCGATGACAAAGAGCACGACAGGCAGGCGGTTCAATGACAAACAAACAATGCCTGAAATATTTGAGATCGCTCTTTGTATAACTTTCGTAACTGTCCGCATTTAAATAAACTAACATAAAGACCTGAAAACTATGACATGAATCGGAAAATAAAAGTACATTGCAGATAGTGGAAGCAATCTTTGTTAAGCAAACAGTACGATTGTTCGCAACGTTAGGCTACTAGACGCCAGCAGATAGAAATCAAAATATTTGTTTGATTGTTGCAAATACTCAACATTTTCATCATCGAAATATGTAGTACATCGCCCGCTTTGCATATGAGACTTTGTTACGTTCTCGCCTATCTTAACTGTTAAACGTTTAATACGTATTGAATACTTAAATGTTAACAAAAAACCTTGTAGATCTGGAATAAATGATAAAAAATTATATGGGGAATCAACATCATTAATCGATGTGGATTTCCTCGTGGACATAGTCGCAAGCTAGATTAATTAGTTTTTTTTTTGTACCGCGGGAAACAACTTACGCTCATTATAAGTATCGACACAATAATCTGTAGCAACATAATATTTCCAAGTCATTATTGTATCAGTGGAGAAATCTGTGGAGTGGGCGCCATTGCTGGGGTATGGCGAAACAGCAGCGAAATGCATTGACTCGATAAATACAACTTTGTATGCAGGTCTTGAATTGAACCGATGCGTGGTATGACTAAATGAAGCCGAATGAACAGCTGTCAGTTCTTAGTAAAACAATTGTTCCTTTCGAAATTATTCATGGACAAACAACAAACTAATAATTGTAGTTTTTAATCGTTAAAGAATACTCAGTCGCAAAAGCTTTCTATTGTAAAATGATTAGCTAAGACGTTCCTTTATTGAAACTTTAACGTTATCATCATCATCATCAGCCATTTGATGTCCCCTCTGCTGGAGCACTGGCCTTCTTTGTGAGTGGATAAGAAGAACGGGTTACGTGGTGGGTACCACGCGGACCCAGTGCTGATTGGTGGGTATTAACGAATGCAATATGCAGCCGGGACCAACGGCTTAACGTGCCTTCCGAAGCACGGAGGAGCTCGAGATGAAAAGTTTTTGATCGCAGGCCGAGCGCGCTAACCACTGCGCCACGGGCTCCTCATCTTTAACGTAATTCTTACTTAATTTTCCTGTTAGCCAATCTTTCTTATTATTATTTGACTTAATAATAAACGTTACACATTCATTACTAAAACCTCCTTTCAGAAATGCCGTGCTCTATCTTCAACTGATATTATTTCTTATCAAATTAGGTACCTGTAACTACAACTACATCATCAATCCCGTAATACTTTTCGATAATTTTAATCAATAACGACCTTCTTTCTTCACAAAAATAGTATGTAATACATTTAGTCATAGGTAGAAAGACATACTTTTTTTGTGAAGAAAGAAGGTCATTATTGATATAAAATTATTGATAGTTTCACGTAGAGTCGACTATCAATAAGAGAGATATAATAATAGAGTCATAGTCATAACAACATTACAATTTTACTTTCAAAAGAGTAGAAACTAATTTTTAACTGCTTGTCTTACGCATAAAAAGCTATACAAATATCCAGTCGAATTCTGATTCAATGTGAATGCAAGTTTCTAATGATTCATAGCTTTGGATGATTACGCATAACAATATTAATTACTTCATTGCTTTCTACGCATAAACGACAAACAATTATAATTTAAAATATAGGCCTTAGTTTGGGTAGGTAACTTTAGTTCTGGATAAAATTTTCCATCATTATTTATTTTGCTCATTTACTTACGTCTACTCTAGCCCACGTAGGAAGTATTTAACTGAATCCTACTAATATTATAAATGCGAAAGTTTAGATGTTTGGATGTTTAGATGTTTGGATGTTTGTTACTCAATCACGCCATAACGGCTGAACGGATTTGGCTGAAATTTGGAACACAGATACTTTGTAGCCTGGAGAGGAACATAGGGTTCTTTTTATCCCGGAAAAATCACATTCCCGCGGGATAAAGTCATGTAGTTCACGCGGGCGAAGCCGCGGGCGGAAAGCTAGTTATCAATACATTATCAATGAGCGTACAAACCATTTATCTATGATAATTACTTAATCATGCATTTCTGCTATTTATTCGTGGATTGTCACGAGAGAGTTGATATATTATCATCGAAGGCAAAATTTGACCAGGAAAATAATCTAGGTATCTTAGGTTTACTTACATCAAATGATCTCAAATGGAAAGTGATTTTATTTAAATACAAGGTTGATACTTCGCAAACCTATTCGTTAATGTTACAAAGAGTTTAAGTGCCGAAAAGATCAAGGTCTGTGACTATACTCTAGAATAAATTACCTGTTTCTGAGTTTTGTCAGGTAGAATGATGGACAGCTCGAATGCGCGATTCTTTTTGTCCCGACTAGCGGTCCTCATTAGCTTCGAGGAGGTCCTCGTGATGCTTTGAGCCTTTTCGGGCAGCTTCAAAGCCACGATTGACATGCTGCGCGACAGCCGGCGGCCCAGCTTGCGCGTACGCAGGGACATGGACCCGCTCAGGCCTCGCTTGCGACCCTCCACCGGGCCCTCCACCTCCGCACCACCGCCTTCCTCACTAGCACCAGCCATCGCACTATCCAAATAACACCAGCTTAGAACTTGTCAACATTCACATCTCCAACATAATCGTGTCACAAACACAACACTTAGAAAGTTCTCTGTCACTGAGTCATCTCACACGGATGTCTAGACAAAGACGAATGCACTTTTTGATAGTTTCAATCGGTAAACATCGTGGCTGCTCTCCGATGTCAGAGATCAGACGGGCACAATACGGATCATATGGTCACGAAGCCGGTTTTGGTCCTTCGAGCGTTTTTACCGGCGGCGTGAGTACCTGGTTCGATTATACCGAATAGTTTAAAGTATGAATAGGTTCGATTGTGTAGCTAGAGTGAGTGTTTTGTTCTATGGGAGCGCGTTATCGAGCGTAGTGAGTGCCGGCGAGGCGACGCGACGTGCGCCCGTTCGATCGCGGTCGGTGCGACTAGCCGCTGGCTGACGACGGACGGCGAGACGGCGAGACGGGTCGCCTGCCACCGCAGCCGCCGGCGCGCCCGCTGCATGCCGCTGCGCTGCCGCCGCGCCGCCCCCGCTCGCTGCAAGCTCAAATCAAATTACTTATCAAATCGCATTTTACCTGAACGCTACGACTGCAATGCGACAACGCATGTGGTGCCTGCCGAAGGCTCCCACGAGATTACGCTTTTTTGTCACATGTAAAACGCAACAGTAGGTACCTACCTATAAAAAGTTTCGATTGTAAGTATGGCTAGGGTTAGTAATCTGTGCCATTGCCACAGATTACTAAATAGTTACTATGTAACCATTACTGCCATTACATAAGAAGAGCGGGTACACTATCTTGTTTTGGCATGTTTGGAATGGCAGGAATGATCAGGCAAAGTCGCATGCATTTACTACTAGCATTAACAATATGGCGTAGCTAGGTAGGTAGAGCGGCTGGTTACAGGTCAATAGAACTCAAGGTGATCGTGTTTCTAAATAAGGTTCTCCGTCTTGAGGATTATAGGTATTTTTCCATCTTACATATCTTATATTATATCTTATATCTTACATCTTACAAACACGTTACGGCATAGCCTTCCCGGCAAAAAATATTTCAGCCATAAATGAACACCACATACCTAAATTGCTCCAATCCCAAGCTAAGTAGCCTAAGCACCTGTATTGGGCGATTTTCTGACAGTTTAAAAAAACGGTAAAAAAAACCACGTTTGTTGTATGGGAGCCCCCTTTCATATTTATTTTATTCTGTTTTTAGGGTTCCGTACCCAAAGGGTAAAAACGGGACCCTATTACTGAGACTTCGCTGTCCGTCTGTCTAATAGGTACCCTTTGTGTACGGAACCATAAAAACAAAAGCTTAGTTCATAAAATCTCGATAGATGGCCCTTTATAAAAGCCGAGCCATTTTAAAGCCTATTTTTACATCTATTTCGTTTTTCACAATTTTCTTTTTATTATTTTTGAAAAGGCTTTGATTTTAATATTGCGCAACCATAGAGTTCGCCATGGACTCGTCTTTTACAAAGCGGTATCTATGAAGTCTTTTGAAACTGTTTTTAACCCCCGACCCAAAAAGAGGGGTGTTATAAGTTTGACGTGTGTATGTATTTGTCTGTCTGTCTGAGGCAACGTAGCTCCTAAACAACTGGGCCGATTTTGATGCGTTTTTTTTTAATTGAAAGCTAAATTAATCAATGTGGTTCTAAGCTACGTTTGAAAAAAATCCATCCGGCCATATAAGGAGATGGTCAACTTCCTGCCGAAACGGTAAAAGATACAGAGGTGGTGCTTTGAATAAAATAATGTACACCCTAGGCAAATTTAGGTGCAATAAAAAACAAAATTTCAATGCGGTTTTTTTAATATTGAGTGTAAGTAATTTAATAAGAATAAAATTTAAAAATGTTAAAAACTTCCAAGAAAAAACGTCAAATTAATAAAATTTCCCTCTCGGCCGGGGGACCCCCAACATATAATACACTCTTTCAGTACTTCACTTTTTGTGGGCCCCCGACCGAGACAGGAACCTTCTCACTATACGGGCCGTGTCCAGAAGTACTGCCTTCTACATCTGACTCCCGATCCATCCACCTAACGCAAGCATCATAAGGTGTTTATCGAGGCTCTTGGCTATCAGACCATGGGCAGATATGACTATCGGAACAATAATTGCTGAATCAATGTCCCACATGTCAACAATCTCGTGAGCTAAATCAAGATTAATTATTAATATTTGTTATCTATGTCAAACTGTCATCTCTCCCAAACTGTTCACAGCTGCGTTGGAGGATATTTTTAAGCTGCTGGACTGGAAAGGATGCGGCATCAACATCAATGGCGAGTACCTAACACATCTACGGTTTGCCGATGATGTAGTTCTTATGGCTGAGACCTTGGAAGACCTGAACACAATGCTTGAAGATCTCGGTAATGCTTCGCAAAGAGTGGGTCTTAAGATGAACATGGACAAGACGAAAATCATGTTCAATGCCCATGTTGCACCCGCTCCAGTTAATGTTGGGAACATTACACTCGAAGTTGTTGACCACTATGTTTACCTAGGACAGACGGTCCAGTTAGGTAAGTCCAACTTTGAGAAAGAGATCTCTCGTCGAATCCAGCTCGGATGGGCAGCGTTTGGGAAGCTCCGACATATATTCGCGTCTGAAATACCTCAATGTCTCAAGACGAAAGTCTTTGACCAGTGTGTGTTGCCAGTAATGACCTATGGAAGTGAGACGTGGTCGTTTACTATGGGTCTCATAAGAAGGCTCAAAGTCACCCAGCGAGCAATGGAGAGAGCGATGCTTGGTATTTCCCTGCTCGATCGAATCAGAAATGATGAAATCCGCAGGAGAACTAAAGCAACCGACATCGCTCGAAGGATTGCATCATTGAAGTGGCAGTGGGCGGGACACATAGCGCGGAGAACCGATGGCCGTTGGGGCGGAAAGGTTCTTGAATGGCGACCGCGTGCCGGACGACGTTCCGTGGGCAGGCCCCCTACAAGGTGGACCGACGATCTGGTCAAGGTCGCGGGAAGCCGCTGGATGCGGGCAGCGCAGGACCGATCGTTGTGGAGATCCTTGGGGGAGGCCTATGCCCAGCAGTGGGCGTCGTTCGGCTGACATGATGATGATGATGATGATGATGTTATCTATGTATATTATGTATGAATTTACAAAAAATAATCTATATAAGTAGGTTGCTTAACACAGTTTTTTAATGAAAACCAATAATTATTAATTAGATATTTTAACTCGTGGAAGCCGTACCTACGTAGATAAATATTGCACTTGAAATCGTTGTAAATTTTCCTAACGAAATAATCGTGTTACTTAACCACTGTTCTAGGTGTGGTTATGTTTATATTCCTAGTAGTACCTAACTACTACGCCACACTCGGGCAGTGACATAGGCTGAAATGAAGCCTTTCCAGTTCAAGGTCCACTACGTTTCCTGCAACTTTTCCATACTTACTAATATTATAAATGTGAAAGTGGGTTTGTTTGTCCGTCTTTCACGTCAAAACAGAGCAACATGATCGACGTGATTATTGGTATGGGGATAGTTTGGGAGCAGGAGGGTAACATAGTAGGCTACTTTTTAACCGACTTCTAAATCAAAAAGGAGGAGGTTCTCTATTCGTCTGTATGTATGTTTTTTTTTTTGTATGTCCACCGATTACTTGAAGACGGCTGAACCGATTGAAATGGTTCAAACGTTATTACATCAGGTTGGTTTCCAAGTTGGTCCCATTTTTTGAATTTTGAAATCGGTTCAGTAGTTTTCAGGAAATCTTGAAAATACTGTCGTTTTCGTTACCACTTTATGTGAATTTAATACGTATCTTTAGGCATAACTCCTTTGTTTATAAACCGATTTAGATGATTCTTGTTTTGTTAAAAAGGGGATACCTCAAGGTATTTTAACCGACTTCAAAAAAGGAGGTTTTCAGTTTGAGCACATACCTATTTACCAGAATACAAGTAAATTGCAGGCAATTTACTTGTACTCTTTTTAGTGCATCGTGCAGGCACGATGCACTAAAAAGAGTGAATTAAAAATTATTTTTATAAAAAAATAAAACCGCCTTCTAAAAAACCACATCAAAAAAGTAAGAAATAATTCCTCACCAAATAAATAACGTAAGTACTTTGAAGTCGGGCGGGTTTTAACAAAACCAACAAAAAATCGTACTTACACGTTTCACGCCCGACTTCAAAGTAGGTACTTACGTTATTTATTTGATGAGGAATTATTTCTTACTTTTTTGATTGGCCCCCAGTGGGGGTTACCGGCTTTAGCTGGCGCGAACCAAAACCAGGATTATACCGTAACCCAGTACGTAGTGCAGGAACGGGGGCTGCCGTGTTCTGTCTTTCACGGGAGCCGCGGGGAGCGAAACAACTTTAAAAAATGCAAAATCAAACCGTAACCCTGTACGTTTTGCAGGAACGGGGCCCGGGGGCCGTCGTTGTACTAACACGGGGGCCGCGTGGAGTAAACCTCTATAAAATAATCCTCAAAGGTCCGGCGTCGGGGAAGTGGGCGTCGGACCGCCTGAAGGTGGCAGGCAGAGGTGTCTGTCAACTACCGAACAAACCTGGGGTACCTCCCGCCCGTCCCCCCAGTGTATGTAGGGTTACCCGGGTACTGGGATCTCTGCCCGGGTGGACTAGTAGATGTGATTTTTTGAAGGCGGTTTTTTTTTTTATAAAAATAATTATCCCGGAAGATTTGTATAGAAGTACTTTGTGATCAAAACCATATGCGTAGCGAAAAAATTCTAAATCTATGATCAAAACTGTCATTTCTTCCATAGCCGCTTCCAAAGAGTAGGAATGTCAAAGAGTATGTAGTTAATATGTAACCCTAGCTCCATGATGTAATCAATCCATTGCAAAACAACAATATAATTTGTTAAAAACCATAAAGTTGTACCTTTATTAACTTTATGTTAAAAACAAAGGTTTATAATAAATTTCATGCGTAACTTTCTTAAAACATTCACACAAAAAAAAATCTGGCCACAATGGGTCCTTTTGCCTTTCCACCGTTTGAAGTAGGTCTGCTATTCACATTGGGATCGCGTATTATGTTACCGATCCCTTGACGCCCATAATCCGTAACGACTGCGCTGCGTCTGCGATCAACCGTGACACATTTATAGGCTGGTGATGATGCCAATATATTGTTAGAACAAGAAAACTATCCAGCAAGAAAATTCACAAGAAAACTGTTGAAATCATGACAGAATTTTTTTTAGGACCATTTTGGTTAAACATCTAAGCGTACCTATAAAACCCTTAAGTAATATGTTTGGACGGATGTCACGACAGCCACACGAGAAGTATGTTATCATAGCTAATGGAGAAACAATTTCACAACGATCACCGGGTCAAGATTTGTAGGTTAATAAGAATCGGCGCGGATATCTCACGATATCACTTAGAAAACGATACTGGTTTGCTATGTTACTTTGTATTACTGTGTATTTTGTATTAAATATGCAATGTAATAACTGGGTTAACACTAGTGTTTAAACACTGCGAAGATAAATCATCATCATCAGCCATTTAATGTCCCCACTGCTGCGGCACTAGCCTTCCTTATCGGTGGTTAAGGAGAACGGGCCATGACTTACCACGCGGGCCCAGTGCAGATTGGTGGGTATTAACGACTGCAAATGCAGCCGGGACCAACGGCTCGAGATAAAAAGTTTTTGGTCACCCATCTCGTGACCGACCATTGCGAAAGTTGCTTAACCTCAATGATTACAGGCCGAGCGTGCTAACCATGCACTACGCCACGGGCTCCTCAGCTAATTACCTCAAATACCTATTAGTCTTGGCACCGACTTCAAACAGTTCAGTTAGTAGGTACCAAGATAAGTTAGAAAAAGTCACGCATTTTCGTCCTTTGAAATAAAAATTCTAATTATTTTTTTCGTTTTTTAGTGTTTGTTAATTTTGTTTGAAGATTATTTTTGAAGGCGGTTACATATTTTTTTTTTAAAACGTTTCATTTTTCGATTTTTACTGTAAATAATCGTAGCGAAACTACTTACATGGTGATTATGATAAATTGTTGTAAATATCCTAACCGTTACGGAGTTCAGCTTTCCGTCTTTAGCTACTTAGATAACTTGAAAGAATACTACTAAAGGTCCATTCGCGCATATGGTATTTAAAAATCATCATATAACTCATATCTGTTGAGGAGTTTCACCTCTCATCATCAGCTCACCCTAATAACCTGAAAGAGTATAACAATTAGTCCATACGTACGATTAATCCAGCTCCTAACCGTTAAGGAGTTGTAGCTTCCATCACCCGCTCATCACTATGAGATGATGACTAACAGATGCAAATACTTGACTAACTTCAAAAATAAATGGAACGCATGAGGCTTGCCTATATTAAGGTGTGTCCAACCAAACACAGCGCCATGCGGCAGCCGCGCGCGGCGAGCATTTTTCACATTCACTGCCCGCTCGCGACAGATGTCTAATCTATACTCTATACAAATAAATAAAATTGGAGTGTCTGTTTGTAACATTAAATAACCGCTTTTTACTACATCCATATGATTATATATACGTTACATATACCAAAATGACATGTTTTACAATTTTTGTCTGTCTGTCTGTCGGTCTGTCTGTCTGTCTGTCTGTTTGTTCCGGCTAATCTCTGAAACGGCTGGACCGATTTTGACGGGACTTTCACTGGCAGGTAGCTGATGTAATAAGGAGTAACTTAGGCTACTTTTTATCCCGGAAAAATAACACAATCCCGCGGGATGACGGCGTGTAGTCCACGCGGGCGAAGCCGCGGGCGGAAAGCTAGTCAAATATAAGTGTAACGCAGCAACTGATATGCAAATCTCTCGCCGCGCACGAGTTTGGACACACCTTTAGAGAATTTCTCTCAATTTTCCTGGGATTTCATCTCCTGATCCTGACTTGGTGAAATAAGATCACGTCAGACGTATAATAAGGTTTCGAAAAAAAAATTTTTTTGAAAATGATTCCCACTTTAACGAAAATAAGAAGTCGTCTAAATAAGCAAACTAAAGTCTAAATACCACTGACCTCTATAATACCTACCAATAGAGATCAGTGCTAAATACGCATTATTCAGGACTAGCGGCCGCCCGCGGTTTCACCCGCGTGGTTTTCGTTCCCGTGGGAATATCGGGATAAAAAGTAGCCTAAGTTACTCCTTATTACATCAGCTACCTGCCAGTGAAAGTCCCGTCAAAATCGGTCCAGCCGTTTCAGAGATTAGCCGGAACAAACAGACAGACAGACTGACAGACAGACAAAAATTAAAAAAAAAAATATTTTCTATATGTACCGTATATATAATCATATGCATGTAGTAAAAAGCAGTTATTTTAATATTACAAACAGACACTCCAATTTTATTTATTTGTATAGATTTAAAAAATGATATTTTTGTTTATGTACCGTATATATAATCATATGCATGTAGTAAAAAGCGGTTATTTTAATATTACAAACAGACACTCCAATTTTATTTATTTGTATAGATAACTCCAGAGCTTCTCGTCAGATCTTGATGAAATTTGAATGGGACCACACGAGAAGTGTCACCTGAATTATCCAAATCGGTTCATTAACTAAAAAGTTCTGAGGCAACACACATTAAAAAAAATACAGTCGAAACCTCCTCCTTTTTATTTGAAGTCGGTTAAAAAGGAAAGTTAGGTAAGTAAGGTACCTAAGCTAGGAAATACCACGCAGTCTGCTTCTATTAACGGAGAAGTTTAATTTTTTTATATTCGTCTGTGACTGCTGCGATGTTTTTGCCAAGCTTGCACATTAAACCAAAGAATAACATGTTATTAATCATGTATTAAGGCGATACTCGGAAAAAATGTGCTGAAGCGAGATAGCAATGAGAAAACGACGCGCGCGGGAGCGAGACCGATTTTGCAGATTAGGCAAAAAAAACACAAAATCACTTCGTATTAAAAAACTACAGCGATTTAAAAAAAATGCTTCTATACGATCCTCAATATTATTGGTGTCCACTTATTAAACCAATTTCCAATAGTGTAAGTAACCCCATTTAAGAATAATCTTCACTTTTCGTATTTTTTAGAGGTCTTTTCGAAAATAAAAAGTGTCGAGGCAAAATCATAAAATCGTGTTTTTGAAACTATACGATTCTAGATAAAGGTATGAAGAAATATATATCTTATTACCAGATTTTTAACAACTGTAACCGTCCTATAGTTTTAAATCAAAAAGTCCATATTTTTCCGAGTAGCGCCTTAATCGGAGTATCTTTAAAATACCTACTTATGTAATTTATGGTAATGATAAAAATATTCTTATTTGAATAAGAATATCACAACGGTCCATCAGCATCGTAAAAAATAATAAAATAAATACAGTCTTCAGGTCAGTAAGCCTAGCATGACCGGGCAAAACTATATGTAGAATAGGTATCGCATGCATAAAAAGCGATTATCGACATTCAAACGTCAAATCAAAACCCATAGATGACCCATAGTCTTTTGACAGTTAAACCGGATAACTTATCCTATCTTATTCATATCGCGTTTTGGTTGGTCATGCTAGGGGGGCAGAAGTCAACTTACTGTATTGTACACAAGAAATTTGTATTTTGTTGTACAGTTCCATGATTGTACAGTGCTATGGTACAGTGGCACAATCAAAGAGCATGTAATCACTGGGCACGATCTTTTCTGTTCCGGTGACAGCGGCGCGGCGCTATGAACGTTTTTCTTTTTATTGTAGCAATTTAACCCTTCAGCCGCCAGCAGGCGCTATGGCTGGACATCAACTTGACAGCAAAATGACATTTTAAAAAAACACGCTGTCGAGCTTCATGCGCTAGTTTCACATTTTAGCCACCGGAACAGAAAAGTTTGAGGCACTGTACACATTGTACATTTAGTTATTGTTCTGAGGTACAAATTATATATTCTGTGATTGTACTAGATCTGTTTCGGTAGGTTTCGTTGATACCTAATATTGCATTTTTCATACGACAGCAAACAACATACAAATTTCTTGTACGACAGACCATTTTTACAGCTATTTTTGTATTGCAAGTGGCTTCTGTGTCACGGCTTAGGCATACATGCCGTGGGACTATATTTTCCCACGAACATTAGATACCATAAATATTTTAATTTTCATCATGTGGTCAAAGACAAAATTGACAAAACCGTAGGTCTCATCAGAAAATGGAGTGAGTGACATGACAAAGACGTAATGCGTAAATGTCAATAAAAAATTTATAACGCTTTTACTTGGTGAAATTCACTAAAAACATTAACATCTTTTGTGAAATGGAGTAAGTTACCATGTTAAAATGCCTTATTACTTCTTTCTTATAATTATTATTAGATTGTTAAGTTCTTAATACGAAGCTCGCAAGACTAAATACCAAATGTCACAAACAAATTTCTATTCATGTTTTTATTGTTTTTATTATGTAAGTACATAGATTAATAACTCTTCGCTTCGCTTACTGTAAGTACTACTGAAGTTTTTACTAAAAGGTTCACGTTCAGGCATAAAGCAACTGAATTATTCGTCATTCAGTACATTGTCAGAGTTTATGAAGAATCAAACGTGACCTTCATGAAGTTACAACGATAATAATTCCAGAACACACAAACATAATACTGATTAATATTGTTGCATTGTTAAAAAAGTGGGCGTCGCGCGTCGTTTCGTGGTTTCGCCCTGACATTGTTGTGGAAAACGAAACGAGTAGGTATAAAGTTTTTGTGCAGAATGCCGAAGGTTTTGCAGCCACACCGCCAGCGGGCGGGCGAGCGAACTAGGCGGGCGGGCGAAGCGAGAGAAGGAAACTATACAAACTACGCGGAATATTGGCGCGCTAAACTATGGGGTTCACACCGAAAACTACGGACGGACGAAGCGGGCGGAGCGGGCGAACCGGATATCGTTCCCGCAGCACCGCGGTGTCCGATTTGCATATAAATTATATAGACAGACACGCAACGTAAACACTACACTGCTATTCGAAAGTCGAGCAGCATCGACTAGTTCGAATACTTGAAACGGGGAGGACGGGCGAACGAACCGGGCCGGGCTGGCGGGGAAGCTAAGCCTAAGCTAGCGAAGCGGGCGCGCCTAACGAGGTGAACGAGTAGCTTCGCTGAAATCGTTGGATATTTCGTTAGCTTCGCTCGCACCGCTGACGTAGGTTAGTCGGTAGATCGCGGTGTGAACCGAAGTATGTAAAGAGGTGAAACGATGTTCGCCCGCCTAGCTCGATTGCCCGCCCGCTGGCGGTGTGGCCTGCGCTTTAAGATTTTATAAATCCGCGGAAAGAAATTATATTGGAATTTTTTGGATGCAAACAATGTACACTCGACAGCACATCAAGTTAAACAGTTGAACTGCAATAACAGCTTTTATTACGTAGGGCATAAAGGCGGTCTCAAGGTCAATATGTATAGTCTGATAGTCTGAGCGCAGCCAACTAAAGTTACTTTATATTTTATTAATTGACATTAATCTCGTACTACTCGGTCAGATAACATGACACCTGCAAATGATACCCGTCTCTTTCACTCGATTCTGTCATGCCCGGAAAGTGAGAGGGACGGGTATAACCTGCAGTAGTAGAAGAAATTGGATGTTTGAATTTGGTTGTACTCAAAATCCATCAATGCACTGCGGCCCGGCCCGTCACTAATGTGCTATACTCACAGCTGCATACTACTGCTGCACAGCGCTTGACGGATTCGTCAATGCGCTGCGCCCCGGCATAATTTGCGCGATCCTATAGTCGTCCTTACCTGATCAAAGTTTCTTACAACAGAATCAACCTGCTTGGGAAGTTACTTTATTTATTAAATTTACATTAATCTGATTAATAAATTATGTTTGTAGGAAGTCAGAGACACCTCCAGAGCCATCTTGGAAGAAAAACAGAGACTGGAAAAACCGTTACTCGAAATTATATGCCAATAAATATTTAACAAAGTGAGTACTTAGAAAGTAACTAGGCTGTCCGGGAGAACCGTACGGGCAGCCCCTACACGGGAGATATCCATACGTAATCCGTACCTACGGACGGACCAATCCGCGTGGCTTGATTAAAACGATTTTCCAGCGCCCCAGTAGGGTTGCCAGGCGTCCGGATAAAAGCCGAACAGGATCACGCTTTTTGGATGCATGTCCGGCCAAATAAGTCGGTGTCCGGCCTGTGTGGTTTTATCCGGTTTTCCCCTTTTGGCCAACTCGCGAACTCGCCCCGGTCACGGCGGCGCGCACGGCAATAGTCAAGCGAGTGCAAAATTATTGCTCTTATTTTAGAATTGAGGCATGCAATCTTTGGTTTTTAGGGTGTCCGGCCTTGATATCCAAAAGTCCGGATAAACTAACAGGTCAGTCCGGCTTTTACAGTTTTAAGACCTGGCTGGCAACCCTAGCCCCACGTGTGTCTCCGTTTCGGGACTGACCCTACCAAAATGAAGTATTCCGAAAGCCTTGTAAGATAAATATTTTTAACTGCTTTTACATTGTCAAGTATAACGTTCTTGTCCCAACTTTCAATATCTACTCTTTTAAGTGGCAGTATTGAATCAAGATCCGGATCGCGATATCAATATGTACTTATTGGAGACTTAATGAAATAATGTTAGTTTCAATCAAAGTACCCACTTACGATGTTTAATTAGTAGCACATTTTATTGAACATGTATGACACAAAAATTCCATAAATTAATGAAAAGAGCTTGGTGGCAAAGTAATAAGCACATTCGACCTGAGATTATAATTATTATTATAGCGTTTTATATATTAACAACGTTTACAATTTATCGGTAATGGGATGGATGACCACAAATAAATAAATAAATATTGGACCCCATCACACACATTGCTCCCTAGCCAGCCAAGGTGACCAAAAATGTATTATATCTCAAGCTTCTCTCTACATCAAAAGGCACGTAGCCGTGTAGACCTATCGTACAATCAAAATGTAAAATGTTCAGGCACAGTGTAAACAATTAAATAGTAAGCAGAAAAAAATATATTACAACACTTGACTATAGTACAATACCCAAGAACAGGCAGTAGCTGAGTCACCAGCATGACTCACGAGTAGTAAAAGTCAAAGTCAAAGTCAAAGTCAATAAATTTTTATTCATATAGATTAAATAAAATTAATGCTTATGAATCGTCCAACATTTTTTTAACCTACCACCTGTTATGGACATCTTTTAACTGACAAGAAAAACAGGCGAAAAAAACTCATCAGCTTTAACAGAAGCAACGCATTTACAAAATAATTATGTCGTTGCTAGACAAAATGGTACAATAATAAAATTTATACAAAAAGCTAATGCTGAAGGAAAGTTTTCACATACTTAAGTATAGGAATATTTTCCTTTTATACATTGTTAGTGTTACTTACTATAATTATGACAACCATGCGTTATGATCATTTAAATAATCTTCTACTTTGTAATAGCCTTTGCTTAAGAGCGTCTTTTTAACATGTTTTTTAAATTTATTCAAAGGCAGCTCGATTACTTCTTGTGGAACTTTATTAAAGAATGCTATGCCTTTTCCCAAAAAAGAGCCTCTACTTTTTTCAAGTCTAAATCTTGGAACGGCAAGCTAAGTCGAACAGCATCCGTTACAGCTAACGTTCAGACAGCCTCTCTGAATTCGTAACGCTCGCTCACATAAATATATGTCGGCGCCTGGCCGATATCAATAATTAGGTTCATAATAACTTAAAAGTTATTTTTATTTATTGCCTAAAATATTTGAGTGCTACAAAAATAGCACTTGTTGGGTTTTCAAGAGTCAAGTGTTAAAATATTGATTTGACGTTCTGGGAACAAACGGTGTTATTACACACTGAATGTGGTCGTGGGCCCGCAATTAATAGTGATTTATGAGACATTTATAAAAACTAAGGGATGCAAACTTGATGCATTCTGAGCCATGAAGCTGGGCATTCGGTCTAGAGACGTTGTTGATGTGGTCGTGGAACACAGTAGATGTGGTCATCACAATTGTGCGTGATCAGACGTTAAACGGTTAAAACGTGGCCCACGAACTCATTATTCGTTTCCTAAAACCTAGTCTTAGAAAGAATGTTAATAGGATATCTAGATCGTCACTTAAATTCAGTGTTAATCGCAGTTACATTAGATTTGATTATTATCAACCCTCTTATTAAGCATTCGTTAGCGTTACCCTTTGCCCACAATCATAAGCTCGTAATAAATAATGGTAACCCATCCTGATGCCATTCTAGAGCCTCACGCCCCGACATATATTTCTTAAGCGCCATTTCATTTCGGTTTGTATTGAGTTCCGGTTTCATGAGATCGTAGTTGGGTCTGATAATATAAGTTTTTTTAATACACAACGGTCTAGCTCTTAGCCTTCATCCCACCGGACCTAAGTGGTGGATAAGCCTAGAGGTTGAAGCACATTACTTCCGGAATCTACAATCTTTAAGGAACTGGCTATATTATCTCTAACTGCCGGAATACAATAATGCTCAAAACATCATTGTTGTGGCGTCAGACTTAGATAAGATGGTGGTACCTAGCCAGGCGGACTAAGAACAAGTCCCACCACCATAACCAAACCGAATACAATATGTACCCCCACTGGGAATCGAACCTGGGACCTCTGGGTCTGTAACCGATGATGTGAAACACTAGCTAGACCACAGAGGCGGTTAGACATGAATGAACTTGCAAAAAAATCCGAATTTCCCGAGTTCCCTTACAAAACCCCACGTCCCGTACGCAGTACGCAGTACGCAGCGACGCAGTCTTACGCAACAAAAGATACACAAACATAAAGCTTGCCATAACATGCCACGCAAACGTATAGACTTTTATGTTCAAGGCTCCAAGAAGAAGATGAGAAAGAGAACAGCTGCCGGCACCTTTCGTTCATGACCAACGACAACGCTCCATACACTGATCTATTGATGAAAGTCCGCGCCAATCGCAGGGAATGTGCCTCTGTTTCACCAAGCCCCAAGTACCTGACCTCCATACTGTCACAGCAGAGTGACCTTTATGGCTCCTATACGGGCACTGGGAGTATGTTGTGAGTACATACATCTATTACCTTTTTGATTGTGAGTAGGTACCTATTCGTAAAGGCATTAAACTTTACGCGTATTATGTATGTGGGCGGATAGTTGTTTTGTGGTCATCCTGGATGCACATATACTCTATCCATGTTTGACCGCTTTCAACACCGAGAAACACACTAAACTCCTCACTACTTGCTCTATGGTCGTCGCGCCGGTTGGTCGCGGAGGTTGCTGTGACAGATGTTGTGAGTATTCCTCTCATTTTGTTTTAATTAGAACGAGTCATCAACCAACAGTCGTGAACTCTTGACACACTATCCATCGTAGTGATGAGGACAGGCCACCAACTGAATTTTCTTATCCGTGTCAACAATTTCCAAGTTCCTAACTTCCACTATGTCCCAGCAGCGGAACGATCACAGGCACTGTGTAAATAAACCAGAGGTGAGAAAGCACCGCTGATTTTACTGTATAATAAATGTGTTTTGAGATTTGTTAATAGGTATTATTCAGGAATACCTTCTTTACTAACTAATGTTTTTCTTTCTTCCTTATTAACAAAGACACCTTTATTATACAGGCAACAGAATAGGAGATTATGAAGTTCACCGTAAAAATGACAAAAATATGCATTTAAAGTTACCAGCCAACACGTGTAAGCATTACCAGGTAGAGTATGAAAGTTTTTTTTTTGTTTATTTTTTCGTTTTAAACACCATTTCTTTAAGCTTCCTCATAATATTCTAATGTTAATTACCAATATTGTTTGAAGATTTTCATTGAAGTCTGCAATATGCAATGAAAATCTTAATACAACATTGGAGAAATTGTTAGGTATAGAGAAATACCATCAGCCTCGCAAGTAGACTTTCGTGACGCTGTTGTTTCGTAGTGTTTTTCTATTACAATCTGTCCAATATTTACAGAATTGCATCGTGACTGCCTAAAATTAATTTAAATCTTTTTAGTACTTAATCGTTTTTATTTAGGAAAAATAAATAGGGCAGGCGTACCGGTTTTGGCCACTGTACCGGTTTTGGCCACTTTTTGCTCTAAAAGTTTTCTAAACAACTTTTAGCCATTTTTGATGAAGCCAATTAAAATAAGGTATTTTAAGGTAATTATAACAACCGTTAGAATTTCTTATGTCATAAGATTTTTTTCAATAAATTCCATTTTCTGTTTGAAAAAATGTTTTGTATGAAAATTTTAAGAAATTTGTTTCGGATGAAATCTATATATATAAAATCGAGGGGACATAACTCACTCATCACGAAATCTCGAAAACTACTGGACCAACGAAGATGTAATTTTACAGGAAGGTAGATCCGCTAAGAATGGATTTTAGGAAACTCCCCCCCTAAAGGGGTAAAATGGGAGGGTTAAGGTTATATGGAACTTCCTCATTTATGGATTTAGAAGCATGAAAATTGGTACGTTGGATATTGGTTACGACCGAAAATGATCAGAGTAAGCAAAGTAGCCGTGCCGTGTAGTGCCGGCACATAAATAGAATAGCACTACCCCCTCTCTTCCCGTGGGTGTCGTAAGAGGCGACTAAGGGAAAACTGCCATCAGGAGATGGGCAGCAGCGTCTCCAGTTACAAAAGGCCAATACTGCGATCGCCAACCCGCCTGCCAAGCGTGGCGATTATGGCACAACCCCCCCAATGACAACACAACCAACAAATCGGCCCCCAGTCCCCGGCGGCCCCGCTATTCCTAGCTACGGTAGCGGCTATGGTAACGGCGGGGCAGGGGGTGCTAAGAATCTCCGGGTAGGCTCCGGCTACCAACACCGACGACTCGACCTGGCAACCTACAACACGCGCACATTGAGGCTCGACGCGAAGCTCGTAGAGTTGGAAGAGGCAATAAGTAAGTTACATTGGGATATCATTGGGTTATCTGAAGTCCGAAGAGAGGGGGAGGACTCGATAACCCTGCAATCCGGTAACTTACTTTACCACCGGGAGGGCGACCAACAGTCCATTGGTGGTGTCGGGTTCATCGTCCATAAATCCCTTGTCAACAACGTGATCACCATCGGAAGTGTGTCGAGCAGGGTAGCGTACCTGATACTCAGATTATCGAAACGATATTCGCTGAATGTTATCCAGGTCTACGCTCCGACCTCGACACACGACGATGACGAAGTGGAGGCTATGTATGAGGAGATCTCTAAAGCCATGCATAGCTATAAAACCCACTACACGGTTGTGATGGGGGATTTCAATGCAAAGTTGGGGCAACGTTGCGGTGATGAGCTGAGAGTGGGGCAATTTGGATTTGGGCAACGGAACGATAGAGGCCAGATGCTGGCAGACTTTATGGAGAGGGAGAACCTCTATATGATGAACTCCTTCTTTAGGAAGCCCGTAAGCCGCAAATGGACCTGGATCAGTCCGGACGGTAAAGTCAAAAACGAGATCGATTTTATCATGTCGACGAAGAAGCACATATTCAATGATGTCAGTGTGATCAACGCTGTTAAGACAGGAAGCGATCACCGTATGGTAAGAGGCACATTGAATATCGATGTCAAGCTCGAAAGATCGCGACTGATAAAATCCACGCTCCGACCAATACCAGCTCAAATTCAAAACCCCGAGTGCTTTCAGCTCGAGCTTCAAAACCGCTTCGAAGCCCTTGAGAACAGCAAAGACGTGGACGATCTATACAACATGGTGGTGGACACTGTCCGCACGGTAGGGTCTAAGTACTATAAAACCCACCGTCCCAAATTGAAGAAACTCTCCAGTCAGACTCTCCTACTCATGGATCAGAGACACGAAATGAAGCTGCAGAACTCAGCGGATGCCCATCGTTATCGGCAGCTCAATAGACAGATATCTAAGTCCTTGACGCGCGACCTTCGCCAATTTAATACCGAGCGTATTAAAGAAGCCATTGAGCGGAACAAAGGCTCCAAAGTGTTCGCGAGAGATCTGTCTATCGGGCAAAGTCAAATGACGAGGCTGAAAACTGGGGAAGGTAGCATCGTTTCGTCAACACCTGAAATCCTGAGGGAGATTGAGAGTTTCTATGGACAGCTATATTCCACGCAAACACCTGTTGAAAGCAAGGCTAAAGACCCTAGAGCCAAGCTTACCCGACACTATACCGAAGATATCCCGGACGTCAGCCTGTACGAGATTAGAATGGCTCTCAAGCAGCTCAAAAACAACAAGGCGGCGGGTGATGACGGAATCACAACAGAACTTCTAAGAGCGGGCGGTAAGCCGATACTTAAGGTCCTCCAGAAGCTCTTCAACTCTGTCATCCTCGAGGGCAAAACGCCAAAGGCATGGGGCAGAAGCGATGTGATGCTGTTTTTCAAGAAGGGTGATAAAACTCTCTTGAAGAATTATAGACCCATCTCGCTTCTGAGCCATATCTATAAGTTGTTTTCGAGAGTCATTACGAATCGTCTCGCTCGCAGGTTCGACGACTTCCAACCTCCCGAACAAGCCGGGTTCCGGAAAGGCTACAGTACCATAGACCACATTCATACGCTGCGGCAAGTTATACAGAAGACCGAAGAGTATAACCTGCCACTTTGCTTGGCGTTCGTGGACTATGAGAAAGCCTTTGATTCGATCGAGACCTGGGCCGTGGTGCAGTCTCTCCAGAGGTGCCAAATAGACTACAGGTATATCGAGGTGCTGAGGTACCTATACCAAAACGCCACCATGTCGGTCCGATTACAGAACCAGAGCTCTAATCCTATCCAACTACAGCGAGGTGTGAGACAGGGAGATGTCATCTCTCCCAAACTGTTCACAGCTGCGTTGGAGGATATTTTTAAGCTGCTGGACTGGAAAAGATGCGGCATCAACATCAATGGCGAGTACCTAACACATCTACGGTTTGCCGATGATGTAGTTCTTATGGCTGAGACCTTGGAAGACCTGAACACAATGCTCGAAGATCTCGGTAATGCTTCGCAAAGAGTGGGTCTTAAGATGAACATGGACAAGACGAAAATCATGTCCAATGCCCATGTTGCACCCGCTCCAGTTAATGTTGGGAACATTACACTCGAAGTTGTTGACCACTATGTTTACCTAGGACAGACGGTCCAGTTAGGTAAGTCCAACTTTGAGAAAGAGATCTCTCGTCGAATCCAGCTCGGATGGGCAGCGTTTGGGAAGCTCCGACATATATTCGCGTCCGAAATACCTCAATGTCTCAAGACGAAAGTCTTTGACCAGTGTGTGTTGCCAGTAATGACCTATGGAAGTGAGACGTGGTCTTTTACTATGGGTCTCATAAGAAGGCTCAAAGTCACCCAGCGAGCAATGGAGAGAGCGATGCTTGGTATTTCCCTGCTCGATCGAATCAGAAATGATGAAATCCGCAGGAGAACTAAAACAACCGACATCGCTCGAAGGATTGCATCATTGAAGTGGCAGTGGGCGGGACACATAGCGCGGAGAACCGATGGCCGTTGGGGCGGAAAGGTTCTTGAATGGCGACCGCGTGCCGGACGACGTTCCGTGGGCAGGCCCCCTACAAGGTGGACCGACGATCTGGTCAAGGTCGCGGGAAGCCGCTGGATGCGGGCAGCGCAGGACCGATCGTTGTGGAGATCCTTGGGGGAGGCCTATGCCCAGCAGTGGGCGTCGTTCGGCTGACATGATGATGATGATGATGAAGCAAAGTAAAAAAAACTCCCCCTTAATAGGGTAAAATGGGGAGATAAAGTTTATATGGAACTTCTTCATTACTGAACTTAGAAGTATGAAAATTGGTATGTTGAATATTGATCACGATTGAAAATTATCTCCGTAAGCGAAGTTAAAAAAAACACCCCGATAATGGGGTAAAACGGGCGGATTAAGCTTATATGGAACTTCCTCATTTCTAAACTTAGAAGTATGAAAATTGGTATGTTGGATACGATTGAAAATGATCTGCGTATGCGAAGTTATAAAAAAACCCTTAATAGGGTAGAAAGGGGGGATTAAGGCTTATATGAAAACTTCCTCATTTCTGGACTTAGGAGTATGGCAATTGGTATGAAAGATACTAGGTCATCATTTAAAATGATCTGCGTAGGCAAAATAAAAAAACACCTTATAGGGTAGAAAGGGGGGGGGGGGGTTAATGTTTATATAGGGTGGGTGGGGTATTAAAGATACGGAGTTTGGATGTTTATGGCTCAATCACAACTACTTAAACGGCTAAATCGATCGGGATAATTGAACTCTGGCAGGGAAAATTTCATACGGTTTTTTTAACTCGGGAAAAAGTAAAGTTTTTTTTGTTCACTTTATTCAATGAAGCATGGATCCCATGACAGCTCATTTTCGTGCAAAGCAAACTCTTTATGCATTGGAATAAAACTCAAGAAAATCAGTTTTACACATTTTTTTAAAAGTATTGACTTGATTTTTTGCATTTTGGTAGTTCAAGAGTAGGAGAATGTCAATATTATTCATACGATAGTAGCTCCTGTTTGTCTAGGTATCGTTCGTTACCTTCTCATGCCTAAACCACGGGTAGCGTGCTCGGCCTGCGATCGATGAGGTTATGTTACTTTTGCAATGGTCTATCATGGGATTGCTGTTAAAAAATATATCGTGCTTCGGAAGACACGATAATCCGATGTTTCTGGCTGCATTTGGATTGGTTAGTACACCGTAACTTCAATGGGCCCGTGTGGAAGGTCATGGCCCATTCTCCTTATCCATCTATATGAAGGCTTATGCCCCAGCAGCGAGGACATTAAAATAGATTGATGATGGTACTGATGAGACATTAGAGAATGCCTATCTACCTACTTTTTGACACAATATTTTGCGATGTAGTACTCGCGGACGTAGTCGCGGCCGCCGGCCATTCATATTCCAATTTCTACTATCGCTACTATTATTATAAATGCGAAATTGTATATGCTCACGTCAAAACGGCTGAACCAGTTTTGATGAAATTTGGAATGGAGATAGTTTGAGTTGAGACAGTGCTTCCGGGTGCTCCTACTAATTACTCCTACTGATAGGAGCACCGGGACACCCATGGGAAGGACATACCTAGGCAAATTGTAACCGCGGGATTAAGGCTCATTTCCATGGTAAAATAAGTTTTAGCTCGGGCTTAGCTGTAGAATATAATTGGTATTTAAGGCGATAGTTTGAGTTCATGGGAAGAATGATGTTTAGAATAGAGACAGTTTAAGGCCCCTTTTTACCGCGGGAAATCTCATGGTATGGAAAAATCACTGTAAGCGCGGGCTAATTTGGGGGCAGAAATTGGTATTTAAGTAAATAATTGGAGACCCTGGCAAGGATTATAATATCATATTCCCACGGGAAAATCAATAAGTAGATATTATTTGTTTGTCCGTCTTTCACGTCCAAACGGAGTAACGGATCAATGTGATTTTTGGTACGGGGGTAGATTGGGAGCTGGAGAATGATATAGTTTATCCCGGAAAATATTACATTCTATCAGGATAATGTCGTGTCGTACACGCGGGCGAAGCCGCGGGCGGAAAGCTAGTACTTTATAAACCTTTGTTTTTTATAATTAAATTGTTGTTTTGCAATTGACTGGTTTCTAGCGCATTAGAATATATTGATTTTACCTAGGTTTGGTTTTGATTTTTTGCAATACTTACAAAAGTTTAACTATCAGTAAGTGGCCAAAACCGGTACATTTGTCACCTCTCACACATTGTGTGTAATATAAAAAAAACTATTTTACTTTTATAAATTTGAAAAATGTACTTTTAAAGGTAGATAAATTATCTATAATTTAAGATATAATTTGTGTCTTAAATACCTAAGACCATTTAGTCATCATCATTCATCATTTCAGCCGTACGACGCCCACTGCTGGGCATAGGCCTCCCCCAAGGATCTCCACAACGATCGGTCCTGCGCTGCCCGCATCCAGCGACCATTTAGTACTTAGTGCTTAAAAGTCAAAAAATCCTTAAAGTGGCCACAAAGGGTACCTCTGCCCTACATGTTTTTATTTTTCCAGGTCCTACCAAAATTTATCGCCACCGTCCTACGAACCCAGTCTGCCGTCGTACGACTCTGGTCGGCGCGTGTCGGCAGACCTCGGAGGGCACGAAACGCTGCTGCTTGAAATGGTGCGCAGACGCAGCAGGGAATTAGAAGAGGAAGCTCTGGATCAACCGCTTGACCTCAAAGATGATGACAATTTCTCTGATGAGTACGAATCTATTCGAATATTAATTAAGTCCTAAGAATAGGTAACAAGAAAACAACTAGCGTACCAATCCGCATTGGACCCACCTGTTGGGTTATGTCATGACCTATTCTCCTTGTCCATCCATGGAAGGGATGTGCCCCAGCTTTGGGGACACTAAATGGGTGATCATGATGATGATGAAATGTGAAAACAGAAAGATACGTAGAATTACAAGAATGAAGTGTTTAGCACAAAACCACATTTTAATTTATTATTATACAATACCATCGTATAACATTTCTTAAGCTAAATTTCTACGATGGAGATAATTAAATTCATCACAATAAAAATTAGTTGTCATCTCAACTCGCCGTTTCTGCAGACCAAAACGGCGTAATTAAGTTTGTTATCATGAGGACAATGACACATTATTAAAAAAGCCAGATTTCTCAGTTCGCTTTCACTCTCGATTGAATTACGTCTATTAACTAGAACTTTCGCACGAGTTTTCTTGTCTCTTTACAATGTGTCTCTGCTCTGGTGGTAGGTTTTAGACTCCTACACACAGTGCCGGCACAAAGTTTTATTCATGTGGTGCCGGCGGCAGCGCTGCCGGCTTTTTGCCGAGCGGCTATTACGGCTCGTTTCGTTTGTGCGACGAGCCCGGCTGGCGGCTCCGAAGGGCGTTTGTGCACTACACTGAATTTTACCGTCCGGCGGGCGGTCCGTTTTTTTACGGACCGGCGCGGCGTGGCATGAAAAACACGGATGATTGGCTTGTGCACTTGTCCGTCTTTTTACTCGCCGGGCCAGCGCAGTGATTACCCCCTCCCTCGCCCCGCCTGCTCATGAATATCACGTTTTCAGTTCAATATCATAATTTCAATGTTTCAAATCCTAAAGTACACGAAATAAATAAATTCTTACTATGTATAAATGATTTATGATTAAAATACAACCATCCGTTTTTTGCTTACGGTCAAATTCAGTGTAGTGCACAAGCGCCCATACGTTTTTCATTGCTATTATCTCGGAACGGGAAAAAACGGACCGGAATGGGGAAAAGTAAAATGTCGGACGGTAAAATTCCGTGTAGTGCACAAGCGCACATATACATTTTATGGCCTGCCATATCGGACCGTAAAAAATCGGACTACCGGACGGTAAAATTCAGTGTAGTGCACAATCGCTCTAAGGCGGCAGTGCTGGTGCCGGCGCGGGCGACCCGGCCGCCGGTATTGCCGCCGGTATTGCCGCCGGCATTGTGTGTAGAAGCCTTTATAACCCAGTCATTATGTCATTAGATCTTTGCTACTTATTAACGAAAATGTATACCTACATGGAATTGTTTGGAATGCGTAATATTAATGTATGATGCAATGACAGAAAAGTTTAAATGACTCTTATAAGTACCTAATTTATTTCATACATGGAAGAAGTGGTATGATGCAGTAACTATTATAATACAAAAGAATTGAATTTTCATTGCTCCCTCAAGTAAAACTGTCATGCCAATCCACGCTTACCCAGGGTCAGTATTGATCTAATCGGGAGTGTCATACCAATTAGACGATCTTCTTGAACTCTTGACCGTGTGGCCACCATAGCTGGGCATTAACTCGTTAATCCGTTAATCGTTAATTAACGAAGTTAAGAAATTGTTTAACGATTTAACTTTTAAGTTAAGCTGAAAAAATATTAACGGTTTACTTAACTTCCGTTAAATTAAACTTCCGTTAAGTTAAGTCCGTTACATGCCGCTGATAGCATACCTGATGACGTGATTGTTTTAATTGCGCGCCACACTGACATAGGCTGTAGGTACAGATCACGGCGCGGCGCCGCTCGCTGCCTGCCGCCATCGTCAAGCACGGCAAACTCGGGCAAACCCGGCAAACCGATTGCAACCATTGCAATGCAACTAGATGGAACTTACGATACTCTTGTGGTCCGGGACACAATGTTAGACAAGAAAATACCGGCTCTACATAGATTGCTGATTCAGTTGAATCTATAACCATTCAATGACCAAGATGTGGCAATACTTAATGAAGGAATATGAGAAACTCAAGCATGTCTTGGAACGCTTCTGCCCACAATCGCGACCACAATATTCAAATTTATTATATGCTATTATTTCGTTGCTGCGTTATTGTACCCCGTTGGCCAATGCCCTAATAAATGGAATAAAAAAATATTTAAATTTCGACTGCTGTGTCTGCAAAAATATGATAACAATTAAGAAAATGTGTCAAAAATTAAGAAGCTTATGGAAGCAAAGGTTGAAGAAGCTCTGGCAAAAGAAAGAGATGCAAGTGAAACAGATAATGTTAGTATCAGTGGAAGTAGCAACAATAAAGAAGATGATTAATCCTTTAGCACTATTACTCATCAAGATGGGGTCAGAGGCAGAGGCAAGAAGTCTTAAATAAAGCGCATAATTTAATAAGAACTTGGTTCGATTCTAAATCCAAATACTGTTACTGATGCAGCATTTCTGGGTGAACCGGTTTTTATAAAATTGTTTATAAAATATAACACGGCTATATCGTCAACTGCGGCAGTCGAAATACTTTTCTCAACAGGAAAAGACATTTTAAGAGAAAAACGATCCTCGCTCTCCGAAAACAATTTTTCACCTCTCCAGCACGCTGATAGCATACCTGATGACGTGATTGTTTTAATTGCGCGCCACACTGACATAGTAGCCCGAGAGCCAAACTAATTCGCTCTATGGAGACTCAACAATAATTCTATATCAGTAATTTTTTAACATTGAAAATTAGATTATCTAGTTTAATAAATAATTCATTAGTAATCCACTAATATTTATGACAGCGACATTAAAAAAAACAAATACAAAGCTTTAAAAAATCTATAAAAAATAGGCAAAAATGGTATAAGTGTTATTCACTTTACATTTGAATACATTTATTACTATCTTTCGTAAAAGTATATAATCCCCCTATATTTGTAAATGAAAAACAAATAAACTTTTAAAAAAATTATCTACGTATACTCAAATTGGCATTACACCTATGTTAAAAATGCTATCAGAAACAACCGACTTCTTCCTAAAGTATTAGTTTCCCGTTTTATATATTTATGGATTTCGACTTTGGTGCTTAGATATGGTGAACATAAACACATGTTAACGATAAAATTGGTGATAGCATATATTTTGCTGAAAGAATTGCACCATTTTCGGGCTATAACTTTTTTTTTATACTTTCCAATGCGATATTATGTTGGATTCCAAAATATAGTCTCTTAAAATTATATTTAAGGGGCGTTTACAAAAATTTGGCCTGTTATTGAATTTTTTACAAAAATATCGGATAGCTCTTGGGGTATAGGCTGTAGGTACAGATCACGGCGCGGCGCCGCTCGCTGCCTGCCGCCATCGTCAAGCACGGCAAGCTCGGGCAAACCCGGCAAACCGATTGCAACCATTGCAATGCAACTAGATGGAACTTACGATACTCTTGTGGTCCGGAACACAATGTTAGACAAGAAAATACTGCTCTACATAGACTGCTGATTGAGTTGAATCTACAACCATTCAATGACCAAGATGTGGCAATACTTAATGAAGGAATATGTGAAGGTAAATATTATTATTATTATACATAATCTATCTACTTGTATAAGTACTTGTACTCTAAGTCTAAGAACAACATGCATTTCATAATTTTCAAGTGTTGACACCAATGGCTAAGGCGCTAGACTTGATTCAAGGAGAAACTCAAGCATGTCTTGGAACGCTTCTGCCAACAATCGCGACCACAATATTCAAATTTATTATAGGCTATTATTTCGTTGCTGCGTTATTGTACCCCGTTGGCCAATGCCCTAATAAATGGAATAAAAAAATATTTAAATTTCGACTGCTGTGACTGCAAAAATATGATAACAATTAAGAAAATGTGTCAAAAATTAAGAAGCTTATGGAAGCAAAGGTTGAAGAAGCTCTGGCAAAAGAAAGAGATGCAAGTGAAACAGATAATGTTAGTATCAGTGGAAGTAGCAACAATAAAGAAGATGATTAATCCTTTAGCACTATTACTCATCAAGATGGGGTCAGAGGCTTAAATAAAGCGCATAATTTAATAAGAACTTGGTTCGATTCTAAATCCAAATACTGTTACTGATGCAGCATTTCTGGGTGAACCGGTTTTTATAAAATTGTTTATAAAATATAACACGGCTATATCGTCAACTGCGGCAGTCGAAATACTTTTCTCAACAGGAAAAGACATTTTAAGAGAAAAACGATCCTCGCTCTCCGAAAACAATTTTTTAATACAGTTGCTCAAAAAGTGGCGTATTGCAGGGACGAATAGCGTTCGGGATGTGGGCTATTACACACTAGAACTTTTTCCATACCTTTCCCGAACTCGTGCGTTTTCTTTCCCAACTGTCAAAATATTGTCTATTAAAAAGAAAAAACCAACCACGAAGTTTTTACTAAAAGAAAATTCATAGAAGTTTTTATGATTCATGAAAATATTTCTAAAAAGAAGCTACTAATTTGTTTCAATATCAGATTTAAAAGTACTTAATTTTAATTATACATTAAATTAATATTAGTATCGGCCAAATTAAATTTATGAATATAAAAAATATATAAAATTGGCTGTATGACCACAGATTACTAAATATGGTATGACGTGCACTATTTACCATAGTATCTGCTTATAGGAGTTTGCGCAAGTGAAAAGAAAATGAGGGACCTTATTTCTTAATTTTCTAAATTAGTTTTTTCTGGTTTTTATTGTGGTAGGTACTTAGTATGGTGGAATTAGTGCAATAATGTGGCTTTAATGGAAAACGATGTGGTAAAGAGAGAAATAAGGAAAGGCGCTCCTATAGCATTCGGATTGCTTTTGTTAGGTTTCATTTAATTTCATCTCATTTAATTTTATTTTCATTTCATATCAATAAAAAAATTCTACTGAAGCCTTGGCTGTATGATCATAGTTTCCTTTGCCAACCCCGAATGGGTGAAGAAAACAAAAAAAGTCTCTGCTTAGATTCTTTTACGATTAGTTAGTTGAGTTTATTGTTTTATTATTTTTTTTAAATTGCTTCATTTTTTCGCAACTGTATTAAAAATAGTTGTTCAGTACACGTGCGGAACCGTCATTGCAACTTGTTCCGACTGTCAACCCTCACCTTCGGCTGCGCCTCGGCTCGGGTAGACATTTGTCGGAACTCTTTGCAATGACAGGCTTTCCGCACTTGTAATGAAATATACAATTTCACCTCTCCAGCACGAAAAGGGCGCTTCTGGCGCCTAAAAACTCGCAGCCAAATCGATTTTTGCTGCGAGCGTGAGGCAAAGTGCTTTTTTAATTTCTTACACCAACTTTTGAAATAATTAAGAAAAAAGAAATAGAGTGACAAGGATGAAACTTTTCAAATTAATATGAGCAAAAAGGATAGATAGATAGCTTTATGTCGATGGACATGAAAAATAAAGCTTAAAAAAGAAATACACGGATACCAAAGGTTCGAAAAGAGTATGGACGAAATGAGGTCGCATGCATGATATAAATATAAAATAAGAAAAATTTATGAATTCTAATAACAAATTATATAAATACGATTGTACTACCTACTATTGCTTTTTATTAAACACGCAATATTTGAAATAAATAATATGAAGTGAACATTATATCGCTTACTAATATTATATAGACTGTGCTAATATCATGTTTGGTTTTCACAAAAATTACATGCAGTGCAGTTTTTGAACGCAATGCAAACAGTTACCTTCAACTTGCATAATTGCACCAATTTACTCTTAATTATCAATTTTGATGTTTTCTTTATTGTTAAATGTTGCCCTCAATGTTGTTTTTCTGACCTGTAACACTTTTCTCGCTGGTAGAGGTAAAAAGTTGTATGTTTAACACGAGAGCAAAATTTTCTGATGTCTCGTGCCTTTAAATCAGCACTCGCAGCGAAAAATGATTTTGCTCTCTTGTATAACAATAGTAGTTTGTTACACAAGCGTCGTAAGCGAGCTATTACAGAACAAGATCCAATTTGGCGACCGTGCGAGCGCAGCTCGCAAAGGGAGCTAATGGATCGAGTGCACCCGAGATATTTAGACGCCCGAGCGAGCATAGCGAGCGAGGGCGAATATAGTTCGAGGGTGTGATAGCTACTTACAACCGAGGTAAGCATTCTACTTTACATCATTCATGCGAGGTAAATAAAACATTTATATTGGTATGACAAAATGATTCTTTTATAAGACAGAAAATATTTATTCAAATTTATTTCCAAAAACTTGTAAATGTACTTATTTTAAATTTTAATACAGTCGTCGCAAGTGAACAGACATTTGATTCGATGAAATGCCGCCATTTTCATTGTTTTCTACAGTAAATAGTTTTCTTATCATTTTATGAAAAAAAAAATTGTTTGACCAAGGAGTTTTGCATAGCTTGAATGGTAAAGTTACTTTACAATTAAAGCATTCACCTGCCTGAATTGCAAAGTAATTTGAAAATGGAACGTTCTATCTAAACAATACACTGTGTTGCACATGCCAACTTACACAGCCTCTTACCATACTAGTAAATCCTAGTTACCGAGCAGTATGATGTAATAGTAGATTTCATTACAAGTGCGGAAAGCCTGTCATTGCAAAGAGTTCCGACAAATGTCTACCCGAGCCGAGGCGCAGCCGAAGGTGAGGGTTGACAGTCGGAACAAGTTGCAATGACGGTTCCGCACGTGTACTGAACAACTATTTTTAATACAGTTGCGAAAAAATTAAGCAATTTAATAAAATAATAAAACACAATAAACTCAACTAACTAATCGTAAAAGAATATAAGCAGAGACTTTTTTTTGTTTTCTTCACCCATTCTGGGTTGGCAAAGGAAACTATGATCATACAGCCAAGGCTTCAGTAGAATTTTTTTATTGATATGAAATGAAAATTAAATTAAATGAGATGAAATGAAATTAAACCTAACAAAAGCAATCCGAATCCTACAGGAGCGCCTTTCCTTATTTCTCTCTTTTACCACATCGTTTTCCATTAAAGCCACATTATTGCACTAATTCCACCATACTAAGTACCTACCACAATAAAAACCAGAATAAACTAATTTAGAAAATTAAGAAATAAGGTCCCTCATTTTCTTTTCACTTACTTGCGCAAACTCCTATAAGCAGATACTATGGTAAATAGTGCACGTCATACCATATTTAGTAATCTGTGGTCATACAGCCAATTTTATGTATTTTTTATATTCATAAATTTAATTTGGCCGATACTAATATTAATTTAATGTATAATTAAAATTAAGTTTTAAATCTGATATTGAAACAAATTAGTAGCTTCTTTTTAGAAATATTTGCATGAGTCATAAAAACTTCTATGATTATTTTTTAGTAAAAACTTCGTGGTTGGTTTTTTCTTTTTAATAGACAATATTTTGACAGTTGGGAAAGAAAACGCACGAGTTCGGGAAAGGTAAAGAAAAAGTTCGAGTGTGTAATAGCCCACATCCCGAACGCTATACGTCCCTGCAATACGCCACTTTTTGAGCAACTGTATTAAAAATAACTATTACAATGCACTTGCTCGAAAAGAGCGTTTTCCAAGCAGCAAAATCGTGCGCAAAGTGCCACTTTTTCACACTAGTGCTTTTTACTTTTCTTTTCAATTTTTAACTCCTGTCGTCAGCCCGACCAAAGAGTTTTTATTCTTCGAAAAAAGTTTTCGAATTTAGTTTTAAAATTTAGGCCTACATGAAACCGGATAGGTACTTTACGAAATGTGTTATTAATTATTTTAGATTTTGATTTCGATCATCCTACCGATACTTATTCATTTTTTTTTAAATAATCATTATGTATGTTTGGCTGAATGTATAGATATTTTCTTAGTGCCTTTTGCGATATGACGTGGCTGCTATTTGCACATGCGCAGTAGGTAAGTACATAGTAAAGCGCGTATGATTGTACTAATATAACCTTTGTATGTAAATCTTTGTATGTAACCCCTAATGTATTTTTTATTTCCTCGCACAATGCATAGTAAAACAGTATGATACACATGCGTAAATATGATTTCAGACTCGAGTCGATTGATAAACTCGCTAACTTCGCTCGCTCGTGAATAAAAATGACACTCGTCGGAAATCACCTACTTTCCGCACTTGTATCATAAATAGCTTTTAATATGCTGATGATCTTAAAAGGGAACGTGCACCTACCTAACCTAAATAATGATTAATAACTTTACTGTTGATTTAATGTTCTTTTAATTTTATTTAGAGTTAATAGGTTAAATAAATACTAACAAATTATTACTTATTTCATTTAGGTACTTACTATAGCAAAACCAAGCCCCTACAATTATTAGTAACTTTCTAGGTATAACTATGTATTTGTTAACTTTAACAAATAACTTTTAACTTACGTTATTTTTTGTACATTTAACGCTTTAACGTTTAACGAAGTTTACTTTTTTAGTAACAGATTAGCGATTAACGAAGTTAATTATTTGATTAACGGTGCCCAGCTATGGTGGCCACCATTGGTAAATATAAGATATCTTAAGACAATCCTATGCCAATGAAGGCTGCAACACAGAACATATTTCAATGGAATTGACCTAAATGTAACTAACAATAGACTAACACAGTATCTGTAGACAATCAAATAATGTGACTAAATACCTCGTACTTTATGGTGTGGTGTGTCACTAGTGTTGTAAATTCTCTAAACGCAATAAAGAAAAGTCAGCCTAATGGGCTTATTACACTTATCCTAGTTAGGATCCTAATTCAGCATAAGTACATTGCTTTCATTGAGCTCATTTTTAGCAAGTGATGCAATGCAATCAAAACAAGCAATGTATGCTTAATTAGGATCCTAACTAGGATGAGTGTAATAAGCCCTTTAGTAGAATGTGTTTAAAATTGATTATAGATCCAGAAATACCTACGTACTTATTATATTTTTAGGGTTCTCTAACTCAAAAAGAAAAAACGGAACCCATATAGGATCACTTTGCTGTCCGTCTGTCTGTCAAGACCCTATAACTCGGAAACGCGTGGAGGTATCGAGTTGGAATTAAAACCATATATATAGGTACCTACTAAGGTCTACGGTCCCTTGAGGCTGTGAAAAATACAAACTTCTGAGTTAACGTAAAAAAAAACATAATTATTAAAAAAACAAAAACCTGACTGCAAAAAATTACCCACTAAAAAGGGAAAAACAAGTTTTTTAATTTCAATGGGAGGGAAATTAAAATGCTTGTTTTTCCCTTTTTAGTGGGTAATTTCTTGCAGTCGGGATTTTTGTTTTCTTAATAATTACTTAAGTACTTACCTATGTTTTTTTTATTTTAGACTTTTTAGTTCATCACTACATAGTATAAAACAAAGTCGCTTTCTCTGTCCCTATGTCCCTTTGTATGCTTAAATCTTTGAAACTGCGCAACGGATTTTGATGCGTTTTTTTTTTAATAGATAGAGTGATTCAAGAGGACGGTTTATATGTACTTTTTATCCCGATATTCCCACGGGAACGGGAACCACGCGGGTGAAACCGCGGGCGGCCGCTAGTTATCAATAAATCACCTTTCTTATGTACGTTAAATAATAGTGTGAAGTAAATTTGAAATTTCAGGTTAAGAGATAATCTCCATAAACAAAACATTACTTAATCAACTGTGGCGTTTTGAATTCTCATACTTAGTAGTTTTACTTTCTTTTTAATCGGATGGTTTTTGAATATCAAGTCTAAAATACCGTATCCACTATGCCCATATCCATTTTGGCCAGTAGGTATCATTGAACCAAATCAAATCCAGATCAATCAAGATCTCAATCAAACTCTCGATAAACTTACGATATTTTATCACAAAAACAGATACTTCAAAGGTTAATGAATCCAAAACAGTAACATCATATTTTCACAAGTAATCATAACGATACGTCTCTCAAAATACCTATAGTAAAAAATTGTGTTTTCTATAAAAAAAACTCGAATTACGTGTGACCGAACATTACAGTTGTTTGTGTACTATTAAGAGATAAGAAAGGAACCTCATGATATTATGCACCTATCAAATCAAAATACGTGAAATATGCGACGCAATGAAAAGTATTCGCTTTTGCCTGGGGTATCCACTTTACCGGACTTCCCCTAAACTTGCTTACTCCATCATACATAATAGAAGTAATTTATTACAGACCATGTATTTTCCCGTTTTCCAGACAGAACGGGGACGCCTGCATCCACGGGATGAGCATGCGCATGACGGAGCGCAGCGTTTCGCGGTCACGCGTCTCTCGGATATCCACGCGTCGAGACATGGACATACCCTCCATCTTGGCCTTCACAGCCTCCACCGTTCCTCCGGTGAACAATATCTAGTAAACTCTGTTTTGTATACTTATATGAGATCATGATTCACGAATCCATGAAATACCTAAGCATTCGTATAGGTAACGGAACGCAGCGTATCGCGCGGTCCCAAGTCTCTCTGACCTCTACACGACGAGACATGGACCCCTCCATCTTGGCCTTCACAGCCTCCACCGTTCCTCCGATGAACAACATCTAGGTAGTAATTATATCAATTTCGTTTTTTTTTTCATTTTTGTTTTCTCTACCATTTAATTCGTCCGACTTGGTAGAGACAAGTATTATTTTTCTAGTCCCAAGTTCAATATCAAGATTGAACATGTCTTTGCTCCCAGGCCCACCTAGCGATCCCTGCGTTCACGAATGCTATCGCTCCCTTGCGTGAGGAGATTCCTCGCTGGTCTATCCGACGCTCCGTCTGTCCAGTCTGCTCGCAAAAATGGAAGGACAAGAGCTCTATCTCGAACATTAAAAACTCGGGTAACGTTAAGCTTTTCTTATCTTGATTTTAACTTAGATTCAGAGATACTTTGTGTCTAGTCTTGTCGTCTTCGATCAACAATACCACTGATCGATGCAAGTCGTACACAAAGCCGCACCTTGTCCATATTTGCTGCTGAAATCCTGTCATTTTGTTTCGTCTCATTCTCATCATAGTCGTGGAATGTAGTAAACTTTGTCGGTAATAGGTCATTCCCGTCTTTCCCAAATAAATAAGAAAGTTGATTATAAAATAACAAATGTATTATTAATATTATTATTATTAGTTCGATAAATCGGCTTTCTGTTGCAGGGTTGAAAAGAAACTCTTCGTCAGAACTGCCCTCGATTATTGCACCAGCTCGCTTACGTTCAGCAATCACTATGGGATAGTAAGTATTCCCAAAATCTCTTTTAAAACTATTGGTTTTACTATTTTTATTTTATTTAGGAAACAAACAGTCTTTTACATTGATATTAAGGTCAAACGATTACCATACAAATAACGTTCACCTTTAACTATGTTAGGATTCACCATTTATGGTAAATTATGTGTTCTATAGTCTTTTCTCATGTTTAAGTAGGCGCGAAATGAATAATTTACATACTTTCATTCAGAATTATAGCACAAATCAACTCAAAATTTTCATGAAACTTACGCATGTGTGTGTGACATTAGTCGTGTACGTATACAAACATTGCGAGCGAATTTGCGACGTTGCCGTTCCATGCGGCTTAGGGCATGCTCCCGGGAATTCCCGGTACCGATTTTCCCGGTATTTCCCGGGAAATTGGCCTTTTACGCAGTACCGGTACTGAGACTTCATTTCCCGGGAAATTCGGTACTTTCGGTACTTTTGTTATAACTTAAAATTATGCCATTGTTAAGCTCCGTGTTTGTAATATTGAGCGTCTATTAGTTTAAAAATGTCCCTATTTTGCGATGAGAACAAAATGAATGAATGACGCGCGAAGTAATTTGATTACTGATTTCTTTTTATATTATGTTTTGTGTTCGTTTTATATTAAATCGCTATGTCGCTCACTGTGTTATAAGCAATAAAGGTATTTGATTCCTGACTTTAGTTATAATATAACTTATAAGACTGGAAAGGACGTGGCGTTAACATCAACGGCGAATACATCTCACACTTGCGATTTACGGACACAATCGTCATTGTGGCCGAAACGTTGCCCGTTCTTCAACACATGCTGAACGGTCCAGCTGATTCCTCTCAACTCATCGGTCTTAGGATGAACTTGGACAAAACCAAGGTTATATTCAATGAACATAATTATTACTCTGGAGCCGATTGCAGTACAAGGTTGTACTCTTGAAGTTGTCACGGAGTATGTGTATACCTCGGACAAATTCTGCAGTTAGGTAGAAAGTCAGTTTTAGGTACACCGACTGTGGGGGGTTGTGGTGAGAAGCACCCCCTGCGGCCTGACGGGTGGTCCGTTTCCGGGCCCCTGCGCGGCGGGAGATGGCCGAATAAGCGGGGCCAACTCCCAAGACTACTGCTCCAGTACGTACTCCAGTACGATCGCACAGCCCTCCGGCTGTGCGATCCGGGCAACAGCCAAGTGGCCGTCGCCCGCACCACACCACCCCGTTAAGGGGGGATGAGGCGAGCAAAGCGCAGATACCTCCGCCCCGGCCGCCTGCGTCCAAGCCGATCCGCATGAGCCATCTGCTCGCAGATCCGCTCAGATGCTTCCTTCTGCGAGATGACATCCTCGCAGAAGAAGACTGCCGCATCCCAGGACCTGTCGCTACTACTGAGCATGGCGCGGGCCACGCTCGGCAGCGAGAAGTCCCTCCCTATCACGGTGCACAGACTACGGCGCTGCGAAGACCAGGCAGGGCACTCCTGTAAGGTGTGCTCCACACTATCCACCCCAGCGCCGCAGTCATGGCACCGTGTGGTCGCCTCCCTTCTAATCCGACACAGGTACTTTCCCAAGCATTCATGCCCAGATAGCACCTGCGTCAGTCTAAAGGTCAGCGACCCATACTTACGGTTACACCACTCGCGGAGGAGAGGGCGGACGGCATCAATTATCCGCCTCCCAGCTGGTTCCCCTTCCAGCCTCTTCTCCCATACGTCCATTAGCCTCTCCTCGGCTATGCGTCTCGCAGCGGCCATCTCCTCGGGGGCCACCCTGTCCCCCCCTGCGAGCAGCGCTCGGCGCTCAAGGTACAACTCCCTGAGTACCTGAGCGTCTAGCTCCCAGGGGGGCGTACCGGCAAGCGCGCAAGCCGCTGCGACTTTTCGGGCGACGAAAAAAGCGGTGATTTTCGTCGTTCAGTTTGTCGGCCCACACCGGTGCTCCGTAGAGAGCCATGCTACGAAGCACCCCCGCAAAGAGTCTCCGACACTTATCCCCCGGACCCCCAAGATTCCGCCATATTCGCTACACTTGGTGGTGAGGGCCTGATGATGGAGCAGGGAGGAAGTAACGGTTCGGCTCGCGCATCTGGTAACTAATCTACTTGAATTTGTAAAACTAAATAAATACAATCACGCCTTTGCGTTATAATGTTTACGGGGTGGGCAGACACATCAATGGACTGTGAAATCGATTACCATCCATCCATAGCTTGCCATTTATTAAACTAAAAGGTAAAAAATAAATATGTAGTTTAAAAAACTAAAAACACACTTTTATAGGGACAGACTAAAAAGTACAAAATAACCGTCTATCCAGTAACTGAAATTAAAAAGCGTGGTGCACCCTTTGCAAAGCATGCATTCAAGTACCTACTTAATATTGACAACGCGCACCACGCTTTTTAATTTCAGTTACTGGATAGACGGTTATTTTGTACTTTTTAGTCTGTTCCTATAAAAGTGTGTGTTTTTAGTTTTTTAAACTACATATTTATGTTAGTAGAAACTCGGATTTATGGTATGCATGTGTGAGTGATTAGTAAAATTGGATGACAGAAAAACTCCTTCAACATATTTGGATGATTTTTGTACTACAAATAGTTAAGTGTTGGTTTCGAAAATTCAATATTTATTTATAGAAGGCGCAAAAAGTATTTTGAGTTACAAAGATACAAAGAATAATTAACAAAAAAATAAAAACTACTAAATAGCGAAAGTAGCGCCATCTAACGATCCTTCAGCTTTTTGTGACTTAATCGTTTGACCTTAATCTAAACATATGAGAAAAATTTATAAATAATAAATAAATAAATAACTTCTTACAATCACACCAATTATCTAAGCCCATGTTAATTTAATTAAGAAACTGTATCATGGAAAACTTGATAACGGATAAATATATACTTAAGTAAATACTTTTTGTTTGTAAATACATACTTAATATACATAGTAAACACCCAGACCAAGACAAATAGACATGTTCATGCACACAAATATTTGTCTTGTTCGGGAATCGAACCCGAGACCTCTGGCGCAGAAGGTGGGTAGCCTACCCCTGCGCCAAATCGGTCGTCATTTATAGACCTACAGTCCCATAGTTTCATGTCCCATGAGTCCCGGATAACAGTGATGAATCGTTACTTTTCCATTTCAGTGTTCCCCGTCCAGCTGTGATTGCCATTGATCGAGAAGATAGAGTGTCAACTGGCGGTCTTCGCAACAGTAGCGCCACCTGGCAACTGACCAGAGCTCGTCGCTTCCGAAGCCCTAAGCCACAGTTGCCCCCTCCAGAAGCAACCGCTCCACCAAAGGCAGCAGCACCACTTGCGCAACGAGATCTTGACTTGCGCGTCCATCGATTCCTCAGAGATATGGAAGTCAAACAGCTCGCTTAAAAAATTGCTACTTTGAACACATGATTTATGTAACTCTGATCAGAGCTCGTCGCTTCCGAAGCCCTAAGCCACAGCTGCCCCCTCCAGAAACAACTGCCCCTCTAAAGGCAGCAGCACCACTTACCCAAAGAGATCTTGACTTACGCGTCTAGAGCTTCCTCAAAGATATGGAAGTCAAACAGCTCGCTTAAAAAATTGCTATAAAGGCACTTTGAATACATGATGTAGATAAATATTCAAAATTGGATTGATCTAACATGCATGAATGATTTATAACGCGCTATACTTAACAAATATTTCTAGCTAATTTTACACTTTACAGCGAATAAACGAATCATAAAATATGAATGGTGTATTATTGTGTGCAGGCAGAGTATAACTGTTTATACCTAGGTAGAAGAAGCAGTCCATTGAACAATTAATGTGTAGATCTTTTTCTTCAAGATATTCTTGGCCTTCGGGAATGGTTTGGCCGTAGTACCTACTACATCCCTATTCGGGCAGCGGCTTCAAAATCAAAATGTTGTCCCACCTCCGAAAGGAGTGGCACGTAAAGAACAAGGAAGTGGATCGTTCTTTTTAGTAAATACAAAAACTCTCGACATCACATGACATCACCTTGCGGATCAAAGTACAAACCTAAGCAATGATTTAGCAGAACAAAATTCCTTTCCATTTACGAAGGTGCCTGTTAGGAATTGATTTCCCAAGACGATTATAATAATACTAGCGGATCCTCGCGGATTTACCCGCATGGTACCCGTTCCCGGGGGAATATGGGGATAAAATATAGCCAATGTTAATCAGGGATAATGTAGCATTCTAAAAGTGAAAGAATTTTCGAAATCCAATGGATCATTGGTCGAGTTTATTCAATAAATAGATACAAATCTTTCTTCCATAAAATATTAGTTTAGAGAGTATAGATTACAACGGGAACCACCAAGGAACCACTGACCTCTATAATAGAGGTCAGTGACGGGAAACAACATACAAACTTCTTGGACGGCAACAACTCTGACGGGAACTCTTTTACTGCTGTGCACGAACCTCGCACGAACCGTGCACGAACCGAACGAAATCATCAAATCATTCTGAAATTTCACATTCTGTGTTGCACACATTGTTTTGTACAAGTTGTAGGTATGTGTAGTGGCACTGTAGTGGTCAGGAAAGTTGTTGTTGTAGTGGTTACATGTATTGGGTTTACTGGTGGGTTGCACCATCTTACTTCCCAACTAGCAAAATACGGTTTTATAATTATCCTAGAACCATATTTTATCAGGACTATATAGGATTTATAACCAGTTATAAGTCCGGAAAAGGGCCCAATTTATAAGTCTATCTGCACTTGTAGGGTATTTATAATCATCCGTGAATATGCCATTTACGCCAACAGTGATCCTAGTTAAGAGCCACATCAACCCAAACAGACTTGCGGTATCTACTATTAGTGTCTTACATTATAAAATGAGACTATTAAGCTCTCGGCAAATTCTTTTGTAATGTTATTTCTGGCAAGTCGCGAGATGCAAACTAAATCGTCACGAAGTGGTTCTGTTTAATTAAAACAGGTTGAAAAATAAGTAATGGGGAGAGTAATACATTATCTCTTCTAGAGGAGGTGACCTATAAATTATTGTGTTGTTGAACTACGTACCATGTTTTCGTCGGGAAACTTGAATTTTGTGTGAAACCCTTTCACTTTTATAGTTAAAATTTTAACGCGCCACATAAATTTTGCAATTTGACATATTAATATTTATTAATTATTTTAAGAAATACCCGAGGCAGCTGTCATTTTTGCAGCTGGCATTTAGAAATGCTTTATAATGCTGTTATAGGATGTTTAGTTTTATAAAGGTATGTGTCAAAACCGAAAAATCGCCATGTTTTTTTTACTTATAATGGCCATTTAATGTTATCCTATAATCCCTTTTAAGCCTAAGTAATAGGTGTAATTAGTCCTGAGTGTATTTACTTCTAACATTAGCTCTTATAAGAGCAGTGAGACTATAACAGCATGCAGATGTTCTCTTTTAAACGCCTACAAGTCAAAGTAATCGGAGTAATTACTCCTCAGTTTTATAGGAGTATATACTCCTAGTATAGGCTCTCATAGGAGTCTACGATTGTAATGGCATGAATATGTCCTCTTATATGCACTTATAAGTCTATGTTACTAAACTAATTACTCCTCAGTGCAATTACTCTTGAATTATGCTTGTATAGGAGTCTTGAGCCTGTAATGGCCAGGGAAAATGATCTTATAGTCGTTTACAAGGTAAAATTATAGTAGTAAATGTACTCCAGTAAAAACAGCATTTGCTTATGCTGTTACAAGCGCAGTCGGTAAATTTGGAGCCACTTTAGGAGGCTTACAAGTCCACATAGACTTATAAAAACGTGTTCCAGGATAATTTTGCTTGTTGGGTTGAACCGTAACTACAGACACAAACATATCTTCAGTCAGTGGCCAAATGTAGAACTATGTGTTATTATTATTAGGTACCATGTTATTACATATTGCTAATGTAGAGTGCGTGTCAGATAACTCTGCACTTGTGTTAGCGACGTCTAAGGAAATAACGGAATGCATGCAGTTGAAAAGTAGTCAAAATCGGAATACGACTTCGAGAGCAAAGGAAGAAATCTTAGTGCGAAGTGATAAGTGTTCTAAAGTATTAAGAAGAGTTTTTAAGTGCCTGTTTTGAAGTGTTTATGCATTAATTCAGTATTAATCACAGTTTTAAGTGCCGGATTAATTAATAGTGGTCGCGTTTCCAGCCTATAGTTAAATTAGTGTTTTGGTCATCCATAGTTTTCCTTAATAGTAGTTTCAGTCATTTTAAATTCTTTGTAAATTAGTTTTGCCGTGAAATAAAAATCCACAGTGATTTCAAGAAGTGTTTTTTTTATTTTTATCTGGACGACTTCATATCGGACAATTTTCTCTACCTTTTGACGTCATATTATTATCCAACCAGCAACATCTTTAAGTGCCGTTGTGCGACTAACCGCCCGTCCACAACAACTTGACCGGGGCGTTTTGGCGCTAGTTACAGTAGGTATATTTTTTCTAATGGTTAAGTAATAGATTAGTTTTCGATTCCGACCGTACGCCGACTTACCTGGCGCTCATTCTACCTAGGTTACGCCATAGACAACAGCGACGCTGTCACCGAGTCCCCAGGTGGCCTACCACAAGCTCTTATAGCAGTTATTTTTAAGTTGAGAGAGTGAGACGCCGCTCTACACGCCGTATACCGGCGTCTCACTCTCTCAACTTAAAAATAACTGCTATAAGAGCTTGTGGTAGGCCACCAGTACAGATTGGTGCGACCATGACCAATACATCGTACATTGACACTTTTGAAAGAACCTTTTTAAGCTTGTTTGTTCAAAAGTGTCAATGTACGATGTATTGGTATTGGTCGCCGACCATGGTCGGCCATCCTGTACTGGGGGCTTTAAAGTCAATACTGATCGACAATCTTTTCCATGGAGCTACACTACATACTGAGGTAACTGCAGAGTGCAGTACTAACACTTTTTTGTGACCACAAATTACACGGTGGCTGTCTTCCGTCTCACCTACAGTTTGAAAAAATATGTATGGTATTGGCACAGCCATCTCTATCGTCTAGACGATAGAGACGGCTGTGGTATTGGTCATATGATATGCATGAAGCTCGACTTAATACTGAGGTAACTGGAGTTCTCACCCTGAATAAAAAAGTGTACCCAGCAAATTTGACATTTATGTATGTAGTGGCTGTCAGTAGTCTCATATGACCATACTTATTTTTTTAAAGTGTAGGTGAGACGGAAAACAGCCACTGTGTAATTTTTGGGGACAAAAAAGTGTTAGTACTGCACTTTCCAGTTACCTCAGTATTAAGTCGAGCTTCATGGTCATATGAGACAACTGACAGCCACTATACATACTAAATGTCAAATTTGCGGGGTACACTTTTTTATTCAGGGTGAAAACTCCAGTTATTAGTATTAAGTCTAGCTCTATGATCTTTTCTGTTTAGGTTCCGAGATGGTTCCGAGTAAGGCTGTGGTTCCGGTGACAGCGGCGCTATGGTTGCACAGCAACTTTACAGCAAAATGACATTAAACTTTATTAAAACCAAAACACGTTAGTTCTCGTTTTGGCCACCGGAACAGAAAACTTGGCAGTGCCATAAATCAAGACTCTATGATTGGGTTACATTCTCTTTTGAGTTATGTATGACCATGAAGCTCGACTTAATACTGAGGTAACTGGAGTTCTCACCCTGAATAAAAAAGTGTATCCAGCAGACATTTAGTATGTAGTGGCTGTCAGTTGTCTCATATGACCATACGTATTTTTTTAAAGTGTAGGTGAGACGGAAGACAGCCACTGTGTAATTTTTGGTCACAAAAAAGTGTTAGTACTGCACTCTCCAGTTACCTCAGTATTAAGTCGAGCTTCATGTGAATGACACTTAAATGAAAAACGTAGATTTTGATTTTTTTATTATTACTTTCTCTGTGCGACACCAAAGAGCATGATGTAATCACTATGTGTGACACCATAGTGATTACATTGGATTACATGCTCTTTGATATGTTGCACATGACATGACACATAAAGTAAAAGAAAATAAGATAAAACTGTTGTTGAAACTATAGTCATAAGTGTTAAGATTATCGTATCTTAAAAAAATCTGAATACTTAAAAGATGTCGAACTTGACTTTTTCATTTATAACCAGAACTTTCGAAGTAACCAAACTGTTACTGTGTAACGTAAATATTAGAAAACTAACGTCGAAGCAACTGTTTTTCTGTGACTATGGTGATCCTCTGCAAGTTGTTAAAATAAAAGAATGTCCGGTGGCACCACTAGGAAGCCAGGAAGTGTTAGTAAGAATGGTTGCTGCACCGGTTAATCCCGCTGACATAAATACTATTCAAGGTATAAATTTAGATAGAGACAGTCTGTTGATTTCCTTAATTTCCCTTGCGATTTGAGATTACAGTCGCCCGCTGTCTTTGAGTTTCTACTTGAGAATAAAATTCTCATCAAGACCCTCTCATCCTCTACGTTATCTCACTCTCGATTACATTTTTCAGGAAAATATCCTGTAAAGATAAAACTGCCATGTATCCCTGGAAATGAAGGTGTTGGAATAGTCCAGGAAATTGGAAATCAAGTGAATTGTTTTCGCCCTGGAAATAAAGTAATAGTTATGAAACCCGCACAAGGGACTTGGAGAAATATTGCCACATTCAATGCAGTTGCTTTAAGAATCGTGCCTGAAGAGATAGGGATTGTAGAAGCAGCTACTCTCGCAGTGAACCCTTGCACAGCATATAGAATGCTCTTAGACTTCAAATCAGTAAAAGGTGACTTAGTAGTTATTCAAAACGGCGCAAATGGTGCATGTGGTCAAAATGCGATCCAAATTTGTAAAGCTTGGGGCGTCAAAAATATTAATATTGTTAGAAATAGACCAGACATTAATGAACTAAAAAAATATCTGGAATGTTTAGGTGCTACATTTGTTCTCACCGAAGAAGAAATGCGCACAACAAAAATTTTCAAGGATAAACAAATTAACAAACCTTCATTAGCTCTAAACTGCGTTGGTGGAAAGAATGCTTTGGGAATGCTTAGACATTTACAGCATTCTGGTAAAATGATCACCTATGGAGGAATGTCTAGGGAACCCTTTAGTATTCCGACCGGTGCATTTATTTTTAAAAACCTTTCATTTCATGGATTTTGGATGACAGCTTGGAATGCAAAAGCTTCACAAAATAATAAAAATGAAATGTTGACAAATATTACTAATATGATATGCGAAAAAAGATTGAAAGGACCAGTACACAAAATGATAAAGTTCGATAATTATAAAGAAGCATTAGAAAACACTTTAAGTTCCAAAGGATTTACTGGTTGTAAATATATCTTAGACTTCTGTCCATAAAATATTATTACTTTTAGTTTTTCTTACATAAGTACTTTTCAAACAAAGTTCCCCTTAAAACCTCAGCGATGATGCTGAGCTTATAATATGCCATAAAATCTTAAGAGCGTAATGAGACAAGCAGCATCATTTTACTTACTGATCTAATTTTGGAGTAATACCTGGTGTAAGGGTAAGGGTAAGAAAGTTGGTCTAAACAACATCAAACAGACAATCGCGTGTGATTGCGCGTGCGGGCTTTCCTGCACGCAATCCTGCCCGATAGAGTGACTGTATAAAGGGGGCTAATCGGATACAAGGACGCGATACAGTTTCAAGAGACTTGTTCACGCAGTGCCGTCCGCCGCCAAAGTGATCTAGGTACAAACCAACCCGCCCGTCGCTACGTCGCTCCTAGGATCTGCACAACGCCGCCGCCAGGTGGTGCGCGCCGGCGCACACAGGGGCAATGTATATGATATGAGTCTCCTACCAATCCTACACATAATGACGGTAGTTGCTTATTATTGACGTGATAACGTCTTATAAATCGATGAGCGCCCGGCTGCATTCACGAAAAAGCATGACGCAATAGTCACGTTGAGCCTATATAGACTGGTTCACTTTTTGACGGATTACAATTCTATCGGCATTTTGGGTAACATTTGGCCAAATATGTTTGTATTACTAATTCGGACCTGCTGAACACGAATTTCGATGTTGGCACTCCCGAATTTCGACCGGAAGTTCAGAATTCAAGATGGCGTCTGTGATGGTGAATATTATCTCAATTTTACGACTCGGGCCGACTTTTTTTCATTTTAAGATTGTGAATCGGGTTTTATTTGTCGAAGAATAGGATTATAATTATTACAGAGTGTTTGAACAACTAGTTAACTGTTTTAGAACGAAAAAATACTGCGAAAACATAAAATTTTTTCCTTACATTTGGCAAAATTCATGTCTTGATATATGATATTGCATAAACTTTCTTTATCTTTTTCGTAATAATACTAGACTTTTGATTACACTAATCATTTAATCACCATCCTCATCATCATTATCATCATCATCTTTTTCGAGTTTGTACAAAGTCCGGAACTAAAACACATTGACGTGTAAATTAATTTAGCCTTGCGGCATTTAAAAAGTTTAGTGACACAATCATTTTTGCAACCGCAAAGAACAATATCTGTAGCAGCTTTTGGAATGGCTTCCAAGCGTGGTGAGAATGGTGATGTAGCCGTCTGTTTCTTCCTTCCATCCGCAGTATTGGTGACAGGACGGGGTCAGGCAGGTGAGCGTTCTCCCACACTGATGTTTAGTAGTGACTTCATTTAATATGCTCCAAAAGCGCTGCGCTGGTCGGTGTAAGAGATTCTGGCATTTTTACTTTGCCAAACATGGCATGACGTGCATTTACTAGTAATACAGACCTTGTAAAACTTTCTCAGAAATATTTCTGCAGAAGATACAGCCGCTTCCCTGAGAGAGTACGGTGCCAAGCGAGGACAAATAGAGAATAGGTAGTGTTTTTAATACTTTAAGAACTGCTGGTTTTGTAATGGAAGCTAGGTATGATGTGACATCACTCCCGGTGATTGCGTGAAAGGCCAGTATACTCTTCACTAGTCCCTCCTGTAATTTGCTATGTACCTACATCATGAACAAGTACAAAAACTCTCTGGCATTTCCACTCATTAACCAACCATACTTCATTTGCAGGTATTTTGCTGAAGTGATACAGACAGCTAAGCAACAGAAAGACATGTGTCTCTAGCAGACACAACAATTTGTTTTGCACTACTTGCCACTGCGTGCAGAGCCATACGTGTGTCTGCTTCTTCGTGAGAAGTTTCGTGGGAGGAAATTGGTGTTGTTTGGTTAGATGAAACCTTCCTTCATTCTTTAAAGCCTCCGGCGATTACTAGTTCAACCCCATCAAAGGTAGCTTGTGCAAGGTGCTGCGACACAAACTCAATTACTTAGGTTGGTTCTGTTTTCTTTCAGACAAAGGAAATTCTTCCGAACCTGAGGTAAGTGTACATTTTCTATCACACGACGCACCGGTGTTGTGTTCTTCGAACGTTTCATGCGAATGGTGGATTTGACTGACTTGGGGTTTTACCTAAAATATAAAAAATACCTACAGTAACATTAATCAAAGAAAAGAGGAAGACATAATTTAGAATATGTTAGATATTCCTGATGAACACTACGTGGATTTTTGAATATCGCGTAGTGTAGACCCGGATGTGTACTTCCACAACTCTCGCATAGTCTCCGAATGTTATGCATTTCGGTGGCCTTTGAAGAGCATTGATCATTGCCATGCCGTCAGTGATCAAATGAGAATCCTCTGGTCTCATACATACGTCGTTTAGCAATTAACGTTGCTTTGAGAATCGATGCTAGTGCAGATTTATCTCCACTTCGTAAATTTCCATCTTCATCAGTCAGAGAAGGAGGTGTTGGCAAAAGTTCGTGCTGCAAAATTTGAGGAAGGTTGATGGGTCGCCCGGCTTTACAAACCATAACTAATGTTACCACTTTCAGACACAATATTAAAGAAACATTATAGAACAGTTATTGCACTAAACACAAACAACTTATGATTTTCTAAACTGCGATAAGGTTCCCACAACACAACGCAAACAAAACAAACAGTTTGTTTTTTAAAGTGTCTTGGCCCGGATACAAGCTCTTAGATAAAAAAATCCCCTCCGTATCAGAAGGACAATTTAGTAAAATGTCTTTCTGGGACGAACGACACAAAAGCAAAATGACCTACTAGTAAAACGTCTGAAATTTAAAATCGTCATATTAGTAGAACGACTGAAATGGCAAAACGACATGTTGGGAAAAAGGACTTGCCTATGCTCTATTGTACATTCTAACACACAAAACAAAAATTCATCATATTGTATGGTGTATTGTGTAAGTAGGTACTCCACTAATAGTGCATACTTCAGATAAATACAACTAACTACTTGTATTTCAAAAGTGATATGAAAAAATTAGCTGTTACAAACAAAGGCACGGGACCAATAATGCATTAGAGGGCTGCAACAGACGTTCGAACGAAAGGTTTTGTGGACGAAAAAAGGTTTGCCTTTATATGTTCATGCATTGCGTAAAGAAGCCAGACCTACCTACTACTACATTATTTGAGGGGCAAAAACGTAAGAAGAATGACTGTGTCTTTTCAAGAATCAAGAATCAAGAATTTATTTGCTAGAATGCGGTACATAAAAGATCTTAAATTATGAGAGTAACATCACATTCACCAGGAGCTGGCATGCAAAACATAGAGGAGAACAAAATAATGATAAGAATATTACATAATTAGGTACCATCACAAAAATGTCAGAATCCAATATACTCGTAATAACATTATAATAAATAAATAAATATAAAATATAATAATATAAATAAATTTGATAGGAAATACAAGAGGGAAGTACAAAAATTATAATGCAATATTATAATGCAGCGCAGGACCGATCGTTGTGGAGATCCTTGGGGGAGGCCTATGCCCAGCAGTGGGCGTCGTTCGGCTGACATGATGATGATGATGAACTGCATTTAATTTTTTAAAACGTGTTTCTCACTTAAAACGTATTATTCTCGGGGACGATTGCTAAACCCTCTGAAAAAAAATCTACCACAAAATAACGCGGTTTAGTTTAATACCTATGAAAAAAGGTTTTTATTTGTTACTTAGGAACCTTTGCTTAGGAACTTACATTAATTAAAAAAACTAAAATAATTTACTTATTATCTTTGATCTTTTTGCATCAGTGTACCAGGTGGTACCAGTCCTTCTGCCCAACATGCCGTTTTGTCATTTCAGTTGTTGTTCTCTAATATGACGATTTTAAATTTCAGACGTTTTACTAGTAGGTCATTTTGCTTTTGTGCTGTTCGTCCCAGAAAGACTTTTTACTAAATTGTCCTTCTGATACGGAGGGAAAAAATCGGCCGCAGGAGTGGCAATATCACATATCACACGAATAATATTATAAATGCAAAAGTATGTCTGTTTGTTTGTTTGTTTGTTTATTTGTTTGTTTGTTTGTTTCTCTTTCACATCATCACACTTATAATATTATAAATGCGAATGTGTTGTCAATTTGTTTGTTTGTTTGTTTCTCTTTCACGTCATCACACTTATAATATTATAGATGCGAATGTGTTGTCAATTTATTTGTTTGTTACTCTTTCACGCCAAAACGGCTGAACGGATTTTGATGAAATTTGACACACAGATAGACTATACCCTGGATAAATACATATGCTACTTTTTACCAAGGGAAAATACTTCATTCCCACGGGAAAACTAATTTAGTCGCGGGGCGGAAAGCTAGTTAATACTATATTAAGAAAACCTCCGCCATCTTGAATTCTGAGCTTCCGGTCAAAATTCGAGAGTGCCAACATCGAAATTCGTGTTCAGCAGGTCCGAATTAGTAAAAAAAACACATTTGGCCAAATGTTACCCAAAATGCCGCTAGAATGATTAAAATGGCCATTATTGAGAAAAGTGAACCAGTCTAATAGGCTGGCCAAGGTAATGGTTCACAGAGCTAACTTCTAAAACAGTTACATTAAATTATCAAACTTTTCCGCACGACAATTACAATAGGTTATAAAAGAATTGGCCGCACAACAATCACTACACAGAGTAAAACCAAAAAACAAAGTCGCTCGCTCTCCGCCTCTGTCAGTCTGTTTCTATTCTAAGGCCCGATTTCACCAATGATATTTAAACGCGATTAACGCTAAACGTGTTTAAAACGTATTTCTGTCCCTGTCACATTCAAACAGATGACTGAGACAGAACTATGTCTAAGTCTAAGTCGCCCTAAGACTGTTTCTTCTTTTCTTTATAACCGACTACAAAAAAAGGAGGAGGTTCTCAATTCGACTGTATGTTTTTTTTAATCTGTTAGGTACGGTCGCCAGCACGTCGGGTTACTACAAAATGTCAAAATTTATTAATTGAAACTGAACTCTATGTGTTGGACATAAGGTTGAATTTTATTTAAAGAAATTTGACAGTTTGTAGTAACCTGACGAGCTGGCGACGTGTGGTCCCATTCAAATTTCATCAAGAACTGACGACATAGACTAAGATAAATATATTATAGAGCCATGACCATGAGAGAGACCACTCGACACATATTTTTGTCACCTCATTTTGAACGTCCGCCATCTTAATTTGTCGACAGTGCTGCTCTCTGTAAATTGGTCCAAAATAGCCTGTACATGTATAATGCTACTACGCAGCTGGCCCTATTCGCTAGCTCAAATAAAAAGTAGATAATACTACCCGAGTATGATGTTTTTTTTTTGCATTTGAGTTATCCACTTTTCATTTGAGTTAGTGAAATTACGGTAAGCCCCCGTAGTTCTAGTGTTTACGTATAGGGATCAGGGGGCCGATTCTCAGGCAATCGAGAAAAGTTCACATTTATAGCTCGAAATTCAAATATAACACAGTTTTTGTATTGTCAGAATTTCACAATCGAAAAAGTTCGATCGAAAACCAGTCGAACGCTACGAGTGGTAAAAACCAATAGATGTTCGTATACGAACTTAGCTGTCAAAATGAATTTGTTGACATGTGAGACAGCTTAGTTTGTTTGAAACGTTCTAACCATGAAGTTCGACTTAATACTGAGGTAACTGGAGAGTGCAGTACGAACAATTTTTTGAATACCACAAATAACACAGTGGCTGTCTTCCGTCTCACCTACACTTTAAAAAAATACGTATGGTCATATGAGACAGCTGACAGCCACTACATACATAAATGTCAAATTTGCTGGCGACACTTTTTTATTCAGGGTGAGAGCTCCAGTTACCTTAGAGTATTAAGTCAAACTTCATGGTTCTAACTTTTCAATAGAAACCACAAACAAAATGTTCGACATACGAATTACCACACTGAAAAAGTTCGAATGCCTGAGAATCGGGCCCCTGGCGCTAAAAATAAAACACCCAATTTTATTTCAGATTTTTTATATTTTTATGTTTATACATATGGGCTGCATATTTTAAAACATCGTCATCACTTAAATTATAAACAAGTATTTTTCCGGAAAGGATGCGATTTATTGAGCGACACCAGTCAGCTATAAATCAGGATTTTCACTGTAATGTCCACAAAATAGGCCTGTAACTTTAATTTGTGCTCTTGGCACGTAAATGGAAAACTTATTAAAGTCTCACAGCATTAGGTATAATATAATGGTAGCTTTCAGGCCATATTTTGGGACACCTTTTTTCAAAAGGTACCTACATATAAATAAAACACTTTCACGGATATTTTTCACGCAATTTATTCAACAACTTAGTTAAATTTTAGTTGTTTTATTGTTTGTTGTTTTATTTATATGGACAGTTCGCGCAGAAATCTAAGATGTTTTTTTGTTGTGAGACGGGTCGATTTTTTCTAAATACTTCATTTTCCATTTTTCAATCTAAGATGTGTTTAGGTACCTACATGTTATTGCCTGTATGTATCCCTCCGAAGATCCTCTCGACGTCTTTATTGGTGTAACCACAGAACATGGAAAGTAATAGAAGTCGCATGTGGGCGGGGCACGTCGCACGTTAAATGTAATGTCCATTTCTCCCCAGATAAATTATAATGCATCAAAGGATGAATTAAAAGGTCTAACCACTAATGGACGAAAAATTGCAGACCATGTATTAGTTATCATGGTGAAAGGAATTAAAGCCAATTACAAACAACAAGTGGCTTACTATTTTACCAATAGTTTAAATAAATATGAATTAAAAGCAACTTTAGTTGAAAGTTATTCAAAACATTGAAGCCACTGGTTTAAGGGTAATGTGTACTGTTTGCGACCAAAGCTCAGTTAATGTTGGAGCTATAAATAATCTTGTAGAAGAGACAAAGTCAGAGTACCTACATGCGAAGGGGTCTTGAATATCGATTTCCGCATTTTAAAATAAATAAGCACGATATAATTCCTCCTTATGACATCCCACACATAATGAAGGAAATTAGAAATAATATAGGTACTAAATAAACATTTGGTTTATACCGATGATCAAAATAATGAAAAACTGTGAAATGGGAATATTTCGAAAAAATATACAGTGCAGATAAATCATACGGGGAATTGAGGCTCACAAACTGACAGAGGAGCATAATGCCAACAAGGACAAAATAAAATAATGAAAGTGAAAACAGCAGCTCAAGTTTTCAGTCAAAGCGTAGCTGCTGCAGCTGAACACTTGAGCGCGAAAGGAGACTTGCCACTAGAGTGCCGCGACCTCATTCCCCTTGTCCTTATGTTAGACAAACTTTTCGATACTTTGAAAGGCAACACGTTCCACATTCCCTGTGGAAAAATATATAAGGGAAGTCATCATCATTCATCATCATTTCAGCCGTACGACGCCCACTGCTGCGCATAGGCCTCCCCCAAGGATCTCCACAACGATCGGTCTTCCGCTGCCCGCATCCAGCGGCTTCCCGCGACCTTGACCAGATCGTCGGTCCACCTTGTAGGGGGTCTGCCCACGGAACGTCGTCGGGTTCGCGGTCGCCATTCGAGAACCTTTCCGCCCCAACGGCCATCGGCTCTCCGCGCTATGTGTCCTGCCCACTGCCACTTCAACTGAGCAATCCTTCGAGCGATGTCGGTCGTTTTAGTTCTCCTGCGGATCTCATCATTTCTGATTCGATCGAGCAGGGAAATACCAAGCATCGCTCTCTCCATTGCTCGCTGGGTGCCTTTGAGCCTTCTTATGAGACCCATAGTAAAAGACCACGTCTCGCTTCCATGAGTCATAACTGGCAACACGCACTGGTCAAAGACCTGTCTTGAGACATTGAGGAATTTTGCACGCGAATATATGCCGGAGCTTCCCAAACGCTGCCCATCCGAGCTGGATTCGACGAGATCTCTCTTTCTCAAAGTTGGACTTACCTAATTGGATTGTCTGTCCCAGGTAGACATAATGGTCAACAACTTCGAGTGTAATGTTCCCAACATTAACTAGAGCGGATGCAACATGGGCATTGGATATGATTTTCGTCTTATCCATGTTCATCTTCAGACCCACTCTTTGGGAAGCATTGCTGAGATCTTCGAGCATTGTGTTCAGGTCTTCCAAGGTCTCAGCCATGAGAACTACATCATCATCAAACCGCAGGTGTGTTAGGTACTCGCCATTGATGTTGATGCCGAATCCTTTCCAGTCCAGTAGCTTAAAAATATCCTCCAACGCAGCTGTGAACAGTTTCGGAGAAATGACGTCTCCCTGTCTCACACCTCTCTGTAGTTGGATAGGATTAGAGCTCTGGTTCTGTAATCGGACCGACATGGTGGTGTTTTGGTATGAGTACCTTAGCACCTCGATGTACCTGTAGTCTATTTGGCACCTCTGGAGAGACTGCAGCACGGCCCAGGGGGGCTACCGGCTAAAAAATCTGGATATGGGTATGGGCTTCAACTGTCATTTGAATTCCTTATCTTGATAGATTTTTGCTGCTTTGTTCTGTTGAACGTTGCTAGCTAGTTATCGTTATACCCGACGTCACAAAACAAGGAACTGATAGCGGCTATTTTCTTTATAAAATTGACTTAAAGTTCCCAAAAACGTATGAAGTTCATACCCATAAAGTTACGCGGTAGCCCCCCAGGTCTCGATCGAATCAAAGGCTTTCTCATAGTCCACGAACGCCAAGCAAAGTGGCAAGTTATACTCATCGGTCCTCTGTATAACTTGCCGCAGCGTAAGAATGTGGTCTATGGTACTGGGTATGGCCTTTTCGGAAACCGGCTTGTTCGGGAGGTTGGAAGTCGAACCTGCGAGCAAGACGATTCGTAATGACGCTCGGAAACAACTTATAGATATGGCTCAGAAGCGAGAGGGGTCTGTAGTTCTTTAATTTAAGAGAGTTTTGTCACCCTACTTGAAAAACAGCATCACATCGCTCCTGCCTCATGCCTTTGGCGTTTTGCCCTCGAGGTTGACTTAATTGAAAAGTTTCTAGAGGACTTTAAGTATCGGCTTACCGCCCGCTCTCAGAAGCTCTGTTGTGATTCCGTGATCGCCCGCAGGCTTGTTGTTTCTAAGCTGCTTGAGAGCCATGCTAATCTCGTACAGGCTGAGGTCCAGTATAGGTATGTTCTGTATTGTCGGGTAAGCTGGGTTCTAGGGTCCTTATCCTTGCTTCAACAGGTATTTGCGTGGAATATAGCTGTTCATAGAAACTCTCAAGCTCCCTCAAGATTTCAGGTGTTGACGAAATGATGCTACCTTCCTCAGTTTTCAGCCTCGTCAATTGACTTTGCCCGATAGACAGATGTCTCGCGAACACTTTGGAGCCTTTGTTCCGCTCAATGGCTTCTTTAATACGTTCGACGTTATATTGGCGAAGGTCGCTCGTCAAAGACGATATCTGTCTATTGAGCTGCCGATAACGATTTGCTTTCTCTGAGTTCTCTAGCTTCATTTCGTGTCTCTGATCCATGAATGGAAGAGTCTGGCTGGAGAGTTTCTTCAATTTGGAACGGCGGGTTTTATAGTACTTAGACCCTACCGTGCGGACAGTATCTGCCACCATGTTGTATAGATCGTCCACATCTATGCAACAGCATAGATGTGGGCATAGTATAGACTGAGAACATCTCAAGGGATTCGAATCAGTTTTGCAGCTCTAGCTGAAAGCACTCGGTGTTTGAATTTGAGCCGGTATTGGTCGGAGCGTGGATTTTGTCAGCCATTGATATTCAATGTGCCTCTCACCATCCGGTGATTGCTTCCTGTCTTAGCAGCATTGATTACAATAGAATATATGCTTCTTCGTCGACATGATAAAATCGATCTCGTTTGTGACTTTACCGTCTGGATTGATCCAGGTCCATTTGCGGCTTACGGGCTTCTTGAAGAAAGAGTTCATCACATATTATAGACTAGCTGTTGCCCGCGACTTCGTACGCGCGGTGTAGTGACTTTTGTGTTAGTTTATGTGTGTTTGTTGCTCAGATTTCATAACGCTCTTCTTGAAGTCCTATTCTCTACTAAAAGGGTCTAAAGAATATCGAATATGCAGGCTAGGGTATGAACATGGTATGTTGTTATCATATGCTGCATGAACATAGTTGAGCCCTCATTCAAAGATCTGTCCGTCTGTCAAGAAACTTTTTCTCAAGTATGCGTGGGAGGTATCAAGCTAAAATGTATGTCAAATTAAATACTGAAGTCTGCAATCCCTTAGAGGCGACAAAAAAAACAAACTTCTCTTCTCTTCTTCATAACTCAAAAGGGCCACTTGGATCTCGATTTTCTTTTAAATCCCATTTAGCTACTTGTTGTTTCCGATCCCGATTTAAATTTAAACCGCCATCTAGGTCGGTTTAGGCTGTCAAATCTCGATTTACAGTAAGTTGTGACAACTTATCTATATTTTCATATAGTTTTTATACGCAAAAATGCATGTATCACACATAACAGTGTATAATGATAACGATTATTTTGAACAGCCGTTCTTCGTTCTTCGACGTTGCTTGCTAGCGGGCAATAGATCTATTCTACGCGAGGTTCATAAGACTGAACCACACCAAACGATCCATCTTGGATTGGCCAACCACGATCTAAGATTGGGGATCATGGATCGTGAATCTAATTTGTTCTCTTGGTGCTCTTGGATCGCACGAGGCACGTCCACTCCGACCGCTACTATGGAGCTCCAGTGGTGAAGCGCACTCTTGCCGCGCGCGATTAGAGCGCGTATTATCGTTTTGCGCATATGCGCGCTTTCACGATTCAAACAGAAGTTCTTACTTAGGTCCGGTTGCTCAAAGCTTGGTTACGTTAACTATAGGGTTAAATTATGGTTAAAGTAAAATTAACCGGCGGTCAAATTTAAAAAGCGTTGTTGAAGCAGCGGTTACTTTAACGAGCAGTCAAATTACACATTTAACGGCGGTCAAAATTACCGACAGGGTGGGGGTGGTTTAAATTTTGACATAGTAATTAAGGGAAGGTTAATAAAATAGTACAGACAACACTATTAACCCTAAGATAACCAACGTATTTTTCTTTTACCGATGTCAAAACTGACATCAGTTAAATTTTAACTTTTGTCAATTTTGACAAAAGTTAAATGTACGAGCAACGGGACCTTAGTAATGCATAATATCAGGCAATTCATATTTTTACTATAAAATGTAAAAGAGATTGTGTGTATCCATACTAATATTATAAATGTGAAAGTGGGTTTGTTTGTTTGTCCGTCTTTCACGTCAAAATTGGTGCAACGGATCGACGTGATTTTTGGAATGGGAATAGTTTGGCAGCTGAAAAGTGACATACTTAGGAGGCCATTAGACAGTCAATCTGGATCAATGATCAATGATCGCGATGCAGATTGACTGTGTACGACGGTGATTGACGGCTCGCGATCTTGATCGCAAAATATCTACAAAGTAAATCTCGATCGCGATCAAGATCACGATCAGTGATCGCGATCTGGATGTAATGGCTGCCTTTGGCTACTTTTTATCCCTGAAAAATATCACATTCCCGTGGGATAACGTCGTCGTTTAGTCCGAGCGGGCGAAGTCGCGGGCGGAAGGCTAGTATTTTGATATGGAGACATTTCTTCTTTAAGAGCGAGCGCACACCATAGTCAAGACAGTCTTAAGACAGACTATCGCCTTACAAAACCTATGAAGGTGCGCGAACTTGAAACAAAAAGTCTCATAGACACATTGTCTTTCAAGACAAAACAGTCTATAGCCGCACAGTGTTTTAAGAACCTCGATTATGTGGCGTACCGTTTTTACAAGCTTTTTATTAACTTGTCTTGTTAGTTAGTTAGTTAATTTGTTAGTTAGTGGGGGGGGGACAAATCTTGCAAGCTTAATTTGACCCACTTCCCAGTGTCGGATGGAGCTGAAATTTTGTATAAGTACAGTTTTGGTTCAGATGACAATACAATACCAAAGAATACTATAATATTACTAACGTAAAGAAGCGACACTCACCTCCCCCCGCCAATTCATTTCCCCCGCATTGAGATAGTAAACCGAGGAGTAAACGTCACACGTTTGTCGGTTGTCTTGTCAGTCAATCAGTCAACAAGAATGTAACCAAGTCAACGATGTCATTATATTTCGTAAGCAAACTTCGATTTGAGGATCGTGCGATATAACCTTGCAGTGGCGTTCGTATATGCAGTTGAATCGTAGATGATTGATATCAAATTTAATATTAACAGAAAACAAATATTCCAATACGAATTGTTTGACCAAATAATAAATGTTATGATACGATTAAATTCTATGAAATTAGAGGATCTTTTATTGATTTGATTTAACTTTCATTAGGTGCAAGTATTGGATTAAAGAAATTGGTCGAATGGACTTAAGGCGCTACTCGGAAAAAGTATGGACTTTTTGATTTAAAACTATAGGACGGTTACAGTTGTTACACATCTGGTAATAAGATATATATTTCTTCATACCTTTATCTAGATTCGTATAGTTTCAAAAACACGATTTTATGATTTTGTCTTGACACTTTTTCTTTTCGAAAAGACCTCTAAAAATACGAAAATTGTAGATTATTCTTAAGACTGCATCGAGCTTTTAACGCGGGCAACGATTAGGTATTAGCGCAGCGTTCCACCTGTGTGTGCGTCATCACGCACACTAATGCCGCCTCGCTCGCTCGATCGGTACGGTGTCGGTGGTAAAAGTTAGTAACTCATTATTCTGTAATATTTAATCTCAACTAGGTACTCCTAGAAATCTATGGATGGAATGAATCCATATTAATATTATAAATGTGTAAGTGTGTTTGTTTGTTTATTTGATTGTTTGTTTGTTTGTTTGTCCTTCCTTCACGTCAAAACGGATCGACGTGATATTTGGTACGGGGATAGTTTGGGAACTTGAGATTAGCATAGACTACTTATTATTCCGGAAAATTAAGTAAAAATGGTAATTTTGTATGAAAAATCGTTTGGCTGTCGTACCTTCGATACAAAACTGTCAGGGATTTTTGTTCGCCGACATAACCTAAAAGTTTAAACTTTTGCTGCGAATACAACGTAAAAGAAGATTGTTCTGCCCATGAAGCTCCTCCTGCCTCCTCGCTAGATCTTAACGAATGAAATAACCGTCGTAATGCATTGAGTTCGTGGCAAAAGTTACCACTTTAAAGTTAGACCGGTGGACAAAAGTGCCGATATTTTATTCAAAGGGGTTGATGCCACTCAGCCAATGGCTTGGCCCAGTCTCTATTTCCAATTGATCAAATTTATTTGTCAGGTGCCCATGCCTGGTACATTTGATCCAAGTTCCAAGTCTTCCAATTTCTTTGATCAAATGCACATTGGACAAAGATATTTGATGAGTAGACTACCGTAGTCTCTGACGCTGACGTCCGACGCTGACGCTCGCTATGAAATACATAGAAACCAGTAGTGGCGCGGGCCTCATGTCGCGTGCAGTCACGACGCCCAGTTTGAACCGATACCTTTAGAATGTTTGTTGTGTAAGCGACTTCATCCACGCAAACGAAGTCGCAGGCAGAATAGCTTATATTACTCAGGGTTAATGTAGCATTCTAATGGTGAAATATTTTTTTATTTCGGTTCAGTAATTTTTGAGTTTATTTGTTACTAACATAGGAAAAAACTAGTTTAAAAATTAAAAACAGACTGCCAAAACCGAATTAAAAACTACAAAAATTAAACCAAAAAAACTACAAACAAAAACTCCAAAACTTGTAAAAATGAAAAATAAATTAAATCATTTAATTTATAGGACGAAAATGCGCGCGCGACTTTTTCTAACTAATCTTGGAACTTTCTGATCTGTTTGAAGTCGGTGTCAAGCCTCATACCTAATTTATTTGATAGGTTACAACTCACATCACTCGCATTATTATTGAGTATATTGTTTCACAAAGTATTTTTCTTGTTACTTTCGGCTTGACACCGACTTCAAAGAGATCAGAAAGTTCCAAGATTAGTTAGAAAAAGTCGGGCAGTTTCATCCTATAAATTGAATGATTTAATTTATTTTTCATTTTTACGTGTTTTGGGAAGTGAGTTTTTGTTTGCAGTTTTTTGTTTTGAAGGAGGTTTAATTTTTTTGAAAAAATCTGTTTATTTTTTCATTTTCAGTGTAAGAAATTTACCTTGAAACCACATAATGAGCAAGTGTACCGTAAAGTGCAACGATAAAACTGTTGTCACATGGTGGTCCATATCTAAATTAGAACACCAAGACAAGCTCCGCCTTCCAAATATTAACTATTATGCAATTTAACCTTCCACTAGCTTCCACCATCAGCTTACCTGAATTACTTGAAAGAATACAACTAAAGGTATATTCGTGCATGTGGTACTTAAAAAACATGCTCTTAATCCTAAGCGTTAAGGAGTTTTACCTTCCATCATCAGCTAACCTAAATAACCTGAAATATTACAACTACAAATCTTTACTTATAGGAAAAATGTGATAGTAAAAGACCACGAGCCCTATAAGTAGCTTTCAGGCGGGATTCGAACCCGCGCCTTCGGGAATCCGGCCCGATGCTCTGACCAAATAAGCTACCGAAAGGCTTACACGACTCGTCGAATTTTGCTATCACTTGTTACGCTGTACGCCAGCGTTGCTTCATCAATGTGAGGAAACCCTCGCATCCGAAAGAAACATTTTTACAAATGTTTATCTTTGACCGAAGATATTAAAGCGTAAAGCAAGAACTACCAGACGAAAACGACGTGTTTTTTCAGGATTCTGAAGAAACTTCTGAACTGACTACTGTAAATTTTTCATGGCACCAAATTGAAACTTTGGCCTATCAGATTAAAAAGGAATTATCAGAATCGGTTCACTATTGGCGGAGCTATCGTGGAAAATACATACATAGTCTCATTGCAGTCGGGGGACCTTTTAAATTTTAGAATTCCACAGCATGGTACCCCGACTGAAATGAGAGTTTTTTTTTTTACTTTGAGGTTTTTGTATTATGAATTTTTATTATATTACTTTTAGTGATTATGCATACAAATTATATATTTTTGAAATGTACTCGTCAAAGCCTTTCATTTGATACCCATATTGCTATAATAACGAAAAAACTACATTTTTCTATGGTGCCACACCACACGTCCACCATTTTGAGTGTTTAAAAAATCTTTAGCCGTTAAAATCCAGTTGAGGCATTCAAAAGTTATGGTGAAAAGAAACTCGCATACATACACACAAACATACATACATTAACCCTAAACACATTACACTCCTTGAGCAGTCGTGATAAGAATAAATCAAAACCAAAATTGAGTAAAAAAAATATTACAAATTTATACTTACGCTGTTTTGCTGCGTGTAACACAGAATACGTACACGATAGGCAACGAAGTCTTTCTAGGTCAAGTCGCTCCGCATCGAAACGTCGCCTCTCTCTGAGCTCTCGTGGGCGACTAAATATTTCGTGTGTTGCTCGCTTGTTATATTCAACGTCTCGAGTCCATAGTAATTTTGTATGGCGGATTTAAGAAGCGTTTTAAAAAAATCATAATTAAATAACCAAAGCATATTATAAAATAAAGCAATTGATAAGTTTTAGTTATTACTTTTGAGATTTGTTTGAGTAGGCTTTTGAATCTAATATATCGTTTTTTTTATTAAATTTTACCTAAACGCCGACACACGTTTTCTCATATTTTGTGCAACTTTACGTAGTTGTATCTTTTATACTGTAAATGATTTTAGATTATTAATACAGATACATTGTAAAGACACCCTTTATGATAGTAATTACAAATATTTTAATTATTTTTGAAACTAATTGTGAACTCCAGCGATTTAACGGTGACTGCCGTTTTAGCTGATTTTGATCGGCCGGCCCTTAAATAGGATTACTTACGCTATTGGAAATTGGTTTAATTAGTGAACACCAATAATATTTAGGATCGTATAGAAGCATTTTTTTAAATCGCTGTAGTTTTTTAATACGAAGTGATTTTGTGTTTTTTTGCCTAATCTGCAAAATCGGTCTCGATCCCGCGCGCGTCGTTTTCTCATTGCTATCTCGCTTCTGCACAATTTTTCCGCGTGGAGACACTTCATACTAGTTATTTTGTTTGCGAACTTCATTTCCCTAATTCTGACCGCGCAAAAAGAGTGTCTAAGAAAAATGCAGCCCCTACCCTATTATTACTGCAGCCAGAAGACTCATCTGGTACTCGTATTTACATCAAAATTTACTCAAACTGATAATAGCCTTTTAGAGTACTTGCAAATCTCAAACATCAACAGAAATTCCAAGTACAGTATATACAAAAAGTATTTAAAACGATAGTCTCAGGGAAACAAATATGACCAAGAGTAATAATGTTTGCATTAAATATATATTTATATAGTATTTGGCGCAGTGGATAGCGCACTTGGCCTGCGATCGTTGAGGTTAAGCAACTTTCGCAATGGTCGGTCACGGGATGGGTGACCAAAAAACTTTTCATCTCGAGCTCCTCCGTGCTTCGGAAGGCACGTTAAGCCGTTGGTCCCGGCTGCACTTGCAGTCGTTAATACCCACCAATCCGCACTGGGCCCGCGTGGTGGGTCATAGCCCATTCTTCTTATCCATCCATAAGGAAGGCCAGTGCCCCAGCAGTGGGGACATTAAATGGCTGATGATGATGATGATTTATTTATTTATAAAAATATAGTATTTATTTTTCCTTCAATAAAAAGTATGGCTTACTACAGTCTGTGACTGTGACAACAGTCACATTTCTTTCATTAGCCATGTTTAAAAAATTTGAGCCTTGATCTGATACAAAGGCTACATTACATGAACTCCAATATTTAAAATTTGTGAAATAACATGATCTAACCACGCACTAAGTTCTTTGTAATTTTTGCTTTGAGCCAAAAAACAGTATGCGATTGGTTGTTTCCAATTTTAATGTATAACTCTGGCAATGATTACAAAAGCTTGCGTTGCTGGTTCTCCAGTTTGTGTCCCGTCAATCTCATGAAAACCTATAATCTTATCCTCGTTAATTTGATGATATAAGTACCGTTTTAATGAAATTTCGTCAGCGCAAATAATGCAGTATTTTTCTGAGTCTTTTAATATTTTAATTTGGTCTCTAAACATTGTGAAACGTTAGGTGAAAATTTTGTATCAATGTTGATATTCATTCGGCGCAACGTCCTTTCGCTTGGCATGTTTAACGTTTGCTAAGACTCTTTATGCTAATGGCCTGGCAATATAAATTTAAAGCAAATAACTGTAAATCTTTAGTGTTTCTATTGCCATGACTGTTTTGTTTTAGACGGGTTTGAAAATTGATATTTTTTTGTAATTGAGAGGACATATTGGTATCTTTTTGAGATGCACATTCTTGCTGAGTATCCAAATTTTTTCGTCTTTTGCACTCTGTTTATAAGTCACTTAACAATTTCCTTTTACGTGGTGTGTTGGCTGACAAAGGACTTTGTGCACGATGTATAGGCCGTTTGGCTTAACATGCACATTATTTAAGCAATAAAACTATATGTTTGGAAGTTTACACTACGAAGAAACTATTTATCATTTTTGTTTTGTGTCAAATAATAAAAAGCTTAGAAACAGACAGACAGAAGTGAAGAGCGACTTTGTTTTATACTATGTAGTGATAATTAAAGACAATTTTATTTGTTGGATTCATTTCATTTTTTATTAAATTAGTTAGTACCGTACGACAGGTGCGTTTCTGAAGATTTCAATACAAAGTACATTGTGCCATTCACACGGCCTTTTGACGATCGCTTTTGTACTGAAAAAAGCTTGTAAAATGATTGCTTCCGAACATACCCGACATAATATAAACATACGTAAATAATAAATTGGGACGCTCTTGCAAAGTTATTTCGTGACGCACGCGGCACACGCCATCTAGTCGATATATTTTGTACCACTAGCTCTGGAGTGTGCTACGGCGGATGTCATCCCTGCATCGTTGACGCACACATTTGACGCGTGTACACACGTTATGTCAGTTACGTAGTAGTAGAAGGTTATTATGCGGGGGTCGTAGTATGGAGTGTCGTAGGTGTGCTCTTAGTTTCAAAATTATAGGCAAAAAACTGTTTTCCCGCCAAAAAATTCAAAATAATGGTCATGGACGCAGCTAAGTGCGGCGTTGCCGTTCCGTGCGCTACACTGTTGCAAACGAGTTTGAACTTAAGAGCTGGTGTTATTAAGAGTCACTTTAATTGCGCTTTCGATCGTTTTCATTTCTGTTCTAAGAATTTTAGGCCAGGAGCCGTCTGATAAAAGTACGCTGATTCCTAACCTTTTTATGAGAAACAGATGGTTTAATTACAAGTAATTTTTAAATTTTGGCGTTAGAAACTTCACACTCATTTGTTGATAAAGCAAAGAAATAATTAGATTTGGCACAATAATAAATATGTAGTTTAAAAAACTATAAAAACACACTTTTATAGGAACAGACTAAAAGTACAAAATAACTGTCTATTCAGTAACTGAAATTAAAAAGCGTGGTGCGCGTTGTCAATATTAAGTACTTGAATGCATGCTTTGCAAAGGGCGCACCACGCTTTTTAATTTCAGTTACTGAATAGACAGTTATTTTGTACTTTTAGTCTGTTCCTATAAAAGTGTGTTTTTATAGTTTTTTAAACTACATATTTATTTTATACTTTTTAGTTTAACAAATGGCAAGCTATGGATGGGGATGGTAATCGATTTCACATTCCATTCATGTGTCTGCCCACCCCGTAAACATTATAAATCAAAGGCGTGATTGTATGTATTTAGTTTTACAAATTCAAGTGGAGTCTATTAGTTACCAGATGCGCGAACCGAACCCTTACTTCCTCCCTGCTCCATCATCAGACCCTCACTACCAAGTGTAGCGAATAGGTCTCATCAGAACGAAACAAATGAGCCCAAACTCAAGGGGTTTCCTAGTGGTCATTAAGGAGTGCCACTGGCTTCCTCCCTGCTCCATCATTCGACCCTCACCACCAAGTGAAGCGAATAGGTCTCATCAGAACGAAACAAATGAGCCCAAACTCGAGGGGTTTCCTAGTGGTAATTAAGGAGTGCCACTGACTTCTTCCCTGCTCCATCATCAGACCCTCACCATTAAGTATAGCGAATAGGTCTTATCAGAACGAAACAAATGAGCCCAAACTCGAGGGGTTTCCTAGTGGTCTTAAGGAGTGCGACTGACTTCCTCCCTGCTCCATCATCCGACCCTCACCACCAAGTGTAGCGAATAGGTCTCATCAGAACAAAACAAATGAGCCCATCTCGAGTGGTTTCCTAGTGGTCTTTAAGGAGTGCCACTGACCTCCTCCTTGCTCCATCATCAGACCCTCACCACCAAGTGTAGCAAATAGGTCTCATCAGAACGAAACAAATGAGCCAGAACTCGAGGTGTTTCCTATTGGTCATTAAGGAGTGCCACTGGCTTCCTCCCTGCTCCATCATCAGACCCTCACCACCAAGTGCAGCTCATAAGTCTCGTCAGAACGAAACAACGGAGCCTAAACTCGAGGGGCTTCCTAGTGGTCATCATCAAGCATGAACCCGGACCCTGTGACAAGCATCCTGGAGTCGGCACCTTCTGGCACATCACCCGATGCCCAGAGGTGCACGACCTCGGGGGCGAATCATTAGGGTTCAGGAAGACTCACGCAACCACCAAACACAAACAGTAACACTCAACATGCACAACAACACACACAAAACACAAACACATAAACAAAAAAAAATAAAGATACTTCAGCTAAATTTGCACCACTGCCGCGAAGCCATGACCGAGCTTTGCAGATTCGTGGTTACAAATGACATAGACATCGCCCTGCTACAAGAGCCTTATGTTAACACTGTAGGCCGTGTGGCTGGCATCGGATGTCTGGGAGGGACTACCATCTACTGTCGGGATGGTGAGTCGAATCCTAGGACATGCATATATGTCAGCAAAAGGGCAAGGGCGTTAGGCTTAATAGAAGTTGAATGTTACAGAGATCTTACGGCAGCTATAGTCACAATATGTGGAGCAGATGGGCGCAGGAAAAGGATGGTCTTCATGTCGGTCTACATCCCGAGTGAGACGGACTATGAGCCACCAGGGACACGCCTAGAAGAAACAATAGCGAGATATAGAGGTATGGACATCCCCATTGTGGCAGGCTGTGACGCAAACTCTCACCACACGGTGTGGGGCAGCACAGACTGCAACAATAAGGGTAACTTATTACTTGAATATATCCTTAGTACTAACTTAGAAATAATGAATGTAGGTAACACACCGACGTTCGTCACAAGAACAAGAAAAGAAGTATTGGACATAACACTTATGTCCAGAGAAGAAAGTCATCTGATGAAGGACTGGAGGGTTGACACCTCACACTCCTTCTCGGACCATCGCAGAATCACCTACAGTTTGACTTGTCAAGTCGAAACTGTAAGCTATAGAAACAATAAGAAAACCAACTGGGAAAAATTCGATCAAGAAATGAATGAATGGAAACCCGGCAATGGCAGGCTAATTAATAACACAGTAGAAATCGAAAAAGAAGCAGACAGACTGGAAAAGGCCCTTACGAAAGCCTATCTATCGGCCTGTCCGCTAAAACAAGTTAAGTCAGGGAAGGGACAACCCTGGTGGAACAAAGAACTTAAGAAATTAAGGAAAAGAACCAAGAAGGCACTCAGAATTGCCCTAGAAAAGGACGACGACGAGAGCTGGAACAAGTACAGAGAAGAGCGAAATAATTTCAAGTACACAAGCCGAAAAGAAAGCAGAAATGGATGGGTAGCCTTTTGTGAAGGCATCTCTGGACAACCTGAATCGGCCAGGTTAGTGAGGATGCTAGCAAAAGACAACACCTGTAAACTAGGAAGTCTTAAAAAAGATGACACTATCTTAGTGGACCCTAAAGAAATACTTACTGAAATGATGGCCACCCACTTTCCGGACTGTATAGAGCATACAGAGGAGGAGATGAACACGCTGTCGGCAGATAATCTATCAGATGGCGAGGGGGAGGTTAGAAAAGTAGTTACAGAGGACATGTTAGCGTGGAGTATTTCTTCCTTTCAACCATATAAAGCAGCAGGGCCAGATGGCATCTTCCCAAAGATGCTACAAGCCGCTTTAAGGTTTATAAAGGAGGACCTCCTAGTTCTATATCGAAGCAGCCTTGCAACTAACTATATACCTAGTTGCTGGAGAAAAGTCAGGGCCGTCTTCATACCGAAACCAGGGAAGGCCACGTATCAGGAGGCGAAGTCCTTCAGATGCATCAGCCTTTCCTCGTTCCTACTGAAGACACTGGAAAAGATACTAGATAGACACATAAGAGAAACCATAGGCAAAAGTAAAAGACCACTACATGACAATCAACATGCCTATATGGAAGGGAAATCCATTGAGACAGCCCTCCACAACATGGCAGTCAGAGTGGAAAGATCAATCACAAACAAGGAATACGCCCTAGCGTGCTTCTTTGATGTTGAAGGCGCCTTTGATAAAGCGTCTGCGCAATCCATCGTGGAGGCACTAAACAGAGATGGCGTAACAAAGCAAATATCAGGTTGGATCACCAACATGCTACAACACAGATCCATACAAGCAGAACTAGCAGATATCAAATACACCATCAAAGCCAGGAGAGGCTTTCCCCAGGGAGGTTGTCTGTCTCCACTACTTTGGTGTATCTTAATAGATGAACTAGTAACCAGAATCACTGCTATGAATATATACATCCAAGCATACTCGGATGATGGCCTGTTACTTGTAAGAGGCAAAGTTCTAAGCGTGGTCAGAGATATAATGAGAAGTGGAATTATGACAACATTGAGATGGTGCAGGGACAAGGGATTGAACCTCAACCCTAGCAAAACCAAACTGATGTTGTTCACTAACAAAAGAAAGATTGATAGCATGATCCCAATTAACATTGAGAACGTAGAACTCGAGACAGTAAAGGAGTTTAAATACCTAGGGATAGTCTTAGACAGTACCCTAAGTTACAGGACCCACATAAAAGAAACCAGTAAAAAGGCAATGACAGCTCTCATGCAGTGCAGAAGAGCCGTTGGCAGGAACTGGGGCATGAAACCCGAAGTGGTCCAATGGATCTATAGGGCAATCATCCTACCGAGAATCCTTCACGGAGCACTAGCATGGTGGCATAAGGCAAAACTAGAATACAATAAAAAAGAACTCACTAAGGTACAAAGACTAGCTAGCATCATGGTATCGGGAGCCATGAGAACAACTCCCACGGCTGCCTTAGAAATGATACTAGGCCCACAAAATAAAGAGTTTACAGAAGGACCGCTCCCACCATTTTTGAAAATCTATACCTATCCTTGTCTGACTCACTAGGGTTACTTCTGTATTGATTCTGAATTTAAAAAGGAGTAAGTAGTAAAAGTTAACAATCATACATAAATAAATTCGTTTATACATACATCGTAACAAGTTTACATGCCTTAGATGCTGCTTAGATGGTAAACAGAGCATCTAATATCCATTTAAAGTCCCGACGCCACACACGACGAAGACAAGATCCTATTGTACCTATACCGTACCTATTATGTTGTAATGTATTCCATTCCTATATGTTATAATGTACTCTATGTACAAGATATAAATATGGTGTGATAGTTATCCCACTAAAAACATAAACGTGAAAAAGGCACTAAGTAAGTTCGATGAAAACATAAAGGTAAAAAAGGTGCCAAGTTCAGCGAAAAATAGTTGAAATCTAAATGGGTTACAAGTTCCATAAATTTTTTCGTTCAAGAACTTCAAATAATTAATATTTTCTTAAATGTTGAATTTCTAACTTGTCATCTACAAAAATTTAAAAACCTTTATAACGCAAGAACTGTATCAAGCAATAGTGGTAACTATTTTGAAAACAAGAAAGTGTATTTAAATACCTATGTTGTGTTTTTATCGTATATAGGTAATTAAAAAAATATAAGTAGTTTAATAGTCAAAGTCAAATTTGTTTATTCAATTTAGATTGGTTTTTACAATAGTTGTGAACGTCATAGAAGCTACGCTATCGAGATGTAAACAGGTTCATATTTGTTTCTGGCGCAGCTGTTCTTCATAGTCTTTTCTTGCACTCAAGAATATCGTTTTTCAGCTTTCTTTTTCTGGGAGAATTTGCAGAAACGTGAGTTGCTATTTGTGAATTTGAGTCACATTTAACTTTTTCATATTGTGTACAAGATTCATTAGTCTCCACAGTTGCTTGCGATTCTTCATTTAAATTTTTTTTGACAGGTAGCAAAAGTTTGGGAACCGAACTGTCCTGAAAAAGGCACTAATGCCTTTTTCAGGACAGTTCGGTTCGATGTCTTGATTATAGAATTGGTTTCGAAATGGGCCTCACAAACTCGAAGATATGTTGACCATTTGTTGCGTACATCTTCTCGATCAATTAAACTTATCCATAAGGTTCGTCTGAAAAAAAAATCATTTGATTTTTAAAATGAACTAGTTAGTTTTGCAACGAAAATAGCCTATGGCATTCCTACGATTAAGACGTTAAAATAAATAGGTATACGCATAATCGTGCGTGGTTCGTTTTCTCCTGAACTTGGCTGGCACACTGCCGTGCGTCAAAAAAACTTTACTGCAAGTAAAATGTTATTTGGGGTAAGTATAATGACTGGCGTTCTCTCCCAAGCACAAGCACACTGCCGTGCGCCTAGATAAAGAAAACTTTACTGCAAGTGAAATGTTATTTGGGATTTATTGATTGGCGTCCTTTCCTGAACTTGGCTGGCACACTGCCGTGCGCTTAGATGAAAAAAAAATACTGCAAGTAAAATGTTATTTGGGGTTTAATGACTGAAGTCTCTAAAATGTAAGTAGGATTTCATAACACTGCTAAAATAAAAGAAAATGCAACGACAACTTTTACTTGAAAATTCGTCAACATGACTTGTGGCTGTGTTCGCTGAACCGCCAAGAAGTTTTGAGAATACTATAACATCTAAATAAGGACCATAGAACCCAATTACTGGCGTTTTACCACAACCAGCTAACTATAAGATGAATGTGTATGGTTCATCGTCGTTATCAAAGCGGCTAGTCCCAAAAGTACCTAGGTATACTCACCTACCAACAAGAAAAAACAGTTTGACATAACTTACCTATCAATATCGCTTGGAAATTTAAAGAACGTGTATGCACAGTTTTTAGTCGTATTTAGACAACCAAATACACTGCAACTGTAATAATATTGGTTATTAATTTTTGTTAATTAATAGTAAAATTGGTATATAAGTGTCACAGTGACACGTAGCGGCGCGGACGTGAAGTGATCAATTAAATGCTCTTTGGAACTTGCGATCACTGACCTCTTTGCGATACTCGCGACTGAGTACTGTCCCAAACTGTCCCATTTTGCCTGTATATGTGACGTCTATGTGTGCGTGACGAAAATGGAACTTTGTTCTAAGCGGACTCTCTGCTAGGGCGACCGCCCGCCCGCGTAGTTACTTTGTGCTAGGCCTTAGTCCAATAGATCTTGAAATCGAAAAGAAAGCTACAGAACAATGGTTTAAGCTGAAAAGCACTAACCTATGGATAGGAAGGCACAATGATCAAGGTCACGCTGAAATAGGGAAAAAGTACGAAGAAAACCTTTCCATGATACTGGTCAACAATGACCTAATAAAAAAGGAAAGGATCTTTGACAAAAAGTACAGAATAAGCATCAGACCCAGAGAAGACTGGAAACTAGAACATGACAATCTGGATAGCACTGTAGTATGCTACACAGATGGGTCAAGAAAGGAGTCAACTGGACTATCGGGAGCTGGGGTATATATAGCTAAACCCAACACTATAAGAACTACTTTTAATCTGGGCAAGTACGCCAGCGTGTTCCAGGCGGAAATATTCGCGATACTGGAGTGTGCGAACACGATTAAAAGTGAGATAGGCAATTATGACGTAGGAAAAATAATAATATATAGCGATAGTCAAGCTGCCATCAAAGCCCTTGACAAAACGGAGACTACCTCAGCCTTGGTAAAAGAATGCAAACAAAGCATTCAGGAGCTTGCTAACTTGGTCGAGGTAGAAGTTGCCTGGGTGCCCGGACATGAGGGTAACGAAGGTAATGAGGAAGCTGACGAATTAGCCAGGGGAGGAGCTGATGCACCCTTCATTGGCCCTGAACCGAGACTACCAATCGCATATAGAATTACTAAGAACATTATCGAGATTAGAACAGTCAAGGAAGCCAACCAAAGATGGATGAGAAGAAAGGACTGCAGACAGTCTAAGATCTTCATCAAATCGGTTGACAAAAAGAAAACTAGAGAACTTCTGAAACAGAGTAGGAGAAATATAAGAACGATTGTAGGTGTACTCACTGGGCACTGCCCACTAAACAGACACCTATCAGTGATTAAACGGACAGAAGACTCTATCTGTCCGCAATGCAAAGAAAGAGAAGAAACAAGCTACCACTTCATGGCAGAGTGCCCGATGTACGCATCACTGCGCTGGGAGCTCTTTGGAACGGACAAGCTTAAGGAAGAGGATCTAAAGAAGTTAACGATAAGTCAACTCAACAGGTACTGTAAGCGCACAGGTAGGTTCGAGGGTCCGACGCCGGTGGGGTAAATGATAACCCGCCTCCCCCCTGATTTTTCAGCTTTTAGGGGACTTGGGGAACTGGGTGAAATGGTCCCGACCTAGGTGACTGATCACCCGTCCGGCTTCGCTGGCGTCCCCCCTATAAATAATAATAATAATAATAAATAGTGGTCATTAAGAAGTGCCACTGGCTTCCTCCCTGCTCCATCATCAGACCCTCACCATTAAGTGTAGCGAATAGGTCTCATCAGAACAAAACGAATGAGCCTAAACTCGAGGGGTTTCCTAGCAGCTATTGAAGAGTTCTATTGCCCACCTCTTGACTCCATCATCAGATCAGCTCGATAGTAGCAAATTATTGTATTGTCATCGGATTCATATAGACTTGCAAAGTTTCAAATCAATACGACAATTAGAAGTAGGTTAAAATTGAATTCCAAGATTTTCTTACATTGTGACTTAGTTACAAGTGAAGCTAATAAAAGTGTGGTAATAAACATAGAGGAATGCAGAATGGTAAAATTTATGTAGGTACCTATAAAACCTACTACGTATTTATTACAGAGAGAAGGCTTCATTCATAGAACGGTGCGAAATGATTACACTACTACCAGTCTACTTACTACATACAGTCAGTCATCGCGTTTGACATTGGCGAAAATGCCGCCGATGTCCAGACAGTTGTAATACTCTAAGGGTTGTCACGCGTATAGTTGTAAGACTTCGCCAAAAAAAAGGAGTTACATTTTATACATCTTGCTTGACTAACTTACTAAAAAGGTATATAGATATGGCGAAGTTCACAGGTTTATATTGTGACTAGCCTTCCGCCCGCGGTTTCGACCGCGTGGACTGCACGAGAACGAGACGTTATCCTATGGGAATAATATGATGGCGGCCAACTTTTTTGTTTGTAGGCCGATTTTAATGAAACTTGGTTTTTAGTTCTATTTTGACAAGAAAACTGCAACGCAATGATAAAATTTTTGAAAAATCCAAGATGGCGGCCAACTTTTTTGTTTTTTGGCCGATTTTGATGAAACTCAGTTTTTGGTACTATTTTGACAAGAAAACAGCAACACAATGTAAAAATAATTAAAAATCCAAGATGGCGGCCAACTTTTTTGTTTCTTGGCCGTTTTCGATGAAACTTGGTTTCTGGTACTATTTTGGGAAGAAAACAACAACGCAATGATAAAAGTATTAGAAATCTAAGATGGCGGCCAACTTTTTTGTTTGTTGGCCGATTTTGATGAAACTCAGTTTTTGGTACTATTTTGACAAGAAAACTGCAACGCAATGATAAAATTTTTGAAAAATCCAAGATGGCGGCCAACTTTTTTGTTAGTGGGCTGATTCTGATGAAACTCGGTTTCTGGTACTATTTTGTCAAGAGAACAGCAACGCAATGTTAAAAATATTAAAAATCCAAAATGCAATGTAAAACATATTAAAAATCCAAGATAGTGGCCAACTTTGTTGTTTGTGGGCCGATTTTGATGAAACTCGGTTTTGGTTTTATTTTGACAAAAAAATAGCAACGCAATGTCAAAAATGTAAAAAATTAAAGATGGCGCCCAAATTTTTGTTTGTTATCCGATTTTGATGAAACTCGGTTTCTGGTACTATTTTGACAAGAAAACAGCAAAGCAATTTTAAAAATGTAAGAAATCCAAGATGGCGGCCATCTTTTTTGTTTGTGGGCCGATTTTGATAAAATTCAGTTTTTGGTACTATTTGGATAACAGAATAGCAACGCAATGTCAAAAATGTAAAAAATTAAAGATGGCGCCCAAATATTTGTTTGTTGGCCGATTTTGATGAAACTCGGTTTTTGGTACAATTTTGACCAGAAAACAGCAACGCAATGTTAAAATTATAAAAAATCCAAGATGGCGGCCAATTTTTTTGTTTGTGAGACTATTTTGATGAAACTCGGTTTTTGGTACTATTTTGACAAGAAATAAGAAACGCAATGTTAAAATTGACGAATTAAAATTAAATATAAGCATGTAAAATAATAAATTTTGAGACTTCCTGTCCCGATTCTTTTTCCCACAATATCTTCGGGGTCCTAAACCATCTACCTTCACATTTTAAGACAACCCTTCCGTACTTACGTTAATACCTATACAGGTGTCGGTATCGCTCAACTTCAAGGCCCTACTGTATGGAAAAGTTGCTGTTTTCTTGTTAAAATACTACCAAATACCGAGTTTCATCAAAATCGTGCATATTTATTTATTTAATCTTTATTGTAAAATATATAACAAATGGCGGACTCAATGCTGATATGCATTCTCTTCCAGTCAACTGGAAAGAGTGTCAGGAAGAAAATGAACAGCAGCAATAAAAAAATTGACAGTTAAAAGAAAACAGAAGGAACTAATTAAATACAAGAAAAAATACTAAAATTAAATAACAAATGAAAATTTGTAAATGCTTATAAATATATGAGTATTAAAACGTATACATACTAAAGTAGCAATAACATGATATATAATTTATACATACACATATTATACATACAACTATAAATAAATAACACATAAAGTCAGAACAGATCTATCATGATAAGTGTAATCAGCTCGAGTAATGTTCGCGGACCATTTTCTTGAACACGCACTTACTTGGGGCACTGCGGATATTTTAAGGGCAAATCGTTCCAAAGTTGTACAGGCGAAAAAGAAAATGATTGGGAGACGAAGCCAGAAGAGTGGGATGGTGTTTTCAGGAGAAAGTTGTCACTAGAGCGAAGGCTACGTTCATTAGAGTCGCCCAGAAACTGAAATCTGGATTTCAATTAATCTGGGGTAAGTGGATCTAATGGAATATTGAAGAGCATGCAGACAACTCTAACGTTCCTACGCTCGCGAATAGGGAGCCAATTGAGCTGCTGACGGTGTTGAGAGATATCGTATTTACGTAATCGATATATGAAACGAATACAGTTTTTAAGGAAACGATCCAACTTACTGAGAAGGTTTTTTTCTTTTGAGGTTGGTACTACAGACATCAGCGTAGACAATTATAGGTAAGACAACCGTCTGTATTGGAGCAATCTTGATACTGGTAGGCAGAAAGAACTTAAACCTATAGAGAGATCTAAGTGCATTAGTGGCTCTGAGACATGCTTGTTCGATATGATCTTTCCAAGAGAGGCAGGCATCGATATAGTCAAACCCAAGTCCTTCACTTGTTGTGAGTAGGATATTATCACGCCGTTAAATACCAAATTGTAGAAACTATTCCAGTTTACGCATGACAGCTGTCGAGAACTACCCTACCAGCAATTAAAGATTGACATTTAAGCGCGTTAACTGATATGCCATAATTAGTCGACCACACAGAAATCTTCATCAAATCACAGTTGATTAGCGCGACAACATTATTTAAACTGTGGATATTATGTTGCGCATAAAGTTGTAGATCGTCAGCATAGAGATGGAAAGAAGAGGGGAAATGAGAGGTCAGAGAGTTGATAAACAAGGAAAAGAGAAGAGGGGAGAGTACACCGCCTTGTGGAACGCCAGCCTCCAAGTCGAGCCAGTCAGACAGCGTCCGATCTACTCGCACGGCTTGCTGGCAATCGCCAAGATAGGAAGAGAACCAAGTAGGTGCCATAGAAGAAATACCTAACCGACCGAGCATAGCTAGGAGAATTTCGTGACTAACGAAAAAGCATTAAATGCGCTAGAAAAATCTATTAAAATTATGACAGTTAATAATTGCTTAGCAGACCCAAAAACTCATTACATGACACCAATATCACAAAATACAAAAAAAAACGCAGCTGCCATCTTGGATTCCAAATCATATCAAAATCGAGCTTAGCATCCCTAAAAACCCCTTACATGACACCAATACCACAAAATTTAAAAAAAAGCGCGGCCGCCATCTTTGATTCCGAAACGCACATCAAAATCGAGCTAAGCATCCCTAAAAACCACTTACATGACACCAATATCACAAAATTGAAAATAGTGCGGCCGCCATCTTGGATTCCAAAACTCACATCAAATTCGAGTTTAGCATCCCTAAAAACCCTTTACATGTCACCAATATCACAAAACTGAAAAAAGGTGCGGCCGCTATCTTGGATTCCAAAACTCACATCAAAATCGAGCTTAGCACCCCTAAAAACCCCTTACATGACACCAATATCACAAAACGGAAAAAAACCGCGGCCGCCATCTTGGATTCCAAAACATACATCAAAATCGAGCTTAGCATCCCTAAAACCCCTTACATGACACCAATATCACAAAACTGAAAAAATGCGCGGCCGCCATCTTGGATTCCAAAACTCACATCAAAATCAAGCTTAGCATCCCTAAAAACCCCTTACATAACCCTAATATCACAAAATTGAAAAAATAACGCGGCCGCCATCTTGAATTCCAAAAATCGTAATAAACACACTTAAAAACCCCCTACATAAAACCAATATAAAAGAAACTAAATATTATTTTTCCAATTCAATATTTGAAATCAAATGCGAAAGCCCTGTCGCAAAGCTCCCATCTAGCTAACAAAATTTTGTATGGTAGATGGGAAGGACCCTCTCCCCTCCTGCCCCGCGTACCCCGCACGATTGCTCTGTCTAGACGCCTCCGATGAACGACTGTATGTAGTAAGTAGACTGTGCTACTACTGTCCACTGGCCGCTTGTCACTGGCTTGTCCCGTACGCGACAAGGCTGGAAAAAACTGGTTTACGACAGCTCAGCCAGTAGAAAAGCTCGGTCAACGCGAAGCACGTATGAGCAGTTTTCAGGCTGCGCTTTTGCATTAACTCTCGAGAGATGGCGCTAGTTAAAATTTAAGAAATGTATTTTTTAAGAATTTAACCGGCCATGGCTTCTAAGTAGTGTTCCCGAATACTATATATAGGCTTTTAACCCTAAATTTTAACATATTATTTACTCAATGGTTCCTTGCCTCCCAAAGGCAAGTATTTTTACCCGCTCCAATGGTTTCTTGTCTCCTGGAGGCAAGCTGACATCTAATTAAAATACTTTAATTAATTGTGTCAAAACACTCTCTGTTCCTGTCCAAATTATACCAATCTTAATCTAGACACCTTATTTTAATCGTAGAATAAGAAATAATGTCCAATCGCGCTTTTTTTTCAGTTTTGTGATATTGGTGTCATTTAAGTGGTTTTTAGGGATGCTAAGCTCGATTTTGATGTGATTTGGAATCCAAGATGGCAGCTGCGTTTTTTTTTGTATTTTGTGATATTGGTGTCATGTAATGAGTTTTTGGGTCTGCTAAGCAATTATTAACTGTCATAATTTTATTTTATTTTATATAAACTTTATTGCACAAAATACATTTGTAAAGTACAATAGGCGGACTTAACGCTTAAAGCATTCTCTGTCAGCCAACCTTTAGAAAAAAGAAATCAGCGAATTTTAATAGATTTTTCCAGCGCATTTAATGCCGTTAGTCACGAAATTCTCCTAGCTATGCTCGGTCGGTTAGGTATTTCTTCTATGGCACCTACTTGGTTCTCTTCCTATCTTGGCGATTGCCAGCAAGCCGTGCGCGTAGATCGGACGCTGTCTGACTGGCTCGACTTGGAGGCTGGCGTTCCACAAGGCGGTGTACTCTCCCCTCTTCTCTTTTCCTTGTTTATCAACTCTCTGACCTCTCATTTCTCCTCTTCTTTCCATCTCTATGCCGACGATCTACAACTTTATGCGCAACATAATATCCACAGTTTAAATAATGTTGTCGCGCTAATCAACTGTGATTTGATGAAGATTTCTGTGTGGTCGACTAATTATGGCATATCAGTTAACGCGCTTAAATGTCAATCTTTAATTGCTGGTAGGGTAGTTCGCGACAGCTGTCATGCGTAAACTGGAATAGTTTCTACAATTTGGTATTTAACGGCGTGATAATATCCTACTCACAACAAGTGAAGGACTTGGGTTTGACTATATCGATGCCTGCCTCTCTTGGAAAGATCATATCGAACAAGCATGGCTCAGAGCCACTAATGCACTTAGATCTCTCTATAGGTTTAAGTTCTTTCTGCCTACCAGTATCAAGATTGCTCCAATACAGACGGTTGTCTTACCTATAATTGTCTACGCTGATGTCTGTAGTACCAACCTCAAAAGAAAAAAACCTTCTCAGTAATTTGGATCGTTTTCTTAAAAACTGTATTCGTTTCATAGATCGATTACGTAAATACGATATCTCTCAACACCGTCAGCAGCTCAATTGGCTCCCTATTCGCGAGCGTAGGAACGTTAGAGTTTGTAACGATGTCGATTCGTACCAGTCATTATGGATGGTTAAAAACTCCATGATGGCTGGAAACTCCATCTAGTTCTACATACTGGCCATTAATTTTATCGAATCCTATCCTGTTCTTTCAATTCAAATTCAAAATCTTCGTTTCACGTGTCCTGTTCATCATTTTTGATTCAGTTCTACTAAAATCACCAAGCCGTACAGAGCTCTCGGAGCATTACCAGTTTTTTATACCAGTTTGAGTTGTTTGTTATAGTTTTAAATAAGCGGAACCCTTGACCCTTGGAAAGGTGTAAGTTTTCATCATCATATCCACTACTACCTACTTACCTACCTACTTTTTGTTATTCATGTATTTTTTATCTTGTTGTTACAGTTCTTTATTACTACCTTTACAATAAAAAGTCAAGTCCCTATTAAACATCATCTTTTATTATATATTATCTACAAATTAAATACTGGGCGGTGACTTCCGACTAGTTCCGACGTTGCGGCTAGTGTACCGCTGGCCGACGAGGACGTCCCGTCACAAGTTGTCTGCATGCTCTTCAATATTCCATTAGATCCACTTACCCCAGATTAATTGAAATCCAGATTTCAGTTTCTGGGCGACTCTAATGAACGTAGCCTTCGCTCTAGTGACAACTTTCTCCTGAAAACACCATCCCACTCTTCTGGCTTCGTCTCCCAATCATTTTCTTTTTCGCCTGTACAACTTTGGAACGATTTGCCCTTAAAATATCCGCAGTGCCCCAAGTAAGTGCGTGTTCAAGAAAATGGTCCGCGAACATTACTCGAGCTGATTACACTTATCATGATAGATCTGTTCTGACTTTATGTGTTATTTATTTATAGTTGTATGTATAATATGTGTATGTATAAATTATATATCATGTTATTGCTACTTTAGTATGTATACGTTTTAATACTCATATATTTATAAGCATTTACAAATTTTCATTTGTTATTTAATTTTAGTATTTTTTCTTGTATTTAATTAGTTCCTTCTGTTTTCTTTTAACTGTCAATTTTTTTATTGCTGCTGTTCATTTTCTTCCCGACACCCTTTCCAGTTGACTGGAAGAGAATGCATATCAGCATTGAGTCCGCCATTTGTAATATATTTTACAATAAAGATTAAATAAATAAATATGCACGATTTTGATGAAACTCGGTATTTGGTAGTATTTTGACAAGAAAACAGCAACTTTTCCATACAGTAGGCCCTTGAAGTTGAGCGATACCGACACCTAGGGCATGCAACCAGGTTTTCCCGGTTCTCGAAAACCTGGGATAACCCGGGTATTTGGAAGTTCGGCTAGAACCGGTTCTAAGGAATGGGAACCGGGTTTAACCGGGTTTTATGTGATAAGAAATGGGACGTGATAATATTCCAGCTCCAGATAAAACATGACTAACTAAGCATAATATTTAGTCAATTAAAAACCTAAATACGTATTTTAGAGGAAGTATAGCATAATATAGCTAGCACTTATAATTTTCACTAATGATAAAACCAGTTAATGTTACAGTTACAGAGTGATACTCACTCCAACCAAACCACATATTTGATAATAAAATGAACATTGGTAGCCTTTGCAATTGAGATATATCTACTAGTTATGTATATATCTACTAGTTATGTATGGTTGTGTCATCTGCATACCCGATAGTATTGTTCACTAACAGGTCATTAATATGCAGAAGGAACAGTGTCGCAGACAAGACAGATCCTTGCGGAACACCTTCATCAATGGCTTTTGGGTAGGATGATTGACCGTCTACCACAACTCGTATATTATGGAGGAAGTCAGAAATCCAAGTGCAAAGGCTATCAGTGATACCGTATGAGGGAAGCTTACTTATAAGGCTGCCAGACCTTACCAAAGGCTTTGGATATGTTGAGCGATACGGCAAGGGATACGCCATGTTTCTCCATCGCTTCACTCCAAAGATGGGTGGTAAACACATGAAGATCTCCAGTCGACCGACCACGGCGAAAACTAAAATTTGCGGTCTTTGAGGAGGTCGTTGTCTTCGAGGAAACGGCGCAAGAGGCACGGCCCACAGAGTACGGTTGTGACTAAAATTGGCCTGTATTTGGAAGGGTCGGGACAGCTGCCCTTTTTGGGCACAGGCAAGCTTCCACGTTTTGCAAGTTTCCACGATTGGGGTACTAGTCCAGTCTCAAGTTAGAGGCGGTACAGGTGAGATAACACAGGACTCAGTTCAGGTGCACAATTGCGCAAAACAATAAAATTGCTGGGTTACCATCGGGACCACTATAGCTTTGTTCGCATCTAGAGTACGGAGAGCTTTGAGTAACTCTTTGTTGCGTATCTGTATATCTCCTCTATGGACGAGGACTCATAGGTGAAACTTTGTAACTGACATCAAGGTGCCAATTTTCTACAAAGAGAGAGACACACAATTTTGTTTTCTCAGTCGCAGTATGAGCAAGCAATCTATCAGGTTTCAGCAGAGGTGGAAAAGAAGGGCGACAGAATCTAATTCGGCAGTTTTGGCTCTAAAACTCTCTACTGCAATATTTGTTTACTAGACTTGGCGACTTGGTTATATAAGCTTTCTTTAGAGTGTGAGTTTCCGGCGATTTGCGCGCTCGAGCATCAGCCCAAGCTAAAAAGCTAAATCCTTCTGCACTTCGGCGCTACGACAGTCAGCATTGAACCAGGGGCTAGCGTTACCGCTCAAGGGAACATCGGAGTATGGGATGTAATATTTTATACCCGAAGTATGATCTCGGTGACAGCGTCAGCGCATTTCGACGGTTCCTCTGAAGAAAAGCAGCAATGCTACCAAGGAAAAAATGCAAAGAACTGACGCATCATTACGTTACACCAATCTGCCGAATTCCCCCTAATGTATTTTAATTTGAGAAGTAAATAAATTTACATAATAAAAAAACTTCTTACAACTGAAAAAAACCCGGGTAATACCCGGGTACCCGGTTCTGACTCGGCTAAAACCCGGGTTTTTCAAAATAAGGAACCAGAACTGGTTCTGCATGCCCTACCGACACCTGTATAGGTATTAACGTTAGTACGGAAGGGTTGTCTTAAAATGTGAAGGTAGATGTTTTAGGACCCCGAAGATATTGTGGAAAAAAAAATCGGGGCAGGAAGTCTCAAAATTTATTATTTTACATGCTTATATTTAATTTTAATTCGTCAATTTTAACATTGCGTTTCTTATTTCTTGTCAAAATAGTACCAAAAACCGAGTTTCATCAAAATAGTCCCACAAACAAAAAAATTGGCCGCCATCTTGGACTTTTTATAATTTTAACATTGCGTTGCTTTTTCTGGTCAAAATTGTACCAAAAACCGAGTTTCATCAAAATCGGCCAACAAACAAATATTTGGGCGCCATCTTTAATTTTTACATTTTTGACATTGCGTTGCTATTTTGTTATCCAAATAGTAGGAACCAAAAACCGAATTTCATCAAAATCGGCCCACAAACAAAAAAGTTGGCCGCCATCTTGGATTTCTTACATTTTTAAAATTGCTTTGCTGTTTTCTTGTCAAAATAGTACCAGAAACCGAGTTTCATCAAAATCGGATAACAAACAAAAATTTGGGCGCCATCTTTAATTTTTTTACATTTTTGACATTGCGTTGCTATTTTCTATTTTCATCAAAATCGGCCAACAAACAAAAAAGTTGGCCGCCATCTTGGATTTCTAATATTTTTATCATTGCGTTGCTGTTTTCTTCCCAAAATAGTACCAGAAACCGAGTTTCATCGAAAACGGCCAAGAAACAAAAAAGTTGGCCGCCATCTTGGATTTTTAATTATTTTAACATTGTGTTGCTGTTTTCTTGTCAAAATAGTACCAAAAACTGAGTTTCATCAAAATCGGCCGAAAAACAAAAAAGTTGGCCGCCATCTTGGATTTTTCAAAAATTTTATCATTGCGTTGCAGTTTTCTTATCAAAATAGTACTAAAAACCAAGTTTCATTAAAATCGGCCCACAAACAAAAAAGTTGGCCGCCATCATATTATTCCCATAGGATAACGTCTCGTTCTCGTGCAGTCCACGCGGTCGAAACCGCGGGCGGAAGGCTAGTCACAATATAAACTTCGTGAATGTGAACTTCGCCATATCTATATACCTTTTTAGTAAGTTAGTCAAGCAAGATGTATAAAATGTAACTCCTTTTTTTTGGCGAAGTCTTACAACTATACGCGTGACAACCCTTACAGTATTACAACTGTCTGGACATCGGCGGCATTTTCGCCAATGTCAAACGCGATGACTGACTGTATGTAGTAAGTAGACTGGTAGTAGTGTAATCATTTCGCACCGTTCTATGAATGAAGCCTTCTCTCTGTAATAAATACGTAGTAGGTTTTATAGGTACCTACATAAATTTTACCTTTCTGCATTCCTCTATGTTTATTATTGTGCCAAATCTAATTATTTCTTTGCTTTATCAACAAATGAGTGTGAAGTTTCTAACGCCAAAATTTAAAAATTACTTGTAATTAAACCATCTGTTTCTCATAAAAAGGTTAGGAATCAGCGTACTTATATCAGACGGCTCCTGGCCTAAAATTCTTAGAACAGAAATGAAAACGATCGAAAGCGCAATTAAAGTGACTCTTAATAACACCAGCTCTTAAGTTCAACTCGTTTGCAACAGTGTAGCGCACGGAACGGCAACGCCGCACTTAGCTGCGTCCAAGACCATTATTTTGAATTTTTTGGCGGGAAAACAGTTTTTTGCCTATAATTTTGAAACTAAGAGGCCCAGAGATTTGAAATCATGCCTCGTGTTTGCACCAACTATAAGGTTTTTTTTTTATATATAATACGAAACTCTTACTTATACAGTTACAGTGATTCATCATGTGTCAGCCCGTGTTACGTGTCACCAGCTTACTTATCGGTTCGTAGCTCCAAAACTATTTTACCTAAAGATTTGATAAATTTGGTTCTTATTGCATCAATTTTGCAGCAACTTTTGAGGTATAACACATCATCGTACCTTATATAATTACGAAGCATGTGCAAGCCAGAGACACGGTACTCCAGCTCGCACACACTTTTATGATCGTAGTTTCAACAGTATTAGAGTGTGACGGTTAGTTTTTCTGGTTCTCATTGCACCAATTGTGCATTAACTTTTGGACTATAGTCTAAAACCCTAACCTCACTGGTTTGCCTTAACGGCATGTGTAAGCTGGTGACACATTTCTCCAGCTAACACACAAAAAACAACTCATAGTATCGAACTTGTGGTTGCACTAAAATTATTACTGACACGTTTGATTGCATCAACTTTGCATCAAAATAGAGCATGCTTAGAATTTCTCTATGTCTTATGAGGAAGCTGATGACCCACACACACATCATGGCCGTGTTCCGTTTTGAGTCAATAGTACTGTTGGCGCTGTGAGCGCTAAAAGCTGTTCCGATTTGATTATCGCGCTGACAGCACTGTTGACGCGATTTCAATTCGGAACGGCTATTTGCAAGCATCGCGAGCGAGCGTTGTTTTGATTTGAATTTGTAAGTAAATAAAATAATCACCGGTTTAGTATGGATATTCGTCAATTAGTAAACGTTTTATTGGACAGCGATGATGATAGTGATCCGTGCCTAAATTTAGAGTAATGTCTCTACCCGTCGTCTCATCTTTAATAAGCACTATCATTTTTCTGGCTTTCTGCTTCGGGATAAACAAATAAAATACCTAAATAAAACCTAAAACGCAGAGATTACTCAAACAAAACCACAACAAACAATGACGTTTGACAACAAAACGTCAAATATGACAGCCCGCTCACAGTGCTAACCATGAAGCTCGACTTAATACTGAGGTAACTGGAGAGTGCAGTACGAACAATTTTTTGAATACCACAAATAACACAGTGGCTGTCTTCCGTCTCACCTACACTTTAAAAAAATACGTATGGTCATATGAGACAACTGACAGCCACTACCTGCCACTACATACATAAATGTCAAATTTGCTGGCGACACTTTTTTATTCAGGGTGAGAGCTCCAGTTACCTCAGAGTATTAAGCATAAAGTTAATATACCTATCGGAATAGAGCAACAAAGGGCTGAGCGAGCGGGATGTCACTAGCAACAACACTGTGAGATAAAAGGAGATGCGTGATACGACGTAACAGAACCGTTTTTGGCTACTGTTTGACAGTTCGTCAGCACTTATCAGCACGCTGCGAATTTAGGTATTGTAAATTTTTCGGATTTTACGTGCAATCTTAGATAATTTTAGCCAATATTGGTATGGAAACATGGTGACTTGCTCAGTTATTGATTGTTGTACAACACAATGAAATAATCCCGCAAAATGTTCATTTCTCAGGTAAATTATTCTAAACCGACACCTCCCTTCCTAAGGTTTATTTTTGCTAATGCGCTTCGAATTTAAAGCACGAAGTGTGATAATACTCTTCAATAAACATTTATTTATGTAACAAGCAAATATTGATTACACATAATGCAGAATTTACGAATATTTTGTGTAAAGAAATAATTTTCGTTTTACACTAGGGCTGCATCAAGTTATCGATATTTCGTGTCCACTGTCTATCACGCGGTAAACGAATATGTATTAGGTACTGTTATTAAAGTACCTATATTACGTTTAGATATGAATTACCTGGGAATGTAATCCCATTTAAGATACTTAACTGATCCATAGGTATCAGTTTTTGACTGTTAGAATAGGTACCTACCTATACTATCATTAGTAATATAAGTATCTTTCAGATTTCATACTACCTTGGATACCAGGACCGTACAGTACAGTACAGTACCAATAACACATGGACTAAATTGGACATTTTGATGAAAAATATTTCCAGAAGTGAAACGTACTATCACTGTAGAATCACCAACAAATTGTTCAAAGGATTGTGCGAAGCATGACCGGATCGCTAGTGTATAATAAATGATTTAAAATCTCTTCGGAGTTTTTCTTAAATTAATATGCATAAGTACTTCACCGCAGAATCGTAGTTTTGCCATGCAAAATCCCTTCCCATCCTATTTTAGTTATATTAATAATATTACTAGGTATACATTAATATATTATTATTAGACGACCTCCGTGGCCGAGTGGTGTACGCGCCGGTTTCAAGGTGCCGCTATCTCTAGAGGTCCCGGGTTCGATCCCTGGAGGGCTACCGCGTAACTTTATGGATATGAACTTCATACGTTTTTTGGAACTTTAAATCAATTTTATAAAACAAATAGCCGCTTTCAGTTCCCTGTTTAGTGACCTCGGGTATAACGATAGCTAGCTAGCAACATTCAACAGAACAAAGCCGCAAAAATCTATCAAAATAAGAAATTCAAATGATATGATATCGTTATACCCGACGTCACAAAACAAGGAACTGATAGCGGCTATTTTCTTAAATAAAATTGACTAAAGTTCCCAAAAATGTATGAAGTTCATATCCATAAAGTTACGCGGTAGCCCCCAGATCGCCCAGATCGATCGAACCCCAGATTCAATATTTCCTCGGGTCTGGGTGTATGTGGTTATTTCCAATTTCCACAATACTAGTGCTTAAGCTACTATACCTTGGTATTGGAACAATGAATGTGATCGTGTCCAATATATATTTATTTGTTACTTCTATTTAATATTATCGATATCGATATTAATCTGAAAAGCGACATGACGTACATCTCTGACACGCATACATAAACAATTTTACACACACAAATGCAATCAAATTTTGGTTTCGTTTGGCAGCTCGTGGTTGTTCCTCTATTCCGATAGGTATATTAACTTTATGGTATTAAGTCAAACTTCATGGTGCTAACCATGAAGTTTGACTTAATACTGTGTTATTTGTGGTATTCAAAAAATTGTTCGTACTGCACTCTCCAGTTACCTCAGTATTAAGTCAAACTTCATGGTGCTAACGCTTGAGAACGATATCACCGTGATCGCAAAATGGCGGCGGTAGTGACGTAATCCGTGACGTAATTACTGCTTTCGTTGTCGCGCTCACAACAAATCGGAACGATGTGTGAGCGCGATATCAGTGATATTATCGCTGTTGGCGCAAAACGGAACGTAGCCCATCCGGCCTAGCATGAGCGGCTTATAACGCGCGATATGATATGGTACGGCATGCCGTCTTGCTTACACCTTAGTGGGGTAAGCAAGACAACTTACCGTACCATATCATATCGCGCGTTATAAGCCGGTCATGCTAGGCCGGCATGAGTCCAACAGTATTTATCTTTCTCTATGACAGTCAGGGCCACGTTCGCACGGGCGTGCAGAAAGGCGTTGCGTTAGCGGGGCGATATCGCAACGTCAACGCCTAGGAACCAGAGGTGTTCGCATAGACGTAAAAAAATCGCTTGGCGTTTTGTGCTCACACGGTGCGGACTGCAGGCGTACCTACCTATCATGAATTCGGACGACATCTTGTTAATCGCCGTTTGGTATATTAAGAAACGATAAGCAAATAGAAGGAAGTACTAGTTTCATCCTCTTCATTCAGAGAGAGTTATCTTACTGGTAAATTTTACACTCGGTACAGCAAGCTTCAACGATTTCCTCAAAAATTCTTCGATTAATATGAGAATGTCAATCAGCTCATTTGATGAACTACTGATTATTCGTTGGCCCTAATAAAATACAGCGACATGATTCCCAAATAAGTCCTTGGGTTATTTAGGTAGGTATCACCTGAATTAAAATAAACCTAATGACGTAAAAAATAGTTATCCACTGACAGTAGGTAGCGTTAAAAAAACGCTTGTATGAACGCCAATAGGGCTGCCCGTATGCAGGGACTTATATCGATATTGGAAAAATATCGATATAAACATAAAATTTCGATAGTTGGATATCGATACGAAATAGCGATTAAAATATCGATAATTTTATCGATATTTTAATATCGATAATGTACGAAACGTGCGAGTGCGACGCGCGACGTTGCCAAACTTAGCAGGGCGACCGGCGAGAGGATCGGATCGGGGGATTATCGTCGGAGCGACAACAACGGCAAGACGACAAGCGTTTGATTTTGTTTTGCGTTTTGGCAAGCGGCAGATAGCTACCAACTAAAATGCGTTCTTTGCGTATTTTAGTATTTTACCCTATTTGTGGCTATTACGATACCAATACGAATGACGAATACATCGTAATTAATGACCCAATACGATAACAAATTACGATACGAATGCATTACGACATAGTAAAACAATATAAGTACGTTGACTGCCTGGACAGGCACCCCAAACGGTTTGTATGTGAGCGCACCCGTACGTATGCGTCGTCATGCGTCGTCGCACGCACACACTGACAAAATTTATCGGTGATAACGGGGCGACAGTCATGCGTGGCAGCGCCCGCCGCCCGCCGCCTGCGCGGCGCCGCCGCGCCGCCCCGGCCGGTCGCTCGCGACCGCGCATAATATTATTAAGGTAAAACCACAGTTTAAGCAATCTTTCTATACAGTTGGACGACGTCCTTGAAGTTGGGCGATGCCGACGCCTGTATAGGTATTTACGTAAGTACGTAAGGGTTGTCACTTTAAAATGTGACGGTGGACCTTTTATGACCCCGGGTGGGTACATTGGTATTGCGATATTAAATTAATAAAATAATTTAATAATGCAAATGCAATGACAAAATTATTAAAAAATTCAAGATGGCGGCCGGCCGACTTTTTTGTTTGTAGGCTGATTTCTATGAAACTCGGTTTTTGGTACTATTTTGACAAGAAAACAGCAACGCAATGTTAAAAATATAAAAATCCAAGATGGCGGCCAAATTATTTGTTTGCTGGCCGATTTCGATTAAATTCAGTTTCTGGTACTATTTGGACAAGAAAATAACAACGCAATGCTAAAAGTATTAAAAAATCCAAGATGGCGGCCAACTTTTTTGTTTGCTGGCCGATTTCGATTAAATTCAGTTTCTGGTACTATTTGGACAAGAAAACAACAACGCAATGCTAAAAGTATTAAAATATCCAAGATGGCGGCCAACTTTTTTGTTTGCAGGCTGATTTCGATGAAACTCAGTTTCTAGTACTATTTTGACAAGAAAACAGCAACGCAATGTTAAAAATATTAAAAATCCAAGATGGCGGCCAACTTTTTTGTTTGTGAGCCGATTTTGTTGAAACTTGGTTCTAGTACAATTTTGACAAAAAACAACAACACAATATCAAAAATAAAAAAAAACCAAGATGGCGGCAACTTTTTTTTTGTAAGCCGATTTTGATGAAACTTAGTTTCTGGTACTATTTTGACAAGAAAACAGCAACGCAATGTTAAAAGTATTAAAAAATCCAAGATGGCGGCCAACTTTTTTGTTCGTGAGCCGATTTTGTTGAAACTTGGTTTTAGTACAATTTTGACAAAAAAACAACAACACAATATCAAAAATAAAAAAAACCAAGATGGCGGCCAACTTTTTTTTTGTAAGCCGATTTTGATGAAACTTAGTTTCTGGTACTATTTTGACAAGAAAACAGCAACGCAATGTTAAAAGTATTAAAAAATCCAAGATGGCGGCCAACTTTTTTGTTTGTGAGCCGATTTTGTTGAAACTTGGTTTTAGTACAATTTTGACAAAAAAACAACAACACAATATCAAAAATAAAAAAAACCAAGATGGCGGCCAACTTTTTTTTTGTAAGCCGATTTTGATGAAACTTAGTTTCTGGTACTATTTATACAAGAAAACAGCAACGCAATGTTAAAAATATTAAAAATCCAAGATGGCGGCCAACTTTTTTGTTTGTGAGCCGATTTTGTTGAAACTTGGTTTTAGTACAATTTTGATAAAAAAACAACAACACAATATCAAAAATAAAAAAAAACCAAGATGGCGGCCAACTTTTTTTTTGTAAGCCGATTTTGATGAAACTTAGTTTCTGGTACTATTTTGACAAGAAAACAGCAACGCAATGTTAAAAATATAAAAATTCAAGATGACGGCCAAATTTTTTGTTTGCTGGCCGATTTCGATGAAATGCAGTTTCTGGTACTATTTTGACAAGAAAACAGCAACGCAATGTTAAAAGTATTAAAAAATCCAATATGGCGGCCAACTTTTTTGTTTGCAGGCCGATTTCGATGAAACTTAGTTTCTAGTACTATTTTGACAAGAAAACAGCAACGCAATGTTAAAAATATTAAAAATCCAAGATGGCGGCCAACATTTTTGTTTGTGAGCCGATATTGATGAAACTTGGTTTTTAGTACAATTTTGACAAAAAAACAACAACACAATATCAAAAATAAAAAAAACAAGATGGCGGCCAACTATTCTATTTGCAGGCCGATTTCAATGAAACTCAGTTTCTGGTACTATTTTGACAAGAAAACAGCAACGCAATGTTAAAAGTATTAAAAATCCAAGATGCCGGCCAACTTTTTTGTTTGTGAGTCGATTTTGATAAAACTTGGTTTTTAGTACAATTTTGACAAGAAAACAACAACGCAATGTCAAAAATAAAAAAAAACTAAGATAGCAGCTAACTTTTTTTTTGTAAGCCGATTTTAATGAAACTTAGTTTCTGTTACTATTTTGACAAAAAAACAGCAACGCAATGTTAAAAGTATTAAAAAATCTAAGATGGCGGCCAACTTTTTTGTTTGCAGGCCGATTTCAATGAAACTTAGTTTCTGGTTCTATTTTGACAAGAAAACAGCAACGCATTGTTAAAGATATAAAAATTCAAGATGGCGGCCAAATTTTTCGTTTGCTGGCCGATTTCGATGAAATTCAGTTTCTGGTACTATTTTGACAAGAAAACAGCAACGAAATGTTAAACATATTAAAAATCCAAGATGGCGGCCGACTTTTTTGTTTGTGGGCCGATTTTGATAAAACTCGGTTTTTTGTACTATTTTGACAAGAAAACCGCTCTTAACACAATGTAAAAAAACAAATGGTCAAGATGGTGGTTTTTGTTTCTCTCTTTTCGCTTATTAAAATGTAACAGGTTTTTATTTGAAAGCTTGAGACAGAGTCAAGTATCATCATCATCATGTCAAGTAAAAGATTTAATTAATTATTAATTTGCTTTAACACAAGCACAGTAAATTACGACGTAACATCCTTCGTAATTTACTGTGTTTTTGACAGCTGTAAACCCTATTAAAGAAATAAAAAATAAGTAAATAAAATAATAATTGATATTAAGTTACAGAGTTTGAAAATAATGATTGTGACATGGGATGATTTTGATATATAGACGAAGGCGCTTTAAAGGTTAAGAAATATGAATCGGCTTATTTCCAATCTGAATATTTTTCTTTAACAAAACTTCAACCCATTCAAACGTCAGGAGTAGGTCAAATTTACCTTGCAAAATTTCATGGCAGACAGACAGACAGATACAATTATTGGTGAAACTGAATAAAACATGTAATATATTTTATTTTGATACTTCTAAAATGCTAACCATAATTATTTATTTTATTTTATTTCGCAATATATCAAAATGTACCTGCCACATTTTAATTTAGTTACAACCCTTCCGTAGTTACGGAAATACCTATACAGACGTCGGTATCGCCTAACTTCAAGGGCGTTGGCCTACTATATAAAAAATTGGTTATACTGTGGTAATTGGAACATTTATGTATATTTAATTTAGCGTTGCTGTTGCCTTGTCAAAATAGTACCAAAAATCGAGTATTATCCAAATCGGCTCACAAATAAAAAAGTTGGCTGCCACCTTGAATTTTTTTTATTTTTTTGACATTGCGTTGCTGTTTTCTTTTCAAAATAGAACCAGAAACTAAGTTTGATCAAAATCGGCTTACAAACAAAAAAGTTGGCCGCCATCTTGGATTTTTTTATACTTTTAACATTGCGTTGTTGTTTTCTTGTCAAAATAGTACCAGAAACTGAATTTTATCGAAATCGGCCAGCAAACCAAAAATTTGGCCGCCATCTTGAATTTTTATATTTTTAACATTGCGTTGCTGTTTTCTTGTTAAAATAGTACCAGAAACTGAATTTTATCGAAATCGGCCAGCAAACAAAAAAATTGTCCGCCATCTTGGATTTTAATATTTTTAACATTGCGTTGCTGTTTTCTGGTCAAAATAGAACCACAAACTGAGTTTCATTGAAATCGGCCTGCAAACAAAAAAGTCGGCCGCCATCTTGGATTTTTAATATATTTAACATTTGGTTGCTGTTTTCTTGTTAAAATAGTACCAGAAACTGAATTTCATCGAAATCGGCCTTCAAACCAAAAATTTGGCGGCCATCTTGAATTTTTATATTTTTAACATTGCGTTGCTGTTTTCTTGTTAAAATAGTACCAGAAACTGAATTTCATCGAAATCTGCCAGCAAACAAAAAAGTTGGCCGCCATCTTGGATTTTAATATTTTTAACATTGCGTTGCTGTTTTCTGGTCAAAATAGAACCACAAACTGAGTTTCATTGAAATCGGCCTGCAAACAAAAAAGTCGGCCGCCATCTTGGATTTTTAATATATTTAACATTTCGTTGCTGTTTTCTTGTTAAAATAGTACCAGAAACTGAATTTCATCGAAATCGGCCAGCAAACAAAAAAGTTGGCCGCCATCGTGGATTTTTTATATTTTTAACATTGCGTTGTTGTTTTCTTGTCAAAATAGTATCAGAAACTAAGTTTCATCAAAATCGGCTTACAAAAAAAAGTTGGCCGCCATCTTGGTTTATTTTTATTTTTGACATTGCGTTGTTGTTTTCTTGTCAAAATTGTACTAAAAACCAAGTTTCATCAAAATCGGCTTACAAACAAAAAAGTTGGCCGCCATCTTGGATTTTTAATATTTTTAACATTGCGTTGCTGTTTTCTTGTCAAAATAGTACCAGAAACTGAGTTTCATCGAAATCGACCTGCCAACAAAAAAGGTTGGCCGCCATCTTGGATTTTTTTATACTTTTAACATTGTGTTGTTTTTTTCGTGTCAAAATAGTACCAGAAACTAAATTTCATCAAAATCGGCTTACAAAAAAAATTGTGTTGTTGTTTTCTTCTCAAAATTGTACCAAAAACCAAGTTTCATCAAAGTCGGCTCGCAAACAAAAAAGTTGGCCGCCATCTTGGATTTTGGAAATTGCCTTTTTTTTAATAAGCGAGATGAAGATTTGCACGCACTCACACTACATGTCGTATGCACCATAATATTAATTTAAAAAATAAATTATAACGATAAAGACGTGATAGCCCTGGAAGACTTGTCCCGAGTTACTATGAACGGCGTTGTATGTAACTCGGGACAACCACTCCCCCGTCTTACCCCGCAAGCCCCGCACGATTGACCTGTCTAGACGTCTCCGTCGGCCTACTGTATGAAAAGTTGCTTATTCTGTAGTAAAACTGTCTGTGCCCACCACACGCACGCTCCGCGCCGCTGCGCTGCCTCCCTCTAATAATTTTGTATTTGTATTTGTAAATAATTCGTGCGTGTACCTACGATGGCTAAAAATTCGAGTAGAAGTAAAAAATATTGTAGTGTAAAGTCCATTCGCTTAGATAGTGTCGCCCTTTTATTTGTAAATCACTTACTTAAATTCCTTTTTTATGAAAATATCCAAATTTTCATAATTAATTGACTTTGGTACCCAACTTGTGTGTATTAGCGTATTAATTATATCTGCATTAGTAAGGATTTTATAGCAAGAGCCACAATGCCATGCGGGTACCGACACTATCTAACCGAACGGACTTTATACGGATGTCTCAGTAGCGGGTTGTCTAATCCAGAACTATCTTTCTTCGCATTACCTAGCGAACAAGAACGGTGAGTACAATCTACCTACTATAATTATCATACGTAGATACGTACATAATATTTTGTATAGCTGCTTACCTACCTAAATAGTTCTGCTTCCGATTTCGTTGACCAGATACCAATTTGTAGTTTAATTTTCAAAAAGAAAGAAAGAAGAAAGAAAAACATTTATAATAACAAATTATTGTAACTTGTAATCCTATGTGTAGGTAGGTATGTGATTAGATTAATAAACTGGGAGCATAATATAAATTTTTAACCGCCTCTGCGGTCTAGTGGTTCACACCACCGATTTCAGACCCAGAGGCCCCGGGTTCGATTCGCAGTGGGCGTAGGTACATACGTATTCGGTTTTTGACAACCGATTTGGCGCAGGGGTAGGCTACCCATCTTCTGCGCCAGTGGTCTCGGGTTCGATTCCCGAACAAGACAAATATTTGTGTGCATGAACATGTCTATTTGTCTTGGTCTTGGTGTTGTTGTAAAGCCACGTTTTAATTTATCCTATTTCGACAGTAATTTTTCAAACCACTAAACAGATAACATGACGTAGGTAATGAAAAATTTTAGTCAGCCCCTGGTCTATGTACAAAAATAATTAAAAAACTTTGTATTATAGATTCCTGACGCATACAGGGGAAAACTGTTTTGTATAGATATTGACTATGCATTTTTGACGATTGAATAAACTCTAAGCGACAGCCCTACGTGTTTAGCCTATTATCGCTCGCTCAGGGCTCCAGTCCGCTTACTTATATTTTTTTACTATGATTACGACTTCTTTTTGATAGCATTTTGTTGAATTTACTTGAAGCTTTGTTTGAATATATGTTTTTATATCAATACTAGCTGTTGCCCGCGACTTCGTACGCACAGTAAAGTGACTTTTGTATTTGTTTATAAATAAGTACTTATATTTACCTGACGATACCTGACGACCGATTTGGCGCAGGAGCAAACTACCTGCCTTCCGCGCCAGAGGTCTCGGGTTCGATTTCCGAACAAGACAAATATTTGTGTGCATGAATGAACATGTCTATTTGTCTTGGTCTGGGTGTTTTCTATGTATAATAAGTATGTATTTAGAAACAAAAAATATTTAAGTACTTATATATTTATCTGTCATCAAGTTCACATAGACACAGTTTCTAGAAATTGCCCCTGCCGTGTTTGTATATTTACGAAGTTTGCAAATTTGTACGCAACGCAAACATAGCGAATTTTACACAAAACGACAAGATATTCCATCGAAATATCCATCACGATACAAAAATAAGTTAATGTTGCCAAGTTGCAGATTAAAACTAACATCTAATAGTACATAACATTCATCTATTAAAATATATAATAAATTACCTCCTTCAATTAATGAAAATAAAAATTCTTTGTTTACTAACCAATTAAAAAAATCTAATAACTACAATTCAAATGAATACTTCAATGTCATCATTAATACTTAAAACAAAAAATAATTTATTAATAGGCTACTTGACTCATACTTAATTTGATACATCGAATGAAAATTTCCATCACATCACCGAAAAAAAAAAAATTGGCTTAGGAAAACGTAATATAGCGATATAATGAAATAAAAGTACAAGATTGATATATAAAAATAATTTTTAAAATATATTTTTTTATTTTTTATTTGAACTGATGAAAACACATCATCCATGCTAGTGTAGTCAATGAAGCTAGTTGACCCCCACAGTAATTCCTCAGTCAGAAAAAACTTAACATCATGATAAAGTATTAATAAATTAAAATTATGGTATAAATTTCCAAAAAATAATAATAATAAAAGATTAGGTATTTTTAATGAAAGTCTTATTTCATTGATATCTTTTTTAGGAAAAATGCTCCGTCAAAATTTTCTTAACCGGACATATTCATGTAACGTATAAAAACAATAATATGAAATACCCAAAAAAATATCCCAGCAGAAACACCAAATTTTAATAAAACAAAATGACTTGGACTGAAAAATGTCACTGTCGAACTTTTTAACGGAATGAGTCACACCAACACATCAAAATATGACTATAAAAATTACTGCATTTAATGCGCGTACTCGTGCAAGTACTAATAGTTTTTGTTTCATCGAAATCTGGCCAGGATTTCCAAAGATACAGCGTTGTAAAGTTTCACCATCTTTTGAAAATTTGCTTTCCTTGCGCGCTATTGCGATGACGTCATGTCGCACTGACATCTCCGTTTGCGGCTGTTGCGGGTGATTTCCGTCTAACTGTACCTACATAGAGTTCGTCTGTGCGCAATCTTCGCGCAACTCGTGCGTTTTTGACCCTAGTTACAGTACATTTTCTTCGTTCTAAGGTTATGGTAAATTATTAGTATTGTCGATACCGAAAGACATTTATCCCACAAACTTATCTGACCCAGTGGTGGAGGCGCCACTAGCAGTATAAAATTATCGAAATGGCTGTCAGTTTTTAGGGTGCATATTTAACTACCAAGTCAGTTAAGGTTGTAAGTACATTTTGTTTTGACGGTTGCTATATGTATTGACAGAATCCCGCCCGCTATTACGAAAGTTGATTTAATTTATTTTTCACGAAAATAAATCATTATTTGAAGGTGTTTTTTCACATAGCTCAATACAAAATTCTTAAACATTTCATTGATCGACTATAAGAAAAATAAACCGTGAGAGCGCAACTATATAGCCAAAGGATTCTATGTAGGTATACGGAAGTGCGACGTGACGTCACACGTTAATGCCATTGGTTCACCCAAATTTACCTCGGAGGCCGTACTTTAACGTTTAATATCTCAGTAAATTTTCTCGAGTTACATATTTTTTAGATATGCTGATAACAAAAATCATTGGTGTGACTCATTATACCATTTTGCCAACCATACTCATGTTTGAAAAAAGTTTTGGATTTTCATCAAGTATCACATACTAGTATAAATAACTCATTTGGTAAAATAAATTTGGACTGAGAAATTACTCGGTTCAATATATAAACAGATTTGTATATTTATGTATAAATACCTAACTTCCGTGTGAGTTTTTTTTGGATAATCATTTAAAAGTTTATGGCTCATGCTCATGCTATTTTATAACTCAGCAAAGTTTCATCGACTGAGGAATTAGTGTATGGGTCTCCATACAAAGAATCTGTTCATTGCCTACACTATGTTGAGACGTATTGGGTTTCTAAATTTGCAAACAAATAAACGTCACTTTCACTTTTTCTACATATAAGTAAGGGTGTATTCCACTTATCAAAGATGGATATTGAATGTATAAAATTGAACGTCAAAGTCTTCAAATTTCTTTAATCAAATGCATATTGGAGAAACATCTTTGTTAAGTGGAACTACCCTAAGGTAAGTAAACAACCACTTGATACTGTCAACACTGTCAAGTGGTTGGTTACAAATTTTATGACGTCAGAACATGGCGAAGAGCGTTTTTACCGGTTAATAAAAAGCGAAATTTTAAAATAAAGTTTTGTAGGTTCCTATGTTTTAAAATTTTAATTTAAATACTTACATTTTTTGGTGTAATAGGACAATTATTTATCGTTTAGGACACGATGTTTAAATGAATACTTCCGAGACATTATTAATTAAAAAAATATGTAACTATAAAAACACACTTTTATAGGAACAGGCTAAAATACAAAATAACCGTCTATTCAGTAACTGAAATTAAAAAGCGTGGTGCGCGTTGTCAATATTAAGTAAGTACTTGAATGCATGCTTTGCAAAGGGCGCACCACGCTTTTTAATTTCAGTTACTGAATAGACGGTTATTTTGTACTTTTTAGTCTGTTCCTATAAAAGTGTGTTTTTATAGTTTTTTAAACTACATATTTATTTTTTACTTTTTAGTTTAACAAATGGCAAGCTATGGATGGGGATGGTAATCGATTTCACAGTCCACTCATGTGTCTGCCCACCTCATAAACATTTTAACTCAAAGGCGTGATTGTATGTATTTAGTTTTACAAATTCAAGTGGAGTCTATTAGTTACCAGATGCGCGAGCCGAACCCTTACTTCCTCCCTGCTCGATCATCAGACCCTCACCACCAAGTGTAGCGAATAGGTCTCATCAGAACGAAACAAATGAGCCCAAACTCGAGGGGTTTCCTAGTGGTGATTAAGGAGTGCCATTGACTTCCTCCCTGCTCCATCATCAGACCCTCACCACCAAGTGTAGCGAAGAGGTCTCATCAGAACCAAACAAATGAGCCCAAACTCGAGGGGTTTCCTAGTGGTCTGAAGGAGTGCCACTGACTTCCGCCCTGCTCCATCATCAGACTCTCACCACCAAGTGTAGCGAATAGGTCTCATCAGAACGAAGCAAATGGGCCCATCTCGAGGGGTTTCCTATTGGTCATTAAGGAGTGCCACTGGCTTCCTCCCTGCTCCATCATCAGACCCTCACCACCAAGTGTAGCGAATAGGCCTCATCAGAACCAAACAAATGAGCCCGAACTCGAGGGGTTTCCTAGTGGTCTTAAGGAGTGCCACTGACTTCCTCCCTGCTCCATCATCAGACTCTCACCACCAAGCGTAGCGAATAGGTCTCATCAGAACGAAACAAATGAGCCAGAACTCGAAGGGTTTCCTACTGGCCATTAAGTAGTGCCACTGGATTCCTCCCAGCTTCATCATCAGACCCTCGCCACCAAGTGTAGCGAATAGGTTTCGTCAGAACGAAACAACGGAGCCCAAACTCGAAGGGTTTCCTAGTGGTCATTAAGAACTGCCACTGGCTTCCTCCCTGCTCCATCATCAGACCCTCACCATTAAGTGTAGCGAATTTCAAATCAATACAACAATTAGAAGTAGGTTAAAATTAAATTCCAAGATTTTCTTACATTGTGACTTAGTTACAAGTGAAGCTAATAAAAGTGTGGTAATAAAACATATTTTAATTTTAATCTCCCAACCAAAGAATGTTGGGTTCCAGATTCATACGTTCTAAGGATGATTGGATGGAATATGGTGGATATCATCAATAAAAATCTACCACCAAAGAATCTGGCACGTCATAATATATGGTCATCTTCAATATCTGATGCGCCGCCAAAAGTAGCACTAAGTTAAATAAAAAAACGACATCAAAAAATTCAAAAAAATGGTTGACTATCCGGTAATTTTTTTATTCAGTTATAAGGATTCATTTTCTAACGCATGTCAATCACTTATTATAAAACAATACTAACATAATTATGAATCATAACGATAATGCGCTAAAAGAATATAAGTAAAAGATAAATAACAGCAACGGCGTTACGGCGCGCCCCATGTGTGTGGCGTGTGAGTGTGTGAGCCACACACACCACACCACACCAGACAATATTCAGACGGACGTAAAGTTGGCAACATGCATACATGGTATGACGCAGCAAGGCCTTATCGATTATTAATTATCGATATTTTTTTCGATATAATTATCGATAATAGAAATATCGATAAATTTTATCGATATTTTTTTATATCGATATATTTTTTTATCGATATTTTAGTCCCTGCCCGTATGTTGTATTTCCATCGCCTCCATCGCGTCGCGCCGTCAATCGGGCAATGTGCGATAAAATAACGCCGCGTAAAAAAATCGCTCGCGTGTGAACGGATTAGGGAAAGTCCATAAGGCCACGTTCGCACGGACGTAATATTATCGCGCGTTGAAGCGATTTTTTGACGCCTTGAAACAGAACTTATGGACTTTCCCTAATCCGTTCACACGCGAGCGATTTTTTTACGCGGCGTTATTTTATCGCACATTGCCCGATTGACGGCGCGACGCGATGGAGGCGATGGAAATACAACATACGGGCAGCCCTATTGGCGTTCATACAAGCGTTTTTTTAACGCTACCTACTGTCAGTGGGTAACTATTTTTACGTCATTAGGTTTATTTTCAGTTAGGTGATACCTACCTAAATAACCCAAGGACTCATTTGGGAATCTTGTCGCTGTATTTTATTAGGGCCAACAAATAAGCAGTAGGTAGTTCATCAAATGAGCTGATTGACATTCTCATATTAATCGAAGAATTTTTGAGGAAATCGTTGAAGCTTGCTGTACCGAGTGTAAAATTTACCAGTAAGATAACTCTCTCTGAATGAAGAGGATGAAACCAGTACTGCCTTCTATTTGCTTATCGTTTCTTAATATACCAAACGGCGATTAACAAGATGTCGTCCGAATTCATGATAGGTACGCCTGCAGTCCGCACCGTGTGAGCACAAAACGCCAAGCGATTTTTTTACGTCTATGCGAACACCTCTGGTTCCTAGGCGTTGACGTTGCGATATCGCCCCGCTAACGCAACGCCTTTCTGCACGCCCGTGCGAACGTGGCCTAAGTTCTGTTTCAAGGCGTCAAAAAATCGCTTCAACGCGCGATAATATTACGTCCGTGCGAACGTGGCCTAAGTCATGGTCAGTGTTGCCAATTTAGCTCTTTTAGAGCTAAATTTAGCTCTATTTTCAAATGTTTAGCTCCAAAAAAACAAGTTTAGCTCTTTAGTTCTTTTTTTCTACAATTTTAGCTTTTTTTCCATGTACACTATGAATAAACCCTTTTGTATTATTTTGAGCTCAAAATACTAGTTTCCAGAGCCAAAATGTACCTACATTGTCTATGGTCGGTCTATCCGGTCTATGGTTATTCTATAATGGTTTATGGTTGGGTATTATCCGATAATTTTCCTAATTTTCTAAATGTTATGTATCGGCACAGACTATAGGATGCTAGACGCATGTATCGGCCTCGGCTGCTGAGAAAGTAGTATTATTGTTAAACAACATAGTGAATTACTCATTCATTGTCAGTGGTAAGTTCGCAGCCGCACGCAGTGTTAAACGGTCGCTTCCAAACATTTGTTATTATTTTAGTCCCCTCGTGAATTGTTTAATAAATCATAGTAAGATGGCGCAAAGTAATAAGCAGTCCTATACACAGAAGTTCAGACAAGAATGGCTGTCTGTACCAGAATTTCAAGGTTGGCTTCAAGTAGTTAAAACAGACCCCACCAAAGCGTTTTGTAGGTACAGTTACGAGCAATAATATGTATTCAACATAGAACTTGGTCACATTGAAGTGTTCTAAAACAAAACTGTATGTGTTTTTCGGGATAAAAAGTAGCCTATTTTCCTCTCCAGGCTACAAAGTATCTGTGTCCCAAATTTCAGCCAAATCCGTTCAACCGTTTTGGCGTGATTGAGTAACAAACATCCAAACATCTAAACTTTCACATTTTTAATATTAGTAGGATAGTAGGATAGGATATAAAAAGAAAAAAACACCTGAAAGCGGCGGCAGTGCGTATTTTTTAATAAATAGCAGATTATATAATTTAGCTCTTTTTTCTGAAAAAATCTAGCTCTTTTTTAGCTCTTTTTCAGATATGATCTAGCTCTCTTTGAAAATCCGAGTTGGCAACACTGGTCAAGGTAAGTAACAGTGTTGCCACTTTAGCGATTTTTTAGCTAGATCTAGCCAAATTTACGAAATAGTTAGCTAAAAAAATAAAAATTTAGTTGCCAAATCTTTAAGCCACACTTTATAGCTACTTTCATAAGTAGTAACACTGTTACTACATAAGTAAGTTACCACTGTCTCAATCAATTTCAATTTTTATTGTTAAAGAAGCTTAGGCGCATTCTGAATGCAACGAACGTTCTGTCGGCCTAGCATAAGCGGCTTTTATCGCGCGATATGATATGGTACGGCAAGTTGTCTTGCTTACCCCACTAAGGTGTAAGCAAGGCGGCATGCCGTACCATATCATATCGCGTGATAAAAGCCGCTCACGCTAGGCCGGCTGGTAAGCTTTTGAGTGATGAGGTGGTAGCTCCAAATATGTCTACTATGGTCTAGGTAATCTTGTCGGATATTTTGATTTCATTTTCGCCTGGGAATCCCCTTTGAATTAATATGTTAGTAAGTAAGCCATTAGTAAGTATTCGGAGACGTATTGTTGTGAAATAAAATCAACGTTTGCGATTCATACAAATCTTTTATTACCATTTGACATTAAAAAGTAAAACAAAATGTATCAAAAATAGACAATTAAAAAACTTATATAAAGGAGGCTTATAAAGGAGGCCAGTGTCGACAACATCCTCCCCCCCGGTGCGGTGATGCACAACCGTAAAAGAAGAAGTTGATGTCGGTGTTCAGTCGACCACTAAGCTGGTGGCAACCTTCCCGGTGAAGAGGCCGAGGATGATAAATAAATTAACTTTTTGGTGGGTCGTCGGAGAACCCCATGTGTTGTACCCACATCGGCTACCCGAACGACCCCATCCGATCCGGGCAAAACGCGAATAATCCGGCAGCGCGGCCATACACCTCGCGGAAGGTTACCATCTGCGATGAGAACCAAGTCCCCAACGCATAAATTTGAAACCGGCGGCGTGGCAGCCCTCGGGATAAGTGAAGGCAAATATTCCCTTAACCAACGGGCCCAGAAGTGGTCAGCCAAACGCAGACCTCTACGCCAACCCATGCGACGAATTAAATCTGCATCATCTACCCTAGCGAGGGGCGAGTATGGTGACGAAGAGCCAATAAAAAAATGGAAAGGCGAAATAAAATGCCTGCTCTGCTTCTGGGTTAGTGTCCACGTGTGTCAACGGCCAAAAGTTTACAATTGCCTCGGCTTCCAGCAGAAAGGTACTCAGGGTTTCTTCCGTTGGGGATCTTTCCTTTAATGTCGCGGCTAAGGCGGTTTTCACACTCCGCACAAGGCGTTCCCAGCACCCGCCCATGAACGGTGCAGCAGGAGGGATGAAATTCCATCGAATTGAAGCATTGGCGGCGAACTCCTGTACTGGCTCCTCACTCAACCTCCGCAGCTCGCGGTTGGCACCCACGAAAGCGGTCCCGTTATCTGAGAATATGGTATTCGGACTCCCTCTCCTGGCAATGAATCGCCTCAATGCCATAATCGCCGAATCCGTGCTCAAGCTGTTCACCACTTCTAAATGCACCGCTCGCACCGATAAACAGGTGAACAAAGCTACGTAACGCTTTTCCGACCTCCTTCCTACAGATACTGTGACTGGACCAAAATAATCTATGCCGACGTTGGTAAACGGTCTCACATGGTGACTTAGGCGCTCTGCGGGGAGATCACCGGTTGGTGGGCTGGAAGGAGTTCTCTTTTTAAATGTGCATTGGCGGCAGGTTCGTAAAACAGACTTCACTGCGCAACGGATTCCCACAATATAAAAACGTTGACGAAGCTCATTTCTAACAATTTTGCTCCCACCATGAGCTAATCTATTGTGGTAGAACTGAATGAGCAACTTGACGGTATGATGTTTTCCAAAAAGCACAATTGGTTCCTTATCAATGTCAACGTCTTGGGCCGCAGATATTCTGCCCTTGAGCCGCATTAGTCCATTTTCGTCGATGAAGATGGTGAAACTATGGAGTTTACCCGCCTTAGGGAGTGGGCCGCCTTTCAACGTCGCGGTGTACTCTTCTTTGAAGTGTTGTAATTGGGAGTGCAACAAGAGATTCCGCTCAGCCTTCCCTAGCTCTTCTGCATCTAACAATGGAAATTTTGAAAGAGACGAAGACACAGACCCAGAGCTATTTGAAGTTTTGGAATTTTGATTTGAACGGCCTAAAATGGTGGCCCAGAAAACCATCTCGATGTGATATCGAACTTTTTGCTTGTGCGCGTTGCGTCGTCCGCCACATTCAAAGACGTTGGCACATAACGCCAGTTCGCTGCGGAGTTTAACTCTAAAATCTCACCTACACGGTGGGCTACAAAGGTTTTTAGCGAGCGGACGTTTGTGCGCAACCACTTTAGGACGGTGAGGCTGTCAGTCCAAAGAAAAATTTGGGACGGCTTGCGTTTATGGGCCTCTGAAATATAAGACGCAAAGCGAGCCGCTATAAGGGCGGCCTGTAATTCCAGGCGTGGAATTGACAATGGTTTAATAGGTGCCAGTCGAGCCTTGCCACCTATAAGACAAAGCACTACGTCACCACTAGAAAGCGTGAAGCGCCAATAAGCGACGCAAGCGTAAGCAGTCTCGCTCGCGTCACCAAATACATGAAGTTCCGCAGATGCTGCCTGACGCCCACACAAATAGTGGCGAGGAATGGTACTAGATTTAATTTGGCTCATAAGGTAAGCCCAAGCAGAACGCTTTGTCAATTTAGGTGGCAACGCTCCTAGAGACGAACGCGTAAAAGATAGAGTGTCGGCGCTAACATCCCAAGTAACCCCTAAAATACGGACGTTTACCGAGGTGACTTCGGACGCGCACAAGTCTGGAGGTATAGAAGATAGAGCTTCGGGTCGGTTTGATACCCATGACCTCATTAAAATACCTAAAAGAGGCTGCAGCAGGTCAGGACCAGGTAAAAGAAGTGAATTTAAGCTCACACCTGACGACGTTGCTGCAGCATCGTGTACTACACGAAGCTTTCGCTTCTGGGGGTGAAATACCCCAAAATGGGGAAGATACCAAGCTACGCTGGCGCTGTTTGGCGGTTCGGTACGGAGCTCTGCGTAACCCTTTTGGATTACGGAACGAATGTTCGCGCGGTAAGCATCAGCGTAAACTTTGTCCTTCCTCATTTTTCTCTCTAAACTAATAAAGCGAGATAAAGCGTGGTCGCGGCTGTTCGGTACATTGTCAACATCGGCTCGCCAAACAAGCCCTGTTTCAAATCTGCCACTCGGCAATCGACGGGTCGTTTGATTTAAAATGCTGATAGCTCTTTCGTCATCACTAGAACGGTACTCCTTCTTGGATATGCCTATAGAGTCGATGCGGAAATATTCATTCAACTGATGATCCATAGAAGCAGTATCGCTCGCGTGAAGGTGGTGTATAAACTCCACCGGTGATGATCTTGATTTGATACACCCGAAAAGGACCCATCCAAGTGACGTCAGCGCTGCTACTGGCTGGGACTGACCACCACGCCTGACCGTATGAGGCACAGTCAGGTGCCAGTTGTCAATGCCAATCAGCAGCATCGGCTTGGCTTCATCATACGTTAACTCCTCAGCTAAATCAGACAGATAGCTGTAAGAAAGCAAATCCCTAGACTTTACAGATTGAGTAGCTAAAGACAGATTTGGTATGGACCTCACAGATTCCAATTTAAACGGTTGTGAGCTATGACAGCCACGGAGTTCGAGAGACACGAACGTGACGTCGGTATCTTTCGACAATCCGCCTACTGTATTTACCCGAAGACGAGACCGTTTGCCTGTTGCACCCACTGCATCAGCGATTGATGAATCAACCAGAGTTGCAGTGGAGCCATCGTCGAGCAATGCAAACGTACTAACTGTACCTTTTGGGCCGGACACACTGACCGGCACCACTTTTAATAAAGGCCGTTGCGGCGACTGTGGAGTGCTGTTATGAGCAACTACGACACTGTCCGCGGTGGCAATGGTTGCCTCAGGGGCCGTACCATCCATCAAGCCGCTCTCTTGGGGCAATGTACTATCGATGTTGGTCACGATTGCTAAAGTGGCATCCCTATGAAGTAAGGTGTGGTGAGTGCCCTTACTGAGACAATCCGAATTTGCACACAAGAACTTTTTACATTTACGGTAAAAATGATTACCCTTAACAAAACATTTATAGCAAACTTTCTTTTCGGTTACCCATTTCCACCTTTCATCAATAGAAATTGCTTCAAAAGCTTTGCAGTGTAAAATGAGATGACCTACTTTTTTGCAATATAAACAAACCTTATTAGATACCTACTTTATTTGTCGATGAAGGCAAAGAAACATTAGTTATGGTATGACACCTGACAGGCTTGACATTTAAATCACGTATGTCACGTTTGGCAGAATCAAAAAAATCATACCTAGATTTTAAATTAGCCTCATGCATCAGAAACTCTGACAAGAGTTCAAGGCGAAACTTCTTTACAGGGTCCCCCTCTCTTCTATAGGCGAAATCCCCCCACCGAGATCGCAGCGAATTAGTTAGTTTCCCCACGATCTCGTTGGACAACTCGGGGGAAGCTAAATACTCCGGCACGTTGAGGAGCCGCACCACTTCGATGCAGTGACGAACCCTACATGCGAAAGCATTTATCTCCTTTGCAGTCTCGTTGTGAGAGATCCTGGGCAGCGCTCTGACGCTAGCTAGCTCAGCCAGGATGATGCGCTCGGGCCTCGCAAACTCGACCTCTAGGGCGCGCACAACTTCGCGCGGGTCCCACGCGGCCGCCAGCAGGATGGCAACAACGTCGCGGGCGGGCCCACGCAAGGCGGCACCAATCCTAGCCAAGTTCTCTGCAGACGAGTGCAAAGCGCTAGTGGAGTCATACACCCTTTTAAATATAAGCCAGTCTGTGGGCTTACCGTCGAAAATAGGAAGGTTTGTGACACTTACCCTTGCTGGGGCTCGGGAGGCTGCAGCAGCGGCGATGCTCGCTACAGCTTCTGTCAGTTGTAAAGTGTCGTTCTGACTATTAAAGTTTTTATTTTTGTTACTATAACAATAATTATGATTGGAATTTAAGTGTGTGCCTATCCCTACATATGAATGTGAGTGTGCGAGTGTCTCCGCTTCAGCTTGAACTGGACCCTTCCAGGAGCTGCCAGGCCGAGCCTCCGCACACGTGGCTCCAGGTCGTGGAGCGGACGTGGCGGTAAGAAAGGCTCCGCCTTGTGGCGCAAAGGTATATACAGGTGCATTGAAATAAGCAGAGGAGTTATAAGCACTCGTAGTTATGCAGGGTTGCACTACATTTCGACCATAGGACAAAGCGGTCGTTGGGGGCTGAGAAATGACAGCGGGTCGCAAATGGTTGGTCAGCGGATTGTGGATGCTGTAACTAACACCTTCCTGCCCTAAAGCAGACGAGACGACGTCTAAAGGCGGCTCTACCATCACGTCCTCAGGTGCCAGATAGGGCACGGACGCAGGGATGGGTGAGTGCGACGTTTCCGTCTGAGGCGGAAAAGAAGAAATAAAAGAGTTGTTACCATCTCCTTGGTCTAACCAGTCTTGAACCCGTGAGCTATGACTTGATCGCCGGCTGCCCCTGCTCGACGCTTCCAATGATGCGACATGAGCACGGTGCTCAGCCTCAGCCACAGCACGTTCTAGGTCCGTGATACGACGTAGGTGTTGGGCCTCCGCCGCGAGGACACGTGCTTGAACGGTGACTGACGATCTTGCGGAACTGCTTTTATCACCACTGCACTTCCCGGCACTTAAATTATGGCTCCTAGTGAGCATTTTTAAACTTCTGACACCAAAAAACGTTGTTGTGAAATAAAATCAACGTTTGCGATTCATACAAATCTTTTATTACCATTTGACATTAAAAAGTAAAACAAAATGTATCAAAAATAGACAATTAAAAAACTTATATAAAGGAGGCTTATAAAGGAGGCCAGTGTCGACAACACGTATGCTACCTAACGTGATTCCTGAGAAAATCCAAAGAAATAGAAAATACAAAAAAAAACAAAAAAACAAATGATGAAGCCGGACCTTCAACATCACAAGATTCACAAGATGACATCGATTTTGAAGACACTTTTCAGTAAATAATAATATTAAAAATAAAGACATATATCCCATGTTGCCTTTTTGTTTAGTTAGCCACTTTTAGCAACTTTTACCAGAGTATTTATTTTTGAAACTAGCCACTTTGTACCGAATGTTTAGCAACTTTTTCTTTGGGCAAGGTGGCAACACTGGTAAGTAAGTCAGTAATGTCATGTAAAATGTAACAAAAAATTCGGTCGATCCTTGTTGAAATTATTATAGAGTATTATTAAAATATACTTTGTTATTTGGTAACAAAGTTCAAAAACATGGCATTGTTACCTCTAACGAAAGTCCTCAATCCAAGTTTTTTGTTCTCAACAAACTTTAAACTTGGTTTACGAAATCTCATGTCCAAGCAACTAGTTTACAATGAATTTGGAGACCCTCTGCATGTAGTCAAGTTCAGAGAATCAGCAGTACCGCCGCTGGGAAACCAAGAAGTATTGGTGCGAATGCTGGCTGCACCAGTCAACCCGGCTGATATAAACACCATACAAGGTAACAATGAATTTAATCATGCTTGTCTTTACAGATGAAGCTTACAAGAATAATATTTTCAGTCAAAAAGGACAAGTTTAAAGGTATTTGTTAATTGCTTTTATTTATTTAATGAGTATAAGGCTCTAGCATAAATTCTTATTATCCTGCTTTTGATCTGTTTTAGGAAAGTATCCTGTCAAAGTAGATTTACCAAGTATTCCTGGTAATGAAGGTGTTGGGATAGTACAAGAGGTTGGTAAAGATGTTAAAGGTTTTTGCCCAGGGAATAAAGTGATTGTGATAAAACCAGTACAAGGCACTTGGAGAGATATTGCCACTTTCAAGAAAGATTTCTTAAGAGTTGTTCCTGATGAATTGGGTATCGTAGAAGCAGCAACATTAACAGTGAATCCATGTACAGCATACAGAATGCTCACAGATTTTGTGCCAGTAAATGGTTTAGTAGTTATTCAAAATGGTGCCAACGGAGCATGTGGACAAAATGTCATTCAAATTTGTAAAGCTTGGGGCATCAAAAATATTAACATTGTAAGAAATAGGCCAGATATAAATGAATTAAAAAAATATCTTGTGAACTTAGGTGCTACCTATGTTCTTACTGAAGAAGAACTTCGTGCTACAGTAATTTTTAAAGAGAAAAAAATTGACAAACCTTCCCTAGCTCTGAACTGTGTTGGTGGAAAGAATGCTTTGGAAATGCTAAGACATCTCCAAAATAATGGGAAAATGGTCACCTACGGCGGTATGTCAAGAGAACCGGTTAACATACCAACAGGAGCATTTATCTTTAAAAATCTCTCATTTCACGGTTTCTGGATGACTGCTTGGAATGAAAAAGCTTCACAAGCTGAAAGAGATGCAATGGCTACTGATCTAATTAATATGATGTGTGAAAAGAAATTGGAAGGACCAGTCCATAAAATGGTAAAGTTTGAAAATTATGGACATGCATTGGAGAATGCTTTGAGTTCCAAAGGGTTTACGGGCTGTAAATATATTTTAGATTTTAGTTCATAATTTTAATTCAAATCCTTTAACATTATGGTTTTGTTTGACAATAATTCTACTAGATATGTATTTGTTATTCAAATAAAATTGTTTATATTTTAAGTATGTTTATTTTATACCCTGCACAAATCTGTCTTAACATTTCTTTATTTCTCTTACCAGTTTTTTTTTCAGAGTTATGAACAGAATCCTTTTTATTAGGTATCAACAACTATCTTGAAAATAATCATCATCAACAACCATTTTCATGTCCCAGGGCATTGGTCTTCTCTCTTCCTTATATGTGTAGACAGACAGGGTTTGAAAGGTGACACATTCAAACAATTGAAACACACAGCTCTTTAATTGTCATATCTACCTAATTTCATTTGGCTTGAAATACATCATAATTCATAAGGCATAATATTGAAAAGCATTTTATTCTTTGGCATAAAGAGCATGGAAGATATTTGTATGGAGCTTGGTATACCTACCTTAGATTACCCAAGAGAGCCCCACTATGGAGAAGTCAAAATATGGTGGCCAGTGATGAAACTTATGGCAATAGTTAGACATAGTCCATACAAATCGTTATCTTGATTTTATCAAAATACATTTTTGTTTGTGTGGACTTTATCTATCGATTGCTATATGTTTCATCACTGTCCAATGTATTTTAATTTCTTCATAGTGGGGCCCTCTTGGGGAAACTTTAGGTAGGTATACCAACCAACCATATTCCATGCTCTTTCATATCATAACCCATAATAATAATGCTTGTTAGTTGAAAGGCATCATAATATTAACAATCGGCCAAGTGCGAGTTGGACTCGCCCTTGAAGGGTTCCATACCCACTTAACGTACCGATCGATGATTGCCTAGGTTAGGTATACATACTTAGCCAAAACACCACTATCATTTTTCGTCAGCAAAAAATAACTTTGTTTTCCATAGTGTTTGTATGAACGACAAACTTACATTTGCGGTTATTGAAAATGTGTTATATCTCAAAAACTGTTTTCTATATCTCGTTCAAACCAATTTTTGTTGAAAGTATTTATTAAGATCTACAGCATATATTTTTTCTAGATTTTTCACTTTCTTACTTTTAAAGTTAGAGGGCGGGGACATACATTTTACGACTTAGGAAGTGTATATCTTTCAAAATATTGACTTTGATAAAAAATGATAAAAGAAATCTAAATATCATTTTTAAATACCTATCTAAGGACATCCCACACGAATATGTTTGAAGGAAATATTTTTTTCAGTGTCAGTTTCATATAGGTAGGTAGTTACCTATCCCCTTATTTTTTTTTTATTTTTGTATAAAAATCCTAAAGCTGTTTACAGAATATATCTACCTACCAAGTTTCAAGTATGTAGGTAGTCTTAATAGTTTTGGAATAAAGTGGCTGTGACATACGGACGGACCGACGGACAGACAGACAGACAGACAGTCATGATGAATTTATAAGGGTTCCGTTTTTTGCAATTTGGCTACGGAACCCTAAAAAGCATAGGTAATCTTCGAAATTCATAGGTTCAAATCCGCGCCGGGGCCACAGAATAATATTTCCGGGGCGACCCGCCATCGCCACCCAGGAAATCCTAACCCCTCGTTTTCGCCAAGGTATAATACAAAATACCTACCTACTTTTTTGCTGACCAAAAATGATAGTGATATTTTGGCTAGGTATAGGCAATCGGTACGTAAGTGGGTACGGAACCCTTCATGGGCAAGTCCAACTCGCAATGGGTAAGGCCGACAAATTGGCCTGATATAACATAAAAGTAACTTAAAAATATAAGTTACCGGGTAACTTAAAAGTAACACAAAAGTTTCAAAGGGGATGTCTACAATAGGACATATTCATTTTTTTTTTCGAAAAATTAATAATTATGTTACTAACTTCAGTAAAACTCGTTTTATTTTTTTAACCTTTATTTTTTTTGTAAAAAACAAAATAATAACGCCCTAAAAATTATAATTCTTCTCTAATTAAATTAAAAATCAATAAAATATTTTTACTGTTATTGAGTTAAATCTCGCCATTTTTTTCAGGATTCCCTCTTTGTATTTCCTCCCTAACTTTTTTGTTTTTGAGCGGGAGTGAGATGCATCTGTCATATGATAAACTATAATATCACTATCAATAATTCTTAATAGGTACATAATTTTACAAAAAGTTACTTGTGCTATGGGGAATAAAAAATCAACTTTTAAAATCAGTAATCACTTTAATAAGATTTAATTTAAGAAACAATCAATATAAATCTGCGGTGCATTAATTCACTGCAATTTAATTAATGCTTTATTTTACAGTCCCAAATGTGCATTAGGCTTAACATCACTTTTATGTTACGTAACTTAAATATAAACAACAATAGTAACATAAAAGTAACTTAAAAGTAACATAAAACCTTTCTCTTTTCAAAAGACGCTCAATCTATGACACTATAATGAATAATTTATCAATTTTTATAACTTAAAACTCTAATTTATAGATTATATTTATCGAATAATCTGCCGATTAAAGCAAAACGATACAAATATTACCTTAAAATCACATACCACTTTTTTTGCGGCGAACGTAAGCACGATCTGGGGCAAACATACTCAAGTAGCACCCACAAATTATATAGACTAGTACAGATAGGAATCAAGCCTTATAGCGGCCGTTTGTTAGTGAATGACAGCTTGCCCCGTTGATTTTGACAACATAGTGCTGTCAATACTATCGACGCCCTTGATACGTTATCGATAAATGTGTAAATCATCGACATTTAGTTACAACCCTAGTGATATTAATTTTTAAATAAATCGTGCAAGTAAAAAAAACTCATTTGTTGATTAAAAAAGGCGTTTATTACTCTAAAATAGTTTATTTTATTAAATACAAAGTACATAAGTGTACATATTTACATAAGGCAAAGAATGAGAGTAATGAAATTATTACTCTTACTTACATTGAATTTATACATAAACTAAGAATTAAACACTCAGTTGCAGAAAGCTCTCATCAAATCTATTGCCGTCACTTATTTTCTTGACAACAAAAAAGTGACAGCAATAGATTTAGTGAAGCATTAACAGAACTTTAATGGAGCTTTCTGCAACTGGGTGCTAAACACTTTAATAGCCAATAAAAGAAAACATAAACTGCTTGCAAATATTTTTTACGCACAAACGCTATTGCTTTCAATGCAAATCACAATAACTTAAAATAGTTAAACATTATAATACAGTATGTAATAATATAGCGACTAACAGTAGTAATTTGCACCATAATTATTCTGTTTTGATAATTTATTAGCAGAAATAGGCAGACACGGGTATCTTCGCAGCACTCCATGAACCTCTTTGACACTCAAGTTATCTGAAAAGATTAGATTTTGTTACTAAGTATAGATTTTAGATATTGTTACTACTGCCATAACATTTCCTAAACAAATAAGTGAAAGCTGAATAGTTTGTAAATCAAGAAAGAGTAGTGTGGCTAAAGCACATTGTTTGTTGTGCCGGTATGCACATATTAAGTTATGGATAATCAACGTTTCTAGATAATAGTAAATAAGTAGGTAAGCTTTGTGCATAGACTTATAATATGTGTATAGTGTGTATAAGTAAAATCTAAGATAGTAGCAGTAACAGTTATAATAACACAGTCATAAGACAATCACAATAAACCGTCATTCGTACCGACACCACAACAATTTCTTATCCTGCCGGAACATTTGTTATAATTCTGTTCCGTTTGTCAAAAATATGAATTTGCTGATAAGTCAGTTTTAAATGCTTCGACAAATTTATTGAATTACATTGTTATTTTCTCTCAATTTAGTACTAACAACTTTACTAACTCCACACAATTGAAACTAGTTAAATGTGTCCCAAGGTACCTTATCTACTGTAAAGCAGATCCTAATAGTATATCACAATATGATATCACTGCTAAATGGATATTGAAATTATTATGAAGATTTTTCAACAAACTAATCCATAATTCATTTTAATATACAAAGGTTAGGTACATTCATATATAAAAATTAAACAAACATTACCTTTCATTCATAACTTTTTGAAAATCTTCTTTGCTCCGGATTGTGAACTGTATTTTGTATTTTTAAAATGCGCTTCCTCTCCTCTTCCACCAAGTTGCGACGACCGACAGGATCCATATTGATCTTTAGATTATAAGCTTTTACCACCTTATGTACACTATAGTTAGCAATAAATGATTGAGTAGGTATTGAGTATTTTCTTATCATTTGTTCTATGAAATACAAAGTTGCCTCTTGGAATTTGCCTGAAACAACAAACTCAAATATAGGTATACTTACAGAATTATTGATACATAAAACTACGTAAATAGTATTTACTCACGTACCGTAGGCACCTTCGAATACCGTAAGTATACATTATATCAAAAAACAATACAAAATGAAATGTTGAACGCAATAATATTTTGTAAAAAACTGAAAAAACATAAACTCAGTGTTGCCAGATGCCCGTGTTGCATTCTCCGAAATCCCGAAAATCCGAAATCCCCAAAACGCTGATTTTTAAGAAAAAGCCCCACAACAACCCGAAACACTTGAAAAGGCGTTCTTCTATCTCACTGATTACTCGATAAGCTTTTTTTAGAGTGTGGCAGAGTAGATCACTTGCATCAAGAACACTGATTGCTAAATATATAATCAGTTCCAAGCGCTAAAACACACTTAAAATAACATTTTTGCCATGAAAAAAACCCCACATCCCCCCAAAGTCAAAACTCTTCCTCCCGAAAATGTCCTCCACTGCCCAAAATAATCCCGAATTCGGAGGGTAATCACCCCAATCCGGCAACACTGCTTAAACTATACGTCAAAAGTGACCGTATTAATTTTAGCCAATGGGATTCACTTGCGGCACAGAAACAAAATGGCGGTCTTAATTATAGCCAATGAATGGACCGGGGAAATTGCAGTCACTAAGTTTTGACCCAATCTATGGGTGATTCCAACGCCTGGTAGCACCTCAATAATGGCCGACAGGTAATTGTCATACCATAAACAAGTAAGGTACTGGTGTTGCCAATTATTAAAAACGGATTCTACTGCTCAATTACTTCGTGTTATACAAGATAATGGTAACTTAAAATCGGTAACATAAAAGCATAAAATACAAGGACAATATTATTAATATAAAAATGATTATTATTTTAATTGCTAAACTGTAGTAAAGTAAATAAACAATGTCTAAAATAGGTGGTTCTTCAAAGAAAATATTTTAATTGCCAGTGGAATGAACAGAAATTTAATATTAATACCGATTGTGTATGGGGGATCATTTGGGACACTTTTATTTGTTCTAGCAATTGTGTATTCCCGTTTAAAAAATATTTTTATTAAATGGAAAGAAGTAGTTTTACAGTCGTCTGCGTATTTAGACACTTAAATAAATGATCCTTTTTTAAGAGGAAAGCTATAAAATTTGATAGTTTTAAATATTTTTACCAAAAAGTTGCTGGACGCCACGTCGTCTAGCAAATCAGCATTATTTGGCGGCCTTACCCACTTGGCCGATTTTTTTCATCGAACCTCACTGCGAGTAAACAATACGGCATACGGCCGTCATCTATCAAAAATTCAAAATACTTATGTTGAAAGTACGTCATAGGTGTTGCTATTTTGAAAAAGTGTTACCAGTGGCAACAAATATTGCTTATTTTTAACCGACTTCCAAAAAAGGAGGTTATCGATTCGACCTCTGAGTACACTCAGTTTTTTTATGTGTGTTAGTTACCCAAAGATATAATATAACAAGATTGCGCACTCATGAGTTACATTCATGAAGTTTGACTTAATACTCTGAGGTAACTGGAGCTCTCACCCTGAATAAAAAAGTGTCGCCAGCAAATTTGACATTTATGTATGTAGTGGCTGTCAGCTGTCTCATATGACCATACGTATTTTTTTAAAGTGTAGGTGAGACGGAAGACAGCCACTGTGTTATTTGTGGTATTCAAAAAATTGTTCGTACTGCACGCTCCAGTTACCTCAGTATAAAGTCGAGCTTCATGGTTACATTACAGCCGAGCCGAGCGAGATAGCGCTTTTATGGTGTGCGTCCCACTCTAATGGACGTTTTCACACTGGACGATAACGGTAACGACACGATATTACACCGATATCGTCCCGATATCGTCCGCCGATATCGGCACGATATCGTCACGATATCGGCACGATATCGTCACGATATCGGAACGATATCGGTGTGTGAAACGATAACCAGCAGCTTGCTATGCGGTTAGTCGCATTACGCCAGCTAAAGTAACCGCGCGGCTCCAAGTTTTATATTAGTTATTATACTAGTATATTCGAGGTAATAATGGCAGCAGTAAACAAATTACGTTTGCTTTATCTTTTATATTTACGGCGAAAAAAACGATATCGTCAAAGAACATTTTGGGTTGGTCCTATTCTTCAAGTGCGATATTTATTTTTACATGCACATATTACTTACCTATATAAAAAAGCGCCTTTAAAAAAATGCCACCAAAAAGTAAGAAATAAATAATACCTCTATACTGAATTAACATTATTAGTTATTAGTAAGTAAGTACTTTCAAGACGTCGGGCACTTCAAAGTACTTACCTACTTAAGTTATTTGTTGTGAATACAGTATTAGAGTTAGAGGCTTGTTAGAGGTATTATTTCTGACTTTTTGGCGGCATTTTTTTGAAGTCACTTTTATTTTTTATAAAAATATTTTTTATGTCATTCTTTTTAGTGCATCATGCAGGCAATTTTCGTGTACCTACCTATTATCTTGGTAAATAGTACCTATAGTATAAACACATCTTAGATTTCTGCGCGAACTGTCCATATAAATAAAACACTTTCACGGATTTTTTCACGCAATTTATTTAACAACTTGGTTGTTGTTAAATAAATTGCGTGAAAAAATCCGTGAAAGTGTTTTATTTATACCTATAGCACAGTTTAAGCAATCTTTCTATACATTTGGACGACGCCCTTGAAGTTGGGCGATGCCGACGCATGTATAGGTATTTACGTAAGTACGTAAGGGTTGTCACTTTAAAATGTGTCGGTGGACCTTTTACGACCCCGGGTGGGTACATTGGTATAGCGATATTAAATTAACAAAATATGTTAATAATGCAAATGCAATGTCAAAATTATTAAAAAATTCAAGATGGCGGCCGACTTTTTTGTTTGTAGGCTGATTTCGATGAAACACGGTTTTTGGTACTATTTTGACAAAAAAAACAACAACGCAATGTCAAAAATATTAAAATGCAAGATGGCGGCCAACTTTTTTGTTTGCAGGCCGATTTCGATGAAACTCAGTTTCTGGTTCTATTTTGACAAGAAAACAGGAACGCAATGTTAAAAATAAAAAGAAATCCAAGATGGTGGCCGACTTTTTTGTTTGTAAGCCGATTTTGATGAAACTTAGTTTCTGGTACCTATTTTGACTAGAAAACAGCAACACAATGTTAAAAATATAAAAATACAAGATGGCGGCCGAATTTTTTGTTTGCTGGCCGATTTCGATTAAATCCAGTTTCTGGTACTATTTTGACAAGAAAACAACAACGCAATGTTAAAAGTTTAAAAAAATCCAAGATGGCGGCCAACTTTTTTGTTTGTGAGCTGATTTTGATGAAACTTGGTTTTTAGTACAATTTTGACAAGAAAACAACTACACAATGTCAAAAATAAAATAAAACCAAGAAAGCGGCCAACTTTTTTGTTTGTAAGGCGAGTTTGATGAAACTTAGTTTCTGGTACTATTTTGACAAGAAAACAGCAACGCAATGTTAAAAGTATTAAAAAATCCAAGATGGCGGCCAACTTTTATGTTTGCAGGCCGATTTCAATGAAACTCAGTTTCTGGTTCTATTTTGACAAGAAAACAGCAACGCAATGGTAAAATTATAAAAATTCAAGATGGCGGCCAAATTTTTTGTTTGCTGGCTGATTTCGATGAAATTCAGTTTCTGGTACTATTTTGACAAGAAAACAGCAACGAAATGTTAAACATATTAAAAATCCGAGATGGTGGCCGACTTTTTTGTTTGTAGGCCGATTTTGACAAAACTCGGTTTTTTGTACTATTTTGACAAGAAAACCGTTCTTAACACAATGTAAAAAAATACAAATGGCCAAGATGGTGGCCGTTTTTTGTTGTTGTTTCTTTCTTCTCGCTTATTAAAATGTACAAGCTTGAGACAGAGTCAATAAGTATCATCATCATCATCATCATGTCAAGTAAAAGATTTAATTAATTATTAATTTGCTTTAACACAAGCACAGTAAATTACGACGTAACATCCTTCGTAATTTACTGTGTTTTTGACAGCTATAAACCGTATTTAAAAAAATAAAAAATAAGTAAATAAAATAATAATTGATATTAAGTTACAGAATTTGAAAATAATGATTGTGACATGGTGTCGCACTTAGGGTTTAGGTCCAGTAAGGGCCGGGTGTCCAAGAGACACCGGTGTTAAATAAAAGAATACCCTATGTACGTACACAAAAATTTATTTGGGCGTGGTCCGAAATGCCCGGTAAAATTATTTAACGTTGCCTTTCCATGCCCAGAGTGGTACTCTCCTGGCAGCTCCGAAGATGGGGGTTTCCAGCTGGGACGGGAAGAACGTTCCCGAAGGTCCCGGGTAAAACGGCGAAGATGCTCGGCGGGAAACGTAAAATTTAGGGTCACGCACGCACCGGCGAAGCTGCAACTGGGTTCACCAGGAACCTCGGACCCTGGAATTGACCGTAATCACGGGTCAAAAAAGAGTCAAGAAATCCTCCTCTGATTGTGACCGCGGCAGAAGACTGGTAGGAAAGTACCGAAGCAGTATGCGGTGATGAGTGTTGGTCACAATCAGATCGGAGTTACACAAATAATTTAAAGCACTATCATTGGCAAATAAATAATAATCAGATGCTAGAAAACAATCTACTTAAGCAAATTAGCAACAATAGTACAGTGAAATAGGTATCATTAGAATAAGTTAAAATATTATTAAAATATAAATATGCAAAATATGAAGGTGGCTAAAAATATATTTAAAATATAACTGTACTACTAAGCTAGTTTTAGAAACACTTGTTCAAAACTTACCAATACGTGGGTTTCACAAAAATATTTAAAACTTGGCACTAACTAATGCATGATTTTAAAATAAAAATATCGTATCATCCGCGTTGTGAACGTCGCGAGAAAATGGCGAGCGCAGTACAGACACGATTTGTCTGCCGAGCGACCGGCGCGCGGCCGGTCGCCTCGGTCGGAGTGTTGTCGGGCCGTACCAGCTTACAGCTTTATTAAAGTGGCGAGGGGTGAAGGGCTACCTGCGCGTGCGTCGCTGTCAGCTCAGCTGTTTGAATTTTTTGCGTTCAGAAACATATTATAATAAATGTAAATATTGCGTACTTAGTTAAATTTGTTATTTTATTTTTATTATGTAATTATATATTTTCTTTAATATTGATTTTGATATTAGATTCAAGTAGACTTAGGTTATTTAATTTATGTATTTAAATGTGTGACGTTTTACAACGTTACAATGGGATGATTTTGATATATAGACGAAGGCGCTTTAAAGGTTAAGAAATATGAATCGGCTTATTTCCAATCTGAATATTTTTCTTTAACAAAACTTCAACCCATTCAAACGTCAGGGGTAGGTCAAATTTACCTTGCAAAATTTCATGGCAGACAGACAGACAGATACAATTATAGGTGAAACTATATAAAACTTGTACTATATTTTATTTTGATACTTCTAAAATGCCAACCATAATTATTAATTTTATTTTATTTCGCAATACACCAAAATGTACCTGCCACATTTTAATTTTGTTACAACCCTTCCGTAGTAACGAAATACCTATACAGACGTCGGTATCGCCTAACTTCAAGGGCGTTGGCCTACCAAAGAAAGAAACAAAAACAAAAAACGGCCACCATCTTGACCATTTGTGTTTTTTTACATTGTGCTAAGAACGGTTTTCTTGTCAAAATAGTACCAGAAACTGAGTTTCATCGAAATCGGCCTGTAAACAAAAAAATTGGCAGCCATCTTGGATTTTTTAATACTTTTAACATTACGTTGCTGTTTTTGTGTAAAATAGTACCAAAAACTAAGTTTCATCAAATCGGCTTTCAAAAAAAAAGTTAGGCGCCGCCTTGTTTTATTTTATTTTTGACATTGCGTTGTTGTTTTCTGGTCAAAATAGAACCACAAACTGAGTTTCATTGAAATCGGCCTGCAAACAAATAAGTTGGCTGCCATCTTGGATTTTAAAATTTTTAACATTGCGTTGCTGTTTTCTTGTCAAAATAGAACCAGAAACTGAGTTTCATTGAAATCGGCCTGCAAACAAAAAAGTTGCCCGCCATCTTGGATTTTTTAATACTTTTAACATTGTGTTGTTGTTTTCTTGTCAAAGTTGAACTAAAAACCAAGTTTCATCAAAATCGGCTCACAAACAAAAAAGTTGGCAGCCATCTTAGATTTTTAATATTTTTAACATTACGTTGTTGTTTTCTTGTCAAAATAGTACCAGAAACTAAGTTTCATCAAAATCGGATAACAAAAAAAAAGTTGGTCGCCATCTTGTTTTTTATTTTATTTTTGACATTGTGTTGTTGTTTTCTTGTCAAAATAGTACCAAAAACTAAGTTTCATCAAAATCGGCTTACAAAAAAAAAGTTGGCCGCCATCTTGGTTTTTTTTTTATTTTGACATTGCGTTGTTCTTTCTTGTCAAAATTGTACTAAAAACCAAGTTTCATCAAAATCGGCTCACAAACAAAAATGTTGGCCGCCATCATGGTTTTTTAATATTTTTAACATTGCCTTGCTGTTTTCTTTTCAAAATAGTACCAGAAACTGAGTTTCGGCCTGCAAACAAAAAAGTTGGCCGCCATCTGGGATTTTTTAATACTTTTAACATTGTGTTGTTGTTTTCTTGTCAAAATAGTACCAGAAACTATGTTTCATCAAAATCGGCTTACAAAAAATAAGTTGGCCGCCATCTTGGATTTTTTTATACTTTTAACATTGTGTTGTTGTTTTCTTGTCAAAATTGTACCAAAAACCAAGTTTCATCAAAGTCGGCCCGCAAACAAAAAAGTTGGCCGCCATCTTGGATTTTGGAAATTGCCTTTTTTTTATAATCGAGATGAAGATTTGCACGCACTCACACTACATGTCGTATGCACCATAATATTAATTTAAAAATGAATTATAACGATAAAGACGTGATAGCCCTGGAAGACTTGTCCCGAGTTACTATGAACGGCGTTGTATGTAACTCGGGACAACCACTCTCCCGTCTCACCCCGCAAGCCCCGCACGTTTGACCTGTCTAGACGTCTCCGTCGGCCTACTGTATGAAAAGTTGCTTATTCTGTGCCTATAGTATGTTAGGATGTACTCATAAACCGCATCAATCACAAACACTCATCTGATGTAAAACGTATCAAAATCGATTCAGCCAAACGTGAGATATTCACGGACAAACATACATAATGTACATAAAGGGTCAAACTGAGAACCTCCTTTTTCAAAGTCGGTTGTAATACCAAAACCTTCTCCTAAATGTAACGAATACTTTTCTGAAAACCGCATCTCGCGGACAAACCTTCATACATACATTCGGGTCAAACTGAGAACCTCCTTTTTTGAAGTCGGTTAAAATACTAAAACCTTATCCTAAATGTAACAAATACTTTCCTGAAAACCGCATTAAAATCAGTTCAGCCAAAAGCGAGACAACAATACAACACGGACAAACATACATAGGTACAAAAAAATACAGGTCAAACTGAGAAGCTTCTTTTTTTTGAAGTCACTTAAAAATTATTACTATCGTTCGGTCATTGTCGATATTACATACTCGAAATAGAAGGGAGAGGTGCGGCAGGAGGAGATCCACCTCCTCTCTCCTCTCCACCAATCAACAAGCAGGCATAATCGTCGCGGAACTCACACCTAGCAAATCAAGAAACAAGCGCTACCTAGCGGTGGCTTTTAGCGTAAAAACCCAAAAATGCAGTAAATAACAGATAAACTGTTAATTACCCTTGGTTACTTTCGTTAATAACCGGCTTCGCATCTTCCGCACTTGTGTCGTCACCGATATCGGCACGACAGACGATATCGTTGACGGTAACGACACAGTGTGAAAGCATTTAGTAGTGATTGTATGAAACTGCCAGTCCGACGATATCGTGCCGATATCGTGTCGTTACCGTTATCGTCCAATGTGAAAACGCCCAATGAGTGAGACGTGAGTGACTACACGATTTGGCTTTTTCGAGGACAATTTATAGTTAACCAGACTTGGCCCACGTGGGATTCGAACATCGCGCTCTCTAGGGAGCTCTTGTAGCGAAAACAAACATACATTTAAACATCCTAATTTCACTTTCTATTTATAATGTTAGAAAAGATGAGGACTCCGCGAGGCAAAGCTTAAAGGGTACTTTGCATCACTTATGAGGTATAATGTGACAATCGACACATACCTACACATATGCTTTATAAGCATACTTTACTTTTGAACCGACTTCAAAAAAGGAGGTTGTCCGTTTGACCTGTATGGAGTTATATGAAATGTATGTCTGTATTTCTGGTAGGCGTATTTTGCTAAAATGGATAGAAATAAAAAGTCCACGTACAGTAATAAAAATCTGTTTATTAAGCTATACATTGCTAAATAAAATTGTCTTGCGGAACTTTTGACGCATGGAGGCTTTGTGTCCAATTAATTTTAGAGATTCGTTTTTTGCGTACCTACTTTTTAACCTTAAATTAAAATGCAGATGCTATAATACATTAAATATAGTCAAGTATTTGCATCTGGTAGTCATCATCTCATAGGGATGAACTGGTGATAAAAGCTACAACTCCTTAACGGTTAGGAGCTGGAGAATAATTCTTTAAGTATTAATCGTACGTATGGACCGACAATTATATTCTTTCAGGTTATTAGGGTTAGCTGATGATGAGAGGTGAAACTCCTCAACAGTAAGTTATTTGATGTTTTATAAATACCATATGCATGAATGGACCTTCAGTTGTATTGTATTCCTTCAAGTTATTTAGGTAGCTAAAGATGGAAAGCTGAACTCCGTAACGGTTAGGATATTTACAAGAATTTATCATAATCACCATGTAGTTTCTTATGCTACGATTATTTACACTAAAAATCGAAAAATAAAACCTTTTTAAAAAAAAATTTACCGCCTTCAAAAATAATCTTCAAACACTAAAAAAACGAAAAAATAATTAGAATTTTTAATTCAAAGGACGAAAATGCGTGACTTTTTCTAACTTATCGTGGTACTTACTGAACTGTTTGAAGTCGGTACCAAGCCAAAAAGAATAAGAACGAATTATACTAAGGCCCAAAGATTATTGCTAAGGCCGCATTCGACCAAACTTTTATTCCGAGAATATCGCTTACTGTCGAAAACTAATGTCATACTAGTATCAGGGTTTTGGTCGAACTTTGGTCGAATGCACCTCAAGTGAAATAACAAACATATAAACTTGGCACCGACTTCAAACAGTTCAGTAAGTACCTACCAAGATAAGTTAGAAAAAGTCACGCATTTTCGTCCTTTGATTTTTTTTTTTATGTATTTGTTAATTTTTGTTTGAAGATTCTTTTTGAAGGCGGATACATTTATTTTTAAAAACGTTTTTATAGAAATGGTTTCAAACTATTCATCACTGGAGAACTGTCCATGAACGGTGCTTTTAGAATACGGTATTTTACTGATTTTTTTTTATTTCCTTAAAATGTTTTTCGAAATATTAGCTACACAACACAAGTTTTCATTTTGAATTATCTTGAATATTTTCAAAGATATAGGACTTCAAACTTTATAATTAGACAAGGACAGGACGCTATCTTAGTGACGTCAGTGGGTTAGTAGCGTCATAGTCACGCCATAGAAGATTTCGTTTTAGAAAGAGACAGCTATAGTCAAAATCAAACAGACTATAATTCTTTTATTATAAAACAGATTCAAATTATTTTTTCACATTTGGTATTCTTAATTGCAATATTTTTTAACGTCATCATTAAATATCTACATTTCAACAACAGTAAAATACCCTATTGGAGGAAATCTAAATAAGTAATCATTTTTGGTCACCCATCCCATAACAGACTATTACGAAAATAGCAAACATATCTGAGACAACCGAAGGCCGAGTGTGTGTAACAACGCGCCACTACTCGTGGCAGATGAGGGAGGCGCTCATGTACAATTTGCTGAAAATTAATCCATGTGTGTGCTACATCACGGCGCGGACCACTCTGAAAACCGCAATTCTGACTACATGGTCATTTTGTCCTATTTCGTCCTATTTCTGTCCCAAATTTTCAGAATTCATCCTAAAGGGGACGAAAAGATATAAGCGATTTAAATGGTCCATGCCAAAGCAAACCTTCATTATGGCACGGACAGGCTATATTTATTGAACCATAACACCTAGCCAGGATCTGATTAGTATAACATTTTGTCCCTTTTTTATAGAACCCGCAATGCCTGGAATCAAAACGAAATGAAGTGCCGTTCAAAAGATATGAAGGAATGATTTGGTCCATGCCATAATTAACCTACATTATGGCGCGGACTTTTTAACCAGGTCACCTAGAGAAAATCTGCTTATTGGAAACGATTCGTGTACATTCGTCCCAATTCGTCCTAAAAGCCATAGAATTCGTCGTCCTTTGGTTTAGGAGATATTCAGTTTTTTTATATAAGTACAGTCACGTACAAAAGCGTACAGTAAAAATTAATCAAAACTATTCCGTTCCGTAATACGCAGTGTTCCGATTGTAAAACATTAAGCGAGTTATTTAAATTTTTACTGTTTTGCATTCACAATCACAATGCAATTTTTATTATTGAAAAATTGAAAATAAAGTACCTATTTAGAAAAAATCGACCCGAACCATCGGAGCTGGTTGTGAGACGGGTAGAATTTTTTCTAAATACTTCCTTTTAATTTTTCAAACATTAAGCGTCCTATCTTGCGGCTCTTTGCGAAAGCTACATCCTTTTACACGAACTTTTCGTAGATTGAGGAATGCACGAACAGTCTCTGTGAACATTAAGTTTTACAATCGGAACATGAACAGAATGCGCATTACGGAACGGAATAAAGTTGAGGGCTTGTAAGGGCGTTTACACACGAACAACGACACGAGACGATTTACTAACAGTGTTGCCAGAACGTACCAAAAAGTACAGTTTTCTGTACCATTTACCATCAAACCGTAAACTGTAGGTGCTATTTTGTTGCATGGCAACTGCAGTTCACAGTTTGCCGTATCTCTCAGCAATTCGCTGTTAAGTTGGTCGTACTGTCTTTATGTATGCTCAATGCTGTGAACTGAACCGTCTTTTATTGGAAAATAGTGCTGACAACACTGTCGCGCAGTTTGTAAATCGTGTCGTGTCGTTGTTAGTGGGAAAAACCCTAAAGCCGCGTTTAAGCCGACACAAAACATGAAGCAAAATGCACAAGACAGGTAGATGTTGCGAAACATGTGTTTGAAACATGTTGTCTGGTTTAAACGGCTCTTAACCAAGCCATAAACACCCAACCAAAAAAGAGAGCGTTCTTGTCATACGTGCAGTGTTGCCCTTCTAGCGGATTTTTAAATAATTTTCAACTATTTGTAGTCTATTCGCTAAAAAGAATATTATTATAGTAATATACTGGGTAGAGCAAAAGTAGGTACTTACTGCCACTATAAAAATTACATATTTTATATTATATGACATCTCCTATTAATCTGATATTGAAAACTGTGTAGTAAACAAATGTAAAATTCACTCAAAATGTACACGGTACCCCTTACTTACTACGCTCACGCAACGACTGTTTCATGTCAGCATCGTTGATGCCTAATGCCTGTGACATACCTAAATATTTATAGGTTTCGTTTACGGAGAGAGATCTAAGATGAATAGAATCCGAGAGTTGTATACCCGTAGATTCCATTATCTGACCACGCTTTACATGCATGACTGCACATTTGTCCACACCAAATTCCATTTTAATGGCATTACTGAAAGCTTCAGTAACCTTCAGTAACGCTGTCAAATGAGAACTGCTATGGGCAAATAGTTTCAGGTCATCCATGTACAGCAGGTGTGATATTACTTGACCATTTCTCCGTAAACGATAGCCTAACCCTGAACTCTCGAGAAGTGTACTCAGAGGGTTCAAGGCCAGACAGAACCACAATGTACTCAAACCGTCACCCTGGAAGATACCTCGCTCTATTTTTATAGGATCGCCCTGACCTAGAATCCGTCGAGATCCTGGATAGAAAAGGACTGTTCTCCATTTTCGCATGCACGATATCAAGAAAGTGCGTAGAGTTGTATTTATTTTATACAACTCCAGCACCCTCATGAGCCACGAATGCGGCACGGAATCATATGCCTTCTTATAATCTATCCAGGAAGTCGACAGGTTCTTTCAGTTTCGACGAACCTGTTGGTTAATAGCCATGTCAATGAGGAGTAGCTCCTTAGTACCACGGGCCCCATTCCTGCATCCATTTTGAGAGGCGAACATAATAGAATTTTGATCAATGTGTTTATTAATCTTTGACCTCAAAATGGACGTAAGAATTTTATAAATTGTTGGCAGGCAGGTGATAGGTCTATAGTTTTTGGGGTCTGCAGTACTACCAGATTTATGGAGCAGATGGGTTATTATGCCTGTTGTCATAAATTCTGGAAGCGACCGAGATAATAAAGCACTTTGAAATTGAGATGCTAAGCAAACGTGCGAGCTAGGTAGGTAACCATTTATACCAGAAATTGTGCAGTCCGTTCGGGCCTGGAGATTTAAAGTTGTGTAAGGAACGAACTGCACAAACTACGTCTTGGTAGTCAATGGTTACTTCATTCATATCAGGTATAAGCTCACACGAACGCTCAACATCCTCCATCCACGCATCTTCAGAGTGACAGGCACGGACCAGATGTTTTGCCAAAAAGAAATAATGGCATCATCATTCGGCCGATGCATATCAGTATCACTCTGATCCGATCGCTCCCAGGATGCATAAACACGTCGTTGATCTCTCTCGAACATGCGGTTCTGAGTAAAGCGAACGACTCGCACCCTATACCTTCGAATACGATTAGCCCATGCACAAATTTTCTGCTTCAGGAAGTCGATGCGATCTGTGACACATGAAATATTACCTTCAAATACGATTAGCCCATGCACAAATTTTCTGCTTCAGAAAGTCGATGCGCTCTGTGACACATGAAATATAATTTTGAGGACTAATACCAGTCCCCAAGAATGCACGTCTCACAAAGCGCATGACCCTAGGGCGCATGTTGCCCTCTCCCTAAAGCAGCTGAGCTTACCGATGTGTACCCTAGCCTCACTGATACGACGCTCAATCCTACACTGCCATGCTGGTACAGCCAGGCGAGGGCGTGTTGCTGTGTCAGTATTTGGAAATTTGACATGAGCAACACGACAAGCTGTAATAGCCGCACAGTACAGGATCGAATGAGTATCAGCCAGGTCTTCACTACTATCAAAGTAATTTGGTAGTAGCAAATCTAAAGCACACATCAGCGCCCTATTTTTTGTATATGTTGACCTTGAGACCGCCTTTATGCCCTACGTAATAAAAGCTGTTATAGCAGTTCAACTGTTTAACCTATATATATATATGTACCTAGCTATTCCATTGAAGGAAGCAAAGTTTCATACAAACAAACCCTTTTTTCCCCCCCAATCCCCACTCCACTATTCACTTCACTCCCACGGTGGGAATCCCACCTACAAATATTAATAATTTCGAAAGAAGAGCAATATAACATTGAAATGCAACTTCATACCTATGCACTTTAATGTATCATGTAAAAAAATATCAGATTTTTTTTTCGATCCCAACATACATTTTTGTCAGACGCATAACTATGTATCTACTTAAGTTGCTAAAAAAGACGCTGTTAAAATAGGTAACTGCCCGTTAAACTTTAAGTCGCGGGGTAGAAGGGGCGCGGGCGACGGGCAACTACCCGTTAGTCAGTTGTACTACGGTAACTGAGCGGTCGGTGCCCCGTTGCGCTTTGCCTTAATTTAAAAAATAACAAGTAAAAGATTTAAATTTTTGGCTACGTTAAAAGAAGATGCAATAAAAGGGCGCAATTCTCCCAGTAATGTTAAAGAAGATTCTTTATCAGACCAAAGTGTGTACGTACGTACCAACAAAGCAAGACAAGTTGTATGCCAACAAACATGTTTAAATTTATTATAAAAGTCCGGATCAAATTGTTGTTGTCTTATATTACAAGTAATCCATATACTGTAGTAAAATTTAATGTAACAAAATTATTATTTATTATTTGGTGTAATCCCAATGTTTTAAGCACAGATAATATAATACTATACTGGGTTTTAAGTATGTTACTACGTAGATACACACTTATTGACTGTAATTCCTTTTTATAATCCCAATGTTTAAGTATGTAACTACGTAGATACACACTTTTTGACGGTACTGTAAGCTTTTTCTATTAGCTACTGGTGTTCTTCAATAAAATACTTTCCTCTGGTATTGGGTTTTTATTTCATTTATCTATACATAAAAAATATGTTATATTTTTAAAGGAACTTCTCTCTTTTTTACCGTCTAGTATATGACTGCGTCAAATCCATCTTTCATTTTTAAACTCATATTCTTTAAAGATTGATTTGAGAATATAATCGTAAAGCAGTTTCTATTCCTTTTTAAAAAGCTAACTGCCCACAGCCTACAATTTCATCTAACGGCTGTGGTTATACACACTACAATCATTCCCCCCTCCATTCAGAAAAAAAATTTTTCATCGGAGAAAAAAATTTTTTTTTCAACAGGTGACAACCCTAAGAAAAAAAATTTCGATCATACATAAGGCATGACCCTCAAAATACATACCTAACTACACTTAAGGTGTAGATCCTAACCCCAAACTCCTATCCACACTTAAGGCGTAGACCCTACTTAACCAATAACCTATCCACACTTAAGGTGCAGACCCTACTTAAATAATCATTACAAGTTCCAGTACATTTTGTATCGCGACTTAAAATCTAAACTATCTAAGACCAGAAACGGAATTATAAACCATAGAACCATGGAAACATGACCCAGCTAGGATCTAGCTTCTCGAACGATCATCATTCGATAAACTATCTGGCAAAAAAAACTGGTCTAAAAATTTACCAGAGGTTCCCATGACCCCGTTATTTATTAACCCTAAACTTTACTCCTTGCCAACTATTATAATTATATCACCAACTCGTGATCTATTTCCACCGAATAGAAATAATCCAAAATTAACGCAGGCAAAGACAGAAGAAAAATTATCTTTTTCAAATGCAGAAAATAACACATATGTAATCAAGACGATAAAAATACAACCAGATACAAAAGCTTCTTAAAGAATAAACAAATTCAAGATGCTTAAGAATGAGGCCATAGATATTGTCCCAACCACACAGCGAAATCCACTACTTTTAAAGCCGATACCATAATATACAATCATCTCACATAATCTATCGAAGTTCACGAAATTATCTGTTACCATTCAAAGTTTCAAGATGACTATCGTGAGTTCAAACGATTACCCAAGGTAAAATACTACAAAGGAATTCCGAACATGCATAGAATACCCGATTTATTCCACGTCAGAAATTACTTTCTTTGAGAAACATTCGTTATCAACCTTGGGAACAATCCCTTACTCTTACCTTACCAACTCGTCTCAATCTCATTCTTAAGGGCGTGGGACCAAAACCAGGACCCCATGACAAATAGCTTATTGCCTTATCATGTTGCTCCCAAAAATAAAATCAAGCGATCGGTCCAACAAACTATGTCAACCAACAAATATTTCTCATACAAAGGTAGACTACCACGGAAATTTCTAGTATGCTACAAGATATATCCTTGGGTCCTCGCAACGCACGACCTAGCATGCTTATAATGTGGCCTCATTCTCCAGCTCATCAGTCATCACAGCTCAGGATCAACATGAAAAAGAAACACCGGTTAATATCATATTTACAACCATACAATACATCTTTCCTAAAACACAAATATACAACATGGATAAAATTACAGGTTAAAGATGTAACCACAAATAACTTTCTTATTTACGAATAATAACTATCATCTAACATTCTATCAGACAGATACATCAGCGTGGCACGAAACGTTTCAAACGATTCGAATGTACAACCACCCCACGCGATCGCGAATTTATACGACGTATCAACAAATCAGACCGTCCCACATTCTGTACGACCCTATAAGGACCACGGTACAGCCGCTCCAACTTCATACATCTACCCGTAACTCGCCTTGGCACATACAATAAGACCTGGTCATTGACCCGAAACGATCTAGGTCGTACCTTCCTATCATAATACCGCTTCTGAATAACTTGCGCCCTCGCAATATTATTCAACGCCTTAGCAAGCAGTCTCCCCATACGATTAACCCTTTCTGTTACCGTTTCATCTAAACCTATTACATTTAACCCTAACGAACGATCTGCTGCTGAACTCTTTTCCCTACCTAACAGACTACTAACTGGCGATACCTTTGTTGACGCCTGTACATTACTATTATTCGCGTGAACCTTTGCTGGTACGTTGATGCTAAACAAATCTATACCATTATCAGGTTCAATATGTAGAGAAGATTGCTTCTTTCCTACCTCTCGCCCTCTCTCCTCATTTAACGGCTTCCTACTTACAAAATCTGCCACTACGTTGGCTTTACCTATAACGTCCCGTTGCACCGGAGACTCATCCCCACTCATCTCTATATTATTATTAACCGGCATTATCCCTGGCTTATCTACCTGCGCGCTCGAAAAAGAAAACTTGCCTATTCTCCCCTCTGATAAATCTAACGAACCCCGCTTATTAATTCTACCTAAATCTTTCTCTACCTTAACACATTTCTCTTCTACCCCACACGCAACATCGCGCGAATCCGAACAATCAACATAATCTTTCCTATTCAAACCCTGAAAACCCATCGAACCTACTACGTCACAACCCTTATTGTCAGCTGTTCCCCTGAACTTCATTTGTTCGCTCGCGATCGAACTCGAACTGTCAAGAAAAATCTATTCTATCTTTTGTTCTGAAAGAATCCTATCACGAATCGTGTTTTGTTTCTGACTGTCATCACAAAACAATATTTTATTCTGGAAAAAATACACACATGAATTACTCATATCAATATTCATTCTATTCTTTACTAAAAAATCTACTCCTAAAATAACATTACGGTTCAAATCAGCTACTACTAAAAATTCATGGCAAAAATTAAAATTATTCAGAGAAAAATCTACGCTACATTTTCCTACTATCTGTAATAAGCTCCCATTCACTGCTTTCGCACTCCTTTCATCATCAGCCACACGCCTTGCATTCATTTGTACCGCAGCGGTCTGGCTGATACATGAAATTGTAGCACCTGTATCGATCAAGGCCACATCTACAAAATTACGTGTACAAAACGGAACAAGTGGTCTGACCTGCCGATTCGACGACGCTCCGTCCGCAACAACATTCGCATGTCCCAATCGTCCTACTTCCTCCGTGCCATGCTGCTGCATCCGCCAGGAGAGATGTTCTCCTTGTCCTACGTCATTGCGACGTGGTACATATTCCGCTTTCCTAGAATACACATTAAAACCATTAACACTATGACCAACACCAGCTTCTTGAGCACGCGGCGACGATGAATATCTCGCTCGGTTCTGTACCGGCGTATTAAAATTAAATGGCCTGCACGGCCTACTATCTCCCCCTCCCCTATTAGTTGTGGCCATATTCGGACCAAAACTCGCTGAGTTCCTATATACATTTATATTTTCTTCCTTTCTATCAGGGCTAATTTTTTCCATTTGGATCAATACTGCTTTCAATGCCTTTTTATCCGTGAAATGGGTTAGCATCAATCTACTCCGTAAATATGGTTGTAGATTCCTCAGGAATTGTGTTATGAAAATATTATCTTCTACAATGCCAGCCTTCCCTGCTAGATTGGCTAAATAATAAAAATAATCCAGGGGACTCCTGTTCTCCTGTCTCGCATTGTAAAATTTTTCACCATAATCTAATTCTATAAATTCTTCCTTGAATTTCAACACAACTTCATCAAATGTTTTAATAGAGCTTTTAATTTCCCTAAAGAAATATAATGCCCCGTTCTTCAAATATGATGGTAGTAACATCAGGAGTTCATTCGAAGAAATGAATTTTTGTTTGGCAGCCGCTTCCTTGAACTCTTCTAAGAATGATGAAAAGGATTCATGCGGACTGCCCGAGAAACAGGTTGATATCGACTCCATTGTGAAAATTTTTCCGTGAAAATATTTTCTCACAAAATGTCCGCCGATCAGAAAAATGATATATTTTTTTATTTATTTATTTTTTATATCAAAATATTAGGGCCACTCGCTTAGCTGCTTTTTCCTAGGTACACGGGGAAAAAGAAAATTATGTATCTTTAATTAAATATACAATACTTCCATTGGTTTCCAACTCTGTCTTCGACTCGGCGCCTCCACCACTGTAAGCTTTTTCTATTAGCTACTGGTGTTCTTCAATAAAATACTTTCCTCTGGTATTGGGTTTTTATTTCATTTATCTATACATAAAAAATATGTTATATTTTTAAAGGAACTTCTCTCTTTTTTACCGTCTAGTATATGACTGCGTCAAATCCATCTTTCATTTTTAAACTCATATTCTTTAAAGATTGATTTGAGAATATAATCGTAAAGCAGTTTCTATTCCTTTTTAAAAAGCTAACTGCCCACAGCCTACAATTTCATCTAACGGCTGTGGTTATACACACTACAGTACTTCCTTTTTATCATTATATGTATCTGACAGTTACACATTTAGTCTTTGGAATCCCGTAAGATCAAAGAATGTATCTAGCCAGTTAGAACTTTAGTTAAAGTTTTCGGACAACGTATAAGTTAAGTATGTATATGTGCTAAAACACAAAACCAATAGATTTACAAATAAAATTTCATCATTCATGTTAAATATTCGTCACCTTAAAGGTACTTTTCGAATTTCAGGTTATAAGTCTTTACAGTTGCTAAGATATGACGATTTTAATTTTCCAGAATCTTTAAAGAGCTGTCCTGTAAATTTTGCTTTTTGCAGATGCACTGTTTTACGTAGGAGGTGTCGAGATGCTAAAAATGCAATAAAACCGATTTCGTGTATCTGGCAGATACAGCCAAATACGTAGGAGGTGTCGACATGACCTCTATCGAAATTATTTTGTACGCGACTGTACATGTTTTTGATATAGTCTAGGAGCCCAGGATCAAAATATCTCTTAAGAAAATATTTTTGTTTATGACTTAAAAATTAAGGTTTTGAGTTTCGAAAATGCATAAAAGTTACGTATTACTTTACGTTATACTTTTGTGTTACTAATACACTTAATTATTCTAACACAAACACGCAAAACAAGAACAAGTTACAATCATCGTCACTAAATAGGAAGTCAGCTCCTGTACTATAAAAACAAAATTTTATTCCGATTATCTCTTAAACCAAAGGACGACGAATTCTGTGGCTTTTAGGACGAATTGGGACGAATGTACACGAATCGTTTCCAATAAGCAGATTTTCTCTAGGTGACCTGGTTAAAAAGTCCGCGCCATAATGTAGGTTAATTATGGCATGGACCAAATCATTCCTTTATATCTTTTGAACAGCGCTTCATTTCGTTTTTATTCCAGGCATTGCGGCCATTGCGGGTTCTATAAAAAAGGGACAAAATGTTATACTAATCAGATCCTGGCTAGGTGTTATGGTTCAATAAATATAGCCTGTCCGTGCCATAATGAAGGTTTGCTTTGGCATGGACCATTTAAATCGCTTATATCTTTTCGTCCCCTTTAGGACGAATTCTGAAAATTTGGGACAGAAATAGGACGAAATAGGACAAAATGACCATGTAGTCAGAATTGCGGTTTTCAGAGTGGTCCGCGCCGTGATGTAGCACACAATCCATGTCAATTTTAGTTCCACACCCCAAATAGTAATTGGGATAAGGTCAGGAAGATGATAGTGACGAAGTTGCCATGGTTGCCACTCTGCGCCACCAGATCCTGAATAAAATAAATAGGTAGGTAGGTATTATTAAAACAGATTGATTAGCAAACCTATTAGCAATGCAAATATCCGTTTGTTGCAGGAAGAGGAGCATGTTTGCCTTGTTTGCCGGCCATTCCTGGTAACGAAGGTGTTGGAGAAGTGGTGGAAATCGGCAAGCTTGTATGTACAGTAGAGCCGGGCGAAAGGGTCATACTGTCTTCCAGAGGGCTGGGCACTTGGCGATACTACGGAGTATACAATGAAAGGACTGTCCATGTTATATCCCCTAATTTAGCCCTTCCCGAAGCGTCTATGCTCAGTACCGCTCCTTGTGTCGCGTACAGAATGTTATTAGATTTTCTGCAAGTCCAGCCTGGAGAATCAGTTATTCAAAATGCGGCTAACAGTCCATGTGGCCAGTTTGTAATACAACTTTGCAAGGCTTGGGGCATCAACACAATAAATATTGTTGCGAGCCATTGCGATTATGAATCGGTGAAGGAGCACTTATTTAGTCTCGGAGCGAATGCTGTGTACACTCTTGATGAAGCAGAAGAACTGACTTTTAATACGTCTTTAACCAGACCTGTTTTAGCTTTAAATTGTTTGGGAGGCAGATATGAAGATGTACTGCTAAAACTTCTTGCTCGCAATGGAACTATTGTTTACTACGGTTGCGCTTTGGACTTGCCATTAGTAAAACAAATTTTACGCTCTGATGTAACCTTTTGTAAATTTTGTTTGCATGACTGGGATCAAAAAGCGAGTTGCGTCGATAAGGATATCATGTTTAGCAATATAATACAACTAATGGTAGTAGGCAAGGTGAAATGTCCTATTTACGAACCGTTAGAATTAAAAAACTTTGTTTACGCATTCCGTAATACCGTCCATTGTGAAGCTTTTGCCACTCTGCTTTACGTTTTTGACTTCACTCTACCTTAAAATAATTTGAAAGTAATATAAAATCACCTTATTTATTATACTTTTTTTGTAAATTCAGTTTATATATCGACCTATTTAATAAATAAAAATTTATGTCTGTTCTTTTTACCATGAGTTTCAGTTCTATGTAAGTATAAATTATTGTTTATGTAGGTAGGTAGTTTAGTTTGGTATGCGTCTCAAGCGTCAAGTTTTAAATTTGTTATTGGAAAACTCGGTAAAGGTAGGTAGGTACTCTTCCATTCCCAGTGTCACCTGTAGATGACAGGTGTGCTACATCACGGCGCGGACCACTTTTGAAAACCGCAATTCTGACTAGGTACATGGTCATTTTGTCTTTTGTCCCACATTTTCGGAAGTCGTTCCAAAGGGGACGAAAAGATATAAGCGAATTAAATGGTCCATGCCAAAGCAAACCTTAGTTTTGGCACGGACAGGCTATATTTATTGAACCATAACACCTAGCCAGGATCTGATTAGTTAAGTAACATTTTGTCCCTTTCTATAGAACCGGTAATGCCTGGAATCAAAACGAAATGAAGCGCCGTTCAAAAAATATAAAGGAATGATTTGGTCCATGCCATAATTAACCTACATCTTGGCGCAGCCTTTTTAACCAGGTCACCTAGAGAAAATCTGCTTATTGGAAACGATTCGTGTACATTCGTCCCAAAAGCCGCAGAATTCGTCCCCCTTTGGTTTATGAGTTATTCAGTTTCTTTTATATGAGTACAGTCACGTACAAAAGCGTACAGTAAAAATTAATCAAAACTATTCCGTTCCGTAATACGCAGTGTTCCGATTGTAAAACATTAAGCGATTTATTTAAATTTTTACTTTTTTAACCGACTTCAAAAAAAGGAGGAGGTTATCAATTCGACTGTATATTTTTTTTTATTTTTTTTTTATTTTTTATGTGTGTTACCTCAGAACTTTTTAGTTAATGAACCGATTTGGATAATTCTTTTTTTATTTAAAAGGTGACGCTTCTCGTGTGGTCCCATTCAAATTTTATCAAGAACTGGCCAGAAGTTCAGGAGTTATCCTGAATAATGTGTATTCAGACTTTATTTGGGTATATGGACGATTTCATAGTTTCATCAAATTGGGGATCATTTTCAAAAATTTTTTTTTTCGCAAGTTGGTACTTCTGACCTGGTCTTACTTTCACCAAGTCAGGACCAGGGGATCAAATTCCAGGAAAATTGAGAGATATTCTCAAATATAGGCAAGCCTTATGCGTTCCATTTATTTTTGAAGTTAGTCAAGTATTTGCATCTGGTAGTCATCATCTCATAGTGATGAGCTGGTGATGGAAGCTACAACTCCTTAACGGTTAGGAGCTGGTGAATATTTCTTTAAGTATTAATCGTACGTATGGGCCAATAGTTATATACTTTCAGGTTATTAGGGTGAGCTGCTGATGAGAGGTGAAACTCCTCAAGAGTTAGGAGTTATATTATGATGTTTTATAAATACCATATGCACGAATGGACCTTCAGTTGTATTCCTTCAAGTTATCTAAGTAGCTAAAGATGGAAAGCTGAATTCCGTAACGGATAGGATATTTACAACAATTTATCATAATCACCATGTAGTTTCTTAAGCTACTTCACTAAAAATCGAAAAATAAAACGTTTTTGAAAAAAAATGTAACCGCCTTCAAACCTGATCTTCAAACAAAAATTAACAAACACTAAAAAACGAAAAAAATAATAAGATTTTTTAATTTAAAGGACGATGATACGTGACTTTTTCTAATTTATATTGGTACTTACTGGACTGTTTGAAGTCGGTGCCAAGCCAAAAAGAATAAGAACGAAATATACTGAGTGAAATAACTAACATATAAAAAAAAACCCGGTCCCAAGCGTGAAGTGTAGGACGTAATTACCTCAATACGTATAAGATGGCACCGACTTCAAACAGTCCAGTAAGTACCTACCAAGATAAATTAGAAAAAGTCACGTATCATCGTTCTTTAAATTAAAAAATCTTATTATTTTTTTCGTTTTTTAGTGTTTGTTAATTTTTGTTTGAAGATCAGGTTTGAAGGCGGTTACATTTTTTTTCAAAAACGTTTTTGCATTCAAAATGCAATTTTTATTATTGAAAAATTGAAAATGAAGTAAGTACCTACCTAAGTATTTAGAAAAAATCGACCCGAAGCATCGGAGCTGGTTGTGAGACGAGTAGATTTTTTTTAAATACTTACTTTCTTTTAATTTTTCAATTATTAAACGTCCTATCTTGCGGCTCTTTGCGAAAGCTAGGTAGGGCAGAAGCCCCGGTTTTGGCCACTGTACCGGTTTTGGCCACTCTTTGCTCTAAAAGTTTTCTAAACAACTTTTCACAATTGTTGCTAAAGGAAATCAAAATAAGGTATTTTAAGGTAATAATAACAACCGTTATGTATGTACTAATAAACGTAGATGGATAGTAGAAAGTGAAATGTTCAATGCAGGTTGCATCTCTTTTAAATTCACTATGGAAGTCATTTGAAAAAAGACAAACATATTTTAGTAGCTTTGTTGCTACTAAATATCATGGAAGTATTACATAAACAGGAATGCGTTCTCTTCAAAGTATTTACTGTTAGATTTATCATAACTAGTATTTATTACAATGACATTAGACATTATTATTATTAGCACCATAGATGTATTAGCACAGCCATCTCTATCGTCTTCTACAAGCCATGCGCATAAAGTTGGCAACGTCTTTTTAAGTGAACCGATTTGACACCGTTTGCACCATTTGACAGGTAAACAGCGAGTAAACCTCGAGCAAGGAATTTATAATACAACAGGAAGGTGCACTGTTGCTAAAAAACGGTCCTAATGAGATAGTAAGAACGAGGTCAGTTTATCTCACTCCATCCCATTACGGCGGCCACGAACATGCGCGACGGGCGGCGGGCGGCGACGAACGAATTGCGAACTTGACACTATGGCTACGTTCCGTTTTGCGCCAACAGCGATAATATCACTGATATCGCGCTCACACATCGTTCCGATTTGTTGTGAGCGCGACAACGAAAGCAGTAATTACGTCACGGATGACGTCACTACCGCCGCCATTTTGCGATCACGGTGATATCGTTCTCAAGCGTTAGCACTGTGAGCGGGCTGTCATATTTGACGTTTTGTTGTCAAACGTCATTGTTTGTTGTGGTTTTGTTTGAGTAATCTCTGCGTTTTAGGTTTTATTTAGGTATTTTATTTGTTTATCCCGAAGCAGAAAGCCAGAAAAATGATAGTGCTTATTAAAGATGAGACGACGGGTAGAGACATTACTCTAAATTTAAGCACGGATCACTATCATCATCGCTGTCCAATAAAACGTTTACTAATTGACGAATATCCATACTAAACCGGTGATTATTTACTTACAAATTCAAATCAAAACAACGCTCGCTCGCGATGCTTGCAAATAGCCGTTCCGAATTGAAATCGCGTCAACAGTGCTGTCAGCGCGATAATCAAATCGGAACAGCTTTTAGCGCTCACAGCGCCAACAGTACTATTGACTCAAAACGGAACACGGCCAACGAAGACGGAAAACGTCAGAAAACGTCATTCGGCTTGTAATGTTGCTACTTTAACATTCTGAAATCTATCATTCAAATTCTTTTCTAGGATAAGCCATAAAAAACTTAAACGACCTGATACATTATTATGCTTAATACGGTAATACCTAAATTAATATGCGATGTTTTCTATTGACTAAAAGTAATACGAAGCGAAATATTTACGAAATTTAATTTATATAACGAAAGTTGTGAACCATAAATCTACTAAACCTGTTATTTAAGAGTGCTGGCAATTTCAGAGAAAGGGACACCCTCACCTCGTTCTTGCGGTCTCAGCTGGACCGTTGACATTTTGTATTGAAATATAAACCTTATCTCTTAATATTAAAGTGTATTTTTAAATACACAAAAATACGGAGTGCACCTTCCTGTTGTACGTAGTACTTATAAATTCCTTGACCTCGAGTAATGAATCCTATGGAGATGTCATATCTTCTATACATCTATACAAATAAATAAAATGTAACTTATGTTTGTAACATTAAATAACCGCTTTTTACCACGTGCATATGACTAAATATACGATACATATACCAGAATGACATGTTTTTCAATTTTTGTCTGTCTGTCTGTTTGTTCCGGCTAATCTCTGAAACGGCTGGACCGATTTTGACGAACCGATTAATACGACAATTAGAAGTAGTTTAAAATTGAATTCTAAGATTTTCTTACATTGTGACTTAGTTACAGGTGACGCCAATAAAAGTGTGGTAAAAAGCACTACAACTGAACTACAATTGAAACACTATTGAGACACGATTGTGACTTAACGTTAGCAGACTTGGCCCCCTGTTTTATTGTTCAGACGTCCGCGTCGAATTTATTTTTGATATTTTTATAACATAGCTTAGCGACAGACATCTAGTGACAGAAAAATATAGTGAAACTTGTATTCATAATGCTGCGGCTACATTAGCGGCCGATAATTCGTGCGAGTTGTCGCGCTAAAATTATCGTTGTCGGGCATACGCGATGTTCTTGTCTACATTAGCGGGCGAAGCTTCGTGTTGCGTTGTCGCGCTAAGTATCGCGATAATTAGTTTATTTGGTTTATTGTCGTAAGTAACATTACAATTCAACACAGAAAACTACCCCATTATTGATTTATATAGTTATAACAGCCAAATCGACCCGATCGCGATAAAAATCACAAAATAATCGAGTGGACGCTTTTCATCTACGTGATAAAAGACGCTAAATGAATCAAATCGGGTTCTGCTGTCATTTTCTTCCAACTCTTTCTCGCACATAGGTTATGATCAAGGAATTTATAATACAACAGGAAGGTGCACTGCTGCTAAAAAACGGTCCTAATGAGATAGCAAGAACGAGGTCAGTTTATCTCACTCCATTCCATTACGGCGGCCACGAACATGCGCGACGGGCGGCGGGCGACGACGAGCGAGTTGCGAACTTGGCACAACGAAGACAGAAAACGTCATTCGGCTTGTACTGTTGCCACTTTAACATTCTGAAATCTATCATTCAAATTCTTTTCTAGGATAAGCCATAAAAAATTTATACGACCTAATACATTTTTATGCTTAATACGGTAATACCTAAATTAATATGCGATGTTTTCTATTGACTAAAAGTAATACGAAGCGGAAATTTTACGAAATTAAATTTTTATAACGAAAGTTGTGAACCATAAATCTGTGATAAATCTACTAAACCTGTTATTTAAGAGTGCTGGCAATTTCAGAGAAAGGGACACCCTCACCTCGTTCTTGCGGTCTCAGCTGGACCGTTGACATTTTGTATTGAAATATAAACCTTATCTCTTAAAATTAAAGTGTATTTTTAAATACACAAAAATACGGAGTGCACCTTCCTGTTGTACGTAGTACTTATAAATTCCTTGGTTATGATGTATGGATTTGTTTCTCGCTCGCACCATTGTCCGTCTATTACCCCTAGTATAAATAAGTTTATGGTGTAGGTATGCCTCACTTTTTCGTAAGTATGCCACCTCCATAGGATTTAGTACTCAGAGGAGTAAACCGGTTCACAGCTTGTTGCCGTTCCGTATCATAGCATGGCTTGTAGAAGACGATAGAGACGGCTGTGTTATTAGACAATGATTTATCCTATACGCAAACCCGAAACGAGCCGAGCGAGAGGGCTGTAACTGTACAGTTTATCCACGTCTAATTCAAATGCCTAAATAGAACATTGTAGGTTAGGGTTGTTATAATATTATCAAAACAAATCTAACTGTCATGCTCTAATCTGTGACTACTGCTCTATAGTGTGTGAACAATAAACGATCTGTCTTGCAACAACTACTTCCGTGTTTCATTAGGTTATGGGCCCAGTCCCACGTTTTAATTACGAATTAAGTATATTTCAAGTAATTTTAGTGTTTTGTGGTATATAATCGCGCAAAATGTCATCAAGCTATATAATCAACGTGCCCAAGTTGAAAGGACGCGAGAATTATGATGACTGGGCGTTCGCGGTAAGAAACTTTATGGTGTTAGAAGGCATTGATCTGGACAATATTCCGCCGACTATTAGTGTAATTGAGCAAGCAAAGGCAAAAGCCAAGCTAGTCATGACTATCGATCCTACGTTATACGTCCACATCAAGACTGAGAACACTGTCGAAGCGTTGTGGAAAAAGCTGAAGCAACTGTTTGACGACGCCGGGTTTACTAGGAAAATCAGCTTGCTTCGATCATTAATATCGATACGCCTAGAGAATAGTGAATCCATGACAAGCTACGTGTCTCAAGTGGTTGAAACAGCGCAACGTTTGAAAGGAACAGGTTTTGAAATCAGTGAAGAGTGGGTCGCATCACTGCTTTTAGCCGGGCTTCCAGAAAAATTCGCGCCCATGATCATGGCGATCGAACATTCGGGATTGACGATAAGCGCTGACGTCATAAAAACTAAGCTTCTCGATATGAATTCTGATGTTGGCAGTACTGGAAGCGGAACAGACGCTGCTTTTTGGACAAATCGTCGAACAAAAGGCGGGAACACGCATTCCAAGCAAACGTCAAAGTCAAATCAAATGTCATCAGGAAGCAAGCAAATAAAATGCTATCGATGCAAGAAGATAGGACACTATAAAAACCAATGTACTGAATCAAAATTTAAGGAAGCAGGTGCCTTCAGTGTGGCTTTTCTTCAAGGACAACAATTTAGTACTGATGATTGGTACATTGATTCTGGTGCGAGTTTTCATATGACGGCGAACAGACAGAATTTATTTTTAACACGAAAACAGGAAATTACTGAAATAGTTGTGGCGAATCAAACAACTATGCCAGTTATGTGTGCCGGCGATACACTAATAACTACATGTGTAAACACCGATCAGTTTGACATTCGTGTGAAAAATGTGTTATACATTCCTAACCTCACAACCAACCTACTATCTGTTAGCCAGCTGATAGCAAATGGAAACACAGTTTCGTTTGAGCAGAATTGTTGTTACATCCGTAATAAACAGAATAAGCTGATAGGAGTGGCAAGTTTACACAATGGAGTATACAAACTTAAGACTGTAAAGTCGGAGGTGTTGGCAGCTTCGGCAGTACACACATCAGATGCAAGACTGTGGCATAGGCGACTCGGGCACATCAATAGTAGTGATTTAGAGAAAATGAAGAATGGTGCAGTGGAGGGTGTGTCATTTAAGGATAAAGCGACCATCCAGAAATCCAACTGTCAAGTATGTTGTGAAGGGAAACAAGCTCGTTTACCTTTCCCATCTGCCAACCATAGAAGTGAAACCCTGTTAGAAGTGGTGCACTCAGACTTATGTGGGCCTATGGAGAAGAAATCTATTGGCCAGGCAAGATATTTTCTTCTTTTTGTCGATGATGCGAGTCGAACTGCAAATGTGTATTTTTTAAAAGAAAAGAATCAAGCACTGCGTTACTTTAAGGAGTATAAAAGTTTGGTGGAAAAACAAACTGGAAATAAAATCAAAGTTCTGAGAACAGACAATGGAGGAGAATTTTGTTCCCAGGAGATGGAAAACTATTTGAAAGCGGAAGGTATAGTCCATCAGAAAACCAACCCATATACTCCGGAGCAGAATGGCCTCTGTGAGCGCTTCAACAGAACAATAGTTGAGCGGGCTAAATGCTTACTTTTTGAGGCTAAATTAGGAAAAGAGTTTTGGGCAGAGGCAGTGAACTCGGCAGTTTACCTTAAGAATAGGTCGCCGGCCTCAGGTCTAGGAGATATTACACCATTTGAGAAATGGACAGGCAGAAAACCTAACCTTAGTCATATCAGAGTGTTTGGTAGTCCTGTGATGGTGCATGTGCCCAAGAATAAAAGACTAAAATGGGACAAGAAAGCTGTCAAGTATATTTTAGTCGGTTACCCAGACAACATAAAAGGGTACAGATTATACAACTTGGAAACAAGGCAAATTACTATGAGTAGGGATGTGACTATAATGGAAATAGCAGACACTACAGATAATACTCAGATAGTAGTGCAAGAAATTACTGATGCACAGGATTTGCAATCAGTGGAGGAAGAAACAGAAGAAATTTCAGATCCAAATGACCTTACCTTTGTTCCTGACACTTCTAGTTCGAGCTCGACATCAGATGACACATATACAATGTGTGATGAGGAAAATGTTGTAACTCCTGAAGAAGTTCCTGAGGTGTCAAGCAAACGAACAAGAAAACCAATAGAGAGGTTTGGTATTTCAAATCTCACCATTGCTGAAAGGCAAGAGTCTTGGGATGATGAAATAACTTATGAAGAGGCTATGAAGGGGCCAGAAAGAGAGATGTGGGAAGAAGCCATGCAACAGGAGCTCAAAGCATTTGATGAGAACCATGCTTGGGAGTTTGTGGATGAGAAAGAGGCAGACAGAGTGGTACAGTGTAGGTGGGTGTTTAAAAAGAAGTTGGAAAGTGATCGTAAAGTGAGATTCAGAGCTCGCTTAGTGGCCAAGGGCTTCACCCAGAAGGAAGGTGTGGACTACAGTGCTACATACTCGCCTGTGCTCAGGTACTCAACTTTAAGACTGTTGTTCGCTTTAAGTGTTAAATTAGATTTTAAAGTAACCCATCTCGATGTTACCACTGCATTTTTGAATGGCAGTCTTAGTGAAAATGTTTACATGCAGGTCCCGCCTTTATTGAAATGTAGAAGTAATACTGTACTAAAGTTGCATCGTGCTATCTATGGTTTAAAACAATCTGCCAGGGCCTGGAACCAAAAACTTAACGACTGTTTACTTGCATTGGGTTATGTCAGATCCAAATTGGAACCATGCCTGTATAGTAAAAAGGAAAATAATAATCAGATTTATATAACTGTGTTTGTCGATGATTTTTTCATATTTTCAAATAGTAGCTCTATGACAGATAAATTAAAGAAAGATTTAATGTCAAATTTCAAGATTAAAGATTTAGGGCAAGTTAAAAACTGTTTGGGAATGAGGGTTAAGATGTATAAAGATATATCATCAGGGAGTATATCATTGGATCAGGAGCAATTTGTTAATCATATTTTAATGAAATTTAACATGTTTGATTGTAATGGGGTTGATACTCCAATTGAAAATAACTTAAAATTAGAGAAGTCTGATAAGGTTGACAAACAATATCCTTATCAACAGCTGTTAGGGAGCCTAATGTACCTGTCTGTCCTAACACGGCCAGATATCAGTTTTAGTGTCAGTTATTTAAGCCAATTTAATAATTGTTTCACAGCAGTCCATTGGAGACATGCAAAACGAATATTAAAGTACTTAAAGAGAACTAAATCATATGGATTAATATATAGCAAAGATAATTGTAATTTGGAAGGCTTTGTAGATGCTGACTGGGGCTCTAACAATATTGATAGAAAATCCTATACAGGTTTCTGTTTCAAATTGTCAGGAGCTGTGATATCATACGAGTGTAAAAAACAGCAAACAGTGGCATTGTCAAGTACAGAAAGTGAGTACATGGCAATTTCAGAAGCCTGTAAGGAGGCTATTTATTTAAAAAACTTATTATCTGAAATTGTTAGTTGTAACTATACTATTATTCTGTACAATGATAATCAGGGTGCCCAGAAATTGACAGAGAATCCCTTGTTCCACAGGAGAACTAAACATATTGACATTCGGCACCATTTTATTCGAGAGACTGTTGCAAATAATATAGTCAAAATAGTTTATCTGTCAACTTCTGTAATGCCCGCAGACCTTTTAACAAAAGGATTATGCAGCATTAAGCACAACCAATTTGTTAAGCAATTAGGCATTAAAAGTGTTTAATGTATTTATGTTAGTCATTAAGTGTGTTAATAACTTAAGTTTTTTGAATTGTTTGTTTTAATGTGTTATGTAGTTAAACAAATGTGCACTAAGTAAATGTGTATTAATGTTTATAAATAACAAGCTTTTTTTTTCTTAATTATTTTTGTTTGTGTAAAAAGTGTTAACGTAAACAATAATGTTTATCAATAATTCTTTGTAACTAGCTATTGGTTTTTGGTTATTTTTTGTGTTCAGATTATTTTGATAAGTGGAGGTGTTATAATATTATCAAAACAAATCTAACTGTCATGCTCTAATCTGTGACTACTGCTCTATAGTGTGTGAACAATAAACGATCTGTCTTGCAACAACTACTTCCGTGTTTCATTAAGGGTGACCATAAACATGGGTTTGTCTGTTTCTCATATTATTTTACAGCATAGGTAAAATCAAGGTGGCCCTCCGGCCTACCACCTAACTCAAATTGCTTTCAAATTGCTATAGTTTATGACGTTAATTAATAATGGACGTTAACGGGCGATTTTCTGAAAGCTCAGTCACTAGATGGCGCTGTCCCACCTATGCAGTTAGAAGGAACGGAACGTTATAAATTTTACTTTGACGCGACTTTTTTACGTAAAACGTTTCTTTTGGGTTGTTAAAAAGTAATTAATTTAAATATGTTTCATACCAAAATATATCATAGACATGTACATACTTATTCAACGCCATCTAGTGAAGCAATTGGAAGCTTTTTTTTTAAATGGCCTACGAAAATCGCTCATTATGGACGCCTCCTAATGAATAAAAATGAAAATAATAATAATAGCTCAGCTAGACGGAATCCGCCCGTGGCCAATTCCTACGGCCGACCAGCGAGACAGATAGGAAGCTTTTTCTGAATTATAATTGCCCTTCTAGGGGCCCTCACCCACGTCCGATAATCGGTGGCCGATTTTGTCTGATCTCCCTTTCTATTATGTGAGTGCAAAAGGGACAGACAGACAAAATCTGCCACCGTTTATCGGACATGGGCGAGGGCCCGAAATTTGTGGTTGACGTTTAATAAATAAAACAATGTTTTGTAAGTTATTATTGTTTCATTGTTTTGTGTACTTACTTACCTATCAATGAGATAAGACCGTTGTGAAAATGGAGGGCGCTGGTGTGCTTAATTTACCTCTTCTGTTTATCGAACAACACTATATCGCATCTGTAGCGTTGATAAGGTTTTGACCATTATTTTTAGTTTACGACTCGACTTTCTCCCCACCAGTAACCGATAGTCCCAATTCAAGTAATGTTCTCAGGCCTGAGGGAATATCCGTAAATAGGCGACAGTATTGACCATACTGTCGCCTATTTACGGATATATCGTAGTCATCGTTGAAAGTGACAAAATGAACACTGAGTAATCTCTCACTCGGCACACTTTTTTCACAACAGAGCGCATTCCTGTTTAGGTAATACTTCCATCGTGAAACTACACTCTGACAGCTGTCAGAGTAAAATTTCACCAAGCAAGCTACGGAACGGCTAGAGCGGCGGCGGCGCCGCCCGGAGTGCGCTCGAGTCAGCTCGAGTGCACAAATTCAAGGAACATTATACTCAAGCACAAATTAGAGTGCACTCGATCGAAGCGACAACGGAACGCACGCCAAAACCACGGAACGCAGCCAGCCAGCCCAGTTGTGTTAATTTGTGGTTGTCATTTCAGCATCTACACACGCTCCTATCCGACGGCCCCGATTTGGTGCGGGCGAACTTCACTGCAGATCTGATCCGCGCCTACACACGTTCAAACCAAATCTGCCGCGTCTGCCGCACCAAATCGGTCGGCGCTACACACGTTCCGATTTGGTCTGGCCGCACCTACAGTCGTCACAAATTAAGATGCCCGTTTTGACACATGCTAAAGTGACGTGATTAGGCATGTAACCATACGAGTCTGTGATCGATTCTCGCGATTAATCGATTAAGGTTCTGAGCAACTAATCGATTATAGTAGGTTTGCAACTTATGTGGATTAAAAATAAAGTTATTATTATAAAATGTTAAACTTACTATATAGGTACTTATACTTTTAATAAACATATTATTAAAGTATAAATTGACCTTTTATGTTATATAAACTTGAATCGAATCCACTTAAATTGCATGATGTATATAAGAGCGAACGCGCACTTATGATTTTTAATCGGGCGATAGTTTGGTTGTTCTCGGATCCAGTATAGAGTTATATGGCAGTGGCAATCGTCAGTGCGCTTAAACTATCGACCGATCAAACTATCGAAAATGACTGGCCGATAGTTGTACGATCAAACTATCGCACAACTATCGGCCAGGCGGTAATGTGAATGAAGGACTATGTGAGCGCGCGCACTGCATTCAACTAAACTATCGGTAGACTGCACATTCAGTATCGAACTATCGAAAATGACTGGCCAATAGTTACTAAAACTATAGTTATAGTTACAGTTATACAACTATCGGACAACTATCGGCCTGTGCATGAAGGACCATGTGAGCGCGCGCCCGGATTCAACTAAATTATCGGTGAACTAAAAATCACAAGTGCTCGCAGATTCTCAAAACCAAACTATCAGCCGACAGTTTGATCACGATCGTCTTATGATTCCGACTAAACTATCGGTCGACTAAAAATCAAGTATTTTAACTACAGCTCACAGCATAGACATGGTCATAGATTAGCTACATTACTTATTATAGCGGCCTGTACACGTTGGCCCAACCATTGGCCAAGAGATAAGGCATAGATAAGATAAGGTATAGATTTAGAGATAAGGTAGCCAGTTCCTCAGTGATTGAGGATTCCGGGAGTAGTGCGCTTCCACCTTCAGCCTTATCACCACTTATCATCAGGTGTGATGAAGGCTAAGTGCTAACCCATAGTGGATAAAAAAAAAAAAAAAAAATACGTCGTATATTAACACATTTGAAAGAACCTTTTTATACGTCTTGTTCGTTCAAGTGTCAATGTACGATGTATTGGCCAGTGGTTGGACCAACGTGTACAGGCCGCTTATGGTGAACGCACGCTTGTCCGATGCGAATGCTTCGAACAAGCCGAACAAAACTTGTTTTTAGAAATCTCTGGAAAGGTGAAACCTGCAGGGCATCGCGCCTGCAAGACCACTGCCGCCGATCCCAGAAGATCCAGCTTCTTTCGCAAACGCCAACATCAACACCAGAGCCAAGAAGAAGTGGGCGCTGCCGCGTGACAGTGTGCCCCCGCCATCTCCCTAGCCCTTTCTGTCCACTCCTACTTCCTACCCAATACCCCCACCTAAATTATAGCCCTTACCCCGTTTGCGCGCCCGCTCGCAGGCGCTAGCTGGGCCTCCCCCAATGGGGTCTCACCCGGCTGGCTGACCGCGCCGAGGGCCGCAAACATCCAGTGGGGCACACCTCTCGCCAGAAGACGGCCGCGTAAGCGGCACCAAGCACCGTGGGGCAGCAGCACCACGAGATGAAGCCCGGGGAAGGAGCAGAAGCTCGAACCCGCACCCGCCATCATCGGCGGAAGAAATCCAGAGAGAGAGAGGAAAGGTGAACGTGACGATTCGACATGGTGAGATGTGTAAAGCCCCCAGTACAAGTTGGCCGACCATGGTCGGCGACCATGACCAATACATCGTACATTGACACTTTTGAACGAACAAGTTTAAAAACGTTCTTTCAAAAGTGTCAATGTACGATGTATTGGTCATGGTCGCCGACCATGATCGGCCATCGTGTACTGGGGGCTCAAGGTTGTCTAGGTTTTATGTAAAGATTTTTTTTTTCATTCGGTTCATTCGAAACGTTCTCCTTAGATAAGTGTGCGTTTGCCTAGAAACCGTTTTATTGAAATCATTGTTGCCAATTCATAATTTCACTAATGCTTTAAGCGCCAAAGTAGTTTCACACAAAAAAGATCAATTTTACAAATTAATCTATTAAAGTGGTTATAACGATTATTTCGATAACATTGAATGAAGCTGGAGAAACCCTGCACACAACGGTTACAACACTAGTATTTAAAAAAATAAAGACTGAGAACGTAACTGTTTTACGAGACATTTCGTAGTGAATCGAATCTGCGTTTACTTTAGAATATACGCAAAAATAATACGCGGAATACACTTTGCCTTAATTTATGATGCTTTCAAAAATGTAACATATTATTTTCATACACCTTTGATAAGTAATCAGCATATATTTGATTTTTTGGTTTTCGTAACAAGTTACATTCTAGGGTCATTACCATGTGTCAAAACGGGCATCTTAATTTGTGACGACTGGGGGCTTACCACAAGCTCTTATAGCAGTTATTTTTAAGCCTTAAAAAAACTGCCCTGCTTATCGGTACCATGAACCATAACAATAGCAGCGCTGTTAGTCCTAGACGTTCACCGGTCAAACAGCGTTGCTAAACGTACCATGAGCTCACTTTAGCACGCCAGCAGGCCTGCCAAACTGTCATAATTAGCAGTTTTTAAAAAGTTGGTCTCAAGCAGCTTTATAAAGCCTGCTAAGGGTGGTATTCCACTTATCTCAAATATTTGATCAAAGAAATTGGACGAGGACGATTAAAGATCTTTGATAAGTGGAATACCACTGATAATTTTGTTCGTTATTAAATGAATGATCAAGCAATTCTGTGGTTTTTGGAGGACGAAAGCTTTCCGCAATAGAAAGAAAAAAGCGTGGCGTAAACTAATACGAGAACAAAGCAATCCATTGGAAGTTTACGACAAAATGGATTTTATTCGGAGGTTTTGGTTTTGGTTTCGGGGCCCTTTAGACCTCTGATGTCCCCTGATTCACGAACCACCGGAAACAGAATCTGATTTGAATTCTGTGCTTTGTCTTTGCCTATTCTATAGTGAGTGACAGAGACAGTGCATACATTCCGCTGTCGGGAGCGTTTCCAACGGTTTGTGAATCCGGGGGCTGTTACTGCAGCAGCAACGAAATCTATAGATTAATCCGTTCAGGCAAGAGTGAGTGAGTTCTACCCATTCAAAAATTAAAACAAGAGTCTTACAAGATTTTTATTTTCTCGAACTTTGTAACATTTAAATTATTTATTTTAGGTATTGTCTGCTTTGTCCTTTTTTGCCACCGGCTTCTCTGAAAAACCTGTGGTTGTGGGGGACATTGGGGGCATTCCATGGCACAACAAACCGTGTCAAGTAGGTTACTGCTGCATTATTGTGAAGCGTTCCGAGCGCTTTTTTCAACGAACGTCAATCACTCAAGTGGAGATCTCTTCTCAAGTATAGTTAGCAAGGGATGAATGTATTCGGTGCATGTTTTCGCATCCCTTTCTAACTGAGCTTGAGAAGAGATCTCCACTTGAGTATCGTTCTAGAATACGGGTCAAGTAACTGTGTTAACTTTGTTTGTTGAAATTAGTCACTTTTCCAACTTGAAACCAAAGCTTCAAACACATTTGTAAAAAAAAACATTAGTTGCGAGTAACGTTCGGAAACTAGAAGTGACGCTTGTTTATAAAACTCTGTCAAGAATAATATTTAAAACCATTTTTTTACACTGCCGTTCAATTTTATTTCCATAAAAACATCTTGTTTTAGGTTTTCCTTTGCATTGTTATTGTATTTTATTTATGAAATGTTACTTTAATACGAAACGGTATTTACCGGTAAAAATCATATTTAGTTTTCGAACGCAAACAACATTTTGGCTCGACAGGCCAGAGACAATCATTCAATAGCAACAGCAGTGCAGCAGGCCTGCTAAAAGACTGCTAATTTTGGCTTATGGTACGATTAGCAAGAAGTTTATTTTAAACCTTGCAATAAAACTGCCCTGCATTTGTTCTGTTTGCTAAGAGCTTGTGGTAGGCCACCTGTAGCTGTTGTTGCAGTGTTGCCAGCCACTGCTAATCTCCCAATATTAATATTATTTATAAATACTGAAAACATTGATTTGCTTGCAATACATAGATAAAAAGAAAAATATTTTCGGTTTTTAATGTTTTATTATTTTAAAGAATTCAATTTCATTACTTATTTTTTATTTTCTGTTGTTTTCATTAAAATACTAGAACATGCTTAAATATTTACTAAAAGCAGCACTTATTGATGAGGTGTTATGCCTATATTATAAATATTTAGTTTTACGACAAATTGCGAGTTTTTAAATAAAATAAACGAAAAAAAAAACTAATAGATAAAAGAATCTTTGCACAAATTGCTATAATTAAACTTTTCATTTGTTCAGTCCTACGTAAAACTCAAGAACGAGCATTAAATTGAATACTCTGGAAATCCCTTAAACGTAATTCGATCTGCTTTAAATATTTCCGCTTTTACATATTTTCTCCCTAAATCTAGGGGAAAACCCCCAAAATTGTCAACACTACCAAGTTGGTTCGGTCGGAAGCCTACACACGTTCCGATTTGGTAGGAAGTGAAGTTCGTGCGAACCAAATCCGGCCGACCGCGTCAAACACGAATGATAATAATTATGGTCGGACGACTACGCTACACACGTCCAGATTTGGTCTGGAGCAGACCTAATCGGTGGTCGGATCGGTACGTGTGTAGATGCTAAACAAATTATCGGACGCGGCTTAAGCTAGAAACACATTTCGCTGGCGCAGCGCAGCGCAGCGTCGACCCGGGTGTGCACACTTTACTAGCGTGGCGCAGCGTTTCCTGACGAAATTTTTGATCAGTGTCAATCGAGTCGTTGCCGAGCTAACATCTGCATTATGTTTTCTTCTAATTTTGAAAACAATTTCTGTTCTTACTTGAACATATTAAATCCAAAAAAAAATATGTTGATGATTACGATGATAAGATGATGATGAATGAATACGAGATGCAATTTATATCTATACTAATACTATAAATACACTTTGTTTGTTTGTAATAGATAAACTCAAAAAATACTGAACCGATTTTAGAAATATTTAGTGTACTTAATTTATTTTCAAATCAGAATTATACATTCTTTTTGTTATAAAATTAAAAAGTATAGTGTACTAAAAACACTTTAATACTGTTTTAACAGTATAATTAACAACCCTACATGATAATGTATTGGTGACTCTTCTAAACAAAAAAAATATTTTTTTAAATTGGCCCATTATTGACGGAGAAATCGGAGAACATAAGTAGTAAAAAGCAAAATGCAGAGCTCCGCTGCGTCCGCTTCCGAGCCATCTGACGATACAATGCTAGAAAGTGGTGGGGGGCCTGGCGCAATCGGAGCCGAGCGGAAACGCTGCGCTAGGGAAATGTGTTTCTAGCCATACTAAATGTATGAAACCGATCGCGCTGCGCTGCGCTGCGGTGCGCTGCGCCAGCGAAATGTGTTTCTACCTTTATGGACGCGGCTGGCAGCCGCGACTTATAGCCGCTACACACGTTCCGATCCGACCGCCGATTTGGTCTGCTCCAGACCAAATCTGGACGTGTGTAGCGTAGTCGTCCGACCATAATTATTATTATTCGTGTTTGACGCGGTCGGCCGGATTTGGTTCGCACGAACTTCACTTCCTACCAAATCGGAACGTGTGTAGGCTTCCGACCGGACCAACTTGGTAGTGTTGACAATTTTGGAGGTTTTCCCCTAGATTTAGGGAGAAAATATGTAAAAGCGGAAATATTTAAAGCAGGTAAAATTACGTTTAAGGGATTTTCAGACGATTCAATTTAATGCTCGTTCATGAGTTTTACGTATACTTGAACAAACGAAAGATCTAAATATGGCCATTTAAGCAAAGATTCCTTAATCTATTAGTTTTTTTTTCGTTGATTTTATTTAAAAACTCACAATTTGTCGTAAAACTAAATATTAACACACCTTATCAATGGGCGATTTTCTGAAAGCTCAGTCACTAGATGGCGCTGTCCCACCTATGCAGTTAGAAGGAACGGAACGTTATAAATTTTACTATTTTGAAGAAAAACCATTCAATTATAACGGAACACTTTTATTATCGCATAGATTTACAACTCGACAGCTTATCAAGAGGTTTACAGAATAACGCCATCAGTAACCCTATCTCCACTTCTCACGACGGTTCGGCGATCAATCAGCCAGCAACTGAATTCGATGATAGTTTTATCACGCTTCTCCCCACCACTTACCCTCCCGCTCCATCACAATTTGGCGCGGGAAAATGGTGAAACTAGAGGTGGTGTTGCCAAGCTAATAAACGAAAATATTACTATTCCCTTAATTTTAATCGAAATCATGACATTATGACGCGACTTTTTTACGTAAAACGGAACGTCAGACAGATGTTATTTATTTACCTAAATCTTTAAATTTACCTATTTCGTTTCTGTTCCTCACAGAAGTACTTATTTAATATATTATTAGTTTCCTTTGGGTTTTAAAAAAGTAATTAATTTAAATATGTTTCATACCAAAATATACCATAGACATGTACATACTTATTCAACGCCATCTAGTGAAGCAATTGGAAGCTTTTTTTTTAAATGGCCTCTCAGAAAATCGCTATTAGAGTGCGATCCAGGGGCCCTATCGCCTATGCTAAATGTTACATTGCTCTTATTTGACAATTTGGTATCGCGCTATTTTCTCAACGACAACAATACCATTACCATTCCTTTTCGGAACGATTTTTCGAATCGCGCTAGGTTTTTAAACGTAAAATGATTACATTGCAGCCGATAACTGACCGTTCGCTTATGTCAAAATAAACAGCTAGTCGGAGGCAGTTTTTTCAACATTATTCAGAAATTATTAGCAGATTTTAGTAAGATTCTGTGTGTTTCAAGTTGTTAAAACGTATTTATTCTCTTGCTCAGTGGTTGTTAATGCCGGAAAACAATAACACCGTGTCAAAAAAAAACCACAAAAATGTGATAATCAGATGAAGTAAAGTGACGGGTGCTAGGTACTTGACTCTAAGAAAGACACTCGGCACTGCCTTCCAACATCCCCCAAGAGCGGAGAGGAGGTCCCGAAAAGAGCCCGTATGAAGGAGGCTACCTACCAAGGCAAAGCCGTCTTCCCCAGTGATGAGTTTATTCTCATTTGCGGCCATGGAAATAGCCCACCAGCATGCGTAGGTAGCATGACAAACGCGAGAAGAGTTTTGTCTACCTACCTCGAAAGTCTATAGTTGACAGCCAAACAAAACAATAGGTTTGTCTACGATGAAATGTCATTTTTGACGTTTCGATATAGACAAAACCTTTCTCGAGTTCGTCATGCTACCCGTTGTTCGCCTGAAAAATCTGGACTAGACTTGAAAAGTCATCATCATCATCATCATCATCAGCCATTTAATGTCCCCACTGCTGGGGCACTGGCCTTCCTTATGGATGGATAAAGAGAATGGAATGGGCCATGACCCACCACGCGGGCCCAGTGCAGGGGGTCTACCGGCTAAAAATATGAAGTTCAGATCCATATTTCTGATTTCAAGCCCAGACCCATAATATGGGCTTCAATTGGAGCTACCGGCTAACTGTTTTTCCGGATCTGAATTTCGCGAGTGAATGATAGTCGCGTCTTGTTGCATCATTTCAAATAAATACCAATATTTAACAAAATATTATTATTTCTCTGCATTTTTTACTCTTATTATTTATATTTTAAATGACAACGGACAAAGTCGATAAAAACAATTAATTTAGTTCTTCATAGTATTAAAAACAAGTATTCCTAAAATAAATAATGTACGTATCAATTAATAACCAAACGCAAATGACAAGCCTTTCTACAGTCGTCACAAATTAAGATGCCCGTTTTGACACATGGTAATGACCCTAGAATGTAACTTGTTACGAAAACCAAAAAATCAAATATATGCTGATTACTTATCAAAGGAGTATGAAAATAATATGTTACATTTTTTAACGCGTCATAAATTAAGGCAAAGTGTATTACGCGTATTATTTTTGCGTTTATTCTAAAGTAAACTCGGATTCGATTAACTACGAAACGTCTCGAAAAACAGTTACGTTCTCAGTCTTTATTTTTTTAAATACTAGTGTTGTGACCGTTGTGTGCAGGATTTCTCCAGCTTCATTCAATTTTATCGAAATAATCGTTATAACCACTTTAATAGATTAATTTGTAAAATTGATCTTTTTTGTGTGAAAACTAGATTGGCGCATTAGTGAAATTATGAATTGGCAACAATGATTTCGATAAAACGGTTTCTAGGCAAACGCACACTTATCCAAGCGAGAACGTTTCGAATGAACCGAATAAAAAAAAATTCTTTAAATACAACCTAGACAACCTTGCACACCCCACCATGTCGAATCGTCACGTTCACCTTTCCAGAGATTTCTTAAAACACGTTTTGTTTGGCTTGTTCGAAGCGTTCGCATCGGACAAGCGTGCGTTCACCATAAGCGGCCTGTACACGTTGGTCCAACCACTGGCCAATACATCGTACATTGACACTTTTGAACGAACAAGACGTTTAAAAAGGTTCTTTCAAAAGTGTTAATATACGACGTATTGGCCAATGGTTGGGCCAACGTCTACAGGCCGCTATAATAAGTAATGTAGCTACTCTATGACCATGTCTATGCTGTGAGCTGTAGTTAAAATACTTGCACTTTTAGAGCCAACACGCACTTGTGATTTTTAGTCGACCGATAGTTTAGTCGGAATCGTAAGACGATCGTGATCAAATTGTCGGCCGATGTTTGGTTTTGAGAACCTGCGAGCACTTGTGATTTTTAGTCGATCGATAGTTGGTCGATAGTTAAGTTGAATCCGGGCGCGCGCTCACATAGTCCTTCATGCACAGGCCGATAGTTGTTTAACTGTAACTATAACTATAGTTGTAGTAACTATTATTGGCCAGTCATTTTCGATAGTCCGATACTGAATGCGCAGTCTACCGATAGATGTGCGATAGTTTAGTTGAATGCAGTGCGCGCGCTCACATAGTCCTTCATGCACATTACCGCCCGGCCGATAGTTGTGCGATAGTTTGATCGTACAACTATCGGCCAGTAATTTTCGATAGTTTGATCGGTCGATAGTTTAAGCGCACTGACGATTGCCACTGCCATATAACTCTATACTGAATTCGAGAACGACCAAACTATCGCCCGATTAAAAATACAAGTGCGCGTTCGCTCTTATATAAATTATGCAATATAAGTGGATTCGATTCAAGTTTATATAACATAAAAGGTCAATTTATACTTTAATAATGTGTATAGTAAAAGTATAAGTAAGTACCTATACTTATAGTAAGTTTAACATTTTATAATTATAACTTTAGTCTTAATCCACATAAGTTGCAAACCTACTATAATCGATTAGTTACTCAGAACCTTAATCGATTAATCGCGAGAATCGATCACAGACTCGTATGGTTACATTCCTAATCACGTCATTTTGGCATGTGTCAAAACGGGCATCTTATTTTGTGACGACTGTACAGTATTCCACCTATGTAAGATCTTAGTCCAATATGCATTTGATCAAAGAATTTATCAATGAAACCATTCGAAGTTGTCCTCGTCCAATTTCTTGGATAAATATTTGATAAGTGGAATACAACTCTTAACTTTACTTTTTGAATTATTTAAATAACACAAAATTAATAAAAATAACGAAAAAGGCATATCTTTGAGGGTCAACTATGGTTTCTCTTCGATTTGTGTGCGCTAATTACGTGAACAATTTGACAAATGTTGTGATGACCCCGTCATGGCAAAATTTTGAAGAAGTTATTGTTTGGGGTCATTTTGTGGTTAATGTTCTTCAATTCCTCTTATGATACTACCCGTAAGGCTCATTATCAGAGCAAGGTTGCAGATATTTATCAAGATTTAAAGAAAAGCAGACCGAATGTTCCTTATAAGTTTAATATTGACATGATGGAATGGCCGGCTACTCCAAGACAAGAACATTGTTTATAAGATGATAATTACAGAGAAAATCATTCAACAGAACCTTTAAAAGATAAACAGTACAAAGTATACCGTAATAATGTCTTAAAATATGTGTTGTGAACTTGTGACAATAACAACTTGGTTAATAAAGTTCTTTATTTTTGGTTGTTAATTTCTTGTACTTACCTACTTATACCTTTGTGTTTACATAAATTATTAGTATATTGTGACAAATTCAGACTAAACAAAGCCAATATTCTCAATTAAGAAGTGCCACAACACAACCCTTCCAGAATTGAAAATAAGCAATGTTTAGTTTCTTGAATTCATATTTTTAACACTTATTTATGTAACATAGGTAGGTACTTATTTTTATCATTATCTTTATTTTATATAAATTTGCTATGAAAGAGAAATAAAATTACTATCATTCATGAGGATGATTAAATAGTTTTGGGTAAAATGGTCCCGACCTAGGTGACTGATCACCCGTCCGGCTTCGCTGGCGTCCCCCCTATAAATAATAATGATTAAATAGTTAGACCTGTAAGTACATAAGTTATTTATTTCTTCAGCGGCCAAATGTTATTTTATTTTCTATGATTTTTCAGTTTAGCACATCTTATGTTTTCAGTTGCTAACTTAAATATAAATAAGTGGGTTTTTGACATTACAATTTAACAGCAATTAAGAAAATTAACAAATTGTCTATCAACTCATAATTTTATTTGGAAAATATGAGCTTTAAGCGCTGTCTCCTAGAGTTGCACACAATAGACAGGTATAGATGTGCATTGTAGCTATGCTATATTATACTTAGTAAGTACAACATAGCATAGCATATTATGTAGTTGTACTACTTACTACAAAATACTTTTACAAAATAGCACATAACGTGGATTAGGTCCTTTGAATAGGAATTGCTAAATAAATAGGTTAATAATATGGATTATTTATTCAGTAATTCTGAAATAATTGCATCGTCCCGAAACGAAAAACAGACACACTAGAGTTAGTCTGTTAAGTATAGAGTATCTAACAAATGATAACAGATGGGAGCTTTTATTGAAATTTCTAACTTAAACTTCTATCAATTAGGTTAAAAATAAAAAGATATTTGTTCGACAGAAATGATTAAAAATAAGCAATGATTAAACTGTTCAAATAAAATAAAATTCCTTTATTTCAGACCATTTCTTTGCTTACTGACTATTTTAGTACAAAATCACAATATTAAAATTAAAATTGAAAAAGTAAATTAAAATAGGCTACTTATGTTAACATAAAGTTTCACCTAGCAAAATATGGAGAGACTAACTTCTCTCCACTCTCCTCAGAATGCCTTTGAAATAAGAAGCCAGATGCACTGCAGAAACGTGGAAGCGCCAACAAGGATTTAAAGATGTTACTGTATAACACACGCAGGGCATTGTAGGAAAGCTGGATAAAGTTTGACCACAGACTACTGGTATAAAAATTTTGACAATAGGCTTTAAATAAAGTAAAATTTACTTCTACTGTACACCAAGCAAATCTGTGTCTCACCATGTTACCACTGACCAACAAAGCCCTGCATCCCTATCCATCTATATCAGAATAAATTGTCATACAGAGTTTCAGTTACTATATGCCCAAGGTATTTAAACTGACTTACACGGCCCAAAGGAATCCTGTTCATAAGTAGGTAACAGGGGCACATTTCAAGTCTCTTAATGTTACCCCTGAAGATCATGAATTCACTCTATTTCTCGTTGTACCTTAGGCCGTGCTTCCATATATAGTCCTCGCAGGAGCTTTTTGGGCCACCCAGCGATAGGCAGAGCAGCACAGCACCATGTCATCAGCATAACTGATATTATTCACACAGACATTATCTATATAACAACCATGTGTGCTGCTCAGCCCAGTGATGAGCTTGTCCATATATACATATATAAGAGCGAAGTCAGCCCATCCTGTCTAACACCACATAAACTCTTCAGAGGATGTATTTCCCCACTTTACCACATTTTTCCGATTACCATACCAATGTACCAGTAGGTACATTTATAACCTCAGCCAACGAGAAACATCTTTAACTTTAAGTTTTGTCCAAAAGTCCAAAGCTTATCAATCATAACTTCATAACACACAAGATCAAATGCTTTGCTGAGGTCTTAAAACATGCATTTATAGGAAGGAGTTAGCTTTATAACATAATAAATAACAGAGAACTTTAACACAGCCCAATATCACTTGTAAAATAATATGTCAATCAATAACACTTTCCGACTCCGTAGACAATATCCACAAAAAAGTGGCTATTGATAATATCACAGAACACAATTACTCCAAGGAGGATAATAAGTATTATCTAGCACTTCAGCACACTTCAGCCAGAATGGTGGCTAGGCTAGGCTAGTGATTTGGTTTAATTTTTGTGTTTCGGATAAAAATCCTCAAAGCAGTAACAACAAAACGTATAACCGTACCTACATAAAATAAAACTTTCCTATTTTTGATTTACATAGTATCTTCATTACTTTAATTAAATGCCTAATTTTTATCAAAAGTAGGTCAACAATTTATCTTTAAAGTTATGTAAATTCCGATAACGAAACAAGAAACGAAAATTTGAATTTCGCGGGTAAAATTCCATTACATGACTTCGAGAGAAAGGAACAGCGAAATAGCAATTTGTGTTTGTCTCTTTCGCTCCATCTTTTCGCTCCGCTTTTAAACTCTCTTCTGCTAAAGTTCAACGTTTTACAAGTGCTAGGGGTATATTTACTATAAATGAAGTTGATTACACTCAAAAGTAGCAAGTTATTTCACACAAATTGAGAAATTAAACTTTTCCATGAATCTTCCGATACCAAAATACTCGCCTGCTTCATTTGACATAACGATATGAATCTGGGTTTCGAGTTTTTACTTTTTAATTTTTACAAAATACCGATTCTGGGCTTCAACTGTCAAAAATGTATAGAGAATTTTCTTCGTCATTCACTCTTTTTCTGACATATGGGTATGGGAAGAATTATGAAGTCCATGGAATTAGGCGGTACCGCCAAGTTCAGATTATGGGCTTCAAATGTCAAATAAAGCCCATATCCATATCCAGATTTTTTAGGCGGTAGACCCCCAGATTGGTGGGTATTAACGACTGCAAGTGCAGCCGGGACCAACGGCTTAACGTGCCTTCCGAAGCACGGAGGAGCTCGAGATGAAAAGTTTTTTGGTCACCCATCCCGTGACCGACCATTGCGAAAGTTGCATAACCTCAACGATCGCAGGCCAAGCGCGCTAAAACTTGAAAAGTACTACGAAATAATTCAAAGTAAACGCCAGTAAAATATATTGTAAAAGTTGTAATTTCAAAACGAGCCTGCACCTCAACAGAAACGTCAGAAACACCAATACATGTTTGAGAAAAACGCACCACTAAAATCAACCGCCAAAAATCCCCTTGTATTTGACAGTTGGATGACACTGACATTGACAACTTGACACTATATAATATAGGCTACGTTCCGTTTTGCGCCAACAGCGATAATATCACTGATATCGCGCTCACACATCGTTCCGATTTGTTGTGAGCGCGATAACGAAAGCAGTAATTACGTCACGGATGACGTCACTACCGCCGCCATTTTGCGATCACGGTGATATCGTTCTCAAGCGTTAGCACTGTGAGCGGGCTGTCATATTTGACGTTTTGTTGTCAAACGTCATTGTTTGTTGTGGTTTTGTTTGAGTAATCTCTGCGTTTTAGGTTTTATTTAGGTATTTTATTTGTTTATCCCGAAGCAGAAAGCCAGAAAAATGATAGTGCTTATTAAAGATGAGACGACGGGTAGAGACATTACTCTAAATTTAAGCACGGATCACTATCATCATCGCTGTCCAATAAAACGTTTACTAATTGACGAATATCCATACTAAACCGGTGATTATTTACTTACAAATTCAAATCAAAACAACGCTCGCTCGCGATGCTTGCAAATAGCCGTTCCGAATTGAAATCGCGTCAACAGTGCTGTCAGCGCGATAATCAAATCGGAACAGCTTTTAGCGCTCACAGCGCCAACAGTACTATTGACTCAAAACGGAACACGGCCATAGTGCTATGCATGTGCTATGAGTCAGTCACAGTCATAGAGTAACTGTGGAGTAACTTCTTAAATATGTCACAGTGGTGGTTGTGGTTGTGCTTTTGACTTTTGTTGTTGTGGTGATCAAAGAGCATGTAATCCTCTGAGTACTGAATCCTATGGAGATGGCATACCTACAAAAAATTGAAGCATACACACACACACAAGCACACATACCGAGAAACCATAATGGCGCCTTTCCGTAGTGCTGCCCTATTTGTACATCGATATATTTATTGATGAAGTTATAGATACAAGTATTTTTGTGACTACCTACCTATATCACCCTATATTTTATAAAAGCAGTTTCGTAACCACCTCGATAATTTAAAACAGAATTATAGTGTATAATTATATACCTAGTTTTTTAGAATAATAAAACTTAATAATGTGCTTAAATTATACCTACATTTGCACATAATTAAGTTCTTCATGACAATGACACAATGTGTATGTGTTTGTGCATGTATGCACACAATCATTGGCCCGACCGCGCGCGTGACGCAACAACTGTAAAGCCCCCAGTACAGGATGGCCGATCATGTTGGCCGAACATGATGGGTCATCGTGTACAGGGGCGGTTTGCGTGTGATTGCCGTCTGCGAGTAACGCAAACTGGCCCTGTACACGATGGCCAACATGGTCGGCCAACTTGATCGGCCATCCTGTACTGGGAGCTTAAAGCCTCCGGTGTGGGAGTTTGCGTGTGATTGCCGCCTGCGAGCAACGCAAACCGCCCCTATACATGATGGCCCATCATGGTCGACGAACATGAGTGGCCATCCTGTACTGGGGGCTTCAAGGCGAGAAGAGCCGCCAAGTGCTTCCTCATCTATAGTAATATCGTAAACAGGAAAGATTTGATTGGTTGTTGTTTGAATTTAATAGGTTCCAAAACTACTGGACTAATTTTGAAATTTCTTTGACCATTAGAAAGCTACATTCTTTCCGAGTCACATAAGCTATATTTTATCGTGATATTCCCATGGGAACGAGTACCATGCGGGTAAAACCGCGAGGATCCGCATGTAATTATTAAATTGATTGCTTGTTAAGTACATAATGTATCAAAAATTCAAACGCAGATACAGATTAGAAATAAGGTCTTGTAGTTTATTTACAAACTAACCTTAGTAAAATATAGTTCATGTTGCAGTAGTAGTAGATAAAAGACCAACCTACTATATTTTACTGAGGTTATAGTTTGTAAATAAACTGATACCTTAGCTTCAATCTGTACGATTGTAGATACATTAATACTTAGCGAGCAATAAATTTGATTGAGGGCGCCCCACTTGTCGGCTCTACTCGCCTTTACTTAGAAACTGCAATTTTATGATCAAATTTTTTATGTTTTCCGATTCACGCGTCTATACACATGCGAGACCTCCATAGAATTCCAGATCAAAGGTCGCGAGAACCTGTTTAAGTAAAAAAAGGTAATGAAATAAAACAAAAAAGCTCCATATTGTAAAAACCTATTATGTTTATACAACAAGGATTGTTTTTTTTACATATCACAAAGGAGAATGCCTACTAGATACCTAGCTACTTACCATAGAAAAAAAGAAATGTCTCAAAAAAAAAAACAAGCATTATTTTAATAAAATAATAAGGAAACAGTTTGAATCGAGATCTTTACTAGCAAGCATATTTTTTTAATATATTTAGAATATAGCGAAGCGACATCTAGTGGTAAAAAATATACTTACTTTTAATGTGCTACAATGAATGTAAGTTGGACAACAACTTTACAGCAAAATGACATTAAAAAAACACGTTATATATAAGTATCTAGTTTTTGGCAACCGGAACAGAAAACGTTGTCGCACTATAATTTCGATTTTGCCAGTGGCCTAATTAACGTCTTTTTCAAAACTTAAACTGTCGTAGACGTTTGAAACTGTTCTTCAAAATGAAAAGAGCACATAAAAATAGTTTTCGTACGAGTCTTTAAATTTTCCTTTCGCATTGTATCCAGCCATATTTTTCTTTTTTGTTATTTTTAGGCAACCTAAAACAATAAAAACAGTTTAAAATTAATACACTCAATTTACACTTGAAATTTGAAAACATCGATAATTCGATAAGAAAAATGCTAAAGGGCAACTCTAGCGCAAAACAAACAGATTTATATTTTCTTGAAATACATCAACAAAACTCACCAAAATAAGTAGTAAGCTACATTTGGTATGAATTCTAAGTAAACTATTCACAGGAAAACCAAAACACAAGGCATTTATTGTATTGTTTTGGTGTTTTTGCAAAATAAATAGTACGTACCGGTGTAATGTAATGTTTGGACGATTTTCACTTTTTTTGATGCCACAAACTACCACACTGCAATTAGACATGTTCCTTGTTGCTTTCACTCACTTATTAATACCTTTTATTCACATGGAAGTCTCAAATTAAAAGACTTTTATCACAAAACACTGCAAATACAACTCGCGTTGACAGCTCACATACCGAGAAACCTAAATGGCGACCGGCTTCAATCATGCATTACGATGACGTCACGTTTCAATGTTGCCAAAAAATAGGTCGAATAAATATATTGCTGTCTCTTTTTACATGAAATATTGGAGGTAAGATAGAACAAGATGGCTACAGGTTTATGAGTACAATGTCGATTTAGCTCATATTTGTATAACCGATAGTTCATATAGAACAATATGCCATCTCCATAGGATTCAGTACTCAGAGATGTAATCACTACTGGTGGTGATTGATTAGATTTTTATTGTGATTCAAGTCACAAATTATATAGACTATTATTCAAGTTTGATATAAAAAAGATGGATAAGAATGCTTTTGAAACGTACGAATATTTATCTGCTAATAGAAGCGATACAGATCATTTCTTCGTAGTACAAGATGACGGAACTTTTCTGAGTAAGTAAACTACCTACTGGACCGATTTCAAAAATTCCTTTACTTTGAATGCTACATTAAGCTATAGTATTAGATGAAAAAGAATGTACCCACTTCTTTTTAGCGGTTCCTCGCGGTTTTTCCCGCGTGGTACCCGTTCCCGTGGGAATATCGAGGTAAAATTTTTTGAAATTGGTCCTGTAATTATTACATACATAAATATTAGTCTCAGAATTAGTATAGAAAACAAAAACTCATGTATACTCGTTTTATAATAGTAAACAGGCAGGTGCAATATGTTACTCAAGTTCAAGATGTCAAAGAGGTTCTTGACGACGGAGTGCGAATCTACGATGTCACTCCAGATCAATTGTTTGTTGATGTGGACAATTCAACTGAACTTATATCTGTTTCTGGTAAGTTATAACAGGCAGAACTTACACTGTAGCAACAGATTTTAATAGATTTTATATGGATAAGACTTTTTAAATAATCACTGGGTACCTACTCGGTCAATGAGTTTGTCTTCAAATCTATATAACTATGAAGAACTAGTCATAAAACTTACTGGTGAATTGTAAAACAAAACAACCCTTTATATATCTGATTTTAAATTATTTTTAATGCATTCACAATGCAATTCTGTAAGTAAAGGAAAAATGTGAAAGTAAAAAACCACGAGCCCTATAAGTAGCTTTCAGGCGGGATTCGAACCAGCGCCTCCGGGAATCCGGCCCGATGCTCTGACCAACTAAGCTACCGAAAGGCTTACACGACTCGTCGAATTTTGCTATCACTTGTTACGCTGTAGGCCAGCGTTGCTTCATCATTTTTTACTTTCACATTTTTCCTTTATATATCTTATTGATTAAATACTTATTAAAGGTACCTATCACAGATAAAATAATATTAATCTTTTATTTTCTCTTATTACAGACCAATTTATTGTACCTGATGGAGAAAGTAATTTATACCCTAATAACTACCTAATACAAACAGAATCAAATATGTCCACACCACAGGTATAAAAATCGAAATATTTTGTTTTCAGGAAGGATAAGCATTTCAATTAAAAGATAAAATATTCATAACTTTTAGATGGAGCAGATACCAGTTGAGGAATATAAGCAAGAAGCATTATTAAATTATGATGTAGATCAGAACAAAAAACCAAGTAGTGTCTTTACTGAGGTACTTAAGTATATCAAAGTTTTAATTATTCTGAAATTTCTTTTTTATAGACATAAGATGATAATAATTAATGTAGCCACATAAAACACAAGTGCAACATAATAATGTATTTTTTATTGACAGATAACTCTTAGTGATGAACAATATCAAATGTTGGAGCAAAAAGGATGGATATTACTTGAAACCAATGACAAGATATATTTATTAGATACTCTAGGCCTTCATGATATTACTACAAACACCAGTAGGTTTATAGCGATAATTCATTCATAATACAATACACAGCTAATAGATGGCTACTAAGAACCATTACTTATCTATACTTTATTGTCTCCCATTGACTTATGTATAGTTTTCTTTAATTTTAACATAACATTTGAGCAACTACTTGAAATGTTGCTTCCTCTTCTAATTTCAAGATTGTTATAATTTTTCTAAAATATGAAATATTCATTATATGTAATTAATTTACAGAACTAATAAACAAATTAAAGATGGAGAGCCAGAATAACTACAATGATGTTGCTGAGAGTAATGGGTAAGTCTAAGTTCCATCATGTTGGATATGTTTAGTAATAACTCCAAATAATCTATAAATTATTGTAAACTTTCAGGACTGAATTGGAAAGTAATATAAATAGTTTAGAAAATGTTTCAGAAAGCTTACCCAAAAAAGACATAAATAGTTTCAATAATTTAAATGATGTGTCAAAAAATATAGATCAAAATTCACTGGAAAACTTACATTATGGACAAAACAGAAATGATTATAATGGTAATATAAATTCTTGCAATTTGTAAAGCCAAGGGCGTCGCAATTTACAGTTTTCTCATACATCATCATACACTTCATCTTCCAGAGTACCAACCTCCACCCCTCCCCCATCTAGGGCTATGGACTGGCGACGCCCTTGTCTAAAGCAATATTTATGTAATGAGTACATATTATGCATATGTACCTATAATTTATAATTTCAGATGAAGTAATATATAAAGAAGAAAAGATTGAAACAACTGATGTAAAGCAGCAGATTGTTAAAGCAGAAAGTGAAGAATTAAAAGATCCACTTGAGCTACAGTACAACCATAGTGGAACCCAAGTCCTTGTGATCAATAATGATGATATACGAAGGGAAGGGACTTCTTTGAAGATTAAAACTAAGCTATCTCTTAAAAGTTGGTGTTTATTTACCTGTCAAAAAATGTTGGCATTTTTAATATAAGTACTTACTACTACTTACGGGCTCCCACACAAAACTGCGATGCGACATCTCGCAACGCATAATTATGCGACGCGCCATGATAATAATAGGTCTTTACCTATGAAATTGCCGTTTTGTATGGAGATTTCTGTAATTATTTTTTTTCCATACTAACGTTTTTGTTATTATTTAACGACTAATATTATGTAAATTTACAAAATTTTACACACGTATTTATGGACATTTTAACTACTAAATGACACATTCGTTAAGAGATTTTTTTTTTTCACTAAGTTACAACTAATAAAGTACGAAATTCTGGAAACAAAAATAGTCGTAACTTTCGGAATAAGTTTTTTCTATGTTAATAATCAAATATCGTGGTTATTAAATTATCAAAAGTTGCTCGATACGGTCTTAATGTAACGCAATATTAAAGAAATTATATATTTCTAATATTATAAAAGTTATTAAGTTATATGTACAAAAGAAAAAAACGGCAATTTCATATGTAAAGACCTATTAGAAACCTTAAAGCCTGTCAAATACTTGACTTGACACGCGTCGCAGATTCTTGCCGTTTTGTGTGGGCGCCCTGCAGCCAGAGGATTCATAACAAAAACTTTTTACAGATTTTCCTGACAAAATAGTATTGGGTAAGACAAAAAACGGAAAGCGATTGGTAGCAAGAGTGGTTAAATCTAAACCAGACACTGTAACTCCAATGCAAATAGATAAGGATGAACCTAATAATTCACATTTAGAAACTGTCAATGGGCGAAAGTGGGAAGTGGAAACGAATCCTCCTGCTATAAATTTAAGTAAGTTAAGACAATGTTAATGTATCATAATCATGTTTGATAAATTAACAATAAATTGTAGTATTGTAAAAAACAAATTTTGGTAAAAAACTAGAGAATCTTACTAAAATTCCTGCTAATATTATAAATTTGAAAATGTGTATGTTTATTAATTTGTTTGTTTGTTCCGTTTTCACGTCAAAATGGCAGAACCGATTTTGATGAAATTTAGAATGGAGATAGTTTAAGGCCCTAGGAAGGACTTACCTAGGCTACTTTTTACCGCGTTAATAAAGCTCAGCTGAAAATCCCTTTCAGCGCGGGCAAAGCTGTGGAATGGAATTGGTATTATTTAAGGTGATAGTTTAAGTTTCTGGGAAAGATTATATTTATAATACAGGCAGACTAGGGATGTCAGGAATGTAATATTTTTAACATTCGCGAAGGCGAATGCGAATATTTGGGATGCGAATGTGCGAATGCGAATGTTTGGAAGAAATATTTAAAAAATAAATTTCACATATTCGGTAGTCGATTTGTTGGGATTGGGACAACGGATGCTTGACATCCCATTGTTTCTTCTGTATTGGAGATTCCTCGACAGATAATTGTTGTTTTTTTTTTTACCTTTTTAAATGGTAGCGGGCCGGCAGCTGGGATAGTTTTGAAACTTGAACCTCTGTTTCTCAACTAGCAACCAAAGTTATCGCAACGCCGAGTTCTCACGTCCAATTCGTGAATAAAGTTTTCGTAAAATATCGCCATATTTCACTTTTTTACCAGATGGCATGGTAAAATGTAATAAAACTCGTAAATAGCTTAGGTTAGGGAGGATGCAGCAATTAGTAATTAATAATGACAACTGCTTTAAACAATGTGAAGTACCTAAATACCGAAAGCGGCAAGTGAAAAACGCATCTTATTGGTCGAACGCGGCACGTGTCGCCCGGAATGTTCCCGCCTATAAGAAAAGTAGCGACCTGTAGCCCGATTCTCGTAATAAAAACCGTGACGATATCGTAGCGATTTAGTCGTTGAAACCATTTTCGTATTCACAACTGTCGATAGAACTTGAGCGGCAGCGATTCTATCGAAGTGTCGTCGAAGTGTATTCTGGTACATTAATCGTCCTTCAATCGTTTCAAAACGATAACTCGAAGGTATTCTACTATTTAGATGACCTTTGTTTCGATCGGATTTCAACGACTAAACGTCAAAATAAGCGATCCAAGTGTCGTTGGTCAAAAGTTCAATTAGCTGGACCTTTTGTATGTGATAAATAAGCTTGGGGCTAGCATATTTGTTATTATTTATTTTTTATTTTATTTAATAAACTTTTGTACATAATACATAGGTAATGTACAAGGCGGACTTAATACTAAAAGTATTCTCTGCCAGTCAACCGTTGGGAAACAGAAAACAATTAAAGCGGTACAAATTATTTATTATTAATTATTTATTATTTATTATTTATTATTTATTATTTATTATTTATTATTTACTAGCTGACCCAGCGCGACTTCGTTCCCGTGGCCCTACCTCCTACTCCACCCTACCCACCCGTACTCTACCCCATACCCTACCCCTACCCTACCTCTACCCTACCACTACCCTACCCCTACCCTACCACTACCCTACCCCTACCCTACCCCTACCCTACCCCTACCCCTACCCTACCCCTACCCTACCCCTACCCCACCCCTACCCTACCCTACCCCTACCCTACCCTACCCTACCCTACCCCTACCCTACCCCTACCCTACTTCTACTCTACCCCTACTTACCCCTCCTTCCCCTATTTTCTCGCCGCTAAAACCATCCTTGGACTTCCACGAACATTTCAAGACCAAAATTAGCCAAATCGGTCCAGCCGTTCACGCGTGATGTCGTGACCAAGGGAAATAGGGATTCATTTTTATATATATAGATTATTTATTATTTATTATTTATTATTTATTATTTACTTATTATATCATATGAAAGAGCGCTGCTTGCACATTCTGAAACATGTTTTTTTTTTCCTAAACCGAAAAATGTAAGTACAAAAAATACCTCTCGATTGAAAAGTCGCTGAGTTTCGATCCTATTGAGTTGAAGTCCTATCGAAACTCGTCCAAGCAACACGAGAATACCGATTTTTGATAGGACTTCGATCGAACGACTTCTGAACTACAACGATATTTAGATTGTTTGTATTTACGAGAATCGGGCTACTGAACATTCGCTAAACATTCGCATCGTTTTATGCGAATGCCAATGTTGATGCGAATCATTCGCATAAGCGAATGCTAACGCGAATATTCGTAACATCCCTAATACAGACATCTTTTAATCGCAGGAAAAAATCTTCCATGAGAAAATCACTTTAACCGTGGCACATTTGCGGGCAGAAATTGGCATTTAGGTAAATAGTTCGCAGGAAAAAATCTTCCATGAGAAAATCACTTTAAGCGTGGCATATTTGCGGGCAGAAATTGGCATTTAGGTAAATATTTTGAGCCCCGGGGGAATTACTTTTACTTTTTTCCAGAGGAATGTATCATATTCCTACGGGAAAATCAGTACTTAGGTATTATTAATTTGTCCGTCTTTCATGACAAAACGGAGCAACGGATCAATGTGATTTTTTGTACGGGGGTAGAATTGGAGCTGGAGGATTGGATGCACAGGCGACTGTTTATCCCGGAAAATATCACATTCGCTCAGGATAACGTCATGTAGTACACGCGGGCGAAGCCGCGGGCGGAAAGCTAGTACATTATAGTTTTGGCCAAGGTATGGTATTTTTTTTTTGTCTAATACATCCGTTTACTAAAATGGCATCGCTTTTATGAATTGTACAAGATGTTAGTTACACACTTCTGAGTCCTTGAACAGTTTGATCTGTTTACGTTTAAAAGTCAATTACTATTTTAATATACATTTATAAAATTTCAGGCAATTTATTGAATGAGACCGAATTTCTATCGCTCATACAACACTTACTGCAAAACAATGTAACCAAGTGTTGTGCGGATGATATTGTGTCGGCGGATTCGGTGATCGCGCAGCTGCTGCAAATACCAGCGTTCAAATCAACTGTGCTAGACAGCCACCTCATTGTTACAAAGGTACGATTATTCAATATCTTTTTTATTTGAAAAATCTATATTACTGATAGTATAATTAATGTAAAAGTGGTAAGTAAAGACGGTAGTATTATTTCATCAACACCTGAAATCCTGAAGGAGATCAAGAGTTTCAGGGCAGTTACAGCTACAGTTAAAGCTTATCCGACACTATACAGAAGATATCCCGGACGTCAGCCTGTACGAGATTAGAATGGCTCTCAAACTGCTCAAAAACAACCGCAAAGCGACGGGTGATGAGTTGATGACGGAATCACAACAGAACTTTGGCAGCGGGCGGTAAGCCGATACTTAATGCTCTCCAGAACGAGAGCAAAACGCCAAGGGCATTGGGCAGAAGCGATGTGATGCTATTCTTCAAGAAGGGTGATAAAGACTCTCTTGAAGTACTACCGACCCAGACCCATCTCGCTTCTGAACCATATCTACAAGCTGTTTTCAAGAGTCGTTACGAAACGACTTCCAAACTCCCGTACTAGCCGGGTTCCGAAAAGGCTATAGTACCATAGACCACATTCATACGCTGCGGCAAGTTATATACAGAAGACCGAAGAATATATCTTGCCACTACGCTAGGCGTTCGTGATTCATATAAAGGAAACCCAATGATTCGATCGCGACCTGCCCCCTGATTCACAAACCGTCTTAAACAGAATCGGATTCGAATTCTGTGCTTTTTGTCTATTCTACAGTGAGTGACAGAGACAGCGCATACATTCCGCTGTCGGGAGCGTTTCCGACGGTTCGTGAATCAGGGGGCTGGGCAGTGCTGCAGTCTCTCCAGAGGTGCCAAATAGACTACAGGTAAGTACAAGTGCTGAGGTACTTATACAAAAGCGCCACCATGTCGGTCCGATTACAGAACCAGAGCTCTAATCCTATCCAACTGCAGCGAGGCGTGAGACAGAAAGACGTCATTTCTCCGAAACTGTTCACAGCTGAGTCGGAGGATATTTTTAAGCTCCTGGACTGCAAAGGATGCGGCATCAACATCAATGGCGAGTACGTAGCACACCTGCGGTTTGCCAATGATGTAGTTTCTATGGCTGAGACCTTGGAAGACCTAAACACAATGCTCGAAGATTAAGATGAACATGGATAAGACGAAAATTATGTCTTAATCAGAAATGATTAGATCCGAAGGAGAAATAAAACGACCGACATCGCCCGAAGAATTGCTCAGATGAAGTGGCAGTGGGCGGAACACATAGTGCGGAAAACCAATGGCTGTTAGGGCAAAAAGGTCTCGCTCGAATGGCGACCGCGAACCGGACGCCGTTCCGTGGGCACTTCGGCAGGCCCCCTATAAGGTGGATCAACGATCGTCACGGTCGCGTGAAGCCGCTGGATGCAGGCAGCGCAGGACCGATCGTTTTGGAGATCCTTGGGGAGGCCTATGCCCAGCCGTGAGCATCGTACGCCTGAAATGATGAAATGTTATAGTTATCTTTCGAGGATATAAGTGGAGGGCGTAGCTTATCACTTGAATCGTGTCTACGTATACGGTATACGTACGTATTAATTAGGGCTAGTTCAGACACTGGCGATTCTTGTTTACATAACCGTCTAACATTCGTTCACACCATGACCGCCGCGGGTCGGTCGTAATATAAATTCCGTTAGGCGCATTTGGTCCAATTCGCAATTGGTCAAATTTGCAGTTTGTCCAATTCGCAGCTAGTCCAGTTTGCAGTTTGTCCAATTCGCAGTTAGTCCAACCACCAAAATAGATAATGTTTCCCAAGTTATAGAACGGAATCTATAAAGTGGCTAAGGTCCCGCCCGGTAGGTAAAAAGTGTGTATCTATATAATATATTATATCTTTGTTGTTGATAGTTGTTTTTTTGTGAAAGTTCAAAACCAATAATTATTTGTAGAAGCTTGAAACACAAGTTTTGATATATCTTCTATACTTATAATAAATCTGTAGAGAGGTCAATTCTGTACATGAAATATATTTCCAAAATAACTATCAGGATGTGATTAGGGATCGATATTGATGCCAAAAATGCAATTAGTAAAATTTTTGTCTGTCTGTCTGTCTCTCTGTCTGTCTGTCTGTCTGTCTGTGTGTATAACCGTTATAGAAACAAAAACTACTCGACGGATTTTAACGAAACTTGGTACAGTTATTTTTCACACTCCTGAGCTGGTTATAGTGTACTTTTCATCACGCTACAATCAATAGGAGCAAAGCAGTGAAGGGAAATGTTGGGAAAGCGGGAGCGGGTTACTCCATTTTTTAAGCTTCCGTCGCGTGTGCAACCTTCATGGTTAAAGCTACACAGAAATCATGTATGACGGAAATGTTCTCCTTAAAATTATATAAAAAATATCCCACGACAGCATATGTCTATCTTTTATGGTAGACTCACAACAACACGTGTAACTCCCGATAGCTTAGCAGTTCGAAGCGTCGCTCGACGCGTCTCGCGGCCGAAGGTATAAAAAGGCGGGGCGTCCGAGCGCGAGCTTCATTGATTTTTTATATTTCTTTAAAATGTTTTTCGAACTATTAGCTACACAAAACAAGTTTTCATTTTGAATTATCTTGAATATTTTCAAAGATATAGGACTTCAAACTTTATAATTAGACAAGGACAGGACGCTATCTTAGTGACGTCAGTGGGTTAGTAGCGTCATAGTCACGCCATAGAAGATTTCGTTTTAGAAAGAGACAGCTATAGTCAAAATCAAACAGACTATAATTCTTTTATTATAAAACAGATTCAAATTATTTTTTCACATTTGGTATTCTTAATTGCAATATTTTTTAACGTCATCATTAAATATCTACATTTCAACAACAGTAAAATACCCTATTATAATAAAAGGGAACCTTCAATTTTATTGTTACCACTTGCAAGTGAGAAGGAATAGATTTGTATACTTTCAACGTTTTCGTTGCTTATTCAATCAGTTTATTGTTGACATGTACGCTAAAATTTAAACCGGAAGATTAGTTATAAAACGTTTTTGAAAAAAAATGTAACCGCCTTCAAAACGGATCTTCAAACTAAAATTAACAAACATTAAAATACGAAAAAAATAATAAGATTTTTTAATTCAAAGGACGATGATACGTGACTTTTTCTAATTTATCTTGGTACTTACTGAACTGTTTGAAGTCGGTGCCGTCTTATACATATTGAGGTAATTACGTCCTACACCTCACGCTTGGGACCGGGTTTTTTTTATATGTTAGTTATTTCACTCAGTATATTTCGTTCTTATTCTTTTTGGCTTGGCACCGACTTCAAACAGTTCAGTAAGTACCAAGATAAATTAGAAAAAGTCACGTATCATCGTCCTTTGAATTAAAAAATCTTATTAGTTTTTTCGTATTTTAGTGTTTGTTAATTTTAATTTGAAGATCCGCTTTGAAGGCGGTTACATTTTTTTTCAAAAACGTTTTATTTTTCGATTTTTAGTGAAGTAGCTTAAGAAACTACATGGCGATTATGATAAATTGTTGTAAATATCCTATCCGTTACGGAATTCAGCTTTCCATCTTTAGCTACTTAGATAACTTGAAGGAATACAACTGAAGGTCCATTCGTGCATATGGTATTTATAAAACATCATAATATAACTCCTAACTGTTGAGGAGTTTCACCTCTCATCAGCAGCTCACCCTAATAACCTGAAAGAATATAAGTATTGGCCCATACGTACGATTAATACCTCAAGAAATATCCTCCAGCTCCTAACCGTCAAGGAGTTGTAGCTTCCATCACCAACTCATCACTATGAGATGATGACTACCAGATGCAAATACTTGACTAACTTCAAAAATAAATGGAACGCATAAGGCTTGCCTATATTTGAGAATTTCTCTCAATTTTCCTGGGATTTCATCCCCTGGTCCTGACTTGGTGAAAGTAAGATCAGGTCAGAAGTACCAACTTTCGAAAAAAAAATATTTTGAAAATGATCCCCAATTTGATGAAACTATGAAATCGTCCATATACCCAAATAAAGTCTAAATACACATTATTCAAGATAACTCCTGAACTTCTTGCCAGTTCTTGATAAAATTTTAATGGGACCACACGAGAAGCGGCACCTTTTAAATTAAAAAAGAGTTATCCAAATCTGTTCATTAACTAAAAAGTTCTGAGGTAACACACATAAAAAATAAAAATAAAAATATACAGTCGAATTGATAACCTCCTACTTTTTTTGAAGTCGGTTAAAAATACGATCTAATCAAAGGCAGCTGCGCGCTGAAGAATACGTGCACCTTCGCGACGCCATAATCAATGATAGATCTACTTACCAAAGATAACATTTTTGGAGAAGTATTGTGTTATATGTATAGTGTTGAGTGGCAAAAACGCGGCTTGCCTCACGCGCATATCCTGCTATGGTTAAAAGATAAGGTTCGACCTAAGTTTGTTATAATTTTAGACGACGTTTGCACAACTATTTTGCTGATAAGAGAGAAATAAAAATATTTATATTTTTGCATTCACAATGCAATTTTTATGGTTGAAAAATGGAAAGTGAAGTATTTAGAAAAAATCGACCCTCTCACAACCAGGTCCGATGGGACTCGAACCCACGACGATTGTGAATGCAAAAAAGTAAAAATTTAAATATTTTTTTTTTTGCAATAGGGGCGGAAAGGGGGTTTAAAAAATTTGAAGTGGGGCTACTAGGGCATATGGGGTATCATATAAAAGAGCGCTGCTTGCACACTCTCAAACAATTTTTCTTTTTGTTTTAGGCCGCATAGTTTTTGACTTATGATGAAAAATGTAAAAATAATACCGTCCCCCCTTATCTCCGAAGTTTGCAAAGATAAATTGTTTAAGGTGATAGAAGTTTATGTAAAGATTACGGGAAAAATAAAACGTTGTCTCTAAATAGTAAACTTTTCAGAAATCATCAACAAAAATTACATTAGTTCCATTATCGGTCAAGAGATGGCGCTGACCAAAAACTGCAAATTTCTACATCGCAAATTCTTGGAAGAATATAATATGCCTCGCCGATGAAAACATTTTTACGTTTTATTTACAACCAAAATATCCTCCTTCCTACCTACTCGCAGGTTGCTTTGTTTGGGTGAAGCATAGTTGTAGTTTTTTCTATTTATTTATGATGGTACGGTACGGAACCCTCGGTGCGCGAGTCCGACTTGCTCTTGACCGGTTTTTTACTGTCCTACGTTTGATATATAGTACAAAAATTTCTAAATTGGCCGTAGTGAATTTGGATGCAGTATGAAAAATTTGTTTTGGCTACATAAACAATTGACTTTTGTTACTCTTTTACGTAATACTTATGATAATCCTTTGTATGACTGAAAGGAATCCTACTAATATTATAAATGTGAAAGCTTAGATGTTTGCTACTCAATCACGCCAAAACGGCTGAACGGATTTGGCTGTTTGGGATACAGATACGTTTGTAGCTTGGAGAGGAACATAGGCTTTTTATCCCTGAAAAATATCACATTCCCGCGGAATAACGTCGTGTATTCCACGCAGGCGAAGCCGCGGGCGGAAAGCTAGTAAAAAAATAAAATTCGTTTATTTGACAAGTTTCATAAGTTAATAACAATGTCACTTTAAAGATAAAGACATTAATGGTACAAAATAAATGGCAATACATTCCACGCTCCATCCGTTTGGGGTACATGCTGCCATATTTAACCATCCGCCGGATTCAACCATCCGCCTGCGACATATATACAGTATGCCCCTCGATATAGTGCACAAACGAAAAGGGCGTTGACTATACCGGATTTTATCGACAAAAATGTTATAAAAAAAAAATTGCTCATGTTACAATGTATTTAAAAAATTAAATTCTTTTTAGGTCGTTTTGTCATAAAAAACATATGTAGTTTTCGAACCAAAAGAGATATCGTCATGAAATAAACGCTAAAATACTTGTGAAGAATTGGCAAATAAGTGGAAGAGTAAAATAAATTTATAAAAGATGACTAACATGACATACAAGAGACAGAATCAAACATTTTCGAGAAAGAAGGACATAAAATATATATTTTTTAAATAATGAGTCACACTAACACATCAAAATATGACTATAAAAATTACTGCATTTAATGCGCGTACTCGTGCAAGTAATGAGTCACACCAACACATCAAAATATGACTATAAAAATTACTGCATTTAAAGCGCGTACTCATGCAAGTACTAATAGTTTTTGTTTCATCGAAATCAGGCCAGGATTTTCAAAGATACAGCGTTGTAAAGTTTTACCATCTTTTGAAAATTTGCTTTCCTTGCGCGCTATTGCGATGACGTCATGTCGCACTGACATCTCCGATTGCGGCTGTTGCGGGTGATTTCCGTCTAACTGTACCTACATAGAGTTCGTCTGTGCGCAATCTTCGCGCAACTCGTGCGTTTTTGACGCTAGTTACAGTACATTTTCTTCGTTCTAAGGTTATGGTAAATGATTAGTATTCAATTTCGACCGCGCGCAGGCGCACTCTAAAACTGTCACCTACTGTCGATACCGAAAGACATTTATCCCACAAACTTATCTGACCCAGTGGTGGAGGCGCCACTAGCCGTATAAAATTATCGAAATGGCTGTCAGTTTTTAGGGTGCATATTTAACTACCAAGTCAGTTAAGGTTGTAAGTACATTTTGTTTTGACGGTTGCTATATGTATTGACAGAATCCCGCCCGCCATTACGAAAGTTGATTTAATTTATTTTTCACGAAAATAAATCATTATTTAAAGGTGTTTTTTCACATGGGCTCAATACAAAATTCTTAAACAGTTCATTGATCGACTATAAGAAAAATAAATAAATTTATTACGAAACCGTGAGAGCGCAACTATATACCAAAGGATTCTATGTAGGTATACGGAAGTGCGACGTGACATCACACGTTAATGCCATTGGTTCACCCAAATTTTCCTCGGAGGCCGTACTTTAACGTTTAATATCTCAGTCATTTTTGAAGATAGGAAAAAAATTAAAACAGTTTTTTTTTTCGAGGTATTCCAGTTACGGCACCACTTTGAACCGCACCATTTGAATGGCACCAAAAGCATTCCCATTACGGCACCATTTGGTGCCGTTCGAAAAATGAATTTAAAATATTATTAAAGCATTCCTGTTACGGCACCAGTGGTTAAGGGCGTAGTAGAGCTGTTACCTAACTAAAAAATATCGATAACTCCGTTTAGTTTTTTTATTATTTTTAAAGACTTTATTTGAAGTAGGTAGGTATTCTAGTAACGGTTTAAATTACAAGGACAATGTAGCTTTGCGAATTATCGTTTGAATTCTAAAGTACCAGGATAACATAGCTATGGAGGAGGTAGTTATAGTGTATAGGTTATTTATAACCCCTGACGCAGCGCAAAGAGGGGTGTTATAAGTTTGAGGCCTATGTCTGTCTGTCCGTCTGTCTGTCTGTACGTATATTCGTAGTGCGTAAACGGATCAGGCGATTTCATTGCGGTTTTTTTTAATTGAAAGCTATATTAATCGAGATGGTTTTTACCCACGTTTGATGAAAATCCATCCGGCCATTTATGGAGATGGTCAACTGCCTGCCGAAACGGAAAAGATACAGACGTGGTGCTTTGACTAAAATAATGTACACCCTGGGCAAATTTAGGTGGCAATAAAAAAAAAACAAAATAGCGGCAAAAAAATGGCCGCCGAAAATTAAGTTGCTTTGATTTGTTTGGCTGAAATTAGCGATTTCAATGAGGTTTTTTTAATTTTATGTGTAATTTAAAAAGAATGGAATAAAAATAAAATTTTAAAAACCCCCGACAAAAAAACCTCAAAAAAAGTCAGAAAATAAATTTTCTTTCTCGGTCGGGGGACCACAAAATGAGAAGTACTAAAACGGAATATTATTATACGTTGGGGGTCCCACGACCGAGAGAGAAAATTTATTTTTGGCTTTTTTGAGGTTTTTTTTTCTAATCAGTCGTACTTAATAATAAACTATTTTCATACATTATAAAAAAATAAAACCGCCTTCTAAAAAACCACATCAAAAAAGTAAGAAATAATTCCTCACCAAATAAATAACGTAAGTACTTTGAAGTCGGGCGTGAAACATGTACAATGTTTTGTTGTTTTTGTCAAAACCCGCCCGACTTCAAAGTACTTACGTTATTTATTTGGTGAGGAATTATTTCTTACTTTTTTGATGTGGTTTTTTAGAAGGCGGTTTTATTTTTTTAAAAAATAATTTTTATTTCACTCTTTTTAGTGCATCGTGCAGGCAATTTACGTGTTTTCTGGTAAATAGGTATGTGATCAAACTCAAAACCTCCTTTTTCGAAGTCGGTTAAAATACCTTGAGGTATCCCCTTTTTAACAAAACAAGAATCATCTAAATCGGTTTATAAACAAAGGAGTTATGGCTAAAGATACGTATTAAATTCACATAAAGTGGTAACGAAACCGACAGTATTTTCAAGATTTCCTGAAAACTACTGAACCGATTACAAAATTTAAAAAAATTGGACCAACTTGGAAACCAACCTGATGTAATAACGTTTGAATCATTTCAATCGGTTCAGCCGTCTTCGAGTAATCGGTGGACTTACACAAAAAATAAAAAAAAAAACATACATACAGACGAATAGAGAACCTCCTCCTTTTTGATTTAGAAGTCGGTTAAAAAACATTAAACAACCCTCGCAAAGATAGTAAATGAGTCAATTTCAACAACTGATTTTGTCGCAAATTTCCATGGACATTTTCATTTTCAGGTTTTTAAATAAATTTTAATATTGTAGTGCCATACTTCTATATTACATAATATATACATTTTCTAAAGGGGGAATACATAATTTATATTAGAAAGAGAGTTATTTGGGCCACGATTTTAACTATTTATGTGTGCATAAATACCTAGTTAAAATCTTATTTTTTATTTTTAACCGAAAAATTATATCCAATTAAGTCGGTAATTTAATCCTTGTATTTACTAAACTAACGAGGTTTTTTTCAATGCTTTTCTAAAATAATAATTTATTGTTACGACTGGTTAGAAAAAAATCCAATGTACTATAACTACCTCCTCTATAGCTATGTTATCCTGGTACTTCAGAATCGAAACAACAATTTGGACAGCTACATTGTACTTTATACTTAATAATGTATTATTCTGTTGTTACTAGAATAACTACTTCAAATAATGTCTTCTAAAATAATCAAGAACTGAACTGATTTATCGGTGTATTTTAGTGAACACCTCTACCTTAAACCATTGGTGCCGTAACGGGAATACTTTAATAATATTTTAAATTCATTTTTCGAACGGCACCAAATGGTGCCGTAATGGGAATGCTTTTGGTGCCATTCAAATGGTGCGGTTCAAAGTGGTGCCGTAACTGGAATACCTCTTTTTTTCGAGTTACATATTTTTTAGATATGCTGATAACAAAAATCATTGGTGTGACTCATTACAGTTTTTGTTTCATCGAAATCTGTCCAGGATTTCCAAAGTTACAGCGTTGTAAAGTTTCACCAGCTTTCGTAAATTTGCTTTCCTTGCGCGCTATTGCGATGACGTCATGTCGCAGTGACATGTCCGATTGCGGCTGCTGCGGGTGATATCCGTCCAACTGTACTACATAGAGTCCGTTCGTGCGCAATCTTCGCGCAACTTGTGCGTTTTTGGCGCTAGTTACAGTACATTTTCTTCGTTCTCAGGTTATGGTAAATGATTAGTATTCGATTTCGACCGCGCGCAGCCGCACTCTAAAACTGTAACCTACTGTCCAATTGACGGCTTCGTGTTATTGTTGATCGAAGTTTGACGGTTGCTATTTATATTGACAGAATACCGCCCGCCATTACGAAAGTTGATTTAATTTGTTAATGACGAAAATACAATTTATGTATTTGAAGGTGTTTTTTCACATGGGCTCAATACAAAATTGATCATTGATCGACTATAAGAAAAATAAATAAATTTATTGCAAAACCGTGAGAGCGCAACTCTAATAGCCAAAGGAGAAATACGGAAGCGCCAACTCTTAATCGCGATGTGACGTCACACGTTAATTCCATTGGCAGGGGGGTGTCACTCCGCAGTTTAGGTACGTTCGGCCGGCGCGCCTGCCGGGCAGGCGTATGGCAGAAGGATGCCGCTCGGCTCGTACGCTCCACGTTCGCGCGTAGAACGATCGATCATTTCTGTGATTTTTGTGCACCGAACAATGACTACTAAACGTTCTTATAATCCGTATATAAGATACTGTTGTGTTTACGGGTGTCTAAATAAAAGAAAGAACAAAAGAAACAACAAAACCGAACTCGCAAGTCGCTGGCAACCCTAACCAGCGAGCGAGCTGTTTGAGACATTCATAGAAATAGAAACGCTCGCGCGTAGATATTGGGTACAGTTTTACTTGCATGCGCGAACTCTAGGTTATTATAACAGTAGGCAAGCGATGACAAAGCAACCGGAATTGGACTTTATTTCCACACAGAAAGATTTTTTTTTATTTGAATGAGCTTGCAGAGTGAGTCTTCTGTGCCTTAGCACTATTATTTATTCTGTGCCATTGGCTTCTTTGGCTCACCCGAATTTTTCACGGAGGCCGTACTTTAACGTTCAATATCTCAGTCATTTTTGAAGATAGGAAAAAAATAAAAACTTATTCTTTTTTCTCGAGTAACTTTAAGTTAAGTAATAGTAATAATTTATCATTAAACTCAAAGAAAACTAAATGTTTAAAATTTTCGTTACCTAATGTAAGACAAGTTGATTTTCATATTAAACTAGACGGCGATATGGTCGAATTCATTAACAATACAAAGTTTCTAGGTATTATATTAGACTCGCGACTACAATGGGATCCTCATATCGAAGCCTTGGCGAGTAGACTCAGTTCCGCCGCATTCGCAGTTCAGAAAATAAGGCTCTTAACCGATATTGAAACGGCTAGAATAGTCTATTTTAGTTATTTTCATAGTGTTATGTCCTACGGCCTTTTGTTGTGGGGCTCAGCCGCTAACATCCAAAGTATATTCGTGCTCCAAAAAAGGGCTATTCGCGCCATGTACAACCTCCGATCGAGAGATTCTTTAAGAGATCTATTTAAAGAAATAAACATTTTAACTGTTGCAGGACAATACATCTATGAAAATATAATTTATGTGAAAAAGTATTATAATACATTTGTAAAGCAGAGCGATATTCATCGCTTTAACACAAGAAATAAAGATAAACTTGTCGTTCCCAAGTTTAGGCTAGAAAAATCCAGAGCCTCATTTCTGGGGAAAAGCATAGCCTTTTTTAATAAAGTTCCACAGCATATAATTGAAGTACCATTGCATAAATTTAAATGTTACATTAAAGAGTCGCTGATGAGCAAAGGATACTATAAAGTAGACGATTATTTGAATGACCGCAATGCATGGTCATGATGTAACACATAACATAATCACTGTTTAATATGATGTATTTTTATACTAAGCAATTGTTGTATTAGTAACGAAGTGTTTTTTTTTTTGTAAATGTCGTTACCTAACTGTGAAACGCTGGCAAGTTTCTTGCGCCCATTCTTCTTGTCAGTTAAAAAAGTCTTGAATGGGTGGTAGGAAAATATTGACGATTCATAAGTACATATTTATTATGTCTAAGTGAATAAAGTTTTTTTTTTATTTTAACATATTTTTTAGATATGCTGATAACAAAAATCATTGGTGTGACTCATTGGATGGTTTTTTTATTTTTACCCGTCTGCGGCGAAGCCAAAAAAGGGTTATGTATTTGACCTGTATGTATGTGTGTCCGTTTTTTATTTGTTGATAAAATCGGCTATAATCAACACCCTTTTCGTTTGTGCACCATACCGAGGGGCACACTGTATATGTATGAATAAATACAGTAAAATATGTGCATAGATATGTGTAATATGATTATGAATAAATACAGTACAATATGTACATAAATATATTGGAAATACGCTTTATTGGACCAACCGCTAATTGGACTAAACGCGAATTGGGCCAACTGAGAATTGGACCAAACGCGAATTGTCCCAACTGCGAATTGGACCAACCGCGATTAACGTGAATTGGACGAATCGCGAATTGGACCAAATGCGCCTAAAGGATTTCGACGTTATGAACTGACGAGAGTAGCCATATTATACCAGAATAATAATAATTATAATAATGTATTTATTTAAAATGTAATAAAGATAAAGATAATAATAATGTAGGAATGGGGCCCGTGGTTGTACCAGGCGTCCGTCACTCGCTCAAGAACCCGAGATACCTATGGTATGTCTCGGGATACCAATTCAATACAATTTACAGCGGGCCGCCCCCGCCCGAGCGCGATAGAATTTATGCGATAGAAAGAGATGCAACGGGTGGCCGTTCGTAATTTGCGCCGTACAAGCTGAATTCCACTTTATTGCTTTAAAGTTAGAGTTGCTATTTATTTCAATGGCTTAGCGGAGTGCAGTACTTATCTGTTACTTAGTAACTATTTAGTAATCTCTGACTGTACTAAGGAGCTACTCCTCATCGACATGGCTATTAACCAACAGGTTCGTCGAAACCGAAAGAACCTGTCGACTTCCTGGATAGATTATAAGAAGGCCTATGATTCCGTGCCGCATTCGTGGCTCGTGAGGGTGCTGGAGTTGTAGGTATAAAATAAATACTAGTCTACGCACTTTCTTGATATCGTGCATGCGAAAATGGAGAACGGTCTTTTTCTATCCAGGATCTCGACGGTTCCTAGGTCAGGGTGATCCTATAAAAATAGAGCGAGGTATCTTCCAGGGTGACGGTTTGAGCCCATTGTGGTTCTGTCTGGCCTTGAACCCTCTGAGTACACTTTTCGAGAGTTCAGGATTAGGCTACCGTTTACGGAGTAATGTTCAAGTAATATCACACCTGCTATACCTACATGGATGACCTGAAACTATTTTCCCATAGCAGTTCTCATTTGACAGCGTTACTGAAGTGTGGTGGTCGTGGCTTCTTAAATGCTAAGACATTGCATAACCGCGAGATATGCAATCTTAGGATCTTAGGGAGTATCTTCTCCACGTCGATATGGGATCTCATAGAGATGTAGTTGCTGTTGACAATGGACTGACTTGTCTATTTTTGGCAAAAGAAAACTGGCGCAAACCTGTAGTACTTAGTACTTCGGACCGCAGCATTGTGTGGCAAAGCAAAGAGTTACATGGCAGATTCTATCGGGCTCTCAATGGGCCCGACGTAGATTTACTAGCCTCAGTATCCTGGCTCCGTTTCGGTGATCTTTTTGGTAAAACCGAGGGTTTTGTCTGTGCAATTATGGATGAGGTTGTGATGACGAGTAACTACCGAAGGTTTATCATAAAGGATGGCACATTTGATATTTGCCGAGCGTGCCATCGTCTGGGTGAATCCCTTAGACATATAATCTCCGGTTGTTCTCGTCTCGCAAACGGCGAGTATTTGCATAGACATAACCAAGTAGCCAGGATAATACACCAACAACTTGCTTTGAAACACAGTCTTGTGGCACCCGAGGTGTCGTACTACAAGTATGCACCAGAACAGGTCCTTGAAAATAGCCATGCCACATTGTATTGGGATCTATCTATCATTACAGACAGGACTATTGTAGCTAATAAGCCCGATATTGTATTAATAGATCGACATGAACGCCTCGCTGTTCCCCTTGACGACAACCTTGTGAAAGTTGAAAAAGATAAAGAAAACAAATATCTTGATTTAGCTTACGAGATTGTTGACATGTGGGACGTCGATTCAGCAATTGTTGTTCCGATAGTCATATCTGCCCATGGTCTGATAGCCAAAAGCCTCGATAAACAACCTAAGAGGCTTGCGTTAGGTGGCTGAATCAAGAGTCAGATGCAGAAGGTAGTACTTCTGGACACGGCCCGTATAGTGAGAAGGTTCCTGTCTCTGAATCCTTAACCACCGGTAGCCGGGACTCTGATCTTGCTACCGTTGGGAACTGCATTTTTGTATTTTCAATTGTTATACTTTTTAGTGTTATACATTGTAAAAATTTAATATTTAGAAATATAATTTTGTATGTATTTTAAATGTTATAAAGGAGATAATAATAATAGAATGAGTTTCAGGTGCATATAATAATAACTGTATGATAATTATATTGTATGCTGTTGTATGTGAATTCTTTGTTTTTAGACTGTACATAATGAAGATTCCTTGGAAAAGACAGTGAATAAAGGGTTAACAGCAGTGATAACGGGAAAAGTTTCTGAAATCAATGACCAATTGCACTTTGTGTATTTGCCATATATGTTACAAAACATGGTGCATCTATGTGGTATGAAGTTAATAAATTATTTATGCAAAATTTTAAAATGAGAGGAAGAAAATAAAAAATATATTTTTCTTACTAAAAATATATGCTACGTATACACGGCTAAAGATGGGTATGAACATAAACTTAAGATTAACCGGCTAAACTTAAGTTTATGTTTGACGAGTGGCTAAACGTGATCACCATCGGAAGTGTCTCGAGCAGGGTAGCGTACCTGATACTCAGATTATCGAAACGATATTCGCTGAATGTTATCCAGGTCTACGCTCCGACCTCGAAACACGACGATGTCGAAGTGGAGGCTATGTATGAGGAGATCGCTAAAGCCATGCATAGCTATAAAACCCACTACACGGTTGTGATGGGGGATTTCAATGCAAAGTTGGGGCAACGTTGCGGTGATGAGCTGAGAGTGGGGCAATTTGGATTTGGGCAACGGAACGATAGAGGCCAGATGCTGGCAGACTTCATGGAGAGGGAGAACCTCTATATGATGAACTCCTTCTTTAGGAAGCCCGTAAGCCGCAAATGGACCTGGATCAGTCCGGACGGTAAAGTCAAAAACGAGATCGATTTTATCATGTCGACGAAGAAGCACATATTCAATGATGTCAGTGTGATCAACGCTGTTAAGACAGGAAGCGATCACCGTATGGTGAGAGGCACATTGAATATCGATGTCAAGCTCGAAAGATCGCGACTGATAAAATCCACGCTCCGACCAATACCAGCTCAAATTCAAAACCCCGAGTGCTTTCAGCTCGAGCTTCAAAACCGCTTCGAAGCCCTTGAGAACAGCATAGACGTGGACGATCTATACAACCTGGTGGTGGATACTGTCCGCACGGTAGGGTCTAAGTACTATAAAACCCGCCGTCCCAAATTGAAGAAACTCTCCAGTCAGACTCTCCTACTCATGGATCAGAGACACGAAATGAAGCTGCAGAACTCAGCGGATGCCCATCGTTATCGACAGCTCAATAGACAGATATCTAAGTCTTTGAAACGCGACCTTCGCCAATTTAATACCGAGCGTATTAAAGAAGCCATTGAGCGGAACAAAGGCTCCAAAGTGTTCGCGAGAGATCTGTCTATCGGGCAAAGTCAATTGACGAGGCTGAAAACTGAGGAAGGGAGCATCGTTTCGTCAACACCTGAAATCCTGAGGGAGATTGAGAGTTTCTATGGACAGCTATATTCCACACAAACACCTGTTGAAAGCAAGGCTACAGACCCTAGAGCCAAGCTTACCCGACACCATACCGAAGATATCCCGGACGTCAGCCTGTACGAGATTAGAATGGCTCTCAAGCAGCTTAAAAACAACAAGGCGGCGGGCGATGACGGAATCACAACAGAGCTTCTGAGAGCGGGCGGTAAGCCGATACTTAAGGTCCTCCAGAAGCTTTTCAACTCAGTCATCCTTGAGGGCAAAACGCCAAAGGCATGGGGCAGAAGCGATGTGATGCTGTTTTTCAAGAAGGGTGATAAAACTCTCTTGAAGAACTATAGACCCATCTCGCTTCTGAGCCATATCTATAAGTTGTTTTCGAGAGTCATTACGAATCGTCTCGCTCGCAGGTTCGACGACTTCCAACCTCCCGAACAAGCCGGGTTCCGGAAAGGCTACAGTACCATAGACCACATTCATACGCTGCGGCAAGTTATACAGAAGACCGAAGAATATAATTTGCCACTTTGCTTGGCGTTCGTGGACTATGAGAAAGCCTTTGATTCGATTGAGACTTGGGCGGTGCTGCAGTCTCTCCAGAGGTGCCAAATAGACTACAGGTACATCGAGGTGCTGAGGTACTTATACCAAAACGCCACCATGTCGGTCCGATTACAGAACCAGAGCTCTAATCCTATCCAACTACAGCGAGGTGTGAGACAGGGAGATGTCATCTCTCCGAAACTGTTCACAGCTGCGTTGGAGGATATTTTTAAGCTGCTGGATTGGAAAGGATGCGGCATCAACATTAATGGCGAGTACCTAACGCACCTACGGTTTGCCGATGATGTAGTTCTTATGGCTGAGACCTTGGAAGACCTGAACACAATGCTCGAAGATCTCGGTAATGCTTCGCAAAGAGTGGGTCTTAAGATGAACATGGACAAGACGAAAATCATGTTCAATGCCCATGTTGCACCCGCTCCAGTTAATGTTGGGAACATTACACTCGAAGTTGTTGACCACTATGTTTACCTAGGACAGACGGTCCAGTTAGGTAAGTCCAACTTTGAGAAAGAGATCTCTCGTCGAATCCAGCTCGGATGGGCAGCGTTTGGGAAGCTCCGGCATATATTCGCGTCCGAAATACCTTAATGTCTCAAGACGAAAGTCTTTGACCAGTGTGTGTTGCCAGTAATGACCTATGGAAGTGAGACGTGGTCTTTTACTATGGGTCTCATAAGAAAGCTCAAAGTCACCCAGCGAGCAATGGAGAGAGCGATGCTTGGTATTTCCCTGCTCGATCGAATCAGAAATGATGAGATCCGCAGGAGAACTAAAACGACCGACATCGCTCGAAGGATTGCATCATTGAAGTGGCAGTGGGCGGGACACATAGCGCGGAGAACTGATGGCCGTTGGGGCGGAAAGGTTCTCGAATGGCGACCGCGAACCGGACGACGTTCCGTGGGCAGGCCCCCTACAAGGTGGACCGACGATCTGGTCAAGGTCGCGGGAAGCCGCTGGATGCGGGCAGCGCAGGACCGATCGTTGTGGAGATCCTTGGGGGAGGCCTATGCCCAGCAGTGGGCGTCGTTCGGCTGACATGATGAGTGGCTAATGCTCGATTTGCGTCAAGTTATTTCATCATTAGCCGGCTAAACTGCACATTAGCTGAAGCGAATCGGTTAAAAATATAGTCGATAAATGCAGGAGGGCGGGCGGGGAGAAACGAATAATATTCAAATCTAGTGAGGCATACAAGACTACGTGCAGTCGGGGTCGAATCAGTGGAGTCGACCCCGACTGCACGTAGTCTTGTATGCCCTACCCCTGGAATGTTATTTAGAGCCGCGGAGGCGCGGAGAGGTGAAGCAGCCCACGTGCTGAGGAGCAGGTGGCCTTGAGCTAGCCGCCGCGCGGCGCGACTGAGGCTGGCTATAGCCGGCCAGCAAGCCGAAGTTGCGGTGGTGAGCAAAATCCATCTGCGACGATTAGCACGCGTGGGACCGCCGCGGCGGTTCCGGCGCGCCGCCGGAGCCGTTTCAAAAGCTTGTATTTTTATAAAAATAATTTTAGTTACGTACTAAAGTAAAAAAACTACATTTATTTCCTTTTCACTTGCCTCAACATTTTTAGCCAAGGGGAAACGAATAATATTCGCCCCGCCCGCCCCCTGCATACTTAAGTTTAGCCGGCTAAAGATAGGTGAAATAAACATTAGCCACTCGTCAAACATAAACTTAAGTTTAGATGGCTAATCTGATGGCCGGCTTAAGCTGATGGATAAGCAAGTTTATGGCCATACCCATCTTTAGCCGTAACATATATACTTACTTAAATTGTTTTAGTGTTTCCAAAGAAAGGAAAACCAGCCATGAATTCCAGTAAACAGACTTTCGACGTACTGCATGTGCAAATATCAGAATCGAAACAAAGCGTCACAAATGTCGTTAAAGTATCTGTCACAGTTAACAAAAGGAGTAAGTTAATAAGATTATGATCTGTTTCAACCTTTCAACAGAAAAAATGTGAATACTGTGTGTGAATAAAAGCTTATTTATTACGCTCTACACTCGCTCGCTTCATTTCCCTCGGAAATAGGTACAGTCAAGGGCGTCGGCGTCGCCAGAAGGGTTCTGGGGGAGAGGATCTTCTTCTTCTTAAAGTGCCGCTTCATTATTGAAGGTTGGCCGTCAGCTCGTTGAATTTGGCTTTGTCCATGGCGAGTCTGAACAACTGTTCAGCCGTCTTAACGCCGGTCCACTGGCGGATGTTACGAAGCCATGACATTTTGCGTCCTCCCACTCTGCGCTTTCCGGCAATCTTCCCCATCATGATGGTCAGGAGAAGACGATATTGCGGATTTCTCAAGATGTGACCAAGATATGTGACTTGTTATTTTAATGGTCCGTCCAAACCAGCCTCACGTTTTTATTCATGCGCCTAAGGACCTCGACGTTGGTAATATGGTCTGTCCAATTTATGCGTAGCATTCTGCGGTATGTCCACATCTCAAACGCTTCCAATTTCTTTCCGAGGTCTTCCTTCAAGGCCCACGCTTCACAACTGTAAAGTTCAAGAGGCAAGACGTAGCATTGGAGAATCCCTGTGGGCAGCTTGATAGAGAGTTCTCTATCTAATATAACTCTATATTCTCTAGAGGGAGATCGGCCCCACCCTCGTTCCATAAATTCGCAATTTCTTCCAAAGCACATGTACTTTATCTTCCAAAGTATTAACTTACCCCTCACCCCCTCAAGGGCCATGGGCTGGCAAGTAGCACCACCCCCTGGGCCATGGGCTGGCAACTTGCCCCCCCTGGGCCATTGACTGGCGACGCCCTTGGGTACAGTGCGATTCAATAAATCTTATTGGGGCGGTCGTGAAGTTAGCCACTATGCAGAGTAGAGTACCACGGAACCTCATCTCTCTCACCCGCAAAACTGCTAAATTGTGTACTGCGCGTCGTCTGGCGCGTTGTTCAGAGACGCCAAAAAGTTTTTATCGGACTATACAATAGGTACTCTACTAGTATAGTATTATATTATCTGTGGTACTATGCAACCGAATTTTAGGTAATTTTCAGTCTGGGCGCAGCTCCCTTAGCGACGCACTTGCACACAGACGCACTGCCAAACTAAATCCCACTGTCATTTTGTCTTGCCCAAAATGAAACAAACAACTATGAACTTAAATAGGCTTTGGAACACAAAATAGGTACAACAATTTAATGGATCGTTATTGTTTTAGGTATCCCAATGGACCTACTTTCTAATATCCACAAAGATCTACCATCAACTATGTACGCCTGTAGCGCCTGCGCTGCACTGTTCAAAAGCGAAAGTCAGCTGAAAGAACACCAACTGGTAAAGAAACTTTTGATTCTTAACTTTTAACGTAAGTACCTTAATGATTACAGTATGTTTATTAATTTCTTTGCTTTCAGAATCACTGCTTAGAAACTGATGATATGCTTACTATTGATACTGATGATCAGACAAAAAGTACGGAATACAGTGTAGTTGATAACGGCAAAATGAAGTCATATGCTTGCATGCAGTGCAATGTAAGTCAATAATGTTATTATAATTAATGTAATTTTGTTAAATCTTCTTGTGGTTAACATTGCATCCGAGATACAGTGCGATTCATTTGTAATGGAGTGAAGTTAGTTGCTGTAAAAATTGATTCCAGAAATTCTCACCAACAAATCCCCTTGTTAAATAAACTCTGCTTAGTGGGGATTTGAGTTTATATAAAGTGGTACAGAATATATAACAGTACCTACTAGAGGTGTGCGCCGCCGCGCCGCGCCGCCGCCGCCGGTACTTTTCGCCACGCCGCCGCCGCCGATTGTTTGAACGGCGTGAAATCGGCGTGAATATTACGCCGGGTGTAGCTCAAAAACCTACTCAATACAGGTGTACCACGCCACGTTCCATGATTCAATTAACGCCTGATCTAGAGAAAAATCCATTACCTTGATTTGCCCGTGCTTTATACGAGCAGAGTGGACATTGCTTGGTAGTTTTAATTTATTTACCCCCGCGTGGTGGGTCAAGGCCCATTCTCCTTATCCATCCACAAGGAAGGTCAGTGCCCCAGCAGTGGGGACATTAAAATGGCTGATGATGATGATACTAAACAATGGAAAAAATAACTAAGCTAAATGTAGTTTAAACGAATTTATTATACAAAATGGAAATGAGTGATAAGATGATCATCATTATCATCATGTCAGCCGAATGCTGGGCATAGGCTTCCCCAAAGGATCTCCACAACGATCGGTCCTGCGCTGCCCGCATCCAGCGGCTTCCCGCGACCTTGACCAGATCGTCTGTCCACATTGTAGGGGCCTGCCCACGGAACGTCGTCCTGTACGCGGTCGCCATTCGAAAACCTTTTCGCCCCAACGGCCATCGGTTCTTCGCATTATGTGTCCCGCCCACTGCTACTTCAACGATGCAATCCTTCGAGCGATGACGGTTGAATTAGTTCTCCTGCGGTTCTCATCATTTCTGATTCGATCGAGCAAGGAAATACCAAGCATCGCTCTCTCCATCGCTCGCTGGGTGACTTTGAGCCTTCTTATGAGACCCATAGTAAAAGACCACGTCTCACTTCCATAGGACATTACTGGCGATGGCGACACACACTGGTCAAAGACTTTCGTCTTGAGACATTGAGGTATTTCGGACGCGAATATATGCCAGAGCTTCCCAAACGCTGCCCATCCGAGCTGGATTCGACGAGAGATCTCTTTCTCAAAGTTGGACTTACCTAACTGAACCGTTTGTCCTAGGTAGGTAATCTAACATAGTGGTCAACAACTTTGAGTGTAATTTTCCCAACATTCACTGGAGCAGGTGCAACATGGGCATTGGACATGATTTTCGTCTTATCCATGTTCATCTTATGACCCACTCTTTGAGAAGCATTACTGAGATCGTCGAGCATTGTGTTCAAGTCTTCCAAGGTCTCAGCCATAAGAACTACATCATCGGCAAACCGTAGCGTAGATGTGTTAGGTACTCGCCATTGATGTTGATGCCGCATCCTTTCCAGTCCAGAAGCTTAAAAATATTCTGCCAACACAGCTGTCTCACACATCGCAGTAGTTGGATAGGATCAGAGCTCTGGTTCTGTAATCGGACTGCATTGGTGGCGTTTTGGTATAAGTACCTCAGCACCTCGATGTACCTGTAGACTATTTGGCACCTCTGGAGAGACTGCAGAAGCGCCTAGGTCTCAATCGAATCATCATCATAGATCCTGTTTTAGCCCATGGGCTTCATTGGGATCAAGAGCAAACCCATTAAAAGTAAAAAAAAAATAAAGGCATTCTTATAGTCCACGAACGCCAAGCAAAGTGGCAAGTGGTACTCTTCGGTCTTCTGTATAACTTGCCGCAGCGTATGAATGCGTATGGTACTATAGCCTTTCCGGAACCCGGCTTGTTCGGGAGGTTGGAAGTTGTCGAACCTGCGACTGCGAGCGAGACGATTCGTAATGACTCTCGAAAACAGCTTGTAGATATGGCTCAGAAGCGAGAAAGGTCTTCAAGAAAGTTTTATCACCCTTCTTGAAAAACTGCATCACATCGCTTCTGCCCCATGCCTTTGGTGTTTTGCCCTCAAGGATGACTGAATTGAAAAGCTTCTGGTCCTCCAGAAGCTTAAAGTATCGGCTTTCCTTCCGCACTCACAAGCTCTGTAGTGATTCCATCATCGCCCAGCGCCTTGTTGTTTTTTAGCTGCTTGTGAGCCGTTCTAATCTCGTACAGGCTGACGTCCGGGATATCTTCTGTATAGTGTCGGGTAAGCTTGGCTTTGCTTTGCTTTAGCCTTGCTTTCAACAGTTTTCACCTGTTGAAAGCAAGGAGTGATAAGATTGCTTCATTAAATGATTAATATAATCATCATTCAAACAACTAACATTATTCAGCTAGTCTAGTCTTGATTAAAATTTTTATTTAGGACAAAATTATACTAGAGAAATATTTGTTATAAAAATAATTAAATATTTCTCCAGAAATAAATAATTAGTGTAGGCTTTTTATAGACACCACCCGATTATATAACCGCACAGTGTTATTACACCATTTCTAGTAACTTTATTTCGTTTTGTAAGTTACAAAACAAACAATTATCTTCATTGTCAAAATTTTGTTTGAATAAAGTTAACTACATTAATAATTCGGTTGTTTTTTCGCAAAATGTTCACTAAATAAGTATTTTTTGCTATTCATGGTTACGCGTTCACTAAAAAAGCATGACGCCGATTTCACGCCGATTACGCCGCCGCCGCCGGTCGATTTTGGTTACCACACACCGCCGCCGGTCAATTTGGTATCGGCGCACACCTCTACGCAACAGTACCAAGGTACAGGAGATGCACTCTGCAAACTTATTTAAATAAAAATAAATCTTTCCGCGGGAGAATAAGTCCAATTCCGGTCGAATTGTCATCGCTTACCTTCTGTAGTAATAACCTAAAGTTCGCACAAGCAAGCAAAAATGTACCCAATAGCCACGCGCGAGAGTTTCACTTCTATGAAAGTCTCGAACAGCTCAAATGATTAAAGCGCGTCACATACGGTGAAGATGCTATAATATTTTATCTTAAGATATCGTAAGATAAAATATTATAGCATCTTAAACTATCACACACGGTTAAGATACGATATATTTTGGAATCTTTTCACTCTCTTGATATCCGTCCTAGGTAGCGGACGAATATTCTGTAAACCATCTTATACAGGGTGATCAAAAATGAGCAATTCGGATTTGCTATTAGACTTATTGGACAGTTCATCAGAAGATGATTCTGACTGGAATTTGATATAAAAATTGCTATAGCTAATTCGAACTCTAGATAAGTTTGGATAGAAAATCTTACTATCATCATTAGGTAGGTACCTACTCCTTACGTTTGACGTTTCAAAGCGTCATTATTTCTAAGCAAACTTTTTGGTTAAACTAGGTGTAAACTTACTCTTCGTTTATTATGAATGTGTTACGGGACCCCCTCGTCGGCCAGCGGTACACTAGCCGGAACGTCGGAAGTCAGTATTCAATAAGAAGATGTTGTAGAGAATAAAAGATTGTTTCAGCACTTGGAGAGTTGTTTTATCAAATATTGTAAATTAGAAATATGAAAGAAAATGAAGAATAGGAACTGTTACTATAATTAATTAATTGGCTATTTAATAGTTATTACATTTCACTTATAAATTTTTGATACGCGAGCTCTGTTCAGCTTGATTGTTCTGGTAGGACTGAATCAAAATGCTGAATAGGGCACGTGGAGCGAAGAATTTGAATTTGAATTACGAAAGAACAGTGGTACAGCATAAAATTGATGGCCAGTACGTAAAACTATTAAACTTTCCAGCCATTATGGAGTTTCTAACCATCCATAATGACTGGAACGAAACGGCATCGTTACAAATGTTTTGGCTTTTTCGTATTTATCCCAAAATGTTTAAAAAATAAATGTCCACCCGAGCGAAGCCGGGGCGGGCCGTCTATGCCCAGCACCGAAAACGGGACAACCTGTATACCTACACATCTTTTCGTATCCAAAATATATATTTCGTATGTTAAGATAGTATCTTAACATGCAAAATATATGTATATTTCCGTATCTTAACATACGAAATATATATTTTGCCGTATCGCCTAGCATCTTAAGATACTTAATATGAAAATATATGTTATCTTCGGCGTGTGTGATGGTCCATTGAATTGTATGGCGAGCGATATTCTATGTTAAGATAAAATATTATAGTATCTTCACCGTCTGTGACGACCTTTAGGGTTACGACTTGCGAGATCTGAGAAGTTGTGATGGGATCGCCCACAGCCTTCTCTATCGTCTTCTACAAGCCATGCTATGAAGCAGAACGGCAACATTGCTGTGAACCGGTTTACTCCTCTGAGTACTAAATCCTATGGAGAGGGCATACCTACGAAAAAGTGAGGCATACCTACATATACCGAGAAACAAAAATGACGCCTTTCCGTAGTGCTGTTCTATTGTACATCGATATATTTATTGACTAACTTTCCGCCCGCGGCATCGCCCGCGTGGACTACATGACGTTATCCCGAAGGAATCTGAAATTTTTCCGGGATAAAAAGTAGCCTAAGTTACTCCTTATTACATCAGCTACCTGCCAATGAAAGTCCAGTCAAAATCGGTCCAGCCGTTTCAGAGATTAGCCGGAACAAACAGACAGACAGACAAAAATTGTAAAACATGTCATTTTGCTATATGTACCGTATGATATGCACGTAGTAAAAAGCGGTTATTTTAATGTTACAAACAGACGATCTTACCATTATAAATGACAAGAAGTGTTCCAAGTTTGAAATACCTTAGTATTATTGACACTGTCAAAATAAGCTTCTTATAATTATACTCTCAAGTGAGCGTTCGACGCTTGGCCATGTCTGTCACTCCAATTGGGTGTTTGACTGTTGTTGAAATGTAAATATTTAATTGATGATGATGATAAGCCTTTTGTTCCGAAATTTGTTCCATTTTTCCACTTTAGATCTAAGCATGTGACCGGTCCATCTCCATTTTTGACTGTCGATTCTGGTTAGAATGTCTGTAAGTTTGGTCTTAGATCTTATGTGGATATTTCTGACCTTGTCTTTGAGTTTCAGACCAAGCATGCTCCTTTCCATCCCCCTCTGACACTTTGCAAGTTTTTCTCTGTGTTGTTTGTTCAGGGCCCATGTTTCGCAGCCGTAGGTGAGGCATGGGAGAATGCAAGAGTCGAATACCTTTCTTTTCACCTGTGGACCTATACTTTTGCTTTTCATAACCTCTTTCAGGGACCAGTACTTTTTCCAACCATTTGCGATTCTTTTATCTATTTCCTTGTTAGTCTGGTCCTCGAAGGATATAATTTGTCCTAGATAGGTGTACTCTTGCACATACTCTAACGCTCGGTCATCGACTTTGATTTCCTTTTGTATGTCATTCGACATCAATTTGGTTTTAGAGGCATTCATACTTAGACCGACTTCCTTGCTCGCATCAGCTAGTGATTGTATCATTTCTTCGAGGTTAGATGGATTTTCGTCAAACAAGACCAGGTCATCAGCAAACCTAAGGTGATTGAGTGTTGCTCCACTTATATTTAACCCGTATTTTTTCCATTTTAAGCTCATGAAGATGCTTTCTAGCACTGCAGAGAACAGTTTGGGTGACAATGGATCACCTTGTCTTACGCCCCTTTTTATTGGAAATATTTAATTATGACATGCGAAAATATAACATTATTGAATAACAAATATGAAAAAAGAAATTCAATATGTATTATAACAAGCGAATTATGAGCTACTTAATTGTGACTCTAGCTATCTCTTTCTAAAACGAAATTTTCTATGGCGAGAGTAAGGCGCTATGGAAATGTGACGTCATGTTTCTATAGCGCTCTCCTTGTCTAATTAGCAAGTTTGATGCTCTATATCGCTGAAAATATGCAAGATATTTGAAAATAAATACCTATGTTGTGTTGCTATTAATTAAATGAACATTTTAAGTCAATAAAAAAAATTCAGTCAAATACCCAATTATGTATCTAGAACTAGGTGTTATTGTTGATCGAAGGTATAGATGTACTTATAGAAGATATGCCATCTCCATAGGATTCAGTACTCGAGGTTTACTCACTGTTTACCTGAACGGTGTCAAATAGGTTCACTTAAAACTAGAAATGCGACGTTGCCAACTTTATGCGCATGGCTTGTAGAAGACGATAGAGAAGGCTGTGGATCGCCTGGTAGGTTAGATAGGAATTATACTCGTGTCTAAATATGCTTTTTATTTTCCTAAAGGACAATTAGAAAAATGTGGTTGAAATATGTTTACCGAAAGAATCAACTCTAGTCCGATTGCCGCTCGCTCTGACGTCACGCACGTGGTCTCGCGCAGCTGCAAAGCAATAGAAGTTGTACCTAGGTGCATTATTTTTACGCGGCAGAAAAAGTAGTCTAACGCGTTAGGTATCGAACATTTTCTATGGAGTAATTTATATCTGTTACGTAATAACTATTTAGTTAGTAATCTGTGCCCCAGGGCTGCTAGTGGGGATTTCTGGAAAAAATAACAATCCCCACTGGTGCGGATTTCTGGAATAATTCGCTATAAGCTCAATACCTCTCAACCTCACCTCTCCCACTGATAATGAAATTGTATATTGCGCATCGTCTCGCTTGTGGTTCCGAAACGCCAAAAAGTTTGTATCTGGCTTTTAGCTTTATGTTAAATTATAAAATTCTTTTAGGCTAAATTCAGCAAACTGAATTCATGCAAAAACCATTTGAAAACACATGCGCCAAAGGATAATGATGGTAATAAAGCTGAAAATAAAGCTAATGAAGTCTATAAATGTAACATGTGCCCATGCACTTATTTCCATCCATCAACTCTTTCGAAACACATTCTTTCAAGGCACATAAAAATGAAGTGTTAATAAATAAATGTATATTACTTATTATCAAAAATTGCTTTTATTTATCACCTTTTCTGTATACAGTAGCGAGTATCAAAATATATCATCTGAAAAAATATTATCTATATCTTCAAGCAAACCATTTTCTTCTGATATTGAATCAATGGTGTTATTTGAACCTAAAACAAAAATATTTTGTTAGGCCTCTATCACACTCCCGTCCCGCCGCATCCCGCTCCGGTGGACGGAGATGCGGCGTGAGAGTGTTATACACTGCGAGTTTTGTATGCAAATCAAGATTCTACAGACAAAGTTAAGAACCGCAAACCGGAGTGGTGTCCGGTGCAGTGTGATAACCACCTTATTATTAACTTTCAATTCAAAATGTAATATTTTGTCGAGAATAAGATTAAAGATGTTGCAATAAATTATGTTTATCTATACTAATATTATATTTTTTGTTTGTTTGTATGTCTGTAATGGATGTTATGTTATGTATTTTGAGTTAAAAACTACATAAGTAATGGATTTTAAAAAAAATTACCAGTACAAAGTTACCTACATTGTACAATATTTTATCTGGATATTCCCACGGGAACGGGAACCAAGCGCATAAAACCGCGGTGTTCAATATCTTACCTAATGAATATACATTCGTTTTGATCACAGTGAAATCTTCTTCATGGACCTTGTTATAACCATGAGGCAGTTCTGTATTGGAATCTTGGTCTAAAACTGCAGAGCTATATATAGCAAATATATTACTCAAAGTAATATTCAAATAATACTTCTTAAATGCACTTCCTGTAGTCAGTATTGTCGGTTTCCATAGAACTAATGCACAATATTCAGACACAATGTAAGGTGAAAACTTAGACCATGCATCTCTATGCAAAGTACATTTAATACTACCTGTAATAATAAAGTCAATTTAATTTTCTTTAGTAAAGAAATATAGATTTGGTAAAACACTTATGAAAAAAGTAGATGTAAATGTTAGGGTAGTACCACACCAATCAGTGGATGATACCAATAGGGCTGGTTTCACAGCTGTCCGGGAGGCCCGCTCCCGGAACGGAGACACTCTGGAGGCGCTAGAACATCGTTTATCAGCGACGCGGATCAATCCGTACGGCCCGACTATTGATATCTCCCTTGTACGGGCGCCCTGTACAAGTCTCCCGGAGAGCTTTGAAACCAGCCTTGCTGTCAAATAGTGTGATAAAAACTATCAATCTACTTTGAATAATTTATTCCGACATCAATTGAAGCCATCAATGAATCAGTTGGTGTGGTGCCACCCTAATGTGATCTGCTAATAATTAAACTTGGCTATCATTTAATTGTTAAGCAAATAAGTAAAAGTGGTTTTCCTAGCTCCAATATACATATTTTATCAGCCAAAAAAGACACTTGATCAACTAGAAGCTGATCAAGTGACTTATATCACTACATAGTATAAAACAAAGTCGCTTTCTCTGTCCCTATGTCCCTTTGTATGCTTAAATCTTTGAAACTACGCAACGGATTTTGATGCGTTTTTTTTTAATAGATAGAGTGATTCAAGAGGAAGGTTTATATGTACTTTTTATCCCGATATTCCCACGGGAACGGGAACCACGCGGGTGAAACCGCGGGCGGCCGCTAGTACTATATATAACTAAATATATTATATATAACTAAATTGATCAGCAAGTAAGTCCAGTCAAAATAAATGTTTTTGTATGAAGTAGGTTGCAATTAAAGCACTTCGGGTGATAATTTAGAATATTTTTATTGAGGAATAAAAAATCTCTTGTCTATATCAAATTGTTATAACAATTATGGCATTCCGAGTGATGTTTAATCATGATAGAAAAAAACGTCTTAATGTGCAGAATATTGTTCTTACATCAGGGATTACTTGCATATTATATTCTAATTGGTATCCATAGATTAAATTATAATATTCACCTAAAGTGCCTTTTTTGTTTAATAATTATAAACGGCTAAAACACAACTTTAGGTATTTCTTATGAACGTACACCTGTATACCTACAAAATCACGATGAGTGCTCAAAAAATGCGAATACTATTATTTAAAAATAAATTTCTTAAAGGTGCAATTAATGTGACTCCAAACCTTATTTTGCTTAGACTATAATAACTAGCAGATTCTCACGGTTTTACCCGCGTGGTACCCGGGGGGCTACCGCATAAACTTTATGGATATGAATTCAATATGAAATTTACATGTTTATTGGAACTTTCAGTCAATTTTATAAAAAAAAAAAAATAAAGCCCCTATCAATTCCTTCTTTTGTGATGTTGGGTACAACGATAGTTAGCTAGCAACATTCAACAGAACAAAGCAGCAAAAATCTATCAAAATAAGGAATTCAAATGACAGTTAAAGCCCATGCCCATATCCATATTTTTTAGCCGGTAGCCCCCCAGTTCGCGTGGGAATATCGGGATAAAATATAGCCTTCCTCGATAAATGGATTATCCAACACAAAAATAATTTTTCAATTCGGTCCAGTAGTTTCAGAGCGCGTTCAAACAAACCAGCGCTTCTTTATAATTTTGGCATAGAAACATAATTATTTTGTTAATAAACACAATTTTCTGATCATTCTCCATAAAGTTGCTGATCAGCTTTTGCTTATCTTTTTCTTTCAAACTGATGAACCAACAATTAATCGCTGACCAAATATTTATTAAGCTGAATTTCTTGCTGACCAAATATTTAAAATTAATATCTTTTATTAATTTGCCAGTAAACTTTAGAACAGTTTAAAGTAGGAGAAAAACCAACCAGTAGAGTCCCTTATTGTTACTAAAGGATCTGTAATGGACCTATCCACAGATTCCACAAAAGCGACCACCGTTTGGGCCTTTCGTTTCCTCAGATTGCCACTGATGCAAGATTGTTTAATTGCTTTAGTTGTGTCTATGGAGCCTAGATTCCAATCTTTAATATCAACCTGCAATCTCTGCCACAGAGGAGAGTCAAATGCATCTTTTTGTAAGCAATTTTGTGTAAAGTCTACATCCTGAAATAAGAATGTTATTTATTATTAACTCAAACAACAAAAATACCATACTTAAGATGGTCTAAAACAAGTCATTACATTATTAGGAATGTACCTGTGATAATAACTCCATCTGACATACCACCTCATCTTTGTTTTCTTGAAAACTACCAGTAAGCAGTCCGGCAGGTCCAGGAAACTTTCTTTTACTCTTATGATCGAAATATGAATCAATAATTTTACGCTTCGTATGTTTAGGAGAGGGACTTTGGTTTTGATTTGGGGCTATAAATATACTGTTACTACCTGATGATAAATTTAGTCCAGTATTTGTTTCGTCAGAATAGCCAAGACCTTTTGTTGATTCTAGAGGCGACACTCTGCCTCTTGGTTCTTTATCTACATCTTTAGTACTACTAGTCGGTGTGTCCGATGGATTTTCAAAACTTGAAGTTGCCACGGGAAAGTCGAACTGAGATAGAATCTACAAAAAAAATGAAAAGAAGTTTTTGACGATAAAAAAGCTCGAAGACTAAACTACTTGTTTACTTACCTGATCAAAGTCATCAGACTCAAACATTCTAGGTACTTCTCGAGAACAAACACGGTGAAACTATATCGATCAATTATAGGGTACAGTACGAATCACAAATTTTATTAGGTATTTCTGTTCTGTGGTATTTACAGTCGTCACAAAATAAGATGCCCGTTTTGACACATGCTAAAGTAAAGTGATTAGGCATGTAACCATACGAGTCTGTGATCGATTCTCGCGAGTAATCGATTAAGGTTCTGAGTAACTAATCGATTATAGTTGGTTTGCAACTTATGTGGATTAAGACTAAAGTTATTATTATAAAATGTTAAACTTACTATATAGGTACTTATACTCTCAATAAACATATTATCCTACTAATATTATAAATGTGAAAGTTTAGATGTTTGGATGTTTGGATGTTTAGATGTTTGGATGTTTGTTACTCAATCACGCCACAACGGCTGAACGGATTGGGCTGAAATTTGGGACGCAGATACTTTGTAGCCTGGAGAGGAACATAGGCTACTTTTTATCCCGGAAAAATATCACATTCCCGCTGGATAACGTCGTGTAGTCCACGCGAGCGAAGCCGCGGGCGGAAAGCTAGTTAAAGTATAAATTGACCTTTTATGTTATATAAACTTAAATCGAATCCACTTAAATTGCATATTTTATATAAGAGCGAACGCGCACTTGTGATTTTTAATCGGGCGATAGTTTGGTCGTTCTCGGATTCAGTATAGAGTTATATGGCAGTGGCAATCGTCAGTGCGCTTAAACTATCGACCGATCAAATTATCGAAAATGACTGGCCGATAGTTGTACGATCAAACTATCGGCCGGGCGGTAATGTGCATGAAGGACTATGTGAGCGCGCGCACTGCATTCAACTAAACTATCGCCCAACTATCGGTAGACTGCGCATTTAGTATCGAACTATCGAAAATGACTGGCCAATAGTTACTACAACTATCGGCCTGTGCATTAGGGACTATGTGAGCGCGCGCCCGGATTCAACTAAACTATCGACCAACTATCGGTCGACTAAAAATCACAAGTGCTCGCAGGTTCTCAAAACCAAACTATCGGCCGACAGTTTGATCACGATCGTCTTACGATTCCTACTTAACTATCGGTCGATTAAAAATCACAAGTCGCGTTGGCTCTAGAAGTGCAAGTATTTTAACTACAGCTCGCTCACAGCATAGACATGGTCATAGAGTAGCTACATTACTTATTATAGCGGCCTGTACACGTTGGCCCAACCATTGGCCAATACATCTTATATTAACACTTTTGAATGAACCTTTTTAAACGTCTTGTTCGTTCAAAAGTGTCAATGTAGGATGTATTGGCCAGTGGTTGGATCAACGTGTACAGGCCGCTCATGGTGAACGCACGCTTGTCCGATGCGAACGCTTCGAACAAGCCGAACGAAACGTGTTTTAAGAAATCTCTGGAAAGGTGAACCTGACGATTCGACATGGTGAGGTGTGCAAGGTTGTCTAGGTTTTATTAAAAGAATTTTAATATTTTTTTTCATTCGGTTCATCCGAAACGTTGGATAAGTTAGCGTTTGCCTAGAAACCGTTTTATCGAAATCATTGTTGCCAATAGGGAACTTGCATTATTTCATAAATGTAGTCTATCTGAAAGATTTAAGGATTGCATGAAGATATCAAAAGCGAAAAAGTTGAAATATGCTTAAATTATTTATTTAATGCAAATCAAAAATTAACATTTCAAAGTCCGCGCGTAAACGCTCAATGGCCGGACGTGACGTCATTTCTTAGGACGTCAAACTTTTCAATGTGCATCTGAAAGGAGTGACAAAGAAATTTTTACAACTAACGACAAACGCTAAAAGTGAGTGACCAAAGATTTCAGTTTTACTGACTAGGCTTCGCCAGATAGGTAAATGAAAGAAAACTTATGTTTTTTTAGCGAAATCTTTACTAGAACTTGGTTTATCATCCGTTTCTCTAAGTACTTACCATACTTTTAGGGGTTGAATTTTTAATTTTTGTGAAAACGAAATTGACAGAATATGGCTACCATCATTTTTTACTGTTTTTTAAGGTAATTAAAAATTAAGTAAGCTTTATGTAAAACGCACTAACATATAAGTATTGAAAATATGCCTATTTTGCATTAGTCTAAAATATTGTGAACTCTAACATTGACAAAGGCAAAAATACTTGTTGTTGCTTGATTGATTATATTGATACTTGATTTATTTCTGCTGCACACTGGAGTAAATATACTGTTACATTGTTATAAATATATTATTTAAATGAAGATGTTAATGATGGTAGAAAATATAAGTACTGAGGTATATTTACTACATATGTATATGTATCAGTCAGCAGGCAGGCCGCCTGCAGTCCTTAGTCGAACAGGCCACCTGATATTCGGTTTTTAAGTGCGCGCACTAGGCCACTTGCAAAAGTAATAACTGCAACGGCCAACTGCATAGTAAATGCTGCCTTATTTCTATATAATTCTCCAGCACTATTCGGCCGGTCCGGAATAAAGAAATAAAGGAAAAGTTTCAAGCTTTATTTAAATGTATTATTAATACTAGCTGTTTATCGTGTTAATTATAGCGATTTGGAGGCAACTTCGCAATTTCTTTCTATTGACAAAAATTTATGTAATCGTGATTTTGAGTAACATAGTCACTAGTGTTAGTCCTGAAGTTTGCTGCATCTTAATTTGAAATTCAGTTTTTCATTAATATTGATATTACAGACGATCATGTAAAGCAATCTAATTTTCGTTGGCATATAGCGGGCCCTTAATGTAAAACTGTGGGTGTGTGGGCGAATGTAGCCAATGACAGGCCATTGCCTGCAGGTGGACTGATAGTCGGTTGCATTGCATTGCATCCTTTATACTTGCGACCGCATTCGCATTGCCTTGAACTTTCTCGTAAATATTTTCATAGTGTCCACACACTTGTGCACTCGCGACGTTTACCGCTGTGCTTCACATTCCAATATTTGTCGCATGACAGGATGGACAATAACGTTATAGCGGCATTTAAAATCCTTAAAAAAAAGTAATAAATGAGGGTAACCATCTGTCAATTTTGTTTTAACAAAAAATAAAAATTCAATCTCTAAAAGTATGGCACCCTTAGAGAAACGGATGATATGCCAACTTCTAGTAAAGATTTCGTACCTAATAATTAATAAAAATCTAAAAAACCCGAGAAGTAAAGAGCTGGTTTTTTCATTTTTAATGGTAAATTTTTGCAGTCGTGTTTTTAGTTTTTTAAATATTACCTACGTTTTTATTTTAGACTTTTTAGTTCATTGTCAATAAATCATCTTTTTAAGTAAGAACTTACTAATTTAAAAATTCGTAAATTCTTTTCTTTTTTAGATAAATTAATACGGAGAGATTTACAAAACTGCAAGTTATAGATGTTTATGGAATCGCTATTTAAAACTCTTCATTTAATACCTACCCCACTCGATGAGATTTAAAAATATTTCTTTTACAATGCACAGAATAATATGCCGCCTAAAAGCTGCCATTTTGTTTTTTGTTAATATTGATGTTCTATTTTCACTCGGGCTATTAAGACGAATCGGATGACGTATCAATTAACAAAATCAGTTTATCCGTTTAGTAGTTACGAGGGAACATAGGAACAGAAACACATACATTCAGGTCAAAAACGTAACACTTTTTGGGCTTCGCCCGCCGCAGTCAGGTAATTTTTGACTTCGCCCGCCGCAGTCGAGTAAAAAAACTTAAGCTTACTTTCATTTATCTATGTGGCGAAGCCTAGTCATTAAAACCGAAAACGTTGGTCACTCAGTTCAAACGTTTGTCGTTAGTTGTCAAAATAGAAAAATTCCATTTATTATTAAACTATTAACGTTTGTACCATTGTTTCTTCATAAGGTGCTAAACAATTAGATATTTAAAGTAATTTTATGTATTTCTTTAGTTTACTTGCAAAATTTGAGAGATTCGATAATGCACAAATTGTATGAACTCAGTGACCAAGCTAAATTCTTTACTAGATTCGAATTTAAAAATAATTAACACACAATGCTTAATTACTTTGACAGGTGACAGTAAATTTTTAACAGTTGCTGAACTGAGTGTCCAACTCAGAATTAATACGAATTATTTGGAGTTTTGCTTAGGAATCAACATTTTTTTTACTAGATTCTCTGACAGGGTCGCAAGCTGTTTCTCTTTTGGTGGTCACTCCTTTCAGATGCACATAACTTTTCATGTCGCGTAAAGATTCTCTGATAGGCTCTCAACCTGTTTTTTTTTTCGTGGTCAGTGGTCACTCCTTTCAGATGCACATAACTTTTCATGGCGCGTAAATATTATTTTTGTAAAACAGAATTAATTTATTTCAGTTTTATTTGACATACAAAAAAGTCAGTAAACGATACTTTATTACTACTACAATGGATAATTCTTTTACAAGTAAAGCTAAATCTCACAAAATAGAGTGTGCAGTTTTAACTGTGCCTCAAGAGCCTAAACTTAGTGAAAAGTGGATGAAAGGAGCTATATAAGACAACATTCACCCTCTTCAAAATCTGCCTTGCAATATTGTGAAGATCATTTTGATGTAAGTACGTTGTATTCGTAAAAATCATAACCTCGTTAGATCTTGCATCAACAGTGTATTAAAGTAAACAGCAATCTCTACACTTGAAAAATTTGAATTTTCCATAAATAACCACCGCACTATGTCCATATAAACCTTAAGCAAATCTCGCGAGTCGAATTTAGCGAGCCTTTTTCCATTTTGTAGATATTTTTAATGTTTTATGACATGATTTGAATGTATGATTACCTATATGTTTTTGAACTCCGCTTAAGTGACTAATGGAATGACGTCACTGCGCGCTGATTGGTGTTTCAAATCACGTTTCAATTTACGTAACTTTACACTAAAATATTTTGCAAAATAATAATAATTTTGGAATAAATCTTCCACGAATGCACTTTTAATGGCTATCATCATTAGATTATTAATATTATTTCTCAAAATAATTTTAATGCAAGTTCCCCATTCATAATTTCACTAATGCTTTAAGCGCCAATCTAGTTGTCACACAAAAAAGATCAATTTTAAAAATTAATCTATTAAAGTGGTTATAACGATTATTTGGATAAAATTGAATGAAGCTGGAGAAATCCTGCACGCACCGGTTACAACACTAGTATTTAAAAAAATAAAGTCTGAGAACGTACCGTAAAAGAAAAGCATACAACATGAGACAGTTTTCAGCAGTACAGTGCCACAAACTTTGCTGTGCCGGTGGCCAAAATGTGAAACTAACGTGATTTTTTTTAATGTCATTTTGCTGTCAAGTTGATGTCCAACCATAGCGCTGCTGGCGGCTGAAGTTCTTAGAAGTCAGGGCCGGTTAAATTACTACAAAAAAAAGAAAAACGTACGTAGCGCCGCTGTCACCGGCACAGAAAAGGTTGTGGCACTGTAATTGATTATATCTTTTTTGATATTTGATACAATGCTATCAAAGTATAACATAAATTTGAGTCTATGGTTCAGGATGAAGAAGCACATCACACGCGTGGACAAAATAGTATGCTAGAGTTTTTTTATTTTTTTTTTGTCGTTGTCTCAATTTACCTTCAATGAGTCACACCAACACATCAAAATATGACTATAAAAATTACTGCATTTAATGCACGTACTCGTGCAAGTACTAATAGTTTTTTCATCCCATCGATTCGAAAAGCGATGATTGTTTATCTAATAACAGGGTCCAAAACGATTCATTGTTTACCTGTTAAGACAAGAGGGTATAAATGAGATTTGAATTTTGAACAGCTTCATAACAGGGTCCAAAACGATGAGATTTGAATTTAGAACATAATTAAAGAAGCATTGGTTGGAGTGTAGCAAAGGGTGTGCAGTACATAAAAAAAAATTCAACTGATTTTGTATGGGGCCGGGACTTTTTTCGGGACCGAGAAATTTTCAAAAACGGAATTTTATAAAATTGAGAATATCTCGTAAACGGTGAGTCGTAGCTAAAATCTAACAAAATGTTCAACCCCCCTACGGCATCCCCGGAGATACTTATAAGAAATCTGATGGACATATATTTTTTTTATTATTATTTTTTTATTTCAAAACTCAATTTTTTTTTCTTGCCCGACTAGCGCTATGTATGATGTATCCGAACGACAAAGAAAGGTAGGTAGTTTGAGTTGTCTTTACTGCTTTTCTTATAGAGGGGGATGAAAAGCAGAGTGTATTACTCGGCCGCAAAATTATTTTCACCTCGGGCGGCGTACCTATATTGAATCCCTCGCTGCGTTTCAGGATTCTACTTTAGAATCCCTCGCTGCGCTCGAGATTCTACTCTAGAATCCTTCACTGCGCTCTGGATTCAAAATAGCGCCCTCGCCGTAAATATATTATTTTGCTCCCTTGTAATACAATCTACTATTGTTTCATCGAAATCTGGCCAGGATTTCCAAAGATACAGCGTTGTAAAGTTTCACCAGCTTTTGAAAATTTGCTTTCCTTGCGCGCTATTGCGATGACGTCATGTCGCACTGACATCTCCGTTTGCGGCTGTTGCGGGTGATTTCCGTCTAACTGTACCTACATAGAGTTCGTCTGTGCGCAATCTTCGCGCAACTCGTGCGTTTTTGACGCTAGTTACAGTACATTTTCTTCGTTCTAAGGTTATGGTAAATGATTAGTATTCAATTTCGACCGCGCGCAGGCGCACTCTGAAACTGTCACCTACTGTCGATACCAAAAGACATTTATCCCACAAACTTATCTGACCCAGTGGTGGAGGCGCCACTAGCAGTATAAAATTATCGAAATGGCTGTCAGTTTTTAGGGTGTATATTTAACTACCAAGTCAGTTATCGTTGTAAGTACATTTTATTTTGACGGTTGCTATATGTATTGACAGAATCCCGCCCGCCATTACGAAAGTTGATTTAATTTATTATTCACGAAAATAAAACATTATTTGAAGGTGTTTTTTCACATGGGCTCAATACAAAATTTCTTAAACATTTCATTGATCGACTATACGAAAAATAAATAAATTTATTACGAAACCGTGAGAGCGCAACTATATAGCCAAAGGATTCTATGTAGGTATACGGAAGTGCGACGTGACGTCACACGTTAATGCCATTGGTTCACCCAAATTTTCCTAGGAGGTCGTACTTTAACGTTTAATATCTCAGTCATTTTTGAAGAAAGGAAAAAAATAAAAACAGATTCTTTTTCCTTGAGTTACATATTTTTTTGATATGCTGATAACAAAAATCATTGGTGTGACTCATTGTTGCAATCATGAGACAGTATAACAAACTCTAACAAACTCATAGTATCTCATGTAACATTTCACTGCTTTTAACATGAGACACTAAAAATAACGAAATATTGAATTTACACTAATAATTTTGTAAATATGTTGAATACAACTCGAGAAATTATAAAAAACAAATTTTCATCTGCAAAACCTGGTTCATAATTTTAAATAGTTAGAATATGTCAAATATAAACAAAGTAAAATAAAACCAAAAATAAAATCGTCCAAAAATTGTCAAAAAACAAAAAAACTAATTTACATAAAATAGAGAATGCGGGTAACTTGAGACATGTCTCAAATTAACCACATGTTTTTGTGCTCTCATTCTCAGTTTTCTTAATAACTTAGTTTTTTTTGAGATAATTACTTAAGATTTTTTCGATATATTATTTTGTGTTTGACACTTAGCTGAACTATTGACTCGGTATATTCAACTCATATATTTCTATAAAAACACGGGTAATTTCTATAAGGTTTCGCTCCAGGAGCTCTTCGTCTACCCGGACGCGTTGCCATATACCTACTGTTAACCTTGAACAAAAAACAAACCTTGCTAAAATAATTATTACCTACACCCAGTAAAATAGGTATTTGAAGGTAATTTGAGACTTGCTGTTTATTTGAGACTATCCACCTAATTTGAGACTCAGTCTCAATTTACCTTCCAATAAAAAAGAAAATGAGAAAATTTAATTTAAATATGGTAAAACTATGCCAAAAATGTCAAACATGCTCTCAAATTATCCTTGGCAAAGTGTCTCACAAGATGGGATTATTAAATCGATATAAATCATTGCAGTTTTTTACCAATAACCAGAGTTTTGAGGCATATGTAATTCAGAAATATATTGGAATCAAAATTCAGCGGCAATTTCTCAATGAATGCCACTTGCTGTGTCCAAGTTTCTTCTTGACAGCAAAATGACGTTCACACTTAACAACTTTGGAAAGAAACTGTCAGTATTGCTATAGTAGTAATGATATCACATGCAATAATATATGCCGCGGAAGTTTTGTCTCAAATTATATTCAAGTCTCATGTTGTATGCATTGACCTGTTTTTCGAGACGTTTCTTAGTTAATCGAATCTGCGTTTACTTTAGAATAAACCATAAAGTTAATATATGTATATTAACTTTATGGAATAAACCATGGCCCGCTATTATTTCTCGGCTGCTTGCGCTCCTACAGGCCATGCTGCTCGGATTGGCAACGTCATAAATGTCAATGTCGTACCACTAATCCTAATTTCTTGTATGCATGAGATGAGATGAATTTCTGATTATAGCGCCTTAAAATCAAATAATACGCGTACATAACTAAGGGTTGTTTTATTTTAACTATATCACAGTCACGAAAATGTTTATTAAACACTCCTACTGATGCTGTAAGCTCCCAGTCGGCTCGAGGTATCGCACGAATCACAGCCTTCTCTATAGGCTGTGCTTTGAATAAACGCAAAAATAATGCGCGGAATACACTTTGCCTTAATTTATGATGCGTTAAAAATGTAACATATTATAAATAAATAATAAATAAATAACTTTTTACATTCACACCAATTATCTAAGCCCATGTTAATTTCATTAAGAAACTGTATCATGGAAAACTTGATAACAGATAAATATATACTTAAATACTTTTTGTTTGTAAATACATACTTAATATACATAGTAAACACCCAGACCAAGACAAATAGACATGTTCATGCACACAAATATTTGTCTTGTTCGGGAATCGAACCCGAGACCACTGGCGCAGAAGGTGGGTAGCCTACCCCTGCGCCAAATCAGTCGTCAAATATTATTTTCATACACCTTTGATAAGTAATCAGCATAAGTATATATGATTTTTTGGTTGTCGTAACAAGTTACATTCTAGGGTCATTACCATGTGTCAAAACGGGCATCTTAATTTGTGACTACTGTAAGTCGGATTTTTCAAAAATTCAAAGATCTTTTACGAAGTAATCTGCTGACCTGACGTTTACTCTACCCCACAGATCACTATGGGTACTATCATGGCCCGCTATTATTTCTCGGCTGCTTGCGTTACAAGTGCAACGAGTGAGATAGAAGATGGCTTTGGCCATGGCCATGCGCATAAAGTTGGCAACGTAGTTTTAAGTGAACCGATTTGACACCGTTTGCACCGTTTGACAGGTATACAGCGAGTAAACCTCGAGTACTGAATCCTATGGAGATGGCATATCTTCTATACCTACATCTATTAAATAAAATTGGAGTGTCTGTTTGTAACATTAAATAACCGCTTTTTACGACGTGCATATGGTGCATACGGTACATATACCAAAATGACAATTTTTACAACTTTTGTCTCTCTGTCTGTTTGTTTCGGCTAATCTCTGAAACGGCTGGACCAATTTTGACGGACCGATCAATACGACAATTAGAAGTAGTTTAAAATTGAATTCCAAGATTTTCTTACATTGTGACTTACTTACACCTCACTTTTTCGTAGGTATGCCACCTCCATAGGATTTAGTACTCAGAGGAGTAAACCGGTTCACAGCAATGTTGCCGTTCCGTATCATAGCATGGCTTGTAGAAGACGATAGAGACGGCTGTGCTTTACTGCTTTTCTTATGGAGGGGGATGAAAAGCAGAGTGTATTACTCGGCCGCAAAATTATTTTCACCTCGGGCGGCGTATATTGAATCCCTCGCTGCGTTCAGGATTCTACTTTAGAATCCCTCGCTGCGCTCGAGATTCTACTCTAGAATCCTTCACTGCGCTCTGGATTCAAAATAGCGCCCTCGCCGTAAATATATTATTTTGGTCCCTTGTAATACAATCTACTATCACTATTGTGTTCCAGATTCAAACACCAAAATAGTGAATAAAAACAAAACAGTGAATAAAAGGCCTTTTTATTCACTGTTTTGCGTGAATAAAATAAGCTTTTTAGAGTAGGTATGGTATAATAGTTATTTGTTATTCAAATATAGACTACTGAGCACAGAGAGTGATTTAAAGGCACGAGACATCAGAAAAATTTGCTCTCGTGATAAACATACAACTTTTCACCTCACCAGCGAAAAAAATGTTACAGGTGAGAAAAACAACATTGAAGGCAACCTTTAACATTATAATAGGTATTTATCTAATTTGTTATAAGATTTCATGAATTTTTCTTATTTTATATTTATACTATTATTTATTATTTTCCGCCCGCGGCTTCGCCCGCGTGGACTACATGACGTTATCCCGCGGGATTGTGATACTTTTCCGGGATAAAATGTAGCCTATGTGTAAGAAATTAAAAAATCACTTTGCCTCACGCTCGCAGCAAAAATCGATTTTGCTGCGAGTTTTTACGCGCCAAAAGAGGCCTTTTCGTGCTGGAGAGGTGAAAACAAAATTTTCAACCCCCCTACAGCATCCCCGGAGATAAGGAATCTGATGGACATAATATATTCTTTTTATTAAATTTTTTTTTTATTTCCAAACTCAATTTTTTTTTCTTGCCCGACTAGCGCTATTATGTATCCGAATGACAAAGAAAGGTAGGTAGTATGAGTTGTCTTTACTGCTTTTCTAATAGAGGGGGATGAAAAGGAGAGTGTATTACTCGGCCGCAAAATTATTTTCACCTTGGGCGGCGTATATTGAATCCCTCGCTGCGTTCAGGATTCTACTTTAGAATCCCTCGCTGCGCTCGAGATTCTACTCTAGAATCCTTCACTGCGCTCTGGATTCAAAATAGCGCCCTCGCCGTAAATATATTATTTTGCTCCCTTGTAATACAATCTACTATTCAAACACCTTTGATAGGTACCTACCTAATCAGCATTTAATTGATTTTTTGGTTTTCGTAACAAGTTACATTCTAGAGTCATTACCATGTGTCAAAACGGGCATCTTATTGTAATTTGTGACGACTGTAATTAACACAGCATCACTCCGTTCAGGATTCGCCCCTGTACCGGCAAAAAACATGAATGAATACGGACATGGGCCCCATGTGACTGTTTTGAAGCTCTTATATGGGCATAATACGGGCTTCAAATGCCAAATGACGACCGATTTGGCGCAGGGCAGGGGTAGGATGCCTACTCACTCGCCTTCTTGCGCCAATCATGAAGCTCGACTTAATACTGAGGTAACATTAAGTCGAGCTTCATGGCGCCAATAGTCTCGGGTTCGATTCCCGAACAAGACAAAATTAAATATTTGTGTGCATGAACATGTCTATTTGTCTTGGTCTGGGTGTTTTCTATGTATATTAAGTATGTATTTACAAACAAATAGTATTTAAGTATATTTATCCGTTATCAAGTTTTCCATGACACAGCTTCTCAATGAAATTAACATGGGTTTAGATTAGATAATTGGTGTGATTGTAAAAAAATATTTATTAATTAATGAAGCCCATGTCCATACCCATAACTTTTGCCGGTAGCCCCCCAGAACACAGATAATTACTGGCCTCTCGCAAATTGTATTTGTCTGGGTTATACAGTCAGATCCACACAGAAGAATAGCAGTAGAATTCTAATATTCTAATATTCTGAGGTTTTAATCTTTAGATGTCATTAATTCACTATTCTATAATTTTAAAATCTAAAATACCTACTCAATAATCCTAATATTGTGGATATATGTTGTCGATTCGAAACCTTTAATATATATTCTTTAATTTGAGGGGAGAGTTGGTTGACCGTATCGACGGGATGAATCATAAACATCAAAATATGTTTGACAGGTACGAAACCCAGAAACATTTTGTATGGGAAAATGTTTTCTTTTTTATTTTATTTTTTCGTCAATTTTCCAATGTTTTTATTAGTTATTCTGCTAATCAGGACGGAGTCAAAGCCCACAAATCAAAAACAATGAAAGTCGGTCCAGCCGTTCTCAAGTTATAAGTGTTCGAACAAACCCGACTTTCTTTTATAAGTTACTAGCGACCCGCCCTCGCTTCGCTTCGGTGTAGTGTGGTATTTGACACCATGTATAATACTTAAAAACCTTCCTCTTGAATCACTCTATCTACTAAAAAAAACTGCATCAAAATCCGTTGCGTAGTTTTAAAGATCTAAGCATACAAAGGGACATAGGGACAGAGAAAGTTCCCGTTCCCGTGGGAATATCGGGATAAAAAGTACATATAAACCTTCCTCTTGAATAACTCTATCTATTAAAAAAAACGCATCAAAATCCGTTGCGTGGTTTCAAAGATTTAAGCATACAAAGGGACATAGGGACAGAGAAAGCGACTTTGTTTTATACTATGTAGTGACTAGCTGACCCGGCGCGACTTCGTTCGCGTGGCCCTACCCTCTACTCCACAGTACCCCTACCGTATCACTACTCTATCCCTACCCTACCCCTACCCCTACCCTACCCCTACCCTACCCCTACCCTATCCCTACCCCTACCCTACCCTACCCTACCCTACCCTACCCTACCCCTACCCTACCCCTACCCTACCCCACCCCTACCCTACCCCTACCCTACCCCTACCCTACCCCTACCCTACCCGTACCCTACCCCTACCCTACCCCTACCCTACCCCTACCCTACCCTTACCCTACCCCTACCCTACCCCTACCCTACCCCTACCCTACCCCAACCCTACCCCTACCCTACCCCTACCCTACCCCTACCCTACCCCTACCCTACCCCTACCCTACCCTACCCCTACCCTACCCTACCCTACCCCTACCCTACCCTACCCCTACCCTACCCCTTCCCTACCCCTACCCTACCCCTACCCTACCCCTACCCTACCCCTACCCTACCCCTTACCCTACCCCTACCCTACCCCTACCCTATCCCTACCCTACCCCTACCCCTACCCTACCCCTACCCTACCCCTACCCTACCCCTACCCCTACCCTACCCCTACCCTACCCCTCCCCTACCCCTACCCTACCCTACCCCTACCCTACCCCTACCCTACCCCTACCCTACCCCTACCCTACCCCTACCCCTACCCTACCCCTACCCTACCCCTCCCCTACCCCTACCCTACCCTACCCCTACCCTACTCCTACCCTACCCCTACCCTACCCCTACCCTACCCCTACCCTACCCCTACCCTACCCCTACCCTACCCCTACCCTACCCCTACCCTACCCCTACCCTACCCCTACCCTACCCCTACCCTACCCCTACCCTACCCCTACCCTACCCCTACCCTACCCCTACCCTACCCCTACCCTACCCCTACCCTACCCCTACCCTACCCCTACCCTACCCCTACCCTACCCCTACCCTACCCCTACCCTACCCTACCCCTACCCTACCCCTACCCTACCCCTACCCTACCCCTACCCTACCCCTACCCTACCCCTACCCTACCCCTACCCTACCCCTACCCTACCCCTACCCTACCCCTACCCTACCCCTACCCTACCCCTACCCTACCCCTACCCTACCCCTACCCTACCCCTACCCTACCCCTACCCTACCCCTACCCTACCCCTACCCTACCCCTACCCTACCCCTACCCTACCCCTACCCTACCCCTACCCTACCCCTACCCTACCCCTACCCTACCCCTACCCTACCCCTACCCTACCCCTACCCTACCCCTACCCTACCCCTACCCTACCCCTACCCGGGATGAACATCAAATGTTTGACAGGTACGAAAGTCAGGAACAATTTGTATGGGAAAATGTTTTCTCTTTTATTTTTTTTTTTCGTCAATTTTACAATGTTTTTATTTATTCTGCTATTCGGGACGGAAACAAATCCAACAAATCAAAAACCATGGCAATCGGTCCAGCCGTTTTCGAGTTATATGTGTTGTAACAAACACGACTTTCTTTTATATATATATATAGATATATATTATATAATATAGATAGATAAATAATATGGTCACTGGGGCCCGATTCTCAGGCATTCGAACTTTTTCAGTGTGGTAATTCGTATGTCGAACATTTTGTTTGTGGTTTCTATTGAAAAGTTAGAACGTTTCAAACAAACTAAGCTGTCTCACATGTCAACAAATTCATTTTGACAGCTAAGTTCGTATACAGTGCCACAACCTTTTCTGTGCCGGTGACAGCGGCGCTACGTACGTTTTTCTTTTTTTTTGTAGTAACTTAACCGGCCCTGTCTTCTAAGAACTTCAGCCGCCAGCAGCGCTATGGTTGGACATCAACTGGACAGCAAAATGACATTAAAAAAAATCACGTTAGTTTCACATTTTGGCCACCGGCACAGCAAAGTTTGTGGCACTGTACGAACATCTATTGGTTTTTACCATTCGTAGCGTTCGACTGGTTTTCAATCGAACTTTTTCGATTGTGAATTTCTGACAATACAAAAACTGTGTTATATTTGAATTTCGAGCTATAAATGTGAACTTTTCTCGATTGCCTGAGAATCGGCCCCCAGATCTCTATAAATAGAGGTCAGTGAATATGGTATTATGCCTATTTGTGTGTTTATGTTTATACAACTTTGTAATTTGCATATGTTTGTGTTTATATACCAAAAGTTGCTGGAGCCCGATAACAGATGGCGCCAGATATACACTTCCAATCATAGATGTATTATTCCTGTAGATGGAGCATAAAAATATGAACGATTCCTTCTATAATCGACTCTCTTCTCTCAAATGGCGACATTTCGTGTGTTAAAAAGAGATGACAATAGCCCAAGGTGTGCGTCTTAATGAGCCGCGCGCCACTTTAAAGTGAACGTCATATTTGTTTGTTAACCAGCTGGTTACAAATGCTTCAGAAAGAAAATCTTTTTTTGTAGTAAAATGTAGAAAGATTTGATGGTTTGGTGCGGTAAATCTGTTGTTTGTTAAGAATGGCCTGTACTGTTCCCGGTTATTCAAGCAGAGTGAGTGTTTTGAAAGAGAATAATGAACACATATCATTTCAGAGGTAAGTCACACTCATTGTTTTGTGTTTTTGCGAACACATTTTTATAGCTTACTGGTCCGTATTTGCAAAAACTAAATCGCTGTACGTGTATACACAGTTTAACATTGACTTGGTTGAAGAAAATCGGGTGTTTTTAGGCTAAAAATATATAATTTAAAGCCAGTTGGGATTTTTTGACATTTGACCAACCTGATAGTGTTGTAGTCCTATTTTATTATGTAATATCGATAAAAAATTGTAGTGTTAACAAATTTGTATTTAAACTTAATTTTTCTCAATTCTAAACAGATTTCCCACCGCCGCCGCGCCGCCCGTCGATGTAAAGGAAACGTGAATAAGAAACGTAAGAAAAGGCGACGATTGGAGACCTTCGCAACAAACAAGAATATGCTCGATGCACTTATTAAAGCAAATTGTGGATTTATACTTTAAAAAAATTATACATTAAGAGTATAAAAATTAGCGTGAATTCTGTATTTTTTTAGTTGATATCATTCAGCAGATTATTTAATTTAATAAATTGATTAGAAATCTCGTTCAGTTTTACGACTATACCTCCTAGTATAAATAGTATAATTATCATCATTATCATTATTAATGTCCTCACTGCTGGGCTATAGGCCTTCCCTATGCATGAAAACACCACATGTAGAACGGGCCATAAGTGCCATAACCCACCACGCGAAGCCAATGCGGATTGGTGGGTGAGGGTGCCAACGACTTCTAATGCAACCGGGACCAACGGCTTAACGTGCCTTCCGAAGCACAGAGGAGACCGAGATAATAAAGTTTTGGGTCACCATTCAGGGGGGCAATTGCGTAAGATAATCGTAAGATAATTTGACAGTTCATATCGTATTCAATCGGCTGCAATTTGTATGGAATGACATTTATTATGATACAATATGAACTGTCAAATGAATACCTACGATTGACTTTACGCAATTCCATAGCAGATGTCCAACCGCAACGAATGTTTCTTAACATCAACCACCGGATGCAGAATGCGCGTACCAATGAGCCATCGATCTCCACAAGTATATTTATAGTACCTACTTCATATTTGGCACTGATTCAAAATTAAAGGGCTTGCTTAGACCATAAAACTGAACAACTTTCTCTTTGGAGCATAGCATACGTCGAAATATAAAAAAAAATCTGCCACACTAGATCGATCAGCTGAGCGTGCGCTTTTGTCTGGAGGGAAGAAATTTTTGCCATATTTCGACCTATGCCGAAGTTTCATAGCATAAACAAAATTCTAAGGCCGTGAGCACTTTGGACACGATTAGTACTAAAAACTGACAGAAAAGCGGATTATGAACCGCCCAATTACATTAAGTCTCTAGCCGCATTAAAAAGCGCGAAGCGCTCTATTCAATGCGGCGTAGTTTCGATCAGCCGTACTGAATACGGCGTATCTTGAATCCGCCGCATTACAATGCGGTGCTGTTTTCCAATACAGCTAGTTGCTATGTAATACAGTGAAATATACAGTACGCCTGCGATATATACATATGCATTGTAATTTTATGTATCGCATTGCATTCAAATTATTTTTAAATCTTTTATCGATAACTTGTTATAAAAAAAAACCACAGCACTATCATTGCATCATCATCATCTAGCATTGCATAGTCAAAATGGAGACATTCACTAATTACGACGCAACAGATTAACATGTATGTCTCTTTCTATCTTATGACAATTTGATAGTGTTAGAAGGGGTAAATGATGGGTGAGTTGTAGCTTATTTTTGTGATCCATCTACAGGAATAATACATCTATGCTTCCAATAAAGGGGCCGAAGATTGGTCTCTATTTTCTATAAATACTAAGCACTGATCTCTATTAATAAATAGAGGTCAGTGATACTAAGTTACTCTATGATATAGGTACTCTTTGTACTGCACTTCAAAGTGACTTTGAAAATTTTTGTTGGTTTTTTTGGTGAAGGTTCCAGATTTTAGCATTTTTTACAAGTTTAGTGTTCTTTTTATTCACAAAATGGCTGTTTTCGATGTCTTTGACCCTCTTCGAAACATCACTCCGAAGTTTACAGAGGAACAATTAAATGAGATTATTGAATGGTTTGATTCTAAGGCAAAACCGCAACTAACAATAAATGATGGAGAACCTATAAATGTAATTACTATAGAAAAGCTTATCGATTTTCTAAATCTGAAAAAGTAGTGTACATATCTAAATATTTATCTTTTTACTGTATTAAAAGGTAAGCTTTTATTAAAATCTAGCTACACTATTTCAGATTTCATAGAAGAAGTTTTCATTACCCTACTTATGCTGAAATAATGAACGAAGCAGAGAAATTAAAGGCCGGCGTGCTTCGGCTGTTGACTAAAGAACAAGTTATTTATATGTTAAATAGTTGGACTCGTGAAACTACTTTGAAACACGAACTCTTGTTGGCTTTTAAAGTATGTAAAAAAGAAAATAAATAAAAACCTGGTACCTAAAGTAAAATTACACGAAAAGGCAATTATTATGAGAAGTAAAGGGGCGGAACTCGAACCTTTTTACTTCTGATGTTCTGATGATAGCTGAAAAACAAGAAGTCCTGTAAAATACAGGACAGTTGGCCACCCTAACTCAAACACCTATGAATTATCGGTCCTCTTACTTTGAGTAAGATTTTATTAACAAAGCAAGTGTGTATTTTTTACCTAGGTTTTTGATACGGAGAAAAGGGATTTTTTAGAAGTCGACGAGATTGAATCTATTGTTACCACACTTGGCGATGTTTTCGATGCGGATGAAACATGTGAAATACGTCGTGATGCTAACGTTCGTGGAGATGGCAATGTCTATTATGAATATTTTGTAGAAAGCATGTTTAGCCTAGCTCCCGAACTAAATGAAATTGAGGTGATGATATACAAACGGTCTTTATGCATTTATTAATTTTAGTTAAGTAGGTAGTTACAGTCGACACGATAGCATAGGTATCTACCTACTATGTTTTTTGGACATAAGGCCTAATCAGACGACGGACTTTTGTCCGCCGGACTAACTTAAAAAGTGCTAATTTTCGCCACGAACTCAATGCATACGACGTTTATTTGATTCGTAAAGATCTAGCAAGGTGGCAGGAGCATAATGGGCAGAACAATCTTCGTTGTTTACGTTGCATTCGCAGCAAATGTTTCCACTTTTAGGTTATGTCGGCGGACAAAAGTCCGTCGTCTGATTAGGCCTTTTCTGTTGCATTCGTAAACCTCTCATAATGAGAGCTAGTAAACTTTAATTTCATACATACATACATAAACTCACGCCTATTTCCCACTGGGGTAGGCAGAGACTATGGGTCGCCACCTGCTACGATCTTTGCACACTTCTTTCGCTTAATTAACATCCATCAATCTTTTCATACATGCCCGGCGATTTTTGACACTGCGTACACCAGTCTTCTTTATTAAACCTCCTACTTGGTCCGTGTGTTTTTCGGGGACGCTCTTGCGCAACCGGTCCTTCCACATTCGCACAATATATCTCTTTCGTGATTCGCCTTTCATTCATCCTCTGTGTGACCAAACCACCAGAGCATTCCTTTCTCAATTCTTGTCACTATATAATCTTCTCAGAACAATAACTAAAGATAATCTTTCAGCCTACACCTTTCATGAATCACACCATTGCTCACTCTATCATTCAATTTAACACCACATATTTTCCTCAACGATCGCATTTCTACCGCATTCATTCTGCTTTCATTCTTTTTCTGCCATATCCAAGACTCACTTCCATACATCAGTGTCGGCACCAGCACTCCGTTATGAATAGTCATTCGCGCCTTTTCAGAAACGATTTGGCTACGTAGTATTTATTTTCCTCTGTGTCATAACTGAGTGTATAGCGCCGTTCACTGAATTCCCTTTCTTTACTAGTCTTTCTATGTCTGCCTCATACTTTCCATCCCTTGTAAATAAACTGCCCAAATATACAAGCTCACGCACTTGTTTCACTTTCTCACCACCTATCATTACCGTACAGCCAGACATTTCTTCATCACGCTCAAACTCCATCACTTTCGTCTTACATAGGTACCTACATTTACTTTCATCCCTTTTCTCCCAAAATCATCATGGCCAACATCTCCTGCAACTCCCCAGCAGAAGACGCAAGTATAACCTGGTCGTCAGCATAGAGGAGGCACTTGAATTGGGTCCCATTCATAATAATTCTCCAGTCACGTTCTCTCAGGCCTTTCATACAACGTAGGTAATTAAAAAAATTTGTACATGGGTAAAAATATTTGATATGAAACTTTTATTGTTTAAGGCCGATTATATTTACGAAAATCCTGATGAGGATCCATCAGTTCCTCCTGAACCCGTTATAGAAGAAGAACCTGAACCTCCCCCACCCCCGCCGCCACCACCTCCTGCTAAAAAAGGCAAGAAGAAGAAATAAGTTGGGTACCTAAGTACAATGTTTTATACTGTGGTGTTTATAATGTTTTAGTATGATATGGGCGATTTCTGTGAATTATAGGTAATACAAAACTTAATTTAAGTATTGTTGTTTAATTACCTACTTATTTACTCTGTCAATCTCCACGTTTCATAGCAAAGATGTACTATTAGTACATCTTTTTTACATAGGGTATGTATATCATAATAGCTACGGTCATTTCGACTATGGTCGAAATAACTACGGTCGATTCACATATTTTCATAATGACTATTGAACGACTCGTCTACTGGTGATTTCACCCCTTTGTTAGCTTTAAGCCCCCAGTACAGGATGGCCGAACATGTTGGCCGACCATGATGGGCCATGGGCGTGTACAGGGGCAGTTTGCGTTGCTCGCAGACGGCAATCACACGCAAACCGGCCCTGTACTGTACACGATGGCCCATCATGGATGGCCAACATGATCGGCCACTGTGGGGGCTTTAAGTAGCCCACAAACGGTCAGGGCCTCAATTCTGCTATTTTACCACAAATTGCTATGTCGCAGACACGCCAATGATTTGCCAACGCCATTGATCTTAAAACGGTATTCTACTAATTTTGAGAAAAACGTCGTCAGCATATCGCTGGCACGTCGTCAGCATCGCATCGGCTTGGCAAGAGCAGATTGAACTAGTGCATATAAAATTATACTTAACAAATGAACAAACAAGGGTCAATATTGTATAATAATATCTACTTGACACCTTTGTAGCAATGGGTAATCACCCGGGTAAAAACCTAAGCGTAGGTTAAAACCCAGTTATCACCCATTTCAATCCACCCAAACCACCCACTGACCGGGTGAAAACTAACTGACTATTGTTAATAAAATATGTTTTGAATGATATATTAATATTGATTAAATTACGTAGGTACCTACCTAAAATAAAAATATGCAATGTCAAATGTAATATAATATACTATTTATTACCTATGTATGATATGAACACAATACCTAGTTATCTTCTCTAATTGTTTATTATTTATTTGCACTAATAATAATAAGTGTATCGTAATGAGAGATTTTTGAGGGACAGAAAAAAAAGAAAAAAATAGTTCTAATAATGAAACGAGATGGCGTTGACAAATAGCGAAGTCGGTGTGACCAGAAATCATCCAGAAATAAACTAAAATGACGAGTTGATAACATTTTGATTTGTTTTCAAATTCGTAGGTAGCAAGTAGGTAGCACTGTCTAATATTAAAACAGTAAAATAACAACGAAGTTACTAAAATATCAGTGAGAACGCAACTCTAGTTGAAGCATAAGCAATCAAAAAGTGTGTAAAATCCCCGCGCTCGAACTGACATGACATGACAAGCACAGCCTGGCAACGTCGTGTGTGCGTGTTTTTGACCTAACTTCTAGTCTTTTAGATTAGATTCAAGATTCAAATTTGTTTATTCAATTTAGATTGTTATTTACAATACTTGTGAACGTCATAGAAGCTACGCCATCGGTTCGCAAACCCTACAGCGGGAGGCCTTGGAGAAGAACCGGCAAGAAACTCCAAGGGTTGTTTTTTTCTCCCTGTTTTATTTCATACAGAGTCGTCAAATTGAAAAATGACCTTAACATGGTATGACTAAGGTCAGTTTCCATCACAATTACACAATGGGTTATGATTAGTGATGTACCGTGCCCGGGCACGTTCCCAAGGACTGGAAATTTTGCCGGCAGCGTTGGGCGTTTTCACATTGGACGATAACGGTAACGACACGATATCGGCACGATATCGTCGGACTGGCAGTTTCATACAATCACTACTAAATGCTTTCACACTGTGTCGTTACCGTCAACGATATCGTCTGTCGTGCCGATATCGGTGACGACACAAGAGCGGAAGATGCGAAGCCGGTTATTAACGAAAGTAACCAAGGGTAATTAACAGTTTATCTGTTATTTGCTGCATTTTTGGGTTTTTACGCTAAAAGCCACCGCTAGGTAGCGCTTGTTTCTTGATTTGCTAGGTGTGAGTTCCGCGACGATTATGCCTGCTTGTTGATTGGTGGAGATGAGAGAGGAGGTGGATCTCCTCCCGCCTCACCTCTTCCTTCTATTTCGAGTATGTAATATCGACAATGACCGAACGATAGTAATAATTTTCAAGTGACTTCAAAAAAAAGAAGCTTCTCAGTTTGACCTGTATTTTTTTGTATGTATGTTTGTCCGCGATTATCTCGCTTTTGGCTGAACTGATTTAAAGCGGGTTTTCAGGAAAGTATTTGTTACATTTAGGATAAGGTTTTAGTATTTTAACCGACTTCAAAAAAGGAGGTTCTCAGTTTGACCCGTATGCATGTATGAAGGTTTGTCCGCGAGATGCGGTTTTCAGAAAAGTATTTGTTACATTTAGGAGAAGGTTTTGGTATTACAACCGACTTTGAAAAAGGAGGTTCTCAGTTTGACCCTTTATACATTATGTATGTTGTACATTATGTTTTGTATTGTTTGTACATTATGTATGTTTGTCCGTGAATATCTCACGTTTGGCTGAATCGATTTTGATACGTTTTACATCAGATGAGTATTTGTGATTGATGCGGTTTATGTGTACATTCCTAACATACTATAGGCACAGTTTAAGCAAACTTTCTATACAGTTGGACGACGCCCTTGAAGTTGGGCGATGCCGACGCCTGTATAGGTATTTACGTAAGTACGTAAGGGTTGTCACTTTAAAATGTGACCGTGGACCTTTTACGACCCCGGGTGGGAACATTGGTATTGCGATATTAAATTAATAATATAATTTAATAATGCAAATGCAATGTCAAAATTATTACAAAATTCAAGACGGCGGCCGACTTTTTTGTTTGTAGGCTGATTTCGATAAAACTCGGTTTTTGGTACTATTTTGACAAGAAAACAGCAACGCAATGTCAAAAAATTAAACTCCAAGATGGCGGTCAACTTTTTAGTTTGTGGGCCGATTTCGATAAAACTCGATTTATGGTACTATTTTGACAAGAAAACAGCAACGCAGTGTTAAAAATATTAAAAAATCGAAGATGGCGGCCAACTTTTTTGTTTGCAGGCCGATTTCGATGAAACTCAGTTTCTGGTTCTATTTTGACAAGAAAACAGCAACGCAATGTTAAAAGTATTAAAAAATCCAAGATGGCGGCCACCTTTTTTGTTTGTGAGCCGATTTTGATGAAACTTGGTTTTTGGTATTATTTTGACAGAAAAATAGCAACGCAATGTGAAAAATAATAAAAAATCCAAGATGGCGGCCACCTTTTTTGTTTGTGAGCCGATTTTGATGAAACTTGGTTTTTAGTACAATTTTGACAAGAAAACAACAACACAATGTTAAAAGTATTAAAAAATCCAAGATGACCAGAAACTGAATTTAATCGAAATTGGCCAGCAAACAAAAAATTTGTCCGCCATCTTGGATTATATATTTTTAACATTGCGTTGCTGTTTTCTTGTCAAAATAGTACCAGAAACTGAGTTTCATCGAAATCGGCCTGCTAACAAAAAAGTTGGCCGCCATCTGGGATTTTTTAATACTTTTAACATTGTGTTGTTGTTTTCTTGTCAAAATTGTACTAAAAACCAAGTTTCATCAAAATCGGCTCACAAACAAAAAAGTTGGCCGCCATCTTGGATTTTTAATATTTTTAACATTGCGTTGCTGTTTTCTTGTCAAAATAGTTCCAGAAACTAAGTTTCATCGAAATCGGCCTGCTAACAAAAAATTTGTCCGCCATCTTGAATTTTTTTATACTTTTAATATTGCGTTGCTGTTTTCTGGTCAAAATAGAACCACAAACTGAGTTTCATTGAAGTCGGACTGCAAACGAAAAAGTCGGCCGCCATCTTGTATTTTTTTAAACTTTTAACATTGTGTTGTTGTTTTCTTGTCAAAATTGTACTAAAAACCAAGTTTCATCAAAATCCGCTCACAAACAAAAAAGTTGGCCGCCATCTTGGATTTTAAATATTTTTAACATTGCGTTGCTGTTTTCTTGTCAAAATAGTACCAGAAACTGAGTTTCATCAAAATCAGCCTGCAAACAAAAAAGTTGGCCGCCATCTTGGATTTTTTATACTTTTAACATTGCGTTGTTGTTTTCTTGTCAAAATAGTACCAGAAACTAAGTTTCATCAAAATCGGCTTACAAAAAAAAAAGTTGGCCGCCATCTTGGTTTATTTTTATTTTTGACATTGCGTTGTTGTTTTCTTGTCAAAATTGTACTAAAAAACAAGTTTCATCAAAATCGGCTCACAAACAAAAAAGTTGGCTGCCATCTTGGATTTTGGAAATTTGCCTTTTTTTTAATAAGCGAGATGAAGATTTGCACTCACTCACACTACATGTCGTATGCAACATAATATTAATTTAAAAATAAATTATAACGATAAAGTCGTGACAGCCCTGGAAGACTTGTCCCGAGTTACTATGAACGGCGTTGTATGTAACTCGGGACAACCACTCCCCCGTCTCACCCCGCAAGCCCCGCACGATTGACCTGTCTAGACGTCTCCGTCGGCCTACTGTATGAAAAGTTGCTTATTCTGTGCTATAGGTATAAATAAAACACTATCACGGATTTTTTCACGCAATTTATTTAACAACTTGGTTGTTGTTAAATAAATTGCGTGAAAAAATCCGTGAAAGTGTTTTATTTATATGGACAGTTCGCGCAGAAATCTAAGATGTGTTTATACTATAGGTACTATTTACCAAGATAATAGGTAGGTACACGAAAATTGCCTGCATGATGCACTAAAAAGAATGACAAAAAATATTTTTATAAAAAATAAAAGTGCCTTCAAAAAAATGCCGCCAAAAAGTCAGAAATAATACCTCTAACTCTAATACTGTATTCACAACAAATAACTTAAGGCGATACTCAGAAAAAATGTGCTAAAGCGAGATAGCAATGAGAAAACGACGCGCGCGGGAGCGAGACCGATTTTGCAGATCAGGCAAAAAAACACAAAATCACTTCGTATTAAAAAACTACAGCGATTTAAAAAAAAATGCTTCTATACGATCCTCAATATTATTGGTGTCCACTAATTAAACCAATTTCCAATAGTGTAAGTAACTCCATTTAAGAATAATCTTCACTTTTCGTATTTTTTAGAAGTCTTTTCGAAACTAAAAAGTGTCGAGGCAAAATCATAAAATCGTGTTTTTGAAACTATACGATTCTAGATAAAGGTATGAAGAAATATATATCTTATTACCAGATTTTTAACAACTGTAACCGTCCTATAGTTTTAAATCAAAAAGTCCATATTTTTCCGAGTAGCGCCTTAAGTAGGTAAGTACTTTGAAGTGCCCGAACGTCTTGAAAGTACTTACTTACGTTATTTGGTGTTAATTCAGTATAGAGGTATTATTTATTTTTTTAACTTTTTGGTGGCATTTTTTTAAAGGCGCTTTTTTTATATAGGTAAGTAATATGTGCATGTAAAAATAATGTGCCTTATTGGTGTGGATCTATAATTGGTTTACTGTAGCTATTAATAGTTTCATAATTGGTATTTTAACTATTGATCCACCAAATAAATAAAATGTCCTCGAAAGTGTCCCGGCTCATTCGAAAAAATTTATAAAACATTTTACTTCGCGCACACAGTTTATCGAAGAGAAGGTATATATTCCCTCTAAATATCGCACTTGAAGAATAGGATCAACCCAAAATGTTCTCTGACAATATCGTTTCGCCATAAATATAAAAGATAAAGCAAACGTAATTTGTTTACTGCTGCCATTATTACCTCGAATACCTATCTATATATATAAAAATGAATCCCTATTTCCCTTGGTCACGACATCACGCGTGAACGGCTGGACCGATTTGGCTAATTTTGGTCTTGAAATGTTCGTGGAAGTCCAAGGAAGGTTTTAACGGTGAGAAAATAGGGGAAGGAGGGGTAAGTAGGGGTAGAGTAGAAGTAGGGTAGGGTAAAGGTAGGGTAGGTTAGGGGTAGGGTAGGGGTAGGGTAGGGGTAGGGTAGGGTAGGGGTAGGGTAGGGTAGGGGTATGGTAGGGGTAGGGTAGGGTAGGGGTAGGGTAGGGGTAGAGTACGGGTAGGGTAGGGTGGAGTAGGGGGTAGGGCCACGGGAACGAAGTCGCGCTGGGTCAGCTAGTACTAGTATAAAAACTAATATAAAACTTGGAGCCGCGCGGTTACTTTAGCTGGCGTAACGCGACTAACCGCATAGCAAGCTGCTGGTTATCGTTTCACACACCGATATCGTTCCGATATCGTGACGATATCGTGACGATATCGTGCCGATATCGTGCCGATATCGGCGGACGATATCGGGACGATATCGGTGTAATATCGTGTCGTTACCGTTATCGTCCAATGTGAAAACGCCCGTTGCCGGCAGTGTCCCAAAGTTCCCAGCAATGGGCGTTTTCACATTGGACGATAACGGTAACGACACGATATCGGCACGATATCGTCGGACTGGCAGTTTCATACAATCACTACTAAATGCTTTCACACTGTGTCGTTACCGTCAACGATATCGTCTGTCGTGCCGATATCGGTGACGACACAAGTGCGGAAGATGCGAAGCCGGTTATTAACGAAAGTAACCAAGGGTAATTAACAGTTTATCTGTTATTTACTGCATTTTTGGGTTTTTACGCTAAAAGCCACCGCTAGGTAGCGCTTGTTTCTTGATTTGCTAGGTGTGAGTTCCGCGACGATTATGCCTGCTTGTTGATTGGTGGAGAGGAGAGAGGAGGTGGATCTCCTCCTGCCGCACCTCTCCCTTCTATTTCGAGTATGTAATATCGACAATGACCGAACGATAGTAATAATTTTTAAGTGACTTCAAAAAAAAGAAGCTTCTCAGTTTGACCTGTATTTTTTTGTACCTATGTATGTTTGTCCGTGTTGTATTGTTGTCTCGCTTTTGGCTGAACTGATTTTAATGCGGTTTTCAGGAAAGTATTTGTTACATTTAGGATAAGGTTTTAGTATTTTAACCGACTTCAAAAAAGGAGGTTCTCAGTTTGACCCGAATGTATGTATGAAGGTTTGTCCGCGAGATGCGGTTTTCAGAAAAGTATTCGTTACATTTAGGAGAAGGTTTTGGTATTACAACCGACTTTGAAAAAGGAGGTTCTCAGTCTGACCCTTTATGTACATTATGTATGTTTGTCCGTGAATATCTCACGTTTGGCTGAATCGATTTTGATACGTTTTACATCAGATGAGTGTTTGTGATTGATGCGGTTTATGAGTACATCCTAACATACTATAGGCACAGAATAAGCAACTTTTCATACAGTAGGCCGACGGAGACGTCTAGACAGGTCAAACGTGCGGGGCTTGCGGGGTGAGACGGGAGAGTGGTTGTCCCGAGTTACATACAACGCCGTTCATAGTAACTCGGGACAAGTCTTCCAGGGCTATCACGTCTTTATCGTTATAATTCATTTTTAAATTAATATTATGGTGCATACGACATGTAGTGTGAGTGCGTGCAAATCTTCATCTCGATTATAAAAAAAAGGCAATTTCCAAAATCCAAGATGGCGGCCAACTTTTTTGTTTGCGGGCCGACTTTGATGAAACTTGGTTTTTGGTACAATTTTGACAAGAAAACAACAACACAATGTTAAAAGTATAAAAAAATCCAAGATGGCGGCCAACTTATTTTTTGTAAGCCGATTTTGATGAAACATAGTTTCTGGTACTATTTTGACAAGAAAACAACAACACAATGTTAAAAGTATTAAAAAATCCCAGATGGCGGCCAACTTTTTTGTTTGCAGGCCGAAACTCAGTTTCTGGTACTATTTTGAAAAGAAAACAGCAAGGCAATGTTAAAAATATTAAAAAACCATGATGGCGGCCAACATTTTTGTTTGTGAGCCGATTTTGATGAAACTTGGTTTTTAGTACAATTTTGACAAGAAAGAACAACGCAATGTCAAAATAAAAAAAAAACCAAGATGGCGGCCAACTTTTTTTTTGTAAGCCGATTTTGATGAAACTTAGTTTTTGGTACTATTTTGACAAGAAAACAACAACACAATGTCAAAAATAAAATAAAAAACAAGATGGCGACCAACTTTTTTTTTGTTATCCGATTTTGATGAAACTTAGTTTCTGGTACTATTTTGACAAGAAAACAACAACGTAATGTTAAAAATATTAAAAATCTAAGATGGCTGCCAACTTTTTTGTTTGTGAGCCGATTTTGATGAAACTTGGTTTTTAGTTCAACTTTGACAAGAAAACAACAACACAATGTTAAAAGTATTAAAAAATCCAAGATGGCGGGCAACTTTTTTGTTTGCAGGCCGATTTCAATGAAACTCAGTTTCTGGTTCTATTTTGACAAGAAAACAGCAACGCAATGTTAAAAATTTTAAAATCCAAGATGGCAGCCAACTTATTTGTTTGCAGGCCGATTTCAATGAAACTCAGTTTGTGGTTCTATTTTGACCAGAAAACAACAACGCAATGTCAAAAATAAAATAAAACAAGGCGGCGCCTAACTTTTTTTTTGAAAGCCGATTTGATGAAACTTAGTTTTTGGTACTATTTTACACAAAAACAGCAACGTAATGTTAAAAGTATTAAAAAATCCAAGATGGCTGCCAATTTTTTTGTTTACAGGCCGATTTCGATGAAACTCAGTTTCTGGTACTATTTTGACAAGAAAACCGTTCTTAGCACAATGTAAAAAAACACAAATGGTCAAGATGGTGGCCGTTTTTTGTTTTTGTTTCTTTCTTTGGTAGGCCAACGCCCTTGAAGTTAGGCGATACCGACGTCTGTATAGGTATTTCGTTACTACGGAAGGGTTGTAACAAAATTAAAATGTGGCAGGTACATTTTGGTGTATTGCGAAATAAAATAAAATTAATAATTATGGTTGGCATTTTAGAAGTATCAAAATAAAATATAGTACAAGTTTTATATAGTTTCACCTATAATTGTATCTGTCTGTCTGTCTGCCATGAAATTTTGCAAGGTAAATTTGACCTACCCCTGACGTTTGAATGGGTTGAAGTTTTGTTAAAGAAAAATATTCAGATTGGAAATAAGCCGATTCATATTTCTTAACCTTTAAAGCGCCTTCGTCTATATATCAAAATCATCCCATTGTAACGTTGTAAAACGTCACACATTTAAATACATAAATTAAATAACCTAAGTCTACTTGAATCTAATATCAAAATCAATATTAAAGAAAATATATAATTACATAATAAAAATAAAATAACAAATTTAACTAAGTACGCAATATTTACATTTATTATAATATGTTTCTGAACGCAAAAAATTCAAACAGCTGAGCTGACAGCGACGCACGCGCAGGTAGCCCTTCACCCCTCGCCACTTTAATAAAGCTGTAAGCTGGTACGGCCCGACAACACTCCGACCGAGGCGACCGGCCGCGCGCCGGTCGCTCGGCAGACAAATCGTGTCTGTACTGCGCTCGCCATTTTCTCGCGACGTTCACAACGCGGATGATACGATATTTTTATTTTAAAATCATGCATTAGTTAGTGCCAAGTTTTAAATATTTTTGTGAAACCCACGTATTGGTAAGTTTTGAACAAGTGTTTCTAAAACTAGCTTAGTAGTACAGTTATATTTTAAATATATTTTTAGCCACCTTCATATTTTGCATATTTATATTTTAATAATATTTTAACTTATTCTAATGATACCTATTTCACTGTACTATTGTTGCTAATTTGCTTAAGTAGATTGTTTTCTAGCATCTGATTATTATTTATTTGCCAATGATAGTGCTTTAAATTATTTGTGTAACTCCGATCTGATTGTGACCAACACTCATCACCGCATACTGCTTCGGTACTTTCCTACCAGTCTTCTGCCGCGGTCACAATCAGAGGAGGATTTCTTGACTCTTTTTTGACCCGTGATTACGGTCAATTCCAGGGTCCGAGGTTCCTGGTGAACCCAGTTGCAGCTTCGCCGGTGCGTGCGTGACCCTAAATTTTACGTTTCCCGCCGAGCATCTTCGCCGTTTTACCCGGGACCTTCGGGAACGTTCTTCCCGTCCCAGCTGGAAACCCCCATCTTCGGAGCTGCCAGGAGAGTACCACTCTGGGCATGGAAAGGCAACGTTAAATAATTTTACCGGGCATTTCGGACCACGCCCAAATAAATTTTTGTGTACGTACATAGGGTATTCTTTTATTTAACACCGGTGTCTCTTGGACACCCGGCCCTTACTGGACCTAAACCCTAAGTGCGACACCATGTCACAATCATTATTTTCAAATTCTGTAACTTAATATCAATTATTATTTTATTTACTTATTTTTTATTTTTTTAAATACGGTTTATAGCTGTCAAAAACACAGTAAATTACGAAGGATGTTACGTCGTAATTTACTGTGCTTGTGTTAAAGCAAATTAATAATTAATTAAATCTTTTACTTGACATGATGATGATGATGATGATACTTATTGACTCTGTCTCAAGCTTGTACATTTTAATAAGCGAGAAGAAAGAAACAACAACAAAAAACGGCCACCATCTTGGCCATTTGTATTTTTTTACATTGTGTTAAGAACGGTTTTCTTGTCAAAATAGTACAAAAAACCGAGTTTTGTCAAAATCGGCCTACAAACAAAAAAGTCGGCCACCATCTCGGATTTTTAATATGTTTAACATTTCGTTGCTGTTTTCTTGTCAAAATAGTACCAGAAACTGAATTTCATCGAAATCAGCCAGCAAACAAAAAATTTGGCCGCCATCTTGAATTTTTATAATTTTACCATTGCGTTGCTGTTTTCTTGTCAAAATAGAACCAGAAACTGAGTTTCATTGAAATCGGCCTGCAAACATAAAAGTTGGCCGCCATCTTGGATTTTTTAATACTTTTAACATTGCGTTGCTGTTTTCTTGTCAAAATAGTACCAGAAACTAAGTTTCATCAAACTCGCCTTACAAACAAAAAAGTTGGCCGCTTTCTTGGTTTTATTTTATTTTTGACATTGTGTAGTTGTTTTCTTGTCAAAATTGTACTAAAAACCAAGTTTCATCAAAATCAGCTCACAAACAAAAAAGTTGGCCGCCATCTTGGATTTTTTTAAACTTTTAACATTGCGTTGTTGTTTTCTTGTCAAAATAGTACCAGAAACTGGATTTAATCGAAATCGGCCAGCAAACAAAAAATTCGGCCGCCATCTTGTATTTTTATATTTTTAACATTGTGTTGCTGTTTTCTAGTCAAAATAGGTACCAGAAACTAAGTTTCATCAAAATCGGCTTACAAACAAAAAAGTCGGCCACCATCTTGGATTTCTTTTTATTTTTAACATTGCGTTCCTGTTTTCTTGTCAAAATAGAACCAGAAACTGAGTTTCATCGAAATCGGCCTGCAAACAAAAAAGTTGGCCGCCATCTTGCATTTTAATATTTTTGACATTGCGTTGTTGTTTTTTTTGTCAAAATAGTACCAAAAACCGTGTTTCATCGAAATCAGCCTACAAACAAAAAAGTCGGCCGCCATCTTGAATTTTTTAATAATTTTGACATTGCATTTGCATTATTAACATATTTTGTTAATTTAATATCGCTATACCAATGTACCCACCCGGGGTCGTAAAAGGTCCACCGACACATTTTAAAGTGACAACCCTTACGTACTTACGTAAATACCTATACATGCGTCGGCATCGCCCAACTTCAAGGGCGTCGTCCAAATGTATAGAAAGATTGCTTAAACTGTGCTATAGGTATAAATAAAACACTTTCACGGATTTTTTCACGCAATTTATTTAACAACAACCAAGTTGTTAAATAAATTGCGTGAAAAAATCCGTGAAAGTGTTTTATTTATATGGACAGTTCGCGCAGAAATCTAAGATGTGTTTATACTATAGGTACTATTTACCAAGATAATAGGTAGGTACACGAAAATTGCCTGCATGATGCACTAAAAAGAATGACATAAAAAATATTTTTATAAAAAATAAAAGTGACTTCAAAAAAATGCCGCCAAAAAGTCAGAAATAATACCTCTAACAAGCCTCTAACTCTAATACTGTATTCACAACAAATAACTTAAGTAGGTAAGTACTTTGAAGTGCCCGACGTCTTGAAAGTACTTACTTACTAATAACTAATAATGTTAATTCAGTATAGAGGTATTATTTATTTCTTACTTTTTGGTGGCATTTTTTTAAAGGCGCTTTTTTATATAGGTAAGTAATATGTGCATGTAAAAATAAATATCGCACTTGAAGAATAGGACCAACCCAAAATGTTCTTTGACGATATCGTTTTTTTCGCCGTAAATATAAAAGATAAAGCAAACGTAATTTGTTTACTGCTGCCATTATTACCTCGAATATACTAGTATAATAACTAATATAAAACTTGGAGCCGCGCGGTTACTTTAGCTGGCGTAATGCGACTAACCGCATAGCAAGCTGCTGGTTATCGTTTCACACACCGATATCGTTCCGATATCGTGACGATATCGTGCCGATATCGTGACGATATCGTGCCGATATCGGCGGACGATATCGGGACGATATCGGTGTAATATCGTGTCGTTACCGTTATCGTCCAGTGTGAAAACGTCCAATATTCCCAAGCAACATTTTGTAGATGAATATTTTACCATGCAAGACAATTTAAAATAAGACTTTAAATCTGTTTGATTATATTGAATTTCGTAATAAATAGCTACCAACATCAGAGGTAAGAACATATGAAATGAAAAACAGTTTGATATAAAATGGTTTATTTTTTTATTCAACAAACTAAGAAAACAAAACAAAATAATCTTGCCATAATTATCAACAAATTATAAAATTGTAAGACACAGAAGAAAAATACATTATTTATTTATATAATTTAACAAAACGACAAAAAGTCTACTGGGAATTTTGGGCAATATTCCCAATGTGCCCGGAAATTTCCCGGGCACATTGGGAGTGGAAAATTGCCGGCAGTGGCAATATTCCCAGACGTACATCACTAGTTATGATAAATACAGTTAAGTATAGGCGAACTAATGATCATAGCGGTGAACAATTTGCAATTAAGTACTTAGGAACTCTACTTAAAGCTTTAATATTAGTTAAAAACAAAAGACAATTCTACTATATACTGCAAGTTGCGCCATACATGTTTCAAATGTAATCTATATATATAAAAATGAATCCCTATTTCCCTTGGTCACGACATCACGCGTGAACGGATGGACCGATTTGGCTAATTTTGGTCTTGAAATGATCGTGGAAGTCCAAGGAAGGTTTTAACGGTGAGAAAATAGGGGAAAGAGGGGTAAGTAGGGGTAGAGTAGAAGTAGGGTAGGGTAAAGGTAGGGTAGGGGTAGGGTAGGGTAGGGTAGTGATAGGGTAGGGGTAGGGTAGGGGTAGGGTAGGGGTAGGGTAGGGGTAGGGTAGGGGTAGGGTAGGGGTAGGGTAGGGGTAGGGTAGGGGTAGGGTAGGGGTAGGGTAGGGGTAGGGGTAGGGTAGGGGTAGGGTAGGGGTAGGGTAGGGGTAGGGTAGGGGTAGGGTAGGGGTAGGGTAGGGGTAGGGTAGGGGTAGGGTAGGGGTAGGGTAGGGGTAGGGTAGGGGTAGGGTAGGGGTAGGGTAGGGGTAGGGTAGGGGTAGGGTAGGGGTAGGGTAGGGGTAGGGTAGGGGTAGGGTAGGGGTAGGGTAGGGGTAGGGTAGGGGTAGGGTAGGGGTAGGGTAGGGGTAGGGTAGGGGTAGGGTAGGGGTAGGGTAGGGGTAGGGTAGGGGTAGGGTAGGGGTAGGGTAGGGGTAGGGTAGGGGTAGGGTAGGTAATTACTTTTGGTCATTTCGTTATTTGCGAGCGCCATCTGTCGCCACTTTAAATCAACTTTTTTTTAGCTGTCGGAAAAATCCCCTATTGAATTAATTTTGTTTAACTAATACACGCGTTGCGTCGCACAAATTAGGTACAATATGTTTCATCTCACGGGCGTGGGTTTGCTTTACTTGTGTGTACTTGTACATGCACATTGTTTTTGAGTGCGTGGCGTGGCTGGCCGAGCCGAGAGACAGCGCTATACCAAGAAGCAAGACAGAAATAATTATGTGTATATATTTTTCTTAGTGTAGCGCTGTCCCTATCGGATCGGCAAGCCAGGCCACGCACTCAAAGACAATGTGCATGAGTACATAAACACATACAAGAGCAAACTCGCGCTGGTGAGATGAAACATTATAAATAAATAATAAATAAATATATATTAAATATAAATAAATAAATACTTTTACATTTGTACTTACTACTAGTTAGACAGAGACATTTGCACGGTGAAACCGCGGAAACGTTTCTTTCACCTCATTGTTATAGTTCCGCTTTCGCCCCGTCCCTACCCTCCAGCGCCCCTGCTATCATTGTTCACTTATTATCGTTTGTTGCATTGAACTCATCGATAGTGAGTTATCGTTTTTTGGCAAGCTTTTCTGATATCTATCTCCGTCCCGGCATAAATCAGCTTTCTTGAACGACTTTTCCTTAAACATGGATAATAATTTAGTATTTGGACCGTACTAATTGATAGCCAGAAGATCACAACCAAGTAAGTAGAATATTCTGTGTTTTTTTAGTATATATTGTTGTACTTCTGATTCTTATTATTAGTTTATAACGTCCATGTACTTATCCTGTGACATCATCACTCTCGGAGCACTATTATTTATTCTGTGCTCTCGGCTAATAAATTTCCGTGCCTATTTTGTTCACGACGAAAGTGCGCAAATTATTCGCTTTTCGCAGGTTCACGCCTTGTTAAACACTTTTTGTCTGTTTTTGATCCGCGTCTGAGAGCCTACAAACTCGCGAGCCTGCGAGCCTATGAACACTGCGAATAGGTATAGAGCCAAGAAGAGTTCACGTGCGATTCACGCCCGCGAATGTAGAGCAAGCAGCTACCTTAATGATATTTTTTACCTGAATGATAGTGTGCATTAGTTGCATTACTGATAAAATACTGGGCTATTATCAAATTTTTTTTTCCTTTTTCCTTCATAGAACGTCCTCGTATCTACATTTTGTAAGGGGAGTGCATAATTTATGTGTATAAAATATAGTAGTAGGTGGTTATTGGGAATTCTACCCCACTCCATTCGTTCGGGCTAACGCCCTCACTCACTACGGTGTGGTAGAACGCCCAATAACCACCATATTAGTGGTATTTAATGTTCGTTTGTTTGCTGTTCCTGTTCGGCTATAAACCCCATGAAAAGTAACCTAACCTAACCTAACCTAACCACCATATTGATGGTATTTAACGTTAGTTTGTTGTTTGCTGTTCGGCTGGAAACCCCGTAACCTAACCTAACCTAACCTTACCACCATATTGATGGTATATAACATAAGTTTGTTGTTTGCTGTTCGGCTGGAAGCCCCATGATAAGTAACTTCCTGCAAGCCCATGGTAAGATCATGCACCGAACAGACTCCTAACCGGTGTTGGCTGAGAGAACCATGGTAAGTATCTCTCTGCGAGCCCGTGGTAAGATCACGCACCGAGCACCACCTAGCTGTTCGGTTGGAAGCCCCATGATAAGTAACTTCCTGCAAGCCCATGGTAAGATCATGCACCGAACGGACTCCTAACCGGTGTCGGCTGAGAGAACCATGGTAAGTATCTCTCTGCGAGCCCGTGGTAAGATCACGCACCGAGCACCACCTAGCTGTTCGGTTGGAAGCCCCATGATAAGTAACTTCCTGCAAGCCCATGGTAAGATCATGCACCGAACAGACTCCTAACTGGTGCCGGCTGAGAGAACCATGGTAAGTATCTCTCTGCGAGCCCGTGGTAAGATCACGCACCGAGCACCACCTAGCTGTTCGGTTGGAAGCCCCATGATAAGTAACTTCCTGCAAGCCCATGGTAAGATCATGCACCGAACAGACTCCTAACCGGTGTCGGCTGAGAGAACCATGGTAAGTATCTCTCTGCGAGCCCGTGGTAAGATCACGCACCGAGCACCACCTAGCTGTTCGGTTGGAAGCCCCATGATAAGTAACTTCCTGCAAGCCCATGGTAAGATCATGCACCGAACGGACTCCTAACCGGTGTCGGCTGAGAGAACCATGGTAAGTATCTCTCTGCGAGCCCGTGGTAAGATCACGCACCGAGCACCACCTAGCTGTTCGGTTGGAAGCCCCATGATAAGTAACTTCCTGCAAGCCCATGGTAAGATCATGCACCGAACAGACTCCTAACCGGTGTCGGCTGAGAGAACCATGGTTAGTATCTCTCTGCGAGCCCGTGGTAAGATCACGCACCGAGCACCACCTAGCTGTTCGGTTGGAAGCCCCATGATAAGTAACTTCCTGCAAGCCCATGGTAAGATCATGCACCGAACAGACTCCTAACCGGTGTCGGCTGAGAGAACCATGGTAAGTATCTCTCTGCGAGCCCGTGGTAAGATCACGCACCGAGCACCACCTAGCTGTTCGGTTGGAAGCCCCATGATAAGTAACTTCCTGCAAGCCCATGGTAAGATCATGCACCGAACAGACTCCTAACCGGTGTCGGCTGAGAGAACCATGGTAAGTATCTCTCTGCGAGCCCGTGGTAAGATCACGCACCGAACACCACCTAGCTGTTCGGTTGGAAGCCCCATGATAAGTAACTTCCTGCAAGCCCATGGTAAGATCATGCACCGAACAGACTCCTAACTGGTGTCGGCTGAGAGAACCATGGTAAGTATCTCTCTGCGAGCCCGTGGTAAGATCACGCACCGAGCACCACCTAGCTGTTCGGTTGGAAGCCCCATGATAAGTAACTTCCTGCAAGCCCATGGTAAGATCATGCACCGAACAGACTCCTAACCGGTGTCGGCTGAGAGAACCATGGTAAGTATCTCTCTGCGAGCCCGTGGTAAGATCACGCACCGAGCACCACCTAGCTGTTCGGTTGGAAGCCCCATGATAAGTAACTTCCTGCAAGCCCATGGTAAGATCATGCACCGAACAGACTCCTAACCGGTGTCGGCTGAGAGAACCATGGTAAGTATCTCTCTGCGAGCCCGTGGTAAGATCACGCACCGAGCACCACCTAGCTGTTCGGTTGGAAGCCCCATGATAAGTAACTTCCTGCAAGCCCATGGTAAGATCATGCACCGAACAGACTCCTAACCGGTGTCGGCTGAGAGAACCATGGTAAGTATCTCTCTGCGAGCCCGTGGTAAGATCACGCACCGAGCACCACCTAGCTGTTCGGTTGGAAGCCCCATGATAAGTAACTTCCTGCAAGCCCATGGTAAGATCATGCACCGAACAGACTCCTAACCGGTGTCGGCTGAGAGAACCATGGTAAGTATCTCTCTGCGAGCCCGTGGTAAGATCACGCACCGAGCACCACCTAGCTGTTCGGTTGGAAGCCCCATGATAAGTAACTTCCTGCAAGCCCATGGTAAGATCATGCACCGAACAGACTCCTAACCGGTGTCGGCTGAGAGAACCATGGTAAGTATCTCTCTGCGAGCCCATGGTAAGATCACGCACCGACCTACCTATTCAAACTAAGCTAAGCTAACTATTGAAATATCTACTAAGTGTTACCTTTTGCATAACCTTATTTACCTTAGCTATCACAAACTTATAAGTGAATAAATTTGTGGTAGCTGTACCTTACCGATAAAAACAGATACCTCAGCCATCACTTATAGTGACAGCTTACAAAATTACCTCGGCCACCACATACTCGTACGTATTTGGTAGCCTACATTTTTAAGATAGGATGGATGGGTGGGTGGGTGGTAATGCTGGTATTTATTAATAAATTATACATTTTTGATACAAAGAAATGAAGTGGTTTCTTCGTTATGTTCATTTCGACAGAGTTGACCAGTGGAAAGTTTTTCATGTCCTGAAAAATAGATAACATTGTGTGAAAATTCAAGTTATAAAGAAAAAACACTCTCATAGCTCCATTTTACATGAGTTTTTACTTACATAAAAAACTTCCATTTTTATCTTCAGACATAGGCAGCTGATAATGTTTTTTATGAACCTGGAAATTAGAAAAAACCTTATTAAGTATGTTAAAATACTTTATTCTTGAAATGAAATATTAGAAGAAAACGACTTTGTAGCTAAGTGGTTAGAGCAGTCACCCAGACAGCGAAAGGTCGTGGGTTCGAGTCTCATCAGAGCTACTTAGTTGTGTGGCGGGTCGTTTTTTCTCAATACTTTATTTTAATACTTATTATTTTTTCAATTTTAGGTAGGTATATTATATTTTTATCAATAACTCAGTACATTGTAAACTTAAATGAATAGATTGCTTTTAAAAAGTTAGTTTAAAAACATTTCTTATTTTTAAGCAGCATTTTAATTACTGAAAAAATATAACTTTAGATTTTCAAAGAATGTAAAGTTACAAAAATCTACATTGCGATAATACACTGACCTTCAAAACTTTGTACCTCACACTTTTAACATTGCAAAAGCTTTTAAAATAGGTACTTACATAATATATATTTAGAAAATAAAAAGGATTAAAACGTAATCTTATTTTTTAACTTGCTATTAATTAAGTAAAGAGAAGTATTAATTTTATAAGTTTGGTACTAATAAGTTTTGAAAGACAGTGTTAGTTTTCATGTTTCTAGAGCAAAATAATAATGGTGGAAAGAAAAAAATTAAGAATATTTCAATTACTTACATCAATTTCTGCTTTTCACTTTCGAAATAGTTAAAAATATATTCACAAATAACACTTTTTAAAACAATTTACTGCAAAGAGTGGTATGTAAGGGGTGGTGAGTGAACGCTCGCCGGCCGTGCCTCGTGAGAAATGGTTCCGAACGTGGGAACAGGAATATGAGCCCACACCTGTTTGACGCGCTTAGGATAGTCCAAGAGCACTACATACACTTATTTTACATTACAGTACAATATTCATGTTAAAGAAAAGATAGTACCAACCCAAGTATAAGAAAAAATAGTTTTAAAAAATATTTATTTAGATTGAGTTATTTTCTAATGATATTTGGTGTTTTTATTGTTGTACTTATATCTTTTTTGTAACGGTCAACAATTAGAGAAAATAATTTTGAAAATATTACTATCAATGGCATCCGATTTTAAAAATAAATACTTATTAGAAATTAATGTTCTTGTACAAGAACTTTTAGTCTAAGTCAATATATCATAAATACTTTTCATCCCGATCTAGGACTATACTAGTGATGTTTAAAATGCATCGATTAGATGGGAATGTCATCGCTTCACCAATAATAATCGATCGCTTGTATTGTTATTTAGATTTTTATCCTAATATTTACATAGAACATAATGTTTTATATCACTGGATTAATTAAAAACAACATTTCACACGTTTCAACTATTTTTCTTAAAAATACTTTGTACTAGCAACAAATTCCTAAATATTCGTTCAACGGTTATACATGAAAACATAATTTTAACTTTTTATTAGTTGTTAATGTTACTTAGTAAATAAATTTCTCACACATTTATTAATATCTTCATAACACTTATATTTTTCACGGTTACGATTATTATTCGCATCGTAGTTTTGTTTTAACTGGAACGTCTCTACAGATACAATAAGCTTAGTCGTCAATTTTGCAAGCAGTGGTTCGGATTTAATTACAAAGCGGTTGCAACAAACAAATATGTGTACAAATACAAAATGTCGTATGAAACAATAAACATCAAGCGATTAATTTATTATTATCATATTATTTTCTTGTTGCTAAGGTTGAAAAGTCTAAACCATTGAAGAATATATTTTTATTTGTAACATACCGCCGTGCTTACAGGAAAAATATAGGAAATAACCCCGAATATGTCTTGGTTCTTATTATTAAAACTATGTTTTAAAAATATCAGAAATAACTTTTATTAATATTTTCAATTGTAATTCTGGTTCTTAATCGAAAGAATCAAACCCAAATTCTCGCGAAAATATTTTGTTGAAATCAAGCTTATTTGCTGGTCCATTTCAGCCGCTCCGGCGTCCAAGAGTTTAAAAAATAATCTATCATTATAGCAGGTAAGTACCTACTTATTTCTATTACAGTACTACCTGTGTAAACCACGACAACTTATTATGTAAGTTAGTAATTTATAGTATTACATATATAATAAAAACCTTCGCTCCCGTGGGATTTCGGGAAAAAAAGGATAACAATCTATTCTCAGACCTACCGAATAAACATATGAAATTTCATCAATATTGATTAAGCCGTGTAGAGTAGAGCAACTAACACTGTGACGCAAGAATTTTTTATTATTAGATGTGTTGTGCAATAATGGATTCACGCTTGACCACTTTTGTGTATTTTTGATGACACTAGCCCTTTTTTTCACATAAAAACACCGACACTGAAGAAATTTCCATCATTTTCGTGAATTTATTCAGTTTGCCTTTACAGTGCAGTGCCTCAGCTCAGTGCTCCAGTTTATTGTGTAAAATAAAGTGTGTGACGTCACAAGAAAATAAAATGTACGTAAGTAAATAATTTTTTTACAAGTGCACAGATTCGTCTCCAACGTTCTGTGTGCATGTTTATAATTATATTTAATTCCACAGGTCTGATTCCGAGTTCGAAGCCCCGTCCATCATCGCTGAAGCGAAGAAAAAAAAGAAAACTGCAGCCGCTAGCGCCAAGCGCAAGGGCACAGCTGCTGCCGCCAGCCCCATTGAACAACGTAGTCAAAGACGGACCACTTCACCAGCACCATACGATTTTCCACCGCTTCGCAAGTATGTTATACATTTTATTACTGATTATTTCTACATCTCGTAATATTATCATGATCAATGATCATTTAAGTAACTATAGCTCCATGCAAATATCTTAACCCAAACCATAGACAATAAAAAATGTGCAGAAGGTTAATTTGTACTAAATATAGCAATTGCATAGGTTTTTATTGTCTATGGTTTGGGTCAAGTTATTTGTCGGTTTCTATACTTGTAAGTTAGTTAATTAATATAATTATTTTACAAACACTTTACGATACCTCCCTATAGCTGTTGAGACGCTCATGTTTAGTACGCTAACTAATATGAAGTTTATCGTGGTTAGTGTACTTACCAAATTGACTTTGGAAAAATGATTTTATTTTTCACAAATTTAAAACAAAACTTTACTCCATTAAATAGATACTTACAGCACTTTTATCACATAGTTTGTATTAGAACTATAGGTGAGGTAGCATTATGGTATTGTTATCTTGTTGGTTTGACATTTTTTTTGTTTTTTACAGGAACAAGAAGAAGGACTTGTTTAACATTTTGCAGTCGGAGGAGGCAGCTAGTAGCCGACCAAAAAGTGGTGGGGCGACGTCCAGTTTCGCAAGCCGTGTCTCGTCAGGGACGAGTCGTCGCACCGCGTCAGCGGCAGGGGATTTTTTTGTAGACCTTAAGGTCTACAAAACTCCGGACTACATCAACAACCCCACCGACGTGCGCTATAAGAAAGCGCTTGTAGCGGTAAAGCTACAGTGCGACGATTCGAGCCCATCGTGGGAGGCGCTACAGGCCTTTCTAGGGCAAGCTTGGACAGTCTTCGAGGAATCGGAGCCTGTCCATTATTCAGATAAAATTAATTTTAAGTAAGTAGGTTACAGACTAATCTTCTTTTTAAATATTATTTTTAGGTCTTTTATAATGTAAGTACTTACTTAGAGCGTATTAAATAAATATATGTGTAAGTAACAAATTGTATTTTTGTTCCATTATTACAGTATACATAGGTAGGTAACCGAAGCCATAAATATTTTTACTTAAGTACTTATATCAGTTTTTAAAAAATATTTTTAATTCATTACTGTAGTTAAAATGCCATTTTGTGCGACGTGTAACACAACTGTTCCTAATAAGTCCTGGGTGGGTCATTTGAGAAGTAATTTGCATAAGAAAAATAATCGTTCAATAAAACATAGCGATGGTGTGGAAATCGTGACATCAGCGTTCCGCAATCGCATAGTAACATTTAAACTAGTAGCTATAAATGAGCAGCAATTAGGGTCAGTGGATGGATTTTTTATAGAAATACGTGAAAAGTTAAAGTCCATAATAGATGAATATCTCAATACTCATACATGTTTGAAAGTTAATTTTGAATTGTTTGCCACATTTTTGAAATTTAAAGACAATTCGCAAGAAATTAAATCTTTTGGCACACGTAATAAAATATTGTACTCTAATTACGATTTTAATAACTTGTTTATTGAAACGATAAATTATTTAAAAAAATGTATTGAGGAATTTGAGGATGGTGATAGTGGGTGGACATTTTTAAACAATTTGCACTTAGAGACCAATCTCAATAAATATCAACCATTAGGTGGCTCGAGTTTTATACCATTACCAAAATCAATTCAATTAAAAAAGGCATGTTTGAATATTGAAAACAAAGATCAGTGCTGCTTTCTATGGTGTGTGACAGCCGCCCTCTATCCTGTCAGGAAACACCCGGAAAGAGTTTCATCATATCCTAATTATCGAGAACTGTTTAATGTTTCTGGAATGTGTTTTCCCGTTAGTTTCCAAGACATAAAGATCTTTGAGAAAAATAACCCAAACCTCAAATTTATAATATATGGTTTGAAAAATAGCAAAACTGTAGTAGGTCCTTTATATAAATCAGACATAGATAAAAAAGGTAACGACAAAGTTATACACTTATTGTTTCTAGAAAATAATGATACCACTCATTATTGCTTGATTAAAGATTGTTCCAGACTTTTTAGAAGCCAGGTAACGTCTCACCACGGGAAGTTATATTTTTGCGATTTATGTCTTATATTTTTTAACACTTTAGAAGAAGTCGATAGTCATTTGTGTAGTGGTGTAGTAACAGTATTACCTGATAAAGGATCAGTAATTGAATTTAAAAATTATGATCATAAACAAAACGTGCCATTTTGTATCTATGCAGATTTTGAATCAATGTTACAAACTGATAATGGGTCCGGTTGTTCCACCACTGGTGAAAACACCACCATTTTGCATCATCATGTACTATGCGATTATTATAAGAATAGGACTGTCAAACGGCATTTTTGATCTTTGTTCCTTTTCTTGCACATCCTACACCCTGAAGTGGAAGCGAAACGCAAACAAATATGGCCGTTTTGACAGTCCTATTCTTATAATAATCGCATAGTACCTGTCGCGTTTGCATACTATATTGTTAGTCACGATGATCACAGCTATGATCGCTATGTATCACATCGTGGGCCCGATTGTGTTGATAAATTTGTTTTTGAAATAATACAAGATGTGCAAAAAATTCATAAAAAACTAAATTCAAATACTCCCATCATATTTACTGAGGAAGACCAAACTGATTTTAATAACACAAAATTTTGCCATATATGCGAAAATTTCCTTTTTTCGGATAGAGTTCGTGATCACTGCCATGTGACGGGTCGATACCGTGGAGCCGCGCACTCATATTGTAATTTACAATATAAACGTCCTTCGTTCGTCCCGATATTTTTTCACAATTTGGCTGGATACGATTGCCATTTATTTATAAAAGCGTTGGGTGAGGTACCTGGTGACATAAAAATAATTCCAAAAACAAAAGAAAATTATATTTCTTTCACAAAGTTTGTACCTGTGTCAAATAATCAGTTTTTTCAACTTCGTTTTGTTGACTCGTTCAAGTTCTTAGGAACCAGTTTAAGTAAATTAGCAGATACCTTAAAGCCTGATGAATTTAAACATTTAAAAAGTTTTTTTCCCGATGAACATAAGTTTAAATTACTAACTCGCAAGGGCGTCTATCCCTATGAATATATGGATTCCTGGGAACGTTATCAAGAACGATCTCTTCCGAAAAAAGAATCTTTTTACACTTCACTCACTGACCAAGAAATTTCAGCTGAAGATTATCAGCATGCAGAATTGGTTTGGTCAACATTTAATATGTCAGATTTAGGAAGCTACACAGACTTATATCTCAAAACTGACGTGCTTTTATTAGCAGACATTTTTGAAAATTTTAGACGCACCTGCAAACAACATTATAAATTAGATCCGGCTTTTTACTTAACTGCACCAAGTTTATCTTTCGACGCTATGTTGTTGAAAACCAGGGTTCAACTCGAACTTCTTGATGATTTGTCAATGGTGCGAATGTTACAAAACGGTATTAGAGGCGGTGTATGTTTGTGCTCCCACAGATATGTCAAAGCAAACAATAAATTTTTACCAGATTATGATCATTCGAAGCCTAGTTCTTACATAACTTATGTTGATTGCAATAATCTTTATGGTTATAGTATGTGTCAATACTTACCTTTATCGAATTTTAGATTTTTAGAACAACATGAAATTGAAAATTTTGATTTGAATGCAATTGCGGAAGACGCACAATATGGCTTTATACTTGAAGTGGACTTAGAGTATCCAAAACATTTACATAACTTGCATAACGATTTACCTTTTTGTCCCGAAAAATGTATACCTCCAGGAGGAAAAACTAGTAAACTCGTTCCGAATTTGTATGATAAATTTGCATATGTCATACATTATATTCATTTTAAAACTTGTTTAAAGCATGGATTAATATTAAGAAAAATTCATCGAGTTATTAGTTTTAGACAAAGCCCATATTTGAAACAATACATAGACTTAAATACATCTTTGCGACAGAAAAGCTCATCAACTTTTGAACAAGATTTTTTCAAACTTTTAAATAATAGTGTGTTTGGAAAAACATTAGAAAATAATGAAAAACGGGTCAAAGTTGATCTGGTGAATCAGTGGTCTGATAAAAAAAACATCACGAAAAAAAGAAAAAGTGCGCAACAACTCATTGCGCGTCCAAATTTTCAAAGTGCAACAGTATTCAGCGAAAATTTAGTTGCAGTGCAGTTAAAACCTGAGGAAATCATCCTTAATAAACCAATATACATTGGTTTTACTGTGTTAGAATTATCAAAGAGCCACATGTATGATTTCCACTACGCTGTCATTAAGCCTTTTTATAGCAATGATGTGCAGATGTGTTACACGGACACCGATAGTTATGTTTATCTCGTACAGACACCTAATTTTTATAGTGATGTAAAGAAACACTTTTTATCTTACTTTGATACAAGTAATTTTTCTGATGAAAATGTTTACAATCTACCAATTCAAAATAAAAAAGTGCCTGGCTTGTTTAAAGACGAAATGGGGGGGAAAGTTATATCCGAGTTTGTAGGGCTTCGATCAAAGCTATATTGTATTAAAACTATAGACAGCACAATAAAAAAAGCAAAAGGCATTCAAAAAAATATCATTTGTAAATTCAATATCACAGATTATGAAAAGACACTTTTCCAAGGTGATGTTGTACGAAAAACAAACATATTATTTAAATCAATTAAACACGAAATATTCACATGTGCTGTGAATAAAATAGCTTTGTCTGGTGATGATGATAAGCGCTTAATAGCGAAAGATAAAGTTTCTACTAAGGCGTGGGGACACACCAGTATATTAAACTTTTGAATTAAGTATGTTTGTATTTTATCATTGATGTATCAAAGTTTAATAAATGTCTAATGTGTTCTTAATTTTATGTTACCTACTATAATAATAATTCTTTATTTGTAAAAATGTTCACTTGTATTGTATACTTACCTATCTAGTGATGTTATGATGTTAGTGTAAGTAAAACTTAGATGCCTACCTACTAAAATCAAGTTGATTTTAATTCAGTGTGTTAATTATGTAATGTTAAAATAATATTTTGTAAATTTAATAATGGAATAAAAATAAATATACATAGTCCAATTTAATTTGTTTTTTTTCGCTTTCATATCATATCATATCTAAGTAACTAAATATTTAAATACACAAATACGTCATTATAAAATGCTTGACATTGAGTCACATCAAATCATGTTGGAACATGATTTTTCAACACTCACGTGCAGGCGACAGGTGTAAGTGTAATATGATGATGCCCGCCCGCTCTTGCAATAAGTGTGAGTGAAAAGATAATATTATGAAAGAGCAAGTTTAAATTTAGAGTCAGCAAAATATAATGGAATGAACCAACATTATAAAATGCTTGACATTGAGTCACATCAAATCATGTTGGAACATGATTTTTCAACACTCACGTGCAGACGACAGGTGTTAGTGTAATATGATGATGTCCGCCCGCTCTTGCAATAAGTGCGAGTGAAAAGATAATATTAATGAAATAGCAAGTTTAAATTTTAGAGTCAGCAAATGTATGTATCAATTGAAGGTTTATTTATTTTATTATTCACTCTTTCTTGAAGTAGCATAGCGGGCGGACCAAACTGTAACTCCATATCTAGAACTATTTGAAAGTTAAATAACTTTAAACGCTCTATATCAATTTTTAAAATGGTAAGTGACATAATTTATTATCATAATCATAAATGATTATTTTTAAGTTATTAGTTTGTTGTCAAGCTTATATTTTTTTTTAATTACAGGACATGGAACGAGAGAAAATCAATTCCATTTCGGATGAAGAATGCACGAACTTTAGTAGTGATCTACAATACATAGATCCATTTCAAAGTGCACAAGATCCGCTGGAAGGATTCACGGAGGAATTTTTAAAAATGCAGAGCGCGCCGAAGTCAAAGAAAACGAGTCAACAGCGTCGTAAAATGAAGTGCAAAACAAAGAAAAATATTGTTGCTGCAAGTGGTGCAATTAAATCAAATAAATACCGTGACGTGCACTCGTTTGTTATCAATAGTGCTCCTACAAAAGGACTTCGTTTGATAAAAATTCAAGTTATACAGATGGATGGATCACAACGAGTTAGTGACTGTGTAAATGATGATTGTGTTGTATTAAGTTCACAATATGTGGTTAAAGATGTTGGTGACGAAATAATGGATCAGACTGAAAAAATTATAAGTAATATTTCAAAAAAAATATGTGGTTATAGTTATACAAGTTGTTTTTAGTTAAAATTGTAAGTACCTAGATGTTATTTTAATTTAATAAAGTTTTTGAAAGCTCAAACTGTGTTTTTACTTACTTAGTTCTATGAATGTACATATAATATAAGTATTATTTTTATGATAAAAGGGAAATCAAAGACATTTAGATGTATTTTATTAAAAATTTATTGATAAATATTTTACAAAAAATTTATCTTATGACTAAATTTAAGAAAAATTATAGATATAATTATCGCAGTACCACATCTTGAGACACAGCACATTTTTTAATGCACACATCTTTTTATGATGAACACAATGCCAATCCTTGTTTTCTCTGTCATAGTAATCATTATGTAACTTTAAAAGTTTGGGGCAACCTTTTTCACCTAATTCTATTATTTCACATTCTTGACATAACTCTCGAAGCCATATTATTTTATCCAATCCTTTAACTAATACTGTTTTTCCAATTAAATAAGGAACCACAATTCGTCGAAATTCTCGATGATCAATAAATCCCTCGCTCCAAGTCAAGCCACGGTTTCTTTCCAACCAACGCACTTGCTTTTGTTCTTCATTTGATAAGGTTTTAAAAGAATAGGGTGGTTTTATTAAAAACGTTTGAGTATAATCTTTAGTAGCGATTGCTAACTCTTTAACTATAAATTTATTATTTAAATCTTTGAACCCTTGCAGATCCACGACTATTGTATTGATATTCATGATATTTTCTTTACAATGTTACTTAAAGGTTTGTATTCAAATATGCAATCGTTTAGAATCAAACAGTAAGCAGCGGTCTGGTCAGGTATTTCTTGATCAGCTTCGATTTCAACTCGCACATCAATCGATCCCTTTAACGTTTCGTGTTGGCGAGAGCAGTCAATGACGAATAAGGGAGCAATTTCTTTGAATTCTTTTATACTCATCAACGGTTCAGCTCGGCGTCCGTGATAAGACTGCTGGAACTTAGCATACTGTTCATATATTAATGTATATTTGTTGTCAGCGAAACTAATGTTCAGACTTTCATATGGATAATAAGAAGAATTTAGAAAAACTTTTACATCACGTATAAGGCAATGGTCAAACTCTGCCATTGACTTTGTTGCATTATGTTTACGATTAGTTTGAAAAGCAATTACGACGAATCGTGGTTTCTCTATCTGTGAGGATGTTTTAATAGACCAAGTATGTTTACGTGTTTTGGGAAGTAATGGATACTCATATAAGTCCCAATTACGAAATGCAACTGTTATCGGTCGATCTTTTTCTAAGTGCTTAAGCAAACTAATTCTTTCTCGGTCGGAAACTTTAACATGAGGCACTCGCCAAATAATTTTGTTTATTGATATGTTATCCACAACTTCACCAGCGTTTAATTTTAGGGCATTGAGATTTGTATTACTTCTCAAAAGAACTAATTCATGTTTACAGTTCATTATAATTTTTTCATAATCTTCAGCAAAACCCAACACTTTATTTAGCGGTATAGCGGTGGAGAATAATCCATTACCGTCAATAGTTGTGCCTGTTGGAGACCAACCCCAAACTCGTCCACATTTAGATTCGTTATCGTTCAAGGATAGATAAGATTTTATTGTGGTTGTCACTCCTGCATTTTTAATTCTATCTATTTCTACTCCGTTTATTTCATAACGAATGTCTTGAAATAAAAATAACGCAGGGTTATTTACAAAATGCACACTCGTTACTGATACTTTTTTTTCGCTTTCATTCTTATACACATTTACTCTACCCTCAATATATAAAGTGCTATGTGAAGGCAATACGTAGAGGTCTTGCTGATTTATCGGTATCCGTATTTCGTCGTTCTTGTTGAAACTTGTCACGTATGGTTTATATGTATGATATTCAAAACTTTCGATGCTGTTATCGTACTTTGCAGGTTGGGTTATATTTAAATAATTCATTTTATCAATCCTAGTGACTTCAAAAAATTCTTATTGCTTTTTGTCAATTTCTTAAAAGATCGAAATGGTGCTCCCTTATGAGATGATCTCTTAGAACTGACTTGAGTTCGTGTAGTATATAGGCTTTTATTGAAATTCAGCATGTTTTTTTAAAGTGTAAGTATAGCTGTACTTCTTCACCACGTAAGTTAATTTTATTATTTTCAGCGTCTAATATTCTTATATTGATAGCAGTTATTGAACTTTGATTGACGGGAAAGTAAATTAAATTTTTAGGTATTTCAATGATTCTATAACCAGGTGGTACGTTTGGTACGAATTCATAAATTATATGGCTTGCTTTTCCGTCCACAAATGATCCACTTATTACATCGCATTCGATGCGCACGATAGTTGTCGATAAAATGCTGACAGGATATCTAGACTCTGTATTTATATTAGCCTTTATTGTTTCCATACCAAAACCCAAAGTTTTACCCAGTGAATCAGTTTTATTGAAGTGAATTTCTTCGGAACAAAAAATACTTGTTTTTAATGTGTTGTTGTTTGCAGTCAATCTCAACACAACATTTTTGATATTGCTCTTAAGATAATCACAAATATCTTGAAGTTCATAAGACCCTTCTGGTATTTTTATAACACTATCTTTACCATAATAAAATTTATTATTTCTTCCGTCTATATTAGGGATGGAATTAAAAGTGGAAAAATATAATAAACCACACTCATACTCTCCCTCTAATTGTATTGTAGGAGAGTAGTTTGTTATTAAAGACGCTCCTCTGCCAGTTATCGACACAGTGAAAGACATGTTTATACTGATAAAGTTTATTATATTACTCTTATTATAAATGTCGTTTCCAATACTTTCTTAAAAAATTTAAACACAGATGACCACAATTTATAGTACCAAACTTTTGATACCGTACATAATTGTAAGTTATTGACATATTCTTTAAATAGTTTATTAGTTCTAATGGAGGTCTTAAATCACCAAAACTATCAAAATATTCACAGTAGTCATTTTGTTTGACATAGGCTACCCAATGTGTTCCTGGATTTTCAGAACTATCTAAATTTAATATAGCACACTCAATTTTTCTTGGTTTTGAGGGGAGTGAATCTCTCATAAACACTCCTCGAAAATAAGGAATGTCAGTTGCGTGCTTCAAAATGTCTATATTTGTAAGGGGACGTCTGGGTAGCCCTTTGTTTAGTTTTTTGAAGGTTTCAAGTATAATCCAGCTCCTTTTTTATGAGGCTTAATATACATCCCTTTTCCAAGAGCAACACCTTCCATTGCCTTGTTATGACGTACAGATTCTTGTAAGTTTTTCTGAGCAACCTTGTAATCATTAACAGCTTTTGCTATACCTGCCGCACCGCCAGCAAGTGAACCGAGTGCTGACAAACCAGCAAAAATAGGAATAAGAGGTAAAAAGCCTCCCGTTTTTGGAATAGGAATACATCGTGGTAAACGTATTCCTTTTTTGTTTTTAAATAGTTTTTTGGCAGCAGCATATGCAAAATTTATAGCTGTACTATTATCTTTAGACTTCAACTTCTTTATTTGAGATTGTAATTTTTTCACAATTGACATAAATGGACGTATTCCAGCACCAGCTTTTAGTTTTGCTTTCATTGCATTTTTTACTATCCATGACGCAACTTTTTCGCCTTTTCCAGCATCGCTCGACTTTAGTCTTCTTTTAGCCATATTCAAGAGTTCTAAATCAGCCTTATGTCGAACGCTCAAGTCTTCGTTATTGTAAGCAACGTCGTGGTGCATACAAGCTTCATCTAATTTGTTTATACCGCGATCACCTCTTAGTAATCGCTTCTGAAGTTTAGTACCAGGACCGCAAAATTGATAACCAGGGATATGAAGCTCAATTGGTAAGTTATTAATAAAGTTATTTAAAATACCTCTGCCCTTCTTCATTGATCTTTTTTAAATGAATACTTTTCATCCAACACACAATTTATATTACAAAAGTAATGCACTCTTATCCACCCAACTGTTTTCTTCCTTACTGAGACCTAACCATTTAACAAAAAGCTTATTGCCTTTTCTTTTTATAACTTTTTCAATGAGATAAAGATCAGGAAATTCTGTTCTTTGCAACTCGTGTTCATAGAATGAGCCTAAAATTAATTGTTTATGTTTATCTTCTAAAATATATGTTGGTGGGTTTGTATCGTTTACCTTAACTATATTGAATATTTCCGTTGACCAATTAGGTGTATAGCCTTTGTAAAAATCACCCTTAAATTTGCTTATACGAACACTGTCATTAATACAAAACTTAGGTTGTCTATTTGTACTAGATATCTGTGTTTGCATAATATTAGCTCTAACAACCATTTGGTTTACTCTATTTACATCAACAGGTTTGTATTTAGTACTACGATGAGTAGTGTTATTGTATTTTTCTGCAACTGACTTCAAGTTTGGTCCTAGCCACTTGTAACAACCATATAAACTAAAAAGTTTATAAAGATGACATTTTATTGTACGAATTACGCGTTCTACTATAGAAGCTTTTTTGACAGAATGGGTGGAATAGTGATTTATATCATACTTTCTCATCAATTTTTGAAAAACATCATTATAAAATTCCTTTCCAAGATCAGTTTGTAAATTATTAGGTTTTCTTGATGTACAAGATAATATCTCATGCATTGCTTTGGTAACATTATTTTTATCTTTTGATTTTATGGGATTTACCCATACGTATTTTGATAAAGTATCGATCACGACCAAAACGTATTTGAATCCTTTGTTAAAATGCGAATATTTTTGAAAATCTATAAGGTCTGCTTGCCATAAATCATCCATTCCTTTTATGATAGTCCTTCGACGAGGAAAATTCCTTCTTGCTGCTTTGTGAATTTCATTAACTATGTCTCTTTTACTCATTTTTGATTTAATTTAAGTTTAATCAAATTATCTACTTCTGTCTTTGAATAAAATGACTTTGTTAAACGGTCTGATGTTAAATTTTCCAAATTTTTTAAATACAGTTTTATATCACTCTGATTTTTTTTTATTTCATTTCTTAATTCTTGGATGGTTTTATCCACATAAGCTTTGTTCACTGCTTCATCGTCTTCGTTTGGTGATGAAAGACCTTTTAATTTAGACAATTTTAAATCGTAGTGCCCAGCGTCTGATTTAACTAACGTATCGTTAAAAGTATCAACGAATTCTGTTAACCTCAAACGTTTATGAACGTGATGACCAAACTTGTCTATACTCATTGCTGTCTAGATGAGTTGACTACTGAAAATGTACTGCGCAATTTTCCTGATGGAAGCTCTTTAAATTCTACATTAGTTATGAGACCAGCTTCATACAATTCTTCAACAATAGCAATGATTTCGTTATTGACCCCAGTGTTGCCCGCTGCCCATGATGCTAATAGTAATTTTAATCGTTCTACTAACTCGTTCGGGTCATCCCAGTAAACATAATCAGTGTTTTTTTTTACTTGCTTCAAAAGAGGAATACCCTTTCCTTTTGGAATACTCTCCAGGCTTGTGGTAGTATTTCGAGAGAACTTGAACAAAGGCTTAATAACATTAGTGTATTTGAATCCCTTGTTGCTGTTTATGGGTTTTGATGACTTAAAGTAACGACGATGAGCATTGGTTTCAATTAAAAGCAATTTATAATCTTGTAAATCTTCCTCCGTGACCACATCTAAATTGGGTCTCTTTTTAAACAATAGTTCTTGCAAACCTTTAGTTTTTTTCAAAGTCTTTGTTCCAATTCTCAAGAATTTACCATTATCAAAAACACGGGTTTTGCCAAGCAATAATTTTCCACGTTCGTTTCTAACTCCAAATGGTATATTGTCTATTACTTCAGATGATGTAGACCACGAAGATTGGTTTTTGAAACTTGGTGATGATTGAAGTGATTTAAAAGATTCATCGCTGACGTTGTGGGTTTCAGACTGTGGTACAACAAGGGTTTTGTCGTAACTTTTATCTAACTCACTATCGGAATGGTCTTCGTTTTCACTGATCAATTCATTAAAATCTTCATCAGAAGTACATGGTGTAAGATTATCATCATTCTTAGATTTTTTTATTAACGGTTCAAGAGTCTCTTCCTTGAGATGCTTACCCTCATTTTTATTTGCTAATAAGGTAAGAGGATCCACAATGGGCTTAAATATAGTTTCTAACACCATATTATTTGCATTCTTTACATCTTTTATCATTTCAACTTTTCTTTTAACAGCTGCTGCGGATTTAACAATTTGTTCTTTGAGTTTTTTTTCCATTTTAAAACGATTCGCTCACTCTCAAGTCTCAAATCGAAATGATTCGTTTGTCATTAGACATATTATTTTGTATGTTAGTCCACCACAACAAATGTGTCAAATGTTGACCTGTAGCATCCATTGTTTTTTTCACAGTCCTTATTAATCACAAGGTAGCTAAAGGGTTTCTTCCAAACAGCAGAACATAGTTCACGAAACTGAGACCATGACATATCAGATCCAACATGCTCATCATATACATGTTTCAAATTAATATCATCTTGCTTAAATAATATTAGTAGATTTGAATTGTCCCGTACTAATTGTTTGGGGATTTTTGTGTAAGTTTGATTAATATAAAAACAATCAATGTTCTTATGACGTCCCATCGCAAAATAATCTCTTATGTTGTTTTGATTTTCACAAGCAACATCATCAAAAATTATAATAGAGTCTGACAAAGCTTCATGTGGACTCAAGATTTCACTGTTGTGATTGTATTTATGCAACGATGTAGCAGGAACCATATCTAAAACTTTTTCCAAATATAAGTATTTAGCTTGATATAAAGATTTTGAATAAACATACAGATTCCTAAAACGTGGACCATCTTTGTGTAACAATAAACTAATAACTAAATTTGTCTTTCCACAGTTAGACGGACCACAAACAATGCAACGTATAGTGTTTGGTAATAAGTTACCATGTCGCTTAATTAAGTTTGAAGGTGGGGGACATATACAGTCTAATTTTAATGATTCTTTTTGTTTTATGAATTTCATATCAACGTTAATGAATAACCGTAATGTTTCATGTATTGTATAAAAATGAGAATAAATGGTATAATCATTTATTTAAATAATCTCATGTCTGAAAAAATGGGTTTACTTAAGTAACCTAAACTTAATATTTAAATACCTACATTCAACAACAAACGAACATTGATACCATCAATGAGGTGGTTATTGGGCATTCCACCACACCGTAGTGAGTGAGGGCGTCAGCCCGAACGAACGGAGTGGGGTAGAATGCCCAATAACCACCTACTTATAGTGACAATTAAAGTATAATTTACCTATACCACAAATATTTTTGTCCCCAAAGCGTCAAATGTTACAATATTATTTTCAATTTATGTCTAGCACTATTTTCTGTAATTTTATTGTGTTTGATATCATTAATCTGAGAAAAAAATCATGATACCTATTTTTCCGTAATTTTTAACGTTAACTATTTATTATCATGAATATCAAAATACAAAAGGGCTATCTTAGTAAAATTGCAAATATCAGAAGGGTTCGGGTTGGTAAAGATAATTATAATAAAATAAAATTTTCAACACACTTGCTCATAAAGTGAGCCTTATTACATCGATCTTAGGGCCATAAACCGAACTATAACCCACGCGTGCATAATAATATTACAGTACTAGTTGCGTAATAGAATTATCCCTACAAAGTTAAGTAAGTACCTAACTGCAAATTATATGCGAGTAAACAGAGACTTTTCAATTTAACCGGGTAATACAGTATCCCTACAAAGTTAAGTTAGTACCTAACTGCAAGTTATATGCGAGTCAACAGAGCATTTTCAATTTCAGCGGGTAATAGATACAGTCCTTTTTTTGTAACAACAAAGAGGTTTTATACGGCTGAAAATCCATTTACGTTTTTAGAATAAATAAATGTGTCCCTTATTAAGACAAAAAACATAATTAAGTATATTATTATCAAATTATTTATAATTCACAATAATTTGTTATAAAACATTTGCATTTCATCCCTATTATCATACTTAATTATTTTGAAGTAGGCTGTATGGCTGTATGTAATAAATCACCTCACATTTGGCGCGTGCAAAAAAAAAAAACTTGCGCGCTTTTTCCCTTTGTTAATATTAGGTTAATACAATATAAATATAGTATGCAATAAATGTTTGTTTTTCCTCGCAAGTGTGTTGAAAAAGTGCGTATGAAACTCGTGAGCAACTTACTCACTAGACACTCGGCTGATTTACGCCCTCGCCTGCGGCTCGGGCTGCAACCCACAGCCTCGTGTATAATGAGCAACCTAAGCTCACTTGTATCATAATATACTATTATATATTTGTAGTCATTTATGACGAAGGCGTTATAGGTAAGTAGTTCATTTTAGTTTATTTTTGTCATGATCTTCAGTTTTGTAACTTATAAAACTTTGAAAACAGCCCCGTTATGACTTTATAACTACTTACTTATAACTTTTGCAAACCTTTGCTTTGTTTGAAAATCATTTTTTTTTAATGTTATTAAGTTATTTTAAGGATATCATTCGAAACAAGTTCAGTGATCCATTTCTCTTTTTAGAAAGCCGTAAAGTAAAATTTTCTTCAAGTTTTATTCGTTAAAAATAACCTTAAATTATATTTTTAACATAAAGTTGTTTTCACCCACCAACTTGGGTGGTAATGGGTCAAAACAGGGTGATTAAGGTTTTAACCTGGTTTTAACCCGGGTGGATTGAATGGGTTTTTACCCTTTACCCATCTCTAACCTTTGACAATTTTGACATCCATCCGTCTTGTAGTAGTTTCATATCAACATCAAGAAGCTTAAACCAAACTGGAGATTGCAGCCTGAGTAAGAAATCGGTAAATTGCGAGTCCAACTCGCCCATTTATTTTATTTTTATTTATTTGTCGGAGCGTAAACGCAGTGCTGCCCTCACGGGCAGCAAGATCGATTACTTTAATTTAAATTATAACGACATCTATCGAGTTATTTTGTAACTATCGACTTCAATTATTAGCGCCATCTATTTTGTTGCTTTGTAACTATTAGTTGAGTCAGTTTAAACGTTGCGGAAAGCACTTGGGTGAATTGGATACAGAGAGATGGCAGGACCTGACCAAATGAGTTGAATTTGTCGATACATTTTGGTGCAGGGGCAAGATAAAAACAGTCTGAAGAGGCACCTACAAGGGGTTGGACGTTGAGGCGGATGTAGGGCCCGCAAGGGCCGCTTTTCTGTATCGAATTTGCCGCGTTTAAAGATTCATCCGTGTTCATCACTTGAATCGTTGTTTTGTGCCATATCGATTGTGATTGAAGAATAAGACGTTTGTTATTGAAGAAGAGACTATTATTTTGTGGATCCGTCGTCACAACCATCCTGACAACGAGACCATGCCAGGCAGCCCCACCCCAGCGACGTCATCAGAAGTGCGATGCAGCCCGTGCCACAGATGAAAAGTGGATTGAAAACGAAATACCTACCCGTATTTCTGTCATTCGACTTTCGGTTACTGAACGTGTGATGAAAAAGTCGACCTGCCGTTTCACTAGCGGCATTTCATTTGCAAGAAGAGAATTGAAAATGATCTTTTCCTGGTGATGAGCGGTGCGCTGAAAGGAAGTTCATCGGCAAGACTGGACCAGTCTGAACCTGGACCAGATTTCATGTGCTGGCGTAACCTGACTGGAGCATAAGGATTTGTTCATCGATAGGTTTGTCTGTATCTAGACAAATGGAGGTACTCTCATATTTTTTTATTTTGTGAAGCCGAAAGAAAGTAAATCTTATTTCTTTTGAAATGCAAGCGCAACATGGTGGTGCAATGGTGTGATTCTGCGGCGATGGCAGTGCGGCGGCGCGGTGCCGTAGTGGCGCAACGCAACAGACAAGTAGCCGGCATTGGCGGCGATAGTGTAGAGAGAGATCTACTGGCATCGCATATCATATGACCGCAATTTGGTGAGCAGTTTTCATTTTGTCATTATTTGTGCAAACAGCACCGAAATGCTCTTTTCCGTTCAATGAACATTCTTTTGTACAGTTTTTGGCACTTTACTAGTAAAAACCTAGTATTACAATGATTGTTAATGTGGAATTTGATTTAAATTGGATTAGTAACGATAAAAGTTCGTATTAGATTGACAGATGGGAACATGATTTGATTTGGTTCAGAGGACTAAGTAAATATTTAGTTGGTGTTTTACCACATTATTAGTAACGAAGTGCTGTAGATGTGTTTGTTTTATTGCGTGGCTGAATGAGTCGTCACGTTGTTGTGGTACCATGATGGTAAAGAGGGTATAGCGGAAGCACTGTAGTACATAGATGTATTATTCCTGCTGTAGTATGTACAAAGAAAGATTATGTTTTGTTGTTGTTCCAAGCTGTCAGTCTATAACGCGTTGTGAATATGTTCAGTAATAAAGAAGTAGTTGAGAGCTTTATTTTTCAAAAAGGCTTTAAGTAATAACATTATTTACAAGCAGTTATCAGGTGCTACGTGACAGATTTATTTGAGTATTGAGCTTTGTTGGACTGATACCAAAAGCACTGAGTTTTGTGATCGCTGGTTATGTTGTGGAGTGCTAGTAAAGCACAAAATTTTACGATCACTGGATAAGTGGATAAGTCATTGAAAGTTACTATAGACTGTAGAGTTCGGACAGATACGTTATGGTGAATTTAGTACAAACTTTCCGTATATACAAAGGTACCTACTTTGTGGTACAAACTCCGCCAAGATAAAGTGGAAATGGATTTTCATAAATAAACTTATGAAGAGAATTAATTTGTGTAAAATGATATTTTTAACGTTTGCCCTAAAATAGTTTTGAAGTTGTTAAAACTAAGTTTTAAAAGATTAACGAATAGCTCAGAAAGGTGCCTCAAAGTGATGTATCCTCAGAATTAAATGTTTGTGATGTTGAATCGGGTGTGGACAGTGCCGGTGAAGGCCTGTCTAACTATGTGCAAACACTTACTGACATGGCTACTTATTTGGTAATCCGCACGCTTCAGTCGTAGTCGTATCTGCGATTCGATAGGGTTGTACAGGGCGCGGTGCGGCTGAGGCTGTGGCAATCTAGCGTCTCATGGGAGACTATGTCATTATGAAATGACCATGTATGTTGAGCATACCGATTCCAATGTGGGAATCCGTCTCATGGGAGACTATGTCATTACGATGACCATGCATTGAGTGTACCGATTCCAATGTGGGGATCCGTCTCATGGGAGACTATGTCATTATGAGATGACCATGTATGTTGAGCATACCGATTCCAATGTGGGAATCCGTCTCATGGGAGACTATGTCATTACGATGACCATGTACATTGAGTGTACCGATTCCAATGTGGGGATCCGTCTCATGGGAGACTGTGTCACGAGATGACCATGTATATTGAGCATACCGATTCCAATGTGGGAATCCGTCTCATGGGAGACTATGTCATTACGATGACCATGTACATTGAGTGTACCGATTCCAATGTGGGGATCCGTCTCATGGGAGACTATATCATTATGAGATGACCATGTATGTTGAGCATACCGATTCCAATGTGGGAATCCGTCTCATGGGAGACTATGTCATTACGATGACTATGTACATTGAGTGTACCGATTCCATGTGGGAATCCTCGCCACCTAATTTGTAGCTGCTGTTAGTGATGTGTGTTGTTTATATGACTTTGATGAAAATATTGTGATTACGATAACTTACTATGAGGCATACTTTTTTCCTTATCTATAGTGTAGCTACTAACCTTTTAGTCAGGGTAAGCCGAGCGAGAGATAGCTCCATTGAAGTAATTTTGTTCCAGATACACATGAGGACATGTGACACGTCAGAATGGCCGTGTCGGAGCGTAAACGCAGTGCTGCCCTCACGGGCAGCAAGATCGATTACTTTAATTTAAATTATAACGACATCTATCGAGTTATTTTGTAACTATCGACTTCAATTATTAGCGCCATCTATTTTGTTGCTTTGTAACTATTAGTTGAGTCAGTTTAAACGTTGCGGAAAGCACTTGGGTGAATTGGATACAGAGAGATGGCAGGACCTGACCAAATGAGTTGAATTTGTCGATACATTTTGGTGCAGGGGCAAGATAAAAACAGTCTGAAGAGGCACCTACAAGGGGTTGGACGTTGAGGCGGATGTAGGGCCCGCAAGGGCCGCTTTTCTGTATCGAATTTGCCGCGTTTAAAGATTCATCCGTGTTCATCACTTGAATCGTTGTTTTGTGCCATATCGATTGTGATTGAAGAATAAAACGTTTGTTATTGAAGAAGAGACTATTATTTTGAGGATCCCTCGTCACAACCATCCTATTGACAGAATGCCACCCGCCTTTACGAGAGTTGATTTCAATTACTATTTCAGTAAATTTATGCACAAGAATATCACATTTATTTTGAATGACCTTTGACCTTGAATGACGTCACGGGTGTCTAGTTGTTTAACAGTACGTTTTTTAAAAAGTTACTTAGTTCTTCCTATTCCGTGCCTTAAGCGGGCTGGACATTCTCGGTGAAACATTGGCGAATGCATTGATTGTACATTGACACTTTTGAAAGAACCTTTCTAGTCTTGTTCTCTCAAAAGTGTTTATGTACGATGCATTGGCCAATGTTTGGCCGAGAATGTACAGCCGGCTTAATTCCTTTATTTGGAGTCGGTTCTTCTCGTTATGCAGCGCATGGTCTTGGGTTGTCTGTTCGTTAAATTGAACCCTTGTTAGCGGTTGTCAACCACGTGGCCTGCGGTCATCCTCTGCCTTACTTTATATCGGCCTTACCTAGAGCCCTTCTCACAAAATGTTACTTTCGTCGAGTCTCAGTACATGGCCGTTGCATACGTTCCTCCACCATCTTGCAAGTATCGATACTATACTCATGAGTAGTATCGCAACAAAGGTAATCAATACCGGTATCGTACTCGCATCAAAAGTATCGAGTACGTTTTGAACCCATAGGATTCTAATTCTTTGTTGTATTCGGGGCCCCTTCAGGCTGGGGGAGTACCGCTCACAGAATCGACTATAGATGCGAAGACGGCTATTTAAAGAAAATTAGCAACCGTTATTGACGGCTATTTTAGTTATTAACGGTTATTTGTTTTTACGCTAAAAACCACCGCTAGGTGGCGCTAGCGGCTTAATTTGCTAGGTCTAAGTTCCGGGTCGACTTTTTAATTTGATTTGACTAATTGTAAACAAAGTATTTTTCCGCCTCACCTCTCTCTTCTCATTTGAGTACGTTGTATCGATAATGTCGATCGATAATAATAATTTTCAGAAAGAATAAGAATAAGAATAAAAATGACAATATCTCGAAAACGGTGCGTCGTAGCTAAAATCTAACGAAAATCGTATTAAATTGTATTAAAACTAAAGCGGGTTCACAGAATACATCTACCTACTAAGTTTCAAGTGTGTAGTATTAAGGCGCTACTCGGAAAAAGTATGGACTCTTTGATATAAAACTATAGGACTGTTAGAGTTGTTATAAATCTGGTAATAAGATATATATTTCTTCATACCTTTATCTAGAATCGTATAGTTTCAAAAACACGATTTTATGATTTTGGCTCGACACTTTTTATTTTCGAAAATACTTCTAAAAATAAGAAATATCAAGATTATTCTTAAATGGGGATACATATACTATTGAAAATTGGTTTAATTAGTGGACACCAATAATATTTAGGATCGTATAGAAGCTTTTTTTTAAAATCGCTATAGTTTTTGAATACGAAGTGATTTTGTGTTTTTTTTGCGTAATCGGCAAAATCGGTCTCGCTCCCGCGCGCGTCGTTTCCTCATTGCTATCTCGCTTTAGCATAATTTTTCCGAGTATCGCCTTAACAGCTTTGGAATAAGTGGCTTTGAAATACGGACGGACAGACAGACTTGACGAATCTACTTATAAGGGTTCCGTTTTTTGCCATTAGTCTATGGAACCCTAATAACGAGTAAAACTGCAATCTCTTTTTAGATCAGTCGGATAATCTAACCGTTATTACCGTTTTTCGGTTAATAATAGTAAATAACTAGTTATTTTTACATCTAAACGACTAAAAATGTATCGAGTATGGTGAAAAGTGTCGATTCTTACTCGGTATCTTAATGAAAAGTAGGAATCTAGTACTAAATTACTCGGTATCGTAACCAAAGTATCGAGTATACTAGTATAGGTATCGATACTTTTTGCGGATCTCTATCTCCAGTTTGGTTCTAAGCAAGCTTCTTGATCAATCGATCGATTTTTATTACACATTACAAAGGCCTATTTATTTATTACGATGTTTGATTCAGATGATGTTCTCTATGAGGAGCCCGTGGCGTAGTGACTGAAGATAATGATGATGATGAATGCTTCTTCTCTCTTGTCGGAAATAAACGGAGATTTGATTTCCGCATTGAGTTCCGCGATATCTTTTATTACCTACGCTTTCACTGAGGCGGAACGTTTTGCGAAACTCCGTGTCCGATAAAACAACTATCTTCATCTTAAAATGTGATGCTACATTGTTGTAATCACTTTTATCGGAGAATTTATACGAGAAAACGATGAAAAAACGTATGGCTGCACAATTGCTTCTCAATGGCCAATTTTGACAGATATCGCGATGCCAACGCTATCGGCACAAACGTCAAATAAGAGCAGAATACCTATTTAGGTTGCCGTGCTGCCGCTATTGTGACGCCATTGGTTAGTAGAATTCCGAAATGTATCAATAGCGGCTGGGTAGCCGCTATTCAACTTTTTTGACAGGAGCAGAATACCAAAAGTGTCATTTTAAGCTATCGCCATGCTAACGACGTGCAATTGAACTGCATTGCATTTAGCAGAATTGAGACCCAGGGCCTCAATTCTGCTATTTTACCACAAATTGCTATGTCGCGGACACGCCAATGATTTACCAACGCCATTGATCTAAAAACGGTATTCTACTAATTTTGAGAAAAACGTCGTCAGCATATCGCTGGCACGTCGTCAGCATCGCATCGGCTTGGCTTGAGTAGATTGAACTAGTGCATATAAAATTATACTTAACAAATGTACAAACAAGGGTCATTATTGTATAATAATGATAATAATATCTACTTGACACCTTTGACAATTTTGACATCCATCCGTCTAGTTTCATATCAACATCAAGAAGCTTAAACCAAACTGGAGATTGCAGCCTGAGTAAGAAATCGGTCAAGTGCGAGTCGAACTCGCCCATTTATTTTATTTTATTTATTTATAAATAAGGGTTGCAGGGTTCCGTGAATGGTACCCATGAAGAGTTCCGTACCTTACCTACTTAACAGTACGTTTTTTTATATTATTTTTAAGCATTTACAATGCAATTTTGTAAGTAAAGGAAAAATGTGATAGTAAAAAACCACGAGCCCTATAAGTAGCTTTCAGGCGGGATTCGAACCCGCGCCTCCGGGAATCCGGCCCGATGCTCTGACCAACTAAGCTACCGAAAGGCTTACACGACTCGTCGAATTTTGCTATCACTTGTTACGCTGTAGGCCAGCGTTGCTTCATCAATGTGAGGAACCCCTCGCATCCGAAACATTTGTAAAAATGTTTCTTTCGGGCTCTTATAGGGCTCGTGGTTTTTTACTATCACATTTTTCCTATACTCACAAAATTGCATTGTGAATGCATAAAAATAATATAAAATCTCAATATGGCTGTTTAATCTTAATCGATTGTTTGTTAAATATTTGTAAAAATGTTTCTTTCGGATGCGAGGGTTTCCTCACATTGATGAAGCAACGCTGGCCTACAGCGTAACAAGTGATAGTAAAATTCGACGAGTCGTGTAAGCCTTTGGGTAGCTTAGTTAGTCAGAGCTTTGGGCCGGATTCCCGGAGGCGCAGGTTCGAATCCCGCCTGAAAGCTACTTATAGGGCTCGTGGTTTTTTACTATCACATTTTTCCTATATTAACAGTACGTTTTTTTAAAGTTACTTAGTTCTTCCTCTTCCGTGCCTTAAGCGGTTTTTTAGACTTGTTCTCTCAAAAGTGTTTATGTACGATGCATTGGCCAATGTTTGGCCGAGAATGTAGAGCCGGCTTAATTCCTATATTTGGAGTCGGTTCTTCTCGTTATGCAGCGCACCAAGCTAGGTGGTCTTGGGTTGTCTGTTCGTTAAATTGAACCCTTGTAAGCGGTTGTCAACCACGTGGCCTGTGGTCGTCCTCTGCCTAACTTTATATCCGGCATAGCTAGAGCCCTTCTCACAAAATGTTACTTTCGTCGAGTCTCATTACATGGCCGTTGCTTACGTTCCTCCACCATCTTGCAAGTATCGATACTATACTCATGAGTAGTATCGCAATTGATTGACGTCTATTTTAGTTATTAATGGTTATTTACCGGTTTTTACGCAAAAAACCACCACTAGGTGGCTCTAGCGGCTTGATTTGCTAGGTCTAAGTTCATGTGTGGGTCATCAGCTTCCTCATAAGACATAGAGAAATTCTAAGCATGCTCTATTTTGATGCAAAGTTGGTGCAATCAAACGTGTCAGTAATAATTTTAGTGCAACCACAAGTTCGTTACTATGAGTTGTTTTTTGTGTGTTAGCTGGAGAAATGTGTCACCAGCTTACACATGCCGTTAAGGCAAACCAGTGAGGTTAGGGTTTTAGACTATAGTCCAAAAGTTAATGCACAATTGGTGCAATGAGAACCAGAAAAACTAACCGTCACACTCTAATACTGTTGAAACTACGATCATAAAAGTGTGTGCGAGCTGGAGTACCGTGTCTCTGGCTTGCACATCTGTATCTTCGTAATTATATAAGGTACGATGATGTGTTATACCTCAAAAGTTGCTGCAAAATTGATGCAATTAGAACCAAATTTATCAAATCCTTAGGTAAAATAGTTTTGGAGCTACGAACCGATAAGTATGTGTAAGCTGGTGACACGTAACACGGGCTGACACATGGTGAATCACTGTAACTGTATAAGTAAGAGTTTCGTATTATATACCAAAAAAAACCTTATAGTTGGTGCAAACACGAGGCATGATTTCAAATCTCTGGGCCTCTTAGTTTCAAAATTATAGGCCTAAAACTGTTTTCCCGCCAAAAAATTCAAAATAATGGTCTTGGACGCAGCTAAGTGCGGCGTTGCCGTTCCGTGCGCTACACTGTTGCAAACGAGTTTGAACTTAAGAGCTGGTGTTATTAAGAGTCACTTTAATTGCGCTTTCGATCTTTTTCATTTCTATTCTAAGAATTTAAGGCCAGGAGCCGTCTGTTATAAGTACCTACGCTGATTCCTAACCTTTTTATGAAAAACAGATGGTTTAATTACAAGTAATTTTTAAATTTTTGCGTTAGAAACTTCACACTCATTTGTTGATAAAACAAAGAAATAATTAGATTTGGCACAATAATAAACATAGAGGAATGCAGAAAGGTAAAATTTGTGTAGGTACCTATAAAACCTACTACGTATTTATTACAGAGAGAAGGCTTCATTCATAGAACGGTGCGAAATGATTACACTACTACCAGTCTACAAACTTATGTACTAGATCGCGTTTGACATTGGCGAAAATGCCGCCGCTGTCCAGACAGTTGTAATACTGTAAGGGTTGTCACGCGTATAGTTGTATGAAGTCTTACTTCGCCGAAAAAAAGGAGTTACATTTTATACATCTTGCTTGACTAACTTACTAAAAAGGTATATAGATATGGCGAAGTTCACATGTTTATATTGTGACTAGCCTTCCGCCCGCGGTTTCGACCGCGTGGACTGCACGAGAACGAGACGTTATCCTATGGGAATAATATGATGGCGGCCAACTTTTTTGTTTGTGGGCCGATTTTAATGAAACTTGGTTTTTAGTACTATTTTGACAAGAAAACTGCAACGCAATGATAAATTTTTTGAAAAATACAAGATGGCGGCCAATTTTTTTGTTTATCGGCCGATTTTGATGAAACTGAGTTTTTGGTACTATTTTGACAAGAAAACAGCAACACAATGTTAAAATAATTAAAAATCCAAGATGGCGGCCAACTTTTTTGTTTCTTGGCCGTTTTCGATGAAACTCGGATTCTGGTACTATTTTGACAAGAAAACAGCAACGCAATGATAAAAATATTAGAAATCCAAGATGGCGGCCAACTTTTTTGTTTGTTGGCCGATTTTGATGAGACTCAGTTTTTGGTACTATTTTGACAAGAAAACTGCAACGCAATGATAAAATTTTTGAAAAATCCAAGATGGCGGCCAACTTTTTTGTTTATCGGCCGATTTTGATGAAACTCAGTTTTTGGTACTATTTTGACAAGAAAACAGCAACACAATGTTAAAATAATTAAAAATCCAAGATGGCAGCCAACTTTTTTGTTTCTTGGCCGTTTTCGATGAAACTCGGATTCTGGTACTATTTTGACAAGAAAACAGCAACGCAATGATAAAAATATTAGAAATCCAAGATGGCAGCCAACTTTTTTGTTTGTTGGCCGATTTTGATGAAACTCAGTTTTTGGTACTATTTTGACAAGAAAACTGCAACGCAATGATAAAATTTTTGAAAAATCCAAGATGGCGGCCAACTTTTTTGTTTATCAGCCGATTTTGATGAAACTCAGTTTTTGGTACTATTTTGACAAGAAAACAGCAACACAATGTTAAAATAATTAAAAATCCAAGATGGCGGCCAACTTTTTTGTTTCTTGGCCGTTTTCGATGAAACTCGGATTCTGGTACTATTTTGACAAGAAAACAGCAACGCAATGATAAAAATATTAGAAATCCAAGATGGCGGCCAACTTTTTTGTTTGTTGGCCGATTTTGATGAAACTCAGTTTTTGGTACTATTTTGACAAGAAAACTGCAACGCAATGATAAAATTTTTGAAAAATCCAAGATGGCGGCCAACTTTTTTGTTTATCGGCCGATTTTGATGAAACTCAGTTTTTGGTACTATTTTGACAAGAAAACAGCAACACAATGTTAAAATAATTAAAAATCCAAGATGGCGGCCAACTTTTTTGTTTCTTGGCTGTTTTCGATGAAACTCGGATTCTGGTACTATTTTGACAAGAAAACAGCAACGCAATGATAAAAATATTAGAAATCCAAGATGGCGGCCAACTTTTTTGTTTGTTGGCCGTTTTTGATGAAACTCAGTTTTTGGTACTATTTTGACGAGAAAACTGCAACGCAATGATAAAATTTTTGAAAATTCCAAGATGGCGGCCAAGTTTTTTGTTAGTGGGCTGATTCTGATGAAACTCGGTTTCTGGTACTATTTTGTCAAGAGAACAGCAACGCAATGTTAAAAATATTAAAAATCCAAAATGGCGGCCAACTTTTAAGTTTTTGGACCAATTTTGATGAAACTCGGTTTCTGGTACTATTTTGACAAAAAAACAGCAACGCAATGTAAAACATATTAAAAATCTAAGATAGCGGCCAACTTTGTTGTTTGTGGGCCGATTTTGATGAAACTCGGTTTTTGGTTTTATTTTGACAAGAAAATAGCAACGCAATGTCAAAAATGTAAAAAAATTAAAGATGGCGCCCAAATTTTTGTTTGTTATCCGATTTTGATGAAACTCGGTTTCTGGTGCTATTTTGACAAGAAAACAGCAAAGCAATTTTAAAAATGTAAGAAATCCAAGATGGCGGCCAACTTTTTTGTTTGTGGGCCGATTTTGATGAAATTCGGTTTTTGGTACTATTTGGATAAGAAAATAGCAACGCAATGTCAAAAATGTAAAAAATGAAAGATGGCGCCCAAATTTTTGTTTGTTGGCCGATTTTGATGAAACTCGGTTTTTGGTACAATTTTGACCAGAAAAAAGTAACGCAATGTTAAAATTATTAAACATCCATGATGGCGGCCAATTTTTTTATTTGTGGGACGATTTTGATGAAACTCGGTTTTTGGTGCAATTTTGACAAGAAATAAGAAACGCAATGTTAAAATTGACTAACTAAAATAAAATATAAGCATGTAAAATAATAAATTTTGAGACTTCCTGCCCCGATTTTTTTTCCACAATACCTTCGGGGTCCTAAAACATCTACCTTCATATTTTAAGACAATCCTTCCGTACTAACGTTAATACCTATACAGGTGTCGGTATCGCTCAACTTCAAGGGCCTACTGTATGGAAAAGTTGCTGTTTTCTTGTCAAAATACTACCAAATACCTAGTTTCATCAAAATCGTGCATATTTATTTATTTAATATTGCAAAATATATAACAAATGGCGGACTCAATGCTGATATGCATTCTCTTCCAGTCAACTGGAAAGGGTGTCAGGAAGAAAATGAACAGCAGCAATAAAAAAATTGTCAGTTAAAAGAAAACAGAAGGAACTAATTAAATATAAAATAATAAAATATAACTATACTAATAAAATACATTTCTTAAATTTTAACTAGTGCCATCTCTCGAGAGTTAATGCAAAAGCGTAGCCTGAAAACTGCTCATACGTGCTTATACTAAATTTTAACATATTATTTACTTAATGGTTCCTTGCCTCCCAGAGGCAAGTATTTTTACCCGCTCCAATGGTTTCTTGCCTCCTGGAGGCAAGCTGACATCTAATTAAAATACTTTGATTAATTGTGTCAAATCACTCCCTGTTCCTATCCAAATTATACCAATCTTAATCTAGACACCTTATTTTAATCGTAGAATAAGAAATAATGTCCAATCGCGCTTTTTTCAGTTTTGTGATATTGGTGTCATGTAAGGGGTTTTTAGGGATGCTAAGCTCGATTTTGATGTGTTTTGGAATCCAAGATGGCAGCTGCGTTTTTTTTTGTATTTTGTGATATTGGTGTCATGTAATGGGTTTTTGGGTCTGCTAAGCAATTATTAACTGTCCTAGTTTTAATAGATTTTTCCAGCGCATTTAATGCCGTTAGTCACGAAATTCTCCTAGCTATGCTCGGTCGGTTAGGTATTTCTTCTATGGCACCTACTTGGTTATCTTCCTATCTTGGCGATTGCCAGCAAGCCGTGCGAGTAGATCGGACGCTGTCTGACTGGCTCGACTTGGAGGCTGGCGTTCCACAAGGCGGTGTACTCTCCCCTCTTCTCTTTTCCTTGTTTATCAACTCTCTGACCTCTAATTTCTCCTCTTCTTTCCATCTCTATGCCGACGATCTACATCTTTATGCGCAACATAATATCCACAGTTTAAATAATGTTGTCGCGCTAATCAACTGTGATTTGATGAAGATTTCTGTGTGGTCGACTAATTATGGCATATCAGTTAACGCGCCTAAATGTCAATCTTCAATTGCTGGTAGGGTAGTTCTCGACAGCTGTCATGCGTAAATTGGAATAGTTTCTACAATTTGGTATTTAACGGCGTGATAATATCCTACTCACAACAAGTGAAGGACTTGAGTTTGACTATATCGATGCCTGCCTCTCTTGGAAAGATCATATCGAACAAGCATGTCTCAGAGCCACTAATGCACTTAAATCTCTCTATAGGTTTAAGTTCTTTCTGCCGACCAGTATCAAGATTGCTCCAATACAGACGATTGTCTTACCTATAATTGTCTACGCTGATGTCTATAGTACCAACCTCAAAAGAAAAAAACCTTCTCAGTAAGTTGGATCGTTTCCTTAAAAACTGTATATGTTTCATATATCGATTACGTAAATACGATATCTCTCAACGCCGTCAGCAGCTCAATTGGCTCCCTATTCGCGAGCGTAGGAACGTTAGAGTTGTCTGCATGCTCTTCAATATTCTATTAGATCCACTTACCCCAGATTAATTGAAATCCAGATTTCAGTTTCTGGGCGACTCTAATGAACGTAGCCTTCGCTCTAGTGACAACTTTCTCCTGAAAACACCATCCCACTCTTCTGGCTTCGTCTCCCAATCATTTTCTTTTTCGCCTGTACAACTTTGGAACGATTTGCCCTTAAAATATCCGCAGTGCCCCAAGTAAGTGCGTGTTCAAGAAAATGGTCCGCGAACATTACTCGAGCTGATTACACTTATCGTGATAGATCTGTTCTGACTTTATGTGTTATTTATTTATAGTTGTATGTATACTATGTGTATGTATAAATTATATATCATGTTATTGCTACTTTAGTATGGATACCTTTTAATACTCATATATTATAAGCATTTACAAATTTTCATTTGTTATTTAATTTTAGTATTTTTTTTGCATTTAATTAGTTCCTTCTGTTTTCTTTTAACTGACAATTTTTGTATTGCTGCTGTTCATTATCTTCCTGACACCCTTTCCAGTTGACTGGAAGAGAATGCATATCAGCATTGAGTCCGCCATTTGTTATATATTTTGCAATAAAATTTGTTCTAATATTATGTATAAGTAGATTATTTTATATTTAACTTAGGTATTTAATATTTTTATAAGATGCTGCTAGTGTCAATTTAACAAAAACACTCTCTTGTAATTTTACATATTTTTAAAGATAGGTACTTACTTTAAACTGTCATAAAGGCGTATTATTATTTTTCACTGTGGGCAACTTTTTGGCCGAAGATGTAACTGTTTTAGTTAAGTTTGTCTTTCTAGTTTAAGTATGGCTGTTGTTGTCACAATAAATAAAATTAAATTAAAATTAAATTAAATTAAATTAAAGATTAAATAAATAAATATGCACGATTTTGATGAAACTAGGTATTTGGTAGTATTTTGACAAGAAAACAGCAACTTTTCCATACAGTTCCATCCCTTGAAGTTGAAGCGATACCGACACCTGTATAGGTGTTAACGTTAGTACGGAAGGGTTGTCTTAAAATGTGAAGGTAGATGTTTTAGGACCCCGAAAGGTATTGTGGAAAAAAAATCAGGGCAGGAAGTCTCAAAATTTATTATTTTACATGCTTATATTTTATTTTAATTAGTCAATTTTAACATTGCGTTTCTTATTTCTTGTCAAAATAGCACCAAAAACCGAGTTTCATCAAAATCGTCCACAAACAAAAAAATTGGCCGTCATCTTGGATGTTTAATAATTTTAACATTGCGTTACTGTTTTCTGGTCAAAATTGTACCAAAACCGAGTTTCATCAAAATCGGCGGCCAACAAACAAAAATTTGGGCGCCATCTTTCATTTTTTACATTTTTGACATTGCGTTGCTATTTTCTTATCCAAATAGTACCAAAAACCGAATTCATCAAAATCGGCCCACAACAAAAAAGTTGGCCGCCATCTTGGATTTCTTACTTTTTAAAATTGCTTTGCTGTTTTCTTGTCAAAATAGTACCAGAAACCGAGTTTCATCAAAATCGATAACAAACAAAAATTTGGGCGCCATCTTTAATTTTTTTACATTTTTGACATTGCGTTGCTATTTTCTTGTCAAAATAAAACCAAAAACCGAGTTTCATCAAAATTGGCCCACAAACAACAAAGTTGGCCGCTATCTTGGATTTTTAATATGTTTTACATTGCGTTGCTGTTTTTTTGTCAAAATAGTACCAGAAACCGAGTTTCATCAAAATTGGTCCAAAAACTCAAAAGTTGGCCGCTATTTGGATTTTTAATATTTTTAACATTGCGTTGCTGTTCTCTTGTCAAAATAGTACCAGAATCCGAGTTTCATCGAAAACGGCCAAGAAACAAAAAAGTTGGCCGCCATCTTGGATTTTTAATTATTTTAACATTGTGTTGCTGTTTTCTTGTCAAAATAGTACTAAAAACTGAGTTTCATCAAAATCGGCCGATAAACAAAAAAGTTGGCCGCCATCTTGGATTTTTCAAAAATTTTATCATTGCGTTGCAGTTTTCTTGTCAAAATAGTACTAAAAACCAAGTTTCATTAAAATCGGCCCACAAACAAAAAAGTTGGCCGCCATCATATTATTCCCATAGGATAACGTCTCGTTCTCGTGCAGTCCACGCGGTCGAAACCGCAGGCGGAAGGCTAGTCACAATATAAACCTGTGAACTTCGCCATATCTATATACCTTTTTAGTAAGTTAGTCAAGCAAGATGTATAAAATGTAACTCCTTTTTTTCGGCGAAGTAAGACTTCGTACAACTATACGCGTGACAACCCTTACAGTATTACAACTGTCTGGACATCGGCGGCATTTTCGCCAATGTCAAACGCGATCTAGTAAGTAGACTGGTAGTAGTGTAATCATTTCGCACCGTTCTATGAATGAAGCCTTCTCTCTGTAATAAATACGTAGTAGGTTTTATAGGTACATAAATTTTACCTTTCTGCATTCCTCTATGTTTATTATTGTGCCAAATCTAATTATTTCTTTGCTTTATCAACAAATGAGTGTGAAGTTTCTAACGCCAAAATTTAAAAATTACTTGTAATTAAACCATCTGTTTTTCATAAAAAGGTTAGGAATCAGCGTAGGGCAGAGGTACCCTTTGTGGCCACTTTAAGGAATTTTTGACTTTTAAGCACTAAGTACTAAATGGACTTAGTTATTTAAGACACAAACTATATCTTAAATTATTGATAATTTATCTAGCTTTAAAGGTACATTTTTCATTTTTTTAAAGTTAAATAGTTTTTTGTATATAATACAAAATGTGTGAGAGGTGCTAAATGTACCGGTTTTGACCACTTACTGATAATTAAACTTTTGTAAGTATTGCGAAAAATCAAAACCAAACCCAGGTAAAATCAATATATTCTAATGCGCTAGAAACCAGTCAATTGCAAAACAACAATTTAATTGTAAAAAACAAAGGTTTATAAAGTATTTCATCCAAAACAAATTTCTTAAAATTTTCATACAAAACATTTTTTCAAACAGAAAATGGTATTTATTGAAAAAAAATCTTATGACATAAGGAATTCTAACGGTTGTTATTATAACCTTAAAATACTTTATTTTAATTGCCTTTATCAGAAATGGCTAAAAGTTGTTTAGAAATCTTTTAGAGCAAAAAGTGGCCAAAACCGGTACAGTGGCCAAAACCGGTACGCCTGCCCTACTTATATCAGACGGCTCCTGGCCTAAAATTCTTAGAACAGAAATGAAAACGATCGAAAGCGCAATTAAAGTGACTCTTAATAACACCAGCTCTTAAGTTCAAACTCGTTTGCAACAGTGTAGCGCACGGAACGGCAACGCCGCACTTAGCTGCGTCCAAGACCATTATTTTGAATTTTTTGGCGGGAAAACAGTTTTTTGCCTATAATTTTGAAACTAAGAGGCCCAGAGATTTGAAATCATGCCTCGTGTTTGCACCAACTATAAGGTTTTTTTTGATATATAATACGAAACTCTTACTTATACAGTTACAGTGATTCACCATGTGTCAGCCCGTGTTACGTGTCACCAGCTTACACATACTTATCGGTTCGTAGCTCTAAAACTATTTTACCTAAAGATTTGATAAATTTGGTTCTAATTGCATCAATTTTGCAGCAACTTTTGAGGTATAACACATCATCGTACCTTATATAATTACGAAGATACAGATGTGCAAGCCAGAGACACGGTACTCCAGCTCGCACACACTTTTATGATCGTAGTTTCAACAGTATTAGAGTGTGACGGTTAGTTTTTCTGGTTCTCATTGCACCAATTGTGCATTAACTTTTGGACTATAGTCTAAAACCCTAACCTCACTGGTTTGCCTTAACGGCATGTGTAAGCTGGTGACACATTTCTCCAGCTAACACACAAAAAACAACTCATAGTAACGAACTTGTGGTTGCACTAAAATTATTACTGACACGTTTGATTGCACCAACTTTGCATCAAAATAGAGCATGCTTAGAATTTCTCTATGTCTTATGAGGAAGCTGATGACCCACACATTCTAAGTTCCGCGTTTGATTTGATTGACTGTAAATAAAGTATTCTTTCACCTCGCCTCTCTCTTCTCATTTGATGCGTTATATCGATAATGTCGATCGATAATAATAATTTTCAGAAAGAATAAGAAATAAGAATAAAAATATCTCGAAAACGGTGCGTCGTAGCTAAAATCTAACGAAAATCGTATTAAATCGTATTAAAACTAAAGCGGTTCACAAAATACATCTACCTACTAAGTTTCAAGTGTATAGTCTTAATAGTTTTGGTATAAGTGGCTGTGACATAAGGACGGACAGACAGACTTGACGAATCTATCAGGGTTGGTTCCGTTTTTTGCCATTCGTCTATGGAACCCTAATGACGAGTAAAACTGCAACCTCTTTTTAGATCAAATCGGATAATCTAACCGTTATTACTATTTTTCGGTTAATAATAGTAAATAACGGGTTATTTTTACATCTAAACGACTAAAAATGTATCGAGTATGGTGAAAAGTGGCGATTCTTACTCGGTATCGTAACCAAAGTATCGAGGATACTAGTATAGGTATCGATACTTATTGCGGATCTCTATCTCCAGTTTGGTTCTAAGCAAGCTTCTTGATCGATCGATCGATAATTCAAACAAAACTTTTTATTACTATTACAAAGGCATATGTATTTATTACGAAGTTTGATTCAGATGATGTTCTCTATGAGGAGCCCGTGGCGTAGTGACTGAATATGATGATGATGATGAATGCTTCTTCCCTCTTGTCGGAAATAAACGGAGATTTGATTTCCGCGATATCTTTTATTACCTACGTTTTCACTGAGGCGGAACGTTTTAATAAACTCCGTGTCCGACAAAACAACTACTTTCATCTTAAAATGTGATGCTACATTGTTGTAATCACTTTTATCGGAGAATTTATACGAGAAAACGATGAAAAAACGTATGGCTGCACAATTGCTTCTCAATGGCCAATTTTGACAGATATCGCGATGCCAACGCTATCGGCACAAACGTCAAATAAGAGCAGAATACCTATATAAGTTGCCGTGCTGCCGCTATTGTGACGCCATTGGTTAGTAGAATCCCGAAATGTATCAATAGCGGCTGGGTAGCCGCTATTCAACTTTTTTGACAGGAGCAGAATACCAATAGTGTCATTTTAAGCTATCGCCATGCTAACGACGTGCAATTAAACTGCATTGCATTTAGCAGAATTGAGACCCAGGTCGCCTGCCGGCCTAGACCGGGGGGGCTACCGACTAAAAATCTGGATATGGGTATGGGCTTCAACTGTCATTTGAATTCCATATCTTGATCTAGATTTTTGCTGCTTTGTTCTGTTGAACGTTGCTAGCTAGTTATTGTTATACCCGACGTCACAAAACAAGGAACTAATAGCGGCTATTTTCTTTATAAAATTGACTTATAGTTCCCAAAATCTTTGTCTGAATGTCATAATTAAATATCTACATTTCAACAACAGTCAAATACCCAATTGCGTCAGCGGGGCACCGCGCCCGAGTAGACATGACAACGACGCAACGCACGCTTCAAATTCGACGCAATCAAATTCACCACGAATTCGTCTCCTTTTTAACAAAGCACTTTGCTCCCCACGTTGTTTTTTTTAACTTCCATCTAAGCCCGCACAATAAGTCATCCAAATATTTCCCGACAGCAAAAATTTAGCGTCTCGTTGTTGGTATCGACCGTGCCACTGCCCTTGTCCACGGACTCCACGGTCGGTCGCGTCGTGAATTCGCGCGATGATAGGACTCGCTTACTCGCGCGATGAAATGACTCGCTTATTCGCGCGATGATCGCGTAATCGCGTTCTATTAGGACACCCAGTTTTTGCCATCGCGCGAACACGCGATGGTCGCATTGCCTACTCGCGCGATGATCGCGTAATCGCGTTCTATTAGGACAATGCCTTATGCGGCCCGCTGCGCCCCGGCATAGTGTGCGATAGTTCATATAAATTACATACGATACGAGCGATTTGGACGTATTTTTGCGCTGCGGCCCGGCCCGCTGCGCCCCGACATAATGTGCGCGAACATTTAGTGTTCTGTGGATGTCAGCAAATGTGTTCTGTGGATGTCAGTCACATGTCAATGTCAGTCGCCCGCCAGTTCGTGTCATTTGATTTGATTTGATTCATTCATTTTATTGGTTGGTGGACTTGGTGGTTTGGTTTAGCATCAAAGTAATAAAAAACTTCTTGTAGCTTTTAGAAAAATATGTATTTAAAAGTATATACATGTAGGTTTGAATAATCTACATTTGTTTAGTTAGTAATTATTTTAATATTTGGTAAGATACCTACTTGCAATGGATTTGGAAGACAATGCCCTGGGCTTGACCCATGAACAAACAGATAAAATTCTACAGTTCCAAGATTTGACTGGTATAGAAGACATGTCGATATGCAGAGATGTACTGCAGAGACACCAATGGGACTTAGAGGTAGGAGGAATTTATGAGTTTCAAATTTCTGGGTAAATGTGAGCTGTTCAAATGACTGGATATTTTCTTTTAGGTTGCTATACAAGAGCAGTTGAATATAAGGGAAGGACGTCCATCGGTATTTGCCACTGAAGCACGAGCACCACCTGTGGTACATGATCACATAGCACAGCAAGTGTTTACTGATGATTCTGGAGATGGGCCTTCAGGAGGCGTCAGTGGACTTCTGCGCTATGTCGTCAACTTAGTTGTGTCTATGTGCTACAACACAATATCATCAGTTTTAAACCTGCTTTTGAGCTTTATCCGCAATGATGACAGGAGATGTATGTATTTTTACAGTTTTGAACCATTTGTCATCTCATTTTGTCTTATACTATTTATTATAGTATTGTAGAAATCTGTGAAAGTTATGAGTTGCTTTTTGTCTTATACTATTTAGAAACCTGTGAAAGTTATGAGTTGCTTTTGTTAAATGTAAAGAAATTGTATTATATCAATTTTTAAACTAATATGTAGGTAGACAAAGTTTGCTTATTTACTCTCTCATGTATGAACTATACAATTAAGTTAATGAATGTGCTATGTATTATTTAAGTATTCATTAGTATCGTACTAAAAGAACTATTCTTATTAGAAACTTATAAGGATGCACTGAAGATCAACATGGAAGCTGGATGATTTTTACTTATGTCTCCATTAGATTGATAAAAAATAATAATTTTGCAGTGGTGACTGATCCTCTTGGCGATGTGATGAGCTTTATAAATAATTACCAATCGAGGTTCAACCCCCATCCGGTGTTCTACCAGGGAACCTACGCACAGGCCCTCAATGACGCAAAGAATGAACTCAGGTTCCTCATTGTATACCTTCATTCAGAAGCAGCTACTGAAACGCAGAATTTCTGCAGGTTTGTTTTATTTCAATGGATTGCTATGTTATTTTAAAATACATTATTTGGTTCTAAGACTATGAAAGGCAGTTTCATAAACAGGGATATTAAAAAATAACATCTAGATAACAAAGTAAGCTTACCAGCATGTGTAGCATGACAAATCCGGGAAGAGTTTTGTCTACCTTGAAAGTATAATTGACAGCCAAACCATAGATTTGTCTATGATAAAATGTGTCAAACTTCATGTGCCATATAATGATTTAAGGAGCGTGGAGTTTAGTTTATTGTTTTAACGCTAAACTGAGCATGTTTGTATGAAAAAAGCCCAGTGGCCCCTATTTTGAGAAGTGTATAATGATTTATGACATACACAAATTTGGAAACAAACTTGTGTATTTCAATAAAAAATTTAAATATCAATGTAACAACTGCAAGGTTTGTGTTTTAATACTTTCAGAACAACCTTAGCTGATCCTGATATTATCCAATACATAAACACTCGTGCCCTATTCTGGGGATGTTCCGTGGACACAGCTGAAGGCTGGCGAGTAGCACAATCCGTAGGCGGACGGCGATACCCTTTGTTATGCGTCGTGTGTGTTCGCGAGCACCGCATGACCGTTGTGGCTCGGAGTGAGGGGGCTTGCTCACCGACACAACTGCTACAGCGACTTCGACATGTGGTGTCTGAAAATGAGGCTCATCTTGCTGCTGCTAGGGCTGACAGGTATTACTGCCAAAACTCATGCATTTAAGGAGACGAAATGAGGAGTGTCTTTTCAAAAGGGCTTTTCACTTTAAAATAAAAATTGTTTTGATGCAGTTCGGTTCTAAAGCTCTGTTCTCGATCGATTTTCGATGTTCTCAATCGGTTTGTTTCTAAACAGCTTATTTCCTATAGAAAATCGCTTTCAAAAAGTGCCTTTTGCATCAAACAGGCTTATAACTAAAGCTTCTTATTCCGATTCTGAAAAAACTGTTAGTGATGAAATGAGCCCTTTTAAAAAGACACTCCTCAAATATGCTATTGACAATAACAAGTTCAATTACTTTCTTAAATAACATAATTTGCAAAATGTAAAAGCGCCCGGTAGAATCTGCCATGTAACTCCTTGCTTTTCCACACAACCATTGTAAACAGCAACTACATCTCTATGAGCACTTGGAGAAAATACTCCCTAACATTGCATATCTCGCGGTTATGCAATGTCTTAGCATTTAAGAAGCCATGACTACCACACTTCCCCGGGATATACAATCTCACGGTTAATGAATGTGGGTGATGCATGCGGTGTGCTGCCGTGTGCTGTTAGCAATGTACGAACTTTTCTATCCAGGGCATCCAGTTCAGTTTGAGTCCATTTAAGTATGCCAAAGGAATACATCAGTAGCGGCATGACCCATCCATTATATGCGCGAACTTTGTTTCCGCCAGACAAAAGACTTAAGGACTTTTGAAAGGCGCCCCAAGAAACGCTCACGCAACGACTGTTTCATGTCAGCATTGTTGATGCCTAATGCCTGTGACATACCTAAATATTTATAGGTTTCGTTTACGGAGAGAGATCTAAGATGAATAGAATCCGAGAGTTGTATTCCCGTGGATTCCATTATCTGACCACACTTTACATGCATGACTGCACATTTGCCCAAACCAAACTCCATTTTAATCGCATTACTGAAAGCTTCAGTAACCTTCAGTAACACTGTATGAGAACTGCTATGGGCAAATAGTTTCAGGTCATCCATGTATAGCAGGTGTGATATTACCTTGACCATTTCTCCGTAAACGGTGGTCTAATCCTGAACTCTCGAGAAGTGTACTCAGAGGGTTCAAGGCCAGATAGAACCACAATGGACTCAAACCGTCAACCTGGAAGATACCTCGCTCTATTTTTATAGGTTCGCCCTGACCAGAATCCGTCGAGATCCTGGATAGAAAAGGACCTTTTTCCATTTTCGCATGCACGATATTAAGAAAGTGCGTAGAGTTGTATTTATTTTATACAACTCCAGCACCCTCACGAGCCCCGAATGCGGCACGGAATCATAGGCCTTCTTATAATCTATCCAGGAAGTCGACAGGTTCTTTTGGTTTGGTTGAATCTGTTGGTTAATAGCCATGTCAATGAGGAGTAGCTCCTTAGTACCACGGGCCCCATTCCTTATTATTATTATTATTACTACTACTAAGTCCACCATTTGCTTTTCTCGCAATAATGATTAAATAAATAATAGTTTATCAACCTTTTTTCCGTTATCAGGGTAGAACGTGAAGTGACAGCTCGCCTGCGAGCGTCCCAAGACGAAGCATACGCTGAATCGTTAGCGGCGGACCAAGAGAAGGAGAGACGCCGTGCAGCAGAGCGAGCTGCACGCGAGCAGCAGCAGAATGAGGAAGTCCGTCGGAAAGAGCTTGAGCACAAGAAAAAACAAGACGTAAGTTTCAAAATCTTGATAAAACTCTTCACTTATACTTAAATGTTGGTTTCTTCTATAAGTGCATACAAAAATTTCATTACAAGTGAACATGACCAGCATTAGGTTTGTAAGAGAGGTAAATGTTTTACTCAAAAACATAATTTAGGTTTATGGTATGGTATCGAAACAAAAGTATCAATAGTGACTAGACTATCGATACTTTTGTTTCTTACTACTTTAGTGATATGCCGAGTACGCCTTGACTCGAGTCCTGCTTTGGACTCGCCTACTCGAATACCAATTTATTTTGATTCGAGTACGCTGGACTCGATTCCGATAATCGAGTCAGAAAGAATCGCCGACCACGGCGGTATACCTGTCCCGTCTGCACCAAACCGTCACTTAATTGATGTCCGAGAACCGCGAGTATATGAGTACAAGTATCTGAAGATTTTTATACGGACGACCGATTTGGCGCAGGGGTAAGCTACTTGCCTTCTGCGCCAGAGGTCTCGGGTTCGATTCCCGAACAAGACAAATATTTGTGTGCATGAACATGTCTATTTGTCTTGGTCTGGGTGTTTTCTATGTATATTAAGTATGTATTTACAAACAAAAAGTATATAAGTATATATTTATCCGTTATCAAGTTCACATAGACACAGTTTCTTAAGAAATTTACTATGGACTTAGATAATTGGTGTGATTGTAAGAAAATATTTATTTATTTATTTATACTATATTTTGTTGTTCAGTTGGTAGAGGCTCGCAAAGCGATGGCGGCGAAGCTACCGTCCGAGCCGACCGCGGGCGCGGGCACCGTGGCGCTGCTCATCCGTCTGCCCGGTGGCGAGCGGCTCACACGCCGATTCACTCTTACCCACACAACTCAGGTAAGAGAGAGAGAGAGAGAAAGTGAGATCACTGATTCGCGCTTAGTTGATAGAGGTTCGCAAGGCGATGGCAGTGAAGCTGCCAGCGGACTCGGCAGTTAAGAAAAAATAAATATCTTGCCACTAGTGGTAATTTAACAGGTAAAAATATTCTGCCGTAACTTAATAGCCACTTTGTGCCTTATCATCACTACATAGTATAAAACAAAGTCGCTTTCTCTGTCCCTATGTCCCTTTGTATGCTTAAATCTTTGAAACTACGCAACGGATTTTGATGCGATTTTTTTTAATAGATAGAGTGATTCAAGAGGAAGGTTTATATGTACTTTTTATCCCGATAGTCCCACGGGAACGGGAACCACGCGGGTGAAACCGCGGGCGGCCGCTAGTAGAGCAATAAGGCACAGTTTTGCAAAAATCTTCTGTGACATAGTGTTGTTTGCAGATGATACTTCTTTAATATTTAACACTAGCTTTCCGCCCGCGGCTTCGCCCGCGCGCCAACACGACGTTATTCCACGAGAATATGATATTTTATCAACACTTTGTTTTCTTTGCATTAAGCTGCAAATTATTAGAATTAAACCAACCGATTACTTGTGTCAGTGTTTTGCTAACATTGTCGAAATTGGTTTTGTTTTTGTCTATGTTAAATTAATTAATTTTCCAGTTAGGCATATTATTATCTCTTTTGTTGAATCATTATTGTTGGAAATTTGTGAGATGGGTAGATTTTTTCTAAATACTTCATTTTCCATTTTTCAAGATCGTCGTGGCTTCAAGCACTTTAATAATTTCTATCTGATTTAATGGCTAAGAAGGGAAAATTCTTCTTTACGAGGACAAATAATTCTCATCTTATAACTGGGTAAGCTAAAAAAAAAACTTACTAAACCGAATTACGGCTATCTACTAGGAAAATAAATCCCATTTGAAAACCGGCTAAGAAGAATTATTTTTTCTTGTAGAAAGCCAGTTATCAAACTTGGTAATTTACGAGGAATAAGGTTAGTTTTTACCCAAAAAATTATCAACTTTTTTCCTTCAAATGCATGAAAGCGCTTCAAATTGTACTGACCGATTGTAAATTTCGTATTACGAAATGACATATTTTGACAGCGCGTGAGTGCAACTAGCAACTGCGATTTAACATAAATAACTGATTTTGCTTGGGAAATTGATCAAAGCGATATTTTGTGTCCGTAATACCACAGCCTTCTCTATCGTCTTCTACAAGCCATGCTATAAAGCGGAACGGCAACATTGCTGTGAACCGGTGTACTCCTCTGAGTACTAAATCATATGGAGATGGCATACCTACGAAAAAGTGAGGCATACCTACACATACCGAGAAACAAAAATTGCGACCGGTCACCGAGCTCAATCATGCATTACTATGACGTCACGTTTTAATGTTGCCAAAAATAGGTCAAATAAATATATTGCTGTCTCTTTTTACATGGAGTATTGGAGGTAAGATAGAACAAGATGGCTGTTTATGAGCACAAAGTCGATTTAGCTCATATTTGTATAACGGATAGTTCATATACTTAGAACAATATGCCATCTCCATAGGATTCAGTACTCGAGGTTTACTCGCTGTTTACCTGTCAAACGGTGTCAAATAGGTTCACTTAAAACTAGAAACGCGACGTTGCTAACTTTATGCGCATGGCCACAGCCGTCTCTATCGTCTTCTACAAGCCATGCGCATAAAGTTGGCAACGTAGTTTTAAGTGAACCGATTTGACATCGTTTGCACCGTTTGACAGGTAAACAGCGAGTAAACCTCGAGTACTGAATCCTATGGAGATGGCATATCTTCTATACATCTATACAAATAAATAAAATTGGAGTGTCTGTTTGTAACATTAAATAACCGCTTTTTACTACGTGCATATGATTAAATATACGGTACATATACCAAAATGACATGTTTTACAATTTTTGTCTGTCTGTCTGTTTGTTCCGGCTAATCTCTGAAACGGCTGGACCGATTAATACGACAATTAGAAGAAGTTTAAAATTGAATTCCAAGATTTCTTACATTGTGACTTAGTTACACCACAGAATAAATAATAGTGCTAAGGCACAGATGACTCACTCTGCAAGCTCATTCAAATAAAAATAAATCTTTCTGCGTGGAAATAAAGTCCAATTCCGGTTGCTTTGTCATCGCTTGCCTATTGTTATAATAACCTATAGTTCGCGCATGCAAGCAAAACTGTACCCAATATCTACGCGCGAGCGTTTCTATTTCTATGAATGTCTCAAACAGCTCGCTCGCTGGTTAGGGTTGCGAGCGACTTGCGAGTTCGGTTTTGTTGTTTCTTTTGTTATTTCTTTTATTTAGACATCCGTAAATACAACAGTATCTTATATACGGATTATAAGAACGTTTAGTAGTCATTGTTCGGTGCACAAAAATCATAGAAATGATCGATCGTTCTACGCGCGAACGTGGAACGTACGAGCCGAGCGGCATCCTTCTGCCATACGCCTGCCCGGCAGGCGCGCCGACCGAACGTACCTAAACTGCGGAGTGACACCCCCCTGGTTACACCTCACATTTTCGTAGGTATGCCACCTCCATAGGAGTTAGTACTCAGAGGAGTAAACCGGTTCACAGCAATGTTGCCGTTCCGTATCATAGCATGGCTTGTAGAAGACGATAGAGATGGCTGTGGCATGGCTTGTAGAAGACGATAGAGAAGGCTGTGGTAATACCGATTTAGCAACCAGTTGCTAATTGTACAATAGGGTATTTTACTGTTGTTGAAATGTAGATATTTAATGATGACGTTAAAAAATATTGCAATTAAGAATACCAAATGTGAAAAAATAATTTGAATCTGTTTTATAATAAAAGAATTATAGTCTGTTTGATTTTGACTATAGCTGTCTCTTTCTAAAACGAAATCTTCTATGGCGTGACTATGACGCTACTAACCCACTGACGTCACTAAGATAGCGTCCTGTCCTTGTCTAATTATAAAGTTTGAAGTCCTATATCTTTGAAAATATTCAAGATAATTGAAAATGAAAACTTGTTTTGTGTAGCTAATATTTCGAAAAACATTTTAAAGAAATAAAAAAAAACAGTAAAATACCGTATTATCAACTGGTTGCTTGTTTTTGGTAATAAGACTGCCGGTTAGTGACCGTACTGTCACGAGCAATAATATTATGTACTTACTTATACAACATAGAACTTTGTCACATTGAAGCGTTCCGAAAGAAAACGATCACTGTCACAGAAGTCATTCAATATTGTAGTATGACATAGTCCTATGTTGTTTACATAATATAGCTCGTGACTGTACATCCATTTTTTTTAAATAAGTAGTATACTTTCCTATTTCAGGATTTATACGACTTCGTGTTCAGCCACCCTCAATCGCCTGAAGAGTTTGAAATAACGACCAATTTCCCGAAACGAGTACTTATGAGAGGTTCCGCGAGTATAAACGAGGTCGGCCTGAAGGACCGCGACGTTTTGTTTGTGAACGACGTGAACGCATAGACACATGTGGCAGTTGTCGACTCGTGCCGTCACAAGCGGACATTTGTGTCAACTGTCGACCGTCGACACATGTGACAGTTGTCGACTTGTGACGCCAAAACGGACATTTGTGTCAACTGTTCACCGTCGCGAAGCTACTAAGGCATAATATTATGGAGTCACCAAATAAAGATAAGTGGACCCCGATCGTATTTTTAATTTTTACTTTTTCAATGGAGTACGCTGTGCGATGCGTGTGAATGGAGATGGAGGCTGTAGTAGTGTCTGATATACAACAATTACAATTACAAATGAGGTGGAGTAAACTCTCCTAGATAAAATAATGTTAATTATAATGTTCGTTGCTGTATGAAAAGGTATTTTTTGACAGTGATAAAATAATAAAAGCTGGTTTCAGACTTTTATTAAGTCGGAAGCATTAGGAGATCGGGCGGTTAACTATGCGCGCTGGTCCAAATGTAGTCCAGACGTCTTACGTACCTGAATGAATTGGTCTCATGTTAGGGAGTATTTTTTTATTATGGCAGGCAAAAAAATACCCCCGAGGAAAAGAAAAAAAGTGTTTTTTTTTCAATATATTTAGACGGATTATAGAAGCTGTTTTACATGTTATCTTAAGGTCTTACGTACTTTAATGATTTGGTCTCATGCTAGGGAGTATTTATTATTATGTCAGGAAAAAAAATACATCAGGAAAATAAAAAAGGGATTCCTTCCAATATTTTTAGAATGACTATAAACGCAGTTATACATGTTGTCCAGATGTCTTACGTAATGTAGGTAAGTTATTGAATTGGTCTCATGCTAGGAAAAACTTTTTATTATGGCAGGAAAAATATACGCCCCAGGAAAAGAAAAAAAGTAATTCCTTTTAATATTTTTAGCATGACTATAAACGCTGTTTTACATGTCGTTCAGGACGTCTTACGTACTTACTACCTTAATGAATTGGTTTTAGGCTAGGGCCACAGAACAAATAATAGTACAAGTGCTAGGGCGTACTTTTTATTATAGTCCAGTCAAATTAGGGTTTCACCTCGGAATGAGAAATATAAACTCGAGTACACCTTCATTTTGGTGTTCTAAAAGTTGTCTCAAAAGTCACACGAAATCTTGTGTCTGCGTCGTAAGTTATTCAAGGTTAAAGGTCACAAAAATCAGCTTTTCGCGATTATCTCGGTTCCTATAGCTCCAGTGATGTTGACATTTATCTTAAGAATTGTAGAACATAAAATTTGCAACAAATTTTGTTTCAAAACTTTGTTTATACGTAAGAAGTATTGGACAAGTTCGACGCTTCTCGTAACGACTCCGGTAGCTCAGAGGTTAGAGCAGTAGCCCGGATAGCGAAAGGTCGTGGGTTGGTCCCATCGGAGCTGGTTGTGAGACGGGTCGATTTTTTCTAAAATACTTCATTTTTCAATTTTTCAACGTAATATTTATTCCAAAAAATAAAAGAGACTATTTACTGGTAAACTATGGAATTTTAAATTCTGCCAGACGATTTATAGTGTCCTGCTGCCTAGTCCATCCCAGAATCCATACACTACCGACATTAGATGGGCGCAACATCCCAGACCAGAGCCACCCAGGTTTAATACTAGGTTATATAAAGCTAGGTTAGATGGGCTTATATTACGTATTTAATGCGTCTCAATAAATACAATAAAATTGTATGTTATATTTCGTTACGATTTGTAGTATGTGTCAAAAGAGTCCATCGTGTGATTAAAAACATAATTATGTGTAAGTTCCAAATTGTACTCGAGCGCTAAACATTTTATTTATTACAGTAAATGAAAAGGATAAACAAACTTATTAAATCTACTGTTCTGGTTTGGGAATACCTATTCGTGTACATAATAATTGTGAACAAAATGATAAATCATCATAATTGAAACATTTAAAAACGAATTCATAATTAAAACGGAAATATCTCCATTCCTCTCTGGGGGATTTTATTTGGCTGCCATAATGAAAAATGCTGCACTAGTTTAAAGCTTTCAATTGAACCACAATACATAAATTGGACGACATTTGGACCGAACCTTAACAATCTCCTTTATACTTATATAAAAAACGCTATTTGGCATATTATTATCTCTTTTGTTGAATCATTATTGTTGGTTTGTTTTGAATAAAAAATACTCTTGAACTGTGAATATAAATCTGGAAAAAATAGTACTTACTCAAATGTTAAATTTTATTTTGAAATTCATAACAATTAAACAATTAATAAATTAAAAATGTTAATGTCGAGGCTGACATTTATCTCATGGAATGGTACGGCATTCGCGACCTTTGCATTTACAAAGTAAGAAATATTATAAAGAGACACAGCCACGCACGAGCAATAATATGTAACAACATAGAACTTTGTCACATTGAAAAGAGCCGACACAAAACAATCTGTGCCATAAAAGTTATTCAACATTGTAACATAACATAGTTAACATAGTTCTATGTTGTTTACATATTATTGCTCGTGGCTGTACCTGAATCAATTTTGATCCGCAATAGGTATTAAAATTTGACAACTCAAATGTGAAAATGGTAACCAAATCTAAACTATGTGTTACAGACATAACATATTTATGATCACCACTGTGTCGATACACTGTGATTTATTGAAAAGTCGCTGCTCAGATTTATGGCAATTTGTATGTTCTGATTTTATTGACTTTATTTACCTAGTGTAAAGAATTGGGTATTTGACTTGTAGAAATGTAGATATTTAATTATGACATTTAGAAATATAACATTATTGAATAACAAATGTGAAAAAAGAAATTCAATCTGTATTACATATAACAAGCGAATTATGAGCTACTTAATTGTGACTCTAGTTAAGTATCTCCTTCTAAAACGATTTTTCTCTGGCGAGAGTGTGGCGTTATATGGGCGTTATAGGAATGTTTGATGTTATAGTTTGATGCTCTATATCGCTAAAAATATGCAAGACATTTGAAAATAAATACCTATGTTGTGTTACTACTAATTCAATGAACATTTTAAGTCAATAAAAAAAATTCAGTCAAATACCCAATTTTATTGTAGTGATGCTACGAAACATTTGAGTACCTCGCCCGCTTCGATACATCTGATGGCGACTGTATCACGGGAAATACATAAATCAAATAAAAACATTTTTCAACACACTTGCTCATAAAGTGAGCCTTATTACATCGATCTTAGGGCCATAAACCGAACTATAACCCACGCGTGCATAATAATATTACAGTACTAGTTGCGTAATAGAATTATCCCTACAAAGTTAAGTAAGTACCTAACTGCAAATTAGATGCGAGCAAACAGAGACTTTTCAATTTAACCGGGTTATTACCCGGTTAAATTGAAAAGTCTCTGTTTACTAACTTAACTTTGTAGGGATACTATATTTAGTATCCCTACAAAGTTAAGTTAGTACCTAACTGCAATTTATATGCGAGTCAACAGAGCATTTTCAATTTCAGCGGGTAATAGATACAGTTCTTTTTTTGTAACAACAAAGAGGTTTTATACGGCTGAAAATCCATTTACGTTTTTAGAATAAATAAATGTGTCCCTAATTAAGACAAAAAACATAATTATGTATATTATTATCAAATTATTTATAATTCACAATTAGTATATTATGATACAAGTGAGCTTAGGTTGCTCATTATACACGAGGCTGTGGGTTGCAGCCCGAGCCGCAGGCGAGGGCGTAAATCAGCCGAGTGTCTAGTGAGTAAGTTGCGCACGAGTTTCATACGCACTTTTTCAACACACTTGCGAGGTAAAACAAACATTTATTGCATACATATTGTATTAACCTAATATTAACAAAGGGAAAAAGCGCGCAAGTATTTTTTTGCACGCGCCAAATGTGAGGTGATTTATTACATACAGCCATACAGCCTACTTCAAAATAATTAAGTATGATAATAGTGATAAAATGCAAATGTTTTATAACAAATTATTGTGAATTATAAATTATTTGATAATAATATACTTAATTATGTTTTTTGTCTTAATTAGGGACACATTTATTTATTCTAAAAACGTAAATGGATTTTCAGCCGTATAAAACCTCTTTGTGGTTACAAAAAAAGAACTGTATCTATTACCCGCTGAAATTGAAAATGCTCTGTTGACTCGCATATAACTTGCAGTTAGGTACTAACTTAACTTTGTAGGGATACTGTATTACCCGGTTAAATTGAAAAGTCTCTGTTTACTCGCATATAATTTGCAGTTAGGTACTTACTTAACTTTGTAGGGATAATTCTATTACGCAACGAGTACTGTAATATTATTATGCACGCGTGTGTTATAGTTCGGTTTATGGCCCTAAGATCGATGTAATAAGGCTCACTTTATGAGCAAGTGTGTTGAAAAATTTGTTATAAAACATTTGCATTTTATCACTATTATTATACTTAATTATTTTGAAGTAGGCTGTATGGCTGTATGTAATCAATCACCTCACATTTGGCGCGTGCAAAAAAAAAAAAAACTTGCGCGCTTTTTCCCTTAGTTAATATTAGATTAATACAATATGTATGCAATAAATGTTTGTTTTTCCTCGCAAGTGTGTTGAAAAAGTGCGTATGAAACTCGTGAGCAACTTACTCACTAGACACTCGGCTGATTTACGCCCTCGCCTGCGGCTCGGGCTGCAACCCACAGCCTCGTGTATAATGAGCAACCTAAGCTCACTTGTATCATAATATACTATAGCTAAACAGCCTCCCAAAGTACGGGAAATTCTCGTTCTCGTAATCGTATTATTTAGTATGAAAACCAGAGAAGCGCCGCTATGGTCGTTTACGGAACTAAAATTCACTAGGCAGCACTTTGACAGCTTGGTTAGCATTTTGACGGATGGTATCGTTTACGATTACGACAGCGAGAGTTTTACGTTCTTTTGGTCAGTATCTCATTAATGTAATGAATCCGTTCTCCCAAATGCCATGCCATACCAATGGATGATGTTCCCCATACAATGTTGGTTGTTAGACTTACTTAATCCATTCTTAAATATTAATATGTATTGTATTGTATTGTATACCTACCTATCTAATATCAAAATACCTATTAGAGAGTTTGACTCATACATTGCAGTTTCTTATTTTTAAATTTATTCTGAGAGTTTCCTTGATTTTGAGGCACAGAAACGATACGGTTTATCTATATTTTATTCTTATGCAATACAAGAGAATACTTTGAAATAGTTTTATATTGCCAGAATCGGGCTAACTTCAGGACAATTATAATAAGTTCGAGTCATACTGTGGGTCCTTTATTACATATTGAATATTTTATTCAGTGTTAAAATTATTATTATTTTAAGATTATGGATGTTGGTATGTTGTTTAATTTCATAAATTATCTATGTAATTAGTATGTAGTGCTTTTTCATTTAAACACGAGTAATTATAAAAGACAATTTTAATTTCACACTTCTTTCCTTTCCATCTTTTTCGGTGGATCCACTCTTTGCTACAATAAGGCTCAACCCACACGAACCACACCACAACCACACCACGTAGCGGGGCGCATTTTGTATTGGAAATGAATAGTCAATTCACATCACACACACGTACCACATTTTGCAGTCATTATCGACCGCGTGAGTGATACCGGCCACAACGCAACCACCAGCGACGCCGCAGCGAACTAGCGGCCGGCCACATCCACATCACAACTACTAGTGACAACGACATTTTGTCGCACTACCACATCGCAACTGCAAAAAGCTGCATCGAATCTATTCACACGTACCACATTTTGTCGCTGCGATGTGGTGTGGTTGTGGTACAGTCAGCGTCATAGATACGGTGCCATCCAGTGGTCAAATAGTTCGGTACTTACACCATTATTATAGGGGGGACGCCAGCGAAGCCGGACGAGTGATCAGTCACCTAGTTCGGGACCATTTCACCCACACCATACTAAGTATGGTACCAAATAGTTCGGTACACCATACTAAGTATGGTACCGAACTTTTTGACCACTTTGGATGACACTGTGGCACTGATGGCACTTAGGATGGCACGCTGACTGTACTTACGTGTGGGTCGGTCGACACTAAGCCTCTTCGCACAAGGGCCACCGACCACAACCACAGAACGCCGCCACATACCTATTTCTTGTAGTTTTCATACATTTTATATGAACTCGCCGCACGGTTGACGCCCGCCACCGCTGCTAGTCGTCAGTTGTTTCTTCTTCTAGCTTCAACTGACGGCATTTGTGGCTGTCGCGTGTGGCTCGTGTGCGGCGACGGTAAAATGTATCTCACATTTATTTCTTCCAATCGATATTAAGTAATTAGCGTACATAAAGATTCTATTCGCTAGACGCCGAGGATGATGGCCGGTGGTATCGTCGTATATATTGTAATTTGTTTGTTGTGTCATTATTTCATGCATGCATGGCTGCTTTTAAATAGGCCTGTAGATAGAACTCTTCAATTATATGAACAAATGGCGTGACCGTGAACTAAGTTATTATTATTTTTGGCACTACAGTGCAAGCTCTCATAAGGCCAATTCAGAACTCAATGGCAGCGGCCGGCCGGCGGCAGAGCGACAATAGGTAGATACGAGCGGCCTATCGTCTCTCTTTTTTTATTTTTTTTATTTTTTTTTATCCACAACGGGGTAGCACGTTACGTTATGTATACGTTATGTAAATAACACGGGGAGTGAAACAGGCCAGGGTGTCGATTCTGCTAACGTTAAATCATAATCGTGTCTCAATCATGTTTCAATCGTAGTTCAATTGTAGTGCTTTTTTACACACTAGTTACAAGAAATGCGTACTTTTTTCACAATACTACTGATGGTCACATCACACCACACACTACATTCACATCACATCATACTGTCATGATTCTTGTAACTAGTGTGTAAAAAAGCACTAGAATTGAAACACGATTGAGACACGATTATGATTTAACGTTAGCAGAATCGACACCCTGGCCTGTTTCACTCCCCGTGTCGGCTCGACAACACCTACGCGCGGCGGCAACGCCGACGTTGCTAATCTAGTAGGGCCTCACGAGCGAGCAGTGACGCACGCGCGAGTTTTGTTCGTCACCTACTTTTCGTAGCTAACTAACTAGCATAATCGGTAGATTTTAAAATAAAAAATATAAAAAAGCAAGTAAATATTGTGTTTAATTGCTTAAACACGGATTAAATAAATTAATTCTGATTACCTACCTAAGTAAGTATTTGTATAATATAGAAAATTCCATGTTTTTTGATGAAGTCGTCAAAAAACGATGTTTTGAGCGCTTACATTGCGAACGCTGGCTAAACCGTATGAGATATAGGTATCAAAATAATGTAGGTACTATGGAATTGTATATCATAAAATGGGCGGATTAAGCTTATATGGAACTTCCTCATTTCTGAACTTAGAAGTGTGAAAATTGGTATGTTGGATACTGGTTACGATTGAAAACGTTCTGCGTAGACGAAGTTAAAGAAAGTGCCCCCTAATGGGGTAAAGTGGGGGGATAAATTTTATAATGGAATATCCGCATTTTTAGACTTAGAAGTACCTATAAAAATTGGTATAAAGGATACTGGTCAGGATTAAAAATGATCTGCGTAGGCGAAGTTAAAAAACTCCCCCGTAACGGGGTAGAAAGGGGATGTTTCAAGTTGATAAGGAGTTTCCTCATTTTTTTAATTATAAAATATAAACATTGGTATGTAGGATACTAGTCAGGATTAAAGAATATGTGCGTAGGCAAAGTTAAAAAAAAAACCCCTAATAGGGTAGAAAGGGGGGTTAAAGTTTATATGGAAACTTCCTCATTTCTGGGCTAAGGAGTATGGAAATTGATACCTATGTAGGATACTGGTCTGGTTTAAAAATGATCTGCGTAGGCGGATAAAAAAAACTCCAATAGGGTAGAAACTGTAGAAAGGGAGTTTAAGTTTTAAGTTTTAATGGAAACTTCCACATTTCTGGACTTAGGAGTATGGAAATTGCTATCAATGAATTTTTATTATTCATGAGAAAGTAGTTCCTGTCTGTTTGTCTAAGTATCGTTACCTTTTCATGCCTAAACCACTGACCTGACTTTCATGAAATTTGGTATATACCTAGAGCAGTAGGTAGCGTGCTCGGCCTGCGGTCGCTGAGGTTATGTGACTTTCGCAGTAGTCTACCACGGGATGGCTGTTTAAATATATATGGTGCTTCGGAAAACACGTTAAGCCAATGGTTCTGGTTGCATTTGGATTGCTGCAATGGGCCCGTGTGGAAGGTCATGGCTCATTCTCTTTATCCATACTAATATTGTAAATGTGAAAGTGTGTATGTATGTTTGTTTGTTTGTTGCTCTGTCCATCTATCACGTCAAAATGGAGCAACTGATCGACTTGATTTTTGGTGTGGGGATAGTTTGGAAGCTGGAGAGTAACATAGGCTACTTTTTATTCCGGAAAATTATAAAGCAAAAATGGTTATTTATATGGAAAATAGTTTTGACTGTCGTACGATACAAAACTGTCATTTCGTCCATGGCCGCTTCCGCGTCTGCACGCGGTCAAAATCAAATACTAATCTTTTCCATAAGATTATAACAAAAAACTGAACTGTAACTAGCGCCAAAAATGCCCCAGTCGCGCATGCTCGCAGACTTATCTGTCACGTACCTATAAATCACCATCCATACCATCTGTCTAATATTAGTGATAAGAAGTACTTTAAATACTACTTATAATTTATATGGCAAAACAACGTTTGCCGGGTCAGTTAGTTATATTATACAGGATAATTTTTTTATCAGTGCACAAATTTTTAGGATCGACTCAGAATCGGTAAGTGAACAACTTTCTCCTAGAAACTTAGGTCGAAATATGACAAAATTTTTTTGACCTTTCATACAAATCGGACTGATCACGTGATCGAATTAGTATGGGAAGTCCAAAAATTTTTGTCGTATTTCGACCAATGTTTCTAGGAGAAAGTTGTTCACTTATCGATTCTGAGTCGATCCTAAAAATTTGTGCACTGATAAAAAAACTACCCTGAATGAACGTTATTGAAATGAAATTATATCATTCATTACGCACCCTCTTATTTCCATACTAATATTATAAATGTGAAAGTGTGTTTGTTTCTTTGTCCGTTTTTCACGTCAATACGGTCGGAGTAACGGATTGACGTGATTTTTGGTACCTGTTGCAATAGTTTCTAGAATAGAAGCTGGAAAGTGAAATAGGAAGGTACCTACCTAGTTACTTACTAGTTACTTACAATTAAAAAACATTATAATATATGATGTCAAATGAATTGCTCCTGCTCATATGTTATAATACAGGTGACTAATATAAAACAAGAGAGAAACTAAATTTATGTAGGTATAGTTTTTAAAATATCAGGGTCTAAAATACACGTCTGTCAGACTAAGTACTCATCAGTAGAATAAAAACAAAAATTTGATGTCAGTCGCAGAGGGTTAACGCTATTTCATGAGGACAATTTTTTTTTCTACGAGATTCATGAGAAATATTTAGGCAAAAAACTATTACCTTCATTTTATTTGAGATAATTTAAACAAACTGCATAAGATTGTGGAAATTGAATACGACAAGTGGAATAAGGAAAATTTTTATAATTCATCTATTTATTAAAAATCAATTTGACAACAAAACAATTACCTACAACAAATTATATCATTTCACCCGGAATGTAGGCACTTTTTAATATACACATTTTAATTACCGAACTCTAATCTGAACTAATAAAAATAATAATTAAACATACCTTTACCTTTAAACAGGGGGCCAAGCCTGCTAACGTCATAATCAGTGTCATAATCGTGTCTCAATCGTGTTTCAGTTGTAGTTCAATTGTAGTGCTTTTTTACACACTAGTTACAAGAAATGTGTACTTTTTCACCATACTACTGATGGTCACACCACACACTACATTTACATCACATCATATTGTCATAAATCTTGTAACTAGTGTGTAAAAAAGCACCTCAATTGAAACACGATTGAGACACCATTAAGACTTAACGTTAGCAGGCTTGGCCCCCTGTTCTAAAAATACAGACTATCAAATTTCAAAGATTTTATATACTTACAGACAATCAAATTTCAAAGATTTTATACATTTCAATATAGTAAAAGTTGGCATTTTGATTTATTGCATTACAGAAAAAAGAGCCTGTGTATTTTATTTTTATGTATAATTATATTTCATAACATGTACCGTCGTATTAGTAAAAAAAAATGTGCTATATTATGTTAGGCTTAACACACACTGGTATCACAGTCTATATATTTCCCTTCTGGTATAGTCGAAGCGTCGTCGATCTGAAACTCAAATAGCAAATTTACACCCTATCTCCACAATGTTATTTCTTGACGACGATAAAAGAAGCAGGCGTGGCTCACTCCGCAATTCAGTCGACTTTATTCACCTACGCACGGGCACCTTCGAAGGATAGAATATCAGGGGGGGTGTCACGCGCGCTCCAGTTGTGCACGTGACGCGACGTAGTAGGTACACAGGAAGAAATAAGAATTAGTTTATTTTCGCGCCAAACACACCGTTGCGAATTATTGTGCGGCCTTCGGTTCTCTTAACAATGACAGAAAGAGTCGAAAGAGACCGGATTTAAAATTTCATGATTTTATTTTTCTTTACAAAATTAATTAATTTATAATAAAAAATTTCATTAACTTATATTACACCTACGTTCTAGTAGCGTATTTTTAATATAGTAAATTACAAAATATCCACTTTGATACTGATCATCTAGCATTCTATTAAGTACATAATTTAGTAATTTGTTTATAAATAATTTATGGTAGGCGTGCGGGTGCAAATTATTAGACCTGGTAATGGACATGGGAAAAATAAAAATAAAGTTTATTTTTATCATATATCTAACCAGTATAGATTCCGAAACCAATTTTTATATACTTTTATCAGGCTAGCGAGAAAATTGAGCTGTACGACGTCCACCGCTTCCGGGCGCATTGTGCTTGACACGAAAATAATAGCACGTGGTCATTTTTACGAATCTTTAAAAGTTCATTGTGAAGTATTTTTAAATGGGAGTTATGTATGTAACTTAGTTACTATTTAGTAATCTGTGTCAGCTGCAACCCTAACGTAGGTAGGTCCGAAAAAATATGATATATGCGATAGAAAGAAATGCAGCGTCTAGGTGAATATAGCCGTTCGTAATTAGCGCCGTACAAGCTGAATTCGGCGTATATTCGCATCCGAAATACCTCAATGTCTCAAGACGAAAGTCTTTGACCAGTGTGTGTTGCCAGTAATGACCTATGGAAGTAAGACGTGGTCTTTTACTATGAGTCTCATAAGAACGCTCAGTCACCCAGCGAGCAATGGAGAGAGCGATGCTTGGCATTTCCCTGCTCGATCGAATCAGAAATGATGAAATCCGCAGGAGAACTAAAACAACCGACATCGCTCGACGGATTGCATCATTGAAGTGGCAGTGGGCGGGACACATAGCGCGGAGAACCGATGGCCGTTGGGGCGGAAAGGTTCTCGAATGGCGACCGCGTACCGGACGACGTTCCATGGGCAGGCCTCCTACAAGGTGGACCGACGATCAGGTCAAGGTCGCGGGAAGACGCTGGATGCGGGCAGCGCAGGACCGATCGTTGTGGAGATCCTTGGGGGAGGCCTATGCCCAAGCCATGGGCGTCGTTCGGCTGACATAATGAAGCTGAATTCCACTTTGTTATGTTGAAATTAGAGTTTCTATTTATTTAAATGGTTCAGCGGAGTGCAGCTTCTGTACTTGTACTATTATTTATTCTATGGTAAGAGTGAATTTGCAATGCGATGTTGCAGATTGACGCTTCGACTTTGCGCCAGTGTGACTCGAGCCTTAGAGTACGAGATTTCAAAACAAGTTTACATGATTGCATTGAAGCTACTGGCTCAAGCTGCAGCATTGTAGGAATTACTGGTATACAGTGACGGATTTATATTTTTATGAGTGTAGGCCACTTTATTTCCGCCGCCCCAGGTACCTTTCTAAAATAATAATTGTCACTCTTGCTACCGCCCCTAGGCAGCGGCCTATACGGCCTATTGACAAATCCAGGACTGCTGGTATATCCTTTTCACTGGAATTAGCGACGTACATTTCAGTATTTATTTAGATATTTTAGATTATTGCAGTGCAGTGAACCCAGTGGCTGTTTGGAGGTCACTGGAAAAAGTATATGAAGCTCTCTCATTAAATGAATTAAATTGCCTTATGATGCTCCCACATTGCAGTAAGAAAATGTAGACAAACATTTTCTGAAAATAATACATTTACTCACAAATGAGTTGTTACAATCTTTTTGAAATTGTGGATGTTTTAAGTTATTCTACACTTTATGTAAAGAAATGTACTATCATTACCTACATAACATGAAAACTTTTCTTAACATTGTGATTAAATGTTTGTTAACAAAATGTTTACTAATGTTAATAAACATTTTCTAGCAACAGTTTGGGAGTAGGTACCATTTTGAAGAAATCACGCCAGGCAACTAAAAGAATAGGCTTTGCTTTATTTGTATCAAAACACTTTTTTATATTTTTTTAAAAGCAGACCTACTGTATCCACTGATATGTGTAACTACCATGCCGCTCGATATTCAACAAGTAAATATATAATATTCAAGCCAGTTGCTGAACACTACTTTTGTAATAAAATAATTAGGTACTTACATAATATAATCTATGTAATGCGTGGACGGTTTTAAAATAATTTGTTCCTTTTTGGTATATAATTAGTACCTACTACCTACCTACTTACACTATTTTTGTATGACAAGATGAACATTTCTAGCGTACGTGCGAAAAACATAAATATTTTATACGAGAATGGATGGAACGACAGTCGTACATATTCATAACATTTGAAATCTAGTTATACACATAGTTTCATCAAATAGGTATGTACATAGAAAAATTTAAGACGATCTTTCAATCCTAATTATGTAAAATTTTATGTCTTAATATTTTATCTAAAACATAAAGCAAATTCTCACAACAAATTATTTTTCAAAAATATTTTTATTAAGTATAGGTATAATATAATATTATGATCACATTTTTCACACATTTTCTATTCCTAAAGTTTTATAAAATTTATTACAATTACAATGTCTCTATAATTTTGCTTTGTCTTAAACGTGCTTGTTATTTGGCCGAATTTAATTTAACTAAGAAAGAAATAAGTAGGTAGGTACTCATTTTTTTTAATTTTCTTGAATACTTTTTGCATCTTTTGATTTAGATTAGTATTGGTATCATAAGTCCAAAAAAGGTGAGTTACAAAATCTTCAATCAAGAATTACCTAATCAACAATGATGGACTTTATCCAGACAAAGATATTTCTCACTAGAGGCATACTAAATTACAAGAATAAAACTTAGTACAACATCATCAATAAACTTTTCTTTGAAATATAAAGTCCTTTAATTTAAATATTACCAAGAAACAGTCCGTGCACTTGTCTCCCCCGTTGTCTACCCCAGTAAAGACACGTCACTTTTTTGTCGACTTGTCTCCACCGACCGGGGGAGACAAGTACACTTCAGAAAAATATTATTTTTACATCCACTTGTCTCCACCGACCGGGGGAGAAAAGTACACTTTAGATTTTTTTTATTGTTATACCCACTTGTCGCCACTATTAGATCGAAATAAATAAATAGAAAGAAAGAATAGAAATAAAATAACTCTGCGCATGGCTGGAGCGTTTTTGGCGCTAGTTTCAGTGCTTTTTACCCAACTGCGACAGAAGGAGCGAGAGTATGTATGTATGTAGATTTCTATGTTCCCTGATATAGCCTAAACGGTTTGAAGGATTTTAACGTATTAAAATAATTAATAAAAGATTAGTCTTAATTTTCAGCTTCTTTATTTCAGCATTTGAACAAAAATTTAAAAAAATATTATTTTGACCATCGATAATGATAACACAGCCTTCACTAACATTATGATTCTAAATTAAAATCAAACTAAAAAATATTGATACTGATTGGTATGTACAGTCAAGAGCAATAGTATGAAAACAACATAGGACTTTGTCATATTAAAATACTAGAGATCGTCCGCGGTTTCAACCGCTTCGTTCTCGTGGTTTGCAATCAAAATAGAGTGCGCGCCAGATAAGTCTGAGCGCGGTCAAAATCTAATATTCTTTTTCTTAACCGTAGAACAAAATAAGCACTGAAACTAGCGCCAAAAACGCTCCAGCCATGCGCAGAGTTATTTTATTTCTATTCTTTCTTTCTATTTATTTATTTCGATCTTGTAGTGGCGACAAGTGGATATAACAATAAAAAAAATCTAAAGTGTACTTGTCTCCCCCGGTCGGTGGAGACAAGTCGACAAAAAAGTGGACGTGTCTCTAGAGTAGACAACGGGGGAGACAAGTGCACGGACAGAAAATTATTTTTACTTTTTTTGCATTCACAATGCAATTCTTATTATTGAAAATGAAGTAGGTATTAGAAAATATGAATGTCGGGAGTAGTAATATCTTCACATTGATATCTTATTCATTCATTTATCATTATATCTTCACGTTCGCCGTCGTCTCGGTCGTGGATTCGTGTCCCATCGGAGCTAGTTGTGAGACGGGTCGATTTTTTCCAATAGGTACTTCATTTTCAATTACCAAGAAACTTCATGTAACAATTTTGTAAATAAGTAGATAAATTACACCAGATTTGTCTTTTGGTAACTTCGATAACTTATTAAAATCAACATTGATTTATTACTTACTTTTTCCATTGCTAATTTAACAAATAATGTACAGCTTAGCCCATAAAAGCGTGTATGCAAGTGTCTTTCATGGAATACTTCTTAAGGAGTTGTAGGCCGGTTTGCGTGAATTCCGTGGGACCGCAAATGCATGCGTAATGCGTGCACTGCTCCCCGCATTTCATAATGTCTTTTCCAATTACTTTATCGAGGAGGTCGCTGCTAATACGACCTTTGTGGCCCGCCCAAGTTGACTTCGCATCTGATAAAACGTGTGTGACCATGAACCTGAAAAATTAAAAAAAGGCTATTGTAATCTTTTTCGTTATTAAAGAATGATGACCTTAATATCATTAGCTTTATTGTCTTCAATACCTAGCTAATGCTATAGTTTATGACGTCATTAGGTACCTACATTATTTCGTACTGTATGTAAATAACCCAGTAAATAGAGACTAATTAAGGGGGGCTCTCTTACAAGTGGTCCGGTAGTTCTGAATTTTTGATATGTTGTATATGATGGTTAGTGAGTATTAAAAATGCAAAATGCACAATTGGGTATTTGACTGTTGTTGAAATGTAGATATTTAATTATGACATTCAGAAATATAATATTAGTGAATAACAAATGTGAAAAAAGATATTCAATCTGTATTATAACAAGCGAAGTATGAGCTACTTAATTGTGACTCTAGCTATCTCTTTCTAAAACGAAATTTTCTATGGCGAGAGTATGGCGCTATGGAAATGTGACGTCACGTTTCTATAGCGCTCTCCTTGTTTTATTGGAAAGTTTGATGCTCTATATCGCCGAAAATATGCAAAATATTTGAAAATAAATACCTATGTTGTGTTGCTACTACTTAAATGAACATTTTAAGCTAATAAAAAAAAATCAGTCAAATACCCAATTCCTCGCCCTCCGCCCCCGCCGTCATATTGAAAAAATCGGCAGTTTTTGTCGGCAGTAAAACGATTGTTGACAATGTTGTAGAGAATTAAATTTTCTATAATAAAGGGTTTACATTATTTGTTTCTAGGACCGATAGTTACGCAGATATTCACTTTTTAAAAAATGATTTACAGAAAATTGTCAAACTTCTAAAGAACAGGGTGCAAAATGGGCCCAGAGTCGTAGCACTTTTAAATCTTATTTAATATATAGTAACTAGAAACAAAATTTTAAAACATTAATAATAAAAAAAAAATAAAAAATTAAAAAATTATTTAAAAATTGTTCCTGGCTAATAGTCCGATCAACGAGGATATTCGTTGTATGGAGACGTCCGGAAAATTCCCTCGTCGCTCAAATTTGGCACGATTGTAGAGTAAGTAATGCTGATTAAGGATCTGCAAGAATCCAAGAATATTTCCAACGCCAAGTTAGTCATTTTTGACGTGCCGTGAGCGCGTGAAAATCGCTTCTAATTTCTTTGAGAATGGTTCCTTAGCCTCATTTTTTTCTGTATGCGTACCTATTACTAGGTGGAATAAGTTAATAATTAATAATAATTAGTCTGATAATATTTCATTACCCTCAAATACTTTCTGCATAACGTATTACGAGTTAGAATGAGTATATAAAGCAATCGAAAAACATTTCTTACTAGAACTTGATATTTTACCTAAACGTGAAAAAGTTAAATCGCTTTAGAAGCGATTTAAACCTCTGTTAATGTTTCCTTAGCCTCAAATACTGTGTGTATACGTACGTATTAAGAATGAAAATATGAAGGAAATTCAAAAACATTTCATAAAAGAAGTTGAGAGTTTTACCTAAACGTGAAAAGGTTAAATCGCTTAGTGTCTCTGTGAATGTGTCCTTAGTCATAATTCCTTTTAGTGTTCGTACGTATTATTAGTCAGAATAAGTATATAAAGAAATGAAAAACATTTCTGACTAGCAGTTGAGATTTTTACCTATACACGAAATCGTAAAAACACATAATTATTTCTCTGTGAATGTTTCTTTAGACTCAATCGCTTATTATTTATCTGTGAATGTTTCCTTAGCCTCAATTACTTGCAAATATTACTAGTTAGAATAAGTATATAATAGTACATTACGATATTTGTGCGTTAATATGGTTATAACATGCGAGGCCGAATTTCAGCCCGAGCCGAAGGCGAAGGCGGAATTGAGCCGCAGGCGAAGGCGGAATTTCAGCCCGAGCCGAAGATGTTATAACCAATACGCAAGTATATCGTACGACGTTTTTAAACACAATTGCGAGGAAACAGAAAAAAAAACATTTAATATTTTGTTAATTTTTAGTCTCTTTAAAAATGCAATGAGATTTGTATATAAATTAATATCGACACCATTTTTCATCTTGAGGGTACTTTTCAGCATAGAATTATGTTGTCCACAACGAGCTAGGCTTATATTTACTAGCTAGTTCATTAAAATACGCCAAAACTACATTTTCGGAAATGACTTGGCATTTTTCATGTTTTTCCACTTCAAGAAATTTTCATACGTGGTTATGTATCTGTCCTTGGATATTGACGGCAGCAAGCTGTCGCATGCGGTTCGCGCTTCTGTTAGTATATCCGGTGGAGTTGAAGTAATATATTGCTCATCTTCATTATTGAAAGTTGTCATTTTTAGATATTCACAATACAAGTACAAAGAAAATAAAATTTGAGAAAAATGGAGCGAGGATTATTTTCTGCCGTGGCTGCGTGAAAATGTTGGCAAAGACGCTAGAGCATGCAGCCAAGTTTGTAAATTACCGAATAAACTTTTTTTTTTATTTTAAATAAACTCAATCTGTGAATGCACACTGTCTACTGACTGGCGCCGCGCGGCGATCAGTTCGAAATTTGAATAGCAACAGCGCGCTGCTCACTAGCTGGAGTCGTGCGGCGGCGATCAGTTCCATATTTGAAATGGCAAATAATACTGTTATGGAATTTGTATGGACTATAACTTAACTATTTGCTTTGGTAACACACGCATTTTTTATGACCCGCTTTACATATTTAAAACCGGTGGAATTACATCAGCTTTACTAGCAAGGGTGTTAAAATAGTAGATTTCATTACAAGTGCGGAAAGCCTGTCATTGCAAAGAGTTCCGACAAATGTCTACCCGAGCCGAGGCGCAGCCGAAGGTGAGGGTTGACAGTCGGAACAAGTTGCAATGACGGTTCCGCACGTGTACTGAACAACTATTTTTAATACAGTTGCGAAAAAATTAAGCAATTTAATAAAATAATAAAACACAATAAACTCAACTAACTAATCGTAAAAGAATATGCAGAGATTTTTTTTTTGTTTTCTTCACCCATTCTGGGTTGGCAAAGGAAACTATGATCATACAGCCAAGGCTTCAGTAGAATTTTTTTATTGATATGAAATGAAAATTAAATTAAATGAGATGAAATGAAATGAAACCTAACAAAAGCAATCCGAATCCTACAGGAGCGCCTTTGGTAAAAGAGAGAAATAAGTTCTCTCTTTTACCACATCGTTTTCCATTAAAGCCACATTATTGCACTTATTCCACCATACTAAGTACCTACCACAATAAAAACCAGAAAAAACTAATTTAGAAAATTAAGAAATAAGGTCCCTCATTTTCTTTTCACTTACTTGCGCAAACTCCTTTAAGCAGATACTATGGTAAATAGTGCACGTCATACCATATTTAATAATCTGTGGTCATACAGCCAATTTTATGTATTTTTTATATTCATAAATTTAATTTGGCCGATACTAATATTAATTTAATGTATAATTAAAATTACTTTTAAATCTGATATTAAAACAAATTAGTAGCTTCTTTTTAGAAATATTTGCATGAATCATAAAAACTTCTATGATTTTTTTTTAGTAAAAACTTCGTGGTTGGTTTTTTCTTTTTAATAGACAATATTTTGACAGTTGGGAAAGAAAACGCACGAGTTCGGGAAAGGTAAAGAAAAAGTTCGAGTGTGTAATAGCCCACATCCCGAACGCTATACGTCCCTGCAATACGCCACTTTTTGAGCAACTGTATTAAAAAAGATATTTTATCATCAAGACCCTATGCTATAGTAGTTACCTTCAATATGCAGACGACACGAAAATATACAGAGTCATCGATTGTGTAGAGGACTGTCTGCGATTGCAGGATGATTTGGATTCGCTCCAGGGGGCCAATTCTGCTAACGTTAAATCATAATCGTGTCTCAATCGTGTTTCAATTGTAGTTCAATTGTAGTGCTCTTTTACACACTAGTTACAAGAAATAAGTACTTTTTTCACCATAATACTGATGGTCACACCACACACTACATTCACATTACATCATATTGTCATAATTCTTGTAACTAGTGTGTAAAAAATCACTACAATTGAACTACAATTGAAACACGATTGAGACACGATTATGACTTAACGTTAGCAGGCTTGGCCCCCAGGTGTATTGTGGTGAAAATCAATTGTTTCTTAATGCCGAAAAGTGTCACGTGATAACATTCACGAGAAAACATGCACCAATTTTGCATATGTACAAGATTGATAACGTGATGTTAAAACATGTAGACGTGATAAGGGACTTAGGAATAATAGTTTACAGTTGGGACTTTCCTTCAATTCACATTTTGAACAAATAAAAAAAGAGCTTTTCTCTATCTTTGTTTTATAAGTAGGGTCTCAAAACCGTTCAGTAACCTTTTAACTTTAATAAAACGTTTTTTTTAAATGTAACCGTCTTTGAAAAGAAGTTTAAAACAAAATTAACAAACATTAAAAAACGAAAAAAATAATTATAATTTTTAATTCAAAGGACGAAAATGCGCGACTTTTTTCAACTTATCTTGGTACTTACTGAACTGTTTGAAGTCGGTGCCAAGTCTAATAGGTATTTAAGGTAAATACGTCCTACACCTCACGCTTGGGACCGTTTTTTTATGTTTGTTATTTCACTCAGTATAATTCGTTCTTATTCTTTTTGGATTGGCACCGACTTCAAAATCGGTCAAGTGCGAGTTGGACTCGCCCATGAAGGGTTCTGTACCCACTTAACGTACCTATTGCTTAAATCTAGCCAAAATTTCAATATAATTTTTCGTCAGCAAAATATAACTTTGTTCTTATAGAGTTTGTATGAATGACAAAGTTACATTTGCGGTTTTTGAAATATGTTATATCTCAAAAAGTACATACCTACTATATCTCGTTCAAACCAATTTTCGTTGGAAGTTTTTATTAAGATCTACAGCATATATTTTTCTTTTCACTCTTTTATTTCAAAAGTTAGAACCTTTATGTCATTTTTCAAGACCTATCTATCTATAGACACCCTACTCGAATATGTTTGATTAAAAAAATATTTTTAAGTTTCAGTTCTATGTATGGAGAGCCCCCTTTAGTTTATTATTTTTTTATACATGACGAATCTATAAGGGTTCCGCTTTTTGCCATTCGGTTACGGAACCCTAAAAAGGTGTGATTCTGATAGATCTTGCGTTCCTTAACATTTATTATTATGGCACCAATACTGTTACTTCATTTTTAGGGTTCCGTAGCCGAATGGCAAAAAACGGAACCCTTATAGATTCGTCAAGTCTGCCTGTGTTTGAACGAGATTAAGCACTTTTTGAGATATAACACATTTTCAGAAACCGCAAATGTTACTTTGTCATTCATATTAACACTTAAATTTTTTGCTGGCAAAAAATGAAAGTGTTATTTTGGTTTAGTGTAGGTAATAATGTAAGAAAATGATGTAAGGAAGTGATCAGTAAATGGTATAGAAATCAGCTTACGATGTGTAACGTATTTTTTATATTGATATCAGTAGGTACAATTTGATGATAATGATGTATGTATGTGCCTGTCTGTTTGTTAGTCTCTCTGTCCCGCAAAATATACTTCATCATTTCAACCGTACGACGCTCACTGCTGGGCATAGGCCTCCCCCAAGGATCTCCACAACGATCGGTCCTGCGCTGCCCGCATCCATACTTAGCAACACTAATATAGCTGATACATCGGAATAACACGTAGCCTACTACAATTTATAAAGATTTTGTGTAATTATCATTCAAATGAATAACTTAGGAGTTACCGCAAAAAAATTACTTGGTTTGCCAACAAAAAATAGGGCAGTTAAAAAAAGAGAAACGGGATGCCAATTTTAGTGTTCGGTGTTTTAGAAGTGTGCCACATGTTGCAATGGATGTCAATTGGTATTGACCTTAAAACCATTGTGTTATGTTGAGCTAGGGTAGCAATAACAAACCTTTATTATTTGTCACTTGTTTTGATTTATTTTCACGTTGTGCCAAAAACTACGGTCTTTCTGTATGGAATGCGCGAAGAAAGATTTCTGTTATTAAATACCTGTTCAAGTTGATCCAAGGTCATATTGATTCTCCAGAAATACTTGAACACACAAAATTCACACTTCCTCGAAGCGGAAGTAGGTTGCACAATCGAAAATTCTCAATACATTCACCCTCCCTTTGTGTAAGTCAAGACTCGGTCATCACTCGCCACTGTATCGTTCGTATGTGTCATACATAACTCCATCAGATTCAATTTTGATGTCTTTAACGGTTCTGTGGCCTAAGCAAAGAAAGCCTTAAAAATATTTTCTCATAAAACTTTTACTTTTATTTTATAGTATAATGTTTAGTTAGTAAGGTAATTTTATAATTGTTTTAGTTATAGCTGTAACGTACTTCCCAAGCCGGAAATAGTCAGTGTTTTTTTTATTATAATCTATTTTACATTATTATAATCTATTTTACGCATGTTTTGCTTGCATTGAGTAGGTTTCAATATGTAGTGCAATCCATACTAATATTATAAATGTGAAAGTGTGTTTGTTCGCGCCGCGCTGCGAGCGGTGCGTTGTCATTGTCAAGGTCACGAGACAATGCGCTCGGCCGGCCGGTGTAGGATCGCCAGTTGGCCGTAAGCAGCCGTGAGACAAGTTCGTGTGTTTCTGTAGCGACGTGCCGCGCAAGTTACCTACCCATATTGGGACCGAGATTTCGTTTTGCACCTACTAGGGCTCCGGTCGGGGTACGGACTTGTAACCCGTGTGTGTTCGCTTTGAAAAGCGCCGGGAAAGTTTTAGCTGCCTATTAGGGCATTGTGTAGTATAAGAGTGTTAGCTGTAAGAGTATCCCATCGGGGGTTGTGTGGAGATCGTTTTGCCCGGCGCGCGCCGGCGAGACAACGTTCAGCCCCCCTGGATTACGGACACTATTTTCTAGTAAGGTAGGACTAGTTTTAATTTACTTAATTTTGCATGAGAAACCTTCGTTTCAATAAACTGTGGAACACAGTAGATGTGGTCATCACAATTGTGCGTGATCATATTTTTGGTAGCAGAGCGTACCTAGTTGATATAATTAGTTAATTTTCATATTAAAATTAACTAGATACATAAAATTTCATAGTAAAAATAAAATTATTTTTTTTTGTTAAAAAGGGTATTTCCGATCCGATTCCCGATCCGATCCGATTCCCGATCCGATCCGATCCGAGACGAGAAGTACTAAGAAATTGTTCTAGTAAATTCTCGAAGCGAATGTTTCTCACTTGGTGGATCCGATAATAGATAGACACTTATATAATTGTTGTCACATACTAGTGTTTTGATACGAGTTTACTCGCCTAGATGTGTATATTTTTTTTTTTGTGTGTCCGGATTTATTTGACGAATAGTTTCGTTCGAAAGTGTTGTTTATTAGTACCACATACTAGTGTTTGTTCCGAGTCCGCTTGCCTAGTTAAAAAAGTGGAACTAGTTTTAATTATTAGTAGTATTAAATTACGAGTATTATTATTAAAAATAGTTTTGTTTTCGTTTGTTGATAACGGTTTAGTAGTTGATTTGCGAGGTATGCCATACCGTTAATCCTATACGTTTTGTTTATACCGTTATATTGTTAGCCCTTGAAATTGGTAAGTTGTTAATAATTTATGAAAATAGTAGGGTCCGTGTATGTCGTCCGAATTTTAATTGCGTTTTATATTATCGTGACGCGACCTATTTCTATTGTTTTTTGTTGATGTTTACCACTTTTATATTTCTTTGTTTGCTTTGTTTATTAAACGGATTATAAATGGCTCCTACGAATCCGACCGCCGTATCCAGGGCTGGCATCCAAGGAGCTTTGCGTTGGCTTGCTTGTGCGGTCACATTAATAGACCGAGCCGACCGGGTAGGTGCGTTGCTAGCTCGGTATGGCGGGCTGGCAGCTCGGCTGCAAGACCTGGAGCGCCACGCCATGGAGTGTCGCGCGTATTATTTGGAAAACCCCCCAGCTGATGATGCCGTGTCGGAACAGCTGGAGCAGGATGTAGCCCAGGCCTATGAGCTGGCTGACCAGTTCACGGAGGCGGCTGAGAGGGCCCTGGCTGTTCGGAAGGGGGAGCCGGTTTTGAGCGGGGAGGTCAAACCTACCCCGACGGCGTTGCTAGGCCGATTGCCTACATTGGAGATTCCCACTTTTAATGGGGATCTGTCAGCCTGGATGGGCTTCATTAACCTGTTTGACAGCCTAGTGGATTCACGACGGGACTTATCCCCTAGTGAGAAGTTGGCCTATTTGCGCTCCTCCCTGCGAGGAGAGGCCAGCGCGGTGATCCAGCACCTGCTCATCAGCGACGACAACTACCAGGTGGCTCGCCAGCTTCTGGTTAGCAGGTACCAGAATGTCCGGTTACTGGCGGACACCCACGTGGCCACGATTTTGGCCCTCCCGCGAATCACGCGGGTACACCTGTTACGGAGGGAGTTGCTGAACCCGCTACTGTCAGCGGTCAACTCCCTAAGGCGATTGGACCTGCCGGTGGATCAGTGGTCCTTTGTACTGCTGCACATAGTCCTCGCCAAATTGCCCGCTGAAATGAAGGGGCGTTTCGAGCAGAGGTACGGAGGCGACAGCGCCTCGTATCTCCCGCCCTTCGCGGACCTCCTTCGTTTTTTGGAGGACGAATGTAGGGTGACGGACCACCTGGAGCCCGCCCCGGTTCCAGGTGTTGGTCGTATGGTGGCGGCGAGGGAACAGCCCCGTCGCCCGACCAATCGCTATGCTGCCTTCCAGCAGTCCCCTCCCCCCGCACCGAGTGAGCGGTGCAGGTATTGCAGGGGAGATAGGCACATGGTGCACGAATGTGCCAAATTTAGAGGCCTCCGCCCAGAGGGACGGAGGGCCGTTGCTAGACAGCGCCAATGGTGCTATAGGTGTTTGGGGGGACACATGCAGTCGGCGTGTCCCCAGACAGAGGGTTGTCGTCTTTGCGGAGGGAGGCATCACCCCCTCCTTTGTTTGGACCGCAAGGACGCCGGGAGCGACCGGGGTTCGAATTCCTCGCGCACGGGCGGGGGCCCGGCAGCCCGGAACCGGTCCCCTAGAGATTCGGCGGGGCTTAGCCCCCCCGTTCAGTCCCCCCCGGAGAGGGGGAACTATAGGAGAGACGCCCCCGCCACGGGCGGGGGTAGGGGGGTACCACAAGAGTACGCCACGGTGGCGATGGGCACGGGCCCTATTTGCTACTCCCCCCCCCTAATGGAGAGGCCTCGATTGGGGTACTATGTACCGAGGCACGCCCCACACGGGTATTACCCTGCACCTAGGAGTGCTGTTGGTCGGGGCCAGTATGTACCCGATTGGGACCCGCTCGCCCGGTACGAGCGTCCCACATTTGGCGCGCCGACTCAGGCGCGAGGGGGACAAGTACCCCCCCAAAATTTTTAATGGCGCCCCTGTCGGACCCAACCACCCCTCCGGAGCTTGTGCTGTTGCCAACAGCCTCCGTGAATGTTTGGGGACCTAAGGGCAATGTTGTCACGGTGCGTGCCCTTTTGGACTCAGGTGCCCAGGGGTGCATAATGTCCCGGTGGCTTGTCCGACAGCTGGGTCTTTTGCTTGTGCCGCATCACGAAGCGGTACGGGGGGTGGGAGACTCGCGGATCCCTGATCCGATTGGTCGAGTTGAGTTCTCCTTCTCCCCCCACTTCACGCCAAGGCCGAAGATCGGTGCTTCGGCGATAGTCTTTGATAAGGTGGTTGGACCACTCCCGCAAGTGCGAGTGCCGCCATCCACGATTGAGCTGACGTCTGGACTGGCTTTGGCTGATCCTTCCTTCCACCGACCGGGCCCAATACACTTGTTGATTGGTGCGGATGTCCTCGGTCGTGTACTGTGTGGAAGCAAGCGAGTTTTGCAGACAGCCGATCTTGTCGCCTTGTCCTCGTCGCTGGGTCATGTGGTGATGGGAAAGGTACCACAGACACCAGAGACCCCGTCGGTAGACCGCCAGACCATTGTCGGTTCTACTTTGTCCGACGTTCTCCAAAAGTTTTGGGAGGTGGAGGAACCTCCCACTGCCAAGCGGTTGGATCCGTTAGCGGAGGAGTGCGAATTGTTCTACCAGAACAACACTGGGCGCCTCCTCTCGGGTCGCTTGATTACCCGCTTGCCCTTCTTGGCGGTTCGCCCTCCTTTAGGGAGCTCCCGACCGATGGCCGAGAAGAGATTGTTGTCCATGGAGCGTAGGATGGCCAGGGATCCCGCATTCAAGGAGAAGTATATAGACTTCATGCGGGAGTATTTGGACCTTGGGCACATGTCCATCTCGCAGTTGGACTGGCGTAATGTGGAACATTACTTCCTGCCACACCACGCTGTTTTGAAGACTTCTAATGGGAAGATCCGCGTGGTCTTTGATGGTTCAGCGCCCACGTCAACCGGAGTGTCGTTGAATCAGTGTCTGCATGCGGGGCCGAAGTTGCATCACGATGTCTGTGATGTTTTGACCAACTTCCGCCGGCACGCTGTCGTCTTTGTGGCCGATATCCGCATGATGTTCAGACAGACCGTGATTCACCCGGAGGATAGACGATACCAGCTCATCCTTTGGCGTGAGGATCCCCAGGATCCGATGTTGGCTTACGAGCTGAACACCAACACTTATGGTTTGCGGTCGAGCCCCTTTGTGGCGATCCGTTCGCTTTTGGAGCTCGCAGAGCGCGAACGGCTACGCTATCCCCGGGCATCTGCTCTTATTGAGGGGGGGGCCTTATTTGTCGACGATATCTGCACGGGGGCCTCGAGCTTAGATGAGGCTCTCGTCTTACGTGATGAGCTGATTGCGCTCTTGAGGGCTGGTGGCTATGAGTTGCGGAAGTGGCTGTCTAACTCACCGGACCTCTTGGCAGATTTGCCTAAGGACCACCAGCAAGAGCCGCTCCTCTTTGAAAATCCGGAGACTCCAGACATGCTGTCTGTTTTGGGAGTCCAGTATCGACCAGTCCCGGATTTGTTCACATATAGATTGGAACTGCCAGACCCAAAGGTCTGGACTAAACGCACGGTGCTGTCTACTGTAGCCCGTACCTTTGATCCGAACGGTTGGCTCAGCCCTGTAGTGTTTTCGATGAAGTGCTTCCTACAGGAGCTCTGGGCTGCGGAATTGTCATGGGATGAGCCCCTCTCTGGTAGCCTCCTACGAGAGTGGGTGAGGTTCGTGTCATCCCTACCCGACGTCAATCGGGTTTGTATACCGAGGCAAATGCTGCCTTCGGGAAAGTTTAAAGCCTCCCTGCACGGCTTTTGTGACGCGTCCGAAAGCGGATACGCGGCAGCCGTTTACATCCGAACGGTGGATGCAGCAGGCGTTGTCGCCGTACACTTAGTTACGGCCAAGAGTAAGGTCGCCCCCCTTCGGACTAGGCTAACCATTCCGAAGTTGGAGTTGTCCGGCGCCACTCTCTTAGTACGGCTACTCAATCATGTTGCCGACACCTTGGGAAACGGTGTCGACTTGGGGTCGATATTTGCGTGGTCTGACAGCCAGGTCGTCCTTTGTTGGCTGAAGAGTTCAGTCCACACCCTTGAGGTTTTTGTGGCCAACCGGGTCTCACAAATTCAGGCTTCAAAGGCCCCGTTGATTTGGCGCCACGTACCGGGCGAATTGAACCCCGCAGATTGTGCCTCCCGCGGCTGCGAGGCGCCTGAGTTAGTGGACCACCACCTATGGTGGAGTCCATCATGGTTGTTACGGCCTGAGCGCTCATGGCCTGCCACCCCGGCTGTGGCCAGAGTCCCAGACCTAGGCATGCGTGTTCACGCCGTGGAGACGGTGGCGGCTCCGCAGATGGAGTTTTTGTTAGACCGCTACAGTTCTTTGGATAAGTTGCTCGGCGTGACTGCTTGGATGAGGCGCTTTGTGCGAAATTGTCGCCAGCCTCAGGAGAAATTGTTGTCTCCGGTCCTCGCCCCACAAGAGCGGCAAGACGCTCTGTTGCATTGGTTGCGAGTGACGCAACAGCGAGAGTTTGAACCGGAGCTGAAAGCCCTGCGCTCAAGTAAGTCCAAGTTGAAGGGACCCTTGGTGCGGTTGAATCCCTTCTTGGACAGTACCGGATTGCTGCGTGTCGGAGGTAGGCTCAGACATGCCAACCTGCCGTACGGATCACGCCACCCTTTGTTGCTCCCCAAGGATGGACCGTTAGTTAGACTGTTGATTACAGACCGACATGTAAAGAATGCTCATGCCGGTTGTAATGCTTTGACCGCGCTCCTCCAACGAGAGTTCTGGATTTTGTCAGCGCGGAGAATAATCCGATCCGTTATTTTTCGTTGTCTCCCGTGTTATCGTTTGCGCGCCGATACGATGCAGCCCCAGATGGGTGATTTGCCTGCCGATCGAGTGAACGAATCGATGCCCTTCTCAGGAGTTGGAACGGATTTTGCGGGGCCATTTACCGTTAAGACATCGCGGCTTCGTAATGCTAGAACGTAAAAGGCTTACTTGTGTGTATTTGTTTGTTTGGCCACTAAAGCGGTCCACCTGGAGGTGGTTAGTGCCCTCACCACAGAAGCCTTTGTAGCCACGTTGAATCGTTTTGTGTCTCGCCGCGGAATGCCGTCGTTAATTAGGTCCGATTGTGGAACCAATTTCAAGGGCACCGATAGGTATTTAAAGGAAGTTTGTGAATTTTTGGATAGGAATAATTTTGAGATCGGATCCACACTCTCTCGCAGAGGGGTACGATGGCAGTACTCCCCGCCATCCTGCCCCCACTGGGGAGGGATTTTTGAAGCAACTGTAAAGGCCGCTAAAACTCACCTTCGTCGCGTTATTGGGGAGACGGTCCTCACGTTTGAGGAACTCGCGACCGTATTTTGTAAGGTTGAGGCGGTCCTCAACTCGCGTCCGTTGTGTCCGTTGTCTTCGGACGCGAATGACTTAGAGGCCCTTACGCCGGGCCATTTTTTGATTGGCAGACCGCTTAACGCCTTGCCGGAATATCCTTATTCCGAAGTGCCCTCCGGACGGCTCTCGCGATTTGAATTGCTCCAGCAGCTTACGCAGAGTTTTTGGCGCCGTTGGCATCTGGAGTATTTGCACATTTTGCAGCAACGCGTTAAGTGGTCGGATAGGACGACCCCACCCAAGACTGGAGACCTCGTGTTGGTAAAGGATCCAAACCTGCCGCCCCTCCGCTGGCGTTTAGGACGCATTGTTCAGCTTCATCCGGGGTCGGATGGTGTGCCCAGGTTTGCCGAGGTCCTGGTGGGGGACTCTGTTTTGAAGCGAGCGATCGCTACCCTCTCTCGCCTGCCCTTAGATTGAGTTGGCGGACAGTTTGCTACTGTCCGGGACGGGGGGATGTTCGCGCCGCGCTGCGAGCGGTGCGTTGTCATTGTCAAGGTCACGAGACAATGCGCTCGGCCGGCCGGTGTAGGATCGCCAGTTGGCCGTAAGCAGCCGTGAGACAAGTTCGTGTGTTTCTGTAGCGACGTGCCGCGCAAGTTACCTACCCATATTGGGACCGAGATTTCGTTTTGCACCTACTAGGGCTCCGGTCGGGGTACGGACTTGTAACCCGTGTGTGTTCGCTTTGAAAAGCGCCGGGAAAGTTTTAGCTGCCTATTAGGGCATTGTGTAGTATAAGAGTGTTAGCTGTAAGAGTATCCCATCGGGGGTTGTGTGGAGATCGTTTTGCCCGGCGCGCGCCGGCGAGACAACGTTCAGCCCCCCTGGATTACGGACACTATTTTCTAGTAAGGTAGGACTAGTTTTAATTTACTTAATTTTGCATGAGAAACCTTCGTTTCAATAAACTGTGGAACACAGTAGATGTGGTCATCACAATTGTGCGTGATCATATTGTGATCAGTGTTTGTTTGTCCATCTTTACGTCAAAACGGAGCAACTGATCAACGTGATTTTTGGTATGGGGATAGTTTGAAAGCTGGAGAGTAACTTAAGCTACTTTTTTTACGGAAAATTGTTAAATAAAATCGGTAACTTTGTATGGAAAATAGTTTTCACTGTCGTACCTACGATACAAAACTGTAATTTCTTCCATGGCCGCTTTCGCGTCTGCGCGCGGTCAAAATCGAATACTAATCTTTTCCGTAAGATTAGTAAAAAACCATGTACTGTATTAGCGTCAAAAATGTCCCAGTCGCGCATGCGCGCAGACTTATCTGTCACGTACCTATAAAACTTCTTCGTGATTATTTATTTTCATCTGTCTCATATTGGTGAGACCTGACCAAAGAGCTTAGACTAAATACTGAGGTGACTGGAGTTTTCATCCTGAATAAAAAAGTGTGTTCAGCAAATTTGTCATTTAGTACGTAGTGGCTGTCAGTTGTCTCATATGACCATACGTATTTTTTCAAAGTGTAGGTGAGACGGAAGACAGCCATATTGCCACAAAAAAGTGTTAGTACTGCACTCTCCAGTTACCTCAGTACTTAGTCTAAGCTTTTTGGACCTGACAGTCTAAGGAAACATTTCCATAGAGTTTTGAGGCAATTTTATGTTTTCACGGTTAGGTAAAAATCTCAACTTTTAAAAACTACTTTTGTTATACAACATAATAATACAAACATTCACATAAAAACAAGAAGCAATTTTACATTTTTACGTTTAGGTAAAAATCCAACTTCAAGTGAGAAATGTTTTTAAATTTCTTAACATACTTACTTATTTTAACTAGAAATACGTACGTATACAGAAAGTAATTGCGGCTCAGGAAACATTCACAGATAAATTATAAGCGTTTTTACGGTGTCACGTTTAGGTAAAACTCTCAACTTCTATTATGAAATGTTTCTGAATTCCTTCATGTAATCATTCTTATTATAAATACATACTTATATACGTATACATACGTATTTGAGGCTGAGGAAACATTAACAGAGATTTTAGAAGCGGTTTAACGTTTTCACGTGTAGGTAATAATATCAAGTTCTAGTAAGAAATGTTTTTCGATTTCTTTATATACTCATTCTTACTCGTAATACGTTATGCAGAAAGTATTTGAGGCTAGGGAAACAATAACGGAGAAATTAGAAGAAATTTTATGTTTTCACGTTTGAGTTAAAATCTCGACTTCTAGCAAGAAATGATTTTTAATTCCTATATAAAGTGATTTTATCTAGTAATAGGTACGCATACAGGAAGTAATGAGATTAAGGAACCATTAACAGAGAAATTAGAAGCGATTTAACGTCAAATGTCAAATGTCAAATGTCAAATGTCAAAATATTTATTGCAATCATGTGGTTACAAAGGTGGTGGGTGAACATGATAAACCAGTACCAGTAACATGAACCCTGCTAGGGCATAGCAACATACACAATCAAATAAATATCAAATAAAATTATTGTACATTTAAATTATTGTAAAATTTCCTAACAACTATAATCATTAAAATAATAATATAATAAAATAATAACATAACATAATAAACTCACAATGAAAATAGGAACTAAAAATTCTTATAATATAAAAGATTATGTCACATCCAATTCATAATATCTATAATTTGCTCTCAAAAAATTCTGTCAAAGTATAAAAGCTTTTCTTTATTAAAAATTCTTTAAATGTCGTTTTATATTTATTTATTGAAGTTATATTCTTTATTTCTTCGGGGATTTTATTGTACACTTTCACAGCCATGGCAAATGGACCAGAGTGAACTAAATTTAATTTTGAAATGGGAGGAGCTAGTCTTACATTTGGTCTCAATCTTTTGGGTCGTTCTTGCTGTGTTCACGTTTAGGTAAAAATCTCAAGTTCTGGTAAGAAATGTTATTGGATTCCTGCATATACTCATTCTAGCTCGTAATACGTACGTATGCAGATGGTATTTCAGGCCAAGAAAACATTAACGGAGAAATTAAAAGCAATTTTATGTTTTCACATTTAGGTCAAAATCTCAACTTCTAGCAAGAAATGTTATTTTCTAACTTTATTACCTTATTCTACCTAGTAAAAGGTACGCATACAGAAAGTAATGAGGCTAAGGAACTATTCTCAAAGAAATTGGAAGCGATTTTCACGCGCTCACGGCACGTCAAAAATGACTAACTTGGCGTGGGAAATATTCTTGGATTCTTGCAGATCCTTAATCAGCATTACTTACTCTACAATCGTGCCAAATTTGAACGACGGGGGAATTTATCGGGTTACATATGCCCCGTTGATCGGACTATAAAATGCACCTAAAATAATGAAGATAATAAGCGAAAAATTTTAGCAAAATTTAAGACTATTTGAACTACTGTAACTTTGTAATTTTTTACAACTGAACTTCGTCGCCATATAATAAAATGTTGTAATTATTCACTAGTATATATTTAATAAGGTTTCAAAGTGCTACGACTCTGGGCCCCTTTTGCACCTTGTTCTTTAAAAGTTTGTCAAATTTCTGGAAAACCATTTTTTTAAAGGGCTTTAAGTATATCATAAGTATATATTTAAGTATATCTCCGTAACTATCTGTCCTAGTAACAAAATTTAAAGTGTTAATTATAGAAAATTGTATTCTCTACAACATTGTGAAGACTCTTCTCTGGCTCAAATGCACCTAAACGAAGATTTCAGCGAAAACCTGAAAAAATTGCCCTTTTTTTCAATATGGCGGCGGGGGCGGAGGCCGAGGAATTGTGCATTTTGCATTTTAAATACTCACTAACCATCCTAGACAACATATCAAAAATTCAAAACTACCGGACCACTTGTAAGCTAAAAACTCTCTATTCACTGGACTAAAATACTTTTGTAAAGAAATGAAAATATATTGTTCGTTAGAGGAAGAATTTCCAAAATCCTCTTAGTGCTACCCTACACTCCCCAAGGAACATAGAATTTTAGCCGGTGGGAAGGGGGGGGGGGGGGGGGGGCGATAGAGTAACACCGGACACGTGATTGGCTCAAGAAAGTTTTAGGTTTCTTGGATTGGCTACTTTAAGACAATGATAATGACAATAACTTTTACATCATACTTCATCGGTCCTGTAGTGAGTAGTGATGTGACTAGCTATATAATAATTATTATCTCGATAAGCCAATTCACGCAATGAGGCTTATTATAGTCATAAGGTATCTCTGTACTGTACCCCTAGTCAAGTTTTTATGTAAAGCAAACGCAAACTATCGCGATTCCATATTTATGACAATTTGTATGAAAACTGTATGTGCCTCTAGCGGCGAGTAGCGGAAGTTAAAACAGCGAGTGTATTGACCATAGATTTAGAATTTTTTCGCTACGCAAATATTGACAGAGCGCTAACTATCATCGAATAGTATCCAATTTTTGACAAGAAACTTACACTCGGGGTTCTGATGATGATAAGCTGAAATATCTAGAAATCCTAACATTAAAAAAAAAATGGTTGTCTGTAAAGTCGGCTTACGGCCGGCAATTTTACGTGATTGGGAGCGCGAGGATTTCTTATAGGAACGCGGAGTTTAAACTTTTGAAGTAAGGGTGCAATAGATTTCGCTCTTAAATATTTTATACAGAAATGACAATTCCAGTAACTCTCTGCGTTTCTCTTTCAAACTACTTAACCGACTTCTTAGCGAGAACGCGCTCATTCGGATGCGCAATTATCCGATTATCTTTGGGTTTTGTCACAGACCTCTATTATTATAAGTGGGTTTTGTTCAACTCTACCTGTTATCCTCTTTAGTGATCGCTTCAAAGTTCTCCTTGAATAGGATGTCATCTTCAGTTTTGTTGAAGAAAAGCAAGTGCGCTCTTTCACTGTAAAAATAAATAAATAAATAAATATCAGTAAATACCTACCTAGGAGTAATTTCGTATTTATTTATAAAGCCCAACCCCAAACGATGAATTTTACTTAGTCCTCATTAATCAATTAAGTAGGTATAATTTTCTTTCTTTGCCTACATATACAGTGTGCCCCTCGATATGGTGCACAAACGAAAAGGGCGTTGACTATATCGGATTTCATCGACAAAAAAATAGATTTAAAAAATAAAATAAAAATATTGCTCATGTTACAATGTCTTTAAAAAATAAATTTCTTTTTAGGTCCTTTTGTCATAAAAAACAAATAGTTTTCGAACCATAAGAGATATCGTCATGAAATAAACGCTAAAATACTTGTAAAGGATTGCCAAATAAGTGGAAGAGTAAAATGAATTCATAAAAGATGACTAACATGACAAAAAAGAGACAAAACCAAACATTTTCGAGTTTTTTTTTACACCTTTTTTCATTACTAGCGATTTTTGCAAAATAATACCATTATACATTTTTATTTTATCCATAATTTCTTGTTCTTCATTGCATCTGCTTTGTAACAAAAAAAAATCAACGCTCTATCCCGTCCCGTTCGCTTGCTATGCACAGTTAACTGCGGACGTCAACAAAAAAAGTCAATGTTGTATAGCGTGAACTAACCAAATAAATTTGCACTTCAGGCATTACATAACGATATATCTCTTCTGATTCGAAAACTATTAATTTTTAATGTCAAAAGGACTTAAAATAAATATTTTTTAAATATTCCTGTGATTTTTATTATTTTTATTATTTTTATTTTATTTATCGATAAAATCGGGTAGGTATAGTCAACGCCCTTTTCGTTTGTGCACCATATCGAGGGGCACACTGTATAATTGGGACACCATCACATATTATATTGTCTAGAAATTGAAAACAAGACGACGGGATTCACCACAGACCTACTCCCCAATACGAGAAAAGGTCGAAAAGTTAGTTTTTGCCATTTAACCGACTGGGAATCGAACCCGGGACTTCAGAGATAGCGGCACCTTGAAAACCGGTGCGTATGCACAACTCGACTACTAAGTCCAAAAAATTTATTAGGATTGCTGTAGATAATGTAGTAGATAATCAAGGGAAAGGGTAGGTACCTACCTATACAAAGGGTTGGCCCTTCTGGGGCTCTGGGCTTAATCTATGCATAGATATTTGATTAACAATGGAGATTATTAAACTCGACTATAACAATATTAATTTAAAATTTAATCTTGAAAGCTAAAAAGCAGGTAAAACTTGGTTTACGGTTGTACCGTATTTTTATGTAAAATCTTTATGAACGTACCATCTAAGGCTATTATATAATCGTTATAAACGTACCATCTAAGGCTAGACCTCGAAAGCATAAATTTTAATAAACCCAGCATGGGGGTAACTCCGCTACCCGCCGCAATAAAGAAAATCCTCTTCACCGGTTTTAACTGCGAACAAAAATATTAAGATTTAGGCTTCTGTCAAAAGCTTTGTTGTAAGGTTCCTTTAGCATTGCGACTTTTAGCATCGATACAAACCTAAAAACGCGCGTATGAAATGAAATCGCGATTGTTTCGCTACTGGACGTTTTTCAAACTGTATCGATGCTGTATTGTATAACTTGCTGCAAAAAGTCGCAATGTAAAACTGCCCTAAGGGTTGTAAAAAAGCGGTCAAGAGCCAGTCGGACTCGCACACCGAGGCGAGGTTTCCGTATAATCATAAATATAAATAAATAAAACGTGAAAATGTTTTCATCGGCGAGGCTATATTCGTCAGAGAGCTTGCGGTGTAAAATATTGCAGTTTTAGATCAGCGCCATATAGACTAAGCTCCCGTTGTACGAAACCCTACCTCATAAGGTGGCAGCTCAAAAATGTAATGCAGTGATAGATACTACTTAGGAACACTGGATTTTAGTAGGTTGCCGTCGAATATCCTGGAAGAACTTCTATTTTTGTTCGTCTTCAAATCGCTATTTTGATCGAAAATTACATCATAAGGTGGCAGATCGAAACGTTTACGCATCGAAAGAGACACATTTGGACATAACAACCCGCATAGGTTGCCGGCCCAAACCCTGGCAGGTTTCAAGGTCAGCCAAGTTTTATGAGCCCCAAAAATGGGATAAATTACCTCATCAGGTGGCACGCTGAAACTGATGCAGATCGATTGCCCTAGACATGCCATTCATTAATATATAGGGTTGCCTGCCTTCAGCTTGGCAGTTTTTCTGGTCAGCCACCTCGAACAATGTTTAACAAAAACTTGGAATAACGAGAAATTCTTGAATATATGCTATGTTTCAGGGTATAATTTAGTAAAAATCGTGATATCAACTTAAACTCGACGTACCAACAGACTTGCGTCTTATGGTGTTGAAATAATAGGGTAAATGTTCCAGTTTTGGTCATTTCTCATAGGTATCTTTAAATATTGAAAAAAGTAATGTTGCCTTTTACGTTCAACGTGATATAGGAAGTACGGGCAATTTTGTGCTGTATAACAATATTTATTATGTTCACTTCAAATCACAGGTGATGATTTTTATGAGTTGAGTTTATTTTTATATTTTTACTAGCTTTCAGCCATGTGACTTTTTCCGTGGTAAAATGTACCTACCATATGTACTATTCTGGTATCTAAGCTATACTCTGCAAGTCTATGGGAATATAATGACAATTTTAAAAAAATTCATACCTTCGAGCTGATCTGATGATGGAGTCAAGAGGCGGGCAATGGAACTCTTCAATGGCTGCTTCGAAAACCCCTCGAGTTTGGGCTTATTTCTTTCGTGCTTATGAGACCTATTCGCTACACTTGCTGGTGAGGGTCTGATGATGAGGCAGGGAGGAAGCCAGTGGCACTTCTTAATGACCACTAGGAAACCCCTCGAGTTTGAGCTCGGTTGTTTCGTTCTGATGAGACCTATTTCGCTGCACTTGGTGAGGGTCTGATGTTGGAGCAGGGAGGAAGCCAATGGTACTTCTATAATGACCACTAGAAAACCCTTCGAGTTTGGGCTCATTTGTTTCGTTCTGATGAGACCTATTTGCTGCACTTGGTGGTGAGGGTCTGGTATTGGAGCAGGGAGAAAGCCAATGGTATTTCTAATGTCCTTTACTATTTTTAATCTACATAAACGATCTACCTAACTACGCGCATAATTTATGTGAGACAGTACTATATGCAGATGATACTTCTCTAATTTTTAAAATTGACCGAGGGAATAATTGCTCTGACGAAGTAAATAGTGCTCTCGCAAAGGTCGCACATTGGTTTAACATTAACAACTTGTCTTTAAACCCTAAAAAAACAAATTGTGTCAAATTCTCACTACCAAATGTAAGGAAGGTTGATTTAAATATTAGTTTGAATGCAGATGCAGTCGAATTAGTTGAGAGCACGAAATTCCTTGGTATTACCTTAGATTCACGACTACAGTGGGATCCACATATTGAGGCCTTGTCGAGTAGACTCAGTTCTGCTGCGTTTGCAGTAAAAAAGATAAGGCTATTAACTGATATTGAAACGGCAAGACTTGTTTACTTTAGTTATTTTCATAGTGTCATGTCCTATGGCGTGTTGTTGTGGGGCTCAGCAGCCAATATTGGAAATATTTTTGTACTTCAAAAAAGAGCGGTACGCGCCATTTACAGCCTCCGCCGGCGCGATTCATTAAAAGTTTTGTTTAAAGAAATTAATATTCTAACCTTAGCAGGGCAATACATCTATGAGAATATATTATATGTTAGGAAACATCTTGACTCATTCACTAAGAATAGTGATATTCATAATTTTAACACAAGAAATAAAAATAGGCTTGCCGTTCCAAGATTTAGACTTGAAAAAAGTAGAGGCTCGTTTTTGGGAAAAGGCATAGCATTCTTTAATAAAGTTCCACAAGAAGTAATCGAGCTGCCATTAAATAAATTTAAAAAACATGTTAAAAAGACGCTCTTAAGCAAAGGCTATTACAAAGTAGAAGATTATTTAAATGATCACAACGCTTGGTTGTCATAATTATAGTAACACTAACAATGTATAAAAGGAAAATATTCCTATACATAAGTATGAGAATACTTTCCTTCAGCATTAGCTTTTTGTATAAATTTTATTATTGTATCATTTTGTCCAGCAACGACATAATTTTTTTTTGTAAATGCGTTGCTTCTGTTAAAGCTGATGAGATTTTTTCGCCTGTTTTTCTTGTCAGTTAAAAGATGTCCATAACAGGTGGTAGGTAAAAAAATTTTTGACGATTCATAAGCATTAATATTATTTAATCTATATGAATAAAAAATTTATGACTATGACTATGACTAATGACCACTATACAAACCCCTCAAGTTTGGGCGCATTTGTTTTGTTCTGGTGAGACCAATTCGCTTCACTTGGTGATGAGGAGTCCCTCAGACGATGTTGGAGCAGACGGACAGCGGAGTCTTAGTAATAAGGTCCTGTTTACACCCTTTGGGTACGGAACCCTAAAATAGTGTGTAAGTAACTTTGTATTTCTTTTACGTTTGTACGTGTACTTTGAAAAAAATGAAGTGAATATGCAATTCTATTCATCTTCTTGTATATACCTATATAACTATCGCTCCGCTCGCGACTTCGTCTGTGTTTGTTGTATTTGACTTTATTTATTGAAGTGTCAATCAGAATACAATATAAGTAAAAGAAATATAAATTCAAATTTTGATTAGCCAGTAACATACAACAGTGTGGACCCCCCTTTTTACCCCTTAGAGGAGGAATTTCTAAAAATCCTCTTTTAGTGCTTTCCTTCCTCACCTTCAACTCCTTACGTTTCACTCCCCAAGGAACATACATGCCGAATTTCAGCTTCTTGCGCCCAGTAGTTTCGGCTGTGCGTTGTCTATCAGTCAGTCAGTTAGTAACGCAAGAGTTTTATATAAGGTCCTTCTTAAATAGTGCACATAATTTTAAGGGGTCAATGTACTCACGCATAAAAACAACTTTTACTATGGTACCAACATTGAAAACGCGAAAAAAAATCTGCTGTTCCATAGAAAATTTTAAATCTAATAAATCAAAATGTATGGAACAGCAGATTTTTGTTTCGCGATTTCAATGTTGGTACCATAGTAAAAGTTGTTTGTATGCATGAGTTCATTGACCCCTTAAAATTATATGCACTATTTAAGAAGGACCTTATACATATAGATAAGTATCAAAAAAAGTTAAACGTACTGTCCTAGTGTGGATAGATAATTTTGAGATAGCTGCAGGACGTTTCCCGTTTTTGAAACAAAGTTGATTAACGATTAATTATTTCATATTATTTCTGCATAATAAATTGCAACCCAAAATTGCTTGCTAACTATATCACGTTGAACTTAAAAGGCAACATCACTTTTTTCAATATTTGAAGATATGCTTATGAGAAATGACCAAAACTGGCACATTTACCCTATGATTTCAACACCATAAGATGCAAGTCTGTACGTCGACTTTAAGTTGATATCACGATTTTTACTAAATTATACCCTGAACCATATGCATCTGGTTGAAAGAAGACGCAATGCGGACCTGTCGTATTTTATTAGCATAGCGAGTGGCGCTGTCGATTGTCCTGAGCTTTTAAATGGCATAGGTTTACGAGTTCCGGTAACTTCCTTCCGTAACCCTAACGTACTACACGTCCCCTTGTGCAAAACCAATTATCAGCAAAATTCGTTCTTTATTAGAACCAGCAAGTCTTTCAATGGTGTGGCAAAGCAATATGATATAGATCTTTTCAACACCTCTTCAAGTAAGCTAAAACAAATGTTAAGCGCCAGTTATTTTTCTTTGAAATAATCTCTTATATTATATTAATTACTAGGTTGTAATACTTCTGCATCTTACGTAGGCATTTATTTATATATTTACACGTGGAAGCTTGAAATTGGCCTTTCATATTTATTTAAGTTTGTATTTTTTCTTCTGTAACCTAGCTGTAAGGTTCCCGAAAAATTAAAAAATAAATAAAATAAATAAATAAATCTATACAAGAATTTCGTTATTCTAAGATTTTCTAAATTGTAATACATTGTTCGAGGTGGCTGACCAGAAAAACTGCATGGCTTGTCTAAGGCAATCGATCTGCATCAGTTTCTTACGTCTTCAAGCAAAAACTAGAGAACGGATCCGGATGGAACGTTACTGTGTTATAGCTTAGATACCAGAATAGCACATATGGTAGGTACATTTTACCACGGAAAAAGCCGCGGGGCAGAAAGCTAGTAAAACATAAAAATAAACTCAACTCATAAAAATCACCACCTGTTTTGAAGTGAACATAATAAATATTGTTATACAGCACAATATTGCCTGTTAAACTACCTATATCACGTTGAACGTAAAAGGCAACATCACTTTTTTCAATATTTAAAGATATAGGTACCTATGAGAAATGACCAAAACTGGTACATTTACCCTATTATTTCAACACCATAAGACGCAAGTCTGTTAGTACGTCGAGTTTAAGTTGATATCACGATTTTTACTAAATTATACCCTGAACCATAGCATCTATTCAAGAATTTCTCGTTATTCCAAGATTTTGTAATACATTGTTCGAGGTGGCTGACCAGAAAAACTGCCAGGCTGAAGGCAGGCAACCCTATATATTAATGAATGGCATGTCTAGGGCAATCGATCTGCATCAGTTTCAGCGTGCCACCTGATGAGGTAATTTATCCCATTTTTGGGGCTCATAAAACTTGGCTGACCTTGAAATCTGCCAGGGTTTGGGCCGGCAACCTATGCGGGTTGTTATGTCCAAGTGTGTCTCTTTCGATGCGTAAACGTTTCGATCTGCCACCTTATGATGTAATTTTCGATCAAAATAGCGATTTGAAGACGAACAAAAATAGAAGTTCTTCCAGGATATTCGACGGCAACCTCCTAAAATCCAGTGTTCCTAAGAAGTATCTATCACTGCATTACATTTTTGAGCTGCCACCTTATGAGGTAGGGTTTGGTACAACGGGAGCTTAGTCTAATAGTGGAAGGACCGATAGTGGAAGTAATGTATCTTATGTTGATGATTTCTGATAAAGTTTACTATTTAGAGACATCGTTTTATTTTTCCTGTAATCTTTACATAAACTTCTATCACATTAAATAATATCAGATTTTTCTCTATGCAAACTTCGGGTTAGCGGTATCTATTTTACATTTTTTAAGTCGAAATCTATGTGGTCTAAGAAAAAGAAAAAATGTTTAAGAATGTACAAGCAGCGCTCTTTCATATGATACCCCATATGCCCTAGTAGCCCCACTTCGAATTTTGAAGACCCTCTTTCAGTCACTGTTGCAAAAAACTATTCCAAATTGTGACAGACAGACAGACTTAGTCGCACCATTAGGGTTCCTTTTTACCATTTTGGTTCGGAACCCTAAAAACGGTCATGAAGATTAAGGTTGTTAATTGATCAAAGTTTGTAACATAAACTTGGCAAGAAGTTCTTGCAGCAGCGAAGGCATGTCAACTGTTGTTAGATTATTGATAAATCAAACTAGCGTCCAAAAAGTAGGCATAATGCTAGAGCTACTTTATACTACCCGAATTAACCAAAATCAAGAATTGTACTGAAAAGTTTTATTAAGTAGGTATTCTAATCTAATCCAACTATTTATTATCATCAGCCATTAAATTAATGTCCCTGCTGGTGCACAACCAAAAACCATCCTTATGGATGGATAAGGAGAATTGGCCATAACCCACTGGGTAGGTATTAACGACTGCAAACACAGCTAGAACCAACTACTTTAACTGTACCCTCCGAAGCACGGAGCAGCCCGAGATATGACTGTGAGAATTTGTCAGAAATAATTCCAAAACGTGGACTAAAGACCTGGTTTAAAAGTGATGCTAATTCTGTCTTTCATTTGGAAAATGAAAGTGACAGCATCATTTTTAAGCCAGCTGGCCTAGCATGAGCGGCTTTTATCACGCGATATGATTCATGCTGTCTTGCTTACCCCACTAAGGTGTAAGCAAGACAGCATGACGTGCTATATCATATCGCGTGATATACCTAGCTTTGGTCATGCTAGGCAGGCAGGACTATTTTAGTCCACGTTTTGGAATAAGGTGTTAAATGTTTTATTTTTTTCAAGTACTACAGACTCCTCGCAGTTTTACGCGCGTGGTACCCGTTCCTGTGGAATTCTCGGAATAAAATATAGCCCAATGTCACTCGGGAAGATTGTAGCTTTCTACTGGTGAAAGAATTATCAAAATCAGTCCAGTAGGTTTTGAGTTTATTCGTTACAAACAAAAATACATATTTTTACTCTTTAAAATATTAGTATGGATTAAGAACTTCCACAACTTACCGTCTGTAATTGAAAGCTGCCATAAGGTCCGGATAGCGTGACGGAGTCTCCGTCTTTGAGCGTGGTGAGGTATGGCGTGAGGGATCCTGAGGGGTACTTCTTCACAGCCAGTCGGAGGGCCGCGGGGTCCTCTAGCGGACCCCAGCCTTCACCTACAGGCGTGTACGATCTGACGCACTCCGCCCCTACGACAAATACAAGGTACAGTGGGTGGCCAAATTATTAGGGACAATGCTCATATTTATGTAATTTATAGTTTGTAATATTAGTTTCTGTAAATTATGTTGTTTTTTTAAGTTTATTTTGTTTGATATTGCTACTGGTATCTTTATTATTGTTTTTGGCAAGTGGCTACACAGGATATGCGATTCATCTGTCGATAATGTGACATTTCTCCCCATATTGATATTTTTTCAAAAAAGCGCGGTTTTGTAGTGTTTTTGTTTGTTATATTTTTTATTAGTTTTAACCGACTTTCTTGTCCTAAATAACCATATAAGGTAACTAATTGTTCATAAAACAACATTCTTGCTGTTTTGTCTATGAATTTACATTGTATTAATGTCTTCTCGACGCGATAACTTTAATTTTCTAGTTTTTTTGAAAAGCTAAGGCTGGATTGTCTCCAAGAAAATGTAGAGAGATACAAACGTTGTCACAGCATTCTACACATTTCCAAAGAGACATAGCAGCTATTGCTGGGGTTTCAAAGTCTGCCGTTAATATAATAAAAACTAAAATTTACAACAGAAAACCTCTAGAAGCAAATCGCGATGGCAAATGTGTCAGGAAGAGGATCACCACTCTTCATACTGATAGAAAAATCAGAGATATCTGCCTCAAAAATCATAAAAAGAGCGTTGCTCGTTTGACCATGATGATGAACGACGATGGTGTAAATATTTCGGAAAGGACAATACGGAGGCGGTTGGTCGAACAGAATCTGATGGGTCGGGGCGACCTACCAAAAAACCACGCCTAAGTCCTAACCGATCCTATGAAAAAGAAAATACTGCACTGGGCTAGACAACATCAAAATATAACTGTTGCAGGTTGGAGTCGAATAATTAAAACTTTTTTGAGTAGTTTAAATAGGTCTTTAACGATTTTCTTCTATAAATTCTGTAATTTTACAGGTGTGTTTTTCCGACGAGTCATTTCAAGTTTTGGTTGACAAAAGTTCTTTTGTGAGACGACGACGCCCTGGGAAAAAAATCCAGGCAGATTGCCTAGTGGAGAGTGGAGAGGGTTAAACACCCGGTTAGTGTCATGGTGTAGTCTGGCATCTCAGCCAAAGGCATGGGGCGCCTATACATTGTTAAAAGGACCATGAACCAAGACCAGTACAAGCAACTCATAGAAACTCACCTACTGCCGTAGGTTTTTTAATGGTTACCTGATAACTACTACATCTTTATGCATGACTCTACATCTTGCCATAAAGCCAGAAGTGTGACTGCATTCTTGGATAATAGAAATTTCTCTGTTTTGCCACGGCCTGGGAAATCGCCAGAAATAAACCCCATAGTTCTCTATGTGGGAACTCACCAGACTGGTGATGGCGAAAGAACTAATTTACACCAAGCGGCAGTTGATAGAAACTATCATCCGAGAATGAAAAAACAACCCCACACTACAGGAAAATGCAAAAGCGTGCATTAAGAGCATTGCAGCAAAAGGCGGCATTACAAAATCCATATTGAAACTTACTTTAGTTACGTCTATCAGTATAATATATACTTATACAAAGAAACTATAACATTTTTGTATATTTATTTTTAGTTTTTATGATCTCAATAGAATACAAAATCATTTAAAAAATACATAAGAGACCTACAACCAATCATTTGTTACAGAAATTCAACTGAACTGTAAAAATAAAAAATCTCAGTACTGTCCCTAATAATTTGGCCACCTATGGTAAGTAATTAAGCGTTCAGTTATAACAAAAATAATTCAAATATGCAGAAAGATATTAAGGCTGTTATTCCTTAAAAAATGGTATTTTAAATTATGGATTAGGGGCTGTCCATTAAGCCCGGTATACACATGCTCTTTAGTAGCACAAAAGCATGCTAGTTTCGAGCAGATGCTACGTAGTAGCAGACAATTAGCACGTGTATACGAAAAGAGCATGCTAGTTAAACACTCGAAATGCATTGTTATAAAAGAGCATACTACCTAGTAGCACAAAAGCATGCTCTTTTAGTAGCATGTGTATACCGGGCTTACCCCCTTACGCCCCTCCCCCCATAAATATCTCAAGTGTGAGATATTTATGACATTTTCAGAGACATCATCTTCAAATCCTAATGAGACGAAATTTCATAGCCACGTATCTAATTCCAGCTTTCTAATTTAGAAAAAAGGTTGCAGCTGAACCAAAAAGTGCCAGTACTTTTGCGCCACCCAGTACATATATTCCATTAATTATAATTACTTACCTGCAACTTTCATATGGACTCGTATGTGATGCCCCAAGGGCACGACCACGTGACCGGAGTGCGGCGTCACCCCGAGCAGCACCGTGTCGTGTGTCACGGAGGTGCGGGCCACCACGCAGCACTCCACAGTTCGCGGACACGAGACGCGCGTGGCCACTCCCAAAGTCACGTCGCCGCAGCCTTTCCACACACTTGCTTCTGCTTTCTGTGCGATTATCTGTAGTAACAATAAGAATAGTTTTCAGTAAGGTGAATCTGATCACGCTAATAATAATACGTCCGACGTTGTGAATGTAAAAATGTCACAGCAGAATGTACCTAAGTATATGTACCTATGTTTAAGATATCAGAAAAATAAAATCGCGACATAATTAAGATTGATCAAGCTTTTGAGCAATTTTGCTTTGAGTACCTCACTAAAAACTGTATTCTTATATTTCATAAAAACTTCAAACGAATGAAATAAGAGTGCTTACGTCAATTTTTCCACTTTCAGCGTACACACGTAATTGCAAAGGTTCCAGTAATTTCGCTTCGGGCGCCAGCTTGAGGGTTCTGAGCCAGCCGTTAGTCGCCACTTCAATTAGTAGGGCACCGTCTGTAATCCGCGCGCAACCGCCCGGGTTCACCAGCGGACCCGTATAAACCGATATAGTTAGCTTCGTCGAGGTCTGTATCCAATCATAACGTAGAGAAGTTATATCAGCTGTTTCCGCACTTTTTGTCGGACTCGCCGCCGCTCTCCGACTTATCGAAACAGGCAAATCGCTAGATTGTATTAAACTTTGCATTATCTTACTCGGGGGACTACTTTTAACGTTTTCTTCGCTTCTTGACGTGATTTTCTTACGAACTGGAGTAATACAATTTGCTAAGTTTTCCATTGACTTCCTAACGAGTTCTTGCGCTTTAGACGGTTCTCTTAATCGCTCTGATTTGGAGTTTGAGGTGTCGAACAGTTCGTCGGCATCGGGTAGATCGAATCGTAGTGGTCCTATGAGACACTTGGCTAAAAGTGAATCGAAATTCACCCAAGGATGGACTTGGTCGAATAACTGTGTTGCGTCTATGCCTGCTCCCTTCATTAGTTCCTCTGGACCTGAGCAGAATAGGAAGTAAATTTAAGTTAAAAAAATAATAGGCATGATGACAGATTTTCAAAAACTTCGGAAATATATACTAATTGTAACAAATAAGTACCATATTTAAAAAAAAAAACAAGATTTATATTGAAAAAAGCATTTTAAATTTTAAGTTTGAAATTCCCACCAAAACGCTCCATAGTGTCATGGCGTCGATTGTGACGTCACGTTAGAGTAAACAAAGTGCAAAAACAAGCGTAGGATACATAAACTTATTATACTCTAGTACCCCTACAAGGTGGACTGACGATCTGGTCAAGGTCGCATACATTCCATAGGAATGGCGAATTTACTTTCAACGTATTGAACTTTTCTAATCATGACGAGTTAACTTATGTGGTGAGTTTACAAAGACCCGCAGGAAGCCGCTGGATGCGGGCAGCGCAGGACCGATCGTTGTGGAGATCCTTGGGGGAGGCCTATGCCCAGCAGTGGGCGTCGTTTGGCTGACATGATGAAGTATAAATAAGTTTACAAAGATCATTAATTTGTTTGTTTACTCTAACGTGATGTCATTCGCATGTCATTCGCTCTGATTGGCGTTCAGAACATCATGGCGGATTGTCGTATTTGGTAGTTTTATTATATAAATATTAATTAATCTCGCTTAAAATACTTACTAAAAATACTTGTTTTGCAATCTTTTATTTACGTTTCATTATATGGTTAATTATATAGTTTTAGTGTTTTTTATTCACAGTCATCATGCCTATTTCACTCCATCGTTTATTCTTACTTAATCGTTTTTAACTTTTTTGCATTCAGAAAGCAAATTTTTATTATTGAAACTATTAAAAATTTAATATTACAAAAAAATCAGCCAAGTGCGAGTTGGACATGAAGGGTTACGTAATATATCTTTGCTTTTCATAGTGTTTGTATGAATGACAAAGTTACATTTGCGGTTTTTGAAAATGTGTTATATCCTTGGTTATATCTCAAAAAATGCTTACTTACTATATCTCGTTCAAACTAATTTTCGTTAAAAGTTTTTATTAAGATCTACAGCATAAACCTTTTCTAGATTTTTCACTCTTTTATTTTAAAGTTTGGGAGGGTTAGGGTGACAACATTTTACCACATTTTTAAAGACCTATCTATTGACACCCCACACGAATATGTTTAATTAAAAACATATTTTTCAGTTTAAGTTTCATGTATGGTATGGGGAGCCCCCTTATTATTACCAATATTTTTTTTATTTGTGTATTAAAATCGTAAAGCAGTTCACAGACTACATCTACCTACCAAGTTTCAAGTGTGTAGTCTTAATAGTTTTGGAACAAAGTGGCTGTGACATACGGACGGACGGACGGACGGACAGACAGACAGACATGACGAATCTATAAGGATTCCGTTTTTTGCCATTCGGCTAGGGAACCCTAAAAATCGACCAGTCTCACAACTACAGAGCTTGCCCGGACAGTGAAAGGTCGTGTGTTCGTGTACCATCGGAGCTAGATGTGAGAAATAGGTACTTAATTTTCAATATTTTCATTTCATAGGTCTTACCTCCAGGATGGTAAGGCAGATAATGTGTGATGTTATAAACTCTACCACGAATGGCTAGCCACGCGTCATCTGTAACAATAATATAAGACATCTTACTTTTACATTAAATACTCAGGGACTTGATATACAAAGTGACCTGACCAGGGGGCACGGGGGGGCGCGTGGAGCAAAAAAGGTCCATGTCGGTCGGAGTGTATATGTTATGGACCAAGTGATAAATTGGGCAGTATACATAGTGCCCGGTCATTATGAAAAATGCGCATTATGAGAGGGCAAAAGCGAGTTTGCCTTGAAAGTCCTGTAGAACACGTGATAGGTTAGAAATTTAAAATTTCATGGTTTTTTTTTTGCACCACAAAACCACTTGTTGTTTACAGAAAGAAGAAGAAGGAAAAAAGAAAAAAATACTCATATTGCGCATTTTTCATAATGACCGGGCACTATGTATACTGCCCAATTTATCACTTGGTCCATAACATATACAAGGATTGCCTTATTTCTTAATGATAACTTAAGTGTCATAAAACACATGTTTACCTACTTTGTGTGTGGCGAGTTCCTGCGGGGAGACGGGGCGCATGCGGCCGCCGACGCCGGTGAGTTTCTTGCCGGAGTTGCCCCAACCGGATCCAGTCCATGAGGCTGTGGCCCGGCTGCAGCGCACATGTGTTGCAAGGATTGCCTTATTTCTTAATGATAAGTGTCATAAAACACATCATGCTCACTTAGTGTATTGTGTGTGGCGAGTTCCTGCAGGGAGACGGGGCGCATGCGGCCGCCGACGCCGGTGAGGTCCTTGCCGGAGTTGCCCAGCCGGATGCAGTCCATGAGGTTGTAGCCCGGCTGCAGCGCACATGTGTTGCAAGGATTGCCTTATTTCTTAATGATAAGTGTCATAAAACACATCATGCTCACTTAGTGTATTGTGTGTGGCGAGTTCCTGCGGGGAGACGGGGCGCATGCGGCCGCCAACACCAGTGAGGTCCTTGCCGGAGTTGCCCAACCGGATCCAGTCCATGAGGCTGTGGCCCGGCTGCAGGGCACATTTGTTGCGCGGGTTGCCTGCAACAAGCAAAAGGATGGATATGTTAAAATTCTTTGTTCTGTGTTAAGTAAAACCTTAATTGATGACATCCTGAGAACTTAAGAAACCTTCATGGCTAAAAGCGTTTAGTTGGATTGACATGTGGCGGGAAGAAAGCTGACTAGGGACCTCTCACTGCCGAGCATGGCTCGTGCCATGCTTGGTAGCGACAGGTCATGGGATGCGGCAGTCTCTTTCTGCGAGGACGTCATATCGCAGAAGGAGGCGTCGGAGCGGATCCGCGAACGGGATGCTCATGCAGACCGGCTCCGACGAAGGCGGGTGGGACCAAGAATGCGGCGCTTTGAGCGCCTCATTCCCCCTTAGCGAGCCGTGTGGTGCGGGCAACGGCCTGTAAGCTGTTGCCCGCATCGCACTGTCCCCGCCCACCAGCCTCGGGAGATGGCCACGCTTGCCCGGCCACCTCCCGCCGCGTAGGGGCCCGGAAGATCGAGCCAACCGTCAAGTCGTAGGAGGAGCTGTCCACCTCGGGCCCTCCATATTATGACCTACTCGACGGCGGAGGGAGCAAGAAGTGAGGGGTTTAGTGGGTATTCCCCCTCCCTGATCCCCCATCGAGTATCTGACACTGGATGGAGGATCAGGAAGTGGCATGGTGAGTCCCACATAACCACCGTCCGCATGCACACCGCACGCGGACGGGGTATGCGTAAATGGATTCCCCTCACTATAAAAAAAAAAAAAAAAAAAAAAAAGGGACGAAAGCTGACTGCTGAACACATGGCAGTTGATGCATGGTAGGTAGGTACACCTACCTAGATAATTTTCTTGCAATGCCAAATGTTATCAAAAATAATCAATTTACAATTTATCCCGACGGTTTTATTAGCAAAAGATAACTGTTTTTGTAACTTTGGTAATAACATCAATTACATGTCAAAACCGAAAAACCCTTATCCACACAAAGCCATTGGCTTGGCTCCAATAAAAGTATTTTAATATTGGGTAAATGGGTACGCGGAATTGTGAAGTGTTCCGGTAAGTAGGAACTGCCCTACATCGAGTGAATACTCCGATCTGCTATTCAAATGTCAAACATTTATTGAACACGGCTTTCGAGATCTCGAGCGAAGCCTTCGTATAGATCCAACCAACTCATTGACTTTTAAATGGAATGGATGCGCTGTTTATTCGGTTATTAAAGAATGTTAAAAGGTAATTTTTCGTAAGTTTTATCCAGGTTAACATCATAAATTCGTGCATGAAGTAATAATATGAGAGTAAGTAATACGAATTTGTTGTAATTTCGTGTTTTGGAAAGATACTGTGTCAAAAACAATAAAATTGAACCACGATTAAACTAATCCTGATACTCAATCTATAGCTTTCTATTTGACATAAACACGGTAAATGCATTGCTACATCAATACAAAACTCAGAGAGGAGTTTTACATGCACCACGATACACAGATTGTCATATGGAAATCGATCGTATACCTACATGTTGAATTGAAAGATAAGTAGGTCATCAGATGAGTAAATGCATATTGTACGTTAAATAGGTACCTATTCGTATAAAGTTAATATTGTCCACCACGCGTGTTTTGATATTTAAGCTACAGAATACATGAAAAGAATAGAAGGTACATTTCACGCAATTTTGCTTTGAATGAAGCATGGAACAAGCTAAGTAGTTGCTATTACAACTTGAAGATGAGGAAATTCAATAAGTATGAAAAATGTATGAATCGTTTGTTGTTTTGAGCAAAGGGTTTTCTATTACTGCCTTAAAGTCTTTCTTGCTTTCTTTGGTTACATTAAATGTTAACGTAAAGAGTTATATTTAAGTAAACATTATTTATTTAGTAATTTGAATTATCAAATAAACTTTCAACGCTTGAAATGTCGGAGTGAGCTTATGGACTGCCAGGAGGAAGCTCGGTGTGCAGAGCTGAATACTTATTAGGGGTACCAAACTATCCCAAGGTCGTCTTATCGCGACATCGAGGCATGTAGGGAAATGTGCATCGTAGGGTAAAGAGAATAAAAGTTAAATTACTGTTCACAGAAATACGACAACAGCACGAGAAACGATGGCTTTTTTTCATAAACATTATTAAGTTGCAGAAACAAGATCGAAAAAATTTAATATTGAAATGAAGTGCCGCGCCCGTATCTTGTTTAAGTAGATGGCAACTAAAAAAACTATATATTCTCATTTTCACTGGTCGATTACTCGGTCGTTCGTTATACAGCATATGGGCACACGGCACACCCGTAGGCGAGGAAACGACTATTGAAAGAGACGTATTTGATAACGCGTTCGGTAAGCCGCCTGCGGACGGGCGAATATTTTACTTTGCCTCATTCATTAGGAAAATACTACACTATACACTATTTCCATGTTTCCTCATATGAAATCTGGCGAATGATATTATGAAAAACTAATGCATTTCAGAAATCGTAAGCGCCCGCATGCGGGTAAACGACCAATTAAAACGGTTCCCCGCATACGGGCCCCATCGACTAATGAAAATGAGCCTTTATAAACTAGAATAAGTATTTAATAAATAAATAAATTAACATATCTTTCCATTTATTTATTCAGTGAAAATATTTACGATGGTTGTGATATGGAATCTACATATTATGTCGCTTGTCAAGCCAACATTGTTTGCGCTTGTGTTGTGCTTGAGTGTTTAGTTAAATCAGATCATAATCATTGCCTGTACCTAGGTGTCTGATAACACTTCATAATCTGTTATCTTCATTGTTACCCCGGCTAAAAGGGTCTTTACTCAATACTAACGCTGGAGCATGTCCTCAGGAGGTAATATTTTATTGCCTACGTGGTCTATCTATTGTTTATCTTAGACCTAAGGAGTACAAAGTACCTTTATAAATCAGTTTCACTTGTGAAATAATTATATTGGCACAAGATGATACAAAACAGAATAGCGAAATAATACATAGTGTATATCTTCGGGATTAAAGGTACTTTCCCTCCATGTGGCATAGTTTTGGGACGCCCTGTATATATTTTACCGGCCAAACCCGATTTCAGGACAAACTAGTTTTTCCTAGGCCAAACTAGTTCATAGCGTTGACATTTCAGACAGCGAGTTTGCCTCGGAAGTCCTGTAGAACACGTGAAAGGTTAGAAGTTTAAGGCGGTCGCGAAGCGCAGCGAAGCGATCGCCTTTAACTTCGTGGTTATTTTTTTTGTGTCGTGTTCTACAGTACTTCCGAGGCAAACTCGCTCTCTGAAATGTCAACGCTTTGGCCTAGGAAAAACTAGTTTGTCCTAAAATCGGGTTAAAAAAAAGACCTTCAAACCGCCCCCTCCCCCCCCGGATTAAAGCTACGGGCGGGAACTTTTGATAAGTTTACCTCCTTATTAGTCCAAACAAAGTTACAAAGTCAAAAATTGTGTTCCAAGCATTTACCTCTATACTGTTTTTGGAGCGTTCGTTGATTTTTACTTCCACATAATTTGAGAGTTATCGCCTAACCTGGCAACACTACACGATTGTTTATTAGTAATGATCGACAATCTTTTCTGTTCCGGTGACAGCAGCGCTGGTTGGACAGTGCAACTTGACAGTAAAATGACATTATGAACAAAACACGTTAGTTCCAGTTTTGGCCACCGGAACAGAACACGTTGACGTAATCTACTGCAACGTTGCCGCTTGTCCAAGGAGCATGGCTTGTTACCATGAAGCTCGACTTAATACTGAGGTAACTGGAGTTTTCACCCTGAATAAAAAAGTGTCCCCAGCAAAACTGACAGTTATGTATGTAGTGGCTGTCAGTTGTCTCATATGACCATACGTATTTTTTTAAAGTGTGGTGAGACGGAAGACAGCCACTGTGTAATTTGTGGTGGACAAAAAATTGTTCGTACTGCACTCTCCAGTTACCTCAGTATTAAGTCGAGCTTCATGCTTGTTACAAAGCCATCTTCTACTCACTCGTTGCAGGAGCGCAAGCAGCCGAGAAATAATAGCGGGCCATGATTGTTACCATGAAGCTCGACTTAATACTGAGGTAACTGGAGTTCTCACCCTGAATAAAAAAGTGAACACCAGCAAATTTGACATTTAGTATGTAGTGGCTGTCAGTTGTCTTATATGACCATACGTATTTTTTTAAAGTGTAGGTGAGACGGAAGACAGCCACTGTGTAATTTGTGGTCACAAAAAATATGGATATAATAGAAGATGGCTTTGGCATGGCTTGTAGAAGACGATTGAGAAGGCTGTGGTTGTTGTTGATTTTCGGAAAATCAACATAACGTCATAGGTACTATTCAATGAATCATGAATCGCACATTTTGATTGTCACCGCTTGCGTCTGTTTTACCGTAATTTAAGCTTAGTTAATTATAACGTTTCTCTTATGGAAGGAAGGGGGTTCAGCGAATGAGCACTATATTTTATTTACATACTTATTCCAGATATTAAAAAGATTATTAGAACCATGCTAACCACACAAGTTGTGTGACACAACACCATAACACAGCGTGTTATCAGAACTGTTACTTTGTACAAATTTCTTATAATATCTTGAGCATACAAATACCTTAAAGATTTTATTAGTATTTGAGTGACGGAAATGGATTCATGGAGAATTATATAAGTAGGTACTGGCCATAGATTAATAACAGCTTCGCTTCGGGGTACTGGCTAAAACTCCCACTTTATTACTATGTAATTAAATACCGGGCTTATGTCATTGTTATCGTTCAGGTACCTATACGTCAAATTTGGCACGGCAGCCTACCCGGTAACGCAGGGGAGCAGTCATCAAATTTCCCGTACATTTTAGAGTTTTGGCCAACATTAACCTGCCCCCTGATTCACAAACAGTCGTCGGAAAGGCTCCCAACAGCGAAATATCTCTGTCACATGCTATAGAATAGACGAATACAAAGTACAGAAATCAAATCTGATTCCGTTTTTGAATCAGGGGGCTGGTTCTGCTTCGCTTTTGTTAAATTAAGTAGGTTGTTGCGATGCGACATTCACTGAAATGCCTAGACGAAAAAAAAACAAGTCCTTATCAGTATTCGAGAGACTGTAATTTATTTTGAAGATCGATATAACTGTTTTTTATCTGTTAAAATATATTTCATTTCCCGGGATGACGTCGTGTAGTCCACGCGGGCGAAGCTGCGTGTGGGCGCTATAGTATTATACATATATATTAGAAGCAACTCCAATAGAATATGCTTCTACAGAATATTGAGGATTGACAACAACTATAGATTCAGATAACGTAAATAGTTGTTGGGAAGATAAAGGTCCCTAGTTACGAGAAGTTTAAACGTAGGTATATGTATGTGGTTATGGTAGTCGTTAAGTGGATTATCAGTTATAGATCACTCCAATAACTCGGATTGCTTTATCGAGTTACAAGAAGACATGAAATGTTTCGTTGGATGTAAGCAAACAATAGTGAGAACAGAATTCTCGCAGTACAAATATAAGCTTGCTAGTGATTTTCCGGGACTCCGCCTGCTGGCGTGTAGTTGTAATGTAAGTACATAGAGTCTATAATCGTTCTTCGGCTTGGGCTATCAAGTCATATCAACTACAAAAAGATTTCCAAATTAGAATGTACGTATTGACTAATAAACAGCTCAACATAACAACTACAATCGCATGCGAAAACATATCCCTTTCCATAGCTCGCTGAGCGACTTTGAATTTGTGAACCAGCCCTGCCGTGAGTGTCCAGGTTTCGTATGTCATAACAGGCAGGACGCACTGATCGAAGACTGATCGACGATTTTGTCTTTAGACTCTATGCAATAGGCGACTTAAAGACCCGACAAAGTTCCCCATACGCTGCCCAGCCCAGCTGTATCCTTTTATTGGATTCCTTTTCGAAGTTGTGTCTACCCAACTGCAGAATATGACAAAAGAAATATTTCACTTTTTCTGCTTTTTGACCACTTCCAAACAGCCAACTTTTTTTTATCGACAACTATCCATGTTCGACCCGGAATCACTTGTAGTCAATTGATCAGCATAACTAACTTCGTCAATTTTCGGAGTCAGCAAAAAATGTCTTCTCCCGAGTTCTCGGGGAACACTGTGCGATGCGTTGAAAGTATTCTACTAGGCCGTTCAGCATGTGAAGATACTGCAAGGTTTCGGGTGGTTCGGGCCACAACACAATAACGATGTCGTCCGCATAAAAAAATATTTTATTATAATCGAATTTTACTAATATTACGTGTAATAAGATGTTAAAGTTGACCGTGTTAAGGCAAGAATCGAAGATGTTAAAAGATTCGGAGGTGATTCGGAACGTCAGACTTGAATCTACAAGAGAAAAAAATCTTTCCGTGTTCTGTGCTTGAATCAGTCTCAAGCTAGGACTGGGATGAGGCCCCTGGATAGTTCTGGCATTTAGCGTATCGTATTCAAAAAAACAAACTCACCAGCTTTAGTACACTTATTAGTGTAGATATTGCTTTATCGCATTAGTGGGTCAATGAACTATTTTGTAAGTAAGCAAACAATTAAGAAAACCAAGAATGCCCATAGGAGAAAGATCGATATTATCAAGCTGAACCAACTTTAGATGGAGGCATTCAAAGTTCTTCTCTCTAACGCCAATCAAATGCGGACTTTAATTAATTTCCCTTTTATTACGCGAAGGAGTTTGCGTTCTTCACACTAATTTAACTTAATACGAGGGATGGCTTGGAGGAATTCAGATAACGGAAAATTTTCTGTTAAGTATATGAATAATTATGCATACATAGTAGGTACCTATAACCCGTTTTTCGCAAAGCGTTTGAACATACAGACTAAACAAAAAAAAATTTGGTAAACATTTTTTTTCACAAAATAACATAATTTTTTTGTTAGGTATAAGTAGATACTACTTACACTGATATTTAGTAAAAATATATACTTAAAGGCTCTTCTGCACACTGTCATTTACTCAATCGCAAAATAGTACCTACTGCCCACATGTCGTAGAACCCTGGGATGCTCGGTGGGATTTTATTCATAACTAGCGGCCGCCCGTGGTTGCACCCGCGTGGCTCTCGTTCCCGTGGGAATATCGGGATAAAAAGTAGCCGAAGTTACTCCTTATTAAATCAGCTACCTGCCAGTGAAAGTCCCGTCAAAATCGGCCCAGAGATTAGCCGGAACAAACAAGACGACAGACAGACAGACAAAAACTGTAAAAAATGTTATTTTGTTAATATATGTACCGTATATTATAATCATATGCATGTAGTAAAAAGCGGTTATTTTAATATTACAAACAGACACTCCAATTTTAAATATATGTATAGATAATAATAATTGTGAGAACTTCAACAGCAAACCACTATTTATTGATTGTTTGTAAGTGCATTGATTTATATCATGTGAAAATAACATTTGTCTGTCAGTTTAAGCATTAAATAAAATAATATTGTTGTAGTGTATTAAATATGCTTATTTATTTTCCACACTTATTTTATAAATAGGAGTGTTTAATTTTTTTTTAATTTAAGTACTAGAAAAACCTAAAAACTACTGGACCTGTATTAAATATTCTTTCACTAATATAAAGTTACATTATCAGCGAGTAAATAAAGCTAAATTATATCCAGATATTCCGACGAGAACATGAGGAGCAGCTAGTATATAAATGTCACCGGAAAATAACAAGAACCGCAAATTTATAAATGTCCTAAGTAGGAAATTTATAATTTTACGAGAGTCCTGTAGAACACGTGATAGGTTATAAATTTAAGCTTCGCGATCGCTTCGCGATCGCCTTAAATTTTGTGGTTATTTTTTTAGGAAAGGACATTTTTCATTTTCGGCTAGGACATTGTACACTATTCGTACTAATAGTAAAAAATATAGTAAAGTCAAATAAAATATTAAAATTCTCATTGTCTTTCTGGATAAATGGTACAAAAATAAACTTTGAAATAAAAATTCTTTGCCATCCATGGTCACACTGGCAACCATATTTAAATCACGTTCGGAAACTTTGATGTTTCTGTACGAAAAAACGATGACATTGACGACTGATGATAATCTGTCAATGTGAACCTTTTTTGTGACTTGACATTGTAATTGTGACATTTTACCGCCATATTGAATCGGGGTTGCATAATTATTAAGACCAGATAATGCTTTTGTACCATCAAACGCGTTAGCTTATTGCGATATAATTAGTTTTCAGTTATTATATTTATCTTTTGCTTGCCTATGGTATAGTGTACAAAGTCCTAGCCGAGGCTCCATACAAAACTGAAAAATCTCCTTTATAAATTTACGGTTTTTATTATTTTCCGGTGACATATACATATAATAATCATATAAAAAACTAATCATAGTAATAATAATTTGTAAATCAATCACTTATTTAAATTCCTTTTATAAAAAAATATCCAAATTTTCATTAAAATTGACTTGGGTACCCAACTTGAGTGTATTTCATATCTGCATTTTATGGCAAGAGCCACAATGCCGTGCCAACACTATCTAACCGAACCGAACGGACTTTAATGTGCTGTTGATTTTCTCATCAAAAAAATAAATATATTCTTTGCAAACGACACAATAATTACAAAGAAATACTCAATATCAATATCTGAACAGAAATAGTAAATATTACTGGATTAAATAATACAATATTAGGTATAGGATGTCTTACGTCGGTTAGAACTTTCACAGAGCAAACAAATTTGTGGGGTAAAACAAGAACAAACAGATAGGATAATGTTTCATGGAAACCTTGAGACAAAGTTTCCACAAGATAAAGCACAAATAAAATAGAGGACGCCAAGACGCCTTGGCTCTACTTTATTTGTGCTTGTTAAAGATATGAAGGCCGCATCGCAAAAATTATCCATAGTGGACACCACAGAACACGGAATGATTTTTTTCTCTTGGTGGACACCATCACATACATTATTCCAATATAAAACTATAGTAGCTTGTGCACTTAGTATTATGGAAATTGGAAATAACGACGGGTATTACCCGAGGCAACATTGAATAGTTCGTTTTTAATATTTACCCCACCGGGAATCGAATCCGGGACCTCTAGAGACAGCGGCACCTTAAAAACCGGTGCGTAAACCAGTCGGCCACGGAGGTTGTCATTGTTTGTGGAAATAATAATAATATTTTTTCAGTACCTAGTTACAGGTAAGTATTAGAATGTAATGGTCTCCTCTCCTCTTCAGATTATATACCGTACTACAGGGTCCTTATTGTGCTTAGCTGAAAAAAAAATACTTACGATATAATACTAAAAGTTTTCGTTTTTGCTGAGTGTATAGATTATGTGCATTGTGAGCTATTTTTGAAAAGTTAGAAGTTTTATGACTGTGCTTTCGATACGGTTAGGTATTTCGTAATATTTGTTATGATGAGTGTTTCATAATAAGAACTATATTATCTTCATATTTGACGACCACCGTGGCCGAGTGGTGTACGTATCGGTTTTCATGGTGCCGCTATCTCTAGAGGTCCCGGGTTCGATCCCCGGTCGGGTAAATATTGAAATTTTCAATATTTCCTCGCGTCTGGGTGTATGTGGTAATACCCGTCGTTGTTTCCAATTTCCATAATACAAGTGCATAAGCTACTATGAATATAGTATGTATTATGAATATATACGAACAATGTAAGTATGTGAGGTGATATTTATTCATGTTATAAAATTTTTAGAAAGTTAATAAGTATATGTGGAACTGCCTAAATCACAAAACCACTCATTTATCTTTGAATAAATTTCTGAAATCATATTTTAAGACTTTCAGTGGTGTGATGCCTACCTGCTGAAAAAATTATATACCATTAGAAACGTTTATGGCACGTAAATAAATAAATAAAACCATAATAGACATCAAAAGGTTATTGTTGTGTCAAATTCTAATGAAAAGGCTTACCTACTTATATTAACAACTATATAGCTTTCCGCCCGCGGCTTCGCCCGCGAGGACTACACGAACGTTATCCCGCGGGAATGTGATATTTTAGAGATAAAAAGTAGCCTATGTTCCTCTCCAGGCTACAAAGTCAGAAATTTCAGCCAAATCCGTTCAGCCGTTTTGGCGTGATTGAGTAACAAACATCCAAACATCTAATCTAAACTTTCACATTTATAATATATCCTATATAAATAACAGAGACAAACTTTAAAGTGAATTAAAGTACTCATAAAAAATGTTTTATGTTTGCTAGACTTGTCTGTACAATTTTATACCTATACCTTCGTCCCCAGTAAAAGTTGTCTCGAGAGGCTTAAAATGCTATAAACTTTGCGTACAGGAACGAGTCTGAAACGTTTTGTCTTCTACTTGCTATGACGTGGGAACGTCGAGCGTCAAGTAATCGTGTTACAATCGGATTTTGAGGATATAAAGTACATAATAATAGCTATACTTTAAATGTTATATAATGTGGCTAATTAAAAACCTACTTAATAGGATACTTTTTATCCCGATATTCCCACGGGAAGGGGAACCACGCGGGTGAAACCGCGGGCGGCTGCTAAAGGGTTTTTCAATAAGGGCGGGTAGATGTTGAAATGAAATTAAACAAGCTGTGTGTGAGGTACTAACGTATTTCTTATTTTACATGATAGATCCACGTGTGCCATTATCCACTTATGGAACACAAAATCGTTTAAATGTCCGCCACGGCTTCTTACGGTGGCACGAATCCGAAAGGTCCAATTTTTAACCACTCTGCCGCTTAACTCCGGCTGAATTTGCGCGATGGCGTGGGTTATGTTTGCTTTAGGAGCCACTGGTCGATTGCGGCTGGTTGGCATAGACCTGCGACTTCAGGAATCCCCACAAGAAAAAGTCTAGCGGGGTTAAATCGCACGATCTTGGTGGCCAATTCACGTCACCTCTGCGAGAGAGAGATTACTCTGCATTCAAATCGTTCATGCTGAATGTGCATGGTGGCGTCCGTCCTATTGAAACCACATGTCGTCTACGTCCATATCAATCAATTTGAGCCAAAAAAATTTGGCCACCAAACGTTGGAGAGTCGACTGTGAAGGGCCACCGCGTCTGCCGTAAAATGGGCGCAACGCGCGCAACGTTTGCACTAATGAACACTCAGTGTGATAATAACATATTATCATTCATTAGGACGTGCTGCTGAATCGTGTAACTTGCCATGATGATTTGGCATAAGTAACTAAATAATAAACAACAAATATGGCCCCAACAGACCGCCAACATCTACCCGTACCAATTGAAAAACCCTTTAGTAGAAAATATACCGTATTGAACTTTACTCCTACGAAATAACTAACTAACTAACTACTTTAGCGTCAAATCGGAATTCTTTGAGTGGCCTTATTATAGATATCTATTTTTATGAGTTATTTAAATTGTCTTAAATAGCGTAAACAAGTACCAATTTATTGACAAACCATTGTTTTTTTGTCGTATTTTTAAGAAACTTAAAAACATTTTATCTGAAACTGAACACTCTTTACAACCTGAAATTACTCATAACAAACAAACAATGTTGTAAAGAAAAGGTTGAAGCGCGCGTGGCAGCAGCTGTCATGCAAAAAACAACTGACGCTGACGCGTAACGGAAAATTATTTACCTCGTGCCTCCACTTTGTTGCGTGTATTTTCTACTCAATATGAAAGCAGGAAACAAAAAGTGGGATAATTTACGTGAGACGACATAACACGGGTGACTTAGGGGAAAGTATCTTATGGTCACAGCCTTCTCTATCGTCTTCTACGACGATAGAGAAGGCTGTGCATGGAGCTAGATTTAATACTGAGGTTACCTCAGTATTAAGTCTAGCTCCATGAGGCTGTGGTATGGTACATAATTCATTTGTCCTTCTCATCGATCTGAAATTATTCACTCTTCTTTCTTCATTTATCTCATTCGTCTATGGAACGCTCTTCCTTCAAACTTTTTTCGTCTGGCAATACTGGCCGGAGCACTTGTCAAATTTTAATAGCTGATTTTAAAATTAATATTATTTATTGATCCAAAAATATACAAGTCAAGGTATAGGTAGGTACACTCTTTAACAAGATTCCCAGTGATATATTGGAATTACCCTTTGAAGAGTTAAAGAATCTGTTTGTATGTAACTTGTTTCTAAACTTTCAATAAAAATAATAGCTGCAGTTCTAATTTACGGAAACACAACTGCATTGCAGGTCTTCTAGTAGAGTGTAGTGCACTCAACTCTACTCTTCATGAGTAGTCGTGGCGCGCACTTGACTTAATAGTACGATACATGTTTTTTTTCCTTTCAGACCCGTGGTTCACCTAAGTAGTTCACCTAGGATTTCCACTGTTAACTTTTTGTACCCGTGGTTCACCTAGCTAGTTTCATAAACAATGACGTTGGAACAGGGTCACTCGGCTCGGCCTGCGGTCGTTCAGGTTAACAACTTTCGCACAAATGAAGGCACGTTAAGCCGTTAGTCCCGGTAACGGTTGAAGTCGTAAATGTGCATGGATCCGCATTGGCCCCGCGTGGTGGCCCATTTTCCTTATTCATCCATAAGGAAGGCCTGTGCCTCAGCAGCGAGGACAATGAATGGCTGATGATGATGATGATGATGATGAAACACTCCTTTACTAAGTTACGTGTTTTACAGGTTATTTTTTTGCTAAATTGCGTACCTAATCAGCCCTTACAAAAAGGAAAGTAAAAACATAGTCACGTAGTTTTCTGTTACCTCTTATACCTGTAACGTTTCGAAGATAAATGAATAATGTTTAATTAAGCGCTCGGGTGGGTCGTTAATATTCCTCGGGCGAGTGGCTTCGATTGGGCCTGTCGATTCGGCAGTTTCAGCACTTTCAGCAGCCTGTTAAGGTGATTGTGAACGATTTCCTTTAAACTGACCAGTGTGCTAATGATAAGGCACGAAAATAGGTTTACGCTTCATCTATATAGATAAAAATGAATGTAGCTAAGCGCAAAACTCAAGAACGGCTGGACCAATTAATTCAGCAATTTTTTTTATTTGTTCCTTAAGTTTCACGGAAAATTTTTATGGAGAGAAAAACATACATGGAGCTGAAACTGAAAAATAATATTTTCATAAAACATATTCATGTGGGATGTCTTTAGATAGGTACTTATTTAAAAATGATATTCAGGTTTCTTTTATAATTTTTTATCAAAGTCAAAATTTTGAAAGATATACACTTACAAAGTAGCAAAATGAGTGTCCCGCCTCTCCTCTAACTTTTAAAATAAGAGATAGAAAAATCTAGAAAGAATAACTATATACTGTGTAGCTCTTAATAAAAACTTTCAACGAAAATTGGTTTGAATGAGATATAGAAAGCAGTTTTTGAGATATAACACATTTTCAAAAACCGCAAATGTAAGTTTGTCGTTAATACAAACACTATAGAAAACAAAGTTATTTTTTGCTGATGAAAAATGGTAGTGGTATAATATTTTGGCTAGGTACAGGCAATCGGTACGTTAAGTAGGTACGGAACCCTTCATGGGCGAGTATTTTTTGGTAAAGGGATAGTTTGGGAGCTGAAGAGTGACAAACGATACTTTTCACTTCTCATGCTCGTAAAGTTCGTGTTTATGTTGGGTATGGGCTGCATAAAATCGCTTTTTATGCTCTAGTGCATAAAGTAAAATCTTCGTTTAAGTCTCTCGTCAGGTAAACAGTCACACACGCAAATAAAGTTCGATAAATAAACTTGATAATTCATTCTGTTTCTTCAATTTTGTACATAATCCATGTTAAATTACTAAATTAATAAAACTAGGCAAAATTAATGAGTTTTCTAAGAATCATAAATCATAAATCATAAATCATTTATTTGCCAAAACACATGGTATAAGTAGGTGTTACAATTTCCGAGGACACACATGTTTTGCCAAAATTTTAGCATGCAAATTATTTGTGTACAATCTTTAAATTGCTTAAAACTATTCATTTAAACATTTTTAAAAGTTAAGAATTCGTTAATAGTATAAAACATTTTGTCGCAGAGCCAATTATATAATTTTTTTTAAAATAAATTTGTATTAAATTTTTTTATGTCAGCAGGGATATTATTATAAATTTTAACACATACACATACAACTTTTACAATTTTGGCAGATTTTGGTAAATCTCTTAAAACGAGCCTCTGAGGGTCCCTTTTTAGTCTTGAGTTTATGTCGCTAGCTTTGAGAAACAAGTCTTTATGTTTATATACAAAATTACATATTTCGTATATATACAAACATGGCACCGTTAACAAACCAAGGCCTCCGAATAGTGGTCTACAGGGTTCATCCGGTGCAGCACCATAAATGGCTCTGATACACCTTTTTTGTGCCCGAAATGCTCGATTCCTATCTGTACCGTTGCCCCATATTATGATCCCATAACGCAATATGGATTCAACATACGCGCGATAGGTAGCAATAACAGTATTCCTATTCGTCACATTCTTTAATTTTTTCATGGCATATACGAACCTATTAACTCTGTTGCTTACGTTATCAACATGTATTTTCCAATTCAAATTATTATCAACGTGGATTCCTAGAAATTTAGTTTGTGTCTCTTTTTTTATTTTACTTACGTTAATATCAAATTTGTACTTAGGGTTATAAGATTGATTAAATTGTATAAAACACGATTTGTCCAAGTTAATGTTTAATTGATTTGATTGCAGCCATGTGATAATTTTGTCAATAGTGTTATTAATTTCTAATTCATGAAAGTAAGAAAGAAATAAGTATTGCAAGAGCATTATGGACTACGTTAAAATCAGCCACTGCCAAAAAAAAAGAAGGGGTTATACTAGAGGCCATTAGCAACAAATTAAGTCCAGTGAACCAGGGGTCAAAACTGGATGGTTACCGAGTTTTGACGGTTCTTCGATTTTTTTGAAATTTTCTGAATTGTTCCAAAAAAACATAAATTGTGATAAAACTACTCCACTTTAAACATAAAATTAGTATTTTTCTGAAAGCTGAATAATTCGGGATTAATCCAAAAAAATACCGCATGCGCATAACTTACATAATCTTAGAAATAAAAGCTCTTTAGTAACAATAATTTTTATTTTGTGTATTTTTCTCCAACTTCGCCGTAAAGTATTGTAAAAAAGCTGTAGGAAAGTTGGCGTACAAATTTGTAAAATAACATACTAGTTTCATTAGCTTTACAAAAAGGTACAATAGTTATTAACTTTCCCAGCTGTCTTTAAAAAATCAAGCAAAAAAGCGCTGTAGGTCAGACATTTCATTACAATTTATAAATTGAATTTGGCTCGAAAAGTCAACAGTAACGTAGTAAAACCATGTTTGTTTTCCGTACATTTGAAACACTGTCATATTGACTGTCCCACTAGTTAATAAAGACACTCAGTTACCTTTTTTATTTGTAAATTTTATTCTCAGTTTTCCTATTTAATTCATATCAAAAAGTCAACAGTGTTATTCAACACTGCAAATGCGTCCCGAAAGCTTAAAATTTTAAATTGTAGTAAGTGAGTGTCTTTATAAAGTAGTGGGACAGTCAATATGACAGTACTTCAAATGTACTGAAAACAGATATGGTTTTACTACGTTACTGTCGACTTTTCGAGCCAAATTCAGTTTACAAATCGTAATGAAATGTCTGACCTACAGCTCTCTTTTGTAGATTTTTTTAAAGACAGTTGGGAAAGTTAATGACTTAAGTACCTTTTTGTAAAGCTTATGAAACTAGTATGTTATTTTACTCATTTGTACGCTAACTTCCATACAGTTCATTTGCAAAAAATTACGGCAAATTTGGAGAAAAATAGATAAAACAAAAATTATTTTTACTAAAGACCTTTTATTTCTGAGATTATGTAATTTTTGGCAAAGCGCTTTTTTTTTAAATGATCCCGAATTATTCAGCTTTCAGAAAAGTACCAATTTACTGTTTAAAGTGGAGTAGTTTTATCACAATTTATGTTTTTTGGTAACATTTCGGAAAATTTCAAAAAAATCAAAGAACCGTCACAACTCGGTGACGGTTCCATCCAGTTTTGACCCCTGGTTCACTAAACTTAACTTGTTGCTAATGACCTCTAGTATAACCCCTTTCAAGGAATAGGTCGAGTTTCACTGTCAGCCTGTATACGTTTCGGGTAAAATGGTATGTTTTATGCACTTGTTGTACAATCTACTATTTTATCCCGGAAAAATATTAGGTTCCCGCGGGATAACGTCGTGTTGTCCACAAGGGCGGAAGGCTAGTTTTTAAATAAAATTTGTGATGAGTATATTTTATTTTTGTTCATTTTTAATAGAAAACGTATTGATACTATTTAGATTTGAAAATCATGTAAACAATGATTTTAAAGAAACTTTACCTGTTTTACAGGTTTTTTTTTGCCAAACTGGGTAATCCGCACTTACAAGGTAGAGCATTCGCCCGGACTAAAGGTCATAGCCCACTTATACCGCACCGCGCCGACCCAACCAAAGTATGAGCAGCCAAATATGGACTTAACCACTCCCAAGTCCACTATCAAAGTCATAAAACAAAGCATTGACTGCTCATACATTGGTTGGGTGGGAGCGGTGCGGTATAAGTGAGCTATGACCTTAAGTGTGGGTTTGATGACTCAACTAAAACAACTAGCTCCGATGGGACGAGACGGGTCGATTGTTTCTAATACTTCATTTTCAATATTTTCTTTTACCTCTTATACCTGTAACGTACAGAAGATAAATGAATAATGTTAAATAAAGCGCTTAGGCCTTCGATCAACTAACACCTAGTTCGCTCAGGCGGATCGTTAATATTGCGTATATTATTATATAATAATTGATAATACTGTGCTGTCGGAGGCAGTTTCAGCAGCCTGTAAAAGAGATTGTGAACGTTTTGCTATAAGCTGACCAAAGCGTTAAAGCACGAAAAAAGGTGAGCTTTTTTAAAGTAGGTACTTAACGTTTTTTTTATACAAACGGTATTTTGTTTATGCAATTTTATGGAATTGACTGATGCGATCATACAAGATTTGAGCACAATTTGTTAAGATCATAAATTTTATAAAGGGGGCAGGTAGGTAGTTACCGCTGCCCCTTGATTCACAGCCGTTCTAAAAGGGATTCTGTGCTTTGGCTTTATCTATTCTGAAGTGAGTGACAGTGGCGATGCAAACCTTCCGCTGCCGGGAACGTTTCCGAAGGTTTGTGAATATGGATTAAGGAGGCAGTTGTGTGTGACTAAAATGTTTGCATTGGCAGAAAATCCAAAGCCTCCAGTGTTTTTTTTAATATAAAACTGGGTAGGAGGCATTTGACTACCATCTTGTTTATTAACAGGATGTGGTCTAAGATGTTTCACGCCTGCCCAGGAGGTGCCTTTTCTTGTTTTGGATCGCAGCTCAGGAATATGGAGAATATATATAACTAGGTACCTACTTAACCTTTTTCTAGTCTAAAAGATCTATTTTATATTTAGTTGTTTGATCTTTTAAGTAACCCCTCAACGAAATCTCGTGAAACAAACTGTATCTAAATTATTAGGATATTTGTAACTTTGTTTGCGTACAGTATGAAAGTCAAGACGAAAACAAGCTAATAGGAGTTCCCAAGTTATTTATGGGCAACATTATTTTTCACATAAACCATTAATTTAGTCCCACAAGGGCTGGGCTGTACTGTAAGGGCTGGCAATATACTTACTAAAAATATAACTAAGTATTTATTTTTTATTGAAAGTGAAATATTAAAAAATATCGACCCAGCTTCCAAGAAGTTCCGCCGGGAATAGAACCAGGGATCTTTCACCGGAAACTGCTCTGACCGTTGAACTACGGTATGGTTCGATATTTTCAAATATTTCACTTTTAATATACCTTTTTTTTTTTTTTTTTTTAGGTAATTTTGTGAAATATTAACTAAGTACCTACTCATTTATTCCACATGTTTATATCCGAATCACAGTAGGTAATAAGCAGGGTTTCTTAAACTGCAGTATCCTAGACCAGCAGTTTCTAACATAATTAATTAAATTCTACAAAACCTTAATGACAAGAACTATACAACAGTAGTTTTTATCGACATGTCAAAAGCATTTGATCGCGTATCGATCAAAAAACAACATACTAGAATCTAAAGGAATTAGAGGTCTTGCCAACAAATTGGTTAAGATCTTAATTAGAAAATAGAGTTCAATGTGTTGAAATAGAACAAATAGCGGCTAAACACAATAAACAGACACAAAGATCTAACCTTGAACATAACGAAACTGGAGTTCCGCAAGGAAGCATTAATCGGCCCATTTCTACATTCAAAAAAATATAATCGGTTCACTTTATTTGCCGATGATATTTACCTACTAGTCGTTTTAATAAATATAGCACTATGAAGCAACATAAAAATGACATTACAAATTTGACATACTTATATAATAAATTGGCTTAATAATAACAATCTTATAAATAATGTAAGTAATTATTTTAAAATTTTTAAAAATAATATAATGACTAATATTGAGATAATAGCAGAGCTTGGAGAGATAAAATGGAATACAGAAACAAAGTTGTGTCTATACACTAAACTTACCTGAAAAGGCCAAATAGATAAAGTAGCCGAAAAGTTAATAGATTTGTGTATGCTTTATATAACCTTAGAAATATATCAACTTTATTAACAATGGTTCATCATCATCATCATTTTGGTCGTAATACGCACACTGCTGGACATAGGTCTCACCCAAGTATCTTCACAACTTCCCGCGACCTTGACCAGATCGGTCTTGTCCATCTTGTAGGGGGCCTGCCCACGAAACTTCGTCCGGTTCGCGGTCTCCGTTCGAGAACCTTTCCGGCCCAACGGCCATCGGTTCTCGGCGCTGCGTTCCGCCCTGGGACTGAGAAATCCTTCGAGCGATGACGGTCGTTTTAGTTCTCCTGTGGATCTCATTATTTCTGATTCGATCAGGGAAATACCAAGCATCACTCACTCCATTGCTCGCTGGGTGAACTTGAACCTTCTTATGAGACCCATAATAAATAAAAGACCACGTCTTGCTTCCATAAGTCATAACTAGCAACACACACTGGTCAAAGAACTTAGTCTTGAGACATTGAGGAATTTTGGACGCGAATATATGCCGGAGCTTCCCGAACGCTGCCCATCCGAGCTGGATTCGACGAGAGATCTCTTTCTCGAAGTTGGACTTTACCTAACTGAACCGTCTGTCCTAGGTAAACACAGTGGTCAACAACTTCGAGTGAAATGTTCCGAACATTAACTGGAACGGGTGCAACATGGGCATTGGGCATGATTTTCATCTCATCCATGTTCATCTTAAGGCCCACTCTTTGTGAGAAGTATTACTGAGATCTTCAAGCATTGTGTTCAGGTCTTCCAAGGTCTCAGCCATGAGAACTACATCATCGGCAAACCAGATGTGTTAGGTACTCGCCATTGATGTTGATGCCGCATCCTTTCCAGTCCAGAAGCTTAAAATATCCTCCACGTAACTAGTTGGATAAGATTAGAGCTCTGTAGGGCTGACACAACTTGACCGCGACTTGAGTGAGAAAGAGTCGCGGCACTTTCAACCAATCAGATCGCTCGTAGATAGCGTGCGCGACTTAAGCTGATGTGCTGATTGGTTGAAAGGAGCGCGACAAAGAGTCGCACTATGTTGTGTTAGACCTACTGGTTTTGTAATCGGACCAAAAATGGTGGCGTTTAGGTATAAGTACCTCAGCACCTCGATGTACCGGTAGTCTATTAGGCACCTCTGGAGAGACTGCAGCACCGCCCAGGTCTCGATCGAATCAAAGGCTTTCTCATAGTCCACGAACGCCAAGCAAAGTGGCAAGTTGTACTCTTCGGTCTTCTGTATAACTTGCCGCAGCGTATGAATGTGGTCTATGATACTATAGCCTTTCCGTAACCCGGCTTGTTCGTGAGGTTGGAAGTCGTAGAACCTGCGAGCGAGACGATTTGTAATGGCTCTCAAAATCAGCTTGTAGATATGGCTCAGAAGCGAGATGGGTCGGTAGTACTTCAAGAGAGTCTTATCACCCTTCTTGAAGAATAACATCACATCGCTTCTGCCCCATGCCTTTGGCGTTTTTCTCTCGAGGATGACAGAATTGAATAGCTTCTGGAAGACCTTAAGTATCGGCTTAACCGCCCTCAGAAGCTCTGTTGTGATTCCGTCATCACCCGCGGCCTTATTGTTTTTAAGCTGTTTGAGAGCCATTCTAATCTCGTACAGGCTGACGTCAGGGATATCTTCTGTATAGTGTCGGGTAAGCTTGGCTCTTGGGGGGTCTTTAGCTTTGCTTTCAGCAGGTTAACAATGGTTATGCGATGGCTATATAGGTATAGATCTTTGATTAAAACAACATAAAACATAAAACCCACATTACTGTGACATGTACTTCGATCAACAATAACACGGACATGTAACACAGTTTAATGCTAATAAATGATTTGATTTATTTATAGGATAGTCACGGATACTCTTATTTTGAAAATTCAAGTCATATATTTAACGTGTTTTTTCTCCCTCATTCGCAATTTGATATCATAACAGTACAAGACATTAATGCATTGATTTTATTGGCATTAAAAAAAGATTCGATAATTTTCAATAACATCATAGCATACATGCAATAAAATAAACTGCGCTTTTCTGAAAACCACAATTCCTTTTCATAGAATTCTACCACTTATTCGTAAAACCGCCATGAAAAAAATAACTTGGCAACATATTGTGAAAACGCTCTTACTATACTACTATATTATGTACCTATATCAGTCTTTATAGCCCTAAGGATAAGGGGATCCGCTGAACTCCCGATGGGAATCAATATTGGCAAACTTAATTCAACAAGGCAGTACCTGCTTGTTTGTACGGGCTAAACCGCGGAATACGTAACAACAGAGACACGCTAACGACAACTGGAGTAATCTGACTGAACATCTGTGGAAGTGCGCAGACAAATTGGATAGTTTATTTTAACAGCATAATTAATTAAGTTACCTACCTCCGGTGGTAAATTCAGACTAAAACGAATGAATGTAGAAATATCCGTGAATAACGGTAGCCTGCTATTTACCCGGAACTAGTTAACTTTAAGTTGTGTTTTGCTATTCGTTAGTAAGTAAATGGAGGTTCAACAATTAAAACACGAATAGCGGTTAACTTAATTCCTTCAAACTTTGATAGGAAGTGTAATCTAGTAATAGAACTAGGTAATAACCATAGAGCATTTCTAAATTAAAACCATTATGTAACGGTGTCCTCAGCCAAATTGTTTTTGGAAAATTTACGTATTTACGGGAGGCAGGGGATGAAAACACATTTACACTTTACCTTAATTTTGAGTAAGTGTGCAACCAGCGGACCGGAAAAAGAGCTCGATAACACTGGTACACGTGTAGCAAATGTCAAGTGGCTTATATGGGTTAAGAGATTTAAATGATCTTAATTTATTACAGTCTACTTTGGCTTATGAATTTCAAAGTTTCAATTATTGCAATTGATCTTTGTTGGTTATTATTATGCAGTATGAAGATTTAGTAAAGTTTATTATTGGCGAGCACAGTAGGTTTAATTAGAAACCAGATCAAATTATTTGCAATTTTGCATAAACAACATTCTTCTTAAAACTTCAACGACTAGTTTATTTGTTTCCGTATAGTTATAATAGTATATTTTATAACGAGAGACTAAACGAAGCCATAATATACCAGAGGTGGTTTGGCTCCCGAGCGTGCGAGGGAGTCAATGAAACCGAGTGTATATTAAGTTGGCGTTTAGTCTCGAGGTGCAAACTGTACTTTTCACTTCGAGTGCGAGAAAAATAGTCAATTTAGTACAAAAACATTCTGAAATTTTCGCGGTCAGTAGTAGTTGACGTACTTGGTTGTAGTAAAAATATTCGTCCTTTGTAGGACAGGCCAAGACATTTAGCCATACTGCCAATTTTTGAGTATTATTAAATTATTATAATTTCTTATGTTTTCACAAGAATGTAGGTGTGTTACATTCCAATGCTCCTTGTAGTATTTGGCGTCAAGTGTGTCAAGCCAGCCTTCTCGATAAGTCTTGCTGAGGTAGTCACCACTAAACACTCGGCATCACTTTACCGAGATAGCGCCTATTTTAATCATTCCACATATCGTCCAGTTGCGTAGACACTTTGGGCACAAAACCACACCTATCTTAAGTCAGAAAGTCCACTATGAAACAAATAAGGGCCGGCTGTAAGCCAGCGCGTAGGTATTGACGAAGCTAATCTGTATATGTGTGCCTTCACGCACACAAACATCTCCGCCCTAGCACGAAAAAATGTAATTCAGAAAATTAAAAAACTTAATAACTTTTTTTTTGTCAAAAAGTAACTTTACGTATTTGATGCGTTTGATTTGCCATGTTTGCCATCTGGGGGCTGATGCAGCATCTTACAGACAGTCGAAGGAACTCGTCAGTATTTCAACGTAACCAGTTGGAGTTTGGGCTCATTTGAATAGTCTTGATGAGAACTCTTGTGCCAAGTAGTTTCCTATGTCTGATGCTGGAGTCATCAGGAGGTGGTTGATGGAACTTTTCAACAATTCAACGTACCATTTCGATTTTGGGCTCGTTTGAATCGTCTTCATGATAACTTTTGTGCCAAAATGTTTCGAAGGTCTGATGCTGGAATCAGGAAGTGGTTGATAGAACTCTTCATCAATTCAACGTAACCACTTTGAGCTTGGGCTCATTTGTATGGTCTTGATAAAAACTTTGGTGCCAAGTAGTTTCCAAGGTCCAGTTTTGGAGCCAGTAAGTGGCTGATAGAACTCTTCATCAATTCAACGTAAACACTTCTAGTTTGGGCTTCTTTGAATAGTCTTGATGAGAACTCTTCTGCTAAGTAGTTTCGAAAGTCTAATGCTGGAGTCAGGAGGTGGTTGATGAAACTCTTCAACGATCCAACGTAAACACTTCGAGTTTGGGCTTATTTGAATCGTCTTGATGAGAAATCTTGTGCCAAGCAGTTTCCAAGGTCAAATTCTGAAGCCAGTAAGTGGCTGATCTCTTCATCTGTGCCTTCATCAGAAATCTTGTGCCAAGTAGTTTCCAAGATCTGATGCTCGAGTCAGGAAGTGTTTGATGGAACTCCTGAACAAATCAACGTAACCACTTTGAGTTTGGGCTCGTTTGAATTGTCTTGATGAGAACTCTTTTGCCAAGTAGTTTCCAAGCGCTATTGCTGGAGCCAGGAAGTGGCTGATGGAACTCTTCAACGATTTAACGTAACCAGTTAATTTTTGGGCTCGTTTGAATTGTCTTCATGAGAGCTCTTGACAAGAAAACAGCAACGCAATGTTCAAAATATTAAAAAATCTAAGATGGCGGCCAACTTTTTTGTTTGTAGGCCGATTTAGATGAAACTCGGTTTGTGGTACTATTTTGACAATAAAACAGGAACGCAATGTTAAAAATATTAAAAAATCCAAGATGGCGGCCAACTCTTTTGTTTGTAGGCCGATTTAGATGAAACTCGGTTTGTGGTACTATTTTGACAAGAAAACAGGAACGCAATGTTAAAAATATTAAAAATTCCAAGATGGCGGCCAACTCTTTTGTTTGTAGGTTGATTTAGATAAAACTCGGTTTGTGGTACTATTTTGACAAGAAAACAGGAACGCAATGTTAAAAATATTCCAAAATTCAAGATGGCGGCCAACTCTTTTGTTTGTAGGCCAATTTAGATGAAACTCGGGTTTTAGTACTGTTTTGTCAAGAAAACAGCAACGCAATATTAAAAATTCCAAGCTGGCGGCCAACTTTTTTTAATATTTGCCGATTTTGATGAAACACGGTTTTTGGTACTATTTTGATAAGAAAACAGCAACGCAATGTTAAAAATATTAAAAAATCCAAGATGGCGGTCAACTTTCTTGTTTGTGGGCCAATTTCGATGAAACTCGGGTTTTGTTACTATTTTGTCAAGAAAATAGCAACGCAATATTAAAAATATTAAAAAATCCAAGATGGCGGGCAGCTTTTTTGTTTGTGGGCCGATTTCGATGAAACTCGGGTTTTGGTACTATTTTAATAAGAAAACAGCAACGCAATGTTAAAAATATAAAAAAAACCAAGATGGCGGCCAACTTTTTTGTTAGTGGGCTGATTTTGACAGTACTCGGGATTTGGTACAATTTTGTAAAAAAAACCAGCAATGCTATATTAAAAATATTAAAAAATCCAAGATGGCGGCTAATTTTTTTGTTTGTGGGCCGATTTTGATGAAACACGGTTTTTGGTACTATTTTGATGAGAAAACGGGAACGTAATGTTAAAAATATAAAAAGTCCAAGATAGCGGTCAAATCTTTTGTTTATAAGCCGGTTTCGATGAAACTCGTTTTTTGGTACTATTTTGACAAGAAAACAAGAACGTAATGTAAAAAAACTTTAGTTTTTTCTCTCTTTTTTTGCCGTTATTAAAATGTAACACGCTTTTATTTGAAAGCTTGAAACAGTGACTAGTACATAATTAATATAAATTGAAATATAGTACATACTACGTACCCAAATGTTTTAAATGCAAAAATAACTCTGTCTGTCTGTGTGTTACGCAATCACACCTAAACTACTGAACCGATTTTAATGAAATTTTTAAAAGTTATGACAGTGCCGTGCAGTGACATGAAGTAGGTTTCTCTGTGTAGTCTAACTTGTGTTTATTTGAAAAATTTTCATCGTCAAGACGCAAAGACAAACTGCGTCAAATCCGCACAAAAACTGCTCTTTTTCATAATAATATTTATGGTATTGCTGCATTTTTTTTTTATAAAATACCAAAGGACATACGAGAAATAAATGATGTAATGAAATTTAAAATGCACCTTAAGAAATTTTTGATAGAAAAAGCCAATTACACTATAAATGAATACTTGTGTGATCCTGACATTTAGATTTTATTTTATGATATTTTAATTTTAATGATTTTGTAATTTGTGATTTGATTATTATACTTTTATTTCTTTACTTTCATTATGAAAACTACTTATGAAAACTATAGTTGTGCCTATAGTTAAAAATAAGCTTGGCGATCTTGGCTCCTCTTCCAAATACCGTCCTATATCACTGGGTACGGTGATTGGAAAAGTATTAGAGCGACTGCTCCACCCTGAGTTGATGAGGAATGTGCAGATAGATGATGCTCAGTTTGGGTTCCGTGCCGGACTCTCAACAGATTCTGCAATAATATGTCTAAAGGCGGCTGTCAGGTACTACACGAGTCGCAACACATCAATATATGCCTGTTTCCTAGATCTAACCCGTGCATTTGACTTAGTGAATTATAACATTCTCTGGGCCAAATTACGTGAGTCACGGGTGCCAGTACAGGTAATAAATCTGTTGAGACACTGGTATGGAAACCAAACCAATAGTGTAAAATGGGGCGACGCAACTTCTAGCAACTATAGGCTAGAATGTGGAGTACGTCAGGGGGGTCTTACATCTCCGGATCTTTTTAATATCTATATAAATGGGCTGATCGAGGAACTGAGAGGAACCAGGGTGGGCTGTCACCTAGGTAATGTATGTCTAAACAACCTGAGTTATGCTGATGACATGGTTCTTCTCAGTCCATCTATCTAAGGCATGAGAAAACTGCTTTCGGTTTGTGAGCATTATGCTAATGCTCATGGATTGAAATACAATGTTTCCAAAACGGAAATGATGGTGTTCAGGTCTGGTCAGGGTCCGGACCATGTAAGTAATGTACACTTGAATGGTACAACTATCAGGGTTGTGAGGCAGTTTCAGTACTTGGGCCATCTCTTGACAGAAAAGTTGCAGGATGACTGTGATATGGAGCGTGAAAGAAGAGCCCTCGCTGTTAGAAGTAACATGCTCGCCCGCAGGTTCGCAAAATGCAGTAGAGACGTCAAGATCACGCTATTTAAAGCCTTCTGCCTAGGTTACATACCTACTTGTCAGCTGTGGGTGAACTATTCTCGAAAAGCATATAATTCTATAAGAGTTCAGTATAATCATGCATACCGAGCTCTTATGAAGTTGCCATGGAGCTGCAGTGCCTCGGGCATGTTTGCGGACGCGGGGATTCCGGACTTCTACGCTGTTATACGCTTGCGAATTGCCTCCTTTTGGGAACGAATACGCCGATCTGATAATTTAATCCTGTGGGCTGTCTCGCGCGATACGTTGAATCCTATATACGCTCACTGGATTTTCGCTCACTTGAGTAGCAACAAAAAGTAGAGTAGAATTGACGGACATTTTATGTTACTTTTTATTTGACGTATTTTTAATGTGATTTTTATTTTTATTTATATCTTTTGTATACAATGTAACATTGTACCATTTGTACCACAGAATAAGCAACTTTTCATACAGTAGGCCGACGGAGACGTCTAGACAGGTCAATCGTGCGGGGCTTGCGGGGTGAGACGGGGGAGTGGTTGTCCCGAGTTACATACAACGCCGTTCATAGTAACTCGGGACAAGTCTTCCAGGGCTATCACGTCTTTATCGTTATGATTTATTTTTAAATTAATATTATGGTGCATACGACATGTAGTGTGAGTGAGTGCAAATCTTCATCTCGCTTATTAAAAAAAAGGCAATTTCCAAAATACAAAAATCCAAGATGGCGGCCAACTTTTTTGTTTGTGAGCCGATTTTGATGAAACTTGGTTTCTGGTACTATTTTGACAAGAAAACAACAACGCAATGTTAAAAGTATAAAAAATCTAAGATGGCGGCCAACTTTTTTGTTTGCAGGCCGATTTCAATGAAACTCAGTTTCTGGTTTTATTTTGACAAGAAAACAGCAACGCATTTATATATACATAAATGTTACAATTACCACAGTATAACCATTGTGAAAAATAAATATATGTAGCTTTCTTCCGCAAATAATCGCAAAACTTGCACCTTCACCGATCACACTACTCTACACGTGTTTCGCCCCAACAGGAGATGTTTGTCCGTATGCAATCCAGCACCAAATTCGGTGCTGGATTGCATACGGACTTCCGCCAAGTGACGCCTGATTCAATCAAATACAGTATAACCATTTTTTTTATATAGTAGGCCAACGCCCTTGAATTTAGTTGATACCGACGTCTGTATAGGTATTTCCGTAATTACGGAAGGGTTGTAACAAAATTAAAATGTGGCAGGTACATTTTGGTGTATTGCGAAATAAAATAAAATAAATAATTATGGTTAGCATTTTAGAAGTATCAAAATAAAATATATTACATGTTTTATTTAGTTGCAACTATAATTGTATCTCTGTCTGTCTGCCATGAAATTTTGCAAGGTAAATTTGACCTTCTCCTGACGTTTGAATGGGTTGAAGTTTTGTTAAAGAAAAATATTCAGATTGGAAATAAGCCGATTCATATTTCTTTACCTTTAAAGCGCCTTCGTCTATATATCAAAATCATCCCATGTCACAATCATTATTTTCAAACTCTGTAACTTAATATCAATTATTATTTTATTTATTTATTTATTTACACTTTATTGTACACACAGATAATACAGATAGACAAAAAAATATACAAAGGAGACATACAATTGGCGGCCTTATCGCTAAAAGCGATTTCTTCCAGACTTTTATTTACTTTTTTTATTTTTTTAAATAGGGTTTACAGCTGTCAAAAACACAGTAAATTACGAAGGATGTTACGTCGTAATTTACTGTGCTTGTGTTAAAGCAAATTAATAATTAATTAAATCTTTTACTTGACATGATGATGATGATGATACTTGACTCTGTCTCAAGCTTTCAAATAAAAACCTGTTACATTTTAATAAGCGAAAAGAAAGAAACAAAAACAAAAAACGGCCACCATCTTGACCATTTGTATTTTTTTACATTGTGTTAAGAACGGTTTTCTTGTCAAAATAGTACAAAATCGTCACATCTTAATTTACATTGTGGTATGCAATAAAATGATTGAGTATTGAGTATTAAGTATTGAAAAAACCGAGTTTTATCAAAATCGGCCCACAAACAAAAAAGTCGGCCGCCATCTTGGATTTTTAATATGTTTAACATTTCTTTGCTGTTTTCTTGTCAAAATAGTAACAGAAACTGAGTTTCATTGAAATCGGCCTGTAAACAAAAAAGTTGGCCGCCATCTTGGTTTTTTTAATATTTTTAATATCGCGTTGCTGTTTTCTTGATAAAATAGTACCGAAACCCGAGTTTCATCAAAATCGGCCCAAAAACAAAAAATTGGGCCGCCATCTTGGATTTTTTAATATTTTTAATATTGCGTTGCTGTTTTCTTATCAAAATAGTACCGTAAACCGCGTTTCATCAAAACCGGCCCATAAACAAAAAAGTTGGCCGCCATCTTGGGTTTTTTAATATTTTTAATATTGCGTTGCTGTATTCTTATCAAAATAGTACCGTAAACCGCGTTTCATCAAAATCGGCCCATAAACAAAAAAGTTGGCCGCCATCTTGGATTTTTTAATATTTTTAATATTGCATTGCTGTTTTCTTATCAAAATAGTACCGTAAACCACGTTTCATCAAAATCGGCCCATAATCAAAAAAGTTGGTCGCCATCTTGGATTTTTAATATTTTTAATATTGCGTTGCTGTTTTCTTATCAAAATAGTACCGTAAACCGCGTTTCATCAAAATCGGCCCATAAACAAAAAAGTTGGCCGCCATCTTGGATTTTTTATATGTTTAATATTGCGTTGCTGTTTTCTTATCAAAATAGTACCGTTAACCGCGTTTCATCAAAATCGGCCCATAAACAAAAAAGTTGGCCGCCATCTTGGTTTTTTTAATTCTTTTAATATTGCGTTGCTGTTTTTTTATCAAAATAGTACCGTAAACCGCGTTTCATCAAAATCGGCCCATAAACAAAAAGTTGGCCGCCATCTTGGATTTTTTAATATTTTTAATATTGCGTTGCTGTTTTCTTATCAAAATAGTACCATAAACCGCGTTTGATCAAAATCGGCCCATAAACAAAAAAGTTGGCCGCCATCTTGGATTTTTTAATATTTTTAATATTGCGTTGCTGTTTTCTTGACAAAATAGTACCGAAACCCGAGTTTCATCAAAATCGGCCCATAAACAAAAAAGTTGGCCGCCATCTTGGATTTTTTGATATTTTTAATATTGCGTTGCTATTTTCTTGTCAAGAGTTCACATCAAGACAAATCAAACTGGTTACGTTGAATCATTGAAGAGTTCCATCAGCCACTTCCTGGCTCCAGCAATAGACCTTGGAAACAACTTGGCTCAAGAGTTCTTATCAAGACAATTCAAACGAGCCCAAACTCAAAGTGGTTACGTTGAATTTATGAAGAGTTCCATCAGCCACTTACTGGCTCCAGAATTTGACCTTGGAAATTACTTGGCACAAGAGTTTTCATCAAGACGATTCAAAAGAGCCCAAACTCGAAGTGGTTACGTTGAGTCGTTGAAGAGTTCCATCAACCACCTCCTGACTCCAGCATGACCTTCGAAACTGTTTGGCACTAGAGTTTCTATCAAGACGATTCAAACAAGCCCAAACTCGAAGTGGTTACATTAAATTGGTGAGTAGTTCCATCAGCCACTTCCTGGCTCCAGCATTTGACCAGATATCTGTTGTGATGACGTACTAAATAAATTGTTGAGTGGAAAACTAATTATCTTCCGATATTGGTAGGTATCGCCGGATTTTTGAAAATTTGACTTTACCTACCTTTTCTTTACCACCGCTCAAAGAGTTTGCGTACAGATAGTCTGATTTCGTAATTTTCGTAGCTCAGGAGCTGGGAAAAAGCGACGTGCTCTCACCTTGAAATCAGCGGGCTTACTGAATTTTACCCCCGGTGTGGCTTGTATTTATACAATATTTTATTTATCTCCGCGTTCCATACGAAAATGTATGAGCAATTCGCGCTTTAATATTGACAATGTTTGAAGCCAGATTGTTCCCAATATAAAATAAAAAACGGCAAATATCGTGCGGTGAATCAATTCTATGTTTCATTGCCATTTGATTTAACATTAAATATTATTAAAAATATTTTTTTTCTTTAACAATATCTTTAAAACAGAAAACGTTGATTTCGCTGTTTTTAGTGAAGTTTGCGATTTTTTTGCCATTAACGTGAGTTAAATATTTAAAATTTTCCACGGTGTTATTGTAAAGTAACTTTTCCTGTTCACTATTATATTTTTTAAAGTAATTTCTGTCGATAATTCTATGTTACAAGTTTAAAACCCTGAAAGCTGTTTTACGCGTTTCACTTACCGCCTGCCCTTAATTAAAATATCCACTTAACCTAACCCGCCAAAATGGCGCCAAAAACTCGCGGTCAGTTTTTTCTTCTAAACCAGTCACAAATTAACAATTTCAAACACATGGCGCCACCTTCCTTACGGAAAAACCATGAAACAAAAAAACATCTTAACATTTTCGCAATGAAGATGGTCAACACTTCACAATAATAATAGTATATTCACTGGCTGTATGAGTTTATCTAATGTCACATGAAGGAAATTAAAAAAGTAATTACTTTTTACTACCTAGGGACTAATATGGTTATTTAGTCCCGCTTCGTAGGGCTATATTGGCGTACTTTTAGAGCATGAGAAGTGAAAAATACGATTTAGCACTAATAGGTTCAAATTAGTAGTAGTACCTATTACTAGAGACAGTGTTTTATCAATATAGCTGTACCTAATATGTTTTTAAATTAATCGGTCTTACTCTTCACCCTTATCTGGTCTAAGGGCGGAGATGTCATTATGTTCTAACTAAGATAGAGCCAAATCGCTTAGAAGAAGCCTGCTCACTTGCACCTTGAAAAGGTTTAGGTTGTATGTGCTCGGGAAAACAGACGCCGACAGGGCATTCCACTTTGTGATTCCACTCCTTGGCTGTTCGCATGATAAAAGGCGCTGTGCGTAAGTTTGGAATTGCAACCAACCATGTATGGTTGGTAGCCAGCAGTACGTCGGCAACCCGATGGAAAAAAGGAGAAGGCCGAATGAGGTTATGCAGCTCAGATGCACACTTCCCAAAGTATAGTCAGTAGAAAACCGGCAGACAAGCGACCTTACGGCGGTGAGCCGGTGACTCAAACTATGTAGGTTTTTATCCAGCTCGTGGTCGCCGATAAGTCGCCTGGCTCTGCGTTCTACCGAGTCGTGAGCAGCGAATATGTACCTAAGTACCTTAGGGCCTGTTACACAATGTCCAAGTCAGTTCTGATTAGATGTTACTTGACAGATAGGCCATACAAAACTGTCATGTAAACTGGGAGGTATCTCCTAATCGGACATTTCGAAACAGGCACTAAGTATATTTTAACGTTAGCCGAACCAGGAAACCGGAAAAAAGTTGAATGTTTGTAGGTAGGTACTGAAAACCTTTGGCCGCATCCTTTTTTTAATGTATTATAACTTACATAAGGATGTAAAAGCGATAAAAAGATGTTGGTACCCCAAAGTATGATATGGAATAAAACATGATGTCGTCATGCATATGTATCGAGGGGCGGTGTGGCGAGCGGAAAGAATGTAAATCATGAGACAAGGGCAGGTTTATAAGTCATCCAGCAATGTTTGCTCATGATATGGGGAAATTGATAGACTTTTAAAGATGATGTTCAAGACTAAGCGTACCTATAGGAAAAAATAAAGGTAAATAATTAGTTTTGTTTGTCAAACACAAAAAGCCTCCCTTTACACAGTTGTCTATACTATATTACAAGGCCCACTTGCGCCAAGCTGAGTTAATACTTTTAACTCAAGAGATAGGCACGTACCACAGCCGTCTCTATCGTCTTCTACAAGCCATGCTATGATACGGAACGGCAACATTGCTGTGAACCGGTTTACTCCTCTGAGTACTAAACCCTATGGAGGTGGCATACCTACGAAAAAGTGAGGTGTAACTTAGTCACAATGTAAGAAAATCTTGGAATTCAATTTTAAACTTCTTCTAATTGTCGTATTAATCGGTCCAGCCGTTTCAGAGATTAGCCGGAACAAACAGACAGACGGACAAAAATTGTAAAACATGTCATTTTGGTATATGTACCGTATATTTAATCATATGCACGTAGTAAAAAGCGGTTATTTAATGTTACAAGCAGACACTCCAATTTTATTTATTTGTATAGATGTATAGAAGATATGCCATCTCCATAGGATTCAGTACTCGAGGTTTACTCGCTGTTTACCTGTCAAACGGTGCAAACGGTGTCAAATCGGTTCACTTAAAACTACGTTGCCAACTTTATGCGCATGGCTTGTAGAAGACGATAGAGATGGCTGTGCACGTACTTATACGTTAGAAAGGGACGAATGTATTCGTTGCATGTATGAAATGACAAGTGGTTTTAGTCGCATTATAGCACAGCCATCTCTATCGTCTTCTACATGCCATGCGCATAAAGTTGGCAACGTAGTTTTAAGTGAACCGATTTGACATCGTTTGCACCGTTTGACAGGTAAACAGCGAGTAAACCTCGAGTACTGAATCCTATGGAGATGGCATATCTTCTATACATCTATACAAATAAATAAAATTGGAGTGTCTGTTTGTAACATTAAATAACAGCTTTTTACTACGTGCATTGCATATGATTAAATATACGGTATATATACCAAAATGACATGTTTTACAATTTTTGTCTGTCTGTCTGTTTGTTCCGGCTAATCTCTGAAACGGCTAGACCGATAATTACGACAATTAGAAGTTTAAAATTGAATTCCAAGATTTTCTTACATTGTGACTTAGTTAAACCTCACTTTTTCGTAGGTATGCCACCTCCATAGGATTTAGTACTCAGAGGAGTAAACCGGTTCACAGCAATGCTGCCGTTCCGTATCATAGCATGGCTTGTAGAAGACGATAGAGACGGCTGTGATTATAGAGTTCGCACTACATTACTTGGCGCATGTCAATTTATGAAACTAAATTATGACATGCGATCAAGGCTTATTTTTGACACACTCCAAGTCATGTGGTGGGGATTCTAAAATACGACTAAAAACCACTTGTCATTTAAAATTTTACATAATGGAATAGACTGACTCAAAGTACCTTGGAGAAAGAGGGAGCAATTAGACTTAAATCATTCAGCATTTGTCCTACCCATAAACTTATTAATGGTCCTACCTTACCTATATTTGGCCGGATGTAAAAATAATGAATGAACATGACAATCTGATGCAATTTGAATTGTGACTTAAAAACTGAATACATTATCACTGAGTTAGTAATCCCCGAGTTATTTATTTAAATCGTAGTTTTGACGCAAGTGGGCTTTGAAGGATTTATGGTTTCTATTCGAGATTTCAAGCTGAAACCACACCTATTTAAAAAAATATAGAATATTCGTCATCGGTAGCAAGAAAACGGACAACAGGCAACGGTCGTAGGTGAAAATAGGAATTTATTCAATTAACATTGATAATTGAATAAAACCAAAAAATAAAAAAAAAAATTGATTCGAACTTTTATAAATATTTGGTCATTTATTTCGTTTTCACATTGAGTTATATATCATATGGTTTTTTATAGTTGTTTTTTGTTATTACCTTAGTATTTGTTATTTTATTTTTTCGATATTGTACACCATCACGTACAGTCAGCGTCAAATTGATATAAGCGTCTAGAGAAGTCAAAAAGATCTGAAAAAGCAAGAGCAGTCAGAGTGTTCAAAATTATCTAAGCAAACAAAGCTCTCAAAATATCTGTGCAATATGGTGTTGTACATTATGCACAGATATTTTGATAGCTTTGTTTGCTTAGATAAATTTGAACAATCTGACTGCTCATATAAATTCACTCACTCATTGTTTCACAATGAGTGCCTAGATATTTTGAACACTTTGCGCGATTACAACAATATGATGATTCGAACTGCTTAGATCAAATTGCGTTTATGTTTTTTAGATCTTTTTGACTACTCTAGACGCTTATATCAATTTGACGCTGACTGTACCTAAGTACATTTTTCCAATACCAAGGTATAGTAGCTTAAGCACTAGTATTATGGAAATTGGAAACAACGACGGGTATTAGGTACCTACCACATACACTCAGACCCGAGGAAATATTGAAAAGTTCGTTTTCAACATTTACCCGACCGGGGATCGAACCCGGGACCTCTAGAGATAGCGGCACCTTGAAACCGGTGCGTACACCACTCGGCCGCGGAGGTCGTCATATTCATATTAAAAAGTGCCTGCAAAATAATTACGATCTTATGATGCCTTTCCGTTGCATAACTCGTACTATTGTGTCATCTGTAATTACGCTGAACCGTAAATCCTGTGTGCGTTACCAGCTCTTAACCCAGTATTCCTCGTTAGTAAGAACAGCCTTTGTGGAAGGGAGATATAGGTACGTGTATATGACACGTACCTATATGGGCTCAGGTGATCAAACAAGGGAATTAATCCCTTTCGGCCGCCATGGCAACTGAGTTTCGCAACCAGTTGCGGAAAAGCAATTTTTATTTCTACCTGCCCGCTCATAACTAACGATATGGCTGATTGAATAATAGGAAAAGATTTATAGAGTAGAGCCAATAGAGAATAGGTACCAATCATTGTTGTGATGGGATCTAAACGGTTTCTATTTAGCTGTGAAAGAAAGTCCTTATAAAATGGTAGTTACTGGTTAAACAAAATTCACTCGATTAGGTACTCTTATTACATTTAAAGCTCTTAATTTGAAAGACGACACTTGAGGTTGTATTTATTCAGCAAAATAGATCCACTTTACACCCCAAGAATACTTTCCTTGAAAAAATAAATGGCGTGAACAAGATTGCTTAAATAGCCGTTTGTACTTTTTAGTCGAGCAAACCGACCCTCTTAAGCTAATTTAACATTTTACACAAAAGAACGCCGAGTGTTTCATTAATTTTGAGAATTCAAAGCATTCATAAAAATAACATCGTCGAATCACTCCACTCTGAAAATATTGATTAAAATTTAAAGGAGATGGAAGGGTGTTTTATTAATTTCACTTTCAGCCAAGTAGGCTCATTACTTTGCCTATTGAAGTAGGTATTATCGGAATGTTTACGCTTCAAGATTCTGGCTGATGAATTTGAACGGGGTAATTTTGGTTCAATATTGAAGTACGATAAATGGTGGAACGAAGTCGCCATATTGTGTGAGGGATAATTATTATTGTAAAACGGAAAAGTTTGTCAACCTCCAGATATTATGACATGCCTTTATAGATAGATATGTAGTACGCCTACCGGTAGGTATAGGTTATATTAGGTATAATATACCTACATTTTGTCGGCAAACTTTGACGCCAAGGTGCTGCAGGGTTATTAATAATAGGTAGGTACGTATTAGAGCTACTCGTATGGATTTAATAGTTTAAGCAATTTATATAGCCCTTTATCTATGAGCTTGCAGCTGGATATAATGGCTCATTTTCATTGGTCGATAACTCGGTCGTTATACAGCATACGGACGGACACTCCCCGCAGGCGAGAAAATGACTAATGAAAGTGATAAGCTATAACGCGGTCGGTAAGCCGCCTACAGGGATGCACCACAGCGGGCGTAATCCCTACTAATATTTTAAATGCGAAAGTAACTCTGTCGGTCTGTCTGTCTGCTAAGTTTTCACGCCTAAATTACTTAACCGATTTTGATTAAATTTGGTAGGTACAGAGATAGAGTTGCCCTTGGGAAAGGACATAGGCGAAAAAAGGGGTTGTGTTAAGGTTGCACCATCAGATGTGTAACTAACATGAAATGAACATTTGCAGCATTCTCGCAGCACAGGGTTTTGCTTATTACTTACCTACGTACAAATTGTGTCGCGTCCTGTTATTCGCATATTCAACCTGCCAACCTTCGCACTGTAACCGTTTTTCTAACTCCTTTTGCTTTTTTATGTAAGTAAATAAATAAGCAAATACAAAGTCAATATAACGTCGTGTTGGCCACGCGGGCGAAGCCACGGGCGGAAAGCTAGTATTTAATATTGCCTTATTATGAAAACATACAGTGACAATTGACAATATTATACTCGATCAATATACACTATGCGCTATTTACATAATGTTTCCACATATAAAATGCGGCCAATGATATGAAAAGTTTATACAGAATTGCATTGTGAATGCACAAAAATAATTAAGAATCTCAAATTAATGCGATTCGGAAATCTCCTGCATCACACATGCATGTATTGAAGATCAATGAAAACGGTTCCCTTACATACGCGGGCCCTATGGCACCTATGGCAAGCTTTTCAGAAATGTCCCTGCATACAGGCCCCATCGACCAATGAAAATGAGCCTTTGTGATTGGGAATTACGTCACGGCGACGACTCGGTTATTAAAGATCTCTATTCTAATAATCAATCTTCATTACCCAATGTTGTGGTAATGAAATGATTTACTATTTCTAAAAGAGACTTAATATTAAGTACTTACCCCAAGGATCTGTTATACCAAAATATAAAGTTCTTGCTATTTCAATGTTTATAGACAAACTAGCTTTCCGCCCGCGGCTTCGCCCGCGTGTACTACACGACATTATCCTGATGGAATGTAATATTTTCCGAGATACACTATGTCATTCTCCAGTTCCCAATCTACCACCGTACCAAAAATCACATTGATCCGTTACTCCGTTTGGACGTGAAAGACGGACAAACAAATAATACCTACTTATTGATTTTCCCGTGGGAATATGATATTATAATCCTTGCCAGGGTCTCAAATTATTTTACTTAAATACCAATTTCTGCCCCCAAATCAGCCCGCGCTTACCTACAGTGATTTTTCCATACAATGAGATTTCCCGCGGTAAAAAGTAAAATATGTCCTTTCCAGGGCCTTAAACTGTCTCTATTATAAACATCATTCTTCCCATGAACTCAAACTATCGCTTTAAATACCAATTATATTCTACAGCTTTGCCCGAGCTAAAACTTATTTTACCATGGAAATGAGCCTTATTCCCGCGGTTACAATTTGCCTAGGTATGTCCTTCCTAGCATCAGGACATGGGTGTCCCGGTGCTCCTATCAGTAGGAGTAATTAGTAGGAGCACCCGGAAGCACTGTCTCAAGCTATCTCCATTCCAAATTTCATCAAAACTGGTTCAGCCGTTTTGACGTGAGCATATACAATTTCGCATTTATAATAATAATAATAGTGATAGTAGAAATAGGAATATGAATGGCCGGCGGCCGCGACTACGTACGCGAGTACTACATCGCAAAATTTTGTGTCAAAAAGTAGGTACTAATAGGCATTCTCTAAGGTCTCATCAGTACCATCATCAATCCATTTTAATGTCCTCGCTGCTGGGGCATAGGCCTTCATATAGATAGATAAGGAGAATGGGCCATGACCTTCCACACGGGCCCATTGAAGTTATGGTGTACTAACCAATCCAAATGCAGCCAGAAACATCGGCTTATAGTGTCTTCCGAAGCACGATATATTTTTTAATAGCAATCCCATGATAGACCCTTGAAAAAGTAACATAACCTCATCGATCGCAGGCCGAGCACGCTACCCGTGGTTTAGGCATAAGAAGGTAACGACCGATACCTAGACAAACAGGAGCTACTATCGTATGAATAATATTCGGACATTTTCCTACTCTTGAACTACCAAAATGCAAAAAATCAAGTCAATACTTTTAAAAAAATGTGTAAAACTGATTTTCTTGAGTTTTATTCCAATGCATAAAGAATTGTTTGCTTTGCACGAAAATGAGCTGTCATGGGACCCATGCTTCATTGAATAAAGTAAACAAAAAAAACTTTACTTTTTCCCGAGTTTAAGTAGTTGTGATTGAGCCATAAACATCCAAACTACGTATCTTTAATACCCCACCCACCCTATATAAACATTAACCCCCCCCCCCCCCTTCTACCCTATTAGGTGTTTTTTTATTTTGCCTACGCAGATATTTTTAATGATGACCTAAGTATACTTCATACCAATTTCCATACTCCTAAGTCCAGAAATGAGGAAGTTTTCATATAAGCCTTAATCCCCCCTGTCTACCCTATTAAGGATTTTTTTATAACTTCCCATACGCAGATCATTTTCAATCGTGATCAGTATTCAACATACCAATTTTTATACTTCTAAGTTCAGAAATGAAGAAGTTCCATATAAACTTTATCTCCCCATTTTACCCTATTAAAGGGGAGTTTTTTTTACTTTGGTTACTCAGATCATTTTTACTCTTAACCAGTAATCAACGTACCAATTTTCATGCTTCTAAATCCATTAATGAGGAAGTTCCATATAACCTTAACCCCCCCATTTTACCCCTTTAGGGGGGGAGTTTCCTAAAATCCGTTCTTAGCGGACGTCTCCTAAGCATAATCTACCTTCCTGCCAAATTACATCTTCGTTGGTCCAGTAGTTTTCGAGATTTCGTGATGAGTGAGTTATGTCCCCTCGATTTTATATAATAAATAACACTGTCGATAAAAAAAAAGTTCTGATTGAAAAAATAAAAATCCGGCCAAATGCGAGTCGGACTCGCGCATGAAGGGTTTTTCATACCATACCATAACGTAAAATGAAAAAATCAAGTTTGTTGTATGGGAGCCCCCTTCGATATTTATTATATTTTAATTTATTTACTTATTTAGTTTTGAAGTGAATATACAACTAAATATTCTGTGAATATTTTAAGCCTCTACCTGTTGCCGTTAGTAATATCGAGTAAAAAACGGCAAAAAAATCACGTTTGATGTATGGGACTAACCCCTTAAATATTTATTTGATTCTGTTTTTAGTATTTGTTGTACAGGGGCAACAGAAATACGACATCAGTGAAAATTTCAACTGTCTAGCTATCACGGTTCATGAGATAGCCTGGTAACAGACAGACAGAGAGACAGACAGACAGACGGACAGCGGAGTCATAGTAATAGGGTCCCGTTTTTAACCTTTGAGTACGGAACCCTAAAAATGATCATAGAAGGTAAAAGAGTAGTTACTGTTATGTTACAAAGACATGATTTGTCCCGATGTTTCCAATTAAAAAAAAAACTTCGTACCCATATTTTACTCTGTCGCCTTTGCCTAGACTTTAGCTAGTCACTAGAGCAGAGCATTCGTATATTTATTACTAGCGGCCGCCCGCGGTTTCACCCGCGTGGTTCCCGTTCCCGTGGGAATATCGGGATAAAAAGTACATATAAACCTTCCTCTTGAATCACTCTATCTATTAAAAAAAACGCATCAAATTCCGTTGCGTAGTTTTAAAGATTGAAGCATACAAAGGGACATAGGGACAGAGAAAGCGACTTTGTTTTATACTATGTAGTGATAACGACGTGTTTCCTTGCTCAAAGGTAACTATGTCAAGGGCAACTCAAGATCTGCATAAAGAACCTTTTGCAACGATTATGGGTTTGCCCAAGGGGTAGAAAAAGACTATCGTTTTACGTAGGTACATACCTACTGTTTTTTAACCGACTTCTAAATCAAAAAGGAGGAGGTTCTCTATTCGTCTGTAGGTTTTTTTTTTTTTTGTGTATGTCCACCGATTACTCGAAGACGGCTGAACCGATTGAAATGGTTCAAACGTTATTACATCAGGTTGGTTTTCAAGTTGGTCCCATTTTTGGAAATTTTGAAATCGGTTCAGTAGTTTTCAGGAAATCTTGAAGATACTGTCGTTTTCGTTACGACTTTATATGAATTTAATACGTATCTTTAGGCATAACTCCATTGTTTATAAACCGATTTAGATGATTCTTGTTTTGTTAAAAAGGGGATACCTCAAGGTATTTTAACCGACTTCGAAAAAGGAGGTTTTCAGTTTGATCACATACCTATTGACCAGAAAACACGTAGATTGCCTGCACGATGCACTAAAAAGAGTGAAATAAAAAATATTTTTATAAAAAAATAAAACCGCCTTCAAAAAAACCACATCAAAAAAGTAAAAAATAATTCCTCACCAAATAAATAACGTAAGTACTTTGAAGTCGAGCGGGTTTTAACAAAAACAACAAAAATTGTACATGTTTCACGCCCGACTTCAAAGTACTTACGTTATTTATTTGGTGAGGAATTATTTTTTACGTTTTTGATGTGGTTTTTTGACGGCGGTTTTTTTTTTCTACAATAATTTCTGTGTCAAATGTGTTGGATAAATGTTTGATTTTCCGATAATCATTTGAAACAACTTAACAAATCTCGTTACATTACCAAAGTTTAAATTTTTTCAAATGGCGACGTGTTTGTTCTTATTTGAGGCTTTTATTCGAAAGACGAGTCATTTTGCATTTTTATGATAATAGTGATAGTGTACAGAGTAGTGAGTGTTAAAGTGCCCTTTTTAGAGTTCCGTACCAAAATGGTAAAAAGGAACCAGTAAGGTGCGACTCAGTCTGTCAGTCTGTCTGTCTGTCACAGCTGAATAAATGGAGAACTACTAATGCTATCAATTTGAAATTTGGAATCGTTTTAGTTTAATAGATTGCCGAACTATTTTTCAAATAAAAGAGCCATATATATATATATATATATATATATATATATATTGCAACCAGGACTGATGCTGCGGCCACACTATGGGGATATGCCGATGTTCAACTTCGCTTGCATTATGGCGAGAATTATCGCGAAAAACTTCGCGAAGTTTATCGCTTGAATTATCGCAATAATTCAAGCGAACATCGGCATATCCCCATAGTGTGGCCGCAGCATGAAAGGGGATCTTAAAAAATCGAAGTGTGGCTACTAGGGCATATGGAGTATCATAATATGAAAGGGCGCTGCTTGCACATTCTCAATTTTTTTTTAATTAATATATATACTTAATAATATAACAATTGCACATTCTTAATTTTTGGCCGCATAGTTTTCGTTATCTACGAAGTTTGCAATGAGAAAAATCTGAAACTATTTTATGTGATAGAAGTTTATGTAAAGATTACAGGAAAAATAGAACGGGCGTTTTATTTACTTATTTATATTTATGATGGTACAGAACCCTCGGTGCGCGAGTCCGACTAGTTCTTGACCTGTTTTTAACCGACTTCAAAAATTGAAAAGGAGGAGGATATCTATTCGTCGCGTTTTTTTTTTATATGTATGAACACCGATTACTCGAAGACGGCTGAACCGATTGAAATGATTCAAACGTTATAACATAAGGTTCTTTATCAAGTTGGTCCCATTTTTTGAAATTTTGAAATCGGTTCAGTAATTTTCAGGAATTCTTGAAAATACTGTCGTTTTCGTTACCACTTTATGTGAATTTATTACGTATCGATAGGCATAACTCCTTTGTTTATAAACCGATTTAGATGATTCTTGTTTTGTTGGAAAGGGGATACCTCAAGGTATTTTAACCGACTTCAAAAAAGGAAGATCTCAGTTTGATCACATACCTATTTACCAGAATACACGTAAATTGCCTGCATGATGCACTAAAAACAGTAAATAAAAATTATTTTTATAAAAAAATAAAACCGCCTACAAAAAAATTACATCAAAAAAGTAAGAAATAATCCCTCACCAAATAACGTACCTAAGTAGGTACTTTGAAGTCGGGCGGGTTTTAACAAAAACAACAAAAAATATTGTAGGTAAGTACATGTTTCACGCTTCTAACTTTTTTGATGTCATTTTTTTGAAGGCGGTAATATTTTTTTTATAAAAATATTTTTTTATTTTCTGCAAACGAGTGTAGAATATTTTGGAAATTTCGTAATTTTCATCAGTACTAACCTATACTTACAGTCTACAAGTAGTAGAAAGTCCTCTTATATTGAATAATACAAGCTCTTAGTTTAATTATTAACATCAGACAATTTCATATTGACTATTAGCCTAACATCACATCAATCTTTAAAAATGCATTGATATTTTTTTAAGTAAGTACTGTTATTACGTACTTACGTTACGATAAGGTGACCACACCATACTAATATCGATGTGCATAAGGGCGTTAGGTGATTACACCATACTAATATTGATGTGCTGTGGACTGCACTTGTGTGCACTGTAGTGGCGAGTAGCTAGTACAAACAAGTACAAAGGCGAGTGACTCGCTTTTCCCCATCCGTCGGTGAGCACCCACTGTACTTATCTACTTCGCTAAACACTAAAACAATGTCAGGCATTAATTAAGGTGTAATTATTAGGTATGTATTTATACCTCGAATCGTGGCTTTATTGACTCGGGAATATGGATCGAATTAAGTACGAACAACCACTGAATATTTTTAACGTAGTTGACCTTTCTTTACATTACAATGCGTTTAAATATTTAAGAAGTTAGAGATGGTTACATAAAAGGTAAAATAAACTTGTGTCGAACTTTTGTTTATGCCTTCGACATTACTTATAAATTATAACGTAAAATTTTTACACAAAAGTACAGAGACGGATGCGGTTGTACTTACCTATATAAGTACTTAGGTAACTGAATTTTTATGAAAATGTTTGTGCTGTTTTAGTATTTTCAGTTTATACAACAGATTTTTGTTAAGGAACTTGGAAATACAGGTAGTTAAAAAAACAGTACAGACATTTTAGGGGATGATAGTGTCCATCAATACGAACAATTTTTACTATGGGGCCGACCACGGAATCGCAAAAAAAATATCAACTGTTCCATACAAAAGTACAACATCGACTCGACTGATATGTAACTAACAGCTGATTTTTTTTCGCGATTTCATCGTGGTTTCGTGGCCCTATAGTAAAAATTGTTCGTATTGATGGACACTATCCCCTAAAATCTCTGTCCCAACCATGCCTATAAGGACCGATCGGTCCTCCATACTGCCGACTACTGCCGACGCCCGTAAGGACCATTTGGTCCTCCACAGACTTGCCACCGATTATCGGTTTTTTCTCTATGATTGCGTCATTTCCTGTATGGGACACTTTATTTCATTGAGAAGCTTGATAAATTTGCGTTAGTCTGTGACAAAAATATGTTTCCGATCTGTGTTTTCCAATTGACATAAAAAAAAGAAAGTCGACAAATTTTCTCGGTGTTTACTAATCGTGGTAAATAATTTATTGTGAAAATTTCTGTTGTTTCCAAGTTTTTAGCAAGTTATGTTCCATTTTACTGTTATAAAAGGTGTTCGTTTGGTGTTTTACATAGGAATATATAGGAATAAAATCGTTCAAAATCTGAAAAATTCTCAAAAATTCGGCGAAGTTTATTGCTGCACTTTGACCATGTAGAACTATTATACTGTAGAGTTCTGGTGTTAGGTCTTAGTACCTAAAAATGGCAAAAACATTCATAAGATAAACACACTTTACATAATGAAAAAATATAGCCTAATTCCGAAATTATCGGGTTTTTCGTGAAAGACGGCATTTTTTTTTTGCGTGTCGAAAGTGGTGAAAGTGGAGCGGGTGCTTTTCGTTAATCTAGCGCAATAGTGTTCTGTAGCGAGGGGTCTTACCTGTTTATGTTCGCGTCGCGAGTTGAGCTTTAAGTAACAAAGTACCTACTCGGGAACAAATTCTTGGGTCATACGTTCATTTACATTCTTAGTAAGTAAGAACGTAATTCTACCTGCAATAGGGTTGATTACTGATGAATAAAATAAGGAAATACTAATAAAAACGTAAAAATATTAAACTTTTAGAGTCGCTTGTAGACCTCATGGTTTTATATAGGTACCTATTGTGTTTTATTAGTTTTATGACCCTTCAAAGTTTGGTGGGCATGGGCAAGTCCATTTAAAAAGTGTAAAATTTATGAAAATAAATATAACCTTTAATTAGTCCGTTACATGTTAAGTAAATTTGTCTAAGAAACCATTTTGAAAAACGCAATATTTAAAAAAAAATAAAAAAAATAAAAAAAACAAATTTCTGACGCGTTGCATACAAACTACGAAAGCGTGACGTCACAATTTCGTAGCCGTTAGTATGGAGTGTTTTTTGGGCGAGTCCGATGTGTATATATTTCAAACTGTAATACCTCGGGAAGTTTGTATGCTATCAAAATAATTATTTTACCACAGTGGTTCTATCTTTGAGAGATCAGTGTATACTTACCTATTACATAAATAAAAAAAATACTCATCATGCCTATTACAACATTATTAAGAAGCTTCTTTGCTTTTCGTTTTTAACCATATTTCTGAAGACCCAGTTGTTTGTTAATTAAGGCATCATACAATTATCTATACTAATTTTATAAAAAAGAAAGATTTGATTTTTTGACTGTTTGTAAGTAATAGATAAAACCAAAAACTACCGAAACAATTTAAAAAACATCTTTCTATAAGCTAAAATAGCAGGAAGAAATTTATAACCTAACTTAATTTTAAATGCATAAGTACTTACAATCAAGTCGTCTGTTTTTCTTTTCAGCCGTTTTAATTTAATTTATGATTCAGAGCTCAAGTTGTGGATGCTGACTTTAATTAATGAAGTGATGTAAAAGATAAAAAGGGTGGGAAAAAACGTCGAAAAGAAATGGTTGGAATTATTTACAAGTTGTTTATGTTTAGACAGGCTTATTTATTACATAGTACTAGCCTGAAGCCGCGTTAATTTTCTTGCAGATGACAGGAGTTTGTTTTAATTATCCATTTGGTTAGGTTGGTAATTGGAGAACGGAGCATACTGCGGTGCGATCAAGTGGAAAATATATTAATGAGGTAGCTAATTAATACCAACTTTGAGACAAAAACCTTCTTTGAATTTTAAAAGAAAGTCTACTCTTTATCGGGTACATTTTGACTTCATAGTCTAACGCCCGAATTCTCGAACGCAAATCATCTTTAGGAGCGTCTCAAACATCATGGCATCTCTTTCATACGTTTGACATTTAAAGTGACAGGGCGATGTTTGAGACGCTCCCAACCAAAGATAAGTAGCGTACGAGTATTCGAGCATAAGATCCCATATGGAATTCTTACCCTGATCTATTATTTATTTCTAAAGAATATTGGATGGTAGATAATGAATAGATGGATACATCGCACATAGGTTGCCGCGCTAAATCCTGTGTCGATGATGTGAAACAACAATATGCTTAGTTTTTTTAGCTTCTTTCCTGGATGGGCACATATGGGTGTGGAAGGGTGGCAGAGTTTTCCCACAGTATAACTTTGGCTAAAGAGGCCTCCTGGGTAACAGCCAACAACCGAGCGTATTATAGAGGCCATTGAGCGAAATAAAGACTCCAAAATGTTCACAAGAGATCTGTCTATTGGACAAAGTCAATTGACGAGGCCGAAAACTGACGACGGTAGTACCTATCATTTCATCCACACCTGAATGAAATCCTGAGGGAGATCGAAAGTTTCTATACTATAGCTATACTCCACGCAAACACCTGTTGAAAGCAAGGCTAAAACCCAGGAGCCAAGCTTACCCGACACTATACAGAGTTTACCACTTTGGAAGTGTCTATCTTTCAATAATAATATCATTTTTAAGGACCGAAAGATACTCAACAAGATAGGTTTGATGAAAATAAAAAGTTTTAGTTCCATCCATGTATGGGGAGTTCCCCTTAACATTTTATTTTCTTTATTTTTGTATGAAAATCGTAAAGCCGTTTACAGATACATGTGAGTAAGTAGTCTTAATAGTTTTGGAACAAAGTGGCTGTGACATACGGACGGACGGACGGACGGACATCAGACAGACAGATATGGCGAATCGAAGGGTTCCGTTTTTGCCATTCGGCTACGGAACCCCAAAAAGAGAAATTGTAGGTTATTACAAGTGTGAGTGAACTGACTGCCCATTTCAATCCAGGCAACCTTGGATTCACACAGTTTGTGACTCGGCAACCCAATATGGTGCGATTGGGAACAAATTAAGCTTTCGTTTGAGATTATTTCGATTAAATAACAGATGAGGGTATATTTTCTCCAGCTACTTACCTGAATTACTTATTGGCAGAATAATATTGTGACTTTCGTATAGAGATGCATAAGAATTTCTGTTCTATTCTTGAGGCTAATAGAATATGCTCGGGGAGCTCATACGGTATAAATTATATTTGCTTTCGCTTTGATAAAGCGACCATATAGCAAGCGAGCGACGTAAGAGAGTTTGAGATGCATTTGCTACTTAGTTTATAAAATAAAGCGTAAAGTGGTAGCGCGAACGTCTATGATAGGAGAAAGAAAATAAATATAGCGAGCTTTATAAAATACAGCGTTAATGCACCATAATATTTTCGTAAGAGCAGAAAAGAAATGCCTGGAAGAAATTGCTGTTTAGCAATAAGGGCGCCATTTGTATAATCGAATGTTTTGTGATTGTTTCTTTATGTATTTCTTTTGTGTGCAAATAAAGCATTTATTGATTGATTAATAGAAAAGATGACTTTTAAAGTTTTCAAAATTGTAATGAAACCATTTTTTTTATTGATTGCTTCGGTTTTTTGGAAAAATATTGTCTGTTTCTTTAAGTAGGTATGTTTGAGGGGAGGGGGGGCACATACATTTTATCAATTTGGAAGTGTCTAAGCGGATTTTAGTTTAGTTCTGGTTTGTAATGGCAGTGAGTGACTTATATACCTAAGGGCACGAAATTAGTATTGCCATAAAAATAATTATTCCTTAAGGAAAATGCGGACCTAACTACACGTAGATGAAGACTGGGGCGGCTGCTAGTGAAATATAAAAGAATGAAAGTATATAAAATTTAATAGTATTGAAACAGTATGAAGAAATTAGTATTCCGTTCACGCGAAAAATACAGTGGGAAACAAAAACAAACGAAATATATTCAAGCTTTTTGTCGACATCATCCTAAATACTTCTGAAGGGAGCGCTGAATAAAATGTCAAGTAATTACTTGTTGCAAACAATCTTTGTCAGAGGGTTTTTTATCATTCGTCCTTGAGATTTACATGAAACGGGCGGCGATGGCCGACGACAGTTGGTACAATATTGAATAATAACGCCAAAATGAGCTCTGTGATTTGGAGCATTGATGAGCGAGTTGTCTTGGCGGCTTTACGAGTACGAGTCCACTCGTACGAGTTAACTCGGAGTATAAGAGTTAACTCGTATTGTGCGACTCCAGCTCTAAAAACCTCACTGTGTCATGTTCACTTGAGTCCACTTTTTCTTACTTGTCACCATTTTGTTGTCATAAAAATAATTCGAGTAAACTCGAAAAATAGAGCAGATCCGAGTCAACTCGAATTAGATGCGACAGCGCTCGGATTACGTGTTAACATAATACGAGTAGCGTCCGAGTAGACATCCGAGTGCACTCGGTCCTAGCCAACTCTTACAGTGAAAACCCGGCTTTTGGAGTACATCTGGCAGCACGGAATAGCACTTTTCTATGTTGCTATCTTTTTCTGTCTCTCAAAATTTTCTTTTGCTAGAACGAGAAAAAGCGCGGGTATTGGACCGCCTCGCAAGAAATTTGTACGTTGTTGTGGCCGCCTAGTCGATTTCACCGCATGCTATGGCATTCCCGCTCTCTTTCTCGCCCTTAGTTATTGACGGTTCGGTGCGACAGAAAAGGATGCAGCATAAAAAAATTCCGTGCTGCCAGATGTAGTCCAACCCTTAGATTATACTACTTCTTGGCAGACGTATATAATGGAAAAAATTTAAACGTTCACCTATCCAACTAATGAAAATATTAAAAATGCAGGTTAACTTTTTCTAATAATTCATTTTCAATATTAAAAATTGCATTGTGAATGCAAAATAGTAAAAATAAGTAAGTACTACTAAGTAGTAGTTTTTTAGTTGCTAAGTTTTACTAAAATAACCTTACTGCTATGCTTTATGCTTATCTCAAATGTTAAACAAATTATTTAAATTAAATAAATATGAAAGTGAATGTATGAGAAACAGACGTACTTAGATAATTTATAAACAATGCTACAAATTCTAATGCTGGGGCTTCACCTGCGTGACGCCTAACGACGTTAATAACGGCATGCGCGTCTAAGCGCGCTTATTGTATCAAATTAGTGCGCTAAAACCCGGCTACACCTGCGTATTATATCAAATAGCGCGCTAATTAATGGCATTAAACGCAGGTGAAGCCCGGGCATAATAATTATAAAACTGCTAACACATACCTAATAATCGTATAGGTAATAAAATAATATACGTAATTAATGATGTTGGACAAAAAATTATTTTTTATTGAACCCTTTTTCAGAAGGAAATTTAAATATAATTTTAAAACAAAGTCGCCGGTTTATGGCGCTACCCACACACCAGTGAGATTCTACTCCATTTCCATTTTGCATTTTGAATAAACTCTTCTGAAAATGTTATAATCTTTCGCTTCCGTCGAATTTGTCTGTGCCACCATAAAACCACAATTCCATTACGGCAAGTAATAGCAAAGATTTATGAGAGTCGTTTTAGAAAGAAACATTGTGAGCAAAAATATCGAAATACAAAGATGGTCATCATATGACGTATGTATGATTCTAGATTTAAAATATTTTACCTTTTTTGTATTCACAATGCAATTTTTAATATTGAAAATGAAGTATTAGAAAAAATCGCCCCGTCTAACAACAAGCTCCGGTAGGACTCCAACACACGCCTTTTCACCGTCTGGGCAAATGCTCTAACCACTGATCTACGGAGTTGTAATCGGAGCTAGTTGTGAGACGGGTCGTTTTTTTCAAATAAGTACCTATACCTAATTTTTATTAATTTATATTTGCTTTCTTATTATTTGGTTTTCTTTGTGTATATTTTGTTTTTTTAAGCTATTGCATAGCTTTTATCGCGGGCTTTGGGCGCGGCGACCGAATCAAGAAATTCAGTAACGAAAAAACCTAACACTCTCGGAGGTTCTGTTTATCTCTTTTTGACAATAGGGGTTTACATATATTTTGTCTCTTATTAACATTGTTTTGGTAAAAAAGAGATAAAAATACAAAAAACCTGTTGTTAAAAAGAGATAAACGTATTTTTCACTTTTTGATAATATGTGTTTATTTTTATATAGGTCAAATTCGAATAAGTACTAATCTTTTCCATAAGTTTTTGAACAAAACAATGTACTGTGACTAGCGCATAAAACGTCCCAGACGCATGCAGAGTTATTTGATACTGAAAATATTACAAAAATGTCTATAGTTTAAAAAAAATACAACTTTGTACACGCGATATTGTATCGGATGGTATTGACCACTCGATGCATATCGAGCGCTGGGCATAGACATTTCTTTAATGTGACTACGAAAATTTTGATTCAATCATGGAAGTATTACCTAAACTAATACTTCCATGGTTTCAATCGATATCCGCCATTTTATTTTGATGGCACGTACTGCCATAGTGTTTTAAACACTAAATATGAATAAACAAAATGCATTTATTATTTAAGAAAGTGATGAAAAAATAGTGAAAGAAAATGAGTGAGTACTCTATACATTTTATTATTACTGCTATAAAAAACCTAAATATGATATTATATCTAAGTATATAAATGTTCATCGCGCGAAATTCGATGATCAAACTCTTTTTAACCGACTTCAAAAAAAGGAGGAGGTTATCAATTCGACTGTATATTTTTTTTTAATTTTTTATTTTTATTTTTTATGTGTGTTACCTCAGAACTTTTTAGTTAATGAACCGATTTGGATAATTCTTTTTTTATTTGAAAGGTGACGCTTCTCGTGTGGTCCCATTCAAATTTTATCAAGAACTGGCAAGAAGTTCAGGAGTTATCCTGAATAATGTGTATTTAGACTTTATTTGGGTATATGGACGATTTCATACTTTCATCAAATTAGGGATCATTTTCAAAATTTTTTTTTTCGAAAGTTGGTACTTCTGACCTGATCTTACTTTCACCAAGTCAGGACCAGGGGATCAAATCCCAGGAAAATTGAGAGAAATTCTCAAATAAAGGCAAGCCTTATGCGTTCCATTTATTTTTGAAGTTAGTCAAGTATTTGCATCTGGTAGTCATCATCTCATAGTGATGAGCTGATGATGGAAGCTACAACTCCTTAACGGTTAGGAGCTGGAGAATATTTCTTTAAGTATTAATCGTACGTATGGGCCAATTGTTATATTCTTTCAGGTATATTAGGGTGAGCTGCTGACGAGAGGTGAAACTCTTCAACAGTTAGGAGTTATATTATGATGTTTTATACATACCTTATGCACGAATGGACCTTCAGTTGTATTCCTTCAAGTTATCTAAGTAGCTAAAGATGGAAAGCTGTAAGCCTAGCATGACCACCCAAAACTCGATATGTATCGCATGATAAAGCGATTTCTCGACATTCAAACGTCAAAACCCATAGTCTTTTGACAGTTAAACCGGATAACTTATCATATCATATCGCGTTTTGGTTGGTCATGCTAGGAGGGCTGAATTCCGTAACGGATAGGATATTTACAACAATTTATCATAATCACCACGACTGTAGTTTCTTAAGCTACTTCACTAAAAATCGAAAAATAAAACGTTTTTGAAAAAAAAATGTAACCGCCTTCAAAACGGATCTTCAAACAAAAATTAACAAACACTAAAAAACGAAAAAGATAATAAGATTTTTTAATTCAAAGCGATGATACGTGACTTTTTCTAATTTATCTTGGTAGTTACTTACTGAACTGTTTGAAGTCGGTGCCAAGCCAAAAAGAATAAGAACGAAATATACTGAGTGGAATAACTAACATATAAAAAAATACCCGGTCCCAAGCGTGAGGTGTATAGGACGTAATTACCTCAATATGTATAAGACAGCACCGACTTCAAACAGTTCAGTAAGTAACTACCAAGATAAATTAGAAAAAGTCACGTATCATCGCTTTGAATTAAAAAATCTTATTATTTTTTTCGTTTTTTAGTGTTTGTTAATTTTTGTTTGAAGATCCGTTTTGAAGGCGGTTACATTTTTTTTTCAAAAACGTTTTGTTCAAATTTTTTTAATGAATAATTGTTTTGGTGTTTAATTACACTATCTATACCTAATTATTTATACTTACCAATTATTATTACCTAGCTATTTTCGTTTTATAGAGAAGAAGAACTTAAAGTGCTAAAAAGAAAAAGAAATTGTGAACGTCTAAGGGCATATTATCAGCGTCAGAAAGGTTTGAAGAAAAATGAAAAAGAAAAATCAAATAATGCAATAGCTTTACCGCGACAGTCCCCGAGTGCCACATGTATTTTTTTATGTTGTGTGTTGCCAAAATCAATAATTTTCTTTCTTTCTATCTTGCTAATTTTCTATACCTTTTAGATTTTCATAATCAGCCATTTAAAAAATTCCCCCAATGAAAGGGCATAGGCCTTCTTTATGAAGCAACTAGCTTTCTTTCTGCCCGCAGCTTTGCCCGCGTGAAGTAAAAGATGTGTTCCGTTTTTCCCGGGGTAAAGCCTATATTGTGCTACTTATTCTAGTCTATACCATAATCTATATCTGTGCCTTTCATTCAAATCTTTCAGCCGTATGGCTGTGATTGATAAAAAATAAATAAATATAAATAAATAACTTCTTACATTCACACCAATAAAATTATCTACCTAAGTTAATTTAATTAATTATTAATTATTTATTAATTAAGAAACGGTGATGATGATGATGATGAATTAAGAAACTGTATCATGGAAAACTTGATAACGGATAAATATATGCTAAAATACTTTTTGTTTGTAAAAAAATACTTAATATAAATAGTTAACACCCAGACCAAGACAAATAGACATGTTCATGCACACAAATATTCGTTCGTCTTATCTCGGCTCGTTCTAGTCTTGTTCGGGAATCGAACCCGAGACCACTGGCGCAGAAGGTCAACAAACAGACTTTGATTATAATTTGTATTCATTTCGTAATACAAACCATAATACAACACACAAATAAAAAAAATCGAAAAACCCGACTGCAAAAAATGAACCACTACAAAGGGGAAAACAAGCTGTTTATTTTCTCATTGCAATCAGGGGACCGTTCGGTGAAACACTATGAAATTAAAGAGCTTGTTTTCCCCTTTGTAGTGGTTCATTTTTTGCAGCCGATCCTCCCTGTCGCAGTCGGGTAAAAATATTTAGTAAAGTAGCTCGATGAAAGCAAAATTTACATTTCTTGAATGAGAGTATATCGTCTTGGTATAATTTGAAACATTTCGGTAACTCCAGGCTCAGATTCCAAGTGAAATTTCAAAGTTGATTTCTTTTGTTTCAGTTTAGCTCGAGCTCATTAAGCCGGGGTGCCATTTGATGCCTGGAAGTTGGAGACGACGTTTATCTTAGTTAAAAATACAAAACATATTATTTCTTAGTTGTGAATTCTTTATAAGAGAATATAAATTTAGAGTTGACTGCAAGAAGAAAATAGAGTAGTTGATAAATTGTAATATTAGCTTAACTCATGTTATATCTAAAAGAAATCATTTGCTTTAGTATCTTGATATTTTGTTGGTACTCTTTGCTTTTACAGCATATGTTTTCAGAAGACCATACGAGAATTTGAATTCTCATACGTATATTAAGATTTCCCAATGAATAATTTAAATCTAGTGATAAATTAAAATTTAAAAGAAAAGTACTTCCATGCGGTTATCACGACTCGCATTTGCTTAAAATAACTGAAGAGTATGCTGAAATTGGAACGAACGTCACTTCTTCTATTATTCAACTGAGGTCTTGTTTTATCTCCAGAAAACATATTTTTTTTGGGTCACTGTATTCAGACATGCGCCAGACAGACTGGCTTTTATGTAATTATTTATAAACTTATCATAGATGTAATCTTAAAGGATTCGTTGACGTCAACCATTTACATTTTCTTAGAGATATTTATGACGACGACGGAGGATAAACTTTCAAAGAATATAAGCATATACCTACATTTTACATAACTGCGTACTTATAGCCCTTCTCAAATAAATCTGCGTGCGACTGGTGCGTTTTTGGCGCTTGTTACAGTACACTACACACACAGTACACTTTTGTGTAAGTACAATGGTAAAATAAAAGATTAGTATTCGTTTCGAATTCGACAGACTTATCTGGCTCACACTACTTGCAAGCATAACGCAGCTAAAAGTTGCCGAAATTAGCTTCGTATCATGTCACTCATACTAATCCCCAAAATATTCTGCCCTGTGACCTACCTTGTCGACCAATGTATATAAAACAGGCGTTTCTACAATTAATGTGCGACTAAAAGGTCGTATATGTAAGAAATGTTTTAGTGGAACCACAACTTCACAGCGTAACAAAACACTCGTCGACCATAAAGTGAAGTCGTAATCGTATTCCGAGAATACAATTGAATAGGGAAACCGGGAAGAATTCTATTTGGTATATATGTAGTATACGTGAAAAAAACATTTTGGAAGAAAAGACCTTTAACCTTGAGTGCGAAGTGCTTGAATACTTTGGGCATATCAGTTATGGATGCTTATGTTTTATGCAAGGATGAAGAACAGGCAGTATTAACGCCTGAGCTGATAACTGCGAATAACTAGGCAAGTGCTCAATCCTTACTATATTATGTAATATTATAAATGAGAAAGTAACTCTGTCTGTCTGTGTGTGAAGCAATCACCCCTTAACTACTAAACCGATTTAAATGAAATTTTACCAAATTTATTTCGTTAGTTTATTAAGTACAGAGATAGTCTAGAGCCTGAGAAAGAACACAGGCTACTTTTTAATGCGAAAAAAGGAATGTAAGAGGTTGAAATAGGGGATGAAACTATGTATGGAAATTACTTACGTAATTTTTAAAGCTATAGAAGCTTGAAACTTATGACATTCAAAGTTTGTAAGAATTTTACCATGGGGGTAAAAATAGGGGGTGTAAGATTTTGTGTGATGACGTCGGCAAAAAGCTTAGGGCCTAGAAAATAAAAATATAGAAGAAATACAGAGAACTACGGAGTCTTAACAAAATGTGAAACTGAAATTAAGGGCACGATCTTCCAAATTATCGAAAACAACCAATTTTTTATTCAAAAGTAAAGAATCAAATATTCTTTATTTTGAGAAGATAAAAGTATATGTTGAAGTTTAATAAACGATCTTGTTTATTTTGTGGTTAGAAAAACGATATTCGTATCTTATATCGACGTTAAAAAATTTCACGATAATTCACGAATAATATACTTATTGAAAAAAACATTGAAAAAATGAAAAAGTGAGGTTATTTTCATTACTCTTCACACATAAAGAAAAAGACAAAGACAGAGTTTTTTGGAAGATCCTGCCCTTAACGCCACTAAGAAATTTGCCAAACGCCGCGCGCCATACACACACAATGAGCGGTGGCAGTTCAGGGCGGCGTAGGTATGTGCCTGAGTGTATTTGCAAAATAATAGGTAAGTACCAAAGCTTAAAAATTTTAAGTGCTGCCGAAAGTCACCATTCCAAGCGGACGAAGTCGCGGGATGAAACGGATAAAAGTGTATTATTATTTACTTAACTTACAGTAAACGGAGAGTGTACAAAACAATGTATATTATCAAGTTCACGGTTCCCTAATTTTAATTCTTAAATCAATGTTGTTACACGTCGAATTTGGCGCGAACCTCAACAAACAGGGCATAAAAGTAAACGGTGTTCGGTTAAGCCGACGAGAACAGCAATACACCTGGCATTTTTTCTGAACGTTTACTTTTACATTCGGCTTGGCATGGGTTGTCTGCAAACGTTTCATTTTAATGATTCTGCGTAGTATTTTATTAAGGATTGAAATGTGAACTTACGTTTAAGACTTAAGAAAATATGAGATAAAAAATGTAAAAGAATTTGTGTAAACTGTACAAGGCTTGTGTAAAACTATTCTCACGAAATGCGAGGAAATACAATTTTTTTGTTAACATGGAATGTTAACATTACAGAGCATGAGTGAGAAAGATCATTTTTCATGTCTCATATTCTGAAAGTAACTCATAACTTGCCTAAAATGCGGGTTGAAAGTGGTATGTTGCGGCCCTAGGGCCGTAATAAATTAAAAAAGGCATAGGACGGGTCGTGTCAAAACCTGTAAGTATCTCTTTGGACATTTATTTACCAAAGGTATGCAGGCAAAAGCACAGACGCCTAAACAGCCTGTTTTTTCTATTATATAAAATAATGAATAAGTATCGTAAAATTATTAATATAATATCTAAAACATTGTTTTTTTAAAGAAATGGTTTTTAGAAACAGATTATAAGTTATTTGTTACATATAAAATCAGGCTATTGAATTGCATAGAGTACGGGTCAAACACCAAACAAGGCTGTATGGACTTAGTTTCCCTTGCCTTCCCTAAAATAGAGAAAATGAACAAAAAAGTTATGTATTCTATGACTCTATCGAAAATTTCGTGCCCATAGAAAATATATTTTTTAGATTATTTCTCTTTATTTTTACTTTCCTCATATTCGAAATGAAAAGTAGAGTGTTTACTTCGGGTGTATGGACCCATAAGTCTTAAACTATCGGCGCCCTCACTTCGTTCGTGCGCCAAAACACTCGACTGTTATGGGTGCCAACATCCCTTGCTAAACAATCTACTATTTGTACATCCCCCTATTCTTTTTTAATTTTATTACGGCCCTATGGCCGCAACACATCACTTTCAACCCGTATCTTAGGCAAGTTATGAGTTACTTTCAGAATATGAGATGAAAAATTTATAAATAGCAACAAAGTTTAACAAGAACTTTAGTTTTAGAGAGTATAATACTAACACAATAATATTATCGTTAGAAAGTGTATTGTATAACATTACAATTTGTAAGGAGAAAAAGGAAAAAGTTATGTCATGAATTCATCTAAGTACTTATATTTTGTATCACAACATTGTCAAGGTCCCCAATATCTCCCCAAACAAAGTTTTAAAAGACAAACCACAAAAGAAGTTACAAACTTATAAAAATGTTGCGTATTATTTACAAAAAACCGACTAAGTGCGAGTCGGACTCGCACGAAGGGTTCCGTACCTACCATAAAACAACTTTTACAAAATTTTAGATCTAGGAGCCTTTATATTCATTTATCTTTATTTTGTTACAGTTCCTTTTCCTACCTATACTTTACGATATACAATTAAACAAGTCTCTGGATTCCTGATCTTTTATTTACTACACGATATCTACTTACTATTAAATATTGTGCGGCGACTCCCGACGGTCCGGCTATTGTGTTGCTGCCGACGACGGGGTCTCGTCAGACAACTAAATTATTTTGTGAATATTTCAAGCGTCTATCTGTAGCCGTTATTAATATCGAGCAAAAACGGCAAAAAACACGTTGGTTGTATCTGTGAAAATTTCAACTGGTTAGCTATTACGGTTCATGAGATACAGCCTGGTGACAGACATGTAACGGTTCAGAATCGCACCTGAACTATCTCGAATATTTCTTAAAGAGTTAAAAGTCGAAATGTATTAATGTTACTTACCTCAATAACTTTTAATAGTATAAATAGTTCCTGGTGTGGGAATAAATCACAAAGTCAAATTGGGTTGTGTCAACTGGGTTGTATTGAACAAAATTAGCCATTTACCATGTTGTTGCGCTGGGAATTTGCTTCATACTTTGTCAACACAGTGTATATGGGAGGGAGATTCTGTCTATAAGGCTTGGGGCTTGTTTAGTGGTTTCAGATTGCTTGAGGTAAACACTGAAAAAGAAACGGGTTAATGGTAGCGGAGCAGTTGTGGTCATTTGCATTTAATTTGGAAGTTTTATGATTAATCTGAGGAAGTTAGATACAGTAAATTTGTTTGAATTAGCGAGAAAATATAGTTAATAAATACCTGAGATTCAGGGATTGAAACAATGATGTTTCACAACAGTTGGACTCTGTGACAAATTATTTCATATAAGAAGATGCACTTTGTTGAGGGTTTTGTCAATCGAATTTGCTTCACGGGAGTGTGGACAATACTTGTATTTCGATATTGGTTCACGAAATAATCGACACGAACTGTTATTAGTTAGTAAAATTATAAATCTTGTTGTAAACAAATGTCATGTCAAAATGGAATAATCCTGTCCAAGTGCAGCGACAACTAGCGGCAGAGTTGAGAACTAAGACAAGTCAAATGACATCACATAAATATAGCGAGAAGTTTTTACTCACAGAATGTTAAATTAACATTATGTAAAACTTAAATAAAAATATGGGTTAAATAATCAAAAGTACAGAATATTGGTTTCTATCTTAGATAAGGTTCAAAGTTTCAAATATGTTTCTTTGGCTAGAGATGATTCGTTCGGAAATTATGTTCGAACAATTACCATTTTGATAATAGTTTTCGTTCGTAAATAAAAAAAGGAATCATACAAAATAATGTGTTTATATTATGTGAGAAGGTAGTATTTTGAATAGTTTAGTAAATTTTATAACTTAATATTAGAAGTTTTGTAACTATCAAAGGTTTCTGAACGAAGGCCAGGCGGGGCGTTCGGGATGTTTGAAATGGGTTGGCGTTAAACGCTAGAGGGCGCTATGACGATAGAGTAGGAATGTGGGACGCCGCTTTTTGGCGCGTTTTTGAGGAGGTCTATATAAGCAAAAACGACGCGACGCCCGCGCTTATTTCTCCGGGATAGACTTCGAGGCAACACGTATGGAAGACGAAACACTTTTTGAAGAAGTTTCCATTTTTAATCAAGCGAGAAGTAGTCTTCAAGCAAGTGTACAGTGAGTCCTTGCACCATAGGGCGTTTATTGGGTTCGCGATCTTTTAAACGTTTTAATTTTGGAATTCTGACTGGTAAATTGGATCCGAAATTAAAAGGTCTAGTTTGTTTACAGAAAGCATTTCAATTAAAGTAAATTATTCCCAAGTAAAATCCTAGAAAATGGGCTTAATTTGAGTCAGAGAGGGTTGGAAGCATAGAGTTTGTTTCTTCAGGAGTACATTTTTATGTCTCCGGGCTCCAGGCAAGGCTCACGGGAGGTCGCTAGGTAAAGAAAGTCTGGCATTGTGGAGTGTCAGATGAGTGTTCATTGGATAACGCTTAGTAATTTCCACATGGTTTGATCAGGCGGGCTGTTTTCATTGACAGTTTTTCAGTTAACACGTCTGATGGCGCGGGGCGTATGCCCCAGATTTGGAGGCAGTTGCGGCCTGATTGAACCATACCTACCTGTAGGGTGTCTATCTGTTCCCTTCCCAAGCAGATGGACCACGGCATGAGCGATAGGATTTTAGGGGGCCCACTCACCCAAACTTGACAGAATTGGGGCGTCAGAACTGGCGATACAGGCGCCAGGTTTGTGTTTGTTAGGAAAGTCGCATTTAGTTGGAAATTAAGCAGGTAGGTACCTACTTAGAATCACGAGCTAGGTAACTCGAAGACCTTTGTTCTGGCAGAAAGGGGGAGGTCTGCTGGGGCAAGGCTACGAGGGGAGTCTGGTATACAGAGTAGGTAGAAAGAGTAGGGTCGCTGTTAGGTCTATAAGTAGCATTATGTGTTATCACAAATATATCTACGATCAAATCCGAATTTTGTTGACATCCCTAGCCATAGATTCTTGTGATAGACGAACAAACCCGGGCAATTTGACAGAATGATTATAGATAGTGGGGAAAAGTCCGATTGACAGTTTCCAGCAAAATGGCTGTCTTTATCTAACAAAAATAATGTTACATCTTAGAAGAGAGATTAGGTCAATGATTAGTGCGTTGTAGCAATGTAGTCTACAAGTTATATGATATTCAGTGAGGTATGTAAGAAATTAATAGATTTGAAAAGGAAAAGGTGACCAATGGATACCTAGTGCTTTCAGTATTTGGGAAATGATTTGTGAGGTAACAATACTAGTGGAACAGTCCAAAGAGCTTGATTAGAGTAATCTTTATAGGTTCACGCATTGCAAAGATATGAAGGTTGAAATAATCTATCAAACATAAGTGGAGAATCTAAATTTACCTATATATTTGGCTTGACAAAAGGTAATATATTCCTATGATGCAAAAGGCACCTATAATAATCTATAAATTGAGCTGGTTGCGGAAGAGTTCTCTGGATCAGACTACTGCTATATTAATGTATGAAAAAGGATTTTGTTCGGTGGCGGGAGAAGATGTTTAAACTCGAAGGAACTCGGTGTAATGTTGACCAGTGTCTTATGGAAGCTGATGTGGATTCAAGGTTTTCCAGATACTAACCTATTGAGTTGGAACATGATTCTATTTTAGCCATAAATTATGTAAAGCTATCGGGGTGAGGCGAAAGCTTCTGTCCAATTTGGTTGGATTCTTAAGTTATTTCCAAGACCAGTCCAATGGTGAGATTAAGGATATATTACCATGAGCGAGATTCTTTAGAGACAAATTTTAACCAACAAGTTGCAAAAGTTCAATAAGATCCGAGTCAGACACATAGACATAACTAGGGAATTTAGTTCTACGGGGAAACTTGGTCATAGAAAAGGTTAGGAGAGTCTATATTTATATGTACTTACTATGAATTAGAATTGAGTTCTTTCCCCTCAGGAGTCAGACTTGCTAGTTCTCTTAATTTAAGCACTCAACCTGTTGGATTTATCCCAATAAGGATTATTCAACAAAAGGAAAAGGATATATCAATTAACGTTAACTTTAACTGCTGCTGCCATGAAGGAGAAAGATCTCTTCATGTAGACTAACAAGTCGCTTTGAAGCATTTAGCTTGGTCCTCTTATATATATATATACATAAAGAATTGACGAACATGACAGCTTGACTTTATATGTTGAAGTTTGTTTTTATATGAAAATGTAATAAAGCAGCGCCGGAGGAGGGATGTCCAAGTCTGGTGACGAGTTCCACTGTTATGGGCGGCGGAGGTGCCCTGACTTTACCGGTTAAATAATATTGCTGGAGCATTTGTATTAGGCCAAGATGGTGATTAAGATCAATAGACTCTCTTCACCCTAATGATTATACCAATTTCCATCTCTGACTTTGCAAGCAAAACCATATGCTGAAGCTAATAGGTACTATTATAGATGTAGTGTTTCCATCTTCTAATAGATATAACAAATTTTCATCTCTAACTTTGCAAGCAAGGCCATATGCCTAAGCTAGTAGGTACGGTTATAGATCTGATATAGTGACTCAGTCTTCCAATAGATATAACAAATTTTCATTTCTAATTTGCAAGCAAAACCATATGCTTAAGCTAATAGGTATTATTATAGTAATTGTGTCTCTATCTTCATATAGGAATATCAAATTACATTTCAAACCACACATGCCAATTTCACCTTAGACCTTGCAAGCAAATCCGGATGCTGTTACTAGTTTCAGTTCCATTGTAACCTAAATTATTAAATTCCACCAGTTTTAATAGACAGTTAACCTTGGGTCAGTAACCAGAAAATTAGCATGGTGGACTCAGCAAAATAACTCACCAGGTTTTCAAAGTATATTAGACCTAGGAATCGGTTAGGACCTAACTGTTAAATGTCCAAGCAATGTAGGGGTAAACTAATGTTAGATTTATACAAGAGTATTAACTTATTTTGAGTGTCTTTGTCGCTATAAATGAGGTTAGAAAATTAGAAGCAACGGCCATGTAATATGAACAGCTGTTAAGTTGATGTAGGCATATAGGCAGTTCAAAGTATGAGTTAGTTAGTAGTAAGGTTAGTCTCTGTCGCTTCATTTAAAAGATCATGGGTCTACGCTTTACAACCAGGGTTCTCCATTACGACATCACAGGCCACTTCAGAGTTGATTCAGAGCATCCATAGTAGTTATCTATATATTAATCGGACAACAGTTAGGTATTACAGCGTTCAAGCTAGCTAGGTATTTTAGTAACTAATAGAATCCTTGACAGAGGTTCAGTATTAGCTTAGAGTAAATACTAGAATGGTTTGCTAGTATATTTAGGTCATCTATTAGGTTAGGCTAAGCGATTAGAAAGCATAGGTAGGTGTTACAGACAGACAGACAGACGGACAGCGGAGTCTTAGTAATATGGTCCCGTTTTTTTACCCTTTGGGTACGGAACCCTGAAAAGGTCGGACAAACTTCGGAGGACTCACACTGGCCAGTTTGTACAGCTGATAAAACAAAAGGCTTTTATCGTAAAAAGCCTCATGCAAAGAAGTCACGAAGCTTTCTTTATTAGGGTCCGCAGGGAATGGATACATTACGTAGGTATAGGTTACCCTAAAAAGGTAGTTCTTTAATACCTAAATCCACCATGCGAAAGTAACTCTCTATTTTGTTTTCTGAAAACAATTGAATTGAAGAAATCTTGTTAGGAGGAAAGTTTGTGAGGTAAGTTGAAAATAGTCTACGCGGACGGGACACTGCAACGGGCATTCGCTATCAGAGGCATGTGAAACCAGGCTATGACAAGTAGGCAGTAGGCATATAGCCAGTAGCATTACAAAGACTTGAGTTTCTTCAAAATATATTTTCAGTAATGGTTCCAATTTTTCAATTGAAACAAAAAAGTCCTCCACCAGAAAGTTTACAACAAAACACACAACTTACATTAGCTACAAAAAACTTGGTTAAATTACGGCGTTCGCCCATATTGTGAGGAAACGTCTTGATTTTCCAATATGTGCTTACAACTTCTTCTCTTCTACGTTGTTGTTCCATTAATCTTCCGAGACGGAATTATTGTGTAAGCGTTTTTCTGGGGCAATAGAAATATCCTCATTAGGAGCTTGCAATCTTAAGGGTCAAATGATGTGGAGGCATTAGCTTTCTAGATCGAGGAATAATAATTCTGTTGGAAAATATCTTTCTCTAGATCATCATTTATCTTGCAAGACCGTAAAGTCTGATTGTCTATATTTTTTCAATTACGATTAACGTAATTTATGTTAGCTTTTTCACAGTATGGTTACTTTTTATTGCAATGAAATGTATTTGGGAGAATCTAAGAAATGACAAGTGTATTTATCAAATTAATGATAAACAGTTTTCAGGTATAACGAGCAATTGTGACTTTGTGAGAGTCACATTTTTAGCCCATTAGATATGTCTTTATCTCGATAAAAGAGTCTCTCAAGTCCAATAGATTCCGTAATATCACATGGAGAATACTCACACTAGGGCGGGCGAGCGAATTTTAGTGAAATGGATGAGCTTTGCCCAAAAAAGTAGCTTAAGGAAGGGAAGAAAGCCCTTTATTTCTTGTGAACGGCCCTTACTTTATGCGACCAAGAGGTTGGTTGCTAAAGGCAACTTTGTTATACTATGCTATGGATGTGGTGTTAGAGCCTGCGCGCACTTGTGATTTTTAGTCGACCGATAGTTTAGTCGGTATCGTAAGACAATCGTGATAGTTGGGCGATAAGTAGTTTAGTTGAATGCAGTGCGCGCGCTCACATAATCCTTCATGCACATTACCGACCGGCCGATAGTTGTGCTGTGCGATAATTTGATCGAACAACTATCGGCCGATAGTTTGATCGGTCGATTTTTTGTCGTTTATATTGCGATTTAACTCTATACTGAATCCGAGAACGATGAAACTATCGCCCGATTAAAAATCACAAGTGCGCGCTGGCTCTTAATGTTAGTTTTACAATTTGCTGAATTTTAATTTCCAAGTGTCGCGTTTATAACATGAAACTGTATTCCTGTAGTTTGTTGTCTAAATGATTACTAGCTGCAATTTAGATGTAACATTATACATTTACTCCTTGAGAAGTTGTATGGCCTGGCTCTTTGAGATACCACAGAAAGGTTCTGGTCCTATATGATGGTCTTGAGCTCCAGTCCTTGCAAGTTCATCGGCTTTTTCGTTCTCAATGATTCCCGAATGACCTGGTACCCATTTCAGAATAACTTTATTCCTTTGTCCCAGATCATTTAGTTTATTTAAGCAGCCTTTTACAAATTTCGAATTTATGATATTCGAGTTTAAGGTGTTAAGAACAGCAGGAGAATTGATTGATTTATCTAGTTTCGTTGACAGTTGGCTTCCGCGCATTCTATGATGGCGTATACCTACGCTTGGAATATAGTTGTTTGCTGAATTCGGACTGACGCCAAATATTCCACATCCTACAATAGAATATTGTTAGAAATAACTGATTTAATATGAAAATATTTGCATGCTAAGATTAAGTAGATTTTGACGAACTATGTTATTTAAGAACATCTTATCCTATGCTCAAAATTGTTGCAAATAAACTTTATCATTCATTCATTCATTCATTTATTCATTCATTTATACATTGTCACCCATTTTGGACCCGCCGTCTGTAAGGCTCAACCCATACGAACAACAACCACAACCACACCACGTGGGCGGGGTGCATTTTGTATTGGAAATGCATATAGTCAATTCACACGTACCACATTTAGAAGTTATTATTGACCGCGTGGATGATACCGGCCACAACACAACCACCAGCTCCGGGGGTAGTAGACATGGCCCCTGTTGTTATGAGGCATGGTAGTCTTTGCTAGCTATTAAGTTTGTTAATGATCGTCACTTGGGTTGTTTTCCTCCACCATACTATGCAGGCATCATATACGTTATTATAGCCACAGGGCTATTTTGGGGTTTAGGTCCCAAATCGTCCCTGCTAAGCGACAGCATTCAAACGGTTACGAAATTAAGAACGTTACTTAAGTTATTAACTCTTACGTACATCAAAGCTAACCAAATTTTCGATTCACAAACCACCTACAGGAACACCCCAATGCCTAAATTAAGCCGAAGACTAAAGCCATAAACTTGATACAAGACGCTGAACAACGGCTTAACCTGATCCTTCTCAAACATAATAAGTTACGGGGCATGTTGTTCGTAAGTCACTAAATTTTACTCAGTGGTAATAGTTTTGCTCAAAAACTATGTCAAAAGAATATACCTATGTTCAACTACAACACATGTCGTAATTGGTTTATTTTTTTTATTTTTGATTTAATAAGTACTTTTTAAAAAGTCCTAAATAGCTTACATTTATCAATCGAAACATTTTCGCTCGAGAAACTTGCTTCGAGCAACGCGGGCCTTCCGTCCCGGAACGGCAGGCCCGCGTTGCTCGAAGGAAACTTGTAATTTTCTATAACAATATATTTACTACGTAACAACGTGGATGTCGAGGTTGTATTAGACTTTTGATAATATGTTTAATATTTTTTTAAAGTTAATTTAATGCGTTTTGATCTCTCTGAATCATCCCTTCTTATCCTAAGTTTCCATACAAATCAATAGGCACAGGGCCTTAACTTAAACCACAGATTACTGAATATGCTTAAACCAATGATTCACCCAAGGCGGTTCAAGTATTCGGAAACACGAACAAAAGCTGGTAGGTATATAAAGCTTTTACAACACATATTAACTTCAGAAGTTTTCGCGCACACCCGCAAATATTGCAAAGCAAAATGTAATTAATCAATCCTTTAGCATAACCTTAATAAAGGTACGTTAATTATGTAGGTAAACTCTCAGTTGTCACTAATTAACGATATAATTATGTATACCTACATGGTATTTATTTACCTACCTTAAGTAGATGAGAAGACTTTTGATGTTTATAACAATAATGAGGTACGGTTTTCTTTAAATCTTTTGTTTTTGTTCTTCTGCAGTACTGTACCCATATAAAGTTTTTTTTAACCTAATATGCTGTATATTTTCACGTATGCCAGACGGAGCGAGCACCAGTGAATAATACATGATCTCGCAAATAAATGCATGACCGAGTAGGTGGGATATCTTTAAAGCGAATTGGCCCGCCCCGCGCTGATGCTACCTATACAATAATCAAAATTTTATTGAATGTGCCATTTTGCGCATTGCAATTCTAAGATTTATTATGTTGAAGCTTTAGAATGTTATATTAACTCTGAATTACGTCTCATAAGGTAGTCACATTACGTTTTTTTTTTATTTTAGACATGAGAAACATTTTCATATATTTAAATACATCTTTTTTTAATTCTTTTTTTTAAGGGGCTTTTTACACATTAAGGTTATGCCAGCCCCATCATAGCCTTATTACTTAGTTAACTAAATTATTCTATGAGAATTTAAATACATCTAAGATATATTTATACTATGGAACATGGTTTGACTGTAATTTTACGAGGAACAAAGTAAAAAGATGGATCTTAAGAACGTAACTAAGTTGCTTCGATGTTTAATCAGGTATAAATTGCAGTATTTAATTTGTAGGAATCTTACTTATCAATGTTTGTTTGTCAATCTAAAATAAAACTGGAACAGGATTATGCTCTGATATAAGACCTAGCCACCCTTAACCCTTGTTTATCAAATTTACATAACAGACGCTCGATAATTGGGATCGGCATTAGCATATCTCAATCAATGACTGTATATACTATATATACCTACAGCATATTGATCAATAGTTGACAAAGCGTTATGTGAACAGAACATGATTGTAATTTCTCGACCTTTCACTGTCCGGGCAAATCCTCTAACCACAGAGCTACTGAGTCGTTTAGTGAAAGGTCGTGGGTTCGAATCCCATCGGAGCTAGTTGCGAGACGGGTCGATTTTTTTCTAATACTTCATTTTCAATCAAAGATTGCATTGTGAATGCAAAAAATTAATATCAAAATAAATGTTTGGCCTTTGATTTTGATTGATTGATTTTTTGTTTGATTAATAGTGTGCATCTAACATTGATTGCAGAGCTTGATCTTACTAGTGACTCGCACTGATTTCACATAGGTGCAATTTACTAAAGAAAATATTAGAAATTCGGTCGGTTTGTTACACTAAGTCATAGAGACTTTTCCCGTAGATTTTCCGCAAATTTTCTAAAGTTTAAACTTTATCCAGAGATATCATGGAAGGAAAAAGAAATCGGCCTCGAGGCATTGCTATTTCTTTTTTAATTAAGTAGTAAAAATTATACGCATTAGAAAGCAATGTATCCTGTTCCGCCTATCTACAAAAGATACATTATCATCTCGATGATGCTCTACTGCAAAAATGTGTACTGTACAATACAAATTCATAATATAAGTATATCTACAGAAAGGCACAAAGGGTTGCTGGGATCATCTAAATACATCCGATCGAACCACTCTTGGATAAAGTGCTTTGTATGTGGACGTTTGCTCGAAAGAATCTCTTCTTTGTTGTTCCGCTACAATAACATCAGGAAAATACATATTTTACTGTTTCAAATATTTTTTATGAATTCTTGTTTCTATGTAAATTGGTATCTTTACAGCCTGGTCACATTAAATGTATTTAAAAATTAGTTGGTCAGGATATATATATCGAAACTTGTTGTTTATTTGTTGTCTGTTTGTCTGTTCGCAAAACTACTGTATGGATTCGAACAATAGAGAAAAAACAATATTAGGATAAGTCTTAATTATTTATTTACTCTCGTTTTGTAAGCGTTAATAGACTTGCCTAGATTTCATTAAGACTGGATTAATATGTCAATTATTTTGATTAAGAATGGTCCTTAAATTAATCCAGCACCTTCAAAAATAGCTACCTAACTGGATTAGGATGGCTGCGAGTGATCCTATTAGCTGGGATTTACTTAAAAAATTATAACACGCTTTCTGGGGGCCAAGTCTGCTAACGTTAAGTCACAATCGTGTCTCAATCGTGTTTCAATTGTAGTTCAGTAGTGCTTTTTTAATCACTATTTACAAGAATTAGGACAGTATGATGTGATGTGAATGTATTGGGTGGTGTGACCATCAATAGTATTGTGAAAAAAGTACATATTTCTTGTAACTAGTGTGTAAAAAAGCACTACAACTGAACTACAATTGAAACACGATTGAGATACGATTGTGACTTAAAGTTAGCAGACTTGGCCCCCTGAAATAATGTTTTAGTTTTTTACTCCTTATAATATAAGTTAAGCTAAGTTAAAATAACAATATAAGTAAAGTTACGTTAAAATATAAGTTGAATCGTCACCAGCCATTATACAGGGTATGAAAAGAAGCCTAACGGAGCCGAGAGCCACGTATTCTGTCCATTATTACGAAGTTTTTTCTGTACTGGGCCATACCTAGGACTCTTCTGATTACGGAGATATCAAGTGTCAAAGTCAAAATATTGTAACTTTGGTTTTGACAAAAATAAATGTAAAACGTGATTACTAAACTTTTGTCTAAAGCAACATTATCAAAATTATTAAAACTTCTTAGTCAAATAGGCATATGAAATTTGAAGACGCAATGAATATCAAGCTCAGCCACTGCCGTACACGCACACAAATGCGTAATAGTAGTTTATAGTTGTAGAGTAGCTATGGAAATTGGAAAAAAAATATATTGTAGTATATACGTTATCATCTAATAAACTATGCTACGGCCTAGGACTACGGATCTTCACATCTATCGTCGTAGTAAATTGTCGTAGCACGGAGCGTAGTGGGTAGCGGGTTGTAGCGAGATAGCGTTCCGTAGTACCTAGTTGCCTACCATTTTATATTATATCGATTCCGAAAACGGCCTTTGATCTTCTCCGTTTAATCTTCACAAAGTTTTCTGAAAATTGCTTATAAAACGAAGATTTCAATCTTTGGGCCAATCTCTATTTTTTAAATAGTCGCGTATAAAAATGCGAATTACTTATCTCTAAGAATAATGTAAGATTTTGTTGATGATTGGGTTTTCGTAATCGTTGCCATTTATAAGAACTTGTTTCATAAAAACGACTTTTGTATTTGCAATAATATCAAAAGTTTGAAAACTTCAAAACGACTTAAGAGAAAGTTTCTAATTATTTGAATAGAAGTATTAGACAGTATGAAAATGTCTTTTCTGTGAGTTGTTTAAAGAATGGTTTTGTATTTAGTACTTAGTTCTCAAATAGATTAAGGCATTTTATGATACTAACTTTTGTTTGGCTGTAGTTCTGGCAGTTACTATACAGGATAAATTTTTCATCAGTGCACAAATTTTTAGGATCGACTCAGAATCGGTAAGTGAATAACTTTCTCCTAGAAACATGGGTCGAGATACGACAATTTTTTTTTTACTTCCCATACTAAATCGATCACGTGATCAGGGGGCCAAGCCTGCTAACGTTAAGTCATAATCGTGTATCAATAGTGTTCCAATTGTAGTTCAATTGTAGTGCTTTTTTACACACTATTTATAAGAATTATGACAATATGATGTGATGTAAATGTAGTGTGGGGTGTGACCATCAGTAGTATGGTGAAAAAAATACACATTTCTTTTAAGAAGTGTGTAAAAAAAGCACTACAATTGAACTACAACTGAAACACGATTGAGACACGATTATGACTTAACGTTAGCAGACTTGGCCCCCTGTTCGATTTGTATGAAGAGTCAAATATTTTTTGTCATATTTCGACCTATGTTTCTAAGAGAAAGTTTTTCACTTACCGATTCTGAGTCGATGCTAAAATTTTGTGCACTGATAAAAAAATATCCTGTATTTACAAAATATTTTGTCTTAAAAACTACGGCTTTGCCTCTTTTACTCGTATGAATTGTTTTCATAACATGAGTAGTGTATCTGTCACCGGAAAATAATAAAAACCGCAAATTTATAAATTTCCTAAAAAAACACGAAATTTAAAGCAATCGCTTCGCTGCGCTTCGCGATCGCCTTAAATTTCTAACCTATCACGTGTTCTACAGGACATCCGTAAATTTATAAATTTCCTAGGAAATTTATAAATTTGCGGTTCTTGTTATATTCCGGTGACATATCCCAATACTTTTTCTTTTTGTTTAAAGGGTACCCGAAATTAATAAGATGTAAGTATAAAATTAAATTGAAACAAATGAGTGACATTTGTATTGCCCATTTGCAACGTATAATTTTATTATAGAAATGCCACTTTTCTCATTTTCTTTTCCATTTCATTTCATCAAGCATTTAAGAACCTCTCCGCGATTCTGATTCGCCGGCGAATAATCCTTAAGAACACCCGGTTAGAGTTGCCAGGCTTCCGGATAAAGCCGGACAAGGCCAGGCTTTTTGGATGCTTGTCCGGCTAAATTAGATGGTGTCCGGCATGTCCGGTTTTTACCTCTTTGGTCAACTTGCGAACTCGCCAGTCCCGGCGCCCGCGGCAAGAGTCGAGAGAGTGCCGGATTATGAAATATGGCTTTCATGGAATCCTTGGGTTTTCAGGGTGTCCAGCCTTGATATCCAAAAGTCCGGATAAACTAGCTGGCCAGTCCTGCTTTTCGGTTTTAAAACCTGGCAACTCTACACCCGGTCTTGAACTAAATCTGTCTTATTAACAAGAATCCTAAAATAAAGCGGCTTAATTAAAATATGTATTATAAAATCAATGTGGTCACGAAACGATGTTTTTTTTTAAATTGTTTAAATTAAAAAAAAAAATAGATTTAGAACTTGAACAGAAAACATAAATTAAATTGAATAGGATACCTACCTATACACCTCTTAATTAGTATTTAGAGGTGTATGATAAGATAAGATAGCGTTGTAGTGCCAGCTACAAGGCTATCTGGCAGCTGGGTGTCGTAAAAGGCGACAAAGGGAAAACAACCATCAGGAGACGGGCAGCCGCGCCTCCCTGAAACAACAGGCCATACTACGACCGCCAGCCTGCCAAACGTGGTCCACGTCCAGCAGAGGGCGTCATACGGCTGATGGTGATGATATTGGTGCAATACTAGCCGCACATCATTTATCAGTATATTGATATGAAAAAAACTAAGCAAAACAAATTGCCCAGATAAGGCGATATTAAAAATTGCCTCGACCAAAGCTTAATATTATGATTCACGCAAAAATGGCGCAAAGTAGCGCCCTATTTGTAAAACAAAACGGGGGCAAATTCGATTTGGCCTTGGGGCAGGTTAAAATCGCGGAGTTTAGGGTGAGACCGTAACGGAGTTAGCGCCTTTTTATATGAGACGAAAATTGAGCTTTATTATATTCATTATTTAACTTGAATATAATTTGTTTATAGCTGAGATCAATAGCGTTAAATGAGCAGTAAAAGTTTAATACAAAGTTTAATACAATAATACATTTTCTAATCTGGGACTACGGCAGTGCCCCCGCCAAGTCGAGCGCGACACAAACACTGCCGTTCCATCCTTTTCTGGAACCATTTCAGTGTATTTTCAAGCCCTTTATTTCAGGACCTATGGATAGGCTTCATCATCATCATCATCATTTCAGCCGTACGACGCCCACTGCTGGGCATAGGCCTCCCCCAAGGATCTCCACAACGATCGGTCCTGCGCTGCCCGCATCCAGCGGCTTCCCGCGACCTTGACCAGATCGTCGGTCCACCTTGTAGGGGGCCTGCCCACGGAACGTCGTCCGGTTCGCGGTCGCCATTCGAGAACCTTTCCGCCCCAACGGCCATCGGTTCTCCGCGCTATGTGTCCCGCCCACTGCCACTTCAACTGAGCAATCCTTCGAGCGAAGTCGGTCGTTTTAGTTCTCCTGCGGATCTCATCATTTCTGATTCGATCGAGCAGGGAAATACCAAGCATCGCTCTCTCCATTGCTCGCTGGGTAACCTTGAGCCTTCTTATGAGACCCATAGTAAAAGACCACGTCTCGCTTCCATAAGTCATAACTGGCAACACACACTGGTCAAAGACCTTAGTCTTGAGACATTGAGGAATTTTGGACGCAAATATATGCCGGAGCTTCCCAAACGCTGCCCATCCGAGCTGGATTCGACGAGAGATCTCTTTCTCGAAGTTGGACTTACCTAATTGGATTGTCTGTCCTAGGTAGACATAGTGGTCAACAACTTCGAGTGTAATGTTCCCAACATTAACTGGAGCGGATGCAACATGGGCATTGGACATGATTTTCGTCTTATCCATGTTCATCTTCAGACCCACTCTTTGGGAAGCATTGCTGAGATCTTCGAGCATTGTGTTCAGGTCTTCCAAAGTCTCAGCCATGAGAACTACATCATCGGCAAACCGCAGGTGTGTTAGGTACTCGCCATTGATGTTAATGCCGAATCCTTTCCAGTCCAGTAGCTTAAAAATATCCTCCAACGCAGCTGTGAACAGTTTCGGAGAAATGACGTCTCCCTGTCTCACACCTCGCTGTAGTTGGATAGGATTAGAGCTCTGGTTCTGTAATCGGACCGACATGGTGGCGTTTTGGTATAAGTACCTCAGCACCTCGATGTACCTGTAGTCTATTTGGCACCTCTGGAGAGACTGCAGCACTGCCCAGGTCTCGATCGAATCAAAGGCTTTCTCATAGTCCACGAACGCCAAGCATAGTGGCAAGTTATACTCTTCGGTCTTCTGTATAACTTGCCGCAGCGTATGAATGTGGTCTATGGTACTATAACCTTTTCGGAACCCGGCTTGTTCGGGAGGTTGGTTAGGCTTAGAACGTTGAAATTATCGTCCTATATAACTATAAGAACACACCAGAAGAGAAAGAGATACTAAAATGGTCCTCATGACTCTAATGTGTTTAGTTTCTGTTTTAATAGTAAGACTTTACTTCCCACTCCAAGTTAAGAAAGGTAGTCCTTTACGATATTTGACATCTCTTCTCGAATATGTTAGCCTAAAATTGGAACAAGGAAATTCGCGAAGTTTGCAAGTAATTTGATTTTCCAGATCACAAAATTCCACGATCGATGTGCGGGTCATCCCGTTAGCCAAGTGGGCCGTGACGCGTGTCCCGGACGACCTTAAGGAATTGCTCCAGGAAATCCTGATGAATGTATGTATTGAATAACATGGTTCGTGGCGCGACTGATGGCTCTATTGACCGCGACCGGAGGTGACATTTGGGTTTATCATTGCTCATTTTTATTAATTTATTGTGACTATTTTCCATGAGACGTGAAAGACTTATACTACATAAATGTTAGGTATAGATTATTACTATTAGCTCGGTTAATATAAAGAATGTTCTTGGAAAGATAGTAATGTGTACTATCTTGCATAACTCTTTAATGTGTGGTCTATGATATGGCTATTATAAAAATCACGTTCGGTCAGGTTGAATATGTCATTGTCAAAATGCCATTTTTTGAAGACATGTTCAAACTTGGTATTAATTGACTACGTATGTTGAAAAAATCTGTAAAAAATCGATTTCGAAATCCCGCATGAAATATCTGCTCGCTATATAAAATCCTGACATACTGGCTTTTGTCTAAAAAGTCACGTAGATAATTAAATGTCATCCCACAGGTCGGGACGCCCAGGAGATTGACGTTACAAATTGCTTCTATTGTCGCGCCCAAAATGGATTGTCGATATCCAATCCGACAGCGACATGGAAAAATAATAGAGACGACATCGACAATAGAAAATGAAATATTGTGATTGGAATACTTGTTATAGGATGCAGTCAAATATGCTGATAAGGTCGCACTTGCAAAATTACATTGAGTCAGTAGCTGGCACCAATTTAATGCGCCTAAGTGCGACAGACTCAGATCAGTCCGCCTGCAGGCAACGGCCTGTCAGTTGGCTGCAATCGGTCATAGTTTTGTGGCCTGTTCAATCGAGGACTGTACTCCGCCTGTCGAAGGATAGCCCTTTTTACTCCATGCCAGGGCGAGCGCCATTCAGGGGCGACCGCCCGCGTAGTTACTTTGTGGTGCTGGATTAGCACGATGAAACGTTTACATTGCCGCCAGCTACTGGGTCAATGTTTTGCCATATTACTAGTAGGTAGCTTAAGCTACGAGGATAGAGATACACTGTAGCGAGTTAGTACAAATCATTGTGTGTGGACGCTAATCGGCGAGTTAACTAACATTGTCGGGTGTTAACTCGAAACTTATCTCATCGCCAACTTATTTCACGTCATTTCTACGCAAAAAGAAATAATTTCGACCCTAGTAGGTACTTTAGACGGAACTTGCACTTACTTACAACTGTATTCCATTACCGGTCCACTTGAAAAATACACGAAGAAACCTATTCAACAAGCGATGGACTCGAAATCCAAAGGTTGCCGGTTTGAGTCACACCCCTCGACTAAAATCTATTACTTTCCCATTTATTTTTAATCCGACTATGCAATAAGTTTTTAGTTAGTTTTAGTCAAAAGCTCTTCAAGTTTGCTGGATAACCTCAATTTTGACGATTAAAATACAACGATAAATGAAAACTCTTACTATGAGAATATAAAAATTATATCAGCTTTACTTTAACGAATTAATGCTATGCAAGAAACAAATCTGATAGATAACAACCTAAAGAACACAAATCTTCCCAAAACTAATTTAGTTCTACAGATCCTTCAGCGCTAAGTAATATTGCAACTAAACAATCTTCTTCTAAATATATAAAATTCAAAGCCCTGACTGACTATGAGATATCAACGCACAGCCCCGACCACTGAACCTAGAGACTTCAAATTTTACACATAGATACGTTATACAGTGTAGGCATCCAATAAGAAATTTTTTGGAAATTCCACCCCTAAGGGGGTGAAATAGGGGATTAATGTTTGTATGAAAGTCCGTCGATTTTGAAGTTAGGATCTTCAAATTTTGTGTTTAGGCTGGCAATTAAAAATTAATATTTACTTGTGTCAGCTTTTTGTCAATTCCACCCCCGAAGGGGTAAAAAGGGGGATGAAATGTAGTATCTGGAAAGTCCCTCATATTTTTTTTTATTTAGGCTTATGGTCGGAAAGAAAAACAAATAAGCAAACACATATTTCGTATTTTTTCGAAAATCAATCCCTTAGAGGTTAAATGGGATAAATAAACCTAAAAATCGATATGGATGTCGTTATTGAGGTTTTATGGGATGACGATTGCAAAAATGGCATTTATTTTGATGTTTAACACGCTGAACATGATTCAACCCATAAAAAGTTGAAATAGGGGTGAAATTTTGAATGAAAAATCAGGGGTAAAATAGACATTTCAACTTGAAACTTTGTAGGCTTACTTCTTAAAACAAATAGGCAACCCATTTCGTAATTTTCCCAAAATCAAACCCAGGGGGTAAAATAGGGGATGAATATGTGTATGAAAGTCCGTCAGTTTTGAAGTTAAGATCTTCAAATTTTGTATTTAGGCAGGCAATTGAAAATTAATATTTTCTTGCGTCAGCGTTTTTGACAATTCTACCCCCGAAGGGGTAAAAAGGGGGATGAAATGTTCTATCTGGAAAGTCCTTCATAATTTTTTTTATTTAGGCTTATAGTCGGAAAGTAAAACAAATAAGCAAACACATATTTCGTATTTTTTCGAAAACCAACCCCTTAGAGGTTAAATGGGATAAATAAACCAAAAAATCGATATGGATGTCGTTATTGAGGTTTTATGGGATGTCGATTGCAAAAATGGCATTTATTTTAATGTTTAACACGCTGAACATGATTTTTCATTCAAAATTTCACCCCTATTTCAACCTTATTTCAACCTTTTAGGGGTTGAAATAGGGATGAAATTTTGAATGAAAAATCAGGGGGTAAAATAGACATTTTGCGAGGCCCGCCGCACGTGGCAAACGTTCTGCCTCGCGCGAGGCTGCTCGCTTGGTGAGGGAAGACCCGCCTAATCACGTAGAAACGGCTGATCGGGTTTTTATGAAATTAAAACATAGAATACTTTTTATCCTGGTTATTGGTCCCCTAAGTATTTTCTCGAATGTCCACGCGGACGAAGTCGCGGGCGGAAGCTAGTCAAATATAAGTTATGAGCTTTGTGAGTGAGCAGCTGTCACGGCGCCCACCATACATCATGTTTCAATAAAAGCACGGTGACGATAAACGGAGAGGTTTCTCCTGATATACCGTATGAGAAAAGCCCTTTCAGGTTGCGATTGCCGCATGATTGATATCTATCGGTTCGTATTCGTATCCTATTCGCGGCGCAATGATTGGCGCGCACGGCATGCGATCGTTGAGGTTTAGCAACTTTCACTGTAGTCGGTCACGGGATGGGTGACCAAAAAAATTACTATCTGGACTTGACCTCCTCCGTGCTTCAGAAGGCACGTTAAGCTGTTGGTCCCGACTGCATTTGCAGTCGTCAATACCTTCCAATCCGCATTGGGCATGCGAATTGGGTCATGCATGACCTATTCTACTTCTCCATCCTGTGCCCCAGAAGTGGGACATTAAATGGCTGATGATGATGATCATTTCGTATGATACATATTGACTACGTTGCAAAATATAACTAATTCGTATAAAACATATTACGTAGAATGCTGCCCAAGAAACGGTGACTAAAAACGGAGAGGTTTCTCCTGATATACGGTAATGAGGAAAGTTCTTTCAGGTTGCGATTGATATCAGTTATCGGTTTGTATGATACTCATTGACAGAAATACATTGCGAAGATTTAGGTACCTAACAGATGCACGCTCGTATATTAGAATAAATAGAATAATGTACGTGTGTTACAACATAACGTAGAATGATATCTAAGGAACGCTGGTAATGAACGAAGAGGTTTCTCCAGACAAACGGTATGTGAAAAACCCTTCCAGTATCAGATTGTCACGTAATTGATAACACTTATTGGTTCATTATAATATGACACATATTGATAGAGATACGTGGCGAAGATTTACCTGATTCACGAAAACTGTCGTTGGTGTAACAAATTACTTTGATAAAAAAGCAGTACTAATACAGATATAAAAAGTGTACGAAATATAAGAATTTTATCTTGCGTTCCGTCTCTTTTTACATGTCGTGTTGGAGTTATTGTTTTCATCAGCGTAAATATAAATTGTTTTGGATTTTTGCTTATTTGCATGTTATAAAATTGAAAATGGCTATGTTGGAATAAAAAAACTTTCATTTCAGAACATCTTTTCGCGTCAATAAACGCGATAAAAGAGCGAGTATTAATAGGCTACCACAATATGCATACACATTTAGTGAAAACTTTCCGTATTTCCCCTTGGACGAAACTTTGACGTCGTAAATTATCAACTTTAGTTGCGACACAATGGACCTCGACTTGGTAGTTGAATAGCGAATAGTTTCATTTTGCATACTTAAGGTTCATATGAGCTGAATATTCAGAATAATCAGATAATATGAGCAAATAGCCATTTGGCATGTTACTAGAAAGCTGATGGACATGAGAAGAGGAAAGCTGTAATAAATTATAGTACCAAAGATTTTGTGCGGAAATTAACAGCCTCTGTGGTCTAGTGGTTCACACCACCGGTTACAGACCTAGAGGTCCCGGGTGCGATTTCCAGTGGGGTACATATTGTATTGGGTTTGGTTGGAGGTAAGACTTGTTCTTAGTCCGCCTGGATAGCTACCACTATCTTATCTAAGTCTGACGCCATAACAATGATGTTGTCAGAATTATTGTGTTCCGGCAATTAGAAATAATAAGCCAGTACCTCAGTGATTGAGGATTCCGGGAGTAGTGCGCTTCCACCTTCAGCCTTAATATCAGGTGTGTAACGACACCGATGTGTATAAAATATATGAAAAAGAAATAAAAAAAAATGCAGAGACAACGGGTGATAGAGAAGAGTGAAACGGACGTACTGCCAAATAGAATTGTTACACGAAACGGGTCCAAAAGACGATGATCAGCAATATTAACGAACACTTTCGAATTCGATTATTTAGAATGCGTAATGTGATAATCTTCATCGCTATATTGTCCATTGTTATCTTTGTCTTGTGCTAAAAACTTCGTATTGTTAAGATTATGGACGTAAGTTCGTTAAATTTGTCCGTCCAATACCTATTTGAATGTTATTGGCATTATAATCGAAATCAAAAGCATTAGTATCAAATTCCTCTGTAACAACGCAATTAAACTTGTTTTATGTAGGTTTTTACATCTCTCAGAAATAAAATACGTCTCCTATTAAAGTTTATAAAACTAATTCAACTTCAATATGGTCATGAAATGCCAAGGAGATAGCAAAATCCATCCTTATTATTTACTCAATAAGGTTTTATCGATAAACGATTGTTCGTCACTGCACATGGGACATAGGTACTAAACTTTTTAACGACGTCGTCATCCGCAAATGTTTTCCAAGATGAAATATGCTGCCTCGCCCAGCAAGCCGGTATTGGCATAACGATAGAACTTATTTTCTGTATTACTCTTATAAATGCGAAAGTAAACTCCGTCTTTCAGTTATCTTTTCACGCCACGAATCTATTCGAATTTTTATATGTTGCTTTCATTGAGTAATAATGTATGTTCTTTGTGCTAGCTAGAACATTGTTGCAATCAAAATAACACTTGGAATAGTGGATGGAAGTTTCTATGGGTAAAACAAAAAACATGTGGACGAAATTGCTAGGCGTTATACAGGGTTATTTTGAAACCACTACTGGCCAAATTTTTAAGTTCGACTCAGAATCGGTAAGTGAACAACTCTTTCCTAAAAACATGGGTCGAAATATGACTTTTTTTTTTACTTTTCATACAAATCATACTGATCACGTGATCGATTTAGTATGGGAAGTCCAAATATTTTTGTCGTATTTCGACCCATGTTTCTAGGAGAAAGTTGTTCACTTACTGATTCCGAGTCGAACTTAAAAATTTGGGCAATTGTTTAAAAATGACCCTGTATTTATGTACTTATACACGGCAGACTTTACATGTTGACCTTGAGACCGCCTTTATGATCTACGTAATAAAAGCTGTTATCGCAGTTCAACTGTTTAACTTTATGTTTTGTCGAGTGTACATAATAAATTAAGACAATCTTTTTCTAAAATTAAAACCTACCTAGATCAATTGTAAACTTTTCAAGTTGTTTAAGTGGCCTACATTTTGTGTACACTAACGTGACAATTTGCTCGTAACCCTTGGGACAGATCAGGATGAAATGTGGTGCAGAATTATGGCTCACGAATTTCCGCTTTGGTGTCCATTTAACAAATGTAGCGAACAGCGGCAGAGCCCCAGATGTCATTAGTGGAAGGGCCACAGATTACACACAGGCTTCCCTTTAAGCATCAGGCGTAAATTTGTATTTGTCCTTATTTTAAATTGCGGAAGTCGTGCGCTTATTAATGTTGGTACTTAATTAATATGAATGAATTAATTACCTTTGGTATTAATTTGACGATAATTGAGTTGTTAATTATGAATTGCAGTGGGCAAGTGTCTTGAACTTGGATGGCTGAGATACTGGGATTCATTGTAGCGTAAAAAGCTTCAGGTCAAACTCCTTTGAAAAATTTGAAAGTTATACTGCGTATATATATATATCTATATATATAAAATCGAGGGGACATAACTCACTCATCACGAAATCTCGAAAACTACTGGACCAACGAAGATGTAATTTGGCAGGAAGGTAGATTATGCCTAGGAGACGTCCGCTAAGAACGGATTTTAGGAAACTTCCCCCCTAAAGGGGTAAAATGGGGTGGTTAAGGTTATATGGAAATTCCTCATTTATAGATTTAGAAGCATGAAAATTGGTACGTTGGATATTGGTTACGACCGAAAATGATCTGAGTAAGCAAAGTAATAAAAACTCCCCCTTAATAGAGTAAAATGGGGAGATAAAGTTTATATGGAACTTCTTCATTTCTGAACTTAGAAGTATGAAAATTGGTATGTTGAATACTGATCACGATTGAAAATTATCTGCGTAAGCGAAGTTAAAAAAACTCCCCGATAATGGGGTAAAACGGGCGGATTAAGCTTATATGGAACTTCCTCATTTCTAAACTTAGAAGTATGAAAATTGGTATGTTGGATACTGGTCACGGTTGAAAATGATCTGCCTATGCGAAGTTATAAAAAAACCCTTAATAGGGTAGAAAGGGGGGATTAAGGCTTATAATATTAAGGTGTGTGTGTCGTGTGAGGCGGGTCGTTACGTTCCCTAAAATATGGTTGAGCGAAGCGATGGCTGGTTCATGCGTCATGCTCGTGAACGGGTGCCACCAGTGGGATGGGTCTGCTCCTGGCTTCTTGTCTCAAAATATGCAGATTTTTTAATATTTTTAATGTTTTATTGTTATTAGTTTTATTTTATCGTGGCTTGTATGGCTCTGTTTATTATTGACTCGTATGTTCTTAAACTATTCAAAGTTTTATTACCCTTGTTTGGCATTTGTATTTATTATTTTATTTGCTACGTTTTTGGTTGGTGTGTATTTTAAAGAAACTACCTTTTGGATGTCTATTTCTTAGTTATTGAAAATTATTTACTGCTATGATTACCGGGTTTTTTTATTTTGTTTTTAAACTTAAGATTAATTTGTGATGGAAAGTGACTTTACATATTATATTATGTTCAAGTCACTTTTCAATTTGACGACTCTGTATGAAATATGACAGGGAGAAAAAAATAGCCCTTGGCGAGTTTCTTGCCGGTTCTTCTCGTTACAAGGCCTCCCGCCGTAGGATTTGCGAACCGATAGCGTAGCTTCATTGACGTTCACAAGTGCTGTATCAGCCTAAAATGAATAAATGATTTTTGATTTTGATTTTGAATTTTTATACGAAAACTTCCTCATTTCTGGACTTAGGAGTTTGGAAATTGGGATAGAGGATACTAGGTCATGATTAAAAATGATCTGCGTAGGCAAAATAAAAAGAACCCCTAATAGGGTAGAAAGGGGAGGCTAATGTTTATATAGGGTGGGTTTGATCGATACGGAGTTTGGATGTTTATGGCTCAATCACAACTAAACGGCTACATCGATCGGGATAATTGAACTCTGGCCGGGAAAATTTCATACGTTTTTTTTAACTCGGGAAAAGTACAGTTCCCTTGGGATACAGTTTTTTTTGTTCACTTTATATAATGAAGCATGGGTCCTATGATAGCTCATTTTCGTGCAAAGCACAAAATTCTTTATGCATTGCAATAAAACTCAAGAAAATCAGTATTACAAATTTTTTAGCAAAGTATTGACTTGATTTTTTGCATTTTGGTTGTTCAAGAGTGGGAGAATGTCCGAATATTATTCATACGATAGTAGCTCCTGTTTGTCTAGGTATCGTTACCTTCTTATGCCTAAACCACGGGTAGCGTGCTCGGCCTACAATCGATGAGGTTATGTGACTTTTGCAATGGTCTATCATGGGATTGCTGTCAAAAAATATATCGTGCTTCGGAAGACACGATAAGCCGATGTTTCTGGCTGCATTTGGATTGGTTAGTACACCATAACTTCAATGGGCCCGTGTGGAAGGTCATGGCCCATTCTCCTTATCCATGTATATGAAGGCATGTGCCTCAGCAGCGTCCCCGCTGCTGAGGCACATTAAAATAGATTGATGATGGTTCTGATGAGACCTTAGAGAATGCCTATCTACCTACTTTTTGGCACAAAATTTTGCGATGTACGCGGACATAGTCGCGGGCATAGTCTATTATTATAAATGCGAAATTGTATATGCTCACGTCAAAACGGCTGAACCAATTTTGATGAAATTTGGAATGGAGGTAGTTTGAGACAGTGCTTCCGGGTGCTCCTACTAATTACTCCTACTGATAGGAGCACACACCCATGTCCTGATGCGAGGAAGGACATAGGCAAATTGTAACCGCGGGAATAAGGCTTATTTCCATGGTAAAATAAGTTTTTTTAGCTCGGGCAAAGCTGTAGAATGGAATTGGTATTTAAGGCGATTGTTTGAGTTCATGGGAAGGATGATATTTAGAATAGAGACAGTTTAAGGCCCTGGAAAGGATACATTTTACTTTTTACCGCGGGAAATCTCATTGTATGGAAAAATCAGCAGGCTAATTTGGGGGCAGAAATTGGTATTTAAGTAAATAATTTGAGACCCTGGCAAGGATTATAATAGGCTACTTTTACTTTTTACCACAGGATAGTATCATATTCCCACGGGAAAATCTATAAGTAGGTATTATTTGTTTGTCCGTCTTTCACGTCCAAACGGAGTAACGGATCAATGTGATTTTTTTTACAATTTAATTTTTGGTACGGGGGTAGATTGGGAGAGAATGACATAGTTTGTCCCGGAAAATATTACATTCCATCAGGATAATATCGTGTAGTACACGCGGGCGAAGCCGCGGGCGGAAAGCTAGTATATATATATAATTGATACCTACTATAGTTTAATAACAACTTTCCTTAATATTTTTCATTGCAGTAGATAAATTAAGCCTAAGCGCGGACATTTCAACATGTACCTACGAGTAACGCGAAAGAAGGAATAAGTAACAAATAAGTTCTTTACTCATTATATCTCACCTTCGAGAAAAATAACTAAATAACTGGACTGCTACATAACTTAAAATAATAATTGAATAAAAATGCTTGTGTCAATAGTAACCCCAACCAACATAAATATTGGAATAACATTCCCACTTTTGAAATAATTCTATGGCATTCCATACCTGTAAGTTGTAACAGCCAGAAACCCGAACTTACGTCTCTTGAGAGCTGTCTGTCAAGATCAAAAGGCATGCTTCTATCATACAAGTGACGAATATCTGCAACATTTTTGTCTTTTTATTTTGACGATGATGCTTTTCCATGTCTGTCAAGACAGTTTTTAGAAGAACGTATGGAGACTTTAAATCAATGTCTACGCTCCCTCAAAGCCGTCGATAACAAGCTTGCAAAAGCAAATTGAGTTGAAACAACCAGAGATAGAAACCTAAAGCAATAAGACTAAATAGGTGATTATGATTACCGAATAAATAAAAAATATGAGGTAGTTCTAATAGACCGCGAAACCTCATCAGCAGAAAATCAGGTTTTATTGCATAAACAAAAAACTAACTTGATTCGTCCTAGTTTTGAATACCTTCGCCTTTTATGGACTTCAGGCATAGTTATTTACACTGCAGGTACACCTTTATTAGATAATAAACGTGAAGTAAGTTAGACCTGATGTTATCTTATGTTGTCTCTGTCATCTTTTTAGCGAATAAAAGTGACAGCATCAGCTCAAAAACTAGGTGTAACATTGCTCCACGTTTAATAATAAGGAGGTTTATGTAGGTATAACTATACATATACAACGTCCTTATCTCTCGTCAGCCCTATGCCACAGGAGCTTAGCGCTGTAAATCAAACAACGAGCCATCTATTTAAATCGGTCCAATAAATCGTACGAATGACACATAATACGCGTGAGTGTCCCGCATCGATCGATGTAGGTTCTGAGTCACGCGATATCCGTAAGCGTCCTTCAAACTATAGTGTCAGATATAAAATTATATCAACGTATCATACGTATACCCTAACCCGAAGCAAAAAGAACTCTCTAAGTAATTGCTATACCTAGGCCTGTACAAGGTAATTAAGTTGTAAGTGCTCATTTTAATTTAAAATCTATTGTAATACTTAGTTGGTTTTGCAAATACAGAATGATGGGCAAATTGGACGTTTAACTAACAGAATGGAAACACGTCTCATATGAATGATTAGCTTACGTTTAGTACTTCGATTCATTGTATGGCAACAAATACCCAAGTAGGGCAGGCGTACCGGTTTTGGCCACTTTAAGGATTTTTTCACTTTTAACCGCTTAGTGCTTAATGATCTTAAGTATTTTAGAGAAAATTTATAATGTAGAGTTTTAGATAATTTATCGACCTTTAAGGGTACAATCTACAAAGTAAAAAAAAATCAATAGTTTTTTTTATTTAGAACAAATTCTGCGGAGGGGGCCAAATACACCGTTAGCATTGGTTTTGGCCACTTTCATAAAATTACTATATTTATAAGTTGAGTTTATGCTTAATTGATGTCTTATTAGAGTTCTGGACTAAAACACTACATGAAATAGTATTTCAATCACAGCTAGCTCCTTACTACAATTTTATAAGTATACCTTTATCACTTGATTAAAAGAAAATTAGCGGATTGAGGCTAGTGTAGGCTAGTGCCTACACTAGCCTCAATCCGCTAATTTTCTAGTACGTTAGCTAACAAAAGTGAGTTGTGAGTCTTTTAAAATAAATGAACTTTATGATAGATTGGAAACATTCTACTAATGCCAAAGTGGCCAAAGGTGACACAATGCTAAAATTTCTAGCCCAACTTTTGGCCACTTATTGTTTCCCAACTTTTTGTAAGAACAGTGAAAAAACAACACTTAATCCATCTAGAAGAAACATATTCCAATATGATATAAAATAACCATAAAATAATTTTATTGTAGAAAAAAAAATATTTTACAAAACCTTTACCCTTAACATTTTGCTTAAGAATTTTACAAAATGTTAACTTTGAAACATAACACGTGTTTATTTCTAAAATATCGTACTACATAAAAAAAGCTAAGTGCTGTAATTATTAACTAAAAGTCCAATCTTTTATTGGCCATTAATAAATATAAGCAATAATTATTTAATTCCTATTTATATAACTTTAAAGTGAAAAGTGACCAAAACCGGTACAGTGGCCAAAACCGGTACGCCTGCCCTACTTACCTACTTGACTTATATGGCTAAAATCGCCTTTACTTGCGTGGATTGTACCTACGTGTTAACGCCTTAGTTGAAGACATTCTAGTATTCCTATTTTAAAATGTCTGAATATCCTACTATATATATCATCTAATCACATTTATTAATTTTATAAATGTGATTAGATGTTTGTCTGTTTGTTACTCAATCACGCCAAAACGGTTGAACGGATTTGGCTGAAATTTGGGACATATAATACTTTGTAGCCTGGAGAGGAACATAGGCTGCTTTCTATCCCGGAAAAAATTACTCATTCCCGCGGGATAACGTTGTGTAGTCCACGCGATTAATTATTTCGAGATTCGAATCGAATGATTTCTTTTATCATTCTTTTGTAAAAATCCCTCTCCTCTAAAGCGCGCGTAGGGACTTCTGTACGCGCACCACTGTGTTGTTGTTCGCTTGTTTTGATTCGATAGCTTTCAGTGTTATTTAGACGTTTTTACCCTGGCTTTTATCCACCTTGGATCCACTGTTATTCAACCCAAGTGATAATGAAGATTAAATTTATGTAAACGTTATCACTATGGAGTAGGTACCACAGATTACGCTAATTAAGTATTAAAATATTCGATAAGTCATTAAAATATTGTGACTATATTTGTGACCAGTGATATCAAAGGTACACAACGACCGAAATCAAATTTATTTAGTGTAGGGACAGAAAGGTGATGTCAATTGGTGAGCCCATAGTCTCATTAGACTCTTATCCGATTTGTACAACAATAGATCTAAGAAACTACAAAAATATAGCTAATAAAGTTTAACTATGCTATAACTACAAGAACAACAGTAAAGGTATTTCCAATAAAGTCACCAATATTTTCTTCCTAACATTTGCCATAAAGGAAAATTCAATTTTCTTCGAACTATCGTTATTAACATACCTTTCGCTGAAAGGTGCTCAGTAATTGCAAATTCTTTGTATACGTGACTATTTCGTAGGACTACAGATACTAAGAGAAGTCGGGTCTGACAGGATTTATAGCATTCACGTCTTTAATTTTCCACATGCAAACTCTGTGCCTGATTAAATAATCAGGTAACGTTTTCGAAACATTAACAAAAGCTTTTTAAAAGTTAAAGCGAGTAAAATAGGGAACTTGCATTATTTAATAAATGTAGTCTATCTGAAAGATTTAAGGATTGTATGAAGATATCACAAGCGAAAAAGTTGAAATATGCTTAAATTATTTATTAAATGCAAATAAAAAATTAACATTTCAAAGTCCGCGCGTAAACGCTCAATGGCCGGACGTGACGTCATTTCTTAGGACGTCAAACTTTTCAATGTGCATCTGAAAGGAGTGACCAAGAAATTTTGACAACTAACGACAAACGCTAAAAGTGAGTGACCAAAGATTTCAGTTTTACTGACTAGGCTTCGCCAGATAGGTAAATGAAAGAAAACTTATGTTTTTTAGCGAAATCTTTACTAGAACTTGGTTTATCATCCGTTTCTCTAAGTACTTACCATACTTTTAGGGGTTGAATTTTTAATTTTTGTGAAAACGAAATTGACAGAATATGGCTACCATCATTTTTTACTGTTTTTTAAGGTAATTAAAAATTAAGTAAACTTTACGTAAAACGCACTAACATATAAGTATTGAAAATATGCCTATTTTCCATTAGTCTAAAATATTGTGAACTCTAACATTGACAAAGGCAAAAATACTTGTTGTTGCTTGATTGATTATATTGATACTTGATTTATTTCTGCTGCACACTGGAGTAAATATACTGTTACATTGTTATAAATATATTGTTTAAATGAAGATGTTAATAGTGTAAGAAAATATAAGTACTGAGTTATATTTACTACATAGGTATATGTATCAGTCAGCTCAGCAGGCAGGCCGCCTGCAGTCCTTAGTCGAACAGGCCACCTGATATTCGGTTTTTAAGTGCGCGCACTAGGCCACTTGCAAAAATAATAACTGCAACGGCCAACTGCAAAGTAAATGCTGCCTTTATTTCTATATAATTCTCCGGCACTATTCGGCCGGTCCGGAATAAAGAAATAAAGGAAATTCTTTTTTTAAAAGAATATTTAAAGGTTATTTACAAAAATATATAAGGTCCTTCTTAAATAGTGCACATAATTTTAAGGGGTCAATGTACTCACGCATACAAAAAACTTTTACTATAGTACCAACATTGAAAATGTGAAAAAGAAATCAGCTGTTTCAAAGAAAATATTAAATCGAATAGATTAAAATGTATGGAACAGCTGATATTTTTTTTGCGATTTCAATGTTGGTACCATAGTAAAAGTTGCTTGTGTGCATGAATACATTGAAATTATGTGCACTATTTAAGAAGGACCTTATATAACATAAGCCCTGCAATGCAAAATATATCAACTAATGTTATTAAATCAATAATTGATCCAATAGCTCCTTATTTAGCTTTTATTTTTAATAAGTGTATTGACGAAGGAGTCTTCCCCGATTTAATGAAATGTAGTAAGTTAATTCCGCTTTTTAAATCTGGAGACAAGAGTGACCCCACGATGAGATTTAAAAATATTTCTTTTACAATGCACAGAATAATATGCCGCCTAAAAGCCGCCATTTTGTTTTTTTGTTAATATTGATGTTTTATTTTCACTCGGGCTATTAAGACGAATCTGATGACGTATCAATTAACAAAATCAGTTTATCCGTTTAGTAGTTACGAGGGAACATAGGAACAGAAACACATACATTTAGGTCAAAAACGTAACACTTTTTAGGCTTCGCCCGCCGCAGTCAGGTAATTTTTGACTTCGCCCGCCGCAGTCGAGTAAAAAAACTTAAGCTTACTTTCACTTATCTATGTGGCGAAGCCTAGTCATTAAAACCGAAAACGTTGGTCACTCAGTTCAAACGTTTGTCGTTAGTTGTCAAAATAGAAAAATTCCATTTATTATTAAACTATTAACGTTTGTACCATTGTTTCTTCATAAGGTGCTAAACAATTAGATATTTAAAGTAATTTTATGTATTTCTTTAGTTTACTTGCAAAATTTGAGAGATTCGATAATGCACAAATTGTATGAACTCAGTGACCAAGCTAAATTCTTTACTAGATTCGAATTTAAAAAAAATTTACACACAATGCTTAATTACTTTGACAGGTGACAGTAAATTTTTAACAGTTGCTGAACTGAGTGTTCAACTCAGAATTAATACGAATTATTTGAAGTTTTGCTTAGGAATCAACAATTTTTTTACTAGATTCTCTGACAGGGTCTCAAGCTATTTCTCTTTTGGTGGGCACTCCTTTCAGATGCACATAACTTTTCATGTCGCGTAAAGATTCTCTGATAGGCTCTCAACCTGTTTCTTTTTTCGTGGTCAGTGGTCACTCCTTTCAGATGCACATAACTTTTCATGGCGCGTAAATATTATTTTTGTAAGACAGAATTAATTTATTGCAGTTTTATTTGACATACAAAAAAGTCAGGAAACGATACTTTATTACTACTACAATGGATAATTCTTTTACAAGTAAAAATAAATCTCGCAAAATAGAGTGTGCAGTTTTAACTGTGCCTCAAGTGCCTAAACTTAGAGAAAAGTGGATGAAAGGAGCTATATAAGACAACATTCACCGTCTTCAAAATCTGCCTTGCAATGTTGTGAAGATCATTTTGATGTAAGTACCTTGTAATCGTAAAAATCATAACCTCGTTAGATCTTGCATCAACAGTGTATAAAGTAAACAGCAATCTCTACACTTGAAAAATTTGAATTTTCCATAAATAACCACCGCACTATGTCCATATAAACCTTAAGCAAATCTCGCGAGTCGAATTTAGTCAAGCCTTTTGCCATTTTGTAGATATTTTTAATGTTTTATGACATGATTTGAATGTATGATTACCTATATGTTTTTGAACTCAGCTTAAGTGACTAATGGAATGACGTCACTGCGCGCTGATTGGTGTTTCAAATCACGTTTCAATTTACGTACCTTTACATTAAAATAAATTTACAAAATAATAATAATTTTGGAATAAATCTTCCACGAATGCACTTTTAATGGCTATCATCATTGGATTATTAATATAATTTCTCAAAATAATTTTAATGCAAGTTCCCCATTGGACTGTTGTTAAATTGTTCACCCGTTCAACCAATGAGGTTTATTTTAAAATTAACCTGTGTTGTGATTGTGATGTGAATGTTTTTAGACTACAGTGTTCTTGTTAAGCATTAATTGTTTAAGATTAGCATTAAATACTTTATCGTTGTGGCAGAAGTTTAATTGTTTTTGTGTTTCTGACTGCCATTTGTAATACATAATTATATTGTTGACGCTGAACTTGATATTGTAGAAATTACCTATATAGGTAAGTACTTACACAAAAGAAACGTAAACCTTCTCTGTAAGTACACTTTTATCAGTGGTATTTAGTGATGTACCGTGCCCGGGCACGTTCCCAAGGACTGGAAATTTTGCCGGCAGCGTTGCCGGCAGTGTCCCAAAGTTCCCAGCAATATTCCCAAGCAGCATTTTGTAGATGAATATTTTACCATGCAAGACAATTTAAAATAAGACTTTAAAACTGTTTGATTATATTGAATTACGTAATAAATAGCCACCAACATCAGAGGTAAGCACATATGAAATGAAAAACAGTTTGATATAAAATGGTTTATTTTTTTATTCACCAAACTAAGAAAACAAAACAAAATAATCTTGCCATAATTATCAACAAATGATAAAATTGTAAGACATAGAAGAAAAATACATTATTTATTTATATAATTTAACAAAACGACCAAAAGTCTACTGGGAATTTTGGGCAATATTCCCAATGTGCACGGAAATTTCCCGGGCACACTGGGAGTGGAAAATTGCCGGCAGTGGCAATATTCTGAGGCGTACAACATCACTAGTGGTATTTAATATGAAAACAAGAAAATATACTTAAAAGCCTTCCGCCCGCGGCTTCTCCCGCGTGGACTACACGACGTAACCCCCGCGGAAATGCTATGTTTTACCGGAATCAAAAGTAGCCTATGACCACTCCAGCTCCGTTGCTCAATTTTGACGCAAAAGACGGACAAACAAACAAACACACTTTCACATATTTTATAACTGGAACACGTAAACAGATAGTGCTCATTCGCTGAACAACCTTCCTTAATTTAATTAAGGTGCTACATTCGTACCTAAGTATACATATCTTAAGCTTTATCTGGGCTTTTGGGGGACATCAGATCTTAATAATCCTTAAATATTTTCTGAAGAACAAATACATTATAAGCACGATTGATTACATCGGTTCATGAGACCTGAAATTACCTTAATTTTTAGTTTTTCAAATTAATTCTTATTACTTCGAAATCATATTGGGAAACAACATTCCAACACTGTCTTTGTATCTCAAAGGAAGTCGACCATTCCTTCCATTCTGCACTACCAATCTGCACTACCGGTAGTGCAGACTGGAATTTTTTGTCCTATCTGCACTACTGTACTACCAGCTGTCAAACCGGTAGTGTCGTTAGGAATTATTTCTTCCCTTTTGCACTACTGTGTAGTAGTGCACAATGGAATTATAAAGAGCATTACTTTTTCATTCCCAACCGCACTACCAAACAATTGTGTATGCAAACTCTTAGCTTCTACGGTTTTACGTTATTTGAATTGTTTATCCCTTCTGCACTAAGTTCTGATGAATATAATTATAATAATAAACAAATTATATTCTCAAAACACATTGAATCATTTATTTGTTTTTGATATTAGCAAGTTACATAATGTATTAATAACTTGTACTGTTACATGTATTAATATTATTACATTATTCGACTCTCCGCCCAAAGCATCCTGCACATTATTCGACACAGAACAACGAGGAATAATAATCGTCGACAAATTGATATGATAGTTTTTAAAGTAAAATAAATTAATACACATATTAATTAATGATAACTAAATACAATTTTAATTCATAAATTCTTCATGACATTTCATAAATAATGTAAAACCGTAGAAGCTAAGAGTTCGCATTCACAATTGTTTGGTAGTGCGGTTGGGATTTGGGAATGAAAAAGTAATGCTCTTTATAATTCCATAGTGCACTACTACACAGTAGTGCAAAAGGGAAGAAATAATTCCTAACGACACTACCGGTTTGACAGCTGGTAGTATAGTAGTGCAGATAGGACAAAAAATTCCAATCTGCACTACCGGTAGTGCAGATTGGTAGTGCAGAGTGGAAGGAATGAAGTCGACGATATAGGAGAAAAATAGCAAAAGTTTATCGGCGCTATCAAAAGTATTATGCCATACACTATGATGATCCAAACCTTCAAAATATGTACGTCAATAGATCATGCACAGAACATAGAGAAAAAAATCTTTCCGTGTTCTGTGAGATCATGCTAATCACGTTTAACAACTTTTCTTAGGACGCTACGTTTGTATCTCTTATAGTTAACCTGGCTGCTAGGGTTCCACATCAGGTGTACCAGACCTTCAAAATTTGTACGTCATTAGAAAATGCTCATCACGTAAAACAATTTTCCTTACGACGGTATTTTTATATCTCTCATAGTTTGGCTGGACTGCTATGGTGCCACATCAACATCAGGTATTTCGATCTTCAAAATAAATTATAGCCTATATGTTGGCGAGTCCATCATCATCTCAATCGTATCACTCTTGTCAGAGTGGTCGTAGTCAACAAGAAGTGCTATGGGTAGCCGATGTAGCTTGCTTCACGATCTTTCGCCATCTCTCCCTATTGGTGGTCAATCTGGTGTACTCATGGAGAGGCCCACCCACCAGTGTCTTTATTTGGTCGGCCCATCGCATCGGTGATCGTCCGCGAGGTCTGGTGCCCTCCACTCTGCGCTGGACGACAAGACGTTCTATGGAAGCATTGTCCCGTCTTGAAATGTATCCGAAAAGTTTGAGAATGCGAGTTTGTTTGGACTATATTCGATAGACGTCTTTCGATCCCGAGCTCTTGTAGGATGGAGATGTTGGTGCGGAATTGCGTCCAGGAGACTCGAAGCATTCGTCTCCAGCACCACATTTCTAAAGCATCTATCTTTTTCTTTTCAGTTGTTGTGAGTTGATGTTGGCGAGTACGAATAGCAATATAACAAAAAAGTTTCATCAAAATCCGCTCAGTGGTTTTGTGCGAAGCGCGGACAACAGACAGACAGACACAAAAAATTCAAAAACCATATTTTTGGTATCTGTTTCGTTTAAGGAGATATTATTTTCTATTTCTTTTCAATGTATAGAATTGACAGTTTACAGTTTTAATATTATAAGGAAAGATTTGATTGTTTGTTTGTTTGTTGGCAACGAATAGGCTTCGAAACTACAGGACCGATTTAGAAACCTACATTCTTCCCGAGTGACATTAGGCTATATTTTATCCCGACATTTCCAGGGGAACGGGTACCACGCGGGTAAAACCACGATTATTTATATATTTTTGCGTTATAATTGGCTTTTTCTGTTTTATCCATATATATTGATTTCCGTTTTACCTATTTCATTGCTAAATAACATGAGAATTAGAACAGGACATAGAACACACTACTCCAGCATTATCAGCAATACGGGTGAGCTCTTAAACGCCGTTTGTTTGATTTGTAGAACCCAAACAAACACTCTGTCGTCAGAATGAGACTATTGGAGATGTGCGCTGTTATTCTTTGAAACTACTGGCTATTTCAAAAACTGAGATTATTTTTAACGTGCCTGTTGAATTTATGCGATTAGGAACATAAATCAGATTTTACCTGCCCGAGCTGAATTTAAAAACCGCAACCACAGGTTAAATTTATTTTTGGATGTTTTGTACAGGTTACTAAAATGATATGCAATACTTTTAATAATTATCAATAGACTGGAAATAAGCAATAATAAATATATTTTATCTAACAGCGAGAAAACTATAAGTACCATTGACTTATTTCTAAAACACATTATTTATTGTTACAATAATACGACAATGACAGTGCAAAAACGAAAACTTTTTTACAGTTTAGGTAAACTTATTTACAACAAAAAGCGGAGAGGACAATTTCAGCAGTGACATAATCGAACGAATTTCATTTTTATATAACAGGCAGAAACAAAGCGATGCCTGCCATTTCAATGGTGACGTTAAACGTTACGTATACGGACGTGCTCCGAATCTTACGACTCGATTAGGTCGCTTCCCAGGAGATTGCAATCCAAACTGTTTTCAACCATTCTGACATTAGTTAGCGATTTTGGAGTTACAATAACTTACGTAAAATAGGTCGTTTGCTATCTCCTACATTACGAGCAAACAGAAACTAGGTAAATGAGATAAATACTATTTATATTGATTAGCTGTCTTCGACAAGGGACTATAAGTGAGCTCACAAGCTGATTTAAAGATTAGCAACGGATATACTCGTAGTTAAGGGTGCGTTTCTACATAGCTAAGCTTAGTCACGCGGAGCTGTATGTATGTACATACATACTAGGGGTACACCTAGCACGAAAAATGTTATAGTTTGTGCGGTGCAGCATGGTGCCTATGAAAGCTCATTCGTGCAAAGCAAAATGTTGCTTCCGCAAGGAATAGGGTCTAATTTTCTAGCATAAAGCTGCACTTAAAATGTCTAATCCTGCTTTTCATGAGTTTTATTCCAATAACATTAGGAACTTTTTGCTTTACACGAATGATCTGTCATAGATGTTAGTTGTGCTACACCGCACAAACTAGGTAGGTATAGTGTGGTCGTATTATTTTGTATTAAAACCAGAGTAGGTAGTGCCTCTTTTTGTCGTATAAGGAACAAAAATTCTATAGATATTTCACACCAGCAGCATCAGCATTTTGACAGCCTCTGACGGATAGTTTACTATTACCAACGACTGTTCTTGTGCTAAGGCTACTGAGCTGTGTTTTCATACATTTGACATAACAAGCGGTTTTCGGCGGTGGTGTCAGCGTAATATCAAATGCATGGTAACACAATTCCGCTCCGCTCTGCTCAGCTCATTTAGAAACGCACCCTAATACGATATCAAAGAGGTTCTTAACACAAAGACCTTGTCGTGTATCTTACTTGAAGTTGCCCTTATAAAATTATGCGAAGAACAACGATGACCCTGGTTTCTTAAGACGGCAAGAAGCGGCCCACTAATCGATAGAGTGGATGATTCATCGCGGACGACTTGTTTATGGCATAATACTTTTGATAGCGTAGTTAAACTTTTGCTATTTTTTTTCTATATCGTCAACTTCCTTTGAGATTCAAAGACAGTGTTGGAATGTTGTTGCACAATATGATTTCGAAGTAATAAGAATTGATTTGAATAGTAAATTAATTTCATAATATGTGTCATGAAACGATGTAATCAATCGTGCTTAGAATGTACTTACTTATTTGCTTTTCAGAAAATATTTATTATTTATTTCAGACATTTCTCTGAAACAGTCCATAGGGCTAGTATTAGTAACAGTAATCTTAAAGCTATGTTAGTTACATAAAAGATGATAAATTAGGCCAAATAGATATAATCGACCTACACGTTTGACATGCAAGTCGATGAACCTGTGACCACAAAATAAAGAAGGGGCCCCGCGTAGGTACCTACCTACTTACCTACTTTGTGCTGTGATACAGCGCCGAGTCCAACCTCTCGGCAATCATAACCAGAGTTTTGTTGATTTTAAATTCTTTAGTCTATTCCGATACTTTAAGACTTCACAAGGAACCGAATATTAAGGCAACTTACCCTACCTATTGTGTGCGTGCTAAGGTGAGTAAACTCAAGGCTTTCGGCGACATCGGCCACTCCACTATTACTATCGCTACCTACATCTACGAGTATTACTATATCCATCCACACTTCTATTTAAGTACACTCGGGCTGTGGGGCACAAAGGATCAATAATTAACTATCAATCTCCATCAGTAACATGATTTTCTGACAATGAATTTATGGAGAATCGAATGTCGCACTATTTGCTGTGAGTATGAATTTCAACGCGAACATTGGAGCGTAATTTAGCAAGGATGGAAAGCATAATCTGAAGCATAAAGGATTTTGGAATAGAATGTGAAGCAGAATGAGATTAGTAAGTTTCTAGTTTCCTAGCATCTATATAGTAATATACGCACGCTTTGATGCAGTGTTGGTAGAAGTGTTTTGTTTAAGTCATGTTAGGTCTGCATTGGTCTACGTATTGCCTAAATAACGTCGAATCCTGTAGGGTTAATTTTAGGACTTTTGTATTTTAGATAAAATGTTACGAGTATTTCTTGCCAGAGATAGTAAGAGCCTATTCACAAAGAAAACGAAAAAAACTGGATTCGAATTGTAATTTCTTGTAGCCACTATTTAATTACTTTTTCGCCACTTTTAATGAGGGCTTTGTACCTCATTTACAGAAATATCTGAATGTATTTTCCTTGTCGCCAGAACAAATACCTTCAATTGCTTGAACAAATCCCAAGAATGAGTGAGCTTAACTGCGAAAGAAAAAAGAAATGTCTAGTCATTTATTTTTGAATCGCGAGCCTGACTAAGCTCCTTGAAGTAGATCCTTGCACGCCACATTTAGAGTTGACTACAAAGTAATTATACCTACTTACAAAACATGACATAGGTACGTTGTTCTCGACCTACAGACGTAGTAACTATTTAGTAATCTGTGCCTAGAGTAAGACGAGTGCTTGTTTGATGTAAAGTAGTAGGTAGGTACCCACTGTAACTGTAAGGTAACGATTCCCTTTTCTAAAAGTATCAGTTTTACAATTTCGCTTTATTTATTAATTAATACTTATTTAATAACTAATATTGCTCAGCGCGGTTTCACCCGCGCGGTACCGTGATGAAATTTGATGAATTTGGTTCCAGTGATATATTGGCCGACGGGAAAGGGCATTGGTACACCATCTAGTGCCGCATAAATGGATCTCATCTCGCGTGAAAATATAAAAGACAGATGCAGACGAAGTCGCGGGTGACCGTTAGTAAAATTGTTTCAAGTTGTCGAGCACAAATTGGATTTTTATAAAAACAAAAAATATGCGTCTTTTTCATGTCTTTTTAAATTTATTTGTCCTAAACAAATTGACAGTCGAAATTTAGAATACAGAAAAGATGCAGAAAATTCCTTGCAGTTGACATGAAATACCTTTTTATAAAGATAGTCTTTATATCAACAATAAAGGATAGTACACAAATAATTTAAATTAACCTTTCAGATTTAGCACTCAACCAGGTAATTTATTAAATTGTTTTAGGACGCAATTCGTTAATGAATAATTAATAAAATGTTACCTCGTGTGCTTAAGTATTTGAATTTTGTATTTATCAACTACTAGCCTTCCGCCCGCGGCGTCGCCAGTGTGGACCACACGATTTCATCACGCGGGAATGTTATATTTTTCCGAAATACAAAGGAGCCTATGCAACGCTCCAGGTCTTAAACTATCCCCGTACCAAAAATCACGTCGATCCGTTGCTTTAATTTGACGTGAAAGACGGAAAAACAAGCAAATAAACAAACAAACACACTTTCAAATGAATAATATTAGTATGGATGGACTACTGGACTAAGCCTCCGCGCGGTTTTACGTGGTTTCGCGTGGTACCCGTTGCCGTGAGAATATCGGTAGGTACCTATATAATAATAAAGCCTATGTCACTCGGGAAGTTTGTAGCTTTCTAACGGGGCAAAAATTATTTTTAAATTCGGTTACTTAGTAGTAATAGTTTATCCATTACAAAAAACATAACAAACAAAAAATCTAATTTGTAGTTTACTCCTACTATAGAAGTATAGATAAATCTTTCCTCTTTATAATAAGAGTATAGATGGATATGGATATAGATAGTGGCGAAGGGTCCATCCATACACACGGCTGGGGGGGGGGGGGGGGGGGGGTATATTGATCGACCGTTAAGTCAGAAAATCTGTCAGCTATCCAACTACAAGCTAGCGAGGACACCATACGCAGGAAGCTTGCGAAGCAGACTTGCGTGCCAGACCCTGTCAAAAGCCTTTGAAGTATGAGAGCAACTTACTGTTCAGAACTCTTTCCATAATTTTATAAATTATAGAAGTGATGCCGATTGGTCGGTAGTTGGAAGGGTCCGCACGACTTCCCTTCTTGGGTACTGGTTGAACATTGGCAAACTTCCAGGACTTCGGTACAGTTTTCGTTTTCAGAGAGAGGCGATACAAGTGTCAACAGTTACAAGTTAGCACAGGAGACAACTCAGGCGCACAATACCTCAGCACTCTCGCTGGTATGCCATCAGGGCCACTGGCCTTATTCACGTCCAGACTAAGGGGAGCTCTACGGACCTCTTTATTGTGTATTGTGATCTCCGGCATCGAAGAATCACAACGAGGTATTTCAGGCGGTTGTTGAGAGCCGTTGTCCAGTCCAGACGCGAATTGCTTGGAAACAGAGTGGCAAATAAAGTTGCTTTCTCAATAATATTTACGAAGCCGTCAATACTGGTTGCAAACACACAATATTATTGTCAATAATATTGCGTGTGTGCGGCTAGCCAATCGCTTGAATTTTTCATATCCAGCTGACGATGACGCCCGCTGTGGTGAATCCCCGCATGTGGCTTACCGACCGCTTTATCGACTTCTTACTTTTATTTGTCGTTTCCTTACCTGCAAAGGTGCCTGTATGCTGTATATCGACCGAGTTATCGACAAATGAAAATGGGCCTTGAGTGTTAAACATCATGATACGTTCATAATAACAAATATAAAACAGATAAATAAAAGAGGTCAGCACACATACCATTAATACCTAAAGTGTAAAGAATCACTAATTGATATTTCGTAAAGTTTATTCATTCGTATCACGTAATTTGTTACGTCACGTAATTCATGATGGGGTGCGGTGCGTCTGATAGTCTTATTTAGCCCTCTATCTGTTTACTAATTATCATCATCATATCAGCCGAACGAACGTAAGTTTACTAATATTATGATCAATTAGTTACTTACTAGTTGTTGCTTAGAAAACCATACTTTACCAAGTAACTTTTCTCTTTACTGAGTTAAATAAGATTTGAAAAGAATTAAGTTAACGCAGAAACGTAAGAAATAGTTAGTAACAACATGCTCTTTAAGAATCATTTTTTGTATTAAGTATCTGAAATTCTGAACAATACAAATAAATATGTAACAATGAGAGTATACTAACATTTTCAGACAGAAATATAAATTAAACAAGAATTTTGTTAATTAAGTTTCTCTTCGGTTTGGTTTGCTTATAGATCCCTTTCCCAATGGAAGCAATATTCTATTTGTTTGGGTTGAGAAATGCTAAGTATACCAAGCTTTTACGATGATATTGAAAGCTCAATCATGTTTCACGTTGTTTCGGTGCATCACGGCCTGCCTTTCAAGTTAATGAGAAAAACTAAGCTGTCTAGAACAGTAAAACCGTTTACATAACCTCTAGAGTAATCGTTTACCAATTCAAAACCAGCTAAGAAGCAATTTCCTTGATTTTTCCTTTCCCGCAGTGGAAAGCAAATTGTCAAAGTGACGACTAGCTTTGAAGTTGGTCGGCGGCAAATTGCTTGTCGGTAAATTTAAATTTATAGCCTTGGCAACAGGAAAGCGTAAGGAAAACTAAGCCTTCAGCCGTTATTTGACGTCAAAACTTGAGTGTGAGGTTTACTTGAAGCTTTTGGGGACTGTTTAAGTTTAAATGTTTTACAAGTCCCCGAATAGTTTTGCGCTGTCTTTTTTATACAATATTTAAGGCAGGAAAAATGTGATAGTAAAAAACCACGAGCCTTGCAAGTAGCTTTCATTTATATATTATTGGCAGGGCTCCTGGTTTTTTACTATCACAATTTTCCTATAAGTACCTACTTACTTACTACAGAATTGCATTGTGAATGCATAAAAATAATTTAAAATCTCAATATATTAAGAAAAGTTAAAAATCATAATCATGTCTATATTATTAAAGCATTATATAGTATAACGGCTACAGTTAGAGAGAGAGAGAGAGAGGGAGATGACTAAAGTTAACAAATGAATGTTCCACGGATTCTAAAAACACAATGTTTGCTAATAAAAACAGCTTCCGAACTTGAAAGAATGACACACGGCTCGCGAGTCGCGACTAACAAACTAGTTTCTAGTTCGTAAGGTTTGCAACCTAAAGTAAAACGGGATGGCAAGGATTCTATTTTGTGCCTTGGCTCGGAATTGCCCACATAGGTATTTGTCTTTTGTAGAGCGTTCTCTTTCGATCAATCGACTGTAATAGACAGTCGCAATAAGTGCAGCTATCGATAAAGAGCTATGAGTTGATACATAATGATTGTATAATGTAGTTAAGCGTAGTAAGACTCACAATGTGACTTATATTGTTCTTTTCACTCTTTAATTCCTTCTATTAGCAGTTGATAGCAAACACACAATTTACGTTTACTACTCTATGTTTTGTTAGGTATTCTACTACTGGTTTTATTTTTTAATTGCCTTTTATGAACGTCGTCAATCAGAAACAAGTCCCACGGTTGATAAGTTTATTCCATATACGATACCAATGGACATCTAATTACGTAATCTAATATGAACCTATAGGTATATGAAAAGCTCGTGTCAGTGTCACACAGTGTTTGTTATCAAACTCTTCCTAAAACGGCTTGACCGATTTTTGTGTACATTTTCATGTGTATTTGGTAGATCTAAGAATAGGTCGTATGCTGTTTTTAATCCCGAATCCCACGTGAGCGAAGCCCCGGAGCGCGGCTTGTACGATATTATAATATCTGATAATATCCAACACTTTTAAAGAAATCAATATGTTGGTTGCTAATCACACTTAAGTTCTATTATATAGCTTTACGAACGCGTAAGAGCTAAAGGATGTCGTGCTGATATGAGGATATTAAACCCACATGAGACGAGCTACGAGTGATTATTTTTAAGATGCAGCGAACATTTTCCGCGTCGGAATTTACTATCGGATATTGAACGAATGCAGGAGATAGACACCACTCTCACGCTCGCTGATATTGGACACATAGATATCATCAGTTTATGATACTTAGCAAGGCAGGAGAGATATAATTTAACCTTATGTTTGAATATAAATAAACATTGGACACCATCACATACATAGTTCCAATATCAAACTGTTAGTAGCTTGAGCACTACTAGTATTATGGAAATTAGAAACAACGACGGGTATTATCAAAACACCCAAACCCGAGGAAATATTGACAAGTTCGTTTTCAATATTTACCCGACCGGGAATCGAACCCGGGAGCTCTAGAGATAGCGGCACCTCCAAAACCGGTGCGTACACCACTCGGCCACGGAGGTCGTCAATTGATACTTGGTATTATTGTTACGTTTAATAAACTTATAAGTTATGAAATATATACACCTATATGGTTTAAAGGTATAAAAATAATGGGAAACGCATTTGCTGTCTAGTGAAAGTACCGTTTAATCCCCGCTTACCTGCAAACGACGGAATATTCACAAAGACCAGCCTGCGGTTTCCACAATGACGATAGCCGTATCATGAATAAATCATGCTTTGTTTGGCTTACGATACTAAATCAATACGATTATTCTGTCTTCACACAGTAAAAAAGAACATACGCCAAACGCAGTGTTGTATTAGATTAGGCATTATGTAAGAGCTAGCCTTGCCCACGGCTTGACTCGCGTTAATTTCTGGAAAATAGAACGTATTTATAGCAATATTCTTTAAAAATTCAATTAAAATTATGTAAGATAAAAAAATTTGAACCCTGTTTTATTGCCTTAGGTAAGGGCTGAATTTGGAATCTGGGGGCACGGCAGTACCCCCGCCAAGCCAAGCCCGAAGCAAACACTGCCGTACCATCCTTTATTGGAACCATTTCAGCGTACTTTCAAGCTTCTATTTAAAAAAAAACCTATCGATAGGTTAAGAACGCTGAAATTATCGTCATATAGTAAACTGTATGCACACACCAGAATTGTTTGTTGTGCTTAACTAAATAAAAAAATGGAATGCCAGGGGGTCAATTAAGTTTCGCTTTTCTTCCATGTAACGCTAAGGAGAGCGTTGAGCGGTCGCGCCCGCAAAATGAGATGTGATACAGTTGAGCGATTTCCTTGCACAGGTTTATTTGCTCGGCTTTCGCGGCTACAAAACTCGGTTCAATGCCGGATAAGTTACATGTCGTTTCGACCTACTTACTTTGTTCGAGTACCTACTGGATAAATAAAACTAGATAATGTAGTTCTGCATTCTGTTGAATAAAAACAAACACACTACATAATAAGATTTTAAATTATTTTTATGCATTCACAATGCAATTTTTGTAAGTATAGGAAAAATGTGATAGTAAAAAACCACGAGCCCTATAAGTAGCTTTCAGGCGGGATTCGAACCCGCGCCTCCGGGAATCAAGCATCGGGCCGGATTCCCGGAGGCGCGGGTTCGAATCCCGCCTGAAAGCTACTTATAGGGCTCGTGGTTTTTTACTATCACATTTTTCCTATACACTACATAATGTTTTCTCTAGTCATTTTTACTGCAACTTTGTTAGATCTTTGTCAGCTTTAAGGTTTTCGGCCTTGTTATATTCTTTGTAAATATTTTCCTCGTTAACGGGTGTTAGTCTATTTTCTAGACATACATTTGCATTTGATTAGGTAGCGTAAGCGCTGGATGCGGGCAGCGCAGGACCGATCGTTGTGGAGATCCTTGGGGGAGGCCTATGCCCAGCAGTGGGCGCCGTACGGCTGAAATGATGATGATGATGATGAAGCACTTGTTTGTAGAAGTGTATGTACACTCGAGGACAAATTCGGTGAACCACCTCTTACTTCTTTTCACGTGGCTGGTGCCTCGCCATTCACGCGCAGACCCTTTTACTATTTTTTTTTGTATTAAACTAGGGTAGTACAATGCATAAGCATTAGTACAGTGCATAAGCAATTACGGATAGGGACTGCAACTGAACGGTGAGACGCCAGCCACACGAAAAGAAGTAAGATGTGGTTCACCGAATTTGTCCCCGACTGTACATCCACTCGCTTGCTAGGCAATAGGTAAGTAAACGTTCAAGTTCAATTTACGTGGACTTATATTAAACTGCAAGTCTCATTGACTTGAGAGCACGATTCCAAGATTTGCAATTTTTAAATTCGATATTTTATTTCAAATCACTTATAAAAAGAGGCGTAAGGCTAAATTGTAAAAACTAGTTCCATTCACTCCACCTTCAACTGATTCATTGGTAAAGTAATAAAATAATAAGCCGTCTGCGAAGATTCCATTAACTTAATAGATTATATTGTTAAATATACCTTCTGAATAAGCAATTTTCTCAGAGTATTTCTTATCGTAATTGCAGATTTTAATGCTTATTACCAAAAGACATTTGGTTGAAATGCTGTAGTCGGCAATAAACTTTACGGCTTCATAATAAAAGAGAGGCATTTTACGCCTGCACGATTGGGAGTGAAATGAAGATATGGTAGTAGGAACAAACTTTGCAATCTCTCTCTCTTCCCTTGCTAAATATTACACATGGTGGTGGAGTCAGCTCTCTTGTGCTTACGTCTCCACTTCGCTCGGCATCAGACTTGGTAACTTGATTCTCGCTCATATCTTTGGACACTACAGCTTTTCACGTTGTTTACACAAGAACGAAGTTTTCCATAAAAATACAAATAACTATCTAGGTAAGTACGACTTGTTCATACTTTATTACCTACCTGACTAACCCTTCAACAGTAAAATATTTAAAATAATGTCCCATTTAAATAATTGTAAAACACTTGGTTAATTAATAACATGACATGATATTCACTCAATGTAATTTTCAGCAGCTTTACATTGAATACAAAAGTTATTTAAGCTGAAAAGCTTGAACATGCTTATGTAGCAAATCTTAGATTTTAGCGAACTGTTCATTTAAATAGAACAATTTTATTTTTCACGGATACATACGTTTTATAAATGCTAATGTTTGCCACTTTCAACAGGATATGAAAATAGATTACTTAAGTATTTAATTTTATTCACCCAAGTCTTGAAGGAGGATACTCTTCAAGACTTGGGTGAATAAAATTAAGGACCGTTACCGTAACACTACGGTAGGTATAACATATTCATCATGTCAGCCGAACGGCGCCCACTGCTGGGCATAGGCCTCTCCCAAGGATCTCTACAACGATCGGTCCTGCGCTGCCCGCATCCAGCGGCTTCCCTCGACCTTGAACAGATCGTCGGTCTCGAGAACCTTTCCGTCACAACGGCCATCGGTTCTCCGCGCTATGTGTCTTTCTCACCGCCACTTCAGCGAGCAGGAAAGGATCAGGATCAGGATTCGATCGAGTAGGAAAATAGCAAGCATCGCTCTCTCCATTGCTCGCTGGGTGACTTTGAGCCTTCTTATGAGACCCATAGTAAAAGACCACGTCTCACTTCCATGGGTCATTCATTACTGGAAAAATACACTGGTCAAATACTTTCGTCTAGAGACATTGAGGTATTTCGGACGCGAATATATGCCGGAGCTGCCGTAGGTAAAATGATTAAGTAGTTCATGTGGACGAAGTAGGTTTGTCGTTATTTACGTATTTATCACTAACACACTATCGTAGAAACAATATCTACACTTTTTACCTTCCCCATTTAATAACCATAGTAAGTAAATATCATGAATGAATATTTTACAAAAGTTTGGCAGCCAACGATTTTATTACCGCGCCGGTTAACCGTAAAGGGCCAGGGTTATTTCGGCAGGCGGTCATTAGTCGCTGACTGCTTTTTTTATCCACAACAGGGTACTTAGCACTTAGCCTTCATTACACCCGATATTAAGTTGTGATAAGGCTGAAGGTGGAAGCGCACTACTCCCGGAATCGTCAATCACTGAGGAACTGGCTATCTTATTTCTAACTGCTGGATCACAACTGCTGGATCACAACAGACTTAGATAAGATGGTGGTAGCTAGCCAGGCGGACTAAGAACAAGTCCTACCACTAACCATAAACGGCTTCTGCATCATAAACGGCCGACATAAGTGTCGGCCGTTTATGATCCAGTATATTTACCCCTATTGGGTAAGCCCAATAGGGGTAAATAAACTGGATGCTCATGTTGGGAATGAATGGCTCGATACCTTCCCCGTTTCACAATCATAGTAAATATCTAGTAAAACTAACAAGTAATTATATTGTCAACAATATCAAATTATGTCAGCATACGACTATAATACCGCGCTCGCTAGCCGTAAGGCCCAGGGTATTCCGGCAGAAGTCATTAGTCGCTGTCTGCATCATAAGCGGCCGACATTTACCCAGCAGGGTTAACTGGATGCTCTGTTGGGAATGAATGGCTCGACTTTCGATATTGTGCTATCATCATTCCATAATGTAAATTGCTAGAGATGAGGACTTCAAGACTTGGATATTGCATGAATTATGTATTTAATTACACAATAATTATAGGAAAACGATTTTTGACCACAACAATTTTTGTAATTTTTTGCATCAAACCGCCCTCTACAAGGTCTTCCACGGAATAGCCAATTTTAGCGCTCAATTGAAAACAACATATTTTATGGGTTTATGGGCTTTATCAGAAGACTACAAATACTTAATATTTGGAATAGTAATAGCTATTCTTGGGCATAAAATACCGCCAAAATTGTTATCTCAACTCCATTTTTTCTTGTTTATTATTCAAAACATTACGCTGCATAAATTTATTAAGCTTAGTGGCAAACGACATCCGACAAGATAGCGTGTTCCAAGTTCCCATCTAGGAACGGGGCCCCATCTATAAGGGAAATTTGTTTACTTTACGTTGACCTTGTTTTTACACCCTCATATTCATTTCCATTTGGGCACCGAAGGGACGGTAAAAATGGAATTGCGTATATCGCCCGTTTAATATTCGTACCCGCCATATTTCATATGAACGATTTGATAAAATTTCTTCCGTTGCTAGCTGGTTTTGAATTAAACCCGTTCCGTTTAGAATTGTCGAAAGCATTTTCGTTTATGTTCGCTGGCGCCCAACGTGTGACTGATTGGATTGTTTTTCTATTAAAGCGTTGAAGCTTTTGTTACCGCTCTCAGAGTTAGTAGGGGTCGCCAGCTTTTTTTATTGGTGTTTTAAATTAACGTTTCACAATTTAAATATTACTGTTAGTGGTATAAAATGCGCTTATTTTGGCTTCATATTATGATTTGTTATTTAGTTTGATTGTTTATTTTCAGTTTGAAACCTTTTCGGGGTCCGTTTCACTTGTACAAAGTTAAAATTTTTGTTTAAGGGATTTTCTTGTTTTCAGTTTTTATCTGGTACTTATAAATAAACTTCCTGGTGCTAATGGGAAAATATACACGTTTACGGAAAAATACTAACCGAGAACGAGTTTGTATTTGTTTTATTTCCAAATCTGCGTATAGGATATTTGACAAGACTCCAGCCATTTCATTATCATTCCTTACTTAAGTATGTAGGTAATGGCATATAAATTATTACCTACATTACGGGTCTACCCACGCGGACCTCGTCCTATTATGGTAAGAGGAAATGAACCTACGTCGCAATAAGTACTTATGCGACGGATATAAAAATATACGGCGAGTTACAAAAACAAGCGCGTATTGAGAGGACCAGCCTTCGGCCGAATGTACTTGTACTAACGAGCACCTTGCCGGTCAACCACTATCCGGCAAAATTCGCTTGTACACGAGCTACGCGCATGCTACTGTAACGTTCGCGCGGTCGGAATGAAGCACACGCATTTTTTGCCGTAACGTGGTCAAGTTCTTCGATCGTACTAACGAGCAATTTTAGAGGCCACAACTACCAGACGCAACGTTCAACCGTTTTCCTACAAATTCAATGGTCATACAGTTTCATTTTCGGGAATTTAGGGTTGTTAACTTAGTTGATTCTCTAATTCAATTAGTTCTAAAGAATTGTAGGACTGAATAAAATAATAATAAGGAAGGCGGCTGTGGCATTGCTACGGCTCTTGCCATACACCAGTGGTCCGGGGTATACATGCCGGAGCATCGAGTGTATATTTACGTCAATGTGCCGGAGGCTCTTCGCCGGAGTGTTATGAGATCGATCGAAGATGCCGACGTCCGCCCCAGAGAGCAATCGCAATAAGAATCACCGAGGGGTATAGGACCATGTCGTTCAACGCAACGTGTGCGCTGACAGGTACACCTCCCTGGGAGTTAGATGATTTTGGGAAATATACCTGGGTGCCTACCATCAACTTTAAGACAGCGATTCAAAAATAGCGCGATGCAGAATAGGTTCCTAAAATGAATTGCTTTCTTTCGTACTATGACCTTCTTAAAACTGGATCGCGAATGAATTGCTAAATGTGAATGACCGAACGATTTGTGTCCTTATTTCTTCTACCCGTCTCTTTCACTCGATTCTGTCATGCCCGGAGAGTGAGAGGGACGGGTATAACCTGCAGGTGTCATGTTAAATCGACCGGGTTATAAGTCAAATAAGAGTTAATGACAGCTTAGTGGCTGTGAAATGTCACTGAATGATCACTGAATCGCTGTCATTGATATTAAGCTGTCGTGGTACGAATAAGCGAAGCAGATCAGTTTAGGTCCTAAACAAAACCGCAATAAGAGTTGATGTTAGGCACCCTGTTCACCTACCATTGAATATAAAGGTAATAATCGTTTTTAAAGAAATTCTAAGAATTATCTTTAATTACATGAATGAAGCTCATCAGGTTATTTAAATTTTTACTTTTTTGCATTCACAATGCAATTTTAGAAAAAAAAAGCGCTGGCTATATAGCGCGTAAGGAGTATTGGATAAATTCGACGCTTCTCGTAACGACTCCGTAGCTCAGTGGTTAGAGCAGTCGCCCGGAAAGCAAAAGGTCGTGGGTTCGAGTCCCATCGGAGCTAGTTGTGAGACGGGTCGATTTTTTCTAAAATACTTCAATTTCCATTTTTCGAAGCTCATCAGGTTTAATTCGTTGACCACATGAGCTCTCCCTAATAACGTAGGTAATTAAAGCGTTTTTCGTTGTCAAAGCCCGGTCTCATATTACGCAACTTACAGACGACTGGTATCCTACGCAAGTCGCGGAGACTACTTCTCAGTCATGCTCCGAAATGTTAACATTCCATTTGAAAAAAGAATGCGGAACGTATCAGTTTTCCGAGGTGAAAATTCTAAATTTGAAAATCAATGCAGAAATGAATTTAAATAAAATAATAAATACTTTCATACAATCACACCAATACGGTATTTTACTGATTTTTTTTTATTTCTTTAAAATGTTTTTCGAAATATTAGCTACACAAAACAAGTTTTCATTTTGAATTATCTTGAATATTTTCAAAGATATAGGACTTCAAACTTTATAATTAGACAAGGACAGGACGCTATCTTAGTGACGTCAGTGGGTTAGTAGCGTCATAGTCACGCCATAGAAGATTTCGTTTTAGAAAGAGACAGCTATAGTCAAAATCAAACAGACTATAATTCTTTTATTATAAAACAGATTCAAATTATTTTTTCACATTTGGTATTCTTAATTGCAATATTTTTTAACGTCATCATTAAATATCTACATTTCAACAACAGTAAAATACCCTATTATCTAAGCCCGTAGTTAATTTCTTAAGAAACTGTGTCTACGTGAACTTGATAACGGATAAATATATACTTAAATACTTTTTGTTTGTAAATACATACTTAATATACATAGAAAACACCCAGACCAAGACATATAGATGTGTTCATGCACACAAATACTTGTCTTGTTCGGGAATCGAACCCGAGACCTCTGGCGCAGAAGGCAGGTAGTTTACCCCTGCGCCAAATCGGTCGTCAAAAGTAATAAGTACTTACTTCTTGCACGAAGTAAGTAGGTATTGAAATGACATGACTAGTCATTTGTAATTTGATAAAACCGAATAATATGTTGAGATTTTTTGTTCGCGCAAGATTTACTGAAGAAGAATTTTAATTTCTTAACCACTTTACCGAAACGACGAATTTTAGTCACAAATGGAACATACCCATTGAATGACACATGACAACAAACATGGCCGCACAAAAAAAAACACATTTATCATTCATCAACAAAATTGCATTTTCTCGCCTTTCGTGAGAAGAGTTTTATACAAGCTGTAACGCCATAAGATAAATACTATAAAAAAGCCTTGTAAGGCCTCGGGACAGATAAGAAGTGGGATTCACAAATTTTCAAACATTGACACGTTTCGTCTCTTACATTGGTCTCTAATATAAAAAGTGTAACGGTTTGAATAGGATAAGAAATGTGTTGCCACTTATGGAACGAACTTTAACTAGAAATTATATAATATCTAAATAATGACACTAATGTCTTTACCATGTCTGTTATCAAGTAAGATAAGACCCTTGTGGACTAGCATGTGCAAACTTGAGTAGGTTATATCCGGTATCCTACCTGGACACTGACCCCTATTTATAAGTGTACCTAGAGAAGGCCGGGAACAAAGACATGAGCTGGCGTGGCGAGCAGTGGACGGTGATTTGCGCCGGGCCCGCGTTCGTGGACAGACGTGAGAAATAGAGCAAAGGTTTTAAAGAGTTAATACATTAAATAGTGGCAGTGACATTAGATTATTAAATGGGTGCGAAGGGCAAGTCCGCAGTCTAGTGCACAGTTAGTTGGTAGTTGATTATGAATATTATTATTTGTTTTAATGCTTTGCCTTATTGTGTGGACGAGCTCCAATATCTGACGGCCGAATTATTCGTTAATGGGGGGTTTACATTTACAATACGAAGTATTATATTCAACAACACATACCTAACACAGACATATATTGGAGTTCGTTTGGAGCTCCAAGATCTGTCGGCCGAATGTACTATGCGTAGGTACATGTGTGGTGGGAAAAATACCTTATTAGTTAATGGGGGGTTTACACTACACAATACGAAACACTTACAAAAACATATTTTGGAGTTAGTTCGGCAGTTGGAGAGAGCATTATGGCTATTGCATCATAAGTTCTTCTCTTTTATAATTTCAATGATCCATAATAACTGTTGTAATAATGTAGAAAAATTAAAGTCAGGTGTCGAATTTCATAGAACGACGCGGAGAAACACTACAAGTCTATTTCTAGACTTGTAGTGGGCGGGGCGTCGTTCCCCCTTCAGGGGGGGCTTTAGTACAACAGTTGGGATTGAAAAAATCTTCAATTTGAGTCTATGTGCAAGGCCTGGGTGAAAACAAAGGTCACAAAGCCTTGAACGGGAAGCAATTAGGTACATTGCCTCGAATGATTGAAACCCGAGCCGCGATCCTGGACAATGTAATGTCTAACTCTAACGTTTTTGGCTGTAATGTACTATTAAAATCACATTTAGGTACTAGAAATAATTTCAAACGTATGTGTAGTAATATGTGCTAGACTAGACGGTAAAAGACGCCATTTAAATATTTCCAACCAAGCGAAATCGAATACAGTAATGAGTAAACAAAGCACAAAAAAGATCATAATACAATTATTAACCGACTTAAAAAAGGAGGAGGTTCTCAATTAGACTGTCGTTTTTAGGGTTCCGTACCAAGATGAAAAAAAAACCATTATGGTGCGACAGTCTGTCTGTCTGTCACAGCTGGATATCTTGAGAACTAAGTAATATATGCTATTAACTTGAAATTTGGAATAGTTTTAGATGACGTTTGCCCAACTATTTTGCAAGTAAGAGAGAAATAAATACAATTAGGAGGTAAATAAATGCACATTCTCAAACATTTTCTATTTTTTTAGGCCGCATAGTTTTCGACTTTTGATGAAAATGTAAAAATATACCGTTCTCCATACTATAAATTTCCCCTTATCTCCGAAGTTTGCATAGAGAAAATAGAAGTTTATGTAAAGATTACAGGAAAAATAAAACGATGTCTCTAAATAAGTAGTAAACTTTATCAGTTTTTCTAGGCACAGAACCATTTAGGTACCTATACGAATGAAGCTCATAAGAGGTCCTTACCGGCTCCCGGTTACTGTCCGCCGTCTATCCTATTTTTGCAGGACTGTACGTAAGTAATAAATAATAATAATAATAATAAGTAAAGTAATATGTCCAAATTGTATTTAAGATGGTAGGTACGGAGACCAACTCTCTCTTGACAGTTTTTTTAAAGTTTCTAATAGTCAATTATTATGTAGCTAGGTAGTTATAGATGATAAACACCGCCAATTATAAAGTATTAAAGGTGTAATGGACTAGTAATAATGACACTCAATTAAGTAAATAATGTGTAAAGCAAAAACAGTTTAATGCTTCACAATAACGATTAAATTGGTAATAGGTATTCCACACTTACTAGAATTGTTACGGTTTGTCGATTCATTACCTCCCTTTCGGAAAAACGCACGCACGCAGCAAAACATGACATTAATATTTTTATTTCAGAACAACTTGGTCCACTAACTTTTATTTTTAAATATTACTTAATGTTCCACTATTTAAACTCACTCACTGTTTGATTGCATACTGACTGACGATGTAGGTACGTATTAGTAATAAAAAACTAATTAAGATGCGACCATTGTTTGACAAACATGGAAAGGTGCTCATAATTTAATAATTATAAAGACTGAAATTTTACTTTTTGTTTGTTTGTGATATGGATTAACTCAAAAAATACTGGATCGACTTTCTCCCAGATGAAGTTTGTAAGTTGGGAATTTGGGATGTAACAGGAAAGCTCTGTAAGTACTGAATCAATATTGAAAATTCTTTCAGCAGAAGAAAGGTACATTATTCCTTAGTTTTATCTGGCTTTTATCCTGATATTTCCACGAAAACGGGTACCACGCGGTTAACACCGCGGGTACATTAATACTGAAGGCCTTGTTTATTAGTTTGCTGGCTTCATCATTCATACCAAAACTCATGTCTGGAACTACCAGTCACATTTAACTATTTTAATAAAGGGACAGATTTTTTTCACATTCGCAACTGAGTAGCACTTGGCATTTATCACAACTGATTTCAAGTGATGATAAGGCTGGGTGGAATCTCACAACTCCCGGGATGCTCCACCACTGAGGAACTGGCTATCTTGTCTCTAAATGCCGGAACACAACAATGCTGAAAACATTTCTGTTATGGAGTCAGACTTAGATAAGATGGTGGTAGCCAGGCAAGCGGATTTAGAAAAGTTCTAACACCACCCAAACAATTTTTAAGAAATTTGACAAAAATTGAAATCAAACGGAGTCATGGTTGCAAGCCAAGTCACAACAAAACCACGTCGTACGCAAATCGAAGGCTGGCATCAATTTATTAGTATTCACTGCCTGACATCAAACGCACATGTGAACTGCAGAGTGCAGACTGCGCGAAATATACAAGCTTATTTTAGGCATGCTAAAATAATTTTTGTCTGCATGTGAAACGTCACTTAACCAAATTTAAGCTTTCGGTATTAGATATTTTCCATTCGTCCTAAAAAAATATTTTTAGTTATGTGTCGGTGGGTGTTTCACTTAAAACTGGTTACACATTGTTGTAGAGGGTTAACACAAAAAGTATCGGACGAAACCCCTTGGCCGCTAGCATTAAAATATTTATCTCATCAAAAACATAAAATATGTGAAGTGAGAGCCAACTTCAATATTAGGAAATATGCCTTGGTTGTTGACTTCAACGACAAAAGATGTGAGATCTAAATGGGTGCCAAGTTTAACGGTCAGTCCTGAAAATTTAGTACTTACATAAAATGTTTCATAACAACTTAAAATATAATTTCTTCTTATAACTTAGGATAATATATTGAAGCCTAAGGTCTGACTTGGCTAGTTCTTGTATACGAATTATTATTAGGTACTTACTGAAACAGTCATGGAAGAGCCCTATGTTCATCTCTAGTTTCTAGTCTACCAGCAAGCCAAATTTTCGGAAGAATACAATAAGAACTTCGGCTTTAGAGCTGGCGAAGGCTATAATATATATATAATTCGTATATAAAACTAGCCAAGTCAGACCTTAGGCTTCAATATATTATCCTAAGTTATAAGAAGAAATTATATTTTAAGTTGTTATGAAACATTTTATGTAAGTACTAAATTTTCAGGACTGACCGTTAAACTTGGCACCCATTTAGATCTCACATCTTTTGTCGTTGAAGTCAACAACCAAGGCATATTTCCTAATATTGAAGTTGGCTCTCACTTCACATATTTTATGTTTTTGATGAGATATCATTACTTTTTGTAGAGAAATTATTAGTAGGTACCTACTTATTCATAATAAATTAATACCAAATGTTTCAGTATATTTTATTTGGCCAGTTATATTACTTTGCCCTTGTGTATCAGCTACTGACAATGAAACTAATTTTATGCTCGTGTTTGGTGTGGACGTAGAAATATCATTTTTAACAGATTTTCTTATTTCCAACAATTTCTTTTTCTTAGTCGTAATAGTGTATGGTGTTTTGCTCGACGAAGTTGCAGTAGGTATTTAATGTTCCTGAGCAGATATTGCATTTCCATTTGCGTTTTGATTCTGGATTCATTAAGCGATAAAGCTTTCCGGACAAACTCGTATCTTTTGCCGCACAATGCACTAATATAGAATCCTTGGCAGTATCAAAGAATACTATATAGTTATTACTACGTAGCCACTGACCTCTATTATTTATACACTGGACAATCTGTCTCCATACAAATTACAGCTAATTTTATGAGGCAATTTAAAGCGCCGCCACTACGAGTGTCCCGAGAACTAATTTTGACACAATCATTACCGCAGTCGACAATATTTATGTCAGCCAGTCCAGTGTGTAAATAATAGAGGTCAGTGTATATAGCAGTAGTTTGTCTTTTACATTTATCATTTAGCGCCATGTCTTGACAATTTATGGATGTAGCCGTTTTTGTTGACATCTAATCTTGCTTATTGATTCTTTATTTGCTAACTAGCTTAAGCTGACCCGGTAAACGTTGTTTTGTCATATAAATTATAGTGGACTAAAGTAGAATAAATAATAAGAAGACTATGTCTAGTGTGTGTGTTTATACACCAAAAGTTGCCTACACCAGACGATAGATAGCGCTAGTTAGGTATACACTACCAATAAAAGGGCCAAGATTGGTCTCTACTTCCTACATATATAAATTACTCTGTAAAGTAGAGTGCGCGTCAGATAACTCTGCGCGCATGCGCGACTGGTGCATTTTTGGCGCTAGTTACAGTACATTATTTATGCTAAGCTTATGGAAAAGATTAGTATTCGATTTTGACCGCGCGCAGACGTCGGTGATTACATACTCTTTGGAAGCGGCCACGGAAGAGATGACAGTTTTGCAGTTTTGTATCGAAGTTATAGTCTCACAGTTCACACTCCATTTGGTGTATAAACACACACATAAGCAAATTACAAAGGCATATAAACACAGACACACACATAGGCATAGTTTACATATTATTTATTTATAAGGAAACTCAGTGTAAATGAAACATAGGTTAACACTGCACCCTTTATTAACAATAAAACAACAAATATGCATCACTAAAGGCATTAAAAATGTTCAAAGAAGTCTTTTTTCAAACACAGCACATCACCAAAGAATTCTATATAACACTCAACACAAACGAGTCTTTTTCTCAAAAAACGGTAGGTACTCCGAGCAACGAAACTATATAATTGCTAACGGAATTACGGATCTTTACGAAACAGAACATAGCAAATAACAAATTTAACAAACAAAAGTATAATTTAGATTATTTGACATTATTTTCCATAAGTACACTTTAATCTCTTTAAAGTTAATACCCTTCCATCAACTTTCAACAATATAGTATAGAAAAAAAGGATTTTTCTCTTCTTTTCTATACTGTGGGTGGGTGTATTAACTTGGAGCCATCTATCGTTGACTTTAGTGAACTATTTATGTGCAAAGTGTGCACCTACAGGGAGAACATAGCAACGTTCGCATTTTTTGGCTTCTCGTTTAATTGTATGAAGATTGCGCCCCCTGGTGGTCGGGTTAAAGTACTATGCTCCGTTTTGACGTGAAAGAAGGACAAACAAACAAACAAACACACTTTCACATTTATCATTACGACTCCGTAGCTCAGTGGTTAGAGCAGCCGCCCGGAAAGCGAAAGGTCGTGGGTTCGAGTCCCATCGGAGATGGTTGTGAGATGATGGTCGATTTTTTCTAAATACTTAATTTTCCATATTTCAATAATAAAAATTGGACTGTGAATGCAAAAAAGTAAAAATTTAAATAACTTTATAATTTATATTAATATTAATAATTAATTTAAGTGAAAGGTCGTGGGTTCGAGTCCCATCGGAGCTGGTTGTGAGATGAGGATCGATTTTGTCTAAATTCTTCATTTTGCATTTTTCAATAATAAAAATTGGATTGTGAATGCAAAAAAGTAAATATTTCGATAACTTTATAATTTATATTAATATTAATAATTAATAAATAATAATATGGATATCGTGCTAGACGGCGCAAGTTTGTAATTAATTTAACGCGAGGACAAAAAAGTATTTGAGTAATCTGGGGTTCGAACTTGGTTCTCTCGAGTCCTCAATATTGAATGGACACTACGCCGTTGGCGCTAGCCGAACTTCAAGAGGTATGACGAATTATTGGTATATAACAAAATAAAAACTATTACAAACTTATATTTGTACTTCATCTAATACAAGATCTTATACAGGATAAGTGCATAGGGAACGCAAATATAAGTTTGTCAACGCTTTATTTTAAAAAAATACTAGTTTCGGATTTTTTCCTTTGTATTCACCAGATTACCTGTCTGCATGCCAAATTTCAGCTTTCTAGGTCATCTGGAAGTGGGTTTTAGTTTTGATTATAGGTCAGTCAGTGATAAAAATAACGATTTTTGGACGTAAATATCTAAATAACTGTTTGAGGTGTGTATATAAAATTTGGAGCACATATTTATCTCGCTAGTTTCAATACATAAGCCAAATTTGACATGTTTCTGTGTAATAGTTTTTGAGTTATGAGGGGGTCAAAAGTGGCTCCAAATGGTTCGTGTTAAGATACACACGGTGCTGCTCGCCAGTTCTGTTTTCTTTTGAACTTGGCTGATACGCTGCCGCGTATCCAGATGACATCGTAGCCGAAATTGGGCACTCTCTATTTTGGATTTATCAATACACTGTCACAATCGGCCTACTATTCTAAAACTACGTTAGGCTTAACTATCAAACTAGGGTTAACTATCAAAGTAAAAAATAAATCAAACTTTCACTGGGATTACAACGCAATTTAACGAAAACACCTTATAAATCTTCTTAGAAAGCTTCAGAAAAAATATAACACATTTTATCATAATTTAGTTAGAACAACAAATAATTTTAAAGGCGGTTTATATCTAACAACAAAGGAAGGAATTTCGCAGAGGAAACGTAATTAAATTTCACGCAATGAGCCAGTATCTGATTACTTTAACTTTAAAAGTTACGTTTTTATTACATCAAAATTTTGGTAACTTTCCAAGTTTGATTAGGAGGCAGAGCCCGAGAGGCCGGCACGGAAGCTTCGCAAGGGGTCAGGGCTTTGCTAAAGACTCAAATTTGATTTAATAAAATTTATCCGTCTATTCCTGCGGAACTGTCTATAAAGAGCGATATTGTACAGTCACAAGCTCAGATCATATAATACTAGTATTATATGATCTACGACTTCGTTCTCGTGGAATTGAGATATTTACGAAAGTTTTATTATAAACTTTGTCCCCCTTTTTTATAAACTTTCAATGTGGTTGCATCACGCTCGCACAGATGCGATGACCGCCTTCTCAAGGGATCTGTGCAAGCGTGACGCACTATGTTTACACAGGAACGACAAGGACAGGTAATAACAGTACGCGTAGCATGACGAACCCGATAAGAGTTTTGTCTACCTCGAAAGTCTATAATTGACAGCAGAACAATAGGTTTGTTTACGATGAAATGTCATTTTTGACGTTTCGATATAGACAAAACCTTTCTCGAGTTCGTTATGCTACCCGTGCTGGTCATTGTACGGGATTCTTTGTGCTCCGCGATCGTACTTTAGTACTCTTCTACCCTACCTCTCCTCTACCGTTGCTCCTCTGCTAAGTATTACCGTTTTCTCTACCCGTGTACAGTCATGAGCAATAAATAATAATAAATAAACAACATAGGACTAGAGGAAAAATGGTGACAGGGCATGGTGTTTTTGCAACTCACAGGCCGGCCTGTGAGTAGCTTTCAGGCGCGATTCCAACCCGCGCCCCTCGGAAATCCGGCCCAATGCTCTGACTAGCGAAACTACTGAAAGGCTTACAAGACTCGTAGAATTTATTTATCGCTTTTCCTATTGTAACGGTGGGCCAGCGTTGCTTCATCAATGTAGGACTGAGAGGAGCCTCGCAACCGAAAGAAACATTTGTTAAATTTTAATTTTTCCTATTTTACAGAATGCATAAAAATAATTCAAAATCTAAACATAGGACTATACGTCGTATTACAATTTTGAATGAGTTTTATGGCACAGATTGTTTTGTTTCGGGACTGTGCATCCGGCATTACCACACGAGTAAATAAAAGCATTAGGTACTGCGGAACTGTCTATAAGTTTGACATTTATCTATAGGCTCCAGACAAAATGGAAGCTATTTACTTAGGACTTCAAGGCCGCTGCTTCATTGGCTTAAGAGTTTTATCTCGTTTAGATAAGTGGTTTTTCTATCTTTTTGTTAGGAAAGTAGTAAAAATAACGTCTACGATTGCGAGGGCGCGAGTAGACGCTGCGAAGACAAACGAATCTAATAGGAAAAGATAACAACAGAAAAACTTATTTTGAAATGGTACGTGTTATAATATGAATAAAAAACGTTACATTTTCACAAATGAATAAGTATCACAATAAAAAATGGTACAGACATCGGAATTTTTTTTAAAAGCTTAATTATACAGCGATGTCTTTCTCTTGAAAACCTCTAAGTACATTTGATTTCGGTCAGAATGGTAAAAAAAGAGTGAAAATTAAAAAAAAACACAATAGGTAGATAGGTATTCTTTTTGTTTGTGTTTATCGATATTTCGAAAGTTATAATGGATTATTATATGTAGACTTAGGAGAAGACTACCTTTAGCCCGCGACTTCGTCCGCGTGGACATTTGAGAAAATCCTTAGGGGACCAATAACCAGGATAAAAAGTAAGTATTCTATGTTTTAATTTCATCAAAATCCGATCAACCGTTTTTACGTGATTAGGCGGGTCCTCCCTCACAAAGGGTGCTGCCACGCGCGAGGCAGAACGTTTGAAACGTGCGGCGGGCCTTACACGAGGCTGCTCGCTTGGTGAGGACCCGCCTAATCACGTTAAAACGGCTGATTGGATTTTGATTCCATTAAAGCACAGAATACTTTTATCCTGGTTATTGGTCCCCTAAGGATTTTCTCGAATGTCCACGCGGACGAAGTCTTTAAGTGTCTGCTTCACAATCAAAAAGTTAGATCTGAGTAGCATAGATACCAAGAACTTGTTAAGTACCAAGAACTTGTAGGTACTTAAGATGATATAAGTAGGTTTATATACCCTTTTACCCCTAGGTTTGATTTTCGGCAAATTACGAAATGGGTTGCCTACTTGTTTTTAGAAGTACGCCTACAAAGTTTCAAGTTGAAATGCCTATCTTACCACCTGATTATTCATTCAAAATTTCACCCCTATTTCAACTTTTTAGGGGTTGAATCATGTTCAGTGTGTTAAACATCAAAATAAATGTCATTTTTGCAATCGTCATCCCATAAAACCTCAATAACGACATCCATATCGATTTTTAGGTTTATTTATCCCATTTAACCTCTAAGGGGTTGATTTTCAAAAAAATACGAAATATAATATTAATAATAATAAATATTTTTTTATATCAGACAAAAGGTAGTCCATAGAGTGTTAGTAACAATAATCCTTAAAAACTATGTTAGTAAATTTAAATTAACAATGACGGTAAATACGTGCAGGTGGAGTTGGCTTTGCATGCAATATTTGTTTTACTTTCTAACCATAAGCCTAAATAGTAAATTTAATGAAGGACTTTCCAGATACAACATTTCATCCTCTTTTTGGGGTGGAATTGTCAAAAACGCTGACACATTTAAATATTAATTTTCAATTGTCAGCCTAAATACAAAATTTGAAGATCTTCAAAGAACTTTAAAACTGACGGACTTTCATACAAACATTCATCCCCTATTTAACCACCTTAGGGGTGGAATTTCAAAAATATTAGTGGATGCATGTGTATACGGTATTTATTGTCCAAAATTTCAAGTCTCTAGGTTCAGTGGTTTGGGCTGTGCCACAGCGGTGACACTCCGTGTCCGTGAGAGTTCGAGCGCCGGTGACGTTTAGCCGACGGTTACGGTATCAACCCTGATACCGTAATTGAATATAGACTTATGCCAAAGAAGGTTACGTGTAGGATGATATATAATTTGTGTAAGAATATTTAGGTAATGAAAGACACGTTCAATTTTCAATCAACTTTTATAGATATTTTTATTAAATATCTTTAGTCTTTACAAATGGGAAATAATAAAATTTCCGACAAAATAAAATATGAACGACATTGAATAAAATACTCAAATAAGAAACCGAGCAGCGTTATATTTTGGTTGCGAAAAATTAACTAAGCTAGCGACAATTTACGAATGACTAATTTCGAGTCGAAAATACTTGATTAGAATATGTTCAGGAACACGTAGGTAGGTATATCTCGGTAAACAAGTATCATTTTGGTGAAACCGCAGGTTTTGTCTGTGCAGTTATGGATAAGGTTGTGATGAGATGACGAATAACTACCGAAAGTATATCCTAAGGGATGGCACAGTGGATATATTTTGCCTAGCGTGCCATCGTCCGGGTGAATCCCTTAGACATATAATCTCCGGTTGTTCTCGTCTCGCAAACGGCGAGTATTTGCATAGACATAACCAAGGATAATACACCAACAACTTGCTCTGAAACATAATCTTGCGGCATCCGAGGTGCCGTACTACAAGTATGCACCAGAACAGGTTCTTGAAAATAGCCATGATACATTGTATTGGGATCGATCTATCATAACAGACAGGCAGGACTATTGTAGCATTAGCTACAATACAACAATATCAGGCTTATTAAAAGCCTGATATTGTATTGAACGCCACGCAATAATTGTTTATGTCGCTGTTCCCCATGACATGACAAGTTGACGACAACCTTGGGAAAGCTGAAAAAGATAAAGAAAACAAATATCTTGATTTAGCTCACGAGATTGTTGACATGTGGGACATTGATTCAGCAATTGTTGTTCCGATAGTCATATCTGCCTATGGTCTGATAGCCAAGAGCCTCGATAAACACCTTAAGAGGCTTGCGTTAGGTGGATGGATCGGGAGTCAGATGCAGAAGGCAGTACCTACTTCTGTACACGGCCCGTGTCTGTCTCTGGATCCTTAACCATCGGTAGACGGGACCCTGATCTTGCTACCGTTGGGGAACTGCATTTTTGTATTTTTAAATGTTATATTTTTTTATGTTTTATAATGTAAAAAAATTCGGTATGTTTAGAAATATAATTTAGTAAGTATTTTAAATGTAATAAAGGGAATAATAATAATAATATATGTACGTAAAATAAGCTACTAACAGTGGGACACAGTTAATGTGTCCGAATAAAATACTAAATCGTCCAAAGAAAATACTAAGTTAGCGACAAAAATACTGAGTAAGTGAATCAATAGTTGCCCAAATAAAAATTAGTCCTCTCAATAATTATTTATTATCGACTGAATTTTAACAACTTTCGCATTTTTTGGCTTCCTAGTAGTTCCTATTTGAATGTATGAAGATTACGCCAGCCCTCGGCCAAGGCATTCACCCGACTGCCCATTCCCCGCCCCGCGCGCCTCTCACGGCCCCCGCTCACATCCAGACACCCACACATAGCCGCAAACGATTTTACGTGCACACATGCTTAAGTGTCGTTTCTTTTCGCGTAAGTGTATATATTCTTTGGCTGTGCGTTGATATCTCAGTCAGTCAGTCAGTCAGTCAGGACTTTGAATTTTATATATGTCAGCGGAAAATAACAAGAAACGCAAATTTATAAATTTCCTGGGAAAATTATAAAGCACGCGCGTGATAGGTTAGAAATTTAAGGCGATCGCGAGGCGCAGCGAAGCGATTGCCTTAAATTTCGTGGTTATTTTTTTAGGAAATTTATACATTTACTGTTTTTATTATTTTCCGGTGACATATATTATATAAATAAAACGTACTAGAAAATTGTACTTATGTTTTGTTTTGTAGTAAAAGAGAAAAGTAACCTCATAAATAAATAGATAAAATCAAAAGTGATTTAGAAATCCTCAAAATCTTTAATTATTTCTGATCATATTTTTTATCATTAATTGATTCATCATCATCATCAGCCTATTAACGTCCACTGCTGGACATAGGCCTCTCCAAGAGTTACTTGTACCTAAATAAAATGAGACGCTGTACAATAATCAACGTCGACACGGCGAACAATCATTTTCAAATGGTAATTCTAATTTAGTTACAATACCAACATGATAAATAAGTAGAAAACATTTGTTTCACAACAATTTACTGTAAGTACTTATAAAATAACAAAATTGTATTTTGAATTTTGTCGATAAAAGAAAATTAAAGTTGATGTTTAAGAACTTCGTGAAAACTTAATAAGTACCTACCTATTAATCTTGCAACTAAGTATAGAAAGGAAAGATATAGATCAAACCTTTTGTTAAATGTTTTATGTTCACTAAAACTTGTAAGGACTTCAAAGTTTTGTTTAATCCTGAGGGAATGGTGAAATCTAAAAGGTAAATGCACCCAATATTTATGTAAAGCAACAGTAGGTATATCTATCTTTAACTCGAATTCAGCTGGAAGACGATATTTCAATCGAAAATAAAATAATAATCTTCAGTGTATCTTCATAATTCAAATTGTAGATAACGCGTTTTAACCTCAGGTTCAAACTCAAACTCATAAACAAATAAATGAATTGAATAGTATAGGTACCTACTTATTAAAATCTTATGTTGAAAAAGATTTTTCACCACTCGAGCTCGAAAAGGGCGCTTTTGGCGCCTAAAAACTCGCAGCAAAATCGATTTTTGCTGCGAGCGTGAGGCAAAGTGCTTTTTTAATTTCTTACACCAACTTTTGAAATAATTAAGAAAAAAAGAAATAGAGTGACAAGGATGAGACTTTTAAAATTAATATGAGCAAAAAGGATAGATAGATAGCTTTATGTCCATGGACATGAAATATAAAGCTTAAAAAAAAATACACGGATACCAAAGGTTCGAAATAAAGAGTATGGACGAAATGAGGTCGCATGCATGATATAAATATAAAATAAGAAAAATTAATGAATTCTAATAACAAATTATATAAATACGATTGTATTACTATTGCTTTTTATTAAACACGCAATATTTAAAATAAACATTACAGAGGAATAAAAACTACTTGTGCTAATATCATGTTTGGTTTTCATAAAAATTACATGCAGTGCAGTTTTTGAACGCAATGCAAACAGTTACCTTCAACTTGCATAATTGCACCAATTCACTCTTAATTATTAATTTTGATGTTTTCTTTATTGTTAAATGTTGCCTTCAATGTTGTTTTTCTGACCTGTAACACTTTTCTCGCTGGTAGAGGTGAAAAGTTGTATGTTTAACACGAGAGCAAAATTTTCTGATGTCTCGTGCCTTTAAATCACTGACTGTGCTCAGTAGTCTATATTTGAATCACTCGCTACGCTCGTGATTCAATTTTAGACTACTTCGCTAGTTCGTGATTTAAATTCAGCACTCGCAGCGAAAAATGATTTTGCTCTCTTGTATAACAAATAACTATTAATTCACCAAGATATCTTATAATTAATTGGCACTACTAAAGGCTAACATTAACCTGAGGTGTCGGACTCGGGAGGTCGATGTCTCTGTCTACCATTCCACCAGCAGCCACAGCAAGGCATGTCCACAAAGTCTCACTTTACCATCGCAATATTTATTTAAACATTATATCTCTTATCACCCGAATGCCACTATGCAAGAGGATGTAAACAATTCTCATGTAAAAGTAGGATCTTTTTAAAAAGTGTTTGGGTTTTTATCTAGGCCGAAGAGCAAATAAACTTATTGTACAACGTGGGTTTTAAATTTGGAATGTTCATTGAAATTTTGTTTTTGACGTCGCCACAACACTTTGCGTGGGGACGAATGGAACATCGTGTCTCGCGGAGACAGCCGCCCCCAACCGCGCTCGGCGTCCGACTGCAGTACTGAAATGACGTTCACGTGATGAGTGCTCCATTTCAATGTTGTGGGACACTGCTGAAACCTCTCATTATTTTATTGGGGACTTGCACACGAAACTACACCTTATTGATCCCGCCCCTATGCCTGCTGCCTGTATGGTAGACACGTGGTGACATTAGCAAATGGTACGTCGTTAAGATTGTGTTGAAACTTTCGGGCTGTAAATACGCTGGGGATCAACTTAATCGTTTTACGGAAAACGCTTTTGAACTTTTAGAGGTTTAAAGACTTCGTGCAAACTTGATAGATAATTTATTTTTCATTCAGCCTGTGTCTTACAATAGCAGTACAACAGTAATTTATGAAATGTACTTATCTGGTGTCTTTATGTGTTTTTTGGTTTGATGATTTCTGTTCGTAGTTAAGATAACTGAAACAGTCAAATTCAATAGTTAAGCTATATCGATGTGTCTTAATTTATCAAAATCCAACAAAAGTATCAAATGTAGGTACCACAGAACAAAATGAACTAAGTACCCTTTTAATTAAGTACTTATAGGTATCCTAGTCTGAATAAACGTTTTAATATTTTGGTAAAATCATCAAAATTAAGTATTTGCATCATCATCAGCCAATTAATGTCCCCACTGCTGAGGCACTGGCCTTCCTTATAGATGGATAAGTAGAATGGGCCACATGACCTACCATACGGGCCCAGTGCGGATTGGTGGGTATTAACGACTGCAAATGCAGCCGGAACCAACGGCTTTAGAGCCATTTCACAAATATCGGTAGAAATCTGCGAAATTGTAAATTTTTGAAGTCGCGTCGTTAATCTCAATATTGGATGCCATTATTCAATTTCTATTTATGAAACATAAATAGATCAGCTTTTGTTGTCGTATCAAAATGCATCAGAAATTTGATTTGTATCGTGTGTACAAAATGATTAACCTTTTCATCCGCCCCCTCCACACGGGTTAACGCTCGAAATGAATATTTTGAAGTCCTAATTCTCAGTAACCTCTAGATTGAAACTTGAAAAAATCGCCATATTATGTCGAATACTTTCTTGTTGAATCTTAATGTAGATTTTTTTTCTTAAGTAAGTATCTCCGTTTATCTAAAATTAAATATCAATAAAGTTTCGAAAACGATTCAAATAAATAAAATTTTAAAAGCGTTATTTCTCTTACAAGATTAAGAAATAGTAACATAATATCTAGACAAAAGTAAACTTGCATCATTTAGGAACACATAATAATAAATAATAATTGTAACCTTTAGTATTAAAAGTAAATATGGTAATAATTCCGCGCATCGAAATCAGTAAATCAGTCGCGCGCCAGCGGACTTCGAGCCAACCGCAAAATTGTGAAATGGTTCATTATTCCGAAGCACGGAGGAGCTCGAGATGAAAAGTTTTTGGTCACTCATCCCGTTAATTAAACCTAGAAAAAAACACATAAGTACAACAAAAAAATACAGAAATAGTAAACGCCGAGTTAGTTTTAAAATAAACATTATTTCCGCAATTTAATATTGTTTAATATTATGTATTAAAATACTGGCTCAGTAATATGTTTCATAATGAAAATAAATTGATTAATATAGCTGAAAATTAGACCAGAACTTTGTGATTTTTCTTATCGACAAAATGTAATTATTTTCTGTTTTCTTTCACTTAGTCCCTTCCTTTTCAAATATGTTATATCTTTAAACTTTTTTTCAAATAATTTGTGGTTTAATTCGTATTGTAAAAATCAAATCTAAGACTGGCGATTTTCCTTTATACCAACTAACCTCAATGATCGCAGGCCGAGCGCGCTAACCACTGCGCCACGGGCTCCTCCATGATAAGTATTAGCTTAGAACAACTTAGATCGTAACAATCCACCTACAAGGTTGGTATGTTACAACAATGTAAAAATAAACATTTTTATCTAAGTATATTTACTTATCCCATTCAAAATTGTTATGCCCTCCCAAAGATAAGAAAGATAGGTAGGTACTAAACATAGACAAAGCGTACAATACAAGAAACATTATACAAGTATATTACAAAATCGGCCAAGTGCGAGTTGGGCTCGCCCATGAAGGGTTCCGTCCGTACCAACTTAACGTACCGATTTATACCTAGCCAAAATTCCATTACTTATAATTTTTCGTCAGCATAATATAACTTTGTTTTTCATAATGTTTGTATGAATGACAAAGACACATTTGCGGTTTTTGAAAATGTGTTAAAATTATGTCAAAAAGTGTTTACTATATCTCGTTCAAACCAATTTCCGTTGAAAGTTTTTATTAAGATCTACAGCATATATTTCTTCTACATTTTTTTTTCAAAAGTTAGAGGGGGAGGGAGGCCGCTTCGCCCGCGTGGTGTAAACGACGTCATCCCGCGGGAATGCGATGTTTTTCCGGGATAAAAAGTAGCCTATGTCACTTTCCAGGTCAAACTATCCTCATATTACAAAAAACACGTCGATCCGTTATGCTCTGTTTTGATGTGAAAGATGGACAAACACACATTAAACACACTTTAACATTTATCACCTACCTATTATACTAGCTCCGCGCGGTTTTACCCGCGTGGTACTAGTGCCCGTTTCCGTGGGTATATAGGAATAAAATATAGCCTATGTCACTCAGGACGAATGTAGCTTTCTAATCCTTACTTATATTATAAATGCGAAAATGCGAATCTGTCTGTCTGTGTGTTACACAATCACGCCTAAACTACGGTACCGATTTGAATAAAAATTGGTACAGAGATAGTCTAGAGCCTGAGAAAGGACATAGGCTACTTTTTTATGTGAACAAAGGGCTGTAAGGGGTTGAAATAAGGGATGAAAGTTTGTATGGAAATTACGTCATTTTTAAAGCTAGAAGCTTCAAAACTGTTTTATAGTCTTTTTATTAGATAAATAAATACGACATTCAAAGTTTGTAAAAAAACTACCCTAAAGAGGGTGAAAACAGGGGATGAATTTTTTCGTGTGATGACGTCGGCAAAAAAGTTTACGGAACGGATTTTGATGAAAGTTTTTTTGTTATACAGCTATTGGTCCTTGCCAACATATAGCTATAATTTATTTTAAAGATCGCAATTTCTGATGTGGAACCATAGCAGTCCAGCCAAACTATGAGAGATATAAAAATACCGTTTTAAGGAAAATTGTTAAACGTGATTAGCACTTTCTACTGACGTACAAAGTTTGAAGGTCTGGTACACCTGATGTGGAACCCTAGCAGCCAGATTAAACTATATGAGATACAAACATAGCGTCTTAAAAAGTTGTTTAACGTCATGGACATTTTCTATTGACGGAAAAATATCGAAGGTCTGGTACTCCTGATTTGGAACCCTTGCAGCCCAGCTTAACTATAAGAGATACAAATACAGCACCTTAAGAGAAGTTGTTCAGCGTGATAAGTATTTTCTTTTGGCATACAATATATACTAATATTATAAATGTGAAAGTGTGTTTGTTTGTATGTCCGTCTTTCACGTCAAAACGGAGCAACGGATCGACCTGTTTTTTTAGTATGTGGATAGTTTAGGAGCTAGAGAGTCCCATAGGCTAATTTTATCGCGGAAAAATATCACATTCCCTCGGAAAAACGTCGTGTAGTACACGCGGCAAAACCCCGGGCGGAAGGCTGTGATATAAATGTTTAATGTGTTAATACGTAGGTACTGTTTATGTAATATACAAGGTATTTTTTTATCACCCCGGATATTTTTAGGGATTATTTTACTCATGAAAACAAACAACTTTTATTATAGGACCAACAATGAAATCGCGAAAAAGTATCAGCTGTTCCATACATTTTGATTAAATAATTTTGCACTTTTGTATGGAATAGCTGTTTTTTTGCGATTTTAGTGTTGGTCCCATAATAAAAATTGTTTGTTTTCATGAGCAGAATAATCCTTTTAATTTTATCCGGGGCGATAAAAAATTACCGTGTAGGTATATTAAGTAAATAAATAAAATAATTCATACTTATTATTAAACTGTATGCGATTCTATTCAGGGGGCTACCGGCTAAAAATTATGGGTATGGACATGGGCTTCATTTGACATTCGAAGCCCTTAAAAGCACAAAATATGGGCATCAAATGTCAAATGAAGCCGCCATGTCCAGGGGTTTGCCGGTACAGGGGCTGTATACATTGAAAAGAAATAAAAAAAATACCACCAAGGGTCTTCTTAAATGGAACAGATATCAAATATATAGTTTTTGAATTTTTTGTCTGTCTGTCTGTTGTCCACGTTTCAGGCAAAAACTACTGAACGGATTTTAATGAAACTTTTTTTGTTATATAGCTATTAGTTGTCGCCAACTTATAGGTAGGCTATAATTTATTTGGAACATCGAAATGGCCGATGTGGAACCATAGCAGTCCAGCCAAACTATGGGAGATATATAAATACCGTCTTATGGAAAATTGTTAAATGTGATGAGCATTTTCTATTTACGTACAAAGTTTGAAGGTCTTGGTACACCTGCCTGGCGAGCATTACCATCATTATATCACGCGATATGATATAGCACGTCTTGCTGTCTTGCTTCCACCTTAGTGGGGTAGATAAGCAAGACAGCATGACGTGCTATATCATATCGCATGATAAAAGCCGTTCATGCTAAGCCAGCTGATGTGGAACCCTAGCAGCCAGGTTAAACTATATGAGATAGCATCTTAAGAGAAGTTGTTCAGCGTGATAAGTTCTTTCTTTTGACATACTGTTTGTATTGTTTGTATATCCGTCTTTCACGTCAAAACGGAGCAACGGATCGGCGTGTTTTTTTAGGATGTGGATATTTTAGGAGCTAGAGAGTGACAAAGACTAATTGATATCCCGGGAAAATATAACTTTCCCTCGAGATAACGTCGTGTAGTACAGGCGGGCGAAACCGCGGGCGGAAGGCTATGTGAAATATTTTTTTAATGTGTTAATATGTATCATTACGCTAAACTAATATATATAAAATAAATACACAAAAAACGAAAAACCTTATTAGCTAAAAAAAATGAAAAATGCTGCCGAAAGTCACTATACCACGCGAACGAAGTCGCGGGCACAGCTAGTAGTAAAATAATTATTTATACTTTTTTGCATTCACAATGTAATTTTTATTATTGAAAATGAAGTATTGGAAAAAGACGACCCATCTCACAACTAGGTCCGATGAGACTTGCGAATACGCAATGATAGATTTACTCGCTCTGTCTGTATTATGATTGGTTTATTTTTGTATTGGTAGTTATACATTATAGTGGTATTGGAGACTCGGGTGTTAGTCTAGTCAACAAGTTCAAAATCGTGATATATAGAGATAGTTAGAGATATTTGTTAATAACTTTTGCAATATTTTGCGTGCTGAAAAACCCTTTGAATACATTTTTTCAAACATAATTCCGAATCCAATGAGCTATCGCTCATATTTTAGGACCTTTATCTCTATTTAACACGTTTTTGAACTTGTTGACTAGACTTTATCCCAACATTGTCAATTCTTTCGTTAATTTCCTCTTAAATCGTTGGCAGGAGCTTGTATGATAATTACCTTTTCAACACACTTGCTCATAAAGTGAGCCTTATTACATCAATCTTAGGGCCATAAACCGAACTATAACACACGCGTGCATAATAATATTACAGTACTAGTTGCGTAATAGAATTATCCCTACAAAGTTAAGTAAGTACCTAACTGCAAATTATATGCGAGTAAACAGGGACTTTTCAATTTAACCGGGTAATACAGTATCCCTATAAAGTTAAGTTAGTATCTACCTAACTGCAAGTTATATGCGAGTAAACAGAGCATTTTCAATTTCACCGGGTAATAGGTACAGTTTTTTTTTGTAACAACAAAGAGGTTTTATACGGATGAAAATCTATTTACGTTTTTAGAATAAATAAATGTGCCCCTAATTAAGACAAAAAAACATAATTAAGTGTATTGTTATCAAATTATTTATAATTCACAATAATTTGTTATAAAACATTTGCATTTTATCACTATTATTATAATTATTATGAAGTAGGCTGTATGGCTGTATGTAATCAATCACCTTACATTTGGCGCGTGCGAAAAAAAAACTTGCGCGCTTTTTCCCCTAGCTAATATTAAGTTATTCTAATTAATATGTTATGTATTCAATAAATGTTTGTTTTTCCTCGCAAGTGTGTTGAAAAAGTGCGTATGAAACTCGTGAGCAATTTACTCACTAGACACTCGGCTGATTTACGCCCTCGCCTGCGGCTCGGGCTGCAACCAACAGCCTCGTGTATAATGAGCAACCTTAGCTCACTTGTATCATAATATACTATTGTTATTGCTTTTATAATTAAATAATTTATTATGAAATTTTGGCATTTTCCATTACAATTTATGTAATCTGACACTTTTGATTGCGGTTAATTAAACTAACGCTGCGCGTTAAATAAAAAAAAAACTCCGCGCAGCAGCGTAGGGACATAAACCCAGAATCTAGCACATTGCTACTATTTATGGATATTATTTTTAGTGTTTAAAACTTTTCTTGGGTTCCGTACCCAAAGGGTGAAAACGGGACCCTTTTACTAAGACTCCATGGTCCGTCTGTCTGTCTGTTTGTCTGTCACCAGGCTGTATCTCATGAACCGAGATAGCTAGACAGTTTAATTTTATACATATGATTTTATTTCATTTATTTTAACATTGATGATGATGTATTTCTGTTGCCGCTATAACAAATAATACCTAACTTACTAAAAACAGAATAAAATAAATATTTAAGAGGGCTCCCACACAACAAACGTGATTTATCGCCCTTTTTTGCTCGATATAGAACAAATGTCTCATATTGTATAGATAATAGATGGTACGGAACCCTTTGTGCGCGAGTCCGACTCGTACTTGGCCGGTTTTTATATCTATATAAGCTTAAATATCTACTTTTACAAACATTGTCCGATAACGCATACGTTTCGAAGCTTCATAATCCACAATCTAATCACCGCTTCTGTGGTCTAGTGGTTCACACCACCGATTTCAGACCCAGAGGTCCCGGGTTCGATTCCCAGTGGGGGTACATATTGTATTCGGTTTGGTTGGTGGTAGGACTTGTTCTTAGACCGCCTGGCTAGCTACCACAATCTTATTTAAGTCTGACGCCATAAGAATTATGTTTTCAGCATTATTGTGTTCCGGTAGTTATTAGAGATAAGATAGCCAGTTCCTCAGTGATTGAGGATTCCGGGAGTAGTGCGCTTCCACCTTCAGCCTTATCACCACTTATCATCAGGTGTGATGAAGGCTAAGTGCTACCCCGTTGTGGATAAAAAAAAACCAAACTGAGAACGTTATGAAAAAGACCTTTGCTTGGCTCTTTAGAAAAGTCACTCGGTATTCACTGGTAAAAGCGTTTTACGTGTATGCATTAGAGGTGCGTGGCGTGCGACCCTTTAAAAGATTTATGATTTTGGATAGGTATACGAACATATTATAGGGTTGACGTTTATATACCCCCTAAAGACGACCAGTAGTAGGTGAATACGAGTAAGTAGTAGCTATATATATATCAAACTTGCGCTAATGCCAACTACAAACCTGGGATGGATTTTGTATGTACCTGGTACTATATATACCTGGTGTAGTATACTATTAATTAATGAGTTCTTGTGATCTTTCAAGAAAATTTGTTTTAGATAATGTTGCCACTATATTTCGATGAATAGGTAGGTACTGTAGATGTTACAAATTGGTATTTTTCTCGTTATAGCATATAATAAAGGGCATAGTTAATTTTAAGTTTTAAGCAATTGCCATTGATTGGTAATTGGTATATCAAAAATAGTAATATTGTAATATTGTTTATGAAATTTTATACAGATTGAGGTTAAGCAATGAGAAATTATGTTGGTTAATTACTTTTGTCTTAAAATATTACCTTTAAAATTTAGGTTACCTGGAAAAATCCACTCATATCATAAAGATGCTACAATTATTCAGCTCAAACAAATTGCTGTTAAAATGTCTTTGTATTTTGCGACATAAGTATGTTTCTAAAATGATCTCGTCTTACAAAGTTCAAAAGCAAGTTGTAAGTACGGGGAAACAACCAGCTTACGTGGTAAATGTAACAAGATGAATCAGATGAATAACGTATATTTACAAGACCCTTATCCAATCTATTCTAGTATACTGCAACTGCATAACAATCTGGGGAGGTGCGTGTAAATCTCAATTTATAAGTATCGAGCGTGCACAGAGATCCATACTAAAAGTAATGCTAATAAACTGAGAAGCCCCCTTTTTAAAGTCGCTTAAAAATAATAAAATGTATAGTAGGTACTTATAAGTAAAGTTTTACCTATAGGTAAGCAAACGTCCTAACTGTTAGACAGCTTTTTATATTGAAATAAGTTTTTGTAAAAATTTCATTTTTATGACAATCTTTTTTGCTGACTCTACTTTAATATTGTATTGTCATCTAAACCAAAACTGTATACAAAATTTCAACTCCATCGGACACTGGGAAGTAGGTCAAATTAAGCTTGCAAGATTTGTCCCCCACTAACTAACAAACTAGCTAGGTAACTAACATGGCAAGTTAATAAAAAGGTTATAAAAAGAAAAGAGTTACACAATAACCTAAACCATAACCAGTAAGCGTAATTCATATTATTGTGTAATAAAACTACTTATAGTAAGAACTACAGTTGCAGTCGGGAATAATTCCGAATCTTTCCCGTGGAATACTTACGAAATATTCCGAAGTATTACGAAACATTCGGAATATTTCGATCGTCGAAAAATACGGGAGTAGGTAACGATAAAAAGGCAGCAATCGGTAAAAATCTGTTGACACTTATTTTGAAACACCTTCCTAGCTAGAAAAAAGTCAATCATAGTAAAAGTAAGTATGGATGGATAGATATCTTACTATCTAGGTAGGTAAGTACCTCTTAAATAAAAGGACATTATTAATTTTGGTATATTATTCCTATCCTCATTAACCACGGGTATTGAAATGTAAATAGAAAGAGCATATTTTAAACCTTAATAAAATAATATGAATTATTTTATTTATCCCTTCAAATTTTTATATGGATTAAAGAGTCTTTCAATATCACCAAGGTATCTTTGACAGCCGATGGCGGCCATGTTGAGCAGATCTATTGGCGCGAGTTTTTGACAGATCAGTTAATAGTAGTTTTAAGTGACTGTCGCATAATGAGGGGTATTAAAACACGAGTAGGAGTTTAAAAAACGAGCCTTGGCGAGTTTTTTAATAGTATTCCACGAGTTTTTAATACCATACTCATACCGAGTTTGGCAAACTCCATACGACAGGCGACCTGACTCCTTAAAGGAGCCCACAGACGGTCAGGTCGCCTGTCGGTCAAGACCGGGGGGGCTACCTCGTAACTTTATGGGTATTAACTTCATACGTTTAAGCAAATTTTTTACAGAAAATAGCCGCTATCAGTTCCTAGTTTTGTGATGTCGGGTATTACCATGAAGTTTGACTTAAAACTCTGAGGTAACTGGAGCTCTCACCCTGAATAAAAAAGTGTCGCCAGCAAATTTGACATTTATGTATGTAGTGGCTGTCAGCTGTCTCATATGACCATACGTATTTTTTTAAAGTGTAGGTGAGACGGAAGACAGCCACTGTGTTATTTGTGGTATTCAAAAAATTGTTCGTACTGCACTCTCCAGTTACCTCAGTATTTAGTCTAAGCTTTTTGGGTATTACGATAACTAGCTAGCAACGTTCAACAGAACAAAGTAGCAAAAATCTATCAAAATAAGGAATTCAAATGACAGTTGAAGCCCATTCCCATATTCATATTTCTTAGCCGGTAGCCCCCCAGATCGGCCGTCTGACGTACGATACGAGACCTCCATCGACCACACACTAGACCGGTCATTGCCTGTCGGCAATAATCGAAAACTGACTTTGAGGCCACACACTAGCAGTTGATAGCCGTCAGTTTTAGTACTAATCGGTAGTTTCTGTCCGGCCGATAAGTGTCAAGATTGGCCCCGACCCCCAGCGGCCACAAACTATACCTGCGCACTAGCCGTCAGTTCTAAACCTTTTAAGCCCCCAGTACAGGATGGCCGATCATGTTGGCCGACCGTGATGGGCCATCATAGCGGCAAACTGACAGGCCGTTGCCGACAGGCGAACTGACCATCTGTGGGGCGCTTAACAGACGAACAGATTGACAGATAGTGCGTTCCGTATCACGCTTCTTTGTATTTGTCGCCAGATTTTATATTTTTAAGAAAAGTCTCGCGTTTAGTAACAAAAATCAAGATTTATTTTACATAGGTACAATATTAATTTAAATAGAATGTATTTCAAATCATTGTTTGTTGTCAAATTGTTTTTGTGCTGTATCTGACAATAATGTACGTATTAAAATTAGCGAAACGGAACGTCAAAAATAGTGTTGTCAAGAGCTCTAAGTGTTGCAATCTAACGATTTTAAAATCCAGCTAACCAATAGTTATAAAATAAAATAATTAATGTGAAGGGATAAATAGAATAACTGATTTCATTTTATAGAAGTATTTTTTTTTTCTCTTTCAATTGATATATCACATATGTATGGTTAAAGGTAATTTTAATAATATACCACGCTTCATAGTATTTCAATTATTTCCTTTCTGTAGATGTTTTAAGTGTTGAAGAAAGTAGGTACCTCCCTACGAACGGTAGGTACGTATTATTTTAGCAAATTTTTAATGTTCTTGAATTGCTTGAAACTGATGAAAACATATTAAGGTAAGCCGATGAGAATCGGCTTGTACCTATGTCATAGTAAAACAATATAAGTAAGCGGACTGGAGCCCTGAGCGAGCGATAATAGGCTAAACACGTAGGGCTGTCGCTTAGAGTTTATTCAATCGTCAAAAATGCATAGTCAATCTCTATACAAAACAGTTTTCCCCTGTTGCCCCCACCCTGGGCGTCAGGAATCAATAATACAATTTTTTTTAATTATTTTTGTACATAGACCAGGGGCTGACTAAAATTTTTTATTACCTACGTCATGTTATCTGTTTAGTTTGAAAAATTACGGTCGAAATAGGATAAATTAAAACGTGGCTTTACAACAACACCAAGACCAAGACAAATAGACATGTTCATGCACACAAATATTTGTCTTGTTCGGGAATCGAACCCGAGACCACTGGCGCAGAAGATGGGTAGCCTACCTTGACGCAGTGGCCTGTCAAAAACCGAATAAAATATGTACCTACGCCCACTGCGAATCGAACCCGGGGCCTCTGGGTCTGAAATCGGTGGTGTGAATCACTAGACCGCAGAGGCGGTTAAAAATTTGTATTATGCTCCCAGTTTATTAATCTAATCACATACCTACCTACACATAGGATTACAAGTTACAATAATTTGTTATTATAAATGTTTTTCTTTCTTCTTTCTTTCTATTTGAAAATTAAACTACAAATTGGTTCTGGTCAACGAAATCGGAAGCAGAACTATTTAGGTAGGTAAGCAGCTATACAAAATATTATGTACGTATCTACGTATGATAATAATTATAGTAGGTAGATTGTACTTACCGTTCTTGCTCGCTAGGTAGGTAATGCGAAGAAAGATAGATCTGGATTAGACAACTCGCTACTGAGACATCCGTATACACTACAATATTTTTTACTTCTACTCGAATTTTTAGCCATCGTAGGTACACGCACGAATTATTACAAATACAAATACAAAATTATTATAAGGAGGCAGCGCAGCGGCGCGGAGCGTGCGTGTGGTGGGCACGTGGTGGGCACGGACAGTTTTACCTTAATAATATTATGCGCGGTCGCGGGCGACCGGCCGGGCGCCGCGCGGCGGGCGGCGGGCGCTGCCACGCACGCATGACTGTCGCCCCGTTATCACCGATAAATTTTGTCAGTGTGTGCGTGCGACGACGCATGACGACGCATACGTACGGGCGCGCTCACATACAAACCGTTTGGGGTGCCTGTCCAGGCAGTCAACGTACTTATATTGTTTTACTATGCCTATGTACCCTTCGCTACGCCACTGCTAGGTAGGTACAAACCTCGGCACCGAGAAGCCGTCTTCTATTAGAGTAGCAAATGCCGAGGCTTAACATCACTTCACTGTCACTAGGTAGGTAGGTACATAGTATAAAATAAAGTCGCTCTATGCATCTGTCTGTCTGTTTCTAAGCTTTCTTCTTTTAAACCACGCAACGGATTTTGATGCAGCTGTCACTGTCATTTAGAAAATTTAATTCCAGTGGTATATAAATACATACAAAACATTCTAATCTAACCTTGCATGATGAAGATGCATCAAAATAATTTACTACGGAATTGTATATCATTAAAAGGCCAACAAAAAAGTCCGCAACAGCGTCATATGTCTATCTCCTAAGGTTGACTCACAGTAACCATTTTTATTTTTAAGTAATTTAAAAATATTACTTTACTAGCTTTCCGCCAGCGGCTTCGCCTGCGTGGTCTACACGACGTTATCCCGCGGGAATGTGATGTTTTTCCGGGATAAAAAGTAGCCTATGTTCCTCTCCAGGCTACAAAGTATCTGTGTCCCAAATTTCAGCTAAATCCTTTCAGCCGTTTTGGCGTGATTGAGTAACAAACATCCAAACATCCAAACATCTAAACTTTCACATTTATAATATTAGTAGGATAGGATTTGCAAAGCTAATTTCTCCTATAATCGGTATTAATCCTTATCCAAATAAGTTACCTTGGCCATTTTATGTAGGTAAATCAATCTTTAGAAGTTATCACATTTAAAATTACTGTAACTGTCGAAACACCAACAAATTGTTCAAACGAAGCCGGGCCGGGTCGCTAGTACCTAATATAGTAATAACAAGAATAAAAATTAGTTTTAGTGCTATGCTAACAGTACTTACCTACCTACTTTTGTTGTTAATTTCGCCTTACATAGCTAAGGAATAAAATAAACATTCCAATTTTACTTAGGTACGCTAAATAACAACCAATTCAACATCAATCCATCAGTGAGCAAATAAGTACTTCGTTTTTAAAGAAACAACGTTAACTTTATAAATTTTAATAGTAAATCGAAATATTGCGAATTATTCCGAAACATTATGAATTTTTCTCGGCGGGGACGGGGCGCGGGCGAAAACTTCTCCGGGGGGCCCGCCCGCCACTCCCCGCCCCGCTGCGCGCCCCGCCCGCCGCGCCGAGCGCCACTCACTCACTCACTAGACTAGAATTTAGTCTGGCTCACTCATCTGTCTGTGGCGCCCGCCGCGGCTTGTGGCCGCGGCGCCCACGAGTTGTTCGTTCGTTCGTCCGTTCACCTCGGTTGGTCGGGTCGGACGGGCGGGACTCGGGCATACGATATTTTCTAGCAATGATTGACCTAAGATAAAAAGAATTGTCAATATTTTTAATCAAATCTATTTTGAAAAATTCTGATGGAAAGAAACTTTCTGAGAAGTATTCCGTAATTATTCCGAATCTTTCCATTGAGATAAAAGAATAGAGGAGACATCTCAACTAGAATCTTTGCAACACGAGTTGAGTCCACGTGGACTCAACTCGTTTAGTCTGTGGCAAGCGATAGACACAACAACACGTGTGTGTACTCTGTTCTATTTTATTTAAAAATGCCGATATGTGAGTTGAGGTACTGTTTAAATAACTCAAAAAATACTAATAAAGCCCAAGGAATTACTTTTCACTAGTAAGTACTCACTAAAGTATCTAATAACATGCTACTGAGTAATTATTTCATTAGGTCGGCGAAAAATTAAGCGACGGCCATATTTCGATAGAGTCCTAGATTAACAAAATTGGTTATTTTGTGGTGCAGAAGTGACAGTTTAAACGTTTTAGGTACTAGGTTTTAGGTGATTACTTGGGTTCAGGTTTTGATGGAAGATTGATGTTTTTTTGTTATTGAACATTTGAACATTGAACTTACATAATTATACTGCAAGTTAAATAAATAAATTGTAAAATAATTAATAGTATTCATGTATTTAAACGTATATAAGTACCAAAAATAAACTCGATTAGTAAGTATTTCTCTCACGATGTCAATGTTTAATCTTAAAAAAATAATTAATTAAATAAAATGTGAATTCTCATAAAATTTGGTAGGCAGAAAACACGCACAAAAGCTATGTCTGTTCTGCAATGTTTGATCTATGTCTGTTGCACTACTATTGGTTGCCGCTTTCTGCACGGGCGCTTTCGATTGGTCGCGAGGAAACAACACTGTACAAGCGCTCTAGCGCTGTATGTTTGAATCGTTTGAAAAGACGGCGAATTATTGTAAGCGCTGCAAGCGAACTTTAGTTTTAACTCTTAGCTTAGCAAAAATACTCCAAGATTTTTGTTTGGGATAGCTTCTCTAGTACGTTAGTACATTATAACTCAATGGAATCTTTCAGAAGTTTTGCAACTGTAGTAAGAACCGTATTTGCTCAACAATTTAACACCACTTCAATTCACTAATTTAATTCAAATCATTTATTTCAGAACTAGGTATCATAGTGCTAGTAACAATTTAATACTTATGCTTATATACCTATAAGCTATGTTAGTCAGTATTATATTACAGTACAGTATAAATTATCCGGTATGGAGCTTCACCGAGTGTCGCAGCAGAGGAGAGTCCCACCGGGTCGTTAAACACCCTCAGGAGGAAGCTGTTGGTACTGGAGCGGAGCCTACTGAGCATGGAAAAGGACCTCTTTCTTATAATAGTGTAGAAGTCATCCGTATGCGCCTCCGCAAACATTTTTGACGCGCTGCAACGCCACGACAATCTCAACAGTAGAATACGTTGTTATATTGGATACGCACGTCGCTGTATGCCCGCTGCGTATAATTGGTCCAAAGGCTGCTAGTATAGAATGAGTGATATTTACTGCATCCGTACACCGCGCAAACATTCGAGCCAGCATAATAACACAGAATATTTAATAAACTAACGGATCCTCGCGGTTTCACCCGCGTGGTACCCGTTTCCGTGGGAATATCGGGAAAAAAATTAAAGCCTATGTCACTCGCGAAGAATGTAGCTTTCTAATGGTCAAAGAATTTTTTAAATCGGTCCAGTAGTTTCGGAGCCTATTCGATGCAAACAAACAATCAAATCTTTCCTCTTTATAATATTAGTATCTATATCTATATATATAAAATCGAGGGGACATAACTCACTCATCACGAAATCTCGAAAACTACTGGACCAACGAAGATGTAATTTGGCAGGAAGGTAGATTATGCCTAGGAGACGTCCGCTAAGAACGGATTTTAGGAAGCTCCCCCCCTAAAGGGGTAAAATGGGGGGGTTAAGGTTATATAGAACTTCCTCATTAATGGATTTAGAAGCATGAAAATTGGTACGTTGGATACTGGTTACGACTGAAAATGATCTGAGTAAGTAAAGTAAAAAAAAACTCCCCCTTAATAGGGTAAAATGGGGAGATAAAGTTTATATGGAACTTCTTCATTTCTGAACTTAGAAGTATGAAAATTGGTATGTTGAATACTGATCACGATTGAAAATTATCTGCGTAAGCGAAGTTAAAAAAACTCCCCGATAATGGGGTAAAACGGGCGGATTAAGCTTATATGGAACTTTCCTCATTTCTAAACTTAGAAGTATGAAAATTGGTATGTTGGATACTGGTCACGATTGAAAATGATCTGCGTATGCGAATTTATAAAAAAACCCTTAATAGAGTAGAAAGGGGGATTAAGGCTTATATGAAAACTTCCTCATTTCTGGACTTAAAAGTATGGAAATTGGTATGAAGGATACTAGGTCATCATTAAAAACGATCTGCGTAGGCAAAATAAAAAACACCTAATAGGGTAGAAAGGGGGGGGGGGTTAATGTTTATATAGGGTGGGTGGGGTATTAAAGATACGGAGTTTGGATGTTTATGGCTCAATCACAACTACTTAAACGGCTAAATCGATCGGGATAATTGAACTCTGGCCGGGAAACGCAAACAATTCTTTATGCATTGGAATAAAACTCAAGAAAATCAGTTTTACACATTTTTTTTAAAGTATTGAGTTGATTTTTTGCATTTTGGTAGTTCAAGAGTAGGAGAATGTCCGAATATTATTCATACGATAGTAGCTCCTGTTTGTCTAGGTATCGTTCGTTACCTTCTTATGCCTAAACCACGGGTAGCGTGCTCGGCCTGCAATCGATGAGGTTATGTTACTTTTGCAATGGTCTATCATGGGATTGCTGTTAAAAAATATATCGTGCTTCGGAAGACACGATATGCCGATGTTTCTGGCTGCATTTGGATTGGTTAGTACACCATAACTTCAATGGGCCCGTGTGGAAGGTCATTCTCCTTATCCATCTATATGAAGGCCTATGCCCCAGCAGCGAGGACATTAAAATAGATTGATGATGGTACTGATGAGACCTTAGAGAATGCCTATCTACCTACTTTTTGACACAAAATTTTGCGATGTAGTACTCGCGGACGTAGTCGCGGCCGCCGGCCATTCATATTCCTATTTCTACTATCCCTACTATTATTATTAATGGTAAATTATATTTATGCTCACGGCAAAACGGCTGAACCAGTTTTGATGAAATTTGGAATGGAGATAGTTTGAGACAGTGCTTCCGGGTGCTCCTACTAATTACTCCTAATGATAGGAGCACCGGGATACCCATGTCCTGATGCTAGGAAGGACATACCTAGGCAAATTGTAACCGCGGGAATAAAGCTCATTTCCATGGTAAAATAATAGGTTTTTACATATGAAATTGCCGTTTTTTTCTTTTGTACATATAACTTAACAACTTTTATAATATTAGAAATATATAATTTCTTTAATATTGCATTACATTAAGACCGTATCGAGCAACTTTTGATAATTTATTAACCACGATATTTGATTAATTACATAGAAAAAACTTATTCCGAAAGTTACGACTATTTTTGTTTCCAGAATTTCGTACTTTATTAGTTGTAACTTAGTGAAAAAATTTTTTTTTCTCTTAACGAATGTGTCATTTTGTAGTTAAAATGTCCATAAATACGTGTGTAAAATTTTGTAAATTTACATAATATTAGTCGTTAAATAATAACAAAAACGTTAGTATGGAAAAAAAATAATTACAGAAATCTCCATACAAAACGGCAATTTCATAGGTAAAGACCTATTAAGTTTTAGCTCGGGCAAAGCTGTAGAATATAATTGGTATTTAAGGCGATAGTTTGAGTTCATGGGAAGAATGATATTTAGAATAGAGACAGTTTAAGGCCCTGGAAAGGACATATTTTACTTTTTACCGCGGGAAATCTCATTGTATGGAAAAATCACTGTAAGCGCGGGCTAATTTGGGGGCAGAAATTGGTATTTAAGTAAATATTTTGAGACCCTGGCAAGGATTATAATATCATATTCCCACGGGAAAATCAATAAGTAGATATTATTTGTTTGTCCGTCTTTCACGTCCAAACGGAGTAACGGATCAATGTGATTTTTGGTATACGGGGGTAGATTGGGAGCTGGAAAATGACATAGTTTATCCCGGAAAATATTACATTCCATCAGGATAATGTCGTGTAGTACACGCGGGCGAAGCCGCGGGCGGAAAGCTAGTAATATATATAAAATTCAAAGTCCTGACTGACTGAGATATCAACGCACAGCCCAAACCGCTGAATCTAGAGACTTCAAATTTTGCACATAGATACGTTATACAGTGTAGGCATCCACTAAGAAAGGATTTTACCCTAATTATATATTTTATATTTAGGCTGGCAATTAAAAATTAATATTTACCTGTGTCAGCGTTTTTGACAATGCCACCCCCGAAGGGCTAAAAAGAGGGATGAAATGTTGTATCTGGAAAGTCCTTCATTAAATTTATTATTTAGGCTTATGGTTGGAAATTAAAACAAATAAGCAAACACATATTTCGTATTTTTTCGCAAATCTTAAATGGGATAAATAAACCTAAAAATCGATATGGATGTCGTTATTGAGGTTTTATGGGATGACGATTGGAAAAATGGCATTTATTTTGATGTTTAACACGCTGAACATGATTCAACCCCTAAAAAGTTGTAATAGGGGTGAAATTTTGAATGAAAAATCAGGGGGTAAAATAGACATTTCGACTTGAAACTTTGTAGGCTTTCTTAAAACAAATAGGCAACCCATTTCGTAGTTTTCCGAAAATCAAACCCAGAGCGTAAATCTATATTTATAAAAATGAATTGCTGTTCGTTAGTCTCGCTTGTCTCGCTAAAACTCAGTAAAGGCTTGACCGATTTCGCTAATTTTAATCTTGAAATATTTGTGGAGGTTCACGTAAGGTTTAAACGGTGAGAAACATAAATAATAAGTTACGGAAAATATACTAAAAACGTCAGAGGTGATACGAAGTTTACCGGGTCCACTAGTAGGGTATAGAAACCTAAATCATCTTAAGTACCCTAAAAGTTCTTGGTACCTGAGCTACTCAGAACTAACTTTTTGATTGTGAAACAGACACTTATTATTTACTAGCTTCCGCCCGCGACTTCGTCCGCGTGGACATTCGAGAAAATACTTAGGGGACCAATAACCAGGATAAAAAGTACCTATTCTATGTTTTAATTTCATAAAAATCCGATCAGCCGTTTTTACGTGATTAGACGGGTCCTCTCTCACCAAGCGAGCAGCCTCGCGAGAGGCAGAACGTTTGCCACGTGCGGCGGGCCTCGCGAATACTTTTTAGCCTGGTTATTGGTCCCCTAAGTATTTTCTCGAATGTCCACGCGGACGAAGTCGCGGGCGGAAGCTAGTAGATATATAAAAATAAAAAATAAAGAAGCCTTTCTTTACCATGCTAACATTTCAACCTAAAACCTAATTTGTTACCTTACTATTTTTTTTTATACTTATTTCATATTAAAATGCTTAAATTGTTGTTAACAATCTTAATAATAAAAAAACTTAATTAGCGTAGTCCCCAGCTTGGGTAAAGGCCTCCTCCAAGGATGCCAACTTCTCTCTATCTTGTGCTATTTGTCCCCAGTTTGATCTAGCAATTTTTCTTATTTTCGTCGATTTCCCATCGTGTAGGGGGTCGAATATTAGTACTAACGTATATTACACGCACAGCCAGCGACCTACTACGCTCCCTCTCTCACTGTGTCAGTGACCCAAAATGACCCATGTACTTAAATTTGTTTATTAATTAAATAATTATTACTTATACTAATATCGTAAAATAATAATGAAGAGAAAAAAATTCTTCCTGCAAATAAAAGCTGGAATAAGCAAATGTGATATAAATTAAATTCATTGCGTGTATGGTATCATGATGATGCTCTTGACCGATTTCGACCACGGCGACTGCATCATTATGTTCGCTGATTGACGGCCCTATCGTGCGCTTTCATATGGCTGCAGTCATAACTCAATGGCTGCAGTAGCCAATTTTATTTCGAAATACAGGGGCACACAGACGACACGTCAAGACTCCGTTAACAATATTGTAGTATATGGCTCTTGGTGGTCTAGCCTTCAACTTGTCGCGCTTGGCATCGAGGTCTGCCCTTCTTGCTACTTCGAAGTCTTGCACCTTCGACTGCACCAAGCGTCTCCATTTGGGGCGGTTCTGGGCACATTCTTCCCAGTTTTAATATCGCAAGTATTTATGGAGAATTATTTTAACCATTTATCAGGTAAGTACGTAAAATTCGTTTACATTCTCGAATATTATCTTATTCTACAGTAGCAAACACTATTTAATAGCTCGTGTGCAACTTCCCAATTTCCAACAGCGAAATGGCAAAACTTCGCAAAACCATCCTTTGCAGGAAGTTTGCAGGCAAAGTTTCCTATACCAAGCCAGTTTGCAACAATTATGAAGTTACTCACAATATTGATCAATAACATTTGAATAGACATTCTAGCCTAGGTAGTCTAGTCAACAAGTTAAAAAACGTGTTAAATAGAGATAAAGCTCCTAAAACTATGTTTTTTGTTAAATTAAAAAGTTATTACTTAAGTATAAACAAAATGCACAACTTTTTTAAACTTTAACAACTTGATCCTACTAAGTAAATATAAGAGGGGCTTCAAGAAGCGAAAAATTTATAGTGCAATTATATAATTAAAATTTTTTTATTACCTTCAATAAAAACGAAGGTCTGGAATTTTTTGTTACTTAACAATACCCTACTTATTGAAAAATTAACTTTATAACTTCTTTCCAACTGGAATTTATTCAATCAAGTGTAAGTATAGAATACTATTTCTTTTTCAATAAGGACTGTTATGTTAAGTAACTTGTTTTTTTCACTCTGTAAATCACTTTTTGCAGTCGTTTTTTTAACATAATTTGTTTATTAACTTTTGCACTTTTTGGCGTGCTGAAAAATCCTTCGAATACATTTTTCTAGACATCATTCCAAATCCAATGAGCTATCGCTCATATTCTTAGGAGCTCTAAGCTATCTCTATTTAACACTTTTTGAACTTGTTGACTTATAGACTACATAGCTCTGATTGGTTTCATAGAGCAGAACAAGAGTTAATAGTGTTCTCATATTTCAAAAAATTATTCTTGCATATAAGTAACTTTTTTTGAAGTAGAAGGTACTTACTGATATTTTATAGAATAAATGGCAAAAGTTTGCAAAACCATTTTTTTGCAGGCGAAGGCAGTTGCCGAAAGATGTTTACAACAATTTTGAAGTTAGTCATAATATTGATTATACCATTTGAATATATTTAGCTTGAAGATAGATTCCATAGAGCCGAGCATGGACTAGTATTTGCATTCTAAAAAAATATTTTCTTCTCGTGTAAACAAATTTATAAGATAAAATTGATGTCGCATAGACTATCTATTAGAATACACTTTGCTAAATCATCCTTTGCAGGTGAAGGCAAAGCCTAATAGTTCATGGAAATCGTACTTTTAATGCAAGGCAAAACGTCTTATTTGGAACGATCTCCATGTACCTACTATAAAGTTTGTTTGTAACAATTTTTCAGTTAGTCACTAATTCACACAATGATCAATACTATTTAAATATAGGTACATAGCTGAAGATTGGTTCCATTCCAGCGGGTCCTTAATTGAATAACACACGCTTGTAAGTATAGCTCGTATCGGTGGGAATTACGATTTCATGCAGAGTTCCTTTAGTTCTGTCTTCACTACTTATTTGTAAATTTAATGTAACGTTCTTTGATCTACAAGATGAATGAGATATAGGTAATAAAGCCAAAGAAAGTATCGATATTTTCCTTTTTTCTTCTTTTCGGCTAGCAATTTTAAATCGTGTCGGGCCAAAAATCCACCTAATCACAAGCATCATCCCCCTAAATGTATTCTATAAATTGGTGGCACGTATTGTAATAAATGCTCTGTTGTTAAGCATTCATATTTATAAAAGTGAAATGAAAATTGTTAGATTTGATGGACTATTGTCAGATCTTTGTACACTAATCCTACGACAACACAACTAAGTAATAAATGATGATATAAAAATGCTTAGCTGATAAAAGAATCAGGTGTCATCCTACGGAAGTCCATTAAATTTTCAAAATACTTACTTCATTTTCCATTTTTCAATAATAAAAATTGCATTGTGAATGCAAAAAAGTAAAAATTTAAATAACTTCCATTAAATTGACTAAAAATATTTAGCTGAGCAAAATATAACTGCAAATGCGTTCAGAGGAAGTACCCTCTTTAATTTCTGGATTATTAGTTAGTTATACTGCCATAACAGTGTAGCAGTTGTATTCATAGCATAGCTGTTACTATATTGATTATTATAATTGATAAGACTGTATTGTCTACCCGTCGAGGTTTAAAATCGCTTTATAAAATCGAACATTTGTATAAGGTCGCATAGCTGTTGACTGTACATCTTAGACATTTGCCTCTTTTGGGGGAAAACTTGGAATCTTTCCAAGGAGGTTTCGTGTGAACTGTTTCCTTTATAGGTATATTATATATTTATACCTAGTTCGCTGTGGTTTTAAAGGTTAGTACAGAAATATAGACTTTTATTTTATTTTTTGGAATAATCCTACTACTACTACTTGTTTCGCCAAAATGATTAGGTGCTTTCAAGCAGAGACCGAGCATTGATGACTTGTATGTTCATAATAATTATACGTAAAAAATTTGAGAAATTTAAAATTAAGAACGATAGATTAGATATATATTTACATTGAAATACATTTAAAAATGTGAGGTAGGTACCTCTAATGAAAGTTTGAATCGAAATTAGAATAATTTTGTAATTTTGTATGAGTTTGTTAATTTTAATTACCCTAAAAACCACGTTTTGCTAAGGCCTCTGTTTCAGACTACTCAGGCAGAAATACATGTAGGTATAATGTTAGACATTTTCCATGAAATAACTTTGTTTAAAATTAACAAATAACGAAATCACTACATAGTATAAAACAAAGTCGCTTTCTCTTTCCCTATGTCCCTTTGTATGCTTAAATCTTTGAAACTACGCAACGGATTTTGATGCGTTTTTTTTTAATAGATAAAGTGATTCAAGAGGAAGGTTTATATGTACTTTTTATCCCGATATTCCCACGGGAACGGGAACCACGCGGGTGAAACCGCGGGCGGCCGCTAGTATTTCTATAAAACTATATCATTTAGATTTAGAGATAATTAAGATTCCTCAGTGATTGAGGATTCCGAGAGTAGTGCGCTTCCATCTTCAGCCTTATCACCACTTAACATCAGGTGTGATGAAGGCTAAGTTCTACCCCGTTGTGGATTAAAAAACTCTTGGCAGAACTTTATAGAAATATTGTTCTAGAATATTTAATTAAATTTGAAAAACTTAACTTAATTTAACTTTTTAAAACTTTGGAACATGGCCGTCTGTTGAAAATTAAAATACATTCTAATTAATAAAATATATCAATTTATTTCTTGTTCTGTCTGTGGTCGATTTCTAAGAAAACTACCGTTAAACAGAAAAATTGGTAGAATTTTGAGTGTTTAATACTCTTCATGAGTATTTAATATGTTTCTTGAGGAGTCACTCCATTTTCCTTTTTATAATTTTTTGAAAAGATATTGAAATGTCACTTTCATGGTCACAGTGCCCTAACATCCACCCGCATTAACTTTATTCTATTCAGATTTCAGTTACTACCTACCTATGTGATCATGGCGTGTGTAACTGCGCCGAAATATTGGACCCGACAACAAATCAAAACATGGTAAAAATCCCGCTTTTCGTAATATTCAGACAAGAAGTCCACAACGTAAAATTCAATTTATACCTTACTTATATTATAAAACTTGTAACTTTGGATATGTATTTTTATTACCTACTAGCTGCCCAGCCCCGGCTTCACACGGGTGGCGCCCCCCTTTTTAATATACTATATCTATGGTGGCGCCATCTCTAAATTTTCTTTTAAACAAACAATGTCCTAATAATACCAAACACAACAAAAAAGAATGATAATTTTGGTAGAGTCGTTCTAAAGTTTTGCGCTTACATACATTTCGGCTATTCATTTTTAGGGTTCCGTAGCCGTATGGCAAAAAACGGAACCCTTATAGTTTCGTCGTCTATCTGTCTGTCTGTACGTCTGTCTGTCTGTCCATCCGTCCGTATGTCACTGCCACTTTGTTCCAAAACTATCAAGACTAGGTAGATGAATTCTTTAGACCGCTTAACAATTTTTATAAATAGGTACTTATTGAAATAAAAAAAATTAAGGGGGGCATGGAACTGAACCTGAAACTAATAATTTTTTTTTTCATCTTATTTATTCGTTTGGAGTGTTTATAGATAGGTAGGTCTTTAAAAATAATCACCGAATAAATGATTACATACTTTAATTATACTTTACTTTAAAATAGGTTATTTTAAATTATGGATTACTCGCATATTACAAGTAGGTAGGTACTTATTATTTGGAAAAAATATATGTTATTATACTATATCTAGTGCTTCCGGCCATTTTCTTTCGATTGGTGATACTTTGTCAAATAAAATCCCAAACATCCGTCTAATCGTTATCCAATATATAATATTACTTGCAGTATACTTGGTTTTAGTTAATGAAAAATATACGAAAATAATTGTCTGTGAATAGCCGAGGGATTCCGGCCGTCATAAGTTTAAAAATTTTGTTACCTAGGTATTTAATTTTGCGATTTCACAGTTCACAGTTCACCCCTTGCAATACTGATCGATATGGCGCACATATTTTAATACTACTACTACTAAAGTAGGTACCTAATGTTAAACCACAACACATTATTTCTGCCTTCAACACAATGACAGAGTTTCTGAATACGTGGGTATACAAGTACAGATTATAAAAGTTATATTACTTACATTTTTCCTGCTCCATTCTTTGGAACAATGCGTTATTTTATTATATTACATTTGTTTGTAAAAGGTATGTCTATAGACAGGACGGGGAATTGCGATACGAAAACTTTTTCAGAACTGTGTCGCGCTTTGCAACAGTTTTGTTGGCAACACCTTTTGAAAGATAAAGCTTAACTAAGTAATCTGAACATACCTATAGTTAATTGACTTTACTTTAATACTTACAGCCTTATTCATAAACGCTAATTAACTTTTAAGCATCACTTTAAGTAATATTTAAAAACATTTATCATTCATAAACGTTGTTTAGATTAATCAACTATTTAAACTCGTTCTTAACGTTCGTTACAGTTTACCTCTTGCATCAGCTGGTACTGATCTATATGGCTCTAATATTTAACTAAACTAAAGTAGGTAGTGTAAAGCCGCATACCACAACACATCCTTTCTGCATTCACCACAATGATAGAGTTTCTGAATACGTGGGTAAATATACCTACGAGTAGGTACAAATTATAAAAGTTATATTAAATTTTTGCATGCTCCATTCTTTGGAACAAAGCATTATTACCTATCTATATAGCCCGAGAGCCAAACTAATTCGCTCTATGGAGACTCAACAATAATTCTATATCAGTAATTTCTTAACATTGAAAATTCGATTATCTAGTTTAATAATAAATTCATTAGTAATCCAACAATATTTATAACAGCGACATTTAAAAAAAACAAATACAAAGCTTTAAAAAATCTTTAAAAAATAGGCAAAAATGGTATAAGTGTTATTCACTTTACATTTGAATACATTTATTATTATCTTTCGTAAAAGTATATAATCCCCCTATATTTGTAAATGAAAAACAAATAAACTTTAAAAAAAACTCTCTACGTAAACTCAAATTGGCATTACACCTATGTTAAAAATGCTATCAGAAACAACCGACTTCTTCCTAAAGTATTAGTTTCCCGTTTTATATCTGTATGGATTTCGACTTTGGTGCTTAGATATGGTGAACATAAACACATGTTAACGATAAAATTGGTGATAGCATATTTGCTGAAAGAATTGCACCATTTTCGGGGTAAGTATAACTTTTTTATACCTTCCAATGCGATATTATGTTGGATTCCAAAATATAGTCTCTTAAAATTATATTTAAGGGCCGTTTACAAAAATTTGGCCTGTTATTGAATCTATCTATAATATAATACTCTGTGGAGATATTAACATCGACATCGTTCCCAACTCTATTGATAAGCGATCATATGACTACTTGAATTTAATGGCTAGCTACAGTATCCTTCCTGGACACACTGTACCAACACATGGACGTACATGTCTTGACCACATGATGGTTAAGACTAAATCTGAGGCCACTTGCTGTATCTCGGAATCTTCTGTTACAGACCATGAATGTGTTGCCCTTAGTCTGAACCAGATAATGCCACTAGCCTACACTAAAAACCATATCACTAGGGTCGAGTACGAAGGTCTGGATAGAGACATGGAAAATATGAGGTTACAGAGTATTTTAGACTGTAATGACGTTAATACTGCAACCAACTTACTTACAAATTATGTAACTCTTGCTATAAAAAATAACTCTAACGAAATCAAAATATCTAGACGTAAACTCATTATCAAACCCTGGATCACACCACAGTTGCTAAAGTGTATGAGAAATAGGGATAACCTCCACAAAAAGTTAAAGAAAGACCCCCAGAATGACATTCTCAAAACGACTTATAAACGTTATCGTAACTTCTGCACCAACGTTCTAAAAAAGGCTAAAATAAATTATGAAAGACAGGAAATAGAAAATAGCTCAAAGAATATTAAAAATCTGTGGAATACGATAAAAAAATGTTGTGGTACTAACAAAAAAACGGACTACTCTGAGAGCCTCATAAATTCGCAGGACCCTAGTCTAGACCTTAACTTGGTTAACAGTTTTTTCGCCAACGTTGGAAAAAATCTAGCCAAACAAAATAACTACAGCAATCCCGGCAACCTAAGATTTGATCACACGAATACTCACTCACCCCCTAACTCGCTGGTGTTGCTCCCAACAACTAATGATGAAGTTTTAAAAGTCATTCAATCTTTGCGTGATAACTGCGCCGTTGGTATTGACCAGATCTCAGGATCCGTTATAAAACGATATGCCCGGTTTCTTTGTGCACCTATCGCACACATTTGCAATTTGGCACTATCAACGGGCGTGTTTCCTAGCGCTTTTAAAATCGCCCTTATAAAACCCATTTATAAGTCTGGGGAGAGAAGCTGTGTTGGTAATTTTAGACCAATTTCCATCCTACCCACTTTGTCCAAAATCTTGGAACGACTAATGAACGTGCGGCTAGTGGATTTCCTTGAAAAACATAACCTTCTTGCTTCTTCCCAATATGGATTCCGCCGAGAGAAGTCCACTGATGATGCTGTTCAAGGGCTTCTTACCAGAACCATCACCTCCTTGGATGAAAAAAAGAAGTGCCTAACCATCTTCATTGACCTGGCCAAGGCGTTCGACACAGTTTCTATCCCCCACCTGCTACACAAGCTACACTCCGTCGGCGTTAGAGGCCTACCCTTGAAATTATTCACAAGTTATCTTAGTGATAGAAAGCAAAGGGTGAAGATCTTAGATACCCTTAGTGATGAGTGCTCTGTAGATTTTGGCGTACCACAGGGTAGTATTCTGGGACCGACACTCTTTCTAGTGTATTTAAATGATCTCTGTCAGCTTAAACTTAACGGCGGCAAAATATTCGCGTTTGCCGATGATACTGCCTTGTCCTTTGTCGGCCATAGTTGGAATGAGGTTTTCGCTTTTGCTCAATCAGGATTTGAGGTGGTCTGTCAATGGTTACACCGCAACGTCCTTACATTAAACGTCCTCAAAACCAAATACATGACTTACGCTTTGAGAACAGACCAATTACCACCTCCGTCACTCCTCATTAAAGCTCATGTTCCCAATTGCCAGGACCACTTCCAATGTGACTGTCCTGAACTTTTAGAAACAGATAACACCAAATATCTCGGCGTCACCATTGACCGAACACTAAGTTTTAGGCATCATATCCAATCTGTGGTTTGCAGAATGCGAAAGTTGATCTACATTTTCCGATCACTTAGACACATCGCCGATCGCCGCGTCATTAAGATGGTTTTTCTAGCTCTGTGCCAGCCTCTTGTCAACTATTGCATCACCTCGTGGGGTGGAGCCGCGAAGTCACTATTTATTGATGTCGAGAGAGCACATCGAGCCGTACTGAAAGTTAGTGCTGGACTACCTTTTCGTTTCCCGTCAGTTGAGCTTTACCAGTTATGGGACCTCCTCACCGTTCGTAAATGTTTCATCCTCCAGACCATCATCAAGCAGCACTCTCGCTTAAGTTATGATCCCGCTCAGTTTCAAGAAAAGCGCAGAAAAGACAAAGTGTGCCTTATACAAAGACGACGTACAGCTCTCTCTGACAAAATGTTTTCGTTTCTCGGTCCTTTCCTCTATAATAAATTCAATAAAAAACTTAATATATATCCTATGACAAAATTCCAGTGTAAAAGAGCTGTTACCTCATATCTTAAAAAGTTAAATTACGAAGAAACCGAAAGTGCCTTATTGCCGTCAATCTAAAATAACTACACACACTTCTTAACCCAGATCCTACTCCCACTACCACTAACGTAAACGAAAATTTACTATTCCATTTTTTTTTTTTTTTTTTTTTTGTTTGTTATTATATACTTACACCAAAGTAATGCGTAAATATCCTAACATACTGAATGTTCTTGCCTACATAATACGATGATTCTGACCGACCTTACAACATACACATTACACTCACAACAACCACCCGCTCACATACACACACACTCACACAACATTGTCTGCACTTTCATACACCTATACCTATACACACAACACAAAATACAATTTACTCTCAAATCAAACACTCTTATCAGTCTATATAACTTGTGTTCTTATCGCATCTAATGTAAAATAAGAATTGAATTGTTCTTAAAATACTAAACTTAAATACTTACTATGTAGTGAGAATATGTAAGACGTTTAAAATTAGTTTACCTGCTTGTGGTTCATTTTATCATATTTACCTGTGTCAACTTGTGTTATCAGCGGGGGGACCTGGTGACCTGTAATTTCAGGTTTTTAATAAATCTTTATCAGGCACCAGTCTCTCACAATGATGTCGTAAATAGTATAAGCATTGTAATAGTCTTTAAAAACATATTATTGTGAGAGAAAATAAATACATATTTTATTTATTTATTTATTTTATTTATCTATATATATAAAATCCTTTGTCCTGAATCACTGACGGATAAACGCACAGCCTAAGCCGCTGATCGTAGAGACCTGAAACTTGGAGGGTGTGTTCCTTGTATGATGTAGGCATCCGATAAGAAAGGATTTTTCGAAATTCTACCCCTAAGGGGGTTAAAAACGGGGGTAAAGTTTGTATGGGACAACGTGATTCCTTTGTCCAATCTTCTTCAAATTTTGCATAAACATTCTTTAACAGAATTAATCGAAGATGTGTTTCATATTTCATTGAAATTCTTTAACAGAATTAATCGAAGATGTGTTTCATATTTCATTGAAACTCATCGCCTAACAGGGTTAAAAAGGGATAGAAAGTTATTTTGGGGGTGATTTGCATCGAAGTTATTATCAATACTCCTTAGTGCTTTTGATTTTTAATTTCATTTTGTTTTGACACATGTTTGAAAACTCTATCCGTTTTTATATATAGTGCGCCTAGCTTTTCTGTTCCGGTGATTATCTTTGGAACTAAAACAGTTTTCATACGACAGTCCATTTTGACAGCTAATTTCGTATTGCAAGTGGCTCTTCTGTCACGGCTGTCACCGGAACAGAAAAGCTTGTGGCACAATACATAGATGTATTATTCCTGTAGATGGAGCATAAAAATTTGAACGATTCCTTCTATAATCGACTCTCGTCTCTCAAATGGCGACATTACGTGTGTTGAAAAGAGATAACAATAGCCCAACGTGTGCGTCTTAATGAGCCGCGCGCCACTTAAAAGTCAACGTCATATTTGTTTGTTAACCAGCTGGTTACAAATGCTTCAGAAAGAAAATCTTTTTTTGTAGTAAAATATAGAAAGATTTGATGGTGTGGTGCGGTAAATCTGTTGTTTGTTAAGAATGGCCTGTACTGTTCCCGGTTATTCAAGCAGAGTGAGTGTTTTGAAAGAGAATAATGAACACATATCATTTCAGAGGTAAGTCACACTCAATGTTTTGTGTTTTTGCGAACACATTTTTATAACTTACTGGTCCGTATTTGCAAAAACTAAATCGCTGTACGTGTATACACAGTTTAACATTGACTTGGTTGAAGAAAATCGGATGTTTTTAGGCTAAAAATATATAATTTAAAGCCAATTGGGATTTTTTGACATTTGACCAACCTGATAGTGTTGTAGTCCGATTTTATTATGTAATATCGATAAAAAATTGTAATGTTAACAATTTTGTATTTAAACTTAATTTTTCTCAATTTTAAACAGATTTCCCACCGCCGCGCCGCCGTCGATGTAAAGGAAACGTGAATAAGAAACGTAAGAAAAGGCGACGATTGGAGACCTTCGCAACAAACAAGAATATGCTCATTGCTCGATGCACTTATTAAAGCAAATTGTGGATTTATACTTAAAAAAAATTATACATTAAGAGTATAAAAATTAGCGTGAAATCTGTATTTTTTTTAGTTGATATCATTCAGCAGATTATTGATTTAATAAATTGATTAGAAATCTCGTTCAGTTTTACGACTATACCTTCTAGTATAAATAGTATAATTATCATCATTATCATATTAATGTCCTCACTGCTGTCCAGCAGCCAGCCAGCTATAGGCCTCCCCTGTGCATGCACACCACAGGTAGAACGGGCCATAAGTGCCATAACCCACCGCGCGAAGCCAATGCGGATTGGTGGATGAGGCTGCCAACGACTGCTAATGCAACCGGAACCAACGGCTTAACGTGCTTTCCGAAGCACAGAGGAGACCAAGATAATAAAGTTTTGGGTCACCATTCAGATGTCCAACCGCAACGAATGTTGCTTAACATCAACCACCAGATGCAGAATGCGCGTACAAATGAGCCATCGATCTCCTCAAGTATAATTACAGTACCTACTTCATATTTGGCACTGATTCAAAATTAAAGGGCTTGCATAGACCAAGAAACTGAACAACTTTCTCTTTGGAGCATAGCATACGTCGAATTATAAAAAAAATATTCTGCCACACTAGATCGATCAGCTGAGCGTGCGCTTTTGTCTGGAGGGAAGAAATTTTTGCCATATTTCGACCTATGCCGAAGTTTCATAGCATAAACAAAATTCTAAAGCCGTGAGCACTTTGGACACGATTAGTACCTACTAAAAACTGTCAGAAAAGCGGTTTTGAACCGCCCAATTACATTATTCATTATTATTCAATGCGGCGTAGTTTCGATCAGCCGTATTGAATACGGCGTATCTTTATTGTGGTATCTTGAATCCGCCGCATTACAATGCGGTGCTGTTCCAATGCAGCTTGTTGCTATGTAATACGGTGAAATATACAATACGCCTGCGATATATACATATGCATTGTAATTTTATGTATCGCATTGCATTTAACTTTTTTTAAAATGTTTTATCGATAATTTGTAATAAAAAAAAAAACACAGCACTATCATTGCATCATCATCATCTAATGTCATCTAGCATTGCATAGTCAAAATGGAGACATTCACTAATTACGACGCAACAGATTAACATGTATGTCTCTTTCTATCTTATGACAATTTGATAGTGTTAGAAGGGGTAAAGGATGGGTGAGTTATAGCTTATTTTTGTGATCCATCTACAGGAATAATACATCTATGGCACAATACAGTGCGAGTGCGAGCGACGTACCTCATTGCCACCAAAGAGTAGTCAGTATTTAGTCCAAGGAATTTGTACAAGGAAACTGGAGTTTTCAGCCTGAATAAAAAAGTGAAGTAGTGGCTGTCAGTTGTCTCATAATATGACCATACGTATTTTTTCAAAGTGTAGGTGAGACGGAAGACAGCCACAGTGCCACGAAAAAGTGTTAGTAGGTACCTACTGCACTCTCCAGTTACCTAGCTCAGTATTTAGTCTAAGCTCTCTGATCTTTGGTATTGCCACTATAAATTAAGAAGGAGATAAAAAGCTTCGCTTTGCACGAATGAGCTGTCATATTTCAGATTTCAGATTTCTTTATTGGATGTCACAGTGTTTTATGTTTGTCATAGGTGGTATATGAACCCAATTAGAAGTATAGGAAAAATGTGATAGTAAAAATCATTATTTTTATGCATTGTGAGTACATAAAAATAATATAAAATCTCAAAAAAAACACAATTAGAACATAAAAAGTACATGTGACGCCCCGTATATAAGGGCACAACAATAACACAGATAAAACTTAATAAGTACATTAATAATTAAAGTATACCTTGCATTTAATACAATTAATTTATACGACCCATGTCATAGAACCCATGCAACATTAAAAATTACCTTAGCAAAGTATTGACTTGATTTTTTGCACTTTGGTCGTTCAAGAGTAGGAGAATGTCCGAATATTATTCATACGAAAGTAGCTACTGTTTGTCTAGGTATCGGGCTGCATTTGGATTGGGTAATACCATAAACTTATTATACTCTAGTAATAGACGGACAGAGTTCGCTTGGTTGTGAGACCGAAAATGACATGAGCTAGTGTGTGTAATTTGTAAACGTGTGTGTGAGTTTTAGAGCTGCCCTCGAGCCCATTTTAGGTTGTCGATAACAATAATGTAAATAAAACACAAACAAGATTTAATAATTCATATGATATGAAGTATACTTCAATGGACATGGGAAAATAAAAATAAAGTTCATGTTATTTAAATTTTAACTTTTTTTGCACTCACAATGCAATTTTTATCATAGAAAAATGTAAAATAAAGTATTTAGAAAAAATCGACCCGTCTCACAACCAGCTCCGATGGAACTCGAACCCACGACCTTTCGCTATCCGGGCGACTGCTCTAACCACTGAGCTACGGAGTCGTTACGAGAAGCGTCGAATTTATCAAATACTTCTTACACGCTGTATAGCCAGCGTTAATTTCATCAATGTGAGGATATTACTACCCCCACACGCGAAAGAAATACCTTTCCAGATATTTGACAATCGCTAAAGAAGAAATTACTATGGCAAGTTATTTAAATTTTTACTTTTTTGCATTCACAATGCAATTTTTATCATAGAAAAGTGGAAAATAAAGTATTTAGAAAAAATCGACCCGTCTCACAACCAGCTCCGATGGGACTCGAACCCACGAAGTCATTTTTCTTTTTTCCCTTATATATTCGCCCGGATAGCGAAAGGTCGTGGGTTCGAGTCCCATCGGAGCTGGTTGTGAGACGGGTCGATTTTTTCTAAATACTTTATTTTCCATTTTTCTATGATAAAAATTGCACTGTGAATGCAAAAAAGTAAAAATTTAAATAACTTGGTGGTCAGTTTTGCGAATCTTTAAAAATTCATTGTGAAGTATTTTGAAGGGCTACCGAAAACAAAATTGTCATATTTTAAGTTAAAATATATATATTTCAAAAATAAATAAATAAAAATACCTTTCCCAAACCCATTGAACATTGAGGTACACATTAATTATTGTCCTCTGAAGAGAACAATTTTATTTAAATAATTTCTCAAGGTTTCTTTGCAGTTTTGCTCTAAATATTTGCTGCACACCACAGAGTTTTGGCGAAACTCCCAGTCTATTATATTTATTAATTTTATCCAGTTTAACTTAATCACTGGATTTACAGGAAACCTGAAAATATTGTTAAATTGGTACTGAAGTAGGTATAATTAACTATTTAAAAAATGTCAGTTAAAATCAGCTTTAAATAAAACTCTCAGTGTTCACAAAGACAAACAAAGTTATATTGGAAACCATCGACATGATATCATAATAATATCGATAATTTTTGATCAACCTCTACGTCATATTTTCTCAAGTTCACGGATATAATATCTTTTTATCTAACACATAAAGTTTAAAAATCAGCCTTTATTAAGAAAATAGGCGGTAAGTAGTATGATATTAATGTTTCACTTAGTGTATTTGGGAATATATTCAACTAAAATATGAACTATGAAAAATGGTAATTGTACAATCCTATTTACCTGTGAAATTAGTGTTTATTTGGTTTATTGTCGTAAGTAACATTACAATTCAACACAGAACACTACACCATTATTGATTTATATAGTTATAAGAGCCAAATCGACGCGATCGCGATAAAAATCACAAAATAATCGAGTGGACGTTTTTCAAGATGATAAAAGACGCTAAATAATTCAAATCGGGTTCTGCTGTCATTTTCTTCCAACTCTTTCTCGCACATAGCTTCTGCCGTAAGCACTGGTTTCTCACTCGCACCATTGTCCGTCTATTACCCCTAGTATAAATAAGTTTATGGGTAATACTTACCCCATAACTGCAATGGGCCCGTGTGGAAGGTCATGGTCCATTCTCCTTAGCCATCAATATGAAGGCCTGTACCCCAGCAGCGGGGACATTAAAATGGATTGATGATGGTACTGATGAGACCTTAGAGAACGCCTTTCTAACTACTTTTTGACATGAAATTTTGCGATGTACCCAATTAAATTACTCACGGACGGACGTAGTCGCGGCCGGCCAATCATATTTATATTTCTACTATCCCTAATCTATATATATAAAAATGAATCCCTATTTCCCTTGGTCACGACATCACGCGTGAACGGCTGGACCGATTTGGCTAATTTTGGTCTTGAAATGATCGTGGAAGTCCAAGGAAGGATATAGGGGTAGAGTAGGGGTAGGGTAGGGGTAGGGTAGGGTAGGGGTAGGGTAAGGTAGGGGTAGGGGTAGAGTAGGGGTAGGGTAAGGCAGGGGTAGGGGTAGGGTAGGGTTGGGTAGGGGTAGAGTAGGGGTAGGGTAGGGGTAGCGTAGGGGTAGGGTAGGGGTAGGGTAGGGTTGGGTAGGGGTAGAGTAGGGGTAGGGTAGGGGTAGCGTAGGGTAGGGTAGGGTAGGGGTAGGGTAGGGGTAGGGTAGGGGTAGGGTAGAGGTAGGGTAGGGGTAGGGTAGGGGTAGGGTAGGGGTAGGGTAGGGGTAAGGTAGGGGTAGGGTAGGGGTAGGGTAGGGGTAGGGTAGGGGTAGGGTAGGGGTAGGGTAGGGGTAGGGTAGGGGTAGGGTAGGGGTAGGGTAGGGGTAGGGTAGGGGTAGGGTAGGGGTAGAGTACGGGTAGGGTAGGGTGGAGTAGGGGGTAGGGTAGGGGTAGGGTAGGGTAGGGTGGAGTAGGGGGTAGGGTAGGGGTAGGGTAGGGGTAGAGTAGGGGTAGGGGTAGAATACGGGTAGGGTAGGGTGGAGTAGGGGGTAGGGCCACGGGAACGAAGTCGCGCTGGGTCAGCTAATATTATTATAAATGCAAAAAAAGTTTGTTTATGTTTATTTGTCTGTCTGTCTGTACGTTCTGTTTTTACGTCAAAACGGCTGAACCGATTCAGATGAAATTTGGAATGGAAATATTTTGTGCCCTTAGGAAGGACTTTTTACCGCGGGAATAAGGATCATTCCCATGGTGAAATAAGTTTTAGCACGGGCATAGCTGTGGAATGGAATTGGTATTTAAGGTGATAGTTTAAGTTAATGGAATTTAGAATAGAGACAGTTTAAGGCCCTGGGAAAGACAACACTTTTTACCGCGGGAATAATCTCAGTCCCATACGAAAATCATTTTAAGCGCGGGCTAATTTGCGGCCAGGCATTGCGGTACCTATTTAAGTAAATAATTTGAGACCCTGGGAAGGATTATAATAGGCTTCTTATACTTTTTACCACAGGAAAGTATCATATTTCCACGGGAAAACCAGTAGGTAGGTATCAATTGTTTGTCCGTCTTGGTACGGGGATAGATTGGGAGCTGGAAAGTGACGTAGTTTATCCCAGAAAATATCACATTCCCTGAGGATAATGTCGTGTAGTACACGCGGGCGAAGCCGCGGGCGAAAGCTAGTTTTTTCCAAATATATCGGATAGTTCTTGGGGTAATTTCACTAGCGCTCCGCTTGCGACTACGTCTGCGTGCAAGAGTTATATAGGTATGTCGCAGTAAGATAGATAAAGCCGTGATATAGTTATATCCCTAGGGATATATTATTATGTACCGCAAGATAGTAATGAATCGCTTTCGTATAACTTACGAAAAATACGAAACTTACGAAAAAAATCTTACTAGGAATATAATTAAGTATAATACGGTTCTAGTGATATAGTTATATTACTAGATTTGTTTCATGAAACAATTGTAGGAGTTTAGTCCTGTAGAACCCGTGATAGGTTAGAAATTTAAGGCAATCGCGAAGCGCAGTGGAGCGATCGCTTTAAATTTCGTGGTTTTTTTTTCACACCACAGAACTCTTGTTTCTCTATCTTACGGTACATTATAATATCCCTACGGATATAACTATATCACGGCTTTATCTATCTTACTGCGACATATAGATTTGACTACCTCCGTGGCCGGGTGGTGTATGTACGCACCGATTTCAAGGTGCCGCTATCTCTAGAGGTCCCGGGTTCAATCCCCGGTCGGGTAAATATTGAAAACTAACTTTTCAATATTTCCTCGGATCTGGGTGTATGTGGTATAATACCCGTCGTTGTTTCCAATTTCCATAATACTAGTGCTTAAGCTACTATACTTTGGTATTGGAACAGTGTATATGATGGTGTCCAAAATTTTAATTTTAATTTTAATGTAAAAGTTATAGATAGACTATACTATATAATACATACTCTATAGACATGACGGGGACTCGAGATAAGAAAACTCTCTAAGAACTGTGTCGCGCTTTGCATTAATGCAGCGATGGCACTTTAGTTCTGCACAACAAACTTGTCAGAGTTATATCATATAATATTATAGGTATAAAAATATATAAGTACGTAGGTAATTTAATATAACAAGGTCGACGACTCGCTTTCCGGCCGTTTTGTAAGCGGGCCCTCATACTACCAGTAAGTAGGCAGGCCGCCTGCAGCCCTCGATCGAACCGGCCGCCTGACATACGGTTTTGGTTTTGTATGTAGGACTGTGAGTGAGTGGCCGTTCGGCCAACTGACAGACCGTTGGCTGCAGGCGCACTGATAGTCTGTGGGGCCTTTTAGATCATTAAAACTACGCAACAGATTTTAATGCGGTTTTTATCAACAGCGAAGTTTACATGTACTTAAGTATAATACCTACATGCATATTGAACCCATCATGCGAAGAAGGGGCGGGTCGCTAGTCTAGGTATACTAATATTATAAAGAGGAAAGATTTATAAACTCAAAGTTTAAGTTTATAATTCTTTTATCATTTGAAAGAAAAAAAATAACACTAGAATAAAAAGTGAAGGTTATTGTGCATTCCAAGCATTCATTCATACATCGTGTTATGTTTCTTTAGGTTTTGTTTGACACACTAACTAGTTTCTATGAAAAGAGAGCTGTTTGAATTCTTGGCAGACAGGTTCAAAAGGGCGAAGACAAAAGATAACGAACCCTTAAACTGTCTTTGAAAGCCTCAAAGAAATATCATCACCGCGAACAATAGAATAATAATTCATCTCTCAATAGCGACAGTAAGCAATAGCAAGCAAGTAGGTAGGTACCTACCTAGATATCATAAAAACGTTATAGGTATTTCGTTACACTAGATTGTGTTTTTCAATCTGTGGGTCGCGACCCCTAGGGGGGTCGCGGAGCCGTAATCGGGGGGTCGCCGGCAAAAGAAAAAAATAAGGTTCTACATGGTTCACTACAGCAAAACACAATATTAGTGAGAAGGATGAGCTTGTTTATTTTTCAATAAAATATCAAAACGTGGTGCGATTTTTGAAATGTTCATAATCAAATCAATTTCTAATTATAGCCTATTTTTTTTTAGTTTTAATCTCCACCATTGGAGAACGTCAGTTCACATAAAAGTATGAAGTGGCAAATGGCACTTATAATTTTAAACGTCCCTTGCCAGCTCAGGATATTCTTGTTTCCTTTTCATCCAAAACACGTCAACAGTTTGTGAATAAAATTCTATTTTAAGCATGCCGTCAGCAGCTAAATCTATAAGATTTTCTTTAATATTTGTAGCGAGATAATGCAGTCAGTTTAGAATCCATCTGCGCCCATTGTCAATTTCAGAATGCAAGTCTGGAAAGTATGTTAATAGTTTCTCCTGCAGATTATGCAAGCTCTGTATCATGCAGGGAATGTGAGCTCCAATTACAAGCGATTGATCTGTTGCATTATTTTCAACAGTTTTCTGAAGACATAGAAATGACTGAACAGTGTGTCCATAATATGTTTGGCATTATGGATTTTAATTTCGCAACAAGTCCTCTATTTTACCATACAAACTTTTAGCGCCATCCATCACTACATTTTTTCAATGTCGCAGTCGCAAGTGCTTTTTAAAAATATATCGTACAAACACTAGCCAGAAGTGTTTGCGGAAAGCGGTTTGCAAAATAAAATTTCTTCCGCGATACGGTCATCTACGTCAAATCGCACAAATACTACATACTGAGCACAATCTAAAACATCTGTAGAATCGTCAAACTGCAAAGCAAAATGTGGGTTTTTTTTTCCGCTACTTGATCTCGAATATCATTGGCCAATGGGGGCCAACTCTGCAACTCAACAAAAAAAAAAATCCACGTTCCATTATAATTATAAACAAGAGTAACGGGACTCAACGCGACATTTATTATGAAGTACATATTATTATGTACTTACAGCATGACGTTTCGGCTGTGTTGCAACGACCGTGGTCACAAGCAGACTGGCGGTGCGCGACGACGTCTGTTCGGGCGGGCTTGGAGATCTTCGGCTTCCCTCAAATTGTCACTTTTTTTGTTTTTGTCATCGCTAGTGATGGGATTACGGCACACAACACTCACAGTATCGGGGTTTGTTTTGAACGGTAAAACTCGCGGCTTACACTTGTTAATCACTGGATTCCACGCTGATGACAATTTAAACCCGTCCTCCCGATTGAAATTTTTATACTTCTTGATTTCAATCGCTTCTCGTACCATCCTAGTATGGTAATGACGATCGGTGGAGAGGATTTTTGGATCATGTAACTCCATCCAATGATTAACTCCAGCTTCCAGAAGATGTTCAGCTACCGCGGATTTACTCGTCGGTCGATTTTTAACAGCTGCGATATGTTCTTTGACACGTTCTGCGATGGTCCGCTTTGTTTGTCCAATGTATGAACTACCACAACTACAATCGATTTTATATACACCCGGAGTCTAAAAATAGTAGAAAATTTCAAAGAAGTATAAAAATTTCAATCGGGAGGACGGGTTTAAATTGTCATCAGCGTGGAATCCAGTGATTAACAAGTGTAAGCCGCGAGTTTTACCGTTCAAAACAAACCCCGATACTGTGAGTGTTGTGTGCCGTAATCCCATCACTAGCGATGACAAAAACAAAAAAAGTGACAATTTGAGGGTGGCCGAAGATCTCCAAGCCCGCCCGAACAGACGTCGTCGCGCACCGCCAGTCTGCTTGTGACCACGGTCGTTGCAACACAGCCGAAAAGTCAAGCTGTAAGTACATAATAATATGTACTTCATAATAAATGTCGCGTTGAGTCCCGTTACTCTTGTTTATAAAAAAAAACAGCTGTTTCATACAAATTGTCAATAACTTCTCGACAATGTATGGAACAGCTGTTTTTTTTTTGTTGAGTTGCAGAGTTTCCCCCAAAGTAAAAGTTGTTCATATTCATGATCACAATCACCACCTAAGAGGTTTTGCACTTATTCATTAACACGTTGTATTACAATTTTCTTTCTTTGCCCAGGGGGGTCGCCAAAATTTTTTAGCCTGGAAAGGGGTCGTGTATTCAAAAAGTTTGAAAAACACTGCTAGAATAAAGCAGAAACTTTTTAATTGACTATTTATGAGCATTATCAAAGAGTTCGAACGATTTATGCACTGCTTGCACTGATTTATGCCCCGGGGGCAATGCCCCCGGGGCAGTTTAATATTTTAGGGAAATTCCCCACTGACCCGAAATACCTGCTAATCAAACTATAAGTACTGAAAAACTAAATATAAAACCGAAAATATTCAATTCAAACTGCCAGGGTAGAATGATCAAACAGGAGTTATTTAGATTGATTGAAAAAACCAAGTTGTTACAAGTAGGGCAGGCGTACCGGTTTTGGCCACTGTACCGTTTTTGTCCACTTTTTGCTCTAAAAGTTTTCTAAACAACTTTTGACTTATTCGTTAACTCGCGAGTGTGAAACTAATAACAACCGTTAGAATTCCGTATATCATAAGATTTTTTTTCAATAAATTCCATTTTCTGTTTGCAAAAATGTTTATATGAAAATTTTAAGAAATTTGTTTTGGATGAAATACTTTATAAACCTTTATTTTTTACAATTAAATTTTTGTTTTGCAATTGACTGGTTTCTAGCGCATTAGAATATATTGATTTTACCTGGGTTTGGTTTTGATTTTTCGCGATACTTACAAAAGTTTAACTATCAGTAAGTGGCCAAAACCGGTACATTTGGTCCCTCTCACACATTTTGTATTATATACAAAAAACTATTTAACTTTAAAAAAAATTACAAATGTACCTTTAAAGCTAGATAAATTATCTATAATTTAAGATATAATTTGTGTCTTAAATACCTAAAACCATTTAGTACTTAGTGCTTAAAAGTCAAAAATTCCTTAAAGTGGCCACAAAGGGTACCTCTGCCCTACCTACGATAATTCCTCAGAACGCCAATAGGCTCGGCCGTTAAACGATGAAGTCAAAAAAGGACATTTAAAAAAATCTAAATTATTTCTGGTTGTTTATCTTATCCTAGTAGGTACTTTAAATTTGTACACAGTAGTATACCGTAGTCAAAAACAAAATAGAAAACACTTTTTGATAATATCTTAGTAAAGAAATGAACATGACTGTACAAAACTGTTCTTTTGAAAAAATCGGGGCAATGAGGATTACAAATTCGGAGCAGTTGAGAAATATATTATTTGATTCTTTTTCGGGGCAATGGGTGCTATTTTCAGGTCAGACAGAAGGGAATAACATAAATTAAAATAAAAATGCCCCGGGGGCAATGGAGCATAAATTGTTCGAGAAGCGGTGAGGTTGTCATGGGGTTATTACGCTTTTTACGTAAGTTTACGTTTACGCTAGTTTTCCGAAGAAACCACATACAATATGTGTGGGTACGCGCCATCGTTTTATAATCATTATATAACATTGCTCTAAAGTATTAACTTAATCTATACATCTATACATATAATAAAACAGAAACGGAGAAAAAATCTGTACATGAAATATTTTTAAAAAATAATTACTGCTATGTGATGTGCACAGGATATAGACCCCAAAACAATAGATATTAAAATTTTTGTCTGTTTGTCTGTTTATCTGTTTGTCTGTTTGTATGTTCGCTTTTCACGCAAAAACTACTGGACGGATTTTTACCAAATTTTGTGTAGTAATATAATAACTTATAAATAACCCGGGTCAACATATAGGGTACCTTTTATTGCGGGGAAATGGCATTGTATTTAAAAAAACGTTGACGAACTTATATTTGCAGACGTCGATATGTTTGCTTTTCACGCAAAAACTACTGGACGGATTTTTACCTTTTGTGTAGTAATAACTTATAACCTGGGTCAACCTATAGGGTACCTTTTATTGCGGGAAAATTACTTTATATTTAAAAAAAACGTTGACAGACTTATATTTGCGGGTGTCTGTTTGTATGTTTGCTTTCCACGCAAAAACTACTGGACAGATTTTTACCAAATTTTGTGTAGTAATAACTTATAACCTGCGTCAACATATAGGGTACCTTTTATTGCGGATATATTTCTTTATATTTAAATAAATATGTAGTTTAAAAAACTAAAATAACACACTTTTATAGGAACAAACTAAAAAGTACAAAGAACCGTCTATTCAGTAACTGAAATTAAAAAGCGTGGTGCGCGTTGTCAATAATAGGTACTTGAAATGCAATGCTTTGCAAAGGGCGCACCACGCTTTTTAATTTCAGTTACTGAATAGACGGTTATTTTGTACTTTTTAGTTTGTTCCTATAAAAGTGTGTTATTTTAGTTTTTTAAACTACATATTTATTTTTTATTTTTTAGTTTAATGAATGGCATTGTATGGATGGTAAGGGATTTCACAGTCCATTCATGTGTCTGCCCACCCTGCAAACACTTTATCTCAAAGGCGTGATTGTATGTATTTAGTTATACAAATTCAAGTGGAGTCTAAAAATATAGCCTATGCCAGTCGGGAAGAATGTAGCTTTCTAATGGTGAAAGAATTTTTAAAATTGGTCCAGAAGTTTCGGAGCCTATTCGATGCAAACAAACAAACAAACAATCAAATCTTTCCTCTTTATAATATTAGTATAGATTATTAAAAATATTACAAAAAAAATCTGTTTTACTAAATAGGTATTGGGAATATTCCCGGAAACATTGGAAATTTAATGGGAATATTCCCGGGAAAATTGGAAACTTGGCCATAGAAGTGATATTAAGTTTGGCATACTCATTTTGCTGTGTAATTTTTGCCAATGGAACGGTTAGCACAGAACAAAAAAAGATTGAAATAAATATAAGCAATTTTCCCCAAAATTTCCAGTTTTGGGAATATTGCCGGGAACGCTTCTGGGAATATTCCCAATGTTTCCAATATTTCCGGGAACGGCACATCACTAGATACGCGAGCCGAACCCTTAGTTCGTCCCTGCTCTATCATCAGCCCCTCACCACCAAATGTAGCGAATACGTCTCATCAGTACGAAACAAATGAGCCCAAACTCGAGGAGTTTCCTAGTGGTCATTAAGGAGTGGCACTGGCTTCCTCCCTGCTCCATCATCAGACTCTCACCACCAAGTGTAGCGAATTGGTCTCATCAGAGCGAAACAAATGAGCCCAAACTCGAGGGTTTTTCTAGTGGTCAATAAGGAGTGCCACTGACTTCCTTCCTGTTCCATCTTCAGACCCTCACCACCAAGTTTAGCCAATAGGTCTCATCAAAACGAAACAAATGAGCCAGAACTCAAGGTGCTTCCTATTGGTCATTAAGGAGTACCACTGGATTTCTCCCTGTTCCATCATCAGACCCTCACCATCAAGTGTAGCGAATAGGTCTCATCACAACAAAACAAATGAGCCTAAGCTCGAGGGGTTTCCTAGCAGCCATTGAAGAGTTCTATTGCCCACCTCTTGACTCCATCATCAGATCAGCTCGATGGTAGCAAGTTATTGTATTGTCATCGGATTCATGTAGACTTGCAAAGTTTCAAATCAATACGATCATTAGAAGTAGGTTAAAATTGAATTGCAAGATTTTCTTACATTGTGACTTAGTTACAAGTGAAGCTAATAAAAGTGTGGTAAAAAACGTTGACAAACTTATATTTGCAGGCGTCTGTTTGTATGTTCACTTTTCACGCAAAAACTACTGGACGGATTTTTACAAAATTTTGTGTAGTAACAACTTATAACCTGGGTCAACATATAGGGTACCTTTTATTGCGGAAAGATTTCTTGACATCTCTTATATTTGAAGACCTATGTACACATTTTGTATGAAATTAACTACAAATATAAGTTGGAATTAGTTCGTTTAGTGATTAAACTATAAATTATCATTATTTTTTAACCTTTATTTTTACTGTAAGATCTGCAGTTTTGCCAAATCTTATGATTCTAGGTCAAAAGTTTCTAAAAGCTTTTTTCTGTGATATTACTTTGTCATTTAACCAATTTCAGGATATTTCCCATTATTTGTTTAATTCAATAATGTACCTAATACACATAGTATTAAATTAAGACAAATAATGAATTAATCATAATGATGAGTTTTTTCTTAATACAGGGTAATTTTTTTATCAGTGCACAAATTTTTAAGATCGACTCAGAATCTGTAGGTGAACAACTTTCTCCTAGAAACATAGGTCGAAATACTACAAAAAAAATCGACTCTTCATACAAATCGGATTGATCACGTGATTGATTTAGTATGGGAAGTCCAAAAATTTTTGTCGTATTTCGACCCATGTTTCTAGGAGAAAGTTGTTCACTTATCGATTCTGAGTCGATCTTAAAAATTTGTGCACTGATTAAAAATTTTTCCTGTATATTTTATACCGGTACCTTTTAGACTGAGCACAGACCGGCCGCACGAACGCCAACGAACGACATCAGGCATTGCTCGCTTCACGTTTCTGGCCTTCGAAGATCAATCTAAAGCTAGGTAAAGGATCACTGGGAGCGATTCCAGTTCACATTCGGAGTTTCTGATCATCTGATTGAGAGGGGAAAACAGAACCCCTTGGATGGCATTCGTTGGCCTTCATTGGCCCGGTGCGTACGCAGCATTAGGCAAGCGCGATTCATCGTAGATCGCAGCAACGCTTAGGGGCGTGATAGCGGACTAGCGCTTGCCTATCAATCACTAAAAAATAAAATACTTTAAGTACAGTTTGTATTCACTACAAAGCCACTAACATAATGGCTTCTTTACGTGCTTTTCGGTTCCGGTGATAATCTTTGGAACTAAAACAGACAACTTGCAAGTGGCTCCTCTGCCACGGCTGTCACAGGAACAGACAGAAGTGTGGGACTATATTATTATATTCCTTACTATTGACGACTGGCACCCTGAGAAAACCCAGTTATTGTGATTTTAATGAATTAAAAATACGATAAATAAACTTCACTTGAATTAGGTTTCAATTTATTGATTTGTAGTTCAATTTGAATTGTTGGAAAACGGACATTGATTATTGTGATTTGATTACGATTATTGTTATTTGAAATGCCTAGGAAAAAAAATAGTAATTTATCGCAAGGCTCTAGGTCAGCTAAGAGGATGAGGTTACTTCGTGCTCTTTAAACCGATGAGGACCGTAAAGCTCGGTCGCGAGCGCAACACTGAATTCCGCGCTTCCGAGACCTACACCCATACACACACATAATATACGTTGCGGTCACTGGAAGGATGTGTAGATTACACATAAAATAAACAAATACAAAAGTCACTCTACCGTGCGTACGAAGTCGCGGGCAACAGTTAGTCTGTAATAAATATTTAAATCAAACTATTTTTAGGAAGGTTTCCCTGAAAAGTTAGGGCAGGTCTCTGGGTAAATGCGTATTCATTTTCGTTACATAACAGAATTACCAAAGTTTTGCAAAATTTACGAGTTGGAAACTGCACGAATATACGAGGACAGAATAATAAACATCGTTCCATATTATAGATATTTTGAGTATTCCATAGTAGCCGTGCCGTGTAGTGCCGGCACATAAAAAGAATAGCACTACCCCCTCTCTTCCCGTGGGTGTCGTAAGAGCCGACAGAGGGAAAACTGCCAAAGGAGATGGGCAGCAGCGTCTCCATTTAACAGCAGGCCATACTGCGATCGCCAACCCGCCTGCCAAGCGTGGCGATTATGGCAAAACCCCCCGATATGGATACACACAACAAAAATCGGCCCCCAGTCCCCGGCGGCCCCGCTATTCCTAGCTACGGTAGCGGCTATGGTAACGGCGGGGCAGGGGGTGCTAAGAATCCCCGGGTAGGCTCCGGCTACCAACACCGACGACTTGACCTGGCAACCTACAACACGCGCACGTTGAGGCTCGACGAGAAGCTTATAGAGTTGGAAGAGGCAATTAGTAAGTTGCATTGGGATATTATTGGGTTATCTGAAGTCCGAAGAGAGGGGGAGGACTCGATTACCCTTCAATCCGGTAACTTACTATACCACCGGGAGGGCGACCAACAGTCCCAAGGTGGTGTCGGGTTCATCGTCCATAAATCCCTTGTCAACAACGTGATCACCATCGGAAGTGTCTCGAGCAGGGTAGCGTACCTGATACTCAGATTATCGAAACGATATTCGCTGAATGTTATCCAGGTCTACGCTCCGACCTCGAAACACGACGATGTCGAAGTGGAGGCTATGTATGAGGAGATCTCTAAAGCCATGCATAGCTATAAAACCCACTACACGGTTGTGATGGGGGATTTTAATGCTAAGTTGGGGCAACGCTGTGGTGATGAGTTGAGAGTGGGGCAATTTGGATTTGGGCAACGGAACGAAAGGGGCCAGATGCTGGCAGACTTCATGGAGAGGGAGAACCTCTACATGATGAACTCCTTCTTTAAGAAGCCCGTAAGCCGCAAATGGACCTGGATTAGTCCGGACGGTAAAGTCAAAAACGAGATAGATTTTATTATGTCAACGAGGAAGCAAATATTCAATGATGTCGTTGTCATCAACGCCGTAAAGACGGGAAGCGATCACCGCATGCTTAGAGGCACATTGAATATCAACGTCAAGCTGGAAAGATCTCGACTAATAAAATCTACGCTCCGACCAATACCGGCTCAAATTCAAAACCCCGAGTCCTTTCAGCTCGAGCTCCAAAACCGCTTCGAAGCCCTTGAGAACAGCATCGATATGGACGATCTATACAACATGGTGGTGGATACTGTCCGCACGGTAGGGTCCAAGCACTACAAAACCCACCGTCCTAAATTAAAGAAACTCTCCAGCCACACTATCCGACTCATGGATCAGAGAAACGAAATGAAACTACAGAACTCAGCGGATGCCCTTCGTTATCGACAGCTAAATAGGCAGATCTCCAAGTCCTTGACAAGCGACCTTCGCCAATTTAATACCGAGCGTATTAAAGAGGCCATTGAGCGGAACAAAGGCTCCAAAGTGTTCGCTAGAGATCTGGCTATAGGGCAAAGTCAACTGGCGAGGCTGCAAGCTGAGGACGGTAGTATCATTTCATCAACACCTGAAATCCTGAGGGAGATTGAGAGTTTCTATGGACAGTTGTACTCCACGCAAACACCTGTTGAAAGTAAGGCTACAGAACCTAGAGCCAAGCTTACCCGACACTATACCGAAGATATCCCGGACGTCAGCCTGTACGAGATTAGAATGGCTCTCAAGCAGCTCAAAAACAACAAGGCGGCGGGCGATGACGGAATCACAACAGAACTTCTGAGAGCGGGCGGTAAGCCGATACTTAAGGTCCTCCAGAAGCTCTTCAACTCTGTCATCCTCGAGGGCAAAACGCCAAAGGCATGGGGCAGAAGCGATGTGATGCTGTTCTTCAAGAAGGGTGATAAGACTCTCTTGAAAAACTACCGACCCATCTCGCTTCTGAGCCATATCTACAAGTTGTTTTCGAGAGTCATTACGAATCGTCTCGCTCGCAGGTTCGACGACTTCCAACCTCCCGAACAAGCCGGGTTCCGAAAAGGTTATAGTACCATAGACCACATTCATACGCTGCGGCAAGTTATACAGAAGACCGAAGAGTATAACTTGCCACTATGCTTGGCGTTCGTGGACTATGAGAAAGCCTTTGATTCGATCGAGACCTGGGCAGTGCTGCAGTCTCTTCAGAGGTGCCAAATAGACTACAGGTACATCGAGGTGCTGAGGTACTTATACCAAAACGCCACCATGTCAGTCCGACTACAGAACCAGAGCTCTAATCCTATCCAACTACAGCGAGGTGTGAGACAGGGAGACGTCATTTCTCCGAAACTATTCACAGCTGCGTTGGAGGATATTTTCAAGCTACTGGACTGGAAAGGATTCGGCATTAACATCAATGGCGAGTATCTAACACACCTGCGGTTTGCCGATGATGTAGTTCTCATGGCTGAGACCTTGGAAGACCTGAACACAATGCTCGAAGATCTCAGCAATGCTTCCCAAAGAGTGGGTCTGAAGATGAACATGGATAAGACGAAAATCATGTCCAATGCCCATGTTGCATCCGCTCCAGTTAATGTTGGGAACATTACACTCGAAGTTGTTGACCACTATGTCTACCTAGGACAGGCAATCCAATTAGGTAAGTCCAACTTCGAGAAAGAGATCTCTCGTCGAATCCAGCTCGGATGGGCAGCGTTTGGGAAGCTCCGGCATATATTTGCGTCCAAAATTCCTCAATGTCTCAAGACTAAGGTCTTTGACCAGTGTGTGTTGCCAGTTATGACTTATGGAAGCGAGACGTGGTCTTTTACTATGGGTCTCATAAGAAGGCTCAAGGTTACCCAGCGAGCAATGGAGAGAACGATGCTTGGTATTTCCCTGCTCGATCGAATCAGAAATGATGAGATCCGCAGGAGAACTAAAACGACCGACATCGCTCGAAGGATTGCTCAGTTGAAGTGGCAGTGGGCGGGACACATAGCGCGGAGAACCGATGGCCGTTGGGGCGGTAAGGTTCTCGAATGGCGACCGCGAACCGGACGACGTTCCGTGGGCAGGCCCCCTACAAGGTGGACCGACGATCTGGTCAAGGTCGCGGGAAGCCGCTGGATGCGGGCAGCGCAGGACCGATCGTTGTGGAGATCCTTGGGGGAGGCCTATGCCCAGCAGTGGGCGTCTTACGGTTGAAATGATGATGATGATGATGATAGTAGCTCAGATGATATTCCTTCTGAGCTTCACTGACTGACTATTACAAATAGGAAAAGAAAAGTGGTAACTCGGTAACTTACATTACAATATCCATGAGACCATGATATGAAATACAAATGTATCATAATATGGATATGCCTGAGATCATGAGATTAATTTTAATTTAAGGTAGTAAAGCTCATAACGTTACATAACGAAATAAGTTGTTAATACTAGATAATACGATTTCATCGATCATCATCGAATTTAGATAGTCAGCCACACACTCACACACATCACACCTTGGCGGAACCATTGTTCGGGAGATTTTATTTATTATGGTAAGTATTCCAGTAGGTGATTCTTAACGTGAAAATAAATAAGTAGAATAAATAAAATAAAAATTATAAAAAATAGTAGATTATACAACAAGTGCATAAAACGTACCATTTTACCCGAAACGTATATATCCACGAGCCGTAGGCAAGGGTGGATAACTGGATAGTCAATTCGAGGGTGAAATGGGTTTTCTGTACGAGTTATACACTCTGCTTTTCACTTCGAGTGTGAGGAAAATAAATAACCAAGAAATTTGTATGTTGTTGTAGTATAAATAACAAAATTGCAAAAAAGAAAAAATAAAGACTTCGCCATATTGGCGGGAAGACTTTCTTTTTCTTTTTTTTATACGTGGCAGTAGTGGCAGCACAGTGACGTTAGCATAGATCGTAGTCCATAATGCTCTTGAATAACTTACTTATTTCTTAGAAAACTCAATAATTTGCCTAGTTTTATTTAATTTAGTAATTTAACATGGATTATCTACAAAATTGAAGAAATAGAGTGAAATAACAAGTTTATTTTGACTGTTTACCTGACGACCTTTGTCTTAGAGTCTGAGACTTAGACGAAGATTATACTTTATGCACTAGAGCGTAAAAAGCGATTTTATGCAGCTTATACCCAACATAAACACGAACTTTACGAGCATGAGAAGTGAATAGTAGTTTGTTACACAAGGAACGTAAGCGAGCTATTACAGAACAAGATCCAATTTGGCGCCCGTGAGAGCGCAGCTCGCAAAGGGCGCTAAAGGATCGAGTGCACCCGAGATATTTAGACGCTCGAGCGAGCGAAACGAGCGAGGGCGAATATAGTTCGAGGGTGTAATAGCTACTTGCAACCGAGGTAAACATTCTACTTTACATCATTCATGCGAGGTAAATAAAACATTTATATTGGTATGACAAAATGATTCTTTTATAAGAGAGAAAATATTTATTCAAATTTATTTGCAAAAACTTGTAAATGTACTTATTTTAAATTTTAATACAGTCGTCGCAAGTGAACAAACATTTAATTCGATGAAATGCCGCCATTTTCATTGTTCTCTACAGTAAATAGTTTTCTTATCATTTTATGAAAAAAATATTGTTCGACCAAGGAGTTTTGCATAGCTTTAATGGTAAAGTAAAGCATGCAAAGTAATTTGAAAATGGAACGTTCTATCTAAACAATACACTGTGTTGCACATGCCAACTTACACAGCCTCTTACCATACAAGTAAATCCTAGTTACCGAGCAGTATGATGTAAAAGAATATTATATTCTGTGTCTGAGAAAATAGTTTGTTCAGAACCGAGAGTAGAATCTATTCCACCCATTTTTGTTAAGGGATAAAAAATGTGTGGAATCAATTTTTTTTTTTAAATGTTTGTTTCTGTCTACTGCCTTACAAGCCCGTGCTCTCTGAGCCAGCGCGACAGACTATTGCCACAGTTTATTGTAGCATATACAGGGTAATTTTTTTATCAGTGCACAAATTTTTAAGATCGACTCAGAATCGGTAAATGAACAACTTTCTCCTAGAAACATAGGTCGAAATATGACAAAAAATTTTTGACTCTTCATACAAATCGGACTGATCACGTGATCGGTTTAGTATGGGAAGTCCAAAAATTTTTGTCGTATTTCGACCCATGTTTCTAGGAGAAAGTTGTTCACTTACCGATTCTGAGTCGATCCTAAAAATTTGTGCACTGGTCAAAAAATTTTCCTGTATATTTACTGTGCTATTTGCTTTACAAAACCCTATACTATTTACAATACCCTGTGACCACTGGTGGCCTACCACAAGCTCTTATAGCAGTTATTTTTAAGTTGAGAGAGTGAGACGCCGCTCTACACGCCGTATAGCGGCGTCTCACTCTCTCAACTTAAAAATAACTGCTATAAACGCTTGTGGTAGGCCACCTGATCTCTATTAAATAGAGGTCACTGCCTGTGACACTAGAAGTGTGACTGCCACTGTCAGCAGTGTTGCCGTTGCGGGTATGTTTTACCTGATTTTAGATAATTTTAGGCTTTGAGCGGGTACGTTACGGGTAGCGACGACTGTCGGATAAATATGGGTATCTTTGTGGCGATCGTGTAGAAAAAGCTATCGTGACAAAAATAACAACTATAGTACTTAACTATTGTGTGATATTTTTTAAATACATATAAGGCGTAGAAGTTTATGTAGGTACTAGTTGTTAATTGAAACAATGATTATTACTATATTTAGCCTATTCGCCCTAGCCCCGACCAATTCGGGTAATTTCTGATTCGGTTTCGGAATTTTTCAAGTTTGATAGGCGGCAACACTGACTGTCATGTCAACCATGGAGCTCGACTTAATTTTACCTCAGAATTAAGTCGAGCTCCATGATGTCAACTCTATCAAAGAGCATTGTAATGGAATGAGAGATTTTCTACCAGCAAATAAAATAAAAAAAAGTTTATTTATTAGCTCGATAGATGGCGCTGACCTGACATGAATTCACTCACCTCTATTGTTTATTACCACACAGAGATGGGCCTATTTCTCGAAAGATACAAGTTTACAAGTTCATAAGCTTCGAAATGTAACATGGACTTGTAAATTCTGTTTCACGAAGTAAATAACAAGTGTTTTTTACGGTAACAAAAAAGAGTGTCATTGGAATACCTAATGACATATAAATGCATTGGCTGATAAATATTTTTCATCTCTCATATTCGAAAAGTGATGTATATTTAAGGCCTAATCAGACGAAGAACAAGAAGTCCCTGTACGTCCAAAATATTTCCCTCGGGGTACTTGTCGCGGACTCAACACATATAGTGTGCGGTCATTTGTTGCCCGAAGACGTACTTCACTGGTTACAATTTACATGTGACAATTTACAAATTTGTAAGGAAAACCGTTTCGTTAAACGAAGAATTGTAATTACAAGTTTACAAATATGTAAATTGTAGCACGATTTCTACAGGCGTCCTCACCCTGTGTCAGAACTTTACAATAGGGTATTTTACACCTAGAAAGAAAAAATATAAAAATGCATTTTTATGATAGATAACGTAAAAAGTAAACGAGAAACGTGTATATTTATTAATAAAAAGAGATTTTTAAATTTATAATTCAATTTTAAAAATCGTCTTGTTTAATCTGTTCTTCAAATGTCTGAAACGCCATACGCCATATTAGATTAGGATGTGACGTCAATCCGTTAGTATAAACATAGGCGAGGTATTTCTGTCATACAAACTAGTACTAACGACGTCGAGCTTTGTGTTATTTCATGATATTTTCGTAATCTAATAGTTACTATCACGTAAAAGGACTTTTCTCCTATACTTTATTAACGTCGCATCATGGATGACGGATTCGTGAAAGCAGAAAGCACGAATCTACCAAGGATAAATACGTTGATGGTGGCAAAATTTTTGCGATTTCTACAATTGTAGACGTTGGTTAAACAGCATTAGACTTTACACATATGTAATATTTTTAGTTGTGGAATTCTTACATATTTGTAATGTTGGTTAAACAGCACTTGTATTACAAGTCTACAAATTTGTAGCTTTCTTACATAATTGTAGACTTGTAAAAATGGTTAAACAGGGCCCTTGCCAGCAAATTTAAAAAAAGCAAACTCATGTCTGATGAACGCCATCTGTTGAGTTTTTTGGAACTAACTTTTTTCTTTTTTAATCATCTGTCAGAAAATCCCTCATTGTTTATAGTGTTGGTAATGATGGTTACTAGTCTTTCAGCTGCTTGTTCCGCATCGAGGGTGCCAATAACAGAAGAGAAATCAGCATCGTTAAGAGCTCTTTTAATGGATGCATAGTCTGTCCTAACAGTTGTCCTGAGTGGTTTAGGATTTATTCTCGAACCACTTTCAAGACATAGCATACTTGGAGAGTGGTCGGTTATTGTTGGGTCGAAAACCATAACTCTGGCAGGTAAGTTTGTTTTCAAAAGTACATGGTCCAAGCAGTTATTCAAACGTGTAGGATACGTATGTGCTGGTAGCAGGCCAAGGGCCGCGGTGGAGTTTAGGTATTGATCAGAAAATCTATCAGAGTTATTGATCTTTATATCGATGTTCATGTAAAATATGAACTACTAGCTTTCCGCCCGCGGCTTCGCCCGCGTGGACTACACGACGTTATCCCGCGAGAATAAGATGTTTTTCCGGGATAAAAAGTAGCCTATGTTCCTCTCCAGGCTACAAAGTATCTGTGTCCCAAATTTCAGCCAAATCCGTTCAGCCGTTTTGGCGTGATTGAGTAACAAACATCCAAACATCTAAACATCCAAACATCCAAACATCCAAACTTTCACATTTATAATATTAGTAGGATGTCAACTATGGTTTCACCCGTTCTGTGGCTCAGAGTGCAGCAACCAAACAACCGGTTGTTTTTCACCCAAAACGACGGAACGCAGTCCTGCAGATAACAAACACGTCTTCATAGACAATGCTGTATGTTTTCCGGAGGCACATCAATATAACGGTTTTACAAAACAATAAAACCGATATTATGTGCCGAGAGGGAAAACATACAGCATTGTCTATGAAGACGTGTTTGTTATCTGCAGGACTGCAGGTGCATCAGGTCAGCGCCATCTATCGAGCTAATAAATAAACTTTTTTTTTTAATTTGCTGGTAGAAAATCTCTCATTGGACATGTACTTTGGTGAAAGGGGGTGCGTGTATATGTCAACTCCCGTTTTGAATACTCAAAGGCCGAGAGGGAAAACATACAGCATTGCAGGAAGTTCTTCCTGGTGAAGACTATGGGACTCGGAATGGCGGCAAACACCTTCCGCCCTAGCTGGGGACACAGGCGACACCTAGCGGATGAATAGTGGAAGATTGACTTTGTCTATGGCTAAAGGCCAGACCACACCATCGTAAAGCTAAGTACACACTGCTTCTTCATAGACAATGCTGTATGTTTTCCCTCTCGGCCTTTGAGTATTCAAAACGGGAGTTGACATATACACGCACCCCCTTTCACCAAAGTACATGTCCAATGAGAGATTTTCTACCAGCAAATTAAAAAAAAAAGTTTATTTATTAGCTCGATAGATGGCGCTGACCTGACATGAATCCACTCACCTCTATTGTTTATTACCACACAGAGATGGGCCTATTTCTCGAAAGATACAAGTTTACAAAATCACAATCTTCGAAATGTAACATGGACTTGTAAATTCTGTTTCACGAAGTAAATAACAAGTGTTTTTGACGGTAACAAAAAAAAGTGTCATTGGAATACCTAATGACATATAAATGCATTGGCTGATAAATATTTTTCATCTCTCATATTCGAAAAGTGATGTATATTTAAGGCCTAATCAGACGAAGGACTTTTGTCCCCGTGGGACAAAAAGTCCCTGTACGTCCAAAATATTTCCTCCGGGTACTTGTCGCGGACTCAACGCATATAGTGTGCGGTCATTTGTTGCCCAAAGACGTACTTCACTATCGGGCGCTCAATGCAGACTAAAGTTCGTTGTGTGCGTTGTTACGCCTATTTACGTTTGTTCTATTTTTTTCGGGGACTACCGCGAACTTTTGTCCAGTCCAGTCTCTCGGTGTCCGCCGTACTTTCGGGGACTTTTTGTCCGCGGTACTTTTAGTTCCTTGTGTGCGCTATTCGATACAATTTATAAGAGATCAATATCGATGGACAAAAACTACTCGGCGGACAGTCCCTCGTCTGATCAGGCCTTTAAACTGAGCAGCGGGTTCAAAACTCTGCGTTGCACCCTAGGGTGTAAAAGTATTTTTAAAAATAGAACTGAATTTGGTTACAGTCAACCATAGAGTTATCTCATCGGCAATGAAAAAGTTTTCTACTGATGTTGTATGGGGTGGGGGGGCCGGAACTGTTTCAAAAATGAATTTTATAAAAATGAGAATATCTCAAAAACAGTGCGTCGAAGCTAAAATCTAACAAAATTTTCAACCCCCTATGGTACCCCGGAGATACATAGGAGGCATCCGATGGACATATATTTTTTTTATTTTTTGTTTAATTGAACTTCATTTTTTTTAATATAATAGAAAAAATAGAGAAGGCGATGCCCCCCTGCCATCATTCTTTTATTTTTCTAGGTAGTTTTAGTTTTTTTGTTGCTTTTCTTATATAGGGGGATGAAAAGCAAAGTGTATTTACTTTCCATGAATTCGAAATGAAAGTAGAGTGTATTACTCGGCCGCAAAATTATTTTCACCTCGGGCGACGTATATTGAATCCCTCGCTGCGTTCAGGATTCTACTTTAGAATCCCTCACTACGCTCGGGATTCTACTATAGAATCCTTCACTGCGCTCTGGATTAAAAATAGCGCCCTCGCCGGAAATATGCTATTATGCTCCCTTGTAATACAATCTACTATTATCTTAATGTCAATGTCACTGACATTACACTCGTAATTATAGTGAATGATTTCTTCTAAAATGGCCGCCAACTTGTGATTCTGATGTTCTACTAGAGTAAAAATACAAGTACTTCACTAGCTTTCTTACATAATTGTAGACTTGTAAAAATGGTTAAACAGGGCCCTTGCCAGCAAATTTAAAAAAAGCAAACCCATGTCTGATGAACGCCATCTGTTGAGTTTTTTGGAACTAACTTTTTTCTTTTTTAATCATCTGTCAGAAAATCCCTCAAATCACTGCGTTTATACTCTATGTTACTCTATGGTCATCAACATCGGACAGAGCGTTTGAACTGGAGATTTCTTGATAAAAAAAAATCGTGGATGTAGCCTTAATTTGATCGTCAATCAAAAATGTCGAATCATTCGCGTGGTGCAACGTTATTTGAAAGAATGTTAGACGGAAACAATCGCTGTCTAAACCATAGATCTAAACTGTTATAGTATCTCTACACACGTTCCGATCCGACCTCCGATTTGGTCTGCTCCCAGACCAAATCGGAACGTGTGTAGCGCAGACTTGGTCTGGCCAGACCAAATCGGAACGTGTGTAGCGCAGATTTGGTCTGGGAGCAGACCAAACCGGCTGTCGGATCGGAACGTGTGTAGATACTATTACATTTTACTTATGAAATAATTTCTAAACCCTTGTAATACTTTCAATATAATATCGGAGAGAAGTAATTAGATATTTTACCTACATAATAAAACAGGTATGTCTTTGATGCAACATTGGACGGCCGTCCATTGTAACTTGGTCTTTCTCCTTTACGTGACACAGCAATACTAGTTTGAAGATAAAACATGGAAACTTACCTGTTGCAGACCCTGCATTGTTCAGTTTACTGGCTCGGTTTGTTGACAGCAAATGTGGACTCTCCGAACTTCTTCTCGCTTCAGTTTGTGGAGAACTCTTCATAAAAGGTGATGGAGAAGCAGGAAGTGACAGTGGGGACGACAGTTTTAGGGGTGACGTGGGAGTACCCAGGTTTGATGGTAAAGACATTTTGGACTCTGATGATAGGAATGAATTTGTCTTTAAAAGCATTCCGTCTTCGCCTGGCGGCTCTGGAGTGCAAAGGACGGTGGGTAGATTGATGGGGAACGGGCTGCTTCTTCTCGAATCCACTTGGTCCTTTTCAGAGTCCGCCATTGCATCTGAAATTAAAGAAACGTAGTTTTATGACCTTTTAACTGTTTCATAATATAAATAGATGCTTGTAAACAAAAATACTTGTCTACGTTTTGAAGTTGAAATACAGTACGAGCGACCCATCACCTTCGAGCAACGCGGGCCTTCCGTCTCGGAAAGACCCGCGTTGCTCGAAGCCCATCACCCAATACCTACGAACGTTATCGTTAGTGTCTCCTAGTTCTATTTCATTACCATAACTAAACTAACTGGATTGTTTTACTGTATATACCTAATAATACAGCATAAAGCGGCACGTACCTACCTAAATTCTCGATGGAATAATAATATAATATTATTACAGTCAAAAGTCCAAGATAACGTAACAATATTTGCGTGTGGTAACTCTATTTAGGTAGTTAGTCATTGGCCTTGCCATAGATGTATTATTCCTGTAGATGGATCACAAAAATAAGCTATAACTCACCCTACCTTTACCCCTTCTAACACTATCAAATTGTCATAAGATAGAAAGAGACATACATATTAATCTGTTGCGTCGGCATTAGTGAATGTCTCCATTTTGACTATGCAATGCTAGATGATGATGATGCAATGATAGTGCTGTGGTTTTTTTTATAACAAGTTATCGATAAAAGATGTCAAAATAATTTGAATGCAATGCGATACATAAAATTACAATGTATATGTATATATCGCAGGCGTATTGTATATTTCACCGTATTACATAGCAACTAGCTGTATTGGAAAAAACAGGACCGTGTTGTAATGCGGCGGATTCAAGATACGCCGTATTCAATACGGCTGATCGAAAGTACGTCGCATTGAATAGAGCGCTTCGCGATTTTCAATGCGGCTAGACTTAATGTAATTGGGCGGTTCATAATCCGCTTTTCTGTCAGTTTTTAGTACTAAATTTTGTTTATGCTATGAAACTTCAGCATAGGTCGAAATATGGCAAAAATTTCTTCCCTCCAGACAAAAGTGCACGCTCAGCTGATCGATCTAGTGTGGCAGAATATTTTTTTTTATATTTCGACGTATGCTATGCTCCAAAGAGAAAGTTGTTCAGTTTCATGGTCTAAGCAAACTCTTTAATTTTGAATCAGTGCCAAATATGAAGTAGGTACTATAATTATACTTGAGGAGATCGATGGCTCATTGGTACGCGCATTCTGCATCCGGTCGTTGATAATAAGCAATATTCGTTGCGGTTGGACATCTGAATGGTGACCAAAACCACGGATTACTAAATAGTTATGCCAAAACTTTATTATCACGGTCTCTTCTGTGCTTCGGAAGGCACGTTAAACCGTTGGTTGGTCCAGGTTGCATTAGCAGTCGTTGGCACCCTCACCCACCAATCCGCATTGGCTTCGCGTGGTGGGTTATGGCACTTATGGCCCGTTCTACCTGTGGTGTTTTCTTGCACAGGGAAGGCCCAGCAGTGAGGACATTAATATGATAATGATGATAACTATACTATTTATACAAGGAGGCATAGTCGTAAAACTGAACGAGATTTCTAATCAATTTATTAAATTAAATAATCTGCTGAATGATATCAAGTAAAAAAATACATATTTCACGCTATTTTTTATACTTTTAATGTATTTAATTTTTTCAGTATAAATTTGCTTTAATAAGTACATCGAGCATATTCTTGTTAGTTGCGAAGGTCTCCAATCGTCGCCTTTTCTTACGTTTCTTATTCACGTTTCCTTTACATCGACGGCGGCGCGGCGGTGGGAGATCTGTTTAGAATTGAGAAAAATTAAGTTTAAATACAAAATTGTTAACACTACAATTTTTTATCGATATTACATAATAAAATCGGACTACAACACTATCAGGTTGGTCAAATGTCAAAAAATCCCAATTGGCTTTAAATTATATATTTTTAGCCTAAAAACACCCGATTTTCTTCAACCAAGTCAATGCTAAACTGTATTATACACGTACAGCGATTTAGTTTTTGCAAATTTGCTATAAAAATGTGTTCGCAAAAACACAAAAGAATGAGTGTGACTTACCTCTGAAATGATATGTGTTCATTATTCTCTTTCAAAACACTCACTCTGCTTGAATAACCGGGAACAGTACAGGCCATTCTTAATAAACAACAGATTTACCGCACCACACCATCAAATCTTTCTATATTTTTGTACAAAAAAAGCTTTTCTTTCTGAAGCATTTGTTAACCAGCTGGTTAACAAACAAATATGACGTTTACTTTCAAGTGGCGCGCAGCTCATTATGACGCACACGTTGGGCTATTGGTATCTCTTTTTAACACACGACATGTCGCCATTTGAGAGACGAGAGTCGATTATAGAAGGAATTGTTCATTTTCTTATGCTCCATCTACAGGAATAATACATCTATGGGCCTTGCGGTAAATTATGTCAACTAGAGAGGTGTCATTAATATGATGTCATAATTATACGCACGTGACAAGATGTAAAACAAAACTTTTTCAATCATGTCTACTTAGACTAAATACTTAATATTTTCACTACGTATCGCTAAGTCATATCAATAAAACATGAACTAAATAAAATTCTAATATGAAGGAAGACACACCACACCATAACGCCTGCCTAAACAGCAATAGCTTCTATCGTTGATTGTTGATTCTCGCTGGCCGTCTACATTCAAGTTGGTTGCTTTGCTATCCAATACTAAACCGGCCGGCAAGTCTGACTCTGAACTAATATACTATATCTATGCTCTGAACCGAAGCCCGACCGCCCCAGAACGTCACCACGAGCGAGCGAGAGGCACAACGCTGCGTCCCACCAACTCGGTGATTATTCGGCCAGCTATCCGCGCCATGCCATTCATTCATACAGTCTACAAAGCATTTATCAGAGCAGCACGCGTCGCAAGTTTACGACATAACGAGTACTTTCATGTTTCGTAAAAGTGTTTGGTGATTCATATCGATTTGTGCCAAGTAGGTTGGGTATTCAAAATGAGTACGGTGGAAAAGAATACGCCTATTCCGGCAAAGTTAAAAGTGTTCAGTGCAGTGAGGCTGGCTATAGCGGCTGTGGTTAGATTCTTCTGCAGTTTGTACTATGGCACCGAAGGACTTAAAATTCCACCCATAACTGATGAGATCCTGAAGCAACCGGCTATTGAAGTTGCGAGAAGGATCAGGAATAAAGAGGTAATTTTTATTTATTTACTTGATTTTATATTTTGTCCGATTGTATTTTTATTTGAGTATATAAATGACTTGTGAGATGTTTGTTATTTCATAAAACATAATAATGACAAAAACCTGAGTTTATATCTATCCTCATTTATTCACAATTTGAGCCAAACTACCTAAGTATCTAGGTAAGTACATCATAATTAAAATAACTAACTGATGCCACAGTTTGATAATTTTAATTTTCATACTATCGTAACACAGACAGCGCTATAATTAAAACAGGATACTGTTTATCGCCATCGCATTTTTTTAAGTACTCAGCATTCCTTTAGTTCTCACAACACCGTTCCCTTACGACCATAATATCTAAAAATGTTTGAAGTAAACATAGCTGTGATGTTTACATTGACCGCAACATATTGATACACGGGCGTGACTGTGTTAGTAGCATAGACTTAAACGTTATTTATTTCATCATCATCATCATGTCAGCCGAACGACGCCCACTGCTGGGCATAGGCCTCCCCCAAGGATCTCCACAACGATTTATTTATTTATTTTAATCTTTATTGCATTACAAGCAAATGGCGGACTCAATGCTATAAGGCATTCTCTACCAGTCAACCGATATATATAAGCCCAGTCTTACATTACAATACTGAGATTTCGCGACTGGTGGTGTATGAACAGAACAGAATAATGAGGGTGTAGGTATTCTATGACTAGTCGTCTGTAAAAACCCCACAGACCATCAGATATACTTTTACTATGCCATCAGTCCACCGGCAGGCCACCTGCAGTCCTCGATCGAACAGGCGCTTGACATTCGGTTTTTTAATGTAAAACTGTGAGATTGCGGCCAACTGACAGGCCGTTGCATGCAGGCGGACTGATAGTCTGTGGGGCTGGGGCCTGGGGCCCTTTTCAGACGACTGGTAGGTAGGACCCGACGCGCTACAAAAACGAAGAGGCCGCGAGACCCTGAAGGAATTATTATATTGGACTGTATTATTATAAATTGTTGAGACTTTCAATACAGATTTAGGGCTTACAAAACCTCGTCATAATTTTATTAGACTTTTGAGACATACTTATTTAGGTCCGGTTGCTCGTACATTTAACTTTTGTCAAAATTGACAAAAGTTAAAATTTAACTGTTGTCAATTTTGACATCGGTAAAAGAAAAATACGTTGGTTATCTTAGGGTTAAAAGTGTTGTCTGTACTATTTTATTAACCTTCCCTTAATTACTAATGTCAAAATTTAAACCACCCCCACCCTGTCGGTTATTTTGACCGCCGTTAAATCTGTAATTTGACTGCTCGTTAAAGTAACCGCTGCTTCAACAACGCTTTTTAAATTTGACGCCGGTTAATTTTACTTTAACCATAATTTAACCCTATAGTTAACGTAACCAAGCTTCGAGCAACCGGACCTTAGTGATAGAAAGAACCTCTATTTTATAGGCAAAATGTTATAGTAAGAAAACCACGAGCCCTGCAAAAACTATCCTGATTTTTTGCTATCCCATTTTGCTTACTTACAGAATCGCATTGTGAATGCATAGAATCTATATATATAAAATTGAGGGGACATAACTCACTCATCACGAAATCTCGAAAACTACTGGACCAACGAAGATGTAATTTGGCAGGAAGGTAGATTATGCCTAGGAGACGTCCGCTAAGAACGGATTTTAGGAAACTCCCCCCCTAAAGGGGTAAAATGGGGGGGTTAAGGTTATATGAAACTTCTTCATTAATGGATTTAGAAGCATGAAAATTGGTACGTTGGATACTGGTTATGACTGAAAATGATCTGAGTAAGCAAAGTAAAAAAATCTCCCCCTTAATAGGGTAAAATGGGGAGATAAAGTTTATATGGAACTTCTTCATTTCTGAACTTAGAAGTATGAAAATTGGTATGTTGAATACTGGTCACGATTGAAAATGATCTGCGTATGCAAAGTTATAAAAAACCCATAATAGGGTAGAAAGGGGGGATTAAGGCTTATATGAAAACTTCCTCATTTCTGGAGTTAGGAATATGGAAATTGGTATAAAGAATACTAGGTCATCATTAAAAATGATCTGCGCAGACAAAATAAAAAAAAACACCTAATAGGGTAGAAAGGGGATAATAAAAGTACAGTTCCCTTGGGATACAGTTTTTTTTGTTCACTTTATTCAATGAAGCATGGGTCCCATGACAGCTCATTTTCGTGCAAGCAAACAATTCTTTATGCATTAGAATAAAACTCAAGAAAATCAGTATTACACATTTTTTAGCAAAGTATTGACTAGATTTTTTGCATTTTGGTAGTTCAAGAGAAGGAGAATGTCCGAATATTATTCATATGATAGTAGCTCCTGTTTGTCTAGGTATCGTTACCTTCTTATGCCTAAGCCACGGGTAGCGTGCTCGGCCTGCGATCGATGAGGTTATGTTACTTTTGCAATGGTCTATCATGGGATTGCTGTTAAAAAATATATCGTGCTTTGGAAGACACGATAAGCCGATGTTTCTAACTGCATTTGGATTGGTTAGTACACCATAACTTCAATGGGCCCGTGTGGAAGGTCATGCCCATTCTCCTTATCCATCTATATGAAGGCCTGTGCCCCAGTAGCGGATCATTAAAATAGATTGATGATGGTACTGATGAGACCTTAGAGAATGCATATCTACCTACTTTTTGACACAAAATTTTGCGATGTAGTACCTACTCGCGGACGTAGTCGCGGCCGCCGGCCATTGATATTCTTATTTCTACTATTTCTACTACCCCTACTATTATTATAAATTCGAAATTGTATATGCTCACGTCAAAACGGCTGAACCAATTTTGATGAAATTTGGAATGGAGATAGTTTGAGACAGTGCTTCCGGATGCTCCTACTAATTACTCCTATACTGATAGGAGCACCGGGACACCCATGTCCTGATGCTAGGAAGGACATAGGCAAATTGTAACCGCGGGAATAAGGCTCATTCCCATGGTAAAATAAGTTTTAGCTCGGGCAAAGCTGTAGATTGGAATTGGTATTTAGGGCGATAGTTTGAGTTCATGGGAAGGATGATGTTTAGAAAAGAGACAGTTTAAGGCCCTGGAAAGGACATATTTTACTTTTTACCGCGGGAAATCTCATTGTAAGGAAAAATCACTTTAAGCGCGGGCTAATTTGGGGGCAGAAATTGGTATTTAAGTAAATAATTTGAGACCCTGGCAAGGATTATAATATCATATTCCCACGGGAAAATCAATAAGTAGGTATTATTTGTTTGTCCGTCTTTCACGTCCAAACGGAGTAACGGATCAATGTGATTTTTGGTACGAGGGTAGATTGGGAGCTGGAGAATGACATAGTTTATCCCGGAAAATATAACATTCCATCAGGATAATGTTGTTTAGTACACGCGGGCGAAGCCGTGGGCGGAAAGCTAATATATATTTAAAATCTCAACCTCTATAAAGATTAGTAAACTGATGCAGAGTTAATTATTTCTGATGCAGCATTCATGTAAAACGACTAAAAACTAAATTAAGGCGCCGATTCCCGAAAATAGGGCATTTTAAATTATGGATTACTCGCAAACCACAAGTAAGTACTTACTCAAAATTTGGAAAAAAATTATGTTATTTTATTTTACAGTTATTTATCTAGTGCTTCGGGCCGTTTTTTTTTCGATTCGTGATATTTAACTGTGTCAAATAAAATCCCAAACATCCGTCTAATCGTAATCCAAATATCCTATTACTTGCAGTATAAGTATTTGGTTTTAGTTAATAAAACATATACGAAAATAATTGTCTTTGAATAGCCGAGGGATTTCGGCCGTCATAAGTTTAAAATTGTTGTTTTTAATTTTTAATTAAATTTTAAGTGATTTTCGATTCGCGGGGCGCTCGCGAGTTCACAGTTCACTGCCGGCTGCCGCTGCGTCCGCGTGCAGTGTATCGCGCGCGGCCGAGCAAGCGTTAACGTGCCTATTTCGGTCGGGAATCATCGCCTTAAATTGGCATTCCAACTTCAAAATGAAATAAATTGCAAAGAACCTTCACCCGTATCTTAAAGTTCCTGTGCTGAGTGGGAATTGGCCCTCTATTATTATTATTAATACCTACTACTAGCGGACCCGGTGAACGTCGCATCACCAACAGTTTTATACACTGCCTGCCACAAATGTCACAAACAAATAAAAAATAGAATAGGTAATCCAAAGCGGCTAAAGCGGAACACAATTTTTGACTTCGTAACTTTGTTTGGACTACTTAGGAGCTAAGTCCCCGCCCGTAGGGGGGGGGGGGGGGGGGGTTGAATGTCTCATTTTTTAGTTTTTGGATTAGGTATATCTCAAAAACAATGCGTCCTCTTATATATCTCCTCGTTGCTTGGGCTAGTAAGCGTAGATTTATTTCAGGTTTAGGGGCTAAGTACCCTTACAGTGCAGGTACACTGGTATCATACACCACTCACGAAGACAAGTCGTGGAAGCGTATCTTACATAAATTTGTATTGACAAATACTTACCAATCGGAAGATGGATGAAATGATAAAAAAGTAGAAAAAAGCCATGTGAATAAATGGATACTTGTAAATATTAAAAATGAAGTACGAGTAAGTACTTACCTAGGTATCTAATGCCCGTTTGCACTAGACTCGGGTTGAGCTTGTCCTAGATAAGATACATCTTAACTTAGGAACAACCTAAAACAGCCGAGCTAAAATTTTTGTTTGCACTGACAGACTACGTCGTAACTTAGTCATCGCCTTGCTAAAAGAATGATTGAATGAATTCAAATAAACTGGCGAGGTAAAGTAGGTCACTGGATATTTTTTTGGTTGAAACTTCTCATTGATTCCTTCGTGAGTTAAAAGGAGACAAAAGCTAAGGCGTTGTCTATTTTATTTGGTAGGGGTAATTTACCGAGAAAAGAAAAAGTCAACTGAGCTCAACTGTCAAGAAAAACATAAATACAGTGCGACAACGTTTTCTGTTCCGGTGGCCAAAACTGGAACTAACGTGTTTTGTTTTTAATGTCATTTTGCTACTCAGAACAATAACTTGCTGCTAAACATAAGCGCCGCTGTCATGGGAACAGAAAAGATTGTCGATCTGTAATGTTTTTTAATAAATGATGAATGACGTATGTCACATGTGTTGTGTCTCTATCTAACAAACAAGAATACAAAAGCTACAAGCTTTTCAGTTCCGGTGACAGCCGTGACAGAGGAGTCACTTGCAATTCCAAATTAGCTGTCAAAATGGACTGTGTCGTATGAAAACTGTTTTAGTTCCAAAGATAATCACCGGAACAGAAAAGCTTGTCGCACTACTCTTTGCTCACAATGCCACAGACAATAACCACTGATATATCTAGGTATTTCTTAAGCCTTAGGTGCTCGATATTGGGCCCGTAAGATAAAAATAGCCTAAAGTGCATTTAAGAATTTTATTGTTTTTAATATTAAAAATATAAAATAATTTTTATACCTAAGTACTACTTATAGCCCAAACCTATAACTAGTCGTCGTCAGGTGTTCATATCATTTATATATGTACTTATATCTTATCAATAAACATACTTGTGTATGTGAGTGAACTGATAAATGATCCACGACTTGACTTTGACTTTGTTACAAGGCCACCGACCGGTCTTGACTTTGATTATGTCTTCCAAAGAGGCAAATTATACCAACAAACTCCAATACGTTGTTCACAATAACGTCCTGTTCAAGGGGCAATATAACATTATTTTGCCGATTTGAGAAGCTGATTTTGCTTGTCATGTCAGTTTCTTAACAATAGTAGATTGTACAACAAGTGCATAAAAGGTACCATTTTACCCGAGACGTATATATCCATCCGAGCCGTAGGCGAGGGTGGATAGTCAATTCGAGGGTAAAATGGGTTTTATGTACGAGTTATACACTCTGCTTTTCACTTCGAGTGTGAGGAAAATAAATAACAATATTGCAAAAAAGAATAAATAAAGACTTCGCCATATTGGCGGGAAGACTTTCTTTTTCTTTTTTTTATACGGGCATTGGCAGCACAGTAACTTTAGCATAGATCGTAGTCCATAATACTCTTGAAATACTTATTCCTTAGAAAACTCATTAATTTTGCCTAGTTTTATTAATTTAATAATTTATCATGGATTATGTACAAAATTTAAGAAACATAATGAAATACGTTAGTTATTAATAAAGTTTATTTAACGAAGTTTAATTGCGTGTGTGACTGTTTACCTGACGACCTTTGTCTTAAAGTCTGAGACTTAGACGAAGATTTTACTTTATGCACTAGAGCATAAAAAGCGATTTTATGCCGCCTATACCCAACATAAACACGAACTTTACGAGCATGAGAAGTGAAAAGTTATTTTTTCTAGTTCTTGTTTTATTTTTCTTGTCTCAGAAAATACGCACAAACTTATATTTAATATTGTACCTACAGTCACAAACTCACCACCACCACAGATTACTAAATAGTTACTAGTCCACCACTAGCAATAGGTAGAGTGTGTGCCAGATAACTCTGCACGTGCCTGGCGCGTTTTTGGCGCTAGTTACAGCTTACAGTGCATTTTTTTGTTCTAATGCTATAGAAAAGATTAGTATTCGATTTTTACCGCGCGCAGACTTATCTGACGAGCACTCTAGGTAAATGTATACTATACACCATAGACTTTTTCAACACACTTGCTCATAAAGTGAGCCTTATTAAATCGATCTTAGGGTCAAAAACCGAACTATAACACACGCGTGCATAATAATATTACAGTACTAGTTGCGTAATAGAATTATCCCTACAAAGTTACGTAAGTACCTAACTGCAAATTATATGCGAGTAAACAGAGACTTTTCAATTTAACCGGGTAATACAGTATCCCTACAAAGTTAAGTTAGTACCTAACTGCAAGTTATATGCGAGTAAACAGAGCATTTTCAATTTCGCCGGGTAATAGGTACAGTTCTTTTTTTGTAACAACAAAGAGGTTTTATACGGCTGAAAATCCATTTACGTTTTTAGAATAAATAAGTGTGTCCCTAATTAAGACAAAAAAACATAATTAAGTAGGTATATTATTATCAAATTATTTAAAATTCACAATAATTTGTTATAAAACATTTGCATTTTATCACTATTATTATAATTATTTTGAAGTAGGCTGTATGGCTGTATGTAATCAATCACCTTACATTTGGCGCGTGCAAAAAAAAACTTGCGCGCTTTTTCCCTTAGCTAATAGATTAGATTAGATTAGATTAGATTAGATTCTTTATTCATTAACAATTTCCATTGTGTTTGAATGCTTACAAATTTATAAAATTAAAAAAAATATATATATACGTATTTAGTATTTTTATTTCGGTGCCTATTGACAATATTCCAAATTGATTTAACAATGTTTTTTGAATTTGAAATCTCAGATTGTACTGCCAAACTTTTACCTTTTTAATAGTTTTTCTATAAATCGTTACATACCTAGATGTATACATCTGAATCGACGAGTCACGAATCTTCCCTTTACCTACACATAAAAAACGTTTCATCTTACTCGAAATTTTTAAGCCCTTTGTAAGCCATCGCAAGCCTCTTGTACTATTCAATTTGATCAGTTTTTTCCTTTTTTTGAAACTTTTAGTAAAACAATTATTTAATTTCGTAATAAATGAGTTAATAGGTACCAGCTAAGTTAATACCTTATTAATATTAAGTTATTATAGGTAATTAAGTTATGTATTCAATAAATGTTTGTTTTTCCTCGCAAGTGTGTTAAAAAGGGCGTATGAAACTCGTGAGCAACTTACTCACTAGACACTCGGCTGATTTACGCCCTCGCCTGCGGCTCGGGCTGCAACCCACAGCCTCGTGTATAATGAGCAACCTTAGCTCACTTGTATCATAATATACTATTGTCACATTGTCATGCTTCCGAAACAAAACTATTTGTGCCCGAAGATATTAAAGTTTGTGCCACAGAATTCTTACCATATTTTATTATGACAGTCCTATGGTGTTTACAAATATTGCTTATGACTGTACCTACAGTCCTACACGTAGGTATATTCGTTTGAATTCTGCTCTTCCTATCTCGTTTCCGTTTTCGTTACTAAAAATACAAATATCTATAGGTATTGTGCATGTGAACAAAATTTATTGAAATGTTATCATTGAAATACTTTTTTATTATCAAGGGGTCAAGGTACCTAATCGTATTGTGAATTGGCTTATCGACGAGCAAACTTATAAGTAGGTAAGTAGGTAATCTGATATCATTGCAAGTGATAAAAATACACAATACAAAATACCGTTTTGTGGTAGGTAGTAAAGTAGTTAGCTAGTTATAGTCATTAATTTAGACACGATAGCAAATTAATTGTTAATTAAAACTAATAATTTTGGTAGGTACCTACCTACCTAGGTATTTAAGTGATTAAATTAATTAAAATCTACCACGCTTACGCCATCGCCATGCTGATTGCTTATTTTGAATATTTAGGTCTTCGATCAGAAGATTTAGGGCTCTATTTTATTTAAGTACTAGCGGTCCGCCCCGGGTTCGTACGGGTGGACATTTATTTTTTAAACATTTTGGGATAAATATGAAAAAAGACAAAACATTCAATGTCGGCACTACCAAATGATAGTAGTCATTAAATAATAAAACAATGATCTGAATGTTCTTCATGCCCACGAAAGATCCTTACTTTAGCTATTAGTAGGTAAGTATCTAAATAAAATAATAAAATTCGCAGACAAAGTCAGCCCATTACATGTTTTCCTTGAGGCATCGTTTAAAAAAGGGAGGGCCGACTTTGCGAACACAAATACTGAAGATAGGAGATAAGATACCTAGGTGCCGAGCTTAGCCTTCGGCAGGCCACACTTTTTTAGGGTTCCGTAGCCGAATGGCAAATAACGGAACCCTTATAGATTCATCAAGTCTGTCTGCCTGTCCGTCCGTCCGTATGACACAGACACATTATTCCAAAACTATTAAGACTACACAGTTGGAACTTGGTAAACAGATGTATTTTATGAACCGCTTTACGATTTTAATAAAAAAAATAAAAAACATAAAAAATTAAGGGGGTCTCTCCATACATGGAACTGAAACTGTTTTTTTTATAGATATATATCTATAGATAGGTCTTCGAAAATGACATAAAGGCTTCTCAAACTATTTTTTATCAAAGTCGATAATTTGAAAGATAGAGCCATCCAAAGTTGTAAAATGTGTCCCCCCCCCCCTAAATTTAGAAAAAATATATGCTGTAGATCTTAATAAAAACTTTCAACGAAAATTGGTTTAAACGAGATATAGTTAGCACTTTTGCAAATGTATCTTTGTCATCCATATAAACACTATGAAAAACAAATGTATTTTTTGCTGTCAAAAAATGAAAGTGTTATTTTGGCTTGGTGTATGTAGGTAATAATGTAAGATAATGATGTAAGGAAGTGATCAGTAAATGGTGAAAATATCAGCTTACGATGTGTATAGTATTTTTTGATATTGATATTGGTAGGTACAATTTGATGACGATGAGTGATGTAGGTATGTGTGTGCCTATGTCTGTTTGTTACTCTCTCTGTCCCGCAAAAAATACTGAATAACACTAATATAGCTGATACATCGGAATAACACATAGCTTACTACAATTGATAAAGATTTTGTGTAAGTAATTATCATTCAAATGAATAACTTAGGAGTTACAAGTTAACTTAGGTGGTCTCCAACAAAAAATCGGGTAGGTAGTTAAAATAAAAAGGGAAACGGGCTGCCAATTTTAGTGTGCCACATGTTGAAATGGCTGTCAAGTGGTATTGACCATAGAACAATAAAAAATCAAAACCTTTTGTGTTATGTTGAGAAGTAGGGTATATTCTCGTTTATTATTTGTCACTTGTTTCGATTTCTTTTCACGTTGTGAATATTTTAAAGTTAAATATAGAAGTCAAATGTAAAAGGCAGTGAAATAATCTGAAACATAGTTTTATTATTAGAATTTTATTAAAAGTAAACGTCATTAGTCATTAGTTTTGATTTCTTTTTACACCCTGAATAGTTTTAAAGTTAAATGAGAGTGGAGTTTTGACTAGGTATAGGCAATCGGTACGTTAAGTGGGTACGGAATACGGAACCCTTCATGGGCGAGTCCAACTCGCACTTGGCCGATTTTTACATACATAAATGGCAACAGGGGTGACACATCACCCCCTTATTTTTAAACTCAAATAAAACAGTACCTAATTGCTAACAAAACGAAAGTTATTTATTATAAGATCAATCATTAATACAATTATTAACCACATGAAAAAGTATTAATTATATCACCCTTAATTTGGTATTTTTTGTAGGTTAAATGCAGTTCAAGCAAATACCCTTACGGTGTTAAGTGCAAGCAGGCTGAAGACATTTTGTGCAAAAAGTTTTTACTTTTTGTCCCGTTTTCTTGGACATAGCACAGAATAAATAATAGTGCTAAGGCAGTCATAGTGCACATCTTGCTTGTTTCTGCAATTTTACAGGGGGCTCACCTTTAGGAGTTTCCTGATTTATATTTATAATATCACGTAAAGTGACTCCTAATTAATTCTCAGTCATTCTAAGGCCTTCCACCTGCAAGTAAGTCTTCTGCGATAAATGTCCGACAGTCTGTCCGATAGCAACACGTAGTAAACACGTAGTTTACACTTGCAAGTTGCTATCGGACAGACTGTCGAACATTTATCGCAGAAGACTTACTTGCAGGTGGGATATGAGGCCTTAGAAAGAGACAAAAACAAGACCAACTAAATATTGTCAGTTTAATCGAGTAGTGGGGTGACGGGTGACCCCTGTTGCCCCTTGTATAAACAAAAGTACGTTTTAATTTTGAACTTAAAAAAAAGAAGAACAAGCTTTTTAAAATATTTTTTATCGTACTGAATCTGCTCCATATGACGCGTCTACGAATTATCAAAGGTGACCCAACCCTTAAAGTGCCGACTTATGGAGCATCCACCCAACGTAGTTATTATGACGTAATTTTTGTAATAGTTAGACATAGGTATCGCAGACTTTTTTGTAGATATTGATGTCCATGTCCTTTATAAAATTGTAGTAAGTAGGTACCTATTACTTTGCTCTATTGTCAATAGTTTCAGCAGCGTACGCGGTAGGTAGGTAGTATAAGGATTTTTTGGTATCTTTTTTCACAACTGAGTTAAATTATCAAAGTTTTCATACGGATCGTCGGATCCCTAACTTTTTCAAAATATTCTATACATTATTGAAGTTTTCATACGGATCGTCGGATCCCTAACTTTTTCAAAATATTCTATAGTCTATGTTATTCAGGGATAATGAAGCATTCTAAAAGAGAAAGAATTTTTAAAAGCGGTCCAGTAGTTTTTGAGTTTATTCGTAACATGCCTAAAATGACCTGAATAGTGACATGAATACATACAAATCTTTCCTCTTTATAATATTAGTATACTTAGATGAATTTGTAATAGAAAATATTCCGATCAGATTCCGATATTATCACCATTAAGCATCATTACTATACTTACAAACCTACAATACTTTACATTGCCAAATGTATAGTTTTGTCCCATCTTATTACATGCAGATATACTTAAACTGTTCGAAGGAAAGATGACTAGTCATACAAAGACTTGATGCTAAGCTTATAAAGCAATGACTCAGTAGTGCGTCGCCCGTTCCCATTCACGTCGAATCAATAATATGACTGTACAAAGAAACTCATATACACTGGAAATTGCTCCCTTGACAAATAGTGATAGTATTGTTACAAAGGTACAGAAGACAGAACATCAAGGGTAGCATTAACCTTGAACTGCTTGAACTCGCCTTTAGCGCTTCTGTACAGACAGTCACTAACGGGCAATAATATGTAAACAACATAGCACTATGTCATATTACAAATTGAATGCCTTTCATATATTGCTCGTCATAGTGACTGTACATAGTAACTGGCTGTTCCCCGTAGTTTCACCCGCATGGGACTCGTTCCCGTTGTTTGTCACCTAGGGACAATGTATCTTTAATCTGCTGAAAGCATTTTCTAAATCGGTTCAGTAGTTCCAGAGCTTAGGAAAAACGCTACCTAAAGCTGTCAAAGTGCTGCTGTCAAATATCTTATTGAATTTGTGTTCCCAACTCGACCGAAAGAGGCACTGCTCAGCCTGCCTAGCATGACCATCATTATATCACGCGATATGATATAGCACGTCATGCTGTCATGCTTACACTGTAGTGGGAAAACCCTTTAAATTAAAAAAAAATACTGGATGCCTTGACTCTTACTTTTCTTGATTGCAATAAACAATTTTTAGTTGAAAAGATATTTTTTTATTGACTAGCAGCCACCCCGGCGCGCGGCGTTTTCACCCGCGTGGTTCCCGTTTCAGTATCCAGTAGTCCCGTATGTGTTATCCCGCCGAGAATCTATCTCTGTTGCTAATTTCATCCAAATCTGTTCAGTAGTTTTTGCGTGAAAGAGTAACATCCATAGTCTCTGCCTACCCCCGTGGGAAATAGGCGTGAGTATATGTTACCTATGTTATGTTATGATTATGAGTAACAAACATGCATCCATACTAACAAACTTTCGCATGTAGGTATAATATTATTATAATTTTTTTTCTTTGCACTTTTGTAAGCAAGTGTATCTTATCTTTATGCATTGATGATAGGCACTGTGAATGAGGTAAATTCTAACAACAAACACTAAAATTATAAGTAAGTACTTAAGTAAGTAGTTCTTACTCCAGTAGGTACTTCTGGGACAAGCATGGAGGTTCTAACTCCAGTAGGTAGGTAGGTACTTCTGGGAGAAGCATGGAGAATATTATTATTATGCCTCTATATAAATACAACCCTACACTTAACTATTACCTACATACAATTTGGCCCATTCTCCATTATAGTGGGTCATGCATGTCCCACGCGGGCTCAATGCAGATTGGTGGGTATTAACGGCTGTAAACGCAGCTGGGACTAACGGCTTAAAGTGCCTTCCGAAGTACGAAGGAGCTCGAGATAATACATTTTTGGTCACCCATCCCGTAACCAATAATAGCGAAATTTGCTTAACTTTTAAGATTGTAGGCCGAACGCGTTTACTACTGCGCCACGGGCTTCTCGGTTTTTTTTAATATGAGTAGTTACCTACCTATTTATTAAATTTTTTGTTTGAAGAGTACTTTACTGTTTATTTTTTTAACTTTAAAGAAAGTCATGGAAGTAGCTAGAAGCATTTTTTTATGAATAACAATTTAATTTCTTTACTTAATAGGCTGATAAAAAAACAATGGTAAAGTTCTGTCTGACACAGGGCGAGTCCGCCTAGCGCCAGTAGAAGGTTCTTACTCCAGTAGGTAGGTAGGTACTTCTGGGAGAAGCATGGAGAATATTATTATTATGCCTCTATATAAATACAACCCTACACTTTACTATTACCTACATACAATTTGGCCCATTCTCCATTATAGTGGGTCATGCATGTCCCACGCGGGCTCAATGCAGATTGGTCTGGGACTAACGGCTTAAAGTGCCTTCCGAAGTACGAAGGAGCTCGAGATAATACATTTTTGGTCACCCATCCCGTAACCAATAATAGCGAATGTTGCTTAACTTCTAAGATTGTAGGCCGAACGCGTTTACTACTGCGCCACGGGCTTCTCGGTTTTTTTTAATATGAGTAGTTACCTACCTATTTATTAAATTTTTTGTTTGAAGAGTACTTTACTGTTTATTTTTTTAACTTTAAAGAAAGTCATGAAAGTGGCTAGAAGCATTTTTTTATGAATAACAATTTAATTTCTTTACTTAATAGGCTGATAAAAAAACAATGGTTAAGTTCTGTCTGACACAGGGCGAGTCCGCCTAGCGCCTGTAGAATCGTAGATACTACAATTTACATATTTGTAAACTTGTAATTACTAATCTGCGTTTAACGACACAGTTTTCCTTACAAAGTAAATTGTCACCTGTAAAGCGAAAATGTTGGTTAAACAGAAATATGTAGAATTGTAACTACAATTAACATATTTGTAAATTTTCCACCATAGTAAACTTATAGCTTGTAAATGTTGGTCAAACCAAAACTTGTAGACTTGTGGCCTGTAGATACAATTACAATTTACAATTAGGTAATTTTGTTTAAACAGGACCCGGGTTTATGTGTTTATGTAGTAACTTTTTAGTAATCTGTGCCGGTGTAAATCTGTTGTTGTCTTTGTCATCATTTAAGACAACATCATTATGTGACAGCAACGGATTTACATCTGGTGTAGTTAACTTTACACCATGATTATTATTAGTAAGACAAAGACATAGATAGAAATTGTTATAATACTTACTTTGAACTTTCGAAGGCAATCAGACCTTAGCAATCTCCCTACAGCCACAGATAATATAATACTACTACAGCATACAAAGAATTTAAAAAGAAAGGTGTTAAAGCAATGTCATGGTCGAGCTTACATCATAAGTTGGGTGGCTAATGTAGATATTTCCAACACATCATCGGGACAACTTTACTTAACATGATTTATATTGCTCATGCACATGCATGATGACTGTACAGCACCTATAGATATTTAATTTTATATTCACAGATAACAAGCGTGGAAGTACTGGAGAGCTGCATAAGGCGTATAAAAGATGTGAACTCTGCCCTCAATTGTTTCGTCGAGGATCGCTTTGAATTGGCTCTGAAAGAAGCGCGTGAGGCCGACGAGCTCATTCGCAACGGATCCGAATCAGCTCAGCAACTGGAAAAGGCGAAACCTTTCTTGGGCGTTCCTTTCACTACCAAAGATTGCATAGCCGTGAAAGGTAAGATTACACGCTCTAAAAACTACAGGCTTTAGGTTCCCAGATTTGAATGCACGAAACGAGTGTGGAGGACGTAAAAACTAGTACAGATGTGTAATAATAGGTCTTTACATATGAAATTGCCGTTTTTTTCTTTTGTACATATAACTTAACAACTTTTATAATATTAGAAATATATAATTTCTTTAATATTGCATTACATTAAGACCGTATCGAGCAACTTTTGATAATTTAATAACCAGAATATTTGATTATTTACATAGAAAAAACTTATTCCGAAAGTTACGACTATTTTTGTTTCCAGAATTTCGTACTTTATTAGTTGTAACTTAGTGAATAAAAATTTTTTTCTCTTAACGAATGTGTCATTTAGTAGTTAAAATGTCCATAAATACGTGTGTAAAATTTTGTAAATTTACATAATATTAGTCGTTAAATAATAACAAAAACGTTAGTATGGAAAAAAAATAATTACAGAAATCTCCATACAAAACGGCAATTTCATAGGTAAAGACCTATTATGTTTCACAGTTGCATCGTAAATGACAACTACGTATGCAGTGTTAAAGGTGTTTTATTGTTTTAATTGTTACGTCGGGGTTTGCTTTGAATTGGCTCTGAAAGAAGCGCGTGAGGCCGACGAGCTCATTCGCAATGGATCCGAATCAACTTAGACTGGAAAAGGCGAAACCTTTCTTGTATTGGGCGTTCCTTTCACTACAATACCAGAGATTGCAAAGCCGTGAAAGGTAAGAATACGCGCTCTAGAGTTACAGGCTTAAGGTTTCCCAGACTTGAATGTATGAAACGAGGGTAGAGAAGGTAAAAACTAGCCCAGATGTGTAATAAGTATGTGTCACAGTTTCATCGTGAATGACAACTGCTTATGCACAACGTTATTTACTAGGTATTTGCTGCCTGGCCTGCTGGCGGTCATCATCTGTGGACCTTTGGGAATAGCCCCATTGCACGGTTTTGTATCCGTGACAATGATGTTTTTATATTATTAATAAGTAAAACTTATATTTGTTGATCTTATAAATTCATGATGCTGAAGAAGATCGTGCAATTTGTTTGTAATATATATATATTGCGTATTCCACCCTGACTGTAATTGTTTTTTAAAATGATCCTAGGGTAAAGTACCTACCCAGTGCGCCAGCCGGGACCAGTGTCCAGCCACATGACATCATTTTTTAATAAAATAAGAACGCTCCTGTAATTACAACCCTTTAACTAATATTTTAAGAACTATTTTTAATTACCTACAACTTGGGCGCAGTGACGTATTGCGTTAGTCAATTCTCGACTTTTAGTTTGCATTTGAAAGTAGAAGCAAGAGCAAGCGCGTTGAAAGTCACGTTGGCTAAAAAAAACATTAGTGGAGAGCTGACTTTGAGTAGGTAGTGAGTTGGTACTATTATGTTTATCATTTAATCAAAATGTTTTTGAGTTTAATGACACAAGTATACTTATTCAGAACATAAAAAAATATACCTCTACCTTAATCCATTGACAGAGCTTGGTTATGAGCGAAGAAACTCAGAAAATGCCTTAAGAGGCCGGGGACTGGGTACTTTACCCTACTACCTAATACTAAAAATGCGATAGTTTGTGAGTATGGATGATGTATGGATGTTTGTTACTCTTTTAACTACTGAACAGATCTGGACGCTGGAATAGCACATAGGTAAATAGTTTTTATCCCGATACTCCCACGGGAACGGGAACAACGCGGGAAAAACCGAGGACGGCTGTTAGTAGGTACTTAAATAAATATTAGACAAATAATTTCGACTTGATAGAAAATTCATTAGGTTCAACACCGCGAGTATTTTACGACAGATTGATAAAATAGCTATAAAAATTACTCTTATTGTTATCATTAGTTAGGTCCGGTTGCTCGTACATTTAACTTTTGTCAAAATTGACAAAAGTTAAAATTTAACTGATGTCAATTTTGACATCGGTAAAAGAAAAATACATTGGTTATTTTAGGGTTAAAAGTGTTGTCTGTACTATTTTATTAACCTTCCCTTAATTACTAATGGCAAAATTTAAACCACCCCCACCCTGTCGGTTATTTTGACCGCCGTTAAATCTGTAATTTGACTGCTCGTTAAAGTAACCGCTGCTTCAACAACGCTTTTTAAATTTGACCGCCGGTTAATTTTACTTTAACCATAATTTAACCCTAACCAAGCTTCGAGCAACCGGACCTTAGGTACTTACTGTTTTACTTCACATCACTATCTGATATCTGATAAATTAAATTGAATTTAATAAACATAGCTTTATCCCTACCTCACCAATTAAATACGTATAACCGCTTTTAAATGATCATATTTTTTTTATTTATTAATTATTTCCAGGTCTTCACCACACTGCTGGAGTTGTGTTAAGAAAAGATGTGATTGCGGACAAGGACGCTGACGTCATCAGACTGCTGAGAGAAAAAGGCGCCATAATCATAGGTCTTACTAACGTCCCAGAGCTTTGCATGTGGTAAGTTACGCATCACTGATTGATAAAAACGGTTTCCTCGTCATCAGCTAGGTATTTAATAATCCCAATGCTGGGGCACAGGCGTTTCCTTACCGTCTCACGACGTGGCTGTTAGCGACTGCAAATTCAGCAGGAACTAACAATTTAAATTGCCTTCTGGAGCACTCAGGAGCTCGATATAGGGCAGGCGTACCGGTTTTGGCCACTTTAAGGATTTTTTCACTTTTAACCGCTTAGTGCTTAATGATCTTAAGTATTTTAGAGAAAATTTATAATGTAGAGTTATAGATAATTTATCGACCTTTAAGGGTACAATCTACAAAGTAAAAAAAGTCAATAGTTTTTTTTATTTAGAACAAATTCTGCGGAGGGGGCCAAATACACCGTTTGCATTGGTTTTGGCCACTTTCATAAAATTACTATATTTATAAGTTGAGTTTATGCTTAATTGATGTCTTATTAGAGTTCTGGACTAAAACACTACATGAAATAGTATTTCAATCACAGCTAGCTCCTTACTACAATTTTATAGGTATACCTTTATCACTTAGGCTAGTGTAGGCTAGGGCCTTCACTAGCTTCAATCCGCAAATTTTCTATTACGTTAGCTAACAAAAGTGAGTTGTGAGTCTTTTAAAATAAATGAACTTTATGATAGGTTGGAAACTTTCTACTAATGCCAAAGTGGCCAAAGGTGGCACAATGCTAAAATTTCTAGCCCCACTTTTGGCCACTTATTGTTTCCCAACTTTTTATAAGAACAGTGAAAAAACATCACTTAATCCATCTAGAAGAAACATATTCCAATATGATATAAAATATTAAATAACCATAAATAATTTTATTGTCGAAAAAAAATGATTTTACAAAACCTTTACCCTTAAAATTTTGCACAAGAATTTTACAAAATGTTAACTTTGAAACATAACACGTGTTTATTTCTAAAATATCGTACTACATAAAAAAAGCTAAGTGCTGTAATTATTAACTAAAAGTCCAATCTTTTATTCGCCATTAATAAATATAAGCAATAATTATTTAATTCCTATTTATATAACTTTAAAGTGAAAAGTGACCAAAACCGGTACAGTGGCCAAAACCGGTACGCCTGCCCTACTTACTTAATAAAAAAATTGGTCTCCCATCCCGTGACCGACCTTAAGAGTTGCATTGCACTGCACTATTGAAAGCCGAACACGCACCGGAATACACCGGGATCTATTAAGTTGCTTTTCACTCTAGGTATCCCTAGATAGCGAAAGGAACCTCTTTTAATTTTTCATAAGCATACAAGATGATAGTTGGTAGGGGGCTCTTATGGGGCCATTAAGCCCCCAGTACAAGTTGGCCGACCATGGTCAGCGACCATGACCAATACATCGTACATTGACACTTTTGAACGAACAAGTTTAAAAACGTTCTTTCAAAAGTGTCAATGTACGATGTATTGGTCATGGTCGCCGACCATGATCGGCCATCGTGTACTGGGGGCTTTACACTGACGACGCGCCCCGTCTCGCGGAGCATAGATCTTCATACAGCAGCGTTCCCGCGCCGCGTCGCGTGATCAGTGGGCTGGACAAGGAGTTTTTATACTAATTGATTTACTCGCATACTCTGCAATCCCGTGCTCCGTGACGGGCCGCGACTCAAAGCAGTGCGAGAACCGCCTAGGCATTTTGTAAATGCATAAACGTTGAATAGCTGTGCGGCTCCGAGTAGCTGCATGAATCAGTTTGTTTTATTTTCATACATATTGAATCTATGAGTATGTCTGTGGTTTTCTTAAAGATTTATTTATTTTTTCCAGGTGGGAAAGCCATAACCACATACACGGCAGAACTAGCAACCCTTACAACACAACCAGAATCGTAGGTGGCTCTTCCGGAGGAGAAGGGGCTATTCAAGGAGCAGCTGGCAGTATTTTTGGAGTTGGTAAATATGATATTACCTATTAGTACTTAAAAAAGACCATTCCGCCATCTTTTTAGGGTTCCGTAGCCGAATGGCAAAAAACGGAACCCTTATAGATTCATCATGTCTGTCTGTCTGTCTGTCTGTCCGTCCGTCCGTATGTCACAGCCACTTTAATCCAAAACTATTAAAACTACACAGTTGAAACTTAATAAGTAGATGTATTCTATAAACCGATTTAAGATTTTAAAAAATTTAAAAATACTAAGGAGGGCTCTTCATACATAGAACTGAAACTTAAAAATATTTTTTTAATCAAACATATGCATGTGGGGTGTCTATAGATAGGTCTTTAAAAATGACATATAGGTTTTTCAAACCATTTTTTCTCAAAGTCAATATTTTGAAAGATAGAGCCTTTCCAAAGTGGTAAAACGTGTCCCCCCCCCCCCCCTCTAACTTTTGAAATAAAAAAGTGAAAAATCTAGTTGTGACTTAGATTTCATCATTTTCCTCATTACGTCTACACTAACACGTGGACCCCATTTTAACCTCCTTAGAGAAGGAATTTCTTAAAATCTTCTCTTAGTGCTCTGCTACACTCCCAAAGGAACTTAAAAATTTTAGCTTCTTGCGCCCAGTAGTTTCGGCTGTGCGTTGTCTGTCAGTCGGTAACGCAAAGAGGTTTATAATATTACTAGCTGACCCAGCGCGACTTCGTTCCCGTGGCCCTACCCCCTACTCCACCCCTTCTGTTGTTCTGCTATACAGACCATTTGATAGTTGGACGTTTTGCTACATAGACATTCTGCTAATTAGACTTACTGCTCATCAGACGTTTCGCGCTGTTGGACATTTAGCTACTTAGACCTTCTGATCAGGAAGGACTCCACCCTACCCTACCCGTACTCTACCCCTACCCTACCCTACCCTACACTACCCCTACCCTACCCCTACCACTACCCTACCCTACCCCTATATCCTTCCTTGGACTTCCACGAACATTTCAAGACCAAAATTAGCCAAATCGGTCCAGCCGTTCACGCGTGATGTCGTGACCAAGGGAAATAGGGATTCATTTTTATATATATAGATATAGATAAAATTGGTGAAGAGTTTGAAGACCTGTAATTGGCTTTCGGTCGTTATGTATCTAACCCCTTTCTGTTGGTCTACCGAAAATTAAGTAATAATGATAATTATTATTAAGTATACTTGAATGGTATCGTAAGAATTTTATGTAAGGTACATAACGCATATTACATTTTTGAAATACTTTTTTTATTTCAGGTTCTGATATAGGAGGATCCATCCGTATGCCGGCTTTCTTCAATGGAATCTTCGGGCACAAACCCTCCAGATTAATAGTCTCCAATGAGGGACAGTATCCGCAACCGCAATCTGATCTCCTGAACTCATTTTTAGGTAGGTGCAATGTGTAAGATGCGCAGCTTAACTAAGTAGCCCTATTAGCGTTGTAGGCTGTGCATTCTGCACACTAGTGAAAAAAATCATAATGCTTAAGTAAAGACGAAATTGTAAATTATCTCTCTGCAGTGCACTCCGAAGAAGCTGTGTGGTACTTTTTATCGCTAAAGGGTATTTGTTAGCCTGTCGTTTAGTTTAATTCAGTTTTTTTGCGAAAAGTGGCCACTTTTAGCAATAAAACTCCATTAAATTAAACGACAAGCTAGAAAATATAGATAAAGCAATAGAAAGTACCACAAAGCTTCTTCGGAGTACACTGCTGAGTGATAATTTACAATTTTGTCTTTATTTAAGCACTATGTTTTTTTTTCAATGGCGGCGCTAGTGTGCAGACTGCACTGCCTTAAGGGCAGAATCTTCCAAAACTCTGTCTTTTTTTTCCTTACGTGTGAAGAGTATTGAAAATAACCTAACTTTTTCATTTTTTCAATGTTTTTGTTGTTATTTTGAGCATAAATTCACTTTTTGAAAAAGTAGCCTGAGAATAGTCTACAATATGTCATTACCTATTTTTCTATATATTATTCGTGAATTAGAGATTAATAATCTAAGTACAAAACCAAAAAAAAAAAAATGTTTTTGAAAATTTTTATTGTAGAGTTACGATTACGAATATCGTGTTTCTAGCCACAAAATAATCAAGAACATTTATGAAACTTCAACATTACATTTTTATCTGCTCATAATAAAGAATATTTGATTGTTTACTTTTGAATCAAAAATAGGTTGATTTCGATAATTTGGAAGTACGTGCCCTTAAGCTCTCATAAGGATCTCTTTATTTATGATTTGATCACTTGGTAAACGCATGTGAGCCATAAGAGACATTAACGGAATACGTTTCACTTCCACTTGTTATCGTAATCATATTTACCTCTATAATATACCTACAATATATTATACCAGTATACCTGATGCAAGTCCTGGATTCTATGTATGATTAACGACAGTCTTTTGTTTTACAGGTATCGGTCCAATGACAAGACACGCAATTGATTTGAAACCACTCTTGAGTATTATAGCTGGAGAAAATGGCACAAAACTAAAACTAGACCAACCTGTAGATATAAGCAAACTCAAAGTTTACTACCAGTTTAGCAATGACGCACCCTTGGTGGACCCTGTCGACCCCGATATCACGACGGCAATGAAAAAAGTAGTGGAATTTTTGAAAGTACAACATAACATCGATGCGGAAGAAAAGAAAATCGATAGGCTCCAAAAATCGACACCAATCTGGATGACCACGATGAAAGAGAAAACAAGTTTTGAACAATACATAATGAAAAACACTGGAGTAGGGGCTATTTTCATTGAGATTTTTAAAAATATGATTGGATGTTCCGGAAATACTTTTATTGGTTTAGTAACGGCCCTATCAAACCGAAGTGGGGCACCGGTGGGCAGTGAAAGATACAACTACTACCTTACAGTGCGAGATAACTTGGAGAAACTTTTCACAGATATGTTGGGAGAGGACGGCGTTTTCTTATATCCGACTCATCCAACGCCAGCTCCGTACCATAACGAACCCATCGCTAAAAGTTTAAATTTCTCTTATACGAGCATTATTAACTGTCTCGGGCTACCAGCCACTGCAGTACCTTTAGGCTTAGGTCGTGAAGGTCTGCCGATAGGAATTCAAGTAGTGGCTAACCATAATAATGATAGACTGTGTCTTGCTGTAGCTGAGGAATTAGACAGAGCGTTTGGAGGATGGGTGGAACCACAAAAACCTTAATTTATTCTATATTTATAGATTTTATTGTAATAAAGTGATACCTATAGTGAGTAGACCAAGTTATATGCTTCAAATTTATATCATAATCTTTTAGAATCAATTTTTTTAATAAACATCTTGTTTATAAAAGAATCTTTTTATTTAAGTTTTTAACACAATAAGAGGGGTGTTATAAGTTTGACGTGTGTGTGTTGTGTATCTGTTTGTTTGTCTGTCTGAGGCAACGTAGCTCCTAAACGACTGGACCGACTTTGATGTGGTTTTTTATTCGAACGCTTAATTAATCAAGATGGTTCATAGCCACGTTTGATGAAAATCCATCCGGCCATTTATGGAGATGGTCAACTGCCTGCCGAAACGGTAAAAGATACAGAGGTGGTATTTTAACTAAAATAATGTTCACCCTGGTCAAACTTAGATGTAAAAAAAGAACGAAATGGCGGCACAAAATGTCTGTCTGTCTGTACTTATATATATTCGTAGTGCCTAAATGGGTCAAGCAATTTCAATGCGGTTTCTTTAATTTTGTATGTACTTACCTAATTTAGAAAGTATGAAATAAAAATAAACTTTAAAAACCCCGTCACAAAAAATATCTCGAAAAAGTAAAAAACTAAAATTTCTCTCTTGGTCGGGGGACCCACAACCATATAATATACCCTTATTAATAACTCTTCGCCTACGCAATATACCCTTTTAGAACGTCTCTTTTTGTGGTTCCCCAACCGAGAGAAATTTTAGTTTTTCTTTATTGAGTTTTTTTTTGTCTGAAGTTTTTAAAATTTTATTTTTATTCAATCGTTAATAAGTGTTTATTGAGGTCTACAACAACATATATTTATTTTAGATTTTTCACTCTCTTACTTTAAAAGTTAAAGGGGCACACATTTTACCACTGGAAGTGTCGTATCCTACCCTACTAATATTATAAATGCGAAAGTTAAGATGTTTGGATGTTTGTTACTCAATCACGCCATAACGGCTGAACGGATTTGGCTGAAATTTGGACCACAGATACTTTGAAGCCTGGAGAGGAACATAGGCTACTTTTTATCCCGAAAAAAATCACATTCCCGCGGGATAACGTCATGTAGTTCACGCGGGCGAAGCCGCGGGCGGAAAGCTAGTCTTTCATAATATTGACTAGAGAAAAAAAAATTAAAAGAACCTTTATATTATTTTGAAAGACCTATTTAAAGACAATCCACACGAATGGGATTGATTAAAAAAAAACATGTTAGGGGAGCCCCCCTATTTAATATGTATGTAGGTATAGTTTTGGAAAAATTGGCTGTGACATACGGACGGACGGACAGACAGACAGACGACAGACAGACATGGCGAATATATAAGGGTTGGTTCCGTTTTTTGCCATTCGGCTACGGAACCCTTATGGTGCGACACAGTCTGTCTGTTTGTCACAGCCTGGATAACTCGAGAAATACTAATGCTAATCAACTTGAAAGGAATAGGCTTAGATGGATGACGTTTGCCCAACTATTTTGCAAATAAGAGAGAAATAAAAATATTTAAGAATAAGTAAGTATATGTTTTTTTCAACAGGGACTCGAAAGAGGGTTTTAAAAATTCGAAGTGGGGCTACTTGTGTATATGGCGTACCATATGAAAGAGCGCTGCTTATGCCGCATAGGCAAAAATTTTGCCCCCCTTAATATCTCCAAAGTTTGCGTAGAGAAAAATCTGAAATTATTTTACGTGATAGAAGTTTGTGCAAGGATTACAGGAAAATAAAACGATCTCTCCAAATAGTATTTTTCAGAAATCGACAAAAAAATATATACATTAGTTCCACTATCGGTCAAGAGATGGCGCTGACCTAAAATTGCAATATTCTACACAAGCAAATCTTTTGACGAATATAGCCTCGCCGATGAAAACATTTTCACGTTTTATATATTTATGACTGCACGGAACCCTCGGCGCGCGAGTCCGACTCGCTCTTGACCGGTTTTTTTATATATGTCGCAGCCAACTGGTTGAATCCGCCATTGAATTAAACGCCTAGGCCGATCATTTTTTCCGTAAGCTATTTTATCTTCGCATAAGTTGTAAATAACCACGAAATTTAAGACGATCGCTTCGCTGAACGTCGTGATCGCCTTTAATTTCTAACCTATCACGTCACGTGTTCTACTGGACTTCCAAGGGGTACATGCTGCCATACTTAACCATCCACCTGCGACATATATATAGCACTATAGATTAGTTAGTATAGATCATTACATTTGATTCTCAATATTATACCTAATCTAATTTGTAAGCTGAACCTGCAGAAAAGCTTTGAATAATTGTGAAATATTACTTTAAGTGGGGTGTAAGAGTGGGAGCAGCATTGATTGCAAATTTAATTGATTGTTATGTCAACCACATATTACTAAATAGTTTTTCAACTAAGAGTGGTGTAAGATAACAAAACTACTATGGTTAATACAAATTTTATTCAAATTAATCTAAATCCACAACAGATGAAAGCAACAAAATAAAACAGAAATAAACATATAAATCTACATAATGGAAATTACACATTTTGTTCAAAATTTAACCAGAACCGGATAAGTTATGAATTATTTCAATTAATTCTTTTCTCTTAACAGTCGGATTGATTTCGACTAGCATATCGCATGTGTCTATTTGTCCATGTTTGTGAGCCCAGTCTGCCAATCTTTCAGTGTTACAGATCACATGGACCCCACAGTCATAGCCATTACTCTGCTGCAGACATTCTTTATCCACAAAATTAATGGAACCTGTAAATACATATAAGAAATAAGAAAGAAGTAAAATGGGCACAGAGTTCAAAATTAATATTACTTATGTGCTCATTCACACGATTTTTACTTTTTTGCATTCACAATGCAATTTTTCTTATTGAATTATTTTCAATTCACAATTTTTTTTTTACAGCTGTAATGCTTTTAAATGCTGTATATGGGCATCATGAATCGCAAATCAGAGCTTTGTTTTCTAGACAAATCATCAATGACGGATCCTGTGTGAATGTGCTATTATAATGATAAAGGTTATAAAATTATCAATCTTACCTCCTCTTGTAAAATATGAAATTAAATGGCTCGCAAACTCCCAAGCAACATTGTGATTGCTTCCTGATGATGAATCCAAGTGATGGAAACAACTTTCAGGCTTTGAATAAACAAGAAGACTCCAATGTGAGCCCCCAGCAGTGTCTGGAGAATCATTGTCATTCAGCGCAAAGAAAACAAATTTCTTTCTTTTAATATCAAGTGGTTCCAAAAAGGTTTTAATTTCTTCAGTCTCAACCATTTTAATACACTGCGTCACTTCAGGAGAAATAAATAATAATTCATCTGCATCACTAAATACCACTCTTTCGAGATATTCAAAATAAAATGATATAATAGAATCGTTCAGCCAATAAGGCCCATCCAAAAGTTCCACATCTGATCGATGTAGTAATATCTCATGGAAGCTCAGTACAACAGATGCTTTGGCCATTTCAACACATAACAAGCCATAACATTCCTCGAATAAGATACACTTGATCCCGTTATGATCTGACAAATAAGAAACAGAAAAGTGGTATAAAAATACAAGTATGACAAAACATAAATTGATAAGGTAAGGAAATATAATTGAAACTAAAGAAAGTAGAATACCTACTACATATACAAATATTTTTATAATTTAATAGTTTGAAATTAAATAAAGTAAGAATTTAGAGCAGTTTATAAATTTAGTTCGTCAAGACGGATTCGCGATAAAGACGTAGGTACAGAAAGTGGGACCCTCCAAATTTTGATGAATAGACTCGACGTAGTCGCACACCAATAATCCAACCAATTCCACCAGTATTTATTTTAATTAAATATCATAATAAATACTCAGCGAAGACAGCAATGAATAACAAACTTACCAAAATAGATCAACTGGTTTCAGAATAGCGCTCTTTTCACACGACTAATTATTTTCAGAGTCTCTTAAACCAATTATTTAAACCAGGACACTATGACTTATAGCCATTTATGTATTTGAGATCTCACAATAACTTATAGTTTTGTTCTAATTAACATAAATAGCTAATTATTTCCAGTACATAACCCAAACCCAAACAATAATCGCTTCATTTTGTCCACAAATTATATAGACTAGTATTTTGTCATTTTGACCACAGCCACAAATTATATAGACTAGTAACCACAGCACAGAACACAATACCACAAATTATATAGACTAGTACAGATAGGAATCAAGCCCTATAGCGGCCGTTTGTTAGTGAATGACAGCTTTCCCCGTTGATTTTGACAGCATAGTGCTGTCAATACTATCGACGCCCTTGATACGTTATCGATAAATGTGTAAATCATCGACATTTAGTAACAACCCTAGTGATGTTAATTTTTAAATAAATTCTGCAAATAAAAAAAACTCATTTGTTGATGAAAAAAGGCGTTTATTACTCCACATAGTTTATTTTATTTAATACAAAGTACATTAAGATTTACTTATACAAGGCAAAGAATGAGAGTAATGAAATTATTACTCTTACTTACATTGAATTTATACATAAACTAAGAATATTAAACACTCAGTTGCAGAAAGCTCTCATCAAATCTATTGCTGCCACTTATTTTCTTGACAACGAAAAAGTGACAGCAATAAATTTAGTGAAGCATTAACTTTAATGGAGCTTTCTGCAACTGGGTGCTAAACACTTTAATAGCCAATAAAAGAAAACTTAAACTGCTTGCAAATGTTTTTTACGCACAAACGCTATTGCTTTCAATGCAATACACAATAACTTAAAATAGTTAAACAATATAATACAGTATGTAATAAATAATAATATAGCAACTAACAGTAGTAATTTGCACCATAATTATTCTGTTTTGATAATTTATTACCGCAGAAATAGGCAGACACGGGTATCTTCGCAGCACTCCATGAACCTCGTTGACACTCAAGTTATCTGAAAAGATTAGATTTTGTTACTAAGTATAGATTTTAGATATTGTTCTTACTGCCATAACATTTCATAAACAAATAAGTGAAAGCTGAATAGTTTGTTAATCAAGAAAGAGTAGTGTGGCTAAAGCACATTGTTTGTTGTGCCGGTATGCACATATTAAGTTATGGATAATCAACATTTCTAGATAATAGTAAATAAGTAGGTAAGCTTTGTGCATAGACTTATAAGATGTGTATAGTGTGTATAAGTAAGATCTAAGATAGTAGCAGTAACAGTTATAATAACACAGTCATAAGACAATCACAATAGACCATCATTCATACCGACACCACAATAATTTCTTATCCTGCCGGAACATTTGTTATAGTTCTGTTCCGTTTGTCAGAAATATGAATGAGCTGATAAGTCAGTTTTAAATGCTTCGACAAATTTATTGAATTACATTGTTATTTTCTCTCGATTTAGTATTAACAACTTTACTAACTCCACACAATTGAAACTAGTTAAATGTGTCCCAAGGTTACCTTACTATTGTTACCTTAATACTGTTACCTATACTGTAAAGCAGTACCTAATAGTCTATCTCAATATGATATCACTGCTAAATGGATATTGAAATTATTATAAAGATTTTTCAACAAACTAATCAATAGTTAATTTTATACATAGGTTAGGTACATTCTTATATAAAAATTAAACAAACATTACCTTTCATTCATAACTTTCTGAAAATCTTCTTTGCTCCGGATTATGAACTGTATTTTGTATTTTTTAAAGGCGCTTCCTCTCCTCTTCCACAAAGTTGCGTACCCGACCGACAGGATCCATATTGATCTTTAGATTATAAGCTTTTACCACCTTATGTTCACTATAGTTAGCAATAAATGATTGAGTATTGAGTATTTTCTTATGGTTTGTTCTATGAAATACAAAGTTGCCTCTTGGAATTTGCCTGAAACAACAAACTCAAATTTAGGTATAAGTTCCTACAGAATTATTGATACATAAAACTACGTAAATAGTATTTACTCACGTACCGTAGGCACCTTCGAATACCGTATACATTATTTCTAAAAACAATACAAAATGGAATGTTAATGAACGCAATAATAATAAAGAAAACCGAAATGAATTTTGTAAAAAACATAAACATAGTGTTGCCCGTGTTGCATTCTCCGAAATCCCGAAAATCCGAAATCCCCAAAACACTGATTTTTAAGAAAAAGCCCCACAACAACCCGAAACACTTGAAAAGGCGTTCTTCTATCTCACTGATTACTCGATAAGCTTTTTTTAGAGTGTGGCAGAGTAGATCACTTGCATCAAGAACACTGATTGCTATATATAATCAGTTCCAAGCGCTAAAACACACTTAAAATAACATTTTTGCCATGAAAAAATCCCCCACATCCCCCCAAAGTCAAAACTCTTCCTCCCGAAAATGCCCTCCACTGCCTAAAATAACCCCGAATTTGGAGGGTATTCACCCCAATCCGGCAACACTGCTTAAACTATACGTCAAAAGTGACCGTATCAATTTCAGCCAATGGGATTCACTTGCGGCACAGAAACAAAATGGCGGTCTTAATTATAGCCAATGAATGGACCGGGGAAATTGCAGTCACTAAGTTTTGACCCAATCTATGGGTGATTCCAACGCCTGCACAATACTCCGAGCACACGAAGGGAGTATGTTTATATGTTCTGTGACTCCGAGACGGACCACCACGGACCACAGACCACAGACCATAGATCAATCCAGGGGGGTGACCATGAAGTTTGACTTAATACTCTGAGGTAACTGGAGCTCTCACCCTGAATAAAAAAGTGGACACCAGGAAATTTGACATTTAGTATGTAGTGGCAGGTAGTGGCTGTCAGTTGTCTCATATGACCATACGTATTTTTTTGAAGTGTAGGTGAGACGGAAGACAGCCACTGTGAAATTTGTGGTTACAAAAAATTGTTCGTACTGCACTCTCCAGTTACCTCAGTATTAAGTCGAGCTTCATGGGGGTGACGCATGAAGTTTGACTAATACTCTGAAGTAACTGGAGCTCTCACCCTGAATAAAAAAGTGAACACCAGGAAATTTGACATTTAGTATGTAGTGGCAGTGGCAGGTAGTGGCTGTCAGTTGTCTCATATCCTTTACCGTGCCAGCTTACCTGTCACGGGATCAAATTACATCATCGGTTTGCCAACATCCCGTTGCGGGTACTATGACCTTCAAGCGATTTTATTAGCTAAGTTAATGAGTATAGAGTCTATTTTACCGTGTTTTTTGGACTCTAATGACAAATAATGTAATACGCTAACACCACAGACCATCCTTACACTTTTATGCGTCACTTGGATTTAACTATAGACGTTTTAAAGTTCAAGGTCATTCAAGGTCACGCGTGATTTGTTGCCGTTTTTGTATTTTTTATAGTTTTATTAGATTAAAACCATTTGATTTTATTATTTTCTAATAATTTAGTCTATTTATTATCAAGTAATAGTGAAATACATTGTTAAACATGCAAAATTAAAATTGTGTGACATAAAATATTTTTTATAAAATATAAATAAATAAATGAAAAATAAACAAATTAAAAAACAATAATTTACTCCGCAAATAAGATATTTTGGTTGATTATTTTATAAAGATACCGATAAAAAATAATATATAATAATATATAAATATATAATAGTTCAAATTGTTTTTGCAAGTGCTGAGTGGACAATTTTGCGTCGCCATTTTTAATGGCTGGCAGATAACGCGATTTGCGAAAAAAGCTTGGCAACCGATGGGCTATGACCATACGTATTTTTTTGAAGTGTAGGTGAGACGGAAGACAGCCACTGTGAAATTTGTGGTTACAAAAAATTGTTCGTACTGCACTCTCCAGTTACCTCAGTATTAAGTCGAGCTTCATGGGGTGACGTGACCATGAACACAGATAATATAATACTATACATGAAGTTCGACTTAATACTCCCTCCCTCTTCCCTCAGTATTTAGGGACAGTATCGATACTTTACTCGATACCAGTATCGTATCAAAAGTATCGATACCAAATTGACTGAAGTAAACTTGGTTATATTTCGAAGAAAATTGTTTGACTGGCTTAAAGTGAAGTGTTTCTATTCAATCAAGGAATATTTTAGTTGCAAAATTGACATTTAATATTACATACATACCTAATAATGACCATTTTCTAAAGACAAATTATATTATTCATAAGCATCAATAATTATGTGAAATTGATTTGTATTTTGATAAATTATAATTGTAAAGTTTAATTCATTGATTTATATTCATTAAAATATGTCACACGCCCTTAGTTGGAAAATAGACGCACATTATAAAACTTAACATCTTATCTTATCTCTATTTTGTGAATAAAGACTATTTCATTTCATTTCATTCATTTCATTTCAAAAAAGTATCGAAACAAAAGTATCGATACCTGAAGGTATCGAGTACTTTTTAGTACATTATATAAAAAACATGAATGGAATGTTGTTTGCGTTGTTTAAGTTTCGCTTTCGTTGCGTAAGTTTCGCAAAAAATCTAGCAGGACCGTGTGAAACGTGTCTCACAAAATAGTCACTAATATCAAAGGGTGGTATTCCATTTATCAAAGATCTTTGTCTAATATTGTATTTGATCAAAGGAATACCACCCTTATTACTATAGTGCGAAGGGCGGTACCTATTCCACTTATCAAAAATATTTTTTCCAATTTCTTGGAATTCACCCTTGATTTACCCTTAGTACTATGATAATAAGAGTGGTATTCCTTTGCTCAAATGCAATATTGGACAAAGATCTTTGATAAATGGAATACCACCCTAATAGATGTTTAGAAACTGTTAGACTTAGCCTACGTAAATAAGTAATCAGTACAGAAATCAAACTCAAAATGTTTTCATTTTTAATTAAAATAACACATTAAAAAACACAATAAAAATCATAAAAAAATTGTAATACAGAATAATTTTGATAAATTGATTCAGCTTGTCAATGAAATAAAGACCAACAAACTATTAGACGCTGTCAATGAGAAAAAAAAATCTGTGCTGGCGCAGACTGCAATCACACGCAAACCGGCCCTGTACACGATGGCCCATCATGGTCGGCCAACATGATCGGCCATCCTGTACTACGGGCTTAATAATGTATTAGAAATGGGGAGGAGAAGGAAAGTATCGATACTTTCTAAAAGTATCGATACCTCAAAAGTATCGGAACAAAAGTATCGATTTCAAAAGAACTTGGTATTGTAACAAAAGTATCGATACCCTGAGGTATCGATACTTTTTGCGTATCCCTATCAGTATTAAGCCTGTTCATAACGAACGGAACGAATAAAAAAAAAACACATGGAAATGGCCGGCGTACGCTTTCGTGTTTTGTTGGTGTATTTGTGTACTTATTTCTAGTTTTTGAGTTATTTTCAGAGCTAGGAACGTCGAGTTCAGCTTGCTCCTCCGTTTTTTTGTTGACACTATCGGGACCCTGGACTTCCTGTGCGATAGTGACGCTTTATTGTGTTGTGTTGTGTGTGCTAAACAAAATAAAATAATATGCAAACAAGATTGGTGCGTGTTTTGTCCTTTCTTTGTTTTCTAGCATGAATTATCAGCGTGTATGTACACGTGACTAACGTCACTGTCTTTGACATCACCATTGCCAATAGGAGTGGGCGATACGAATGAGCGATTTTCTGAGAGGCCATTTAAAAAAAAAAAAGCTTCCAATGGCTTCACTAGATGGCGTTGAATAAGTATGTACATGTCTATGGTATATTTTGGTATGAAACATATTTAAATGAATTACTTTTTAACAACCCAAAGGAAACTAATGATATATTAAATAAGTACTACTGTGAGGAACAGAAACGAAATAGGTAAATTTAAAGATTTAGGTAAATAAATAACATCTGTCTGACGTTCCGTTTTACGTAAAAAAGTCGCGTCAAAGTAAAATTTATAACGTTCCGTTCCTTCTAACTGCATAGGTGGGACAGCGCCATCTAGTGACTGAGCTTTCAGAAAATCGCCCATTGTATATAGTTACTGAAACGTATATTGCATCAATATCGTCAAATCCGATATCGATGCGTTCTGAAACTATATATTTTAGAAAACACTATATCGCGTTAGGATTGCGATGTGCGTTGAGATCCTATATTGTACGGGATCCGATAAATCCAATTCAAGAATATTATTAGTAGGTACTCGATGCGTTCTGAAAATACGATATCGGCATAATCGGCCTAAGTTATATATATTTTTTTTTAATTTATTGACCATAAATAAATCTTAAATTGCTGAGAAGCGCACCAAAAATCGCTAGGATTTGTCCGGTTGGCTGCGACTTCGAGCAACGCGGGCCTTCCGTCTCGGAAGGGAGTAGGCATACGAAGCATTTCCCCTCTGTCAAAGTACTAGCCCAAGTGGGCATAGGCGTTTATAAAAACTAGTTGCACTCAGATTTTTTACTAGACCGAGTCCAGTCGCGCAAGTGAACGCCGCAGTATTAAAAATGCCGAATTGCTCAGTTTTTTGCTGTAGAAAAAAGGTCTGGAACATCAAGTTAACAAAAAGATGGTGTAACATTTCACATGCAAGTTAATTCTAATCATATTATTGCTATTTAATTACATTTAAATACCAAATTCGCATATTTTATTCTTAAATTGTTGACGGATTTGTTCAGCAACATCAAGTCCGCTCGCCCATATAACTCTGTCGAGGAAACATGACGCCTGCAGTTTATACTCTTCTCTTTCACTCGATTCCGCATGCCCGGAGAGTGAGAAGGACGGGTATAACCTGCAGCTGTCATGTTAGCTCGACCGGTTTATACAAATTTCAGATCGGTCGCGCGATAAATCCGACTTCTCGCCGACGATGGGCAACACAGTGATGTTACCGTTACATGTCATAATGTTTGTCGATAAATTTGAGTGGCAGTTGGCGACGCGACGAGACGTTATTTATTCATATGTACAAATGATTGTTATCATGGTTTTATATGAACTATAGTACGTTATTATTATTGGGTTACCTAGCATGTAATTAGAATAAACAAAAACCGATCAAGAGCAAGTCAGACTCGCGCACTGAGGGTTCCGTAACATCAAGTATGAATGAAGACACGGCGGTGTAGAATATACGTTATAAAAATAATAGGCCCGTCCGATCGATTATCCACGGCGGCCTATACTTTTTTGGATCAAATATGATGAAAGCATTATGATTTCATTGTTTATTTATCGCACTTTTTGTGTTTACAGCTTCCATAAAAATCCTGAATTAAAGAATTCATGGAAAAGTTTTTGCAATAATAAGCAAACCTGGGATCTCAAGCGGAGCAGTGTAATTTGCTCGACCCATTTCATGTCATCCGATTTTCAAGCCCTTCCAAAGAAAAGGAGAATAATAACGGAGAATTCAATATGTACCAAATTTAATAACAGACTGCATTTTTGCCGCAAGTCTTCTAAGTATTCTCGGTGTTTTAATAAAGTCACAAAATTGCATCTCACTGTTATACTTATTTTCCAGAGCCATTCATAACCCATTGAACCATCTTACAATACTGCTGGATCTACAAGTTCAGCTATGCCTAACATGTTGACATATTTGATTTCTTGTTTAGTTGAAAATGGTTTACTGTTACATTATATAATATTAAGAGCAAATGTTACTACTTAAATTAAGTATTCTATTGTGATGGGATTCAATTTCAATTTGACGACTCTGTATAAAATATAACAGGGAGAAAAAGATTGCCCTTAAAGGTTTTCTTGCCGGTTCTTCTTGCAAGGTCTCCCGTCGTAGGATTTGCGAACTCATGGCGTAGCTGCTTTGACGTTCCCGAGTGTTGTAATCTTAACCTAAATAGCAATTTTGAATGTTAATATCTCGTGTCACAGCGCGTATGTGGTCGCACTCTTACAAAACAGATCATCAGTAGCGATTGCTGTATAAAATCATCAGCTCTTAGAAATAGCGGTATAATATTAAGTCTTATTACTATTCTCGTACCTACCAAGAAAAAAAAACATTACTACAAAATCGTTCAAACCGTTTTGGAGAAGCGCAGCCACAAAAACCGTGACAAGAGATTTTTATATAATAGAATATCAAAAACTGTTAGTAAGATCCTACATAAATACCTAATAATAATTATAAGAAATCTTAACTAATATTATAAAGCTGAAGAGTTTGTTTGTTTAAACGCGCTAATCTCAGAAACTACTGAACCGAATTGAAAAATTCTTTTATTGTTGGATAGTCCATTTAGATAGGAAGGCTATAGACTATATTTTATCCCGACATTCCCACGGGAACGGGTGCCACACGGGTAAAACCGCGAGGATCCACTAGTTAAGCAATAATTGTTTTACCGATAAATAAAAATAATATTAGTAATATGTTTCAGTTTGTTACCTTTATTAGTCCTTCTTCCGAAATTGAAATTTATCGATATTGCTGCATCGACAGTTGAGTCCAGCCCTATTTACGTTGAAATCGAGGCAATGTGTGAGTGAGTTGTGACCATAAACTTATTTATACTAGGGGTAATAGACGGACAATGGTGCGAGTGACAAACCAATCCTTACGGCAGAAGCTATGTGCGAGAAAGAGTTGGAAGAAAATGACAGCAGAACCCGATTTGACTTATTTAGCGTCTTTTATCATCTTGATGAAAAACGTCCACTCGATTATTTTGTGATTTTTATCGCGATCGCGTCGATTTGGCTCTTATAACTATATAAATCAATAATGGTGTAGTGTTCTGTGTTGAATTGTAATGTTACTTACGACAATAAACCAAATAAACACTAATTTCACAGGTAAATAGGATTGTACAATTACCATTTTCATAGTTCATATTTTAGTTGAATATATTCCCAAATACACTAAGTGACACATTAATATCATACTATTTACCGTCTATTTTCTAAATAAAGGCTGATTTTTAAACTTTATGTGTTAGATAAAAAGATATTATATCCGTGAACTTGAGAAAATATGACGTAGAGGTTGATCAAAAATTATCGATATTATTATCGATACTCAGGTCGATGGTTTCCAATATAACTTTGTTTGTCTTTGTGAACACTGATAGTTTTATTTAAAGCTGATTTGAACCGACTTTTTTTAAATAGTAAATTATACCTACTTCAGTACCAATTTAACAATATTTTCAGGTTTCCTGTAAATCCAGTGATTAAGTTAAACTGGATAAAATTAATAAATATAATAGACTGGGAGCTTCGCCAAAACTCTGTGGTGTGCAGCAAATATTTCAAGCAAAACTGCAAAGAAACCTTGTGAAATTATTTAAATAAAATTGTTCTCTTCAGAGGACAATAATTAAAGTGTACCTAAATGTTCAATGGGTTTGGGAAAGGTATTTTTACATTTTTGAAATATATACATTTTAACTTAAAATATGTCATAATTGTTTTTCCGTAGCCCTTCAAAATACTTCACAATGAATTTTTAAAGATTCGTAAAAATGACCACCAAGTTATTTAAATTTTTGCATGCACAATGCAGTTTTTATTATTGAAAAATGGAAAATGAAGTATTTAGAAAATAAAATCTATTTTCCATTTTTCAATAATAAAATTGCATTGTGAATGCAAAAAAGTAAAAATTTAAATAACATGAACTTTATTTTTATTTTCCCATGTCCATTGAAGTATACTTCATATCATATGAATTATTAAATCTTGTTTGTGTTTTATTTACATTATTGTTATCGACAACCTAAAATGGGCTTGAGGGTAGCTCTAAAACTCACACACACGTTTACAAATTACACACACTAGCTCATGTCATTTTCGGTCTCACAACCAATCTCTGATCAGAGCAACCAATCGAACTCTGTCCGTCTATTACTAGAGTATAATAAGTTTATGGTTGTGACTTATCCGTACACGAATTGTCGCTGTATTGTTTCATTTTCTATGTGTTAGTGTCGTCTTTACAGTATTGTTTTTGTATGTAAGTATACGGAATTGCACTTGTGTGCACATTTCCCCCCCCCAAAAAACGACAGAACTATTTGAATAGAGTAAACTCGCTAAGGCTACTCCCTTCCGGGACGGAAGACCCGCGTTGCTCGAAGGGCTGAGAGTACTTGATTCAATGACTGACACATAGGTACTTATACTTATCTAATATCTTAAAACTAGTTATTTTAGAATGAATTTCTTACAACTACCATTACTACTACTTACTTGCCTATTAAATAACTGAAGTATTTTACATCAAAACAATCCACACATTTGTTTGTCAATTCTACAATAACAATACGCATGTGGGGATGGCGCAACGGGAGAAAGGAAGGTGTCCATCGTTCCAGCAGCGCCACGGTCTCCGATTTGCTTGAAAAAAATACACCATGCAGGCCAATTTTTTACCAGTCGGGAAAAAATACGATTGATTTTTTCCCCCCACTGGATCCGAGGATATACGGGGATTTCTGTGGCGCTGCTGGAACGACGTCGTCCTGGCAGCGCCCCGCTATTTCTCATTAATTACAAAAGCTATAATAAATCTAATAAGACACATATTTTTTCCTTTTTTTTCCATTTCACATAAGCTAATGTCCACCTGTAAATGTCGACAGATTCAGGAGTAATCGTAGGTCACTTGGGGCGCTGCTGGGACGACGTCGTCCCAGCAGCGCCACGGCCGAATCTCAGCAATTCGATTTTTTTAATGAAAACAGTGTGCCTGTATATTTAGTTCCTTCATCATAGGGTACGGAAAAAAATGAATTTCTACATTTCATCATGGAATAATGATTTTATAGGCATCGAAAAATTATAACCTCAAAAAAAATTTTTTTTGCTCTAACGCCTTTAATTGATGTATTAAATAGCATTTGCGCATTCTTTTATCTTCCTATAAAGGGAAAAAAATAAACCACTCTCGCAGCATTAACTATTCCAGAGAAATCCTAGGTTTAGATTGTGTTCATACATTTAGGCATCGTTCCAGCAGCGCCACACCCAGTACAGCATGATCCAGGGCACCTGTCACCAAACTGAGCATGCCAATATTTACTACTACCATAGCGAACATGGGAAAAAATCTGATAACGAGTATAACACAGCGAATTTCCGAGAAATAAGCCTTTGATTCAATATGCCATACAATTGGTACATTCGAGTAGAAAAGTTTTATTTAAATTCTTTTTAGTGCCACAAACTTGGGGGCTTTAAGCCCCAGTACAGGCTGTCCGATCATGTTGGCCGACCATGATGGGCCATCGTGTACAGGGGCGGTTTGCGTGTGATTGCCGTCTGCGAGCAACGCAAACCGCCCCTGTACACGATGGCCCATCATGGTCGGCCAACATGATCGGCCATCCTGTACTGGGGGCTTCATATTTCATGTTTACCGGGCTTGTCAAGCATTGCATTGCATCATTGGGGCACAATATCGGTATCGCTATGCGGATCGCAGCTCAGCATTATTATGGTGCAAATAATGCAATGCAAGCAAAGTAATATCACAGTTTAAGCAATCTTTCTATACAGTTGGACGACGCCCTTGAAGTTGGGCGATGCCGACGCCTGTATAGGTATTTACGTAAGTACGTAAGGGTTGTCACTTTAAAATGTGACGGTGGACCTTTAACGACCCCGGGTAGGTACATTGGTATTGCGATATTAAATTAATAAAATAATTTAATAATGCAAATGCAATGTCAAAAATATTAAAAAATTCAAGATGGCGGCCGACTTTTTTGTTTGTAGGCTGATTTCGATGAAACTCGGTTTTTGGTACTATTCTGACAAGAAAACAGCAACGCAATGTCAAAAAAATTAAAATCCAAGATGGCGGTCAACTTTTTAGTTTGTGGGCCGATTTCGATAAAACTCGATTTCTGCCCCCCTAGCATGACCAACAAAATGGGATATGATATGATAGGTTATCCGTTTTAACTGTCAAAAGACTATGGGTTTTGACGTTTGAATGTCGATAAGTCGCTTTATCATTCGATACATATCGCGTTTTGGGTGGTCATGCTAGGCTTAATGGTACTATTTTGACAAGAAGACAGCAACGCAATGTTAAAAATATAAAGAAATCCAAGATGGCGGCCAACTTTTTTGTTTGTAAGCCGATTTGTTTCTGGTACTATTTTGACAAGAAAACAGCAACGCAGTGTTAAAAATATTAAAAAATCGAAGATGGCGGCCAACTTTTTTGTTTGCAGGGCGATTTCGATGAAACTCAGTTTCTGTTTCTATTTTGACAAGAAAACAGACACGCAATGTTAAAAATAGAAAGAAATCCAAGATGGTGGCCAACTTTTTTGTTTGTAAGCCGATTTTGATGAAACTTAGTTTCTGGTACCTATTTTGACAAGAAAACAGCAACGCAATGTTAAAAATATAAAAATTCAAGATGGCGGCCAAATTTTTTATTTGCTGGCCGATTTCGATGAAATTCAGTTTCTGGTACTATTTTGACAAGAAAACAGCAACGAAATGTTAAACATATTAAAAATCCAAGATGGCGTCCGACTTTTTTGTTTGTGGGCCGATTTTGATAAAACTCAGTTTCTGGTTCTATTTTGACAAGAAAACAGCAACGCAATGTTAAAAGTATTAAAAAATCCAAGATGGCGGCCAACTTTTTTGTTTGTGGGCCGTTTTTGATAAAACTCGGTTATTTATACTATTTTGACAAGAAAACCGTTCCTAACACAATGTAAAAAAATACAAATGGTCAAGATGGTGGCCGTTTTTTGTTTTTGTTTCTCTCTTTTCGCTTATTAAAATGTAACAGGTTTTTATTTGAAAGCTTGAGACAGAGTCAAGTATCATCATCATCATGTCAAGTAAAAGATTTAACTAATTATTAATTTGCTTTAACACAAGCACAGTAAATTACGACGTAACATCCTTCGTAATTTACTGTGTTTTTGACAGCTGTAAACCCTATTAAAAAAATAAAAAATAAGTACTTAAATAAAATAATAATTTATATTAAGTTACAGAGTTTAAAAAAAATAATGATTGTGACATGGGATGATTTTGATATATAGACGAAGGCGCTTCAAAGGTTAAGAAATATGAATCGGCTTATTTCCAATCTGAATATTTTTTTTTAACAAAACTTCAACCCATTCAAACGTCAGGAGTAGATCAAATTTACCTTGCAAAATTTCATGGCAGACAGACAGACAGATACAATTATAGGTGAAACTAAATAAAACATATAATATATTTTATTTTGATACTTCTAAAATGCTTACCATAATTATTTATTTTATTTTATTTCGCAATACACCAAAATGTACCTGCCGCATTTTAATTTTGTTACAACCCTTCCGTAGTTACGGAAATACCTATACAGACGTCGGTATCGCCTAACTTCAAGGGCGTTGGCCTAAACAAAACATTGGTTATACTGTGGTAATTGTAACATTTATGTATATATAATTTAGCGTTGCTGTTGCCTTGTCAAAATAGTACCAAAAATCGAGTTTGATCTAAATCGGCTTACAAATTAAAAAGTTGGCTGCCACTTTGATTTTTTTTATTTTTTTGACATTGCGTTGCTGTTTTCTTGTCAAAATAGAACCAGAAACTAAGTTTGATCAAAATCGGCTTACAAACAAAAAAGTTGGCCGCCATCTTGGATTTCTAATATTGCGTTGCTGTTTTCTTGTCAAAATAGAACCAGAAACTGAGTTTCATCGAAATCAGCCTGCAAACAAAAAAGTTGGCCGCCATCTTGGATTTTTTATACTTTTAACATTGCGTTGCTGTTTTCTTGTCAAAATAGTACCAGAAACTAAGTTTCATCAAAATCGGCTTACAAAAAAAAAGTTGGCCGCCATCTTGGTTTATTTTTATTTTTGACATTGATTTGTTATTTTCTTGTCAAAATTGTACTAAAAACCAAGTTTCATCAAAATCGGCTCACAAACAAAAAAGTTGGCCGCCATCTTGGATTTTTTATATTTTTAACATTGCGTTGCTGTTTTCTTGTCAAAATAGTACCAGAAACTGAGTTTCATCGAAATCGGCCTGCTAACAAAAAAGTTGGCCGCCATCTTGTTTTTTTTTTTATTTTTGACATTGTGTTGTTGTTTTCTTGTCAAAATTGTACTAAAAACCAAGTTTTATCAAAGTCCGCAAACAAAAATGTTGGCCGCCATCTTGGATTTTGGAAATTGCCTTTTTTTAATAAGCGAGATGAAGATTTGCACGCACTCACACTACATGTCGTATGCACCATAAGAATAATTTAAAAAAAAATATAACGATAAAGACGTGATAGCCCTGGAAGACTTGTCCCGAGTTACTATGAACGGCGTTGTATGTAACTCGGGACAACCACTCCCCCGTCTCACCCCGCAAGCCCCGCACGATTGACCTGTCTAGACGTCTCCGTCGGCCTACTGTATGAAAAGTTAACTGTGGTAATATTAACGTAATAAAGACCGTACCAGCCAAAAAAAACGTTGGCCATTTGTTTCCACATGCCATAGAGAAAGGTTAACCTATGGAGTGTAGGATAGAAGCATGATAGAAGTGGATAAACCACATCATCCATCATAGCCTGATTACACCTACCGAGTAGAGTGGGGAGACAAGTACTCTCGGCTCGGCCGAATACTAGGTACATGTAAACACAGTACTCGGCCGAGCTCGGTACAACATTAACTCGGTCCCGTCAGATACTTTTGATTGGGTAATCGATACTTAGATTATTTGAGCCCCAAAAATAATCTACAATACAATGGGTGATTTTCTGAAAGCTCGCTCACTAGATGGCGCTGTCCCACCTATGCAGTTAGAAGGAACGGAACGTTATAAATTTTACTTTGACGCGACTTTTGTTACGTAAAACGGAACGTCAGACAGATGTTATTTATTTACCTTAATCTTTAAATTTACCTATTTCGTTTCTGGGGGCCGATTCTCAGGCAATCGAGAAAAGTTCACATTTATAAGCTCGAAATTCAAATATAACACAGTTTTTGTATTGTTAGAATTTCACAATCGAAAAAGTTCGAGCGAAAACCAGTCGAACGCTACGAGTGGTACAAACCAATAGATGTTCGTATACGAACTTAGCTGTCAAAATGAATTTGTTGACATGTGGGACAGCTTAGTTTGTTTGAAACGTTCTCAGAGGTTCTAACTTTTCAATAGAAACCACAAACAAAATGTTCGACATACGAATTACCACACTGAAAAATTTCGAATGCCTGAGAATCGGGCCCTTGTTCCTCACAGTAGTACCTATCAGTACTTATTTAATTTATTTTAAGTTTCCTTTGGGTTTTTAAAGTAAATAAATTAAATATGATTCATACCAAAGTAGGGCAGGCGTACCGGTTTTGGCCACTTTAAGGATTTTTTCACTTTTAAACGCTTAGTGCTTAATGATCTTAAGTATTTAAGAGAATATTTATATCTAAAATTATAGAGAATTTATCGAACTTTAAGGTTACAACTTTCAAAGTATAAAAAAGTTTATAGTTTTTTTTCCATAAAACATAATGTTCGGAGGGGGCCAAATACACCGGTTTTGGCCATTTTGCATTGGTTTTGGTCACCCAGTTTGCATTGGTTTTGGCCACTTTGATAAAATTACCATATTTATGACTTGAGTTTAAGCCTAATTGCTATCTTATCCGAGTTCTGGACTAAAACACTACATGAAATAGTATTTCAATCCCAGCTAGCTTCTTACCACAACTTTATAAGTATACCTTTATCACTTGATTAGAAGAAAATTAGCAGATTGAGGCTAGTGTAGGCACTAGCCTCAATCCGCTAATTTAGGTAGATGGGGCAATAAAACAATAGTGCCTCCACCTTTGACATCAGAAACACGTCGATGTCATGTTTGGATAAGATAAGTGTCACTTAACTTTAAGGGACACATAACTTTAAGGGACATTTAAACATTATGTAGTCTTCACCTCTAAAATCAACCTATCAAATCAATCTACGACGACCGATTTGGCGCAGGGGTAAACTACCTGCCTTCTGCGCCAGAGGTCTCGGGTTCGATTCCCGAACAAGACAAATATTTGAGTGCATGAACATGTATATTTGTCTTGGTCTGGGTGTTTTCTATGTATATTAAGTATGTATTTACAAAGAAAAAGTAAATAAATATATATTTATCCGTTATCAAGCTCACGTAGACACAGTTTCTTAAGAAATTTACTATGTGCGATATTAGTGCGATTGTTAGAAAAATATTTATTTATTTATTTATCAGTCAATGAGGGATCCTGATATTACGTTAATATGAGTGTCACTTAACTTTAAGGGGCACTTAACTTTAAGGGACACCTAACTACTTTGGTGGTTTCTATCTTTGGCATCAAAACAAGCTGATTACACGTTAATATGAGTGTCACTTAACTTTAAGGGTCACTTAACTACTATGGTGGTTTCTATCTTTGACATCAAAACACGCCGATTTCACGTTAATATGAGTGTCACATCACTTAACTTTAAGGGGCACTTAAATTTAAGTGACACTTAAACATGATAGGGTCTTCTATCTTTGATATCAGAAACACGTCGATGTCACGTTCAGTTGAGTGTTACTTAATTTCAAGGGATACTCAGCTTTAAGGGGCACTCAACCACGAGGTTTTTTCTATTTTTGATATCAGAAACACGTCGATTCGATCGACGTCAAGTTCAAGTGAGTGTTGCTTAACTTTAAGAGACACTTGAAGTTCCAAGGAGTCCGCTAAGAACTTAAACCTTATTCTTTTACACTCATTCCGAAGTACACTCGACAGCACATCAAGTTGAAATGCTATAACAGGTTTTATTACGTAGGGCATAAAGGCGTTCTCAAGGTTAACATGTATAATCTGATATGCCGCCGTGTGTACCTAGTAGGTACACATACATACAAAATTTTGTAACTTTTCATATAATAAAGCGAAGCGGATCGAGGTTGCAAAACAAGGGTTTTATGAAACATTAGAAACAGATGAATGGAAAAGGAGCGGAGTGAGGAAACCGAGCAGAGAAGCGGAGAGAGAGAGCCAAGCGGGGCAAGCAAGCACGGCTTCCTAACTCCGCTTCTCCACTCAAGTTGCTCGCTTCACTTCCTCTACCGTTTTACTATAAAGCACGGAGATTTATACTTATAACTTTTTAAGTGAAAAGTGTCCCTAACCAATACTATTGATTCGGAGAAACAGCCCGCTCTGCATTGCTGACTCGCTCTGCTCCGCTACCGCGACAGCGGACAACCCAAACATAAGTTATTTTAAAGTGAGTTGCGAGTCTATTAAAAAAAATACCTTTATGAAAAGTTGGGAACTTCATACTAATGGCAAAGTGGCCAAAGGTGACACAATGCTAAAATTTCCAGCCCCACTTTTGGCCACTTATTGTTTTCCAACTTTTTATGACAACAGTGAGAAAACAACACTTTATCCACCTAGAAGAAACATATCCTAATGTGATATAAAATATTAAATAACCATAAAATAATTTTATTGTAGAAAAAAAAATGATTTTTCAAAACCTTTACCCTTAACATTTTGCTTAAGAATTTTACAAAATGTTAACTTTGAAACATAAGATGGTGTTTATTTCTAAAATATCGTACTACATAAAAAAAAGCTAAGTGCTGTAATTATTAACTAAAAGTCCAATCTTTTATTCGCCATTAATAAATATAAGCAATAGTTTTTTAATTCCTATTTATATAACTTTAAAGTGAAAAGTGACCAAAACCGGTACAGTGGCCAAAACCGGTACGCCTGCCCTATACCATGTACGGTCGGCTGCACTACAGACTACACAAAACTGTCAAAATTCTCCAATCGACTTTCAACCTTAACTCTGGAGCATTAAGTTCAAAACCGTTTGTAGATATTTGACATTTTGTGGTAGTCTGATGTGCAGGCGACTGTACATACTTCGTTCAACGCCATCTAGTGAAGCATTTGGAAGCTTTTTTTTTAAATAGCCTCAGAAAATTGCTCATTAATCGATTCGGAATCGATTATCCGGCAACAATCACTATATACCTACGTCGAATAATAAGAGCGATAAAAAATTAATTAACGGATTTATTTGAAAATGAAATTGTCTTAATTTTATGAGAACACAGAATCCTAAACTTATACTAGGCTCCTCAGAGTTATCTGATATGCAGTGTAGTCTCTTTAAATGATCGCGAAGATTTGTTAGGTACCTATGTTTCCACAAAGCTTTATTTTCTTTTTACAAGTTTTATTTTTCTTTTACAAGTTTTGCACGTGGCCCCCAGTTCCCCCTCTCTTCTCAAAATGCGTCCAAATACGAAATTTACTTTTTAACAACGACAGATAAATAAATAAACGGCCCTAAATTACCGCCCAAATAACTCTACAATTCAAAGGTAACTGTACTGTCATTGTCATGTCACTATATGACACTACAGTCTGTAAAATTTGGCATGGTTGGAATAGCAGCTCATTTGTGCAAAGCAAAAAGATGTTTATGCTATTGGAATAAAGCTCAAGAAAAACCGCATCAGATATTTTTTATGACAATGTAGCTTACGCTAGAAAATTAGACTCTATTCCTTGTCAGGCTATGATGGATGATGTGGTTTACCCACTTCTATCATGCTTCTATCCTACACTCCATAGGTTAACCTTTCTCTATGGCATGTGGAAACAAATGGCCAACGTTTTTTTTGGCTCGTACGTTCTATATTACGTTAATATTACTTTGCTTGCATTGCATTATTTGCACCGTAATAATGCTGAGCTGCGATCCGCATAGCGATACCGATATTGTGCTCCAATGATGCAATGCAATGCTTGATAAGCCCGGTAAACATGAAGTATGAAGCCCCCAGTACAGGATGGCCGATCATGTTGGCCGACCATGATGGGCCATCGTGTACAGGGGCGGTTTGCGTTGCTCGCAGACGGCAATCACACGCAAACCGCCCCTGTACACGATGGCCCATCATGGTCGGCCAACATGATCGGACAGCCTGTACTGGGGGCTTAAAGCCCCCAAGTTTGTGGCACTAAAAAGAATTTAAATAAAACTTTTCTACTCGAATGTACCAATTGTATGGCATATTGAATCAAAGGCTTATTTCTCGGAAATTCGCTGTGTTATACTCGTTATCAGATTTTTTTCCCGTGTTCGCTATGGTAGTAGTAAATATTGGCATGCTCAGTTTGGTGACAGGTGCCCTGGATCATGCTGTACTGGGTGTGGCGCTGCTGGAACGATGCCTAAATGTATGAACACAATCTAAACCTAGGATTTCTCTGGAATAGTTAATGCTGCGAGAGTGGTTTATTTTTTTCCCTTTATAGGAAGATAAAAGAATGCGCAAATGCTATTTAATACACCAATTAAAGGCGTTAGAGCAAAAAAAAATTTTTTTGAGGTTATAATTTTTCGATGCCTATAAAATCATTATTCCATGATGAAATGTAGAAATTCAATTTTTTCCGTACCCTATGATGAAGGAACTAAATATACAGGCACACTGTTTTCAGTAAAAACATCGAATTGCTGAGATTCGGCCGTGGCGCTGCTGGGACGACGTCGTCCCAGCAGCGCCCCAAGTGACCTACGATTACTCCTGAATCTGTCGACATTTACAGGTGGACATTAGCTTATGTGAAATGGAAAAAAAAGGAAAAAATATGTGTCTTATTAGATTTATTATAGCTTTTGTAATTAATGAGAAATAGCGGGGCGCTGCCAGGACGACGTCGTTCCAGCAGCGCCACAGAAATCCCCGTATATCCTCGGATCCAGTGGGGGGAAAAAATCAATCGTATTTTTTCCCGACTGGTAAAAAATTGGCCTGCATGGTGTATTTTTTTCAAGCAAATCGGAGACCGTGGCGCTGCTGGAACGATGGACACGAAAGGAAGACTGATCGGGGGAGTGATGTGGCGCGCCTGTGTAATAATTTTGATATAAACTAACTATGTAAATACTTTTTTAAGGTTTTTACTTATCTTGATTTTCCTACTTTTCTATCCTATGTACTTCACTCCTTACACTATACTTGTCATTCTCTTGTGTTTTTCGTTTTCTGCCTTGTGTTCTTATCAAAATACATCTTAACCTATTTACTATTGGAATTTTCTTTGCGGCACTGCCCACATTTGGTGACCCCGAAAGAGCACGAAAACCCTGATTGGTGGAACTGTATAATTGTGTCGAAAAATAACGGTTGCCGCAAAATATTCAGACCGTCATTGCTTCGCAAATGGACCTACACTTGGACAAGCTGGGTGAGCTCGCGGACAAGATACATGAGATCGTACCATCGACACCTCAAGTAGCCAGTACTTCTGCACCTCCAGCACTACCGATAACTCCTCTGGACGAAATGATGAAGCAAGTATCCGAGCTGACTAGGCAAGTAGCTATGTTGTCCACAAGGTTAGAGGACTCAGAACGTTCACGCTCGAGATCCCGTTCCAGGAGGTATGATCGCTCCCGCAGCCGTTCCAGACCGAAACAACCACCAGCCGGTCATCCTCATTGCTTCTACCACTACACGTACGGAGCCAAAGCAAACAAGTGCAAGCAGCCATGTAGTTTCTACTCTTCGGAAAACACTCAGGGCAGTCGGAAGTAGCGGCCAATGACTGCCAATCAACAACAGGCCGCCTGTTCGTCACTGATCGCGCATCGAAAATGCAGTTTCTCGTGGACACTGGCTCAGACTTGTGTGTTTTCCCGCGATCATCTGTCAAGACGCCCTGCACCAAGTCGAAATATGATCTCGTCGCTGCGAATAATACTGTTATTCCTTAGAATAATAACGCCTAGAAACCGAGTAGGCCTAAGAAAATGAAGCAAATCAAACTGAGCCAATTTGGCTCAGTCGGCCCGACTTTACACGAACGTCCCGTCAGTTGTCAAGGTTACACGTCAGAGTAAACATCTCTGATACCTAATTTAAATAAACTATAATGGTTTGTGTGATCAATGGCTGTGACAATGCTTCGGATAAGGAGAAAAAAGCCTCGAACATAACATTTCATACGTTAGTTTCACTATATTACTTGTATTCTGCTAAATATTCACTATGTTTGAAAATAAAATTGAAAGCCGTCATACTTTTGAAAGTGTTACCAGTAATAAGAAATTAAGTTCCCGATTTCTATTGATATTATATATTATACCTACCTATTGATTATAGAAATAATTCTTATCGAAAATGTTTTTGTGACCAATTATTATGAGAGTTGTCAGTTGTAAGATAATACCTTTCCCTTTTTTGTGTAAAGTGTTTAAATAAATATTTATAATTTATTTTTTGTTTTCATTAGGTACTAAGGGTAACGGACCCAAATGCTAGCACTGCACCAAATAATCAGCACTCCGAATAAATAGTAAAATTAATTATAAGGTTTTCACTCACTAAATTGAGCTACCACTTTGGAAAATAAATAAATTGATGTTTTGGGAATCCTACTCCCGGTCATACCATACTTTCCGACTTATAAATGGCGAAAAAAATGTGATCAAAACTGGTGTATCTTGCAGTTTGTCCTGTTTTTGCCAGTTCCTTGTGATCGAAGTTAAGTTTATGTTACATTTTATACTATACTAGCTTCCTCCCGCGATTTTGTCCTTGTGGACATTCGAGAAAATACTTAGGTGACCAATAACCAGGATAAAAAGTATTCTATGTTTTAATTTCATAAAAATCCGATCAGCCGTTTTTACGTGATTGGGCGGGTCCTCCCTCACCAAGCGAGCAGACTCGCGCGAGGCAGAATCATCCTAGCATTTCATCATCTTTCCTTTTTTCAGACCCCCTAGTTTATTTTTATTAAAAAATGTTTAATAAAAAAATTTATTGAAAAATGGAAACTAAAGTATTTAGAAAAAAATTACCCGTCTCACATCCAGCTCCGATGGGACTCGAACCCACGACCTTACGCTATCCGGGCGACTGCTCTAACCACTGAGCTACGGAGTCATTAGTCGTTAGTCAGTGGTTAGAGCAGTCGCTCGGATAGCGAAAGGTCGTGGGTTCAAGTCTTATCGGAGCTGGTTGTGAGACGGGTCGATTTTTTCTAAATACTTTATTTTCCATTTTTTATAATAAAAATTGCATTGCGAATGCAAAAAAGGTAAATTTAAATAAAAAAAATATTTCATATAATTTCAATACTTACCACTATCACAGTGCTGATAATTGGTGGTGATGGTGCTGATAAATGGTGAGATAGTCATTTTTTGCTTTTACCTATCTAAAAAAAAATTGGACAAAGATAAACTATGTTTTTTATATATAATCTTACTGATTAAATATTGAAACCAGAAAACTCGTCATAACGGGTGAAAACGTATTTTTCAATGTGATTTAGGGTTTAAGTTAGGACTTTACTCTTAAAGTGCTGATAATTGGGTCCTTCACCCTATTTGTTTTTTGTTTCATCTAGTGATTTGTACATATACATATAAATATTATGTAACAAAGAAAGCACCTCGTCATGACTCTTATTACAAATTTTACTTTTAAAACTTATATAAACATTCACGTAATTAATTAAATTATTTACAAAAGAGTATGTATGTATGTGTTTCAAAGGCAATTTAGGCTGTTATTTGTTACTTATCTTTGAATTAACACTAAACAAACATTATCATGAACAAAATTTCCGATTTCAGGAAATTGTTACACTTCCCCACTCCCGGGGTAATTGTTCCTACTGGACACACTCCACAACATCAAAGTTTTGTTTGTGTGCGTGTCGGGGCTGGTCGGCGAACGTAGGCACGTAATGCTCGCACACACATAAATCAGATTTTTTTGCTTCACTTTTGATGAAGCTTTAGTATGAAGACTATCGATCTAGCGTAAGCGAAGCGAAGCTGTTATTAATCTATGTGTTATTCATACTTATGGACCTGTACTTCTTCACCTTAACTTGGGACTCAGGCGAGATTTCACTTGGAACTTTATAATAGCGGACGTCACAAGGCCAATCATTGGAGTTGATTTTCTGTCGCACTTCCGATTGCTTGTCGATTGCAGAAACCAGCGCTTGGTCGACGGTATCACGAATCTTTCCGTAGCAGCAACCACTACTAATCCTACTGACGACGTCGCTTCAGTCAAGGTTATTTCTGGTGAGACTGAGTTTCACAATTTGCTGCGAGAGTACCCGGAGATCACGAGACCTGCAGGTGTTCATCATCCTCCCAAGCACAATACTGTACATTTTATCAGAACGACTCCTGGCCCACCCGTTTTTTGCAGACCTCGACGGCTTGATCCAGTTCGCACCCCAGCTGCGAAGAAGGAGTTCCAGGACATGCTCTCTTGCGGTACAGCCAGACGCTCAGAGAGTCCTTGGTCTTCTGCTCTGCATATGGTAAGAAAGAAGGACGACGGATGGAGGCCGTGTGGTGACTACCACGCGCTCAACGCCAGGACTATCCCGGACCGCTACCCCGTTCGCAGGGGCGTATTTTGATATGTAGCGCCCTGGGCCAGTTACGTGGGCCGCCCCATACATTCAAGAAAAAAAACTTTAATAACTAAAAAAAACACTCAATAGAATGAACATCGCACGCGCTCTAAGATGAAACAAAAAATAAATAAAACAACTTATCATTGAAGTTGATTTTTTTTGTTTACTTACTTATACTTAATATGAGTTTTAGGTGTTGTTGACAATAAGGTAGGTATTTGAACTTCTTCTGACAAATGAGAAATAAAATTAAAGTAAAAAACAACAAGCGGGCACACAAAGCTGAGCGGGGCGGCCCGAGCCGCCCTGGTAAACTTTTTGAATTTAATCAGACAAATGAGAAATAAACTATAGGTAAAGATCATAACAGGCGAGCACACAAAGCTGAGCGGAGCGGCCTGAGGCGCCCTGGTAAACTTTTTTGAATTTAATCCGACAAATGAGAAATAAAATAAAAATAAAGATCATAATAGGCGGGCACCCAAAGCTGAGCGGGGCGGCCCGAGCCACCCTGGTAAACTTTTTGAATTTCATCAGACAAATGGGAAATAAAATTTAAGTAAAGATTATAACAGGTGGGCACGCAAAGCTAAGCGGGGCGGCCCGAGCCACCATAGTAAACTCTTTGAATTTTATTGGACAACTGAGAATAAGTTATAATTATAGATCATAGCAAGCGCGCACCCAACCGCCCTGGTAAACTTTTTGAATTTTGTCCGACAAATGAGAAATAAAATAAAAATAAAGATCATAATAGGCGGGCACCCAAAGCTGAGCGGGGCGGCCCGAGCCACCCTGGTAAACTTCTTGAATTTCATCAGACAAATGGGAAATAAAAAAGTAAAGATTATAACAGGTGGGCACGCAAAGCTAAGCGGGGCGGCCCGAGCCACCATAGTAAACTCTTTGAATTTTATTAGACAACTGGGAATAAGTTATATTTAAAGATCATAACAAGCGCGCACCCAACCGCCCTGGTAAACTTTTTGAATTTCTTCAGACAAATAAGAAATAAAATATAGTTAAAGATCATAACAGGTGGCATCTAATGCTGAGTGGGGAGGCTCGAGCCGCACTGGTTATCTTTTTGAATTTCATCAGACAAATTAGAAATAAAATATAGGTAAAGATCATAACAGTCGGCACCAAAAAACTTTTTGAATTTAATCAGACAAATGAGAAATATTATAAAGGTAAAGATCATAACAGGCGGGAACCCAAAGCTGAGGAGGTGGCCCGAGCCACTCTTGTAAGCTTTTTAAATTTCATCAGACAAATTAAAAATAAAATATAGGTAAAGATCATAACAGACAAACAATCCAATTAGGTAAGTCCAACTTCGAGAAAGAGATCTCTCGTCGAATCCAGCTCGGATGGGCAGCGTTTGGGAAGCTCCGGCATGCATATTCGCTGGGCTTGACAATGTCAAATGACGCCCATGTCCATATCTATATTTTTTGCCGGTAGCACAGAATAATGTAAAGGTACAGAAGGCTCACTTCCGAAACAGTTACTATAAATTATCAATCTTCTTCCACGCGAAAATCAGGTCTAAAACGCCTACCCGTTCATTACAAGCGAAAATGAACCGTAGCTATACGTAATAGTTCTATTACTCGGCATACGCTTATCCCAAATTGGTTTTGGGTACCGCAATGTAACGTCGAAATTCTGTGTTCAAATTAATGTTTTAAGTTACTAAAAAGAATAACCACCGTGTCAATACTATACAATGCTAGATGATCAGCGCATATATTTTTTTAATATAGAAAGTGGATATTTTGTAATTTAGTATTTTAAAAGTGCTACTCGAACGTAATATAAGTTAATGAAATTTTTAATTATAAGTTAATTTAAAATTATGTCATTTTTAAAAGAAATATAAAATTATGAAATTTTAAATCCGGTCTCTTTCTGTCTTTGTTAAAAGAACCGAAGGCCGCACAATAAAGTTTTAATATTACCAATTTTCAATGGGCCAACACCTGTGTTTTGGCGAGAAAATGGACTAATTTCTTATATGTTGTGTACCTACTACGTCGTGTCGGGTGCACAGCTGAGAGCGCACGTGACACCCGCCTGATATTCTATCCTTCGAAGGCGCCCACGCGTAGGTGAATAAGTCAACTGAATTGCGGAGTGAGCCACGCCTTCGGTAGCCTCCCTGGTAAACTTTTTGAATTTCATCAGACAAATGAGAAATAAAAAATAAAGGTAAATATCATAAGCAGGTGGGCACCCAGAGCTGAGCGGGGCGGCCGGAGCCGCCCGCCCTGGTAAACTTTTTTTAATTTCATCAGACAAATGAAAAACAAAATAAAGGTGTAGATCATAATAGGCGGTCACCAGAAGCTAAGCGGGGCGGCCTGAGCCGCCTTGGCAAACTTTTTGAATTTCATCTGTCAAATGAGAAAAAAAATTAAGGTAAAGATATAACAGGCGGGCAACCGGAGCTGAGCGGGGCGGCCCGGGCCGCCCGCCCTGGAAAACTTTTTTAATTTCATCAGACAAATGAAAAATAAAATAAAGGTAAAGATCATAACAGGCGGGCACCAGAAGCTGGGTGGGGCGACCCGAGCCGCACTGGTAAACTTTTTGAATTTTATCAGACAGATTAGAAATAAAATATAGGTAAAGATCATAACAAGCGCACCCAAAGCTGAGTGGGGCGGCCCAAACCGCCCTGGTAAACTTATTGAATTTCATTAGAGAAATTAACGAGAAATAAGTAAAATTTAAGTAAAGATCAAAACAGGTGGCCGTGCAGAGCTGAGCGGGGCGGCACGAGCCGCACTGGTAAACTTTTTGAATTTCATCAGACAAATAAGAAATAAAATATAGGTAAAAATCATAATAATGATTATTACTGGATTTTTGTGTTTAAGATGTTGTTGACAATAATTTATTAGTACTTAAGCTTTTTGATTTTCTTCCGACATCCGAAGACAAGTGGACGCGCTAAGCTGAGCGGGGCGGCTTGCGCCGCCCCTAGCAGCTTGCCGCCCTGGGCCATGGCCCCCTTGGCCCTTAGGTAAATACGCCCCTGCCCGTTCGTCACATCCAAGACTTCTCTTACCAACTCTCTGGTTGTTCCATTTTCTCCACCATAGATTTTGTGAAGGCGTACAATCAGATCCCTTTACATCCTCCTGACATACCCAAAACTGCCATCACAACGCCGTTCGGATTGTACGAGTTCCCGTATATGACTTTTGGTTTAAGGAATGCTGCTCAAACCTTTCAGAGATTCGTCGATGAAGTCCTCCTGGGGCTCGATTTCTGCTATGGGTACATCGACGATATTCTGGTGTTTTCCTCTTCTCCTGCCCAGTATAGAGAGCATCTGCGGCAGCTATTTGAACGTTTGAAGCAGTGCGGGATACTCATCAACCCTTCTAAGTGCAAATTCGGTCAGCGCGAAGTAACTTTCCTGGGCTATCAAGTTTCAGCCGCCGGTACGAAACCGTTAGAGACGAAGGTTGAAGCTATCCAGAACTTCTCACCACCACGCACTGTTAAGGAACTTCAGCGATTTCTGGGTATGCTTAATTTTTACCGTCGCTTTATTCCCAACGCAGCTCAGATTCAGGCACTTTTGACAGACATTTTGGCTGGCCCTCGGATTAAGGGTTCACCGATCGAGATGACGCCGCAGTTACTGCAGTCTTTTGAGAGGTGTAAGACTTCCCTTTCTCAGGCTGCCCTTCTGTCACACCCCGATCCTACTGCTGAGTTGACTTTAGTCACGGATGCCTCAGATATGGCTATAGGAGCCGTGCTACAGCAACGCACTAAGGACAAGGACTGGCAACCATTGGCGTTCTTCTCTCAGAAACTTAAACCTTCGCAGAAGAAGTATAGCCCGTACGATCGAGAACTGCTGGCAGTGTACGAAGCCATCAAATACTTTCGCCACATGGTTGAAGCAAGAACGTTCGCCGTGTTTACGGATCACAAGCCTCTTACTTTTGTGTTTCGTCTCAACTATTAGAGCTATCTGCTATTAGAGCTTGTGGTAGGCCATCTGTTAAAGTTTTCCGTTCCGTGGTTTACCATAAATTTATTTACCCTGTTTTTCTTTCTAATAACTCTCGCTTGCGCTTCGTTTCTCGCCACCCAGTGACTTTGAAATAGTTAATTGTTTGTACATTAAAATTCGGTTTTGGTAAAATAAAACCGTACCTTGAAGTTAAAAACCGTACCTTTTCAGAAGCCAACCGTCCTGTTTTGGTAAATCATACTGGCAACACTGGTGAGGTGTGCCGCAATATATTGTGTGCCGCAATTCATCAACTATATTTCCCAAAATAAAACATTTTTTCAAAGTGATTTTACTGTGATTTTGCAATAAACAAATGTGATTTGGTGACAAGGAGGTATCTATGAATGTACAATTATTATAAAAAAACGTTATCTTATAAAAAAAAGTGTCATTTAACCTACCATTAATATTTTTCTAATATTATAATGATAAAACGGGCTGAATTTTTATTGGTTTTAAAGCCGAAACCCTGGTTCTGATCTGACATTCTGAACAACTTTCACTATGGGACTAACTCTACGGTAAAAAAAAATCAGCTGTTCCAATCTAATATCTGTCTCATAATGAAAGTTGTTCAGTTTGATGGTCTGATTAACCCCACGAGATGTTTTAAATGAATAAAAAATAACCCTGTATATGTACACACGGCGGCACATCAGACTATACATGTTGACCTTGAGACCGCCTTTATGCCCTACGTAATAAAAGCTGTTATAGCAGTTCAACTGTTTAACCTGATATGCTGTCGAGTGTCCAATGTTTCAAGTACCTAGCTATTCCATTGAAGGAAGAAAAGTTTCATACAAACAAACCCTTTTTGCCACCAATCCCCACTCCACTATTCACTTCACTCCCACGGTGGGAGCCCCACCTCCAAATATTAATAATTTCGAAAGAAGAGCAATACCTATAACATTGAAATGCAACTTCATACATGACCTCTATCGAAATTATTTTGTACGCGACAGTACATGTTTTTGATATAGTCTAGGAGCCCAGGATCAAAATATCTCTTAAGAAAATATTTTTGTTTATGACTTAAAAATTAAGGTTTTGAGTTTCGAAAAATGCATAAAAGTTACGTATTACTTTACGTTATACTTTTGTGTTACTAATAAACTTAATTATTCTAACACAAACACGCAAAACAAGAACAAGTTACAAACATCGTCACTAAATAGGAAGTCAGCTCCTGTACTATAAAAACAAAATTTTAATTCCGATTATCTCCTAAATCAAAGGACGACGAATTCTGTGGCTTTTAGGACGAATTGGGACGAATGTACACGAATCGTTTCCAATAAGCAGATTTTCTCTAGGTGACCTGGTTAAAAAGTCCGCGCCATAATGTAGGTTAATTATGGCATGGACCAAATCATTCCTTTATATCTTTTGAACGGCGCTTCATTTCGTTTTGATTCCAGGCATTGCGGGTTCTATAAAAAAGGGACAAAATGTTATACTAATCAGATCTTGGCTAGGTGTTATGGTTCAATAAATATAGCCTGTCCGTGCCATAATGAAGGTTTGCTTTGGCGTGGACCATTTAAATCCCTTATATCTTTTCGTCCCCTTTAGGACGAATTCTGAAAATTTGGGACAGAAATAGGACGAAATAGGACAAAATGACCATGTAGTCAGAATTGCGGTTTTCAGAGTGGGCCGCGCCGTGATGTAGCACACCCGATTTCATATGTGGATACATGTAATTAGTGTATGCATAGCGTAGGCATATTGATCGTGTATAATAAATAACTCAAGTTATCTATAATGTGTAACAAAGATAACAAGCTAAATTACATGCCATTTATTGGAAGGCCAGTGATCAATTTGATTTCAAGATAAGATATAACAATACATCATCAGAATGATGTAGTGTTGCTTAGCTAAAAAAAGATAAATAAAAATGTGTAAAGAATGTAACATTCTTTATTAAATTTAAATATTTTATATAATGTCTACTTAAATGGTAACATCATCAGAACATATGGTATTAAATAAATAAATTAAAAGTGAACACAGTATCACAAATGAAAAGCTATGAGTGACTTCTGTTAATAATTTAATAACATCAATTTCATTGACAGGTGATCTAGGCAATAGTTAACATAGGTACAGGCTGCCACACACTAAAAACGCAAGCAGACGCAATGCAGCATGTCTGCATGCGTTTTTGGTGTGTGTCAGCCTTACATCTCACACAATACTTGTACTCGCAGTACTACTAAAATTATGACATGGTTTGAATAATTAACTAGGCATTTCGCAACTTTTTACTGCAATATGCATATTGATGATACTGATTGGGCTAAAAATAGGAAGAAAGTTCCAGAAATATTATGAAAAATGCTTCCTACTTCATACAATATTTCCTAATTTACTTAGTTGCTTCTTTTAGGTAGGCGATGAGGTCTGCACGTTCATTGGCTTTCTTTAAGCCAGCAAACACCATCTTGGTTCCAGGGATGTATTTCTTGGGGTTTTCAAGGTACTCGAAGAGAGTGTCCTCATTCCATGAGATACCTGAAATTAAGGAAAAGAAAATGTAAAACTACATTTTGTAATGAAACAAAAATGCAATCAGGTTCTATAATATCTTGATTAACATAGGTACTAGTAAAATATTGATACAGATATAAACAGTAGATTCTATGTCCTAAGTGGTATTTTTCCCATTTAGTCATCTTTGAGTCCATTGTTGAATCAGATATTTTGACTTCATTATCGTAAACATGTAAGTGTGATGTGATGTTTCTGATGTAATGATTAACTACATTGTACCTACTTGATATCCATTGAGTTGCATATGGTTTAAATAATATTATGCAATAAACTAATTATATGGATAAGTAAGAAACTCCTTAATAACATTATCTCCATATTTTCTAGTAAAACAATAAAATATTTGATTTAAAAACAATATAGAAGTCTTACCTTTGGATTTGTTGGCATCAGAATAGGCAAAGCCTGCTGCCTGGCCAGTTTTACGACCCCAGAAGCCATTAAGGTTGGGGCCTACCTTGTGTTTGCCACCCGACTCCACCTGATGCAATAAAGGGTAAATTAGTAGAACAGTCTATTGTTCGAACCTCAAAACAACTATAACTTCGATGAGTGGAAAAACTCCAGCCCTCATTGATATTATTTCATTAATTTTACTTACATTATTAAATATATTAATTTTATTTGGAAAAATATTGTTGTAAATATAAATGGTATATAAAAATGGTATGGTACCTACTTATATAAAAACAGGGAAGCTCCACAGTATGTCATTTCCTAAGATCATATAATTAACTTACAGTGTGGCATTGTGCACATCTCTGGACGAAGATCTTCTTTCCATTTTCAGCGTTACCAGCAGGGATACCCATAGTTTATCTGTAAAATAGATTTATCATAAGTTTTGATCATCACTGCACCAGAAAATGCTTATAATCAAGGACTAGGTGTTATTGTGGATCGAAGAATCAAGGTCAATCTTTTAATTTAAAGTTATTAAAAATGGGAACCTTAAGAGTTGGCCTATACCGAGCAGTGACTCGTGCAGGTATATAGTTTGACTGCTAGAGATAAATGATGACGAACGAGGTTCTTAGGTAACAATGTGTGGAAGTTATAATACAAAAGTGCATTCTTAACTTTGGCACTAAATGAAAGGTGAATTGTTACACTGCCTATTCTACTAAATAAGATCAAATCGCTCACAAAAATATCTTAACACGATAAATTTAGATACAAAATTAGGTCAGGATCAATGTCACTGGGAATTTCAAAGCGCAAGGTGTCGTAATGACAGTACCTATTACGTAAGCGCAAATCGAGTAGCGAATCCAGCAAAATAATAAATTTGTTTAGCATGCTCATGTGATTTCTATTAAAGACAGTATAAATAATACCTGAATTAAAGAATTATGAAAAAACGACCGCGATCAATGTTTAAAGGTTATACAATGATTATCATCATCAGTAGGCGTGGAAATCAAAGATAAGACCAAGTAGCATTTATTGTAAGTAATTACAACTTGTCAAACATTTATTGTAAATTACTAAATAATACTCACGTTTTAGCTGTGTGGTAATTTATACCAAAATTTTGAATGACGGCCAATGCGCGAATATTTAGATTTTTTCCTTTTTGACACCACTCGTGGCGTTAATGTCACAAGGCAGCGATCACACGACTAACCAAACCAACCAACCACAGATCAGTGCTGCTGCTGTGCTGTGCTGCCAGATTTTTTTTCCACCTTCCCCTCTAGATGCAAAAACCCATAGTTTCAGTTCAGTACACATAAGTACTACGATTCTTATAAAACCTCTGATGATTTTCGTAATGTAATTTTTTTAAGCATTATTATTTGATCTCTACTAAACAAAAACACTTCGTCGCCTCACTAATTTTATACAATTAGCGCGCTGACGCGCATGCTGATAATAAAAGATTTCATCGATTTTGACAGCTCTTATTATTGTGAAATAACGTCACAATAAAAACCAATCAACAAAACAGCACTCCAATATCACCTACGCCCTCTGTCGTGATTAAAAGTTAGGTTTCGTCCCCAATGGAATAATTATCCTAAATAAAATCATTAATCTGGTAAATTTTGTGAAGTTTGTGTGGTAAGAATTGCAAAAAACCTTTAAAATTCTCGAACTTTCGAAACCTCCAAAAACCTCAGCAACCTGCAAAAACCCCTAGAATTCAGGGAAAACCTTTGAATCTGGCAACACTGCTACAGACTAGTATTCTTCTCAATCATTTCTCAATAGCATAACCACAGACTACTAAATAGTTGCATAACCAAAAATGAGGGATTTTTTGACAGATGATTAAAAAAGAAAAATGTTAGTTCCAAAAAACTCAACAGATGGCGTTCATTAGACATGGGTTTGCTTTTTTAAATTTGCTGGCAAGGGCCCTGTTTAACCATTTTTACAAGTCTACAATACGGTATTTTACTGATTTTTTTTATTTCTTTAAAATGTTTTTCGAAATATTAGCTACACAAAACAAGTTTTCACTTTGAATTATCTTGAATATTTTCAAAGATATAGGACTTCAAACTTTATAATTAGACAAGGACAGAACGCTATCTTAGTGACGTCAGTGGGTTAGTAGCGTCATAGTCACGCCATAGAAGATTTCGTTTTAGAAAGAGACAGCTATAGTCAAAATCAAACAGACTATAATTCTTTTATTATAAAACAGATTCAAATTATTTTTTCACATTTGGTATTCTTAATTGCAATATTTTTTAACGTCATCATTAAATATCTACATTTCAACAACAGTAAAATACCCTATTATGTAAGAAAGCTAGTGAAGTACTTGTATTTTTACTATAGTAGAACATCAGAATCACAAGTTGGCGGCCATTTTAGAAGAAATCATTCACTATAATGAGCGATTTTCTGAGAGGCCATTTAAAAAAAAAGCTTCCAATTGCTTCACTAGATGGCGTTGAATAAGTATGTACATGTCTATGGTATATTTTGGTATGAAACATATTTAAATTAATTACTTTTTAACAACACAAAGGAAACTAATAATATATTAAATAAGTACTACTGTGAGGAACAGAAACGAAATAGGTAAATTTAAAGATTTAGGTAAATAAATAACATCTGTCTGACGTTCCGTTTTACGTAAAAAAGTTCAAGTAAACTCAGCGAGGGATTCAATATACGTCGCCCGAGGTGAAAATAATTTTGCGGCCGAGTAATACACTCTACTTTCATTTCGAATTTATGGAAAGTAAATACACTTTGCTTTTCATCCCCCTATAGTATAAGAAAAGCAACAAAAACAACTAAAACTACCTAGAAAAATAAAAGAATGGTGGCGGGGGGCATCGCCTTCTCTATTTTTTCTATTATATTAAAAAAATTTGAAGTTCAATTAAACAAAAAATAAAAAAATTATATGTCCATCGGATGCCTCCTATGTATCTCCGGGGTACCATAGGGGGTTGAAAATTTTGTTAGATTTTAGCTTCGACGCACCGTTTTTGAGATATTCTCATTTTTATAAAATTCATTTTTGAAACAGTTCCGGCCCCCCCACCCCATACAACATCAGTAGAAAACTTTTTCATTGCCGATGAGATAACTCTATGGTTGACTGTAACCAAATTCAGTTCTATTTTTAAAAATACTTTTACACCCTAGGGTGCAACGCAGAGTTTTGAACCCACTGCTCAGTTTAAAGCCCTGATCAGACGAGGGACTGTCCGCCGAGTACTTTTTTGTCCATCGATATAGATTTCTTATAAATTGTATCGAATAACGCACACAAGGAACTAAAAGTACCGCGGACAAAAAGTCCCCGAAAGTACGGCGGACACCGAGAGACTGGACTGGACAAAAGTTCGCGGTAGTCCCCGAAAAAAATAGAACAAACGTAAATAGGCGTAACAACGCACACAACAAACTTTAGTCTGCATTGAGCGCCCGATAGTGAAGTACGTCTTCGGGCAACAAATGACCGCACACTATATGCGTTGAGTCCGCGACAAGTACCCGGAGGAAATATTTTGGACGTACAGGGACTTTTTGTCCCACGGGGACAAAAGTCCTTCGTCTGATTAGGCCTTAAATATACATCACTTTTCAAATATGAGAGATGAAAAATATTTATCAGCCAATGCATTTATATGTCATTAGGTACTCCAATAACACTCTTTTTTGTTACCGTAAAAAACACTTGTTATTTACTTCGTGAAACAGAATTTACAAGTCCATGTTACATTTCGAAGCTTGTGATCTTGTAAACTTGTATCTTTCGAGAAATAGGCCCATCTCTGAGTGGTAATAAACAATAGAGGTGAGGGATTCATGTCAGGTCAGCGCCATCTATCGAGCTAATAAATAAACTTTTTTTTTTAATTTGCTGGTAGAAAATCTCTCATTAGGGATTTTCTGACAGATGATTAAAAAAGAAAAAAGTTAGTTCCAAAAAACTCAACAGATGGCGTTCATCAGACATGGGTTTGCTTTTTTTATGCCCCCAGTACAGGTTGGCCGACCATGGTCGGCGACCATGACCAATACATCGTACATTGACACTTTTGAACGAACAAATTTAAAAAGGTTTTTTCAAAAGTGTCAATGTACGATGTATTGGTCATGGTCGCCGACCATGATCGGCCATCGTGTACTGGGGGCTTAAAATTTGCTGGCAAGGGCCCTGTTTAACCATTTTTACAAGTCTACAATTATGTAAGAAAGCTATTGTAAGATCCATTGGGACGGGTCAGTACGGAAAAGTTTGAAATTATAAGAGAAGGAGATATTTGTTCTAAGAAATCATGTCATCGATTTTTAAATATGGAAAAACTTCAATTCCCGGGTCGTGCATGAGTATTTTTTAAATCTTTGAATGCAGTTTTTTTGAACTCTAAAATCGACGACATGGTTCCTAAGAACAAATACCTATCTCTATCTCTTATAGTTTCAAACTTTCACATACTGACCCGTCCCGATGGATCACCCTGTAAAGTTAGGTACATGTACGCCTACCTCTGAACTAGAACTGCTTTTTTCCCTCCAACTTTAGCTTGGCGTTTCCGTAGTTCTGTTGAAATACTGTGGTACTCTTTTTTTCCATCGAGGTACTACAAGGTACTTATCCGTACCGTTTACTGACACACACAACTACAGCCTTAATTGACGTTATATTACTTAATTCATGTTATAAAGGGGTAGCTTATACAAAATAAAAAAAAGAAATAAGTACTGCTCAAGTAACAAGTTTATTTAAAAAAAGGTGTTATGTGTGAAGAAACACTAGGTGTCAAAATGTTTTGAAGAAAGTGAATCTGTTGCCTTCGGGGTCCAGTTTAGGGCTTTCATATTTTCTAACCACCTGTTTCTTAGACTCAATATAGTTCATGGTAATTAGCCCGCCTAAAATTCCACTGTTTAACTAAGCTGTCCGATTGGTGTAAGTGCCCTTGTTCAGATCCAAGATCACTATTATTGGAACAAAATCTACGTTGCCAAGACAGCACCACTTCTAATGGGGGATGATATAGCTTATCTAATGGGACTAGTGCATCCATAGCTACCGAAACAGTCGCAGAATCATCCCTCAAATTGTGCAGTACCAAATCAAGCATGCCTCCTTTTTCATTTAAAACAGTATTAGCTTGATGAAACTGACAAAAATCCATAAAATAATCAAACATATTTTTTATGTTAGTACTACACGAATGGGCGATTTTCTGGAAGCTCAGTTACTAGATGGCGCTGTCCCACCTATGCAGTTAGAAGGAACGGAACGTTATAAATTTTACTTTGACGCGACTTTTTTTACGTAAAACGGAACGTCAGACAGATGTTATTTATTTACCTTAATCTTTAAATTTACCTATTTCGTTTCTGTTCCTCACAGTAGTACTTATTAATATATTATTAGTTTCCTTTGGGTTTTTAAAAAGTAATTAATATAAATATGTTTCATTACCAAAATATACCATAGTCATGTACAGTCGCCTGCACATCAGACTACCACAAAATGTCATGGCCCCAGTACAGGTTGGCCGACCATGGTCGGCGACCATGACCGGCGATCATTTAGTGTCAGTGTTCACACGATCGCCGGTTTCATTCTGCGTTGGACTGGCCGTGAGGATGGATGTGTATGCAATGACGGCTTATGCAATTTACATTTACAGCGCTTTTAATTTATTACGAGAATGATTCTATATTAATAGAGTCTGGATCTTGTATAATATGTCTAGATAAATGTAATTATGCATTAAAGTAATAATAGACATATATATCATAATACCCTGTAACATGTCATTTTTTAATATGTTACATTCACAATAAACTTTGATAGTACCAACCTTCATTTCTGCTTTTTATCCTATATTTTGTACCTTTACACAACACAGTTTTTATACATCCCTTATTGCAAAGTACATACATTCTCATTAACTCAATTCCAAGCAATAATTGCTCATTTTTACATCTTAGGTACACTTAAATTTGTCAACAAACATCTATCACGTCTGACGTTTGACATTTTAATTTTATCAGAGTAAACATCATAATTTTTGAACCATTGGCTCAATCTTGTGAGGAACAGCAGAACTATTTCCACGAGCAATTATCCAGAGATATACGTCTTCTCATTCTTGCATGGATGTCCAGCTATTTTCATCTCTTTTTCTTATAAAGACACCTTGCGTTGAGATTCCACACTTCATCAAACTTTAGCGCCATCTGGTGTCAAATAGTGACAAAGTATGTCGCACATATATTGTCATCTCTCTCACACCTAAAGGCATAACTATCCTGTCATCTCGTTCATGCAACAGCACCAGAACTGACATCTGGCGTAGAGTAGCTTTCTTGCTTTCATAATTGAACTTCTACATATTGAGCCTAGATTATCTATGGTACCTAAAAACTTTTATCAATAACTTTATGAATATCTAATCTACAGTGGGAGTAATTAGTTATTTAGAATCTACAAATCTTCCTTTATTTGATTTTATATAATTCTTCATTTATCTTTAGCTAATTTTCTTAACCATAGACTATATTCGGATCATTCTAGAAATGTACAAGTGAGCATTGTCTATGCTACTGACTTTGGAAAATTCGAGATTTATGGTAAAGCAAAATGAGTTAAAAACAAGATTCTAGAAAAATCGTGGCAGCAGAACATATAAATAGGGCCCATCTCGCCCCAGTGTTTTTTCTCTCTCTGAACCTCTACTTAACTGACTGTGAAAAAGTCACTGTGAAGCAAAATTATTGTGACACGTAGTTTATCCCTGATAAACCTCGCTGATTGCGTCCTGAGCTGCATCATTGTGTGAACACTGCAATTTTCTTCATTAGTCCTCGATCTTCAGCGTCCGGGTAAGTCGATCTGCTAAACGGCAAACAAATTACCAACATCTCTTTATGTCACTGCTTTGGCATAACGCTGTGTTTTCTTCTTCCTCGACAGTTTTTATTCTTGACTGGACTACCTGTCCGGAGCGAGCACCTGCGAAGCTGATACCATACCGGCGAGCCCTCGTTCGCTGACCTTAGGCCTTGAGTGACCGGCGTTCGCAAGCCCTCCTCGGAATATAAATCTCAGGTGTAATCGTTCTTATATCTTTATCTCTTACTACATTTCTTTCCACCCTTTTCGCTTATGATTTATCCATAAGCGTGGCGCCCAGTAATCATCTCTAATCTTCTCTTCTCTCAGAAGTTTAACTTAACTACATACATATAAGTATTACCTACCTTCCTTTCAATTTTGTAACCTTCCCAACTTAATTCAAGCTGTACTTGTGTATTTAATAACAATACATATCTAGTCTGACACATTGTAAACCTAATTTAAGGATAGCGATAGTCTAAGACTTTTATTCATATAAATTTCTCTTGAAACTTTACTTGTTTAGCTTTAATTTCATTACTTGTCTATGTAATCTTCAACTCAGTGAGAATACTGTAATTTAAGCCCCTCTGACAGTGCAACAAGTGAGCTGCAAAGTAAATTGTTATCCCCACGCCCTGTATTTCTTATAAGAACCTGATTTTACATGTGATATAAATAAAACTTCATACTTCATTATATTTTTAATTTCTTTTATTTCACATCAAAACCTACAGCTAAAAATCCTAGTTACAACCCAGACACAGAAAAAACAAATACTTACATCATATCAATATTTCTTGGGCGGGGATTGAACCCAGATAATAATAATAATGTATTAATAACGTTTTATTCATTTTATTTTTATTTACTTAATTTTAGATAACAAAACAGAATACTCCTATACATCTTATGAATTAAGCGTATTTTATTATCATTTGAATAAAAAATATATTTTATCAAAGATATACAACATCAAGGATATTTTTGACAATTTAATATGCTCCACAAAATGGCCTGATTGCGAAAAAAAAAACAATAAATCTAAAATATCCTACACGTCAGTCAACGCAGAAATGTTCAGATGAACTGAATGATCGGCCAACGTGTGAACGCTCTTTGTGGCCTGCGACAAACTCCCTTTGAATCGTGCACGAAAAACCGACACGGGACGGATCGCCGGCGATCATTGCTCACAGTCACCAATCACACGCAAACCGGCCCTGTACACGATGGCCCAACATGGTCGCCGACCATGATCGGCCATCGTGTACTGGCCACTTCAAATATCTACAAACGGTTTTGAACTTAATGCTCCAGAGTTAAGGTTGAAAGTCGATTGGAGAATTTTGACAGTTTTGTGTAGTCTGTAGTGCAGCCGACCGTACATACTTTGTTCAACGCCATCTAGTGAAGCAATTGGAAGCTTTTTATTTTTTTAAATGGCCTCTCAGAAAATCGCTCATTAAGATCTGGATACGCGGCAGCGTATCAGCCAAGTTCAAAAGAAAACAGAACTGGCGAGCAGCACCGTGTGTATCTTAACACGAACCATTTGGAGCCACTTTTGACTCCCTCATAACTCAAAAACTATTACACAGAAACATGTCAAATTTGGCTTATGTATTGAGACTAGCGAGATAAATATGTGCTCCAAATTTTATATACACACCTCAAACAGTTATTTAGATATTTACGTCCAAAAATCGTTATTTTTATCACTGACTCACCTATAATCAAAACTATAACCCACTTCCAGATGACCTAGAAAGCTGAAATTTGGCATGCAGACAGATAATCTGGTGAATACAAAGGAAAAAATCCGAAACTAGTACTTTTTTTTAAATAAAACGTTGACAAACTTATATTTGCGTTCCCTATGCACTTATCCTGTATAAGATCTTGTATTAGATGAAGTACAAATATAAGTTTGTAATAGTTTTTATTCTGTTATATACCAATAATTCGTCATACCTCTTGAAGTTCGGCTAGCGCCAACGGCGTAGTGGCCATTCAATATTGAGGACTCGAGAGAACCAAGTTCGAACCCCAGATTACCCGAATACTTTTTTGTACTCGCGTTAAATTAATTACAAACTTGCGCCGTCTAGCACGATATCCATTATTAATTAATTATTAATATTAATATAAATTATAAAGTTATTGAAATATTTACTTTTTTGCATTCACAATCCAATTTTTATTATTGAAAAATGGAAAATGAAGAATTTAGACAAAATCGATCCGATGGGACTCGAACCCACGACCTTTCACTTAAATTAATTATTAATATTAATATAAATTATAAAGTTATTTAAATTTTTACTTTTTTGCATTCACAGTTCAATTTTTATTATTGAAATGGAAAATGAAGTATTTAGAATAAATCGACCATCATCTCACAACCATCTCCGATGGGACTCGAACCCACGACCTTTCGCTTTCGGGGCGGCTGCTCTAACCACTGAGCTACGGAGTCGTAATGATAAATGTGAAAGTGTGTTTGTTTGTTTGTTTGTCCTTCTTTCACGTCAAAACGGAGCATAGTACTTTAACCCGACCACCAGGGGGCGCAATCTTCATTCATTCAAATGGGAACTAACGAGAAGCCAAAAAATGCGAAAGTTGCTATGTTCTCCCTGTAGGTGCACACTTTGCACATAAATAATTGACTAAAGTCAACGATAGATGGCTCCAAGTTTATACACCCACCCACAGTATAGAAAAGAAGAGAAACATCCTTTATTTTCTATACTATTTGTTGAAAGTTGATGGAAGGGTATTAACTTTAAAGAGATTAAAGTGTACTTATGGAAAATAATGTCAAATAATCTAAATTATACTTTTGTTTGTTAAATTTGTCATTTGCTATGTTCTGTTTCGTAAAGATCCGTAATTCCGTTAGCAATTATATAGTTTCGTTGCTCGGAGTACCTACCGTTTTTTGAGAGAAAGACTCGTTTGTGTTGAGTGTTATATAGAATTCTTTGGTGATGTGCTGTGTTTGAAAAAAGACTTCTTTGAACATTTTTAATGCCTTTAGTGATGCATATTTGTTGTTTTATTGTTAATAAAGGGTGCAGTGTTAACCTATGTTTCATTTACACTGAGTTCCTTATAAATAAATAATATGTATACTATGCCTATGTGTGTGTCTGTGTTTATATGCCTTTGTAATTTGCATATGTGTGTGTTTATACACCAAATGGAGTGTGAACTGTGAGACTATAACTTCGATACAAAACTGCAAAACTGTCATCTCTTCCGTGGCCGCTTCCAAAGAGTATGTAATCACTGACGTCTGCGCGCGGTCAAAATCGAATACTAATCTTTTCCATAAGCTTAGCATAAATAATGTACTGTAACTAGCGCCAAAAATGCACCAGTCGTGCATGCGCGCAGAGTTATCTGACGCGCACTCTACTTTACAGAGTAATTTATATATGTAGGAAGTAGAGACCAATCTTGGCCCTTTTATTGGTAGTGTATACCTAACTAGCGCTATCTATCGTCTGGTGTAGGCAACTTTTGGTGTATAAACACACACACTAGACATAGTCTTCTTATTATTTATTCTACTTTAGTCCACTATAATTTATATGACAAAACAACGTTTACCGGGTCAGCTTAAGCTAGTTAGCAAATAAAGAATCAATAAGCAAGATTAGATGTCAACAAAAACGGCTACATCTATGGCGCTAAATGATAAATGTAAAAGACAAACTACTGCTATATACACTGACCTCTATTATTTACACACTGGACTGGCTGACATAAATATTGTCGACTGCGGTAATGATTGTGTCAAAATTAGTTCTCGGGACACTCGTAGTGGCGGCGCTTTAAATTGCCACATAAAATTAGCTGTAATTTGTATGGAGACAGATTGTATAGTAATAATTATATAGTATTCTTTGATACTGCCAAGGATTCTATATTAGTGCATTGTGCGGCAAAAGATACGAGTTTGTCCGGAGAGCTTTATCGCTTAATGAAACCAGAATCAAAACGCAAATGGAAATGCAATATCTGCTCAGGAACATTAAATACCTACTGCAACTTCGTCGAGCAAAACACCATACACTATTACGACTAGGAAAAAGAAACTGTTGGAAATAAGAAAATCTGTTAAAAATGATATTTCTACGTCCACACCAAACACGAGCATAAAATTAGTTTCATTGTCAGTAGCTGATACACAAGGGCAAAGTAATATAACTGGCCAAATAAAATATACTGAAACATTTGGTATTAATTTATTATGAATAAGTAGGTACCTACTAATAATTTCTCTACAAAAAGTAATGATATCTCATCAAAAACATAAAATATGTGAAGTGAGAGCCAACTTCAATATTAAAGTAAATAGTAAACAAGTTCAATAGTAAACCACACCACATATAAAACTCTCATTTTTCCATGTAACTAATGCAAATAGTAATTCCATGTCCGAAGTCATACCGTCTATACCATCAATATTACGCACTGTGTAACCATCTTGCATGCTAAAAGAACTCCACCCCACCCCTTCTTGTCTTTGCGGTCCTTACGAAGCACCGTATAACCCAGAGGAAACAGTTCACCAGAACTAACAGAGTCAGTAAGAAAGGTCTCCGTCAGTGCTATCAAGTCGCACCCACATACACTTACGTTGTTGCGAAACAAGACTGTCTTAGACTTCAAACCCCGTACATTCTGGTAGTAAAGACTCATTTTTTTTGTATTATTAGTTCTTCCTACCTTTTTCTGATTCACTGCCCCTCCGAAAGTTCTGCCTTCTTTTTATGTGCCGTGTAGTGCCGGCACATAAAAAGAATAGCACTACCCCCTCTCTTCCCGTGGGTGTCGTAAGAGCCGACAGAGGGAAATCTGCCAAAGGAGATGGGCAGCAGCGTCTCCATTTAACAGCAGGCCATACTGCGATCGCCAACCCGCCTGCCAAGCGTGGCGATTATGGCAAAACCCCCCGAAATGGTTACATACTCTAAAAGTCGGCCCCCAGTCCCCGGCGGCCCCGCTATTCCTAGCTACGGTAGCGGCTATGGTAACGGCGGGGCAGGGGGTGCTAAGAATCCCCGGGTAGGCTCCGGCTAGCAACACCGACGACTTGACCTGGCAACCTACAACACGCGCACGTTGAGGCTCGACGCGAAGCTTATAGAGTTGGAAGAGGCAATTAGTAAGTTGCATTGGGATATTATTGGGTTATCTGAAGTCCGAAGAGAGGGGGAGGACTCGATTACCCTTCAATCCGGTAACTTACTATACCACCGGGAGGGCGACCAACAGTCCCAAGGTGGTGTCGGGTTCATCGTCCATAAATCCCTTGTCAACAACGTGATCACCATCGGAAGTGTTTCGAGCAGGGTAGCGTACCTAATACTCAGAATATCGGAACGATATTCGCTGAATGTCATTCAGGTCTACGCTCCGACCTCGAAACACGACGATGTCGAAGTGGAGGCTATGTATGAGGAGATCTCTAAAGCCATGCATAGTTATAAAACCCACTACACGGTTGTGATGGGGGATTTTAATGCTAAGTTGGGGCAACGTTGCGGTGATGAGTTGAGAGTGGGGCAATTTGGATTTGGGCAACGGAACGAAAGGGGCCAGATGCTGGCAGACTTCATGGAGAGGGAGAACCTCTACATGATGAACTCCTTCTTTAAGAAGCCCGTAAGCCGCAAATGGACCTGGATTAGTCCGGACGGTAAAGTAAAAAACGAGATAGATTTTATTATGTCAACGAGGAAGCAAATGTTCAATGATGTCATTGTGATCAACGCCGTAAAGACGGGAAGCGATCACCGCATGCTTAGAGGCACATTGAATATCAACGTCAAGCTGGAAAGATCTCGACTAATAAAATCTACGCTCCGACCAATACCGGCTCAAATTCAAAACCCCGAGTGCTTTCAGCTCGAGCTCCAAAACCGCTTCGAAGCCCTTGAGAACAGCATCGATATGGACGATCTATACAACATGGTGGTGGACACTGTCCGCACGGTAGGGTCCAAGCACTACAAAACCCACCGTCCTAAATTAAAGAAACTCTCCAGCCACACTATCCGACTCATGGATCAGAGAAACGAAATGAAACTACAGAACTCAGCGGATGCCCTTCGTTATCGACAGCTAAATAGGCAGATCTCCAAGTTCTTGACAAGCGACCTTCGCCAATTTAATACCGAGCGTATTAAAGAGGCCATTGAGCGGAACAAAGGCTCCAAAGTGTTCGCTAGAGATCTGGCTATAGGGCAAAGTCAACTGACGAGGCTGCAAGCTGAGGACGGTAGTATCATTTCATCAACACCTGAAATCCTAAGGGAGATTGAGAGTTTCTATGGACAGTTGTACTCCACGCAAACACCTCTTGAAAGTAAGGCTACAGAACCTAGAGCCAAACTTACCCGACAATATACCGAAGATATCCCGGACGTCAGCCTGTACGAGATTACAATGGCTCTCAAGCAGCTCAAAAACAACAAGGCGGCGGGCGATGACGGAATCACAACAGAACTTCTGAGAGCGGGCGGTAAGCCGATACTTAAGGTCCTCCAAAAGGTCTTCAACTCTGTCATCCTCGAGGGCAAAACGCCAAAGGCATGGGGCAGAAGCGATGTGATGCTGTTCTTCAAGAAGGGTGATAAGACTCTCCTGAAGAATTACCGACCCATCTCGCTTCTGAGCCATATCTACAAGTTGTTTTCGAGAGTCATTACGAATCGTCTCGCTCGCAGGTTCGACGACTTCCAACCTCCCGAACAAGCCGGGTTCCGAAAAGGTTATAGTACCATAGACCACATTCATACGCTGCGGCAAGTTATACAGAAGACCGAAGAGTATAACTTGTCACTATGCTTGGCGTACGTGGACTATGAGAAAGCCTTTGATTCGATCGAGACCTGGGCAGTGCTGCAGTCTCTCCAGAGGTGCCAAATAGACTACAGGTACATCGAGGTGCTGAGGTACTTATACCAAAACGCCACCATGTCGGTCCGATTACAGAACCAGAGCTCTAATGCTATCCAACTACAGCGAGGTGTGAGACAGGGAGACGTCATTTCTCCGAAACTGTTCACAGCTGCGTTGGAGGATATTTTTAAGCTACTGGACTGGAAAGGATTCGGGATTAACATCAATGGCGAGTACCTAACACACCTGCGGTTTGCCGATGATGTAGTTCTCATGGCTGAGACCTTGGAAGACCTGAACACAATGCTCGAAGATCTTAGCAATGCTTCCCAAAGAGTGGGTCTGAAGATGAACATGGATAAGACGAAAATCATGTCCAATGCCCATGTTGCATCCGCTCCAGTTAATGTTGGGAACATTACACTCGAAGTTGTTGACCACTATGTCTACCTAGGACAGACAATCCAATTAAGTAAGTCCAACTTCGAGAAAGAGATCTCTCATCGAATCCAGCTCGGATGGGCAGCGTTTAGGAAGCTCCGGCATATATTTGCGTCCAAAATTCCTCAATGTCTCAAGACTAAGGTCTTTGACCAGTGTGTGTTGCCAGTTATGACTTATGGAAGCGAGACGTGGTCTTTTACTATGGGTCTCATAAAAAGGCTCAAGGTTACCCAGCGAGCAATGGAGAGAGCGATGCTTGGTATTTCCCTGCTCGATCGAATCAGAAATGATGAGATCCGCAGGAGAACTAAAACGACCGACATCGCTCGAAGGATTGCTCAGTTGAAGTGGCAGTGGGCGGGACACATTGAATTTGACAGAGACAGAATTACTTTTTAACACATTTAGCGTTAATCGCGTTTAAATATCAGTGGTGAAATCGGGCCTTAGTTTTCTTTTTACCACACTTTTATTAGCTTCACTTGTAACTAAGTCACAATGTAAGAAAATCTTGGAATTCAAGTTTAACCTACTTCTAATTGTCGTATTGATTTGAAACTTTGCAAGTCTATATGAATCCGGTGACAATACAATAATTTGCTACCTTCGAGCTGATCTGATGATGGAGTCAAGAGGTGAGCAATAGAACTCTTCAATGGCAGCTAGGAAACCCCTCGAGTTTAGGCTTATTTGTTTTGTTCTGATGAGACCTATTCGCTACACTTATGGTGAGGGTCTGATGATGGAGCAAGGAGGAAGCCAGTGGCACTTCTTAATGTCCACTAGGAAACCCCTCGAGTTTGGGCTCCGTTGTTTCGTTCTGACGAGACTTATTAGCTGCACTTAGTGGTGAGTGTCTGATGATGGAGCAGGAAGGAAGCTAGTGGCACTCCTTAATGACCAATAGGAAACACCTCGAGTTCTTGCTCATTTGTTTCGTTCTGATGAGACCTATTCGCTACACTTGGTGGTGAGGGTCTGATGATGGAGCAGGAAGGAAGCCAGTGACACTCCTTAATGACCAATAGGAAACCCCTCGAGTTTGGGCTCCGTTGTTTCGTTCTGACGAGACTTATTAGCTGCACTTAGTGGTGAGTGTCTGATGATGGAGCAGGAAGGAAGCCAGTGGCACTCCTTAATGACCAATAGGAAACACCTCGAGTTCTTGCTCATTTGTTTCGTTCTGATGAGACCTATTCGCTACACTTGGTGGTGAGGGTCTGATGATGGAGCAGGAAGGAAGCCAGTGACACTCTTTAATGCCAATAGGAAACCCCTCGAGTTTGGGCTCCGTTGTTTCGTTCTGACGATACTTATTAGCTGCACTTAGTGGTGAGTGTCTGATGATGGAGCAGGAAGGAAGCTAGTGGCACTCCTTAATGACCAATAGGAAACACCTCGAGTTCTTGCTCATTTGTTTTGTTCTGATGAGACCTATTCGCTACACTTGGTGGTGAGGGTCTGATGATGGAGCAGGAAGGAAGCCAGTGACACTCCTTAATGACCAATAGGAAACCCCTCGAGTTTGGGCTCATTTGTTTCGTTTTGATAAGACCTATTCGTTACACTTGGCGGTGAGGGTCTGATGATGGAGCTGGGAAGACCCAGTGAAACTTCTTAATGACCTCAAAAATATCCCTCGAGTTTGGGCTCATTTGTTTCGTTTAGACGAGACCTATTCGCTACACTTGGTGGTGTGGGTCTGATGATGAAGCAAGGAGGAAGTCAGTGGCACTCCTTAAGACCACTAGGAAACCCCTCGAGTTTGGGCTCCGTTGTTTCGTTCTGACGAGACTTATTAGCTGCACTTGGTGGTGAGTGTCTGATGATGGAGCAGGAAGAAAGCCAGTGGCACTCCTTAATGACCAATAGGAAACACCTCGAGTTCTTGCTCATTTGTTTCGTTCTGATGAGACCTATTCGCTACACTTGGTGGTGAGGGTCTGATGATGGAGCAGGAAGGAAGCCAGTGACACTCCTTAATGACCAATAGGAAACCCCTCGAGTTTGGGCTCATTTGTTTCGTTTTGATAAGACCTATTCGTTACACTTGGCGGTGAGGGTCTGATGATGGAGCTGGGAAGACCCAGTGAAACTTCTTAATGACCTCAAAAATATCCCTCGAGTTTGGGCTCATTTGTTTCGTTTTGATAAGACCTATTCGTTACACTTGGCGGTGAGGGTCTGATGATGGAGCTGGGAAGACCCAGTGAAACTTCTCAATGACCTCAAAAATATCCCTCAAGTTAGCTCATTTGTTTCGTTCAGACGAGACCTATTCGCTACACTTGGTGGTGTGGGTCTGATGATGAAGCAAGGAGGAAGTCAGTGGCACTCCTTAATGGCCACTAGGAAACCACTCGAGATGTGCTCATTTGTTTCGTTCTGATGAGACCTATTCGCTACACTTGGTGGTGAGAATCTGATGATGGAGCAGGGAGGAAGTCAGTGGCACTCCTTAAGACCACTAGGAAACCCCTCGAGTTTGGGCTCATTTGTTTCGTTGTGATGAGACCTATTTGCTACACTTTGTGGTGAGGGTCTGATGATGGAGCAGGGAGGAAGTCAGTGGAACTCCTTAATGACCACTAGGAAACCCCTCGAGTTTGGGCTCATTTGTTTCGTTCTGATGAGACCTATTCGCTACACTTGGTAGTGAGGGTCTGATGATGGAGCAGGGAGGAAGTAAGGGTTCGGCTCGCGCATCTGGTAACTAATAGACTCCACTTGAGTTTCTAAAACTAAATACACACGCCTTTGAGTTATAATGTTGACGGGGTGGGCAGCCACATGAATGGACTGTGAAATCGATTACCATCCCCATCCATATCTTGCCATTAAGTGTTAAACTGGAAAGTAAAAAATAAATATGTAGTTTAAAAAACTATAAAAACACACTTTTATAGGAACAGACTTAAAAGTACAAAATAACCGTCTATCCAGTAACTAAAATTAAGGCGATACTCGGAAAAATTATGCTAAAGCGAGATAGCAATGAGAAAACGACGCGCGCGGGAGCGAGACCGATTTTGCAGATTACGCAAAAAAAACACAAAATCATTTCGTATTAGAAAACTATAGCGATTTTAAAAAAATGCTTCTATACGATCCTAAATATTATTACTGTCCACTAATTAATAGTAGATTGTACAACAAGTGCATAAAACGTACTATTTTACCCGAGACATATATATCCACCTGAGCCGTAGGCGAGGGTTGATAGTCAAGTCGAGGGTAAAATGGGTTTTATGTAAGAGTTATACACTCTGCTTTTCACTTTGAATGTGAGGAAAATAAATAACAATATTGCAAACAAGAAAAAATAAAGACATCGCCATATTGGGGGGAAGATTTTCTTTTTTTTTATACGTGGCAGTGGCAGCACAGTGACTGCATAGATCGTAGTCCATAATGCTCTTGAAATACTTATTTCTTAGAAAACTCATTAATTTTGCCTAGTTTTAGTAAAAAGCCGCCTGAAAGCTACTTATAGGGCTCGTGGCTTTTTACTATCACATTTTTCCTATACTTACAAAATTGCATTGTGAATTCATAAAAATAATATAAAATCTCTAGTTTTATTAATTTAGTAATTTATCATGAATTATGTACAAAATTGAAGAAATAACAAGTCTAATTAACGTAGTTTAATTGCGTGTGTGACTGTTTACCTAACGACCTTTGTCTTAGAGTCTGAGACTAAGACGAAGATTTTACTTTATGCACTAGAGCATAAAAAGCGATTTTATGCAGCCTATACCCAACATAAACACGAACTTTACGAGCATGAGAAGTGAAAACCAATTTTCAATAGTATATGTAACCCCATTTAAGAATAATCTTCATATTTCGTATTTTTTAGAGGTATTTTCGAAAAGAAAAAGTGTCGAGGCAAAATCATAAAATCGTGTTTTTGAAACTGTACGATTCTAGATAAAGGTATGAAGAAATATATATCTTATTACCAGATTTATAACAACTGTAACCGTCCTATAGTTTTATATCAAAAAGTCCATACTTTTTCCGAGTAGCGCCTTAAAAAGCGTGGTGCGCCCTTTGCAAATCATGCATTCAAGTAGGTACTTAATATTGACAACGCGCACCACGCTTTTTAATTTCAGTTACTGGATAGACGGTTATTTTGTACTTTTAAGTCTGTTCCTATAAAAGTGTGTTTTTATAGTTTTTTAATCTACATATTTATTTTTTAAAGTTAGTTTGCTTTTGTTCTGCCTGGAGGCTATTAACATTCTTACCAGGTAAAATCCAATTAACCAAGGGAAATTGGAGAAAGTATGAGGGACTGTACCAACTACTAATGTTGGGTTTCTAAGTGTAATCACTTCACTGATACCACTTCTATGCTTCACAGTTTCCATACGAATAATATCAGGTTATACCTAAGGCCAAAAGGTTTACTGCACACAAAAGCACCAGATAGGTCCAGTTAGCCCGATGAATAGCACGAATCAAGTTCTTCTAAGGTCTTCATCTCGCGGGAATGAAAATGTGGAACCACGATTTAAGCCCATAATACACTTATAGTTAGACTCCGGAGAACCATTTGCTCCCGCGAAGCTCACTGTGAGCATTTAATATTATTTAGGCTTATGGTCGGAAAGTAAAACAAAAAAGCAAAAACATGTTTCGTATTTTTTCTAAAATCAACCCCTTAGAGGTTAAATGGGATAAATAAACCTTTTTTTTTTTTTTTTTTTTTTTTTAAATAAACCTAAAAATCGATATGGATGTCGTTATTGAGGTTTTATGGGATGACGATTGCAAAAATGGCATTTATTTTGATGTTTAACACGCTGAACATGATTCAAACCCTAAAAGGTTGAAATAGGGGTGAAGTTTTGAATGAAAAATCAGGGGGTAAAATAGACATTTCCACTTGAAACTTTGTAGGCTTACTTTTTAAAACCAATAGGCAACCCATTTCGTAGTTTTCCGAAAATCAAACCCAGGGGGTAAATAGCAGCCTCGTGCGAGGCCCGCCGCACGTGGCAAACGTTCTGCCTCGCACGAGGCTGCTCACTTGGTGAGGGAGGACCCGCCTAATCACGTAAAAACGACTGATCGGATTTTTATGAAATTAAAACATAGAATACTTTTTATCCTGGTTATTGGTCCCCTTAGTATTTTCTCGAATGTCTACGCGGACGAAGTCGCGGGCGGAAGATAGTAAATAATAAGTGTCTGTTTCACAATCAAAAAGTTAGTTCTGAGTAGCTTAGGTACCAAGAACTTTTAGGGTACTTGAGATGATTTAGGTTTCTATACCCTATTTACCCCCTGGGTTTGATTTTCGGAAAACTACGAAATGGGTTGCCTATTGGTTTTAAGAAGTAAGCCTACAAAGTTTCAAGTGGAAATGTCTATTTTACCCCCTGATTTTTCATTCAAAACTTCATCCCTATTTCAACCTTTCAGGGTTTGAATCATGTTCAGCGTGTTAAACATCAAAATAAATGCCATTTTTGCAATCGTCATCCCATAAAACCTCAATAACGACATCCATATCGATTTTTAGGTTTATTTATCCCATTTAACCTCTAAGGGGTTGATTTTAGAAAAAATACGAAACATGTTTTTGCTTATTTGTTTTACTTTCCGACCATAAGCCTAAATAATAAACTTAATGAAGGACTTTCCAGATACAACATTTTATCCCCCTCTTCACCCCTTCGGGGGAGGAATTGTCAAAAACGCTGACACAGGAAAATATTAAATTTCAATTGCCAGCCTAAATACAAAATTTTAAGATCCTAACTTCAAAACTGACGGACTTTTATAAACATATTTATCCCCTATTTTACCCCCTAGGTTTGATTTTGGGAAAATTACGAAATGGGTTGCCTATTTGTTTTAAGAAGTCTTTCTCCAATTTCCCTTGGTTAATTGGATTTTACCTGGTAAGAATGTTAATAGCCTCCAGGCAGAACAAAAGCAAACTAACTTTAAGAAATAAATATGTAGTTTAAAAAACTATAAAAACACACTTTTATAGGAACAGACTTAAAAGTACAGAATAACCGTCTATCCAGTAACTGAAATTAAAAAGCGTGGTGCGCGTTGTCAATATTAAGTACCTACTTGAATGCATGATTTGCAAAGGGCGCACCACGCTTTTTAAGGCGCTACTCGGAAAAAGTATGGACTTTTTGATATAAAACTATAGGACGGTTACAGTTGTTATAAATCTGGTAATAAGATATATATTTCTTCATACCTTTATCTAGAATCGTACAGTTTCAAAAACACGATTTTATGATTTTGCCTCGACACTTTTTCTTTTCGAAAATACCTCTAAAAAATACGAAATATGAAGATTATTCTTAAATGGGGTTACATATACTATTGAAAATTGGTTTAATTAGTGGACAGTAATAATATTTAGGATCGTATAGAAGCATTTTTTTAAAATCGCTATAGTTTTCTAATACGAAATGATTTTGTGTTTTTTTTGCGTAATCTGCAAAATCGGTCTCGCTCCCGCGCGCGTCGTTTTCTCATTGCTATCTCGCTTTAGCATAATTTTTCCGAGTATCGCCTTAACTTTAGTTACTGGATAGACGGTTATTTTGTACCCCTTATTCCTCGTACATTACCAAGTTTGATAACTGGCTTTCTACAAGGAAAAATAATTCTTCCTAGCTTACCCGGTTTTCAAATGGGAATTATTTTTATTTAGTAATTTTATTTAGTTTTCTACGAAGAATTTTTTTTTCTTCTTAGCTTACCCAGTTATCAGAGGAGATTTTTTTTTTCCTCGTAGAAAGCTGTGAATACAATCACAGCTTTGTACGTGTAGTGCGTTCTACGAAGAAGAATTTTCCCTTCGTAGCCATTAGATCAGAATATCAGAAAGACCGAATAATTATTTATTTTTATTATTTACTTAGATTAATTTTAATTTTAGAGGGAACAACAGTTTTGTTTTATTTCATCATTACTAGCGGCCGCCCGCGGTTTCACCCACGTGGTTCTCGTTTCCCTAGGAATATCGGGATAAAAAGTAGCCTAAGTTATTCATTATAACATCAGCTACCTGCCAGTGAAAGTCCCGTTAAAATCGGTATAGCCGTTTCAGAGATTAGCCGGAACAAACAGACAGACAGACAGGCAAAAATTGTAAAAAATGATATTTTGGTATATGTACCGTATATAACAATATACTTAATCATATGCATGTAAGTAGTAATAAGCAGTTATTTTAATATTACAAACAGACACTCCAATTTTATTTATTTGTATAGATATAGATTTAATAGTAAAGAGATTATTTAAATTTTTACTTTTTTGCATTCACAATGCAATTTTTATCATTGAAGAATTGAAAATGAAATACATATTTTAGAAAAACATCGACCCGTCTCACAACCAGCTCCGATGGAACGGTTGGTTGGATGGTCTAATTATTAAAGTAAAACTTAATCTAAGTAATTATTCGGTCTATCTGATCTAATGGCTAAGTAGGAAAAATTCTTATTCTTAGAACAACACGTACAAAACTGTAATTGAATTCACAGCTTTCACAGCACAGAAAAAAAAATTCTCCTTTCATAACTGGGTAAGCTAAGAAGAAAAAAAAATTCTTCGTAGAAAAGTTAATAAAATTACGGTTTTCTACCAGGAAAAAAAAATTCCCATTTGAAAACCGGGTAAGCTAGGAATAATTATTTTTCCTTGTAGAAAGCCAGTTATCAAACTTGGTAATGTACGAGGAATAAGGGTTTTGTACTTTTAAGTCTGTTCCTATAAAAGTGTGTTTTTATAGTTTTTTAAACTACATATTTATTTTTTACTTTCCAGTTTAACACTTAATGGCAAGATATGGATGGGGATGGTAATCGATTTCACAGTCCATTCATGTGGCTGCCCACCCCGTCAACATTATAACTCAAAGGCGTGTGTATTTAGTTTTAGAAACTCAAGTGGAGTCTATTAGTTACCAGATGCGCGAGCCGAACCCTTACTTCCTCCCTGCTCCATCATCAGACCCTCACTACCAAGTGTAGCGAATAGGTCTCATCAGAACGAAACAAATGAGCCCAAACTCGAGGGGTTTCCTAGTGGTCATTAAGGAGTTCCACTGACTTCCTCCCTGCTCCATCATCAGACCCTCACCACAAAGTGTAGCAAATAGGTCTCATCACAACGAAACAAATGAGCCCAAACTCGATGGGTTTCCTAGTGGTCTTAAGGAGTGCCACTGACTTCCTCCCTGCTCCATCATCAGATTCTCACCACCAAGTGTAGCGAATAGGTCTCATCAGAACGAAACAAATGAGCACATCTCGAGTGGTTTCCTAGTGGCCATTAAGGAGTGCCACTGACTTCCTCCTTGCTTCATCATCAGACCCACACCACCAAGTGTAGCGAATAGGTCTCGTCTGAACGAAACAAATGAGCCCAAACTCGAGGGATATTTTTGAGGTCATTGAGAAGTTTCACTGGGTCTTCCCAGCTCCATCATCAGACCCTCACCGCCAAGTGTAACGAATAGGTCTTATCAAAACGAAACAAATGAGCCCAAACTCGAGGGATATTTTTGAGGTCATTAAGAAGTTTCACTGGGTCTTCCCAGCTCCATCATCAGACCCTCACCGCCAAGTGTAACGAATAGGTCTTATCAAAACGAAACAAATGAGCCCAAACTCGAGGGGTTTCCTATTGGTCATTAAGGTGTGTCACTGGCTTCCTTCCTGCTCCATCATCAGACCCTCACAACCAAGTGTAGCGAATAGGTCTCATCAGAACGAAACAAATGAGCAAGAACTCGAGGTGTTTCCTATTGGTCATTAAGGAGTGCCACTGGCTTTCTTCCTGCTCCATCATCAGACACTCACTACCAAGTGCAGCTAATAAGTCTCGTCAGAACGAAACAACGGAGCCCAAACTCGAGGGGTTTCCTAGTGGTCTTAAGGAGTGCCACTGACTTCCTCCTTGCTTCATCATCAGACCCACACCACCAAGTGTAGCGAATAGGTCTCGTCTAAACGAAACAAATGAGCCCAAACTCGAGGGATATTTTTGAGGTCATTAAGAAGTTTCACTGGGTCTTCCCAGCTCCATCATCAGACCCTCACCGCCAAGTGTAACGAATAGGTCTTATCAAAACGAAACAAATGAGCCCAAACTCGAGGGGTTTCCTATTGGTCATTAAGGAGTGTCACTGGCTTCCTTCCTGCTCCATCATCAGACCCTCACCACCAAGTGTAGCGAATAGGTCTCATCAGAACGAAACAAATGAGCAAGAACTCGAGGTGTTTCCTATTGGTCATTAAGGAGTGCCACTAGCTTCCTTCCTGCTCCATCATCAGACACTCACCACTAAGTGCAGCTAATAAGTCTCGTCAGAACGAAACAATGGAGCCCAAACTCGAGGGGTTTCCTATTGGTCATTAAGGAGTGTCACTGGCTTCCTTCCTGCTCCATCATCAGACCCTCACCACCAAGTGTAGTGAATAGGTCTCATCAGAACGAAACAAATGAGCAAGAACTCGAGGTGTTTCCTATTGGTCATTAAGGAGTGCCACTAGCTTCCTTCCTGCTCCATCATCAGACACTCACCACTAAGTGCAGCTAATAAGTCTCGTCAGAACGAAACAACGGAGCCCAAACTCGAGGGGTTTCCTAGTGGACATTAAGAAGTGCCACTGGCTTCCTCCTTGCTCCATCATCAGACCCTCACCATAAGTGTAGCGAATAGGTCTCATCAGCACAAAACAAATAAGCCTAAACTCGAGGGGTTTCCTAGCTGCCATTGAAGAGTTCTATTGCCCACCTCTTGACTCCATCATCAGATCAGCTCGAAGGTAGCAAATTATTGTATTGTCACCGGATTCATATAGACTTGCAAAGTTTCAAATCAATACGACAATTAGAAGTAGGTTAAAATTTAATTCCAAGATTTTCTTACATTGTGACTTAGTTACAAGTGAAGCTAATAAAAGTGTGGTAAAAAGAAAACTAAAATGTATTTTTAAGTAATTATCATTTAAGGATTATAGTCGTAGTCGAGTTCTAGTTGGACAACGTCTAGTTTTCCTCAAACTTACGTCACCACAAATAACCCAAATTGAGCTTTTAAGTAAAATCACATACTAAAAATAAGCTAAAAATCCAGCTTTTTAATAATTATACATAATTTGCCTGCTTTGCGCTACGTCGTAGCACCGTAGCAATTTCGTAGTAATTTTTTGTTGATCACATCACACCTCGTATTAGGCTTATCGTATGTTTTATTTACAAAATATAGTAAGTATGTAGTAAACCTTAAAATTTATATAGTCTTCGAATTGATGTTAAAAAATTTGTAGTTGGTACAGTCCCTCATACTTTCTCCAATTTCCCTTGGTTAATTGGATTTTACCTGGTAAGAATGTTAATACTCTCCAGGCAGAACAAAAGAAAACTAACTTAAAAAAGAAAACTAAATGTATTTTTAAGTAATTATCAGATAATTAAGGATTATAGTGGTAGTCGTGTTCTATTTGGACAACGTCTAGTTTTCCTCAAACTTACGTCACCACAAATAACCCTAATTGAGCTTATAAGTTAAATCACATACTAAAAATTAACTAAAAATACATCTTTTTAATAATCATACATTATTTGCCTGCTTTGCGCTACGTCGTAGCACCGTAGCAATTTTGTAGCATATTTTTTGTTGATCACATCACACCTCGTATTAGGTTTATCGTATGTTTTATTTGCAAAATATAGTATATAGTAGACCTTAAAATTTATATAGTCTTCGAATATATGTTAATACATCAGCGCCTTTTGTTTTAGTAGCACCGTAATCATAGGAAATCAGTGCTTATCAGGTGCCTATACATTTTAGACATGAAAAGTAGAAATGCCAGAGAATTAGTCTGTTTTCATAAAACTTATTTATATGTAAAGTTATTGTTTTGTTTTTGTTCTATTGATGTACATTTTATTGTTATTTTTCACCGTGATGTCACAACTGGTCTAAGCAGAATACCAGTGCAACATTATAGATCTAAAAGGCCGCATTGTACCCATTGGGCCAAGCATTGGGCCAAGTATAGGGCCAATATATTGGGCCAACGTGTAGAGGGCTACTTGTTGGTGGTGGCAATGTTGGCGCCAACTATCAACAGACCACCAAGTAGCCCTCTACACGTTGGCCCATAATATTTGCCCAATACTTGGCCTAATGATTAGCCCAATGAGTACAGCGGGCTTAATCTGTTGCGTATAGGTAAGGTAGGTACTGAGCTGAGGCCGGTTTTGGCATCAGATAACACCTACATTATTATTATTTTTCTCTCTGTTTTTAGGTACTTACGTGTTTTAGGTGTTATTGTTAATCGAAGGTTTTGCTAGTTTTATTATTTTGTATTGTAATTTTTTTTTCTCGTCTACTTGTATTGTGAACACTGAACCACTGGACAGGCTATCTCTATACAAATGACAGCTAATTTTGTGTAGCAATTTGAAACGCTACTAGTGTCACTACGATAGTCCTGAGAACTAAGTTTGACGTGAGATTGTGACAGCCGCGAGATTTTTAAAAGTCTTTATTTTATTTTGTGTTAGGGAATCCGGTGTGATTTCATATTTAATTCTGAAAGTTGTGTGAAAGTTAAGCTCATAAACATGAGGAAATGTGTGGTTTGTAAAACTCGGTACGAAAAAAGGGTGTAAAACGTTATTTCACAGGTGAGTGTACTAAATTGTTGTTTTTAGTTAATGATGTTTTATATGTAGATACGTTATCTGAACTAAAAAGTGGCGACGAAAAAGCCCGAACGCCCGTGTCAACGCGCTGTGACAATATCTCGATTACGCCTGAAATAATGAATTTAATGCCTTCCTGTGTTTAGAAAAGTTGCAAAAACTATGCCGGATCTTTATAAGACAAGAAAATTGATTCATTTTATACGTAATTATTGAAATTATAAATTAAAATTAAAAATTAAATAATTAGTGATTACATTTGCGCTGTTGCCAGTTCGACATGCATGAGCGAAATGCTTGTGAACGCATGAAAGAGACAGAAAACTGGCACAAGACAGTGCTTGCAATAATGGTTTATCTCTTTTTGACAGTGGGGGTTTGTGTATATATGTCTCTTACTAACATTATTTTGGTGAAAAAGAGATAGATATGCGGAAATGCCTGTAGTTACGAAGAGATAAATATATTTTGACAACATGTGTTTGTTTTTGTCTCATAAAGCGTGTAGTACGTAATGAAAAACAAATTCGCCATTTTAAAATGCAATAACGTGTCTATTAATAAAACGTCATTGTTTTTAGTCAAAATTTACCTAAAATTGTGTGTAAAGCATTTGATTACTATCTGATAATGAGAGATTTTTGAGGGACAGAAAAAAAAAAAATAAATAGTTCTAATAATGAAACGAGATGGCGCTGACAAATAGCGAAGTCGGTGTGATCAGAAATAATCTAAAATGACAAGTTGATAACATTTTGATTTGTTTTCAAATTCGTAGGTAGCAAGTAGGTAGCACTGTCTAATATTAGAATTATAAAATAACAACGAAGTAACAATAATATCAGTGAGAACGCAACGTAAATCTACTAGGTGAAGCATAGGCAATCAAAAAGTGTGTAAAATCCCCGCGCTCGACTGACATGACATGACAACCAAAGCCTGGCAACGTCGTGCGTGCGTGTTTTTGACCTAACTTCTAGTCTTCTAGATTACTTTTGATCATTTCGTGATTTGCGAGCGCCATCTGTCGTCACTTTAAATCAACTTTTTTTTCTTTATAGTTGTCAGAAAAATCCCCCATTGTTTGCAATGATATCTTATCAATATTTAGGCATTATAATGATGAATTTTGAGAGAATTATGTAAAAAAAGATTTTTTCAACAAATTCTTATCGATAAAATGTCGGTATATTCAATACCAAAAGTTGATAAGAGCTCAGGCTGATTCAGTAGCTGTTCTGTTGTACACCCGTCTTTCGGCATTATGGTAGTACCTAGCTCTCCGCCCGCGGCTTCGCCCGTGTGAACTACACGACGTTATCCCGTGAGAATCTGATATTTTTGCGGAATAAAAAGTAATAAGTAGCCTATGTTCCTCTCCAGGCAACAAAGTATCTGTGTCTCAAATTTCAGCCAAATCCGTTTAGCCGTTATGGCGTGATTGAGTAACAAACATCCAAACATCTAATCTTTCACATTTATAATATGTATAGTATTATATATTATATAATTAGGAAGTAGTATTCATTAATCCTAAAACTAAACTACTTCCTTTAAAAAAATATGGGTAGCAGAAAAAATTAAAACCTGGGTCGACCCCACATGCTATGCGAGGTCGATTCAATCGACAATTGAAATTAGAGTCTTATAATACGTATGCAGAAAATAGTCGTGGTATTAGTAATAAGTATCTTTTTTTGTTTCAAATTACACTTGTAGATCTTAATTATAATTTGATCAATAATTTTTGCAGATTTCCTTCCGAATTGAGTCTAAGAAACAGGTGGTTAGAAAATATGAAAGCCGTAAACTGAAACCCGAAGGAAACAGATTCACTTTGTTCAAAACATTTTGCCACCTAGTTTTTCTTCACACATAACACCCATATTTTTTTAAATAAACGTGTTACGTGAGCAGTATTTCTGTTTTTTATTTTGTATAAGTTACCCCTTTATAACATGAATTAAGTAATATAACGTCAATTAAGGCTGTAGTTGTGTGTGTCAGTAAACGGTACGGATACGTACACTAGGGGACAAATTCGATGAACCATCTCTTACTTCTTTTCGTGTAGCTGATGCCTCGCCATTCACGCGCAGATCCTTTTATTACTTGTTTATGTATTAAACTAGGGTAGTATAATGCATAAGCAATTACGGATACGGACTATAAGTGAACGGTGAGGTGAGATGCCAGACACACGAAAATAAATAAGAAGTGGTTCACCGAATTTGTCCTTGGGTTTACCTTGTACTACTTCGATGGAAAAAACGGCGTTTTTTGTCAGAAATTTCGATGCACAAAAAGTTTATTTGATTACGATTTTAAAGGAAAAACGGACACATTTTCGTTGGTACAGAATAGGTACCATCACCCCGTACCAAAACTGCATCATAAACTTACTATTTATTTCGATAGAAGGGCCGGGCTGGGTCCTACGCGTTGCAGCCCGGCCACCAAAAATGTGTTAAACTGATGAAATACTGTGGTACTCTTTTTTTCCATCGAGGTACTACGAGGTACGTATCCGTACCGTTTTCAGCCTTTATTGACGCCGCCGCCGGCGCCGTGGCCGGGCCAGAACGTAACACACGTATTTACAATCAAAAAAAAGTATTTAAGTATTATCCGTTATCAAGTTCATGTAGACAGTTTCTTATGGGCTATGTGAGTTCAGAATTCAGAGTTCAGAATTCGAATATTATAATTCGATATTAAAACACTCGTGGAATAATATTAAAAACTCGCCAAGGTTCGTTTATTAAAATCCCACTCGTGTTTTAATACCCCTCCTTATGCGACAGTCACATAAACTACTATTATCTACACTCATGTTATAATATTCGAATTCTGAACTCATGCCTGAACGTATAATGATACACTTTATGCCATAGTCAACTTTTAAAAATAAAACTGATTCATAATGGTCATTATGAAACAACCGGATACAGCTGTCACTCATTATAGTTGATTATAAAACTATCAACATACAAATTTCTTGTTTTAAACTTATGTTTCTTAATTTTACAGTCTCCATTGCAACCGTAGGATTTACTGGCCCTGACTTCCAACTCTTTCAAGCCCTTCTTTAGCCGGCAACATTAAGGCGAGGAATCCCGACCGAAATAGGCACGCTAACGCTTACTGGGTCGCGCTCTATACACTTAACGCGGACCCAGCGGCAGCCGGCAGTGAACTGTGAACTCGCGAGCGCCCCGCGAATCGAAAATCACTTAAAATTCAATTAAAAATTAAATAATAAGAAAATTTAATTTATGACGGCCGGAATCCCTCGGCTATTCAAAGACAATTATTTTCATATGTTTTTCATTAACTAAATACTATAGACTGAATAGACTCCTATGATATGGGGTTTGGCACCAATTCACATTTTATAATTAATATTGTTTTGCTTTATTTTTAAATATATAATTAACTAGCGGCCGCCCGCGGTTCCACCCGCGTGGTTCCCGTTTCCGTGGGAATATCGGGATAAAAAGTACATATAAACCTTCCTCTTGAATCACTCTATCTATTTAAAAAACGCATCAAAATCCGTTGCGTAGTTTCAAAGATTTAAGCATACAAAGGGACATAGGGACAGAGAAAGCGACTTTGTTTTATACTATGTAGTGATGTAATGAGTGTAGATAAAGTAGTGTATGTGACTGCACATAACTCGGTATTAAAACGCTCGTGGGATACTATTAAAAAACTCCCACTCGTGTTTTAATACCCCTCCTTATGCAACAGCTACATAAACTACTATTATTTCACCATAAAGAAACCTTATAACAATACAGTAAATTAAATAGAATACAAGCAATCAAACAAGTACCTACAAGTATTTAAAGCAATTACTTCCAGGAAACTTGTTGAAATAAAAATGAATACTTACTTAAATATGACACCCGGGAATAAACTTTATTAAAATTATTTAGTTAATGTTCATTATTTCCCAGATGTAAGTATTTTTTAGAGGAGTGGTTAGCGCGCTCGGCCGGGAATCATCGTCGAGTTTATGAAACTTTCACAATGTTCGGTAAGCGATGGGTGACCAAATGTGACCTTATTGTTTCGAGCTTCTCCGCGCTCCTGTATGCATTTGCAGTCGTTACTACCCACCAATCCGCATTGAGCCCGTGTGTCGTGGTGGGTCATGAATCATGATGGCTCATCTAGCTCCATAACCGTCCATAAGGAATGCCTGTTCCCCAGCAGTAGTGACATTAAAATGGCTAATCATGACATTGAGATATAATCTCAGGATCATATAATACTATGATATAATGAACTAGGATTCTCTAAAAACCTGATGGTTTTTAGAGAATAAGAATAGGTTTTTCATCTCTCAGATTAGGAAAGTGATGTATATTTAAACTGAGCAGCGGGTCCAAAACTATCCGTTTCACCCTAGGGTGAAAATGAATTTTAAGAATAGAACTGAATTTGGTTACAGCCTACCATAGAGTTACCTCTTCGGCAATGAAAAAGTTTTCAACAAATTTTGTATGGGGACGGGACTTGCAAAATAAAAAAAAAATAATTTTATAAAAACGAGAATATCTCAAAAACGGTGCGTCTCGTAGCGTAGCTAAAATCTCACAAAATTTTCAACCCCCTATGGTACTCCGGAGTTAGGTAAGAGGCATCCGATATACATATAAAAAAATATTTTTTGTTCTAAAATATTTTTTTTGTTAAGTACCTATTTCATAATTTTTAATTTACCTACCTATTTAATGTTTTTATATACCTACCTATTATAAAAAAAAAGAAAGCGAAGCCCCCCGCCACCTTTCTTTTATTTTTCTAGATAGTTTTAGTTGTCTTTATTGCTTTTCTTATAGAGGGGGATGAAAAGCAGAGTGTATTTACTTTCCTTATATTCGAAATGAAAAGTAGAGTGTATTACTCGGCCGCAAAATTATTTTCATCTCGGGCGACGTATATTGAATCCCTCGCTGCGTTCAGGATTCTACTTTAGAATCCTTCACTGCGCTCTGGATTCAAAATAGCGCCCTCGCCGTAAATATGTTATTTTGCTCCCTTGTAATACAATCTACTATTTTTCCGGTTGGACCTCTAATTAATATGCATTATATTATAAGGTGTCGTCATCATAAAGCTCACTCTTTTGTCTATTGGTTTGGTTGTATGCACCCAATAAGCTTAGACTAAATACTGAGTTAACTGGAGAGTACAGTACTAACATTTTTTTGTGGCACTGTGGCTGTCTTCCGTCTCACCTATACTTTGAAAAAAATACGTATGGTCAGATGAGACAGCTGACAGCCACTACGTACTAAATGTCAGCTGGGCACACTTTTTTATTCAGGATGAAAACTCCAGTTACCTCAGTATTTAGTCTAAACTCTTTGTATGCACCCTACCGATACGTTGCTGATGTTTTTATTATGAAAAAGAAGATTTTTCAGCTAAATTAATAAGCAATAGGTAGTATTTAAAATCACACATTACACAAGTACCTACTTTTTAAACTAAACTTTCTTTCAATGCGAGTAAGTACCTAATAAGAGCAAGCAGCAAGAAGTAAAGCAATTATTTAAAAATGGCGTTTTTATACGATAAATAAGAATTTTAATGAAATGCGACCTTTCAAAAGTAAGAATACTTGGCCAAGTTACTTTTAAAAGTTCTTACCTAATTATATCATTTAAATTCTTATTTATTGTAAGTATAATAAAAACGTCAATTTTAAATAATTACTTTTAACTACTTTACTTACCTAAGACATTACTTGACTTGACTATAGATATACGAGTGTAAGTATTTTCATTTTTTCTTGTTAGTAAAAGGCCTATATTCCAAAGTGTTCTCCCCACAAAGTTGTAATGGAAAAACTTTTATAGTAGGTACAACCTACCCGAAGATGTGCCGATTATAGAGAGCATTTTGGGAGGAGCTTATGTTAAACTATAAGCACATAAGTCGAGTATTTATTCAGTATCTTTCATACCGGCGACCACAGAACACAGTTTTTTTTTGCCTTTCCATATTCTTGTGCTGACGACGGTCCCTATAAGTATACGTAGGTATACTTCCCATATTACATATTATGAATAAATAGAAATAGAAATAAATCGCGAATTTTACAGGAGAGCGGTTTGAAAGTTTATGCTTCTATAATCCTACATTTCTTAAAGGTATTAAATGTGAAAGTTTAAATGTTTGGATGTTTGTTACTCAATCACGCCAAAACGGCTGAACGGATTTGGCTAAAATTTTGAACACAGATACTTTGTAGCCTGGAGAGTGGAACATGGCTACTTTTATCCATGAAAAATATCACATTCCCGCGGGATAGGTAACGTCGTGTAGTCCACGCGGGCGAAGCCGCGGGCGGAAAGCTAGTTCTTGTATACCTTTGAAACTATACAAGCTATGATGTTGAAATTTGGCAAGTAATTAGTAATTAAAGTAAGAAATACATTGGAAACAAATTTTGTTTGGTATAGATATAATAATATACTTAGTAGGTAAGTATATTACTTTTTTGGCAATTACCATTCGATCTCAATGGCAGATAGATACTGATCTTTACATCGAAAAAATCAAATCAAATTGTTAGACTTTCTGTACACTTAATTCTACGTGGGAGAATGGCTACATAGCTAACTTCAAAAGTTGTAACTGGTAGTTCTGTTTTTTTATGGAAAGGACCGCAACGAGTGAGATAGAAGATGGCTTTGAAAGGACCCACACATACCTACCCTCAGAACAATAACTAAAGCTAATTGTTCTGAGTACCTACCATACAAAAAATAAAATAACAAGGAGAAAAGTGGCATGCCCTGACATCTAGAGAACTCATTAGAAATTTGGTCGAAACGACTTGGTAACGGCAGCTGTAAAATCACGACTAGCTTTATGTTGAATATTTTCCTAGATGGCAGCACTTCACAGAGCAGTCCGCATAATAAGGAATAGCATCTACACACGTTCCGATCCGACCGCCGCCGATATGCCCCCTGATTCACGAACCATCGGAAACGGAATCTAAGCTTTGTCTTAGTCTGTTCTATAGTGACTTGAGTGACAGAGACAGGGCATACATTCCGCTCATGAATCAAGGGGTTGGTCTGCTCCAGACCAAATCTGACGTGTGTAGCGTAGTCGTCCGACCATAATTATTATTATTGTATTCGTGTTTGACGCGGTCTGGCCGGATTTGGTTCGCACGAACGTGCATTTCGCACTTCCTACCAAATCGTAACATTCGTAACGTGTGTAGGCTTCCGAGTTCCGACCAGACCAACTTGGCAGTGATGACAATTTTCAAGACAAGGTTTTCCTCTAGAGGGAGAAAATATGTAAAAACGGAAATATTGAAGGAAAATAGAATTACGTTCAAGGGATTTTCAGAGGATTCACTTTAATGCTCGTCCATGACTTTTATGTAGGACTGAAGAACGAAAGGTTTAAATATGGCCATTTATGCAAAGATTCTTTTATCTATTTTTTTTTGATTATTTTATTTAAAAACTCGCATTTTGCCGTAAAACTAAATATATATATAAAAATGCATAAGACCTCATCAATAAGTGCTGCTTTTAGTAAATATTTAGCATGTTTTAGTACTCTACTTATTTATCGGAATCGGATTCGAATTCGTTGCTTTGTCTTTGTCTATTCTATAGTGAGTGACAGAGACAGTGCATACATTCCGTCGTCTCGGGAGCGTTTCCGATGGTTCGTGAATCAGGGGGCTGATCTGCAGTGAAGTTCGTCCGCACCAAATCGGCGCGGGCGGCGGTCGGATAGGAGCGTATGTAGTGGCTATTAGGTATACCTACATACTCTTACATAGATTTTTATTAGATTCGTTATTATAATTACAGTGCCACAAACTTTGCTGTGCCGGTGGCCAAATTTTTTTTAATGTCATTTTGCTGTCAAGGTGATGTCCAACCATAGCGCTCATGAAGCTCGACTTAATACTCTGAGGTACCTCAGTATTAAGTCGAGCTTCATGATAGCGCTGCTAGCGGCTGAAGTTCTTAGAAGTCAGGGCCGGTTAAATTGTTACAAAAAAAACCGTACGTAGCGCCGCTGTCACCGGAACAGAAAAGGTTGTGGCACTGTAGGTTAGTTATTAGTGTGACGTTAATTTTTGTTTTATTTTTAAAACTCCTAAATTACCTAACTCATAGTCGGTCACTAGTAGCACAGAAAATCGAACACTATAGCTTTAAGTAATAAATAGGTATTATTCATCCATACTAATCTATATCTATACTCTATTCTAATATTATAAATGTGAAAGTGTGTTTGTTTGTTTGTTTATTTGTTTGTTTGTTTGTCCGTCTTGCACGTCAAAACGGAGCAACGGATCGACGAGATTTTCGGTATGGAGATAATTTGAGAGCTGAAGAGTAACATAGGCTACATTTTATCCAGGAAAATTATAAAATAAAAATGGTAATTTTGTATAGAAAACCGTTAAACTGTCATACTTCACACAACTCTCATTCTTAGCAGCTTCCAAAGAGATGGTATGTCAAAGAGTATGTAATCACTGACATTTTTGCATGAAGCTCGACTTATCTAATTACCTCAGAGTATAGTGCGCCAAGCTTTTCTGTTCCGGTGATTATCTCTGGAACTAAAACAGTTTTCATACGATGCGATAGTCCATTTTGACAGCTAATTTCGTATTGCAAGTGGCTCTTCTGTCACGGCTGTCACCGGAACAGAAAAGCTTGTGGCACTGTATTAAGTCGAGCTTCATGCATTTTTGCCGCTCAGGTTTTTTTTTTAATAAGTGACATTGTGTCAGGCCCATAGATATTATAATATAACAAGATTGCGCACTCATGAGTTACGGCCATGAAGTTTGACTTAATACTCTGAGGTAACTGGAGCTCTCACCCTGAATAAAAATGTGTCGCCACCAAATTTGACATTTATGTATGTAGTGGCTGTCAGCTGTCTCATATGACCATACGTATTTTTTTAAAGTGTAGGTGAGACGGAAGACAGCCACTGTGTTATTTGTGGTATTCAAAAAATTGTTCGTACTGCACGCTCCAGTTACCTCAGTATTAAGTCGAACTTCATGGTTACGGCCGAGCCGAGCGAGATAGCCCTATTATGGTGTGCGTCCCTCTCTAATGAGAGAGACGTGAGTGACTACACGATTTGGTTTTTTCGAGGACAATTTATAGATAACCAGACTTGGCTGACGTAGGATTCGAACACCACGCTTCCTAGGGAGCTCTTGTAGCTAAAAAAAACATAGATTTAAACATCCGAACTCACTTTCTATAATATTAGTTAAGATGAGGATTCCGCGCGGCAAAGCATAGAGGGTATTTTGCATTACTTATGAGGCAATAATGTGACAATCGACACATACACATATGCTTTATAAGCATACTTACTTTTGAACCGACTTCAAAAGAGGTGGTTGTCAGTTTGACCTTTATGTACTTATATTTATGATGTATGTCTGTATTTCTGATAGGCGTATTTTGCTAAAATGGATAGAAATAAAAAGTCCACGTACAGTAATAAAAATCTGTTTATTAGTTCGACTATACATTGCTAAACAAAACTGTCTTTCGGATCTTTTGACTCATGGAGGCTTTGTGTCCAATTAATTTTAAAGATTCGTTTTTTGCGTACCTACTTTTTTAACCTTAAACTAAAATACAGATTTTATAATACACTTAATAAGTTCTGTTTCATGCCTATTTTCTGATAAAGTTCTTCTTCTTTTTCTTCTTCTGCTGAGTATTGTGTAATTTTTTCAGGTATGACGTTAAGCCAACCTTTTTTAATTTCTTCATCTTTAGGAAATCTGAAACAATGAAAATTAATGTTTGGGTTAAGTAAGAAAGTAAATTCCAGTCTATAGATTACAAATGAAATGGACACCCTACTATACGCAAGAATAAAACTTTGGCTAAATACTTACCTACGAAAAGATACACCGCTACGTTTATATGATGCGCTTTTGCGTCCCTTCACACATCAAGTGAGAACCATTTTTATTGATTTAAACGTAATTTTAAAATGATAATTAAGATCCACACACTAACTTTACACACATAAATTAATTTGCCGTCGCCATATTGATGATGTTTTTATTTTTATTAAAATTGTCCAGACGCAAAGTGTTGCAAATTTATTATAATTAAAACTACCATAACACCGACTCTTACATTAAACAAGTAGTTTTTCAAGGTTTTAAATAATACAAATGATATGGACTTTATTATTATCAGCTTAACATTCCTTTTAATTAATTAATATTTTGAAAATTCTCGAGAACAGGAAATATGAATTTGAATAAAGTTCTACTACAACCAAAAATATTTAGTGGTGGCAGCCCAGTAGACAGGGATGCAATCCTATTTAGGAGCCTCTCGCTCGGCTCGTTTTTCCGTTTATATTAATGTCATACGAAAATAAACCTTATTGTAACTGCATAGAATCGAATTGACATTGCTTTTATTTTCATAGTGCACAATCTTGTTATATTATAATATCTTTGGTCAGGCCACAGCCATCTCTATCGGACGATAGAGACGGCTGTGGTCAGGCAGGTGATACGAAGTTCGTGTCCAATAAAATTTATATGGCAAAACCAAAGAGCATGTAATCACTACGTTGCAAAACAACATTTGCCGGGTCAGCTAGTATGTCAATTTCTGTGTTTCTACAAAGATTCTTCTTTGCGAAGAGAAGGACCGTTTTACCATATGCGTCAGGTATCGGTCCGGACCGAAATAAAACAACACCAGACAAGCCAGGATTCAATCCGTCGTCGTTCAAGCAATCGAGATTTTTCATGCAATCCGGACCGTTTCCTGACGCATATTTTATTTTATTTTATTTTATTTATGTTAGTCCGAGTATTGGTCCCTCGGATATTTTACTTCACTATTTTATTTATGAATTATGTATGTAGGTACTATGCGGTTATTATAAGAAAAGGACTGTCAAAACGGCCATATTTGTTTGCGTTTCGCTTCCACTTCAGCTTCAGGGTGTAGGATGTGCAAGAAAAGGAACAAAGATCAAAAATGCCGTTTGACAGTCCTATTCTTAAAATAATCGCATAGTATCTGTTTTCTTTTTAAATTATATGTAGACTGCTTATTATAACGTGGTCGGGAGTGTTAAACAATAAAATATTATTGTTATAGAAGACAATCTCCATACACAGGTCATTGAGTTATAATTATGTACTAACGTACTCAATGACACAGGTTATTATAATGACGTCTTTATCCTGTATGGTAGGCAGGCAGAGATCTCTTTGCATTTGTTACGATGCCTTATTTTTCTTTAGGTTACCTATTCCCCTTACAATTTGTAATGGGAGTTTGACTTCTTTACAATGGGTAAAATATATACTTTACTTTGCCCTTTTTACCCACGACGGAATGGAGGCGGTATATGCGTTTGGGATTAGAGGTTCTTTGTTTGTTTGTTTGTTTTTGTGTTTGTATGTATGTCTGTTGCAATTTATCTTCTAAACCACTGGTCCGATTTTAATGCGGTTTTCAGTTATGGGTTTTGATTTGATTGGTGTACGTTCTTAGATAAGTGTTACGGTAACAACTCACCAGGGGGCGCTGCATTTGCTTGTGCAAAACCAAAACTACTATTTTAGTCTGATTTGGATGCGGTTTTCAATAATGGGTTGGTGATTGATTACTTTGATTAGTGATTATTCTTAAAATGCTCTTTAAAAAGTTTGAAATAAAAAAAAAAATGAAAAAAACCCACGACGATTAAAATGTAAGTAATTGAAAAAGGATAAAATAATTTAAAAAACCCCGACTTAAATAATTTATGTGACCTATGAACTTAAGGCGAGGAATCCCGACCGAAATGGGCACGCTTGCTCGGTCGCGCTCTATACACTTCGCGCGGACCCAGCGGCAGCCGGCAGTGAACTGTGAACTCGCGAGCGCCCCGCGAATCGAAAATCGCTTATAATTCAATTAAAAATTAAATAATAGAAAAATTAAATTTATGACGGCCGGAATCCCTCGGCTATTCAAAGACAATTATTTTCATATGTTTTTCATTAACTAAAACCAAGTACCTACACTGCAAGTAATATGATATTTGAATTATTATTAGACAGATGTTTGGGATTTAATTTGACACAGTAAAATATCACCAATCGAAAAAAACGGCCGGAAGCACTAGATAAATAACTGTAAAATAACATATATTTTTTCCAAATTTTAAGTACCTACTTGTGATTTGCGAGTAATCCATAATTTAAAACACCCTATTTTGGGGAAAACGGCAAGAAAATCCGTCGAGGGCTGCCATCAATATTTCTAATTTCAACATAAATATAAATACATAACTACAAAACTAGTTCATTTAATGGCAGCCCGGACGAATTTTTTTGCGTTTCTTATTAAGTTCATAGGTCACATAAATTATTTAAGTCGGGGGTTTTTAAATTATTTTATCCTTTTTCAATTACTTACATTTTAATCGTCGTGGGTGTTTTTCAAAATTTTTAATTTTTATTTTTACTTTTAACAGTTTTCGGTACCCTTAGCACCAAAAACGATCGTTATAGGAAAACAAGAGCAGCGCCTCTTTAAGTACTTATGTCGTTTTAGAAACAATTCAATTTAATAGATATTTTACAACAGCATTTGACAGCTTTTGAGGGATGGTTTATGTAATTTATTGGATGGTAATTAGTTATAGTGTTACCTAGCTCTATAACGAAAGTTTTCTACCGGCTACGTAACCTACCTGCTACTGTATCAACCTGCAAGTGAGTACGGCTCGTCCACAGTCACCGCGTAACCTCTCGGATCCGCAGTACTAGCCGCCTTTGTGTTCGCAATGAAACCGCCACTCGACAGGTCACTGCGAGCTTATTGCCAACCACGCGCGAGCTGCTCGTGCCTACGTACTCGCTTGATACAGTAGCAGTTACGTTACGTGTTACACAGCTCAGTGAGTGAGTACCCTGCTTAAGAAATATGGATAATAGGAGTATGGGCTTTATTTGACATATGAAGTCCATTATGTCCATAATATAGGCTTTAATTAGGGCTGCCACCTTTTTATTCAAAAAATATAGTACTTTCCCCAAAAAATGGCAAAAAATATAGGACTTATGGGACATTTAGGAAAAAAATAGTACTTACACATTTATTCTTGATCATTAAGGCAAAAGCGATTTGCCACCCCCTATCCCAACTAACTACAAAGGAAAGGCAAAAAGGCTTAGTTGGGAGAGGAATATTTAAAAATATTTTTTTTTCACATTATTTATTTTTCCACGTGTAGGTACTTGCCATTACTAAATTGAAACACCCCATTCTAGCTATGGATGCGCTACATTCTAGCCATGCGGTGAAATATAGTATTTTTCGTACTTTATTATTTTTCTATAATAAATAGTAAAATTGACTGAAATATAGTACGATACTATATACTTAATATAGTACAGGTGGCAACCCTAGCTTTAATATGGTTTTCAAATGTCAAATGAATCCCTTGCTCATATCCATATTTTTTTGCCCGTAAGCCCCCCAGTAGTTCGATTATAAACCAAGCTGGGCCGAACGTTAGAAGTTCATTAATAGTATATCTTATCTTCTCTCGATATTATCTTCACCGGGAGGCAGATTGGTGCTTGATGAGGGTCTTGAGAAATTGATTCGATCGACCTGCGGGACGACCAATCAGCCCTGGGTAAGTTTCGGGTCCGTATGTGTCCGTGTTTCGCCTTTCGAAACCAAACCTTGTAATAATGATCGCTTATATTATGGCCGATGACTTAGTGTCATAAAAATTAGGACAAAAAATATTTCAGAAGTCACGGACTTATCAAATGGCCCTGCTATAAAATAAAAACCGCCTTTGATTTACTACCTGCACGCTCGGATTAGGCACACTGAGACGTCCTAAGCATTATATCGTCATATTACTCGGATTAGGCACACATGTGTGCCTCAGCCAACCACTCGAAAAATGATGTTACAATGTAATTAATACAGTTAAAATTTCGATTTCCGCCATTACAAGGTCGTGACGACTGGGCCATCGTGTACAGGGCCTGTACACGATGGCCCATCATGGTCGGCCAACATGATCGGCCATCGTACTGGGGGCTTTAAGGTATTTTAACCGACTTCAAAAAAGTAGGTTCTCAGTTTGATAACACACCTATTTACCAGAATAGACGTAAATTGCCTGCATGATGCACTAAAAAGAGTGAAATAAAATTACTTTTATAAAAAAATAAAACCGCCATCAAAAAAAATTACATCATAAAAAGTAAGAAATAATCCCTATAATACTGTATTCACACCAAATAACGTAAGTTCTTTGAAGTCGGGCGGCCTTTAACAAAAACAACAAAAACTTGTACATGTTTCACGCCTAGGGTTGCCAGGTATTTTTTTCAGAAATTCGGGACATGTACTTAATTGAATAAAAAAATCGGGACAATTTTTTTTGCCGCGGGACAACAAGAAATAAAAAGATAAAAAAAATTAAAGTATATTTTAATGAATTATTGCTTTTATTGATAACGTTCCTTTTTTAAATAATATTGTTTGTCATATTTCGATTCACGTTTTGCTTTTTTCAGCAATTGTTCGTTTTTTTTCTTCTCAGAATTTTACAAGATAGTTGAAAATTGAATGTTACAGCAACTCCAATCGGATAAGTTTTTGTAAACTGCGATTTCGCACGTCTGTCCATTTAATATTCATTTGAGACAATACTCTCTGCCCAAAATAAAACTGAGAATTTTACTACCTACTTAAAATGTTCAAAATTTTCAATTTCGTTAATTGTTTCTACCTACAACGTAGTCCACAGCTGCACACTGCTAAAACAAAAACACTGCGAACTACAATTAAAATAGGTACTCAAAATAATTGATTAAAATGTATATTCGGTTAAATATTACTCTAATTGTTTTGTTTCTTTGTCTAACTGAGAAATATCATAATGCGGGACACATACCTGTCCCGGCGGGACATTGTAAAAATCGGCTGTTTCGCGGGACGTCCCGCTTAAAAAATCGGGACACTTGGCAACGCTATTCACGCCCGACTTCAAAGTAGGTAGGTACTTACGTTATTTGGTGGGAATACAGTATTATAGGGATTATTTCTTACTTTTTTACCCGAGACGTATATATCAACCCGAGCCGTAGCCGAGGGTGAATAGTCAAGTCGAGGGTAAAATGGGTTTTATGTACGAGTTATACCGTTATACACTCTGCTTTTCACTTCGATTGTGAGAAAATATATAGCAATATTGCAAAAAAGAAAAAAAAAAGTAAGCTTATTTAGTAAAATTTTCATTTTTATGACAAGCTTTTTTGCTAACTGTACTTTAATATTGTATTGGCATCTAAATCAAACCTGTACTTATACAAAATTTCAGCCCCATCGGACACTGGGAAGTGGGTCAATTTAAGCTTGCAAGATTTGTACCCCACTAACTAACATACTAACTAACTAACTAACATGGCAAGTTAATAAATAGCTTGTAAAAAATAAAGACTTCGCCATATTGGCGGGCACAAAGATGTACTATTAAACATAGATGGATACTAAAAAGTTGAACAACGAAACGATATATCTTTCCTTTCCTCCTAAATGACAGTTCAGCGTGTATTGAAAAGAGATAGCAATATAGGCAAGGTTCCGTATTGAAACCTTCATGACTACATCAGTGTTCGTGGTTTTTTATTAAGGCGATACTCGGAATAATTATGCTGAAGCGAGATAGCAATGAGATAACGACGCGCGCGGGAGCGAGACCGATTTTGCAGATTCGGCTAAAAAAACACAAAATCACTGCTTATTAAAAAACTAGAGCGATTTAAAAAAAATGCTTCTATACGATCCTAAATATTATTGGTGTCCACTAATTAAACCAATTTCCAATAGTGTAAGTAACCCCATTTACGAATAATCTTGAATTTTCGTATTTTTTATAGGTCTTTTCGAAAAAAAAAGTGTCGAGGCAAAATCATAAAATCGTGTTTCTGAAACTATACGAATCTAGCTAAAGGTACGAAGAAATATATATCTCTTTATTAGGTTTGTAACATCTCTAACCGTCCTATAGTTTTAAATCAAAAAGTCCAATCTTTTCCGAGTAGCGCCTTAAGCCTTTCTTTGCAAAAATACTGTAGGAAACTTGAGAAAACTCTTATCTTTTGTTTTATAAAAACTTATAAAGAGGAAAGATATAGCGTGTAAGAAGTATTGGATAAATTCGACGCTTCTCGTAACGACTCCGTAGCTCAGTGGTTAGAGCAGTCGCCCGGAAAGCGAAAGGTCGTGGGTTCGAGTCCCATCGGAGCTAGTTGTGAGACGGGTCGATTTTTTCTAAATACTTCATTTTCCATTTTTCTATTATAAAAATTGCATTGTGAATGCAAAAAACTAAAAATTAAAATAAGTTGCAATAGTAATTTCATCTTTAGCGATTGCCAAATACCTGGAAAGGTATTTCTTTCGCGTGTGTGGGTAGTAATATCTCCACATTGATGAAATTAACGCTGACTATATAGCGTGTAAGAAGTATTGGATAAATTCGACGCTTCTCGTAACGACTCCGTAGCTCAGTGGTTAGAGCAGTCGCCCGGAAAGCGAAAGGTCGTGGGTTCGAGTCCCATCGGAGCTAGTTGTGAGACGGGTCGATTTTTTCTAAATACTTCATTTTCCATTTTTCTATTATAAAAATTGCATTGTGAATGCAAAAAACTAAAAATTAAAATAAGTTGCAATAGTAATTTCATCTTTAGCGATTGCCAAATACCTGGAAAGGTATTTCTTTCGCGTGTGTGGGTAGTAATATCTCCACATTGATGAAATTAACGCTGACTATATAGCGTGTAAGAAGTATTGGATAAATTCGACGCTTCTCGTAACGACTCCGTAGCTCAGTGGTTAGAGCAGTCGCCCGGAAAGCGAAAGGTCGTGGGTTCGAGTCCCATCGGAGCTAGTTGTGAGACGGGTCGATTTTTTCTAAATACTTCATTTTCCATTTTTCTATTATAAAAATTGCATTGTGAATGCAAAAAACTAAAAATTAAAATAAGGAAAGATTTGTATTTTTGTATGTAACGAATAAACTCAAAAAGTACTGAACCGATTTCGAAAATTCTTTCACCGTTAGAAAGCTACAGTCTTCCCGAGTGACATAGGCTATATTTTACCCCGATAATCCCACGGGAACGGGTACCACTAGTGTTATCCGCTACATACAATCCGCTAGTGTTATCTATAAAATTTCATTCTGTACCCCTAGTGTAAGTTTTTATGTCAAGCAAACGCAAACTATTTCGAATGCGTATTAATGTCAATTTGTATGAAAACTATATAAGCGCGCTACTCGCCGCTAGAGGCGCTAATACAGTTTTCATACAAATTGACATAAATACGGAATCGAAATAGTTTGCGTTTTTGGACATAAAAACTTACACTACGGGCACTGTACCTAAGCTATTCATTTTAGAAGTGTACCTAAGTATATGATGTAGGTTCATAGGTATGTATATCTAAGTTAAGTTATAAGTTTTGCACTACGAAAAGCTTTCGACGCGCCAGCATGTACCCCTCGGAAGTCCTGTAGAACACGTGATAGGTTAGAAATTTAAGGCGATCGCGAAGCGCAGCGAAGCTATCGTGTTAAATTTCGTGGATATTATTTTTGTGACTCCGTAAACCTAATGGGAAGATAAAATAGCTTACGGAAAAAATGATCGACCTAGCCGTTTAATTGAATGGCGGATTTAACCAGTTGGCTGCGACATATACATTCTTTGGTCGAGCTAACATGACACATGCAGGTATACGAATCCCTCTCACTCTCCGGGCATGACAGAATCGACTGAAAGAGACGGGTAGAAGAAATAAGGGCACAAATCGTTGGTTCATTCACATTCAGCAATTCATTTGCGATTCAGCTTTTAGAAGGTCATGGTACGAAATAAAGCAATTCATTTTAGGAACATATTCTGGAACGCACCAGTTTTGAATCGCTTTCTTATTGTTAGTTGATGGTAGGCATAGGCACCTATTTCATGTACATTACCGGACTGTATATGATAAAGGACAGAGCCTGTACAAATTGGGCGCTTTGGTAAGGAGCGCTCTGAGAACCTGTCAATCTCATACATTTTTTTCATTTCCATTCAATCAATTTTGCAATTTAGGCGTTAGCCGGGGGCTGCCTTGGGACTGTACATAATATGCCGCTTTCGTGTAGAGTGGAAACACGTTGTTGGAAAATTTAGGGAAATTGACTGACTAAATTTCAATGTCAGTTTATAAAATATGCAAAAATTCTTCAAATGATTTTATAGAAATTCTATAACTAATGAAAAACTTAGGTCAATGTTTTGATACAAAATGTAACAAACATTAAATTTTGAGTGATTGTAGAGGAGTCACATACAAAGCAACTACTTCGTAACCCATATCCGCACAAAGCCAGAAGAATACTCGCTATCAACGCTTGCCAAACGCAACGCCGATCGCCCAATGTGTACTGGGCCCTGTTTACATAAATCTGTAGAATCTGTAGTTCTGTTACTGCCTACTAGAGGCGCTGTACAGAATTGTATACAAAATGTCTCCGGTACGCTCACTAAACCGAGCGCCCAATGCGCGCTTGTGCACTACACTGAATTTTACCGTCCCGGAAAAAACTGATACTTGTATTTTAATAATAAATTATAGAATTTGTTTATTTCGTGTAGTTTAGAATTTGAAACATTGGAACTACACGAAATAAATAAATTCTTAATATTATAAATGATTTATTATTAAAATACAAGTCATCCGTTTTTTTCCGGGACGGTAAAATTCAGTGTAGTGTGCACAAGCGCCCAATATGTACAGGGGGTTATAAGATAAAATGTTGTATGGGGCATTGTAAAAATATTTATGCGACGAAGTCGCTAACACAACAAAACAAAAAAAATATCCTTCTAAATTCCAATACTGGTTAATATACTTAATGGATAAATAAATAGTAAGTAAATAGGCAACTCCCACGGCTTTTCATTTAAGCGCCACTGAAAGAGAAAGGTCATTTGAGTCCTCAGCTGCCTTGATTTCCCCAAGGAGACCTTTTGCTCATTTTTATTGAAAGAAACTTTCTTCTAAACTCGAATGATGTCGTTTCACTTAGCGACGTCGACGTCTAACTAAATATTATCTTGGGGCTCGATATTAAGTTTTCGTGTACATTATAATTAACATAAATAAATAATACTTGAATACTATTTTATTTTTGCTACACTTAGGGGCGGTCCATTAATCACGTAAGGGTAAGGCTCAAAAGGGGGTGGGGGGTCCGGAAAAAATCACTAAATATCGCAAGGGGGAGGAGGGGTGGGTTTATTCCTTGTTTATTCAGATATCACTTGTATTTATTTTCGATACCGTTTTGGTATGTTACCTTGTATACCTTTATGTATACTTACTTAAAATGTTGCGAAATTGCGTGAAACTGATAACGGTAAAAACCTTTTTTTACAATCAAGTAATTTAAGTCTATGAGTAGGGTAAGGTGGGGCACAGTCTTACAAAAAAAAAAACAAGGTAGTGAAAGAAATATTTATATAATCAACATGTAATTGTTATGGAATTAAACTATACTTATCTCTTCTTAACTTTAATTTATAAAAAGCTCAAAGAATATTAGTTATAACCCACTTTAAATGAACTTTAATGAGATCATTCGATTGTTACAATGAGCTCCGTATCTGGGGTAGTTTGTTACAGGGTCCCGGGCACAATGTTACAACTTTCAAATGACAGGTAAATGAGCTTTTAACAGTTAATATCTTTTTATTAAATACTAGCCTTCCGCCCGCGGCTTCGCCCGCGTGTACTACACGACGTTATCCCGCGGGAAGGTGATATTTTTCAGGAATAAAAAGTAGCCTATGTCCTTTCTCAGGCTCTAGACTATCTCTGTACCAAAATTCATTTAAATCGGTTCAGTAGTTTAGGCGTGATTGTGTAACACACAGACAGACATTTTCGCATTTATAATATAAGTAAGGATTTTGTGGGAACGTATATAAATCTGCCTGACATTTGGTCTCTCTAGCAGTAACGTTTAAAGAGGAAGCACAATAATTTCAATATCTTCTAGCATTACTGTTGTCATATCGGGTTCAAGCGGAAAATAGATGGTATCTTTAAAGAATAAAGAATATCTTTTTCGTTATGCAGACCGTAATCCGTCTTTCTTTTGCGATTTTGTACCATCTTCTTATAAAATCTACAGAAAAGTAAAATATGTTATTTGCGATTCATTTTTACAGGTTCACACAGGGCCCCGTAACATTGTGCCCCAGGCCATTCAAAACAAAAACAACTCAGAATGTAATTTTTAGATTATGCTCACGTCAAAACATTTCAACGGTAATTATCACTAATTAAACTGTAAATCGAGGAAAATAAGAATAACTTACCTAAATGCACAAGATAAGAGAAAAGTTTGTCTTGAATTTTTGTACGTTTTAACACAAAAATTCTCTTTTTGGTAAAAAACTCTGAAACCCAGTAAAAACAGTGCAATTGACAACTGTTTTCAGATGGCCGTTTACGCTCTTGTCAAAACTGTATTACAACGCTATTAAAGTTATAGACAGTGACGGAGATATGTGCACTGTAACAGTGCACCCCGTGTAACAATGTGCCCCACCCTACCCTACGTAAACGAGGATTCTTATCGGTTGTAACACATTTTATAACAACTTAAAATATAATTTCTTCTTATAACTTACGATAATATATTGAAGTCAGACTTGGCTAGTTCTCATATACGAATTATTATTAAGTACCACCTAAAACAGTCATGGAAGAGCCCTATGTTCGATGCTCAGATCATATAATACTATTCGATAGCTACTTTCTACCAACAACCAAGTTGGAATCTGTTGAAGTTTCTGCCAAGGCAGACCTTAGGCTTCAATAAATAAGTTATAAGAAGAACGTTATTTTAAGTTGTTATAAAATATTTTATGTTGTTACTATTAAATTTCAGGGCTGATCATTGAACTTGGCACCCATTTAGATCTCACTCCTTTTGTCGTTGAAATCAACAACCAAGGCATTTATCGTAATACTCGCTTTCCGCCTGCGGCTTCGCCCGAGTGGTCTTCACGACGTTATCCCGCATGAATGTATATATTTAATATTTTTCCGGGGATAAAAAGGAGATAAAAATTTCAGCCAAATCCGTTCAGCCGTTTTGACGTGATTGAGTAACAAACATACAAACATCCAAACATCTAAACTTTCACATTTATAATATTAAGAAGGAAGTAGGATTGCACTTGGCTCTCATTTCACACTTACCTATGTTTTTGATGGGACATCATTACTTTTTGTACATAAATTATTAGTAGGTACTTATTCATAATAAAATTAATAGCAAATGGTTTTTGTTAATCTACTGTTGTATTTTCTTTAAAAACAATTAAGGCTGGTATTTCACTCGCTATACAGGGTGCGAGGTGATAGCCGAGTACCATACCTATCGATGTAACCCATGGGGGCAAAGAATACTATAATATTATTTGGGGGTTCACGATTTTTCGTAGTTAAAGAGAAAAAAATAAGTCCAATTTTTTTTTATTATTTTTGGAGATTTAACGATAGAACGTCTTTAAAAAATTATATTATTTTCTTTGGATAGGCTTCTCTCGGTATATCTTTTTAATACATTACCTATTGATTGTAGTTTTATGAGTAAAATAATCTCATTCCTTACTTTGTACAAGATACATAAAATTTGATCGATAGTATAAAAATTGGGAACAAACAGAACAGAATGAAATCTTCAGCTTTAAAATGAATTAAAGGTTTTCCATATCTTCTGATTTACTTTTAAAACTGCGCTACAACTGCATCTAATCTTTTGGAATACTTAATACAAAAAATATTTTTTGCTGAAATCGTTCCCTGAAGGTTGACTTTCGGAAATCTTGTAAATTTCATAATTTGTAATACGCATACTTTTGTCATTATTAAGATTAATTTATCGAGCTCAGTATATTATAACGTCTCGTGACTCGTCTATGTTGGTCTGCCAAATCTAGTGATAGTGATGTATGTAGCAGGTTTACCAACAAATGGAATCGACTTTTCCTGGAAGAGTATTGGCTGCGTGTGCTGCTGTTCACATACCTAATTCATGAAACTAGGTAGAAATAGTTTTTGCTCAACCACCATTATTTATTTACAAGCATTACTTATATGCCCCCTTATTCACAAACCGGCGGAAACGTTCTCGACAGTAGAATGTACCTATGCTCCGTCACTGTCACTCACTTCGAAAAAGACAAAGACAAAGAATAGAATTCGAATCCGATACCCCTTCTGAACGGTTGTAAATGAGGGGGTTTCTTCACTCCCAAATATCTATAGTGACTTATAAAAAAATATCATGGAGTCAACGACAACTTTGTGGGAGTTTAAATCTGTATCCATTTCTTCCATTTAGAACTTCGATCATATCCTTAGAAACTTAGAAATAATAACGATCTTTAATAGTTTGTGTAATATTTGAATATACCGGAGCAGTAGGTAACTGCTTACTGGCCGATTAGTTTATTAAAAAAAGTATTTTGATACTTTAATGCGGTTTCCAAATCGCGGAGCTGCTCTGCTGATATAAGTACAAATTGCTACTACATGTGATCTGTGGGTACAAAGTAGGTACATAAAAAGTTTTTAAGGCTAGGATTCCCGACCGAAATGGGCACGCTAATGCTTGCTCGGCCGCGCGCGACACACTTCGCGCGGACGCAGCGGCAGTGAACTGCGAACTCGCGAGCGCCCCGCGAATAGAAAATCACTTACAACTCAATTAAAGACGACATAATAAAAAAATAGTATATTATGATACAAGTGTGCTTAGGTTGCTCATTATACACGAGGCTGAGGGTTGCAGCCCAAGCCGCAGGCGAGGGCGTAAATCAGCCGAGTGTCTAATGAGTAAGTTGCTCACGAGTTTCATACGCACTTTTTCAACACACTTACGAGGAAAAACAAACATTTATTGAATACATAACATAATTATAACTTAATATTAGCTAAGGGAAAAAGCGCGCAAGTTTTTTTTTTGAACGCGCCAAATGTAAGGTCATTGATTAGGTACATACAGCCATACAGCCTACTTCAAAACAATTATAATAATAGTGATAAAAAAGCAAATGTTTTATAACAAATTATTTTGAATTATAAAATATAATTTGATAATAATATACTTAGTTATGTTTTTTGTCTTAATTAGGGACACATTTATTTATTCTCAAAACGTAAATGGATTTTCAGCCGTATAAAACCTCTTTGTTGTTACAAAAAAAGAACTGTATCTATTACCCGCTGAAATTGAAAATGCTCTGTTGACTCGCATATAACTTGCAGTTAGGTACTAACTTAACTTTGTAGGGATACTGTATTACCCGGTTAAATTGAAAAGTCTCTGTTTACTCGCATATAATTTGCAGTTAGGTACTTACTTAACTTTGTAGGGATAATTCTATTACGCAACTAGTACTGTAATATTATTAGGCACGCGTGGGTTATAGTTCGGTTTATGGCCCTAAGATCAATGTAATAAGGCTCACTTTATGAGCAAGTGTGTTGAAAATAAACTTATGATGGCCAGAATCCCTCGGCTATTCAAAAACAATTATTTTTGTATATTTTTCATTAAATAAAACCAAGTAGGTATACTGCAAGTAATAGATAGGATATTTGGATTACGATTAGACGGATGTTTGGGATTTTATTTGATACAGTCAATTATCACTAATCGGAAAAACGGCCGGAAGCATAAATAACTGTAAAATAACATATATTTTTTCCAAATTTTTAGTACTTGTGATTTGCGAATAATCCATAATTTGAAATACCTAACCTATTTTAGGGAATCCCCTAGCCTTAATGCATTTTTTAGTAAGTATAATGATGCGTTTCAGAATTTCACAGAAGAATATCAAATACCTACCCTAATAATTTATTTTGAACTCGATAAAAACGAAACGATTCCTGGCAGCTGATGGTAAAACTTTTACTGCTCGATATTATGGGTACTGCAAAGCGCTTTTAGTGATTATATTTAATGACTGCAGAGCGGTAATAATATCAATTTTATGTACACATCTATAATTTTATTTAAAAATCTTTATGAACATTTTAAACATACCTACCTACGTAGACTTGTTTTTGTAGGCGAATTATTGGTAATATTAAAACTAGTCAAATGAGGAGTCGGGTAAGTATATTATTATGTAAATGAAATAAGCAGATTGTTATCACAGCGTTGTTCTTTAAAATCACAGTTTCAGAGATTCATTTCAGTTTAATTTAAGAGTTATCATAAAATTAACATACCCTAACTTACTTTACTCAGAATAAACGAGTTGCTTTACAAAATTAAATCAAATATTAATCGTCGCCCAATTAAAGTAACAATAAACTAAATTAAGGTTAATTAACCAAATTATAATTGAGATTTCCTCTCTAGAGAGTGACTCATTTAACGTACGTAGGTACCTAGCATAAACGTACGTTATTACGTCAATAACAAACACGAAAGTTCTCGTAATCGTATTATTTTGTATGAAAACTAAAGCAGCTAAAATTCAATAGAAGAACTGCTTTCTTTTCACTTTGACATCTTTGGTAGCATTTTGACGGATGGTATAATTTACGATTTACGATTACGAACGAGAGTTTTCCATGCTTGGGGTACCCTCTACGTGTGTGCTTCTGATATTTATTTTAATAACGTAATATGGAAAAGGGGGGATACTGGCAAAAAATTTCATTTGATGGCTTCATTTGATATTTGAAGTCCATAATATGTCCTATAAAATGGGCATGTCCATATCCATATTTTTTAGCCGGTAGCAACATATCCTGGGTAGCAGTGATGTTTTAGTAAAACGTCATTGGCCGGTAGCCTCCCTGTTTCATGTTGTTAATCTGTGGTGTAGCCCTCAGTTGGAATGATCAATTAAGAAGATAATCTACTTTTATTATAGAAACTTAAAATTCACATAAACAAGTACCTACCTAGGTACATAATCAGCTATTCAAACAAAGCCTTATTGTTCGAGAGTCGTTATCAAAGTTTGCTCAGTTGATAGAAAATTTAATTAACAACAAAGTTTATTAGCAAACACTTTTCTTTCCAAATACTTTATTTACGCAAAGAATTTGAAGAAATTGTTTCTGGCAAAGCCGTTAAGAGGTTTTAACTTGGGTTTACGATCTGTATCCTTTCGTGATGGCCGGCTATAACTCTCTTTCGCTATCCGTTTAATCTAAGACGTTCGTTTATTCCTTTTAATTGTTTTTAAATACCAGTACAATACCGAATTAGAGTTTTCGAAATTGGCTTATGGTAGGTATTATTGTTAGGTTGGTAATTAAAAGAAACAAGATAACAATTCTTGTAACTATTCTGTGGATAACTTTGTTATTGTCATTTATAAGGCAACATTTGACGGCCATCACGTGACACTCAACAACTCAACATGTTCGGCGCAACGTTGTAGCACTGTAAGCGCGTCATGTTGCGCGTCAGCTCCTATAACAAAAGTCGTTCAGCATGCAGAGCAACATATCGTGCAATATTTCGCACAAAATGTTGCACAACATGCAATTGAATTAAGCATACGTACAATAATAAGTCTCTAAATCCACACATCTTCCCATTAACACAATATTAAAAATTACTTCATCATCATTTCAGCCGTACGACGCCCACTGCTAGGCATTGGCCTCCCCCAAGAATCTCCACAACCATCGGTCCTGCGTTTTGAATACTCAAAGGGTCCTGCGCTGCCCGCATCCAGCGGCTTCCCCTGTATTTAGCTGTGTTTATGGCGGAATCAGTTTCTCGAAACCCAAGTACCTACCCCGAGTAGGTATAATACATAACGTATGTTGGTTTGCCAAAAAGTACTTACCAATAAAGATTATATTGGTATTTGATGTTAAAAAAAATCCGGATCGCAAAAAGGCAGCTTATATAAAACGGCTTATTAAAGATCTATTGAATTGAAGGCCCTAGAGACAGGCTGCCATACAACAACACTCGTTCACTCTGACGCCACTATGCAACACCGATTGGAGTGCTTGGCAATGTTTTCAATGCTCATGAATAAACAATAACGTGAAGCGGATAGGGCTGTGCTGAGTATCCATTGTACTTGCTTTAGTGGATTGTCTTATATGATAAAGTTTTCAATATCAAAAATATATAGGTAGGTAAGTGCAAGATTGCAGAATGAGTGACGAACTTGATTTTTGAATAGTTACCTAGGTAAATTTCATCAATCATTCCAGGCTTAAAACTGTACAAAAAAACAAATTTTATATTTGTGTCAAAGAAGGATGACACAGTAGGTACCTATGTATTGTATTATCTTAAGTACCTACTGTCATCCTTTTCTTTCAAGTTGACTGTGTTTTTACAAATATTACAAGCATATTTTGTCATGTGACTGAGCAGATAGGAACTATAGGAAGGTTACATCAAACTAAGTAAGGAGATACTTTTGGCACGAAATTTGGTAGGGCTGGCTTTAGCTATAGTAATATACAGACAACTCTTATAATTTCCCCTGACTAGTGCATCCTCACCTCAAATACTGCTAACAAACAAATATACCGTTTGGGCTTTTCAGCACTATGGTGTTATATGGTCCCATCAATTGTCCAGCACACTTAATCAGCTTAATTTGTAAACTTCGTTTGGACCGCTACGCAGTTGGGATCGTGTTGTGTAAAATGAGGCGATAAACTTATTGATAAGAAAATAATGTAATCTTATACATCTATATAGCGTAAACCGTTGGTTTTTATTGAGCCAACTTGCTTTTTGACGTGATGACGTCTTATAAAACGATGAACACCGGCTGCACTCACGAAAAAGCATGACGCAATCACAGAATATATAATAGTACTACGCAATGTCACGTTCCGCCTGAGCTCAAAATAGAACTAGTACTTCCCATGACGTATGTACCTAGAGTCCAGAAATTTGGTACAGAGGCTGGGTTTAATGACCACATAAAGGAAAAACTATCAAAACTAAGATAGGTAACTTGCATAGAAATAACTAAATTTCTCACAATCACACAAATTATTTACCTCAAATTAACATCGAGCTAGATGGCACTATGTACAGCCATGTGTACAGCTGACTTGCGCTATGCGTGGTCCTAGTAGAAGAGAGACAGCGGCATATTTTATTACAAGCTTTTTACTAACTTGCCATGTTAGTTAGTTAGTATGTTATTTAGTGGGGGACAGATCTTGCAAGCTTAATTTGACCCACTTCCCAGTGTCCGATGGAGCTAAAATTTTGAATACTTACAGGTTTGGCTCAGATGACAATACAATATTAAAGTACAGTCAGCAAAAAAGCTTGTCATAAAAATGAAATTTTTACTAAATACTTATTATTACAAGCTTTTTATTAACTTGCCATGTTAGTTAGTTAGTTAGTATGTTAGTTAGTGGGGGACATATCTTGCAAGCTTAATTTGACCCACTTCCCAGTGTCCGATGGGGCTGAAATTTTGTATACCTACAGGTTTGGTTTAGACATAAACTTATTTATACTAGAGAGTATAATCATTTTATGGGTTTAGATGACAATACAATATTAAAGTAAGTACAGTTAGCAAAAAAGCTTGTCATAAAAATGAAATTTTTACTAAATAAGTATATTTTTTCTTTTTTGCAATATTGCTATATATTACTATATACAGCGGCGCTACGTACGTTTTTCTTTTTTTTATTGCAATTTACCCGGCCCTGACTTCTAAGACCTTCAGCCGCCAGCATCGCTATGGTTGGACATCAACTTGACAGCAGATTGACATTAAAAAAAAACACGCTAGTTTCACATTTTGACCACCAGAACAGAAAAGTTTGTAGCACTGTAACAACATATAGAATATGTCTTTGTCATATTACAATAATGAAAGACTTTTCTGACACATTCACATATAGTTTTGTTTCGAATTACTTCAATGTGACAAAGTTCTATGTTGTAGGTATATGTCGCAGGCGGATGGTTGAATCCGCCGGATGGTTAAGTATGACAGCATGTATCCCTCGGAAGTCCTGTAGAACACGTAATAGGTCAGAAATGTGGTTATTTTGTTTTTGTGACCTCTCTGTCAACTTATGGGAAAATAAAATAGTATATGGAAAAAATGATCGGCCTAGACCAAATCATAGTTTGCCCTACGTGTGATGTAGACGCTACTGAATTGGAATAACCCATTTGTAAACCTTACATAGGTTCATTTACCAAATTATGGTTTGAAAAAAAAAATAGACTGTTATTCAACTTAAGCAACTGTGTAGTTTTGTTAAAGTATTTAGTAAGAAATAAAGTTGAATGGTCATATTATAACTTATTTGCTTTCATCAAATTAGAGTGGTAAGAAAAAAAAACCATAATTGATTGGTGGCATACTAATATGTCCCCCGCGCGAGCTTTCTAGGAAAATTTTGGACGAGAGTCCTCTAGTGTTAGTCTACACTTTTCACTTCCGCGTCAGTTCTGTAGTTTGCGATTGAGATCCAGACATTTAAGTCTAATAAATTAATTCCACGGCATAGACAAGACAGACAGAACGTGACGTTTCCTTGTCTCAGACGGCATAATAGGTGATTAATAATTAAGCTCGCTTATCTTGTACATAAGATATAAGCTTAAAAATGGGATAAAGTTAAGAATTATTAGCTTTATAGTCCTATAAATGCCGCAAGATCCAAGTGTTTTACATTATTTGTTATCAATAAATTACTGCTGATAAAAGCGCATTTGATATATTTTTCCTCTCTCGCTGAAACGGGTAAGTAGTTTGTCTCATACTTAGGAAGAATGGGTATCCAAGAAAAAGCCCACTTTTAACTCGTATACTAACGATATCAATAATAATTGATATTGATTACCCACCAAATGTTACCCACCACAATTTTTTATATAATATCAATCATTTTAAGGCTGGGATTCCCCAAAATAGGGTATTTTAAATTATGGATTATTCGCAAATCACAAGTATTTAAAATTTAGAAAAAATATAACTATGTTATTTTTCTTTGAATAGCCGATTTCGATTCGATTCCGGCCGTCATAAGTTTAAATTTTTTATTATTTAATTGAATTTTAAGTGATTTTCGATTCGCGGGGCGCTCGCGAGTTCACAGTTCACTGCCGGTTGCCGCTGCGTCCGCGTGAAGTGTATCGCGCGCGGCCAAGCAAGCGTTAGCCTGTCTATTTCGGTCGGGAATCATCGCCTTAAGAGACGAAGGTGTCCATCAATATTAACAACGTTTATTGTTAGGCCAGCCATGAAATAGCAAAATAAAAACAGCTTTTCCATAGAAAAGTACCTATCCATCGACTCTATAAAAATATAGGAACTGCTTAATTTTGATGATTTCGTAGCTGGCTAAAATGTTTCTACAAATAGAAAAATAATAGTGGTCTATCAAACTTACAAAATCCTAAGTATCTAACGGTGTATGTAATCTATATTTAGTTTACCTGTTTCTTTCTGAAAATAAACCGTTACATTTCAATAAGTAAGTCTCTTCTCGGTGGGAAAAGAAAATGTTTAGTAGAGGAAAAAAATACTTTTGCTGTATCGCTTTTATTGAAAATACGAAAGGAATCGAACTACAGAGTCAAGAAGTGTCTTCGTTTCCGTCGCAGAACCACCATTGTGCTTGCAAAATGGGAATTGAAAAATGTGAATATGGGCAAAAATCTAATAGAAGTAAGTAGTTTGTTTCAATAAAATCATTTTAACTATGAAGCGAAAACTGTTAATGTATTTTTGTTATAATAAGTTTTTCGCAATGAATACAATAAATATGGTGATTATAATTTTATCCGCTTTTATCGAGGGTGTTGCCCCAGACGAATCGTTGCACATATCGGAGTGGCACACCGAACATGATTTGTATTTTGGTCCAGGAATGTCCGTGTCTTCACAGGATTTTCCACAATCGCGAGTTAGAATCCATTTATCTACAAAACAGAAATGAGAGCATTAGGACGGTTTAATAAGGTATTAATTTGTTTTTATTAAAAGATTTTTTAGATCTATACAATAAAAGATTTTTGTGTAATGTGCAGAGAGAAGACCGATTTTATCAATATCTGATCAACCAACATACATTGAGCCATTGATGATGATGATGACATAGCTATTGATTTAAAGACAAGTTACACGACGACAAATACGACAAACATAGACACTGCCTTAGCGACATACTATGCTTATGCCTACTCACGCCTTAGTTATGGTATTGTCCTTTGGGGAAACAGTACGGATGCATCTACCCTTTTTATACAGAAAAAAAAACTTATTAGAATAATATCAAATATAAAAGAAATGGATGGTTGCAGACCCCATTTTCGTAAAAACCAAATTCTTACTCTGCCATGTATTTACATACTAGAAATATGCAAATTGGTTAAAAATATCCTAAATATTACACTGAGCGTAAGGATCTACAAACAACTTATAGTCTATGACACAAAAATAAACTTATATTGCCAGTTTCTCGATTGTCGCTTCACGCTGCTAGCCCTTTCGTTATGTCCATTAAAATATATAATGGGCTCCCGGAATCACTAAAGTTATAAAACAACATAAAACAGTTTACACAACAACTAAAACAGTTACATAATGAAAAATACTACTATACAATACAAGAATATTTAAGTGATAAAATAACATAAAGGTGAAAGAAAAAACAGGATTATACATATATACACATTTTCGATCCAGTTTTCAGAAGGTAGTACGAAAGAAAGCAATTCATTTTAGGAACCTATTCTGCATCGCGCTATTTTTGAATCGCTGTCTTAAAGTTGATGGTAGGCACCCAGGACTACTCACTGTGTCATCGCCCATCGTAGCAAGCGAATATTAGAATTATATGATTAGTTTAAATAATCGAAGTGGCTTACCACTATCCGTCTTGAATGTTTTTGTTAGACATGCCTCATGTCCAATACGACAATACTTGACTGTTGTCCTTCTATCTGGATGCCAACAAGTAGGGTTGGTGACGGAACTGCAAGCGTAACAAACTCTACTATGCGTTAAAAGATTAACAGGTGCAGGGGACAGTTCACTAACAGCGGCTCCTCTTGCTGGATCATGAATTCTATTTTCATTGTTTTCATTCGCAAATCTTCGTTCAGAGTTTTCAGAATCTAAAACGTTTTCTTCCACATCGTCCTTATCAGACAAAGATCTTCTAGTCTCTAATAAACTTTCATTCTCTTGACTTTTACTGACACAATTATTTGGCACTGTATCGTTTATCTCTTCCATATTTCCATTTAATTGCGCTTGCGATTTTGGTTTTTCCATGGCAATTTTTTTAAGCTGCATATTTTCATATGTATGTGGGTTACTTTTCTTTGTTACTAAAGTATCGTTGTCAATTATTACCAATTCATCATTTGTATTTGTAACATCTTGTTTAGACGCAGGTTCTTTCACAACGCCTTCATTGCTCACCAAAAGTGGTTTGGGAGTGTTCGTATTGGCATTGTCCTCCTGCTTGGTTTCGGTTTGAGGAAATAATAAAATTTCCTCGTTGTTCCGAAAAAACTCGCCGTGAAGAGGACCAGGGAAAAGTTGGGGTGTACTTTCAATTTTCTTTACTTTATCATCGTTCGTTATTGGTACCAGCGCTGGTTCGATTACAACGTTTCCTGCATTTATATTATTGTTAGGAATAGCACCTCGATTTATGAACAAAGGAGCCTGTTCAGCAGGAATATTGTATGCTACAATTTTGCGCCTTGTACATGGATGCTGACGTTGAAGATCTTCTCTTAGCGCGGCGCTAGGAGCATATCTCTGTGCTACAAAAATAAAACAATAAAAATAGAAATTTACAAATTACAAACAAAAGAAAAAATCTATGAATTAATGCTATTGTTGCACACCTGACACATGAATGAAATAAATTAATGTTAAAAATAAAATAGTTTTAGTCATGATTGTGAATATTTTTAGAACACTAGTTAAGTTAACTTGTTGAGACCAAATGAAAGGTTATTGAATAAAAATTTGCTAAAATACGAGAACGTGGAATGTCACCTCATTATCAAACGAATTGTGAAACAATAAACCCATTGTTTTAGTTATAGTTAGCTGATTTTAAACAGTAACAATGGATGTTCTGGTGGAATGGTTATCAATGTTCCAAAGATGAAAGTCATCTTTAGGATTTTTCGTCCATTATAGAAATAATCTGCAGTGTTCGTCTGTTTTATTTCATAAAAAAATTCAAAATTAAATATCGTTTATTCAATTTAGGTTTGTATAACAACACTTATGAACGTCAATGAAGCTACGCCATCGGTTCGCAAATCCTACGGCAGGAGACCTTGTAGCGAGAAGAACCGGCAAGAAACTCGCCAAGGGCTATTTTTTTCTCCCTGTTTTAACTTATACAGAGTCGTCAAATTTGAAAAGTGACCTTCACATAATAGTAAGGTTACTTTCCATCACAATACAGAATGCCGCTTAAATAAGGTACAATTTTGCTTATTACCTAAAACAGTAAACAATTTTCAACTAAACAAGGAATCAAATAGTTTAATGGACACACTAATCTTAATCTTATTCACATTGTATTATAGGATTAATGAAAAGGAAACTGCAAGCTGCGCTGTATATTCAAATTTATAAGTATTAACAAATAAAAGGAATTTTTGAATAAATAAAACAATTATTAGAAAAATTGCTGTTACTGTAAGACACGGATACCAAAATTACTATGAGACACACCAGCTCGCTCATAAATCAATATAATACTATTATAAACCATATCCCGAACACCTTTAACACAAGTAGACATGAGCAGACCCACCCCACTGGCAGCACCCGTTCACGAGCATGACGCATGAGCCAGCCATCGCCAGCCAGCCATATTTTGTTATAATAAGTTATGAAGCATATAACTTTATACTTATATTACACCACAATTTTTTTATTAGTACAACGACAACGATATTCCGAAAAAGACGAAAAAAAAACAAGAAACCCGACTGCAAAAAACTAACTTAGTACTATTTATTTTTATAAAAAAATAAAACCGCCTTCAAAAAAATCACATCAAAAAAGTAAGAAATAATTCCTCACCAATAAATAACGTAAGTACTTTGAAGTCTCAAACAGCCAGTGAATATCCTCACTGGCTGTTTGAGTTTGTCTAATGTCACATGAAGGAAATTAAAAAAGTAATTACTTTTTACTCCCTAGAGACTAAAGTGGTTCTTTAGTCCCGCTTCGTAGGGCTATATTGGCGTACTTTTAGAGCATGAGAATTGAAAAATATATTTATAGAATCGCGATTTCAAACCCTTCTTTTTGATACACCACTCGATGGGATTGGAACAAAAATATTTTTTATTCAAAAATAATTATATGCCTTCAAAAATCCGCCATTGTCTTTTATTTTTATTAATGTACCTAGTGTCACTGGCGCTATCAAGATGAATCTAACGACACCTCTTACGTTATAATCCATATTGGGCTGTACCAGGGAACAGAAATCTACATAGGTTACATACAAAATAAGTTTTTAGTAAAAATTTCATTTTTATGACAATCTTTTTTGCTGACTGTACTTTAATATTGTTTTGTCATCTGAACCAAACCTGTATACAAAATTTCAGCTCCATCGGACCCTGGAAAGTGAGTCAAATTAAGCTTGCAAGATTTTCCCTCACTAACTAACTCATACCACAGATTACTAAATAGTTACTACGTAACTAACTAACTATTGTAAATACATACTCCCGAAAAACATAACCCTCCTTCTGTCGCATTCGGGTGATAAATCGACTATTCATACAAAACTCTATAAGCTGTTCGGACATTTGTTTTTATAAGTCGTTTTTACAAGGTTTTTATTAACTTGCCATGTTAGTTAGTTAGTGATGGACAAATCTTGCAAGCTTAATTAGACCCACATCCCAGTGTCTGATTGAGCTGAAATTTTGTATACAGGTTTGGTTTAGATGACAATACAATATTTAAGTACAGTCTGCAAAAAAAAGCTTGTCATGAAAATGAAATTTTACTTAAGTAAAAACTTGTTTTCTTAGTAGTCTAACCTCACAAGGTTGTTAGTGTTTTACAAATAAATAACCCTGTAACGATAGTTCAAATAAAATTCGGCAAAACTTATAGTGTAGTTCATTCACGAAAAGTCAGCGTTCGCACCGATTAAATTTCGGCATCGTACATTTATCTCACGCCCCATAGCTTAATCGATAAAGGGCGAGAGAAATTAACGCTATTTGTCTTCGCCGTTTATTTTCGAGATTTCATTACTTAAGGTGACACTTTCTATTTTTCTTTTGCGAAGCGAAGAAGAAAGTGGGTTTTCGTGCGATTATATTGTGAGTAAAATCTGATAAACAGGAACAAACCAACGACATGTTTTGTGGGTGATCAAAGTTAACAGGTTTTGCATACAAAATAAGATTGTTTGGTTCAATTGTGATAGGTAGGTACTTGTGATGTTAAATGAATGATCAGTGAATTTGCTTTTTGTTAAGTTTTTGAAATCTGTATATTAAGGAAACTCTATGCCTCTTTAGGTATCTATCTTATATCTAGCGATGTCATGAGACACCTACCTAATAAACTTAAGAATGAGAACGACTTTGAGTACTAGACCGCTACCACTTAAAAATATAAACATATTTTATCAGAGGACATTATGTTATTAGGATTTAAAAGCCCAAAACCAGCACGTAGGTAGTAACGCTTATCCGTGACATAGGTGGCACTTTATTACACTGTGTATTAATTACCTAGGTCACGGATAAGCGTTACCTAAGAGCGGGCTTAGGTCACACAGTGCTATAAAATAGTATACGATTCGCGTAATCTAGCGCGACCTTGTATCGTAATGTACTAATTAAGGAGTTCGCATTTAAAAGAATTTGTTGCTCTTCGGTGACTTTATAAACAGTATTTTTATTTGAACTTCGCAGCTACGCAATAGTACATTACAGCCGAGGACAGGTAGGTAAGTAAGAAATTACATTGTCGAGGCAAGGTAATTTGCTTACCGTACAAGGCTTGTATAGTGCTTTTCTCAAGAAATGCGAGGAAATAAAAAAAAACTGTTTAATCACACATGTTCGGGCAATTATTAAATGTAAATGTTATTGTTTTCCCGGGCACACTTATGTATAAATCGCCCATAATAATATTATTTTAATGATGTATCATTAAAATACGCCAACAACACAGATTCCGAAAACGTATGCGCCTTTTTTTCACTTTTCCAAATCAGATCGTAGGTTTTCATATATCTTTCTTTTGATTTTGCTGGCAGTACCTAAGTTTTCTGTAATTAATTTTGCTTCTGCTCTCATATTTGGTGGAGTATTATTACCAACTTTTTTTCTTTATTTTTTCTTTCGTTATTCCTGTGTATAAAAACAAAGGGACATTTGCACCATACAGCCACATTATTATTATTATTATATAGGTAATTATTATATCATAATTAGGTTAACTTTTTTTTAAATACGGTGCGCACAGAGTATATTACTTCGTATTGTACCACAAGCGCTTTATACCCTAAGCACGAACATCAATCGAAAAAACAAAATGAGATTTATCATAGACAAAATATCCTTTACGAGTAATTTTGTATGGGAAATATGTACAGTGCCATCTACCGCCCAGAAGCGGGTATTGAAGTTGCGCATTTTCGTAGCAAGTAGTAAGTATCAATAGGCTGTATGACCGTTCCACATGGCCTCACAAACCAATATTAAAAAAACGGCAGGAATGATTTTCAGCGGTTCATTTGATATCAATACAGCTTATATTGTGTAGTAGTTGATAATTTATCAAAATGAGTTCTGCCAATAAAACATATAAACAGACATTGTATGTACCTTCTCCACCAAATTTGAGAGCAGAAGCAAAATTAATTACAGAAAACTTAGGTACTGCCAGCAAAATCAAAAGAAAGATATATGAAAACCTACGATCTGATATGGAAAAGTGAAAAAAAGGCGCATACGTTTTCGGAATCTGTGTTGTTGGCGTATTTTAATGATACATCATTAACATAATATTATTATGAGCGATTTATACATAAGTGTGCCCGGGAAAACAATAACATTTAATAATTGCCCGAACATGTGTGATATAAATTTTAATAAATATTATTTAGTTAAACAGTTTTTTTTATTTCCTCGCATTTCTTGAGAAAAGCACTATACAAGCCTTGTACGGTAAGCAAATTACCTTGCCTCGAATGATTAAAGCCCTCGCCTGCGGCTCGTGCTTCAAACCATCCTCGACAATGTAATTTCTTACTTACCTGTCCTCGGCTGTAATGTACTATTTTCACCTTTACACAATCAATTGAAACCTTCCGCAAGTAATTAGTGAAATGGTTTTTATAAATATGTTATGAACGTTGAACATATTAGAAACTAACTTTAGTTTTTTTATGTCTACATTACGCTTACTATTATTTTTCACTAGCTTTCCGCCCGCGGCTTTGCCCGAGTGGACTACACGACGTTAGGATTCCACGGGAATCTAATATTTTTCCGGAATAAAAAAAGCAACTTTTGTCGCTCACCAGCTCCCAATCTATCTCCATACCAAAAATCTCGTCAATCCGTTGCTCCGTTTTGATGTGAAAGACGGATTTTAAACTAAAAATGATTTTTACTATTTGTCACACAATTTTTATATTTTTTTCACTCCATAAAAACCTTAATTGTTAGTAAGTTACATTATCAAAGTTTTCATACGGATCCCTAACTTTTTTCAAAATATTCTATTGCCTATGTTTTAGGGATAATGTAGAATTCTAAAAGTGAAAGAATTTTTGAAATCGTTCCATTAGTTTTTGAGTTTATGCGTTACATAACTGTATTCATACATACTCGTATTCATGTATGTACATGAATACATACAAATCTTTCTTCTTTATAATATTAGTATAGATATATGATATATATTAAATACATAGTAATAATACTATATTAGATAGTATAGTAAATAATAGTATTGAGTATAAATTACGTTACATAAGTTAAACTTATTTTAAATAATTTAAAATCAATTAAATTCACGCTAAGTAGGTAGTTTAACTAGTGTCTGCACAAAAATTTATTCTACTTATACCTCACAATAAAAGCGCTCCAGGCTTTTGTAAAGTAAAAACAGGTTTTAAACAATTTTTCCACTAAGTAGTTTCATTCGAACTTCAATTTATAATGGACTTCAATATGGTTTTGAACCGCATTCCCTTGTTGAGAAACATCGAAGTTTCTTAATTTAACATTTAAAGTCGGTCAAGAGCCGGGGGGCTACCGCGTAACTTTATGGGTATGAACTTCATACGTTTTTGGGAACTTTAAGTCAATTTTATAAAGAAAGTAGCCGCTATCAGTTCCTTGTTTTGTGACGTCGGGTATAACGATAACTAGCTAGCAACGTTCAAGAGGACAAAGCAGCAAAAATCTATCAAAATAAAGAATTCAAATGACAGTTGAAGCCCATACCCATATTTCTTAGCCGGTAGCCCGCCAGGTTTGGCCCCAACATTATGTTTTTTTCTAACAAGCCAAATTCATTTCCTGCCACTTCTTAGCAAAATTTAGTAACCCTCATAAGTTCGTCATCATTTTGTATTGAAATCACTGAACCGACCGACATTTTCATACGGATCCTTAACTTTTTTCAAAATGTTCTATAGTTAATCAGGGATAATGTAGCATTCTTAAAGTAAGGAATTTTTGAAATCTGTTTAGTAGTTTTTGAGTTTATTTGTTTCATACCTGAATACTGTAATAAGAATTTTCGGTGGTATACAGAAATTGGGGTACCCGTTAGAGAATTTGGGGGACCCGTTGGAATCTCACTGGAATCAACCCTAGTAAGTTGTTCTCGACTCGGCTAACTCAAACTACACTTAGGGTCGTAGGTAGGCGTAGCTCAGACATCTGGGGTTATAATTAACCTTGGGCGCCGTTGATATTAATCACAAATGCAAGTTACTAAAAGTATTAAACTTGTAAGCAGAAGTGCTAAAATATCTATGAATCTATTTAAAAAACCCCAGATCGAAACAAAGTGAATTCAATGAAAACTCATAGTTGATGCATTAATAAACATTTAATAGGTACTGATACAATTAGTACAAAACCAGTATAATGGTATTAATAGTAATAAAATAAATTATAATTACTTAATCAGGATACGACACATAATTGTCGTTTTACTTAAAATGTTATACGGGTAACATCACAACAGCCCAAGGCCCCGACGGATCCACTCAACGGCAAAGTGACCAGCTGCAGATGAACCAGTCTGGAACGGTCACCTCCAGCTAGGCACTCCCACAGGTAAATGAGTCCCGTCGTGTCCGTGGTATATCCCATACAAATATATACATTATTGCTGGCCTTCACTCCGGCTCAAGCATATAAAATCGGCAAGCGCTTGTTTAGGACACTACCCAACACATTCTTACTACTTATATATATATAAAGGTCTCTAAGTTGAGTTAAAATAAACTAGGCGTAATACATGAGGGACATAAATATACGAACACTGCCATACGAACATGAACCGGTTATCAATGGCTTCTATGTTAAAAAAAATTGGACAGCGGCATGACTTAACAATACTTTAGGATCCGCGGGTTACCTCAATGAGTCCCTGAGTTTTGCTGAATTGGCAAAACAGGTCAACAAATTTGGAACACCTATTCATCCTCACATTCCGAACTAGCAAGCGGGTGGACCGTCAACCTCACACGGCGCACATAATATTCCACGTCACGGCCGTGGACAATTGGATCTCCCTGCTACAGGTGGGGTATGGAGCCCTAAAATCATTAAAAACATTTTGTCAGTACGAGCCGCCATTTTGTGATGAAGCGGTACGAACATGTGGAACAACGAACTTGTCATGAACTTACCTAAACGGGCATAATTTCGTGACGTTAATCACGCCATGACATCAAAGCCATGATTCTCCATTTCACGTGCCAACCTCGTATAAAGGCGCATTCACCTGAAGAACTCCATCGCGATAAAATTAATTACAGATCTCCGATCGCAATTCCATTTCAGAAGATCAAGCAAAGTGCCACACAAGCGATGACGAATCACTTTCGCCGGCGTGTTCCGTCTCACGACCCGTGCCAAAACACAAGTCCGTCGCTTCTAAAAAAACGAAATCTCTTTGGCAGAACGCAACAAAGATAAAACATTAAAACGAAATTGGCCATCAAATTAGCTATGATCAAGCTAATACAAAGATAACAAAAATACTTCACATATGAATTTAAAAGCTGCGAATTTATTGAAATGTTTTCTAATAATAAAAGGAAATTAAAAGTTCAACCAGGCATCTCTGTTCTCGCCAGACAGAACTCTGGTCTGTGCGAGTCGACGCAACTGTCAACCGCCCGCCAAACGTCAACTGTCATTGTCACACGTCAGACAGCTATCGAGTGATGCTATGAAAACAAACGAATCTTGTCATCATAATTCTATTAGAGAAATGTTTACACTTTAATCAAAGTGAAGTGAATAAATTAGAGCTCAAAACCAATCAATACGGGAAGGATTCTGTGACAATTAGTGTGTATAAACAAAGATCGCTATGCGAAACCAGGCGAAAAGGTAAAACTCCCATTCACAAAAAATACGGTGTTACAGTACCGTCTTCGCTGGGAAAGAAAATTTTTATTCAAAATGAACATTTTGAATAAAATTTTTCGTCGAGAGAAACGACAAAATCTAACATTACCACATGCCCTAAACCAAACAAATCTTACTTCTATTTGTTGCCAGGCATCAGCCACCTCAGGACTCCAAAACTTGAATAACAAAGTTTGAGTCTATCCAGGGGACATTAAATAACTCGCACGAGTTCATGCGAACAAAGGGGAGCACCATCTCGGCAACTACAATCCCATGGAGGAGAGAGCTCAACCCGAGCTCAACCCTAAACTGGTACCAAACACCTAGTTGGCCAAACAATAACAAAAAGAAATTTACTATAACGAAAGAAAGCAATTCAATTCCCTGTTTACATATATTTCAGTCTCATGAAACAATTACAGGTTTATTATAGCAAAATATATATGCATTTAGCGCTGGCTAATTGCTTTTAATTTTAATTAAATTATATTAATCTGTTTAATGGGATATTTAATTTGATACACCTTGTTAACATATTTCAGTTTTCAGAAATAGTAACAGGTTTAAATGAATTAATCAATGCAATTCTAAAAAAAAATTATCGTATTGGTAAATTGTATTTAATTTAATATATATGTGTAATTCACCTGAACAACTAAAGGGGGTGTATTACTAAGCGAGTAAGTAATTACTAAGGTGAGGAGTGGAACATCCATAAATCCTTTTAACACCTAAAAACAATCAACAGCACACCATCACGACAATCTTAAGACTTGCGTAATACACATGTTACCATCCTTGGCATCCTTTGGGGTCTACCCAAATGCAGCAAGGCCTACGGATGTAACACAAAAACATTAAAACTAACAGGCAACTACTCATTAATCGAGCCATGCTTCTAACCTAAAAACACTGTGCACAAGGTAACACAATGGCAGACTCGAAATCCAGAAATAATCCGAAGATAATTCAAGCGCCTTCATTGTGACCCCGCACAACAACACCTCGGACGTCAAACGAACCAAGAGGCTCCCCATCCCTACTCTCCAAAGAAGTCACCACGTTACCCGATCGCATATCCCTCACACCATTTACAAATTTGGGAGGTAATTTAGCAGAAAAACATTCGGGTAAACCGAAGGCGTGATTATCAGGATGGACAGTAACAGCCTGGCCGTCAAAATGTCGATCCGAGTTAAAAGTCAAATCCAGTATTGTATCCGAGACACTATCAATTTCACAAGCCCTAACAGAATCAACAGAGGGAACACTCGCTAAAACATCAGGGGCGAGGTTAAAAGACCTCCAAAAGTTGATTCCAAAATGGACCGGAAGAGTAATCTTCGGTTGAACATAAAACTTTATTATTTTAGTTTCATTTTTAAAATCAATGGGAACATCCATATAATGTCGACAAAAATACTCGGAGCCATTAGCAACTTTAATATAACGAGGTTTATTAAAAGCTCTCAATGGTATTCCGAGTTTAACCAAACGTTCATGGGCATTATTACCGAGCAAAGAGCAACCCGCACCACTATCAAGTAATCCACTGACGGGAACACCATAGACCTTAACAATAACAAATGGTCTATCGTCTCCCAAACTAGGCTCAAAAGGGGTCTCTCTGTTAATATTATTCAGAGAAACTAAACCACCTAGTTTATTTTGCCGTTTACAATCCGGACAATCAGTGGATTTAAAATCAGGCTTACCGCATTTAAAACATAATAGCGGCCGAGGAGCCTTACAAAAATAAGTGGGGTGCTCATTGTTTTTGCATATAAAACAGTATGAAGAGCCCTTAGAACTGGAGTTCTGAACAGACGAAACCGGAAGCTTCTTATCAAAATTATTATTATTCACTTCCGTATTATTAAATTTAGTCGACGGTTTATAAACAAAATCCGGAGCAACAACAAGTTTATTAGAAGATGGTTCTGAAAACCCTTCCCTCTGAATGTTACCCAATTCAATCCGTTTCCCTACTTCCTTCAGGTGGTCAATAGATCGGACGTCGACCAACAACAATTCGCGGTTGTACTCAGGACGTATATTACGCAACACAATCTTTAGTTTCTCCGCGTCCGATAATTCGAAACTTAAACGCGACATCATTCCCAAAATGTTGGATAAAAATACTATTAAAGACTCGTGCTTAGCCTGAGTGCGTGACCTAATCTCCTCCAGAAGCCGATCATCAAAATCAGGAAGATCAAAATCGGATTTTAACGCCGAAACCAACTCGTCATAACAATGGAACTTGCACTTACTTGCTCGATACCAATAAAGAGCAGGGCCCTCGATCAAATCAGGAAACCCGGTGAACACATTCTCCTTAGGTATACTCCTAGCAACGCACAGCTCCTCCAATCTAGACAAGAAAGCACGAACACACGTAAAACCGTTAAATTTTAAATTGAGGGAACACAAATTATAAGATTTCTCCGGTTTATAAATCACCGTTCGACCATAAGAGCGGGGAGAGCTATCTTCAGTTTCAGATTCCGAAGAATCGTCATTTAATGTGATGTAATTAATAAGCTTCTCCTGTAACACAAAAAGTTCCTCCGGAGGATTAGCAATTCTAGAGATCCTCGAAAGAATATAATGAGCGCGTCCAATAAAGCGTGAACATGTAGCATCCGTAATATCATCATCACTAAAGGAATGAATGAGCAAATGAGCCTTAAACTAATATAACTAACTAACTAAACATATTGGCTACAAATTAATTAATTAACATAAATTAAAAATTGTTAAAATACTCAAAATACCTAAATGGACCTTAAGTATAGATAACTCATGATAAAGTTTCTCTTTAATCAAAGAATTACCGTTACAATAATATTCAGTCATTATGGCTGAAAATTAATTAATTAAAATTATCAAAATAAATGCACCGAGCATTGAATTCACTTTTCTGAGCCACACGTTGGGAACGCCACTGTAATAAGAATTTTCGGTGGTATAGAGAAATTGGGGTACCCGTTAGAGAATTTGGGGGACCCGTTGGAATCTCACTGGAATCAACCCTAGTAAGTTGTTCTCGACTCGGCTAACTCAAACTACACTTAGGGTCGTAGGTAGGCGTAGCTCAGACATCTGGGGTTATAATTAACCTTGGGCGCCGTTGATATTAATCACAAATGCAAGTTACTAAAAGTATTAAACTTGTAAGCAGAAGTGCTAAAATATCTATGAATCTATTTAAAAAACCCCAGATCGAAACAAAGTGAATTCAATGAAAACTCATAGTTGATGCATTAATAAACATTTAATAGGTACTGATACAATTAGTACAAAACCAGTATAATGGTATTAATAGTAATAATATAAATAATAATTACTTAATCAGGATACGACACATAATTGTCGTTTTACTTAAAATGTTATACGGGTAACATCACAACAGCCCAAGGCCCCGACGGATCCACTCAACGGCAAAGTGACCAGCTGCAGATGAACCAGTCTGGAACGGTCACCTCCAGCTAGGCACTCCCACAGGTAAATGAGTCCCGTCGTGTCCGTGGTATATCCCATACAAATATATACATTATTGCTGGCCTTCACTCCGGCTCAAGCATATAAAATCGGCAAGCGCTTGTTTAGGACACTACCCAACACATTCTTACTACTTATATATATATAAAGGTCTCTAAGTTGAGTTAAAATAAACTAGGCGTAATACATGAGGGACATAGATATACGAACACTGCCATACGAACATGAACCGGTTATCAATGGCTTCTATGTTAAAAAAAATTGGACAGCGGCATGACTTAACAATACTTTAGGTTCCGCGGGTTACCTCAATGAGTCCCTGAGTTTTGCTGAATTGGCAAAACAGGTCAACAAATTTGGAACACCTATTCATCCTCACATTCCGAACTAGCAAGCGGGTGGACCGTCAACCTCACACGGCGCACATAATATTCCACGTCACGGCCGTGGACAATTGGATCTCCCTGCTACAGGTGGGGTATGGAGCCCTAAAATCATTAAAAACATTTTGTCAGTACGAGCCGCCATTTTGTGATGAAGCGGTACGAACATGTGGAACAACGAACTTGTCATGAACTTACCTAAACGGGCATAATTTCGTGACGTTAATCACGCCATGACATCAAAGCCATGATTCTCCATTTCACGTGCCAACCTCGTATAAAGGCGCATTCACCTGAAGAACTCCATCGCGATAAAATTAATTACAGATCTCCGATCGCAATTCCATTTCAGAAGATCAAGCAAAGTGCCACACAAGCGATGACGAATCACTTTCGCCGGCGTGTTCCGTCTCACGACCCGTGCCAAAACACAAGTCCGTCGCTTCTAAAAAAACGAAATCTCTTTGGCAGAACGCAACAAAGATAAAACATTAAAACGAAATTGGCCATCAAATTAGCTATGATCAAGCTAATACAAAGATAACAAAAATACTTCACATATGAATTTAAAAGCTGCGAATTTATTGAAATGTTTTCTAATAATAAAAGGAAATTAAAAGTTCAACCAGGCATCTCTGTTCTCGCCAGACAGAACTCTGGTCTGTGCGAGTCGACGCAACTGTCAACCGCCCGCCAAACGTCAACTGTCATTGTCACACGTCAGACAGCTATCGAGTGATGCTATGAAAACAAACGAATCTTGTCATCATAATTCTATTAGAGAAATGTTTACACTTTAATCAAAGTGAAGTGAATAAATTAGAGCTCAAAACCAATCAATACGGGAAGGATTCTGTGACAATTAGTGTGTATAAACAAAGATCGCTATGCGAAACCAGGCGAAAAGGTAAACTCCCATTCACAAAAAATACGGTGTTACAATACATACATCCATATAATAATAATAATAATAAATAAATAACTTCTTACATTCACACCAATTATCTAAGCCCATTTTAATTTCATTAAGAAACTGTATCATGGAAAACTTGATAACGGATAAATATATACTTAAATATTTTTTGTTTGTAAATACATCCATATCCATACTTCCATACTAATATTATAAATGTGAAAGTGTGTTTGTTTGTTTGTTTATTTGTTTGTTTGTTTGTCCGTCTTTCACGTCAAAACGGAGCAACGGATCGACGAGATTTTCGGTATGGAGATAATTTGAGAGCTGGAGAGTAACATAGGCAACTTTTTATCCAGGAAAATTTAAAAATTAAAATGGTAATTTTGTATAGAAAACCGTTAAACTGTCATACTTCACACAACTGTCATTACTTAGCCGCTTCCAAAGAGACGGTATGTCAAAGAGTATGTAATCACTGACATTTTTGCCGCTTATTATTTCTTTTTTTTTAATAAGTGACATTGTGTCAGGCAGGTGATACAAAGTTCGTGTCCAATAAAATTTATATGGCAAAACAACGTTTGCCGGGTCAGCTAGTACTTAATATACATAGAAAACGCCCAGACCAAGACAAATAGACATGTTCATGCACACAAATATTTGTCTTGTTCGGGAATCGAACCCGAGACCACTGGCGCAGAAGGTTGAAGAAGATTTGGCGCAGACCCCTGCGCCAAATCGGTCGTCCCTACAAATCTTTCCTCTTTATAATATTAGTACTTATAGATAAAAATATAGTTTCTCCTACCCCACAGAAAAATAAAAAGTAAATTATTATATAAACACAAATTAAAATAAACATAAAAATAATTATTATTATTCATACTTTTCGAAACATAAAAGCAGTGAGACCACGGTTAAAGTTAGTTTTGTTTCAATTCCCCGTAGTCCCACTGTAAAACAGTGGGTCTACGGGGAATAAAAATTACCTATGAACCCACCAGTAGGTCATAGCGGTGGTACCCCGGGCATCGCAATCTGAACTCGCGAGCGCCCCGCGAATCGAAAATCACTTAAAATTCAATTAAAAATTAAATAATAAACATTTTTGACTAATGACTTTTGTATATCCCTCGGCTATTCAAAGACAATTATTTTCGTATATTGTTCATTAACTAAAACCAAGTATACTGCAAGTAATAGGATATTTGGATTACGATGAGACCGATGTTTGGGATAGGTATTATTTAACACAGTAAAATATCACCGATCGAAAAAAACGGCCGGTAGCACTAGATAAATAACTGTAAAATAACATATATTTTTTCCAAATATTAAGTAGGTACTTGTGATTTGCGAGTAATTTAAAATAGCATATTTTGGGGAATCCCAGCCTTAAAACATAGTTGAACAATTTTATAAATTTAATACCCTTATGACTGGGCTACGAGATAATTAAGTTAAACAGATTTTACGGGCGACACCAAGTGGGAATGTTAAATAAGAATAAGTAGGTACTCCACAAACTTAAGGTTTAAAATTCGACATGGGCGATAAGACATTTCACAAGTCATTTGAAATTAGCTCCTGACATACGCATTAACAAGCAGAAGCTTGGCAGAAGCGAACAAAGTAAACATCGACTGAATTTTACTACACTTTACGACGGGAATTTGTTAAGTGTGTCGTTTGTTTCCGCAGTTTGGAAATTATATTCGGCATTTGGAGTCAACCGTAATCACGTTCGGTTCAGGCGAGGTTCTCGCTTGGCCGAAGTTAGCGAGTAAACGCAGGTGCTGGATTGTGTAGGTGTTCCATTATTCCAGCATTAGAGATAACGGTGGAGTATAAACGATTGTAGGTGAGTTATGTCCAAGATTACCAGATTTCGGTAGAAATAGTAGTGCGACTCCCATGTTTATGTTGTGTTTCTATTGTATAAGTATTTGGATTAGTGAGTTTTTCAATTTTCCTGAATAAAAAATAATGAGATCGCAGAACTAAAACGAAAGACTTAGCTCGAAGGATTACTCAGCTAGATTGGCAGTGGGCGGGACACATGGCCGTTGAACGACCATGTGTCCCGCCCACACGAAGCGAAGCGCGAAGCGCGACGCGAAGAACCGATGGCCGTTGGGGCGGAAAAGTTCTCGAACGATGACCGTGTACTGGACGACGCTGACATTCCGTGGGCAGGCCCCTCTACAAGTTGGACCGACGATCTGGTGAAGGTCGCGAGAAGCCGCTGGATGCGGGTGAAGGAAAGGGTGAATAATATGAAAATATAACTATTTTGATAAAAGCAGTAAACTGTTCAATTAACTACAATCAAAACCATAAGCTTCTATTTCAATAAGACCAGAGTTAAAAAAAAACTCGAATCAGCTATTTTATTCTCTTCTTTTGAGGTATTCCTCATAGCGCACTTTTAAGGTGTGCTAACAAAATCAATTAAGTAGGTGTGGAATAGTTTGGGTGCGCTAATTTAGTTGCGCTTAAAAATGCATAAAAAATGGTGCGCTATTGAGGAATACCTCATTCTTTTAATCGTCCTTTTTTACCCACCACCCCTCTTTTAGATGACAAGAAAACCGGGCGAAAAAAACTCATCAAATAATAAATTACTTATGTCGTTGCTGGACATACAACACATTTTATTATAAATGTTTTATACTATGTAGTGATCAACATTTACAACAATAATGTTACTCCTCGTAATAAAAAATCAAATGACATTTACGAATAGATAACATCAAGTATTTCAGTACTTACATCATTTATTCAAAACCAAATTATAGAAGAGTAAAGTGCAATTTTAAGTATTTTTTCATGGCCTCAAATATGAGCATTAAGTTATGGATTTCGATATTGCTAAATGTGGCCACTTTTGGCACTATTGAAACTCACAACTTATTACATAAGTTTGAGTTCTTGAAAGTATATTTATAAAATGCATTTCAATCTTTTATTTGCGCAAAATAACCTAAATTTAATCTAAGCCTTTAATAAAATGTAATTGATTTATTTCCATTGGTGGCGCTACTAAGCGCATCGAACCACCTTAACATTGTTTAACTTCCAACACCAAATAATTCAACAGATTATTTCTGTATTAGAAACTTACAGAAAATAGGTTCCATTACTAGTTATTATATGATCTGTGGTTCCATTAATTTTAACATAACAATTATGGAAAAGTATTCCAAAATTAAAGTTATGATTTTTAATTAAATCTTAAATTAAAATCTTTGTTTTCTTTTCAACCGGAAGTAACATATAAGTACCTACTAGTATTAAACATTACATTTCAGTAATATTATATTAATTGATATGAATAGTAATAGTATATTATGATACAAGTGAGCTTAGGTTGCTCATTATACACGAGGCTGTGGGTTGCAGCCCGAGGCGCAGGCGAGGGCGTAAATCAGCCGAGTGTCTAGTGAGTAAGTTGCTCACGAGTTTCATACGCACTTTTTCAACACACTTGCGAGGAAAAACAAACATTTATTGAATACATATTGTATTAACCTAATATTAAATAAGGGAAAAAGCGCGCAAGATATATTTTTTTGTACGCACCAAATGTGAGGTGATTGATTACATACAGCCATACAGCCTACTTCAAAATAATTAAGTATAATAATAGTTATAAAATGCAAATGTTTTATAACAAATTATTGTGAATTATAAATAATTTGATAATAATATACTTAATTATGTTTTTTGTCTTAATTAGGGACACATTTATTTATTCTAAAAACGTAAATGGATTTTCAGCCGTATAAAACCTCTTTGTTGTTACAAAAAAAGAACTGTATCTATTACCCGCTGAAATTGAAAATGCTCTGTTGACTCGCATATAACTTGCAGTTAGGTACTAACTTAACTTTGTAGGGATACTGTATTACCCGGTTAAATTGAAAAATCTCTGTTTACTCGCATATAATTTACAGTTAGGTACTTACTTAACTTTGTAGGGATAATTCTATTACGCAACTAGTACTGTAATATTATTATGCACACGTGGGTTATAGTTCGGTTTATGGCCCTAAGATCGATGTAATAAGGCTCACTTTATGAGCAAGTGTGTTGAAAAAGTATTTATCTATACTCATGTTATAATTTTCGAATTATGAACTCATGCCTGAACGTATACTGATACACTTTATGCCATAGTCAACTTAAAAAATAAAGCTGCTGTATCCGGGTGTTTCATAATGACCATTATGCAACACCCGGATACAGCTGTCACTCATTATAAAACACTTAAATTTCTTAAATTTACAGTCTCCATGGCAACCGTAGGATTTACCGGCCCTGACTTCCAACTTTTTCAAGCTCTTCTTTAGCCGGCAACAATCAGAAACGTTTTTAAAATTAGAATTTTGAATTTAGAAGGAATAGACCGTATAGACTCCTATGAGTGGGGTTTGGCACCAATTAATATTTTATAATTAATATTGATTTGCTTTATTTTTGAAATATATAATAAATGTAATGAGTGTAGATAAAGTAGTGTATGAGACTGCACATAACTCGGTATTAAAACACTCGTGGAATACTATTAAAAAACTCGCCAAGGCTCGTTTTTTAAACTCCCACTCGTGTTTTAATACCCCTCCTTATGCGACAGTCACATAAACTACTATTACGTGATTTTTGGCACAATATTTTATTTACAATCTTAGGTAGATATAAATTAAAAGTACAATAAAATTGCTTGATCATGCTTTGCTGTCGGTCGGTTCCGTCACAAATCAAAGTACTTTTTAATAGGAACACGATAAATGTAGTAAAATATTATCTCAAAAATTATTATGAAAATAATAATAAAGTAAAAATAATAATAATAATGTTATACTTTGTAAAAAATTAATGTTTAGAAATATAATTTTGTAAGTACTTTACATATAATAGTAATATAATAATAATGATTTTAGGTGTAATACTTACTAAATTAAATTGATAACAAAGCTTCATATCATATCACAAATCAAACTACTACTTAATGGAAACTTGATGAATAAGATACAATGTTATTTTCAAAATCCATGAATTTAGGTGTTAATTAATAAATTAAATGAATAACAAAACTTCATATTATATCACGGGCAGCGCAGGACCCATCGCTGTGGAGATCCTTAGGGGAGGCCTATGCCCAGCAGTCGGCGTCTTACGGCTGATGATGGTGAGCTAAGGAAGACCGCGTACAAGCTAGTGCGGAAAGCGCTTTCGGCTATCACCTGTTTGGATAAACCTACAAAGCATTTGTTACTTTTGACCCGCCGTGACTTTTGTGCCCAGTCTCCCCTACTAATGATCATCATAGGACAATGTGGATGACTAACACACAGAACTTCCATTATGGAAGACCATAAGTCCTAATTCATACCGAGATGGCAGCGAACGGCTGCTAACTGATGCCACGACCTCGGGCGTCGACGAGCGACACATAGTCTGAAATATTACGTTTTCAGTAACGAACTCAGTATCCATAACGACACGTGAAAAATCAACAGACTGCTGTTGTTATATTCGGCGCACGACGTTTGGAATTAAATGGAGCCCCCAACCAAAAGTTTTAATGGATTTTATTATTAACACACAAAAAGGTATACGGTGGGACGAGGGTCGAAAATCCAATGGCCGAACTTTCTTTTAAATTTCATTCTGCAGGCCAATGAGAGGCGGTTAGTTAGCGGTGGATTACCAAAGTTGTATTAAACGCGTGGTGCCTTCGCACGATATTTACGACCGTATTGAGTTTCAGAAGTGGGCATTATGGAATCCACTCGGAACTTCGAAGAAAATCTTATTTGATTTTATAGTAATAAAATATGATTCCTATATTAGATTGTTACTCGTGTAGTACTTCTACCATGTGTGGGTTTCCGTTTTAGAACAAATGACTTTTAATCGGGCGATAGTTTGACCGTTCTGGGTTTCAGTATGGAGTTCGGTCGATTTTAAGGCCCGTGGTATCGCCAACGACCTTGGGCATAGAAAAGTGGCCTAATTTTCCCGCCCGCTACCCGCACCAAAACAGCTTAAACACACGTTTCGTCAAAACTATGTATTATTTTAAAACGAAAAATGCTCAGTTTTAAGTTAAACAAGTTAGCAATCTTTTCCTGAAAGAAACGTGAAAATATCACTTGTAGTTTAGAAGCAGTAGCGTATTTCAAGTTGAAAACAGCTTCATTTCAATGTTTTTTTTAATAGTATCTTAAAGACTATGTTTTTTTTAAATGCTCAGATTGAAGTTTATATATCAATATTTAATATATATTAATTCTGGATTCATCAGTAGGCTAATTTATGAGTTTTAGGGCCTGAAAAATGATCGTTTCACGACTACATGCACCTTAAACGTCAAATGCGCGCACTGCGATAAAAATCCATACTGAATCCCAGAACGATCGACTTATCACTCGATTAAAAATCAAAAGTGCGCGCTGGCTCTTATTAATTTTCCAACATCAGGAGGATCCATCCATACGTGGTGGCCATTAATTTGGGTCCGGCCGATATGAACCCTGTTGTTTCTTTAGTTTTTCCTTTTTAAACAATAGAAACAACCTAGTCCTGCTATGCAATTCTCTAAGCAACACATCGACGCTGCACGCAGCGCTGAGATCATGGATGTTACATCGGTCACATCGTTCGCTGCAATCATGACGTTTCATTTTGGTATTCTGTAAGCTCTACTAGCTCGCCGACGATCTCTCGGCTGCATGAACGCAAGGCTGATCGCAAGGATGTACCACAGAGTAAGTAAGTATAATAAATGGGATGTGCTAGAGGCATGAAGTTTGACTTAATACTCTGAGGTAACTGGAGCTCTCACCCTGAATAAAAAAGTGTCGCCAGCAAATTTGACATTAATGTATGTAGTGGCTGTCAGTTGTCTCATATGACCATACGTATTTTTTTAAAGTGTAGGTGAGACGGAAGACAGCCACTGTGTTATTTGTGGTATTCAAAAAATTGTTCGTACTGCACTCTCCAGTTACCTCAGTATTAAGTCGAGCTTCATGGCTAGAGGGTATACTTTAAGTCTACTCTCTGGCTTCATGTCACTGACCTCTATTATTACACACTGGACTGGCTGCTGCCATATTATTTTTGTGGTTATTTGAGTATCGCCATTTTGGCGCTGTAGACTAACTAAGCTGTAGGCAGATACGAGTGTCCATGTAACTAAAAACAGTGATGTTCCTATGTCAACTCTGTAACTGTAGTAATGATTATGTCAAAATTAGTTCTCGGGACACTCGTAGTGGTGCTTCAAATTGCCACACAAAATTAGCTGTCATTTGTATGGAGACAGCCTGTCCAGTGTGTAATAATAGAGGTCAGTGCCACTAGTACATTTTAGATGTTTCTTTGTAATAAAAAATAATTATTTCATCGAAGTGTATGTATATATTATTTAATTTTATGCCTTTGCGTTCATTGCCATTGCGACGACTTGGAAAAGAATACCTTCACTGTCTGTCACTTATTCGGCTAAATTCATCTAAATTTTATCCTCGAGTCAGTGTCAGATACAGTGCCACAAATTTTCTGTTCCGGTGGCCAAAATGAGAAACTATCATGTTTTTTTAAATGTCATTCTGCTGTCAAGTTGATGTCAAACCATAGCGCTGCTGGAGGCTAAAGGTCTTGGAAGTCAGGGCCGGGTAAATTGCTACAAAAAAAAGAAAAACGTACATAGCGCCGCTGTCACCGGAACAGAAAAGTTTGTGCCACTGTAACTGCGCGCGACTGGGGCGTTTTTGGCGCTAGTTACAGTACATTTTTTTCTAAGGTTAAGGCTACGATCAACAATAACACTTAAGGTACCTAATAGATTAGCAATATTGAGCAGCGGGAGTTATTCTGTCCCAGCCGATATCTCGGATACACACTTTGTGCAACGTTATCGACTCTCAAAGGCAGCCTTTACATTTCTATGTAGCTTAGCACATTAAGGAGTTACAGCGACCTTCGGAGCCCACAAAGAGTCCCACTTGAGACTAAGGTATGTTTATTTCACATCTTTGTTGATTGACTTTCTTCTTGACTAATTACTATAGGCAAAATAGGTCTTACCCAGGTAATACATTATTTAGAATTTTGCTTTTTAGGTGCTGTGTGCGTTATTGTTATGCAAACGGAGACTACCAACGGCTGGTTCGGGTAGCCAACCGCTTTACGCTAGAAGCTATGCTACAAGTCGATTTATGTATCAGCGAGGTAACTATCAGCCCTTACCCACCCTCAAGTCATTAACATAAAATTTCCCAATGCACAAAATAAATTTAAAAACTTATATAGGTACTTTGTTTAATTTATGTTTTTATTTTTATAGACAACAAACTTAGTTCCTAATCTTCTTTATTTCAGATGTTTTAATTCATATGGTATTCCTTGCTTCGTAGGTTCTGTAGATGCCTGCCATGCCACCACCTGTCCCACTGATAGAGCGGTGGATTTTGGCTGCCTTCCATTTTGTATTTCCACACCTTTACATGCAAACAGAAAAACTAATAAATAATTAAACAAACTTGTTAACATGCAATGATGTTTGTTTTTGACATAAAAACCATACATAGATATACCTTTTTTCACTTTTCAACCGGCTTGGAACTGCCGGTTGTGTCCAAATTAAGGGCCGTTACTCATCCATGGGGGCCCTCACAAAATTGATTTAAGTCACCATTTCTGAAAAATTAAGCAATATTGTAAACCGCTTTCATAAACAAATGTTTAAAGATATTTCATATTTAAACAATATTGGATTAGCGCGAGCCACGCGAGCGAAGCGCCAGAGTATCTTACCGCACGAAGCCTCTCAGCCTGTAACTCGAAAACTATACATTTCCTAGAGTTGGGGTTTAGACAGGGGGGTAGCCTCCTCCCCCTCCCTCTTACCACTCCCCTCCCCTTCTCCCTCCGAGTGGCCCATAATTGTACTTACTAAAAGTTTTATAACCCAAACTACGCACTTAACTTTTATTGGCTCGTAACACAGACCATTCAAACTCAAGCAGAGAAGTTGGCTGGGCTGCTGGGAGAAAGAACAAACTCGCACTTGCCACTGGACATGCTCGCACAGCCAATGCATGGACCCGAATGCGTAATGGATGGACAGAAATTGCTAGGGTCTGAACAGGAAGGCATCGGGTGTGTCATAGATATTAGCAGTGGGAAAGCAGTGGGCTAAGGTACAGACCTATGAAAAATTTGTATAAAAATAGATTTTATCACAAGTCAACAGTATGCGGCGAATACTTATTGACGCCTGACCAGACGAATAGGGCCGGAGAACAATGGGAAATCTATTGTGTCTCATTTCTGGGGCGTTGAAGGAAATAATCCTATATTACTACTTGAATTTTCACTATTACTATTAGAAATCCTTGACAACATCCACAAAATATAAGCTTTTACGTTTGACAATGGTTTGACATTAGAAATCGTGGCTGTACGTCGATGGCAAAGCCATCTTCTATCTCGCTCGTTTCACGGGAGCGCAAGCAGCCGAGAAATAATAGCGGGCCATGTCGATTGTCGATGCTGCGGTCGAAGCTGAGGCTGTTTCACTTAGAGAATACCAATTTCATACAAAAAATTGAAAATAATTGATTACTTCTCACGCCGCTTACATCCGTGAGGCGCTAGTGTCGAACAGCGTTGAAAATTATTTTAAAGAGTACCAATGTACACGTTCACCGCTGTTGCAGCCGCTGCAACCAAGGCTGTACGATGTTTGCGCTTAGAGAATCGCACTGCTGTAGCCCGTGGACATTCAAATTACGAAAAAGGTTACCGTTTGTCTTCGTGAAATTATTATAGATTTCGCCATTGTATATGCTATAAGCGAAGTCTTAAAGATCGTAACTCGCCGTAACCATAATAGTGATAAGTTTAAAATCTCCAATTATGTTAGTTATTTACATTTCTAGGTTACCGCATTGTTTCGCTATTGTCATGTTGTACAGCTTTGTCCAATTACCATACGTAATAGTAAGACTATGGAAAGTTGCCAAACACAAATTTAAGACCAGATGTAGTCCGACCATTTTGATCATAATTTACATTTTTGAGTTACCGTTTTAAATTTATACATATGTTAGTAGGCCCTCTGAACAAACCATATACTTATTTTAAGACTGTTTCTGTGGCCGGTTTAGATTTTAAGACTCATTTGGTCCATGAAGAAGAAATGCGAAAATGGCGTAAGTAAAAGCGCATTGAGTAAACTTACTTCTGCAAAACATAATGGAAGACTTAAAACTTGAAGGACAATGAAATCTGGTAACTGCCCCCCTGTCAGATTACTATAAATAAAGAGGAAATGCTAGTTCCTAATATTTTGTCTAGTTTGTTATGCCAGCTCTCTTTCTCTCGGGGTGCGAGCTAGATAACCTCCACGCGTGCTCACCTGCTGTTCGTCCCACTCTATGTTCGCATACGCTGGGAAGAACAGTAGGAGGGATGGTGCACCCTGGGCGCCACTGTAAATAATTTTCTTGATTGTAAGTAATTACTTACAGTGGTGGCAGATAATCTAGCGAAACCCAATCCAAGGTGTCAGACGTACCGTCGCCGAGGGATGCGTGGCCAAGGGGGAGCTAGGTTCCGAACGGTGTCTCCCCAGGGAGATGGCAATCCTAGATCAGTAATTTTGCCTTACTCGAGCAATCGGAGCTCTGCTCGAGTGGACCTGTTCTAACGCCTTGCAAAGTGGCAAGTTGTACTCTTTGGTATTCTGTAAAACTTGCCGCAGCGTATGAATGTGGTATTTGGTGCTATAGCCTTTCCGGAGCCTGGCTTGTTCTGGAGGTTGGAAGTCGTCGAACCTGCGAGTGAGACGATTCGTAATGACTCTCGAAAACAACTTATAGATATGGCTCAGAAGCGAGATGGTTCTGTATTTCTTCAAGAGAGTCTTATCACCCTGCCTGAAAAACGCTTCTGCCCCATGCCTTTGGCGTTTTGCCCTCGAGGATGACTGAATTGAAAAGCTTCTAGAAGACTTTAAGTATCGGCTTTCCGCCCGCTCTCAGAAGCTCTGTTGTGATTCTGTCATCGCCCGCCGCCTTGTTGTTTTTAAGCTGCTTGAGAGCACTTGTTTTGAATATGAGCCGGTATTGGTCGGAACGTAGTTTTTATTAGCCGCGATCTTTCAAGCTTAACGTTGACACTCAATGTGCCTCTGACCATGCGTTGACCGCTTCCCGTCTTGGCAGCGCGCGCTGCCCATCTCGTAATGGCAATTTTCCCTCTGTTGCCTCTTAAAACACCCACGAGAAGAAAGGGGGTAGTGCTATTCTTTTTATGTGCCGGCACTACACAGCGCACTAGAAATCTTACCTATTGTTCACGTAACAAAATAATTCTCACATACCACACTTTCATACGCTGCGGCAATTTATACAGAGTACTAAAGAAAGAGTACAACTTGCCACTTTGCTAGACGTTAGAACAGGTCTACTCGAGCAGAGCTCCGATTGCTCGAGTAGGTAAGGCGAAATTACTGATCCAGGATTGCCATCTCCCTGGGGAGACACCGTTCGGAACCAAGCTCCCCCTTGGCCACGCATCCCTCGGCGACGGTACGTCTGACACCTTGGATTGGGTTTCGCTAGATTATCTGTCACCACTGTAAGTAATTACTTACAATCAAGAAAATTACTTACAGTGGCGCCCAGGGTGCACCGTCCCTCCTACTGTTCTTCCCAGCGTATGCGAACATAGAGTGGGACGAACAGCAGGTGAGCACGCGTGGAGGTTATCTAGCTCGCACCCCGAGAGAGAGAGAGCTGGCATAACAAACTAGACAAAATATTAGGAACTAGCATTTCCTCTTTATTTATAGTAATCTGACAGGGGGGCAGTTACCAGATTTCATTGTCCTTCAAGTTTTAAGTCTTCCATTATGTTTTGCAGAAGTAAGTTTACTCAATGCGCTTTTACTTACGCCATTTGCGCATTTCTTCTACATGGACCAAATGAGTCTTAAAATCTAAACCGGCCACAGAAACAGTCTTAAAATAAGTATATGGTTTGTTCAGAGGGCCTTCTAACATATGTATAAATTTTAAACGGTAACTCAAAAATGTAAATTATGATCAAAATGGTCGGACTACATATGGTCTTAAATTTGTGTTTGGCAACTTTCCATAGTCTTACTATTACGTATGGTAATTGGACAAAGCTGTACAACATGACAATAGCGAAACAATGCGGTAACCTAGAAATGTAAATAACTAACATATTTGGAGATTTTAAACTTATCACTATTATGGTTACGGCGAGTTACGATCTTTAAGACTTCGCTTATAGCATATACAATGGCGAAATCTATAACAATTTCACGAAGACAAACGGTAACCTTTTTCGTAATTTGAATGTCCACGGGCTACAGTAGGTCTAGCACAACTTAGCGCGACTCTTTGTCGCGCTCCTTTTAACCAATCAGCACTTCGCCTTAAGTCGCGCGCGCTATTTACGAGCGATCTGATTGGTTGAAAGTGCCCGCGACTCTTTGTCACTCGAGTCGCGCTCAAGTTGTGCTAGCCCTACAGGTCTAACCGGGGACATATCGCCCGAACGCGTACCGGAACGGGACTATAACGGCCGGACCAAAGCCATCTTCTATCTCACTCGTTGGGAGCGCAAGCAGCCGAGAAATAATAGCGGGCCATGGCCGGACCCATTAATTTGCTGTCGATAATCCGTAAACATCATTGGCGAGACTTTGATGTTGTTGATTGTTGTTGACCAATGATGTTTGCAATAATAGTGTTTACACCACAATAAGATTTGGAATTTGATGGGTGTTGAACTGTTGACGGCTTGACATGCCTGAACGGCTGAAGCACGTTGGTTGGTACATAGATATAGTATATCGTTGGTAGGATACACGTATTTTTCTTCTCTTTAGTTTACGTCGTGTCATACGAAGTTGTTATCTTTTTCCTTGTGTAACAAGAAATGCTTTCGATAGATTGGATGATTCCTTAGTAGTTGGTAAGCTTAAAAGATAAGTTATAAATAAGAACCATTTATAGTTGTTAGCAAAAAGATTATCGACACTGATTCTGATTCGGGTTGGAGATGAATAAGAAGAATTTACTTACATAAGTAAAGACTCAGATAGACCTAACATTAACCATCCATACTCCATACTAATATTATAAATGTGAAAGTGTGTTTGTTTGTTTGTTTGTCCGTCTTTCACATCAAAACGGAGCAACGGATCGACTCGATTTTTGGTATTGGGATAGTTTGGGAGCTGAAGAGTAACACTACTAAGCTACTTTTGCCTTACTTTTTGCCATGCCTTATATTTATGTAAGTATTTGATAGGTTGGGTACAATTTACACCATTCCGCGCATGATATAATAGGTCTTTACCTATGAAATTGCCGTTTTGTATGGAGATTTCTGTAATTATTTTTTTTCCATATTAACGTTTTTGTTATTATTTAACGACTAATATTATGTAAATTTACAAAATTTTACACACGTATTTATTGACATTTTAACTACTAAATGACACATTCGTTAAGAGAAAAAAATTTTTTTTCACTAAGTTACAACTAATAAAGTACGAAATTCTGGAAACAAAAATAGTCGTAACTTTCGGAATAAGTTTTTTCTATGTAAATAATCAAATATCGTGGTTATTAAATTATCAAACGTTGCTCGATACGGTCTTAATGTAACGCAATATTAAAGAAATCATATATTTCTAATATTATAAAAGTTGTTAAGTTATATGTACAAAAGAAAAAAACGGCAATTTCATATGTAAAGACCTATTATTATTGTATATTATTGTTCCACTGAGTATTTGTTCCTGTTACTTTCGGCTTGGCACCGACTTCAATCAGATCAGTAAGTTCTAAGATTAATTAAAAAAAGTCCCACACTTTCGTCCTTTGAATTGAACGAATTAATTTATTTTTCATTTTTACGTGTTTTTGGGAAGTGAGTTATATTTACAGTTGTTTTTAACGGCGGTTTAATAGTATTGAAAAAAACTGTTTTTTTCCATTGTGTAAGGATTCTACCCTAAGAAACCGCATAATGTGCAACGACTAAAACTGTAGCCCATATCTAAATACGAACACTCAGACAAGCGCCACCTTCAAACTCTTGACTGTTATGCAGTTTTACCTTCCACCATCCCATCACCTCACCTAAATTGCGTGAAAGAATAAGTACATTTTAAAGGTCTATTCGTTCATGTGGTACTTAAAATACATCAAAATACATAGATTTAACTTCTAAGCGTCAAGGAATTTTACCTTCCACCATCACCTCTCCTAGATAACCTGAAAGAAACCTACAAGTCGACAACTACAAGGTGGAACACACATAAAAAAGTCAGACGACTTGAGAACCTCCTCCATTTTTTGAAGTAGGTTAAAATTTGCTGCGAGTTTTCTCAGACCTATCAAATATACAAAAAAGGGAAACTTTTTACAATTGGTCAAATCGGAGATTTTTATAAACACGAGATTTTTATACAGGGTGTTAGTTTAAACAAGGGACATACTCCAGGGGGTGAAAGTACCCAGCAATACAAACAACTTTTAATAAGGGACAAAGTGCGATATCGCGAAAAAAAAAACAGCTGTTCCATACATTTTGGCCCATTCGGTATTGCACTTTTGTATGAAACAGCCGATTTTTTTTCGCGATATTGCACTTGGTCCCATAGTAAAAGTTGTTTGTATGGATGGGTAGTTTCACCCCCTGAAGTATGTCCCTTGTTTAAACTAACACCCTGTATATTAGATTAGTTACCTAAAGAACCATTTCATATTCTTTTAGTGAATCAATTTACTATAATTGGATGTTATTATTTCATGTTGCCTTTCTTACGAGTACTTTTGAAGTTGTAAACTTGGTGCCAGCTGCACGACGCTCGACTTTAACGGACTTGGATAACTTGAGACAGACGTGATTCTATTGTGGCAAAGTTCACACAGAGTTTTGTATCTAATTTAACTATGTCTTACGGCCGGTTTCTGAAACGCAAATCAAATCTAAAATTAGCTGACTGACTGTCACAATTAATTCTCAATTAAAAGCACCTTGGCTTTCTGAAACGAAAATGATTTATTAATGAGTTAATTATTGACTATTAATTCGTGATTTATTTTAATGGCCTCCCCCACAGCCTTCTCTATTTGTCAGACAATAGACACCAAGAGAGAAGACTGTGCCTCCCCTGATTAAAAATCCTATCCGGGACCAAATCTTTCATAGGTACTTGTTTATATCAAACAAAAAATATCTAACATCTGCCCCTGTAAAAAACATCTGACTAAGATTTTAAATTATAGGAAAAATGTGATAGTAAAAAACCACGAGCCCTATTATTAGTAGCTTTAAGGCGGGATACTGATCTCATTCGTTCCTTTACTACGTCGTTCCGTGACACTGGTTTGTTAGCCTCCAAATCCAAAATATGTATTATCCTGTAAATAGTTTTGTCACTTTCACTGCGGTTTGTTAGAAAGAGATAAGGTTACCGTTGACAGGCAAAGTTTCGATTTCGACACAAAAGAGAATTGATGTTGATTTTGCCGGGATATAAGCTAGCTGGAGGATATTTGCCGCTTACCTAGTTAGCGAGGTATCCGATTTCCATTCAAAGTGATTTCTAAAGACTAATTTGCCAGTAGCTATAAGCTTATTACAAACGTCAAAGTTAAATTAAAGTTTGTTTTCTCTGTGCTTTGTATTCAATAGATACGTTAAACTCGTCAAAGTCAAAGTGTATTAATTCAACCGTCTGTAAGACCCTAAAAAATAAAACGCAAACTTTCTACAAAACTGTACTGTAGCAGCACTCTTAAATAATAAAATACTACTTAAGTTTTGAACCACTAAGACAGCAAATCGGTATAAAAATGCAAAATGTTTACGCCCTTAGGGCTATAAAGGAAGGGTTCTTTCATAAATATGTAACTTCAGGATATTGCTTTAGTTAAACGCACGATACTACGTCGGATAGCCCTTGATCCAGATCCAATATAAAATGGGAATATCTGAATGTGAGATTTGATAACTTTTTCAACAATAAAATTGTTTTATTACGCTCGTTCGTTCAACGTGCGTCGTAATAAAACGTCTTGCGAACGCTGAAAATTTCGAATTTTGCTAGTTTTCGATTATATATTTTTGGAATAACGCTAGTTTATTTCAAAAAAAGACCAACAACTCTGATTAGGTAACATTTGCACTGATTAGGTAATGTTTGCATAAATGACTCGATAACACAAAAAAAAAGAAGTTGGTAAACGAAAAACTGCTACTACTTAATAGGGTTTCCGTACCAAAATGGTAAAAAGAAACCCTAATGGTGAGACTCTGTCTGTCACAAGTTCACAACTGGACATCTTGAGAACTACTAATGCTATCAACTTGAAATTTGGAATAGTTTTAGATGACGTTTGCGCATTTGCGCAATTCATATTTATATTTTGCTTATAAGAGAGAAAATCTGAAATTATTTTATGTGATAGAAGTTTATGTAAAAATTAAACGATGTCTCTAAAAATAAAACGATGTCTCTAAATATAATCTTTTTCAGAAATCATCAACAAAAAATATATTAGTTCCACTATCGGTCAAAAGCTGGCCTTGGCTTAAAACTGCAATATTCTACACCGCAAATGCTCTGGCAAATCTAGCCTCGCCGATGCAAACATTTTCACGTTATAATTATTTAAATTTATGATGGTACGGAACCCTCGGTGCGCGAGTCCGACTCGCTCTTGACCGGTTTTTTATATAGAATCAATACTAAGCTTTTTAGTTCTGTGGATAAGCTGGAAACGAAATGCTTTCAGTGTAAGTTGTTTGATTTCAATATTAAGTAGTTCCTTAAAGGCTTAAACGATAATGTAAGTATTGAAATTAAAATTTATTTTATGTTTGAATGCACGACATGTTCCTATTATCTATATAAAATTGTGTAGTGAGACAGGTAAATTTTACTAAAATACTTTATTTTCAATTTTTCAAAAATAAAATTGCATTGTGATTACAAAATAAGTTGTTTTTCAGCTGAGCAATTCATAGGTTCAAATACCTTCATACCCCTAGGCAAAGATTACTTTTTTCTTTCAGCTTGCCGTTATCCCATAACCGCCTTATATAGGTACTAGCTTCCGCCCGCGACTTCGTCCGCGTGGACATTCGAGAAAATACGCGAGGCAGAACGTTTGCCACGTGCGGCGGGCCTCGCGCGAGGCTGCTCGCTTGGTGAGGGAGGACCCGCCTAATCACGTAAAAACGGCTGATCGGATTTTTATGAAATTAAAACATAGACTACTTTTTATCCTGGTTATTGGTCCCCTAAGATTTTCTCGAATGTCCACGCGGACGAAGTCGCGGGCGGATTTTTTTTCGAAAAAATACGAAATATGTGTTTGCTTATTTGTTTTACTTTCCGACCATAAGCCGAAATAATAAATTTAATGAAGGACTTTCCAGATACAACATTTCATCCCCCTTTTCACCCCTTCGGGGGTGGAATTGTCAAAAACGCTGACACAGGAAAATAAAAATTTTCAATTGCCAGCCTAAATACAAAATTTGAAGATCCTAACTTCAAAACTGACGGACTTTCATACACATATTCATCCCCTATTTTACCCACTGGGTTTGATTTTGGTAAAATTACGAAATGGGTTGCCTATTTGTTTTAAGAAGTATGCCTACAAAGTTTCAAGTTGAAATGTCTATTTTACCCCTGATTTTTCATTCAACCTTTTAGGGGTTGAATCATGTTCAGCGTGTCAAACATCAAAATAAATGCCATTTTTGCAATCGTCATCTCATAAAACCTCAATAACGACATCCATATCGATTTTTAGGTTTCATCCATATCGATTTTTAGGTTTATTTATCCCATTTAACCTCTAAGTAAAAATTTACGAAATATGTGTTTGCTTATTTGTTTTACTTTCCGACCATAAGCCCAAATAATAAATTTAATGAAGGACTTTCCAGATACAACATTTCATCCCCCTTTTCACCCCTTCGGGGGTGGAATTGTGTAGGGTGTTTAAATAAAGGTCTAAAAATGACATATTCCTGAAAGTCAGTCTTTTGAAAGAAAGGTACTTCCAAAGTGGTAAAATCTGTGTCCCCCCCTCCCTCTAACATTGAAAATAAAATAGTGAAAAATCATCAAATTAGTGGAGGCAGTTATGATGTTTACCCAAAAAAAAAATGAGATGAGAGAGAGAGAGCTTCATTACATAGGTATGTTCCTTGAGAAGTTCTAAGCATTTCTAGTCCGGGAGCCAATAAAAAACGTGACGCTAGACGGGGAGGGCGAGGAACAAAGATGGCCGCCACCCGTCATCTTAAAAACATTCTATTGTCGTCCTGGTGGCTACTAGGGCAAATTTGGTATCATTCTCGTATAAACCAAAGACGTTCAATTCTTTGCTGATATTTTTTTTTTCAGTTTCATAGTGATTTTACAAGAAAAACGTAAATAGTGAAAATTTTGGTTGACGATTTTTGCTTTGAGAGCTAATAACTTTTGTATAGTCACATAAATTATCATACAAAAATTAATGTAATAAAGCGCAATTCATCATCATCATCATCATCATCATGTCAGCCGAACGACGCCCACTGCTGGGCATAGGCCTCCCCCAAGGATCTCCACAACGATCGGTCCTGCGCTGCCCGCATCCAGCGGCTTCCCGCGACCTTGACCAGATCGTCGGTCCACCTTGTAGGGGGCCTGCCCACGGAACGTCGTCCGGCACGCGGTCGCCATTCAAGAACCTTTCCGCCCCAACGGCCATCGGTTCTCCGCGCTATGTGTCCCGCCCACTGCCACTTCAATGATGCAATCCTTCGAGCGATGTCGGTTGTTTTAGTTCTCCTGCGGATTTCATCATTTCTGATTCGATCGAGCAGGGAAATACCAAGCATCGCTCTCTCCATTGCTCGCTGGGTGACTTTGAGCCTTCTTATGAGACCCATAGTAAAAGACCACGTCTCACTTCCATAGGTCATTACTGGCAACACACACTGGTCAAAGACTTTCGTCTTGAGACATTGAGGTATTTCGGACGCGAATATATGTCGGAGCTTCCCAAACGCTGCCCATCCGAGCTGGATTCGACGAGAGATCTCTTTCTCAAAGTTGGACTTACCTAACTGGACCGTCTGTCCTAGGTAAACATAGTGGTCAACAACTTCGAGTGTAATGTTCCCAACATTAACTGGAGCGGGTGCAACATGGGCATTGGACATGATTTTCGTCTTGTCCATGTTCATCTTAAGACCCACTCTTTGCGAAGCATTACCGAGATCTTCGAGCATTGTGTTCAGGTCTTCCAAGGTCTCAGCCATAAGAACTACATCATCGGCAAACCGTAGATGTGTTAGGTACTCGCCATTGATGTTGATGCCGCATCCTTTCCAGTCCAGCAGCTTAAAAATATCCTCCAACGCAGCTGTGAACAGTTTGGGAGAGATGACATCTCCCTGTCTCACACCTCGCTGTAGTTGGATAGGATTAGAGCTCTGGTTCTGTAATCGGACCGACATGGTGGCGTTTTGGTATAGGTACCTCAGCACCTCGATATACCTGTAGTCTATTTGGCACCTCTGGAGAGACTGCACCACGGCCCAGGTCTCGATCGAATCAAAGGCTTTCTCATAGTCCACGAACGCCAAGCAAAGTGGCAGGTTATACTATGCGATTATTATAAGAATAGGACTGTCAAAACGGCCATATTTGTTTGCGTTTCGCTTCCACTTCAGGGTGTAGGATGTGCAAGAAAAGGAACAAAGATCAAAAATGCCGTTTGACAGTCCTATTCTTATAATAATCGCATAGTACTCTTCGGTCTTCTTCGCAATTCATGCTAATTCTAAAATATACACTTTTAATAATTTCATTGTATAAAAAGATGGTGAAAAAAATTATTAAATGACCGCAGCGTGGGTCTACCGTAATTAAGTCATTCACCACGTTCGCATCAGAACTTTAGTAAATAATAATAATAATAAATCATTTATTTCAGGCAACACAATGAAGTAAAATAGAAATGAATATAAGTATTATTCCAAATATCAACCTCTTGGAATATATTAAAAATGAAATTCAGAGTTCGAACGTTCTTCATAAATCAAGCAAAAGAAACAAAAAAAAAACCCGGCAGCGTTTTAATATTGGGTACATGTCCCTAAACCTATATTGTACCTACTATTTATACAGGTAAGCCCGTAGGTTTTAGCAACTGTCCTTCAAGTGTATGAATAATTCAATGTTGATAGAAACTTTGGGTTCGAAAGGCACGTTTTGATGAATGCCTTTGAGGACTATTGGAAACATGGCAACGAAAAACGTGTAACGTATTTCGTCTTTTATCTTTAAAACCCAGGTTCTTTACTTGTGCTCATACAAAAATTGTATTTTGTATTCGTAGAAAGGAGATGGCCTCAGAGTCGTTCCAAGATTGAATAAGGAAAAATACCAAGAGAACTGACGTTTTTAGTAAATTAATAATAGTTAATTGATAAAATTACGTAGAAATAATAATATTTTAAATAGCCCGTAAAACTAAGTTCCATACTATTTTACAAGCTTTTTATTAACTTGCCATGTTAGTTAGTTAGTATGTTAGTTAGTGGGGGACAAATCTTGCAAGCTTAATTTGACCCACTTCCCAGTGTCCGATGGAGCTGAAATTTTGTATAGGTACTTATAGGTTTGGTTTAGATGACAATACAATATTTAAGTACAGTCAGCAAAAAAACTTGTCATGAAAATGAAATTTTTACAAAAAACTTAATAGTTCTTCATAAAGCTTATTTTCTACACCGAGTCTTAGCTAAGGTCTGCAAAAAAAGGAAACTGTTCCAGGAACTTGCAGAATCTGCGCATAAAAATATTCTCAAGAATCCTAGTTAAATAGCTACTTTCCAACGAAAGGAATTTTATGTAAAAACCATTCTTTGTTTGCGTTGGTGCTGGTTAGTTTCCGGAATGTCATCATTTTGGAAGTTGAAGCAAAATAGTGGGCTGCACGAAGCTCACGAGCAGAGAGGGTATTACCACAGTCATGTATTACTATGGTAAAGAGTAACGACAATCGAACGTAGTAGCGACAAAATCGTATTTATTTACTATTGTTTTGCGGCGCAGTACAGCTGTTTGAGGGGAGTTATCAAATACTTATATGAGCTATCATACGCTAGTAAATTGTAACTTCAAATAGATTCGTGCTTCAGTTATTTAGTTAGCATGTATTTCACAGGCATTTGAAAAAGCGGCTAGCGCCGCGTGTCGCCCCAGCGCCGTGTCGCCGCCACTATCACGACCGTGCACATCAAGAGATAATAGTAGATTGTACTAAGCGATTATTTTAAGAATAGGATAGGGACACCGCCATGTTGTGACGTCAAGCTGTCAAAGTGCTGTCAAACTAACTTCATTTCACTTCAGTATGGTGTGCACAAAAAGAAATTTATCGTGAATCAGGGGGCTGATCATGTCAGCCTCAGCCTCATAGCTTACGGTAAATAATGATGTTCGTGCAAACCAAAACATATGAATAATTTGCAGATAAATACAAATCATTAACTTGATTTAATTTTTTCGGAAAGTATGCTTTTACGACAATAATCAGGTAATTTGAATCTCAATCAAATTAAAATTTTGTGATATTTAACTGAACCCATTTTTTAATTACATTCATTGTTCTGCGGGGTACTTTAATACTATGCTTCAATAACACAGAATAAATTGAATTTTGATTCTATTTACTGGTTTAAAGTATTTAAATACTAGCTTTCCGCCTGCGGCTTCGCCCGCGTGAACTACATGACGTTATCCCGAGGGAATGTGAGTTTTTCCGGGATAAAAAGTAGCCTATGTTCCTCTCCAGGCTACAAAGTATCTATGTCCCAAATTTCAGCCAAATCCGTTCAGCCGTTATGGCGTGATTGAGTAACAAACATCCAAACATCCAAACATCTAAACATCCTAACATCCAAACTTTCGCATTTATAATATTAGTAGGATAACAGGAATTCAAGTTATGAAAATAATTTAATAATCCTTTACAATAAAATTGGTAAATTGGGGGTCTAGTGAAAAATTGTATTGGTCTATCATGGCAAATGGATTGGCCAGCTATATTATGCACGTTGATTGAAGTTAGATTCGGCGGGGAACGATTCAATCAAGCCACTCGGGGAGGCCCTTTCGTGAATCCGCCAATTGTAAATCAAAAGACATTATGCTTGCTAATGCTATTCCACCTCTTCTATTCCACTCATTTGAGAATCATCGTCCCGCTGGTCTGAGCTGCTACTGCTGCTGCTACTGCTACAAAGATATTGAAGACTTTTCCTTTTGACATTGCAAAGTACTGTAGAAATATGTTCTAGTATTTTATCGAAGCTTTGAACAAATACTCAAATACCCGTGCGTGCTACACATGTGTAACAAACATTTGAATTCAAATGTTTGTGCTATGTCTGGCGCTGCCATAACGAGTAGGTGGATTTAAAAAATAAAAAAAACTTCGTTTTGAAAGTGGCAATACCCAAACTACCTTCTGCCAAAATAAAAAAAAAAACTATTTTCATTTTGCACTTTCTTGCGAACTGTACCTTTTCAGAGTGAAGTTTGTCAACAACCCGTCCTATTCTTATAATAATCGCATAGTACAACAAGTGCATAAAACGTATCATTTTACCCGAGACGTATATATCCGTGAATAGTCAAGTCGAGGGTAAAATGTAGTAAAGTGTCAAGTGAGTTATACACTCTGCTTTTCACTTCGATTGTGAGGAAAATAAATAGCAATATTGCAAAATAGAAAAAATTAAGACTTCGCCATATTGGCGGGAAGACATTCTTTTTTTCTTTTTTTATACGTGGCATTGTCAGCACAGTGACTTAAGCATAGATTAGTCCATAATGCTCTTGAAATACTTATTTCTTAGAAAACCCTAGTTTTATTAATTTAGTAATAACATGGGTTTTGTACAAAATTGAAGAAACAGAATGAAATAACAAGTTTATTTTAACGAAGTTTAATTATTTCACTTCTTATGCTCGTAAAGTTCGTGTTTATGTTGGGTACCTATAGGCTGCATAAAATCGCTTTTTATGCTCTAGTCACTCTAGTGCATAAAGTAAAATCTTCGTCTAAGTCTCAGACTCTAACCGCCGGTTTCTGAAACGCCAATCAAAATTAAAATTTGCTATCAGACTCTCACAATTAATTCCCAATTAATTCCCAATTAAAAGCACCTTGGGTTTCTGAAACGAAAATTATCTCACAATTAGGTTTAGATTTGTATGGGCACTGACAGACTGTTAACAGACTGTTGACAGTCTGTCACATTTTTCTTTCAGAAACCCAAACTACAATTAATTGAAGATTAATTGGAGATTAATTGGGAATTAGGTAATTTAATTTTAATTGGCGTTTCGGAAACCGGCGGTAAGACAAAGGTCGTCAGGTAAACAGTCACATACGCATTTAGACTTCGTTAAATAAACTTGTTATTTCATTCTGTTTCTTTAATTTTGTACACAATCCATGTTTAATTACTAAATTAATAAAACTAGTCAAAATTAATGAGTTTTGTAAGATATAAGTATTTCATGATCATTATGGACTACGATCTATGCTGAAGTCACTGTACTGCCACTGCCACGTATAAAAAAACAGAAAAAGAAAGTCTTCCCGCCAATATGGCGAAGTTTATATTTTTGCTTTTTTGCAATACTGTAATATATTTTCCTCACACTCTAAGTGAAAAGCAGAGTGTATAACTCGTAGATAAAACCCATTTTACCCTCGAATTGACTATATATACGTCTCGGGTAAAATGGTACGTTTTATGCACTTGTTGTACAGTCTACTATTGTGTTCTGTGGTGTAGCTTGAGTTAAGGGGGGTTAGGCGGTCAGCGAAAAATCACTATGGAATCAACGAGCTCGAAACTAAAAATCATAAGCGAAATTCACACTTTTATCAAAAACATAATCTTTTTCACAATTTTTACATCTATAATCTACCTCGAACTATTTAAGTTCTTTAAAATATTATTGTAGTTTTTGTAAAGGCGCTTATGTTACACTAAAACTAAAGGTGCTAGGTAAACTAAACTTCAATCTTCTCGAAGTTTAGCAAATATAATAATAGAGATTACTAAGTAGATCCATATGTATATTTTCGTTCGGGATGTTTCTACAGGGCTGGGGTTTTTTTCTATCACAATATTTCCTATATTTAAAAAATTGCATTGTGAATACATAAAATTAATTAAAGTCATAGATCCATGAGGTTTACTACCCTATTCTTATCGTCGCGGGTGGTTGGTACTTAGTCCTACTATATTAATATTATAAATGTGAAAGGTTAGATGTTTAGATGTTTGTTACTCAATCACGCCAAAATGGCTGAAATTTGAGACACAGATACTTTGTAGCCTGGAGAGGAACATAGGCTACTTTTTATCCTGGAAAAATATCACATTCCCGCGGGATAATGTCGTGTAGTACACACGGGTGAAGCCGCGGGAGGAAAGTTAGTTGAAAATAAATAAGAGTTGACACATTTGGTTGGCCAATATGCTGTTCGCCGTACTATAAACAACCAACAACCATTTTGGCGACGAATGAGGGCTTTCATACATAAAAAAAATTTGCGTACAGTAAAAATGTTACCAACAAACGGGGCAGCTCAACACAAACGGGTAAATAAAATATTTTGTCCTTTGAAAAAAGGTTGTTTGTTAAACTTAATTTGTAGCATGTAACTGACTCACTTAAATTGGCTTCAATCGTACTAATTTCACAAGAACAATCCTTCCACCCTCTAAAGCATCAGCTTTCATTCATAGATCTCAGCAGAGTTTTTGTCTTGTGTTTAGTTATCTTCATAGAAATACTTAGGTACTTATTGAAAATTATGAGTTCTGCAATAATTTTTGAGTTCAATATTAAACACTAAATGGATTTCAGTCGCGAAATTTTTTCTTTTGGAGATACATAATATAGGAATGAAAATTTGGAACTATGTCAAAAGTCGAAGTAAACACATTTTATTTTAGTTAAGTACCTATATCGCAAATCTAACTATATTCTTTTGCTAACGCGTAAGGATAGGCCGAAATTTTATATACCAACCCTTTGGCAAACGAACTCGCTAATAATTCAGTAGGAATCCGTTTCTACGTAAATTTAACTTGACTACAAATTGATATTGATACAAGTGTATTTTTTGAAGCTCAATCCTTGAATTTGATTTACTACCTACATTATTAATTGCAGAATAATATAATTATCGCCCGCGGTTTCACGTTCCCCGTTTCAGCCTATAATATATCTCTGTTGCAAATTTCATCCAAATCCGTTCAGTAGTTTTTGCATGAAAGAGTAACAAACATCCATACATCCATCCACACTCACAAACTTTCTCATTTATAATAATAAGTAGGATCATCATCATCATCATTTCAGCCGTACGACGCCCACTGCTGGGCATAGGCCTCCCCCAAGGATCTCCACAACGATCGGTCTTGCGCTGCCCGCATCTAGCGGCTTCCCGCGACCTTGATCTGAGCGTCGGTCCACCTTGTAGGGGGCCTGCCCACGGAACGTCGTCCGGTTCGCGGACGTAGTAATAAGTAGGGTCTACCTTGTAGGGGGCCTGCCCACGGAACGTCGTCCGGTTCGCGGACGTAGTAATAAGTAGGATAGTAAATAGCATATTTAAATCTATTTGGCATTATTAACCATACTAAACTGGTAGGAGCGTCAACGAGCGAAATCTAGGCGGCTATAAAAAAAGTGAAAAAAATAGTAGCGAAGTGAAAACATTTGTAAATTCTCCCAAGTTTCTTCGAAGCAAAATTCCAAGCTCTTTCGTTTTGTAAAATTATGTTTAACTAGTTATTCAGTTCGCTCAGTTTGCAGGAAAAGAGTATGTTCACAACTCTTTGCAATTTACGTTTAAAGAATATTCCTTTTAATTTCACCCTATTCGATTCTCAGCTTCCGTAGCTAGGAAACCTTAGCTTTTTCATAAAAAAAACTAGTTTAGATACTTATTCAGTTCAGTTAACAAAGCGAAGGAGTATGACCACCTCTTTTTGCAATCTAAGTTTGAACAATACTCCTTTTAAGGATATAGCATAGGTAAAAAAAATATCGTCATTGGCCGTTGCTTACACAAACGAGGGGGTGCTGGGATCGGTAAGACTCCGGCCGCGGCACTCTCGTAGACTGAGAAATACGTGTAGACGCGGCATGCAGCGCGCATTCTATTTACATCTAAAATATCACCTATGTGCGCTTTTACTAAGGAAATTATATTATGTAGAATACAAGAAGAATTATTATGAATATTTATTGTAAACGTCGGTTTGTAGGAAGAGTAGATATTATTCGTACCTATGTAGTAAAAAAAGCTTTTTTTAACAAAGATAGTCACGTTATTTTAATTTTTAGTTTTTTTGCATTCACAATGCAATTTTCATTACAGAAAAATGGAAAATGAAGTATTTAGAAAAAATCGATAAGCTTAAGCTTAAGCTTTTAGCGAAAGGTCGTGGGTTCGAGTCCCATCGGAGCTAGTTGTGAGACGGGTCGATTTTTTCTAAATACTTCATTTTCCATTTTTCTGTAAAGATAGTCACTTCAAACGATTCTTCAAAATGCAGAACACAGCAGCAGCTATTTATATTTATTTTCTATCTCTAGATCATTTCGATAATATATCCATTATCGAAATGATCTTCCCAGGCAAAACTACAACATTTGCTACAAATTACACTGAAAAAAATAAATAATGTATACTGCTCTAACCAGTAGGTACATTTTCAGATTTATTCCAATCAAATTAATAAAACTTATAATTTAATGTGAAAAAATATATATAACTCATACTAGCCCATCATCCAATACTTTTTTACAAAATAAATCTACTTAGTTAATCAATATTTAAATAAGTATACCGTTTATATAAAATCACGCTATCAATCTATAATATAAATCAATATATAAAAAAACACTTAAATAAAAATATTGTTTAAGTACAAAAAATAAAATAAAATACATATTATTCCAATACCTAAAATGATAATATCAAATAATACAATAACTTGTGTCATTGAAAATTGGAAGCAACGATCACATACACCCAGATACAAGAAAATATCTAAAAGTTAGTTTTCGACATTTACCCGTCCGAGAATCGAACCCGGGACCTCAGAGATAGTGGCACCTAGAAAACCGGTGCGTACACCAATCGGCCACGGAGATCGTCGAATTTGTTTAAACAAAATGTAGCGCAACTGAAATAATTGATACTTTGTTTACTAATGTAAACTTGCCAGTTTTATAATGTGGTTGGTTATAGTACTTGAATAAAATTTTGTGTGAATAGATTCACCCAGAAGATGCCTATTCACTTGGGACTTTAAGAGGTTTGGGTTGTAGGTACTCGGGCAAACAGAAGCCGGCAGGGTATTCCAGGCATGATGAAGGAGTACTTAATTCTCTGAAAATATTTCATTAGAGTATCAAAAATTTTACTCCGACTATGCAAGTCTCCTTACAGAACTCCGCAAACTTATCTGACGCGGTGGTTAAATTTGAGAGTTAAAACTGTCAATACAGCTGATAGACTTTTCATTCTTTTTTATTGCTACTGGCGCCTCAACCATCGGTTTTAGATATTGTTGTGGGGATTTCGAATTTCGAATTTCAAAACCGCGAGAGCATTTCTTGCAAGAAATTGTATGCATGCTCTATTTTGTGCTAATAATGGATAAGAGAATCAGTAATAAAAATGTTTTGAACCTGAAATTTACACAAAATGTTGCGGTTTATGTTCCTCACTCAAAGGAATGAAGCTGGACTTCTCACAGTCTCAAAAAAGTGTAATGGTGATATTAGATCAACTAGGTACATAAAATTCTTACATCGGTTTTATTTCAAGAATTGCTTTTACATTATATCTCTGTAAAAAACTTTTTCAACAAGCGATTTTCTTATTTCTTGATGCAATTTTTTACACCTACCTATCTTAACTTTCTCACATTTTCAATTTTGAGGAACCTAAAACGAACATAAATTTAATATACAGTAGTAGAAGTTAGAAACTTAGACTAATTATGTACCTACAACACAACAAAATATTGGTACTCAAATAGGTACAACTTTTATGGGCTCTTAAGTATCTTAGGCAATATTATCCGTCACTTTTATTTCAAACTATTGATGTTTGCTTTAGGTAATGAGTAAAATAACTTGTCCTAGGTTACATAGGTCTATGGTTATGCAATAAATGGCAAAGCACTCATCTATACCCAATCCTGAAGCGCTATTTCAATATTTCCTAGCAAAATAAGTATCATTGAAAAAAATTAGGATCCTAGTGTGAGTTTTTTTTTTCAATTTTGGCGCAATCGGAGCGATACAGTCTCCACGTCCAAACGCCGCCAATGCCAGGCCAAAGAGCATGTAATCACTACGTTTAGGAGACTGAACAATTATGCTGCGAAACGGTGCACGATGCATTTTGGGATACTAGTTATTGACTATAAATATAACAAAAAAAAAATTTAGTAACTTCCCTAGATATGACTAAGAACTACTTACACAAAAAAAATTAGGTTGATTACTCAACTGGTTATTGAGATAATTGAGTTTAAGACGGAAAAAAGGGGTCTTGAAAATAATTTTTTTTAGTACATTGTATTTATTTGATTCAAATAAATTTTAGTAACTTCCCTTCATAAAGAAAAGATCTATCACATATAATATTTTGAAAGGCCTAGCAATGATACTTTGTCAGGAAATTTAATTTAAAAACATTGAAAATTCTGAGTTTGATCGCCGCAATAGCCTTAATTCCACACTATCTGATTCCCAGCTCACGTAGCTTCCGAAGTGAGAAGACCAGCGCGCAGCTTCGCCTGGGGCGGTCCCTTCTGCTTACGGTTCCTTGGTTTTGTTTCACGCATTACGTACGGGGCGCGAACCTTTGTCAGAGGAAGCAACAATGTAGGTTGCTTGGCTGGTGATTTATTGCGCCCTACTCGGTGAGATTGACGTAAACAATAAAATTACGGTAAGTATATTAACTTATAGGGTTTGTGGCGGTATCGCGGTCTGTCGTGTGAGAGCGCCCGCCCTCGCTTTGTTCTGTGCCGTTTCGACGTTTTGATTATTTCTGACGTACCTATTTCTAATCTGGTCCACCTGAAGTTTTGGAGGGGTATGCTTTATTTTTATAGTTATTTACAACAGTGGAACGCTATAATACTTATCACCCCAGTAACCTAAAATTTGCATCTTTTTCTAATTTTGTGCTTGTTTTCTTAATGCCAAATTTGCCTCTTTTGATTGGTAAAATTACTATTACAAAAAACAAGTTTACTTATATATTTCATTCAGCATGTAGCGAAGCAGTACAACCACCACTTTTTGTCATCTAAGTTTGGACAATACTCCTTTTAATTTTCCCCTAGTTGATTCACTGCTCACGTAGCTTCCGAAGTGAGAATAGCGCGTAGAGCTTCGCCCTGGGGCGATAGGGTCCATTCAGCTCGGCTTTATTTACGCATTACGTACGGCGTGGACTTTTGCCAGAGGAAGCAACAATGAAGCCTTGGTTGGTGATTTATTTATAGACGTAAACAATTACAATATATTAACATAAATGATTTGTTGCGGTATCGCCGGTCTATCGCGTGACTGCACCGCTTTGTTTTGCGCCAGTAAATTTAATATTTAACACTATTTGTTGTATAACTATTTTTTTACTTAAACGTCGAGCGACATTGATCTAGCCGGCAAGAAAAAAGAAAAGTAAAAAATAGCAAAATACAAATAGTATATAGTAATTTTACCAAGTTACCTACTTCAACGCATAACTCCTATCTATTTCGTTTTGTAAATAAAGTTTTTAACGAAGGGGTATGCAAAAAAGTTGAAGTAATTTAAAATAGCAATTATTTCATCTTTATCGATTGTCAAACATCTGAAAAGGTATTTTTTTCGTGTGTTTCGTGGGTTGTAATATCTTCACATTGATGAAATATACGCTGGCTTTACAGCGCGTAAGAAGTATATTGGTTAAATTCGACGCTTCTCGTAACGACTCCGTAGCTCAGTGGTAAGAGCAGTCGCCCGGACAGTGAAAGGTCGGGGGTTCGAGTCCCATCGGAGCTAGTTCTGAGACGGGTCGTTTTTTTCTAATGCTTCATTTTTAATAGTGATAATTGCATTGTGAATGCAAAAAAGTTAAAGTAATTTGAAATACTCCTTTTATTTTCCCCCTATTTGATTCGTATCTCACGTAGCTTCCGAAGTGAGAGTGGCGCGAGCTTCGCCCTGGGGCAATAGGGTCCCTTCTGCTCACGGTCCCTTGGCTTTATTGCACGCATTACGTACGGCGCAGACCTTTGTCAGAGGAAGCAACAATGAAGCCTTGGCTGGTGATTTATTGCGCCCCACTCCGAGAGATAGACGTAAACAATTACGGTGGATTAACATAAAGGATTTGTGGCGTTATCGCGACTCTGTCGCGTGAGTGCGCCGCTTTGTTCTGCGCCATTTGGACGTTTTGCTTATTTCTGATGTATTTGTAACGAGGTCCTTATGGAAACCTGAAAAGACTATCTATTTTTTCAGTTGCTTTCTAATTTTTTAAAATGGCGAACATCTTAGACCTAGGCTGCACTGGTAGAGCGACAGCGACGATAGGAACAAATAAATGACGCTTGTCGTTACTGCAATGCAGTTTGAGTTTCGCGATTTTGACAGTGATACCTGTTTTTTCTGCGAGGTCGGCCGGATCGCGTTTACGAAAACCGAAACCGAGAATGCAAGTCCGCACGACCGCGTTTTGCGGACTTGCATTATCGGTGTCGTTACTGCTCCTACTTCGTCCCTCTCTCTTAAGTCGGCCCCTCGTGACTGAGGATCGTGGTCATCGTTGGGTGGTCCGTAGCTGGTCTGGCGCGGATTATCTGTCTCCAGCGGCCACTATCCATTGCATCTCTGACTATCTATAGTTATCCCACACGAATATGTTTGATTTAAAAAATATTTTTTGATCTCTCAGATTCGAAAAGTGATGTATATTTAAACTGAGCAGCGGGCCCGAAACTATCCGTTTCACCCTAGGGTGGAAATGAATTTTAAGAATAGAACTGAATTTGGTTACAGTCAACCATAGAGTTACCTCATCGGCAATGAATAAGTTTTCAACTAATTTTGTATGGGGACGGGACTTGCAAAATTAAAAAAAAAAAGAATTTTATAAAAACGAGAATATCTCAAAAACGGTGCGTCTCGTAGCGTAGCTAAAATCCAACAAAATTTTCAACCCCCTATGGTACTCCGGAGATAGTCAGGAGGCATCAATTTTTTTTAAGTATTTAAAAAAATTTTTTGTTCTAATTTTTTTTTGTTCTTTCAAAACTTTAATTTTTTTATACATATTATAGAAAAAACAGAGAAAGCGAAGCCCCCCGCCACCTTTTTTATTTTTTTAGATAGTTTTAGTTGTCTTTATTGCTTTTCTTATACCTAGAGGCGGATGAAAAACAGAGTGTATTTACTTTCCTTATATTCGAAATGAAAACTAGAGTGTATTACTCGGCCGCAAAATTATTTTCATCTCGGGCGACGTATAGGTATTGAATCCCTCGCTGCGTTCAGGATTCAAAATAGCACCCTCGCCGTAAATGTTATTTTGCTCCCTTGTAATACAATCTACTATTCTCAACTCTTAATAGTTTTATGGAATAAAGTGGCTGTGACATTAGAACGGACAGACAGACATGACGAATTTATAAGGTTCCGTTTTTTGCTATTTGGCTACGGAACCCTAAAAATGAGGACCCATTGTTTATACAAAACTATACCGCTACTTATTGTGTATCATCGCGTCCTTATCACTTACGAATTAATAGCGGATTTTGTAGGAGGTGGTGTTGAATGTACTTTAGATTAAGAACTACTTATCCCGCGGGAATGTGATATTTTTCCGGGATAAAAAGTAGCCTATGTACCTACTCACCAGCTCCCAAACTATTGCTATACCAATACTCATGTCGACCCGTTGCTTCATTTTGGCGCTATTGAACGGGCAACTTTTCTTTTTCCACATTATACCTAATATTAGAACTCATCCTAAACACCCCCACATTCTTGACACCTGGAAATCAACAACTGTTCGGGCATCACGTTCGTTCCTACCTCGAACTTGTAAGATGTGGAATGAGCTTCCTCCAGAGGTGTTTCCTTTGTGCTATGACATGGAGTTCTTCAAAAAGCGTGTAAATAGGACCCTTAAACACAAAGGCTGGCAACGCATATGCAACCCTTCTGGTGTTGTAGATGTCCATGGGCGACGATGACTACTTCCCATCACGTGGCTCGTCTGCTCGTTTGCCCCTTTTTAATATAAAAAAAAAACACTAAGTACCTACTTGTATTAAGAAGAACACGGCAGTTTTAGAAACATGATAAGTTTTTGTAAAAATGACATTTTTGTGACGAGCTTTTTTGCTGACTTTACCATTGTATTGTCATCCAAACCAAACCCGCAGTGGGTCGCTTGCAAGATTTGACCCGAACGGACATACATACTCGTACATACACTGCAAGTTAAATAAAAGCTTGTAAAAATTAAACTTAAATAATGAATCTTGTTCTTTTGTCTCGTCTCAGTTAAAAATAGACCTTCAGTTCGTTAAGCCTGTAGGGCGCAGCTGTTGCCAATTTAAATAAAAAAGTACATTCAAAGATAAAATGGATTCGCAATTTCGAATAATGACAATGGTTTTGTTTTTTATTACATAAAATTGCTGTATTTTTGTCTTAAAGCACCGGTAATAATACCCCTACATTTGTATAAAAACGTTTTTGAAAAAAAATGTAACCGCCTTCAAAACGGATCTTCAAATAAAAATTAACAAACACTAAAAAACGAAAAAAATAATAAGATTTTTAATTTAAAGGACGATGATACGTGACTTTTTCTAATTTATCTTGGTACTTACTGAACTGTTTGAAGTCGGTGCCGTCTTATACGTATTGAGGTAATTACGTCCTACAACACACGCTTGGGACCGGGTTTTTTTTATGTTAGATATTTCACTCAGTATATTTCGTTCTTATTCTTTTTGGCTTGGCACCGACTTCAAACAGTTCAGTAAGTACCAAGATAAATTAGAAAAAGTCACGTATCATCGTCCTTTAAATTAAAAATCTTATTATTTTTTTCGTTTTTTAGTGTTTGTTAATTTTTATTTGAAGATCCGTTTTGAAGGCGGTTACATTTTTTTTCAAAAACGTTTTATTTTTCGATTTTTAGTGAAGTAGCTTAAGAAACTACATGGTGATTATGATAAATTGTTGTAAATATCCTATCCGTTACGGAATTCAGCTTTCCATCTTTAGCTACTTAGATAACTTGAAGGAATACAACTGAAGGTCCATTCGTGCATATGGTATTTATAAAACATCATAATATAACTCCTAACTGTTGAGGAGTTTCACCTCTCATCAGCAGCTCACCCCAATAACCTAAAAGAATATAACTATTGGCCCATACGTACGATTAATACTTAAAGAAATATTCTCCAGCTCCTAACCGTTAAGGAGTTGTAGCTTCCATCACCAGCTCATCACTATAAGATGATGACTACCAGATGCAAATACTTGACTAACTTCAAAAATAAATGGAACGCATAATGCTTGCCTATATTTGAGAATTTCTCTTAATTTTCCTGGGATTTGATCCCCTGGTCCTGACTTGGTGAAAGTAAGATCAGGTCAGAAGTACCAACTTTCGAAAAAAATATATTTTGAAAATGATCCCCAATTTGATGAAAGTATGAAATCGTCCATATACCCAAATAAAGTCTGAATACACATTATTCAGGATAACTCCTGAACTTCTTGCCAGTCCTTGATAAAATTTGAATGGGACCACACGAGAAGCGTCACCTTTTAAATATAAAAAGAATTATCCAAATCGGTTCATTAACTAAAAAGTTCTGAGGTAACACACATAAAAAATAAAAAAAAAAATAAAAAAAAAAAATATACAGTCGAATTGATAACCTCCTCCTTTTTTTGAAGTCGGTTAAAAAAGAAGTTAGTCATGTTTTTTAAGAAGTCAATAAATTTTTATTGGCTCGTATATGGTTCGTATGCGTCGAGTGGTTAATACATAAAAATTGCTTAGCATTGCTTTTTATAATTACAATTAAATAATTAAAGTAAGAAGTGGCGGATTTACACATTAAGTAGGTAAATAATAACTCTATTTGTGTTGATATGTTCTCGCTACACGGAAAGTTAGGTATGGATTTTTTTGTGTAAGGTGCCAGAAATTTTATTGCTAAGGACGTGGAATATTTTTTCTAGCACCAGCTACTTGTATAATAAATGTATTAATATTTTGTAACATCTCAATAACATCCATCAATATTGATTCATCGCAGTCACAATCTCAGTAGTCAACTTATTTCATCTTCCATGATAAACGACCGTCATTATATTACAGGAATAGTCGGAAACAGTCGAAGGACCATTAACGCCGGAAGGGGAAGAATGACGCCATTAATATCTACATTGCACTAGTAATTCCTGTATTGCAGTACCTTACTGAGGTTTGGCACTTTACCTACACCTTATCTTAGAACATAAGCATTTATGAAAAAAAAAATGTATTTTGGTGACCGTGCATCCGCAATGTTATCCACTACCTACTCTTTCTTCATTTGGTGGGGAGGACGTCTCATCTGTCGTAGGGGTCGATGTCGTCTGGGCATCGTAGGGGCTGGTTTCCGCGGTCCTAAACCATAAGGAGCATGCGAATGAAATTGTTCAATGAGGGGGATCTTCCATTGGCGTGCGAGAGGTAAATTGATCGGGAGCTGGTGCTTGAACCGTCTCCGCCTACTCATATTGTGTGTATGCTTGCACATGATCCTCTTTTACATTTTTCACTTTATTTTCGTGCAATCTTTAATAAACAATAATAAACATTACGCCATGTTAAACTAATTAGCATAATGATCTGTGTGTTATGGCAATTGGAAACAACGACGGACGGGTATTGCCACACACCTACACCAAGACACGACCACGTTGAAAATCAGAGCGTACACCACTCGACCACGGAGGTTTTTAAATATTGTCGTCTTTAAATATTGATAATACTTTTAAGGTTCTCATATTTTATAGTTTGTAACTAAATATTATTTCTCTTTTTTGTCCCACCGGAGATCAAGATCAGAATGAGCGCATCAATCATTCATTGTGTATATCACAGATCTATACACTGAATAATATATTATGATTGTCTTGAATAATAATGGTCGGGGTAAGTATGATATGCTAATGCTAACGAAATGGGAAACATATACCTAGGGGAACGCAAATCCATCTATTTTGAAATCATCTTCTACCAATACAGCGTTTTGTAATATCTACGGACGAATGTAACTTATTCATGTCAACTCGTTTAGTTTACTGTCACAATAATTTTAGGTATTTTTCAACTAGCATTCCGCACACGGCTTCGCCCGCGTGGGCTACGCTACATGACGTTATCCCGCGGGAATGTGATATTTTTCCGGGATAAAAAGTAGCCTATGTACCTACTCACCAGCTCCCAAACTATTGCTATACCAAAACTCATGTCGACCCGTTGCTCCGTTTTGGCGCTATTGAACGGGCAACTTTTCTTTTTCCACATCACACTTTAACATTATACCTAATATTAGTCTGGCAAAATGGATTTCTATTTTTTTTATCTAAAGATACTTAAGTTGCACACTGTATTACTGTTATATTCGCAAGTACCTACAATTCAACATTTATAACTATAAATTTATTTTCTCTACTACTCACAATAAGATTAAATTATTTTTTAGTTAATTATTAGTATTCCAACATTTGCAACGCTATGATAGCATATTTATATAATGTGGCTATGATGCTCTACGATCTTGCTTCAATGGGACTGGCATAATGTTTTGAAAAAAGCGTTCCTAAATTAAATGGGATTTCAATGCGCCGCACAAGGGCCACCGAAAAACGCCGATCAACATCAACAATTACACCTAGTTCTAGATACATAGTTGGAGTGACAAATATGGCCGAGCGTGTACGATCCCACTTGAGAGTATAAATTTATAAAAAGATTATTTTGACAGTGTCAATAATACCACAGAATAAGCAACTTTTCAATACTAAGGTATTTCAAACTTGGAACGGTTCCTGTCATTTATAATGTAAGATCGTAACATTCGTAACCTTTTTTCTCCGTTTAAACAAATGTCAGTCTGTGCCGTGTAAAGTTTTCATTTAAGTAGTTCGTGCGCCTTCATTTAGTACAATACTATTGTTGATCGATGGTCACAGACCTCTTTCTTGTAGTTTTCATACATTTAAGGAACGCTGACGCCGGCGCTGGTAGTTGTCACTTGTTTCTTCTTCTAGCTTCAAGTGGCAGCGTTTGTGGCTCGTGTGCGGGGACGGTAATACTTGACTGGCGGCTTAGTCGGTACATACATTTAATAACAATCTCTTAGAGGTATCTCAGTGGAAAGATAATGCGATTTCCTTTGGTATTCGCGGCTCCAGCAAAGCGCACAATAGAACGAGACTGCCGTAGCATATTAGTATAACATGGTCGGGCCAAATGACATGAAAATCACGTCTCGTAAAATGTACCTAGCTAGGATGTTTGTGGGGCGGAAACAGAATACAGAAGTCATGTTTTATGTAACAAACATTTTTCTTCCTTCACACAAGTATGATTTATTTTAGTGTTTTTTTTGCTTTCAGTCAGTTCTTGTGCAATGATTGACGTTTTGCTTATTTCGCAAATTTATTGCCTTATTTTCGTATTTATTTCGCCGCAAGACAGAACGATGGAAATTCAGAAGAAACTTTTGAATATACCTATTTAGATATGCTACGGCAATGACGACGTGTTACGTCCTAACATTTTATATTGTATTCTTTTCTTCTCCATTGTAATTATTCAAAATGAAAGATCGCTTTGTAAGAACATTATCAAAAAGATTATTGGAACAACAAACAAAAGGGTTCGTTAATGTTCAAGCTTCGTTCAAGCGACGACCGATTTGGCGCAGGGGTAGGCTACCCACCTTCTGCGCCAGCGGTCTCGGGTTCGATTCCCGAACAAGGCAAATATTTGTGTGCATGAACATGACTATTTGTCTTGGTCTGGGTGTTTACTATGTATATTAAGTATGTATTTACAAACAAAAAGTATTTAAGTATATATTTATCCGTTATCAAGTTTTCTATGATACAGTTTCTTAATGAAATTAAAATGGGCTTAGATAATTGGTGTGAATGTAAAAAGTTATTTATTTATTTATATTTATTTATTTATTCGTTGCCAGTTCTAGTTTCAATTTGTTACAGATACCATGTCAAACATTGCATACCTCACACATCTACTTACTGCAGGATGACCATTGACCATGTTTATTTTAGTAAAACTACTTTTAAGTATAGGTAGTCAAAATCTATCAATAACGTGTAAAATTAGGAAAAAACCGTGTGTTTTAAGCAAAAATACTCGTAATTTTAGCAAAATACTAACCTGAAAATATACAGAAAAATGGAAAATGAAGTATTTAGAAAAAATCGACCCGTCTCACAACTAGCTCCGATGGGACTCGAACCCACGACCTTTCGCTTTCCGGGCGACTGCTCTAACCACTGAGCTACGGAGTCGTTACGAGAAGCGTCGAATTTATCCAATACTTCTTACTCGCTGTATAGTCAACGTTAATTTCATCAATGTGGAGATATTACTACCCTCACACGCGAAAGAAATACCTTTCCAGGTATTTGGCAATCGCTAAAGATGAAATTACTATTGCAATTTATTTTAATTTTTAGTTTTTTGCATTCACAATGCAATTTTTATTACAGAAAAATGGAAAATGAAGTATTTAGAAAAAATCGACCCGTCTCACAACTAGCTCCGATGGGACTCGAACCCACGACCTTTCGCTTTCCGGGCGACTGCTCTAACCACTGAGCTACGGAGTCGTTACGAGAAGCGTCGAATTTATCCAATACTTCTTACTCGCTGTATAGTCAACGTTAATTTCATCAATGTGGAGATATTACTACCCTCACACGCGAAAGAAATACCTTTCCAGGTATTTGGCAATCGCTAAAGATGAAATTACTATTGCAATTTATTTTAATTTTTAGTTTTTTGCATTCACAATGCAATTTTTATTACAGAAAAATGGAAAATGAAGTATTTAGAAAAAATCGACCCGTCTCACAACTAGCTCCGATGGGACTCGAACCCACGACCTTTCGCTTTCCGGGCGACTGCTCTAACCACTGAGCTACGGAGTCGTTACGAGAAGCGTCGAATTTATCCAATACTTCTTACTCGCTGTATAGTCAACGTTAATTTCATCAATGTGGAGATATTACTACCCTCACACGCGAAAGAAATACCTTTCCAGGTATTTGGCAATCGCTAAAGATGAAATTACTATTGCAATTTATTTTAATTTTTAGTTTTTTGCATTCACAATGCAATTTTTATTACAGAAAAATGGAAAATGAAGTATTTAGAAAAATTTTCGATTTTTCGCAAACGGGTCGATTTTTTCTAAATACTTCATTTTCCATTTTTCTGTAATAAAAATTGCATTGTGAATGCAAAAAACTAAAAATTAAAATAAACTGAAAATATACTTTTTGGTAGTTTTTTATTACCTAAGGCTTCGGTTACACTGGATTCGTCATTGACGATTTGTAATCACGAATCGTGATTTTTCATAAGAATGTGAAAGATCACAAATACGTCTTTCCTTTACTTTAACGTTCGTGTTTTTAGGGTTCCATACCTCAAAAGGAACAAACGGAACCCTTATAGGATCACTTTGTTGTTCGTATGTCTGTCTGTCCGTCCGTTTGTCTGTCAAAACCCTTTATCTCGGGAACGCTTAGAGGTATCGAGTTGAAATTAAAATCATCTATGGTCCCTTGAAGCTGTGAAAAAATGAAACTTTTAAGTTAACGTAAAAAAAGATATGGCCGTTTATGCCCCAAAAACCGCCGTTTCCTGGTGGTCATACTAATTTGTCATACTAGTATGACCACGAGGATATACATGTCCTCGTGGTCATACTGTAACGTCATGTTATACGAAATAGATTTCGACACTCTCAAGGGAATCAAAATACTACCCGACCCAAAGTACTTCCCGTTGACCTAGAACTTTGAAATTTGGCAAGTAATATCGTCTTAAGGCGAGGAATCTTCGCGCGGACCCAGCGGCAGCCGGCAGTGAACTGTGAACTCGAGAGCACCCCGCGAATCGAAAATCACTCAAAATTCAATTAAAAATTAAATAATAAGAAAATTTAATTTATGACGGCCGGAATCCCTGGGCTATTCAAAGACAATTATTTTCATATGTTTTTCATTAACTTTAATTTATACTGCAAGTAATATGATATTTGAATTATTATTAGACGGATGTTTGGGATTTTATTTGACACAGTAAATATACACACATACACACATTGTGTGTATTTATGTGTGTATACTTACTTATTACTTTATTATTCTTACTTATAGTTACTTTATTCGGGTTTTTCACCAACTCGACACGAGAGACTGGTCACACGTGTGTCCAGTTGGTGAAACTCAAAATTAGTATCCCTTATTATTTCGTCATCTGGACACGCCAAGATTTTGACGTGTGTCCAGATAGTGAAACTTAAATTAAATCACTTTTATCTTTTCGCCAACTGGACACACCCAGATTTTTTGCAAAAAAGGGTACAGTCATGTGAATAATCGTTTCGTCCGTTGAATTGTTGACCGAGGAGATTTAAAAAAAAACGTCCGAAACGTCGGATAAACCAAAAAACCTTTAAAAACAACTAAAAATTTTACCAAGTTTTTCAATAAATGAAAGTGTTTTATTTATTATGAAAAAGGTGCTTCACTTTTTTGTTTGAAAATTCTTATTAGTTTAAAATTTTGAAATAAAACAAATACCTATGTTAGAACAAGAAATGAAGACAAGTAAGTACACTTAGCTAATATTACTTAATATTACTATTGGTACCTACTTCTTTTACAATAGCTTGAAAATATTCAAATAATCTAAATAATAAAAATTAAAATCATCACTTCGACTACTCGAATGATCGATGAATCACAGACAAATCTGGGTGTGTGCAGTTGGAGAAAACATAAAAGTGATTTAATTTAAGTTTCACTATCTGGACACGCGTCAAAATCTTGGCGAGTCCAGATGACGAAATAATAAGTGATACTAATTTTGAGTTTCACCAACTGGACACACGTGTGCCCAGTCTCTCGTGTCGAGTTGGTGAAAAACCTCTTTATTCCACCATAACTTTTGAATGCCTTAACGGATTATAGTGTTTGAGGTATCATTAGAAAGGTTATGTCATCCCGTCCCCGAGTAACACGTTTTTTTTAAATATGCAATATAGAGGACGTTTCGCGCCACAAAAAAATCCTTCAATTGAAACAATATGGATATCAAAATGAAAGGCCTAGTACATTTACATTAACGAGGACATTTTATAAATATATAATTTATGTAAGTACATAATCCTTAAAAGGAATAAAAAATAAAAAAACACGACTGTCAAAATCGAACTAAAATTGAAAAGTAAAAAACAAGTTCTCATTGCTGTCGGGGGACCTTTTAAATTTAGGTATTCCACAGCGTGGTATCCCGACTGCAATTATAACTTGTTTATTACTTTTTAGTTCGGTTTTTAGTTGTGTTTTTAATTTTTTAATTCATCATCATCATCATCATTTCAGCCGTACGACGCCCACTGCTGGGCATAGGCCTCCCCCAAGGATCTCCACAACGATCGGTCCTGCGCTGCCCGCATCCACATTTTTTAATTACTTACTTATAATTTTTTTGAAAACAGTTTACTTTTCTTGTTTTATATAAAGCACTGCTGATTTCTTTTAGTTCATTTGCCTTGTGTTAAGCCGTATCCATTAACACAATAATTTAATTATTTACTCCACCAATTTGATCCCTAAATTGCTTAATATACCTAACCTATGGTTACTCAAATACGTAAGGATATAAATTAACAAGAGATAATGCCTGGGCACCTTTTTCTTTAAACGCAAACGTGCGCGTTTTACGCTACATTAACTTAATTTTTACTTTCCTTGCCTCCTTTTGTAGCCTTACTTGTAATATAATGCACATACCTACTTGCTGACACTGTTATGTTCACGTAATGAAGATAATTACCAACGATAAATAATTAAATTCTGAAATTCACTGAGGTAGGTAGTTTTACCTATACCTACTTGAGTTTGTTTTTACACGACTGCCCAAGGAGTGTATTGTCCTTAGAGTTAATCTATGTCTGTGAGTTTTTATTCAAGCATAACTTTTGAATGCTTTAACGGATTTTAATATGTGAGGTATCATTAGAAACGTTTTATCGCTCCAAGTAACACCAGCAATTTTTAGGGTTCCGTAGCCGAATGGCAAAAAACGGAACCCTTATAGATTCGTCATGTCTGTCTGTCTGTCTGTCTGTCTGTCCGTCCGTCCGTATGTCACAGCCACATTATTCCAAAACTATAAAAACTACACGGTTGATACTTGGTAGGTAGATGTATTCAATGAACCGCTTTAGGATTTTAATACAAAAATAAAAAATAAAAACAAATTAAGGGGGGCTCCCCATGTATGGAACTGAAACTGAAAAATTTTTTTTATTCAAACATATTCGTGTGGGATGTCTATAGATAGGTCTTTGAAAATAACTTGGAGGTTTCTCAAATCATTTTTTCTTAAACTCAATATTTTGAAAGATAGAGCCTTCCAAAGTGGTAAAATGTGTGCCAAAATCGATTTTGGCAGTCTTGTTTTTTAACCGACTTCTAAATCAAAAAGGAGGAGGTTCTCTATTCGTCTGTATGTATGTTTTTTCTCTTTTTTTTTTTTTTTTTTGTGTATGTCCACCGATTACTCGAAGACGGCTGAACCGATTGAAATGGTTCAAACGTTATTACATCAGGTTGGTTTCCAAGTTGGTCCCATTTTTTGAAATTTTGAAATCCGTTCAGTAGTTTTCAGGAAATCTTGAAAATACTGTCGTTTTCGTTACCACTTAATGTGAATTTAATACGTATCTTTAGGCATAACTCCTTTGTTTATAAACCGATTTAGATGATTCTTGTTTTGTTAAAAAGTGGATACCTCAAGGTATTTTAACCGACTTCGAAAAAGGAGGTTTTCAGTTTGATCACATACCTATTTACCAGAAAACACGTAAATTGCCTGCACGATGCACTAAAAAGAGTGAAATAAAAATTATTTTTATAAAAAAATAAAACCGCCTTCTAAAAAACCACATCAAAAAAGTAAGAAATAATTCCTCACCAAATAAATAACGTAAGTACTTTGAAGTCGGGCGGGTTTTAACAAAAACAACAAAAAATTGTACATGTTTCACGCCCGACTTCAAATACTTACGTTATTTATTTGGTGAGGAATTATTTCTTACTTTTTTGATGTGGTTTTTTAGAAGGCGGTTTTATTTTTTTTTTAAAATAATTTTTATTATTATTAATCATGGTAAAACCACCGTAAAATAAATCATAACTGAAGCTCTAGCACGAAAACTGTCGTTAAGGGGCCCACAGGCTATCAGCCCGGCCCGCAGGCCACCTGCAGCCCTCGATCGAACAGGCCGCTTGACATTCGGTTTTTGTATGTAAAACTGTAAATGTGTGGCAGATTGATTGGCGGAGAACCAAGGCTTCAAAGTTATCTCGTTTGTATGAAAATCGACTGGCGTCCTTAACCTGTCGATGTCAGTCGATGGCTGGTTCATGCGTCATGCTCGTGAACGGGTGCCACCAGTGGGATGGGTCTGCTCCTGGCTTCTTGTCTCAAAATATGCAGATTTTTTATGTTTTATTGTTATTAGTTTTATTTTATCGTGGCTTGTATGGCACTGTTGATTATTGACTCTTATTATTGCCGTTCCGTCAACCCCCGTAAGGACCATTCGGTCCGCCACAGACTTGGCACAGATTATCGGTTTTTTCTCTATGATTGCGTCATTTCCTGTATGGGACACTTTATTTCATTGAGAAGCTTGATAAATTTGCGTTAGTCTGTGACAAAAATATGTTTCCGCTCTGTGTTTTCCAATTGAGATAAAAAAAAAGAAAGTCGACAAATTTTCTCGGTGTTTGCTAATAATAAGTGGTAAATAATTTATTGTGAAAATTTCTGTTGTTTCCAAGTTTTTAGCAAGTTATATTCCATTTTACTGTTATAAAAGGTGTTCGTTTGGTATTTTACATAGGAATATATAGGAATAAAATCGTTCAAAATCTGAAAAATTCTGAAAAATTCGGCGAAGTTTATTGCTGCACTTTGACCACGTAGAACTATTATACTGTAGAGTTCTGGTGTTAGGTCTTAGTACCTAAAAATGGCAAAAACATTCATAAGATAAACACACTTTACATAATGAAAAAATATAGCCTAATTCCGAAAATATCAGGTTTTTCGTGAAAGACGGCATTTTTTTTTTTTTGCGTGGAGAAAGTGGTGAAAGTGGAGAGGGTGCTTTTCGTTAATCTAGCGCAATAGCGCCCTGGGTTCAAAGGGTACTATTCGAAGTTTTATTACCATTGTTTGGCATTTATATTTATTATTTTATTTGCTACGTTTTTGGTTCGTGTGTATTTTAAAGAAACTACCTTTTGGATGTCTATTTCTTAGTTATTGAAAATTATTTACTGCTATGATTACCGGGTTTTTATTTTGTTTTTAAATTTAAGATGAATTTGTGATGGAAAGTGACTTTACATATTATATTATGATAAAGTCACTTTTCAATTTGACGACTCTGTATGAAATATGACAGGGAGAAAAAAATAGCCTTTGGCGAGTTTCTTGCCGGTTCTTCTCGTTACTAGGCCTCCCGCCGTAGAATTTGCGAACCGATAGCGTTAGCTTCATTGACGTTCACAACAAGTGCTGTTCAGCCTAAAATTAATAAAAGATTTTGAATTTTGAATTTAATTATGTAGCCACCACTATAAATGTATCCGTTTCGTACATGCTTTTATTTAGAAAGTGGGCTTTTTGTTTGACAAGTGTGGTCACAAAAAATTGTCGTTATTTTATTTTTCAAACCTAACAAGTGACAAATTTTAGCCTGTGTTTCAGCCCATTCAACAACCCTGCGGGCGGCCACAGGCTAATTGCCTTTGGCAGAGCTGACCAACACTCATTCATTTTATTTGGTGTTACGTCATAATTTATAACCCAATAAATCACCATTAATTACTGCCTTAGGAATTATAATTAATTCATTGTAGTTTTAGTAGCTGATAACAAAATAAAGTTACCTTATCCCCTGATATCGAAATCTGAGCGCTAGTTGTAAGTTAATTAATACACATAATATCGCGATTAAGTTAAATTTTGACCGATAGATTGTACCTTATTGTAAGGACATAAGATCTAAGTAGAATAGAATACTTAACGCAAACGCGATAGAAACGTTTGCTTATTGACAAATGAGCTACGGATCCAATGCAATTTACACGAGTATTCTATCTAAGGGAGAAAAAGCATAACAAAGGACATTTAAGTCGCGCAACCCCACTGGCGCCCCAGTAGCTGTCAGACCGCCATGGCGGCGGCCACAAACTAATTGCAAGCGGTGCGCTGACAGTACCACAATATTTACTTTGCGATAGAACTGACCTAATGCCTAACATTCGTTTCAAATAACTTTTACTTTTTTGTATTTACATTGGAATTTTTATTATTTAAAATGAAATTTAAAAAATAAAAGATTTTCTAAGTAAAAAAGACCCATCCTTTAATACTATTTATTGCCTTAGGAATTACATGTAATTGATTGTAGTTTTAGTAGCATATAAGCTGTGATATAGGTAAGTAAAATTAGTGACCATCTAGAAAGCAGTATCAAATTCAAATTCTATGCTTTGTCTTTGTCTATTCTGAGGTGAGTGACAGTTACAGATCATACTTTCCGCTGTCGGGAACGTGTCCGACGGTTTGTAAATAAAGCCAGATTTAAATTGATCCAGTAGCTCGATCCAGTGTTACTGGATTGCGGCACTGGATTGGCACTGGATCAATGTAATCATGTTTCAATCCAGTACAGCGTCCAGTAAAACATGTTTACATTGATGCAGTGCCAATCTAGCGCCGCAATCCAGTGCAGTGACACTGGATCGATCTACTGGATCAATGTAAATCTGGCTTAAGAGGTCTAAACCACTGACATTCTCTGATCCAATTAAATTTACACGCCTACTAACGCAGAAAAAGCCTTACAAATGATAAAGTGCCTCGTGTTTCTGGTCGAGCAACGCTGCGAGCTTGTTGCCGGCGGTGGCTGCGCAGACCAACACTTATTCATTATTATTATTCACTTTGGTTGAAAGGCGCAGAAATACACAAATGCACATTGACATTGAATGATTCACTTTTACTTTTACATTGTTCAATGTGGTTGCTTCATCCAAATTGAAAGGCAAAAGTGAACCGTGTATTTCCGCTATTACGCCTCAGCGACAACTATTGGCTAAGGATATTAGTTAATTGATTAAAGTGTTGTCAGTTTGACTTGAACTGAAAAGAATTTGAACAAGTTGAACTTATCTTTATTATTTGTATCTACATCTGATCTTATAAAATTTATAACTGACAACTTTATTGTAAGTACCTATGTTTAATTTAACAAAATGTAAAACTGAACCTATGATTTTAATGGAGTTTCTGAAAATGACGAACGAATCTTTATTATACTTATATCTACACTTACATCTACACTCACATCTACACTTCCTATGTACTACCTACTAGTACGTTTAGTACATATTAGGTACAATTTAGAACCAATATTATCCGCTCACTTGCTTACGATTTCTATAAATGATCGAACTTTGCTTTTACGTCCTCATTGGGAGCATTCTTTCGTGAGCATTTGTAAACAAGCAATCGTAGGCGAGCAACAAATTTTAATGCTTCCCAGCGAGCCCAGCATTCACTTTCGAGAAAAACTAAGAACGTTCGAGTCGAACATTCCCACGCGAGCTTGGAGCATTTGGCATTTCTCAGAGGGCGCTGATCGTCGTGGTCGGTCGGAAAAATAAACTTATTCCCATGTTATAATTTTAGTTCCAGATATTGACACGCGCCAAGTTATATGACACGTACTTTTAGAGCGGTCGTGGCTGTTCCTTGCTTTACAAGTGGCCAGTAATATTCGTATAGTGCGACCAAAGGAAGGTGCACTCTGTGGTCCACTCCGTATTTTAGTGTATTTAAAAATACACTTTAACTTTAAAAGATAAGGTTTATATTTCAATACAAAATGTCAACGGTCCAGCTGAGACCGCAAGAACGAGGTGAGGGTGTCCCTTTCTTTCAAATTGCCAGGTTTAGTAGATTTATGGTACACAACTTTCGTTACGAAAATAAAATTTCGAAAAATTTTCGCTTCGTATTATTTTTAGTCAATAGAAAACATCGTATATTAATTTAGTTATTAGCGTATTATGCATAAAAATGTAAATAAAACTGTAAAAATACACATCATATTAATCGCATTGAAATCACTAATTTCAGCCAAACAAATCGGAGCAACTTAAATTAGGTTTTTTTATTGCCACCTAAATTTGCCCAGGGTGTAAATTATTTTAGTCAAAGCACCACGTCCGTATCTTTTCCGTTTTGGCAGGCAGTTGACCATCTTCATAAATGGCCGGATGGATTTTTATCAAACGTGGCTAAGAACTCGAATTTAAAAAAAAAACGCAATGAAATCGCCTGATCCGTTTAGGCACTACGAATATAACATGTACAGACAGACAGACAGATGGACAGACATAGGCCTCAAACTTATAACACCCCTCTTTGCGCTGCGTCGGGCAAACTTAATTAAGGAGACAAACTTAATGCCTAACAACACTATCACGGATGTAGATGAGTGGATTTTTTTTAAATACTTTGATGTTAAATCCTTTTGTTTCCACTAGTTCTACTAGCTAGCTATAGCTTCTAGCAGTTCCACTTTAGAACTAATGAGACCTATTTTCACAGTAGTAGTAGGTACTACTATATAAATATAATAAACGATATTTTGTCCCAGAATAGTAGAGCTAGTGGGAGTCATTATACTCTCACTCCTTCAACCTTTTCTTTACGGTAATACGTAAACTAATAGTAGTTTTATGTGTCACTAGTACCTATACTACGTCCTGTAAAAATATAAATCTTATTACTGAATAACGTAGTTAATTTGGTATACTTTACAACAGCATCATCGGATACCCATAACGATCCCTAATTGCAGCTCACGTGCCTGCATTAATTATCGTTATCTCAGACCAGCACAGCTTGAATTATTGTGCGAGGCTGTAATGCGTGCCGATACTTACCCATGGAGATTACCTATACCACAGTACAGAAGTAGTAAGGCTGTGCCTATATATACCTATAGGTTTAAGCTTAGCTAGTTATAAGCTAGTATACTTCAATAGCACGCCATCTTCATCTTCAACTTTAAAGTTATCTGAAACAAAAAGCTCGTTTCGTTGACAGTAAAACAATAACAAAGAAAAAAACACATAACGGCAAGTTATAAATCTAAAAACAAACGCTTCTAACATTGCTCCAACATTATCTGGAAAACATAAAACTTTACGTATAATCAGGGCTCCTCTGCTTACAAATAAAAAATAAGTTGTGAAAAAAGAAATCCCCGAAAAATGTAATAATTTTTCCTAATATCATGCTAATGAGGGTGAAAGTAAACCGACATTAGGAGAATTATCGTTGACTGGATGAAAAGGAAGTGGAAAATAATGAATCTCGCAAAGTTCCTTCTTTCCAGTTTCTTTAAAAACGTTTTCGGTGTGGAACATATTTCATGAATATTTGACATGTTACAATCGAGATTGGACAAATAACATGGAACTTTGAGTATTCTATACTAATAATATAAAGCTGAAGAGTTTGTTTGTTTGTTTGTTTGAACGCGCTTATCTAAGAAACTGCTGAAGGAGACTGAATTGATCAATTCTTTTTGTGTTGGAGAGTAAATTTATCGAGTAAGGCTACATGCAACAGAACTGGAGCATTGATGAAACATTTTGCAAAAACGGGATAAAATATTTAGTTTTTGGTAGGTTTTTCCTTTTCCTCAAATTAACGCAGGTGAAACTGCGAGGCACAGTAGTCTATACTGATATTATAAAGAGGAAAGATTTTTATGTATGTAATGAATAAACTCAAAAAATACTGAAGGAACCGATTTCAAAAATTCTTTCACTTTTAGAATGCCTACATAATCCCTGATTAACATAGGCTATATTTTATCCCGATATTACCACGGGAACTGGTGGGATCTAGTAAAATAAAAAACTTGTAAAGCCTACTTAGCTGTGATAGTTTTCCTTTTAACTTTGTCATACAAACAACTATCGTGAATTTTTTCATGTAGGTATCCAAAAACAACCATTTGGCTGGCAGGGGGTGGGGACACATGACTTTGTGTCATTTGAACAAAATTTTGCATTTTAAAGCTTAATAATTCACAAACGGATGCCTCATTCAAAAAACTATTTTCACAAACCCGCAATATTTTTAAAATTGCTATCCAATGATATCCCACACTATGGGGTAGACAAGAAAAAAAAATTGCATCCCCACTTCACGTGTAGAGCAGGAAACCAAAATTTTTTTTTTCAGAATTTTATTTCACCAATTTGTCGGCGTGATTAATATGTACATTCATGCCAAGTTACAGCTTTGTAGTACCACAGTGTAAAAAGCACGTGGTAGTACTAAGAGTCTATGAGCTATGCTGGGGACAGACGGACAGACGGACATGGCGAAACTATAAGGGTTCCTTGTTGACTACGGAACCCTAATAAAAATGAAGACTTGTTGTCATCAACATGGCAGTATTACATGCACAGCAAATAACAGCATCTAATTATTTATGGCAGATTTACATAAATACAGTAGTTGCCGCCAATATTGCAAGCATGTCAGCAGTGGCTCCGTGACACGTTTTTTCGTGCTAGTCCAGCGCTGACGCCATCCTGGCATTAAGCAAAATGGCTGCCTACTATGCCTCTCCACTCTCCATACACGGGTCATCGACCACAACCACGAAACAGGGCCAGCGACCTATTTCCTATAGTTTTTATAACTAGGCCGGTTTATACATTTTATATGAACTCGCCCGCCGCAAACGGTTGACGCCCACCGGGGCGCCGCCGCTAGTCGTCACTTTGTTTCTTCTAGCTTCAAGTGGCCGCGTTTGTGGCTCTTGCGTGTGGCTCGTGTGCGCCAGCTACTGTGTAAAGCTATATCTGGACCTGCAAAGTGCCGCGGTGCAAAAAAAGAGGTGCAACTTAATAACAAACTAGTCTCACTCACCTAAGTCGTAACGGAACTTTTCAATGATAATCTGCCATAACTAATTAGAGAATTAGATGCTGTGAATAATAAGTTAAAGTAAATTCAGCTTCTATGTTTCAATGTCTTTAAATGAATCTGCTTTCTTTTAATTTATAGCTTCATCTGGGTAAGTAGATCGCAAATCTTTGGAACTGAACCAAAATAAGTTGGAAGTAAATCCACGAGGATTGTTCAAGGCAAATGATTTTCAGATGAGCACACAATTGGGGTTAATTCATTGGGCGTAGTTTCAGACACGTTCGCTAACGATTTCTGGGCCAGAGGGGAGTTTGATTGGCTGGTATCTGCGGGCCGCTCATTCGACGATAATCTTCCAGATATTACAAGACCGTCTGAAGATCAGGGGATTTTGATATCGAATATTTTGTAATTAAAGAATTTTTATTTTAAATCTTACCATCGTGTTACTTCTAATTGGTGAAAGCCTCGGTGCAAGCTGTATCAATGACTTTGTATCTGCATTTATTTGCGGGAGAATGTATCGCATAATGGTATGCTTTTTTATTTTCTTGATCTTGGTTTTAAAGTCGGATATAGGCTTCCGTCATGAGAGTTTATGAGATTGTAGACAATTGTAACAGAATATGGAGATTCTTGAAGTGAGACATGCCGCCATAAATTGTCGTCCTTACTGGCTTAGATACTTATTTAAAATTTTCTGATAGATTACAATTATTAACAAGATAAAACAAGTACCTACTTAACAATATTTTTGGTGTACCTAAAATTATTGCCGAATACTTGCCTTAAAAATACTCAATGATTGCGTAAATAAGAGAGATTGAAAATATTTATTTCAAGTTGATCCACGTGTACCCTAAAGTAGAATAAACGTGTACCCTTCGAAGTAAAATAATGATCCCACTAAAACATCATGTAAAAATACCGGCAAACTCTCCCTGGAGTTGCTTATTTCTTTATAAAAGGTGATGAAATCTCTCAGTAAAGCCAATTTAACTCTAATGTTTCTTTATTGATTTCTTTTAGGTTGTATGTGACTTGGACGTTTACTTGTGTCCACCAAGAGTTGTGTTACCGAGAGATTTCATCACTTAGAAATAAGCAACTCCAGCGAGAATTGGCCAGTTTTTTACAGCATGTTTTTGGTGACATTTAATATATTTTTGCAGAAAGCTTCAATTAAAAAAACAACATTAAGGGCTTATTCAGTCATCACACTGAATAACTTCTGGTAAGGCGACATTTTCATCTCTCATAGTTTAAGTGAGCTCTCAGGGTACTTGATCAGATACTCCAGACCTAAAATTTTTGTATCTCAAGTGAAAGGTCCAACCACGTAGAACATATTTTGAAGACAACATGCCAATAGCTTTAGTAGTTTGGCTGGTCTGTTAAGGTATCACCTCAGGATCTTCCTTGATCACAGTTTTGATAGTTTTCTCTTTATGTGGGCACTAAACCCTACCCCTGTATGTACCAAATTTCAGTCCAGTTCCAGTCTTTACGTTTATGCGAAGTACTAGTTCTATTTTGATGAGCAGTGAGTGAGTCATTGTCGAATTAGCATAACTTCGGAAATAAATGAGCTATAACTTGAAATTTTGGGGTCCTGGTGCGTGCATACAGTTTACTATATGACGATAATTTCAGCGTTTTAAGCCTATCTAAAAGTCTTCAAATAGCGGCTTGAAAATACGCTAAAATGGTTCCAGTAAAGTATGGTACGGCAGGCAGTGTTTGTTTCGCGCTCGACTTGGCGGGGACACTCCCGTGCCCCCAGATTTCCAACTGAACGCATATTATGTTAATTCATTGTACGTGATATCCGTTTCCTTCGCTAATGCTTTTTTTATTTGAAGCGTGGCTTTGATTGGTTTAAATGTTTTGTTGAGCAAAGCTAACATTGCTACTTGAGGTGTCTCCAATGAGAACTATGTGAAAATTATAACAAAATTTCATGTTAAGCGTATTATTGAACACAATCAGCTACAATAATAATATTAGGAAACTCTTAAAACTTCCACAAATATCTAAAGTGATTTTACTTTTTTGCATTCACAATACAATATTTATTATTTAAAATAAAGTAAGTATTAGAAAAAATAAAATAAAAAAGGGTAAGTATTTATTTTAATAGTTATTTCTTTCGTGTGTATGCGTAGTAATTCACATCGATGAAAGAAACGATGGCTATCCATCGTTTCTTTCATCGATGTGAATTACTACGCATACACACGAAAGAAATAATACTGCGCGTAAGAGGTACTGGATAAGTTATAATAATTCGCGCTTCTCGTAACGACTCCGTAGCTCAGTGGTAAAAGCATACGCCCGGACAAGTCGTGGGTTCGATGACACATATGTCAAACTAAAACTATCCTAGGGCAAACTTTTCTTTTTCAATTTTCTTATTAACAATGATTCAAATAATCAGCACTTTCACAAGGTTTGCATAGTTACAAATACAGAGTAAGTAAATATTTCCTACTATTTATCGCCCACAGACAGTAAACTTCCTTACAGTACCTACCTACTAAAACTATACATCCAAAGAGAAAAGATTTTATTTTTTATACAGGCCCTCGCGGTAACAGCACTGGTTAATAATAAAGATAATGTATTAAAAAAGTAGATTTTATTTAAAATACACAAGCACGGTGTTTCATTTGATAACCAAAAGATAGCACTCAGAGGGACGAGTGCTACAGTACTCTGATTGTTGAGTAAACGTAAAATAGTAAGAAACGTCAGGTAGCTTCGAATGTCTAAAGTGTATATACTTAATCATCATCAGCCATTACGACGCCCACTGCCGGGCATAGGCCAACCCAAGGGTCACCACGGCGATCGGTCCTGCGCTGCCCGCATCCAGCGGCTTCCCGCGACCTTAACTAGATCGTCGGTCAACCTTGTAAGGGGCCTGCCCACGAAATTTCGTCCGGTATGCGGCCGCCATTCGAGAACCTTTCCGCCCCAACGGCCATCGCTTCTCCGCGCTATGTGTCCCACCCACTGCCACTTCAACGATGCAATTCCTCGAGCGACGTTCGGTTGTTTTACTTCTCCTGCGAATCTCATCATTTCTGATTCGATGGAGCAGGGAAATACCAAGCATCACTCTCTTCATTGCTCGCTGGGTGACCTGGAGCCTTCTTAAAGTGTAACAATAATACACTGCAAATATCGGGAAAGCTTACATTTTTTAGATTTGAATAACAATTAATTACTTGATTGATCATGATAATACATTCTAACACTTTTTTTTATTATCCGCCACAGGGAAGCACTAGTCTTCATCACATCACACCTGATGTTAAGTGGTGATAAGGCTGAAGGTGGAAGCGCAATACTTCCGGAATCCTCATTTAAAGGAACTGGCTATTTTATCTCCAACTGCCGGAACACAATAATGTTGAACACATCAATACATCGCTTAGGCATCGCTCTCTCCATTCTTCGCTGGGTGACTTTGAGTCTTCTTGTGTAGTGTAGGTATAATGCATTGCAAATATCGGGAAAGGATCCGAGGATTCCCGGAATCCTCAAACAAAGGAACTGGCTATCTTATCTTCAACTGCCGGAACACAATAATGCTGAAAACATCATTGTTATGGCGTCAGACTCAGATAAGATCGTGGTAGCTAGCCAGGCGGACTAGTAGTTTGTATGTGACTGTTGCATAATATGAGGGACGTATTTAAACACGAGTTAAGTTAAAAAAAAAATCGGCCAAGTGCGAGTCGGACTCGCGCACGAAGGGTTCCGTACCATTATCTATACTACAACATTAGACACTGTTTATAATGTACAATATTATTAATTAATCTATAAGTACAACAAAGTTATGTGCAGTCTCATACACTACTTTATCTACACTGATGTACATTTATCTTATATTTCAAAAATAATGAAAAAATATTAATTATAAAATGTAGATTGGCGCCAAACAATACTCATAGAAGTCTATACCTTATAAATTCAAAATTCAAATTTAGTTATGATACAACCGGATACAGCTGTCACCATGAAGCTCGACTTAATACTGAGGTAACTCGACTTAATACTGAGGTAACTGGAGAGTGCAGTACGAACAATTTTTTGAATACCACAAATAACACAGTGGCTGTCTTCCGTCTCACCTACACTTTAAAAAAATACGTATGGTCATATGAGACAGCTGACAGCCACTACATACATAAATGTCAAATTTGCTGGCGACACTTTTTTATTCAGGGTGAGAGCTCCAGTTACTTCAGAGTATTAAGTCAAACTTCATGGCTGTCACTAATTATAGTACACTTATGTTTCTTAATTTTACAGTCTCCATGGCAACCGTAGAATTTACCGGCCCTGACTTCCAACTCTATCAAGCGCTTCTTTAAAAATAAGAATTTTGAATTTAGAAGGAGTAGACCGAATAGACTCCTATCTATGAGTGGGGTTTGGTCACGGTTTGGTTTATAATTATTATTGTTTTGCTTTATTTTTTAAAGTTGACTATGGCATAATAGTATATTATGATACAAGTGAGCTAAGTTGCTCATTATACACGAGGCTGTGGGTTGCAGCCCGAGCCGTAGGCGAGGGCGTAAATCAGCCGAGTGTCTAGTGAGTAAGTTGCTCACGAGTTTCATACGCACTTTATCAACACACTTGCGAGGAAAACGCAAATGTTTTATAACAAATTATTGAGAATTATAGATAATTTGATAATAATATACTTAATTATGTTCTTTTGTCTTAATTAGGGACACATTTATTTATTCTTAAAACGTTAATGAATTTTCAGCCATATAAAACCTCTTTGTTGTGACAAAAAAGAACTGTACCTATTACCCGGTGATATTGAAAATGCTCTGTTTACTCGCATATAACTTGCAGTTATGTTGCAGTTAGGTACTAACTTGAAAAGGAGGGGTACTGTATTACCCGGTTAAATTGAAAAGTCTCTGTTTACTCGCATATAATTTGCAGTTAGGTACTAACTTAACTTTGTAGGGATAATTCAATTACACACTAGTGTATAATATTATTATGCACGTGTGTGTTATAGTGTTTATGGCCCTAAGATCGATGTATTAAGGCTGATTTTATGAGCAAGTGTGTTGAAAAGTGTATGATTATACGTTTAGGAATGAGTTCATTATTCGAATATTATAACATGAGTGTAGATACTTAATAGTAGTTTATGTGACTGTCGCATAAGGAGGGGTGTTTTAATACCGAGTTATGTGCAGTCTCATACACTACTTTATCTACACTCATTACATTTATTATATATTTTAAAAATAAAGCAAATCAATATTAATTATAAAATGTGAATTGGTGCCAAACCCCACTCATAGGAGTCTATACGGTCTATTCCTTCTAAATTCAAAATTCTTATTTTAACAACGTTTCTGATTGTTGCCGGCTAAAGAAGAGCTTGAAAAAGTTGGAAGTCAGGGCCGGTAAATCCTACGGTTGCCATGGAGACTGTAAATTTAAGAAATATAAGTGTTTTATAATGAGTGACAGCTGTATCCGGGTGTTGCATAATGGTCATTATGAAACACCCGGATACAGCAGCTTTATTTTTAAAGTTGACTATGGCATAAATCGAAAATTATAACATAAGTGTAGATAAACTGTTTTATCTACACTCATGTTATAATATTCGAATTATGAACTCATGCCTGAACGTATATTGATACACTTTAAGCCATAGTCAACTTAAAAAAATAAAACTGTTGTATCCGGGTGTTGCATAATGACCATTATGAAACACCCGGATACAGCTGTCACTCATTATAAAACACTTATATTTCTTAATTTTACAGTCTCCATGGCAACCGTAGGATTTACCGGCCCTGACTTCCAACTCTTTCAAGCCCTTCTTTAGCCGGCAACAATCAGAAACTTTTTTTAAATTAGAATTTTGAATTTAGAAGGAATAGACCGTATAGACTCCTATGAGTGGGGTTTTGCACCAATTCACATTTTATAATTAATATTGATTTGCTTTATTTTTGAAATATATAATAAATGTAATGAGTGTAGGTAAAGTAGTGTATGAGACTGCACATAACTCGGTATTAAAACACTCGTGGAATACTATTAAAAAACTCGCCAAGGCTCGTTTTTTAAACTCCCACTCGTGTTTTAATACCCCTCCTTATGCGACAGTCACATAAACTACTATTATGATGCATTTACACAATTACAGTATTTATGAAATTTAAAATTTTACAACTCTGTTGTAGAAAGAAGTTTAAATGTTTAACGTTTAGCTATACCGTCTAGACGTTTCTTCTTATATTTTCAATTGATGATAAAGTATGAGTATAACTATCAGATAAGTATATTCCTTAACGAACTAGGAAACAATTTTGTCGATTTATACTTCTACCACAGTTTATTAGACTGTGCTTCAACCAATAACAATAAATAAAACAGAGAATTACGAAGTGATTATAACTCACAATAAGTACAAAGTGATAAATCAAAATTAGTGAAAGCAGCGAAATGGAATCCCAAAATTTCCCAAACTTGGGGACATAAATTAACCCGCAGCCCATTGGAGGTTTAAATATTAAAATGGTGGGATTTAGGATGCGGCTACATGCATTATTCCGAATAGACACATTATTACATTCATGATATGGTCAACAATAATGGCGGATAATGTTTATCGCTTTCACTTTATTAGTGACTAGCGGATCCTCGAGGTTTTACCCGCGTGGTATGCGTTCCCGTGGGAATATTAGGATAAAATATAGCATAAGTCACTCGGGAAGAATGTATGTTTTTAATAGTCAAACAATTTTCTAAATAGGTCCAGTTGTTTCGGAGCCTATTCAATTCAAACAAGGAAACAAACAATCAAATCTTTCCTTTTTATAACATTAGTTTAAATATTAGGGGTTAAAGTATCAAATTGCCGTTTTGTATGGAGATTTTTGTAAAAAAAATAATCCCATACTAACGTTTTTGTAATTTATTTTATTCAACGACTAATATTATGTAACTTTACAAAATTTTACACACGTATTTTTGGATATTTTAACTACTAAATGACATATTTGTTAAGAGCAAAAAAAATATTTTCACTAAGTTACAACCAGTTACAACTAATAAAGTACGAAATTCTGGAAACAAAAATAGTCGTAACTTTCGAGATAAGTTTTTTCTATGTAAATAATCAAATATCGTGGTTATTAAATGATCAAAAGCTGCTCGATACGGTCTTAATATAACGCAATATTAAAGAAATTATGTATTTCTAATATCATCAAAGTTGTTAAGGCGAGGATTCCCGACCGAAATAGGTACGCTAACGCTTGCTCGGCCGCGCGCGAAACACTTCACGCGGACGCAGCGGCAGCCGGCAGTGAACTGTGAACTCGCAAGCGCCCCGCGAATCATAAATTTAAACTTATGACGGCCGGAATCCCTCGGCTAGTCAAAGACAATTATTTTCGTATATTTTTCATTAACTAAAACCAAGTAGGTATACTGCAAGTACTTAATAGGATATTTGGATTACGGTTAGAAGGATGTCTATTTGACGGATGTTTGGGATTTTATTTGACACAGTTAAATATCACCAATCGAAAAAATACGGCCGGAAGCACTAGTAACTGTAAAATAACATATATTTTTTCCAAATTTTGAGTACTTGTGGTTTGCGAGTAATCCATAATTTAAAATACACTATTTTCGGGAATCGGCGCCTTAATTTATATGTGCAAAAGAAAAAAAACGGCAATTTCATTCTTTAACCCCTATTATAGTATTATTTATACTAGGTGTCTCTCTGCCTTTTTAACCGCGCGATACCCGTTCCCGCGGGAATATCGGGATGAAATATAGCCTATGTCACTCGGGAGTCGGGAGTAATGTAGCTTTCTACTTGTGAACGAAAATCGGTTCAGTAGTTCTAGAGCTTTTCCATCACAAACATACAAACAAACAAACAAAAAATTCTACATTTTTTTTATCTACAAAGAGGTAGCACTTAGCCTTCATCACACCTGATGTAAGGCTGAAGGTGGAAGCGCACTACTCCCGGAATCTTCAATCACTGAGGAACTGGCTATCTTATCTCTAACTGCCGGAACACAATTATGCTGTAAACATCATTGTTATGGCGTCAGACTTAGATAAGATGGTGGTAGCTAGCCAGGCGGACTAAAAACAAGTTATACCACCAATAAACCGAATACAATAGTAACCCCACTGGGAATCGAATCCGAGACCTCTTGGTCTGAAATCGGTGGTGTGAACCACAAGACCAGAGAGGCGGTTAAATACATCTCCTTTACATGTTGATCTAGTCACTCTAGTGCAATAGGAGCAGACCAAACGACGAGTCTAATGTAAACAGTAATTTATTTTCTTAGCAGCTATGACACTATCTGAGCTTTCTGAAACTAAAAGCTGGTGCCATTGTTACAAAGCTTTCGAATACAAAAGGCAACAGTATCTCTTTGTACCTAAAATTTAGTGTACTTATACTTGTGTCAACTAAAATTGTAACTGTCATGGCGATGTTATCATGTGATGAATGAAAAAGTAAAGAGAAGAGGGTAGTATGTTACCTTATTATACAAAGTGTACCTTTTGATATCTCCAAACTCTAGGGTTATATTCTGTCATCAAAAAGATATCAAAAAGCTATAAGTTCCTTGGATTTTTTTATTTCTTTTTGATGTCAGAATATAACCCTAGAGTAATGTAATATCAAAAGGAACACCTTGTATTAGTTGCATCATTTCTCTTGTGAATTTCAGTCAGATGCTATGTTAATTATGAGGTTACATCACAATAAAAAATAAACTTTTAAACATGATAAAAATCTTGTTTTTCATGATAGTTATCTTGTATTATTACTTTGATCGTAACTGCATAATTACAACACCCTTTCACTACACAAAATTTCGAAACAAAATATGTAGGTACCTATACTTAGCACAATTTGCTGTTTCATTTCTGCTACAACCTTCATCACATCACTAGAGGCGGTAGTCACCTGTACCTGTAGGTACATATTATTATCAATCCCTGAAATACATAATAAAATAAAATTAGGGCAATCATTTAAGTAGGTACTATTTGGTGTAAAACTTTTATCAACTTTTGCCAATTATCAGAAAGAGCTAGTTCGAGTAAATTCAACTAGTTACGTTTGCAAGAAAAGCTCCGCTCCTTATCTCACCTACCACGAAACGTTTGTGTAGCGAGACAACAAAGCAAAAGTTAAAAGAATAAATCAAAGTGTTCGCGCTGACTGCCACGAGATAAACTTGTCTCCCTAGAGATTTGACCTCTACACCAGTAGGTACACATTTAGCTATTACTTACTGTGGGAACAAATTGGAAAGGGTGTTTTTTGTTGGCTATCTGACCTCCCGACGGGTAGGACTTGACATTGGATTCGGATTATTTTGCACGAAATTACGAATTTGTGTATCATGATTCAAGATAATTATTAAGAGGATTATTAAGAGGATTAATTATAAGACTTTGTAATTTTAATCTTATTTATTAAAAAATTATTTGTAATGTTATTTTGTAAATGCCTATTTAAATTTAATAAACTAAACAATTCATTAAGATTATGTAAGATTTCATGAAGTGGGCAAGATAATTAAAAAAAACAAAGTAGCTTTGTTCAAAATTTGTGTACCAAGTTCAAAATTTAATTACGTAAGTAGAAAAAAATTTAGAATTAATATTTCATATATTATAAGTAGTTTATAATGCTACTGGAAAGGCTGGTGGTTTTTATATTTTAATTTTTCCTGTACTAGAATTGCATTGCGAATGCATAAAAATAATTAAAAATACATAATTTAATTAAGTACTGGATTATCTAACCCGATTATTAAAACATTAGTAATAAAAATGTTTCCTTCTAATCGGAGGGTTTCCTCTTCTCTTATTGATAAAGAAATACCGCCGCTAGCCTACAGCGGTTAAAAGAAAGAAATTACGAGTCTTGTAAGTCTTTCCGTAGCTTAGTTGGGCAAGGCATTGGACCGGATTCCCATGGGCGCGGGTTCGAATCCCGCGTGGAAATCTACTCGCAGGGCTTGTGGTTTTTTCTATAAGAAATATTTTTTTTTCTAATAAAATGTAACAACCTATTACGATTAGCGTAAGCTAAGTGATACATTACCAAAATGACTCCTAACTTTGATTAATTCTTCAACTTTGATCGTTGATTATACTCATTAAACTCAATTTGTGCGTTATCTAAGCAATGATCACAAATAGCAGGAAGCTGACTTCGCTGCTCCTAAGCTTCGGCCAATATGATTAAACTTCGGAGGCAATTGAATTTTCTCATCTCAGAATTAAGGGAAAATGGTTAAATTTATGGTAACAGATAGGTATCATACGTATCTCTGACGTAAAATAAGTGGAAAACCATCACTTTAATTTATTTTGTATTAAATCCAGTGCCCGTAGTGTAAGTTTTTATGTCAAAAAACGCAAACTATTTCGAATGCGTATTAATGTCAATTTGTATGAAAACTGTATTAGCGCCTCTAGCGGCGAGTAGCGCGCTTATATAGTTTTCATACAAATTGACATTAATACGCATTCGAAATAGTTTGCGTTTGCTTGACATAAAAACTTACACTCGGGGTACAGAACATAGAATTCAATACGCGATAAAACAAGTTATAGTACCTATGGATACTACCTACTGACAGTTAAGGCAGCAATTTGACGGATGGTAAAATTTGTCATTACCACTAACGTAGTACCTATAGTACCTTCATCGTGCTTGGGGTAAAGTACCTACATACCAAGATATAATATGCCAATGCCACCTATAATAATTATTTCACTCTTATTATAAATTTAAAACTAAGTGACGGCAGACATTGTCCATAAATACGTACGTAAGAGACTGGTTATATTAAAGTTTCTAAAGAAGTTTAAAGTACTTATCTTTAAAACATTATGAATTACATATACATTATGAAACATATTCATTATGAATTATGAAAACATTTTTAATTGGATGCAACCTATCCGACGCATCACCATTCACGATAGCGTCAAAGAATACTATAATATTATTATGGTAGCGTGTAGTGCCGTTGTCATTACCGCGAGCGCCTACGCCATCTTAGTCCCTGGACGGCTATAAACTTAATTTCGTCTGCCACTTGTCTTTTCGATATTACCCACTTGAGTTTTTAATATTCATAAAGATTTTATCTATGTTACCAAGAAATTTAAGTTTATATTTTAGTGTAATGTGTTTGCGATAGCTAAACTTAACTACATTATACATATATTTTTTCACAGTCCATCGTAATATTTCTGTTTAGTTAAGGGTATGTTTACCACATAAACAGACATAGACACGTCCCTATACGCTGTCTACATTAATTAAGTAGATTAACCCATTTGTCAGCCATGTTCATTGTACAAACACCTGTACGCATTAAATTGATTAGCGGACAGGACACAAGGATTTAGAAGGTCTTCAGTAACATCAAGGCACACATCATTTAACTGCCCCTGTGGTCTAGGGGTATACACCACCATTATCAGACCCAGAGATTCCGGGTTCGATTCCCAATGGGGGTACAGATGGTATTCGGTTTGATTGGTGGTAAGACTAGTTCTAAGTTTCCTGGCTTGGCTGCTTAGCTAACACCATCTTTTCTACGCCATAACAATGGTCTTTTCAGCATTGTTGTGTTCCGTCAGTCAGAGATAATACCACACGGTAAAAAAACTACTACGTAATACCACGTAATACTGTGTTTAATGTCACCATAGCTGGAGCATAAGCCTCCATATACTTAGATATTTACTGGAAAATGCTTGTAATATGGTCATTATTTTGACAACCTTCTTTGAACAAAGTCGAGGTTGCCGCGCTGCTCCGATGGTGACGCAACAAAGTTGTATGGGATTTCATTATTGTCTAGTTCCACCAGCAATTTCCTTTGAGAATCCAATAATGTCGAGTTTTGTTTCAAACATAGTCGTGCAACATAGCGTGATTTTATTCAGATTTTTTTCTGTATACCAGGGTAAGTAAGGAAGCATAAGTACAAGTATCATTGCCTATCACAAAAAAAAAACAAAAGCGAAACAAAACAAAAGCAAGAAAAAAAAATTTGTTTTGTTTGTTTTTTTGTTCATCTTTTTTTTACTTATGCTGCTTTACTTACAGGGTGCCTACCATCAACTCTTATTGCGGTTTTGTTTAGGACCTAAACTGATCTGCTTCGCTTATTCGTACCACGACAGCTTAATATCAATGACAGCGATTCAGTGATCATTCAATGACATTTCACAGCCGCTGAGCTGTCATCAACTCTTATTTAACTTATAACTCGGCCAAGCTAACATGACACCTGCAGGTTATACCCGTCCCTTTCACTCTCCAGGCATGACAGAATCGAGTGAAAGAGACGGGTAGAAGAAATAAGGACACAAATCGTTCGGTCATTCACATTTAGCAATTCATTTGCGATCCAGTTTTTGGAAGGTCAGAGTACGAAAGAAAGCAATTCATTTTAGGAACCTATTCTGCGTCGCGTTATTTTTGAATCGCTGTCTTAATGTTGATGGTAGGCACCCAGGCTGCCTACCATCAACTCTTATTGCGGTTTTGTTTAGGACCTAAACTGATCTGCTTCGCTTATTCGTACCACGACAGATGACTGGAATCAATGACAGCGATTCAGTGATCATTCAATGACATTTCACAGCCGCTAAGCTGTCATGTAGTCTTATTTGACTTATAACTCGGCCAAGCTAACATGACACCTGCAGGTTATACCCGTCCCTCTCACTCTCCGGGCATGCATGACAGAATCGGGTTTGTCACCAACTCGACACGAGAGGCTGGACACGCGTGTGTCCAGTTGGTGAAACTCAAAATTAGTATCACTTATTATTTCGTCATCTGGACACGCCAAAATTTTGACGCGTGTCCAGATGGTGAAATTTAAAATAAATAATTTTTATGTTTTCGCCAACTGGACACACCCAGTTTTTTATGCAACAAAAGTACAGTCAAGTAAATAATCGTTTCGTCTGGGGAATTAAAAGCTGATAAAGCTGCCTACTTTTTTGTTTGAAAAACCTTATTAGTTTAAAATTGTGAAATAAAACAAATACTTATGTAAAAATAAAAAATAAGATTTATTATTATGAAGACAAGTACACTTCGCTAATATTACTTACCTAGATTACCTATAGGTACTTCAAATAATCTAAATATACATAACAATCATCACTTCGAGTATCACAGAAAAATCAACATTCAACAATGAGCAGCTCTAAGTGGCATAAAATATTATAATAAAATATCAGAATAATCATCAAAAGAGGTTACTTACAACATCACTTTTACAAACAATAATCTTTCTACTTAACTCTGTAACAACAATATTTGCCACTTTAGAAATAGAGTATTTTAGTTATAAATAACGTAAGTAATTGTATCACAATTAAGACTAAGATAATTTAGAGATCAATAAAATCAACAGTATAACATAGAATATTAATATATAAGACAATATTAAGATATTTCTACTTAACTTTTTCGATACAGTGATCGATACTAATCTGCTTAACTCTGTAAAAACAATATTTGACACTTTGGAAATATAGCAATTTAAGATTTTAAATTATTTTTATGCATTCACAATGCAATTCTGTAAGTATAGGAAAAATGTGATAGTAAAAAACCACGAGCCCTATAAGTAGCTTTCAGGCGGGATTCTAACCCGCGTCTCCGGGTATCCTGACCAACTAAGCTACCGAAAGGCTTACACGACTCGTCGAATTTTGCTATCACTTGTTACGCTGTAGGCCAGCGTTGCTTCATCAATGCGAGGAAACCCTCGCATCCGAAATAAACATTTTTACAAATGTTTAACAATCGATTAAGATGAAACAGCCATTTTTTTAAATGTTTTTATTTAATTTGTATTACTTACACTGATTTACAACAAACCTGTTTAACAGTACATTCCTCCCGGAGCTACAACATATCGTGTACCTATGCCTGTGTTCTATTGATCTACGCTGTATTCTGCTGTATCTCTGTTTATGTACTTATAAATAAAATAAAAATAAATAAATTTGATCAAAGTATCAGGTATAAAAAGACATGTATTTAGGTTCCATTCAAATTCAAAATTACCTATATGGTATAGTTAGAGTTCCCAGTGCTTTACGTCCAAACTTATCAAGAACAAAAGTATGTCCAGTCTCCTGGGATACAAGCGATTCCGCTCATCACTGGCGAAGACAAAAAGTAAAATAATTATAAATTTGTGAAAATGTTGCCGGTAATCGAAAAAGGTACAGATTAGGAATGGCAATCGATTCAGAATCAATTCAAATCGTCGTTTGATAAATCAATTTCCAAAAATATCGAGGTGGTCTCAATTCTTTCTATTCTAATCTCCCGTTTTTATTTGCTTTTAGAGTTTGTATTTTCGTCACAAATCCAATCATAAAAACAAAGAGGCTAAAATCGATCTTTTATAATTTCTGACTAATTTAAGTTTTTTTGTACATCACAATATCAGGTATAAAATATAAGACATTATTTCTTTTTATAATTATTTCAGCTGTTGCTTATTATAAACAACAGTCTGTGCTTTCTACTGGGGTCCAAGCGATTCAAAAAGAATTGTTACTTATTTCTTTTAAATGTGTTTGGGTAGTAAATTCAACTAATTATAAATATTTTATGGTTGTTATCGTAACAGAAAAAAAACGACTTCGAAAAAGCCTCGAATTTCTAGGATGAATTATTGCTTCACTGGATCGATTCAGTGCAAGATATCGATTAAAAAAAAATTTTTTTGATCTAAGAAATCGATTTTTCGATTAATCGATCTCAGATTATCATCCCTATCAACCAATCAGAGCAGACTACGTCATTGTTAGCGACTGGCTGCCGGCCGAAAACACCAAAATGTAATTAAACTCGATACGTTGAAGATACAAGCATAGAGATGTGACTTTCGAATACTATCGGTGGCAAAATGTTTTTTTCATAAATTTACAAGTGGCGAATAATTTTACAGTTTAGAGGCCGATGATGATTGTGATACAACATTGAACAAAACAAAACATGTGAACATTTATTTGCGTGACTGTACTTTGTCATGGAAATGGATAAAATGCAGACGTGTGTCCAGTTGAAGAAAACATAAAAGTTATTTAATTTAAGTTTCACTATCTGGACACGCGTCAAAATCTTGGCGTGTCCAGATGACGAAATAATAGGTGATACTAATTTTGAGTTTCACCAACTGGACACACGTGTGCCCAGTCTCTCGTGTCGAGTTGGTGACAAACCCACAGAATCGAGTGAAAGAGACGGGTTGAAGAAATAGGGATTCGTTCGGTCATTCACATTTAGCAATTCATTTGCGATCCAGTTTTTAAAAGGTCATAGTACGAAATAAAGCAATTCATTTTAGGAACCTATTCTGCATCGCGTTATTTTTGAATCGCTGTCATAAAGTTGATGGTAGGCACCCAGGTATATAGAAAAGAAAAAAAAAACAAAAGCGCTGGAGAGAGAAAACAGAAAATTTTCTATAATTTTTGTTTAAATTACTCACATTGTTTGAGTAAAGCACTATACAAGACTTGGTCCACAATGACTGCACTGCTGGCTACGCTATGATGGCCTCAAGCAAAGCTTAACTACGCTCTCGGCCTTCAAGCTTGGTCATCATTGCAGCCCTTGCTGTCCGCGCTATAAAGGGCTTTATTCCAGCTTGTCCATCAAGGGCTGCAATGCTGACCGCGCTGTGACGACCTGGACCGCTGCTACCTGCGCTAAGCCATCACCATCGCGCTGCCAGCAATGCAGTCATTATAGACCACGTCAGTAATGTACTATTATTATATTATAAGTTAATTGAAAATAACTCTCCACACGCACCCGATTTTTTTTAGTCTACAACTGGGTAGCTCTTAGTCTTCATCATACTGTCTTAAATAAATCAGCATTTTAGTTTTACCTTCAATCATAAATTTTCCCGAAATTACCAATTTACGGGCCAACAACCACTCGACTTCACCGGCCTTACAGAAGCTTTGCAAAACCTCTAAGGAGCTTTCCTTTATGTTGGAGGATTTGTGTAGTAAAACCTTCCTAAAACTACGAGTATAATAAAATAAGTACACAGTGTTACGTTTTCGGGATCTTTCGCTTTTATATACAACGTGTTAATGAATAAGCGCAAAACCTCTTAGGTGGTGATTGTGCTCATGAATATGAACAACTTTCACTAAATAAAATAAATAAATAAAGCATTTATTCACATGAAACAGTACATTTTATTTTACATACAGTTCCGCCAAACTGTATCACAGTTTGTTGGCAGAAGAAGACTAGTATTAGTTCTTAAATACTGTTTTTAGACACTTTAATTAGAATTAAGTTACTTATATTAATGAATTATATTATCTTTTCCTAACAATTTTCCTTATTTATAATTTTTTTTTTAATACTTATACTTATTGAAACTATATACTTCAGCTCGACTATCATTAAACTTCTAGTTTATCTAATATATATTGTTTTAATTTACATTTGAATACATTTTTGCTTTTTCTAATACATAAGGGTATATTGTTATATATCTTAGGAACAATATACTGTCTGGCCCTCTCACCATAATAATTTTCAATTTTAGGAACAATCAGTGCTTCGTTAGCTAATTTTCTATGCAAAAGTGGATTAGTTACGGGGACTTTAAATTCATCACATCCATATTGTTCTAGCGCAATCTGAAACGACACTTTCTCATCGACCGGCAATAGTTTACATTTTCGGAATAGTTTATTGTAATCAATACTACAGAGTTGTTTTGTTTTTCTATCTACAAGAACTTTCATGAATCTAATTTGAAGACTTTTAATTTTATCAAGGTAAGTTTTAAACGTTCGTCCGTATGTGCTCAGTCCATACGAAAGTATCGAATCAGTAAGTACATAATAAACGGTATATAGGGTTGCTCTGTCTTAGAAGAACTTCAGGTGATGGAACTTTACAATCACCGTTCTAAGCTTATCACACACCATTTCAACATGTGCATTCCATGTGAAGCGTGAGTCAATCATTAGCCCTAGGTACTTGTACCTTTCCACCACCTCAAGCTTTCCACATTGACAAGAAGAGAAACCACGATGTAAACAGTCATAATCGTGACCTGTGACATTAGGTGAATCTGAAATACACTTATTGTATGGCGAGCAAATATGCATACATTTTGTTTTTGAAATGTTAATTATAATACCGTTATCGTGCGCCCACTTTATAATACTATTAAGGTCTTCTTGGATACAATATTCAATTTGTTTAATATCTTTACTAGAATAAACTAAGCAGGTATCATCTGCATACATGTACATTTGACAGTGTTTGACTACATTACACATACTATTCACATGCATGATGTATCCGACGGGGCCATACACGGAACCGGTTGGCACTCCGCAAGATATATTCGCACTACTCCCCGTCTCGCCACAGACGGCAGTCTTCAGCGTCCGGCCAGATAAATAGGCCTGTAGCCACTTATTGACCGGGCCGCTTATACCACACTCGTCCATGGCACACAGCAGCTGGCGGTGGTCCAATGTATCAAAAGCTTTTTTGAAGTCAATGTAGACCACCACCACCTGCTGCCTGTCGTTGAGTCTGCCGTTGACGTCGTCCGCGAAACGTGCGAGCGCTGTCCCCGTACTACGACCCCGTCGGAACCCATGTTGTATATCAGATATAATATATTTTTTTTCTAGAAAATCGCTTATTTGCTCAACTATGTATTTTTCAACAATTTTATTAATAACCGATAATATTGCTATAGGGCGATAGTTTGTGTAGTCTAAATGAGAACCTTGTTTATAAATTGGTCTAATTAGAGCTGATTTTAATTCATCTGGGTACCTACTTATTTGTATACATAAATTAATGAACAATGCAATAATAGGACTTATTTTTGACTTTATTAACTTAATATCTCGGACACGTATTCTATCCTGACCAGGGTGCATACCATCAACTTTAAGACAGCGATTCAAAAATAGCGCGATGCAGAATAGGTTCCTAAAATGAATTGCTTTCTTTCGTACCATGACCTTCTAAAAACTGGATCGCAAATGAATTGCTAAATGTGAATGACCGAACGATTTGTGTCCTTATTTCTTCTACCCGTCTCTTTCACTCGATTCTGTCATGCCAGGAGAGTGAAAGGGACGGATATAACCTGCAGGTGACATGTTAGCTTGGCCAAGTTATACGTCAAATAAGAGTTTATGACAGCTCAGCGGCTGTGAAATGTCATTGAATGATCACTGAATCGCTGTCATTGATATTAAGCTGTCGTGGTACGAATAAGCGAAGCAGATCAGTTTAGGTTCCTAAACAAAACCGCAATAAGAGTTGATGGTAGGCACCCAGGTGATTTATCACAACTAAATCTATTTATTATTTTAATAACATCATCCTGTGTTGCCTTCTTGTATCGCATTGACAACTGTGACTTAACAACATAATCAGATCTATTCAAAAACTTATAGTTACAATTGTGTTTTATATCTAATATTTCTTGTGTAAATGTAGTCCCAAAAGTATTACAAATATTTAATATGGATTCCTTTTTACCTAAATACTTTAATATGATCTCATCCAGATTGGCCTTATTTCTACCTGTCCAACTATTTATTTTGTTCCAAACTTTTTTCATGTCATTTTTTTTTTTTTGGGGGCCAAGTCTGCAACTGTTCCATACATTCTGGTCGAGTAGGTATTGAAATTTGTACCTATGAAGCAGCAGATTTTTTTTGTTGAGTTGCAGAGTCGGCCCCATAGTAATAATAGTTGTTCATATTCGTGAGCACAATCACCAACTAAGAGGTTTTGCGCTTATTCGCTAGCACGTTGTATAGTACAGATATGAATATCTGTATTTTTATATATAAAACGAAAGGTGACTGACTGATCTATCAACCCACAGCTCAAGCTACTAAACGGATCCAGCTTTTAGCACACGGACAGGTATTATGACGTAGGCGTCCGCTAAGAAAGGATTTTGTAAAATTCAACTTCTAAGGGGATGAAAAGTATATTAGTTCCCCGAATCACACGCGGGCGAATCCGCGGTCATTATCAGCCGAACGACGCCCACTGCTGGGCATAGACCTCTCCCCAAGGATCTCCACAACGATCGGTCAAAGCCGCGGTCAAAAGCTAGTTTATTATTTACTAGCTTTCCGCCCGCGACTTCGCCCGCGTGGTCTACACGACGTTATCCCGCGGGAATGTATATTTTTCCGGGATAAAAGTAGCCTATGTTCCTCTCCAGGCTTCAAAGTATCTGTGTCCCAAATTTCAGCCAAATCCGTTCAGCCGTTTTGACGTGATTGAGTACCAAACATGCAAACATCCAAACATCTAAACTTTCACATTTATAATATTACTAGCGGCCGCCCGCGGTTTCACCCGCGTGGTTCTCGTTTCACCCGCGTGGTTCTCGTTCCCGTGGGAATATAGGGATAAAAAGTAGTCTAGGTTACTCTTTCTTACATCAGCTACCTGCCAGTGAAAGTCCCGTCAAAATCGGTCCAGCCGTTTCAGAGATTAGCCGGAACAAACAGACAGACAGATAGACAGACAGACAGAAAAAAAACTAAAAAAATGTTATTTTGGTATATGTACCGTATATATAATCATATGCATGTAGTAAAAAGCGGTTATTTTAATATTACAAACAGACACTCCAATTTTATTTATTTGTATAGATAATAATATTAGTAGGATATAGGATAGGATACAGGATTATAGGATATAAGTAGGATAGTATCTATTTATTAATATTATTGGGCGTACACCATACTCATCCAGCCTATACCATCTTCGAACACCATACGACATAATCAGTGTAAGTTATTAAAAGAAATGCTTATGCTTTCCAAGAACTTTTTATTTGTACTAACATATATTTTAGGGGATGAAACTGTCCAACAATGCAATCAACATTTACTATAGCGCCAGTCACGAAACCGCGAAAAAAACCAGCTGTTCCATAGAAAACTGCAACATCTAAGATATTCGACCAAAATGTATATACCTAATCACTGATATTTTTTTTCGCGATTTCGTAGCTAGTCCCTTTATGGACACATAATGGACACTTTTATCCCCTAAGATGTTTGTAAGTACCTAATAATAAAAAAATTGAGGTGTATCAAGCTAATTTAATATCCATACATTATACACTCTCATCAACATAAGACGACATTCATTGTGTTGCTCAACGCAATAATCGCTCTCTACTGAGACAATCGTATTGTAAAGTGTAGGTAGGTATACCAAAATATCTCCACGCTCTTAAATTATTTGTTATCACGAGCTCCTTCTTGCTTCGGAAGGCACGTCGCCTCGCGCGTGTTTAGGTACAGCATTTACAAACGTTAACAGCTCCTATGTTTACCCTCCCCTCCCATTTACGTGGTAGTTAGGTTAGGTTATGTTAGGTTAGCTAAAAAGGTAGGAAGCACGATAGGTATGTCTTTATTATATTAATAATGTGGAAGAGGCTGATCACTCTAATCATCTCATCTCAGACGTAAGACGCCCACTGCTGGCCATAGGCCTCCCCCAAGGATCTCAACAACGATAGATATACCACCACCACACCACCACCACCATAATACCACCAGCCCTGCAAGTAACTTTCAAGCGGGAATAACTTTCAGGCGATTTCAGCTAGTGGTCTTTTACTATCACAATTTTTCCTTTAAGAAACTAATAAATACATTGAAAAATGGAAAATTAAGTATTTAGAAAAAGATCGACCCGTCTCACAAGCAGCTCCGATGGGACTCGAACCCACGACCTTTCGCTATCCGAGCGACTGCTCTAACCACTGAGCTACGGAGTCGTTACGAGAAGCGTCGAATTTATCAAATACTTCTTACGTGCTGAATAGCCAGCGTTAATTTCATCAATGTGAAGATATTACTACCCTTACACGCGAAAGAAATACCTTTACCATTACATAATAATTTTTTTAAATAAGCTTTTCCTTGCTCAATAGCGAAGAATTCGCTAAAGCTTTTCACCAACTATTCGTGTTCCCAAAGTGAACCACCATAAAATTCAAAGCAGTATCTACGCAGTAATGTTATGGTTCACGGGAATGGAAACCATTACGATGTTAAGTACTGCTGGATGGATCAGGGGCTTTAAAATCGTCCGTTCAGTTTTTGTGTTCAAAATGCCAACTGTTACTTCAGTTCGGTTTCGTATCTAGAAGCGGAAAGTGCAGTAGCTTGATTGCAAAAATTGCATTTTAGAAGGTCATTTATTATTGGTTTTACAGTTAGGGAAATATTATAATATTTAGTGGGAAAATTAGCTATAACTAGTCTCTTCTAAATTATAGTCACGCCACAATTAACTCTAAGATTAATAAGCTTTCATTTTTTCTGGGCTAACCAAGGTACTGTCAAGAGAAAGGCTATTTTGTCACAATCCACAGCTGTGCTGGTTGAAAGAAAAGAAGAAAAAATCCAATTGCCACCGGACGTGATCGGCTGCTGACATTAGGATTAATGGATTGTCGAGATAAAGTGTGCTTCAATTGGCCTATTTCTGTAATACGCTAAGAATGGAGCTCCGATAATTCCTGAGAATTGCTTTTGTTCCAATTGAGAACAGCTTTGTCTGAAATACTTAGCGGGTCTCAGGTCTTCCTTGTATTTATTTAAGAATTCTTTTTCTTACATGTTTTGGCACTGAAAAGGTAAACAGTGTTGTATGGATTCTTGAAAGCAAATTATTAAGTAATATGTTTGAAGATAAACTATGTGAGTATGTGTATGTAGCTCTTATGAGCTACATACACACAGTTATATACCTAATCTTTCATTAGATAAAAAAACATTGTATCTGGTAAAAAAGCCCGAATGAACAATAGTTATTTGTTATACAAGAGAGCAAAATCATTTTTCGCTGCGAGTGCTGAATTTAAATCACGAACTAGCGAAGTAGTCTAAAAATTGAATCATGAGCGTAGCGAGTGATTCAAATATAGACTACTGAGCACAGTGAGTGATTTAAAGGCACGAGACATCAGAAAAATTTGCTCTCGTGTTAAACATACAACTTTTCACCTCTACCAGCGAGAAAAGTGTTACAGGTCAGAAAAACAACATTGAAGGCAACATTTAACAATAAAGAAAACATCAAAATTACAAATTTATAATAATGATTAATTTGTAATTTGTAAATGCACCAATTTTACTCTTAATTATTAAGAGTAAAATTGGTGCAATTATGCAAGTTGAAGGTAACTGTTTGCATTGCGTTCAAAAACGTATGTAATTTTTATGAAAACCAAACATGATATTAGATATTAGTAAGCGATATAATGTTCACTTCATATCATTTATTTTAAATATTGCGTGTTTAATAAAAAGCATTTTATATTAATAGAATTCATTAATTTTTCTTATTTTATATTTATATATCATGCATGCGACCTCATTTCGTCCATACTCTTTATTTCGAACCTTTGGTATCCGTGTATTTATTTTTTAAGCTTTATATTTCATGTCCATCGACATAAAGCTATCTATCTATCCTTTTTGCTCATATTAATTTTAAAAGTCTCATCCTTGTCACTCTATATCTTTCTTCTTAATTATTTCAAAAGTTGGTGTAAGAAATTAAAAAAGCACTTTGCCTCACGCTCGCAGCAAAAATCGATTTTGCTGCGAGTTTTTAGGCGCCAAAAGCGCCCTTTTTGAGCTGGAGAGGTGAAAATATTATTTTCACCTCTCCAGCACGAAAAAGGCGCTTTTAAAAACTCGCAGCAAGAAATGACTTTGCTCTCTTGTATAACAAATAACAATTTTTTATCAAGTTAACATATTAATGTCATATATACCGATAACCCGAGGCTCGCATACCTATATTAGGTTCCCTAAGATTGTGGTTGTAAATGCAGACAGGGTAACGGTTTAAAACAATCGATACTTAAGTACCCACTCGAAGAATATTTATCTTAAACAGAGTCATTAATTGCTGAATAACAATAACCTCGCAGAAGTAGATTACTAACAATATAAACAATGGTTTTTGTACGACTTTCCGAAAAATACGATAGAAAAATTGACTTTTCATACAAAACTCGATCAGCTGGTCGGACATTTTTATATGGAGATTTTGTCCACTTTCGGATAAGTCGTAGAACAAACGTTGTTGTTTATGGTGTTATACTCCTACGAGGTTGTTGGTGTCTTACAAATAATCTGCTAAATTAAAAATACTACCTACCAAGAAAAAATTATTACTCTGTTGGTTTCGTGTGGAAGCCTCAAAAGATCATTAGAGGCATTGGAATATCGTGTAGCGTCCTTAGTTTTATATGGAAAGCACGTAGGTGCTTAGAGAGGTTCTGTCATAATCTAGATCGAAATAATAATCCTTGAGGGTCACATCTAAGGCTATAAATATGGAAATTGAATTGCGGGCTAATAGCAGGTTGATACTATGGTGCAATCGACGCGATGCGAGAATAGAGCAATTAGGCTATACTAAATTGAGCTATAAGCTCTTTTAGGTCAGACACTGCGAGAATAGTGAGAACAACACTCGAGGGTAAAGAAATCGAATTGTAGTTCTAGTTCAAATAAGGCATACTTATTTAGATAGGCAGGCACGATAAGTTATTATTTAAAATCTAGACGACGGACAAAGACGGAGACGGACAAACGATTTACCTAAGTCAAATGTTTGATAGCCGGTTTGTATGGGAAAAGAAAAGTGTTTTTATACTATTTGTTGCTGAATTTTTATATTTTTCTGTCCATAAAAAACTTACGTGAGAGTTAAGGAACACACGAAAAAAAAAAATTGCCGACTTGGTCCAGCCGTTCTCGATAGAAACATTCATTTTTATGGTTACGTATTTCAATCTCTAAAGTTGATATGACTAAGGCCGCATGCGACCAAACTTTTATTCCGATAATATCGCTTACTGTCGGATACTAATATCAAACTAGTATGGGGTTTTGACATTACTATCCGAAAGTAAGCGTTATTCTTGGAATAAAACTTTGGTCGAATGCAGACTTAGGACATTAAGCCTAATGGACGGAAGGCCTGGGTGCTTACCATCAACTCTTATTACGGTTTTGTTTAGGAACCTAAACTGATCTGCTTCGCTTATTCGTACCACGACAGCTTAATATCAATGACAGCGATTCAGTGATCGATCAATGACATTTCACAGCCGCTAAGCTGTCGATTCAACATGTCACCTGCAGGTTATACCCGTCCCTCTCACTCTCCGGGCATGACAGAATCGAGTGAAAGAGACGGGTAGAAGAAAAAGGACACAAATCGTTCGGTCATTAACATTTAGCAATTCATTTGCGATCCAGTTTTTAGAAGGTCAGAGTACGAAAGAAAGCGATTCATTTTAGGAACCTATTCTGAATCGCGCTATTTTTGAATCGCTGTCATAAAGTTGATGGTAGGCACCCTGAACTTTGAAACAGCTATTGACATGTCAATGTGCTCCTGTATTTCTGCGCCTTTCAACCAAAGTAAATCAATTTGATTGAACCGTGTAATATTTAACTTAAGAAAAAAAGAAAAATGTTTGTGCAAGCAGCCCTCTTTCACATGATAAGTACTCCATATGCCCTAGTAGCTTTACTTTGAATTTTTAAGACCCCCTTTCAGTACCTGTTGCAATTAAAAATATAAATATTTTTATTTCTCTCAAGTTGATAGCATTAGTAGTTCTCGAGATGCACTAAACTTATATACTTACTCTAAAGTTTGTATTAAAAACTCGATTTAAGGGCAGGATCTTTAAAATTTGAAAAAGTAAACAATCAAATACTCATTATTTTGAGCAGATAAAAATAAATGCTGAAGATTGATCTTGATCTTGATTATTTTGTGGCTAAAAACACGATATTTTTTACACACTTTACTCAAATATAAAAAAACTTCAAAGACAAAGAAAATTTTCATTGTTTTTATATTTTTTGGATTTTATACTTAGATTAGTATAGTCCTTACGGGAGTTGACAGAGTCGGCAATATGGAGGACCGAATGGTCCTTACGGGCATACTTGGGTTATCTAATTCTTGAATAATAGGTATACTTATCGAAAAATAGGTATTGACATAAAGAAGCCTGAGAATAATTTCTCAGGCTACTTTTTCAAAAAGTGAATTTATGCTCAAAATAACAAGAAAAACAATAAAAAAATTAAAAAGTGAGGTTATTTTCATTACTCTTCACACATAAAGAAAAAGACAAAGACAGAGTTTTTGGAAGAAAATGCTCTTTGTGGGAATCTCTCGAATGAAATCGCTTCGCTGCGCTCTATACCTTCATATTGATTACGCCAAGGTGACTCTCAAGAGTTGCGGAGTTATTATATCCTGATGAGTAATGAGACTCAGCGTCAATATAATAAAGTGGTTCTGGATGCGCAGGGTTAAGTATTTTGTTATCATTTATTTCCTTTAACCTTTTTTCGCAGGAAGAATTAGTAATATTAAAAACGCAAAAATTTGATGTTTGTGGCTCAATCACGGCGAAACAGCTGCACGAATCTGGATTAAATTTGGCACAAAGACAGTCTAGAAGAGCGCTCAAGGTACCTACTAATTATACAGGAAAAATGCAATATTTAGATATAATCGTTCTTCACTGTGCGCGGGATAGACATGATTTTATGTAGGGTGTTAGTTTAGGGCCTGTAAAATGTCATGTACATAAGTTTATTTTTACCACACTTTTATTAGCTTCACTTGTAACTAAGTCACAATGTAAGAAAATCTTGGAATCTAATTTTAACCTACTTCTAATTGTCGTATTGATTTGAAACTTTGCAAGTCTATATGAATCCGATGACAATACAATAATTTGCTACCATCGAGCTGATCTGATGATGGAGTCAAGAGGTGAGCAATAGAACTCTTCAATGGCTGCTAGGAAACCCCTCGAGTTTAGGCTCATTTGTTTTGTTCTGATGAGACCTATTCGCTACACTTGATGGTGAGGGTCTGATGATGGAGCTAAGAGGAAGCCAGTGCCACTTCTTAATGACCAATAAGAAACACCTCGAGTTCTAGCTCATTTGTTTCGTTCTGATGAGACCTATTCGCTACACTTGGTGGTGAGGGTCTGATGATGGAGCAGAGAGGAAGCCAGTGGCACTTCTTAATGACCACTAGGAAAACCCTCGAGTTTGGCCTCATTTGTTTCGTTTAGACGATACCTATTCGCTACACTTGGTGGCGAGGGTCTGATGATGGAGCTAGGAAGAAGCCAGTGGCACTCCTTAGACAAACCTTGTCTGACTGAGTCCAACATGCCGTTAGCGGTATACGAAAAGACTGTATTTGCCCTCACTATAAACAAAAAAAAAAAAAGTGGCACTCCTTAATGACCACTACGAAACCTTTTGAGTTTGGGCTCATTTGTTTTGTTCTGATGAGACCTATCCGCTACATTCGGTGATGAGGGTCTGATGATGGAGCAGGGAGAAAGCCAGTGGCACTCCTTACTGGCCAATAGGAAACCCTTCGAGTTCTGGCTCATTTGTTTCGTTCTGATGTGACCATTCGCTACACTTGGTGGTGAGGGTCTGATGATGGAGCAGGGAGGAAGTCAGTGGCACTCCTTAATGACCACTAGGGAACCCCTCGAGATGGGCTCATTTGTTTCGTTCTGATGAGACCTAATCGCTACACTTGGTGGTGAGGGTCTGATGATGGAGCAGGGAGGAAGTCAGTGGCACTCCTTAATGACCACTAGGAAACCCCTCGACTTTGGGCTCATTTGTTTCGTTCTGATGAGACCTATTTGCTACACTTGGTGGTGAGGGCTTGATGATGGAGCAGGGAGGAAGTCAGTGGTACTCCTTAATGACCACTAGGAAACCCCTCGAGTTTGGGCTCATTTGTTTCGTTCTGATGAGACATATTCGCTACACTTGATGGTGAGGGCCTGATGATGGAGCAGGGAGGAAGTAAGGGTTCGGCTCGCGCATCTGGTAACTAATAGACTCTACTTGAATTTGTAAAACTAAATAAACACAATCATGCCTTTGAGTTATAATGTTTACGGGGTGGGCAGACACATGAATGGACTGTGAAATCGATTACCATCCATCCATAGCTTGCAATTTATTAAACTAAAAAGTAAAAAATAAATATGTAGTTTAAAAAACTAAAAACACACTTTTATAGGAACAGACTAAAAAGGACAAAATAACCGTCTATTCAGTAACTGAAATTAAAAAGCGTGGTGCGCCCTTTGCAAAGCATGCATTCAAGTACTCTATATTGACAACGCGCACCACGCTTTTTAATTTCAGTTACTGAATAGACGGTTATTTTGTCCTTTTTAGTCTGTTCCTATAAAAGTGTGTTTTTAGTTTTTTAAACTACATATTTTTATCATGGAATATGGTATAATAATATACCTATGGAGTAAATTATACACCGAAGCTCAAGCACTGTTTTATGTTAATAAAACGTTGTTTCTAGTAAGTAGCCTTGCTTTTTATATTCTCGCAAAAGGTGAGAAAAGAAAAGTTGGGATAAAGCTCTTTTCGTCTTGGGCGAGCTTGAATCCCTCGCTGTACTCAGGACTCCGTTTTAATTCCCTCGCTTCGCTCAAGAATTAACTCGTAACACCCTCGCTACGCTCGGGAGTTAATTCTGGAGTCCCTCATTTGCACAGAATTAAATATCGCGCCCGTGACATAAAACAGTGCTTTATCCCCTCGGTGTATAATCTACTATTTGCTGTAAATTCAAATCTCAATATTAACCAGCGGAAAGCCAGCGGGTCATAATGTTATACTAAATTTCTTTATAACCCGCTGGTTAATAATAGCTTACTTTAGGTGACATTTGCATGATATACAATAACTGGGCAAATTCGAGCATGTGTCGTGAAAATTTCTTTTTATAGTAAGTATCGACATGACATTTTCATTTTTTTATTTTTTTTTTTCATTTATTGGGGTCAAACAAACGGTAACACAATATAAAGTACATCAAGAAGTATAAGTAAATAATTTCGTAGATAAGATAATTGTGAGACCAACACCGTTAACCACAAATGATTTAAATTATAAAAGTTAAGTTTAAATTAAAATATTGTAGTTAGTAATTTTTTTTACATTTATACATTAAAATGTTTCGTTTTAACTGTTTTCATTATTCATGATGAAAACTTTTGTCAGAATAGATTTTTTAAACAAGCCAATTTTAGGTATAAGAATATCAATGTCAATAAAGTATTTGTTATAAGTGTCAGTGATCCGAGATAAAGGTACACGTTTTCCTGCGTTATTTTTGAATCGTGATATAGCGAAAAACTTCTTAGTTCGACAGGGCCTAACTCCCGGTCTGACTGGCACTTGGTAACTGATGTTATTTATTAAATCGATGCAATCGTATTTGTTGTGACAGAGATCGTACAGCAGCATCGCTTGCAGTTGAAGTCTCCTATATTTAAGCTGTAGCAAATTGTATCTTTCCAACAGCACAGAGTATGATGATCGGCTACGACGACATTTGAAATGCATATAACGCAAAAAAATTTTTTGTACTCGTTCGAGTTGTTCTGAGTACTGGTTGTAAAATGGGTCCCAAATGGATATGGCATTTTCTATCTGTGAGCGTATTAATGACTTATATAATTGGATATACGTGGCAGGACGTTTAAAGTCTTTACTTGCACGAATGACAAAACCGTACATTTTATAGGCTTTGTTGCAGATATTTTGAATGTGTAAGTCCAGTGTCAGTTTTGTGTCTAGTGTCACACCTAGGTCTCGAATACTTTGCACCCTCTCAAGGTTCGTACCACACAAAGAATAGCTAAAAGTAGTAGGACAAGTTTTTTTTGTAAAAGTTATGCACTTACACTTATCTAGGCTGAGACTAAGTTTATTACTATTGCAGTAGGCTGTCAATCGGTTTAGGTCTTCTTGAAATTCGTGATGATCATTGAAATTTTCAATAGTGCGGTACATTTTAAGGTCGTCTGCATATAATAGAAATTTACAGTTAACGAGACAATTGTTGATGTCATTTATAAAAAGAACGAACAGTAAGGGTCCAATTATTGATCCTTGGGGAACACCCGAGGTTACTGCTTGTAAATCAGATTCATGGCCATTTATTACCACTTTTTGGGTCCTGTTGCTGATATAGGATTTAAACCATCTCCAAAGATTACCCCGAATGCCATTATAGGCTATCTATATTTGTGATTAAAGGGCAGAGAATGTTATTACATTATACATCCGAAAGTAGTTCTGTGTGTCTATCTGTTACCTTCTCACACCTGAGCCACTGATCCGAGTTTGAAGAAATTTGGTATGATGACTGACTAGAGAATGTATTGCAGTTGGTAGCACTCTCTGCAATGGCCCTTTGTGGTGGGTCATAGCCCGTTCTCCTTATCCATCTAAGGAAGGACTGTGCCCCAGCAGTGGGTGACGTTAAAATGGGATGATAATGATGATGAGACCATGAATAACACCTTTGTACCTACTTTATGACACAAAATTTTAAAGCAATATGATCAAATTACACTCAGACGAAGTCGCGGGAGGCCACTAGTAACGCATACTCGTGAATCTTTTTTTTCCACACATATTCTCTTTGTCAATAATAATAGTAACTCGTATCTTACTAATTGTCTATCCTCAGTGTGCAGTGACAACGTAAATTTAGTTTACATCATACTGCTCGGTAACTAGGATTTACTAGTATGGTAAGAGGCTGTGTAAGTTGGCATGTGCAACACAGTGTATTGTTTAGATAGAACGTTCCATTTTCAAATTACTTTGCAATTCAAGCAGGTGAATGCTTTAATTGTAAAGTAACTTTACCATTCAAGCTATGCAAAACTCCTTGGTCAAACAATATTTTTTTCATAAAATGATAAGAATACTATTTACTGTAGAGAACAATGAAAATGGCGGCATTTCATCGAATGAAATGTTTGTTCACTTGCGACGACTGTATTAAAATTTAAAATAAGTACATTTACAAGTTTTTGCAAATAAATTTGAATAAATATTTTCTCTCTTATAAAAGAATCATTTTGTCATACCTATATGAATGTTTTATTTACCTCGCATGAATGATGTAAAGTAGAATGTTTACCTCGGTTGCAAGTAGCTATTACACCCTCGAACTATATTCGCCCTCGCTCGTTTCGCTCGCTCGGGCGTCTAAATATCTCGGGTGCACTCGATCCTTTAGCGCCCTTTGCGAGCTGCGCTCGCACGGGCGCCAAATTGGATCTTGTTCTGTAATAGCTCGCTTACGTTCCTTGTGTAACAAACTACTATTCAAAGATGAGTTGGCGGGTTGTAATGAATTCAGCTCGGTTTGTATTAGTAACCTGGAGCTCATCGCAAACTCCCAACATTCGTTTGCAACTCTGCAAGTACCTAAGATGTCAGATCAGGAAACTTGAACGAAACTTCCTCATCTGTTCAGAAGTTTTGAACACTCGGCACTTTATACAGCTTTAAGGTTAGAAGCAATATTACGACTGTTTCTATGAAAATATTGAAAAGTGACTCTCTGCTTAGGCGGTTAGCGAGTGTTTACAGAGCGAAGTAGGCGCGCTGCGCCGCGAGTGCGCAGCGGCGGATGACGCGTTGCGAATGCGCTACGCGCCCGCAACGTCTTCGTTTCGATGCGCATCTGCGTCTCCATTTCGCTACGAAAACGTTCGCAAATCGCTAGTGTGATAAAGCTCTAAGAGAAATGAAAGCTAAGTAAATGTAACACCTTTTGCTGGGTGTGAAACGAAGATAAAATAGGTTGTTTAAAATAGTAATTAAGCTTACTTTATTGCTTTACTTGAGTTATGAAAAAAGCATATGAAACAGAAAAAATGGGTTGGTTGTTTTTAGGGCCGTTATATAAACCGGTATTGCGTAGAAAGGCTATTTTACAAATCATTCAAGTGTCAATATGAAACTTTGGTAAAAAAACGTTATTATTATTTATTTTAAGTTAAGAAAACTTATCAATCATATCATTCATTCTTTTCTTTTCAGATTTTCTAACATATCCAAAGAGCGGATTTACCTCACACCGATTTGGTTGAATTATTTGTTGTTTAGAAATTTAGATTTTCAGCAACGTCACCACTTTATGTTAAACTGTGGCAGAAGTTTCATGAAAATTGGCGGCAACAGCGACACAACTTGTCAGAGGCGGAAAACAAATCAATCACTCCGAGGCACATACATCTTCGAAAATAATGTACTACGGCTGCTGTTTGCGTTTGTGGGTATTGGCAGCATTTGGTTTTATTAAATATTCATTATTTTTCCTCTCCTATCCTCGGTCTTTCAGAGTTTGCGGGGTCGGCTAACATTACTCGTTTCATTCATTCATATGACAAAGTACACTGTATTTAGAATAGATCAATTTGTCCGTGAATGTAAACAAACATAAAGTTATGTTAGTGATGTGAAACTTTGATACGAGTATAATACCTATCACTCGGTATCATTTAAAGTAATTTAAAGTTTTTTTTTCAAAACGAAACAATATCTAGCTTTTATTATTTCCCTCTGGAGTCTGTCTATACCCGGTGCAAAACCTGAATGTATTTTCTGTCGATTTCCGAAACATCGTTAAATATACATTGCAATGAATCAGGGCGCGACAAGCACATGCAATGCATTCAGACTATTCTGCAGCAATAAAAGTAATATCGACTCTTCGTTATTGGAATACGGTTCAAAAGTGTACTTGCTGAAAAGAATATGTTGGTAGAAAATACTTTGCACCTTGTCTCAACTTCGTGCCCCTTACAATTGTTAATACAGGGTGACGTAATGGAACGTGCGTATTTGAAAAAAATGTACCTAAATAGAAAATTATGTGACCTGGAGTTAAAATAAAACTATGCATTCGTAGACAAATAAATGCAGTTTATAAAATATATAATACATCATCTAATGTGGGTTTGAAAAATATTTCCTCAACAATTTTTTTTGTACTAACTTCTTTTTATGTTTGTTTGTATACCCAATACATTTGACCACAATCCAGTTTAGCAGACGGGATTCAGTCTAGGGTGTTGCATGATTACCCAGGAGGTGCCAATTCACTCTTGCTTTGAAAAGGCCAAGATTATAATGATCGTGGAACACATTCGCAGGTAGCGCAATCTAATCTTTAGCAGCTTGCATTAAAAATGAGGTGACAAAGCGCTTAGTACGGACAGGTGGTATTTCTACGATGTACGGATAGTAAGCTAACGTGCGTCTGGTACACAGATGGTGGAAAGGGGCTGGAGAAACAAGATCGTGCAGTTCCTGTGCGCACTCTCCAAAGTGTTCCAAAGACTGCTTTACTGTTTCAATGTTGTCTGTGGTCCGAAATGTTCTAGGACGACTCTTAGCTTGTAGTTTTAGTGTTGAACAAGTCTCTTTTTAAGGCTCAATCCAAACTTCAATCAAATTTGCACCTGAAGCTTGAGAAATTTGTGTAGTCCATACTCGTAACAATAAAGTCACCTGGTTATGTATGACTCAAAAACAACTATTCTTAAAAAAACGTGCGTACACAAAATTCGTGACGTTTCTTCTCGAACTGTGTCATTGCTACTCAAACTGCATTAGTATCGCTACCCAAACATACTATGTTCCTCCCTCGCACGTCCCCCCAAAACACCGCCAAAAAAGGTGATACAATATGCACGTTCTATTGCACCACCCTGTAGCTCTTTTTATTCAATATCTACTACTATACACTATTACTATATACTATTATATACCTGATAATATAATAAAGTCAATTTTAAGTCATGAAAGGCAAGAGATACTTGCGGAAAATAAAAACATCTATTAGAACTAACAAAAGAGATGAAATTTTGTACGATGAAAATGAAATAGAAAATAAAAAAAGGTTAAGTTAGATGAGTTCTCTGAGTAAGTAGAATGAAAAGGAGACCCACTGCCTATGAAAAGCAGCTTCATTTTCCTTAGCCCGGGCTAAGGAAAATACACAACATAGAAAAAGGCCAAACCGTATTCTGCTGGAAATAACCCCAAGTTCGTGTTCGTGTTTTTTCGCAGTTTTAATCGAGTAGACTTATAGTCCAGTGAATAGAGGGTTTTTAGCTCACAAGTGGTCCGGTAGTTTTGAATTTTTGATATGTGTCTAGGATGGTAAAATTGACTAAAATTGTCAATACGAAATTATTCTATGTTAATGTGAGAACCGTTTGGTATGAAGGGTCCCAATTGCTAAGTAAAAACTAAGCTTCAGTCCTGAATCAAAGTGTGACGGGATGTATATTCCCGTCGGTCTTACGTGGTACGGGACATATACTTACATACCATCAGGGTGCCTACCATCAACTTTAAGACAGCAATTCAAAAATAGCGCGATGCAGAATAGGTTTCTAAAATGTAAACTTCAATCAAATTTGCACCTGAAGCTTGAGAAATTTGTGTAGTCCATACTCGTAACAATAAAGTCACCTGGGTGCCTACCATCAACTTTAAGACAGCGATTCAAAATTAGCGCAATGCAGAATAGGTTCCTAAAATGAATTGCTTTTTCGTACTCTGACCTTCTAAAAACTGGATCGCAAATGAATTGCTAAATGTGAATGACCGAACGATTTGTGTCCTTATTTCTTCTACCCATCTCTTTCACTCGTTTCTGTCATGCCCGGAGAGTGAAAGGGACGGGTATAACGTGCAGGTGTCATGTTAACTTTGCCGAGTTATAAGTCAAATAAGAGTTGATGACAGCTCAGCGGCTGTGAAATGTCATTGAATGATCACTGAATCGCTGTCATTGATATTAAGCTGTCGTGGTACGAATAAGCGAAGCAGATCAGTTTAGGTTCCTAAACAAAAACGCAATAAGAGTTGATGGTAGGCACCCTGGTTATGTATGACTCAAAAACAACTATTCTTAAAAAAACGTGCGTACACAAAATTCGTGACGTTTCTTCTCGAACTGTGTCATTGCTACTCAAACTGCATTAGTATCGCTACCCAAACATACTATGTTCCTCCCTCGCACGTCCCCCCAAAACACCGCCAAAAAAGGTGATACAATATGCACGTTCTATTGCTGCTTTCTTTCGTACCATGACCTTCTAAAAACTGGATAGCAAATGAATTGCTAAATGTGAATGACCGAACGATTTGTGTCCTTATTTCTTCTACCCGTCTCTTTTACTCGATTCTGTCATGCACGGAGAGTGAGAGGGACGTGTACAACCTGCAGGTGTCATGTTAGCTTAGCCGAGTTATAAGTCAAATAAGAGTTCTTGACAGCTTAGCGGCTGTGAAATGTCATTGAATGATCACTGAATCGCTGTCATTGATATTAAGCTGTCGTGGTACGAATAAGCGAAACAGATCAGTTTAGGTCCTAAACTAAACCGCAATAAGAGTTGATGGTAGGCACCCAGGACTGAAAGGGTTAAAATGCATAATGCGCAATTCCTCGCCCTCCGCCCCCGCCGCCATATTGAAAAAATTGCCAATTTCTTCAGGTTTTCGCTTTAATCTTAGTTTAGGTGCATTTGAGCCAGAGAAAAGTCTTCACAATGTTGTAGAGAATAAAAATTTCCAAAATTAACATTTTAAATTTTGTTACTAGGACCGATAGTTACGGAGATATTCTGCACTTTAAAAAAATAGTTTTCCAGAAATTTGTCAAACTTTTAAAGAACAAAGTGCAAAATAGGCCCAGAGTCGTAGCACTTTGAAACCTTATTTAATATATACCTACTAGTGAATAATTACAACATTTTCTTATATGGCGACGAAGTTCAGTTGTGAAAAATTAAAAAGTTACAGTAGTTCCATAAGTCTTGAAATACTTAAGCTAAAAATTTTCGCTTTAATGAAAAAAGTTAGTCATTTCGCGGATTGGTTATTATGAGAAATAATGAAAATTGGTCATTTCGCGAATTGGTCGTTTAGAGAATTGGACATTTCGAGAATTGGTCAATTTGCGAATATGTAGTCATTTCACGATTTGGGCATTATGAGACTAAGCCCAAATTGCAACTAAAATGAAAAAAATATTGCGACACCATACATACATTGTTCCAATACCAAACTTTAGTGGCTTGAGTATTGTGATGCGGAAATTGGAAACAACGACAGGTAAGTACACCCACAACTGAGGAAATATTGAAGAATTCGTATACCACTCGGCCACGGAAGTCGTCGAGAAGTAAATTTTTACAATGTCTGTTGTTTCTTCATAAAAATATGCCAAATGAACTTCTGACATTAGATCGTCCAAACAGAAAAATACAATCGTAAAACAAGAATAATAAACAAGAAGTGTGATTTAAAAAAACTGTAACGGCCAGTTTGCAATAATATTTGGACTTTTGAGGGTACGAACTTTTTTAATTATGTTGCCTTTGGTCCAATAACGCTTTTCATTAGGCTAATTTAGATGCGACTTGAGAATTATACAGTTTTCCGCAGATATTCCGTTTTACTTGAGTTTATATCCTGAGCTTGGACTTTTAAAAGGATTTCCGGGTTTGCTGCCTAATCCTTGAGGTCGTCCGCAAAACACGTAATGTCGTTTCTTGATTTTAAATAAATGTATTGAAGTTCAGTTTAAATTTACAGAAACCTATTCTATTAGAAAAAAGATATTACTTAAGAATATGTGTTGGAATTTTGGAATTGTTAAATTATAAAATATAAAATTATAGGTTTAGGTACTTACAAAACATTTCAAACAAGTTTTCAGATGTGTGGCCCCTTCTCAAGAGTAGGTAGCGCCATGCACACGTAACGTTTGGACCGCAAGAAGATGAAATGATTGCTAATTTGAAATAGCAATCATTACATCTTTAGCGATTGTCAAATATCTGGAAAGGTATTTATCTCGAGTGTGAGGGTAGTAATATCTACACATTGATGAAATGAACGCTGACTAACAGCGCGTTGGAAAAATTCGACGCTTCTCCCAGCGACTCCGTAGCTCAGTGGTTAGAGCATTCGCCCGGACAGTGAAAGGTCGTGCGTTCGAGTCCCACCGGAGCTAGTAGGTAGTAGAAAAAGTCGACGGTCGACTTTTTCTAATACTTCATTTTCAATTTTGCCATAATAATAATTAGAACCTCAATTTAATGGCTGTTTCATCTTAATCGATTGTCAAACATTTGTAAAAAAAAATCTTTCTGGTTTCCTCACATTGATGAAGCAACGCTGGCCCACAGCGTAACAAGTGATAGCAAAATTCGACGTTGTAAGCCTTTCAGTAGCTTAGTTGGTCAGAACATCGGGCCGGATTCCCGGAGGCGCGGGTTCGGATCCCGCCTGTAAGCTACTTATAGGGCTCGTGGATTTTAATATCACATTTTTCCTATATAGATTTTTCGTTAAATCTAGCAATAAATCTACCAATTTACGGATAACTTAACTTTATTATATTTTAAAATTATATACTACCTATAAGCCTAACCTTCCCACAAAACACCTAGCTATTGTTAAACTAAGACTGATTTTGTGCCTATTTAGTTGTAGATTCTTTTATCTTAATTTACTACTTCGGAATAATATTTTTTTAATGTCACATCACTGATTTTGTTTATTTTGTCATTAAGCCATTTTTAAACCTCGACCGCAAAAGAGGGGTGTTATAAGTTTAACGTGTCAGTCTGTGTTTAAGTCTGTGGCATCGTAGTAGCTACTGAACGAATAGACCGATAATTTTGTTATAGTCCCACACTCCTGTCTGTTCCGGTGACAGCCGTGACAGAGGAGCCACTTGCAATACGAAATAAGCTGTCAAAATGGACTGTCGCATGAAAACTGTTTTAGTTCCAAAGATGATCGGTGGAACAGAAAAGATTGTCGCACTATAGTTCCAATTGATGCTCAGGCCTTCCTTAAGGGTGGATAAGGTTTAACCCACCACGGTGCGATAATGACTACAAATACAGCTGGGCTCAAAGGCTTAACTTTAAGGAAGGAAAGAGGAACTTGAGATAACAAATGTTTGGGTACCCATCTCATGACTTGCCGTAGAGCACGTGGCTTGATTGCTCGCCAACTAGATAACGTATTTTCCACAATCCTTACTTATATTATAAATGCGTCTCTGTCTGTCTGTGTGTTACACAATCACACCTAAACTACTGAACCGATTTGAATGAATTTTGGTACAGAGATAGTCTAGAGCCTGAGAAAGGACATAGGCTACTTTTTACTCCAGAAAAATATCAGCTTCCCGCGGGATAACGTCGTGTAGTACACGCGGGCGAAGCCGCGGGCGGAAGGCTAGTTTTCTATATTTTTTACGTAGTTTATATAAATACTTATGATCATTAAAGACTCCAGATATTCAATTAAAACAAAAAGCGATAACTCTTACTTAGAATAATTAGAAAAGTTTTATTTTTACAGAAATTGGAAACAAACACTTCTCAGAAGGCGATCCGATGTTCAGCTACCTAAAGATATGAGCTACCTGCCTATGGAGCTCGTCTTCACCGTATTCCAGCGTAGCAGATATTTACAGATTTCATAATAAAATCATGTTTACCTTTGTATTCGTTTGTTTATCCTATAAAGGAAATATATTATCATAACGCTTTGTACAGACATCGGAAATCAAGTTACTTACTACAATTTCGTCTTATTATCTCCACTATAAACGTCACTTTTTAACCGACTTCAAAAAAAGGAGTATGTTCTCAAGTCGTCTGAAAGTTTTTTTTTTATGTATGTTCCACGATATCTCCGCCAATTGTGAACCGATTCTAATAATTATTTTTTTATCTGATAGACCAAAGTTTCAATTTTTCAATTTCTTCTTAAGGTAAATGCTCCTATTACGGAGTTAAATGGCAACATTTGAAAGTAAGTATCAAAAATAAGCATTTGTAAGCATTAAGTTAGGCATAAAAATATTCTTCTGTATAAAATGGAGATTAAATTTTATATTTCTTATGACACTTTGTTTGTTATTAAGGAATTTAAAATAAAAAAATAACATTTTAGTGCATAAGTCGATTTTCCCTATTACGGAGCTATGATTAAGGTTAGAGCCAATTACGGCGCTAGTAGGCTCCTAATACGGAGCCATCAACAACTTGACACCCGTCAGTCTCGAACTTGTGGTGGCGGAAATCGAAATTTAAACTTTATTAATTACATTGTAATGTCATTTTTTGAGTGGTTGGCTGAGGAGGCACATGTATCCGAGTAATATATCGATATTTTGTTTAGGACGTCTGTGTTCCTTATCAGAGGTATGTATTGGGGTTCCGTACGATAAATTATATTCCGTCTAACAAATTAGAAATGCAAAAGTGACAACGATACAACACAGTAACGCAGTGTTAAAAATATATAAAATCAAAGATGGCGACCAAGTTTTTTGTTTGTGGGCCGATTTTGATAAAACTTGGTTTTTGGTACTATTTTGACAAAACAACAGGAACGCAATGTTAAAAATAAAAAAAATCCAAGATGGCGACCAAGTTTTTTGTTTGTGGGCCGATTTTGATAAAACTCGGTTTTTGGTACTATTTTGACAAGACAACAGTAACGCAATGTAAAAAAATATAAAAAAATCCAAGATGGCGACCAAGTTTTTTGTTTGTGGGCCGATTTTGATAAAACTCGGTTTTTGGTACTATTTTGACAAGACAACAGTAACGCAATGTGAAAAATATAAAAATCCAAGATGGCGACCAAGTTTTTTGTTTGTGGGCCGATTTTGATGAAACTTGGTTTTTGGTACTATTTTGACAAGACAACAGCAACGACATGCTAAAAATATCAAAAATCACAAAAATCACACCAATATCACAAAACTGAAAAAAAGCGCGGCCGCCATCTTGGATCCCAAAACTCACATCAAAATCGAGCTTAGCACCCCTAAAAACCCCTTACATGACACCCATATCACAAAATTGAAAAAAAGCGCGGCCGCCATCTTGGATTCCAAAACTCACATCAAAATCGAGCTTAGCACCCCTAAAAACCCCTTACATGACACCCATATCACAAAATTGAAAAAAAAGTGCGGCCGCCATCTTGGATTCCAAAACTCACATCAAAATCGAGCTTAGCATCCCTAAAAACCCTTACATGACACCAATATCACAAAACTGAAAAAAAGCGCGGCCGCCATCTTGGATTCCAAAACTCACATCAAAATCGAGCTTAGCACCCCTAAAAACCCCTTACATGACACCTATATCACAAAATTGAAAAAAATGCGGCCGCCATCTTGGATTCCAAAACTCACATCAAAATCGAGCTTAGCATCCCTAAAAACCCCTTACATGACACCAATATCACAAAATTGAAAAAAAAGCGCGGCCGCCATCTTGGATTCCAAAACTCGCATCAAAATCGAGCTTAGCATTTCTAAAAAACCCCTTATACAGGATATTTTTTTTATCAGTGCACAAATTTTTAGGATCGACTCAGAATCGATAAGTGAACAACTTTCTCCTAGAAACATGGGTCGAAATACGACAAAAATTTTTGGACTTCCCATACTAATTCAATCACGTGATCAGTCCGATTTGTATGGAAGGTCAAAAAAATTTTGTCATATTTCGACCTATGTTTCTAGGAGAAAGTTGTTCACCTACCGATTCTGAGTCGATCCTAAAACTTTGTGCACTGATAAAAAAAATATCCTGTATAACACCAACATCACAAAATTTAAAAAATAGCGCGGCTGCCATCTTGTATTCCAAAATCGTACACACTTAAAAGCCCCCTACATAAAACCAATATATTTTTTTCAATTCAATATTTGAAATCAAATGCGAAAGCCCTGTCGCAAAGCTCCAATCCAATCTAGCTAACAAAATTTTGTATGCTAGATGAGAACGACTGCTCTGTCTAGACGCCTCCGATGAACGACTGTATGTAGTAAGTAGACTGTGGTAACAGGCACTATGAAGTTCCTGTAACGGAGCCATGGCCACCGCCATAGGAGCTCATAGAGCCTGTTACGGAGCTACCTTGAAATCCTAACTCCGTAATAGGAGAACTGTCCGTGTTTTAATAATCCTTTTTCTGACCCATCAAAATTTAGATACATAAATAGTGAATGTAACTCAATCGAATGACAACTGTATTTTGGTTAAGATTATGTAAGACTCAAGTCAAAAGCTATACTATATGACTGCTTTTTGATTAACTAAAATATATCTTCTATTTTTTACCTTTATAAGAAACCGTCATTTTGCACTCAATGGTTTTCATATTTAAATAAGATTTCTAGAGGATAAAGCATAGCACAGAAATAGGTTTTTAGTTTGTGATATTAATCATTATTTGAAGTAAACTAATAACTATTTAATTATGTTATCATATTTTCAGTTATAACTGTTATAAGCCAATAAATAAGAGGCAATATTTCTCCTATTACAGACCATAGGGCCGAATTAGGGTTAACCTTTAAATTTTTTATCCTATTACGGCGCTATTTTGTTTTGAGATTTTTAGGTTTAAAATCAATTACAAATAGGATAAAACCTACATATGTAGTGAGTAGAATTATAGACAAAAGCTATAAATCGCGTATTCACAAATTTGAGCAATATACTATTATAAAAAACATAGATATAAAATATGAGTGCACTTAGTCGCTCCGCGTTTGTATGACAAACCTGCCCCATCTCCGCCCCGTGGCACCGACTGATTAATTCTTGTAACTTGCCTCTGTGTTTTAATTGTATACGTCCGTTATGTGATGAAGTGAAAAACTATTAATGAGTAAATTCCATTTTAGTGTACCTAAATTTACTAAAACAGCATGAAACACGAAAATAAAAAATAGAGCCGTAATAGGAGTCGATTTTGACTATGACCGTAATAGGAGCATTTACCTTACTTTCGGCAAAGAATACTATAATATTACTAACGTCTTGACACCGACTTCAAACAGAGCAGTAAGTTCCAAGATTAGCCAGAAAAAGTCGCACATTTTCGTCCTATGAATTGAATGATTAAATTTATTTTTTATTTTTACGTGTTCTGACGTTCTTATAAACGCCTTCTGCAATATAAACAAGTATATTCGAACTTAGGGAACAGCCCAAGTTTCATCAAAATTAGTTTAGTAGGTTTTGAGTAGGTAAGTAATAGGTATATTTTTTATGAATTCTAAAGTAAATTAGGATATTCGAAAGGCCATTTGTATTTAACTATTTCACGTTTGAATGACTCCCATTTGAAATGTGATTAACTACCCATCCGCCTGCAGCTTTGTCCCCATGAACTACACGATGTTTTCCCGTGAGAATAACATAATATTTTCCCGGGGTTAAAAATAGCATATGCTGTCCTAGACCACAATCTTTCCATGTAACAATTTCATTAAGATCTGTTCTGCCGTTTAGCCGTGATTGAGTAACAAACATCGAAACATCGAAACTTTTGCATTTAAAATGTTAATAAAAAGAAAGAAACAAAGGAAACATTCATGGAGCATACACATGAACGCAGGACAAACAAATAATAATTATTGTTTAAAAAAAATGAGAACTCAGACAAAAAGCTCAATTCACAAAAAATAGCACAGCATAAATATGTGTGTGCGTGCGGGCCAACCAATACCCCGTCTCAGTCAGCATAATGCTGCTGGGCGCTCAAAGTAACATAAGTAATAATATAAGTGCTAGTAAGATTGGACCATGCAGAAAGTCATACAATTTGGTAGTGACAAAGAAACTTAACCCTCGAACCGTCGCGTGGGGTCTTTCAAAGCCCAGGTCTTAGAAAATTACAAAATATGTACTCTTAGAATACGTTTAAGGATCCCTTAGTTTAGGTAGCTTCTCAAAAAGGATTACGCTCGACGCTCATGCCATCAAAAGTCAGTGTGCTCATATATTTTAATGAAATATGCACTTTTGTTTCTACGTAGGGCCTTTAATCTGTGGTAGGGCTTCGAGGGACCCCACGCGACGAGTGGCGTAAGTAAAATTGTTTTGATAAATAAGTAGTTTTTTTGTTGTTTTAGGTTTACATTTAATTTTAGGTTTTTATTGATCCTGAATATTTATTATATGAGTACAATGGACGATCATTAAACCCAACGTATTACAAGATAGTTGAAAAAAAATCAGCAAATCGTTGGTAATGAGGAGAATGACGAAGAAATTTTTGATTTTTATACCTCCTTTTCAGGACATGTTCCCTGATGATGTTCAGTTGGCACTTATTATATCGTGTTGCATTCACTGTCCAAGACGTATAGATAGGAAAATCAAGTCCATTTGTTACTTTTGCAAAGGAGCATTAATTTTTCCAAATCATACCAAAACCATATGCACTGATTGTGTCCAAAGTTATTTTTAGTGTCATTCACACATGGAAAGTATATATTTTTATTTATGTCTTATTACAGATTTATAGTTTATTTCCATCTTTGGTTCATTGATCTTAAATATTTATTGAAACACAAGCAGTTTTCCATTGGTTTTTATTTATAACTTAACTTTAAAATGATTGAGTACAAATATAACAAAAAAATGTAACTGCTCTTAATATTTTTTTCTAAATAAAAGTAAAAGTCTGATATGGAATATCTTTCACTTCTTGAGTCAATACAGTCAAATAATGTTTTAATACAAATAACTTGCTGTTTGGTTTTGGGTTTTGGGTTTTTCACGTTATGAAAAAGGGCGCGACGGGCGGAGGGTTGGGGTGCAGTGCAGTAGAATTAAAGTTTTTATGAAGAACTGAAAATCTACTACTTACTGCGCAAACGAAGACACGACAGGAATACGTAGTAATTATTATAATATTCTTTGACACAAGTGTTCTTTAATAAACTTGCTGTGTGATATCATCTGCACATTTGTTACTTTGTAACATAAATACACGTATTACAGCTGACGGATGTTGGTAAGTCATAAAATACCGCCGGAAATATTTCGAGTTGGGGTTCATTTTACGGCGTTTTTACGTTTACTCCTGATATTATCGTGAAATTCCAATAGAAACGACTCCCCACTTAAAAATGTAAAAAAGAACTAAAATCAGAAAGCCTATTAAATCGCTTGCTATAACAAAGTTAGTTAACATTTGTTTATTTGTGTTAGAATCTATGTTTTCAAAAGTATTATAGTCAAAGGAACGTTAAACTTTTAGTTGAGTGAAAGTTTTGCAAACTAACGGTGAGACATTAATCGTTTCATAAAAGTGATTAAAAATCTGGAATTAAAAAGGGTTTAATTAAAGAGAATTTAAGTTCTTTATTTTCAGTTAAGTTGGTAGTACAGTGTGCTCCATTACTAAATTATACCACAGTACCGAACTACGAGTGTACCTGAGGTAAACTAAACTAAGGCAGCATTGCATTTAATGAGAATGTAGGTAGTCCATTTGGACTCGGACTTGAGCACTACATGAGTGAGTTACACGGTACGTGAACACGGAAAGTTCACGATCACGACCACAGCGTGTCATACATTAAGGTTGAATTGAATTCTATTAGCATGGGATTCCCCTTGTTTAATTTTGTACTTTCTGTTTCTCTATTTCTCTAGGATACTAGCACTTTTCAGTATTTAACTAGGTACTTTAGTTTATTACCACTTTATGATAGTATTTATATTTAGCTTCAAGGTAAAAAAATCGGTTTAGTTTAAGTACTATGTGATTATTTTAAGAATAGGACGGGTTGTTGACAAACTTCACTCTGAAAACGTACAGTTCGCAAAAAAGTGCAAAACGAAATGAAAATAGTTTTTTTTATTTTGGCAGAAGGTGGTTTGGGTATTGCCACTTTTGAAACGATGTTTTTTTTTAAATCCACCTACTTTCATTTTTCTTCGTACACAATTTTACTACTCATGCCCTTCGTTATGCCGGCGGCGCCAGACATAGCACAAACATTTGAACAAATGTTTGGACACATGTGTAGCACGGGTATTTGAGTATAATAGTAGTACCTATTTATTTGTTCAAAGCTTTGATAAAATACTAGAACATATTTCTACAGTACTTTGCAATGTCAGAAGGAAAAGTCTTCAATGTCTTTGTAGCAGTAGCAGCTCAGACCAGCGCGGGATGATCATTCTCAAATGAGGGGAATAGAAAAGATGGAAAAGCATTAGCAAGCATAACGTGTTTTGATTTACAATTGGCGGATTCACGAAAGGCTTGATTGAATCGTTCCCCGTGATCCAATACCCGGCGCACCCTGGTAACAGCTAGATTCTGCCGAATCTAACTTCAATCAACGTGCAGAATCTAGCTGGCCAATCCTTTTACCATGATAGACCAATTCAATTTTTCACTAGACCCCCAATTTACCAATTTTATTGTAAAGTTGAATTAAACTATTTTCATAACTTGAATTAATACTTAAACCAGTAAATAGAATCAAAATTCAATTTATTCTGTGTTATTTTAATTTTTAGTTATTTGGATTCACAATGCAATTTTGTGAGATCTCCGATGAGATGCAATCATCTCATCGGAGCTGGTTGTGAGACGGGTCGATTTTTTCTAAATACTTCATTTTCCATTTTTAAATTTTTGTCTGATTTACTTTTATGATAAAACTTATAGTTTTGCTGAAAATCGCGAAATACCCATTTTGTTACCTTTGACCTCGAGTATTATTTACCCAGACACCGGATCGATAAGGACTTTTTAAATTTCATTTATAATTATGTTTTGGACAATTTCACGAAATTTCAGCTTCTTGCGAATTAATGTACGTATTACCTTCACTCTTATTTTTTGGTCTAATTTGACCGGACTGAGTATATTGAATGCCCCTGCAGCACTAATAGTTTTGTTCCGGAAAGCTTCAATGTAACATAGTTATTAACTATGTTGTTTTCATACTATTGCTCGTGACTAGACATATTCATCAACAAAACAAAACTTAGATTCATTTTAGTAAAAGCGTTCAAACTAATTTGTATTGTTATTAAATTTTCTTCAGAATATAAAGAAGCTTAATAAACCTTGTAAGAGTTGAAACGACACTACAATTATTACGTTCAGAGGAGCGACCGGCGCTGAAATTGCCGTCCCTCGAATAATAGGGCCTAACTTAATTTGAATTCTCGTCAGAAAGCTACTAACCAATAATTACTATTTTACCTGCAGCTGAAGTTTAATCGAAATTGTAATCGACGCGACAAAAGTGTAATTAAGAAAAAATAATATTTCAAGAACAACTATCAGCGCCTGGACTAACAAAATTAAATATCATTGTTCAGTACACCCCTGCCTATACCGCGGAATCGGCTAGCGCAGTGGAAGCTGGTATTACTAATATAGACTCCGGACAAAAAACTAGGTTTCAGCGGGGATGTAAACTGAACAATTGGACTGCGATACACAGCGGAGAGAATGTTAAATAAGGTGAGGTTACATACGGGTCTGTGTGTCGAACGTCTCCAAGGCAGAAGTGGTGTAAGGGAGCGCGCGCGCCCCTGGTGTCCTTTCTTCTGCAGACCTTACCAATTAGTCACATCACTCACAACACAAATAACAGCGTTCACAAGACACTGGGCGTTTCAACAATAGATACACAATAACACACGGAGGAGCCTTTTGTCAAGATATATATTGCCCCTGCAACAACGCGTGTGGTAGAAAAGGTTATCTTTCACTCAAAACTCCGCGACCAGCCCGATGTATGGCGTCAAAACCTTGGTCGTACAAAACGGGATCACATAGATAATTTAAGATTTTATTCAAACTCGATATGCCAGGCACATTCAACGCGAGCGATTTTTAACAAATTCAGCAAAATTATTCCGACATCTTGCCACGAGAATTTCAATCAAGTGTCACTGTCAACTTCAAGTGACAGCCAAATGTCAATTTGACGTGACATTAGAGCTGCGTTCAGAAACGTCGATCTTTTCCGAACATCCCCCCGCCCCGGAGCGTTAAGAACGGTACGTCAATCTACGGGTAATCGGGAGAGCCCACTAACTGCTCTCTTCAAAACCGAATCTCGAACCAAAACCTCAGCAAAACGAGGAACTCCGTCAGTTCCGGGGTAGAGTTTAACAATGCGCCCCCTTCGCCAACACAGGGGCGGTAGGTTAGCATCCTTAATCAACACGAGGTCGCCAGTCTGGGGTGGGGTGGTTTTATCTGTCCACTTCACGCGCTGTTGTAGGATATGCAAATACTCCATCGACCAACGTGCCCAGAAGTTTTGGGACATCTGTTTCAAAAGTTGGTATCGCGACAAACGATGGGATCCTACATCCTGAATCGGATATTCAGGCAACGCCAAAAGGGGCTGTCCGATCAAGAAATGACCTGGGGTCAACGCTTCCAGGTCATTCGGGTCCGAAGACAACGGGCACAAGGGTCGCGAGTTGAGGACGGCCTCAATTTTACAAAATACCGTATCAAGTTCCTCAAACGTGAGAATAGTTTCTCCAATCACGCGACGCAAGTGTGTCTTGGCAGCCTTTACACAAGCTTCAAAAATTCCTCCCCAGGTCGGACAAGCCGGAGGGCTAAACTTCCAGATTATCCCACGCCGGGAGAGGGTGGTTCCAATGTCTATTTTATTATCAACAAAAAACTTAACTACTTCCTTAAGATAATTACACGTTCCCTTATAATTAGTACCACAATCGGAACGTATCAATGTCGGCAGTCCTCTACGGGAAACAAATCTGCTCAAGGCGGCGACAAAGGCTTCGGTAGACAATTCCGAGACAATTTCCAAATGGGCAGCCTTGGTGGACAAACACACAAACACGCACAAGTACGTCTTATAGGTTTTAGCATTACGCAGTCTCGAAGCCTTTACAGTAAAGGGACCGGCGAAGTCGGTGGCGACTCCGGCAAAAGCTCTACATTCCGTGACGCGATCAGCAGGCAAATCACCCATCTGGGGCTGCATGGTCGCGGCCTTCAATCGATAACAAGGCAGGCAACGGAAAACCACAGTGCGAATGGCTCGACGAGCAGACAAAATCCAAAATTCACGCTGCAAAATGGCCAACAAAGCATTACAGCCAGCATGTTGTGCATTCACATGGCGATCTGTTATTATCAGTTGAGTCAAATGTCCGGCTTTAGGTAACAAAAGGGGGTGACGAGCTCCATACGGCAGGTTCGCATTTCGAAGTCTTCCGCCGACTCGCAAAAGCCCACTCTCGTCCAGGAAGGGATTTAATCGCGATACCGCGCCCTTCAACTTGCGACGGCCTAAACGCAAAATTTCAATCTCGGACTCAAAACTATCAGCTTGTACTCTCCGGACCCAAAACAAGAGCGCGTCCCTACGCTCGTCCGGAGTGAGAACCGATGAATCACGCCTCGCGCGTGGGTTTCTGCAATTGTACGCAAAACGTCTGATCCAAGCGGTAACACCAAGCAGCTTCTGTAAGAAGCTGTACCGATCCAACAACAAATCCTTTTCCCCGGCGGGGTTAGTCTCCAGGACGCATGCCCGCATATCAGGAACGGCTACGTTCGACAACGCTGGAGAGGGCGGCCACTCCGACTCAGGCCGCATCAACCACTGTGGGCCCCACCAGAGGGGGTGGTTAATTAGGGTTGGGGCTACACAACCCCGAGACGCACAATCCGCGGGATTCATGGTTCCCGGCACGTGTCTCCAAATCAACTCGATGTCGGAATTACAAATCTGCGACACTCGATTGGCCACAAACACGTCCAAGGTGTGCGCCGGAGCCTTCAACCAACAAAGGACGACCTGACTGTCCGTCCAAGCATAAACCTCTTGTATCTTAATAGATCGACCTAATGTGAGCCATACGTGGTTCAACAAACGCATTAGGAGGGCAGCTCCACACAATTCCAACCTCGGGATCGTATGACGAGTCCGAAGGGGAGCGACTTTGCTTTTCGCTATCACCAGATGCACAGCAACAACTCCGTCAACAGTAACGGTGCGGAGGTACACGGCCGCAGCAAATCCACGTTCGGAGGCATCGGAAAAGCCGTGAAGAGTAACTTTACAATTTTCAGAAGGGAGGAATAGCCTCGGCAAATGCACTTCATTAATCTCGGGGAGGGATGAAACGAAGCTCGACCAATCTCGGAGTAACTCGTCCGAGAGGGGTTCATCCCACGACACACCCGAAGCCCATAACCGTTGCAAGAAACACTTGGCCATAAACAGCACGGGGCAAATCCACCCATTGGGGTCAAAGGTACGTGCGACAGTAGACAATACTAAACGCTTGGTCCAGACTTTCGGTGGTCGTAAATCCACACAATACGTGAAAGTGTCAGAGACCGGTTTGTACTGTACGCCAAGGACGGTCACCACATGGGGATTATCAACATTTTCGAATAGGTGGGGGTCCTGCTGGTGCTCTTCGGGCAAACCTACCAGTACATCAGGCGAGTTGGATATCCATTTCCTCAACTCGTAACCTCCCGACTTCAAAAGGGCGGTGAGTTCGTCTCTCAGGACAATCGCCTCTGAGACAGATGAGGCGCCCGTGCAAATGTCATCCACATAGACGTCACTGGCCAAAATGGCGGAGGCGCGAGGGTATCTCAAGCGCTCCTTCTCGGCCAACTCCAACAAAGAACGAATCGCAACAAACGGGCTCGAAGCCAAACCGTACGTATTCGTATTCAATTCATAAATCAACAAGGGGTCCCTAGGACTCTCTCTCCACAAAATCAATTGGTACCTCCTATCCTCTGGATGGATGACCGTTTGTCTGAACATCATCCGGATGTCAGTCATAAATACAATTTGGTGCCGCCGGAAGTTGGTCAAAATGTCTGAGATCTCCGTGTGCAGCTTGGGACCTACATGCAGACACTGGTTCAAGGACGCTCCAGTAGAGGTGGGAGCCGAACCGTCAAAGACCACCCGAATCTTTCCGGATTTCAAAACGGCGTGGTGCGGCAAAAAGAAGTGCTCAACGGAGCGCCAATCCAAATCGCTCACGGACATGTGCCCTAACTCCTCATACTCCCGCATGAATTCAACATACTTCTGGCGGAAGACCGGATCCTTGCTCATGCGACGCTCCATCGCCACTAGCCTACGTTCCGCTAGCGGTCGGGATTCGCCCAGAGGAGGTCGGCCGGCACGAAAGGGGAGACGGGTGATCAAACGACCAGAGCGGAGGCGACCAGTGTTATTCTGGTAATACAACTCGCATTCATCCGCTACTGGGTCTACCCGCGGGGCTGGTGGAGGTTCCTCAACCTCCCAAAACTTCTGCACCACTTCGGAGAGAGACACATTAAAAACAAGACCGCGATCCTCATCAAGGGAATCCAAAACGCGGCGAGCAGGGCCCATCACAACTGTACCGAGTGTCGTCTGCAGAGCTACCAAGCCATCTGGCTGCAAAACTCGCTTCCCCGTCAACAAAACTCGCCCCAGGACATCGGCTCCAAGGAGAGCATCAATCGGGCCTGGGCGGAAGAAATTTGGATCGGCGAGTGGGGAATCAGACACCAAAGACAACATACTCGGTCCCAAGTCAACTGAAGGCTGACGGCCAACAACTGTGTCCAACACAATCGCCGAGGTCTTAATGCCTGGCGTGGACTTATTACGTGATGTAAATGTGAAGTCAACATGCCCTAACAACCCGGGGACTTGCACATCGCCAACACCTCTCACGCCTTCCGTGTGGGGGTGCACCTTGAGGCCCAACCGCCTAACTAACCAAGATGACACAACACACCCCTGAGCACCGGAATCCAACAAGGCGCGAACTTCCACAAGGTCGCCATTCAATCCCCTGACAAGCACAGAGGCCGTGGGCAACAAAACGGTCTCTGGAGGGGTGGCTACAATCGACCGTAAACACGTTGATTGCTAGTATGTGGGGTCCCCAGACGTCCCCCCATGGTAAGGGGGTCGCTCATAGCGATCCAGTGGGTCCCAATCTCCCACATACTGCCTACGTCCAATTCGCCCGGCATCAGGCGGGTTATATCTCCCGGCCCCTTGAAGACGGGGCGGGCGCCGCTCCAAACGCGGGTATTCGGCGAGCGGCGGCGAGAATCGGTGCCTATCATCCACCGTGTACGTCGCCCCATAGTCGCGGGGGCACGGTGACCGATTTTCAGAGGGGGGGTCCCGGGGACCCCCGGCTGTGCGAGGCTCAACACGTTGCGGGGGGCTTCTACGACCTCCCGCAACGCTCGCAAAATCGAACCCCCTAGTTGGGGACCGATTTCCCATGGGGGGGTCCGTGGGACCCCCGCCCGTGCGAGGCTCAAAACGTCGCGGGGGGCCTCTACGACCTCCGGCAACGCCCGCATAACTCATCCCCATCCTTGGGGATCGGTTTCCCATGGGGGGGTCCCTGGGACCCCCGCCCGTTTGAGGGTCCAAACGTGGCGGAGAGCGTCTGGGGCCACTCTGGTGGCCACTAGAACTGCTGCGGGATGCAAACACCGCGGGGGGTCCGAGACCCCCACCCATACGCGGTGATCCTGCAGCGACGCGCTGCGGCGCTCCGCCGCCCTCTGGGCTGTTCATGCAGAGGAGGGGATGGTGGTGGCCCAAGCACGAGTAGCACCATGTCCGTTGTCGCGCGATCGCTCGACGGCCTTGGACGCGCTGGTCGAGGAACTTATCACAACGGGTCGTGCTGTGACCCGGTTCCCGACAGTACAAGCAGCGGGCGGTCTCCTGGACGGCGGCATAGCGGCCGGGCGCGCGAGGGGCCATACGCCCCCTACGGGGGGGTCCGGTGGGGGATCTACTCTGTGGCACAGGTCGTTCGGGTCCCATAGGACCGGCCAGAGAGGAATTATCTGCCAGTCTACTTTCTCCTTCCAGGAACGTCAAGAGGTCCGAGAAGGGTGGCAGATAAGTCGCACTATCCCCACCATACTGCTGCTCAAAACGGACCTTAACAGAGTCCGGCAACTTTCCCAGGACAATGTGCAGTAACAAAAACGACCACTGCTCCACTGGGAGTTTTAAGTTTTTTAATGCGTTGTATGCCACCAACAGCGGATTCAACAAAGCCACTCTCAAGTGCATCACGCTGGCAACGCGGGGTAAATTCAAAATGGCGGCAACATGGTTGTCCGCCAGACGTCGTACGTTCTGGTACCGACGGGCAATCAAATCCCTAGCAATAGGGTAGTTTTCATCCGAGGGGGCCAAATGTTGAACCGATTCAAGGGCCTCCCCTTCCAACACGGATAATAAATAAGCTAACTTCTGGCCCTGGGTCAAATCATCCCGGGCATGTACCAGACTATCAAAAATATTAATAAAGCCCTCCCAGTCCTCTAGACGACCAGCAAAACGCCTTAAGTCTAAGGGGGCCAATCTAGCAAAGAGAGGGGGCATACTCTTAGATGTGACCGGGGACGGGCTCGGTTCATTCTCTCTTGCCACTTGCAAAGGTCGAGCTACCTGGGTAATTCTGTCCGCAAAATCATAACACTGGTCCACATCCAAACCGACTTCTTGTCGCATTTCCACCTCGGCCTCAACAGTCCTTTCCAAAAATAAGGCATACTGCTCATCAACAACAGCCAAACGTATGGGCAGATCTACGTATCTGTTCAACAAGGCCTCCGTTCTATCCGGTCGATCCAACAACGCAACCGCAGACGCTAACCACCGTAACTCAGAACGTATTTTGGCTTTAGCAGAGGAGGCCGTCATTGTAACGTCACAAATTTATCAACAAAAAAAACAAATTCAAAATATTCACTATAACACAAAATCTCCAATATTTGGAGGTTATTACTAACCACAAAATTCCAATATTACAACAACAAAGTATTTATAATGACACAAACTCTTAAATATCTGGAGGTTATCAGAAAACAACAAAACTCACTGACTATTGAAATTCACTCAAAATCACTGACTATTGAAATTCACTTGGATATCAACACAACATACTGTTACACAACAACAAGTTAATTTTAATTATTTCAAAGCACAAGTTTCAATGAGTTTCAATGTGTAAACAATGTCCTAAATCATCTAAGTTTCACTAAGTATTGAGTGCAAACTTATTAGCTAACCTTTTATTAGCTATTATTTTAGCAACAAACTTGTCAATATTCACAACTCAAATTTGCTAACAAAACTGAATAATAATTATTATGAGCAAAGAAAGGCATCTGTTTACACTTTGGAACTTCAATACATGACAATTAATTACAAGACATGGAACCAATAACAAAGGAATGCCCTTTACTTTTCAAATGCAAGCCAATTACCATTTACAAGTACAAATTAATCTAGTCCGGACCAGACTGGGTCATCAAAACGGCACTGATTAATACAAAGTTTTGGCGTGGGCCTCTCAGGCCTTCAAGCTACGCTCTTGGCTACCAAGAAATGTTCAGTACACCCCTGCCTATACCGCGGAATCGGCTAGCGCAGTGGAAGCTGGTATTACTAATATAGACTCCGGACAAAAAACTAGGTTTCAGCGGGGATGTAAACTGAACAATTGGACTGCGATACACAGCGGAGAGAATGTTAAATAAGGTGAGGTTACATACGGGTCTGTGTGTCGAACGTCTCCAAGGCAGAAGTGGTGTAAGGGAGCGCGCGCGCCCCTGGTGTCCTTTCTTCTGCAGACCTTACCAATTAGTCACATCACTCACAACACAAATAACAGCGTTCACAAGACACTGGGCGTTTCAACAATAGATACACAATAACACACGGAGGAGCCTTTTGTCAAGATATATATTGCCCCTGCAACAACGCGTGTGGTAGAAAAGGTTATCTTTCACTCAAAACTCCGCGACCAGCCCGATGTATGGCGTCAAAACCTTGGTCGTACAAAACGGGATCACATAGATAATTTAAGATTTTATTCAAACTCGATATGCCAGGCACATTCAACGCGAGCGATTTTTAACAAATTCAGCAAAATTATTCCGACATCTTGCCACGAGAATTTCAATCAAGTGTCACTGTCAACTTCAAGTGACAGCCAAATGTCAATTTGACGTGACATTAGAGCTGCGTTCAGAAACGTCGATCTTTTCCGAACAATCATTCACGATCACTGGTAGCAAAATGCCCTCAGTCACTCGCCATCGCTTCTGGAAAACGTCGCCGTCTCGTCGCCATAGTGTAGATCCATAGCGTAAAGTAAAAGGTTGCATTGACCGCCAATAATCACTGAGGCCGTATGCTTATGTCACATAAGCATACGGCCTCAGTGATTATTAGTCATGTTACACACATAAGTTATGTGTATTATTTTAAAAAATAAAGCTTATTATATCGCAAAGCCTATGCAACAAGCGTCACAATAATAGAGAGAGAGTAGAAAATGAACACCATTCTCCATTGTATGTTTCCACTTTTTATGGTAACGCGCGAGCCCTACCCCCGATGGTGGAATAACACTGCCAAAGTAAAGTAATAATCACTCGAACCGTATGCTTATTTGTACCCTTGTCGCTAAACATATAGCTTAAGGGCATATCGGCGATCAAACTCAGAATTTTCAATTTTTTTAAATTAAATTTCCTGACAAAGTATCATTGCTAGGTCTTCCAAAATAATATATTATTATGTGATATATCTTTTCTTTATGAAGGGAAGTTACTAAATTTTATTTAAATCAAATAAATACAATGTACTAAAAAAATGATTTTTAAGACCCCTTTTTTCCGTCTTAAACTCAATTATCTCAATATATTACTATTACTTTTAGATGTAAATAGAATTCGCGCTGCATGCCGCGTCTACACGTATTTCTCAGTCTACGAGAGTGCCGCGGCCGGAGTCTTACCGATCCCAGCACCCCCTCGCTTGTGTAAGCAACGGCCATCGACGATATTTTTTTCACCTATGCAATATCCTTAATACGGTCACAGTGTCTATGCAACTAATGGCATCACAATAAACATGAAAAATGGCGTTTTGGCAAGTCGTATGCCTGACGGTGAAATAACTCCGAGAAGGTTGCATTGACCGCCCATAATCACGGAGGCGGCCGTATCCTTGTCGCAAAAAATGTAGCTTATTCAATTCGTAATGCCAAGATAAGGCGCTGGTTCCCCAAAATAGGGTATTTTAAATTATGGATTACTCGCAAATCACAAGTACTTAAAATTTGGAAAAAATATATATTATTTTACAGTTATTTATCTAGTGCTTCCGGCCGTTTTTTTTCGATTGGTGATATTTTACTGTGTCAAATAAAATCTCAAACATCCGTCTAATAATAATTCAAATATCATATTACTTGCAGTATACTTGGTTTTAGTTAATGAAAAATATATGAAAATAATTGTCTTTGAATAGCCGAGGGATTCTGGCCGTCTTAAGTTGATTTTTTTATTATTTCATTTTTAATTGAATTTTAAGTGATTTTCGATTCGCGGGGCGCTCGCGAGTTCACAGTTCACTGCCGGCAGCCGCTGGGTCGGTCGGGAATCCTCGCCTTAAGGCGTTACATATAGTTATTCGTATTGCATGGAAAATGGCGTTTGGTAACACGCGAGCCATATCCCTGATGGTGGAATAACACCGTGAAGGTTGCATTGACCACCCATATTCACTAAGGCTGTATGCTTATTTGTACCATTGTCACAAAATGTAGTATAATCAGGTCGCAATGCCACCATAAGTAGCAATAGAACCTATGGCGTAAAAATAATAAGTAAGCAGTTACTTTTAAGGGTATGTAAATAATCAATCAGGTCGTATATTTATTTGTACCCTTATCGCGAAAAAGCTTATGGTCGTAAGCCTACGCAACCTATGGCGACACAATAATAGTTACATACAATACAACGCATTAACGCGCAAGCCATATCCCTGCATATAATGTAATAGCACCGTGAAGCAACCGCAACCGCGTGTTGCATTTACCGCCCATAATCACTCAAGCCGCATGCTTATTTGCATCCTTGTCGCAAAAAAATGTTGCCTATGCAGGTCGCAATGCCTATGCAACCTACCTATGTCGTCATAAAGCCAAATCCCTAATGGTGGAATAACACTACGAAGGTTGCATTGACCGCCCATAATCACTCAGGCCGTATGCTTATTTGTACCCTTGTCGCGAAAGAAAATAATAGTGTATTCAGTCCAGGCCAGCCGGGCCGCTCGCCCTGCCCGGGACCAGTCGCGCGCCAGCCGCCGCGCCGCGTGCCGCCTTCGCACCGTCCCGCGTCACGCTTTCCGCGCAACTTTTCCGAATACGCGCCAATTGTGAACAATTGCGGGCCCGTTTTTGAAACGTTGTGACGTGTTTTGTGTCTGACGGTGGTTACGGTGTTGGACTGAAGGGTTGTGTGCGTAAGTATTTTGTCTTTTGTTTATTTTGAATTCCCGTATTTTCTGTTTGAGAAGTAAAAAAATAGAAATGAGTGGGTATTTAAAATGATAAGTCTAATAATAAAATAATAAAAATGTGCAATATCTATAAAACAACAAAACATTAAATGTTAGGCATTATAATAAAATTATAAATTCGCATGTAAAGAAACTATAAAATTCAGGCGTTATCACAATAATTATTTTCGCGCATATCATTTTCCACGTATAATAACTGTGTGAGGGTTGTAAACATTTTATTGACAATGAAAATAGTAGGCCACATAAACTTTTACGCAAAATAAGCTAAAAGATAATGAACCACTCTGTCAACACTTAACGAAAGTATCTCAGGCGAGCGTATGTATACCTAGTTGTTGAATAAATTGAAAATACGCCACTACCACTACTATTTTTTCTGTTTGAGCATCACTTGCTGAGGAGAAATGTGAAATGATATTGTATGAAGAATTTCACATTTGCGGTAACGATTCGAGTTTTTGTTCCGTGGTAGGATTTGCATACGTAGCGAAGGCGCGAAGGTCGCGCCCCGTAAACGGCAATATTCCGCCCTTGCCGTGGAAATTTCAGCGTGTTTTCACATAAATTTCTTATCGCGTAACTCGGCTTATATTAGCGGGAGCGTGAACAATTAGACTTATGTATCTACTCTCTTTGAATTGGTACTATCTGGCTCGCTCGTGGAGATATGCGAGTCACTGACTCACGTTTTATGAATAGCTTCGTCTTTTATCAAAATTTAAGGTTTTATCTCAGTGTCGTAAAAATGAGTTCTTTGTGAACAAGTTTCGCTTGTGTTTATGACAATATAAATATAATATATACGACTTTATAGTCGTATATTACATATAAAATATTATTACAATACGGTGTTTCAAATCTAGGTAGGTACTCTATATCCCAAAAATAAGGCCCTAGTGCATACTTTAACTAAGCCATACAGAGCTTTTGTGATGGGGCAGCCTTCTACTAACTCTTAACAGGTCTATTAAAACTTTTCCCCTATAGTAAGAACTTAATGCTAAATCTTTATTTGGAATAGGGAACGCTATTCAAAGTCAATGGTCACCCGTAACTTCATCCTCGGGAACTCTGTCATATTTCGCTTCAGATTTTTCGCGACTTCTTCTTTGAGGTGATTGCGTCTTTAAATTTATTATCATAGGAAGGCAATCCAAAAAACCATATTATGATAACATAATCGGGTGATGCAGTTTTGCATTATAGTTTTGAATCTATTGTCTACATCCAAAATTTAATTACACCAAAATTGATAGCTAATCAAACAATTCATAACGATAAGCATTATAATATCTTTATATTTCTTATGTGTGTGTATGTTACTTGAACTCCTCCTAAACTTTTTAATGAAACTATTTTTGAGGATTAGAGATTTACAATTGGACCCGGTAGGTGGCGTGCTGTCGATAAAGCAGTACAAAGTTCGCCGGATCAGCTAATTTAAAATAAAAAAATAAAATCCGTTCTCAAAAAAAAATAAACTGAACTCCACGCTCCATATATCGTCATATAGCACATCAAGCTTGACTTCTTGTTTTTCCTTTTTGAGAAAATTGAGCGGTTTTTTTCAATTTTTGCAAAAGAGATTTGACAATTGGGCGTTTGGTCTCTCCATTGGCGTAACCACCATTGCAGAGATACAAAAAGTTACTCATCTAAGAGACGCGAAAGTGACCACGATTATGTATGTATGAAAAAAGCCCAGTAGTCCCCATTTTCTTTTGAGTAGTATTATCGTAACTAATATTTTAAAGTGGAAACTTAAGATTTTTTGCTTTTTTGTAATGGAGTAACTCGAAAACATCTTAACCAATCCAATTTTAAAAATTCGTTAACCATTAGCAAACTACCATTAGAGATTCCCATATTCCCATGGTGGCATTACCATGCGGAGCCCCTAGTCTAATATATTAGTAGTAGTAGTGTGTATTAGTAGTATCTAGTCTAATATATCTCTTTGAGTGATTTAAGCATGAAAAGTAACAGACGGATATAGAAATACTTTTCCTGTTAGTATCATTATTATAGCTCTTTTTATGTTTAATGATAGCGATGATTTGTTAGAGTAGTCGGTTTTACTCTCCGTGGCTGTCGATCTTGATAAATAGTAATTAAACTACGTGACAATAAGGTAACGTTAAATTATATATTGTGGGTTCATAGGAAGATCAGATAATTAACCAGGTACGTCGAGACCCAAATTTAATACAGGAGTGGTCTCTCATTTATTATCTTTACTCAAAATTATTTTATATTATATTTTATAGGATCATTGCCTTGTAGTGTCAAATAATTTAACTAAGAAGATACTATTGTGAAAAACGAAATATATGTAGCTTACTTTCGCAAAAAACCGTTTTTGCGGAATTAAGCTACGTATATTTTGTGGTAACAATGGTTAAAGACTTCCGCGAAATGACGCCTGATTCAATCAAATACTTAAGAAGATACTTATGATAAATACACACATTTTAGTGGAGCCCGGGGCGCAGTGGTTAGCGCGCTCGGCCTATGATCAATGGGTGACCAAAAATATATTATCTCGAGCTTCTCCATGCTTGGGAAGGCACGTTAAGCCGTTGTTCGGGTTGCATTTGCAGCTGTTAATACCCATCAATCCGTATTGGGACTGCGTGGCAGGTCCATGGCCCGTTCTCCTTATACATCCACAAGAAAGGCCGCAGTGCCCCAGCAGTGGGGACATTCAATAACTGATGATGATACACATTTTACGTGCGTGTAAAATAATGCCTAATAAGCAATCATAAACTTGAAATATTACATACACAGAGAGGCTTATTATAGCTTTGTGAATATTTATTACTTACTTACTGTTTATTTATTTTCTTAAAGAATGGCAACTCATTAATCTTAGCACAATCTAGCTGATGTCATTGCTCAGCTTTTTACTGGAGAGACGAACTGAAATTTTGCTTGTGAAATTTTACTTTTCTAATTTAGTTGTTTGCTTCGACTTTAACAAATTTAAAATTTATATTTAAAAACGCCAATTATGCGCCAATTATGCCTATGCCCAGCAGTGGGCGTCGTTCGGCTGACATGATGAACGCCAATTATATAAATCAGTCATGAAGGTAATTAATAACACACATACACGTAACCAACCCAAATGTGCACCTGGAAAAAAATGTTTCTGTATTCTGTGGTGCATCTCATAGCTTTGGTCCGTTTGGTCCGCCATCCGGGGGTTTCAAATTATAAAGTTTGAGGCTGCAGTAGTTATTTTCCTGATTACATATACAGAGTCTTGCTCCATATCTATCTATTATAACTTCATGAGAAGTGTTTGTTTATCTCGGTTTGCCTGATTTCAATTACGAAAACAAGGACAGCCAATTCAATGTTACCTACAAGTATTTTTCACCTATTCCCTAGGACGTCTTTACACAGGTCATCCCAGCTAAGACGTGTGTTTTTTATTTACGTTTTTATTAGTGTGGTTAAGTGGTTAGTGGGGACTAAGTGGTCCCAATGAGTGTAATTGTCGTGCATGATGTTCCATGCAAGACAATGAAACCCATTCGGACCACACTTTCGAAGATGCTGTGATTTCGTTAAATGCTTAACAAATACGAACATTGTTTTCCATTATTTTTGTCTAGGTATATGCATTCCCATCAACTGATTGATTTATGGAATAAATATAAAGATCCCATGGCTAACTTATTCATCCATAAGGAAGGCTAGTGCCCCAGCAGTGGGGACATTAAATGGCTGATGATGATGATGATGATGATGGCTAACTTAGAATATCGAATGCAGATTTGCATATTAACGAAGAAATTCAAAGCATTAGAAAAATAAACACTATGTTTTTGGATGTACCACTTCAAATACAATTCATATTTATGACAGGACGTCTGTAAGGTCAGCTAGCTATATAGTTATAAAAAATACTTATTAAGTAACTGTTATAAGAATCAAAGAATAATCCCAGTCGATAAGCGATAGCATCAACAAAATTCGCGCATAATTTTCTTCTGTTCGCCTAAAGCCTATTTAGCCGTCCAAATGGTATGTCTGCTGCATTAGTCGGCCAAATAATTGCTAAGAATGGCATAGAAAAGGGTGTAAGATTTGAATAAGGGTAAAAGCTTTATAGATTACGAATCTTTAACTTTTACAAGAATAGACGCTGGTAGTACCGATCAGTAACAACGTTTGTATTGTTAAAAACTACAATAGGAAAAGTTCATTGTACTCACATATAGGTATTAATGTTGAAACAGTATGGCTGACGAACTCTTTTCAGAACATCATGTTTTATGTATTTTAAGTGTCTGTACTTTAAGTGGATAAATAAAACGAGCGTGGATGAGATGGCTACAGGACGTCACAAGTGTTACATGTGACCAGATGAAATTATAAGACGAAATTTATAAGCCCACTAGCTTTCCGCCCGCGGCTTCGCCCGCGTGTACTACATGACGTTATCCTGAGTGAATGTGTTTTTTTCTGGCAGTAGCCTGTGTCTCCAATCCTCTAGCTCCCATTCTACCCCCGTACAAAAGACACATTGATCCGTTGCTCCGTTTTGTCATGAAAGACGGACATATAAATAATACCCACTGATTTTCCCGTGGGAATATGATACATTTCTCTGGTAAAAAGTAAAAGTAGCCTATTATAATCCTTCCCCCGGGTCTCAAACTATTTCCCTAAATACCAGTTTCTGCCCGCAAGTTTGCAGCGCTTAAAGTGATTGTCCCATGGGAATGAGATATTTTCCCGTGTTAGGGGTAGAATTTCGAAAAATCCTTTCTTATCGGATGTCTACATCATACAAGGAACACACCCTCCAAGTTTCAGGTCTCTACGATCAACCGCTTAGGCTGTGCGTTTATCCGTCAGTGATTCAGGACAAAGGATTTTATATGTATAGATGACACATATCACTAAATATGATAAGGCTTGTCGTCATGTAGGTATTAGATCTGAATTTTGGGCAATGAATAGACGGGTGAATGGAAATTGCATGTGGCTGAGATGAGAATGCTGAGATGGATGTGTATAGTAACGCGAAGAAACTAAAAGTTAAATATAAATGAGTATGTGAGAGGAAGCTTGAAAATGGCACTATTGACAGAAAAGTTGAAAGCAAACCGTTTGGCTTGGTATGGACATGTTGTGAGAAGGGATAATAGGCATGTTACTAGAAAAGTGATTTACATGAATGTGGATGGAAGGAGAGGGAAAGCAAGTTAAACTTTTACAAAGGAAGTTGGCGGGTAACAGAGTGAAGTGGAGGAGAAGGACGTACTGCCCCGACCCCAAATAGAATTACGATAAGGAGGTGATGATGATGATGATGAGTAAGCCATCAGGCCTGTCAAGACAGTAATCTTAATCTCCCTAATCCTGCTTTCGTTAACTTACCTACTTGGGTATACATCACAATTCTGCATAAACATGCTCTTGTAATATCCTTCCGAGCGTTACGTAAACTAACAATGTACCCTGAATTAAGAGGCGAGCACACTACCTGTAGCGTCAGAACAAACAGGTCGGACAATGGAAGCTTTTAACTAAGTAATTAGTATTCCTCAACAAGGGAATGCAAAGCAAACGTGCCTTTATCGACGACGCGCCCAGAACGTGCCCGTTGAGTAATTTTTTTAAATTGAAACTCAGAAAGTAGATTACGAATCCGCAGGGAAATTTCAATACTAGCATCACGACTTCCCCAGATTTGTTTTCAATATTCGCCACGTCTTTATCGAGGATTATATAAAGAAAACGTTCGCCAAATTTTATTAAACTTTTACTAAATGATATTCTGCGCACAAACACAAATACTTTTAAAAAGTTATCTACCTTTATTGATGTTAATATCTTGTCCATAGTCCATATGTAGTTCCCATCTATAAAATTATATTAAACACGTCAAAAGTGACACAAAATATATTAAACTAGAATCCGTAAATATACATTATTCACTTAGATCGCTGACCACATCAGGGTTAAAGTTTGTCGTGACATAAAGTGGATTGGTTTCTAAAACATTGAATAGCTGAATGTCAAAAGCTGAGCCAAAAATACTTTCTGTATATGAAATAATAATAAGACGGAAACTCGCATTGCATTATAAAAGTGACATTTTGATTTATACAATTTAAAATATTTTGTATTACCGAAAACACCTTTAAGGCCGATTCACACATATCAGTCAAGTCACAGTTCCGTCTCCGGTTTGCTTTTAATTTGCTCAGTTCAGTATCAGTGCTTAAGGCGATGTTTCCCGAAAATAGGGTATTTAAAATTATGGATTACTCGCAGACCACAAGTACTCAAAATTTGGAAAATTTTCTTTCATAGAAAATGTATGAAAGAATATTTCGCACTGTGCCGGTACTGTGTGGAAATTGTGTCTTGACTGATATGTGTGAATCGGCCTTAACTTTTTATGCTTTACTTACTTTATGATAGACTGGCCTTCCACTCGCGGCTTCGCTCGCGTGTAGTGTCACTCTCCAGCTCCCAAACTATCCCCATAACAAAAATCACATCTACCCGTTTTGACGTGAAAGACGGAAAAAAACAAACAATCAAATATACAAAGGCACTTTCACATTTACAATATTAGTAGGTATGGATAATATGTCGGTTTATATGCGTAACGAAGCCGATTTAAAAAATGACAAAAATATTATGTAAGTACCTAAACACTTAATTTTTATTTCATCATCATCATCATCATGTCAGCCGAACGACGCCCACTGCTGGGCATAGGCCTCCCCCAAGGATCTCCACAACGATCGGTCCTGCGCTGCCCGCATCCATCCAATTTTTATTTATTATTTTTCGTAGAAGCCAAAATATTAACAAATTTATCTAAAAGTAATGTCGAAAATACTAAAATAACTACCCACGTAACATCTACTTATTTTTTTTTCTAAAAAACTAGCTGACCCAGCGCGACTTCGTTCCCGTGGCCCTACCCCCTACTCCACCCTACCCTACCCCACCCCTACCCTACCCTACCCCTACCCCTACCCTACCCTACCCCTACCCCTACCCCTACCCTACCCTACCCCTACCCTACTCCTACCCTACCCCTACCCTACCCCTACCCTACTCCTACCCTACCCCTACCCTACCCCTACCCTACCCCTACCCCTACCTTACCCTACCCCTACTCTACCCCTACCCTACTTCTACTCTACCCCTACTTACCCCTCCTTCCCCTATTTTCTCACCGCTAAAACCTTCCTTGGACTTCCACGAACAATTCAAGACCAAAATTAGCCAAATCGGTCCAGCCGTTCACGCGTGATGCCGTGACCAAGGGAAATAGGGATTCATTTTTATATATATAGATATAAGTACTTGTCTTCGTTAAAAGTGCCGCATAATTTAATTTCCATTTCCATTCCAAATTCCATTATTAACCATAATTTATTTTTCCACTGAAATCGATTTGTACCAGTGCTATAAAAATAGGCCTTTTTTTATGGCGGTATAGTAACTTTTAACTGGCCGCAAAATTATTTATGGACCCAACTTGGGAACAGTAAAATATGCGAAGGCGGGTAACTAATTAATCTTGGCCCTAGAGAAAAAATCGCGGGCATGTGGGTGGGCGGCCCATCCATATCGTGGGTTATTGCGGCATCTGTTCACATCGGAATCTCGGCGAGGGCAGTTTTCCCCGATATTTTTCCGCAATTTGGTAAAAAACCAAAGGGAGAAGTTCTATATGAGCGGCTATAGAGTTGATTACACGCGTTGAGCACATGCGATCGGTGTTAAATGCTGCGCAGAAACGAAACTTTGATTTAACTACGTTTATTTGTTACTGCCTCTGCAGAAAGTACATTAATTTTATAAATGTTTGTTTGTATTGGAATGTTATAACTAGGAGTACCTACCTATGACCTAAACCGGGAAATCATATTTAACGCAGAATAGCAAATTGATCAATAAATTATAAAAAATAACTATATTTAATATTGTTTCTACGTACATGCCTAATTAAAATGAAATAAATTATCATGATTTTTGAAAATAGTTAAATTATGCAGATAATAGACCAAAACAAATAATTGTCGTTTTTCTAAGTAAACAAAATTAGTGTAGTCAAGCTTTTAGAAAAAAAAAGCTGGATCAACTGTTATTTTCGCTGAAAGTAATTTATCCATTCTGAAATCGGAGTGAAGAATAGGGTATTTTACTGTTGTTGAAATGTAGATATTTAATGATGACGTTAAAAAATATTGCAATTAAGAATACCAAATGTGAAAAAATAATTTGACTCTGTTTTATAATAAAAGAATTATAGTCTGTTTGATTTTGACTATTGCTGTCTCTTTCTAAAACGAATCTTCGGGTTTGTCACCAACTCGACACGAGAGGCTGGACACGCGTGTGTCCAGTTGGTGAAACTCAAAATTAGTATCACTTATTATTTCGTCATCTGGACACGCCAAAATTTTGACGCGTGTCCAGATGGTGAAATTTAAAATAAATCATTTTTGTTTTCGCCAACTGGACACACCCAAGTACAGTCAAGCAAATAATCGTTTCGTCTGGGGAATTAAAAGCTGAAAAAGCTGCCTCACTTTTTAGTTTAAAAAACCTTATTAGTTTAAAATTGTGAAATAAAACAAATGTAAAAATAAAAAAATAAGATTTATTAATATGAAGACAAGTACACTTCGCTAATATTACTAATTTTGATTACCTATAAACTGATTTTAATAAAAGTTTTAATAACTTCCATGAGGATTTTACTTTGTTGTACAAGTTATGTTTTCCTAAACTTAAAGTAAAAATAAATTTAAAAAAAAGAAAGGAAAACTGGATAACCAAAGGATTAAAAATAAGCTGTAAGAATAAACGGAAAGCTCGTTATAACTACTACAAGAATAAAACTACAGCGAATAAATTAGGCTACATAAAATATTCAAATATATTAAACATAAATTCTTAGTGAACTATTGTTTGATTCCGATTTGACGTTTAAGTAAGTATTGAAAATGAAACTAATCCAAATTTAAAATTATTCTGTATTATTAGTAATGTAGTTGTAGTACTTAAATGTAGGTACTTTTAAGTATTTTTTCTAAACGCCCTCATTATACGTCCAATACTATTGGTTATTTTAAGGGAAGCCTGTAATTAGCCTTACTATATGTTAATATTTAAGCTGCATATTTATAACAATTACGCTGTTGGTTTTCTAAATAAATAAAAAAAAAAAATAGGAATAGTACAAATGTCAACAGAGCTTTCGTTGCTCAGAAAAAATGCGTACGAGCCATATGTGGTGTTCCTCCACTCACATCATGTCGTACGTTATTTCCGCGTCTGGGCTTACTGACTCTGCCATCACTTTACATATATGAGGTATGTGTATTTGTAAGACAAAATATTAAACTATTTAGGAAAGCTTGTGATAATTATCCCCGCAATACTAGAAATCCAAATAATAATAATAAATAATAATAAAAATCTTTATTTTCTCATCACAAACTCTTAGTGTATGCCTTATAAATACTAATCTTATCTAAACTTGTGTGAGACTGATGCCTGAAATAGGTAAAAAATACCCGTTAGCACAGGACATCAGGCTCCCACCATCTCGGATATTTAAGACAACGAGATCAAATGAAAATGTTATGGTAATCAGTATAATCAAAAAGACAAAAATTGGAGAAATAAATGAATTCTTATAGATTAAGTATATCTAGGTACAGATTACATGCATTTTACATAGTTTTATCAATATTTACAGTTTGTGGTTGCTTGTGTATGTGTATGAGTGAGTGTTTATGTGTGTGAGTGTAGTTGTGTGTGTGTGTGTGTGTGTGTGTGTGTGTGTGTGTGTCTGTGCGTAGGTGTGTTTAGTGACGGTGTGAGAAGATAACTTAATTGAATTTCTGGTACGTTTCAAATAGTTTCTACATTAGGAGTTTTACTTTAAGGGCACGAGAAGATTTTCTGTGTCATTGTAGGTTTGATGCTGTAACCACTGTGAAATTAGCTTTTTACAAGATTGTTTTGAGAGGTGATAAACTGAGAGACGCGAGTTAATTTTATTATAAAGAAAGCTGCCGAGAAAGCAGTAGAAACGTTGGGCAAATTGTGTATTACAACGCTTGTAAGTACAGACAGTCCCTTTTCGGCGATTGTTAATATTCAAAAGTGGGTTGTAGTCAAGCTGAGAATGTTTGCGGAGAACTATGGAGAGAATAAACAGCTGTCGCACAGTCATAACTTTCCAGAACTCGTATACCTCACTTGACGGAGTCAAACGGGGAAGAAAAGCACCAAATTTTTAACACCATTCTTTGAGCTCGCTCAGCCTTAAGAAGATGAGTTTTAGCAGCCCCTCCCCAAGCCGAAATGCAGTACCCTATAACCGATTGGCACAAAGCGAAATAAACAGATCTTATTAAATTAAAATCTGCAACATGACGGAGCGTTCTAAAAATATAAATCAATTTCCTGATTCTGCCTGCCAGGAGTTCTATGTGAGGTACTGCAAGAATAGACTTGTACTGCAAGAAAAACCTCAAACATTACAGTATTCTAAGAGCTGTCTAACTATGTGTGTTAAATTGTTTAATACTCTACCTGATAGTATGAAATGTTTAAATATTTTTAATTTTAAAAATGGTTTGTTTAAATGGCTATTGACGAAAAACTTTTATGACATTAATGATTTTTTGACTAAACGACATAATTAAATAATTTTCAATTTAAATCTGTGACATTTCAAACTTTAATATAATTTTATTTTCTAATGTATGAAATGTAATCTATATAATGTATAAATTTTAATTTTAATTTTCGAACAATAACTGAGAACTGAATATAAATAAAACTGTAAAATTTGCATGCTTAGTAATAGGCGAAACATGTTGTACAAACAAATGTAACCTACCATCATAATTACCATGTTTGTGGCAAATAAATAAATTGATTGATTGATTGATTGATTGATTGATTGATATAGGTACTTCAAATAATCTAAATATACCTAACAATCATCACTTCGAGTATCACAGAAAAATCAACAATCAACATTGAGCAGCTCTAAGTGGCATAAAATATTATAATAAAATATCAGAATAATCATCAAAAGAGGTTACTTATAACATCACTTTTACAAACAATAATCTTTCTACTTAACTCTGTAACAACAATATTTGCCACTTTAGAAATAGAGTATTTTAGTTATAAATAACGTAATTGTATCACAATTAAGACTAAGATAATTTAGAGATCAATAAAATCAACAGTATAACATAGAATATTAATATAAGACAATATAAAGATATTTCTACTTAACTTTTTCGATACAGTGATCGATACTAATCTGCTTAACTCTGTAAAAACAATATTTGACACTTTGGAAATATAGCAATTTAAGATCTTAAATTATTTTTATGCATTCACAATGCAATTCTGTAAGTATAGGAAAAATGTGATAGTAAAAAACCACGAGCCCTATAAGTAGCTTTCAGGCGGGATTCGAACCCGCGCCTCCGGGTATCCGGCCCGATGCTCTGACCAACTAAGCTACCGAAAGGCTTACACGACTCGTCGAATTTTGCTATCACTTGTTACGCTGTAGGCCAGCGTTGCTTCATCAATGCGAGGAAACCCTCGCATCCGAAAGAAACATTTTTACAAATGTTTAACAATCGATTAAGATGAAACAGCCATTTTTTTAATGTTTTAATTTAATTTGTATTACTTACACTGATTTACAACAAACCTGTTTAACAGTACATTCCTCCTGGAGCTACAACATATCGTGTACCTATGCCTGTGTTCTATTGATCTACGCTGTATTCTGCTGTATCTCTGTTTATGTACTTATAAATAAAATAAAAATAAATAAATTTGATCAAAGTATCAGGTATAAAAAGACATGTATTTAGGTTCCATTCAAATTCAAAATTACTTATATGGTATAGTTAGAGTTCCCAGTGCTTTAAGTCCAAACTTATCAAGAACAAAAGTATGTCCAGTCTCCTGGGATCCAAGCGATTCCGCTCATCACTGGCGAAGACAAAAAGTAAAATAATTACAAGTTTGTGTAAATGTTGCCGGTAATCGAAAAAGGTACAGATTAGGAATGGCAATCGATTCAGAATCGATTCAAATCGTCGTTTGATAAATCAATTTTCAAAAATATCGAGGCGGTCTCAATTCTTTCTATTCTAATCTCCCGTTTTTATTTGCTTTTAGAGTTTGTATTTTCGTCACAAATCCAATCATAAAAACAATGAGGCTAAAATCGATCTTTTATAATTTCCGACTAATTTAAGTTTTTTTTATATCACAATATCAGGTATAAAATATAAGACATTATTTCTTTTTATAATTATTTCAGCTGTTGCTTATTATAAACAACAGTCTGTGCTTTCTACTAGGGTCCAAGCGATTCAAAAAGAATTGTTACTTTTTTCTTTTAAATGTGTTTGGGTAGTAAATTCAACTAATTATAAATATTTTATGGTTGTTATCGTAACAGAAAAAAAACGACTTCGAAAAAGTCTCGAATTTCTAGGATGAAATATCGCTTCACTGGATCGATTCAGTGCAAGATATCGATTAAAAAAAATATTTTTTGGTCTAAGAAATCGATTTTTCGATTAATCAATCTCAGATTATCATCCCTATCAACCAATCAGAGCAGACAACGTCATCGTTAGCCACTGGCTGCCGGCCGAAAATACCAAAATGTAATTAAACTCGATACGTTGAAGATACAAGCATAGAGATGTGACTTTCGAATACTATCGGTGGCAAAATGTTTTTTTCATAAATTTACAAGTGGCGAATAATTTTACAGTTTAGTGGCCGATGATGATTGTGATACAACATTGAACAAAACAAAACATGTGAACATTTATTTGCGTGACTGTACTTTGTCATTGAAATGGATAAAATGCAGACGTGTGTCCAGTTGAAGAAAACATAAAAGTTATTTAATTTAAGTTTCACTATCTGGACACGCGTCAAAATCTTGGCGTGTCCAGATGACGAAATAATAGGTGATACTAATTTTGAGTTTCACCAACTGGACACACGTGTGCCCAGTCTCTTGTGTCGAGTTGGTGACAAACCCGAATCTTCTATGGCGTGACTATGACGCTACTAACCCACTGACGTCACTAAGATAGCGTCCTGTCCTTGTCTAATTATAAAGTTTGAAGTCCTATATCTTTGAAAATATTCAAGATAATTCAAAATGAAAACTTGTTTTGTGTAGCTAATATTTCGAAAAACATTTTAAAGAAATAAAAAAATATCAGTAAAATACCGTATTAATTTGAGCCAACGTTATAACGAGCTGTATGTAATAATTCAGTACATAATAACAAGACCACAGAACAATGAATAAGCGTGCGTAAGCTGAACAGGGGATGGTCCCGGAATCCTTGGATTTATGCGTTTCGTAATATTTTACACAAATTCACAATTACTCCCATTTGTTATAACACAAAAACTGTCAGACAGTTACAGAGGGCGCTCGGAACTGTCCCACAATGAGAATATCTGTTTAGGTTTATGTTAAGAAGTTGTTATATTTGTTGTTTAGAATTTACAAAGTAAATGATTACCTATACTGAAAATAAGTGTAGCTTAGAAATTAAAATCAATCACCAAATGTATGATGAAGTGTCTAATGATTTGTATGTAAGAAAATATTTGATGAAGTTGAGGGAAAATTAGGTAATTTAAAATAGTAATATAGGCATATTTGTGTGAAAGCCCTAGCCTCCCATGTTTCGTCCACTAATTCATGTGGGTGACTTACCCACATTATCTCTCTAAGAAAACAACAATAAGACCTTTATGGTCACATGAGTAAATACGGAGTAGTTTTTTTGTACCCTGTGATATGGTGTTGCTTGTATTTTTAATCGTCAAAATAATTGATATGTAGGTTCTGTTATACCTTTATAAGTACTTAATTGGTTTATACCTCGCAAAAATATCTACAGAACAATTTATATTTAGTATCCCAAAGCACACTTGTGCGTATCTCGAATGCCGACACTCTCAGAGCGTAGGATAGGAATGCTTGGATTGCTGTCCGTAGTGAAAAACAAATATTCAACAAGCATCACGAGTATCCTTATGAGATAGGCGAGCTTTTCTTGTATAGCTTCTTTAATTTAAAAAAATCTGCAGATGTTAAAAATGAGGACATCGAATATAAAAGATAAAATATACAATCTGAGGGAGATAGGTACTTTTTTGAATTTTTGATACATCATCATCATCATTATCAGCTATTTAATGTCCCTACTGCTGGGGCACTGGCCTTCCTTATGGATGGATAAGGAGAATGGGCTAGGACCCACCACGCGGGCCCAGTGCGGATTTGTGGTATTAACGACTGCAAATGCAGCCGGGACTAACGACTGGCTGCCTGTCCATAGAAGCGGAGCGAGCTGGCGAGGCGGAGAAACGGAGAAATTTTAACCAATACGATTGCATATAACCTCCGCGTCTCGCACCGCTACCGGAGCGAGGTAGCGGTGCGAGGAGGCCGGCGGAGCGAGGCAGTGGAGCGAGGCAGTGGAGCGTGGCAGAGCAAGGCGGCCGGGGCGGAGCGAGTGCAGTACAGGGTTCCTACCATCAACTCTTATTGCGGTTTTGTTTAGGACCTAAACTGATCTGCTTCGCTTATTTGTACCACGACAGCCTTATATCAATGACAGCGATTCAGTGATCATTCAATGACATTTAACAGCCGCTGAGCTGTCATCAACTCTTATTTGACTTATAACTCGGCCAAGCTAACATGACACCTGCAGGTTATACCCATCCCTTTCACTCTCCGGGCATGACAGAATCGAGTGAAAGAGACGGGTAGAAGATTATTTTTATAAAAAAATAAAACCGCCTTCCAAAAAACCACTTCAAAAAAGTAAGAAATAATTCCGCACCAAATAAATAACGTAAGTACTTTGAAGTCGGGCGTGAACCATGTACAATTTTTTGTTGTTTTTGTTAAAACCCGCCCGACTTCAAAGTACTTACGTTATTTCTTTGGTGAGGAATTATTTCTTACTTTTTTGATGTGGTTTTTTAGAAGGCGGTTTTATTTTTTTATAAAAATAATTTTTTTTACTCTTTTTAGTGCATCGTGCAGGCAATTTACGTGTTTTCTGGTAAATAGGTATGTGATCAAACTCAAAATCTCCTTTTTCGAAGTCGGTTAAAATACCTTGAGGTATCCCCTTTTTAACAAAACAAGAATCATCTAAATCGGTTTATAAACAAAGGAGTTATGCCTAAAGATACGTATTAAAATCACATAAAGTGGTAACGAAAACGACAGTATTTTCAAGATTTCCTGAAAACTACTGAACCGATTTCAAAATTTCAAAAAATGGGACCAACTTGGAAACAAACCTGATGTAATAACGTTTGAACCATTGCAATCGGTTTAGCCGTCTTCGAGTAATCGGTGGACATACACAAAAAAAAATTAAAAAAAAAAAACTTACATACAGACGAATAGAGAACCTCCTCCTTTTTGATTTAGAAGTCGGTTAAAAAAGGACACAAATCGTTCGGTCATTAACATTTAGCAATTCATTTGCGATCCAGTTTTTAGAAGGTCATAGTACGAAAGAAAGCAATTCATTTTAGGAACCTATTCTGCATCGCGTTATTTTTGAATCGCTGCCTTACAGTTGATGGTAGGCACCCAGTACTCCGTACGTACCGTCCTAAACTCCTCTCCGCTCGCTCGCTCCGCTCCGCTGCCTCACTCGCTCCGTTCCGCTGCGTCGCGCGCGTCAATGGACAGATACAGTCCGTAACTCCTCTCCACAACACTCGCTCGCTCCGCGTCTATGGTCAGGCAGCTTTAACGTGCCTCCGAAGCACAGAGGTGCTCGAAGTGAAAAGTTTTCGGTCACCCATCCCGTGCCCGACTATTGCGAAAGTTGCTAAGCCTCAACGATCACAGGCCGAGCGCGGAAACCATTGCGCCACGGGCTCCTCTGATTTTAATATCTACTTTATAAGAGAAAGGCTTGTTTTGTAAATAAAAGATGTTAGTTACTAACTAAACTACTAGATTTTGTCAAAGTCTATAATTCCACTAGTGAAATTATAATATCACGTCATATCATAAAACTTACTAAGCAAACAAAATATATCCTTGGGGTGTCCCAAGGATATATTTTGTTTGCTTAGTAAGTTTTGATATTAAATTCGTAATAATCTTGGTCATACGTAAAATGTGTAAAAAACACGATACTGCCTACCTGAAAAGTTTGATTTTAATTTCTCTCATTACCGCCGAAATATAGGTAAGTATATCTGCTCGGAAGAAGCAAGACTAATTAATTGTTGTTGAGTTATAATGTAACAAACAAACTGGGGATTTGTAACATTCTGAGTAATCAAACTTTGTGAGGAAGGTTAGCCGAGGGCAACATTTTAATAAACAACGCTTGAAGAAATATTTTCTTATCCTTGATTGTTTATTTTTTAATTCCTGAAAGAGTGTTCTACTCTTTTATAGAGAAACAAGTGGCGGCCTGCGGTTTCATCCGCGTGGTTCCCGTCCCCTTGGAAATATCAGGATAAAAAGTATTCTATGTTTTAATCCAGGATGTCTACTATCTGTGTGCAAAATTCATCAATTCAATTCAATCCGTTAAATATTTTCTGCGTGAAAAAGGAACTAACATCCATACATCTATACAGTAGTAGGAAGTAAGGATGAGTGAGACCAAGAGAAAAAATCTTTTCGTGTTCTGTGAGTGAGACCAAACATGAAACAATAGCCCCCCTTTATAAGACACTATCACAAGCACGCGCGATTGTGTGTTAACGGCTAACGGCTAACGTTCTTTCCCTTCCTTTTACACAAACGTTCGTTTAGTCAACTAATGATTAACTAATTCGCGAAATGACTACTTAGTCTACAAATGACCAATTCGCGAAATGTACAATTCTATAAACGACCGATTCTACTAAATTGACCGATTCTACAAATGACTGATTTTTTTAATTATATGAAAATAGTAATTTTGTTAGTTAGAAATATGGTAAACAATAACGAATAATTTATTTCAAATATTTTGTTTTTAAATCAAGACATGTTACACATCGTCTTTTAGCATCAAGCTAAGCAACAGAGAAATAACTAAGGATTTGAAACTAAATAAATGTTTATTTTTGCGATACAAGTTGTAGCTTTTCAGATATTGCAATACGGTTACTTTTTACCCTTTTTACCCTTTGTACCCAAAGGGTAAAAAGGGGACCCTATTACTAAGACACCACTGTATGTCTGTCTGTCACCAGGCTACAGAAATCTGAGGGCCTACTCTGAAACGCAAAACGTAAAACGCAAACGCCGAAACTTCGGTTAGCCCCGCCCCTTTCACTCGATTCTGTCCCGACTAGAGCGTGAGAGGGACGGGTTTACCGAAGTTTCGGATTAGCGTTTCAGAGTAAATACATTTCATGAACCGTAATAGCTAGACAGTTTCACAGCAGTGACCTGATAGTGCACTGTCACAGATGATGTAGGTATTTGTATTGCCTATTCTGGTCTATCGCCAAAGACCGTCTTGAGACATTGAGGAATTTTGGACGCGAATATATGCCGAATCTTCCCGAACTCTGTCCTTCCGAGCTGGATTCGACGAGAGATCTTTTTCTCGAAGGTGAAATTACCTAACTGGACTGTCTGTCCCAGGGTGCTTACCATCGACTCTTATTGCGGTTTTGTTTAGGACCTAAACTGATCTGCTTCGCTTATTCGTACCACGACAGCTTAATATCAATGACAGCGATTCAGTGATCGATCAATGACATTTCACAGCCGCTTAGCTGTCAGGAACTCTTATTTGACTTATAACCCGGTCGATTTAACATGTCACCTGCAGGTTATACCCGTCCCTCTCACTCTCCGGGCATGACAGAATCGAGTGAAAGAGACGGATAGAAGAAAAAGGACACAAATCGTTCGGTCATTAACATTTAGCAATTCATTTGCGATCCAGTTTTTAGAAGGTCAGAGTACGAAAGAAAACAATTCATTTTAGGAACCTATTCTGCATCGCGCTATTTTTGAATCGCTGTCTTAAAGTTGATGGTAGGCACCCAGGTAAACATAGTGGTCAACACTTCGAGTGTAATGTTCCCAACATTAACTGGAGCGGGTGCAACATGGGAATTGGACATGATTTTCGTCTTATCCATGTTCATCTTAAGACCCACTCTTTGAGAAGCATTACTGAGATATTCAAGTATTGTGTTCAGGTCTTTCAATGTCTCAGCCATTAGAACTAGGTACATCATCGTCAAATCGCAGGTGTGTTAGGTACTCGCCATTGATGTTGATGCCGTATCCTTTCAAGTCCAGAAGCTTAAAAATACCCACCAACGCAGTTGTGAACAGGTTCGGAGAAATAACGTGTCCCTGTAATAACCTCGCTGTAGTTGGACAGGATATGAGCTCTGGTTCTGTAATCGGACCGACGTGGTGGCGTTTTGGTTTATGTAATTAATCACCTCGATGTTCTTGTAGTCTATTTGGTACTGCCCAGGGTTTCAATCGAATCAAAGGCCTTTATTCATAGTCCACGAACGCCAAGGAAAGTGGCAAGTTATACTCTTTGGTCTTCTGTATAACTTGCCGCAGGTATAATTGTGGTCTATGGTACTAATAGCCTTTTCGAAACCCGGCTTGCTTGGAAGTCGTCGAACCTGCGAGATTTATAGATATTATAAGTGTATAATTTCAGACATTTTTCTGGCTAGTGTATTAAAGGGTAACGATTCCGCCTGGGTCTGGGTATAATAAAATATAAGCTTTTAAATTGTTATTTAAAGAACTTTAAAAACACTATTAAGAGTACCTAATTATTAGGAACTCTTAATAATGTTTTTAAAGTTTTTTAGCTATCTATCTCGTTATAAAAAATGGATGCAATGCGAAGCTGTTTGAAATACCTACTTATATCAAATTTTTAAATTTACATTCCTCCATAATGACGTCGATTTCAACCAACAATTTCCATTCGGAAGAAATTGGCAAATCCTTTCCGTTCCAAATTCATATATTCGTCTCGAACCCCTTGGGAAATAGGTACGTAAACATGCAAAAAGGCTCACTCTCAAATGACCCCACTTACTGGTGCTTTAACCTAAATTTCAGTTCAGGGGCGCCTAAACGATGCGCATAATTTTGAACTCAAAGTAAATGAAAGGCTAGGAGCATAATATCTATATTTTGGAGGCTTACAACGCACGCCTTGTCGAGGTAACGACAACCTTGAGGGCCCATAAAAATGCTAATAGTGTTATGTGGTTTGTCGAATCACAGTACATTGTAAGAGTAACGTGCATACAAATGGCTAAAACGGCAAAATTACTGTAAGCGCTCTTTCTCATTAGGACGTCATGGCAGCGATGCCAACATCATTCAGGACTTATTCGATTGTAACGCCATGGCGGCGACGCCAGTTAGACTATGCGATACGTTCTGATTCGCATCTGCTGCTGCCGTCGCAGCCAATGGAGTTCCAATGACACGATCTTTAAAATCTTCTCAGTTATAGTCTCAGATCATATAATACTATCTGAGGTTATAGTGCTGTCATCGCAACTTGTACGTCGGGAATCGGGATCACTACCTACTTGTAGCGCCACTCTGTATCTTTTAGGTATTATATTATCTAAAATGGGCCTAAATTGAAACACTTATTGCAACATTAAAATAAAGTTACCTACACTGTGGTTGCAAAAGCAAACTTCGCAGTGATAAAGCTCTGCTAAGTCTCATTTAACCTCGGTGGCTAAAAAGAGTCTCATCATCATCATCATCAGCCTATTAACGTCCACTGCTGGACATAGGCCTCTCCAAGAGTAGGTAAAAAGAGTCTGTAGGTGAACAATGTGTGAGTACCTCGTTCGGTGGTATGCAAATACATACCTACCTACAGTACCTACCCATTTAACAAGTTCACGTGTTTCGGTAAAACAACTAATTTTCGACGAAGCTTGAAGAAACAAGATGACGCCAGAGGCTTAGTAGGCGCATTCTAAGGTCTGCGATTGAAATAATGATAAATTAACAACCATAAGGTCAGACTTAACACTAGAGGGCTCGCGTGGGTGACATATGTCACCCAGGGTTATTGTTTAATATTTTTTTAACGAAACGCGCTTCAGTGCTGCTCTCTTAGGTATTCCTCTAGTACGAATCATCCCACGCGTCAGTAGTGCGCCATCACTCTAGGTGCATCGGCGTGTGTGCAGTGCGCTTATAAAGTACGTGGGTGACGCATGTACGTGGGTGACCAAATCATAGTTTGCCCTAACTGTGATGTAGAAGCCATTTGTAAATGTTCAGTTGGATGAATAAATTGTTTTCATCTCTCAGATTCGGAAAGTGATGTATATTTAAACTGAGCAGCGGGTCCAAAACTATCTGTTGGACCCTAGGGTGGAAATGAATTTTAAGAATAGAACTGAATTTGGTTACAGTGGACCATAGAGCTACCTCATCGGCAATGAAAACGTTTTCAACTAATTTTCTATGGGGACGGGACTTGCAAAATTTAAAAAAAAATAATTTTATAAAAACGAGAATATCTCAAAAACGGTGCGTCTCGTAGCGTAGGTAGCTAAAATCTAACAAAATTTTCAACCACCTATGGTACTCCGGAGATAGTTAGGAGGCATCCGATAGACATATAAAAAATTTTTTTTTGTTGTTCAAAAAAATATTTTTATTCAAAAATCTTGTTTTTGTTCAAAAAATATTTTTCTCATTCGAAACTGAAATTTTTTTATATACCTATTATAGAAAAAACAGAGAAAGCGAAGCTCCCCGCCACCTTTCTTTTATTTTTCTAGATAGTTTTAGTTGTCTTAATTGCTTTTCTTATAGAGGGGGATGAAAAGCAGAGTGTATTTACTTTCCTTATATTCGAAATGAAAAGTAGAGTGTATTACTCGGCCGCAAAATTATTTTCATCTCGGGCGACGTATATTGAATCCCTCGCTGCGTCCAGGATTCTACTTTAGAATCCTTCACTGCGCTCTGGATTCAAAATAGCGCCCTCGCCGTAAATATGTTATTTTGCTCCCTTGTAACACAATCTACTATTTTGAACCGTTGAATATGAGCTGTTGTGAACCCCAAGAAATACTTTAAGCACCGTGAAACGAGAAAGATATGTTCTTTTCTCCAATGGATTAACCTACCATCTATTGATAGCTAGTATATGAGATAAAGTGACAGCGATTACCTACCTCATCACTCGCGTCTGTCTATTCGGAACTTAATTTCAGTCGTCTTGTATTTATTCATTGACCCTGAAATGAGGACGGTTATTTTCTTTCAGATTTCCCTAATAAAGTAAACGAACTAAGGCGTTTAACAAATTCATTCGGTAAGGGAATTCGATTTACGTAACCGACTGGAAAAACGAGATAAGCAAAGCCCATACGCATTTGTAAAGGCTAATGCGCTGTTTTATTCAATTAGTTATTCAACTTACTAGAACGAATGATTATTTGGAGGAATCGTTCACCAGTAGGTCGATTCTCTTCAATTCGGTCAAGTCGCATATTAATTCGATGTTCATTTTTCCTTGACTTTCACTCATTTGTTTTGAATCTAAATATAAAGCTGAAGTTTGTTTGTATGGTTGAACCATAAACTTATTTATACTAGGTTGAACGCGCCAATCTCAGGAACTACTGGACCGCTTTAGAAAATTCTTTGACCATTAGAAAGTTAAATTCTTTCCGAGTGACATAGGCTATATTTTATCCCGATATTCACACGAAAACGGGTACCACGCGAGTAAAACCGCCAGGATCCTGACATAAAGTAAAGATTTGCGTTTGACTTTTATTTATATATAACTAGCGGCCGCCCGCGGTTTCACCCGCGTGGTTCTCGTTCCCGTGGGAATATCGGGATAAAAAGTAGCCTAAGTTACTCCTTATTACATTAGCTACCTACCAGTGAAAGTCCCGTCAAAATCGGTCCAGCCGTTTCAGAGATTAGCCGGAACAGACAGGCAGGCAGACAGATAGACCGACAGACAGACAGACAGACAGACAGACAGACAAAAAATTTTAAAAATGTTATTTTGGTATAATATGTACCGTATATATAATCATATGCATGTAGTAAAAATCGGTTATTTTAATATTACAAACAGACACTCCAATATTTGTGTAGATGGTAGGTCTCTAAAATATAATTAACATGACTACTCGCTAAACCGTTTGCACAGTTTGTACGTGTGTGAATAGTTAACTAAATGTCAGTGCAAAAGTTAGCGTCAATGCAAAGTAAAGAGAATGTAAGAAAAAAGAAGATGAATACATGCCCTTAATTCGCAAAATATGTCTCAAATAAACAAGTATATGGTCACTAAGTTTAGTCATATGAAAATGCATTTGTTGTTAGTGCAATTATACTTCATACTTCGTCCTCAAGATTAGCTTGATTAACACTTGTAGTACGCCCTAGTAATCGCCAATTTCACACTATATTGAGAATATACCTACTTATAAATTAAAAAAGTAATAAAAGACAATTATTATTTTTTAAATTTCAAATGCGGGTAGTCAAGAGCGATCTGGCTCAAGCGCCCGTCATAGCTGTCATTCGCTTTCTAGTGCGTCGCCGTTTCACATCTAGTTTTTAAATTGTGTTAAAAAAGTTGTTAGTTCTTGTTAAAAGTGATTATTTAGGATGCCCAAACGCAAAAAAGATAATTGTGAACACATTAAACGAAAAATTATAAGATTGGGGAGGAAGTTGGAGCGAAAAAAGAAGCACCACCACACCGGTAAGATTCATCTTGTTCTGAGTTATCGGAACAATCCTATCGCTCGTCGTCCTTATCTAAAGGTACGTTATGTATTTTAATACATTCATAAGTCACTGGCATTGACATATTATATTGCAAATTGAAGTTCAGTAACCTGGTTTTCTAACGTTTCGCAAAAAAAAAATGCAAACGATAATTACGTTCAACGATAAAACGTTTTGACTATTTAACTACTTATTACTAAGTTTGTAAAATAAATACTTTTTGATAAAGTATAACAAAATTATTAATTAATTTTAAAGTTATAATTGAACATAAATACATTAGTTCGGCACAGACTTTTACAAGTTCTCGTATAAGTAGATTTCAAACAGTTTGCGGGCAGTACTTTCTATGAACTGGGACTGCTTCTTACTGAAAATAATTCACATAAGTGACTAAGATAAAAAAGAGCTTTGTACTCTAAAGTATTATGCTTATTATGATGTGTCGATTTTCAACAGTTTGCGGGCAGTACTTTCTTTGAACTGGGACTGCTTCTTACTGAAAATAATTTACATAAGTGACTAAGCTAAAAACAGCTATGTACTCTAAAGTATTATGCTTATTATGATGTGTCGGTTTTCAATAGTTTGCGGACAGTACTTTTTTCGAACTGGGACTGTCTCTTACGAAATTTAATTGCATACCTAAGGTTAAGCAATACATAACCTCAAATAATGATAACATAATCATCATTATATACACTGCAGTCACTGGGTCCTACAAACAGTACAACGGGACTGTTATAAGGTACTTTTAAGTGTTGTTTGCGGACAGTACGTGTTGTTATAACTGGGGACTGTCTCTTACAATATTATACTGACATGCTAAAATTTTATGAACATGAGGCTTGCTCTGTCCCTTACATACGACCAAGAGGTCACAGTTGACCATGTTCTAAGGGTTAACCTGAAGGACAATTAGAACAAGTGCTGGAGCCACTTTTGGAAACAACCCAGTACATCTTAGTCTAAAAACATTACAAATATACAGGATGGTCATTCGTCGACTGAGGCTCCGAAGCGTGATCTACCTTCAGATCAAACTTCTGCTCTTGAAATAGAAAACATACAGTTAGATATTGAAGTATTAGAAATATTAGGTACTGACCCTACTTCAGTCAGGAGTGCTGGAGTTTTCCAGCACTGGGTCACAACAGGTATTAACAAAGAATTGCGTAAAGAACTCATAAGGATCATGTATCCCAGAAAATTGCAAATTGATTGACCCACCTGAGCTTGATCCTAAGATTAAAGCAGCTGTTTCAGATATTATTGCTAAACGCAATAAGGGCATTCAACTGAAACAGAAGGAATCGACTGCTGGAAACACTTGTCTGGTAAAATATATACTATTATATTGTCTGCAAATGAGAAAAATACAGCCTTGCTAAAAACACTTATGGATTTGGCAAAAAACATGTGTGATTGCCAACATTCTAATTCAATTTACAATTTTTTTTCTGAATGCCGTGAAGATGGATCTAAGGGATTCTCTTCATAATATTAAAATTGATAAACAATTATTCGGCGAAAACTTAAGGTAAACCATAAAATCAGATTAACAAGTCTGGCACAGACCCAAAGCAATCAACGACACAAAAGTTTCCTAATAAGAAGCCAAGCTCTAATCCATACAGTTCTTCGCGAAATTTAAACTGGAAGGGTCCGGGTCCTAGTCGCAGGCCGACGGGCCCTCCCAGGACGAAGGAGCCTGCAACAACTTCGACGCGTAGACGGCTCATCAACTTATCGAAGCAGTCGCAGTATCCGTGGCAGAGACAGAACAACAGCCGTCGTTAAATACGTTAACGCATGCAGGTCGTTTATCATTATTCTATAAAGAATTTTTAATGATTACCAAGGACCCACTGGTTCTTTTTTCATATAAAAGGATAAAAGATTCCCTTCAATCGAAAACCGATGCAACCTGTATCACCGTCAACCCGAAAATGTAGTGAAAAGGAAAAGGCTCTTTTCATACACGAAATTAAAAATTTGCTGTCTCTGCAATTTCAGAGATATCAGATCTGATCAATCTATCAAATATTTTTTAGTACCCAAACCAAATGGGAAGATGCGCTTCATCTTAAACTTATTACTAAATAAATTTTTTGACACAAGTCATTTTAAACTGGAGGATTTAAGAACAGTTATAAAATTGATATCGAGAGATTGTAACCGTACACAGTAGACCTGAAAGATGCATACTTTTTGTTAAAAATTCACAAGGGAGACCGAAAATATCTAAGATACCAATTTGATCAAAAAACATATGAATTTAATGTCTTATTATTTGGCTTAAACACAGCTCCTTTGGAGCATCATCATGAAACCGGTCATGAAATTCTTAAGATTATGTGGTTACCTGTTAACAATATATTTGGATCACCTCTGTCTAATATAAGGGTCTTAAAACTTACAAGATACCGTAAAGTTGCTTACAAGCTTAGGTTTCATTATAAATACCGATAAAAGTAATTTTATACCTTCTCAGTCTTGTAAGTTCTTAGGATGTAGTTTAGACTAAAAGAAATTCTAGGTCACTTTGCCAAAACTGAATTTGCAATACAAAAGTTTTCTAACTTAAAAAGGTGTACTGTTAATATCCGCCTGTCCCGCCGTGAAATGCAGCTGGTTGTATACTAAATTATTTGAAATATGTATAATAAGTACATGGATATACCTTGTTATTTGGAACAGGATTTCTATTGGTGGAGCCGCACCAAAATAAAAATAGACAAGTATGACCTGGAGTTTTTTCAGGTGCCTCAACTACGGGGTGGGGAATTGCATGTGGAGACGACAGAGCTAGTGGTTTATGGAGTGTAAAAGAAAGTAGCAGACAATAAATTATTTAGGAATTCTTGCTGCGTTTATTGGTTTAAGATATTAACTGTCAAGTACTTCTACGAACTGACAATACCACGGTAATTTCCTACGTAAACCGTATGGGTGTTATACACTCCCCACACCTGACAGAGATCGCAAAAGACCTCTGGCAATGGCGTAAACGTAAAAATCTTTACGTTTTTGCATCTCATATTCGATCTTCAGATAATACTATGCGGCAGACCAAGAATGGCAGCTAGCTGATTATGCCTTTCAACAAATTGTTGAAAACTTTCATAGGCCTGACATTCATACGCTAGTCGTTGAAATAATAAATGTCCAAGATATATTATATCATGGCATAAGGATCCGGATGAATACGCCGTAAATGTTTTTTTCAGTGTCGTGGTCGAAATTCAATTTTTATGTTTTTGCTCCTTTCACAATGATTATTAAATGTTTAAGAAAGATTATCTCTGACAATGCCACAGATATACTTAATAGTTGTTGCATTTTGGTTCACATAACAGTGGTATCCACTATTTAAGAGTCTTTTAATAATTAAACAATTCGTTTTCAAAGCAGATTCAAACCTAATTTTATCTACAAATTCCAGCCGCAAACAAATGCGCAACTCCATTACCCTGGTGATGGTGACCATACGAAGAGGCGTCAAACAATTTTCTCTGGGCATCATGCTTAACTCCCTTTTAGATAACTCGTATAAACAATACGAAGTTTGCTATTAAAAGTGGTCTATTTATTGTCAACTAAATAAACTAAACTTATACGAAAGTATCAATTCCCGATATACAAAACTTTTTTGCATCTGATTTTAACAGTGGCGCTCAGTATGGCACAATTAACTGTTATCATTCTGCTTTGGCTCTAATAACTAAAATTAATATCTCACAAAAAAAAAAAAAAAAAAAAAAGAAAAAAAGGAGTTTTCGCACCAGACCTCCACCCCCTAAATTTAATGAAGTCTGAAATATAGCACAGGTTTTAAATTGTCTTGAAAAGTGGTGAATCGGGAAAAAATATGTATAAAAAAAAAAAAAAACTTTATTAGCCATTGTCACAGCCCATAGGGTATGACGAACCCTTTCAAAAAATAATATTTGTAATATTAAAAAGTCTTCTTTAGCAATTAAAATCAAAATTTCCCATTCTCATAAAGACATCTAGTGGTAGCGCAGCTCAACCATTGCTCGTTATACCATTCTATAACGAAAAGCCAAGTATTTGTCCTGCAAGAGTTTTGATTACTTACCTTGAAATGACAATGTCTCTCTGTCCTGATTCCAAAAATTTATTTATTAGTTACCGAAAGCCATATAAGCCTGTTACATCACAAACCTTATTCAAATGGATAAAAAATACGTTACATTTAAATGGAATTGATATTTCAACGTTCACTGCGCATAATACCCGGTATGCTGCTACGTCAGCTGCGCAAAATTTAGGTTTTAGCATAGACCAGATAATAAAACTGCAGGTTGGTTTTCAGAATTACATACGTTTGTCAAATTTTATAACAGAAAATTTAGCACCACTGTTTTGAGTGCTTAATCAAAATATTTTTCGTTTATTTCATAAGCGATGTTGATTTTTTATGTAACAAATAATACTTTTTTATTGCATTTTGTTTCTATGTTGAGAAAATAAAGAAGCAAGCTATGTTATAATTTCAATCTATATTATTCAGTAACCTATTACAATTTTTGCATATTTTTCGAACACTTAGTCTCTAGACGAAGCATGAAGTATAATTAGAGATTAAACGAACTTACCTGAAGTGAAGTTCTATCTTAATAATACGAAGGCTTCGTCCGAAGAGATTAGCATCCCTCCCTCCCAAAGGTTATTACCTACTCCCCTATATTATTCGAAAAATATAATACTCCAAACTAAATGACAGCTATGACGGGCGCTTGAGCCAGATCGCTCTTGACTACCCGCATTTGAAATTTAAAAAATAATAATTGTCTTTTATTACTTTTTTAATTTATAAGTAGGTATATTCTCAATATAGTGTGAAATTTGCGATTACTAGGGCGTACTACAAGTGTTAATCAAGCTAATCTCTTCGGACGAAGCCTTCGTATAATTAAGATAGAACTTCACTTCAGGTAAGTTCGTTTAATCTCTAATTTTATTATAATAACTAGAGGCCGCCCGCGGTTTCACCCGCGTGATGCCTGTTCCCGTGGGAATATCGGGATAAAAAGTACCCTTTGTGTTATTCCAGCCTATAATCTATCTCTGTAGCAAATTTCATCCAGATCCGTTCAGTAGTATATGCGTGAAAGAGTAACAAACATCCATACATCCATACTCATAATAAAAATTATCCCGTGGGAATGTGATATTTTTCCGAAATAGAAAGTAGCCTAAGTTACTCCTTGTTACATCAGCTACCTGCCAGTGAAAGTCCCGTCAAAATCGGTCCAGTCGTTTCAGAGATTAGCCGGAACAAACAGACAGACAGACAGACAAAAATTGTAAAACATGTCATTTTGGTATATGTACCATATAATATAGTCCTATGCATCTTGTAAAAAGCTGTTATTTTAATGTTACAAACAGACACTCCAATTTTATTTATTTGTATAGATATGACTTATATTATTGGTAACTTCAAAGGATAAGGACTAAGATTTCATATTTTTTGTAATTCTTAGTAAATTGTATGAAAACCCTTCTTTAAATATTTCCTTTCTAGTATCTATCGTAGACTTAATATCCGCAGATTTAGCAAGAACTTTTACCACTTCCTTCAAAGAAGCAGCTTTATACCAATAGTGTACCTACTTACTTCTCATTTTCTTTATTTCCCAAAGAAAATCCTTACATAAGGAAGATACCAATTTATACCCAATTCATTTACAAATCTATGTTCTGGTATCATTTCAAAAAAGCCGACTTAAATAAAGAAAGGAAAAATGTATAAATTAATTAATTCTAAAAAGGATCAGGATAATTTTCATTTTGATTAAAAAAATACTTTGCGAACATCTGTGGGACAAAGTTCAGTGAAGTCGACGAAGTTTTATATTAGCTTTGAAATTACGAACAGTGTCAAATGTTACTCGCTGTATTAGTTTATCTCAGCTTTTTCCACAGCGACGGCTTTGGAGCCATCTTACTTATACCTACTCATAAGAGTTGACAAAATCTCGAAATATTAGTACTTAGGGTTAAATTTTAATAGTAATAACATGAGAAAATCATTGTATTATAAAGGCCGTAGCTGGATAAGAGATGAAAAAGTGCCCTTGAAGATTATGACCTACTTTTTTTCTATAGGTTACTTATAACTAGTAATATAATTATGCCAAGTATTGTCAAAAAATTTCCAATGGTTCCGTAGAAAAATAATAAGTTATATTCGAAATCACAAAATAAGCATTTTCTAAAAAATATTTTGACAGTTGCTGTCATGTTAAAAAAAATAAAAAAATGTTCGTTTTACGGCTATTGCCAGTACTATATACGAGTAATACCTTCCGTCAAATGTATTTTTTTAAATTTTACTGCAATAACTTCTACTTATTGCAATAAAACAAAAAAAAAATTTTTTTTTGTTTTTTTTTATATTTTGAAAAAATATTTTTTTTTGGCCCAAATAGGAGATCAGGGTGCCTACCATCAACTTTAAGACAGCGATTCAAAAATAGCGCGATGCAGAATAGGTTCCTAAAATGAATTGCTTTCTTTCGTACTATGACCTTCTAAAAACTGGATCGCAAATGAATTGCTAAATGTGAATGACCGAACGATTTGTCTCCTTATTTCTTCTACCCGTCTCTTTTACTCGATTCTGTCATGCCCGGAGAGTGAGAGGGACGGGTATAACCTGCAGGTGTCATGTTAAAACGACCGGGTTATAAGTCAAATAAGAGTTCCTGACAGCTTAGCGGCTGTGAAATGTCATTGAACGATCACTGAATCGCTGTCATTGATATTAAGCGGTCGTGGTACGAATAAGCGAAGCAGATCAGTTTAGGTCCTAAACAAAACCGCAATAAGAGTTGATGGTAAGACCCCAGTAACAGAGTACACAACATATTTTATTTTTATTTTGACGTTGTTACTACCTGATTTCAACCTTTAAATTGATATGCTATATAAAACGATAGACAGGGTTATTTAGAGGTACCATTGGGAGTTTTTTGACAATACTTGGCACAATTATATTCCTAGATAAAAGAAACCTACAGAAAAAAAACTATAGGTCATAATCTCAAAAGGGCACTTTTTCTTCCCATACCCAGCTACGGCTTTTAGTAATCTTTCAATTTTAACAATGATTTCTATTAAAAAAATACTTTAAACACTCTTAATGTTGCACAAAATTTTTTTATTAGAACAGAATGTGAGTATTTATTGAACATTAAGATATATTACTGACCGTGAAACATCTTAGCTGCCGATCGACATCAAATATTTAACTGCGTCTCCTGCGCCGAAGTCCCAAAAGTGTTAATAGCGACGATCATCACACGTATCTACTTAAACCGTAAAATAGGTACTCGGACATAAAAATAAATCTGCAGTAAGTCTCAGACACACGTCCCTTTTTTATTATCCCCCATTCTATTTCACTCGGTTTTCTCGGCCTTGACGAGTGAAATGAGAGTCGGGGCGTAAAGTATGAGATCTACTATAAAATTCTCCAGTTATCTCGGCTGCCTGCATAGCAGAACCTCAAATGACCGCCTGGCCCAGTTTCTTTGGGATGATGAATAATACTATCGGGAATCTTATACGCACATCTCGTGCTATTACTTAAAGACCGTGCTGAAAAGTTATGAAACAATGAAAACATGATTTTAGAACCAGTATAATTCTATGAACGTCTTACTCAAAACGATATGTAGATAGTATTCCAATATACAGGGCGTCCCAAAACTATGTCACATGGAGGGAAAGTAGGGCAGGCGTACCGGTTTTGGCCACTGTACCGGTTTTGGTCACTTTTCACTTTAAATTAATTAATTAAAGTTATACAAATAGGAATTACATAATTATTGCTTATATTTATTAATGGCGAATAAAAGATTGGACTTTTAGTTAATAATTACAGCACTTAGCTTTTTTCTATGTAGTACGATATTTTAGAAATAAACACGTGCTATGTTTCAAAGTTAACATTTTGTAAAATTCTTAATCAAAATGTTAAGGGTAAAGGTTTTGTAAAATCATTTTTTTTTCTACAATAAAATTATTTTATGGTTATTTAATATTTTATATCATATTGGAATATGTTTCTTCTAGATGGATTAAGTGTTGTTTTTTCACTGTTCTTACAAAAAGTTGGGAAACAATAAGTGGCCAAAAGTGGGGCTAGAAATTTTAGCATTGTACCACCTTTGGCCACTTTGGCATTAGTAGAAAGTTTCCAACCTATCATAAAGTTCATTTATTTTAAAAGACTCACAACTCACTTTTGTTAGCTAGCGTACTAGAAAATTAGCGGATTGAGGCTAGTGTAGGCACTGGCCTACACTAGCCTCAATCCGCTAATTTTCTTTTAATCAAGTGATAAAGGTATACTTATAAAATTGTAGTAAGGAGCTAGCTGTGATTGAAATACTATTTCATATGGTGTTTTAGTCCAGAACTCTAATAAGACATCAATTAAGCATAAACTCAACTTATAAATATAGTAATTTTATGAAAGTGGCCAAAACCAATGCAAACGGTGTATTTGGCCCCCTCCGCAGAATTTGTTCTAAATAAAAAAAACTATTGATTTTTTTTACTTTGTAGATTGTACCCTTAAAGGTCGATAAATTATCTATAACTCTACATTATAAATTTTCTCTAAAATACTTAAGATCATTAAGCACTAAGTGGTTAAAAGTGAAAAATTCCTTAAAGTGGCCAAAACCGGTACGCCTGCCCTACCTTAAATAGTGATGATATAATGTTTTACTGAAAGAAGACTTCATTTTTATTTTAAAAAGAAAACGAACTGCGTTCGAAGAATTTTAAATAATCGCCTGTCTGAACTGGGAATCGAACTAGCTGAAATTAAAAACAATTTTTCTCCAATTTTATTGTACCGATCGAAAGGCTCCATTTCTTCTAAGTAACATAGCATCTTAAATAAAAGGAAGACTACGAAATTTAACATTTAATGTTGAATAACAAGTTTGTGCAGCGTTATGGATAGCCTTTTCTGTGTCTGTCGTGCTCAATACTTTAACATTTCAATGTATTACTAATATGAGTGAAGATTGGAGCAATTATACGTAATTTCCCTATCTTACTGTTTGATAAAGTTATAATGTGTTAAATAACACCAGCTCGATTGGTTTATTTAAAAAAAATTGAATAATTTGGTGCGGTCTATTCCACCATGTGGCATAGTCGTGGGACGCCCCTAGTGCGTCCAATGATTATGCCACATGGTGGTATAGACCGCACCAAATACTGTAGTAGAAAATTTTATTGAATTAGGACTTTATTTTTATTTAAATAACAATACGAACTGCATTCAAAGATTTTTTTAATAATAGCATGTCCAAACCGAGAATCGAACCCGCACCAAATTATTCAAACTTTTTTAAACCAATCGAGGTGGTGTAACTTATCACATTATCAAAGACTTATGATAGGGAAATCAGGTATAATTGCTCCAATCTTCACTCATTAGTAATACATTGAAATGTTAAAGTTTTGAGAACGACAGTCGCAGAAAAGGCTATCCGTAACGCTGTACAAACTTGTAATTCTACATTAAATGTTAAATTTCGTAGTCTTCCTTTTATTTAAGATGCTATGTTACTTAGAAGAAATGCTAAGGTATAATCGAGCCTTTCGATCAGTATATTAAAATTAAAGATTTTTTTTTTTTACATTCAGCGGGTTCGATTCCCAGTTCAGGCAGGTGGTTATTTAAAATTCTTTGAATGCAGTTAGTTTCCTTTTTCAAATAAAAATAAAGTCTCATTCCAGTAAAATATTATATCTTCATTATTTAAGGTACTTTCCCTCCATGTGGCATAGTTTTGGGACGCCCTGTATACGGACAGTAATCTAATCTCACCTTAAAAATCTGATGGCTCAGTCGTGGGTGTCACTTTTTCCTTGCACACCTATATTAAATAATTCAGTTTAGTCATCTTGTTCGTTAAAACTTTAAAAGACTATTCATTCAAATTAATACTTGCCTGTAGTAATGTCTACTGGAATAGTGATTAAAGTTTTCCCATTAATTTTATTCCCAATTCCAATTCAATGCGCCCGGGAATGCAGTTTCGGTGAACTCAGTAGACATAAATTTCATAGAGTTTTGGTTATAAACGATTAAGGTAATTCTATTTCACTTTACTGTCTATTCGGCCTTTTGGGATCCATAGTCCATTTGATAATGTAACGTTTAGTTATGTATTTAGTTTCTCTATTTATATTTCTCTCTATAACTACCAGAAGATTATCAAATAATAACAAGGTTCGCTCACAAATTCATTCAAATGATATTCTTAAGTTCTTGTCAAAAGATAGGAAAAGACAATATTGGTATTGATTATCATGGTTATGAACTCGGTTCATGAATATTTAGCTGTTTTCATGAGAAATCCTCTCTCTGTGTATTTTCTAGCTTCAAATATTTTTAGGCATTGTATTCGTTTCACGGATTCATACACATAGCTTAGCGCGTCCGTCAGTTACATTTCAGTGCACTGCAGAAATTGCATTGCCGCAATGAAAGACATGTTACGCACCGAATGCATTTGTTGCCAGACATTTGTGCCGAAACAGTCCAATCCGAATATTAAGTGGCACACGATCAGATATACTCGCAACTATTTGGAACGGGCGCAGAAACATTTTCATGTCCATACTGTTTAGATTGCATGAGATAATCTATTGTGACATACTGTTTATTTGCGTCATGAGTTGAATCTAGTTGCTGTTAATGTACTAACAAGTAATGACAAACACAAATTAAGATTAAAATGTTTTACGATACGCTGATTTGAATCTCAAATATTTACGAAGGTACTAATTATTCCGTTTCACAATTCGCAATTAATCCAAATTGAGTTGTTTAATTAACCTTATCCCTCTAGAGGTTCAGTCAGGTAATACCTACATATGTTAATAATACTTTTATCAAAATAATTTTCCGTTAATTGCACTGTAACAATATGTAGTAATAAAACACAAAGTCGATTTGAGAACCTCCCCCTTTTTTAAGTCGGTTAGTAAGTTTTTGCAGGTTGATTTTGGTATTGGGATTTTGAAAAACTATTTCATAACTTTTAGCGTCTCCAAGGAATACTCGCAGAAGGTTATAATTTATAGGATAACATAGTTCACTGTCAGAAAAGGGAAAGGATGGACACATTGATTTATCATTAGATATCGCATCCGTTGTACCGGGTCAGAGAGATCATTTCCTGACCAAACATTGATCCTTTATCCGCCTCTTTGTGTAGACTGCTATCTTCGGGACGTACTACATTAATAGTAAATTAAGTGGCCCTTCTTTATTTCCGCTAATGTTAGTTATAAAGTAGTCGTCATATCGAAGTAATTGGCATTGAGTACTAACAATGTGTTGTACAACGAAATAAAAATGTTTAGTCCCTAAATGACGAGCCAGATGAACATTAGTGTGAAAAAATGGTAGAATAAAAAGCATTTACAACAATCTTTACCTAAACATGTAAATTTTAAGCCATACTACGTAAAAGTTAAATCTAGTTATCGGAATTGTTGAAAATTGAATGGCTGTTTTGAATTTGAGCATGTTTGGATTCACGATTCAATTTACTAGGATAATCCCCACCTACTGTATAAACCCTGAAATCATACGAACGAAGTTACGCACGAGTAAACAATAAAAGAAAATATTCCAGAGAAAATATGCAAAATCTGTAAAATATTCCGTTCGGCTCACAATTTTTGTTACTGTCTTCGACCTTATCGCTAATGACGCCCACCAACACGGATTCCGTTTTAAACCCGCAACCAACTTCGCGGACAAATACAGTACAATTTCCTCCAGCTACAGTTTAGGAACAAAGATGGAAAGGAAACGTAATTCCGCGCAAACACAATAAAGACCTCTCGCGAACTCTCACTTGTAACTTAAGGGAACTTCATATTACTTTCTTATCCGTATGCGCGAAAGTGTGTTCAATACAGACTTAACCCATTTTTATTGCTCAGAAAGACAGTACTTATAGGTTAAAGTATTTTCGCGATTCTAATAATTTTTGTTTCTTGGCAGACCTGATTCCTATTGTTGAAGTTACTAGGCTTAGTATTCGTAAAGTTTATTAATTGAAGAATACCTAGCTCAAATGTTTATTAGTAAGCACATAAAGTACCTACTGGAAGTGTCATTCCGTAGTATAATAATAACGTTAATTCGGAACAATTTGGTGGGATTTCCAGGGAAAGCGCATGTTAATCCTAGCAAACACTCAGTGCATAAGCAACTTTAAGCGTCCCAAACAAGTTGGTATCCATTAATCGAAGACTTAGCTTCTTAAGGCAGCTTTTACGGAGTATTAGTATCGCCTTGCGTTTGTGTGGGGGCTCGCAGAGTTCCATTCGAGCAATACGAGTCCGTCGTTTATGAAATAGCTTGTTACATTATGTGCTATTCATGACGACGTATAGAAGCCATTCCGAACACAATGTTCTCAGTGGATGCGGAAATCCACTCACGATATGACGGCGAGCGGGCATGCGGCGAACGAAATGTATTGTGCGCGTCGCGGACTGTGCAATAGCTCTGAGTGATGCACCGCAACTTGCCGTTCACGTGATGCTAAAAAATTGCTGTTTGTTCACTGTACTCGTAACGAAATGAACTTCTATTCTTTTTTAGCCCAATTAAATTTCTCATTGAGATTTTGTAGTTTAGCTACATAACGGAGACTGACGGATTAAAAGAAATACATAAAAAAAAAATGTACCTATTCATTTAGACATAAATATGTACTTAAGAATCGTCTACATTTTCCTACCAGCCATTCAAGACTTTTTTAGCTGACTAGTAGAACAGGCACAATAAACTTGCCAGCGGTTCACATTTGCAAAAAAAAACATATCGTTACTAATTAAGTACAACAAATTACTTTGAGTATAAAACATAGGTACAACATTTTTCAACAACATACAGGGTGTTAGGGGCACCTTTGCAAAAACTTTAACCATGGCTTCAGACCATCATGTTGAACAACGAACAGCAAGAATTTTTTGTCGGAAATGAAAAAAAAATCGACGTTTCATACAAATTTAGCAACTAATCGAGACATTTTGTATGGAGAGTCGAAATATTTTTTTCATTTCCAAAAAAAAAAACTTGCTGTGCGTTGTTTAGCATGATGGCCTGAAGCCATGGTTAAAGTTTTTGCAACGGTGCCCCTAACACCCTGTATTTATAACATTTCAAATGATTATGTTAAGTTGTGTGCATTATATCAAGACCTCAATCCAATTATCACACTTAGCAAAATCATACTTTTTATAAAGGAAATTCAATTTAATTAAACCTTAAAATGAGCAGTGTATTATAAAAAGAGTGCCCTTGGCCTTTACCCTTTCTTACGGGAAATTTAACCAAATTAGAACGTACATGTTGCCAAAAATAAACAAATTTTTCAACACTTTCCTCTACCACGAATTAGTTTCTCTTTATCTGTAAAAATGCGATTTTATTTTAAAACTAGCTTTCCGCCCGCGGCTTCGCCCGCGTTTACTACACGACATTATCCTGTACCCCTAGTGTAAGTTTTTATGTCAAGCAAACGCAAACTATCGCGAGTACGTATTTATGTCAATTTGTATGAAAACTGCATAAGGCGCTGATACAGTTTTCATACAAATTGACATAAATACGGACTCACGATAGTTTGCGTTTTTTGACATAAAAACTTACACTACGGGCACAGATGGAATGTAATATTTTTCGGGATAAACTATGTCATTCTCCAGCTCCCAATCTACTCCCGTACCAAAAATCACATTGATCCGTTACTCCGTTTTGGACGTGAAAGACGGACAAACAAATAATACCTACTTGTTGATTTTCCCGTGGGAATATGATACTATCCTGTGGTAAAAAGAATAAGTAGCTTATTATAATCCTTACCAGGGTCTCAAATACCAATTTGTGCCCCCAAATTAGCCTGCGCTTAAAGTGATTTTTCCATACAATGAGATTTGCGGTAAAAAGTAAAATATATCCTTTCCAGCCGGCCTAGGTACCGGATATGGTACGGCAAGTTGTCTTGCTTACCCCACTAAGGTGTAAGCAAGACGGCATGCCGTACCATATCATATCGCGCGTTATAAGCCGCTCATGCTAGGCCGGCAGGGCCTTAAACTGTCTCTATTCTAAATATCATCCTTCCCATGAACTCAAACTATCGCCTTAAATACCAATTCCATTCTACAGCTTTGCCCGAGCTAAAACTTATTTTACCATGGGAATGAGCCTTATTCCCGCAGTTACAATTTGCCTATGTCCTTCCTAGCATCAGGACATGGGTGTCCCAGTGCTCCTATCAGTAGGAGTAATTAGTAGGAACACCCGAAAGCACTGTCTCAAACTATCTCCATTCCAAATTTCATCAAAATTGGTTCAGCCGTTTTCACGTGAGCATATACAATTTCGCATTTATAATAATAGTGGGGATAGTAGAAATAGGAATATGAATGGCCGGCCGCGACTACGTCCGCGAGTACTACATCGCAAAATTTTGTGTCAAAAAGTAGGTAGATAGGCATTCTCTAAGGTTACATCAGTACCATCATCAATCTATTTTAATGTCCCCACTGCTGTGGCACAGGCCTTCATATAGATGGATAAGGAGAATGGGCCATGACCTTCCACACGGGCCCATTGAAGTTATGGTGTACTAACCAATCCAAATGCAGCCAGAAGCATCGGCTTATCGTGTCTTCCGAAGCACGATATATTTTTTAACAGCAATCCCATGAAAAATCAACATAACCTCATCGATCGTAGGCCGAGCACGCTACCCGTGGTTTATGCATAAGAAGGTAACGATACCTAGACAAACGGGAGCTACTATCGTATGAATAATATTCGGACATTCTCCTGCTCTTGAACTACCAAAATGCAAAAAATCAAGTCAATACTTTGGTAAAAAATGTGTAATACTGATTTTCTTGAGTTTTATTCTAATGCATAAAGAAGTTTTTGCTTTGCACGAAAATGAGCTGACATGGGACCCATGCTTCATTATATAAAGTGAACAAAAAAATCTGTATCCCACGGGAACTGTAATTTTCCCGAGTTAAAAAAACCGTATGAAATTTTCCCGGCCAGAGTTCAATTATCCCGATCGATTTAGCCGTTTAGTTGTGATTGAGTCATAAACATCCAAACTCCGTATCTTTAATACCTCCCCACCCACCCTATATAAACATTAGCCCCCCTTTCTACCCTATTAAGGGTTTTTTTAATCATAACCTAGTGTCCTTCATACCAATTTCCATACTTCTAAGTCCAGAAATGAGGAAGTTTTCATATAAGCCTTAATCCCCCCTTTCTACCCTATTAAGGGTTTTTTATAACTTCGCATACGCAGATCATTTTCAATCGTGACCAGTATCCAACATACCAATTTTTATACTTCTAAATTTAGAAATGAGGAAGTTCCATATAAGCGTAATCCGCCCGTTTTACCCATTATCGGGGAGTTTTTTTTAACTTCGCTTACGCAGATAATTTTCAATCGTGATCAGTATTCAACATACCAATTTTCATACTTCTAAGTTCAGAAATGAAGAAGTTCCATATAAACTTTATCTCCCCATTTTACCGTGTTAAGGGGGAGTATTTTTTACTTTGCTTACTTAGATCATTTTCGGTCGTAACCAATATCCAATGTACCAATTTTCATGCTTCTAAATCCATAAATGAGGAAGTTCCATATAACCTTAACCCCCCTATTTTACCCCTTTAGGGGGGGAGTTTCCTAAAATCCGTTCTTAGCGGACGTCTCCTAGGCATAATCTACCTTCCTGCCAAATTACATCATCGTTGGTCCAGTAGTTTTCGAGATTTCGTGATGAGTGAGTTATGTCCCCTCGATTATATATATATAGATGAGTTTTTAAACATAAATGAGTTTTTAGACAAACTTTTTTATGGAAAGTGAGTAGGTATTTTACTTGCAAGATTTGACCCACACACGGCAAGTCAAAATAAAAGCTTACAATATGTTTTATTATACACATAGTACAATGCAAATGCATAAAAACCTATGTATTGTTATAAATATGACGGAAGTGAAACGGGCCTATGCCTATCGCAAAACAGATTAGAACCGGGCGGCCGGTAAAACCGTCGCAGCACTGCCGGCAAAATAAAACCATTCGTTTTAATACTACTGGGGAACATTTGCATTTCACCGGTATGTGAGACAGCTATTTGTTGAAACGTAGGATACTTGAAATAACAGTTTTTTACGGAAACTAACTACCGTTGTGGTCTGTGCCAAGAACTTTTGCAACTCAGTTGTTGACTAAATATAAGAACTGTACAAGTAGACAAGAGCTTCTTTCTAAAATTATAATGATCTATGTTATAAAACTACAAAATACTAAGTAGAAGTTTATATTACTCCTATTATAATTTGAAATATAATAAACTGAATAAGAAGCAAAAATAATAGGTTGGCAGCGGAAAAATTGTTTTAGGTTGGGTTAGAGACTAAGTCGTCGCAACCAATTAATTTTGGTAGCCTGAAATGTTTTATAGTCGCCGCTGGGTTAAATACATGCTCTACAATTTATTAATGAAATTTTCATCGTTTGTTCAGTACACGTTACTTACTACACTAACATAGTTATCCTGAATAATCAAATCACTTGTAGCATAAAGCTAATGATCGATGTCAATTACGCCCCAATTAGGGTTCCCTTCGGTGATTATTCACTATTCACTGACGACAAGCTTACGTACATCTCAATTTGACCGCGGAATAATAACATAGCTTTGATCAACAATTAGTGCCTTCTGTTAGCACAAGAATACTTCACTTCCGGATACCAGCACCAAATTTTAGTATGTTATTAGGCATCATCATCTGTCTAATAGAGTGCGGGTAGACAAACTTTTTAGCACCCTGGATCGCGGCGGCTGTCGCGTCAAGAAAAACTGCATATAACTTTTGAATTAATACAGTTGACATATAAAATTAGACAGACTATTATTTTATAAATATATTAAAATAAAAAACTTAACAACATGATTAAAAAATAAAACTAAACATATTATAATGACTTTACTCTTTTAATTTTCTTTTTAGGGTTCCGTAGTCAACAAGGAACCCTTATAGTTTCGCCATGTCCGTCTGTCCGTCCGTCCGTCCGTCTGACCCCAGTCTAGCTCGGCTGTTTTTGACACTCCAACCGGTTATCTAGTGGTAATGTAACGTTGGTCGAAGCATCTAGCATATTTTTTTTTTATTTATGTAGCATTGGATTCCTTAGTGAATAGCTCAATCAAAAGTTGTGTGCATAAGTGGGTCACTTAATAACAGTCAAAACTTTCTTCTCTTTGCTTTTGAGCCAGGGAAACGATCCTCCGATTTAAAGCATGGAAATTAAAAGGTTCTTAATAGGTAGCTTAATACCGCTGTACTGAAGCAATAAAATACATAATGACGCATTCGTCCCCAAAGCAGTAATTTGCGAGTGAAGTGCCCTCCGTCTTTATCCACAAAGAGTGCTTATGAGTGCTCAAATCTTTTGTGGCCGGCCTTCTCGCTCTGGTGGGCCGAGGCCAATCGAGGGCCTCTCGGCCTCCGGATCAGGTTTATGTCATTTACAAGCCGACGAAGCTCTTGGGAAATCATGAATCTCTAAAATAGACGGTGTAATACACAACTTGGGCGAATGTATTCAGAGAAAAACGCAGCCGACACTCCGGATTTTTATTTATTTTAACGAGTTTCTGTCCGTGTTTGTGTTTCTCATAACCGCGTGCTACAATGTTTTACATAGTGCTTTTAAGTCCCAAGACCAAATTCTGGTAGAGAAAATATGGGCGATTGTCATTATTTAATTGCCATAGTAAAACAGAGTGAGAGATGCTCTAAGCTGTATTTTATTATTATGTTTCCATAGCTCCATGTATATACGTATGTACGCACCTACGTACTTTACATACATCTACGCTTTTGGGATTGTTGGCATGATTTCCAGACGCAAACGCACTTAAATCTGTAATAAAAAAATATCTTCAGTAAATTAGAAAAGAACAGAGATTTAAAAGAAACGTAATTTTAGTAAGTAAGTAATTAAATGGTTACTAACTATTTAACTGCTCACCAATCTAACCTAACCTAACCTACAAAAATAGGTAAGTACTGAAATGTACACCAAAAAAGGCTAAATGCTCACCAAACTTAAGTTTTGGTGTGCATTCTGGAATTTCTGGAATGTGTATTTAAGGTGAGCAACTCAGTATTTTTTGTGGTGCAATTCAATATTACCCTAATTAAATTATCAAACCAATAATTTGCATAAAGGCCAACAACTAGTGTTCAGTTCAGCAGCTTCTTGTCATAATTCAATGTAGGTATCTGAAAAGTATATTGTATATGAGAGGCGCCGGAGTAAAACACGTAGTCGCGGTAATTCGTTTATTGCGAGACTGGCTATCACACATAAGGACAATCGAAGGTATGTCTATATTAATAATTTCACAAATACCTTACACCTCCACCCTTAAATTACACTTATAGATTACAGTTTTGATTTAACATAATAACTAATATTATAACTTATTCTATCTTAAACCTGACCACCGGACGACGAGTTCTTTTGGGACAATTCACCGGTGACGGTGACACCGATGGCGTGTGCGCCTCTGCTTCGGCGGGAACAGCCGATTCACTTATGATTCCCGGTACCGTTGATACACTCTGTGTCTTATTATTCGCACTGGTTGATTCTATCCCGGAACTAATCCCACCTGATTCTGTATCTAGATCCGCCACCTCATCCTCATCCCTATTCAACTCTCCATCTACACCGCCAACGTCGTCGTCTGGACAAGTAACACTAGAAAAACGCGCTCTGCGCCTAATTTGATCTACATGCCGTAAAATATGTCGACCGTATTCGTCACCGAGAATATACCTACGGGATCCCTCTTTCTCTGTGACTTTGGCCCTTACCCATTTCGAATTAGAACCGTACCCTCTGGCCCATACCTGTTCCCCTTGCTCCAACTCGCGAGAAACTCCGCCTGCGTACTCTACTTGCTTGTGCTGCGCTGCACGTACCTTGTCTTCTACACTACGCTCACTCCTAAGCAAGTCCAATCTGGAACGCAGCGAGCGTCGCTGTAGAAGCATCGCTGGTGTTTCCCCTGTCGTAGCATGTACGGAGTTTCTATACGCCAACAAAAATGTCTGTAAGGCCGCGTCCACCTCCACGTTCTCTCGACAGGCTTTTTTAATTGCCATTTTGCAAAGTTTAACGGCATTTTCCGCTGCTCCATTTGACTGTGGGTGGTACGTGGGTGAAAAGACTTGCTGAATACCGTTACTAATCAAGAAATTTTTAAAATTAATACTCGTAAAGGGAGGACCTTGGTCAGATACTAACACCGTAGGTAACCCAAATCTCGCAAATGTAGATCTCAGCACCTTAATGACACTGTCTGCATTCGTTTTCGCCATCTCAAAAATTTCTAGCCATTTAGAGCTGGAATCGATAAGTACTAAAAACGTTTTACCATTGTAAGGACCGAGAAAATCGACGTGCAGACGGCTCCACGGTGTTGAGATATAGGGCCACGGCTGTGGAGGGGCGCGGGGTGGCATCGACGCCTCGGCCGCGCAAGTGTCGCAGTTCCGACAAATGGCTTCTACCTCCGCGTCGACCCCCGGCCACCACACGTAACTTCGTGCCAAACCTTTTGTTTTCACGATTCCCATATGACCACTATGTAATTGTTTTAATATTGTGGGTCGTAATTCTCTCGGTACTATCATTCGGTAACCCCACATAATACAGCCGCATTCAATATATAGTTCATGGCGTCGACTATAAAAAGGTTTTAATAATTCATCATTGCATACTGCCGGCCAACCCGACTGTATATACAATAAAATTTTACATAAGTCTTTATCTTGAGCCGTGGCCTTTTTTATGTCCTCTTTCGTTAAAGGCAAAAAATTTTCAACAAATTGGACGTATGTCACTTCTCTACCCGAAGGCCGCTCTTTACTGCACTGTGGCAATCTAGATAACCCATCTGCACAATTTCCTTTTGACTGTATATACTCTATTTCATAGTCATACCCCGTCATCAGTACCGCCCATCGTTGCAACCGCGATGCCGCCATTACTGTTATGCCTGCTTTTTTACCAAAAATGTGAGTCAACGGCTTGTGGTCCGTCCGAAGTATAAATTTCCTTCCATAGAGGAATTGATGATACTTCCTTAATCCAAACACAATAGCCAACGCTTCCTTGTCTATCTGCGAATAGGATCGTTCGGCAGGCGTGAGGGAGCGGGACGCATAGGCCACTGGCCGCTCACCTTGTGGAGTGACGTGCGTCAGCACCGCGCCCACGCCCACGCTGCTCGCGTCCGCCGTCAGCACCAGCGGCAGCTCCAAAGAGTAGTGCATCAAAACCTCACTTGAACTCAGTGATTGTTTCACCTGTTCGAACGCTTCTTGGCAACTTTGGTTCCAAACAAATTTTACATTTGCCCGAAGCAAATTATACAGAGGGGCTAGAATAGTACTTACGTTTTTTATAAACTTTGCATAGTACATGACCATTCCGATAAACGCCCTCAGCTCAGATACATTTGAAGGCGGTGGGGTATTCACCATAGCCTTCACTTTATCTTCACAGGTATGGACCCCGTCTTTGCTAATAACGTAACCTAAATAATTAATCGATTTTTCAAAGAATGCACATTTTTCCTTTTTTACCTTCAATCCGTGTGACTTTAACCGGTCAAAAACCTTATGTAAATTACTAATATGCTCACCAGTCGTCTTAGCCGTTATTATAATGTCATCTAAAAATACCCCAACGTGGGGTAAATCTGAGAATAATTGTTCTAATCGTTTTTGAAATATTCCAGGACTCGATGCTAGACCGTAAACGAGTCGATTGTACTTGAACAAACCTTTGTGTGTATTAATCACGGTATATATACTAGAATCATCTAAGACTAGTTGAGCGTATGCCTGTGAAAGATCGATTTTACTAAAATACTCGCCCCCGTGTAATCTCGCAAGTAAGTCCTCGACTCTCGGTAACGGATAACGGTCTACTTCTATAACCTTATTAAGAGTAAGTTTAAAATCTGCGCATATTCTAATGTTACCATCCTTTTTGACGACGGGCACAATTGGCGTGGCCCAGTCGGAGCGGTCGACTGGGGTGAGGATGCCGTCGCGCACCAGCTGATCTCTCAAACTGTCTTGTAGCCAATTTCCAAACTCGCAAGTCTTTGACATTTTTTTCAAAATTGCAACGTAGTCGGAAACAGTTTCACCCTCATTCTGTTTTCTATGTCGAAATTTAAATCTTTCTGCCAGTTCACTCGGTTTCGGTTGTAAATGATTCTCCATGACCGTTGTGATATCTTTGAATGTCATTTTATTTGGTTGGTTGGGCGTACATAGACTTACAAGCAACTCGTAGCTCTCTGCCCCCATCACTGTTATTAACGTTGGTACTTCCAGTTCTTCAGCGATCTTATTTACTAGGAAATACTGTTGTAGCCGCTCCACATATAATTTCCAGTTGTCCGACTGCACTTTGAACTCAGAAATCTTCCCGATCGACATTTTTACATTTATAGATAATCTACGCACGCAGAAAACCGATTTTTTTTTTCGTCGCCACTGAAAAGTATATTGTATATGAGAGGCGCCGGAGTAAAACACGTAGTCGCGGTAATTCGTTTATTGCGAGACTGGCTATCACACATAAGGACAATCGAAGGTATGTCTATATTAATAATTTCACAAATACCTTACAGTATCATAATTTAAGAATGCATAGAATTCGATCACAAAATATTCTATAGAATAACCGCAATATAGCATCAAACGTGAGACCAAGCGAACGCTATTTATCAAAAAAAGGAGCGAACACGCTTACTGTGACACCCTCAGATCAACAAAATTATAATACTTACTGTGAACCGTTAAGCTGCGTCCAGACTTGTGTCATCATGACATCGGACCGGACTCCGTGTCATCGTACAAGACTTGTTACGCTCAATGTTAAAGCTCAACGGTCTAGTTTGTGCTGACACGGTCACAAACCATGTACGATGAAATCTTAAACACTTGAAACATTTTGGCGTGTCCGAACACCGTGTCTTTATCATGCATCGCTAGTTTTGTTGGGCATGCGCTGTGGTAATACTGTATCAAAGAGACAATGTATTATAAAGACACGGTGTTCGGACATGCCAAAATTTTACAAGTGTAGACGCATGGTGTTAATCGAACTAAACTGCGTGGCGAGGCACCAGAACTGCTGAGTTCAAAGATTGAATAAAAATAAAGATTATAAGTATTAAATACCTACTAGCTGTGCCCCCGACTTCGTCCGCGTGGAATAGTAGATAGTAGACTTTCGGCAGCATTTTAAATTTTTAAGGCTAATTCTTTTGCAAAGGGGGTGCATAAAAATAACACTAACATTTTTTCAAAAAGTGTAAAAAATCATAGCTTTTGAAAAAGATAGACGAAAAAACAAAAAGTTATCTTTTTTTATATGAATACTGAAAATGCAGAATAGTTTCATACAGCATAAGAGCGCATGCCCACGAGACGGTTTTTCGCCGGACACAGAGCCGGTGCATACAACTGTCTTTATTATCGAGGTGTTGACTGACAAAGACAAACATAAAACCGGCTCTGTGTCCGGCGAAAAACCGTCCCGTGGGCATGCGCCCTGAGTTCAAAAGTTCAAATACCTATATATCTGTCACAGTGTTTGCTAACGATCTTCTTCGAAACGGCTACCGAATTTTTTTGTGTTTATTTGTTAGGTCTGAGAATAGGCCGTAGGGGTAACCGAATTACAGATGTTCGAAAACATGTCGGATACGAGATAAAGATCGAAGTAACTTTTTCAATATTATTACTTAACTTCGTTTTTGTCTCCATAAATACTTTTTTCCATAACATTCATATGCCAAATTATAAAAAAGATAACCAGGACGACATTAATAAAAGCGATATATTTTTAACCGAGTTCTAAATCAAAAAGGAGGAGGTTCTCTATTCGTCTGTATGTATGTTTTTTTTTTGTGTATGTCCACCGATTACTCAAAGACGGCTGAACCGATTGGAATGGTTCAAACGTTATTACATCAGGTTGGTTACCAAGTTGGTCCCACTTTTTGAAATTTTGAAATCGGTTCAGTAGTTTTCAGGAAATCTTGAAAATACTGTCGTTTTCGTTACCACTTTATGTGAATTTAATACGTATCTTTAGGCATAACTCCTTTGTTTATAAACCGATTTAGATGATTCTTGTTTTGTAAAAAAGGGGATACCTCAAGGTATTTTAACCGACTTCGAAAAAGGAGGTTTTGAGTTTGATCACATACCTATTCACCAGAAAACACGTAAATTGCCTGCACGATGCACTAAAAAGAGTGAAATAAAAATTATTTTTTTTATATAAAAAAGGCATTTTAACCTTCGATCAACAATAACACCTAGTTCATTTTAATTTTAATTAAACTATTATCTTAAAAAGAAAATTCTATTATATTTTATTTTCTGAAATAATGTGCTAAAAATGTCAGTGACAAAAAGGATTCGCTGCAAAACCGATTGGGCCTAGACGCGTGGGCCCGCAGGCGCCCCTGTGGTGCCCCGCAGCGCCGGAGCCGTGACAGAAACCATACATGCTGCATGCTGCTTGCACGCTGATTGCATGCTTGATAGAATGCTTGCTTGCATGCTCGCTTGCATGCTTCCTTGCATGCTTGCTTGCATGCTGTTTGCATGCTTCCTTGCATGCTTGCTTGCATGCTGCTTGTATGCTGCTTGCATGCGGCTGGCATGCTATTTGCATGCTGCTTACATGCGGCTGGCATGCTATTTGCATGCTGCTTGCATGCGGCTGGCATGCTGTTTGCATGCTGCTTGCATGCTATTTGCATGCTGCTTGCATGCTGCTTGCATGCGGCAGGCATGCTAATTGCATGCTGCTTGCATGCGGCTGGCATGCTTTTTGCATGCTGCTTGCATGCTGCTTGCATGCTGCTTGCATGCTGCTTGCATGCTGCTTGCTTGCTGCTTGCATGCTGCTTGCAGCTATTTGCATGCTCCATGGTTGCTTTAATACTGTATGTTGTCTCGATACTTTTTCTAGCCAAAAAATAAGAAACTACATAACATGAATCAAGCTATATATTTTTGAGTAAAAATAAGTTTTTAAATTTATTTTTGTGACAAGCTTTTTTGCTGACTGTACTTTAATATTGTATTGTCATCTGAACCAAACTTGCATACAAAATTTCAGCTCAATCGGACACTGGGAAGTGGGTCAAATTAAGCTTGCAAGATTTGACCCGAACCAAAGAATATATATATATACTTATGCCCGAACGGACTTATATACATACACTGCAAGTTAAATAAAAGCTTGTAAAAAATCTGAACTTCCGATTTAGGGATAGAAGTAAAATAAAGTTGATAGATTTTAATAAAATGACAAATAACATGTTTCTAGAAACTAAATCATCTGTCATTAAAAGCTTCTGCCAAAAGTTGAGTGGGATTACAACACATATAGAATTTGAAAGAATTTACAACTGAAAATCGGAATACCCAACCTTTGTCAATCGTGTTTTCAGTGAAATGAAAATTATGGTCAAGTCAAGTCAATAAATTTTTTATTCATATAGATTAAATAAAATTATTGCTTATGAATCGTTCAAAATTTTTTTACCTACCACCTATATGGAAAATATAAAGTGGTGTAACGTTTTCGGGAAAGTGAAATTCCTAGACAAAAAAATCAAATTCATGACAGGTAACCGTCGTAGGCTATTTTTTTATTCCCGAAATTCCACGGGAGCGATGCCCTGAACAGAATATTCGATACGTACAACACTTTTTTTTTAATTCACGGCGGGGTAGCACTTAGGCTTCATCACACCTGATGTTAAGTGGTGAAAAGGCTGAAGGTGGAAGCGCGCTACTCCAGGAATCCTCAATTACTGAGGAAATGGTTGTCTTATCTGTAACTGCCGGAACACAATATGCTGAAAGCATCATTGTTAAGGCGTCAGACTTAGATAAGATGGTGGTAGCTAGCCAGGCGGACTAAGGACAAGTCCTACCACCAACCAAAACTTACTTATTCGTAATGATTAGTTCGTCTAACGATTTTGTGTTTTTCTATTATTATGTCATATTATTTTAGCCCCGATTGTTCCAATATCAACAAACTTCGAATAAGTTATTATCATAACCGTTTGCGATGCCAAACTAAGCACAGAGGAAACCTCATTTCAAATAACACTACGTAAATATCATTATGAAATCACATCTGCTTTATTCAAATAAGGGGAGGCACCATCAAGCCTGTTCTTTATTAGCATTCATTTTTATTTTCTGAATTATTGTCATCAAAGGTTGCTTTGTTAGGGTTGGGTATGAGGCTATCACATATCATTTTAGGCATATTTTACAAATAATTATTCAACCGTATCATATCTGAAGGAGTTCAAACTTGGTATGTTTGAAAATTATTTTAATTTTAATTTAAACCAAGTAACTGAAATTTAATAATCCTACTTCCTACTTATCCTACTTAATATTATAAATGTGAAACTTTAGATGTTTGGATGTTTGGATGTTTGTTACTCAATCACGCCAAAACGGCTGAACGGATTTGGCTGAAATTTGGCACAGAGATACTTTATAGCCTGGAGAGGAACATAGCCTACTTTTTATCCCGGAAAATCATTACATCCCCGCGGGCTAACGTCGTGTAGTCCACGCGGGCGAAGCCGCGGGCGGAAAGCTAGTGTGATATATTTTTAGAAAAAAGATGACATCATATATATATAAGTACCTATGTATTCTTGTTTGTTTTTTTTTTCGTGCTTCGGGTCAAATAGAATACCTAAAGATCAATCGTTCCGGTTTTCATGCTTTTAACTAGAAGACATTTCAGTAAGTAACGTCATGCACTATTATATGTAGGTATGATACAAAGACATCAATAGAAATTGACTCTTTGAATTTTCAAAGAAAATCAGACCTTATAACGATCTTCATACTACATACAAAGAATTTTAAAACTAAAGGTGGTAAAGTAATAGTAGGGGAGCCCTAGATGCTAAATTTGAAGTAAGTCGTAGCGTGTCGTTGGAACCTTTTAGATTTTGAAAATTGGGAAGCCGGAAGAAAGAATCTTATATGATAAGGCCCTTGACCATCACATCGAAAATTCTTAAGACGGGCACGTGACCATCGAAAATCAGTTACAATATCATTAGAATACGAAGGCTAATTTCGCCACCATTTCCAAAGTTTAGAAAACGGGCGGCATTAAAGCCAGAAGACCTCGGTTCAATTCCTGTCCGTATTTTTTTCTTTTTTTGTCAAATTCCTTTTTTCTACGACTTTTTTTCGACTTTAGAAAAACTTGATGCACGGTATCTCCATATGTTAAGCTACCGGGTTTGAGTATACCACAAAATCCCCTTTTGGGCTTCCCTGCTACAACTTCTTGGTCAATACAGAAATTTAACAATATTTGAGCATTTCACTGGTGTATAAATAAAACAAACCCCACCCACATTTCTGTTCATCAGTTCGGATTTCCAATGTGGAGAAGTCGAAGGGAGGAGTAAAAGATCGCAATTACCCACAGCTCGTAATAAACATTTGGTCCGGTTCATTTGAAGTTTATTTAGTGGAAACTGAGCTCCGGTGCGTCGGACCGGCATCGAACCAGAATATCTCCGATATATCTGACCTTTTATGATATCCGCGATGAATAGGATATATTTTTATGATAATTTTAAAATGGAATTTTAAGTATGTACTTACACACACATTTTAAGTACGTACATTACTAAAAACTCCATTTAAAAACCTTTTGTTGCCAACGTTTTGCACCAACTTAATATTTTCAGTGTTACTCTGGGAAAAATAAATTAATATTCGATTGTATTAGGTGTCATCTTTACCTGACTGAAATCAATTATCAATTAAACGAAATTTCAAGTTTCCTTATATAAAAAAACGATTAAGTAGGTATCTTGTTAATGAAACAGTTTTGGATCCGTGATCGTTGAAATGCTACACCAAAAGTTGTTTCATTTCACCGAACACGTTTTGTTCAATTTCACGCATTATGACACATTTTGATTACCTACGTAAAATGACACATACGCAAAATGGCATATACGCGAAATGACATATACGCAATGTTTAACCTTCCGTATAGGTGACTAGGTGACTAATCTCACCATGCTACACTAGGTGGGGTTTGCTATACCCCAACTTTAAAAGGTTGTAAAATCCGCAAAATTGTTTTTTATGTTTGTTAAATAATAATAAATACATTTTTATATCTAATATTGAATTGGTATAAGTAAAACAAATTTTATTTTTACGTTAGAAAAGAGTAAAAACTTGACCAGCTTGTAGCAACTCCGAAAGTGGAAAGTAATCACTGTCTGAATCCGAAGACGGTATGTCAGCATCCACTTCACATCGTCTTCTTCTGTCAATGCTCATAATATATCTCTTTTAGGACATGTTTTAGGTAAACTATTACCTGTAAACAATATTTCACCACGTTAAACACAGAAATAAACATGTACAAAGAAATAAAAACAAAAGTAGTTACACTTACCTTTTGGGCCACGCGCCATACAAGGTGGGGTGTTTGATACCCAAGCGCACTTTACGCACGTGTCACACGGTTTGTGATAGACGCCGGATTAATTATTTTGCACGGATCGGAGCAGCAACCTAGCATTTGCTAGGTTGCTGCTCAATTTCAATTTTCAAAATTCAGAAAACAAACTTGCGCGCCTTTTTCGTTTTAAAATTGTAACAATTTTTTTACCGCTGGGGTATGTAGGGCAGGCGTACCGGTTTTGGCCACTGTACCGGTTTTGGTCACTTTTCACTTTAAAGTTATATAAATAGGAATTAAATAATTATTGCTTATATTTATTAATGGCGAATAAAAGATTGGACTTTTAGTTAATAATTACAGCACTTAGCTTTTTTTATGTAGTACGATATTTTAGAAATAAACACGTGTTATGTTTCAAAGTTAACATTTTGTAAAATTCTTAGGCAAAATGTTAAGGGTAAAGGTTTTTTAAAATCATTTTTTTTCTACAATTAAATTATTTTGTGGTTATTTAATATTTTATATCATATTGGAATATGTTTCTTCTAGATGGATTAAGTGTTGTTTTTTCACTGTTCTTACAAAAAGTTGGGAAACAATAAGTGGCCAAAAGTGGGGCTAGAAATTTTAGCATTATGCCACCTTTGGCCACTTTGGCATTAGTAGAAAGTTTCCAATAAAGTTCATTTATTTTAAAAGACTCACAACTCACTATTGTTAGCTAACGTACTAGAAAATTAGCGGATTGAGGCTAGTGTAGGCACTAGCCTACACTAGCCTCAATCCGCTAATTTTCTTTTAATCAAGTGATAAAGGTATACTTATAAAATTGTAGTATGGAGCTAGCTGTGATTGAAAAACTATTTCATGTAGTGTTTTAGTCCAGAACTCTAATAAGACATCAATTAAGCATAAACTCAACTTATAAATATAGTAATTTTATGAAAGTGGCCAAAACCAATGCAAACGGTGTAATTGGCCCCCTCCGCAGAATTTGTTCTAAATAAAAAAAACTATTGTTTTTTTTACTTTGTAGATTATACCCTTAAAGGTCGATAAATTATCTATAACTCTACATTATAAATTTTCTCTAAAATACTTTAGATCATTAAGCACTAAGCGGTTAAAAGTGAAAAAATCCTTAAAGTGGCCAAAACCGGTACGCCTGCCCTACATACCCCACCTCGTATTCGGAAGGTTAAATTTATAGACTGATAAAAACACCTATTCACAGTAAAGTGCAATGTGCAACCCCGTATCCCCAATATAATACTGCTTATAACACAAACCGTTTTCAATTCAAAGTAAGTAACCCAAGTGATTGAAAATCAATACTAAACCCATTAATGTAAGATCAATCAAATGGCTTGTTTATAATTAACACAAATAATTGCGAGAAAAGCTTTCGTTTATATTAGCTTTGAATAACTAAGTTGAATGTAAAGTTAGATACGTACTTCTTTAAAAAAATAACTTATTTCGTGAGCCATTCTTTTTACTAAACCTTTTTTTACTACTATTTTCAGATGGTCATTGTCTTGTGCGTATTGCATAACATAAATTTATCTATCTTCTTGCATTTTTCGGATGGTATTAATAGGTATTTGTTTTATTATTATAATGATAAAGTAATTCCAAAATGTTGTTTTGCCGTAGACTTTTTCTCCGCAAAGAAGAATAACCTCTACAGATAGGCTTTTTGAGAATCTAAGACTCAATTACTGGCCATCACCCTCGTTCGGATATTGCAATAATGCCGTGATATTTCGCGGCGTAATTTGCCGGGGTCTATAATTCAGTTGGCGACCACAAATCTTTTCTTCCGCTGAAAACGGGATTACCGGCCCAGATTCATAGCGAGGGCGGGCAACGACAAAATGAGATGTATTGCGACGAAAATAAATAAGATACGAGGTGGCCTACTCGTACTTACGGTGGTGTGCTCACTGCTGAGATATTTGACAGAGATAGTACTAGGAATGTGTAGGCACGCATTTGTTCCAAGCTAAGGATATAAAGGTAGTTTCAATAATGATGTTTATTTGGTAAAAATAATGATTCTTACTCATATTTAATCAATGGCTTTAAATTTTACCTATAGGCTGTGACCTGGGTGCCTACCATCAACTTTTATTGCGGTTTTGTTTAGGACCTAAACTGATCTGCTTCACTTATTCGTACCACGACAGCTTAATATCAATGACAGCGATTCAGTGATCATTCAATGACATTTCACAGAGCCGCTAAGCTGTCATGTACTCTTATTTGACTTATAACTCGGCCAAGCTAACATGACACCTTCAGGTTATACCCGTCCCTCTCACTCTCCGGGCATGAGAGAATCGAGTGAAAGAGACGGGTAGAAAAATAAGGACACAAATCGTTCGGTCATTCATATTTAGCAATTCATTTGCGATCCAGTTTTTAGAAGGTCGTAGTACGAAAGAAAGCAATTCATTTTAGGAACCTATTCTGCATCGCGCTATTTTTGAATCGCTGTCTTAAAGTTGATGGTAAGCACCCTGGAATCCCCTATTTGAAATCGAATGACGTTTAATCAAACATGACTTGCTCGAAAATCTTTACATGTGACTTTGATTTTCTATGTCAACACAACTGAAGAATAGAAAAACTATTGTTATAATAAAACAAATACCTATTAATACTACTTGTGTCAGGCAGACCAGCCCCCTTACTCTTGAATGAAATTGCATTGGCATTAGGGACCACAGAACACGGAAAGATTTTTTTCTCTTTTCCATGTTCTGTGCTACTTTATTGCGAGGCTAATGGAATTACTTTCAAGAGTAAGGGGCCAGGCCAGAACTGACGCCATGAAAAGCAGATCCAAACAAATAAAAGCAAAATCAGCGAAAAATCTCGCATTTTTGTCAAAACCTTTACGCAGTACTAGTTAGGTAGGACGGGTCGACTTCAACTGCTGGAAATGTGCGCGCTGAAAACAAAATAAACACTGGGCTCAAATGTTTCGCGAATTGTTAACTATGTCAACACAAAATGCACTTATCAACTTCGTCGATGTAGTCTCGCAGAGCTTGAAGATACAGTGAATGAGTCAGTGAATGTTGTATATGTTTATTTAAATCAACTTTGTTACTCAGTAATCCTACTTCCTACTAATATTATATATGTGAAAGTTTAGATGTTTGGATGTATAGATGTTTGGATGTTTGTATGTTTGTAACTCAATCACGCCAAAACGGCTCAACGGATGTGGCTGAAATTTGGGACACAGATACTTTGTGGCCTGAAGAGGAACATAGGCTACTTTTTATCCCGGAAAAATAACACGTTCCCGCGGGATAATGTCGTGTAGTCCACGCAGGCGAAGCCGCGGGCGGAAAACTAGTGATTATATAAAGTTAAAAAGACTTTAAAGCAAATATAAGTATAGTTACACAAATAAAGGTATGGTTATACACAGAAGAATTTATTGTAAATACATTGGCATAGGTTATTCCACATTGGACCAGAAAAAATAATAAATATTTGGCACCATCACATACATTGTTCCAATACCAAATAGTAGTGCCTTGAGCACTAGTGTTATTAAAATCGAAAACAACGACGGGTATGACCACATACACCCAGACCCCAAGAAATGTTGAAAAGCTAGTTTTCAATATTTACCAGACCGGGAATCGAACCCAGGACCTCCAAAAATAGCGCCAACTTGAAAGCCTGCCGGCCTAGCATGAGCGGCTTAAAACACGCGATATGATATGGTACGGCATGCCGTCTTGCTTACACCTTAGTGGGGTAAGCAAGACAACTTGCCGTAACATATCATATCGCGCGATAAAAGCCGCTCATGCTTGGCCGGCTGGTGTACGCACCGGCTTTCAACGGAGGTCGGAAATAATATTTGGTCTCTGCTCCTGTACTGTAGCAATTACAACAATACCTTTAAAACGTTATAAAATTGTGTAATTATTTCGAAATTCCTCATTTTTTGAGATGCCGAAGAAGCCTTTTACCTTCTCAATTCAGAGATAGATCGTGGTTAGTATTAGTAGTTAATTGTTAAAGATTATTTGCATAAAATATTGTACATTGAGATTTTGAAATTCTAAATATAGGTTCACATATTTTGCCAAATTGTTCATACAATTCAAAGTATAGTTTGGTTTGTTCCTAACAATAAGTTTTTAGTAAAAACTTCATTTAATGACAAGCTCTTTTGCTGACTGTACTTTAATATTAAATTGTCATCTAAACCAAACCTGTTTACAAAATTTCAGCTCTATCAGACACTGGGAAGTGGGTCAAATTAAGCTTGCAAGATTTGTCCCCCACTAACTAACTAACATACTAACTAACTAACATGGCAAGTTGTTAAAATGCATAATACAAGTAAGTAAATATCAAACAAATGCATGCAACCAAACATCATGCATAAATAGATAAATACACTTACTGACATATTTCTATACTGTGAACACAAGAAAAAAAAACTTTCCGTGTTCTGTGCTGTGAACTAATGGCTGACAATTAAGTACTCAATAAAGAAATGATTGGATTTCATGTCATTAATATCAGTATTTCCATCATTACATCATTAGTAGAGCTGACATAACTATCATTAGCTGTTATTTATTAGCATTAATGCATGCATTTATACTAATAGAAACAAAATGATAGTACTATTAACTTCTATTACATTAGGTAAAGGTGTGTTTACACACCGTAAAATATTAACCCCATTTTCTTTCTTTCTTATCTAATCAGCGTCTCAAACATCGCCCTGTCACTTTAAATGTCAAACGTATGAAAGAGATGCCATGACGTTTGAGACGCTCCCAAAGATGATTTGCGTTTGAGAATTCGGGCGTGAGAGATGTAATGGAAAATATATTACCTTAGTACGGTAGTGCAAATAATATCAGCCTATTTTTTTCCAGACTTTCAGTTTCTGAAACAATATCTGTATCGTTTGAATATTAATAAATTATTTATGAACTTCCTTGTTAATTAAGCGTAGGTAAGCTTGTAATTAACTCCATAATTTAAACGTGATTACTTATTAACATTTTAAATTACTTCAATTCAATGCAATACTTTAGGTAAACTAGTACTACTACTACTAGTTACTTGCAGTAAGCCTAGCTTGACCGCCCAAAACGTGATATATATCGCATGATAAAGCGATTTATCGACATTCAAACGTCAAAACCAATATTCTTTTTGACATAGGAAAAATTGCATTGTGAATGCATAAAAATAAATTAAAATCTTAATTCTTTTTGACAGTTAAACGGGATAAAGCGCTTTATCATATCGCGTTTTGTTGGTCATGCTAGGGGTGCAGGACTGGTGGTTTTTTACTAGGTATAACAACTTTTCCTTTACTTACAGAATTGCATTGAGAATGCATAAAAAAAAAATAAAAAATCTCAATTTAATGGCAGTAGTTTGGTAAACATTTGTAAAAATGTTTCATACGAATGTTAGGTAGGGTTTCCTTACATTGATAAAGCAACGCTGGCCAACAGCGTTGAAAAGTGATAGCAAAATTCGACGAGCATCGTAAGCCTTTAATAATAATAACCGTATCATTACTACTGCATCGCAGGCGGCAACTCAAGCTTCTGCAGCGGCCACATTGCAAGCTGGCGTTGCTGATAGTGATCGTGGAGATGATATGGTTACTACTGTAAGTCCCCAATACAATGATATATTGAGGAGTACTCTTGAAGATGTAGTTCGGGAATTTCGATCGACTTTGGTTCACCTTAGACCTCGGCTTCCACGATTTCCCATGCACAAAAAAAATAGGGCGCTGATGTGTGCTTTAGATTTGCTACTACCAAATTACTTTGATAGTAGTGAAGACCTGACTGATACTCATTCGATCCTGTACTGTGCGGCTATTACAGCTTGTCGTGTTGCTCATGTCAAATTTCCAAATACTGACACAGCAACACGCCCTCGCCTGGCTGTACCAGCCTGGCAGTGTAGGATTGAGCGTCGTATCAGTGAGGCTAGGGTACTCATCGGTAAGCTCAGCTGCTTTAGGGAGGGCAACATGCGCCCTCGGGTCATGCGCTTTGTGAAACGTGCATTCTTGGGGACTGGTATTAGTCCTCAAAATTATATTTCATGTGTCACAGAGCGCATCGACTTCCTGAAGCAGAAAATTTGTGCATGGGCTAATCGTATTCGAAGGTATAGGGTGCGAGTCGATCGCTTTACTCAGAACCGCATGTTCGAGAGAGATCAACGACGTGTTTATGCATCCTGGGAGCGATCGTATCAGAGTGATACTGATATGCATCGGCCGGATGATGAAGCCATGATTTCTTTTTGGCACAACATCTGGTCCGTGCCTGTCACTCACTCTGAAGGCGCGTGGATGGAGGATGTTGAGCGTTCGTGTGAGCTTATACCTGATATGAATGAAGTAACTATTGACTACCAAAACGTAGTTTGTGCAGTTCGTTCCTTACCCAACTGGAAATCTCCAGGCCCAGATGGACTGCACAATTTCTGGTATAAATGGTTACCTAGCTCGCACGTTTGCTTAGCATCTCAATTTCAATGTGCTTTATTATCTCGATCGCTTCCAGAATTCATGACAACAGGCATAACCCATCTGCTCCATAAATCTGGTAGTACTGCGGACCCCAAAAACTATAGACCTATCACCTGTCTGCCAACAATTTATAAAATTCTTACGTCCATTTTGAGGTCGAAGATTAATGAACACATTAATCAAAATTCTATTATGGTCGCCTCTCAGAATGGATGTAGGAATGGGGCCCGTGGTACTAAGGAGCTACTCCTCATTGACATGGCTATTAACCAACAGGTTCGTCGAAACCGAAAGAACCTGTCGACTTCCTGGATAGATTATAAGAAGGCCTATGATTCCGTGCCGCATTCGTGGCTCATGAGGGTGCTGGAGTTGTATAAAATAAATACAACTCTACGCACTTTCTTGATATCGTGCATGCGAAAATGGAGAACGGTCCTTTTCTATCCAGGATCTCGACGGATTCTAGGTCAGGGCGATCCTATAAAAATAGAGCGAGGTATCTTCCAGGGTGACGGTTTGAGTCCATTGTGGTTCTGTCTCGCCTTGAACCCTCTGAGTACACTTCTCGAGAGTTCAGGGTTAGGCTATCGTTTACGGAGAAATGGTCAAGTAATATCACACCTGCTGTACATGGATGACCTGAAACTATTTGCCCATAGCAGTTCTCATTTGACAGCGTTACTGAAGGTTACTGAAGCTTTCAGTAATGCCATTAAAATGGAATTTGGTGTGGACAAATGTGCAGTCATGCATGTAAAGCGTGGTCAGATAATGGAATCTACGGGTATACAACTCTCGGATTCTATTCATCTTAGATCTCTCTCCGTAAACGAAACCTATAAATATTTAGGTATGTCACAGGCATTAGGCATCAACGATGCTGACATGAAACAGTCGTTGCGTGAGCGTTTCTTGGGGCGCCTTTCAAAAGTCCTTAAAAGTCTTTTGTCTGGCGGAAACAAGGTTCGCGCATACAATGGATGGGTCATGCCGGTACTAATGTATTCCTTCGGCATACTTAAATGGACTCAAACTGAACTGGATGCCCTGGATAGAAAAGTTCGTACATTGCTAACAGCACACCGCATACATCACCCACGTTCATCGACCATGAGATTGTATATCCCGCGGAAGTGCGGTGGTCGTGGCTTCTTAAATGCTAAGACATTGCATAACCGCGAGATATGCAATCTTAGGGAGTATTTTCTCCAAGTCGATATGGGGTCTCATAGAGATGTAGTTGCTGTTGACAATGGACTGACTCCTCTATTTTTAGCAAAAGAAAACTGGCGCAAACCTGTAGTACTTAGTACTTCCGACCGCAGCACTGTGTGGCAAAGCAAGGAGTTACATGGCAGATTCTACCGGGCTCTCCATGGGCCCGACGTAGATTTATTAGCCTCAGTATCCTGGCTCCGCTTCGGTGATCTTTTTGGTGAAACCGAAGGTTTTGTCTGTGCAATTATGGATGAGGTTGTGATGACGAATAACTACCGAAAGTATATCCTAAGGGATGGCACAGTGGATATTTGCCGAGCGTGTCATCGTCCGGGTGAATCCCTTAGGCATATAATCTCCGGTTGTTCTCGTCTCGCAAACGGCGAGTATTTGCATAGACATAACCAAGTGGCCAGGATAATACACCAACAACTTGCTCTGAAACATAGTCTTGTGGCATCCGAGGTGCTGTACTACAGGTATGCACCAGAACAGGTCCTTGAAAATAGCCATGCCACATTGTATTGGGATCGATCTATCATTACAGACAGGACTATTGTAGCTAATAAGACTGATATTGTATTGATAGATCGACACGAACGCCGCGCGATAATTGTTGATGTCACTGTTCCCCATGACGACAACCTTGTGAAAGCTGAAAAAGATAAAGAAAACAAATATCTTGATTTAGCTCACGAGATTGTTGACATGTGGGACATTGATTCAGCAATTATTGTTCCGATAGTCATATCTGCCCATGGTCTGATAGCCAAGAGCCTCGATAAACACCTTAAGAGGCTTGCGTTAGGTGGATGGATCGGGAGTCAGATGCAGAAGGCAGTACTTCTGGACACGGCCCGTATAGTGAGAAGGTTCCTGTCTCTGGATCCTTAACCATCGGTAGCCGGGACCTTGATCTTGCTGCCGTTGGGGAACTGCATTTTTGTATTTTTAAATATTATATTTTTTAGTGTTATACATTGTAAAAATTTAATGTTTAGAAATATAATTTTGAAAGTATTTAAAATGTAATAAAGGGAATAATAATAATAAAAAAAAAAAATAAAAAAAGTCAACGTGACAGATCATTCTTTTCACATTTTATTCAATTTTATTGATTTTATTCGGTAATATTTTATGTAAAGGTCAAAATTCGTATTTAACTGTAGTACAATAATATTTATTACCTTGCATCGATACCAAAACAAAAAGAAGATTACATTACATTGCAATATTTTTAAAAATGAATCCCTGTATGACAACGTCATACTTCACAACAAAACCAATACAAACAAAAATTTGATATTGAATGAATAAATAGATGTTGACGAGAAGCCAAACAGCACGTCTACCACCTCCGGGCTCGTCACCTCGCTCCGCCTCGCAGTTGTCGGCAACTGCCTCAGTGCCATGTGTTCAGCTGACATCTGCAGTTGCGTCGAGCGATAGTGACGAGTACTTCTCTCCGCCGACGTCGCCACCACCTGTACGCCGGAGGAGGGGCCGGCCACCGAAGAGTTTGGGGCTTCTGGGGCAAACGGCTCCGGTCAGGGCCCCCGCTCCCGGTGGAGTGCAGCGCATGCGATGGACAATTTCCATCAATGAAAATGTCATGCGCGCATATTTTGAGGCAACAGAGGCAGGAACTAATCTTACTGCGTATCGTGTTCGGATGCTTTCTCTGTTTCAGGCTCTCGAACCATCTATCAACGTTTCGGCTCAACGACTGTCGGATCAGGTGCGAGCCATTCAACGGGGTCACTTGTTGGATGACTCTGTACTTGATCGGCTCCGTACAGAGGTGCAACGTAACCATATCAGTACTACTGCATCGCAGGCGGCAACTCAAGCTTCTGCCGCGACCACATTGCAAGCTGGCGTTGCTGATGGTGGTGGTGCAGATGATATGGTTACTACTGTAAGTCCCCAATACAATGATATTTTGAGGAGTACTCTTGAAGATGTAGTTCTGGAATTTCGATCGACTTCGATTCACCTTAGACCTCGGCTTCCGCGTTTTCCCATGCACAAAAAAAATAGGGCGCTGATGTGTGCTTTAGATTCACTACTATCAAATTACTTTCATAGTAGTGAAGACCTGGCTGATACTCATTCGATCTTGTATTGTGCGGCTATTACGGCTTGTCGTGTTGCTCATGTCAAATTTCCAAATACTGACACAGCAACACGCCCACGTCTGGCTGTACCAGCCTGGCAGTGTAGGATTGAACGTCGTATCAGTGAGGCTAGGGTACTCATCGGTAAGCTCAGCTGCTTTAGGGAGGGCAACATGCGCCCTAGGGTCATGCGCTTTGTGAAGCGTGCATTCCTGGGGACTGGTATTAGTCCTCAAAATTATATTTCATGTGTCACAGAGCGCATCGACTTCCTGAAGCAGAAAATTTGTGCATGGGCAAATCGTATTCGGAGGTATAGGGTGCGAGTCGATCGCTTTACTCAGAACCGCATGTTCGAGAGAGATCAACGATGTGTTTATGCATCCTGGGAGCGATTGAATCAGAGTGATACTGATATGCATCGACCGGATGATGATGCCATGATTTCTTTTTGGCACAACATCTGGTCTGTGCCTGTCACTCACTCTGAAGGCGCGTGGATAAGGGATGTTGAGCGTTCGTGTGAGCTTATACCTGAGATGAATGAAGTAACCATTGACTACCAAGACGTAGTTTGTGCAGTTCGTTCCTTACCCAACTGGAAATCTCCAGGCCCGGACGGACTGCACAATTTCTGGTATAAATGGTTACCTAGCTCGCACGTTTGCTTAGCATCTCAATTTCAAAGTGCTTTATTATCTCGATCGCTTCCAGAATTTATGACAACAGGCATAACCCATCTGCTCCATAAATCTGGTAGTACTGCGGACCCCAAAAACTATAGACCTATCACCTGTCTGCCAACAATTTATAAAATTCTTACGTCCATTTTGAGGTCGAAGATTAATAAACACATTGACCAAAATCTATTATGTTCACCTCTCAAAATGGATGTAGGAATGGGGCCCGTGGTACTAAGGAGCTACTCCTCATTGACATGGCTATTAACCAACAGGTTCGTCGAAACCGAAAGAACCTGTCGACTTCCTGGATAGATTATAAGAAGGCCTATGACTCCGTGCCGCATTCGTGGCTCATGAGGGTGCTGGAGTTGTATAAAATAAATACAACTCTACGCACTTTCTTGATATCGTGCATGCGAAAATGGAGAACGGTCCTTTTCTATCCAGGATCTCGACGGGTTCTAGGTCAGGGCGACCCTATAAAAATAGAGCGAGGTATCTTCCAGGGTGACGGTCTGAGTCCATTGTGGTTCTGTCTGGCCTTGAACCCTCTGAGTATACTTCTCGAGAGTTCAGGATTAGGCTACCGTTTACGGAGAAATGGTCAAGTAATATCACACCTGCTATACATGGATGACCTGAAACTATTTGCCCATAGCAGTTCTCATTTGACAGCGTTACTAAAGGTTACTGAAGCTTTCAGTAATGCCATTAAAATGGAATTTGGTGTGGACAAATGTGCAGTCATGCATGTAAAGCGTGGTCAGATAATGGAATCCACGGGTATACAACTCTCGGATTCTATTAATCTTAGATCTCTCTCCGTTAACGAAACCTATAAATATTTAGGTATGTCACAGGCATTAGGCATCAACGATGCTGACATGAAACAGTCGTTGCGTGAGCGTTTCTTGGGGCGCCTCTCAAAAGTCCTTAAAAGTCTTTTGTCTGGCGGAAACAAGGTTCGCGCATACAATGGATGGGTCATGCCGCTACTGATGTATTCCTTTGGCATACTTAAATGGACTCAAACTGAACTTGATGCCCTGGAAAGAAAAGTTCGTACATTGCTAACAGCACACCGCATGCATCACCCACGTTCATCGACCATGAGATTGTATATCCCGCGGAAGTGCGGTGGTCGTGGCTTCTTAAATGCTAAGACATTGCATAACCGCGAGATATGCAATCTTAGGGAGTATTTTCTCCAAGTCGATATTGGGTCTCATAGAGATGTAGTTGCTGTTGACAATGGACTGACTCCTCTATTTTTAGCAAAAGAAAACTGGCGCAAACCTGTAGTACTTAGTACTTCCGACCGCAACACTGTGTGACAAAGCAAGGAGTTACATGGCAGATTCTACCGGGCTCTCCATGGGCCCGACGTAGATTTATTAGCCTCAGTATCCTGGCTCCGTTTCGGTGATCTTTTTGGCGAAACCGAAGGTTTTGTCTGTGCAATTATGTAAGGTTGTTATGACGAATAACTACCGAAAGTATATCCTAAGGGATGGCACAGTGGATATTTGTCGAGCGTGCCATCGTCCGGGTGAATCCCTTAGGCATATAATCTCCGGTTGTTCTCGTCTCGCAAACGGCGAGTATTTGCATAGACATAACCAAGTGGCCAGGATAATACACCAACAACTTGCTCTGAAACATAGTCTTGTGGCATCCGAGGTGCCGTACTACAGGTATGCACCAGAACAGGTCCTTGAAAATAGCCATGCCACATGGTATTGGGATCGATCTATCATTACAGACAGGACTATTGTAGCTAATAAGCCTGATATTGTATTGATAGATCGACACGAACGCCGCGCAATAATTGTTGATGTCACTGTTCCCCATGACGTCAACCTTGTGAAAGCTGAAAAAGATAAAGAAAACAAATATCTTGATTTAGCTCACGAGATTGTTGACATGTGGGACATTGATTCAGCAATTGTTGTTCCGATAGTCATATCTGCCCATGGTCTGATAGCCAAGAGCCTCGATAAACACCTTAAGAGGCTTGCGTTAGGTGGATGGATCGGGAGTCAGATGCAGAAGGCAGTACTTCTGGACACGGCCCGTATAGTGAGAAGGTTCCTGTCTCTGGATCCTTAACCATCGGTAGCCGGGACCTTGATCTTGCTGCCGTTGGGGAACTGCATTTTTGTATTTTTAAATGTTATATTTTTTAGTGTTATACATTGTAAAAATTTAATGTTTAGAAATATAATTTTGTAAGTATTTAAAATATAATAAAGGGAATAATAATAAATCATATATTTTTTTTTTTTATTTGGCTTACAAAACTGGGTACAATCAAAAAATTTCTTAACGCTATGAGATTAATTACCATGCAAAGATTTACCCTACTAGATGTAAGCACAGCATGCATAATAACAAACGGACAATAGAATTCTTAAGTTAGGTAATTAGGTAATTACAAAACAAAACCAAACTTAACCAGAAAAAAAAATGGGAAATTATAAGTACATAGAATCATTTAAACAAAAGGAAACTAAAGTAAAAATATAACCAGAATAGCTATTAAATGTTATGTTTACAAAGAGCAGCATTAATATAACGCTTGGCGGTGACGAGAGAACCGAAAAAGATATCAAAGTCCAAACGTATGGAATCATACAAAGCACATATGCGGTGCAACGGAGAGTGCTGGCCGAGACGTGTCCTACAGGATGGAGTAACGAATGTTTTTCGATTTTGTACACGACTGGCATTACGTGGTATTGCAAAGCACAAATGTTTTAAGATATCAGGGGAATCTATGTGGCCGTTAACTAATTTAAACAGAAAAAATATATCAGATGCTTTCCGGCGAGTGTACAACGGGGTCAAACCATAATTAGCGAGACGGGCTTCATAAGACTGCAGCTGATGACACATGTTATCCGTATAGCTTAGGTGATACAAGAAACGTTTTTGTACTCGTTCCAATCTGTTACTGTGAATCTGGTAGTCGGGGTTCCACACTATGCTACAGTACTCCAAAATACTGCGGACTAGAGAGTTAAAAATAAAGATTGTAACCTGTGGATCTTTTAAAATTTTAATTTGTCTTGAGATGAATCCAGTGAGCTTAGATGCCTTCTTTATTAGTGTATCAATGTGCAGATTAAAACTTAATTTGCTATCTATGATTACTCCCAAATCTCCAATACTAGAAACCTCAGTAAGAGGAACTTCGTTAATAAAATAAGTTGCACGGATTGGATGTAATTTTCTTGTGAATCGAATAACGAAACATTTATTTGAATTTAGCACCATGCCATTATGCTTACACCAATTTTGAACCTTATCAATATCCGATTGTAATGCATGAACATCATCAACATTGTTAATATTGCGATAAATTTTTAAGTCATCTGCATACATTTTGAAATGAGAACTAATGCAAGTAGACAAATCATTAATAAAGATTACAAAAAACAAAGGCCCCAAATGAGATCCCTGAGGTACCCCCGACGGAACCAATTGAGCTTCTGATTTATATCCATACATGGAAACAAGCTGCGATCTATTTTTAAGATATGATTCACACCACCTCAACAATGATCCATGTATGTTGGTATCAGAAATCCATGCTGATTTACATGTATTAAACTTTTTACATGACTATAGATTCTTTTCTGGACAACCGACTCAAAAATTTTACCGGCTACCGAAAGAATGAAAAAAGGTCTGTAGTTACTGACATCATTTAGGTCTCCAGATTTGTGAACTGGAGTTAGATGTGCAATTTTCCATAAATCAGGAAAAACACCTGTTAGTAACGATGCATTATAAATTCGACATAGAGGTTTGTATAAGTGAGCTGCACAATTCTTGAAGAAAATTGGTGGTAACAGATCGGCCCCCGCCCCCTTGTTGCAATCTAATGTCGTGAGATAGCCAAGAATTTCACCCTCCGTAATGGAGAGAGTACTTATAGGTAGTGTGTTAGCATCTAAACTACATGCATTACAGCAGCGTGATGCATCTCTAATATTATATTTACTGTAAACCGCTTGGAAATATTTAGAGAACAGATCACAAACTTTTTGACCTCCACTTGCAGACTCAGATTCAAGGAACATGTCATTCGGAATACTAGCACAATCTGATTTTCTGTCATTAATGAAATGCCAAAAATATTTTGGCCTTTCACGCAAGTTAGCTTTTGCCTGCTCCTTAAAGCTAGCATAGTTCTCTTTAATCAAAATGTCACAACGCTTCCTTAACATGTCAAATGTGACTTTGTCCATTGGATTTTTATACTTTTTATACCTAGAGTGGTACTTAGCTTTTTCTTTTAAAGCTTTTATAAGAGATTTGCTGTACCAAATGGGATATTTTGTGTTCCGTGGGGTCTTATAGGGTGTATGTTTATGAACGATAGGCATTATGCTGTCATTAAATTTTTGCACCATTACGTTGATGTCAGACACATTCTCCCAAATAATAGACCAATCCAATAAGCTAAGGTCATTATTGATCTCTTCGTAGTTACTAGTTAAAAAGTTTAACTTATTCATACGCTTTGGTTTAACTGTTTTTCGACAACATATAAAAAAATTAATTACTAAGGGTGGGTGGTGTGCATCTATCTTTTCCACTAAGTGATCATCGGCTGCTTTAACTGTTAATTGCTCGGGTCGATTGCACCAGATTAGATCTAGAATACGATTACTTTTATTTTTAATTGAGTTGCATTGGTAAAGATCCGCGAAGGACATAGTATCGATTAAGATATTCTCGTTAGTGTTACATAAAGACAAGGGAGTTAAGTAACTATTATTTAGGTCTTTATTTAGCGTCCAGATAATATCACCCATGTTAAAATGCCCCATAATAATTGTAGTAGATAACTGTGATACATTCTGAGTAACTTGACTGATGTTGTTAAATAAAGTATTTAAATATTCTTGTTTAAGTGGAGGCGGAATGTATAAAGAACAAAGGTGAACATCGGAAACATTATCGAGTTTAAAAGAAATCCACAATTCTTCACAAGGTGATTCCCATTTGGCTTTACGAACCGCTTTATATTTTTTAAGAACAGCTATAACAATACCACCACCGTCCTTTTTCGATGTATATGAAGATGAAGTAAGTCGGTCTCGTCTAAAAACGTCGTAACGGTGATCAAAAAGTTCCCTATCAAACACAGTGTCATTAAGCCAAGACTCCGTCAGCACTATAACGTCATATTCAGTGTGTAAAACAGATAAATACAAGTTTTCGGTTTTGGTTCTCAAGCCCCTAACATTTTGATAATAAAGTTTTAGATTGAATTTTAGTGAAATATCCTACATTCATACAAGTATTTAATTAGCGAAGAAATAAGTAACAAAAATTTAGAGCGATTTCAAAAATTCAACACTTTTAACTAATTGAGATGCACTGTTTCTGCCCTTGCGTATGAAAATCCGTCCATTCCGAATCCACACAAATTCATAATGCTTTTTCTTAGCAAATGCCCTCGTAGCCGCATGAAGCTGTTTATTTGACGGTGAGAGATGTTCCACTATGTATACCGGACGTTTCTCAGTAGCTATTCCAAGATGTGAAGTGCTTAACATTTTATCTTTGTTCTTCCTATTAAAGGTTTTGACTGCAGCCAAGACGTGATCACGCGCTCGCGGAGTTGAGAGTTTCACTACTATGTTTCTGGGGCGTTCTGATTCAGAACTTATTTTAGCTACTCTATAAAATGATGTGACGTCACTGTCAGGCAATACACAGGATACAGCCTTCAAAAGTTGTTGGAAAGTAACGAGTAGGTTTTCGTTTTTGAACTCAGGCACACATTGTATCTCCAAATTACAATCTCTAGTTTGTTGTTCAAATTGAGCCAGCTTAGCATCTAAACCAGAAACTTGCGATTTAAGCATGTTATTATCGTTTGCTAACTTAGAAACCGTGTTCTTGGTATTTTCGTTGATTTTAATTTGATCATCGTGGTGATTAGATAAAAAATTTAATGAACCAATCGCTTCGTCTAAGTCAGTACGAATTGATGAAACCCTAGCACCAAGGTCGCCCACTTCTTTCCTCAGATCTGACAGAATAGCATTAGATTTTTCCACATTCGCCTGCTGCACTTCAAACTGTCGGTTCACATCGCACCTTAAATTTTTTATTTCCTCCAAGATGGCGATTGTACTAACATCGCTACTTCCTTGCTGTGGTATGACGGGGCTGGAACTTTTGCTAACTGCGGTACTTATGGTTTTCGATGTGCAGGGCTTCAGCGGCTAATATTTATTTAGCATAGTTAGCTTAGTTGGTCAGAGCATCGAGCCGGATTCCCGGAGACGGCCTGGCCGGTTCGAATCCCGTCCGAAAGTGACTTGCAGGGCTAATAAATTTTTCCGTGATTACTTATTTTTAACCCCGACTGCAAAAGAGGTGTGTTATAAGTTAGACGTGTCAGTGTATCTGTCTGTCTGTGACATCGTAGCTCAAGGAATGGACCGATTTTGATGCAGTTTGTTTTCGTTCGAAAGCTGATGTAATGTGATCGAGATGGTTCTTAAATCTTAGCTATAATTTCTGAAGATCTATTCAGACGTTTCAAGGCCATCAGCTCTTTTACTTAGCAGCAGTAGGGACCTGACACGCATAATTGGTACTTACTTACAAACGTTTGTGTATAATTTTTTTAAAATAAAAAGAAAGTAAAATTAAAAAAATTAAACAATCCCCGACACAATAATGTAAAATAAAAAAGAATTCGCGGTCGGAGGACCACAAAAAAAGAAGTGCTAAAAGGGTAGAGGTATGTTATATGTTGGGGTCTCCCGACCGACAGTTTTATGTTTTTACTTTTAGAGATATTTTGGGTTGAGTTTTACTTTTATTGTTATAAACTTTGGCCAACTAATTTTTTTTTATTACTACTTTAACTGTTATTCGAAGTACTAACGGCAATTTTTTTAACTGTACTAATTTTTCATTGTCATCGTTCGAACTTTTACCTAACTAAAAAGAAAATATCATAATAGCATGAAAAATAGCGCTCCTTTGAAAAAACTCTGTGTGAGCGTTATAATAACAAAAGAGTACCTTCCGTTAAATAACAATACATCACTGTCAAATATTATACGAAACGCTGCGTATAGGTATACCGGCCTGAACGAACATACCTAATAAGTAAGTAATTGAATAGGTATAATATAGAACTAATATTGGATTCCAAACGTAACTTCAGCAGCGCCAAAGCGGTGACACTCCCTGTACGTGAGAGTTCGAGCGCCGGTGACATTGAGCCGACGCTAGGGTTGATACCGAAATGGAATATAGACTTGTGCCAAAGAAGATTACACATAGAAAATAATGCAAGCTTGTGTAAGGACATTTAGGTATTTTAGGTACCTAATGAAAGACACGTTCAATTTTCAATCAACTTTTATTAAATATCTTTACAAGTGGGGAATAATAAAACTTCCGAAAAATAAAATATGATCGACTGTTAATAAGATACTTACATAAATAAGAAACCGAGCAGCGTTATATTTTGTTTGCGAAAAATCAACGAAACTAACGACAATTTACGAATGACTAAGGGCCGATTCGACCAAGCCAAGAATACACTTTAGTCGTAGATTAAATGATCAGATATACGTGAGTCAATCGAAATTACGTTTTACCACGCGCTTTTCTCAGAGTAGCATGCCTGCTCGATACTAGTCACTATACCACCGTTGAGGAAGGATTTTCAGAGATATTCTTCTGAACTGGATCTGCAGTTCGAATCCAACCAAAAACATTTCGTTTTATAATTTATTATTGTTATTCTTGCAAGACAATTTTTTTCAACCAAATACTGTTTGCGGTCTACAGAAAAGCAACAAGTATTCAAAACTTCATATTTTAATCTTACTATCACTTTTATCATAGGTTTTAATTAAATTATAATTGAAAAATGGAAAATGAAGTATTTAGAAAAAATCGACCCGTCTCACAACTAGCTCCGATGGGACTCGAACCCACGACCTTTCGCTTTCCGGGCGACTGCTCTAACCACTGACTGAGCTACGGAGTCGTTCGACTCCGTAGCTCAGTTTCCATTTTTCAGTAATAAAAATTGCATTGTGAATGCAAAAAACTAAAAACTAAATTAAATTATAATTGTTGCTACTCTCATTATGCATTTTGTGTAGTACCTGTTTAGCTCCAGCATTTAGCTCTGGAAGTTTGTTTGATTTTTAATTGTATTAATTGATGTATGTCTTATAGGTGCTAAATAAATAAACTAACCTTCGAATTGCATGGTAAAACGACTCTTACTTTGCTCGAGAATAAAATGGTGGATTATAGAAATTCTCGGTACTTATAGAAATTCTCGTTTATTTTGTAGTTTGGTCGAACCCAGCCTAAAATACGTAAAATGAGCTACTAACAGTACAGTGAGTGGGACACAGTTAATCCAAGTCCGAATAAAATACTAAATCGTCCGAAAAAAATACTAAGTTAGTGACAAACATACTGAGTGAGTGAATCAATCAATAGCCCAAATAAAAATTAGTCCTCTCAAAAATATTGTCAACAACTTTCGCACTTTTTGGCTTCCTAGTAGTTCCCATTTGAATGTATGAAGATTGCGCCAGCCCTAGGCCAAGGCATTCACCGACTGCCCGTTCCCCGCCCCGCGCGCCTCTCACGGCCCCCGCTCACATCCAGACACCCACACATAGCCGCAAGCGATTTTACGTGCACACATGCTTAAGTGTCGTTTCTTTTCGCGTAAGTGTATATATTCTTTGGCAGCGCGGTATTTGCCGTCTCAGTTGTTATGCACACGACAAAAGTTCAACATGTATATTCCTACGGGCCCTAAGACATAGTCACTACGTAGAAATGTGTAATGTAACAGTGTGTCTGTTTTATGGGTGTCAGTACTTTAATATTTTTTTAAGCGACTTCAAAAAGAAGGAGCTTCTCAGTTTGATTATGTTTGTATGTATATTTGTCCGCGATTATCTCGAGTTTGTCTAAACCGATTTTGATGCGGTTTTCAGAAAAGTATTTGTTACATCTTGGCATAGTATTATATTATGTGTGATCTAGGAGAACGTTTTGGTATTTTAACCGATTCCAAAAAAGAGGTTCTCTGTCTGCACTAAAAAGAGTGAATATGTACTTAAATATTATTTTATAAAAAATAGCCTTAAAAAAATGCCACCTAAAAGTAAGAAATAATACCTCTAATACTGTATTCACACCAAATAACGTAAGCACTTTGAAGTCGGGCGGGATTAAACAAAAACACCAAAAACATGTACATGTCTCAAGCCCGACTTCAAAGTACTTACGTTATATGGTATGAATACAGTATTAGAGATATTATTTCTTACTTTTTGGTGAAATTTTTTTAAGGCGCCTTAAATCGCGTAAAATGGGACAATTTACACCACTGGTGGGTGAAATGGGAGTACCAATGTGTTATTTGGTAACTGGTAGTCAGTTGAGAAATCGGAGTACCAACTGACCACCGGTGGTGAGGTTCGGTAGTCAGCTGGTCCGGAGGGAATTTTTTCATATAAATAATTTTTTGTAAAAAGTATTTTCTGTTACCTGCTGTAACATTCAGATAAAGAGGAGAGTTATCGCTCGTGAACACACATAGTCGAATCATCATCATCATCATTTCAGTCGAATGACGACGCCCAGTGCTGGGCATAGCCCTCCCCCAAGGATCTCCCCAACGATCGGTCCTGCGTAATTAAATATTACATGCACATTGTATAGTACTAATATTGGATTCCGAGCGTAACTTCAGTAGCAGGAATTTGCTGCCATTAGTTGTTATGTAGAGTACACGAGCACGGTGAAAACAATAGAGAGATAGTTCAACAAGTTCAGATTCCCACGGGCTTAAAGACAGTAGTCCACGAAGGTAATACAATTCAGTGAGTTAATACGACTATAAGTTACCCTCAAGTGCTACAAAGAAAAGTTTAAAAACTTATGTGTTCAACCCATTTGTATTAACCGGAAAATATCACTTGGACAAAACTTTTTAGTAAAGTTGTACCCGGCCGTTGTTTCACCCGCGAGGTTCCCGTTCCTGTAGGAATATCGAGACGGATTGCATCCAATAACCTACTCCGGGTCACGGTCTATACATAAGAGTATACCTAAGTACAGGAATTTTTTTTAATCAGTGCACAAATTTTTAAGATCAACTCAGAATCGGTAAATGAACAAATTTTTCTTAGAAATATGGGCCGAAATACGACAAAAATTTTTGGACTTCCCATACTAAATCTATCACGTGATCAGTCCGATTTGTATGAAGAGTCGAATTTTTTTTGTCATATTTCGACCTATGTTTCTAGGAGAAAGTTGTTCACTTACAGATTCTGAGGCGATCTTAAAAATTTGTGCACTGATAAAAAAATTACCCTGTGTACCTATGTTAAATTTCATCTAAATTCGTTCAGCCGTTTCCGAGAATTTTTATTAACATTTTTATTTATATAAATTTAATTAACGCTGAAGGAAACAAATACTACCTACTTATGTAACATAAAAGAATGAAATAATGGCTGAGACTATCCTACTCTCTACGCATATATAACATTATTAACTAAGTTAAGTACATTAAAGTTCGCAGTTGTGTAAAATGATTGCTTTAATTTGGTGACTAGCAATTTGATACGTAAGGATCAAATAATTACATTGCCGAGCTTGCAATACTGTACCGACCTCAACCCGTGGATATCGCGTCTCGGGTACATGAGTCCCTAAGCCGGAAGAGAAACGGCCGTGACACATACGACCCACTATCGTTTTGATAAGGCGCAATATCCGACCCTCACTACATACATGATTATATCGAAATGTATAAATCATCCCATACCCATATGCGATGAAAGGATATCCCGGGTTACTTATCAATTTGTGAACTATTCTATTATTAGGATTCTAAGCTATTGGAATTCAAATACCTATGTGATGGGATGAACAAGAAAAAATCGTTGTTATAAAGTAACCAGTATTGCTACAAAGCGTTGTCAATGATTTTTTTAAGACCACCACAAAACGAGTATTTTCTGGCTAGCAACGAGCTACTAAAAGAATATACAACTTTGAAATTCCGGGTTTTACTGGTATTCCGGGTGGCCCCACCACTATGAGCCACTGGTGGGTCTATAGGTAATTTTTATTCCCCGTGGACCCACTGTTTCACAGTGGGACTACGGGCGTTTGTGCACTACACTGAATTTTACCGATCCGTAAAAAACGGATGCTTGTATTTTAATAATTTAATCATTTATAATAGTAAAAAATTATTTATTTCGTGTAGTTTCAATGTTTCGAACCCTAAACTACACGAAATAAATAAATTCTATTATTTATAATAATTAATTATTAAAATACAAGCATCCGTTTTTTTCCGGATCGGTAAAATTCAGTGTAGTGCACAAATGCCCATCGGGGAATTGAAACAAGACTAACTTTCACCGTGGTCCCACTGTTGTCATGTTAGGAAAAGTACGAATAATAATAATATTTTTTATACAGGGTAAGTTTTTAATCAGTGCACAAATCGCACCCTCCAAATGACAACGTTCCAAATCACTTTAGAACAAAAACTATTTTTTAACGAAAATATGGTTTTTAAAGGGTTTTCTTTCTGTTAGAAAAAAATCAGATTTTTTTTAATGAATAGTTTTCATAATAAGTGATTTGTAAAACGTCACATTTGAATCGTCCGCCCGCTAAAAGCGTTTCAAAAACCAATCGCATCGTTCTATGCTGTCCTTGCCGCCCACTAGCGTGCGCGCGAGCCGCGTCCTACAGTCATATCGTTCCGTTTTTGTGTGGAAATGCAGTCGAGTGAATTTGAGAGAAGTTGCAGTGCTAGAATGGATTCAAAAAAACATAAACCTGCAAGTAATCAAATATTATTATGTTTTATAACTGGAACTACAATGTTTTGATAAAATTCAGAGATTCATATTAAAAAAATACCTTTGGTTTTGATTTGAAGTTATTTGGGTTATCCCTAAAATCAGTATTTAGATATTTTTTGAGAAGTAATTTAGGAAGTATATGATATCAGATAATGTGTTGTATATTTAGCTCAAATTTGTGGTTAAATATTCAATATTAATATGAATTACGTAAGCTTCCGTATCCAAACGTTTTTTATTTCTATGGGTCGTATTTCCTCGGAAATTTTAACAAGACTTAATTTATTGTTTGTAATAGTACTTCAATGTATTTTACGTAATAGCTTTTATTTTATAATAGTTAAATACGTATAATTTGAATATACTAAATTAGGCGTTATAAATAAATATAGGCCGTTTTTGAGCGGAATGGATAAGGTAAATTTGAGTTCTATGTTAACATATAACGTTTTTGTTCGGACATTGAAAAAATATTTTTTGTATCCTTCTACTTATGTGACGTTCTTATCGGGAATTCGATCGACAGTATAGTGTTTTATACACATGTGTAACGTTATTTTGTCTACACTTATGTTATAATATTCGAATTATGAACTTACACCTGAACGTTTAATGACACTCTTTATTCCATAGTCAACTTTAAAGAAATTTAAAAAATAAAAGCATACTTCAAGTGGTGACGAACACCATATTCAAACATAAGGATATTCATATGTATACTTGGCAGAGAGAGAATGAGAGGAGTATAATTGATTTTGTGGTAGTAGACGAAAGATTGAAGGACAGGGTTGCAGGCACCAAGGTTTTTAGAGGTACTAACATTGGAACGGACTACTTTCTCGTAGTATCTCAGGTTAGTGGTCTATTCAAGGGTTATCGCCATCGCCCCGAAGTGTCAACAACGGAGCTGACTAGAGTAAAAGTAGATAAACAGGAGGAAGTGGAAGTGCATGAGTTGTATTTAAGCAAATTGAAAGAACGATTGAGCAATATAGAGGAAATGAAAGATGGGAAGTTTGGGTAAAGTTTAAAAGAAGTGTGACTGAAACAATGGAAGAAGTATGTGGAGTCAGTAAAAGAAAGAATGCTCCTCCAATAACTGGTGGGATAATGAGGTAAGACAGTTGGTGAATGAAAAGAAAAAAGTATGGCAGGATTTGCTGGCAATTAAAGCCCGTAAAAGGGTGAATGCAAGTGTTACAGAAGAGGATGTGAATGCAGCTGCAAGAGAGTATAAGAGTTTTAAGAAAGTGGTGAAAGAAAAAGTTTACGAGAAACAGAGAAAGCTGAAAGAAAAGTATGACTTCAAACTCTCTGACAACTTCCGAGACAATATAAAACTGTTCTGGATACAAGTGACGATGTCTCGAAATGGGTCAAATAAGTTCGAAATAAATGTGATAAGAGATAAAAAAGGTGATAAATAGTGACAGATGATACTTAGAGAATGGAAGAAATATTTTGAAAGTTTGTTTGAGGCGGATGGCTATATGCCTAAAGCCTTAGAAGAAAGGGTGGAGGCTATGGGACAAAAGTGAGTGAAGAAGATATACGTGTTATATACAGTGCAATGAAGGTCATGAGAAAGGGTAAAGCAGCAGGATATGATAGGATAACTGTTGAAATGCTGATAGGTGGGAAAGACCTGATTCCATCCTGGTTGTGCCTGATCTTTAGTAAGTGTTGGAATAGCGGCCGGAAGTCTGGCGTAAAGCCGTGGTTGTACCGCTGCACAAAGGGAAAGGGCCACGGCAGGATCCAAAAAATACCGCGGGATTAGCCTTCTCAGCATTGTCAGAAAAATGTATGTAAAGGTATGAAAGAGTGATGCATAAAACTGTTCAGAGTATTTTTGATGTTTATTGTTGTTTTTTCGCTTCGTATTCCACTGTTATTCTACAGTCATCGATCTGTGCCGTGTGCGCGTTACGACCGATTCCTGAGATCCCTAGAGCGTATAGTGCACCCTTACCGATTTCCAAAGTTAAACACAAAGACCTGCAAAGCTTAATGTGTTGCATACCAATTTTAATTGGCTAAACGTGAGAAATAATACTTATTTTTATTTTACATCTTGTAATGACCATATTTAAAGCAATATCTAGATGATTCTGATTCTGATTGAATTTTATTTCAATTTTACAACTTTTTAACCATTGTTTAATACAATCATTGTAGAATTATGAATGAAAAAGGTTATCAGTACTTGGTAGGTAGTTGAATTCGTATGAATGTAGGATTAGGTTAATTTTGACAAAAGTAATTGTATATTTGTATGGTTTGTGCTTAAGCAGTAAGCATATTGATAATACTTAAATAACTTTATAGGATAAATAACTTTCTTTTAAAATTATTTGCTAATAAAACATTATTTTCTAGTTTTTACCTGTGTGTGATTGAATTTAGGTATATCATTCATGAATGAATAGCATTTAAGTAAAACACTTGAATGTAAATAAATATTAATTATTCTGTTAAGTTTTCAGTGCCTGTTAAATTAATGTTATTGACATAATAAATAGCTGACATGATGGCTTAATAGGCTTACTTTGAAAATTGCTTAACAGACATTTGCTCTTCAATCATTTTTTCTAGTTTTTACCTGTGTGTAATAGAATTTATGTATTCCATCGTGCATGAATAACAAATGAATAACGAATACTTGTGTCAATGATCAAAAAATATTGAGGTTCTGTTTAGTTTTAAGCGCCTGTTTGGTTAATTGACATCATAACTTAAAAGCATTTTTTTAAATTACTTAACTAATATTTGCTTTTCAAGTTTTTACCTGTAACTGAATTTATATTTTTAGCCACGCATGAATAACCATGATAAAGATAAGATAAGATAAGATAAAAATATTCTTTATTCACTTAGACATAATAAATATGTACTTATGAATCGTCAATATTTTCGAATCATCAAGTTGATCAATCATCGAATTGTTGAATCATCAAGGTAAATCTTTAAATTATATTAAGACTGATCAAAATAATATTTAGGGTACCTTTTTATCTATGATTGAAGTTAGAATAGAAATATCAATACATCAAAAAAATATACTATCCTATGAGTGACCTATGAGAAACTAAATACATAGTATGATAAGGTAGGTAACCGAATAAGCAGTTGATGTTTTCTTTAATTTCTAAATTAAATTGATTTTTATTTGCCTTTACCTGTAAAGACACGATTTGTTAACTATATAAAGATCGAGTTCCTACACATATTATATCAAGAGATTTCTTGTTTTGATGTTGATTTAGTATGTCGTGTTTGCAATAAAAGTATTAATCATTACTAACCGTACTATTAATTTTTTGTTTATAACTCATAATTTATTTATTGCTTAAATTCATTTATCGAAACCGTATTTTTATTAAAGATAAAAATTACAAATTATAGCTGGAGTTAATTCAATTATTATGATTTGATATCGATAATAAGTCTGTACTGGATTTTAAATAAGTAGGTGCCTATAAAGTATAATTTTTATGATTTTGTGTTAAATATTTATGAAAAAAATATTTAAAGTTTTTATATATATTCCTACTTTTTAATTGGGTTTTTTATATTATTAAGTTTTTTCAAACAATGTAATTAAAAATAAATGTAGATACCTATGGGAAATTAGGAAAGGATAAATACCTCGAAGAATTATTTTTTCTTCATTATGTATACTAATTATTCAATAACCATTAGTGTCACATTTGACAGATGAACTCTCTTTTGTACCTCAAAAAAGATTATTAGTACACATGGAACGTACATTTTTCCTTCAATGTCCGTCAAACAACGTTCTACTTTAACATGTGTCAACTTTTTTAAATATATATTCCGATATCAAAAGTTCTATCTACACATAATGTCTATTTCTTTTTTGTTGATTTCCGTAGAAAAACGTAACAAAGATACATGGATCCCCTTATTTCCTAAACAATGTGATTAATTTAACTATAAAGTGTACTATTAAATAACTCCTAATACTACATTACTAATTCCAAAAGATGAGTTACTTATCTCTTATAGAAAAAAAGCTAAAACTTATTTTCGAGTTCTCAAAACTTTGAACGCCTCTCCTGTAAAATCAAGATTTTGCAGTTAGAACGTTGTCATTTGGAGGGTGCGAAATTTTCAAGATCGACTCAGAATCGGTAAGTGAACAACTTTCTCCTAGAAACATAGCTCGAAATATAACAAAAAAAATTTGACTCTTTTTTGACATACAAATCGGACTGATCACGTCATCGATTTAGTATGGGAAGTCCAAAAATTTTTGTCGTATTTCGACCCATGTTTCTAGGAGAAAGTTGTTCACTTACCGATTCCGAGTTGATCCTAAAAATTTGTGCACTGGTCCAAAATTTTTCCTGTATAAGTTAAATTAGTGCTTTTAGTGCTTTCAGCTCGAGCTCCAAAACCGCTTCGAAGCCCTTGAGAACAGCATCGATATGGACGATCTATACAACATGGTGGTGAACACTGTCCGCACGGTAGGGTCCAAGCACTACAAAACCCACCGTCCTAAATTAAAGAAACTCTCCAGCCATACTATCCGACTCATGGATCAGAGAAACGAAATGAAACTACAGAACTCAGCGGATGCCCTTCGTTATCGACAGCTAAATAGGCTGCAGTGCGATTCTCTAAGCGCAAACATCGTACAGCCTTGGTTGCAGCGGCTGCAACAGCGGTGAACGTGTACATTGGTACTCTTTAAAATAATTTTCAACGCTGTTCGACACTAGCGCCTCACGGCTGTAAGCGGCGTGATAAGTAATCAATTATTTTCAATTTTTTGTATGAAATTGGTATTCTCTAAGTGAAACAGCCTCAGCTTCGACCGCAGCATCGACAATCGACATGGCCCGCTATTATTTCTCGGCTGCTTGCGCTCCCGTGAAACGAGCGAGATAGAAGATGGCTTTGCCATCGACGTACAGCCACGATTTCTAATGTCAAACCATTGTCAAACGTAAAAGCTTATATTTTGTGGATGTTGTCAAGGATTTCTAATAGTAATAGTGAAAATTCAAGTAGTAATATAGGATTATTTCCTTCAACGCCCCAGAAATGAGACACAATAGATTTCCCATTGTTCTCCGGCCCTATTCGTCTGGTCAGGCGTCAATGGGCGTCAAAATCTGTAAGTATCCGCCGCATACTGTTGACTTGTGATAAAATCTATTTTTTTACAAATTTTTCATAGGTCTGTACCTTAGCCCACTGCTTTCCCACTGCTAATATCTATGACACACCCGATGCCTTCCTGTTCAGACCCTAGCAATTTCTGTCCATCCATTACGCATTCGGGTCCATGCATTGGCTGTGCGAGCATGTCCAGTGGCAAGATGCGAGTTTGTTCTTTCTCCCAGCAGCCCAGCCAACTTCTCTGCTTGAGCTTAGATGGTCTGTGTTACGAGCCAATAAAAGTTAAGTGCGTAGTTTGGGTTATAAAACTTTTAGTAAGTACAATTATGGGCCACTCGGAGGGAGAGGGGGAGGGCAGTGGTAAGAGGGAGGGGGAGGAGGCTACCCCCCTGTCTAAAACTCTAGGAAATGTATAGTTTTCGAGTTACAGGCTGAGAGGCTTCGTGCGGTAAGATACTCTGGCGCTTCGCTCGCGCGGCTCGCGCTAATCCAATATTGTTTAAACATGAAATATCTTTAAACATTTGTTTATGAAAGCGGTTTACAATATTGCTTAATTTTTCAGAAATGGCGACTTAAATCAATTTTGTGAGGGCCCCCATGGATGAGTAACGGCCCACAACAAGTGGGTAGAACTCAAAAGTTTCCTTAATTTGGACACAACCGGCAGTTCCAAGCCGGTTGAAAAGTGGAAAAAGGTATTTCTATGTATGGTTTTTATGTCAAAAACAAACATCATTGCATGTTAACAAGTTTGTTTAATTATTTATTCGTTTTTCTGTTTGCATGTAAAGGTGTGGAAATACAAAATGGAAGGCAGCCAAAATCCACCGCTCTATCAGTGGGACAGGTGGTGGCATGGCAGGCATCTACAGAACCTACGAAGCAAGAAATACCATATGAATTAAAAACCCTGAAATAAAGAAGATTAGGAACTAAGTTTGTTGTCTATAAAAATAAAAACATAAATTAAACAAAGTACTTATATAAGTTTTTAAATTTACTTTTGTGCATTGGGAAATTTTATGTTAATGACTTGAGGGTGGGTAAGGGCTGTAGTTACCTCGCTGATACATAAATCGACTTGTAGCATAGCTTCTAGCGTAAAGCGGTTGGCTACCCGAACCAGCCGTTGGTAGTCTCCGTTTGCATAAAACAATAACGCACACAGCACCTAAAAAGCAAAATTCTAAATAATGTAATACCTAGGTAAGACCTATTTTGCCTATAGTAATTAGTCAAGAAGAAGGTCAATCAACAAAAATGTGAAATAAACATACCTTAGTCTCGAGTGGGACTCTTTGTGGGCTCCGAAGGTCGCTGTAACTCCTTAATGTGCTACGCTACATAGAAATGTAAAGGCCGCCTTTGAGAGTCGATAACGTTGCACAAAGTGTGTATCCGAGATATCAGCTGGGACAGAATAACTCCCGCTACTCAATATTGCTAATCTATTAGGTACCTAACTTAAGTGTTATTGTTGATCGTAGCCTTAACCTTAGAAAAAAATGTACTGTAACTAGCGCCAAAAACGCCCCAGTCGCGCGCAGTTAGGCCACGTTCGCACGGGCGTGCAGAAAGGCGTTGCGTTAGCGGGGCGATATCGCAACATCAACGCCTAGGAACCAGAGGTGTTCGCATAGACGTAAAAAAATCGCTTGGCGTTTTGTGCTCACACGGTGCGGACTAGCGTTGCCAAGTGTCCCGATTTTAGCGGGACGTCCCGCGAAATAGCCGATTTTTACAATGTCCCGCCGGGACAGGTATGTGTCCCGCATTATGATATTTTCAGTTAGACAGAGAAACAAAACAATCAAAGAGTAATATTTCACCGAATATACATTTGAATCAATTATTTTGAGCAGTAGTTCGAAGTGTTTTTGTTTTAGCAGTATGCAGCTGTGGACCACGTTGTAGAAACAATTTCCTTAATTGCAAATTTTGAACATTTTAAGTACCTATTCTCAGTTTTATTTTGTGCAGAGAGTAGTTATTGTCTCAAATGAATATTAAATGGACAGACGTGCGAAATCGCAGTTTACAAAAACTTATACGATTGGAGTTGCTGTGACATTCAATTTTCAACTATCTTGTAAAATTCTGTGATGAAAAATGAACAATTGCTGAAAAAAGCAAAACGTGAAAAAATTGAAATATGACAAACAATATTATTAAATATTGTGAAAAACGAAATATATGTAGCTTACTTCCGCAAAAAACACAATATGCAAGATGCACCGCCCGCCCGCCCGCAAAAAATTGCACATGCACACCACGAAAACACCAGTGCACTATACCTGCATCTAGCAAGACAGCAATACACCTTGCACCGTCACCGATTAGACTACTCTACACGTGTTTCGCCCCAACCCGGGGCATCCTCAGGAGATAGTTCGTGCTAGTTCGTGCGAAGAACCAACACCAAATGAGCTCCGGCGCCTACCAACACCGTATTTATCGTCTCTTACTCCCCACTTTGCGTCGAGTGACTGACAGTGACAACCTTTGAAGAATGTTGCCAGCTTAAAATAAAAAAGATTGGAGAAAAAGAAAAAGAAAATAATGATTTTTATTTAATATGTACAAATAAATTAATATACATTAAATAATGTGCGTATTTTTTCAAATGGACATAATAATTCTTAAAAATAAGTGATTAATAAATCACATTAATTAATGTAAGTACTTATATTAATTTATTTGTACATATTAAATAAAATTTTTTTTTCTCCAATATTTTTTATTTTAAGCTGGCAACATTCTTCAAAGGTTGTCACTGTCAGTCACTCGACGCAAAGTGGGGAGTAAGAGACGATAACTACGGTGTTGGTAGGCGCCGGAGCTCATTTGGTGTTGGTTCTTCGCACGAACTAGCACGAACTATCTCCTGAGGATGCCCCGGGTTGGGGCGAAACACGTGTAGAGTAGTCTAATCGGTGACGGTGCAAGGTGTATTTGCTGTCTTGCTAGATGCAGGTATTGTGCACTGGTGTTTTCGTGGTGTGCATGTGCAATTTTTTGCGGGCGGGCGGGCGGTGCATCTTGCATATTGTGTTTTTTGCGGAAGTAAGCTACATATATTTCGTTTTTCACAATGGTTAGGGACTTCCGCCAAGTGACGCCTGATTCAATCAAAAAAAAATATATATTATTAAAAAAGAAACGTTATCAATAAAAGCAAGAATTAATAAAAAATATACTTTTAATTTTTTTAGCTTGTTATTTTTTGTTGTCCCGCGGCAATATGCTTTGTCCCGATTTTTTTATTCAATTTAAGTGCATGTCCCGAGATTCTGAAAAAAATACCTGGCAACCCTAGTGCGGACTGCAGGCGTACCTATCATGAATTCGGACGACATCTTGTTAATCGCCGTTTGATATATTAAGAAACGATAAGCAAATAGAAGGCAGTACTGGTTTCATCCTCTTCATTCAGAGAGAGTTATCTTACTGGTAAATTTTACACTCGGTACAGCAAGCTTCAACGATTTCCTCAAAAATTCTATGATTAATATGAGAATGTCAATCAGCTCATTTGATGAACTACTGCTTATTTGTTGGCCCTAATAAAATACAGCGACAAGATTCCTAAATGAGTTCTTGGGTTATTTAGTTAGGTATCACCTAAATGAAAATAAACAACAACAACAAACGTAAAAATAGTTACCCACTGACAGTAGGTAGCGTTAAAAAAACGCTTGTATGAACGCCAATAGGGCTGCCCGTATGTTGTATTTCCATCGCCTCCATCGCGTCGCGCGGTCAATCGGGCAATGTGCGATAAAATAACGCCGCGTAAAAAAATCGCTCGCGTGTGAACAGATTAGGGAAAGTCCATAAGTTCTGTTTCAAGGCGTTAAAAAATCGCTTCAACGCGCGATAATATTACGTCCGTGCGAACGTGGCCTTACAGTGGCACAAACTTTTCTGTTCCGGTGACAGCGGGGCGCTATGTACGTTTTTCTTTTTTTTTTGTAGCACTTTACCCGGCCCTGACTTCCAAGACCTTTAGCCTCCAGCAGCGCTATGGTTTGACATCAACTTGACAGCAGAATGACATTTCAAAAAAACATGATAGTTTCTCATTTTGGCCACCGGAACAGAAAATTTTGTGGCACTGTATCTGACACTGACTCGAGGATAAAATTTAGCCGAATAAGTGACAGACAGTGAAGGTATTCTTTTCCACCTTTTCCAAGTCGTCGGAATGGCAATGAACGCAAAGGCATAAAATTAAATAATATATACATAAACTTCGATGAAATAATTATTTTTTATTACAAAGAAACATCTAAAATGTACTAGTGGCACTGACCTTTATTATTACACACTGGACAGGCTGTCTCCATACAAATGACAGCTAATTTTGTGTGGCAATTTGAAGCGCCACTACGAGTGTCCCGTGAACTAATTTTGACATAATCATTACTACAGTCACAGAGTTGACATAGGAACATCACTGTTTTTAGTTACATGGACACTCGTATCTGCCTACAGCTTAGTTTATGTAATACTTCCATGAGCTTAGTTAGTTTACAGCGCCAAATTGGCGATACTCAAATAACCACAAAAATAATATGGCAGCAGCCAGTCCAGTGTGTAATAATAGAGGTCAGTGACATGAAGCCAGAGAGTAGACTTAAAGTATACCCTCTAGCACATCCCATTTATTGTACTTACTTACTCTGTGGTACATCCTTGCGATCAGCCTTGCGTTCATGCAGCCGAGAGATCGTCGGCGAGCTAGTAGAGCTTACAGAATACCAAAATGAAACGTCATGATTGCAGCGAACGATGTGACCGATGCAACATCCATGATCTCAGCGCTGCGTGCAGCGTCGATGTGTTGCTTAGAGAATTGCATAGCTGATCTCCAAGTCCTTGACAAGCGACCTTCGCCAATTTAATACCGAGCGTATTAAAGAGGCCATTGAGCGGAACAAAGGCTCCAAAGTGTTCGCTAGAGATCTGGCTATAGGGCAAAGTCAACTGACGAGGCTGCAAGCTGAGGACGGTAGTATCATTTCATCAACACCTGAAATCCTGAGGGAGATTGAGAGTTTCTATGGACAGCTATATTCCACACAAACACCTGTTGAAAGTAAGGCTACAGAACCTAGAGCCAAACTTACCCGACACTATACCGAAGATATCCCGGACGTCAGCCTGTACGAGATTAGAATGGCTCTCAAGCAGCTCAAAAACAACAAGGCGGCGGGCGATGACGGAATCACAACAGAACTTCTGAGAGCGGGCGGTAAGCCGATACTTAAGGTCCTCCAGAAGCTCTTCAACTCTGTCATCCTCGAGGGCAAAACGCCAAAGGCATGGGGCAGAAGCGATGTGATGCTGTTCTTCAAGAAGGGTGATAAGACTCTCCTGAAGAATTACCGACCCATCTCGCTTCTGAGCCATATCTACAAGTTGTTTTCGAGAGTCATTACGAATCGTCTCGCTCGCAGGTTCGACGACTTCCAACCTCCCGAACAAGCCGGGTTCCGAAAAGGTTATAGTACCATAGACCACATTCATACGCTGCGGCAAGTTATACAGAAGACCGAAGAGTATAACTTGCCACTATGCTTGGCGTTCGTGGACTATGAGAAAGCCTTTGATTCGATCGAGACCTGGGCAGTGCTGCAGTCTCTCCAGAGGTGCCAAATAGACTACAGGTACATCGAGGTGCTGAGGTACTTATACCAAAACGCCACCATGTCGGTCCGATTACAGAACCAGAGCTCTAATCCTATCCAACTACAGCGAGGTGTGAGACAGGGAGACGTCATTTCTCCCAAACTGTTCACAGCTGCGTTGGAGGATATTTTTAAGCTACTGGACTGGAAAGGATTCGGCATTAACATCAATGGCGAGTACCTAACACACCTGCGGTTTGCCGATGATGTAGTTCTCATGGCTGAGACTTTGGAAGACCTGAACACAATGCTCGAAGATCTCAGCAATGCTTCCCAAAGAGTGGGTCTGAAGATGAACATGGATAAGACGAAAATCATGTCCAATGCCCATGTTGCATCCGCTCCAGTTAATGTTGGGAACATTACACTCGAAGTTGTTGACCACTATGTCTACCTAGGACAGACAATCCAATTAGGTAAGTCCAACTTCGAGAAAGAGATCTCTCGTCGAATCCAGCTCGGATGGGCAGCGTTTGGGAAGCTCCGGCATATATTTGCGTCCAAAATTCCTCAATGTCTCAAGACTAAGGTCTTTGACCAGTGTGTGTTGCCAGTTATGACTTATGGAAGCGAGACGTGGTCTTTTACTATGGGTCTCATAAGAAGGCTCAAGGTTACCCAGAGAGCAATGGAGAGAGCGATGCTTGGTGTTTCCCTGCTCGATCGAATCAGAAATGATGAGATCCGCAGGAGAACTAAAACGACCGACATCGCTCGAAGGATTGCTCAGTTGAAGTGGCAGTGGGCGGGACACATAGCGCGGAGAACCGATGGCCGTTGGGGCGGAAAGGTTCTCGAATGGCGACCGCGAACCGGACGACGTTCCGTGGGCAGGCCCCCTACAAGGTGGACCGACGATCTGGTCAAGGTCGCGGGAAGCCGCTGGATGCGGGCAGCGCAGGACCGATCGTTGTGGAGATCCTTGGGGGAGGCCTATGCCCAGCAGTGGGCGTCGTACGGCTGAAATGATGAATGATGAAGTTAAATTAACATTTTACTGAACAACAAAAAATAATACAGATAACAAAAACTGCCGTGTCTGTACCTACCTACTCCTCTTTCTAAAAAACGCCTGCAAATAAAGATTCTCTCCGAAATCCAGGAAAAATTATCAACAAAGACGAACTCTTTCCTCCAAAGACGCTTTAGAAAAAATACCTACTTCAACATGTGTGAATACATGTACGCGTTCAACGAGATGCCTATTCATCTATAACAGGAAACCATTAATCTCACGAAGAAAGTGGATGAACGACCAAACGTGCTCCTGACTAATATCGCGAGCCTCCAGTAACTCGCTGAATGGCCGGAAATATCCTTTAAAAGTTAATAGCTACAAAAAATAACAGTTTTGCGTTAGGCCCAAAATCGTTTAGCGAACAAACGTTACACAAATAAGCATTACAGGAATTCTGGCGCACCTGCTACAAGAAGCGTCATTCCTTTCTTAAACTTAAAACAAAAAAGGATCTCAACGAATATCACTTGGATATGCTCACGCTTAGGAGTTTGTAGAAAAAAAATTGTTTGTAGAAAATGATAAACAAAGTTCAAAAGTTTGTTTATCATCGCCAAAAGAAAAGCTATTGAAGAAATTAAGGTAGAATTATTTTAATTTATTTATTTGATTTAGTACATATTTGCGAATATGATATAATATATACATTTATGTTTAAGAAAATATACTAGAGAAAAGTTGCTTCTAAATGTGTGAACATGGACGCCCGGCATTTGGGTCCTTATTCATCCATCACACCTTCACACCGGAACCATATATTTCAGTGAAAAAAGTGAATGAATAGACAAACTTACCCGTGTCTAACAACTAAGCTTTACCAAAACGGAGTTACCCGGAAAGCCAGGAGTAACCTTTCAAAGTTAATAGCCATAAAAAGTGCCAGTATCTTTATGTGCTAGGGAGAAAAATTGTTAGCTTTCTTTTCAGCACATTTTATCTTGCCTTAATACTTGATTTATATTTGTAATTACCCTGTAATATTTTAGCTGAAGGTTAAATGGACGAGAACCTGTTACAAAAAGCTTATATTTAACAGCCAATTATGAAGAAAACTGTTTATAACTTGAACATCATACATTCTATGAATATCCTATCAAATTATTCCGTGTAAATGTATTTTTTTATTTTACTAGCGCAGTTACATTTTGTATTGGCTGTCCCAAGTTTTCCCGAACGGTTATTTCCGCATCCCGCCCTGTCACCTACCTCTGTCATATCCGCCCAAGGGCCGCCCCTGGGGGAAAATAACAAATACTATGAAAATATTTATTCGATAGTGTGACACCTTTCAAAATTAATTTTATTGTTATAGTTTCTGTTCGAGAAGTATTGAGATTGTAATCTTGCAAAAATTAAAAGGCAAACCTCTACTGCAAGCACATTTTCTCGATACAAGGCCTTATAAGTAGTGATGGGAAATTCCCGAGAATGTTCTCTCTGTGAGAACTTTGCTGTTAAGTTCTCGAGAATATTCTTTTGGAAGAGAATTTAAGAGAATTTATAAATAGGATGACTATATCAATAATCAGATTAAATTAATAGAACTGCGATTGTAGGTATTTCTGCTTTATTTATAAATATTTCACAAAGAAAATTTAAGATATTGTCTTTCCTGAGGTTAAATTTTGAAAGGCATAATCATCGAAAGGCATAATTTCAATAAGCATAACTATCTAAAGGCATAACTTTTAAATATCATAATACTTAAAAGGAATAATATTCAAAATGCATAAATTTAACGGGGTATTTATTGTGTTTATTTATTTTGAAGTTAAGTCTGTGAAAATAAAAAGTCTTTTCTGGCGCTTCGCCGGCTGCTGCCTCGCTTCGCTCGCTCGGCTCGCGCGGCGTTTTGGTCACTGTTCTAACCTAGCCTAACCTAAAACGACTGTAAGGATTTCTTTGGTGGTGGAGGGCTTAGCCCCCCGAGCCCTCTTGGTAAGGGGGCTGCGCCCCCGTCCCCCTGCTCCTCTGTTTTCTTCCATTTGAACTGAATTCAGAACTTATAATGTAAAAAAAAAATTTTTTTGAGCCAATAGATGCCAAATATTTTTTTTTGACCATTTGGCTAGTGTGCCGGCACAACAGAATTCTTTAATACGCTTTATCAAAAAAATTCTGTGTTGCCGGCACACGTCACGACGTGATCCATTGTCCTGTTGATCCCGTGTCGGTATCTGTGTCATCTGGCGTATTTCGACGCGTGTCATAAACACAAGTGTAAACGTCTCCTTGACACGCGGATAGTAGCGAACATCCTTTGAAAAGAACTGACTCTCGATGGATCGGCTCGTAACACGTAACTTAGATGCGTAACAGTACACAGACCAGCGTCCACACTGCACCTGGCTAGTAGATCGTATCTCCGTACATTGTCCGTACGTTTATCTGTGTCTAGCAGTTTCTTCCAGTGTTCGGAATGGATTTTAGCCGGACTGAAGCTTGTAACATTTGTTCGCGTAACAAAAATCGTCCACATTATCCGTACTGACACGCGTGTCTGATACGGTTACGGGATAAAGTTCGGTAAAATGTTACAAGTCTGGATGCACCATATATTGAACGACCTAAACCGCGAATCAAAACTAAATCTTTATTACTTATAAGATAAAAAATACCAGAAAATTCGTTAATACTATTAAACCGTGATTATTAAAAATATTTATATTCGTTAGAAAAAAATGTTTTAACAAAATTTTGAATTTTTTCGAAAGGACTTGTTTGTTAAACTGATGCCAAGTGTAATAATTGTAAAACAATTTTTTCCCAACCTAACTGACGTCAACTAGTAAAATCTCAATAACACTTTACTCTCAGCAGTAGAGCAGATATTTGTCATCGTTCATCAATCTTGCGGACGCCCCAGTGTCCCAGGAGGCCGGACTTTGATGTACGCCGCGGCGCGTGTGTAACATGTTGTCATAAGTCGCTGCGACACTACTCTTGTCCCACGGGGGCGGTAGGCATTTGTTTTTAGATTAGACCGAAGATATATTATATATATTAAGATATAATGAAGAGGGCTACATACCCTTTAGAAATAATTTGAGTGGGACTGATAGTCAATAGGAAAATTCTGATAGACTATTAAAAAAAAAAGTAAGTTCCAAAACCTCGTCAGACGGCGTTCATCAGACAGACTTTTCTTTTTCAATTTGCTGGCAAAGAGTCAACGATAAGACGGCCAATGAAAAATAAACATTTACGGAAGGAAAAAAAACATTTAAATGTGTTAGTGCATAGCTTTGCTGTCGTCTGTAAGTTTAGATGTCAGTGAATTAACGTAGCGCTCTAGCCTTGTTGTGTATTTATTACGGAACCTCACTATTTTCTCCCCCACTGTTCGAATCTCCAGGTAATTGAGCACTTCTGTGTTTATGTTGGACCATGGAGCATTAGTTATAGTTATAAGACAGCTTTTTTGAAATCGTTGTAATATTTCTATATTAGATCGGTTTGCTGATCCCCATAGCTCTATACCATATTATTTCCAAATTGGCTTGATGATGGCTTTGTAAATATTAACTTTACTTTCCAAACTCAATGACAAGCCTCTCTATAAACCAATTCAGATCTCTTACTCTGTGTGAAGTCACTTTTTGCTTTTATGTGACTTTTCTAATTTTAGCTTTCGATCCAAGTGCATCCCGAGGTATTTCACAGTTTCTTGGTGTGGCAAGATTGCATCATAATCCATCATATGTACATAACTTTTTTATTCCATAATTTTATTTGCTATGCTTTTATTTTTCAATAAAGTTAATATTCATAACAATGATTTACGATAAAACTCACTGCCTATGCTGCAAGCATGCAGCACGTAAGCAGACATGCAGCAAGCAAGCAGGCATGCAGTACGGAAGCAAGCAAGCAGGCATGCAGCACGTAAGCATACATACAGCAAGCAAGCAGGAATGCAGCATGCAAGCAGGCATGCAGCATGCAAGCAGGCATGCAGCATGCAAGCAGGCATGCAGCATGCAAGTCACGGCTCCAGCGCTGCGGGGTTCTGGGGGTCCCACGCGTGCTAATCGTCGCAGATGACTTTCGCGAACCCTCGCAACTTCGGCTCGCTGGATGGTTTCGCCAGCCAGCCTCGGCCGCGGCGCGGCGGCTCGTTCAAGGCCACCTGCTCCTCAGCACACTGGCCGCCCCACCCTTCCGCGCCTTCGCAGCCCTAAATAACACTCTAGGGGTAGTTCAAGACTACGTGTAGTCTGGGTCAACTGAGTCGGATTTGAATATTATTAGTTTTTTTTAATAATTTAGCTATCTTTATATTACGTTACGTTAAAAAACCTTATAAGACATGTATTATATTACTATGTCAAATATAGATTATGTCTAATGATATTTTATAGTTGCTATTGATTAAGTATAGCATTTAATTTTGTTATTATGACATCTCATTTTATAACAACGCAAATGAGAGTTTTTGCTACTAAATGATTATAATCATGCGTTATTAGTATAGATAAGAATGGTGCTAACGAATATTATGACCGAGGATCATTATGGCAAATGAAATTATTGCAAGGAATATTATGAAAAACAAGACAAATACCTGCTAGCACGTTAGCAAATCGCATTCTAGATAATATCTCCACTTGCAGAGTGAGTATCAGTCAATTGTAGTATTGCGATAGTGCTCCCCAGCCAGGCGTTAGGTTGTATTTGGATCACGTACACTGTCACTTATGCCCGCGGGTTGTCTTACGGCTCATTCGCTACTGACACTAAAGGGTTTGTTCAATCGGAACACTTGTTGACAAATAAGCTTGCAGTAAGTAAAAAAAGAATTAAGCTATATTGATCGAAGGCTATATTGCTTAAAATAAGTTTGCCGTTAGTTAGTGGGGGACAAATCTGGCAAGCTTAATTTGATCCACTTCCCAGTGTCCGATGGATCTGAAATTTTGTATACAGTTTTAGTTTAGATGACAATACAATATTTAAGTAAGTAGAGTCAGCAAAAACGCTTGTCATGAAATGAAATTTTTACAAAAAACTTATTATTTGGTACTTTACATGTAAATGTAAAGTACCAAAGTTCCTTATTCATCCATAAGGAAGGCCAGTGCCCCAGCAGTGGGGACATTAAATGGCTGATGATGATGATGATGATGATGTAATTGTGAAGCGTATGGATTACGTAGTTTTTAATTTAATACTTTAGTGATTTCTCTTGTGTGTATGTTATGTAAGCTAAAAATCTCTCCGGATTTCTAGACTTTACGTTACCTACTAACTTCTACTTATTTATTTATTTTCCACAATATTGCCAAAATTCTGCACGCTTCAACAATCGCAATTAATTACGTAACTAATTGGTTCCGTAATTAACCTTTTATACTAGGTACAATAAAGAAAACTAAAGCGCAGGATGGAACCACTAAATCTACTTACTTACACTTTCTATAGAACACGGGTAGAGTAAACGATATAAGTGGCACAGCAAGGTGGTCATATTTGGAACTTTAACAATTTATAAATATACTGCTGACAGCCGACAGTCCATTTTGACAGCTAATATGTTTTGCGTGTTTTTCGTCCACCCCGGGTCAAATATGTTTGTTGCACTCTGATAAACTCCACAGAATCTGAAACATTACATTCCATCAGTCGGCCTAGTCGATCAACCCTCGTGTACAGGGTACGGTGTTCATCAATCCTTGTGTACAGTGTACGGTGTAGGTACACGGGTCCCTAGGCGACGCTGATGTACGGAACACTGTTTATCTTTATTTTGGGAGAGGCAATCATTCATTACGAGCTGGCCTTTCTTACGGCCCATCTGATAGCCGGGTAAATAGGTAGTGTAGTGAAATTATACAGAAGAAAAAAAAAACTTCACTTCATTTTTCACGATAAATTTATTTGTCCACAAAATAAATTAATAAACGAAAGAATAGACGCACGTGGAGGTAATTAAAGGGTAAAAATAAATAAATGAAATTTAATTAAAAATTAATTAAAACTAATTAAAATCTATTTATTTAAAAGAAAAAAAGGTTATTGCAAGTTTATTGCTTGCGGCGTGGACGGGTGATGTTGATGGGTATGGGTGAAATGGGATGAGAGCCGAAGGTTTGTAAAAATGCAAATGAACCTTGGGGGCCCGACAGAGGGGTTTTTAGAATTTAGAGAATTCAATGGTGATCGATTGGATCATCAGTGAAATTAAAATTATTAAAAATACAATTAAAAAAATACACAATTTAAATAACCGGTAAAACAATAAACACTTGGAGGTTCTTAAAACGGAACTTAAATAAAAATTGGTTTCTAAAAAAAAAGGAATCGCAACCGGGCTTAAGACTGCCGTGTAGCTCCACGTACCGCTTCTGCGATCGCTCCGAAGTCGATCCGGCTAGAAGCACGGGTAGCCTTGGGCACCGACGACTGGTTTGACCGGACTCACTGTGTGTCCTACAGGCGTGGAGGAGCACCGGCGAGTTGACCGTCAGTCCCCAGCTCTCCGTATGCCGGACGGAAAGGTCCAAAGGTTGGGTATAACGGGAACCGCGGACGGCGGCAGGCAACGGCGAACGCTTTTTGCTAGCCCGTAGGGTTTTGCTAAAACCAAACGCACCCAATCAATACTTCATCCACACGAAAGTATTAAGCAAAATTAAAACCCACCCCTTTGCATCGAAAATTCCCTCAACTTACCCAGTTAGCCTGGCTTTCAAATAAATATATTTTGTAGCTTAGATAGCGGCTGTATCCCACAGCCGCCTCGTAAACAGCACTCAGCACTCAATATTACACCATCAATTCCAATAATAACATAATATCTTCATAAGCCGCAATCAAAACAAACAATGATGACAAACTCAAAAAAATATCGCCTTGACAATGCAAAAAGGAAAAACCACATTTGAAATTCAAAAATGACGTTGCATACATAACATATAGCTGCCAGCAAACAACCATGGAGGTTTTGCATATCTAAGGTCAGAATACACAAAAAAGGAACTACGCTAACAAGTATTTTAGCCATAAAATATTAATTGAAAGACAATTATTGGCGTCGTAAGACGACAATCTAGTAGCGGTTTTTTTAACGCTACAGTAGGTACTTTATAGATAAAACAGAAGTTTTGTCTAATGAGTATTGTGTATGTGTGATAAATGCCAGATATAACTTAATCCCTTACATTGTTCTAAAAAATAGGAACTAGGTATTGAATGGAAGTTTTTTTGCTATGACCCAGGTAGTTTTAATTAGGAAATTTAAATTCAGGCAAAATACACATCTGCGTATGATTTGTGGGTAGGCCTCACTCAATCAAAGCTTCAGAGACTTTCCTGTCCAAAAGTGACACCCGGCAGATGAGGTGCTCTAACGTAGCAGTCCCAAAAGCCGGAAAAAAGTAATTTACATCAATTTCGAGTCAAGCCATCTCGACCGAAAACCGGAAAAATCTCGTGAATAATTGAACATTTCACACAATGAATTCGTCGCACCGTATACCGAATATGCAGCGGTATATAAATATGACATGAGTTAGGGGCTCAATAATATACTCGTAAGCCTCTCCTCGGGACTCTTTATCACTCTGTCAGTACGTTGGATAATATGATCGTCGCGAGATGTAAAGATAGCCGTGTACTGTAGTAGCACGAGCACGCAGTATTACCGTACGTACAGCCAATTTCGATTCAGCACGGTTCTTATCGTATCTTGTACTTTATTAAAGTTTCTTACCTATTTTTTAAAAATCCGGTTTCACAATTTCATGTCGTAAATGTAACATTAATTACAATTAATTTAAATAATTGCGTTTACGTAACATCATTTTATGTCCAGTTTATGAAATCCACTGGTAAATTCAGTAAGAAGTATTTTTATACGACATTGTCATTTCTTCACTTCATTGGTAAACAACACTCCTAAAAATCTAGTACCTACGGGTGAGTTTGTAATAATTTATACAGGGCGTCCCAAAACTATGCCACATGGAGGGAAAGTACCTTAAATACTGAAGATATAAAATTTTACTGAAAGGATCGTTTTCTTTTTAAAATTAAAATAAAGTCTATTTTTATTTTAAAAAGAAAACGAACTGCATTCATTGAATTTTAAATAATCGCCTGTCTGAACTGGGAATCGGACCCACTGAATGTGAAAAAATATTTCTTTATTTTTATTGTACCAATCGAAAGGCTCAATTATACCTAAATACTTCTTCTTAGTAACATAGCATCTTAAATAAAAGGAAGACTAATAAAAACATTTAATGTTAAATAACAAGTTTGTGCAGCGTAAAGGATAGCCTTAGAAAAGGCTATCCATTACGCTGCACAAACTTGTTACTTATGGTAGGGAAATTAGGTATAATTGCTCCAATCTTCAGTTATTAGTAATACATTAAAATGTTAAAGTCAGTTGTGTTGAGCACGAAAGACACATAAAAGGCTAACCATAACGCAGTAAGTACTTTCTCTCCATATGGCATAGTTTTGGGACGCCCTGTATATTTCTCCATCATGGTCTTATTAATAAAATACCTATTTATTTAATGAAAGGTGATTTGGTAAGTCTCCAAAAGCTTAAGGTACCACATAGCTCGTATAAACAGCTGTTGATCCCGCGTGGCAGTAACGAATGGTCAGAGTGACAAGTTGATGGATTGTAACCAAATGCGAATTGGGCTGCGGCGCTGCAGGTTTGCATCAATAACATGGAATCAGTGCCTGAGTAGTTTATGAAAATAGAATTAAAGTGACAAACGTCATTAAACAAGTAAGGTTTTACATTCTTTTGAGAAAACTTAAACTCCTTTGGCAGCCATTGTCAGGCCTGATGGTGCCGTGATCTGTTTACTAAATCAGTGTTGTAATCACCTTCTCCAATCATAAAGTTCTGAACTGATATCCGTGACCACGCGTCTTCGAGGCGGGCGCGATGCGCGTAAAAGCCAGCGTCGTCAGTCCCGTGGTTGATTCTGTCAGGCCAAAGCCGCACCGGTACCGCCGCACTGCAGAAACGACAAGCGTAATTTTTGTTCCTATCGTTGTCGTCGCATGTTTGTCACCGTGCCGATGTGACCTCGGCTATTCTTTATCTCACGCAGAACCAAAGAGTGATTCAATCATCTCGTTCATCGTATCATCCTTATTCCCTTTTTCAAGGTAATATTATGACTTCGCTAAAATATGTTTTAACAACTCATTTCTCTATTTTGCACGAGGCATCATCGACAAAATGGCATCGCTCCATTACGCAAGCAATGTACTAATTAATACAATATTGTTAGTAAAGAATCACCGCATTTGAAAGAATAAAGATAAAGATAAAAGATAAAAATATTCTTTATTCACTTAGACATAATAAATATGTAAGTACTTATGAATCGTCAATATTTTCCTACCACCCATTCAAGACTTTTTAACTGACAAGAAGAATGGGCGCAAGAAACTTGCCAGCGTTTCTTAGTTAGGTAACGACATTTACAAAAAAAAAACATATCGTTACTAATACAACAATTGCTTAGTATAAAAATACATCATATTAAACAGTGATTATGTTATGTGTTACATCATGACCATGCATTGCGGTCATTCAAATAATCGTCTACTTTATAGTACCCTTTGCTCATCAGCGACTCTTTAATGTAACATTTAAATTTATGCAATGGTAGTTCAATTATACGCTGTGGAACTTTATTAAAAAAGGCTATGCTTTTCCCCAGAAATGAGGCTCTGGATTTTTCTAGCCTAAACTTGGGAACGACAAGTTTATCTTTATTTCTTGTGTTAAAGCGATGAATATCGCTCTGCTTTACAAATGTATTATAATACTTTTTCACATAGATTATATTTTCATAGATGCATTGTCCTGCAACAGTTAAAATGTTTATTTCTTTAAATAGATCTCTTAAAGAATCTCTCGATCAGAGGTTGTAAATGGCGCGAATACTTAGCCCTTTTTTGGAGCACGAATATACTGTGGATGTTAGCGGCTGAGCCCCACAACAAAAGGCCGTAGGACATAACACTATGAAAATAACTAAAATAGACTATTCTAGCCGTTTCAATATCGGTTAAGAGCCTTATTTTCTTAACTGCGAATGCGGCCGAACTGAGTCTACTCGCCAAGGCTTCGATATGAGGATCCCATTGTAGTCGCGAGTCTAATATAATACCTAGAAACTTTGTATTGTTAATGAATTCGACCATATCGCCGTCTAGTCTTATATGAAAATCAACTTGTCTTACATTAGGTAACGAAAATTTTAAACACTTAGTTTTCTTTGAGTTTAATGATAAATTATTACTATTAAACCAATGTGACACTTTTGAAAGAGCACTATTCACTTCGTCAGAACAGTCATCACCTCTATCTACTTTAAAGACTAGAGATGTATCATCGGCAAATAGCACTGTCTCACATAAATTCTTCGCGTATATTATATCCTGAGAGATTACCTCCCCGTACCACTTGCTTTAGCTCAAAGAAAAACTACGAATGACGGTCACTACCAAGCAGTCAGACTCAAAAAGAAGAATCTGAAGCCAGCCATTTATTCTTCAGTGCGCACGAAGATTACTGTTCTTATTTCTTTCAAATCTTTATGAGCTGTCATAAAAAAACGCAACAGTTCTCATCTGGCGCTTTCCTACATGTGGGAGTAAAAAAGCGAGATAAGAACTCAATTCTTATTGAGTGACATCAAAACGCTGGGAAGACCCAAGTAATCTCCTGGCGATTATCTTAAAGCCATTCGTTTTGACAACCGCAAGTATAGAAATAGCAAAATAATAAAGGGGATAATACGATGACGAATGTTACGTCTAATGCGAGTTAAATAAAGTACATTAATACTTCAAGCCGCAGTGAGTAAGGGATTTGCCGACAGTGACATATAGATAGAGGTGTCAGAGATACTCGTATGTACACTCGGCGCTAACAGGTAAAGTGGAAATTGTGGATTTGGAGCTATAATTTGTGCCGGATCCTATCTTTTCTTCATTGCTTAAATAGCTCAATTCATCAGTTCATCACTAATTGAATATTCCGGGAGTAATGCACTTCCACCTTATCCTCATGTTATCCTTATCATCACTTAAAATCAGGTGTGATGAATTCTGACTTGAATTCCGTTGTGTATTTGAGGATAGAAAAAACTGAAAATCTAATAAAAAAAAGTTACCTGGCTTATAAATCGGTTCGCCATACCGACATTCGAAAGATACCTACTTAAATCTGTTGTTTTATATTTGTGTTGTTGTCGTCATTCACGTAAATTCTGAACCCGCTGCGTATTACGTGTTTATCTTTAATTATCCTGTTAAAAATATATTCGCCATCCTCATAATGAGGTCGAATTAGGCTGAACAAAAGAACCGCTTCATTCTATTGTTGCGAAATGAAGAGCGCGTTGTTTTAGTAAACCTTTTCCTGAAACTCATTTGTTTTTCTCGCTTTACCATTAGCACTTAATTTAATACTGAATCTTTTGGAAGAATAAAGTAGACATTTTAAAGCTTGCACGTCTGGTGCATCAAAACAGTATTTAAATATATATAAAAGAGAAAATCACTCACTCACTCACTCATCACGAAATCCCAGAAATTTTGCATGTGGGCTCCTTTTAGGGCGTAGGTGCTCACTAAGACGGGATTTTGCGAAATTTAACCCCTAAAGGGGTGAAACAGGGTGGTAAAGTTTGTATGGGAGAACGCGATTCCTTGGCCCGATTGACTTGAAATACCCGGAAAGGCGTAGACATTCTTTCACAAAATTAAATGAACACAGTTTCGTATTTTCTTTTATATTTATCCCCTAACATGGTTAAAAAGTGGTAGAAGGCTACTTTTGGGTGATTGACTTTGACTTTAAAATTGTAACTTCTTAGTGCATTTGATTGATTGATTAAGAATAATAAATATCATTTGTCATCTCAACGTACAGATCGACAATCTTTTCTGTTCCGGTGGCGAAAACTGGAACTGTGTTTGTCGTCGCACTTGTAGTACGACATTTGGTAATTTAAGAGAGTAGGTAGAATGTTTGTCACCGCACGAGCTGACGTTTCGTTTCTATTTTTCCGTGATATTTTAAAATGTCCCCCCCTCCGACATAGCTTTTATGTGTGTCGACTATCTGTAAAGAGATTAATAGCTATATTCAATGTCAAAATCAAAGATTTTATTATTATCGTAGGTAGTAGTAGGTAGGTAAAATAATATTTTCCCAGAAGTACAACACATTTGAGGGATGTCGCCATAGTAAAAAGTGGTCACTATATTAATATCTTTCACCTGAGATACATTTCAAATCAGTTGGTCGGAATTGGGTTTTTGGGGACGTTTTGTCACATCGTCCTTTGGCATGTATGTTCCTTGGAGAGTGTAGGGAGCACTAAAAGAGGATTATTGGAAATTCCCCCTCTAAGAGGGTAAAAAAGGGGGAAGAGTTTGTATGAAAACTTTTATTTCTTCATTGGATTCAGTAGAAACTTTGTATAAAGATTTTGCAAAAGATGTTAGTGAGCACTACTAAAGGATTTTTGGAACTTCATCCGCTTAGGGGGTTAAAAATTGGGTCATAATTTGTATGAAACTTTTTGTTTTTCGATGGATTTACTTGAGACTTTGTACATGGGTTCTCCAAGTGACGTAAGTGTTATAAGGTTTATAATAATATTATAGGGTTTTTGGAAATTCCCCACTGAGGGGGTTAAACAGGGGGTCCGAGTTTATATAAAGTTTCTTTCACGGACTGCTTACAGACTTGCACGTGTGTAAACTTTGCCTAGTATAGTATTTATATAATGTAAAACAAAAAACCGTGTTTAAAATACCTATACCAAGGAACAAAATGTCGTTTAAGTAATATTGAACTATTTTATGAAAATTCTTTAACTATTTTGATTAAAAAAATATGGGACCACCAGCTGGAAAGTAGGTATTAGTAACAAAAAAAGTTTTTTTTCAAATCCGTCTAGGTGACTTTGAGCAACGTTCTTCGAGATATTTTTTTTTGGTAAAAAGGGGGTCAGAATTTGTGTGTAACTCTTTATTTTTTCTGTTTCAAACGCGAGAGAAGCTGCTACTACTGGACCGATTTAGAAAATTCTTTCATCTACTTATTTAATTTAATAGCCTTTAAAAATATTATTTAGATTGCTTTTTTTATTTAAAAGTCGTGTGAATTTCTAAATTCCACGCGGACGAAGTCGCGAGCGGAGCGCTAGTAAAAGCTAGGATCAGCAGTCATATTTATAAAGCTAAAATATTTCCTTAAGTATTTCTAGAAAATGTAGCGCTGTACCGCGCGACTCTACTTCCACTTATCTAGTTATTTTAGTGACAGATACTATATTTTAACGATTACTTATTTTTGCACAGTGTCTCGGAACCTAACTTTTAATCAAGCAGTAAAATTATTATTTAGTGGAAAAAGATAAAGCAAAATCTTACAACTTCCTTCGAGACCAACTAACCAGGATTATCTTATCCGGCAGATGCCACTGTTAGCAAAACAAGTTAGTTAAATACCTTCTGCACTATGACATAGTGTCCTCCTGTTAATTAAAGAAGATTAAGGAACGAAAGTCAGTTTCTGTACAAAGGTTAAATTAGTAAAAATTAGTTGGTGGTAACTTCTGCAGCAGGACCTTAAGAGTTTGCGCCATTCTTGCTTGTGAACAATTCTAATTTAGACATAGTTTGGTATATACATTTGCTCGTAAGGACCAAATGCTCTACAAAGTCACTTGGAAAGTTGTATTAACAAAGTTTGCAATTTAAACTTTTTGTCAGATGTTTCGTATGTTTTATATGGGAATTCTTGAATTAGAATAAAATATGCAAGCAGTTAACTTTGCTGTTCCCACTGTTCCTACTTTTAAACGTATGTATTCAAATATTTACGAAATACTCACTCTGTCCCAAGTGATGTCATCCAGACATAGACAAGACAATAAGGTATATAAGTTCAGAAGCTTCTGTTGCCCATTTAACCTTTTGGCGTAGGTATTATGATGTGCCTCTTCGTTACACTTCAAAATATTTTGATTTCATTGAAAAAACTCTCGGACATAATAATATAAGAGGTTAAAATATCTTGGTTTCATTTAAAAAAATAGTATAACGTATTAAAGTGAACGTGAAGTAGATATTAGATAAAAGAAAAACAGTAGTTTTGTAAGAGAATCGAAATAATATATATTGACACTATAAAAACAACAGACAAGTTAAGCTGCCATATCAACAGTATGTTGCTAAGCGACAGACAACCATAGTGAACTCAACCTGTCACCTCAACATCCACCCCTGTTGATGATGATAATGCCAGCCACCTTCTTTAGTATTTCAAGTTATCTTCTTCAAAGGGCAAGGGTTCGAAATCTCCTTCATTCATACCATCTACCGTTTCATCATTGGCTTCAATATATGCCCTTGATGACGAAGGTCTTGAAATTATTTCGATATCATCCTCTGAAGCACGTCGTTCATCTGATGTTCACTTTCAAAACTTGGGAAATTATGATTGACGTTCTTTTGAAGAACAGGCGTCGGCTCTGTCGGTCTAGGTACATCCTCTCTTGATTTTCCCAGTAGCGGTATCTCTTGGAAAGTCACATCTCTTGATCTAATCAATTTGAATGCTTCTTTGTCCCAGATCCTATAGCCTTCATCTCCTTCATAACCAATAAGTATCCCTTTTTGAGCTTTCTTGTGCAGTTTCTTGCGATTAGCTTTAGGAACATGGGCATAGCAGGTACAAACAAGGATTCTAAGGTGTTTGATCGCTGGCTTCTGTGCGTACCACAGCTCATGTGGAGACTTGCTTGGCACACTCGTTGGCCCTGTGCGATTCAACACGTAGACTGTCGCATTTACTATCTCTGCCCATAAACCATCAGGAATTTTATCATGCGCGCGCATGCATGATGGCGCGTGCGGCTTCTACTACCGTCCGATTTTCACGCTCTACGCAGCCTGCTTGCTCTGGGGTGTGGGGCATAGTGAATCTTTGCTTAATTCCGTTTTCAGTTAGAATATTTTTAAATTCCGCGCTAACAAACTCACCTCCGTTGTCACTTAAAATTTCTTTAATGACATGTCCTGCCGTTCTAGTTTCATTCAAGAAAATCTTTAGCTTTAAAGCTGCTTCAGACTTTTGCTTAAGAAAATAGATGTAGCGATATATGTGAAGTCGTCCTTGAACAGAATGTAATATCGTAACTTCGAAATCGAATATGGAAATGGTCCGCATAAATCTGTATGGATTAGTTGTCCAGGTTTAGTGGCTCTAACCCTTGTTCCAAATGAATGCCTGTGCGCCTTTCCATAAACACAGCCTTCACAAATGTCGGATTGTTTGTTATCCATTTTCAATCCTAGCTCTTTTTCTATCACTTGACGAACATGTCTTTTGTTTTGATGTACTAGCCTTTCATGATAGACTTGTAAAGGGTTCGTCAGTAGTTGATTGACTTCTTGATTTTTAGGCGCGACACATTTTAACTCCAGCTTGAATAGTCCCCCTTTAATCGTTCTAGCTCCAATCACTTTTGCTTCTCCATTTACTTTTACTATACATTGCTTAGGCGTAGACTCAAACGTACTTGTGATCAAGTTATCATGCACAGCTAGCACTGAGAATAAGTTTCTTCTAATCTTTGGGACATACCAAACGTTTTTCAAAAGTATTTGCTCAACTTTTCCATTAACGATGGCTTCAGCTCTAATGTTGCCTATCCCAATGGCTTCGATGGTTTCTCCGTTCGCCGCAGATACCGTATGTGTTCCTTTAAAGTGCTCGAAGCTCTCGAAGAAGTCACCTCTGTTAGTAACATGGCTTGTCGCTCCGTTGTCAACGTACCAGTTAACTTTATCCATTGGCAATCCATCTTCTATAGCTAACACAGTCAAGTTTACATTTGGATTTCTACTAGCGTTTGACGGCTTTGGAGGTCTTCCATCGTTCATCCATTTTTGGCATTTTCTCACAACATGTCCAGTTTGTCCGCAATAATTACATTTCAAAACTGTATTCTTCTTCTTCCTCTGTGTCTTGACGGTTAATACATTTTCGGTATTATCTGTTTCAACTTTAGCAGTCAAAGCTTTTTCATAAGCGCTCAGTTGCGATGTCAGATTCTCCACTGTCCGATCCTTTTTTGTTATTAAAAGCCAACTCGACTTGAAAGCAAAATAATCTTGTGGTAAGGTTCCGAGTATCTTGCAAATCAGTAGTATCTCGGGCAGATTTGCTTCGATTTGGCTATTCAGCTCGTGCCAAATATTCTTCAACGCAGATATGTGCTTCCTTATGTCTTGTTCAGGATCCTTTTTATAATCAAAGAATTTTAGACAGAGATCATAACTTTTGTCTTCGCTACTTCCACTGTAGGCGTTCTAGTTCATCCCATACCTCTTTTGCGCTTTTGTAACGCATGACTTGCTCCAGTAACTCATCGGTCATATTCGTTGTCATCAGAGTCAATACTGTACAATCTATCTTTATAAATTGTAGTAAATCGTTCTCATACTTAACTTTTGCAGCTGCATCAGCAGTCGCTGCTAGTTCTCCGGGCTTGATCATTTTACCTTCTAAAATTTGTTCAGCTCCGGGAATTGCTCTGCACACTGTTTCAATTCTATATCTCCAGTGCTTGCAGTTGTTTCCGTTTAGGTGCACTATTTGCACCTTTGAGGCTTCCGCTATAGCCTTATCCATCTCGGAAAAACTTTTGTAGCACTCTCTACCTTAAACTTTAAGTTTTACTCTGCTACCATATTAAAGTGAACGTGAAGTAGATATTAGATAAAAAAAAAAACAGTAGTTTTGTAAGAGAATCGAAATAATATATATTGACACTATAAAAACAACAGACAAGTTAAGCTGCCATATCAACAGTATGTTGCTAAGCGACAGACAACCATAGTGAACTCAACCTGTCACCTCAACATAACGGCCCTTCACTACTTCCATGGAAAGTACCATCCTCTTTCATAGTGTTCCGTAGAATCGAGTTAATGAACTTATACCACCGATCGAGTTTAATATCATTATAGAGTTTAATGATAATAATATAATTCATTTATTCAAGTACCACAGACTCATTTTTATTAGTAAACTTATTCTAGGTTAGTAAGTACATACACTTAAAATAAAAAATAAAATAAAAAACATATGTAATTTAATGTAACTGCTGCACAATTCCATGTGCGATAGCACAGCAGCGACTTAAGTACGGACTGTCAAACCGGCTGGCAATCATTTTTAAAATAATGTTGGGACTGGCCCGTACCCTACGTACTAGCGACGCACATCGCTTCCGCATCGTAGTATAAAAACAGTCAACCCCAACGTTCGCGAACATTCCCGATGCGCTGCAGTAACGGGGCAGTCCCACCAGTGCTCTGAAAGCGTTCTTGAATTGAACACGGAGAGCGTTGTAACATTTACGCGTCGTTTTGGCCCATAGGGTGCACGTGTAAAACAATGAACAATATGCACGGAATAGCGTGATTTTAACATTGTTAGAACATTGTGCAAACCTGCGTGCCAACATGTTCGCTCTCATCGACAACGCTCTCCGTTCCCTCTCAACATCATCATTATCTTTGAGGTCTGGGGATAGCAAATGACCAAGATATTTAAAGGTATATGTCCTGTTCAATAACATGCCATTGAGTGATATTGGAAGTATTTTATCAAGTTTTTTACCCCCAGACTCAAAGACCATGACCTCACTTTTTTAACATTATATATTAATCCATGAGTTTTAGCATACTTTTCACAAATACTTATTAGTTTTCTTAATCCACATACCGATGCACTCAGCAGCACCATGTCATCTGCATAAGAGATATTATTTACACACACTCCATCTATGTAACATCCGACCCTAGTACTGCTGAGCTCACCGATGAGCTGGTTTATATATAAGTTGAAGAGCGTAGGTGAAGTTAACCCACCTTGCCGCACGCCACATTCTAAACCATAAGAACGCGACATAGCTCCCGCCCATCTAACGCTGTTGATCTGGTTTCCGTACCAGAATTTTAGAATGTTAATAAGCTCCGATGGTAGTTGAATCTCCTCTAGCTTTCTCCACAATATATCGTAGGAAACCAGATCAAAAGCCCTAGACAGATCCATAAAGCAACTATAAACAGGAGTGTTCCGCCTCAGGTAATACCCAACAGTATGCTTAACACACAACACTGCTGTTTCGGTTGACAAACCTGGTCGAAATCCAAATTGATTATCATGAGGTATGATAAACATATTTAATTGTGTGTTAAGCATGCTGTCAAACACCTTTGAAATGACAGTAGCTAAGGAGATGGGCCTGTAATTACCTTTGTCCGCTAGGTCACCGGTTTTATTTTTAACCACAGGCACAACCACCGTTCGCATCATATCACTTGGCATAAAACTATGAGCCACACAGATGCTATAAAGCATCGCTAAAACTCTAGGTAGGTGAGGACCAGCGTGTTTAAGATGCTCAATGCTGAGACCGTCATGACCAGGTGACTTACCCCCAGCCATGTGTGCTATTTTTTCAGCAATCTCTTTTGCTTTGAAAGTTACCTTTATTTTCTTTCCGGTCTCAGCATTAAGCAGCGTACGCGCGGGCCCTAAATCAGACTTAGAACAGAAGTGATCTACAATAGTATATTATGATACAAGTGAGCTAAGGTTGCTCATTATACACGAGGCTGTGGGTTGCAGCCCGAGCCGCAGGCGAGGGCGTAAATCAGCCGAGTGTCTAGTGAGTAAGTTGCTCACGAGTTTCATACGCACTTTTTCAACACACTTGCGAGGAAAAACAAACATTTATTGAGCATACATATTGTATTTTAACCTAATATTAGCTAAGGGAAAAAGCGCGCAAGTTTTTTTTTGCACGCGCCAAATGTAAGGTGATTGGTTACATACAGCCATACAGCCTACTTCAAAATAATTATAGGTAATAATAGTGAGTGATAAAATGCAAATGTTTTATAAAAAAATATTGTGAATTATAAATAATTTGATAATAATATACTTACGTAATTATGTTTTTTGTCTTAATTAGGGACACATTTATTTATTCTAAAAACGGAATAGTAGATTTCATTACAAGTGCGGAAAGCCTGTCATTGCAAAGAGTTCCGACAAATGTCTACCCTAGCCGAGGCGCAGCCGAAGGTGAGGGTTGACAGTCGGAACAAGTTGCAATGACGGTTCCGCACGTGTACTGAACAACTATTTCTAATACAGTTGCGAAAAAATTAAGCAATTTAATAAAATAATAAAACACAATAAACTCAACTAACTAATCGTAAAAGAATATAAGCAGAGACTTTTTTTTTGTTTTCTTCACCCATTCTGGGTTGGCACAGGAAACTACGATCATACAGCCAAGGCTTCAGTAGATTTTTTTTATTGATATGAAATGAAAATTAAACTAAATGAGATGAAATGAAATGAAACCTAACAAAAGCAATCCGAATCCTACAGGAGCGCCTTTCCTTATTTCTCTCTTTTACCACATCGTTTTCCATTAAAGCCACATTATTGAACTAATTCCACTATACTAAGTACCTACCACAATAAAAACCAGAAAAAACTAATTTAGAAAATTAAGAAATAAGGTCCCTCATTTTCTTTTCATTTACTTGCGCAAACTCCTATAAGCAGATACTATGGTAAATAGTGCACGTCATACCGTTATATTATAATATCTTTGGTCATACCATATTTAGTAATCTGTGGTCATACAGCCAATTTTATGTATTTTTTATATTCATAAATTTAAATTGGACGATACCTGCCGATACTAATATTAATTTAATGTATAATTAAAATTACTTTTAAATCTGATATTGAAACAAATTAGTAGCTTCTTTTTAGAAACATTTGCATGAATCATAAAAACTTCTATGATTTTTTTTTTGTAAAAACTTCGTGGTTGGTTTTTTCTTTTTAATAGACAATATTTTGACAGTTGGGAAAGAAAACGCACGAGTTCGGGAAAGGTAAAGAAAAAGTTCGAGTGTGTAATAGCCCACATCCCGAACGCTATACGTCCCTGCAATACGCCACTTTTTGAGCAACTGTATTAAAAATGGATTTTCAGCCGTATAAAACCTCTTTGTTGTTACAAAAAAAGAACTGTATCTATTACCCGGTGAAATCGAAAATGCTCTGTTAACTCGCATATAACTTGCAGTTAGGTACTAACTTAACTTTGTAGGGATACTGTATTACCCGGTTAAATTAAAAAGTCTCTGTTTACTCGCATATAATTTGCAGTTAGGTACTTACTTAACTTTGTAGGCATAATTCTATTACGCAACTAGTACTGTAATATTATTATGCACGCTTGTTTTATAGTTCGGTTTATGGCCCTAAGATCGATGTAATAAGGCTCACTTGATGAGCAAGTGTGTTGAAAAAAGGTTTGCTATATCTGTGGGCTCGCACACACCACCGACGCTCACAGGGATGACCGGCCTACTGTTTAACTTATTGGTATGTTTCCAAAACGACTTTAAATCATTATTTGAGTGAAATGACGCCAGAATGTCCATCCTTATTTTTTCTTCATTCTTTTGGCACCATTTAAGACGCGATTTAAAAACTTTACGGGCTTGACACATTTGGTCATAAATTTTAATATGACCGGTAGCTGGTTTAACCGTTCTCCCCGGAAAATTGAATTTTCTTCACTTCCCATTATTGATTTAACCGTCAAGCGAATCCACCAACTCGTTCGTTATAAGTACACCGCTTTAAATAAAGTTTAATTAATAACTTTGTTTGTGTCAATTACGTGACGTCAAATCGTCCTAAATACATTAATGCTTGCTGAATATTCAATGGCTTTACCTGTATTAGAAAGATTATTTAAGTCGAAAATGTCTTACCGCAAAATTAGTGTTCATATTATCTTACTAAAATATAAACTTGGTTACTCTGCATAATCAGACGACATTGCACGCAGTGCATAAGACTTTTTTTAAATTTCTTTCATAATCTTAGACACTTTTACACTGAGTATGTAAGTCCCATTTGGTATAAATACCCTTACTAGTTTCAAATCAAATTTCCTAAGACTTGTATGTACTGTCTGTTGTCATATGTATGCAAGCATGTCTGTTGTGTATAATTTAGTCATCATTGTGTAACCTACTTAGATAAGTCTCTATTCCATTCCCGTCCCGTTTCATAAAAATAAAATCGAATCGCAAGGATATGTACCAAATAAAAGACCTTCACATGGATTCACGACAAAGAATGTGTAATAAGTGTAATACATACCTATATTAATGTCAATTTAATTTCCATCCTCAATTAATCTCTAATTTGTTTAGGTTTAAGTGATAAATAATAAACAGTGAGTGATTAATCACGTTTAATCTTTGATGCTAGCGACGACACCCGTTCGATTGGTTTCATTTTGAAAGTCTTATCAGTCCCAAATACTCTTTTACTATATCTGTATTGTTTTTATGGATGCAGTTCTTCTTGTAAAAAACCTTATTATTGTGTTTAGATTTAATGTATGTATGCGAGTTTCTTTATTTCACCTTAACTTTTGTACCTATGCCTTAACGGATTTCAATGCTTATATGAGGTATCATTAGAAACGTTATGTCACCCCAATAAACACTGGTTGTGTTTCTTTTTGTAGAGCTTATCGAACTATATCGCACACAGCACTCATTGGCTGCTATCACTCCTGCCTCTTGATTGTCTAATTCTAATATCTATAGCGATCTCTTTCAGTTTGAATTAATATGTTGTACAATGCCTTCAACAGCAAAGTGCTGGGCCCCGATCGCGGTAACTCTATGACGCATTAGTCAAGTGTACGTGCAGTTGAAGTGCAGTTGACGTGCAAAACCGTTTTGATAACGCGCGGCTTTGACAGTGCGACAACGTTTTCTGTTCCGGTGATAATCTTTGGAACTAAAACAGTTTTCATGACGTGTGCGTCGTTATGTCATTACGGCAATACGAAGTCAAACGTCAAGCAAGACCCAAACGCGATGAAGACGCGCTGCATAGAATTACGGCGATTGGCCCGCTGGTTGTCAAACTGAAAGCGACCGCGATACATGTTGTGTAGAGTGTGTGTCAGATAACTCTGCACGTGCCTGGTGCGTTTTTGGCGCTAGTTACAGTGCATTTTTTTGTTCTAATGTTATAGAAAAGATTAGTATTCGATTTTTACCGCGCGCAGACTTATCTGACGAGCACTCTAAGAAAACTATTCCCATGATTCTATACACGTCAAAGCACAAATTATGCCTAGATGACATAAGTACTTGACAAAACTGGAAAGATACTTCGGTGTTATGGTGTGTTGTGTTGTGACGTGCCACAAGCATATTGGATTGACATTTAGTTTGGACACGACAGATGGTACTGCAACACAACACACGCATTAATGTGTTTTAACCATACTAAATGAACAAGGTACTCGTAGCCTTTCTAGCGCGCGTCAGCACAAAAGTATGTTCTACCTTAACGAGAATGTACTAGTAGATAGATATCTTAAAAAATGAAGGTATAATGTCTAACTAACTTATTTTAAACATTATTAGGAATGTGGATTGTAGACGTGTGGAGGCGATATTAGACCCACATTGTTCTGTCAGGGGGGCGTGCCTAGTTCCGCCCCCCATTCAAACATGCATGTCATAATTTTATTGGAGCAATCTTTCTTGAACCTCGGCACCCACACAGCCGGCTGTAACTTGTATTTGTATGTAGCCTGTTTTGTTTTGTAGACAGGCTAATGAAAGTTATAGAAAGAGATATCAAATAAAATTATGTAATATAGTTGCTCTTTTGTCAACGATTTCTTCGGCCTAAATTAACTGTATGTCACCGGAAGGAATATTTTTTTATTTACCGAGCTCCTACACATTAAATGTCGTTTGTAAATACAAATTAAACATCCAGAAATAATAAACCTCTTTTATCGATGTTTATTAATACCTTATTTCATAATACTCGCTCAATGCGCAGACGTTGCTTTTATTAATAATAAATATGGCTCATAACTGGCCATATTAGACATTTGAGTGTTACCATACGTTCATTAAGGAAAATATCGCGATAATGTTCTTACTTTATTTAGGTTAAGAGATTCGTTTAATGTTCGCGTTAATATGCCTCCGGCCGAACAGCAGTGTTCTCATAGATTCTTTTTACTTCCACTGAAATTTAATGAATTCTTTAACTCTACATAATCAAAGAAGTGTTTTACATCAAAGAACTTCGTTCGCTGTTTTACAAAGACGTCATTTACGGCGAAGCGTTTCTATTTTACTTTGATATAATAATTTGCTATGTTTGAGAGACAACGTCATCTTAAAAGGAGGGTTAAATTAAAGCTTTTTTTTCAATTTTAAATTAATATTTTATTATTATTAGTAACATATTGAGTATTTTTGGCTAGTGAACAATCTGTAACTGGAGGAAAACATATTTAAAAACTTAAATCCATGTGAAAGTACATTAATTGTGTCACAAAAATATCTAAGAGAAGTAACTAAAGAATTACAGGTGGTTTTCGCCAAGGCAACGGAGTTACGATGACTGACAAAGAAATCCTTATAACGTGTTCACGTGAAAAATTGATTAATTTTTTACGTTAGCTTAGGAATTTGGTCAGCACAATATAATGTAAGAAAGCTCATATTTATGGGTATAACCACATTCTTAAAAGAACAATAGATCTATTGAACCTACAAAAAACTTGCCTAAGCCAAATGTTAATTCTTGAATATACATGCACAACTTCCTTTTTCATTATTTAAAATGAAGGTATACGTATTTTAAAACCTTGCACCCCTTTTATTTGCTCTGCAAGCGGGATGCGGGAATATGTAAAATTTATCACATAAAGATCGTAGTGAACGTAAAATACGTACATATGAGTATGCCACCATTAAATTTAACGAGTTCGGTTAATAAAATTTACGAATGGTTTGTAATAAATTTAAAATATCCTTCTATAGAGAACAAAATTGTGTGTAATTACTCTTTTTTGGGTCTAATACCGTGTTTTATCATTTTGTGCATTTAAATAAACAAAAACTGTCAAGAGCAAGTCCGACTAACGCTCTGAGGGTTGCGTGCCATTATACCTAAATACAGGGTGTTAGGGGCACCCTTGCAAAAACTTTAACCATGGCTTCAGACCATCATGCTGAATAACGTACAGCAAGAATTTTTTGTCGGAATAAAAAAAATATTAAACTTTTCATACAAATTTAGCAACTTATCGGGACATTTTGTATGGAGAGTCGAAATATTTTTTTCATTTCCGACAAAAATTCTTGCTGTGCGTTGTTCAGCATGAAGGCCTGAAGCCATGGTTAAAGTTTTTGCAAGGGTGCCCCTAACATCCTGTATAGTAGGTAGAGGAGGACATTTTCGTTGTAAATAAAATGTGAAAATGTTTTCATCGGCGAGGCTATATTCGTCAGAGCATTTGCGTTGTAGATTATTGCAGTTTTAGGTCATCGCCATCTCTTGACCGATAGTCCAACTTTTTGTTGATGATTCCTGAAAAAGTTTACAATAGAGACATCGTTTTATTTTTCCTGTAATCTCTACATAAACTTCTATCACATAAGATAATTTTAGATTTTTCTCTATGTAAACTTCGGAGATAAGGGAGAACGGTATTTTTTTTACATTTTTCATCAAAGTCGAAAACTATGCTGGTTACCTTAAAAACTAGGGCTAAGGGGTGGGCCTTATCTGTGCTATTCGTTTAACCGCAAACTTAAGCTGCTTTGTAATAGGAAAACGAGGGAATTTAAAAAAAATAATTATCAATATATTGTTATTTGTTGGTAAAATATACGTAATAATAAACATTATCACCAAATTTCAAGTTTACAGGTCAATTAGAAGTTTATTTATGAACGCGCATGTTGATTTTTTTGATTACGTACCGTAATGACTATATATATAATTATGTAAGGTTGTGAAATTCACAGTCATGATATTAATTATTGTTTTGAGTATAAGAATTACCATATAAGTAACATTACTTATTTGGTTATTAATTCAAAAATATTATCGGCAATTGAATCATCATCATCATCATCATCAGCCATTTTAATGTCCCCACTGCTGGGGCACTGGCCTTCCATCCATAATCCATTTCCTCCTTATTCCATCCATAAGGAAGGCCAGTGCCCCGGCAATTGAATATTAGAATAAAATTTGAAGTGTCCGAAAAAGGAGGTTTCATTGCCTCACTGCCGCGCAATGCGCAGAAAAAAAAGAAAAAGATAAAGTATTATGGCGGGTTGAGTTGTTGGTACGAAGTGTTATGCAGCGTTTTGTCTTGAAAATAAGTTGTTTAATGGATTAAACAGAGATAATAAGTTATTGAATAAGTTTCATAACGGAGTCTTCTTACAATTATAAGATTTAATTACAAAATTTTTCAGATTGTTCCCTGTACTTGTAGTATAAGACGATATTACTTGTCAAATTTCATAGTTCTAGATCAACGGGAAGTACCCTATGAATTTTGATTCCCTTGAGAGTGTCAAAATATACGATTTTTGCGGCATAAACGGCCGTATCTTTTTTTTAGTTAACTGAAAAGTTGGATTTTTTCACTGCTTCAATGGACCGTAGATCTTAGTATGTGGTTTTAATTTCAACTCGATACCTCTACGCGTTCCCGAGATAAATGGTCTTGACAGACAGACGGACAGACAGAGAGACAGACGGACAACGGACAACAAACTAATCCTATAAGGGTTTCGTTTTTTCCTTTTGAGATACGGAACCCTAAAAACAATGCTTAAATTACCTATCAGTCTTATTTCAGAAATTTATTAACCTACATAGGTACTAGTTGGTACACTATTTACTTTATTTCTAAAAGAGAACCAGTGCGTGATTGAGGTAAGTAGTTGAATAATTAAAACTTTTGTATTCGCCAACATAATTTTTCCTTCAAATGTAATGCAAACTTAAGGAAGTTATCAAATATAAGGACTGTTTTGAGTAACAATGCTTACAATGGCACTCGTGGGAGACAATTTCACTGAGGTATCCCTTTACATTTACAACTTTCAACCATTTTCCGAGTTTTTTCACGTAAATGAGCTTTCCTTGAAATTCCGTAACGGGTCTCGGCTTGGGAGATTTTTTTTTAAAGTTGTCTAGCATGAGTTGAATGAATGTGTCAAATATTAATGCACATTCTTCTGAATGATGTAAGAGAGCGACAAATTTTTCGCCTATTAGCAATAGAGAAGGCTGTGCTGTAAGTGTAAAAGTAACATTATTTTCCATATAAATTATTGATCATATAGGGAAAAGAGATAAATATGACAATTTGTGCAAAATAACTCCGACCATTTTTATTAAGATTAATCTTTAATAAAGAAGTAATTTATAAAATTGACAATTTTAATAAGGCACTCTTGAAGTCTTGATAACGCAGTCTATACGACAAAAGAATACTATTAAAGTCTGTCTAATAAAATGCTACTGTGAATGACATGAATAATCAGAAAGAAGTATTTGAATGTTACCTTTCTTCAATAAGGAACCCAAAATATACAATGGAAAAAGGGCGTTGATTGCGATGAGAGAAATCTCAGCAATGACGGTTGACATTTAAATTTATTCAAATAGCACCCGACAGACAATTTTATTCCGACAAATGGACATCTAGTTTTATTAAGTTTCATATTTTTTTTGGAATTGAATACTTTGAGTCGCCTTTGAGTCAACTGTCAACTGAAAACGCTTTTCATAGCAAATTAACCTTGTCAAATACTTTTTATGTACAAAGAAAGTTTTTATATTAATAAATACCAATTTGTGTGCATAAGAGAAGCTTCATTACGGCAAACAAACAGCTACGTTGAGAAATCCGAGAAAAAAAACAATATGCTCTTTACATTTATCACAGCCGAATGAACAAACGAGTCGCAATCATATCTTTCAGACGCCTACTTAAATAAATAATAGTTCAATGAATCGCTCGCACAAATCATTCTACCATTAATGTTAACGAGAGGATTCTAATGAATCATTGCAATCATTTTAGACGGAGATATGTAAAAGCATTAGTTCATTGGCACGTATGACGTCACCATCCGGCGCCCTCCTGACTAATAGTCTTAATAAATTAACCAATGTCCAGATGTCTTGCGCCGAGACCTGAAAGCGCTCTAGGCAAATTAATTGTCGCCACTAGGTAGGTACAATATAGACATTACATTCGATTCAGGACTTTATTGCGAACGCCATAAAACGCTCTTGCAATAAAACATCAATTTGTTTGTCGGCTAATTTTCTTACAGAGCGTTTGGACGCGTTGACATCATTTTTATTTGCTAACGTATTATTTTAGCTGAATGTCGGCAATATATCTCGTTTCATGTCTCATTTCTTCGAACGTATGTTTATTCGTTTACACGATTAGAAGCTGTCACTTCCATGTTCCATACTACTTTTTAACGCTAAATGTCGTTTAAATCATATAGGTAGTCAGACAAATAGGGTAAATTATAAATGTTATTTTATTAAATTAACTGTTACTGCGAATTTTCTTATTTGTTCCATTTGGCTCTGATCACGAGCCGGGAAACAGATGCCAGCAAAGGAATTCCACTCGTTTGCTGATGCGTGAAGTGAGAGCTAAAGAAAAATGCCTTCGGACAAGAAGGACATTCCTGATAAAGGCCGCGTTAAGATTTATAGTTGTTTCTTTTAATTTTGCGGTTCACTGAAAACTAACAGCTTATCAAATAAACAGTCTGCTTCGTTGCCAGTCTCTTTAAGAATATTAACATCGTCAAACGGTGGTGACCACAGAAGTAATTATAATAAAGGTAATAAGTGTTCGCGAGAAAACGGCTCCGTAACAAAAGAGAAGCTATTAAAAGCTACTTTACATAAAGAATAAGTAGCTGAGAGCGGTTGGAGTGTTAAATTACTTTTACATTAGTGCCTCGTAGAAGATCACAGCGTAACCTAAACCAGGGATACATTACAATGATATTGTGTGAAACCCAAAACACTATTATTATATTTTTCAACACACTTGCTCATAAAGCGTGCCTTGTTACATCGATCTTAGGGCCATAAACCGAACTATAACACACGCGTGCATAATAATATTATAGTACTAGTTGCGTAATAGAATTATCCCTACAAAGTTAAGTAAGTACCTAACTGCAAATTATATGCGAGTAAACAGAGACTTTTCAATTTAACCGGGTAATACAGTATCCCTACAAAGTTAAGTTAATACCTAACTGCAAGTTATATGCGAGTCAACAGAGCATTTTCAATTTCACCGGGTAATATTAACAGTTCTTTTTTTGTTACAACAAAGAGGTTTTATACGGCTGAAAATCCATTTACGTTTTTAGAATAAATAAATGTGTCCCTAATTATGACAAAAAAACATAATTAAGTATATTAGGGGTTAAAGTATCAAATTGCCGTTTTGTATGGAGATTTTTGTAATTATTTTTTTTCCATACTAACGTTTTTGTAATTTATTCAACGACTATATTATTTAACTTTACAAAATTTTACACACGTATTTATGGACATTTTAAGAACTAAATGACACATTCTTTAAGAGAAAAAAAAATATTTTCACTAAGTTACAACTAATAAAGTACGAAATTCTGGTAACAAAAATAGTCGTAACTTTCAGGATAAGTTTTTTCTATGTAAATAATCAAATATCGTGGTTATTAAATTATCAAAAGTTGCTCGATACGGTCTTAATGTAAAGCAATATCAAAGAAATTATATATTTCTAATATCATAAAAGTTGTTAAGTTATATGTACAAAAGAAAAAACGGCAATTTCATTCTTTAACCCCTATTATTATTATCAAATTATTTATAATTCACAATATTTTTTAATAAAACATTTGCATTTTATCACTATTATTATAATTATTTTGAAGTAGGCTGTATGGCTGTATGTAACCAATCACCTTAAATTTGGCGCGTGGAAAAAAAAAATTGCGCGCTTTTTCCTTTAGCTAATATTAGGTTAATACAATATGTATAGTATGTTGTGCCGTGTAGTGCCGGCACATAAATAGAATAGCACTACCCCCTCTCTTCCCGTGGGTGTCGTAAGAGGCGACAAAGGGAAAACTGCCATCAGGAGATGGGCAGCAGTGTCTCCAGGTTACAACAGGCCATACTGCGATCGCCAACCCGCTTGCCAAGCGTGGCGATTATGGCAAACCCCCCCGAAAAATGGATACACACCTAAAAAATCGGCCCCCAGTCCCCGGCGGCCCTGCTATTCCTAGCTACGGTAGCGGCTATGGTAACGGCGGGGCAGGGGGTGCTAAGAATCCCCGGGTAGGCTCCGGCTACCAACACCGACGACTCGACCTGGCAACCTACAACACGCGCACATTGAGGCTCGACGAGAAGCTCGTAGAGTTGGAAGAGGCAATAAGTAAGTTACATTGGGATATCATTGGGTCATCTGAAGTCCGAAGAGAGGGGGAGGACTCGATAACCCTGCAATCCGGTAACTTACTTTACCACCGGGAGGGCGACCAACAGTCCATTGGTGGTGTCGGGTTTATCGTCCATAAATCCCTTGTCAACAACGTGATCACCATCGGAAGTGTGTCGAGCAGGGTAGCGTACCTGATACTCAGATTATCAAAACGATATTCGCTGAATGTTATCCAGGTCTACGCTCCGACCTCGAAACACGACGATGTCGAAGTGGAGGCTATGTATGAGGAGATCTCTAAAGCCATGCATAGCTATAAAACCCACTACACCGTTGTGATGGGGGATTTCAATGCAAAGTTGGGGCAACGTTGCGGTGATGAGCTGAGAGTGGGGCAATTTGGATTTGGGCAACGGAACGATAGAGGCCAGATGCTGGCAGACTTCATGGAGAAGGAAAACCTCTATATGATGAACTCCTTCTTTAGGAAGCCCGTAAGCCGCAAATGGACCTGGATCAGTCCGGACGGTAAAGTCAAAAACGAGATCGATTTTATCATGTCGACGAAGAAGCACTTATTCAATGATGTCAGTGTGATCAACGCTGTTAAGACAGGAAGCGATCACCGTATGGTGAGAGGCATATTGAATATCGATGTCAAGCTCGAAAGATCGCGACTGATAAAATCCACGCTCCGACCAATACCAGCTCAAATTCAAAACCCCGAGTGCTTTCAGCTCGAGCTTCAAAACCGCTTCGAAGCCCTTGAGAACAGCATAGACGTGGACGATCTATACAACATGGTGGTGGATACTGTCTGCACGGTAGGGTCTAAGTACTATAAAACCCGCCGTCCCAAATTGAAGAAACTCTCCAGTCAGACTCTCCTACTCATGGATCAGAGACACGAAATGAAGCTGCAGAACTCAGCGGATGCCCATCGTTATCGACAGCTTAATAGACAGATATCTAAATCTTTGACGCGCGACCTTCGCCAATTTAATACCGAGCGTATTAAAGAAGCCATTGAGCGGAACAAAGGCTCCAAAGTGTTCGCGAGAGATCTGTCTATCGGGCAAAGTCAATTGACGAGGCTGAAAACTGAGGAAGGTAGCATCATTTCGTCAACACCTGAAATCCTGAGGGAGATTGAGAGTTTCTATGGACAGCTATATTCCACACAAACACCTGTTGAAAGCAAGGCTACAGACCCTAGAGCCAAGCTTACCCGACACCATACCGAAGATATCCCGGACGTCAGCCTGTACGAGATTAGAATGGCTCTCAAGCAGCTTAAAAACAACAAGGCGGCGGGCGATGACGGAATCACAACAGAGCTTCTGAGAGCGGGCGGTAAGCCGATACTTAAAGTCCTCCAGAAGCTTTTCAATTCAGTCATCCTTGAGGGCAAAACGCCAAAGGCATGGGGCAGAAGCGATGTGATGCTGTTTTTCAAGAAGGGTGATAAAACTCTCTTGAAGAACTATAGACCCATCTCGCTTCTGAGCCATATCTATAAGTTGTTTTCGAGAGTCATTACGAATCGTCTCGTTCGCAGGTTCGACAACTTCCAACCTCCCGAACAAGCCGGGTTCCGGAAAGGCTACAGTACCATAGACCACATTCATACGCTGCGGCAAATTATACAGAAGACCGAAGAGTATAACTTTCCACTTTGCTTGGCGTTCGTGGACTATGAGAAAGCCTTTGATTCGATTGAGACTTGGGCGGTGCTGCAGTCTCTCCAGAGGTGCCAAATAGACTACAGGTACATCGAGGTGCTGAGGTACTTATACCAAAACGCCACCATGTCGGTCCGATTACAGAACCAGAGCTCTAATCCTATCCAACTACAGCGAGGTGTGAGACAGGGAGATGTCATCTCTCCCAAACTGTTCACAGCTGCGTTGGAGGATATTTTTTAGCTGCTGGACTGGAAAGGATACGGCATCAACATCAATGGCGAGTACCTAACACACCTACGGTTTGCCGATGACGTAGTTCTTATGGCTGAGACATTGGAAGACCTGAACACAATGCTCGAAGATCTCGGTAATGCTTCGCAAAGAGTGGGTCTTAAGATGAACATGGACAAGACGAAAATCATGTCCATGCTGCACCCGCTCCAGTTAATGTTGGGAACATTACACTCGAAGTTGTTGACTACTATGTTTACCTAGGACAAGCGGTCCAGTTAGGTAAGTCCAACTTTGAGAAAGAGATCTCTCGTCGAATCCAGCTCGGATGGGCAGCGTTTGGGAAGCTCCGACATATATTCGCGTCCGAAATACCTCAATGTCTCAAGACGAAAGTCTTTGACCAGTGTGTGTTGCCAGTAATGACCTATGGAAGTGAGACGTGGTCTTTTACTATGGGTCTCATAAGAAGGCTCAAAGTCACCCAGCGAGCAATGGAGAGAGCGATGCTTGGTATTTCCCTGCTCGATCGAATCAGAAATGATGAGATCCGCAGGAGAACTAAAACAACCGACATAGCGCGGAGAACCGATGGCCGTTGGGGCGGAAAGGTTCTCGAATGGCGACCGCGTACCGGACGACGTTCCGTGGGCAGGCCCCCTACAAGGTGGACCGACGATCTGGTCAAGATCGCTGGAAGCCGCTGGATGCGGGCAGCGCAGGACCGATCGTTGTGGAGATCCTTGGGGGAGGCCTATGCCCAGCAGTGGGCGTCGTTCGGCTGACATGATGATGACAATATGTATGCAATAAATGTTTGTTTTTCCTCGCAAGTGTGTTGAAAAAGTGCGTATGAAACTCGTGAGCAACTTACTCAGTAGACACTCGGCTGATTTACGCCCTCGCCTGCGGCTCGGGCTGCAACCCACAGCCTCGTGTATAATAAGCAACCTTAGCTCACTTGTATCATAATATACTATTTGTTAAATACCAAAAAATATTTTCTCTAGACTCATCTTATAATATTCGAATTATGAACTATAATGATACACTTTATGAACATATAATGATACACTTTATGAACATATAATGATACACTTTATGCCACAGTCAACTTTAAAAAATGAAACTGTATCATGATTGTCATTACGATACAACCGGATACAGCTGTCACTTACTATAGTACACTTATGTTTCTTAATTTTACAGTCTAAACGGCAACCATAGGATTTACCGGCACTGACTTCCAACTCTTTCAAGCCCTTCTTTAGCCGGCAACAATAAGAAACTTTTTTTAAATAAGAATTTTGAATTTATAAGGTATAGACCGTATAGTCACCGTATAGTGCCGTGTAGTGCCGGCACATAAATAGAATAGCACTACCCCCTCTCTTCCCGTGGGTGTCGTAAGAGGCGACTAAGGGAAAACTGCCATCAGGAGATGGGCAGCAGCGTCTCCAGTTACAAAAGGCCAATACTGCGATCGCCAACCCGCCTGCCAAGCGTGGCGATTATGGCACAACCCCCCCAATGACAACACAACCAACAAATCGGCCCCCAGTCCCCGGCGGCCCCGCTATTCCTAGCTACGGTAGCGGCTATGGTAACGGCGGGGCAGGGGGTGCTAAGAATCTCCGGGTAGGCTCCGGCTACCAACACCGACGACTCGACCTGGCAACCTACAACACGCGCACATTGAGGCTCGACGCGAAGCTCGTAGAGTTGGAAGAGGCAATAAGTAAGTTACATTGGGATATCATTGGGTTATCTGAAGTCCGAAGAGAGGGGGAGGACTCGATAACCCTGCAATCCGGTAACTTACTTTACCACCGGGAGGGCGACCAACAGTCCATTGGTGGTGTCGGGTTCATCGTCCATAAATCCCTTGTCAACAACGTGATCACCATCGGAAGTGTGTCGAGCAGGGTAGCGTACCTGATACTCAGATTATCGAAACGATATTCGCTGAATGTTATCCAGGTCTACGCTCCGACCTCGACACACGACGATGACGAAGTGGAGGCTATGTATGAGGAGATCTCTAAAGCCATGCATAGCTATAAAACCCACTACACGGTTGTGATGGGGGATTTCAATGCAAAGTTGGGGCAACGTTGCGGTGATGAGCTGAGAGTGGGGCAATTTGGATTTGGGCAACGGAACGATAGAGGCCAGATGCTGGCAGACTTTATGGAGAGGGAGAACCTCTATATGATGAACTCCTTCTTTAGGAAGCCCGTAAGCCGCAAATGGACCTGGATCAGTCCGGACGGTAAAGTCAAAAACGAGATCGATTTTATCATGTCGACGAAGAAGCACATATTCAATGATGTCAGTGTGATCAACGCTGTTAAGACAGGAAGCGATCACCGTATGGTAAGAGGCACATTGAATATCGATGTCAAGCTCGAAAGATCGCGACTGATAAAATCCACGCTCCGACCAATACCAGCTCAAATTCAAAACCCCGAGTGCTTTCAGCTCGAGCTTCAAAACCGCTTCGAAGCCCTTGAGAACAGCATAGACGTGGACGATCTATACAACATGGTGGTGGACACTGTCCGCACGGTAGGGTCTAAGTACTATAAAACCCACCGTCCCAAATTGAAGAAACTCTCCAGTCAGACTCTCCTACTCATGGATCAGAGACACGAAATGAAGCTGCAGAACTCAGCGGATGCCCATCGTTATCGGCAGCTCAATAGACAGATATCTAAGTCCTTGACGCGCGACCTTCGCCAATTTAATACCGAGCGTATTAAAGAAGCCATTGAGCGGAACAAAGGCTCCAAAGTGTTCGCGAGAGATCTGTCTATCGGGCAAAGTCAATTGACGAGGCTGAAAACTGGGGAAGGTAGCATCGTTTCGTCAACACCTGAAATCCTGAGGGAGATTGAGAGTTTCTATGGACAGCTATATTCCACGCAAACACCTGTTGAAAGCAAGGCTAAAGACCCTAGAGCCAAGCTTACCCGACACTATACCGAAGATATCCCGGACGTCAGCCTGTACGAGATTAGAATGGCTCTCAAGCAGCTCAAAAACAACAAGGCGGCGGGTGATGACGGAATCACAACAGAACTTCTAAGAGCGGGCGGTAAGCCGATACTTAAGGTCCTCCAGAAGCTCTTCAACTCTGTCATCCTCGAGGGCAAAACGCCAAAGGCATGGGGCAGAAGCGATGTGATGCTGTTTTTCAAGAAGGGTGATAAAACTCTCTTGAAGAATTATAGACCCATCTCGCTTCTGAGCCATATCTATAAGTTGTTTTCGAGAGTCTTTACGAATCGTCTCGCTCGCAGGTTCGACGACTTCCAACCTCCCGAACAAGCCGGGTTCCGGAAAGGCTACAGTACCATAGACCACATTCATACGCTGCGGCAAGTTATACAGAAGACCGAAGAGTATAACCTGCCACTTTGCTTGGCGTTCGTGGACTATGAGAAAGCCTTTGATTCGATCGAGACCTGGGCCGTGGTGCAGTCTCTCCAGAGGTGCCAAATAGACTACAGGTATATCGAGGTGCTGAGGTACCTATACCAAAACGCCACCATGTCGGTCCGATTACAGAACCAGAGCTCTAATCCTATCCAACTACAGCGAGGTGTGAGACAGGGAGATGTCATCTCTCCCAAACTGTTCACAGCTGCGTTGGAGGATATTTTTAAGCTGCTGGACTGGAAAGGATGCGGCATCAACATCAATGGCGAGTACCTAACACATCTACGGTTTGCCGATGATGTAGTTCTTATGGCTGAGACCTTGGAAGACCTGAACACAATGCTCGAAGATCTCGGTAATGCTTCGCAAAGAGTGGGTCTTAAGATGAACATGGACAAGACGAAAATCATGTCCAATGCCCATGTTGCACCCGCTCCAGTTAATGTTGGGAACATTACACTCGAAGTTGTTGACCACTATGTTTACCTAGGACAGACGGTCCAGTTAGGTAAGTCCAACTTTGAGAAAGAGATCTCTCGTCGAATCCAGCTCGGATGGGCAGCGTTTGGGAAGCTCCGACATATATTCGCGTCCGAAATACCTCAATGTCTCAAGACGAAAGTCTTTGACCAGTGTGTGTTGCCAGTAATGACCTATGGAAGTGAGACGTGGTCTTTTACTATGGGTCTCATAAGAAGGCTCAAAGTCACCCAGCGAGCAATGGAGAGAGCGATGCTTGGTATTTCCCTGCTCGATCGAATCAGAAATGATGAAATCCGCAGGAGAACTAAAACAACCGACATCGCTCGAAGGATTGCATCATTGAAGTGGCAGTGGGCGGTTATACACTACCAATAAAGGGGCCCAAGATTGGTCTCTATTTCCTACATAAATATTTACTCTGAGAAGTAGAGTGCGTGACAGATAGCTCTGCGCGCAAGCGCGACTGGGTCATTTTTGGCGCTAGCTACAGTACATTTTTTTATTCTAAGCTTATGGAAAAGATTAATATTCGATTTTGACCGCGCAGACGTCAGTGATTACATACTCTTTGGAAACGGCAATGAAAGAAATGACAGTTTTGTATCAAAAGTACGACAGTTAAACGATTTTTCATAGAAAATTACAATTTTTACTTAATTTTCCGGAATAATAAGTAGCCTATGTTACTCTCCAGCTCCCAAACTATCCCCATGCCAAATATGACGTCGATCCGTTGCTCCGTTTTGACGTGAAAGAAGGACAAACAAACAAACAAAAAAAACTAACAAATAAACAAACAAACAAACACACTTTCACATTTATAATATTAGTATGGATTTCAAAAATAAATCAATATTAATCACTACATAGTATAAAACAAAGTCGCTTTCTCTTTCCCTATGTCACTTTGTATGCCTAAATCTTTGAAAGTACGCAACGGATTTTGATGCGTTTTTTTTTAATAGATAGAGTGATTCAAGAGGAAGGTTTATATGTACTTTTTATCCCGATATTCCCACGGGAACGGGAACCACGCGGGTGAAACCGCGGGCGGCCGCTAGTTTATTATAATTGCGCATGCATAACTTGTGTGTGTGTATGTGGTGTGTGTGTGTGTATGTGTGTGTGTATGTGTGTATGTGTGTGTGTGGGTTTGCTTAAGATAAACTTACTATTCCACTAATCATTTCTTCCAAACGCTCATACTCAAACTGATCCAGCCAGTTCATTACAAATTTTCTGAAGGTTCTACTGCTGAACTGATAAAGGTACTTATTTGACAGAAGTATTTTATTGTATAATCGCAAGGCAAAATAGTTGAACTGTCTCTTTGCAAAAGTTGAACGGGCTATAGGTACCTTATATTTTACGATCCTTTTTATTATAAGAGGTGTGTAGGGAGCTACTTTGCTGTGGAATCGGCACAATGACGTTAAGATGTACAATTTACGAACTGGGAGGACTAAGGCATGTTTATATAAATCAGCAGTTGCGTAGCGAAACGGAAGACCTAGTGCGACCTTCAAAACAGCTCTTTGCGCTCTTTCTACAGGAATCATGTGCGTTTTTGCTGCATTTCCCCATACAGTAATACAGTATGTCAGCAGGCACTGGCACAGAGCTTTGTATGTTGACATGAGAAGCTTGTGATCTGCGGCAATACGTAGCTGTTTGAACGCAAATATGAGTTTACGGGTCTTAGCTGATACAACGCTTATATGTTGTTGCCACTGCATATTTTCGTCTACGGTCACGCCTAAATATTTAATTACTGATGCTCGTGATAGTGTTGGACAGTTGCAGTTCGGTTGGATGTTTCGATTACACGGATAAGTATGTAAGGCAAGGTTATAATTGCATTCAGGGCTATTTGCTTTCGTTTTGCTAAAACATAAGAACTTGGTTTTTTGTGCATTGAGTGAAAGAAGATTTTCTTCTAGCCATGACGTGATGTGAGTTAGTCCTAGTTCGGCTGTTCTTTTAACATCAGTCCATCTTTTACCATGAAACAACACTACGGTGTCATCTGCAAACATAATAGTATCTGCGCCGGGGACCACCATTTCACATAAACTATTAATATAAAGCAGGAACAACGTGGGACCAAGAGCGCTTCCCTGTGAGACGCCATATTTGCATTGTGTACTTTTACTGTAGAGGTTATCTATCCTCACAATTTGACTACGACCTGTTAAGTAGTCTGTAAACCAGGAATGCACTACGCCTCTTATTCCCAAGTGCTCTAAGCGCCTAAGTAGTAGAGGGATGGAAACTGTGTCAAAGGCTTTCTGGAGGTCCAGAAATACTCCGACACAGCTTTCACCATTGTCTAAATAGTCAGTTACCAGAGACGTGAAACTCTGTACAGCATCCTCCGTCGACTTGCCAGCTCTAAACCCATATTGACTATTAGAAATAATATTCATTTTATTAATGAAACTAACTAGCCTCATGTTGACTAGTTTTTCTACAATTTTGGATATAGTAGGTAGAAGTGATATCGCTCTATAGTTAGATGGATTTTTGCGATCGCCTGATTTGTAGATGGGACATACTACAGCAGTTTTAAACAGTCGCGGGAATATACCTGTATCAAAGCTTAAATTGTATACAAACACAATGGGTTCCACTAATTCATGTTTTAATATTTTAAGGGATCTAATAGATATTGTATCACCTCCGCATGCACTGTTGGAGTAATGACAAATGATTTTATTAACTTCAACCAAATCTGTTGGGTAGAGACACATTGAATTCGACGGAGAGTGTGTATTATTAATAGGTTTGTTAGAGAGCTCCTTTTCTGTGACTCCTAGTTTAGACAGTGTTGAGTTGGCAAGGTTGCTGCCTACTGTGGTGAAATATTGGTTAATTTGCTCTAGTGAAGACTCCGGGGTACCAGCAAGGCAAAGTAATTTTGTGTTTGGGTCCTTATTTTTGGTTAAATTACATAATTCTTTAACAATTTTCCAAGTTTCCTTGTTATTGCCGACAGATTTTTGCAGTTTAGTTTGATAATAATTCCTTTTGGCATAATTTATTATTTTATTACAAACGTTTCTATAGTTTTTATATTCAGTCACAAGATTAAAATCATTTGGAGATTTCCTAACTTTTTTCAGTAGTTTAGCTTTTTAGTGTAGCTTAGTAAATGGTACTTGTGTTTTCCTGGCTACAAATGTATCCACTTTAAGCAATATACAGTAAAATAACATATATTTTTTCCAAGTACCTACTTACTTGTGATTTGCGAGTAATCCATAATTTAAAATACCCTATTTTGGGGAATCCCAGCCTGAGCTGGTTAGGGTGCAGCAAGGATCGTAGAAATCTACATACATGCATACTCTCGAAAAACATTACCCTCCTTCTGTCGCAGTCGTGTAAAAAGCAAATAAAGTAGTATGGAATTACGAACTGACCCATTATTTGCTTCGCAGTACTTACATCAAAATTCGATCACCAAATTCGCAAATGAATTCAACGTTCTTTCTTTGTCCCTTGACTTTCACTTGTTTTTTTAATCAATTTGACATAAGTTTTCGTGGTCTAATCATAAAGTTAATACCTATACCTTTCCGATAGGTATATTAACTTTATGAGTCTAATGCAAGGTGAATGTGATATGACGGCAGAATGTCTTTCTCTTTGCTTTTACCTCCTAGGACTACACAGATTTATTAAAATTTATTAAAAGACGTAATTTTCGGACGGAAACTGTTCCGTATACATTTTAGTATCTCGCCAGTCCACTGTGTTCGTAATGACAGCGCCTTTGCGTCACAAACAAGTGTTTGAGACTGAGACAAACACCGCTCTAATATTATGCCGCTTTCAACAGGAACATGTTTGCTTTTCTTTAGAAATAGGTCAACCTTCCTTAGGAAAGGAGTTGATATTAAAAATTGTTAAAATCTTTATTAAAATAATTGTGAAGAACCAACTATTAGAGTTTCTTGTCCATACTAATCCATACTAATATTATAAATGTGAAAGTGTGTTTGTTTGTTTGTTTATTTGTTAGTTTGTTTGTTTGTTTGTTTGTCCTTCTTTCACGTCAAAACGGAGCAACGGATCGTGCTCACATATTTGGTATGGGGATAGTTTGGGAGCTGGAGAGTAACATAGGCTACTTATTATTCCGGAAAATTAAGTAAAAATTGTAATTTTCTATGAAAAATCGTTTAACTGTCGTACTTTCGATACAAAACTGTCATTTCTTTCATTGCCGTTTCCAAAGAGTATGTAATCACTGACGTCTGCGCGGTCAAAATCGAATACTAATCTTTTCCATAAGCTTAGAATAAAAAAATGTACTGTAGCTAGCGCCAAAAATGACCCAGTCGCGCTTGCGCGCAGAGCTATCTGTCACGCACTCTACTTCTCAGAGTAAATATATTTTATGTAGGAAGTAGAGACCAATCTTGGGCCCCTTTATTGGTAGTGTATAACTAGCGCTATCTGTTGTCTGGTGTAAGCAACTTTATAAACACACATTTACTATAATTTATATGGCAAAACAACGTTTGCCGGGTCAGCTAGTTTCTCATAAAATGTACAGCCTGATTGGTTTTCAGTATAAAAGTAAATACGAAGCACCTGCCACCTTAAATAACTCTTTTCAACTACGCAGAGGCGTATTTACCTAAGGGCCAAGGGGGCCATGGCCCAGGGCGGCAGGCTGCTAGGGGAAGAAAATCAAAAAGCTTAAGTACTAATAAATTATTGTCAACAACATCTTAAACTCAAAATCCAGAAATAATCATTGTTATGATTTTTACCTATATTTTATTTCTTATTTGTCTGATGAAATTCAAAAAGTTTACCAGTGCGGCTCGGGCCGCCCCGCTCAGCTCTGCACGGCCACCTGTTTTGATCTTTACTTATTTCTCGTTAATTTCTCTAATGAAATTCAAAAAGTTTACCAGGGCGGTTTGGGCCGCCCCACTCAGCTTTGTGTGCGCTTGTTATGATCTTTACCTATATTATATTTCTAATCTGTCTGATAAAATTCAAAAAGTTTACCAGGGCGGCTCATGACGGCCACCCCGCTCAGCTTTTGGTGCCGACTGCCGATTGTTATGATTTTTACCTATATTTTATTTCTTATTTGTCTGATGAAATTCAAAAAGTTTACCAGTGCGGCTCGGGTTGCCCCGCTCAGCTTCTGGTGCCCGCTGTTATGATCTTTAGAAATATTTTATTTTTCATTTGTCTGATGTAATTAAAAAAGTTTTCCAGGGCGGGCGGCTCGGGCCGCCCCGCTCAGCTCCGGTTTCCCGCCTGTTATGATCTTTACCTTTATTTTATTTCTCATTTGACTGATGAAATTCAAAAAGTGTACCAGGGTGGCTCGGGCCGCCCCGCTCAGCTCCGGTTGCCCGCCTATTATGATCTACACCTTTATTTTGTTTTTCATTTGTCTGATGAAATTAAAAAAGTTTACCTGGGCGGGCGGCTCGGGCCGCCCCGCTCAGCTCTGGGTGCCCACCTGCTTATGATATTTCCCTTATTTTTTATTTCTCATTTGTCTGATGAAATTCAAAAAGTTTACCAGGGAGGCTACCGAAGGCGTGGCTCACTCCGCAATTCAGTTGACTTATTCACCTACGCGCGGGCGCCTTCGAAGGATAGAATATCAGGCGGGTGTCACGCGCGCTCTCAGTTGTGCACCCGACGCGACGTAGTAGGTACACAACACAAGAAGAAATTAGTTTATTTTCTCGCCAAAACACACGTGTTTGGCCCATTGAAAATTGGTAATATTAAAACTTCACTGTGCGGCCTTCGGTTCTCTTAACAAAGACAGAAAGAGACCGGATTAAAATTTTCATAATTTTATATTTCTTTTAAAAATGTCATAATTTTAAATTAACTAATAATTAAAAATTGCATTAACTTATATTACGTTCGAGTAGCACTTTTAAAATACTAAATTACAAAATATCCACTTTATATATTCAAAAATCATATGCGCTGATCATCTAGCATTGTATAGTATTAACACGGTGGTTATTCTTTTTAGTTACTCAAAACATTAATTTAAACACAGAATTTCGACGTTACATTGCAGTCGAGTGACCCTAGTGAGGCAACAAAAAGTACCAAAAACCAATTTGGGATAAGCGTATCCGAGTAATAGAACTATTACGTATAGCTACGGTTCATTTTCGCTTGTAATGAACGGGTAGGCGTTTTAGACCTGAATTTCGCGTGGAAAAAGATTGATAATTTATAGTAACTGTTTCGGAAGTGAGCCTTCTGTACCTTTATATTATTCTGTGCTATCGGCTTAAAAATATAGATATGGACATGGGCGTCATTTGACATTTTTAAGCCCAGCGAATATGCATGTCGGAGCTTCCCAAACGCTGCCCATCCGAGCTGGATTCGACGAGAGATCTCTTTCTCGAAGTTAGACTTACCTAATTGGATTGTCTGTTTGTTATGATCTTTACCTATATTTTATAGGTAAAGATATAACAAACAGACAATCACAGATAGCCACAAGGGTGGCTCGGGCCACCCCCTCAGCTTTAGGTTCCCGCCTGTTATGATCTTTACCTTTATTATATTTCTCATTTGTCTGATTAAATTAAAAAAGTTTTTTGGTACCGCCTGTTATGGACTTTACCTATATTTTATTTCTAATTTGTCTGATGAAATTCAAAAAGTTAACCAGTTCGGCTCGAGCCTCCCCACTCAGCATTAGATGCCACCTGTTATGATCTTTAACTATATTTTATTTCTTATTTGTCTGAACAAATTCAAAAAAGTTTACCAGGGCGGTTGGGTGCGCGCTTTTTATGATCTTTAAGAATAACTTATTCCCAGTTGTCTAATAAAATTCAAAGAGTTTACTATGGTGGCTCAAGCCGCCCCGCTTAGCTTTGCGTGCCCACCTGTTAAAATCTTTATTTAAATTTTATTTCCCATTTGTCTGATGAAATTCAAAAAGTTTACCAGGGTTGCTCGGGCCGTCCCCTCTCAGCTTTGGGTACCCGCCTATTATAATCTTTATTTTTATTTAATTTCTCATTTGTCGGACAAAATTCAAAAAGTTTACCACGGCGCCTCAGGCCGCTCCGCTCAGCTTTGTGTGCTCGCCTGTTATGATCTTTACCTATATTTTATTTCTCATTTGTCTGATTAAATTCAAAAAGTTTACCAGGGCTCGGGTCGGGCCGCCCCGCTCAGCTTTGTGTGCCCGCTTGTTATGTTTTTTACTTTAATTTTATTTCTCATTTGTCTGTAGAAGTTCAAAAACCTACCTAATTGTCAACCACGCCTAAAACTCATATTATAAGTAAACAAAAAAAAAACAACTAATACATCCTACTAATATTATAAATGTGAAAGTTTAGATGTTTGGATGTTTGGATGTTTGTTACTCAATCACGCCAAAACGGCTGAACGGATTTGGCTGAAATTTGGAACACAGATACTTTATAGCCTGGAGAGGAACATAGGCTACTTTTTATCCCGGAAAAAGTCACATTCCCGCGAGATAACGTCATGTAGTCCACACGGGCGAAGCCGCGAGCGGAAAGCTAGTAATAGATAAGTTGATTTTTTTTTTGTTTTATCTTAGAGCGCGTGCGATGTTTATTCTATTGAGTGTTTTTCTTAGTTATTAAAGATTTTTTTTCTTGAATGTATGGGGCGGCCCACGTAACTGGCCCAGGGCGCCAAATATCAAAATACGCCCCTGCAACTACGTCTTCTACAAATTGACTTCTACAGACTTACGCCCGAATACTCGTACGCAAATCATCTTTGAGAGCGTCTCAAACATCATGGCATCTCTTTCATACGTTTGACATTTAAGGGACAGGGCGATGTTTGAGACGCTCCCAAAGATAAGTAGCGTACGAGTATTCGGGCATTTGACTACCAATTTGACTACCTGCCTTCTGCGCCAGAGGTCTCGGTCTCGCCCGAACAGGACAAATATTTGTGTGAATTAACATGACTATTTGTCTTGGTCTTGGGGTTTTCTATGTATAATAAGTATGTATTTACAAACATAAAAGTATTTAAGTACCTATATAGGGCAGAGGTACCCTTTGTGGCCACTTTAAGGATTTTTTGACTTTTAAGCACTAAGTACTAAATGGTCTTAGGTGTTTAAGACACAAATTATATTTTAAATTATATATAATTTATCTACCTTTAAAGGTACATTTTTCAAATTTATAAAAGTAAAATAGTTTTTTTTATATTACACACAATGTGTAAGAGGTGCCAAATGTACCGGTTTTGACCACTTACTGATAGTTAAACTTTTGTAAGTATTGCGAAAAATCAAAACCAAACCAAAGTAAAATCAATATATTCCAATGCGCTAGAAACCAGTTAATTGCAAAACAACAATTTAATTGTAAAAAAACAAAGGTTTATAAAGTATTTCATCAAAAACAAATTTCTTAAAATTTTCATACAAAACATTTTTCAAACAGAAAATGGAATTTATTGAAAAAAAAAACTTATGGCATAAGGAATTCTAACGGTTGTTATTATTACCTTAAAATACCTTATTTTAATTGCCTTTTTAAAAAATGGCTAAAAGTTGTTTAGAAAACTTTTAGAGCAAAAAGTGGCCAAAGCCGGTACAGTGGCCAAAACCGGTACGCCTGCCCTATATTTATCCGTTATCAAGTTCACGTAGACACAGTTTCTTAAGAATTTTACTATGGACTTAGATAATTCTGGTGATTGTAGGAAAATATTTATTAATTTACTAGGTATGCGGTAAGTTACCCTTCAAAAATCAAATATTATAGATAAATGTGAAAGTTGGGCTGGATGTTTGTTACAATATCAAGCCAGAGTGGCAGAAGGGATCTGGATGAAAAAGGGATCTGCACATAATTTATGTCTGAAAGAAATGGCACATCATACAAACTGCACAGCTGATCGATTTTGTATGAAGGGACCAACATTTTTTTTCAGATTCCAATCCATGTTTCTTGGGGAAAGTTGTTCAATTTAATGAGTACAAGCTGTGGGTTCGGGCTTGCAACTGACCAAACTAACACCCTGTATACTCATAGTCGTAGACATGAAACTAACACCCTGTATACTCATAGTCGTAGACATGAAACTAACACCCTGTATACTCATAGTCGTAGACATGAAACAAACACAAAAATACACATCACATAAATATATATACTGGGTGAGAAACTGGGGATCAAACCCTCGACGCCTAACTCAGATGGTATGATCAGTACCACTGCGCCAACGGGCCCGTCAAACACCTCTGTACACCACCTTATAATATATTTTTCACTTCTCATGCTCGTAAAGTTCGTGTTTATGTTGGGTATAGGCTGCATAAAATCGCTTTTTATGCTCTAGTGCATAAAGTAAAATCTTCGTCTAAGTCTCAGACTCTAAGACAAAAAGGTCGTCAGGTAAACAGTCACACACGCAATTAAACTTCGTTAAATAAACTTATTATTTCATTCTGTTTCCTAAATTTTGTACACAATCCATTTTAAATTACTTACTAAATTAATCAAACTAGGCAAAATTTATGAGTTTTGTAAGAAATAAGTATTTCAAGTGCATTATGGACTACGATCTACCTATGCTAAAGTCACTGTGCTGCCACTGCCACGTATAAAAAAAAGAAAGTCTTCCCGCCAATATGGCGAAGTCTTTATTTTTTCATTTTTGCAATATTGTTATTTATTTTCCTCACACTCGAAGTGAAAAGCAGAGTGTATAACTCGTAGATAAAACCCATTTTACCCTCGAATTGACTATCCACCGTCTATATACGTCTCGGGTAAAATGGTACGTTTTATGCACTTGTTGTACAATCTACTATTTTTATTCGAATTTAAATAATAAAATGTAAAATATATTTAGACTTTAGAGTAATACATCATCTACAAGGTGTGCAAAACCTTCATGCCCTGTTTCATATTCCACTTCCATAGCACGTTGAACCGGAAAATAACACTCCGCCCCGGAAATCCGTTAGTTTCTTTGCGGAAATTGAATTATGGCGAACGTAAAGAAAAGTAAAAGTTTTCTGTTCTGTGGCTTGTGGTAATTTTATCTCCAGCGGCCCATTGATGGAAAAACTGATAGATTGCTTTTATTATTAGTTATAATACCTACCTACCTACCATAAGGGTCGAATATGGAAACACATTTTGGTGTTAATTGGTTACACATCATCATCATCGTCATCACCCATTACTGCTGGGGCAATAAGGCCTCCCTTATGGATAAGGAAAATTCGTTATAACATTAATTAATTAAGTTTGCCCACTTTAGGTATCCATGTTTATCATTGTAAATGCTTTTCCCATCTATGTATTACATGAATTTTATTTTAATCTAGACACAAAACACATAAAAGTTAAATTTGTCACTGATCTAATGTATATTGACCGCGCGCCTAGCTTATCAGTGTCTCATAAAAATTTTGTACGTTTTTTCGCTAATGGATTTATGACTGTGGGTGTAATTACTTGGTGGGGATTTAAAGCCTTCAGATTAGATAAAATCCAATTTTGGAAGGGTCCACCAATGAGGGCTGGCTTCCACCGTCCCCTTCAAACAACAAACTTCTATTGTAACGGTTACTTAATCGCTGCGTGCATAAATGAAATAAACATAATGTTGTGTCTTTTGTGAACGGTCCGTTGCTTTTGTCTGCAAGGTTTTAAGATACCGAAAGCTACGGTTAAGCTGAGGGTTAAAATAAGGGTAGGAATAATGTACCTCGTGGTACCTCGTACATTTTGTTGACCAATTTATTTATTTTCGCTCGAAAAGGGTTTCTTTCTCGTCCCGATAACGGTGCCCATACTAAGTATATCGCTTTACATTATTTATGTAAAAAGTAATCTTTTTTTTATTTACTTGACACAAAGTGTTTTCTTTGGCCCGGGCCATATTTGCGAAACACTTAAACCGGGGACTAAAGAAAACCACAGAGGGATGTACTCTGCAGAGTTTCTTTGAGCGCCGAATGCCCTAAGCTTTAAATTTTCAAGTGGAAACTCCTAGAAACAATGTCAGATATTTATATTAACACTAAAGGCTGGGTACGCCTTTCATGCTTTGTGTTTAGTTTCTAACGGAAAGTAGCAAACTGGCTGAGCGGCCAGTAGTAGTTCAAATTCAAATACGGTAAGAATACAAAGTTATCCTTTACTGTAATTTAAATTGTGTTTGTGTGATGGATGAATGGTTTAGTCATAAGACAAGTCGTATATCTGAAATTAAATTAGTAGTGAGGTTTTCTAATGAAAGCTGGGTTTCCCAAGACTTAAATCACAGACAGTTTGGGGGCCAATGAACTTGCATCTTCGTGGCCACAGCTTAAATAGATATAAGAATATAAGTAATCCAATTATCAGCATATACTAAGAGTAATCAATCCTTACTTCCTTACTTATATTATAAATGCGTCTCTGTCTGTCTGTGTGTTACACAATCACACCTAAACTACTGAACCGATTTAAATGAATTTTGGTACAGATATAGTCTAGAGCCTGAGAAAGGACATAGGCTACTTTTTATTCCTGAAAAATATCACCTTCTCGCGGGATAACGTCGTGTAGTACACGCGGGCGAAGCCGCGGGCGGAAGGCTAGTTGTTTTAATAAAAGTTTCACACAATAAAATGGCTAACTCCTCGTACGTTGCAGTTAAAGCTTCTTTGTTGGATAATTTGATTGAAAAGCTAATCTCCACGTCCCATTAGGAAGTTATCGCATATTTTACGTGTGCTATCGTCGATCGCTTGTTATCAATATCGTTTCCCTTGTTCTGGGCTGCCTGCAAATTCCGCTCCGTCGCATCGCCCCGCTCGTGACCTATCGCATTTGATGCAAATTACCTTTCAACGACCACTTTACGGAGGCAAGTGTCTTGAAGCGTACTTTTATAAGACCTATGTCTTTAAGAGGCTATTCTATATGGACTATCATCTGTGAAAAACTGTGAATACGTATTAGTTTTTTAACGTTTTTTAATTTCAATCACTAACTTAATATCCTGATCTTACAATTATTATAACAATACCAAGCTATAGTTGTTAAAATATAAGACAAGAAATTATTTCAACAGATTGGAATTGCAAATATCTACATTGTTATTCGGGTTTAAGGGTAACAGGATTTCTGTGGTCAGAGTTTGATCCTTTACGAGTCCATTAAGGATAAAATGATAAAGTTTAGTGGCCACAACTCTAAACTACTTCTTTAGTAGTAACCTAGTTTATTACTACACCAACAAGCAAAAGTACTAAACTGATTTTAATTGTACTAACTTGGGCAAAAGCTAGATTACAACTTCACTTAAGTTAGCTACTTTAAATAGAACTCTTAATTACCTACTCATAATAGCATTCGTTTTACTGACTTACCTAAACATGAGATCTCGTTTAGAATATAATTTGAAAAATTAATTGATACAAATTAGAATTTCAAATCAGAACAGAGCTATTATAATATTACGTGACACTGGACAAATAACCAACCATTAATTTGAGATTCTCCGAAACTCCCACGCTTTATTACTCTTGAAAATGAAATGAGATACTACAAGTTCACAAATTTTTGATAAGGGTTCTATTTCTTTGCGTGAAACAGTTGATGATCTGCGAAACGAATCCTTTGTTCTAATTTCGCTTATTAAAAGTTTTTTTATGTACACACCCAAATGCTACAAATGCAAGTTTGTTACTTGCCAACATATTTAAAACACCAACGGAGAAGATATTTAAGACGTAAATACTTGTTATAAAGACAAACGGGAGAAACTTTAAATTGAAACTCGATGGATCGGAATCTAATTGGAAGATGCTTAAATTAATTGACTTTGAAGCCGTTCCCCTTCTTGGTTCGATGTCTTAAAATGTAGCCCTCAATTCAAGTAAAAATAAAACAAAAGCTGTAAACGAAAATAGTGTATAGCATAACATGGTATCGTGTATTTTTATGAAAAACAAACAAAAATATTGCATTCTTTCGCAGAGAAACAAAACCAGTCAAAAGACATCACTTACACCCTACGCACACCGCGTTTTTTTCACACGCTGTTGATGTACTACCATGTACTACATGGTGTTTCGATTTTTTTGTCCTCAACTGGGTAGGACTTAGCCTTCATTACACCTAATGTTAAGTGAAGATAAGGCTAAAGGCTAAGCTCACTTCTCCCAGAATCCTCAGCCACTGAGGAAATCGATACAAAAACGATATGTACGAAACTTAGACGAAACTTCTTGACCGTTGATGCTTTTGCTAGTCAAACTCCTCTGTGACGCTACAAACGCGCGTTGACGGCGCCTGAGATAAACGGGTTGTGCATGTGGGCACTTATAATAATTTCTTAAAGTAGGTACCTACCTACATAGATTGATTAAAGAATGATAACATTTCAAACCACTTTTCTTCTTTTCAGATATGCAGTGATATCGGTGCTTCATGCAAAAATTCAGTGAAATTAAAGTAAAGAAAAACGCAAGCATTGAACAAAATCAAAGTTTAGTTTTAAAAATGAGGAACTGAGTATACCAACAGTGATATGACGCACAATCTAAAACCAGTGGGAAAATAAACTATAGATGCGAAGGCGGGACGCGCACGCGTTGTGAGAAGATTCGACAATGGGGGACTGTTAGTGGTGGCAGTGAAGTGAAAGTATTGTGTGGAGATGTTGAGTGTGTAGTGGTGATGGTGGTGGCATGAGGACGTTGGAGGCGTGACAGCCTCGGGAAAAGGGGCGGATGCGACGCGGCAGCGTGTACAGCGTGAGCGAAGGCGTGGAGAGGTGCGCTTGCGCTAGGTACGTAAAACCAAGTACTTATTTAAAAAAATATAAAAAAAGTATTTTTTCTTCCACAAAACTTGTCTTAAAAGCTAAGGTTACAAAAGTGCTGATTTGATTATAGTTTTAAGAAGAGACTGGAGCCTTAAACTAAGGCTTAACTAGGCTTTATTTTGGTTTTGTAAGATCAGGCGTTATGAATGCCATACACGCTATGATTTGACCCCGCATGCATAAACAATAACCAAAGCCAAGCACCTATGTTCATGCAGTATATCATAACAACATACCATGTTCATACCCTAGCCTGTGTGTGTATTCGATATTCTTTAGACCCTTTTAGTAGAGATAGGACTTCAAGAAGAGCGTTATGAAATCTAGGCAACAAACACACATAAACTAAACTAACACAAAAGTCACTACACCACGCGTTCGAAGTCGCGGGCAACAGCTAATATATAATAAAACTGTACAGCTATGTAATAGGAAAGTTGGTTAAATGCATGCACAGTTAAACGATCACACAAGCCCTGGCGTGTATGGCCATATTTAGGTAACTTTGAATTCAAATATATTTAGTTTTGTTCCGCTACTTCTTTGTTGTAAGCACGTGGTTACATTTTGTGTTGTTGTATAAAACAAAATGTGCGAAAGATGCCAAATGCCTCGGTTAAGGCCAGCACTTATCGATTGACAAACTTTTGTAAATATAGCGATAAAACAAAACCAGATCCAAGTTAAATCAATTTATTCTAATCAATCAATTGCAGAACAATAATTTAATTGTACGAAACATCGCAAACAAATTTCTTAAAATTATTATACTTACTAAAAAAAATTTAAACAGAAAATGGCGCTTATTGAAAAAAAAATCCATAACAAAAGGAATTCTAACGATAAAATACCTAATTTTAATGCCATTGGCAAAAATGACAAAAACTTATTTAGAAAACTTTTAGAACAAAAAGTGGCCAATACCGGGGCAGTGGCCAATACCGTGGCATCTGCCTTGTCAGATTATTTATTGACGATTTCGAATTGAATACTGGTGTGGTAAATATATATTGAACAGTATTATTTGTAACGGTAATACTGTTACCGTTATAAATTAAACAATCGTTAAAAATATATTACTGATGCAATATTTACAAAACTGTAAAAAAATTCTGCGATAGATAAATATTTGGATTACTGATTTACGCTTCAGCAAATATAATGGTTAATAATTGCTTTCAAAATAAACAAAACAGTTGAAAGCAAAAAAGTAATTACAGCGTATACAAAAATGTGTTTTTCATTTTCCTTCTTTCGATTTTCCGAGTAGGTACATTCCTCTTGGTCAGATTTATACTTCCTCTTGAGAATATCCGGCAGCAAATATCTCTTAACAAGTAATAATGGATGCCGCTGGATGCGGGCAGCGCAGGACCGATCGTTGTGGAGATCCTTGGGGGAGGCCTATGCCCAGCAGTGGGCGTCGTTCGGCTGACTAGATGAAGTAGTAATGGAATGGACCCTCTTTAATTTTTTTATTTATTAACGTTTCCTGCTCTGTCCTGTATAATAGCCAAGTGATTTGAGGAAAGCTCTAATTATCCGGTTTCTAATGTGTCGCATAATTACCATTTGGCTCCAGTATTGTCGATTAGGAATTCATTAAAGCGGAAGAGGTTTTTCTACGTCGCCTTCGCTCTCTCGACAGAATGCATCGCTGTAGATATGAGACGTTTGTTGTTATGAAAGGAACTTTTCGTTTATAAAGGGAAATGAGAGGTAATGACGCACATTTTACATGAAACGGTAAAATGACAATTACATTTCCTATAGTCGATTAAGTAGGTGAACTTGAACAAAGTTTTGGACAATTATTATATGGTTAAAAAATGTCTCAGTACGTCTTATCTGTTATTATTATAAAATAATCAAATAAATATTGGACAACATTACATAGGTACATTGCCATTGTTCCAATACCTAACCAAAGAATACTATAATATTACACCTAACCGTAGTAGCTTGAGCACTAGTAGGTATTATGGAAATTGGAATTAACGACGGGTAGAGTCGAGAAAATGTTGAAAAGTACGTTTTCAATATTTACCCGACCGGAAATCGCACCCGGTAGCTCTAGAGATAGCGCCACTCTGAAAAGCGTACACCACTCGCTACGGAAGTTATCGATTGAAGTAATATACCTGTACATATTTAGTTCTGAATTTTAGATGACGAATTCACGAATATCGTGAAATTTTCTTTAAAAAAAATTGTTTTTAAGTAGAATTTAATTTAATATAAAATAAATTTGTTGAGGTGTATGGGTTTTTCGGTTAATGCATTAACACATTGTATAGTCTTATCGACTTTTACTGTTTTCTTAGTAATTTTCTATTTAGAAAAGAGACGAGGGTTTTTATCATGGTAGGTATGTGTCGAATCCAGTACGTGGCACGCACTTAATCACTAGTAGACGTCCATGGAATTCGTCCATGTTTCCCGTTTGTGGTCAAGAAAATACCTCTATAGCAGACACCTTGTGTCTGATACAGAGAGTGTCATCTGTGTGTGATGAGAAAAACACTCACCATGGAGTTCGTCAATTATGCGAAAGTTTGGATGGTTGTCCTGGATATAGGGATCAAACCCACGATCCATTGCTCAAGAGATATGATAATAATTACCACTGCGCTAACGAACGGGCCTGTCAAATTACAAGATGACTGCCTTCTTTTGCACGAGATCCGGTGTAGGTAAATATCTACCGTCATCTGTTATTTAATTCAAATAAAGAATAAATTGCTAGATACTGCCACAGGGTAAAAAAAATATTACTACGATACTGCCTAGATGGATACATCGCATATTTTTTTTTTTTTTTTTTTTATTTTTTTATTTGAGTAAACAAACAGTTACAAATTACAGTATTATAAAAAGGTATTTAAAAAAAGGAAATAATAAATTTGCTACCAACACCGTTTACCACTTATTACTAAAATATACTAAGTTACACAAAACAAAGCATTGAAAGTGAAACATCACTATCACGCCTCAACATTACGGCGATTTTAGTGAATGTAGGTACATAATGAAAACAAGCAAAGCGAAAGACAACTAAAAGAGATGAAGAATACATGTTGTAAATGTTGTAAATATTATGATGATATGTACTTTTCAGTTTAATTAAGCTAAGAGCTAGTAAGGTTCTCAACAATCATTTCTTTAAATTTACGGGGGCGGGTGTTATAAATATCAATGGAATTAAAATCAAACTTAGTGTTAAAACTATGGGCGCCGAACACATCGCCCCTGCTGCGGTCCGCTCTGCAGTGACGTTCTGCGTTCAGCGTTCACAGTGGCTCACACTGCGAGCGGTCTATCTAAAGAAGTTCAATGGTAAATTATTTACTCATGTGACTGCGGCTTAATCTACACGTCACACGCTATTCTTAATGTAACTTGTGTAGTTGTGTCACTCGATTTAAAAATGGAATGGAACTCTGACAGAACCTGCGTCGCGGCTGGTACGTACATGGCGTCATCTGGAAGTCCGATTTTTACACACTGTTCTCAGTACATCAAACTGTATGTCGGCAATAACGCATCGAATATTGGCTTCCAAGTTACTGATTTATCGGCGCAGACATTCGATTTAAAATGGGTAAGTACCTGTCCCCAAAGAAAGTAATCTAATCGCACGTACGCGGTGGCTTGTTAACAGGGCCATTTCGTGAAATTATACGCTTGCCAAAATGTGTCTTTCAGCAAATTAATTGTAGTTTTGACAATTTGGAAACGTTCCCCGGTGTGAGTCTATTCATGATGAATTGAAAAAACCCCACTAACCCCAAAACAACAAATTAACTGTTGAATCCGCTGTCACAAAAAACAGTGGTAATAATTAACCTGAGAAGTATTGATAGTTGTCTAATTGTGACAGTTGGCACCGCGTATTAGAGACTTATTTCTGTAGAATCAAGGCAGCATTCAGTTTGGCTTTGGTAGGAGCCAGGTGGCTCCCGCCGTTGCTCAAGTTCTCCGCCTCTAAAAATAACACGCGTTATACTAGCATCTGTACATACTTCATTAGAATTAAATATCAGATGAGGGTAGAAATTCCCTCTCGTATGTTTTTTTTTATTTGGATCACCAACATAGTACATAACAAAAAACTCTTATCAGCAACTTATTTTAATGCCCAACCACTTAAAGGTGAACACAGCATGCTTTGTGTAACAGTTCAAGTATTAATTAATTTAGAAGAATATTTAAAGAGTGTAAAGAAATGATCCAAATCGCACATAAACAACGATAAAAGAAAACTTGCAAGAATAGGTACTTCCCATGAATCAATTTAAAACTAAAAAGCTGAATCGTATTAACAATAACGAGAGAATAAAGGAAAATGCCTTGATTTGGTGTGTGCACTCATAAGGACTGAGTACGCAAGGAAATTGAGAATGTATGTTGATTGAAGGGGATTACGGAAATGGATACCCCATCGACAATGTCGTGCCATTGTCAATATTCGTCTTTCCGTTTGAAATGGAACCGAAAATATCGTTATAAAAAAATCTTGTTTGAGCTCAGCATTATCGGTTTGATATTTAACAATTTTATGGAGTACAAGTATTTTTAAAAATTGCAAGCCCGAGCTTTTTTATGGTCCATTTAATTTGGGTACTTTCTTTAGAGACACATTCGTAAAACGCCATTTTATTTTAAATCTCGGCACGAACCCTAGAATTAAAGCTAATTTAAGCTTGATAAACATTTGTACTAAAATGTGATCATATGAGGTTTCTTTTTTTTCATTTGAACAGCGCAATCTTATAAAAATAACCAGTGAAAATATATAGGTACGACATACAAAACTCCTTAAAAGATTTGACGAAATACCAGTTATCCTTATTTCCATAACAACGAAAAGATTGGTCGTTGTTCCATGCTGCTATGACTAGTAACTTTCCTCTTTGCAGTCTATTTGGATGGCGTACTCATATTTTGTATCATTTATATTTCGTTCTAGCACTTGATCTTTCATAGTATTGGCATTCCTCCAAAAATACTCGTTTCAGCAAAGGAAAATATACTTAAGTATCACAACATTGTTTCGCATTATAACAATATTAATATTGTCTCGCGGGCTATAATCCTACTAATATTATAAATGTGAAAGTTTAGATGTTTGGATGTTTGGATGTTTGGATGTTTGTTACTCAATCACGCCAAAACGGCTTAACGGATTTGGCTGAAATTTGGTACATAGATACTTGGTAGCCTGGAGAGGAACATAGGCTACTTTTTATCCCGGAAAAATATCACATTCCCGCAGGATAAAGTCGTGTAGTCCACGCGGGCGAAGCCGCGGGCGGAAAGCTAGTTTATTCTAAAGCCGTCATCGTGGTCAATGAACCCGCAATAAACTGAGAGTGTACGAGTACTAGAAAATTTATGGCATTTATTAACAGCTCTGTATCAAAAATCAGTACACCTAGCAAGTATTTTAATGCAAGTGTTGTGTTTTGTCTATGAATACAATTTTTTTTATCTGCGACGGGATAGCAGTTAGCCTTCATCACACCTGATGATAACTGATGTTAAGACTAAAGGTGGAAGCGCACTAGTCCCGGAATCCTTAATTACTGAGGGCAATAGTAGGAACAATATACTTTAGAGGGTTTAATTACTTTAGTTTTTAAATAGTTTCATTTAGAACTTAGAGATAGTCTACAACAAAAATAAATTAGTTCTTCAACAGCCTTTTACACATATAAGCGGTGGGCGCCCGCCGCACCATATTGGGCCCGATGACGACACGTTTTAATTTCAGCATGCACGCACAATCCAGTTTTATTACATCAATAGAGTATTCATTTATGCAGAAGCCATAAAAGGTTCTGAAAATTTTAACACTCAGAAGGAGTTTTGTATTTGTAGATAAAAATTACCTTAATATGATACAAGAAAACGGTTTAAAAAAGATTAAACCGCCTTCAAACAAAATCCTCAAACAAAAACTAACAAAACCTAACTCTAAAAAAATAAAATATAATTCAATTTTATAATTCAAAGGACGTAATGCGTGACCTTTTTCTAACTTATCTTGGTACCTTTGGTACCTACTTAAGTACTGATCTGTCTGAAGTCAGTGACAAGCATAGAATTTTTTTGCGTCATAAAAAAAACATTTGGCACCATGGCGAATGAAACTCGCAAACTTCAGTTCTGTGGTTACGTTAGTGCATTACGCCTGTACAGGGACTAATCAAAAAATACATAAGAGCTAATAATAAATAAGAGCATAAAAATTTCTTAATAAGCAAGCAGTTTCAATAAAATCGACATGATTATAAAACAAACCCTGGCGAATTCTTACGTATCCCACGAGTGTTTTAATACCGAGTTATGTGCAGTTTCGTACACTAAGTACTTTATCTACACTCATTGTACATTTATCATACTTATACAGGGTGTTAGTTTGGTCAGTTGCTAGCCCAAAACCACAGCTTGTACTCATAATATTGAACAACTTTCCCCAAAAAACACGGGTCGAAACGTGACAAAAAAATTTTGGTCTCCCATACAAACTGCACAGCCAGCTGATCGATTTTGTATGAAGGGACCAACATTTTCGTAATAAAGATTTATATTTAAACTAGCGGCCGCCCGCGGTTTCACCCGCGTGGTGCCCGTTCCCGTGGAGTATCGGGATAAAAAGTACTCTATGTGTTATTCCAGCCTATAATCTATCTCTGTAGCAAATTTCATCCAGATCCGTTCAGTAGTTTTTGAGTGAAAGAGTTACAAACATCCACACATCCATACTCCCAATAAAAATTATCCCGAGGGAATGTGATATTTTTCCGGGATAAAAAGTAGCCTAAGTTACTCCTTGTTAGTCAGCTACCTGCCAGTGAAAATCCCGTCAAAATCGGTCCGGCCGTTTCAGAGATTAGCCGGAACAAACAGACATACAGACAGACAGATAGACAAAAATTTTAAAACATGTCATTTTGGTATATGTACCGTATATATAATGTATATTATGCATGTTGTAAAAAGCGGTTATTTTAATGTTACAAACAGACACTTCAATTTTATTTATTTGTATAGATTTGTATAGATTTCATGGCATAAAGTGTGTCATCATATATTTAGGTATGAGTTCATAATTCATAATTGGAATATTTTATCATGAGTGTAGATAAAATGTATTATTTTAAAAGCTATAATGTATATTGTGACAGGTAGCGCGGGCGCGGGTGCGGGTGCGGGTGGCATGGCCGGCTGATGGAGCCGGGCTGGTGGTCGCCCTCGCCGTCGGCGTCGCCGCCGCCGCCGCCCCGCGCCCCGCCGCCGCGCTGCCGCTGCCGGCACCCCCTGTCCACCAGCTACAACTGCCTGCCGCACTATGGTGAGTGAACATTTTGCAGTTAAGGCGCTAACATTGGTGCACTAGCGCCACCAATTCATTTATTTTTATTACTCGTAAACCAAGTAAATAAGTATTAAGTAAAAATTTCATTTTTACGACAAGCTTTTTTGCTGACTTTTAATATTGTATTGTCATCTAAACCAAACCTGTACACCAAATTTCAGCTCCATCGGACACTGTGAAGTGGGTCAAATTAAGCTTGCAAGATTTGTCCCCACTAACTAACCTACAAACTAACTAACTTACTAACATGGCAAGTTAATAAAAAGCTTGTAAAAAAGGAAACAACAATGCTCTCTTCAATTGTCTCTAATATTTTTTTAATAACTCTTTTAAATAAGTACTTTTGGTTTAAATGGATGAATGGATCAAACTGTTGAAGACTTATTAAAAAAATATTTAAGACAATTTAAGAGGGCATGGTTGTTTCCGTTTTTAAATATTGACCTGGTTTGGAATTGGCGGCGCTAGTGGACCAGTGTTGGCGCCTTAATGCTCTACACGCGTCGCGCGGCTTATGTCGCTACACCACCGGTCGCAGAAACCACGCTGCCCTTGCCGTTACTTATCCATCAGCTACAACTGCCTGTCGCACTGTGAGTAACGCTACACGCGTCGCCGCTGAAACCCCTTGTCCGCCATTTACAATTACATACAGTCATTCACCGTGAATGACTGTATGCGTCGTCGCCGCCGCAGCTGCCGCTACCAGCAGCGCCCGTCCACCCACTAGCTAGAACTCCCTGCCACAGAATAAATAATAGACGGTCCCTGCCACACTAACTGTCAATGAAATTTGATGCTGGTGTCACTTCCTGCACGTACAGCCTCGTTGCCGCTGCTAACCCCTGTCTACCATCTACGTCTGCCTGCACCACTATTGTGAGAGATACTGCATGCGTCGCCGCCGCCACTGCCCCATCCCCTGTTGACATCCCCTGGCAATAAGCTACAACTGCCTACCGCACTATGGTGAGTGAGTGGCTTGTCTCAGTAGTACATACCAACTTCGCTGCCGCCGCCGCCCTCCACCAGACTAATACTACTACTACTGGCAAACAAACGGGCAAAAGCTATGGTAAGTATAATATATATTGCCGGGCTAGAGATCAAAGTCACTGCCGCCCCGTTACGTAATATATCTTCTATACATAAAAAAAACATAGGACGGTCTTTATTATAGTAAAATAGACATAATATTTTACCTTACATGGTAAAAACAGCGAGTAAGTTGTATTATGCCAGATCTCCGTCACGCATGAGTGACACATGCCACTCTTGGGTACCGTTTTGTAGACAATACCTTCGTAATGGGGTGAATTCATGCGTGAGTGAGTCAAAGCCGGCTGCGATAGGCGGACCTATTTGAAATGACAATCAATTATCTCACCCGATTGTTATGCGATCAGCGCTGGGAGAAACAAGTTTGTAAGCATACTTAATGATTGATTTATTACAAAAATGATCCTCATAACCTAACATCCTTTATTATAACATCAGACCAATATGTCTCAATGAAGACTCCTACACTGATTCTCTGCATTTATTGTTCTTCGTATGTAAGAATAAGAATAATTTATTGGCTAACAGTACACAAAGAAAAAAATACAAATTAAATAATAATAAAAACAAAGTTACATAAAATTATGTACTTGAAGCCAAATAGGCCTCCACCTCAGCATAATCACAACATAATTTTGCGACAGCAAAAAAAAATTACTTACACGTATTATAGTTAAAATAATTTACTTTCGAAGAAAAATACGTTCTTATTGCTACAAACTAAATTAAAATTCTAATGCTAAATAATCAAGCGATCGAATTAGAGGATAAAAAAGAAAACATGAAATTGGGGTAGAAACAAATGAAACTACTAGTTCCAAAAAATATGAACATAAAAGCAACATGTAAGTACTTACTGAAATGTATAGCCAAAGTTCTGCATCAATAAATTACTTGCTCCAGTAGTTTTTTCAGTCAATCAGCCTGCCAGTCAATTTTCATAGAGATGAAAATACCCACGCCATCCGAAAATAAACTTGTCTGCAGAACCGAACAAGGCTCCCGTAATTTATGCTTATTTGGACGTGCAAGCGCCTAAATTTTGAGCAAACTACATTGTCAAGTGGGAGAATCCGATATTAGTTTTGCTGTCTCATTTAGAACGACTATAAATATACCTACATTTGTATCGGTGAATTAACTTGACGTAAAACAGCGCCAAAAAAAAGATTTCATAAAATAATATTTACAATGTAACGCCCGCCATGAGGTACTTAAATATTATGAAGTATTCTACTTTCCTTATCTTTAGAAGTTTCTTTATAGTAGAGGTGCATTGGCAAATATGTTAAGGGGGCTTATTTTGGTACAAAATATGAACTTGGTTCGGTAAATTCGCCTGGATTAGTAGCGTTGAGTCACATTTTATTTCACGTTTATTTGAACTCTGATAGTTAAGTATGGCAGCATGTACCCCTCGGAAGTCTTGTAGAACACGTGATAGGTTAGAAATTTAAGGCGATTGCGAAACGCAGCGAAGCGATCGCCTTAAATTTCGTGGTAATTTTTTTTGTGACTCCGTCAACTTATGGGAGTTAAAATAGCTTACGGAAAAAATGATCAGCCTAGGCGTTTAATTAAATGACGGATTCAACTATTTGGCTGTGACATATACACTGAAACGATTAAAAATTATTCGATAAATCTGCATCATCTGACTCGGAATTCAAAGACAACGCTAAATATTATACTTAAAGATCTGCATATCCGCAGTCAAATTTCTGATTTCGAAGGCTTGAGACAAACTAACTTGATAGGAGACGATTTTAATAGTTACAAATCTGGAATATTTTTCACTTTTTATCTCCTTTACTTTAGTTTAGTAGAGAATCTTAGATAAAATTTACACGCATACGTATTTATTTTCATGAAAAGCCTATCAAACGTTAGTCAATCTAGTCTCCGGAAAAAAAATCTCTATCAACCTCAATCGATGGAGAATAATTATCTGGAAACACACTAGCTTCAAATCAGACAGAATGTTCTTAAATCGCATTAAAGAATTTACGTGTTCCTCGTGATGATCCAAAACCTTGGAGAAAAATGCTTTGACAACGAAATCAGTAAAATCCTATCTTCCTGCTAACATTTTTGAAACAAGTTAAACTCCAATGCTCGTTTAAATGATTGAAGGCCAGCAGCCACTTCGTCTTTGTGGATTTGCGACCTCATTATTCATAATAAAAATGTGAAAGTTATCAGTAAGTACACCAAATTCATTCAAATCCATTAAGTAAGTTACCTCAAGTTAGCGAGGTATTCCTCGAAGCGCTCCCATTTTGGAGCGCTCCCAACGAAGAGCCCCAAAACTATTCCTCGAGGCGCTCCTTTTAATAACTGCTAATAAAAATTATTTTTATAAAAAAATTAAACCGCCTTCAAAAAAACCACATCAAAAAAGTAAGAAATAATTCCTCACCAAATAAATAACGTAAGTACTTTGAAGTCGGGCGTGAAACATGTACAATTTTTTGTTGTTTTTGTTAAAACCCGCCCGACTTCAAAGTACTTACGTTATTTATTTGGTGAGGAATTATTTCTTACTTTTTTGGTGTGGTTTTTTTGAAGGCGGTTTAATTTTTTTATAAAAATAATTTTTATTTTTACGTGTTTTACGTGTTTTCTGGTAAATAGGTATGTGATCAAACTGAAAACCTCCTTTTTCGAAGTCGGTTAAAATACCTTGAGGTATCCTCTTTTTAACAAAACCAGAATCATCTAAATCGGTTTATAAACAAAGGAGTTATGCCTAAAGATACGTGTTAAATTCACATAAAGTGGTAACGAAAACGACAGTATTTTCAAGATTTCCTGAAAACTACTGAACCGATTTCAAAATTTCAAAAAATGGGACCAACTTGGAAACCAACCTGATGTAACGTTTGAACCATTTCAATCGGTTCAGCCGTCTTCGAGTAATCGGTGGACATACACAAAAAAAAAAACGACGACGAATAGAGAACCTCCTCCTTTTTGATTTAGAAGTCGGTTAAAAAGGAGCGTTTCACAATTAAAAATATTGAAATTTTATTCCTCAAAGCGCTCCCAGGTTGACAACATAGACTACAGGAGCTAATTTGAAAGTTAATTTTAAAGTTCTTTAATTAAATCATCTTGAGAATTTATAAAAATTAAATTAATATTTGCAAACCAATCTACGCTCAAGAAGTACCCATCTCTATTCATCATCATATAAAAATAGGGGCTCTTCGAGGAATAAATCTTTAATATTTTGAATTGTGAAGCGCTCCTTTTATTAGCAGTAATTAAAAGGAGCGCTTCGAGGAATAGTTTTGGGGCGCTTCGTTGGGAGCGTTCCAAAATGGGAGCGCTTCTAGGAATACCTCTTTTTTAACCTCAGTAATGTAGTAGTACTTCAACCTCCTAAGTTATTTAGCACTTCAACATTATCTTCAACCATAAAGCAATATACAGATAAACTTCAGTTTTGTTAGATCAAGAAAGCTGATTTTTATAGTGCCCTGTACCAGTGAGTGGGTCTTACAAGAATGTGAAGGATGAGCACTTACGGGGCTGGCAGTAACACAGCCCTACATTAAAATCCTCGTTTGTTTTTGCCCGGGTTGGATTTATGTTACAGCTAATGTAGCGAAGTCACGAATTAGGAGAATGTATTGTGTGCGATGTACGAGGAAGATTATCTCTCGGTACCAGTAGTATAAAAACGAAGAGATTTTATATGAATACAGTATTTGAAAGAGCAAATTTTGAAGAACTAAGCGTAATTAGTCACAAATGTGTCGTCACTTTTATGAAAATATTTAGTGGATTTCTCCCGTTATATTATCTACTAGCCGATCCTCGTTGTTTTACCCGTGTGGTACCTGTTCCCGTGGGAATATCGGGATATAATATAGCCTATGTCACTCGGGAAGAATGTAGCTCTCTAATGGTCAACAAATATTCTAAATCGTTCCAGTAGTTTCGGAGCCTATTCGATGCAAATAAACAATTAAATCTTTCCTCTTTATAATATTAGTATAGATTACTACATAACCGTTCAACAGTCAACTAACATAGTAGGTAGGTACTTGTACGAGATATAAGTTACAAAACGTAGGTATTTTCATACTTTGTTTATTAAATGCTACTTTCCGTTTACTTATTTATCTCATTTACTCACAGTTTACCTATAACAACAAAGATAATTTATCTTTTTCCTTCTGAATTATATTTTATCTACACGTATCTACCAACACTATGAACAGGGTTAGTTAACGCAATACACGATACCAGGAGCTTCCGTCTTGCCTCGGAATGGTATCCTATTGTTCAACACACGATAAATTAGTGGAGCTTCACTCTGGGCGCCATCGAGCTTAATTATTAACACCTAGTTAACTGCTCCTTTGTCTGGTTACCGTAATAGTTACGGTTAACAGACAAATTCATATCAACTAGAACTAGAGGAAAAGAGTTGAAAGGGTATAAAGCTGGGTGCACACAGCGCGACCACTAAACAGATAGGTCAATCACATGTATGTACTTCACTTTGTAAACGAATTTAAAAAAAGGAGGAGGTTTTCAAGTTGTCTGAATGTTTTTTATGTATGTTCCACAATAGCTCCTCCGATTGTGTACCGATTCTAATAAAACTTTTTTTATCTGATAGACCAAAGTTTCGATTTGGTCTCATGAAAAATTTACAGTAGTCGGTTCAGAAGTTTTTTCTGACTCCTGAAAAAACACATTGTTGTCCTCTGGTAGTTCCTGCTTTACGCTTCAATATCTACGCGTACTATTAAAAGGATTGTATAGCAAACTGTCACCGACAAACGGCGATAACGTTCTCTACACTCTAAATCATAACATACAGCAATGAATTTTCGGTATGTATGTATAGTTCATAATATGCATTTCAATAACATATCGACTTTTGACCGATAGTGAAACTAATATCACTTTTGTTGGTGATTTCTGAAAAAGTTTACTATTCAGAGACATCGTTTTATTTTTCCTGTAATCATTACATAGACTTCTATCACATAATAATTTCAGATTTTTCTCTATGCAAAAATGCAAACTAAGATAAGGGGGGGGGGGGGGGTCAAAAATATGCGGCTTAGGAAAAAAATTTTTTGAGAATGTGCAAGTAGCGCTTTTTCATATGATACCCCAATATTACAAGACACTTTTTAAAAATAGAAATATTTTTATTTCTCCCTTACTTGCAAAATAGTTGGGCAAACGTTATTTAAAACGATTCCAAAGGACGAGGGGACAACACATCCCCCAAAACCCATTTCCGACCAACAGATTTGAAATGTATCTCAGGTGAAAGATATTAAGGTGCATGTAGTCGTAAAACAATCATTTTTGAGGCCCTAAAACTCATAAATTAGCCTACTGATGAATCCAGAATTAATATATATTAAATTTTGATATATAAACTTCAATCTGAGCATTAAAAAAAACATAGTCTTTATGATACTATTTAAAAAAAGGGTCCCATACAAATTTGCCCTTTCAAGTTGATAGCATTATGGTGTTATTGTTGATCGAAGTTTCAACTTACGTTATAATTATTTGGTGGCGTGAATTTACTATAAAAATTTACTTCGTTTACAGATTCAAAATAGGAGACTATTATCTATATAAATCGAGCTCTGATAACACCTTACAATATTACTCTTGCCATGATCACCAAAAATTTCGACAATTCACCGTTTAATGTTGAATTTAAGCAACCTTCCACTGACCAGTAATAATTACTCTTTTTTGCGCAAAAAGTTCACAGACGCATGTCTCAAGCGGATGGTACTCGCCCCACTCGCCCACCCGTTCCGAGATATCGTGTCCGTGACGTGAGCGGTGTCTTTGAGTGCGTTGCTCGTGCACTTTGTATGTAGATTGACTTCTTTACCTATCTGTTTTGTGGCAAGACGTTCCGTCCGCTGTGTGGATGCCACCATATATTTCATTGCAATACAACTACGCTCAAGTCCCACGGACGCTCCGTCCCGCCCACTGTGTGCGCCCAGCTTAAATGTTCCTAATAAATAAAACTAAACCACCAAGCACAGGTGCGAGTATTAACGACTACTAACTTGTGTCTCCACTTTGCAACTGTTTACTTTAGCAGTAGTAGAAAATCTTATCACATAATTAGATAAAGTTGAACGCTCGCTTTGATAACCAACTTCACGAAAGTTAACTAACTCCCGAAAGCACGTTAGCCCTGCACTAATGAGTTTTAATCTGGAAAGCATATATCTGGAATTCTACAGCGAATACGTATACAGGACGTCCCAAAACTATGTCACATGGAGGGAAAGTACCTTAAATACTGAAGATATAAAATTTTACTGAAAAGAGACTTCATTTTTATTTTAAAAAGAAAACGAACTGCATTCCAAGAATTTTAAATAATCGCATATCTGAACTGGGAATCGAACCCGCTGAATGTAAAAAAATATTTCTCTAACTTTATTTTACCGATTGAAAGGCTCGATTATGCCTAAGCATTTCTTCTAAGTAACATAGCATCTTAAATAAAAGAAAGACTACGAAATTTAACATTTAATAATTTGAATAACAAGTTTGTGCAGGCAGCGTTATGGATATAGCCTTTTCTGTGACTGATGTCCTTAAAACTTTAACATTTTAAGGTATTACTAATGAGTGAAGATGATAAAGTTGATAAGTTGTAATGTGATAAGTAACACCAACTCGATTGCTTTAAAAAGGTTTAAATAATAAAAAAGTTTTAAGCAAGGCAGTCACAGAAAAGGCTATCCATAACGCTGCCTGTACCAACTTGTAACATTAAATGTTAAATTTCGTAGTCTTCCTTTTATTTAAGATGCTAAGTTATTTAGAAGAAATGCTTAAGTATAATCGAGCCTTTCGATCGGTACAATAAAATAAAAGAAATATTTTTTTTCACATTCAGCGGGTTCGATTCCCAGTTCATGATTATTCAAAATTCCTTGAATGTAGTTCGTTTTCTTTTAAAAATAAAAATGAAGTCTCCATTCAGTAAAATTTTATATCTTCAGTATTTAAGGTACTTTCCCTCCATGTGGCATAGTTTTGGGACGCCCTGTATATACGTACGTGTATGCTGCAGAATTCCAGATACACTTCCATTATGTCGAAATTGCGTTCTAATGGTGCTTTTGGTATTGCTAAATAGTAATTTTGTTTTTTTTTTAACAGATGGCTGGCCTGATGTCGAGGAAGAATCATCAGGTGGAGCACTACGTGAGCGCGAGTTGCGGTCACTGCACCGCACTGTGCCTGCATTGCGACGCCGGGAACTCGACACGCGGGCTATCAAGCACCACTTCTATCCGGAAGGAGGGTGGGGGTGAGTAACCAACGGGTTTGATTGAATATTGCTACGTGAACGCGAATTGCGGTCACTACACTACACCGTGTCCGCACTGAGTCGTACGAAACTCGACACGCGCGCTATCAAGCACCACTTCTATCCGGAAGGAGGGTGGGGGTGAGTAACCAACGGGTTTGATTGAATATTGCTACGTGAACGCGAATTGCGGTCACTACACCACACCGTGTCCGCACTGAGTCGTACGAAACTCGACACGCGCGCTATCAAGCACCACTTCTATCCGGAAGGAGGGTGGGGGTGAGTAACCAACGGGTTTGATTGAATATTGCTACGTGAACGCGAATTGCGGTCACTACACTACACCGTGCCCGCACTGAGTCGTACGAAACTCGACACGCGCGCTATCAAGCACCACTTCTATTCGGAAGGAGGGTGGGGCTTAGTGACCATCGGGTATGATTGAATAATGCTACGTGCGCGCGAATTGCGGTCACTGCACCACACTCTGCCTGCATTGCGTCGCCGGGAACTCGACACGCGGGCTATCAAGCACCACTTCTATCCGGAAGGAGGATGGGGGTGAGTAACCAACGGGTTTGATTGAATATTGCTACGTGAATGCGAATTGCGGTCACTACACCACACCGTGCCCGCACTGAGTCGTACGAAACTCGACACGCGCGCTATCAAGCACCACTTCTATCCGGAAGGAGGGTGGGGCTTAGTGACCATCGGGTACGATTGATTAATGCTACGTGCGCGCGAATTGCGGTCACTGCACCACACTCTGCCTGCATTGCTTCGCCGGGAACTCGACACGCGGGCTATCAAGCACCACTTCTATCCGGAAGGAGGTGGGGTGAGTAACCAACGGGTTTGATTGAATATTGCTACGTGAACGCGAATTGCGGTCACTACACCACACCGTGCTCGCACTGAGTCGTACGAAGCTCGACACGCGCGCTATCAAGCACCACTTCTATCCGGAAGGAGGGTGGGGCTTAGTGACCATCGGGTACGATTGAATAATGCTACGTGCGCGCGAATTGCGGTCACTGCACCACACTCTGCCTGCATTGCTTCGCCGGGAACTCGACACGCGGGCTATCAAGCACCACTTCTATCCGGAAGGATGGTGGGGGTGAGTAACCAACGGGTTTGATTGAATATTGCTACGTGAACGCGAATTGCGGTCACTACACCACAGCGTACCCGCACTGAGTCGTACGAAACTCGACACGCGCGCTATCAAGCACCACTTCTATCCGGAAGGAGGGTGGGGGTGAGTAACCAACGGGTTTGATTGAATATTGCTACGTGAACGCGAACTGCGGTCACTACACCACACCGTGCCCGCACTGAGTCGTCAGGAACTCGACACGCGCGCTATCAAGCATCACTTCTATCCACAAAAAGGGTGGGGTCACGTGAGTGACTAACGGGTTTGATTGAACATTGCTACGTGAACGCGAATTGCGGTCACGACACCGCACCGCGCCCACTGCGTTTTCAGGAACTCGTCACATTGCGCTATCAAGCACCACTTCTATCCGGAAGGAGGATGGGGCTTAGTGACCACCGGGTATGATTGAATAATGCTACGTATACACCACATCGTGCCCGCACTGCGTCGTCGGGAACTCGGCACGCGCGCTATCAAGCTCCATTTCTATGCGTAGAGAGGGTGGGCGAGAGTAACCAACTGGTTTAATTGATTATTGTTACATTTCGATTCAGACCAAGGCCGCACTGCTAGGGCGACTGCGATGCGACGACGGCGACTGCGATTTCGTGAAAACAAACTCACATAAAGATATGTCGGTGGTCGCACTGCAGAAACGACAAGCGAACTTTATTTTTTTAATACAGTTGCTCAAAAAGTGGCGTATTGCAGGGACGTATAGCGTTCGGGATGTGGGCTATTACACACTCGAACTTTTTGTTTACCTTTCCCGAACTCGTGCGTTTTCTTTCCCAACTGTCAAAATATTGTCTATTAAAAAGAAAAAACCAGCCACGAAGTTTTTACAAAAAAAAATCATAGAAGTTTTTTATGATTCATGCAAATATTTCTAAAAAGAAGCTACTAATTTGTTTCAATATCAGATTTAAAAGTAATTTTAATTATACATTAAATTAATATTAGTATCGGCCAAATTAAATTTATGAATATAAAAAATACATAAAATTGGCTGTATGACCACAGATTACTAAATATGGTATGACGTGCACTATTTACCATTTGCGCAAGTAAGAAAATGAGGGACCTTATTTCTTAATTTTCTAAATTAGTTTTTTCTGGTTTTTATTGTGGTAGGTAGGTACTTATTATGGTGGAATTAGTGCAATAATGTGGCTTTAATGGAAAACGATGTGGTAAAAGAGAGAAATAAGGAAAGGCGCTCCTGTAGGATTCGGATTGCTTTTGTTAGGTTTCATTTCATTTCATCTTATTTAATTTAATTTTCATTTCATATCAATAAAAAAAATCTACTGAAGCCTTGGCTGTATGATCATAGTTTCCTTTGCCAACCCAGAATGGGTGAAGAAAACAAAAAAAAAGTCTGCTTTTTCTAAAGTTTCTTTTACGATTAGTTAGTTGAGTTTATTGTGTTTTATTATTTTATTAAATTGCTTAATTTTTTCGCAACTGTATTAAAAATAGTTGTTCAGTACACGTGCGGAACCGTCATTGCAACTTGTTCCGACTGTCAACCCTCACCTTCGGCTGCGCCTCGGCTCGGGTAGACATTTGTCGGAACTCTTTGCAATGACAGGCTTTCCGCACTTGTAATGAAATCTACTAATTTGATTGTTTGTCGTTGCCGTCGCGTCGCCGTCGCTGACGCCCCGTACCAGTGCGGCCTCGGCCTTAAATTTTTTGGCGTTTCGGATCATCGCGCTAGACTATGCGCAATGCATAATTTAGAGGCATGCGGGTAGGAGGTGAGGTTGCGGGATACATACTCTCCTGCGCATAGTAGCTATAACTTCACGCGCCCTAATAAAAACAAATCGCACTGCACGTGAGCTTGAGTTGCAGTTGCATCTGCATTGCGTCGCCGGCAACATATCTATAAGCACCATTTCTATCCCGAGGGAAGGGGTGAGTGATCAGCTGATTTGATTGATTATTGCCATGTGAGTGTGAGTTGCAGTCACTACAGTGTAACGTCTCAGAGCTGCAATGCGAAAATAATGTGCACTGTGGAACACTAACTGTGCGGAGAAGCAAAGAGAGTGATAAACACACTGAATTCCGAATTCCAGATAGTATTTCTGTCCATAATTACCAAGGCGCCAGTTTAATATATGTACTGGGTATGCATTTGACCATCATCCAGCTTAGCAGACAAGATGCAGCAGTGTAGGGTGTTGGTTGCATTGCATGCTTACTTACCTAGGACACACTATTTTAATGTTCAAAATTCTTATTAAGCGCCTAAGTGGAGTTTAGAATGCGTCATTCAGGATGTTTATCCATATGTAATTATTAAGACAACGTAAATAAATACTGTTCCAAACCAAGTAAAAGTGATACACATTTTTTGCTAAAAATTCCACATCGCAAGGTGACTTAAAGGATAAATCGATTCACGGCGATGTTTGCCCCTGCATCTTGCATATATTCAGGAGCAAACGGAAAAATCTCCAGAGACGGTTGCACCTGCACTCACGTTGCAGTAAAAGCCAACAAGCGCCTGTGAAAATTTGAGTTTTACTTCCATATAATATGCTGTTGTTAGCAAGGGTCAACAGTCTAGCAACAAGTTAAAGCACTTATGTATTAAAGTAGGAGTTTTGATAGTGATATTATTTCATATTATGACGTTGGTTGGAGCCTTAAATATGTTTAATGATAATAATGCTTTAAGAATGTCATATTAAAGTTAAGATATGCAGCTTAATGATTTACTATACTAAATACAGCGAGCTAGCATTAATACCAAATGCGAAATATTATGAAGGAAACAGAGCACGCATAAGCTACACCGTCGCGTTTATTATGAAAGCATTACGCAGCCTATTCGACGATATTATTAACACCGCTAGCTTACAGGTAATTTAATTAACCTGTACAATGAATTACAAACACCAACATGTCAGGGAAGGCTTGTTTGCTACAGTACAGTCGTAGTTATATGTGGCTGAACGCAAATGGTGTTATATGAAGTAGCATCGATTTCAACGAAACTTTTAGATTTCGATTTTTATTCAGTTAAATTGCCTTAAACTTTATTGATAAACTTTATTGATTTTCCTCTATAATGGTGATAAATATAATTCTTGGGATTAGAACCGCCCAGCCCTGACGCTCTAGGCTTGGCGGGAGGGCTGGGCGCGGTGACAGACAGGCCCTGTGTCTGACTGGGTCCAACATGCCCTTTTCGGTATACGTAAAGACTGTATTTTCCCTTACTATAAACCAAAAAGAAAGGAAATATGGGGGTTTAACTGTTTTAGGTACTTATGTATGTCATAGAATAAGATTTAAACTTTCATGGTCACTTTAGCACGGAATAACTCCGTGATCATCGCCGAAAAGCAAGGACTCCACAACAAATTGAATCATGGTAAAACCCGTTTTTAGGGTTCCGTAGCCGAATGGCAAAAAAACGGAACCCTTATTGATTCGTCATGTCTGTCTGTCTGTCTCTCTGTCCGTCCGTCTGTCTGTATGGTCACAGCCACTTTATTCCAAAACTATTTATACTAGGTACACAGTTTAAACTTGTTAGATAGATGTATTCTGTGAACCGCTTTACGATTTTAATACAAAAATAAAAATATTAAGGGGAGTGTGTTATTTATAGTTAGTGGGGACAAATCTTGGAAGTTTAATTTGACCCACTTCCCAGTGTCCGATGGAGCTGAAATTTTGTAAACAGATTTGGTTTAGATGACAATACAATATTAAAGTACAGTCTGCAAAAAAGCTTGTCATAAAAATTAATTTTCTTACTAAAACTTATTTCTTATTGTTTTAACCTTTTAGCCCAATGATATATGTACCTTAACTGGCTGCTCCCCGCGGTCTTACCCGAGTGGTACCCTTTACAGTGTGAATATCAGAATCTAATTAAACCCCATGTCATTCTGGAAAAATATCGCTTTATAAATATAAGGAAAGAATTTATCAAAATCAACTCAATAGTTCCAGAGATTTAATAGTAGATAGTTGTTAAAAGTTCACTAGTTTATGTAATTTCTGTGCAGTTGGTGTTATTAAGTGCTATCTTATTCTGCTGCCCCATTTATTATATCCCATAGGAAGGATGGTGTATGGCAGCAAAGTATCCAAACTAACTTTACCTCTGTGTAATATAAATTTATATAAGTGTAGATTTATAAGACCTTTATCTGTACAGGTGGATCGTGTGTGGCGCGGCGTTCTTGGCGCATCTGTTGTCCACGGGGCTGCAGCTAGCCTACGGTGCGCTGCACGTGTACGCGCTGAGGCACCTTGGGCCCTCTGCCGACCACGCCGGTGAATATGGGTTACTTAATCTGGGGGGCTACCGCGTAACTTTATGGATATGAACTTCATACGTTTTTGGGAACTTTAAGTCAATTTTATAAAGAAAATAGCCGCTATCAGTTCCTTGTTTTGTGACGTCGGGTATAACGATAACTAGTTAGCAACGTTCAACAGAACAAAGCAGCAAAAATCTATCAAGATAAATGACAGTTGAAGCCCACATCCATATTTCTTAGCCGGTAGCCCCCCTGGGCTGCAACAATTTATTGTCTTTTGTAGGTTCTGCGACAGAAATAGCCAGCCCGTGGTCACTTCAAATTGCTACATTTATGGACTACTACTTAGCTTTCCACTCGCTCATACTTGTACGCAGCTTTTTGCGCAGTGGTATCTAACGCAGTATGTTTTCCAGTTGTTATTTTTTTATAAATTGCTTGAATATATACACGATTTTTGCGCACTAGCAAGGTATACTTTCCGTAACTGATACGTGCAATAAATATCGGAAAATATACTCGAGTATTGCGCAGCTCTGCGCGCTAGCATATACTTCCGATATAAACGCGTAGCAACAAAGTAGGTACCTAACGTACGTTCAAAACTTAATTTTGGCGTCACTCATAGCATAGCTCGTTTAATTTCACGTTTAATCTCGATAATTTACATTAGCAGCCAATCATTGGTCGATATCCGCATTCCCTCAACACTAACAGTCGTAAAATTGAGTGCCCAAGAAAATTTAGACAAAATTGGAATTGAGCAAAGACAGCGTTTTTGGGTATAAATCGTTAATTTTGAAAAAGTAAAGAAACTACACAATAACTATTCCGCATATGTATTACTATGTAGTTATGAAGATTTGATTACCTAATAGATTTTTTCTAGTAGGTATTTAAATTGTTAAATAAATAATTTGAAATACAAAATGTCAATAATACATAAGTATGTAGCAGCGAAAACAAAAACATCAACTTAAAATGCTCTTCATTCACATTTATATTTCCTAGTAGTGTATCATCAGTTGGCACGCACATCACGTACACATACGTGATAAAGTTTTACCTAAGATAGGAGAAATTAGATTTAATCATAAAGTGGCTGTATCGTATGCTCTTCGAATTTTCGTTTTCAATTTTGTTGCTAAGAAAACTATTAAGTACTGTTCTGTAAGTAAACAAATATTGTAATACTTGTAACTACATATTTATGCAGCCAGAATATTATAGTGTATCTACCTACTATCTATAAATAAAGTTCTACATCATTCAAGTTGAATGATTGATGATTCAACGCTTATACTTAAACATACCATACCATACCCTATATAAAGCATAGGTAGCAAGTCGCAACATTTGGTATTCACCTCACGGTCTTAATTTTTATTAATGATGGTAAACAAATGATATTATATATACTACGAGAACCTCAATTAAACAAATCTCCCCATTTCCATAAGGCAACAGTTATACAAACATGTACTACCTCCCTGAGTCCAAACTGCAGACTTTCTATCGGCCGAGAATTTAGTCGGGTTGGGCTGCTATGCTAGTGGGCACACTGAACCAACTAAACAGTTTGGTTGGTGATGAGTTCGTAAACTTGCCAATAGTCGGCCGACATTTCGAATGATTTTGCTTGTTTGTTAATGACTTTTGAAGAGAACAGTCGCACAATGAAATTTAGTACTTTTGACCAGAAAGGTTCGTATTGCTTTCATACAACGGAGAAGGAAAACCAAGAAGAGATCTATAGAAAGTCCGAGAGTATTGGGTTCAACCTATCCTCAGTGAAAGATTATTTACTGGAAAAAATTACACAAGGCATTCCAGATTACTCGATCATCAGAATAAAATTGCCTTTTGTCGAATGAGCATTACTTACAAGCTTTAATGTACTTGTCAAACTAATTGGACCAACAATAGCGAAGGAGGACTGTCCGGCGCCAAAGCCAGGAGCGAAATGAACTATTATAATCGTCGTGTGTGCGCGAGTGGATATGAGCCAATACTGACTAATAAGTCGGCCGATAGTTGGCCGACTGGTTAGTTTGAAGGCAATCGGGAAGCCAATCAAACTTATTTATCGGCCGATACCGAATCGTTCTAGTGAGCTCACTTGCATACATCTTCATTCTAATTATGAGCCCCACTAAACTGTCGGCCGATAGAAAGTCTGCAGTTTGCGGGGACTCGACTCAGATTATTGCATGAGCGAAAGTTAAGCGAGGTGGAGACACCCAGTTGAAGTTCCGGTAACTTGTTGTACATATTCAAATAGCCTACTAAAGATTACCTAACTTCACAGCAAATTAGTTTGAGTTTCGTCACTAAACTTTGGGGTACAAAAACATGAATAGTTGCTATCTATTTTGATTAAACATCAAAGGGATTTCGGCTTTATATCCAGTATTGTTTATCAAATTTTGAGTGGAAACTGTCGTTGTTTGTTTGAGAGGAAATTCATGTAAACATAACTGAAGACAAATAGCAGATGTGTCGAGTGGAAACAGAATATGCGTCTGCGGAAGGGAACAATCCCGTTTCGTCACCGAGGCCGGCGGGATACGGAGGCGACTACGAAAGTAATCTATCAACGGCAACCCTCCGGAAACACTTAAATAAACAAACAACAGAAGAAACTTTTTTCCACAACGCCGAACGAAAGCTTTAATGGTTTTATTTAAAACGATTCCGTCAGGTTCCATCGTGACGCTGCAGCAAAATCAATTTTACAGAGCTCCAAATGCTATTCAATTTAGCGGCTTGTTTCAAAACGTGTAAATCATAATGTTGGTACAATAATTCCATTTTAACAAATTAATTTACGTACCGGAACCACGTTCGGACAAGTAAAATTTAAGATTGGATATTAGGCAAATGAACTTTCCCAGTCACCGGTATTTGCGGACTAGCGTGATTTATCGAATTAATTTTCCAAGATTCACGATCAGGGTTGAATATTAAGAGGCAGAAGTAATTTCGGTTATGAGCGCGGTCTTTGTTGTCAGTGGGGTAGGCGGGGCTAGAGGACATAACTCTGTCAGGTTTGCGTTAGCTGTTAGCTCAGAAATTGGAATTTAGCCGGGACGCTAACGAGTTAAGTTACGTTCGGTAATCGGACGCCGGAACGACGCGCGACGTGCCGACCGCATCCGTGACCGGAATACCGGCGCGTCGGTCGCGCCACCTGCTAATTCGGCTTTGTGCTTCTGGTTAAGTAAACTAGTCTGTGTGATGAAAAATAAATGAACGCGCTTTGCTTTACTAAAACGAACCCTATTTCATTGTACACTAATATTTACAACAAACAACGAGCCCGATGTAGGTAATTGCGTTAAGTGAAACCTTACAGCAAGTGGCTCTATCGTCCAAATTGCCTTTGTCTCACATTCAGCCTAATGAGTTTTGCGAGATTCCTCTCTCGCAGTGCTCAGTACCAATTAGCATCCTATCTAACAGTGCCAAAGAATAATGTTAACTACTATTGAATTTGGCACTAGCTCTGCATACTTAGTACTTATGAGGCGTGTGGTTTTTAGTTAGTAAGATATTATTAGATATAATAATGATAATACTTACTTTTTAACCGACTTCAAAAAAAGGCGGAGGTTCTCAGTTCGGTTGAATTTTTTTTTTTTTTTTTTTAATGTTTGTTACCTCATAACTTTGTCAATTATAAACCGATTTTAGAAATTCTTTTTTGGTTTGAAAGCATATAGTTACAAATTGGTCCCATTGTTATACGGTCAGGATCTGATGATGGCATCCTGGAGAAATCAAGGGAACTCTTCAAATATTATAGGCACACCTATAGCGATTTTGGTATTTTCTTAAGTAACTCGTGCATTTGCTTTCGGTAAGCACCATTTGGTGAATAGTAACTGATGATGAAGACCACATATGGCCAGCGAAAACATTAATTAAATACTAAATATGTTACGGGCGCAATACGATTCCAAGGTTCATAAGTAATTTTCAAGTATTTGCGACTGGTAGTCATCATCTCACGATGATGAGCTAGTGATGGAAGGTACAACTCCTCAATAGTTAGGAGTTGGATGATAATTCTTTAAATATCGTTGATACGTAAATATTTGTAGTTGTTACCTTTCAGGTTATTTAGTTAAGCTGATGATGGAAGGTAAAACTCTTTAACGCTTAGGAGTTAAAGTATGTTTTTAAGTACTACAAGCGCAAATAGAACTTTAGGTTGTATTCTTTCAAGTAATTTAGGTTAGCTGATGGTGGAAGGAAACTGCATAACAGTTAAGAGTTGGAGGGTGGTGCTTGTCTGAGTTCTAATTTAGATATGGGCTATAGTCGTTGCACATTGAGCTACCCTTGCTCATTATGCGGTTTCTTATAGTATATTTCTTACACTAAAAAAGGAAAAATAAACAAAATTTTTCAAAAAAAATTAAACCGCCTTCAAAACAAAACTGCAATCAAAAACTCATTTCCCAAAAACACGTAAAAGTGAAAAATAAATTGAATCATTCAATTCAAAGTACGAAAGTGCGGGACTTTTTCTAATTAATCTTGAACTTACTGATCTGATTGAAGTCGGTGTCAAGCCGAAAGTAACAAGAACGAATACTTAAAATTCAATTTCATTTCATTTCAAAACAGTGAAACAATAATAAACAATATCTCATGCGCAGAGTGGTGTAAATTGTAACCTATCAAATACATATTAATATTAATATCTATTTGGCTTGACACCGACTTCAATCAGATCAGTAAGTTCAAGATTAATTAGAAAAAGTCCCGCACTTTCGTACTTTGAATTGAATGATTCAATTTATTTTTCACTTTTACGTGTTTTGGGGAAATGAGTTTTTGTTTGCAGTTTTGTTTTGAAGGCGGTTTAATTTTTTTTTAAAAATTTTTGTTTACTAAATAGCTCGTGCAGCTGACGATAGCATCACCTTTTTTGCTATACTAGTAGTGAACTTTACACCTACAATACGAACGCACTACGGTGCGGGAGAGATTTAAACTGCTTACAACAAGAAAAAAAAACTAAATTAGCAGAAAAGGAATGCACCTTTGCATTGACTTCTTTGAGACCACTCTGCGTGGTAAGGCTGCCTGTAAACCAAAGCGGAGCAAAATTGCGGGTTGGTGTGCGACAATAGTAGATTGTACAACAAGTGCATAAAACGTACCATTTTACCCGAAGGGTAAAATGGGTTTTTGTACGAGTTATACACTCTGCTTTTCACTTCGAGTGTGAGGAAAATAAATACCTAACAATATTGCAAAAAAGAAAAAATAAAGACTTTCCCATATTTTTCGGGAAGACTTTCTTTTTTTTTTTATACGTGGCAGTGGCAGCACCGTGACTTTAGCATAGATCGTAGTCCATAATGCTCTTGAAATACTTATTTTTTTAGAAAACTCATTAATTTTGCCTAGTTTTATTTAATTTAGTAATTTAACATGGATTATGTACAACATTGAAGAAACAGAGTGAACTAACAAGTTTTATTTAACTAAGTTTAATTGCGTGTGTGACTGTTTACCTAACGACCTTTGTCTTAGAGTCTGAGATTTAGACGAAGATTTTACTTTATGCACTAGAGCATAAAAAGCGGCCTATACCCAACATAAACACGAACTTTACGAGCATGAGAAGTGAAAAAGAATTAATTACATTTAATTTTTATGCAAGTCTATTGTTGGATTTTTAACTCGCTCACCGCTCCGCAAATAGTCATCGCTTTGGTAGAGAGGCAACCCACTGCAGCCACAAGCAAGAGGTGTAATTGAATGTATTGATCCAGTGTGGGCGGGGGCCATTTGCGTGGGAGTGTCCCGCGCCGCCGGGGCTCTAGTGGCGGGACGGAAGAAGTCGCCGAGGCTGATAGCGCTTCTGGGGGGACTGCTGCTGCCTCTGGCCTGCCTCTTCACCTCCTTTGCGACGCAGCTACACCAAATCTTGCTTAGCTACGGTAGGTATCGTGCCATTATTTCTGTAAGTATACAAGAGTTTAACCGACACATTGTTTTTTCTCCGATACGAATTTAAGAAATACTTCTGAATGTGTGTTTTATGAGATCTACACTACATTATCATTGATATTAAATCTTCAGTATTTTTGCGACATCTAAAAATAGATCCTGAATTTGTTAATGCGTAATTGATCTGCTGTGGATGTGGGGAATATGTCAATGTATCTGCTTAATTAATGTCTCAAGTTTATAGTTCATTTTAACAAATTAGTAAGTAAACCTTTGTATCACGTCCCTCCAGGGGTAGGGAGAGATCATCTCTGTATTCCAATGGTTACGACCTTCACTTACATATTTACTGTATCTATTCTATTCATTTTATAATCCTCGTGATGGCGAGTACGCGCCTAGCTAGTGGTTCCTTGCTATAAGAGACGTTTACCAATTAAAAATAAATTAATTCTGTAGGTGTGGTGCTGGGTGTAGGCTGCGGCCTCGTCCGAGAGGCAGCCGGTCTGGTGCTAGGCGCGTACTTCCGACGGCGACGGCAGTTCGTCGAGCTGGTAGCCCACGCGGGAGGGGGCGTCGGCATCGCGCTCTTCAGCGTCGCGTATAAGGAGGCTGTGGGGTAAGTTGTGTGATTTTCTAAGGTTCAATCAACAAACTCGACGTTAATTTTCGCTTGACTTTCACTTGTTTATTATGAATTTTGACATAAAGAATGGAAGTGAACGATGATGTGACATCGCACTCAAGTGTTCTGAGTAGCATAAGCCTGTAACGTTGTCGTTACAACCACCTTTAACGTCATTCTTTAATTTATATTCTATATATTTAATATAATCATTTATGTAATACGAAACTATCTGTCAAATTTCTACGATTGCAATCGTAGAAATTTGACAGAAATATTGCAATAATTTGAATATTTTATTCGGTTTTAACATATTTAGTCAGTCTATCAAAATTATCTACGTAAATAACATGTAGGTATTTCTTATTATTATTTTATAAATGTTTATAATGTTATATATGTTTATATATTTAATTTTTTATAATTAATATTAAGAATACCTGTAGGTATACCTATCCATGTACAGGTTTTTTACTCCCGTATTAATTGTTATTTGACTTGAATATACAATGGCTGTGGACGCTATCAGACCCAGAGGTCCCGGGTTCGATTCCCAGTGGGGGTACATATTGTATTCAGTTTGATTGGTGGTAGGACTAGTTCTTAGTCCGCCTGGCTAGCTACCACCATCTTATCTAAGTCTGACGCCATAATGATAATGATGTTTCAGCATTATTGTGTTCCTGCAGTTAGAGATAAGATAGCCAGTTCCTCAGTGATTGAGGATTCTGGGAGTAGTGCGCTTCCACCCTCAGTCTTATCAGCACTTAACATAAGGTGTGATGAAAGGTAAGTGCCACCCCGTTGTGGATAAAAAAAATTGCTACAAGCCTATCTTTTAGATATGGTACTGAACGTGAGCTGCAGCCGGCCTTTGTGCTCGGTGAGTACTTCCGATGGCGTAGGTAGTTCGTGGAGCTTGTGGCCTCCCGTTGGCATTGATCTCTTCAGCGTCACGTACCTATATGAGGAGCGTCTGATCAAAAACCAATATTTACACCATAATTTTTTTTGCAAAATGCAAAAAAATATCAAAACTCGAATAATCATTATACCTGCTAGCCCTTTTCTTTTTTAATGTTTATCTGGACATCAAGTATTTCCATGAAACACGTATTTTATTTTACTGGTTATTTTAACGACGGTTAACGACTCCGTAGCTGAGTGGTTAGAGCAGTCGCCCGGAAAGCGAAAGGTCGTGGGTTCGAGTCCCATCGGAGCAGGTTGTGAGACGGGTCGATTTTTTCTAAATACTTCATTTTCCATTTTACGGTACCACGTATTTTGTTATTTTATGCTTGGATGCATATTTTTTTACTTATTAGCTTCGATCAACAATAACACTTAGCATATAAAGTTTTAATTATTGGTGTTTGATCAAGCAAATCACGGTTCTGGAAATGTTGGTACCTATCTGATTTTATCAACAACAGAACCATTTGCTATTATGCACTACGAATTTACCATGTCGCTATAGCTGTTTTTTATACGTAAATTAGCTACAGAAAGCGTCATAATAGGGTATTTTACTGTTGTTGAAATGTAGATATTTAATGATGACGTTAAAAAATATTGCAATATAGAATACCAAATGTGAAAAAATAATTTGAATCTGTTTTATAATAAAAGAATTATAGTCTGTTTGATTTTGACTATAGCTGTCTCTTTCTATAACGAAATCTTTTATGGCGTGACTATGACGCTACTAACCCACTGACGTCACTAAGATAGCGTCCAGTCCTTGTCTAATTATAAAGTTTGAAGTCCTATATCTTTGAAAATATTCAAGATAATTCAAAATGAAAACTTGTTTTGTGTAGCTAAATATTTCGAAAAACATTTTAAAGAAATAAAAAAAAATCAGTAAAATACCGTATTGTTCTCTTTTAAATTGCCATTCTGAACTTTTCTTGAATTCGTTTTATTTTGTTTTAGAAAACTAGGCTGGCGACTGGGTCTGCAGGCAGTGACGGGAGTGTTAGTGCTAGCGTTTTTTCTAAGCGCAGTCTACAGAAGCGCTTCGCTGTACCACCCTCAAAGGAGAGCTATCCTTCACCTCAAAAACCAACGACGAAAGGTCAGACACATTTCTGATGAGCGAATAAATTTATTATCGTTTCTTCAAAGTTATTCACTTTGAATCAAAATTAAGGAAATAATCAGGGAACAAAGGGCCAAAGTTAAATTTAATTGGTGGATTCTCTTTTCACTTTAGAGTCTTGCGATTTTAGAATTCCATCAAAAGCGGAACCCTATTAACGCAGTATTAAGGCCACGCTTGTTCGGAACTGACGAAATTGCTGCCCCGAATTCGGATGCGGAGTACTTATCGAAATTGACGTTTACAATTCTTTAGACCGGCTTTTATATGTAGATTCGCGGCTTGATTTATATCATGAATATTCTTCGTCAGCTCTCATTAGTTTTTTGGTATTGAATCAAAATAAATTTCTTTTGCTTTTTGTTTACTTATAAGGACCCTGATATAAAATAAAGGACCCCATTTGTATTTCATATCTGCTTGCTTGAAATCACGACCCATTGAGTAGCAGGGTGAAAGCTCAAGTCCACGCATTTTTGAGTGGAATAAATCTTGTCAATTTATCTCGGTTATTTTTAGTATGACACCCCAAAACGCAAGTAAGCCTACTTCCTTTCATAATTTTATTAACGGAGACAAATAACGGGCGAATCCTCACTCAAAACCTTTTCCTCTCGGTGTGTCTAATTAATGCCTGGGATTTCTTTCCTCTGATGTTCTGTATTGTCCGACTTGACAGGTGAAAGAGAAAAAAGGCATGAAGCGGCCCCCCCTCATCGATCTAAGCCCCCTCCACTCGAGGCCAGCAAGAATGTTGTTGTGTTCGGCAGGATTAGCCGCGTTCGGCCTTTATACACCGGTATTTTTTCTGGTAAGTGTTTACTGAGTTCTTTGACTATAATATAATTTTATCTTTCTGGTATGCTACACTTCTTTATTATAATTTTTCCTACGTTTTTGTAACTACTTTATTAAAGGAAATTTAATTAAAAAATACTAAAAGAAATATTCCAGAATCCTAGCATTATGGAAAGACCTCCGCTGTATAATGTTCGTACGTATGTCTGTTTCTGTACACTCCAAAAAGATAGCCTGTACGTAGTAACCTAAAATTTATTACTTTAGCAAGTTTATTTTAATATGTGCTTCTTTATGCAATATTTATGCTTTAGTTGTGTTGCTCAAGTTTGATAATGACGTTACATTACTAAGGAGTAAGATTATAAATTAGTACATTTATAAAATATGCTGTCAGTTTTGTTTACCGTATTATTTCCGAAAATTGGCTAGAGTTTGCATAAACAGTTTTTACGTCCGTATCTGTATGTAGGTACTCGATCTTACGAGACAGGCATCGAAAGTAACTTTATAACTGTTTATTAACATGGATTTTACACTACATTACAAAATCAGTCTATAGGTTCAAATATTAATAATTTATTTAATGTTGCTATTGCTATAATTCATTACATTACCAAGCGAGAATCACAAAATACACTATGCAAATATACCTACTCACAATAATTTGAATACTACCTACCTATAATACATGGCGTGTGATATTGACGTGATCAATGTGAAATTATTACGCAACTAATCACTTGATCTAAGTAAGTAGTTATATGTGCTACGTGAAATTCCAATAAAACCATGCCTTTTAAATGCTAGCGAACTTAAAGCAAAGTTTAAGGTTAAAATTTAATATATAACCGAAACCCCATTAGAAAGACAATCAACCAGGAATCGTGTTTGATTGAGTTTCAAACGGTTTTGTGGATTTTATTCAATTTATATTCAATAGGCGACTCCTTGATTTTTATCTTTAATAGTGGATCCTGATTCTTTTGTCTTCCACGTCACAAGACTTCAACTTAGTTTTTTGTGTTTATTTTGACACATACACTTATTTATAAGTACTAATATTAGATTATATGAAACAGCTGAGTTTTTGTTTGTAATGGATATAAACAAAAACCACTGGACTGATTTAAAAAAAAATCTTTTACAATTTAAATGCTACACTCTTCCTGAGTGACATAAGGTTTGTTTTATCCCGATAGTCTCACGTAGCGGATACCACGCGGATTAAACCGCACGGAACCCCTAGTTCCTGAATTCGTTACACATACATAATCAATTAGTTACTTACATGATAGACAGTGAGAGTTCACTATTAAAAACCGCCTTCAAACAAAGACTGCCAACAAAAACTCACTTTCCAAAAACACGTAAAAATGTTTGAATCATTCCATTCAAAATACGAAAAGGCGCGACTTTATCTAATTAATCTTGGAGCTTACTGTTCTGATTGAAGTCGGTGCCAAGCCATATGTATTTCACACCACACCGCGCATGAGATTGTGAATTATTGTTTCACTAAAATAATTGTTCTTGTTTCTTTCGGTTTAACACCGACTTCAATCAGAACAGTAAGTTCCAAGATTAATTAGATAGAGTCCTGCCCCTTCGTCCTTATAATGGAATGATTCAATGTATTTTTTAATTTTACGTGTTTTTGGGAAGTGAGTTTTTGTTGACAGCTTTTGTTCGATAGAGGTTTTTTTTTAATTTGTTTATTTTTCTATTTTTAATGTAAGAAATCTGATGAGCAAGCGCAGCACAACCTGCAACGTTTAAAACTGTAACCAAAATTAAGAACATTTAGACAAGCACCACTCTTAGTTTTTAACCTACCACCATAAGCCAACCTAAATTATTTAAAAGAAAGAACTAAAGGTCTATTCGTGCAGTTACATGGTTGAAATTCAAATTTAAAATTAATATTTAATCTTTATATACGACCGATTTGGCGCAGGGGTAAACTACCTGCCTTCTGCGCCAGAGGTCTCGGGTTCGATTCCCGAACAAGACAAATATTTGTGTGCTATGACATGTCTATTTGTCTTGGTCTGGGTGTTTTCTATGTAAGTATATTATGTATGTATTTACAAAACGAAAAGGTTTACTTATCGAAATATACCTTTTTGTTTTGTTTAAGGGTTAAGTACCTATATATTTATCCGTTGTCAAGTTCACGGAGACACAGTTTCTTAAGAAGTTTTCTATGGGCTTAGATAATTGGTGTGATTGTTAGAAAATATTTATTTTTTATTTATTTAATTTAGGTTGTGGACGTTAGTACTATTATATATTCTGTGGTTGAGGTAACAACACTTATGAACGGCAAAGTAGCTACGCCATCGGTTCGCAAATCCTACGGCCGGAGACCTTGCGAGAAGAACCGGCAAGAAACTCGTCAAGGGCAATCTTTTTCTCCCTGTTTTACTTCATACAGAGTCGTCAAATTGAAAAATGACCTTCATACTTTAGTAACGTCACTTTCCATGAACTCCTAAGCATTGAAGAGTTTTACCTTCCATCATCAGCTCACCTAAATAACCTAAATGAATACAACTAAAAATCTTTACGTATCATAACGATATTTAAAGAGATATCCTCAAACTCCTAACCATTGAGGAGTTGTACCTTCCATCACCAGCTCATCATCATGAGATGATGACTACCAGATGCAATCACTTGAAAAACTTTAGAAAATATATAAAACACTTTTCTAAACGTTTTTTACGTTTTCCTCGATATCCCCTAGATTCCACCATCAGATCCTAACTTGGTAACAATGTGACCACCTCAGGAGTATATTCTTTCGAATAAAAAAATTATCATTGAAATGGGACAATAGTTCGCGAAGATATTTATACGTAAAGCAGGAACTACCAGTCGACAACTATGTGCTTTTTGGGAAAAAATTCTGAACTGTCTTCGGATTACACGCATAATGACATATCGATGTCTCTGACGCAAAATGACATATTGTGACTACGCAGAATGACATACGCATAATGACATATCTTGGACTTGACATATTGTGACCACGCAGAATGACATACGCATAATGACATATCTATGACTCTGACGCAAAATGACATATTGTGACTACGCATAATGACATCTTGGACTCTGACACAAAATAACATATTGGTGACCACATTACAGTGGCACAATCTTTTCTGTTGCGGTGACAGCGGCGCTATGTACGTTTTTCTTTTTTTGTAGCAATTTACCCGGCCCTGACTTCTAAGACCTTCAGCCGCAAGCAGCGCTATGGTTGGACATCAACTTGACAGCAGAATGACATTAAAAAAAACATGATGTTTCACATTTTGGCCATTGGAACAGAAAAGTTTGTGGCACTTGTATCTCTTACAATGCCACAATCTTTTCTGTTCCGGTGACAGCGGCGCTATACGTTTTTCTTTTTTTTGTAGCAATTTAACCGGCCCTGACTTCTAAGTTCTTCAGCCGCCAGCAGTGCTATGGTTGGACATCAACTTGACAGAAAGTGACATTAAAAAAAACCACGTTAGTTTCACATTTTGGCCACCGGAACAGAAAAGATTGTGGCACTGTATACAGGGTTATTTTTAAATACCAACAACCTCGCAGGAGTAAATTACTAACATCTAAACAAAAACATTTGTTCCACAACTTTTGTAAAAAACTGACAAAAATAAAATCGACTTTTCATACAAAACTTTATCAGCTATTCGGTTATATATATGGAAAGTCGATTTTTCTTGTCTGTTTTCGGAAAAGTCGTAGAAAAATGTTGTTGTTTATGATGTTAGTATTCTACTCTGGCGTTTACAAAAACCCTGTATAAAAATTAAGGGGTGACTGACATATCAATGCCCAGTCCAAACCACTGGACCTAGAGACTTGAAATTATGTATGTATGTCGTGGTCAGACACAGCCTTCTCTATTGTCTTCTACGGTCAGATCATTGAATTGATTATTTCATGAAGGTTGGTCATTTCATGAAATAGTCGTATTTCATGAAATTTTGATTGGAATATACGGGAACCAGAACGGGAATGGATACGGGAATGTGGCGAGAACGGGGATAAACACGAACGGAATTTTATTATGAGTGGGAAGTTTGAATGTTTAGATGTTTATTACTCAATCACACAAAAACGACGGATTTGGAATTGCAAATAGATAGTTTATAGCCTAGTTTAAATAAAATATACTTTTATACCGGTCAAAACCCACTAAGGATTTTCCGAATGTCCACGCGGACGAAGTCGCGGGCGAAAGCTTCTAAGGGAAACAACAGTTTCAATAAGGACCCAATGTAAAATACTTTTTAGTTAGAGATTGCATGGCTGGCTACTTCAATTTATTTATTTATTTATTTTTTTATTTTCTATTGTTTTGCCATAGTCGGGTAAAAAGGGATCTCATGTCACACACCACAACCGTTATGACATTGATACGTAGACGTATTTATTACAAACTAGCCTTCCGCCCGCGGCTTCGCCCGCGTGTACTACACGACGTTATCCCGCGGGAAGGTGATATTTTTCAGGAATAAAAAGTAGCCTATGTCCTTTCTCAGGCTCTAGACTATCTCTGTACCAAAATTCATTCAAATCGGTTCAGTAGTTTAGGTGTGATTGTGTAACACACAGACAGACAGAGACGCATTTATAATATAAGTAAAGACTAGCTTTCCGCCCGCGGCTTCGCCCGCGTGGACTACACGACGTTATCCCGCGGGAATGTGATACTTTTCCGGGATAAAAAGTAGCCTATGTTCCTCTCCAAGCTCCAAAGTATCTGTGTCCCAAATTTCAGCCAAATCCGTTCAGCCGTTTTGGCGTGATTGAGTAACAAACATCCAAACATCTAAACATCCAAACATCTAAACATCCAAACATCTAAACATCCAAACATCTAAACTTTCACAGTAGTAGGAAGTAGGATATACGCGCAACACAATTTTACGTCTTTAATTCATGTCATTTCGCGTATGTGTCAATTCGCGTATGTGTCATTTCGCGTATGTGTCATTTCGCGTATGTGTCATTTCGCGTATTTGTCATTTCGCGTATGCGTCATTTCGCGTATGTCATTTTGCGTATGTGTCATTTCGCGTATGTGTCATTTCGCGTATGTGCCATTTCGCGTAATCAAAATGTGTCATAATGCGTAAAATTGTGTCTTCGGATTACACGCATAATGACATATCGATGTCTCTGACGCAAAATGACATATTGTGACTACGCAGAATGACATACGCATAATGACATATCTTGGACTTGACATATTGTGACCACGCAGAATGACATACGCATAATGACATATCTATGACTCTGACGCAAAATGACATATTGTGACTACGCATAATGACATCTTGGACTCTGACACAAAATAACATATTGGTGACCACATTACAGTGGCACAATCTTTTCTGTTGCGGTGACAGCGGCGCTATGTACGTTTTTCTTTTTTTGTAGCAATTTACCCGGCCCTGACTTCTAAGACCTTCAGCCGCAAGCAGCGCTATGGTTGGACATCAACTTGACAGCAGAATGACATTAAAAAAAACATGATGTTTCACATTTTGGCCATTGGAACAGAAAAGTTTGTGGCACTTGTATCTCTTACAATGCCACAATCTTTTCTGTTCCGGTGACAGCGGCGCTATACGTTTTTCTTTTTTTTGTAGCAATTTAACCGGCCCTGACTTCTAAGTTCTTCAGCCGCCAGCAGTGCTATGGTTGGACATCAACTTGACAGAAAGTGACATTAAAAAAAACCACGTTAGTTTCACATTTTGGCCACCGGAACAGAAAAGATTGTGGCACTGTATACAGGGTTATTTTTAAATACCAACAACCTCGCAGGAGTAAATTACTAACATCTAAACAAAAACATTTGTTCCACAACTTTTGTAAAAAACTGACAAAAATAAAATCGACTTTTCATACAAAACTTTATCAGCTATTCGGTTATATATATGGAAAGTCGATTTTTCTTGTCTGTTTTCGGAAAAGTCGTAGAAAAATGTTGTTGTTTATGATGTTAGTATTCTACTCTGGCGTTTACAAAAACCCTGTATAAAAATTAAGGGGTGACTGACATATCAATGCCCAGTCCAAACCACTGGACCTAGAGACTTGAAATTATGTATGTATGTCGTGGTCAGACACAGCCTTCTCTATTGTCTTCTACGGTCAGATCATTGAATTGATTATTTCATAAAGGTTGGTCATTTCATGAAATAGTCGTATTTCATGAAATTTTGATTGGAATATACGGGAACCAGAACGGGAATGGATACGGGAATGTGGCGAGAACGGGGATAAACACGAACGGAATTTTATTATGAGTGGGAAGTTTGAATGTTTAGATGTTTATTACTCAATCACACAAAAACGACGGATTTGGAATTGCAAATAGATAGTTTATAGCCTAGTTTAAATAAAATATACTTTTATACCGGTCAAAACCCACTAAGGATTTTCCGAATGTCCACGCGGACGAAGTCGCGGGCGAAAGCTTCTAAGGGAAACAACAGTTTCAATAAGGACCCAATGTAAAATACTTTTTAGTTAGAGATTGCATGGCTGGCTACTTCAATTTATTTATTTATTTATTTTTTTATTTTCTATTGTTTTGCCATAGTCGGGTAAAAAGGGATCTCATGTCACACACCACAACCGTTATGACATTGATACGTAGACGTATTTATTACAAACTAGCCTTCCGCCCGCGGCTTCGCCCGCGTGTACTACACGACGTTATCCCGCGGGAAGGTGATATTTTTCAGGAATAAAAAGTAGCCTATGTCCTTTCTCAGGCTCTAGACTATCTCTGTACCAAAATTCATTCAAATCGGTTCAGTAGTTTAGGTGTGATTGTGTAACACACAGACAGACAGAGACGCATTTATAATATAAGTAAAGACTAGCTTTCCGCCCGCGGCTTCGCCCGCGTGGACTACACGACGTTATCCCGCGGGAATGTGATACTTTTCCGGGATAAAAAGTAGCCTATGTTCCTCTCCAAGCTCCAAAGTATCTGTGTCCCAAATTTCAGCCAAATCCGTTCAGCCGTTTTGGCGTGATTGAGTAACAAACATCCAAACATCTAAACATCCAAACATCTAAACATCCAAACATCTAAACATCCAAACATCTAAACATCCAAACATCTAAACTTTCACAGTAGTAGGAAGTAGGATATACGCGCAACACAATTTTACGTCTTTAATTCATGTCATTTCGCGTATGTGTCAATTCGCGTATGTGTCATTTCGCGTATGTGTCATTTCGCGTATGTGTCATTTCGCGTATTTGTCATTTCGCGTATGCGTCATTTCGCGTATGTCATTTTGCGTATGTGTCATTTCGCGTATGTGTCATTTCGCGTATGTGCCATTTCGCGTAATCAAAATGTGTCATAATGCGTAAAATTGTGTCTTCGGATTACACGCATAATGACATATCGATGTCTCTGACGCAAAATGACATATTGTGACTACGCAGAATGACATACGCATAATGACATATCTTGGACTTGACATATTGTGACCACGCAGAATGACATATCTATGACTCTGACGCAAAATGACATATTGTGACTACGCATAATGACATCTTGGACTCTGACACAAAATAACATATTGGTGACCACATTACAGTGGCACAATCTTTTCTGTTGCGGTGACAGCGGCGCTATGTACGTTTTTCTTTTTTTGTAGCAATTTACCCGGCCCTGACTTCTAAGACCTTCAGCCGCAAGCAGCGCTATGGTTGGACATCAACTTGACAGCAGAATGACATTAAAAAAAACATGATGTTTCACATTTTGGCCATTGGAACAGAAAAGTTTGTGGCACTTGTATCTCTTACAATGCCACAATCTTTTCTGTTCCGGTGACAGCGGCGCTATACGTTTTTCTTTTTTTTGTAGCAATTTAACCGGCCCTGACTTCTAAGTTCTTCAGCCGCCAGCAGTGCTATGGTTGGACATCAACTTGACAGAAAGTGACATTAAAAAAAACCACGTTAGTTTCACATTTTGGCCACCGGAACAGAAAAGATTGTGGCACTGTATACAGGGTTATTTTTAAATACCAACAACCTCGCAGGAGTAAATTACTAACATCTAAACAAAAACATTTGTTCCACAACTTTTGTAAAAAACTGACAAAAATAAAATCGACTTTTCATACAAAACTTTATCAGCTATTCGGTTATATATATGGAAAGTCGATTTTTCTTGTCTGTTTTCGGAAAAGTCGTAGAAAAATGTTGTTGTTTATGATGTTAGTATTCTACTCTGGCGTTTACAAAAACCCTGTATAAAAATTAAGGGGTGACTGACATATCAATGCCCAGTCCAAACCACTGGACCTAGAGACTTGAAATTATGTATGTATGTCGTGGTCAGACACAGCCTTCTCTATTGTCTTCTACGGTCAGATCATTGAATTGATTATTTCATGAAGGTTGGTCATTTCATGAAATAGTCGTATTTCATGAAATTTTGATTGGAATATACGGGAACCAGAACGGGAATGGATACGGGAATGTGGCGAGAACGGGGATAAACACGAACGGAATTTTATTATGAGTGGGAAGTTTGAATGTTTAGATGTTTATTACTCAATCACACAAAAACGACGGATTTGGAATTGCAAATAGATAGTTTATAGCCTAGTTTAAATAAAATATACTTTTATACCGGTCAAAACCCACTAAGGATTTTCCGAATGTCCACGCGGACGAAGTCGCGGGCGAAAGCTTCTAAGGGAAACAACAGTTTCAATAAGGACCCAATGTAAAATACTTTTTAGTTAGAGATTGCATGGCTGGCTACTTCAATTTATTTATTTATTTATTTTTTTATTTTCTATTGTTTTGCCATAGTCGGGTAAAAAGGGATCTCATGTCACACACCACAACCGTTATGACATTGATACGTAGACGTATTTATTACAAACTAGCCTTCCGCCCGCGGCTTCGCCCGCGTGTACTACACGACGTTATCCCGCGGGAAGGTGATATTTTTCAGGAATAAAAAGTAGCCTATGTCCTTTCTCAGGCTCTAGACTATCTCTGTACCAAAATTCATTCAAATCGGTTCAGTAGTTTAGGTGTGATTGTGTAACACACAGACAGACAGAGACGCATTTATAATATAAGTAAAGACTAGCTTTCCGCCCGCGGCTTCGCCCGCGTGGACTACACGACGTTATCCCGCGGGAATGTGATACTTTTCCGGGATAAAAAGTAGCCTATGTTCCTCTCCAAGCTCCAAAGTATCTGTGTCCCAAATTTCAGCCAAATCCGTTCAGCCGTTTTGGCGTGATTGAGTAACAAACATCCAAACATCTAAACATCCAAACATCTAAACATCCAAACATCTAAACTTTCACAGTAGTAGGAAGTAGGATATACGCGCAACACAATTTTACGTCTTTAATTCATGTCATTTCGCGTATGTGTCAATTCGCGTATGTGTCATTTCGCGTATGTGTCATTTCGCGTATGTGTCATTTCGCGTATTTGTCATTTCGCGTATGCGTCATTTCGCGTATGTCATTTTGCGTATGTGTCATTTCGCGTATGTGTCATTTCGCGTATGTGCCATTTCGCGTAATCAAAATGTGTCATAATGCGTAAAATTGTACTGTTCTCATGGGACCAAAATGAAACTTTGGTCTATAGATAGAAAAAGTATTATCAAAATCGCAGATATCGAGGACCATACATATTAAAATAAACAAAATACATTTAGGCCAGCCGCTCACTCGTGACTTTTGTCGCCGTGACTTTTTGTCATTGTCACCTACTGTCACCCACGATGCGCTCACTTGAACAGTCACTGGGTAACAAAACGCGCTCATTCTTAAAATGGATTTCGTACAGACTGTTGTATGAAGTGCTCTTGAAATACGAAAAAGAAAAATGAAATGAAAATAGCGCTACTGGGCGCCTATAAGTATAAGTATACACTGAAAGATTGTGTAAAGAAAAATTTAATACTCTACATTATTGTATTGAGATTTAAAGCTACTTATTAGGGCTCGTGGTTTTTTATTATCACATTTTTCCTACATTCTAAATATATTCTAAACTACCTACGTCAGTATCCTTCAAATTCTTTGATTTTCTTCGTATGTCAATAAACAGTTTTAGTTTAGTCTCATTTGTGAAGACCTGAAAATGGCTTTATGTTTATATTTAGGCTTTTTAATGTACCTATTAGGTTAAGCAGTTGGTCTTCCAATAAATAAATACATAACTTGCAGCATTTGGTTGGTCCTTTATAACGTTTCATTCAAGTCAAGACACAAGATTTCGCAGATGTATTCCAGTAGAAGAAAGTCTTGTGTTTTGTTTAGAGATATACTTAGATAATAATAGATTATTTGGAGGTAGTACTGCCGTCCCAAGCCTAAACCGCAGTAATGACCAAAATCGCGTTTTTTAGTTAAATACATACCATGAAAGCCCAATTCAAGACCTACCGGCCAAGTTTTTAATTATTTTTCTACGACAAATATTTATTTTTTTATGATTTTTTCTCTGACATAAGAAATTCAAAAAATATCAAAATTGATGAAAAAGTCATCGATTTCCCAGCTAATATGCAGTAAAAACCATACTGCCGTTTAAAACGTCATTTTATTATACTTTCTCCCAGCTAAATAGCAGTAAAGTAGTAACTCGGCAATTTTACTTCACTTTAGTCAGTTACTACGGTCCGTAAATTTCAACAAAAACCAACTAAATAGCAGTATAATGCAGGCCCATACAAAATGTTTTTACTGCTTTTCAGCAGATTCATTGATTTAATTTAAGAAACCAATTAAAGGGCAGTATAATCTTCACTTACTGCAGTTTAACTTGGGGGCGGTTGATTTGCTTTGTTTGTATTAGGTACCAACTAAACTGCAGTATAAGTACTATTACTCTTATTAGTTGGTAATACCTGAATATACTCATTACCAGAACTCCTAGCTAATGTGCAGTATTTATTTAATTCCACTGTTTTGTTTCTTTTTAGTTAACAGGTATTTTTTGAAGTGAGTTTAATTTTTTAAATTACTTTATCCCCATCCTTTATATCCATATCTTTAAAACTGCTGAACCGATTTTGATGAAGTTTGGACTGATCTCTAAATTGGAATACCTACACTTATCATCAATATCATCATCGATTAATCATCTCGATATGCCTTTCAGTTTCCAAGAAATTCGTGGACAAACAAAGAAACATACACCTTCGAAATTAAGCACACATGTTTGGAAGTCTAAATAGATCGTCATATTCAAATATTATCCAATGCCAACAATATCACATCACATTCATACAGGTCAAACTGCTAACTTCCTCTTTTGAAGTCGGTTAAAAATCCCTAGCATTTTATGCCATTAGATTCACTGGCGGAGGCAGAGGCGGGAAGCATAGATAAGTGACCTGGCCGTGACTATAATATTTTGTCAGTACCTAGGTAGGCATCAAATAGTATCAATTTACTTGTCTTTTATTATTATTATTATATTTTATGACTATGAATATGAATTTAATTTGTATAATTTTTTTAAATCTAAAATAATGGAATTTATATAGGTAATGTATCTACTATAAAAATTAAATATTAGAAAATAGCCACCCATCCTCCAAGTAGCTCCGCCAGGTAGCGAGGTACCTACATAGGTACCTTACAAATAATCAGTCTCTCATCTCAGTTCGACTTAAAACATTTACATTTATGCTCTCCATTTCGATACCTAAGTATATTAAGTTCAGTATAAGAATTGTTATATTGAGGCACTGAATATTTTATTTATAGTTTAAGCTTTCTAGGTCGATATAAATTCATAAATGAATAAAATTGTTAATTAATTATTGTTAACAACCAATATTGAATTTAATTACATTTCTATACTAATATTATAAATAGGAAAAATTTGTATTTTTGTATGTAACGAATAAACTCAAAAAGTACTGGACCGATTTCGAAAATTCTTTCACCGTTAGAAAGCTACAGTCTTCCCGAGTGACATAGGCTATATTTTATCCCTATATTCCCACGGGAACGGGTACCACGTGGGTAAAACCGCGAGGATCCGCTAGTCTTAAATAAAACTCTGATTATTTTCTTATGTCGTAGGTAGCTTTAGAAGTACTTTAAATACTTATGGTAATAATATGACCATAAAAGATTTTGTTTAACTTTATTTCGTGAAGTTTTATAGAATTTTTAAATAAATTGTTCAATGTTATTATTTTTTTTGTTGTTACTGCCAATTGAAACATTTAATTTTCGTTATGAGAAACCGACTAAAGCGCAGTATCAAAACGGACATACTGCACTTTAGTCAGGAATAGCGATAACAAACCATTCTAATAAGCAGTATAAGCCCACTTTACTGCAGTTTAGTCTGTTTAAGGATCGATTTACCTTAACAATTAAAAGCAGTAATAGGGGTCAAAAACTAAAAACCTTGATATTTTATATATTGTTTTATATTTTCATCCTTAATGTTGTGTTATATAAAGCGCTATATAAATTCTCTCACTTTGCCTAAGAAACTTGGTTAGAATCCTTTATTTACTAATTTTTTGACGCATTCTAAACTTTAAGCTCCATTTTCTCGGAATCGCATTTTGGCTCTTACTGCGGTTTAGGTTTGGGACGGCAGAGTAGGTGTGTATGTAAATAATTCATTTCATTTTGAAAAAAATAAAAGTTAGATTTTTATTGCAAATATGTATCCTAATATTTTGGTCAGCTACTAAAAGTGCAACACCAATTCCAAAATCCACCAGCCGCGACACTGGTGACATAAAGTTTAAAAATGTGCTAATCTGCCTCCTTCCCTCACCTAACCTATTAAAAATTGATAATAATTAAGGCTAATTTATTGGATATGGTTTGCCTTACAGTAAGGCAAGCAATAAATACTTAATTACCTATCGGCTTTTTCTTTTTGATCTTGTGTGAGGGTTGATCGGAAATAAGTGTATATAATTTAGTTCCACAATCTTGTTTTTAAAAAAGCATCCTAGTATTTCTTTATTTATTTTATTTCGTATAATGCTGGTCTCTTCTCTACCTCCTCTATTAGCAATTCGTTGTCAATGTCTTCGTCTTGTGGAAAAGCCGCCATCGTAATGCTAGAAATCAAAGCCCCACACACACGTCTAATTCGTATGCGTCCGCCGCCCGAGTGACAAAAAGTCGCCGTGTGAGCGCACTTCCATAGTAATGTACAGGTCAAGCGAAAGTCACGTCGCCTGCTGCTAGGAACTATTTGTCACGTCACCATAATCAGCGCACTCCCATATATCTTCATAGCACACGACTGGGCAACTAAAAATCACGCTGACAAAAGTCACTAGTGAGCGGCTGGTCTTAGACGACTTGAGATCCTCCTCCGGTTTAAGAATTCAAGAACGGACACTTTTTAGAAAATAAAACGATGGAAATTACGTAATCAGTAGTTATCCTGTTTCTTTTCTTTTCACGAACTAGCCCCCTGATTCACAAACCGTCGGAAACGCTCCCGACTGTAGAATTTATACATTGTCTCTGTCACTCAATATAGAATAGACCGAGAAAAGCGCAGAATTAGAATTCGATTCCGTTTCCGACTGTTTGTGAATCAGGAGGCAGGTCAGGTTTATGTTCATTAAGTATAATGCTGAATTTATTTTTCAATACTGTAATATTTATCGAGCTGAAAACCCCAATTGATTACGTCACCAACAAACCGTGTAAATAACAATTGCGTCAATCTGTATGTGACAGCTTATTAGCATTAACCCGGCTGCAACGTGATTACTACTGACACGCTCAATCTACTTTAAATACCTATGTACTTTATTGTACACCCTACCGAAATGTTACCGTATAAAAATTTTAATAGTATATAGTAGATTGTATTACAAGGGAGCAAAATAATATATTTACGGCGAGGGCGCTATTTTGAATCCAGAGCGCAGTGAAGGATTCTAGAGTAGAATCTCGAGCGCAGCGAGGGAATCTAAAGTAGAATCCTGAACGCAGCGAGGGATTCAATATACGCCGCCGAGGTGAAAATAATTTTGCGGCCGAGTAATACACTCTGCTTTTCATCCCCCTCTATAAGAAAAGCAGTAAAGACAACTCAAACTACCTACCTTTCTTTGTCGTTCGGATACAAACATAGCGCTAGTCGGGCAAATAAGTAATAAGTATTTCAAGAGCATTATGGACTACGATCTATGCTAAGTAACTGCTGCCACTTCCACGTATAAAAAAAAGAAAATGAAAGTTTTCCCGCCAATATGGCGAAGTCTTTATTTTTTCTTTTTTGCAACTCGAAGTGAAAAGCAGAGTGTATAACTCGTACATAAAACCCATTTTACCCTCGACTTGACTATCCATCCTCGCCTACGGCTCGGGTGGATATATACGTCTCGGGTAAAATGGTATGTTATATGCACTTGTTGTACAATCTACTATTTCATACTACCTTAACTCACGTAAAAAATATCTAATGCAGGCTCTACAAGGTTTCCAAGAAGGTTTGGAAGAAAGCGCGCTGGTGCTCCTCCAGACGTTCCTTGGATTCGCGGCAGTGCTCGGCTGCGCCGGCTTCGGGCTCGTGCTGGTGCGGCCGTCCGCGCAGTGCCTCGTCTCCAAGCAGTACCTGTGCCAGACCGCCATGCTGGGAATCGGTAACCTTCACAACCTATACATAGTTAATTTTTGAATACCATCCAAATTTTTAAGCTCCTCTCAGAATCGGTAAGTGAACAACTTTCTTCTAGAAACATGGTTCGAAATACGACAAACATTTTTGGACTTCCCATACTAAATCGATCACGTGATCAGTCTGATTTGTATGAAGAGTCAAAAATTTTATGTCATATTTCGACCCATGTTTCTAGGAGAAAGTTGTTCACTTACAGATACTGAGACGAGCTTAAAAATTTGGATGGTGTTCAAAAATTAAGCCTGTATAAAGATAAGTACTAAGTAGTCACCACTTTGTAAAAAATAAATAAGCTCATTTTATATGTAGAAAGGAGACACTTGGCTAATTAAAGTAACAACTAAATCGTTTCATATCGTTTTAGGCATATCCATGTTGGCTTTAAGCAGCGTCGAGGGTTACCACGGTTACGTCCTGTTCGCGTGGATGTACGGCCTTTGTTTAGGCGGATTCCTGTATTCCATAAAAATGCTGACAATGGAGCGCGTCCGTGGGCGACACTTTACAAAGGTTTGGGGTACGTACACTTTATTGTTACCTTAAAAATCTTTTTGAGTATCTTTTACGCGCTTCCAGTATCACATTGTCACCTAGCCATCTGAAAATATCAAGCGATTTTTCCCTCTCTTAAGTAATTAAAAGTCTCTATTCATATTAATCCTGAATAATATTCCCGACATGTTATTAATCAGACATTTTTAAAAATTATGTAAAGTAATCTGGCATTAATATTTAAGAAACATATGCCTTAGAAAGTCAGTTAAACTATTCAAATATGACTTTTCCTCTAGGTTTCGTTCAGGGAGCAGAAGCGATACCTGTGATAGTGGGTGTACCAGTGACCGGGTACATCAACCAACAAGCACCCCGAGCGGGCTTCTACTTCTCGACTGCAGCCACTCTGGCTGGCGCCGTGCTGCTCTTTTTCGTCGGCTTCTCAAAGAGGGAGCCTGAACCACCTCCGGCGCCGGCTCCTACTATAGCAGAAGTGTGTCCTTGTGTGACTCCACCGCGGTGCGAGCCGGCCTGGTGTGCCTGCAGCGCCGGAGGAGCCACGGCCTACTGCGCCTGGCCTGGTCCTACATGTGGGGCGAGGCTGCCTAAGTCTTTGTCCTACGCGGCACCGCTAGACAGGGTATGTTGCTCTGCCGCCCACTGCCCTGACTGTTGGCGGCAGACAATACCCTTACGACCTTCTCGAAGTGTCCCTGAAGGTCTCGCTCGAAGAGGCAGCACCTGGAGCCGAGGAGGATCCTGCCGACCAAACTGCCGGCGCCGAGAACACCATCTCATAGAACAGATAACGACGTCTGTATGATATCTGGATTCATTCTTAAACACAGTGAAATATAAAGTGAAGTGTCAAGACATTGTGTAAATATTTTGTCTTTTGTAGGTACTAACAATTTTGAGGTGATACATTTTGAAGCAATAATTGGATTGATTAACAAGAGTGTAACGGAACTGTGCAAAAATGGATGATTTGTGATATTATGTTACATTACAGGTAAAACCAAAACCATAATTCAATAAGCATTTGATGAATGTGTGCCAAATGAAAAACCAATGACTTTTAATGTCTACGATATCACTTTTACTATGATAGTAGGGAGTTGTAAATTAATTGAACTAGCCAATTTTTCCTGAATTCTTCAAGTACTCGTGGGACCTTTACCATTTGTAGTTATCTACTAACATCTTATCAAATAGGAAAAATATCTTCGTTCTTTATGTCCTAAATATTATCACTTAAAATATTATATTGTACAGACTTTAAATACTTATATTAAATATATATTTCCCTTTAGTTCCCTTTATGAAAGTATATATATATACCTATGAAATGAAACTTCTTTACCTAACCCATAGTCATCGTTATCAAAACTTGCAGTAACAAAGTCAATTTAAGAGGTTCATCGCTAATAAATTACAACGTAATATATGTTTCAAAGATTTTTGGTTTAATAATTTTGTCAAAACGATTGAAGTAATTGATTGTTAGTTGTGATCATATTTTAATGTTACATTATTTGTTGTTTTTGTACCAAATATGAGTACAGTTTTGGTGGTGAATAAAGTTATTGTAAATTTAGCATACACCGTACCTACATTTTTATTTACATACCTACTTTATGCCTACTTCTTAGTTCAACAAACAACATCACCGAGTCAAACATGTTGAGGAATGAGGATACAAAGGTAAATAAATTTAAACGCATAGTAGCATTAAGTTAAGAAAGCTATGAATTATTGAACAACTTAGGTAGAAGTGAAATATGTACCTACTTAGGTACACGTACGTCAGTCTTCTCTTCTTAGTCGGTATCTCCATTGCTGAAGGTCGTGTCCAAAGTGAAATGCTTAGGCCCGATGTACTAAGCTCTTCCACGTGGTTCTATCCTTGGCGGTTTTAATGGCTTTTGGTATTGGCAGGCCAGTCAGCGTTTTGATTTGGTCTGACCAGTGGGTAGGCGAGCGACCGCGGGGTCTTTTTCCGTCAACCTGACCAACTACCAGAAGTGTTTCCAGGCTATCGGTGTTTCTTCGAGCGACGTGTCCGAAATACTTAAGTATCCGCTGGAAGCAGATAGTGGATAGCCTTGTAGTTATTCCGAGCTCCTTGAGGATGGACACATTGGTTCGGCGTGCAGTCCATGGAATTCGCAGCATACGCCTCCAACACCACATTTCGAAAGCGTCGATCCGTCGAAACCGTCGAGCGTCGAAGCGTCGTCCAGGATTCAGCACCGTAGAAGAAGATTGAGAAGACCAATGCTCGGACCAGCCTCGCCTTAGTTTTGCGAGATATATTGCGGTCTTTCCATATCCTGGTGAGATTAGTCATCGCTGCTTTGGACATTTGGATTCGCCTAATGATCTCCCTTATGCGATGTACGATCCCGTACGTCAGTAATATCCACCATTAAGATACAAAAAAAAATATTCACGAACATCACCGTTTAAAGTACAAAGAGTACATTTAAAAAGCGTTCTGCTAACCATAATTGAACTAATTTAGGTACGTTGTTTGGATATAGGTACGCAGGTGGCAAAGTTTGTTGTTTAATTAAAGAGCAAAATCTAGTTTGTAGGTTCATAATTAACCCGCCAAGTGTTCTGCGGTTAATTCGCCAGTTCAAAGCAATTTAAATCTTGTTTACAACATAATATATCTACGTACGAGAAATCTCTTGTGTGAATTCTTTTAATGTAAAACAATATTTACTTATTCATTGCCTGGTAAGAGTAGAGTCGTCCGTTTCATGAAAGAAGACCCGCGGCGTAAAGTACTACGTATACTGGTATGTAGGTTTAGGTATGTAGGAACTAAATACCTAAACCTACATCTATCAACACTCCGTTGTACGACAGTAGTGCCGCGACTGGGGGACTTTATCATGAAACGGACTCTAGTTTAAGTGACTGTAACATAATGAGGGGTATTAAATTAAAACATGAGTAGGAATTTAAAAAACGAGCCTTGGCGATTTTTTAGGGTTCCATAGCCGAATAGCAAAAAGGTAACCCTTACAGATTCGTCATGTCTGTCTGTCTGTCCGTCCGTATGTCACAGAGCTATTTTATTCCAAAACTATCGGGCACAAAACACATGCAAGCCGTCGGCATCGCAACGCTGAATCAGCAGCGAGCTTCAGCGATCAGTCACAGATTAACAATTTAACGCCCGAATTCTCGAACGCAAATCATCTTTGGGAGCGTCTCAAACATCATGGCATCTCTTTCATACGTTTGACATTTAAAGTGACAGGGCGATATGTGAGACGCTCCCAAAGATAAGTAGCGTACGAGTATTCGGGCATTAAACACTTGGTGCCACCTAGCTTCCTTGCGGAAAAACCATGAAACAAAAAAACTCTTTAGATTTTCGCAATGAAGTTGGTCCCACACTTCACAGATCATAATATACCTATTTACTGGCTGTTTGAGTTTGTCTAGGTCACATGAAGGAAATTAAAAAACTAATTACTTTTCACTCTCTAGGGATTAAAGTGATCACTTTAGTGTGCTTTAGTCCCGCTTCGTAGGGCTATGTTGGCGTACTTTTAGAGCATGAGAAGTGAAAAAAACATTTTCACACCACATGCTCGAATTTGCCACATTAAATAACATGCAAACCTCACCTAAAGTTGTGAAAAACGATGGTTAGGGACTTCCGCCAAGTGACGCCTGATTCAATAAAATTCACCTAAAGTTGCCTAAAGTAAGTCATTATTGACCAGCGGGTTATATTGAAATTCAGTACAACATTAGTATTTTTTGTCCTCTGTGACAACATTATGACCCGATGGCACTAGCATTTAAATATACTGTGCCGCTGGTCAAGAATGAGATTTGAATTTAGAACGGAAAATAATAGCCGCGAGTGTTGCAAAGCGCTGCTGTCTGTGTAGTATTATCCGGCCTAGCATGAGCGGCTTTTATCGCGCTATATGATAATTATGGTAGGGCAAGTTATCTTGCTAACCCCACTAAAGTGTAAGCAAGACGGCATGCCGTACCATATCATATCGCGTGATAAAAGCCGCTCATGCTAGGCCGGCAGGAGGTTGAAGTTGAAAGAGTTTTGAATAAAAAAGTTGAGTGATGAATGAATGAATGAATGATGAAAAATGAATTTGTACTTTTTTTTTTAAATAAGGTAGGTACAGTGCGACAACGTTTTCTGTTCCGGTGATAATCTTTGGAACTAAAACAGTTTTCAAACGACAGTCTATTTTGACAGCTAATATCGTTTTGCAAGTGGCTCCTCTGTCACGGATGTCACCGGAACAGACAGGAGTGTGGGACTAAAAGCACTTTAAATTTTAATAAAACATTGTTTCTAGTAAGTAGCCTTGTTTTTTATATTCTCGCAAAGGTGAGAAAAGTAGAGTATTCTCCTTTGGGATATAGCTGTTTTCGTCTTGGGCGAGCTTGAATCCCTCGCTACACTCAGGACTCCGTTTTAATTCCTGAGCGAAACGCTCAGGTGTTAAATCTGGAGTCCTTCAGTTGCTCAGGATCCAATATCGCCCCGTGACATAAAACAGTGCTTTATCCCCTCGGTGTATAATTTCCTATTAATTAGCAAAGGCAAAAGAAATTGTTTTCCTGTGAAAATGAGATATTTTCCCGGGTCTAATAGACCATACTTTATTGACCCCCAGTCTATCTCTGTGCCAATTTTTATCCAGATCCGTTTAGCCGTGATTGGGGAACGAACATCTAAACTTTCGCTTAGTAACTTTTACAATCGTACACGATTAATTGAGCCTCTTTAAACTTTACAAAGTTTATACCCTAATCCTCACTATGTCACAATATCATAGGAAATATCATGCAAATAATAGTAACTATAATAAAGCTTACAAAATTCTGTGGCCCTAGAAAATGAAACTTACATTTAATTTTATCAGATGAAAACTTCCAGCTGATTGAGTCATTAAATTGCGGCGGGAACTGTACTGTGAAAAGAAATAATTGGAAAAAATTAACGAGTTTTTTTCTCTTCGCTTCTTCAGGTCTTCAGCGAAGCTTTTTCTAAATTTTTCAAGAAAAAACAGCAGTGAAAGAGCATAATTATTCACTTACATTTTACAGGGGCTTCGTACACATTCTTTGTTATGTTAGTACTTTTATATAAAGGTACCAAACATTCATTTATCATCCTCATGACAGCCGAACGACGACGCCCACTGCTGGCCTCCGCCATGGATTTCCACATCGTCCTGCGCTGCTCGCATCCAGCATGTACGATAGATATCAATAATACTAGATTGTACAACAAGTGCATAAAACGTACCATTTTACCCGAGACGTACCTATATATCCACCCGAGCCGTAGGCGAGGGTTGATAGTCAAGTCGAGGGTAAAATGGGTTTTATGTACGAGTTATAACTCTGCTTTTCACTTCGAATGTGACGAAAATAAATAGTAATATTGCAAAAAAGAAAAAATAAGGACTTCGCCATATTGGCGGGAAGACTTTCTTTTTCTTTTTTTTATACGTGGCAGTGGCAGCATAGTGACTTTAGCATTGATCGTAGTCCATAATGCTCTTGAAATACTTATTTGTTAAAGCAAAATGGCTGCATGTAGGTATTTACTTAAGGCAACTATGTATATTTTCTGTCACCTTATATTTCAGATTTGTCACCAATCTACAATACCCTAATTATTATAAGTATCTTGAATATAAGGTTTGTTATCAAAAACGTAGATCTATCACCTAATAAATAGATCAGTTCCATAGTTTCGATTTTTTACTTTGGTCAAATTATTTACAGTGCAATGCTTGAACGACACCGAAAAGATATAATCACATGCATGATAGGTGCAAGGAGAGAAGAGACAAGCATGCTAGGTTTAGTATCCGTGCGAGCCGAGCTAGCGTACCGAGTGTGCCGCAGCAGTGGCCGGTGAAGCGCCAGAAAACAGTAAAAGTAGTAGTAGTATTAGTAGCCGCCATTACCTATTAAACTAGGAGGAACGATTATTTTGATATTATTTGGTAATTCAATTTGGTTGACAGATCTACTGTTTTAGGAAGGAATATTATTTATTAGTTCACAGAAAATGCATTTATTAGATAATCGATTCAATTATTTTAGGTAACCTTTTTGATATTATTTGGTGATTTAAGGTGACAAATCTACAGGTGACAGTAATTGAAAATGCTTTTATTAGGTGATCGATTAAATCATATCCTTTATTTAATAACGTCAATCATCACTAAGAAGCTCACTGTGGTGTGTTCATTGTTTTTCGAAATGTGGCTTTGCGCAATATTTAGTGAACAAAAGTTATAAGAACAAAAGTAAAATATATGTTTTTTTTATGAAAGTCTACTGTTGTACCAAAAATAGTGTTGATCGGCGTGAGCAAGGTAAGTTGGAATCATTCTTATAACAAACACAATTTACAATTCGGTGAAACTTCTCAAACGTATAACTTCATCATTTCAGCCGTACGACGCCCACTGCTGGGCATAGACCTCCCCCAAGGATCTCCACAACGATCGGTCCTGCGCTGCCCGCATCCAGCGGCTTCCCGCGACCTTGACCAGATCGTCGGTCCACCTTGTAGGGGGCCCTGCCCACGGAACGTCGTCCGGTTCGCGGTCGCCATTCGAGAACTTTTCCGCCCCAACGGCAATCGGTTCTCCGTGCTATGTGTCCCGCCCACTGCCACTTCAACTGAGCAATCCTTTGAGCGATGTCGGTCGTTTTTGTTCTCCTGCGGATCTCATCATTTCTGATTCGATCGAGCAGGGAAATACCAAGCATCGCTCTCTCCATTGCTCGCTGGGTAACCTTGAGCCTTCGTATGAGACCCATAGTAAAAGACCACGTCTCGCTTCCATAAGTCATAACTGGCAACACACACTGGTCAAAGACCTTAGTCTTGAGACATTGAGGAATTTTGGACGCAAATATATGCCGGAGCTTCCCGAACGCTGCCCATCCGAGCTGGATTCGACGAGAGATAACTTGGTTGTTACATAATAATAAGGCTTACAGAGAATGAATATAACTTCAAATTTCTAACAGCAAAACGCAATCTGATTGGCCTGAAAGCTCTATGCTTTTATTTCAATTAGCAGTCCGTCCACATGTAACAGTTTCACATTACCGCAAATAAGCAACAAGTTCTCAACAAGATTATGTTTATTGCTAACAGAGCGGTATTAAAGCGTAATGGCGTAACATTGTTGCTTGGAGTAACGGTATTACTCCGCCACCCCTAACGCTGTTAGGAGTTTCCAACGCAGAAATACACACACTAAACTTCGACAGGGTTGGAGTAGAATGTGCGATACCCTTTATAAATAGACACTGATGTGTATCTCGAGAGTATTAACCCTAGAAAGATAATCTACGTCTTTTCGACGCAAAGGAAACAAAAAAATATGCTGTCGCTTTCTTATTTCGCGGCACAGTGCCCTACCTTCTTGGTTAACTGGATCGTCGCTCGGGCAGAGCTCACGAAAGACAGTGGCGTGCACGTGGTAATTATGGGGCTACGAGTGCAAGGTATGTATGTACGTCCAAAGGACGTATGATTACCTTTTATTTACGTAACTTTACCGTAGTTGTTTATTTACGGTTTTATATCATTATTTACGTGTTGATGATGTGAGTATATTATTACGATGCACACTTGGGCATATTGAGGTAGGTAATGCTACTAGTATAGTATTATATTATCTGTGGTAATGCGTAAAATAGAATTTTTTAAAATGTGGGTAATTTGCAGAAGTTATGACAAATCATCAAATTCTAACACATTTTACGACAGTTGGCATTGGAGTAGGGTAGGGTAGGGTAGGGTAGGGGTAGGGTAGGGATAGAGTAGTGGTAGGTTAGGGGTAGGGTGGAGTAGGGGGTAGAGCCACGCGAACGAAATCTCGCCGGGTCAGCTCGTGCATGATAAATGTAAGTAGGTACTACTCAGAAATAACATAATGAGTAGTAGGCCAGTCATAGTTACATTCCAAATACAAAATAATTGCGGTAAACTCGCTCTTTTGGTATGTTGTTTGGGTCCACTTGGATAGTATTTATCTAGATTTGCAGCAGTCTGAAATTCTCGTGCGCTGAGTAGTTGCTGAAAACCACCTCTTTTTTTAGTTTTGTGCCAAAAAAACGACATTGGAAGGCTCTGACGACAAATGTCTTTACTATTTATTTAAAGTGAATAAGATTTCGGACAGTTTGAGCCCTAATTCAATTGTGTAGGTCTAATAGGTCACACGATACATGGTTACCAATGTTCACTAATTTCCCCAAAATGTTTGAATTTCCCCAATCCATGGCTACCATGTCAAAGCCTTCAGAACTGAGACGAGCCTCAACCTCTTTCCCCCAGTTATCTCCTCGAAGTCTGCTTTAAAATGGCATCTTTCATTTGTACCTTCTCAACTTTAAAAACAGTATTGCGGAGGGCAATTTGTTTTTTAGACTCAGCATCCATGAAAGCTTGGGTTATATCTTTCCACAAAGGAAGCAGGTTTGTCGGATATCCACCGCTGTCGATCTCGCGGAAATCCTGCGCTCTTGAGAAGCCTTTATTCCTCGTACATTACCAAGTTTCATAACTGGCTTTCTACAAGGAAAAATAATTCTTCCTAGCTTACCCGGTTTTCAAATGGGATTTTTATTTTCCTGGTAGAAAACCGTAATTTTATTTAGTTTTCTACGAAGAATTTTTTCTTCGTCTTAGCTTAACCAGTTATCAACGGAGATTTTTTTTTCCTCTTAGAAAGCTGTGAATTCAATCACAGCTTTGTACGTGTTGTGCGTTCTACGAAGAAGAATTTTCCCTTCGTAGTCATTAGATCAGATAGACCGAATAATTATTCATTTTTATTAAGTACTTAGATTCATTTTAATTTTAAAGGGAACAACAGTTTTATTTTATTTTATTACTAGCGGCCGCCCGCGGTTTCGCCCGCGTGGTTCTTGTTCTCGTAAGAATATCGGGATAAAAAGTAGCCTAAGTTATTTCTTATTACATCAGCTACCTGCCAGTGAAAGTCCCGTCAAAATCGGTCCAGCCGTTTAAGAGATAAGCCGGAATAAACAGACAGTCAGACAGCCAAAAAATGTAAAAAAAATGTTGGTACTAGCAACCGCCCGCGGTTTCACCCGCGTGGTTCTCGTTCCCGTGGGAATATCGGGATGAAAAGCAGAGAATACTTTTAGTATTAAGTCCGCCTTGTATATTATATTATGTATTTTGTACAAAAGTTTAATAAATAAATAAATAAATAAAAATAAAAGTAGCCTAAGTTACTCCTAATTACATCAGCTACCTGCCAGTGAAAGTCCCGTCAAAATCGATCTAGCCGTTTCAGAAATTAGCCGGAACAAACAGACAGACAGACAGTCAAAAATTTAAAAAAAATATATTTTGGTATATGTATGTAGTAAAAAGCGGTTATTTTAATATTACAAACAGACACTCTAATTTTACTTATTTGTATAGATATAGATTTAATAGTAAAGCGGTTATTAAAATTTTTACTTTCTTGCATTCACAATGCAATTTTGATCATTGAATTGAAAATGAAGTACATATTTTATAAAAAATCGACCCGTCTCACAGCCACCTCCGATGGAACGGTTGGTTGGGTGGTCTATTTATTTAAGTAAAACTTAATCTAAGTAATTATTCGGTCTATCTGATCTAATGGCTAAGTTGGAAAAATTCTTATTCTTAGAACAACACGTACAAAGCTGTGACTGAATTCACAGCTTTCTACGAGGAAAAAAAATTCTCCTCAGATAACTGGGTAAGCTAAGAAGAAGAAAAAATTCTTCGTAGAAAACTAAATAAAATTACGGTTTTCTACCAGGAAAAAAAAATCCCATTTGAAAACCGGGTAAGCTAGGAAGAATTATTTTTCCTTGTAGAAAGCCAGTTTTCAAACTTGGTAATGTACGAGGAATAAGGGTTGAGAAGGGCCATGAGTTGGGTCTACTCCACGATGCACAAAACATTTTCCAACATTTTGGGGAAAATAGTGAACATTGGGAGCCCTTTATCGTGTGACCTATAAGACCTACACAATGAGGAAGTTTCATGATATTGATATTGTTATATTTAACGTAATAAGATTAAAATATAGGTCAAAACTAAAAGATATCTGAAAAAAATACTTAAATCCATCAATACTGAGTTATAATATTTTAAAAACTACGTATTTTCGCGCGAAACGGGCCGCAGTCTACGACTCGCCCATTAGCTAGGTCTTATGGCGATATTTCGTCGGAAAGCTGCACTTTGTGATAAAGGAAAGCCGCTTTGCACAGTGATACTAGGGACCAAAATAATCGATTTCACCCGCAGCAGCGAAAGTTTCATCCCTTGGGAAAAGAGATGGCGCCACTTCTTTAAAAAAATAATTAAAAAATTCTACAAGCCAAACCACCGCATCGATTTTGATAAAGTAGGTGTCAAATGAAAGATAATTACATAATTTATCAAAGAAAAAATATATTGTAAAATAATAAATTAAAATGTCTAAATATTAGCTTTGCTTGAAAAAATATTGAGAAATTTGTCGGATTTTACTAAATTTATAAAATAATTGTTCCGTGGGGTATCTTTTTATCCACTAATATTGTTGACAATTTAATAGAGTATTTGATAAGAAAAACTGCTTGTCGATATCGTTAATATTTATGGAGATCTAAAATTACTAATGAGGGCAGTAATTTCTCGGGCGCACTGATTTCAATGATCTATGTATGAAACGACTTTTTTTTGTCTTTATGCATATTGCATATTTCTTATATGCATTTAAAAATATATTTTAAAAAGTATGTGAAAGTTTATTTTTGTGAGGTTTAAAAAAATATGTCAGAAGTTTTACTTTATCAATACCTAAAGCAAGTAAAATACATAACAAAATAATTTTATTTAATCATATCTTCTTTGAAACCGACGATGGTACTGTTTGAACTTAAATAAAATCTTATTATTTAGTGCAAAATGCAATAGTTTAATGATTTTGAAGTATCTACTCAATGATATAGTTAATTGAGACTTTAAATTATTTTTATGCATTCACAATGCAATTTTGTAAGTAGGTGCTTATAGGAAAAATGTGATAGTAAAAAACCACGAGCCCTATGAGTAGCCCGTAGTAGTAGTATCCCGCCAGAAAGCTACTGATAAAGTAATTGTTACATTTTATTGGAAATAATTTTGAATTGTGTATCTTTTATACATTAAGTTAAGTGACAAGCCTACCCCCAACATTAGCCGCACTCAACAAACATGCCTTGCGGCGTGCAGCTTACCAAGCAGACCGTATATGGGGTAACGCTTTAAATTTAAGAGCCTCAATTCCATGTCCATCTTCTTGGGAATGGCACAAAAATTCACAAGGGGGATGGACTCCTAAATGGTTCACTGCTACGCCGATTTAGTATAGTCAAAATTAAACCTTCTCGACTATTGCGGGTACAGAACTTCCTGCAATACTATGCGCTGGTAGCTGTCGATGCATCGGCCTACCATGTACTCTACAGTGCAAATTTTGTAATAGTGGCTGTGAAAATCCAAGGTTAATGAATAAAAGATACACAATTCAAAATTATTTCCAATAAAATTTAACAATTACCTTTATCATTGAGTAGATACTTATCTAAATTAAAATCATTAAACTATTGCATTTTGCACTAAATAATAAGATTTTGTTTCTTTTTCAGTTCAAACAGTACCATCGTCGGTTTTAAAGAAGATTATGATTAAATAAAATTATTTTGTTATGTATTTTACTTGCATTAGGTATTTCTAAAGTAACACTTCTGACATATTTTTTTTAAACTTCACAATAATAATCTTTCACATACTTTTTAAAATATATTTTTAAATGCATATAAGAAATATGCAATATGCATAAAGACAAAAAAAGTCGTTTCATTCATAGATCATTGAAATCGTTGCGCCCGAGCAATTACTGCCCTCATTAGTAACCTTATATCTCCATAATTATTAAAGATATCGACAAGCAGTTTTTATTATCAAATACTCTATTAAATTTTCAACAATATTAGTGGATAAAAAGATACCCCACGGAACAATTATTTTTTTAAATTAAGTAAAATCCGACAAATTTCTCAATATTCTTCCAAGCAAAGCTAATATTTGGGCATTTTTAAATGTATTATTTTAGAATATATTTTTTCTTTGATAGATTATGTAATTATCTTTCATTTGACACCTACTTTATCAAAATCGGTGCGGTGGTTTGGTTTGTAGAATTTTTTAATTATTTTTTTAAAGAAGTGGCGCCACCTATGTTCCTAAGGGATGAAACTTTCGCTGCTGCGGGTGAAATCGATTATTTTTGTCCCTATTATCACTCTGCAAAGCGGCTTTCCTTTATCACAAAGTGCAGCTTTTTTTCCATAAGACCTAGTACTACATGACGTCACAGTCCATAATCCCGCGGCCGCACCGATATGCTGTCGCGTTGTTTCTGCTCATTTACGAACGTTTAATACTTTTTATTTAATTTTTTATGATTTAGTAAGTTTGTTACTTTGTATTTTAGTTTAGTATAGTGTTAAATTTTTAAAATTATGAATGCAAAATTTTGTATTTAAAATTGTGTGCCAGGGGGGGGGCAATGGGTGCCCCCTCTCTTATACCCTAGCCCCCTCTCTTGTGCCTGGCTCCATCGCTTAAATAACAAAACGCGACTCCTCAAAATGCAAGCGATGCTCAACATGAACAAGTACTATTGAGTCGCGCGCGTCGTCGTTGCGGTCGTTGGGACTATGACGTCATACTACCTGAAATCCTGCATAAAGCGAATTATTCTTGCAAGTGCAACTTCAAAGTACCATAAATTTTCATTTCTTGGAATATTTAAGTTTCTTTTTCACAGTTTTGTTTTATTTTGCTTATTCTTTTACATTAAACAATAAAAAATTAGTAAACTTCCTCATTGAATTAGAGCTCAAACTGTCAGAAATTTTGTACACTTTAAATAGTAGTAGTGGCCTTTGTCGTCAGAGCCTTCCAATGTCTTTTTTTGGCACAAAACTAAAAAAAGTGATGGTTTTTCAGCAACTACTCAGCGCGCGAGAATTTCAGACTGCTGCAAATCTGGATTAATACTATCCAGGTGGACCCAAACAACATACCAAAAGAGCAAGTTTACCGCAATTATTTTTATTTCAGCCTTTTTAGTTGTACGATATGACTGGCCTATAGGTACGTATCTGGCACGTAAGACCTTAAAACAGATCCAGGCTAATATCGATTTCCTGACCTTCCTGCACTATCGAGTAGACAATACCATCAGAGCGATCTAATTCGGCCCGATTCTATCTTTACTCCGTATATAGATGAAATCCGAAAATAAGCTCGAGGCTTTATTGAGCCCCGAACTCGTAAAGACATTGATGGGTTTCGTTCATCGTCAGCTTAGCGATAGCCACTTTTTTATTCTGTATCTACTTTATGACAGCAGATAAAAATTTAATTAATTTCTTTTCTAAAATTTCTAAATAAGTAAATATTTTGTGGTGTAATCTTATATTTTGCTAAGAATTTAACTGGGTGTGAGGTAAGGTTCCTTAAATTTAACTAAATAATTATGTGTTCTTCGCAATGCGTTGTTAATAATAATAATATATCTTACTACTAACGGCAAAGGTAAACGAGCTTGCTTATAAGTACCAGTAGTTTTTTATTAATATAGAAATTGTATTTTTACCACCAGCAAACTGAAATCAACTACGGACGATGAGGTGCCAAAAAGTTTCGGAAACAACGCTTTTGAGTTATTTTTAACAATGCGAATTGAATTCGAAGCTCTCCAGTCATTAAAAAGTTTAGATTTCTATTTCATTCAATTAGTTTTTCGCCATTCGTAGCGCTGTGAACTGGCAACAATCATTTATTTTCTTTTCAATCGAAGACAGGTACCTATTTAAGCTTCAAATTGATGGAAGTTTGATTGAGTCTTCAGCTCGAAGCCTTCATAGCTTAATAGTGATGGTAGACAAAACAACAATCAAACTTTGGCTTTAGAAGAAGAAGTGTTGCAGCAACGCAACATTAACAAACTTTATCAATATTAATCCACAAACAAAAATACCTGAAACATTGTGGCAAATTCTCAATTAAAAAACTCTTCATAGATTTGTGTGTCCCTCAATAAATTGCAATCCCGAATGATCCAAACTTTTGATATTAACCCTGGGCCTATGCCCAGCAGTGGGCGTCGAATGGCTGAAATGATGATACAATTATTGACGTTTTATATTATTTTTTGCACTCACAATACAATTCTGTAAGTAAAGGAAAAATGTAACAAACCACGAGCCCTATAGGTAACTTTCAGGCGGGATTCGAACCCGCTCCTCCGGGGAACCGGGGAGCCTCGATCTTTGCAATGGATTTAAATTTAAATTTAATGGATTTTTTATGAAATCGTCAACAAAAACCACATTAGTTCCACTATCGGTCAAAAGATAGCGCTGACCAAACTGCAATATTCTACATCGCAAACTCTCTGACAAATATAGCCTGCCGAAGAAAACATTTTCACGTTTTATTTATTTATATTTATGATGGTAAGTACGGAACCCTCGATGCGCGAGTCCGACTCCCTCTTGAACAGTTTTTATTTTTATTTTTATGTATGTTTCTCGATAGCTCCGCCAATAGTGAACCGATATTAATCATTCTTTTTTTATCTGATAGATCAAAGTTTCAATTTCTTCCCATGAAAAATGTTTTCCTCTACGGTTTTTGTAAGGCGGTTACCGCACACCGCTCCGGTTTGTGGTAGTGCGCTTCTTAACTATGGCTAGTATCTTGACGTGCATACAACACCCGCAGTGTATAACAAACTCACGCCGCATCTCCGTCCACCGGGACGGAAGAGTGTGATAATCACCTACGACTCATAATCCTGGTAATAATCTTCTAATATTTTTAATAGACAATGGCGTGACATAACCTCAAATATTAGCCTGTGAGACATAACAAACGACTGTAACGTTTGCGTATGGTTTACATCTGGGCCGCTAATCTCTGGTTATATGTGCTTAGTATTCAGCAGGGACTGCCGGGCCTACCAGTAATTAAGAGTAACGCCATGATGTCACGTACAGATACACATTGAGATATTTTTACGAGCCCAAAAGGTAAAAAAGCTACCTATCGATAAAATATGTATGTTTTCAAAAACGACAACGGAAAATTTTTGGAAGTTTTGTTGTAGGACATAATGAAACCCGATAAATTCTCTACCACTTTGGTCATATCACTTTTTACCTATTACCTACCAATCGTCTAGCTATGTGCTCCGATAAGCGGTCGATTTTCAAACATGTGATTTTTACTTCCCATTTTTGTCGTAAATTGCTCAATATTTGGCAAACATTTTATCTACACAAAAATTCCCCATAAAAGCTTGTGCAGAGTTAAATTCTCTTAAAGAATATTTGTCATCCACCGCTGAAGAGTTACACCACTTTTAAATCGGCACTAGATGGAATGGTCGACCCACTTCCAGGAAAGACTGGGCTCAGTGCCTTAGTATCATGTTCACCTTGTCTCTATAGTTTCAAATACTTAGTTTTCGCTTAGTTTGGTAATATACCTAGTAATATGTGCGCCATTTGCGTGTGTGCCAAAATCACATTTTTGCAAATCTACCGTTTTTCGGAGCTCATAGCTAGACAACTATTGGGAATAGGTTATATAGTTATATAGTTAATAGGTAAACTAAAAAAAACTTCTAGTAAAAATAAGCGGCGATGATTCGCGACCGAAATAGGCACGCTAACGCTTGTTCGGCCGCGCGCGATACACTTCACGCGGACGCAGCGGCAGCCGGCAGTGAACTGTGAACTCGCGAGCGCCCCGCGAATCGAAAATCACTTAAGGCGCTACTCGGAAAAAGTGTGGACTCTTTGATATAAAACTATAGGAATCACTAATTGCAAAAAGGGCACACTTGCAGGAATGTAAACTGTTCAGAAACTAAAAAATATTGAATATCTTTTTGTAGAATATTATTTTTACTGTCGTTTTGTTTTCCTATATATTTATATACTTTTTATGAATCTATTGTGACACAAATAAAGGTATGTACTGTAAGAATCTACAATTTATTGACTGTTAAAATTCATGGACTTGTGCCCTTTATGCAAAAAACTGCACACATGAGCCCTTTTTACACTTAAATCAGTAAATTCAAACAATTTATTTATGAAAGAAATAATAATATTTATTAGAATAATATTTTTAATATTTAAATATTATTAATATTTTAATATTAACCTCCTTAGGACCGGGGTTTTTTTATATGGCCCATTTTTTTATGTAAACAAAGCACTTAAGTGCGCGCTATCGCACTCCCGAACATCTGGTTATACTTAAGAGGTCTTTGGTTACATTTTATGAGTAGCTGATTAGCAAAAGCAATAAAGTTAAGCTAATGGACAGTTTTACGACATGTTTTGTTTTTATAATCGTCGTTCAAACTCCACCTTTGTGTAAACAAATGACAATAGTGCGGTCCATTCGAAATAAAAAAAATTCACATACTTATCGATGAAATAACATATAAAAAGTATATATATTTAGAATCTACATGAAAAAACCTATCGAATAAGAATATAATAAAAGGAAAAATAAAGTTTTTGTTTTTTTTTTTGAAATTTTCTAAAATTTAATTACTTCCGTTTTGAAAAAAATTCAAAATTCAATTTTTTTTATTTATTTTTTCTTCCGGATCACATATTATAGTTTATTTTTACAGTACGACGAGTTTATCTCTCTTTTAAACATCGAAAACCGCATTCAAAAAATAAAAAAACTGCAATAGTTAGAAAAAAAAAGAGTCCCCTACTCTTTTTTTTCTTCAGATCCGCGGCATAAGCCGTCATGGGTCCAATATTTTTAACCATGAAAAAAGCGGTAAATAAACGTCCACGCTTTTTAATTTCAGTTACTGAATAGACGCTTATTTTGTACTTTTTAGTCTGTTTCTATAAAAGTGTGTTGTTTTAGTTTTTTAAACTACATATTTATTTATTACTTTTTAGTTTAATAAATGGCAAGCCATGGATGGATGGTAATGGATTTCACAGTCCATTCATGTGTCTTCTGCCCACCCCGTAAACATTATAACTCAAAGGCGTGATTGTATGTATTTAGACTTACAAATTCAAGTGGAGTCTATTAGTTACTGGATGCGGAAGCCGAACCCCTACTTCCTTCCTGCTCCATCATCAGACCCTCGCCACCAAGTGTAGCGGATGGTCACATCAGAATGAAACAAATGAGCCCAAACTCGATGGATTTCCTAGTGGTCATTAAAAAGTGCCACTGGCTTCCTCCCTGCTCCATCATCAGACACTCACCACCAAGTGCAACGAATAGATCTCATCAGAACGAAACAAATGAGCCAGAACTCTAGGTGGTTCCTATTGGTCATTATGGATTGCCACTGGCTTCCTTCCTGCTCCATCATCAGACCCTCACCACCAAGTGAAGCGAATAGGTCTCCTCATCAGAACGAAACAAATGAGCCCAAACTCAAAAGGAATCTTAGTGGTCTTTAAGGAGTGTCACTGCCTTTCTTCCTGCTCTATCATCAGACCCTCTTCACGAAGTGTAGCAAATAGGTCTCATCAGAACGAAACAAATGAGCACAAACTCAAAAGGTTTCCTAGTGGTATTTAAGGAGTGCCGCTGGCTTCCTTTCAGCTCCATCATCAGACCCTCACCAACAAGGGTAGCAAATAGGTCTCATCAAAACGAAACAAATGAGCCCAAACTCGAGGGAATTCCTATTGGTCATTAAGGAGTGTCACTGGCTTCCTTCCTGCTCCATCATCAGACCCTCACCACCAAGTGTAGCAAATAGAACTCATCAGAACGAAACAAATGAGCCAGAACTCGAGGTGTTTCCTATTAGTCATTAAGGAGTGCAACTGGCTTAATCCCTGCTCCATCATCAAACCCTCACCCCCAAGTGTAGCGAATAGGTCTCATCAGAACGAAACAAATGAGCCCAAACTCAAAAGGTTTCCTAGTGGTCTTTAAGGAGTGCCACTAGCTTCCTCCCAGCTCCATCATCAGACACTCACCAACAAGGGTAGCGAATAGGTCTCATCTGAACGAAACAAATGAGACCAAACTCGGGGGATTTCCTATTGGTCATTAAGGAGTGCCACTGGCTTCCTTCCTGCTCCATGATCAGACCCTCACCACCAAGTGAAGCGAATAGGTCTCCTCATCAGAACGAAACAAATGAGCCCAAACTCTGGGGGTTTCCTATTGGTCATTAAGGAGTGCCATTGGCTTCCTTCCTGCTCCATGATCAGACCCTCACCACCAAGTGTAGCAAATAGGTCTCATCAAAACGAAACAAATGAGCCCAAACTCAAGGGGTTTCCTATTGGTCATTAAGGAGTGTCACTGCCTTTCTTCCTGCTCCATCATCAGACCCTCACCACCAAGTCTAGCAAATAGGTCTCATCAGAACGAAACAAATGAGCCAGAACTCGAAGTGTTTCGTATTGGTCATTAATGAGTGCCACTGGCTTCCTCCCTGCTCCATCATCAGACCCTCACCATCAAGTTTAGTGTAGCGAATTGGTCTCATTAGAATAAAACAAATGAGCCTAAACTCGAGGGGTTTCCTAGCAGCCGTTGAAGAGTTCTATTGCCCACCTCTTGACTCCATCATCAGATCAGCTCGATGGTAGCAAATTATTGTATTGTCATCGGATTCATATGGACTTGCAAAGTTTCAAATCAATACGACACTTAGAAGTAGGTTAAAATTGAACTCCAAGATTTTCTTACATTGTGACTTAGTTACAAGTGAAGCTAATAAAAGTGTGGTAAAAAGTTACTCTATTCTTATAACCCTTATAACCCAATTGGAGATTACGGCTTTAATCTTTTTTTATTATAATTAAATTGTACGAAAGCTTTACAACTTTTGGAATTGTAGTAGGTACCTACTGAATCGGAAACGTAAATCATAATATTTTCCTTAGGAACTTATCTTTATAGTTATAAAATGGTTTTATTATTCTGATCACATTACGAGAATCCGAAATGTCCAACTACTTATAGGGTTCTTCAAACTTGGGCAATTTAATTTAATACTAACATTTATTTTCTCCGTTTCTCCTTTTACAATGGCAAACAAAGTTTTAGAAATAGCTTTTACTTTTCTGTTTACGCTTACAACTTTATCCGTAGGTACTAATATGATTTATACTTATATCTATAGATGATTCACGTATAAATCTTCTGGAACATTCACGTAAGTCATCATTACGATTACGAACATTAGCTGAGCTTCCGAAAAGATTGCCTAATTACCTCAGAACTTTTTATATCACGATAAACCTTCATGAAAGCAAGTCTATACATTTTCGGTGTTGTGTGTGGAAAAAAACGTCAACGAACGAGGTTTCTCCTTATTGTGTTCCATTATTTTTATTGCTAAAGATATCTAAATGATGAAAAAGTGGGTAGTCCTGTTAAATTCTTGACTCCTTTTATACGTGGAGGCGACGTTTTTGTGATATAGGTACAGTCACGAGTAATAATATGTAGACAACATACTTTGTCACCTTGAAGCGTTCCGAAACAAAGCTATCAGTGCCACAAAAGTCATCAATGACATAGTTCCAGTTTGTATTCATATTATAAATAAATAAATATTTTCTTACAATCACACCAATTATCTAAGCCCATAGTAAATTTCTTAAGATACTGTGTCTATGTGAACTTGATAACGGATAAATATATACTTAAATACTTTTTTTTGTAAATACACACTTAATATACATAGAAAACACCCAGACCAAGACAAATAGACATGTTCATGCACACAAATATTTGTCTTGTTACGGGAATCGAACCCGAGACCTTGCTCGTGACTGTACATATTATAAGAACAACGCATTCTGATAATTTATTGAAATAAGATTGTCGCATAGAAGACTTTCTAAATATCTCTTATTTAATTTAAATTTATTTAAATAACAGACCTTTAAAAGAACGACAATAAATTTTACTAAAACTTGACCTATATTTTTTCAAACAATAATATTTTGTCTATTTGGGTTGATGTTGCTTTATTGATTTATTGATTTATATGTATTAATATCTTTTTTCCTTGCATTGCAAGTATGGCTTATCATAACATTTTATAATTGTATATTAAGGTGTATCGATGAGCTCAGTGGCGCCGCCAATGGAAATAAATCAATTGCATTTTATTAAAGGCTTGGATTAAAAGTTTCGGTTTTTTCGCGCAGGTGAAAGAGTGGAATGCATTTTATAAATATACTTTTGAGAACTCAAACTTACGCAATAAGTCGTGAATCTCAATAATGCCAAAAGTGGCCACATTTGGCAATATCGAGATCCATAACTTGGTGCTCATATTTGAGGCCATGAAAAAACAATTAAAAATTGCATTTTGCTCTTCTATTTGCGCGAAATAACCGAAACATTTAATCCAAGCCTTTAATAAAATGCAATTGATTTATTTCCATTGGCGGCGCCACTGAGCTCATCGATACACCTTAAGCACCGTTACAATACTGTTCGTTTCTATAAAGTAAGTACTTACATAAATGTGATTGTAATACGAATATTTTCTTCTATTTGTGCAAACTGTAGGTATAAGGCTTTTTGTTTTTTTTATAAACACTGTACTAGTTGAAGTAAAATAGCCGTTTGTTTTCCATGAAATAAAATTAAAAATAAAATATAAAAATAAAAGCCAAATGAAAATCTATCTAAAATGAATACCTACATAGAAATCTAAGGTATCTTTACCAGATGTTCCAGGAAGCCTATTTGTCTCGGATGGCATCGTTCGGAGCCGACACGTGCCGACACCGTCATCCGACATGATTTGCGTCATTGATAAGGTCGAATCACGGGAATGTTACCACATAGCGGGTTTTACTGCAGCACATGAGATTGCTGCTCAGCGAACTGAATTTGGAATATAAAACGACAAATTCAGCCGACAAAGCTTCTAAAACTGTGGTATAACCATACAACGGCGGTACTAAAAATGTTAAAAATTATATAATATAAATAGTGTTATAAAAGGAATCTACCCTCCAAAAATGGTGTATCTATCTTTAGCACTATACAAATCCCCATACAAACTGAAACAGCCTGTAGCACCCTGTATAACGGGAATTTTCCAAAACCTTTTCTTAATGCTCACCTACACCATGAAAAGTATCTACCCACCAAAAATGGTGTCTCTATCTTCAACCCTATACAAATTCTCATACAAACTTGAACAACCTGTAGCACCCTGTATAACGGTATTTTCCAAAATCCTTTCTTAGTGCTCATTTACATCATGAAAGGTATCTACTCTCTAAAAATGGTGTCTCTACCTTCCGCCGTTAGGGCTCTACGCCTACGCCAACAATGAATGATTTAGTGAATCAGTCAATCAATTTAGAGTTTTATATGTAGGTATCTAAGTATAATGATAATTCTGAGATAATAATTCAATTCATAAAAGTATGGAATTTTTCATCAATTTTTTCTTATGACGTTATCACGTAAAATTCTAGTCCGTAAACCGACTTTACAGACAACCAGTTTTTTTCCTTATTTAGTAGGTTTGTAGGTGCTGGGAGCTGTACCTATTATTATACTTAAATAAAAAATAAGTTAAAAACAAAATTTCAGTTAGTTTGCTTCTTAAACTTCGAATCTTCAAAAGAATTGAGTAAAAATATCGTCGTCGGTATGAATCGTCGTTCTCCGAAAAGCGTCTCTTTATCTAGTATTGGATCGTTTTAGGGTTCCGAAGCGAAATGGTAAATATTGGCAAAATGCGAGTCGGTCTGGCCCATGAAGGGTTTCGTACCTTAATGTACCAATTACATACATACATATACTTAGCAAAAATACCACTATCATGTTTCGCCAGCAAAAAATAACTTTGTTCTTCATAGCGTTCGTATGAATTAAGGTTTTCCTTTTAACTTCATCATACATACTATCGTGAATTATTTCACGTATCCAAAAACAACCATTTGGCTGGCAGGGGGGATGGGGTAACATATGTATGACGCTAACAAAATTTTGCACTTTAAAGCTTAATAACGGATGCGTCAATAAAAAATTGGTTTCACAAAACCGCAATATTTTTAAAATTGCTATCCAACTTCATCTCACACTTTAGGGTAGACAAGAAAAAAAAATTACATCCCCACTTCAAGTGCAGGGGAGATAACCATTTTTTTATTTTTCAAAATTTTACTTTGCACCACTTTATCGGCGTGATTACATGTAGATATATTCATAACAAATTACAGCTTTCTAGTACTAAGAGTCTATGAGCATGAGCTAGGCTGGGGACAGACGGACAGACTGTTATTGCGAAACTATAAGGTTTCCTTGTTGACTATGGAACCCTAAAAAGGAACCCTTATGGTGCGACTCAGTCTGTCTCTCTGTCACAGCTGGATATCTCGAGAACTACTAATGCTATCAACTTGAAATTGGGTATAGTTTTAGATGACGTTTGCCCAACTATTTAGAAAATAAGAGAGAAATAAAAATATTAATTTTATTTTTTTGCAACAGGCACTAAAAAGGGGTCTTAAAAATACGAAATGTATTTTTACCCTCCCCCCCTTATCTACGAAGTTTGCATAGAGAAAATCTGAAATTATTTTACGTGATAGAAAAAATAAAACGATGTCTATGTCGTGGCCATATCGTAGATTTTCATGAAATGTTTAACTGTCTATTGGCCACATCATGATGTGACTTGGGCAGATCAATCATAACAAATCGTTTCTCGATATGGGCAACTATTAGTACTAGCGGTACCCCAAAAAAGCTGCAAATGGTGTTTAAAGTATTTAAATCGGAACGATTGATCTTTAGGCCATACGAATCAATTTGACCCGTAGCACGAAAAAATAATTAATAAGTTTTTAGAAAAAAAAAATTTATGACAAGCTTTTTTGCTGACTGTACTTAAATATTGTATTGTCATCTAAACCAAACCTGTATACAAAATTTCAGCTCCATCGGACACTGGGCAAGTTAATAAAAAGCTTGTAAGAAGGAGAGGAGTTATTACGTCGTCTTTTATTTGTAGGGGTAAATTTTTTTTTGTTCTGAAACTTATCGTGTGTGGTATCTAATGAAAGGTCTTACTGCCGCGCTGACCTAAAACTCCAATATTTTACACAGCCAATTTTTTGACGACTATAGCCTCGCCGATGAAAACATTTGCACGATTTATTTATTTATATTTGAATGGAACCCTCGGTGGGCGAGTCCGACTCGTTCTTGACCGGATTTATTGGGGTTGTCAGTGGCTCCGATTTCAAAGGCAGATTTACTCGCAATAGCGTCGTCGAAAAATATTACTGCACTCTCAGGCTGACCTAGTTGACATGCAAACGAAAAAGTCTTTAGTTGCAATCGATTACAAAAAAAAGATTCTTGCGTTATCTAATTATCAAGTAACTAGCTTTCCGCCCGCGGCTTCGCCCGCGTGGATTACACGACGTTATCCCGCTGGAATGTGATTTTTCCGGGATAAAAAGTAGCCTATGTTCCTCTCCAGGGTACAAAGTATCTGTGTCCCAAATTTCAGCCAAATCCGTTCAGCCGTTTTGGCGTGATTGAGTAACAAACATCCAAACATCTAAACATCCAAACATCTAAACTTTCACATTTATAATATTAGTAGGATATTGTTGACAATTAAATACAGTATTTGATAAAAAAAACTGCTTGGCAATATCTGTAATAATTATGGAGTTAAAAAATATTAATGAGGGCAGTAATTTCTCGGGCGCACCGATTTCAATGATCCAGTTACCAAAATACTCTTTGTCATTACAAGATATACCCATTAAAAAAAAATATGTAGTTTAAAAAACTAAAACAACACACTTTTATAGGAACAGACTAAAAAGTACAAAATAACCGTCTATTCAGTAACTGAAATTAAAAAGCGTGGTGCGCGTTGTCAATATTAAGTAGGTAACTACTTGAATGCATGCTTTGCAAAGGGCGCACCACGCTTTTTAATTTCAGTTACTGAATAGACGGTTATTTTGTACTTTTTAGTCTGTTCCTATAAAAGTGTGTTGTTTTAGTTTTTTAAACTACATATTTATTTTTTACTTTTTAGGGCTGATTTTTCAATCCTCAGATAATAATAGGTCTTTAGATATGAAATTGCCGTCTTTTTCTCACATGTTTATTGGTCTCTAATTTTTAATTAATATTAATATATCAAAATTAATAGTCAGTTTCGAAAATAGAGTATATCGTCATGTTAAACATCTAAGAAAAGAATAATTAAACATGCGTCTAAAATTTTTATAAATGCTCCAAAGTACCCCTTTTTGGTTGTCGTCAATTTGACAGATTTGAACAGATTTTTTTTTTATTCTAATACAGTTTATCAAAAGAGATTATAGGCAATAACTAGTTAGAATAATTTTGTCTGATCATATCTCGAAAGTTTCGTTGAATTCGGAGTTCACATGTCCAAGAAATCCCCAAATATCTTTGTATGCCGATTCCAACTTCCTACAATTTCCCCATAGAAAACGGCAATTTCATAGGTAAAGACCTATTAGTTATCAGTTAGTTAAGTTATTAACCAACCAAAATAAATGTCAATCTCAAAACAAGAGAGATATGAATGACAACTGCTTTTCAATTAGGAGGTATTAAACGTTATCAGATGAATAACTTTTATCCAGACATTGAAAAATCAAGCCTTAGTTTAATAAATGGCAAGCTATGGATGGATGGTAATTGGTTTCACAGTCCATTCATGTGGCTGCCCACCCCGTAAACATTATAACTCAAAGGCGTGATTGTATGTATTTAGTTTTACAAATTCTAGTGGAGTCTATAAGTTACCAGATGCGCGAGCCGAACCCTTACTTCCTCCCTGATCCATCATCAGACCCTCTCCACCAAGTGTAGCGAATAGGTCTCATCAGAACGTATTATTATTTATAGGGGGGACGCCAGCGAAGCCGGACGGATGGTCAGTCACCTAGGTCGGAACCATTTCACCCAGCAAAATCAGAACGTAACAAATGAGCTCATCTCGAGGGGTTTCCTAGTGGTCATTAGGGCGTGCCACTGACTTCCTCCCTGCTTCATCATCAGACCCTCACCACCAAGTGTAGCGAATAGCTAGGTCACATCAGAACGAAACAAATGAGCCAGAACTCGAAGGGTTTCCTATTGGCCCTTAAGGAGTGCCACTGGCTTTCTCCCTTCTCCATCATCAGACCCTCACCACCAAGTGTAGCGAATAGGTCTCATTAGAACGAAAGAAATGAGCCTAAACTCAAAAGGTTCCTAGTGGTCATTAAGGAGTGTCACTGGCTTCCATCCTGCTCCATCATCAGACTCTCACCACCAAGTGTAGCGAATAGGTCTCATCAGAACGAAACAAATGACCCCAAACTCGAGGGGTTTCCTAGTGGTCATTAAAGATGGCCACTGACTTACTCCCTGCTCCATCATCAGAACCTCACCATCAAGGGTAGCGAATAGGTATCATCAGAACATAACAAATGAGCCCAAACTTGAGGGGTTTCCTAGTAGCCATTGAAGAGTTCTATTGCCCACCTCTTGACTCCATCATCAGATCAGCTCGATGGTAGCAAATTATTGTATTGTCGTCGGATTCATATAGACTTGCAAAGTTACAAATCAATACGACAATTAGAAGTAGGTTGAAATTGAATTCCAAGATTTTCTTACATTGTGACTTAGTTACAAGTGAAGCTAATAAAAGTGTGTTAAAAAGTAAATTTAAATGTCAGGTGTGTTACTTTAGAAATAATGCAAGAACATTCAACGAAATAATTTAATTTAATTAAAATCTTCTAAATCGACTGTTTGAACTGAAAAGAAAAACAAAATCTTATTATTTAGTGCAAAATGTAATAGTTTATAAATAAGTATCTACTCAAATGAAAAAAGGTAATGGTTGAATTTTTTTGGAAATAATTTCGAATTGTGAATCTTTATATTCATTTAGCTTTGATTTTCACAACCGCTTTTGCAAAATTTGCACTGCAGAGTGCATGGTAGGCCGACGAGTCGAATTCAGCGCATAGTATCGCAGAAAGTTTTGCACCCGCAATAATCGAGAAAGCTTAACTCTGACCAAATCGGCGTAGCAGTGAACCATTTAGGAGTCCATCCCCCTTGTGAATTTTTGTGTCATCCCCAAGAAGGTGGACATGGAATTGGAGCTCCTAAATTCAAAACATTACCCCATGGCCTGATTGGTAAGCTGCACGTAAGGCATGTTTGTTGTGTGTGGTTAATGTCGGGGGAAGGCTTGTCATCAGCCTATTTTGCCGGCAAACATGTCTTAGAGTACAGCATTGAGACTCGTGTGTTCTGTTTGAGCATCATACAATTCGCAAGTAAATCTGGAAAGAAAATAACTATTATTTGTATACATAATAATTATATTATTAATTCATATTATTTACATTCTTCTTTTAAGCATTATAATGAAATGAGCACACACCGTTCCAATTGAGTCATTGCCTCTTCGGAGAGGATATCTAGTGGATGAGACATGCTGGCAAAAGCAGTTATTACTGCAGGGTATGACATTCATGCCTTGAAACAAGACTTTTTAAAAAGTAATAAGACCTTCGGAGTGCAGAAGACATATTGGGACCAAAAGCATTTTCTATTAATTTCTTGGTCGCAAGTTCCTGGATGGGCTTTCTGACGCTATTATGGTATGGTAGTGACAAATAACGCTTGGAATTTAGAAGCCCCAATTCCATGCCCATCTTCTTGGGGATGGCACAAAAATTCACAAGGGGGATGGACACCTAAATAGTTCACTGCTCGCTGATTTGGTCAGAGTTAAGCTTTCTCGATCATTGCGGGTGCAAAACTTCCTGCGATACTATGCGCTGTAGCTGTCTACTCATCGGCCTACCATGCACTCCGCAGTGCAAATTTTGCAATAGCGGTTGTGAAAATCAAAGGTCAATGAATTTTTCGAATTAAAGATATCGACAAGCAGTTTTTGAAGTAAAAACTTCTTTAACGGCGTTGTGGACTATTTGTGATGGGTAAAAAATGTTAAACTCGCGTCAGGATCACGTGACCGTCCGATCGTCAGATCGAAAATTCGTAAGACGGACACGTCACCTGATCGAAAAACTGGAACAATGTCATTAGAATACAATGGCAAATTTCGCCACTGTTTCCAAAGTTGTTATAGCTTAGGTTAGAAAACGGGTGGCATTAAAGCCAGAAGACCTTGGTTACCAACAATATTACAAGACAGAAAGATAACCCAAGAAACTTTTTTTAAAATAAGTAAAATCTCTTTAACAAACCGATTTTTTTTTTTCAAACCAAGCTAATATTTGGGTCTTTTTTAATCGTACGATTTTACAGTATTTTTTATATGATAGATTAAGTTATTATCTTTCACTTGACACCTAATTTATCAAAATCGTTGCGGCGGTTTGGCTTGTAGATTTTTTAAATGATTTTTTAGAGAAGTGGCGCCATCTCTGTTTCTACGGGATGAAACTTTCGCTGCTGCGGGTGAAATTGCTTATTTTGGTTCCTTGTATCACTGTGCAAAGCGGCTTATTTTCATCACAAATTGCAGCTTCCCGACGACATATCGCCAAGACCTAGTACCATCTAGTTCTATGACCACGAATGTGCGTGATGATGTTGTTTTTGTCATAATTTTGTTGTTTTTACGGGGATTTAGAAAATTTAAAGCGTGGGATACTCTTCAAAAATGTAGCTAATTATTTATTGCCCAGTGGTTTATCTAATTTATATACAAGTTGTGTATATTGGTGCACCAAACGTATTGTTTAGAAAAATAAAATACAAAAAAACTCAAAAGTTGATTATATTTTTTTAAGTACAATACCTACATCAAAAATTACTTAACATGTTTTGTTAAAAATTTAACTATCTTTCATTTGACACCTAGTTTGCTTATATTCAAAAAATAGATATCGCAATAATCGGCAAAATCTAAACCTAGGACGCACCACTTATGTGACGTCATAGGTACTTATTCCACCATTTTAAAAAGCGACAACATGCATTTTGGCAATCAGTAGACTAAGCTGAATCCAACGACACCACTTGTCGGTATAAACCTTTTCAGTCCTACGAAAATCGTAAATAAGCGAGTTTTTATGAATTGGCCTCTCTACTATAAGGGTGTATTCCACTTATCAAAGATGGATGTTGAATGTATAAAATTGAACGTCAAAGTCTTCAAATTTCTTTAATCAAATGCATATTGGAGAAAGATCTTTGTTAAGTGGAACTACCCTAAGGTAAGTAAACAACCACTTGACACTGTCAACACTGTTAAGTGGTTGGTTACAAATTTTATGACGTCAGAACATGGCGAAGAGCGTTTTTACCGGTTAATAAAAAGCGAAATTTTAAATTAAAGTTTTGTAGGTTCTTATGTTTTAAAATTTTAATTTAAATACTTACATTTTTTGGTGTAATAGGACAATTATTAATCGTTTAGGACACGATGTTTAAATGAATACTTCCGAGACATTATTAATTAAAATAAAACATATTTTAATTTTAATCTCCCAACCAAAGAATGATGGGTTCCAGATTCATACGTTCTAAGGATGATTGGATGGAATATGGTGGATATCATCAATAAAAATCTCCCACCAAAGAATCTGGCACGTCATAATATATGGTCATCTTCAATATCTGATGCGCCGCCAAAAGTAGCACTAAGTTAAATAAAAAAACGACATCAAAAAATTTAAAAAAATGGTTGACTATCCGGTATTTTTTTTATTCGGTTATAAGGATTCATTTTCTAACGCATGTCAATAACGAATATAAGTAAAAGATAAATAACAGCAACGGCGCGCCCCATGTGTGTGGCGTGTGAGTGTGTGAGCCACACACACCACACCACACCAGACAATATCCAGACGGACGTAAAGTTGGCAACATGCATACATGGTATGACGCAGCAAGGCCTTATCGATTATTAATTATCGATATATTTTTCGATATAATTATCGATAATAGAAATATCGATAAATTTTATCGATATTTTTTATATCGATATATTTTTTATCGATATTTTAGTCCCTGGTATTGACTAAACATTCTGTGAATGTCTCAAGCGTATATCGTCGCCGTTATTGATATCCCCCAAAATCGAGCCCCCCTTATATACTTATTTTGTTTTAATTTAATTTAATATTTTTAAATTGAATATACAACTACATGTTCTGTGAACATTTGAAGCGTCTACCTGTTGCCGTTATTAATATTGAGCAAAAAACGGAAAAAAAACACGTTTGTAGTATGGGAGCCACCCTTAAATACTTATTTTATTTTGTTTATAGTATTTGTTGTTGTAGCGGCAACAAAAATACATCATCTGTGAAAATTTCAACTCTCTAGCTATCACGGTTCATGAGATACAGCCTGGTGACAGACAGACAGACAGTCAGACAGACAGACGGACAGCGAAGTCTCAGTAATAGGGTCCCGTTTTTACCCTTTGTGTACGGAACCCTAAAAAATACCTCCAGGGGCCTTCTTAAACAAAACAGATACAATACCAAAAATATGGTTTTTGAATTTTTTGTCTGTCTGTCGGTTGTAGTTTGGAAACTGAGAGTTAATAATAGGCTACTTTTTATTCCGAAAAATTATAAAATAAAAATGATAATTTTGTATAGAAAATAGTTTTGACTGTCGTAAGGTACGGTCGCCAGCACGTCGGGTTACTACAAAATGTCAAAATTTATTAATTGAAACTGAACTCTATCTGTTGGATATAAGGTTGAATTTAATTTAAAGAATTTTGACAGTTTGTAGTAACCTGACATGCTGGCGACTGTACGATACAAAACTGTAATTTCTTCCATAGCCGCTTCCGCGTCTGCGCGCGGTCAAAATCGAATACTAATCTTTTCCATAAGATTAAAACAAAAAAATGTAGGTAAGTTAACTAGCGCCAAAAATGCCCCAGACGCGCATGCGCGCAGACTTATCTGTCACGCACGTACCTCTAGAACTTCTTCGTGATTATTTATTTTCATCTGTTTATTACCTAATGGTGAAACGAAGTATTAAATTAAAGTATAGGTATGTACTATAATTTATATGGCAAAACAACGTTTGCCGGGTCAGCTAGTTACATATAAAGTTAAAATAATCAATACCTAACCGTATCCTGTTCCGAACGAAAAACAATAGTACATTACAGCCGAGGACAGGTAAGTAAGAAATTACATTGTCGAGGATGGTTTGAAGCACGAGCCGCAGGCGAGGGCTTTAATCATTCGAGGCAAGGTAATTTGCTTACCGTACAAGGCTTGTATAGTGCTTTTCTCAAGAAATGCGAGGAAATAAAAAAAACTGTTTAACTAAATAATATTTATTAAAATTTATATCACACATGTTCGGGCAATTATTAAATGTAAATGTTATTGTTTTCCCGGGCACACTTATGTATAAATCGCCCATAATAATATTATTTTAATGAAGTATTATTAAAATACGCCAACAACACAGATTCCGAAAACGTATGCGCCTTTTTTTCACTATTCCAAATCAGATCGTAGGTTTTCATATATCTTTCTTTTGATCTTGCTGGCAGTACCTAAGTTGTCTGTAATTAATTTTGCTTCTGCTCTCATATTGGTGGAGTAGGTACATACGATGTCTGTATATATTTCATTGGCAGAACTCATTTTGATAATTTATTACACATTATAAACTGTATTGATATCAAATCAACCGCGTTTTTTTAATATAGGTTTGTGAGGCCATGTGGAACGGTCATACAGCCTATTGATACTTACTACTTGCTAAAATGCGCAACTTCAATACCCGCTTCTGGTCGGTAGATGGCGCTGTACATATTTCCCATACAAAATTACTCGTAAAGGATATTTTGTCTATGATAAATCTCATTTTGTTTTTTCGATTGATGTTCGTGCTAATGCAAGAAGCTCGACTTAATACTGAGGTAACTGGAGAGTGCAGTACTAACACTTTTACACAGTACATTACACAGTGGCTGTCTTCCGTCTCACCTACACTTTAAAAAAATACGTATTGTCATATGAGACAACTGACAGCCACTACATACATAAATGTCAAATTTGCTGGGTACACTTTTTTATTCAGGGTGAGAACTCCAGTTACCTCAGTATTAAGTCGAGCTTCATGTGCTAAGGGTACATAGCGCTTGTGGTACAATACGAAGTAATATACTCTGTGCGCACCGTATAAAAAAAAAGTTAACCTAATTACGATATTATAATTACCTATATAATAATAACTAGCTTCCGCCCGCGACTTCGTTCGCGTGGACATTCGAGAAAATACTTAGGGGACCAATAACCAGGATAAAAAGTATTCTATGTTTTAATTTCATAATAATCCGATCAGCCGTTTTTACGTGATTGGGCGGGTCCTAACTCACCAAGCGAGCAGCCTCGCGCGAGGCAGAACGTTTGCCACGTGCGGAGGGCCCGAGAGGGTATTTTCTCGAATGTCCACGCGGACCAAGTCGCAGGCGGAAGCTAGTAAATAATAAGTGTCTGTTTCACAATCAAAAAGTTAGTTCTGAGTAGCTTAGGTACCAAGAACTTATAGGGTACTTAAGATGATTTAGGTTTCTATACCCTATTTTCCCCCTGGGTTTGATTTTCGGAAAACTACGAAATGGGTTGCCTATTTTTTTAAAGAAGTAAGCCTACAAAGTTTCAAATTGAAATGTCTATTTTACCCCCTGATTTTTCATTCAAAATTTCACCCCTATTTCAACTTTTTAGGGGTTGAATCGTGTTCAGCGTGTTAAACATCAAAATAAATGCCATTTTTGCAATCGTCATCCCATAAAACCTTAATAACGACATCCATATCGATTTTTAGGTTTATTTGTCCCATTTAACCTTAAGGGGTTGATTTTCGAAAAAATACGAAATATGTGTTTGCTTAATTGTTTTACTTTCCGACCATAAGCCTAAATAATAAATTAAATGAAGGACTTTCCAGATACAACATTTCATCCCCCTTTTCACCCCTTCGGGGGTAGAATTGTCAAATACGCTGACACAGGTAAATATTAATTTTCAATTACCAGCCTTAATACAAAATTTGGAGATCCTAACTTCAAAACTGACGGACTTTCATACAAACATTAATCCCCTATTTCACCCCCTTAGGGGTGGAATTTGCAAAAATACTTTCTTAGTGGATGCCTACACTGTAGGGCGGGGTTGGATGTGGTCTCATGGGGTTAGCCCCATGGCCTTTGATCGCCGAGAGCAGATCCAACCCTAGTCTGCCCTCCTGTCCGGAGAGCTGACATGGCGAATGGCCATGGGAGGAGTGCAACAGTCGCTGATCCCCATGGCAAGTCTAGCTGATTATCCTTCCCGCGGTTGCTGCCTGTTATTGGTCTGGTTCCTCTGAAACAGACGTAACTGAAACGGCTTAGACGTTCCCACCCGACCTTTCCCATCCTTCCATCCTACCCTAACACCTTACTGCGGGTAATATGTGGTTGGTACTTGCGGCCTCATCATCAAACATGACTGATGGTGAGGGGGGGGGGGCAACCACCCGCGTGTTTTGCCGTGCGCGGGGACCCGTACGGGGGGATGAAGGTGTCCTGGTGATTGAGTCGATGGAGTGTAGGTTGTTTAAACATTCCTGAGACAACACATCACTTTGGCCCGGATTTCCTCTCACACGGGTGGCCTAGGACTAGCCATCCAAGGTCAATCGACTGGGACTTCCCGTCAGAGGGCTGTCAGGCAAGAGTCCTGATATGGTGGGAGTGAACGACGGGCGGGACGACTTGTCTTCCGGCTCTGTTCGGCTCACTTCCTGCTATATTGGGGCTCTATATCTTTGCTTTTTTTTTTTTTTTTTTTTTTTTTTTTTTTTTTTTTTTTTTATAAAAACTGGTTAAGCATTTGACCGCCATCTTGCTAAACAGACAGGATGCAGTCTAGGGTGTAGCATGCTTACCCAGTAGGTGCCCATTCACTCTTGCCTTGAAGAGGCCAAGGTTGTAATGATCGGGGAATACATGCGCAGGCAGCGCATTCCAATCCTTAGCAGCTCGCATTAAGAAAGAATTAGCAAAGCGCTTCGTACGGACGGGTGGAATGTCTACTATGTAGGGATGGTAAGCTAACCTGCGTCTTGTACTCCGATGGTGGAAAGGGGCAGGAGGAACAAGATCATGGAGTTCCTGTGCGCACTCTCCAAAGTGTATCCTATAGAACACAGATAAGCTAGCAACTCTACGGCGGTGATTGAGACTTTGTAGTTTATCTTTATCTAAAGTTGTGTCTCCAATGAGCCTCTTTGCACGGTTTTCAACGGTTTGCGCGTTTGTGTGCCTTCTGCCGCAGCGTCCCCATTTGAGGGCTCCAAGGAGGGTGGAAAACAGCAAAGACGAACATCACTATCACCAACTCATGGATACCACAGACAAAAAAACAAAACCCAAGCATACCAAGGCTGCACCTCTGGTGAATAACCCGAGTGTTGCGCCAAACAACACACCGGCAGCTCCTCAGGTGCACAACCTGAGTGTAGCGCCACACAACAACACACCGGCAGCTCCTCGGGTGCAAAACCCGAGTGTAGCGCCACAAAACACACCGGCAGCTCCTCGGGTGCACAACCCAAGTGTAGCGCCGCCAACACAACACAGTTTGGACCTCTCCTCTCTGAAGGCAGCAATGCCGACGACGTCTGTGCCCCAACAGGAGGAATCCGGTTGGAGCACAGTAGTCGTTAAGAAGCAGAAGCCCAAACAGACACCCAACCCGCCTGGCCAATCACGCAAGGCCAAACGAGCGGAGTCCCGATTGGAAGCGAGGAAGGCGCGGCGAAAGGCTACGGATGGTAGTAGGCCGCGTGAAGCTGCCGAAGGGACTGCAAAGCCCCGCGATGCTCCCACTAGTGATGCGCTGACTCCTCACGTGGACCACAGTCCTGTCGAGGAGAAAGATGCACCTAAAGGGGCACCATCTGACGCCTCGAAGCCAGCTGCCGACAACGCATCTGAATCACGTAAACCCGCCAGGCGGGGTAACCGTGGGAAAGGGAATACCGCTACGCCCGCCAAGCCCGTAAAGAGAAATCGCCCCGACGATTCTTTTACTCCGCGAGGCGAGGGCAAGCGTAGTAAGCCCCATCCCACCACCACCAGCTCCATTGCATATGCCGATGCCTTGAAATCGGACCTAAGCGTCGCGATCATGGTGGAACCCTACCATGACCTTACCATGGAGCAGGCAGAAGTCGTCAAGAGGCAGGTGGATGGTTTGCTGGACGAGGAGATTTTTGCTCCGAGTTCATCAAGCCATTCATATGTCGGACCGGCTTTTAAGGCGAACGCCTTCTATAGTGAGGGCGTCCTTAAATTCTGGTGCAGGGACGACTTCTCGCTCCAGTGGCTCCACAACAGCGAAAATCGGTTCGCCGCGTCCTGGCACCAAACTGGTTGTCAAGCGACAACTGGAGATCCCCAAACGCGTCAAAACGGGGCTCTTGGTGCCACAATATGGACCGGACGACACACCAGACCGGGTACGCAGACGCCTCACGTGCCAGAACACCCATCTTAACGTCTCCAACTGGGCTGTTTACCACGCCGAGGAGCAGGAGGAGAAACAATGCCTGTTCCTCGTGCTTGGAATCCCGGAAGAAGACGTTGAGAAACTCAAGGCAAGCGAGCGTAGAGTTTACTACAAGCTGGGTAACATCTACGCCCGCTTCTTTGATAACACACACACGCCCCCGCCGAACCCCAATGCACCTGGGGAGGTCACTAGTGACCCAGGCAGCGGCACACTCCACCACAGCACACTTCAAAGCCCTCCACAACCACCACACACGACCGACGACGCTAAGCCGCCTATAGTCAACCCCAGGGAAGTCCCCCAGGAGGAGGAGGGGATGGGGGTTGACGAAGACGTAAGCGGTGAGAGCGACGTAGACGAGGAGGTTATGCTTGACAGCGACGATGGCGCTGGCAGCACTCCTCAGCAATAACCTCCCCGTCCTCCAAGCCAACCTCCAGCACAGCCAGACTGCAACAGCAACCATACGCAGAATGCTGGAGGTCAATCCCAAGACCGTGGCCCTAATCCAGGAACCGTGGATTAGGAAGGGCAGAATATGCGGTCTAAAAAACATCGGAGGTAAGCTACTCCTAGACACCACCACAGACAACCCGCGTACATTTATCTACACACCTAAACACGCAAACACAACCTTAATGACCGAGTTCTGTTCCAGAGACCTGACCACCATCAGGCTCCGTAATGACCCCTCCCCAGGCCTGCCTGACGTGGTGATGGCGTCCGCCTACCTGCCGGGCGACGCGGATATCCCCACACCTGAACTGGCCGCGCTGGTTCAACACTGCGAGCGCGAGGGACTAGAACTGATCATATCAGCTGACTCCAACTCCGACAAGCTGGCAGCAAAGAAAACAACACGCGAGGTGAGGAATTCGTTTCTTTTTTACTCGCGACTAACATGAATATAATCAACAGGGGCTCGGAACCGACTTTCGTAACATCACGAGCCCAGACAATCGTTGACATTACTTTAGCAAGTGAACACGCGTCGCATCACATTTCTGATTGGCATGTCTCTGATGAGGCGTCGTGCTCCGATCATCGCTGGATCAAATACAACCTAAATACGACTCTCACACCGCCTAAGCCCCGACGTAATCCACGCAAGATGGACCGACGTAAGTATGAGCTTATGACCGCTGAGAAGCTAAGGTGTCTAGACACACCTACAACTCACGCGGTTAAAGCGGATATTGATAACCACGTTGATCGCATAACAACAATTTTAATCACCAGCTTTGAAGAAACATGCCCACTTTCTACTCCCAGCTCCCGGCCAGACAACAAACATCACTGGTGGGTACCTGACCTGGGGAAATTACGCCGGAAGGTAAGAAAGTTGTTCAACAAAGCAAAGAACTCTCGAGAAGCGCATGACTGGGACGCCTATAAACAAGCCCAATATGACTACAGGAAGCGTATTCGCCTCAGTAAAAGAGAATGCTGGAGACGCTACTGCACCAATATTGAAAGCAACAACGAGGCTAACAGAGTGAAAAACATTATGTGCAGCGAACCAGTTCACAATCTTGGTTTCCTGAAAAAGCCTGACGGAACATACACCAAAACAGATCAAGAGACCTCAGAACTGTTAATGACCACTCACTTCCCAGGATGCCGCATAACGGAAAGTCGCACATGGGAAGAAAGAGAGGAGATTTCACCTGTTGAAACCGACTGGATCACCGCCCACAAGGTTGTCAACCCAGAGAAAGTAAGATGGGCAATCAACAGCTTCCTTCCATTCAAATCAGCGGGACTAGACGGAATCTTTCCAGGGCTGATGAGGTGGAGCGACGGAGGTCTCACTGACCACCTCGTAGTCATTTACAGAAGCTGCCTAGCACACCGCCATATTCCTATGAAATGGAGGGAAGTCAAAGTAGTCTTTATCCCTAAACCCGGCAAAGGAGACTACACTCAACCTAAATCATTCAGACCAATTAGCCTCACATCATTCCTTTTAAAGGTGTTGGAGAGACTAATAGACAGGGAGATAAGGAGCACTGTATTGGTCAGGAACCCCTTAAATCCAAACCAACACGCCTACTCTGCAGGCAAATCAACAGAGTCCGCCCTACATAAGGTTGTTTCTTATATAGAAGACAATCTCAAACACAAAATATCAACACTAGGCACCTTCATCGACATAGAAGGAGCTTTTGACAAAACCAACTTTACCAGCATAAGCCAGGCCCTCTCCAGACATGGTGTCGATCCTACTATTGCCGGGTGGATTGACAGCATGTTAAGAGACAGAGCCATACAAATTACTGTGAATGATACTACCAGAGGAGTAGTAGCCAAAGGATGTCCCCAAGGGGGTGTCCTCTCACCTCTCCTATGGAATATCGTGGTCAATGAGCTGATTAGTAGGCTCAACGACCGCAACTTTCTCACAGTAGGCTATGCAGACGATCTGACCATACTTATCAGCGGGCGAGTTGAGAGCGTGATATGTGACCGAATGAGGTCCGCTCTAAAGGTCGTCGAACAGTGGTGCACTAAACACAATCTAACAGTGAACCCAACAAAGACAGAATTGATCATGTTCACAAACAAACGGAGTCTAGGAAATCTTAAACTCCCAAAACTTTTTAATACCAGTCTGTCCCTAAGCAAGGAAGTCAAGTATCTAGGAATGATACTAGACAACAAACTCCTCTGGAATAGACATCTCGAAAGTAAACTAAACAAAGCCACAATCATCTTCTGCCAATGTAAAAGACTACTCGGCAAAAGTTGGGGACTATCACCGAAAATAACGATGTGGCTGTATAAAACCGTTATACGTCCCATAATCACATACGGAGCCGTTGCCTGGTGGTCCAAAACAGAGCAAAGCACCGTCATCAACAAACTGCAGAAATTCCAAAGATTGGCATGCTCTGCGACAACCGGCTGCATGCGAACCACCCCCACAGCCGCCCTAGAAGTAGCCCTGGATTTAACACCCTTGGATCTGTTTATACAACAAGAAGCCTCCATGGCTGCTATAAGGCTTAAACACCTGGGTCTGTGGTACAATCGAGAGGGTCCTCACTCCACATTGTGGAATGATTTAGTGAAACATGAGTCACTAATCGCTGCCCCATGCGATAGGATACCCAAGCAATACATTTTCGAAAAGAAATACCAAATACAGTTATTTGAAAATGACCGAGATCACTCTGGCATACATGAAGTCCGAATCTATACGGACGGCTCCAAGATGGGGACTGGAACTGGAGCTGGAGTATTCTCACAAGATCTGAATATCAAAATATCACTAGCGCTGGGCCAACACAGTTCGATATTTCAATGCGAATGTGTTGCAATAATAAACGCCGCTACCACGGCCCTGTCCAGAGGTATAAAGGAACTAAACATCCGCATACTGACTGACAGCATGGCCGTCCTAACAGCACTGGAGGCCAACACGATCAATTCCAGTATCGTCTACGAATGCCACAAAGTTTTGGATCGTTTAGCATCCAACAACGGAGTAATCCTACAATGGATTAAAGGGCATAGTGGATCACACGGGAATGATGCCGCCGATGAGCTGGCTAGAATGGGATCCTCCACAATAGTGACAGGACCTACACCCATTCTGCCACTCCCATTCAGCCAACTGCGCTCATGGGTAAGGCAACGAACTCGTGCTGCACATAATACTCGTTGGGTAGCTCTAACAAGCTGTAGACAGTCTAAGATGGCGATGACTGCAGTCTCGCCGCGTTTGACCTGCAGGCTGCTCAGCCTCAATCGTCCAGACCTCCGGATAGTTGTTGGTACACTTACAGGTCACCTTACCTTAAACCGACAACTATTTATTATGAATGCGACAGACAGTCCTCTATGTAGAGGTTGCCTGAACGCTGAGGAAACAGCCGCCCACGTGATCCTGGAGTGCGTAGGTTTGGCCGCACAACGAACAGAAATCCTCACAGAGGTGAGGTCGCTCCTAGAAGCCTGTGAACGCCCCAGGAGGCTTCTGCGCTTCTGGAAGGAGCTAGGATGGCTCGACTAGCCATGTTCACGCATAACGGACCAAATATGAGTCTAAATGCGGAAAAATGTCAATACCAATACCAATACCATGCCTACACTGTATAACGTATCTATGTGCAAATTTTCAAGTCTCTAGGTTTAGCGGTTTGGGCTGTGCGTTGATATCTCAGTCAGTCAGTCAGTCAGTCAGTCAGTCAGTCAGGACTTTGAATTTTATATATATAGATAATAATAATGTGGCTGTATGGTGCAAATGTCCTTTTGCTTTTTCTGTTTTTATGCACAGGAATAACGAAAGAAAAAATAAAGAAAAAAGTTGGTAGTACCTTTTCCGAGGTAAACATTCTAAATTTGAAAATCACTACAGTAATGAATTTCAGTACTTACTTACTGCACTAAAATCAGTGCAGTAAGTAAGTACTGAAATTCATTACTGCAGTGATTTTCAAATTTAGAATGTTTACCTCGGAAAAGTGCCACGTACTGCATTCTTTTCTCAAATATAATATTAACATTTCAGAGCATAAGTGTGAAAAGACAATTAAAGTGGGTACCTATATTCTTTTATTAAAATAAAAAAAATAGTGGGTAGTTTTTCGTGACCACGGCCCCTGGAAAGGTGCCGAAACGTCGGACCAAAATATCTCTAAAAACAACTAAAATTTAACCAAGTTGTTAAATAAATTGCGTGAAAAAATCCGTGAAAGTGTTTTATTTATACAGATTTTTTATATTTATTTTTAGCCTGTTTTTTGCCATTGCTCAATAGCAACAGTTGCACAAAAAAAATACCGATTTCTGCGTTTAAATGTGAACGAAGTAGCTGCAGTCGGTTATTTAGGTATATTTACTAGCCACTTTTACCGTGAATTTACTCGGTTCAATGCCGAAATATGTTTTCTTCAAAGCAGGAAATTCACAAGTAAAACACTTTCATACCAAGTTTTTTGTAGACACTAATAGCTCGTGAAAATTATGTCAATAAAACCTTTTCAAGTTTTAATGAAGCTCGTGGACTAGGCAGCTACACAAATAAAGTTTAACCAAAGGATAATTCATTTTAAATCTCCTCTCGTCTTAATATTCATAAACTGTGTAACTGGGGCACGACATTTTGCAAAGATTAACTTAAGTGACGGATAGGTACCTATCTCAGGAAATATTAAGCACGAAGTTTGGTGGATATGGTTTTGCTATTTTACTTCGAAAAGGTAATTTAAAAAAAAGTTTCTATCTTATTCTTTGATATCAAACCTTTATGCAAAATGTTGGTTTAGCAGTTACTTTTTATATTTCTTATGAAGCCTATAGTCATACATATCAGAGCTCCTACGCCAAGGTAAAAAGTAAAGTATCTAATCAATAATGCAGTTTACGACACAACCCTCGATCGATTCCATCCCATAGTTTCCCCGATACTAAGTGGAGCCTTACAAATAAGTTAAGCATTTTCATACGCCAACACCTGCACGTGAAACCTCAAACTTACGAAAAATGAATTAATAAATAAAGCAAACTGAAACAATTTTCTATTTAACAATATTTCCTCTTCGTTTTCCTTTTCATTCATTTTGTTTGCAGATGGTATCGGACAGGTGCGGCTGGTGTTATGAGCGGTATAAAACCGGCTAATATTGTGTCAAACACAGTTAATTACGGTGTGCATACTCTGAAATTTAATATAAGTACCTACAGTCGAACCGGTTGTATCAAGGAGATTTTACAAGGAAACTGGAGTTTTCAGCCGGAATAAAAAAAGTGTACACAGTAAATTTGTACACAGTAAACTACTTACGTAGTGGCTGTCTGTTGTCTCATATGACCGTACGTTTTGTTTTAAAGAGTAGGTGAGACGGAAGATGGCTACAGTCTACAAAAAAGTGTTAGTACTAATCTCCAGTTTCCTTTGTTAAATCTCCTTGGATTGTATCGTGATATTCGTGACCCACCACAGATATTAAAATTCAATAAGGTTGAAATTTAAACTTGTTGACACTGACACTGACTTTTATAGTTTTGACGCTTTCAAACAAATTTGTTATCAAACTAGTGGCCGCCCGCGATTTCACCCGCGTGGTTCCCGTTCCTGTGGGATATCGGGATAAAAGGTATCATATGTTTTAATCCAGACTATCTTCTATCTGTTTTATTATATTGTAAGAATAAGTAAATAACATTGTTTTCACAGAAAGGAAGTTTATTGTGACGAGGAGACAAGACAGAGTCAAAAGTGTGAATTCAATTCAAAATTATAATGAACTTCGAATACTACAGTCTGTTCATATTGACAAAGGAGGTTTAAACAATCTGTGTGCCAAATTTCAACCAAATACATTTAGTAGTTTTTCCGTCAAAGAGTAGAGTAACAAACATCCATATATCCTCACAAACTTTCACATTTATAATATAAGTAGGATTGGGTCATGATTCAATTGGTTCGACGGTACCTACTGCAGCGTGCACAATATAGTTGGATGCTATCGAATTCGTAACTATAGGTACCTGTACCTACATATTGTTTGCTCCGAACAATATGGACGGTGTTGATTGCAGATAGCGATAATACACCGATCAGTGTCCACGTCAATAAACTCCAGATAGTGATGTTTTCACAATGGAAGCTCTTCGGTTTTGAAATAATACTTCAAAGTTAATCAGTGAAGTGGCTAATTAATACATGGAAGGTAAATTAGATATCAGAATAACTCTTTGAACTAATGTTCTACACATCATAAAGGTCACAGCACATTTCAACAACTCTGAAAGGGATCGACTCCGTATCGCCTTTCGCCTCGCCGTCAACCAGGCGTCAACCTAACGCAAGCACGTAACCAAACCGGATCAGCGTCGGTACGTCGGCTCGGCTACGGCTAGGCGACGCCGCGCTTACGGCTAGGCGACGCCACCCTTACGGCTCACCGTACAGTGGTTCCATATAAAAAAAAATTAAAAAAAGATAAAAAAAAACAAAAAATTATAAAAAAAAGATAAAAAAAAAATATTTAAAAAAGTATAAAAAAATATGATGTGGTTAGTTCATTTTCATTTTCAGACCACTGTGCGTAGAGCCGTAAGCTTGGGTACGGAGAGACGTGAGCGCGTGGACGACTAGCGGTAAGCGCGGGGACAGCAGTTGAGCGACCCGAAAACCGGTTCGTGAGGTCCCGAGGCGAGGCGATTACGTTACGATTCCGATTAGTGTGCTTTGCAGTAGGGGGTTTCATACAAAGAATACTGAATCGCTCGAGTTGATACGTTTACGATCCGTTTACGAGTTGATATGTCTGCTGTGACCTTTATCGTTAACATAGTTTAGTTTGGTTAGTGGTCTTTATTAGAGTTAGGTTAGTACTGGGACTTTAAAAATAAAGCCAAATATTAACCTAGATAAAACTAATTCTAAATTTATAAAGTGTAATAATACATATGTCTAAGAATAGTAATTGATGGTGATGACGTCAAACTGGCCGAATGGCCGAAAACAATCTCGTGAATTTAGTTTGTCTAGACGTTAATGGGTTGAATATTGCGGGAAACTGAAATACATTTGACATTCACTATGTTCATAAACATTCTCAAGATAAATTTAACAGCTTACATGCGTAACTCAATTGATATGTCGAACGAAGACTAAGGTCGATGACTTGTGTAGGTACTTACATAATTAGAATACTTACTCTTCAGACCCTAAGGTGTAATAAGTTGACCAGATAGGATATTTTAGTCTATTTCGCCTAGTAATTACAATTACTTAGTTGCATTTGATTTGCTATTTTATACGATAAACAAGAGTTTTACATAATATAAATAGATTATATTAAAACTAAACTCTCGCAAATAGTTTCTCAGGCTTATGTTCGCTCTGAAAGGGAAAATATAATTTGGTTACCCGTTATTTTATTCGAACTAAAGTGGAATCCAAGGTAACATCTAAATTTATACGTTTTTATTTTATAATTTGCCATGTTCACGAAATAAAACTTTTTGACGAATTCTAGAAGGCTTGGCTTGGCATACTCATATCAAGGTTCACGTCATTCTATCTAACTCTTAGGTATACTTGGTTGTTATAAATAAATTACGTTTCATCTAAATCTTGAACATAACATCTACGAAAATACTTCTCACATTATTAATCAGAAGTTGTTAAATAGAGATTTTTGGAAAAGGTTGTGGAAAAACTAGCTGGATACACTGTGGAATTATTGCTAAACCTTCTTCAAAAGTTGTCACTGTCAGTCACTCGGCGCGAAGTGAAGAGTAGGAGGCAATAAATACGGTTTTGGTAGGCATCGGAGCTTATTTGGTGTTGGTTTTTGCACAAACTATCTCCTGAGGATGCCCTCGGTTGGGGCGAAAGTCGGCGAAACACGTGTAGGGTAGTCTAATCGGTGAAGGTGCAAGGTGCTTTGCTGTCTTGCTAAATGCAGGTATTGTGCACTGCTGTTTTTGTGGTGAGCATGTGCAATTTTTTGTAGGTGGACGGGCGGCGGTGCATCTTGCATGTTGTATTTTTGCGAAAGTAAGCTACATAATATTTCGCTGTTCATAATATAATAACGATACGTTAAACAAACCTTTAACCCGATGTGGTAACAATATAAGAAGACTAAAGATTTACAATCACGATTATATGCTCATCTAGAGATATTTCATATTAATTTTCCAGATAGAATTTCGGAAGAGTAAAACAGAACCACTGCATCAAATTGACCGTTTATGTACCTCATTGAGTCACACCAACACATCAAAATATGATTATAAAAATTACTGCATTTAATGCGCGTACTCGTGCAAGTAATAACAGTTTTTGTTTCATCGAAATCTGTCCAGGATTTCCAAAGTTACAGCGTTGAAAAGTTTCACCAGCTTTTGTAAATTTGCTTTCCTTGCGCGCTATTGCGATGACGTCATGTCGCAATGACATCTCCGACTGCGGCTGCTGCGGGTGATTTCCGTCCAACTGTACTTACCAAGAGTCCATCCGTGCGCAATCTTCGCGCAACCTGGTGCGTTTTTGGCGCTAGTTACAGTACATTTTCTTCGTTCTAAGGTTATGGTAAATGATTAGTATTCGATTTCGACCGCGCGCAGCCGCACTCTAAAACTGTCACCAACTGTCCATTTGACGGCTTCGTGTTATTGTTGATCGAAGTTTGACGGTTGCTATTTATATTGACAGAATACCGCCCGCCATTACGAAAGTTGATTTAATTTATTAATCACGAAAATACAACTTATGTATTTGAAGGTGTTTTTTCACATGGGCTCAATACAAAATTGATCATTGATCGACTATAAGAAAAATAAATAAGTTTATTGCGAAACCGTGAGAGCGCAACTCTATAGCCAAAGGAGAAATACGGAAGCGACAACTCTCAATCGCGACGTGACGTCACACGTTAATTCCATTGGCTCACCCGAATTTTTCACGGAGGCCGTACTTTAACGTTCAATATCTCAGTCATTTTAGAAGATAGGAAAAAAATAAAAACATATTCTTTTTTCTCGAGTAACATATTTTTTAGATATGCTGATAACAAAAATCATTGGTGTGACTCATTGTTAATTTGGACATGAGCCACGTCTAAACAATACATGTTCACGCGCTTGATCGAGTTCGAGACGTGCCTATTAGTCCATGGAAATCATTACATTTTGCCTTGCGTGAAATGAGGTAGTTCTGATTTTTTTGTATGTTAGTAATGATGAAATAGTAATGACAAATCCAAGTTTTCCACCTCGAAAGCCCTTCGGATCATTGTTAAATATTTAAAAATCCAATAAATTTTCAGATTTTTTCAGTTTTTGTAAATTTTTACCACTTAGGACCTGTGTTACGGCAAAAGTTACTATGCATGCACGCTTTAAAGTAGACTAAATTTTCAATAAAAAGAAAATAATTTGGTTTTGGTAAGTCAAATAGTTTTTAAGATAGGGCTATTTAAAAGTTTGCAAAAATTCAAAAAAAAGGAAGTATTACAGTTTTTTTAGTTTTCGACATTTTGAACCATAGTAGTGGGTTTATGGCAAAAGTTAAATTATTAGTTATTAAAGTCCATTAAATTTCCAACAAAATGAGACCAAATTAGTAATATCAACTTACACTCGATAGTTCCTGAGACAGCTGTTCAAAGTTATTGAGGTATGTAAACAATTAGGTAATAGAAGGGTTCGTAAAATGAAGTACGGCCTAAACGAAGGAGGATCTGGGAGGTGGTGGAATCAATTATGTACATTGTATGTATATTTTTGATGGACCAGGCACGTCCTCTGAATCCACAGCACACTTTTTGGGGGCAGCTTGCTGAGGTATAATTTCTTCATCGAACTGCTCAGGAAGGTCAAAATCGTCCTTTGATGGTGGGTCATCAATCAATGGTTTATCAATGTCATCACACATCAGGTCTGGTATGTTCTCGCATGATTGGCCAATGCAGTAGCTGCAAACAGCCGAACATTTGAGTTTTGCTTTCCTGCAACCACATCTGCTGGTACAACCTTACATCTTTGGTATGCTTTCAAGGTGATTAAGGTTTGCGTGTCATTAACAGGGTAGAACGGGAACGCCTCCCAGATCCTTCTTCCTTTAGGGCTTACTACCTTTTGCAAACCCTTCTATTACATAATTGTTTATTTACCTACCTCTATAACTTTGAACAGCTGTGTCTCAGGAACTATCAGGTGCAAATTGACATAATTAATCTCATTTTGTTGGAAATTTAATGGACTTTAATAACTAATAAAAAACTTTTGCCATAAACCCACTACTGGGGGGTCAAAGTTGACGAAAAATAGAAAAAACTGTAATACTTCCTTTTTTGTGATTTTGCAAGTTTTAAAATAGCCGTATCTTAAAAACTATTTGGCATATAAAAACTAAATTATTCTCTTTTTATTGCAAATTTAGTCTACTTTAAAGAATGCATAGTAACATTTGCCGTAACTTAGATCCTTGGTGGTAAAAATTGACAAAAACTGAAAAATATCCGAAAATTTTATGGATTTTTAAGTATTTAACAATGATCCAAAGGGCTTTCGAGGTGGAGAACTTGGATTTGTCATTACCATCTCATCACTACTAACATATAAAAAAAACAGAACTACCTCATTTAATGCAAGGCAACACCACTTATTTGGTACGATTTCCATGTACTATATTGGGCCCGTGCCTCGAATGTAAGCCATGATCTAGGTATGCGGAACAAATCCGTTCGCAAAACTGAATCCGTGAGAAGTAAATAGTCCTCAATATAATGAATGGCTCTGGTCGACGATATTTTATTGAGACTAAACTTTCGTTGGAGGAATATTTAAATAAATAAATAACTTCTAACATTCCCACCAATTATCTAAGCCCATTTTAATTTCATTATGAAACTGTATCATGGAAAACAAAAACAAATACAACACGTTTGTGAGGATTCACTTGATAAATACTTAGACTTAATGGAAGTCACATTTGATAGAAACTCTTTTACCTACCTCTCCATTTTTATAAATATTGATGATTGAAGTACAGTTTGCAAAACCTAGGCTAAAGCTATAAAAATAAAAGAGGAATGAATCAAAATTTATCAAAAAGCTAGTAAAATTTAGTCTGTTATGGGAAGGGAAGGCATTTTCTCTAAAATATATTATTAGGTTTTAGTATTCTTATAAGCGATAAACTCTGATAGCATTGAAAAACTGCACCTCTTGAGTAAGAAGCGAAATCTTATTTATATTTGAAAGCTCGGTAAGCTAAAGTTTGGGCGGAATAAATTACTGGCCTAGGGTTGCCTCAAAGGCCGGCCGCGTAAGTTAGCCCACAGGGCTGACAGAGCGTTAGAAGCTCTCATTTTCCTGGAAACCAACTTCCGGCGGAAACACGGGTTCACTTCCTCCTGTTAAAGTGGATCTGCTAATTACTCCCTTATTATCGTCTCTCATTTAATATTGGAACTTACACATATAAAAATAAATAAATAATATACATACATACATAAATAAAATGATAATACTTCTATATTAGTGTGTATTTGCAAAGTATTTCTTGCAATGAGTTAGAATTTGAATGCATAGCGAAGCGACCAATAAAATAAAAATCACCCGTTGTTTTAAAGATAATAAGATGTTGGTGTCACAATTCCGAATTTTATCATTCTGATGGGCTTTTCAAGTAAAAGTTTATTATCAGGAAACTATGTTCGGTTCTACTTTAACTTAAGCTACTAAGATAATAGCGATCATGGCCCACGACAGCTCACGATGGACAGCTATCCTCCAACCGTTCTGTTGGGGATACGTACAGCTTGGAAAGCCGACTTGCATTGTTCTGTTGCTGAGATGGTATACGGTGAGCGAGATACGATACGAGATGCTGGTATCGGCTTTAAACGGGACATGTGAATACGGAGCTGTGATACAATGTCTGCTGGCTGAGTTATCTGGGAGTGATTAGATTGTAAGAACTCACCAGGAATCCGCAAGGGCTCACCGTATACCATCTCAGCAACAGAACAATGCAATTATAATTATAATTAATGTGAAGTGTTGGTTTGGCTTTCAGCCGAACACTTTGGAGATAGCAGAACTCTCTTGATAGCAACTTCCTCCGGACACTCGAGGGTTATTAAAGTCCTGCATTGCCAGTATTGTGTAGGCCAGCTCATAGTTGACTTTATGCAGTATAGCATACAGTACCTTTTAATTTGTATTCTCTTATAACGTCTTGGCCACGTTCAAGGTGACTCGGCGCGTCAGGCGGCGCGATGCTCGAAGCGAGCCGCTGGAAACACAAACATAGGGCGTTGTATATAATAGAGCGTTCAAGAAGGAGCGTTGTTGTGCGTTGCAGCGTCCCACCGCGGCCGCGACGGCAGCCGCGACGTCATGTCACATCAGAGGAAATAGACCGGGAGGCAAGTTAGAAGTCATTTCCTGTCCTTATCGATCTATGTAATTTTTATGTATTATTGTCTATTTATTTATTTTATTTAGCAGTGGACGTCGTTCGGCTGACATGATGATGGTGATGATGATGATTGTCTATTATGTTTTCTATGTATATTAAGTATGTATTTACAAGCACAAAGTATTTGAGTTTATATTTAATCGTTATCAAGTTTTCTATGACACATTTTCTTAATGAAATTCAAATGGGATAATACCTATACTTAGATAATTGTTGTGATTGTAAGAAGTTATTAATTTATTTTATCTAAGAAAGAAAGAAAGAAAGAAAGAAAAACATTTTATTGACGACACAAAACGGTAATATGTACAAAAAAAAATTAAAAGAAAAAAAAAACAGCATGTCGCCAACTAGGCCCCATCCTCAGCATAATGTTGCAGCGACAAGAGGCTGGCACTGCAACGCTGGTATTCTGGAGGGACCTATTTGGTGGACGACTTATTATTATTATTATTATTATCTATTAACTTATTCTTTTTCCTTTTTTTGTTATTTAAGTATATTAAGTACCTATGTATATAAGGACCCCCTACAAGGTGGACTGACGATCTGGTCAAGGACCAGGCGCAGGACCGATCATTGTAGAGATCTAATGCCACTTCAACAGCGCAATCCTTCGACCGATGTCTTTTGTGTTAGTTCTCCTGCGGATCTCGTCATTTCTGATTCGATCGCATAGGAAAACACCGAGGATCGATCTCTCGCTGGGTAACCTTGAGTTTTATTACAATAAAATCCTACGTCATAAAGCCCATGCAGATTTCGATCGGCCCAATTCAAGTATGCTACACACAATCTCAAACACACACACACACATACATAGACACGCATACACACAGCCACAGATACATACACACACATACACACACAGATAGAACCATATGTAAACCAAAAAATGAATTAACAAAATCGTAGTAAAAACGTCCATCTTATTTTATTTTAGCTATATTCATACTAATATCACTTATAAACGAGAGAGGACTGTAAATATTACGAAAAACGGGATTTTTACCATGTTTTGATTTGTTGTTGAGTCTTACCATGTTTTGATTTGTTGGTGATAGGACTCTCTTGAAGAACTACCGACCCATCTCGCTTCTGAGCCATATCTACATGCTCTTTTCGAGAGTCATTACGAATCGTCTCGCTCGCAGGTTTGACGACTTCCAACCTCCCGAACAAGCCGGGTTCCGGAAAGGCTACAGTACCATAGACCACATTCATACGCTGCGGCAAGTTATACAGAAGACCGAAGAATATAACTTGCCACTATGCTTGGCGTTCGTGGACTATGAGAAAGCCTTTGATTCGACCGAGACCTGCGCAGTGCTACAGTCTCTCCAGAGGTGCCAAATAGACTACAGGTACATCGAGGTGCTGAGGTACTTATACCAAAATGCCACCATGTCAGTCCGATTACAGAATCAGAGCTCTAATCCTATCTAACTACAGTGAGGTGTGAAACAGGGAGACGTCATTTCTCCGAAACTGTTCACAGCTGCGTTGTAGGATATTTTTAAGCTACTGGACTGGAAAGGATGCTTCATCAACATCAATGGCGAGTACCTAACACACCTGCGGTTTACCGATGATGTAGTTCTTATGGCTGAGACCTTGTAAGACCTGAACACAATGCTCGAAGATCTCAGCAATACTTCTCAAAGAATGGGTCTGAAGATGAACATGGATAAGACAAAAGTCATTGCAAATGCCCATGTTGCATACGCTCCAATTAATGTTGGGAACATTACACTCGAAGTTGTTGACCACTATGTCAACTGGGACAAACAATCCAATTAGGTAAGTCCAACTTCCAGAAAGAGATCTCTCGTCGAATCCAGCTCGGATGGGCAGCGTTTGGGAAGCTCCGGCATATATTCGCGTCCAAAATTCCTCAATGTCTCAAGACTAAGGTCTTTGACCAGTGTATGTAGCCAGTTATGACTTATGGAAGCGAGACGTGGTCTTTTACTATGGGTCTAATAAGAAGGCTCAAGGTCACCCAGCGAACAATGGAGAGAGCGATGCTTGGTATTTCCCTGCTCGATCAAATCAGAAATCATGAGATCCGCAGGAGAACTAAAACAACCGACATCGCTCGAAGGATTACTCAGTTGAAGTGGAAGTGGGCGGGACACATAGCGCGGAGAACCGATGGCCGTTGGGGCGGAAAGGTTCTCGAATGGCGACCGCGAACCAGACGACGTTCCGTGGGCAGGCCCCCTACAAGGGGGACCGACGATCTGGTCAAGGTCACGGGAAGCCACTGGATGCGGGCAGCGCAGGACCGATCGTTGAGGAGAACCTTGAGGGAGGCCTTTGCCCAGCAGTGGACGTCGTACGGCTGAAAATTATGATGTCATGCTGGTCCTTGATCAGGTAAAGTTACCTTCGGTCGCCTCCCAGTTTATAACTTTTATAAATATTAACATAACGCGGCGGCGGCTGCTGTGTCAGCCGCGTGAAGCACCGTACGTCCTTGTACGCGGCCGTCGCAACCAGCTTGATTTATAGCTCAAGTAACACCAGAACCAGTCTGATGATGAGATGGACAGACTTGCTCGGAAAGCTCGCGCTGCATGAGACTTAGAAAGCCGGGTTGGCCGTCGAGTCGCAGGGTGAGCTTGTCACACCGGGCCCTCCACATTGCGACTCCTACCGACGACGGCGGTGTATATTCCCCCACCCTAACCCCCCATTGAGTTCTTGCGACTAGATGAGTCGGAAAACGGCCGAGCGTGTCCCAGTTAATGCGTTAAAAGTATAAAATTCCACCTCTTTTTAATGCAGCGAATACAAATTGGTATTCGATCGGTTTCCATTTTACGCGAGCACGCGGCGCTGACGCTCGTTAAGGTTATGGTCGTGGAAATGCCGTACATATGATACTTCTCACAATCCAATGCGCTTGGAAACTAATGGCATTTGGGCTCAACCAGATCTTTGGATAATATGTTATGAAGAGCATGAACAAAGTAATACTTTTCTTTCAGATTAACTAATTAAAGACAAATGGAAAATGAAGTTAGTATTTAGTAAAAATCGACCCGTCTCACAACTAGCTCCGATGGGACAGAACCCACGTCCTTTCGCTATCCGGGCGACTGCTCTAACCTCTGAGCTACGGAGTAGTTACGAGAAGCGTCGAATTTATCCAATACTTCTTACGCGCTGTATAGCCAGCGTTAATTTCATCAATGTGAAGATATTACTACCCTCACACACGTAAGAAATACCTTTCCAGATATTCATCCTCCGTCGCATCGGAGCTAGTTGTGAGACGGGTCGATTTTTCTAAATACTTCGTTTTCCATTTTTCAATAATAAAAATTGTATTGTGAATGCTAAAAAGTAAAATTTTAAAAGATTATTATTAAATATTATGTTATCTTCGTATCTTTTTTTTTTGACGACCGATTTGGCGCAGGGGTAGGCTACCCACCTTCTGCGCCAAAGGTCTCGGGTTCGATTCCCGAACAAGACAAATATTTGTGTGCATGAACATGTCTATTTGTCTTGGTCTGGGTGTACCTAAACTATGTATATCAAGTATGTATTTACAAACAAAAAGTATTTAAGTATATATCTATCCGTTATCAAGCTTTCCATGACAGTTTCTTAATGAAATTAACATGGGCTTAGATAATTGTTATGATTGTAAGAAGTTATTTATTTATTTATTATTTATTTTGTTTAATATTGATTTACGCACATATTAAAAAGAATAAATATGTAGTTTAAAAAACTATAAAAACACACTTTTATAGGAACATACTAAAAACTACAAAATAACCGTCTATTCAGTAACTGAAATTAAAAAGCGTGGTGCGCGTTGTCAATATTAAGTACTTGAATGCGTGCTTTGCAAAGCGCGCACCACGCTTTATAATTGCAGTTACTGAATAGACGGTTATTTTGTACTTTTTAGTATGTTCCTATAAAAGTGTGTTTTTAAAGTTTTTTAAACTACATATTTATTTTTTACTTTTTAGTTTAACAAATGTCAAGCTATGAATGGGGATGGTAATCGATTTCACAATCCATTCAAATGTCTGCCCACCCCGTAAACATTATAACTCAAAGGCGTGATTGTATGTATTTAGTTTTACAAATTCAAGTGGAGTCTATTAGTTAAGTACCAGATGCGCGAGCCGAACCCTTACTTCCTCCCTGCTCCATCATCAGACACTCACCACCAAGTGTAGCAAATGACTCAGAACGAAACAAATGAGCCCAAACTCGAGGGGTTTCCTAGTGGTCTTAAAGGAGTGCGACTGACTTCCTCCCTGCTCCATCATCAGACTCTCACCACCAAGTGTAGCGAATAGGTCTCATCAGAACGACAAAAATGAGCCAGAACTCGAGAGGTTTCCTAGTGGTCATTAAGGAGTGCCACTGACTTCCACCTCGCTCCATCAGTGGACCCATACCACCAAGTGTAGCGAATAGGTCACATCAGAACGAAACAAATGAGCCAGAACTCGTAAGGGTTTCCTATTGGCCATAAACAAGTGCCACTGGCTTCTTCCCAGCTTCATCATCAGACCCTCGCCACCAAGTGTAGCGAATAGGTCTCGTCTGAGCGAAACAAATGAGCCCAAACTCGAGGGGTTTTCTTGAGGTCATTAAGGAGTTCCACTGGCTTCCTCCCTGCTCCATCATCAGACCCTCACCATTAAGTGTAGCGAATAGGTCTTATCAAAACGAAACAAATGAGCCTAAATTCGAGGGGTTTTCTAGCAGCCATTGAATAGTTCTATTGCCCACCTCTTGACTCCATCATCAGATCAGCTCGATGGTAGCAAATTATTGTATTGTCATCGGATTCATATAGACTTGCAAAGTTTTAAATCAATACGACAATTAGAAGTAGGTTAAAATTGAATTCCAAGATTTTCTTACATTGTGACTTAGTTACAAGTGAAGCTAATAAAAGTGTGGTAAAAAGAACTTAAAATTGGGGATAAAATATAAAACGAAACACTGATTAATAGGAACTTTTTGTTTCCATATCCGAGAACTGAAACACAAACAAAGTTCCCAATCGCGAAAAGCTTCCGAAATATGTTGTTTTGATTTATACAAACAAAAGTTGTGAACAAATAAATCTTCACTTGGCGAGAGCTTACCAGCAAAAAGACAATTGAAGACATGAGATAACGCGCGTGCTACATAGAAATACCTGAACGCGTTTGAAGTTTCGGGATTGTGCCAATAACATAAACGATTCAGGATATCAAAGAGTGAGTGTTGGAGGCAGAATATAAAATGGACGAGTTCAATAAACGAGGTGTATCGGCAGCCCCCTCGGGCGAACGGCTTACACGCTCCCATCAGGTGCGTAGATCCACGCTCTATTTAGAACTGTATAAATATTTCAGGTCGATGTCTGATTTTGTTTATTAAATGCGAAACATAATACGACTTTTTTGCATTGCTACAAGAAAGAGGGTAGACAGATTTGTCTGCTCCTAACATCCAACCCGCATTAACTTTATTCAGTTACTCCGTGATCATGGCGTGTGCAACTGCGCCGAAATATCGGAGACTCGACAAGAAATCAAAACATTGTAAAAACCCCCCTTTCGTAATATTTACAGTTGTTTATTCATACTTTTTGAATAAATTAAGTGCTGTAAGCGTCTATTGATTTATGATTTAGTGCAAAACACGCTTGCAATAATTACTTATCGATCATTCAGTAACATGCAATGCAAGCCTGTAAACGGCGTAAGTATTAGCTTAGAAAAAAAATCCGTAATAGATTGAATACTCTCCTTTTTCCATCAATTGGAGCTGATTGTCTCAACTACTTCCACTTACATGTATCAGAATCTCAATAGAGCAAGATTATGGGCCCCAAGTCTGCTAATTTACAAATGGTTCAATTGAATCTTAATTGGATCTCAATAGCGGTTTTTGACATTTTTGGTATTCTGCTACTAACTTAAGACCAATGGTATACGACTGAACTGCCATTGAATATTTGCTAGTCTGCTCTTCAATCGTATTACAATCGTAGCGCGATTGTGGAGTTAATCGGTATTCTACTCTCATTGACATTTGTTTGACAGTATTCTCAATGGGGTATGTATCATAATAACTACGGTCATTACGACTATGGTCGAAATAACTACGATCGATTCACATTTATTTTCATAATGACTATTGAACGACTCAACTACCTGTTCATTTCACCTACGGTTGATTGAACTACAGTTGATTCAACTAACGGACGATTGGCCTAATTTTCATTTCATCTACTGGTTGTTTCGACTATGAACGACTCGCCTACAACAAGCTTATGAATTGGAAAGTTTATTAAATGGATTTGGGCGCGTTGGATTGTTTTTTTGGTTAGGGTGTCGCAAACATAAAATTTTTGAGTGTTTTAGTATGAAGCGGGGACTTGCAAAATTTTCAAGAATGAATTTTATAAAAATGCAAATATCTCGAAAACGGTGCGTCATAGCTGAAATCTAACAAAATTTTCGATCCCCTATGGTACTCCGGAGATACCTAGGAGGCATCCGATGGACATATAAAAAAAATATTTTTTTAGTTTTTTGCTCAAAAAAATTTTTGTTATTTCAAAATTTTTATATCTTTTGGGAAAAACAAAAGGGGGGACAGGGGGCGAAGTCCCCCGCCAAGGGGGCTCGGGGGCGAAGCCCCCTGCCACCCAACAAAATGTAACAGACGTTTTAGGTTAGGTTAGGTTAGAACAGTGACCAAAACGCCGCGCGAGCCGAGCGAGCGAAGCGAGCGTTCCGCGGCAGCGGCCGGCGAACCGCCAGAATCGACTTTATACACCCCCCCTACCCCCTACTTCAGTTTAATAGGAAATGGGAATATGTATATAGTCGTTTCTGTTGCTTTGCCGGCTGCTACCGCGGCACGCTCGCTTCGCTCGCTCATGTATGTTCATGTAAACCTAACATGCTCGTCGCTTCGCTCCTCGCACCTAACAGCAATACAGTCACGACCAATAATATGTATACAACATAGGACTATGTCATATTACAATATTGAATGACTTCTGTGACACTGATCGTTTTCTTTTGGAACGCTACAGTGTGACAAAGTTCTATGTTGTATTGTATACATAATATTATTGCTCGTGTCTGTACATGAGTCACTATTTTTAAACTTAATAAACCGTGTAGGTGAGTTGACCGTAGGTGAAATGACCGTAGGTGAAATGACCAGTAGTTCAATCAACCGTAGGTGAAATAACCGTAGGTGAGTTGTTCGTAGGTGAGATGACCAGTAGTGATTTCGTACATTAGTTATTTTAAAAATAGGTGTAACGACCAATAGTTATTTTGAACAGTAGGTCTTTTGACCGTAGTTATTATGATACATACCCGAAGGCAACTACATTAACTATCCAACTGAGACTCCATTACGATTCAATTACGATTCAATTGCGATTCTATTGAACTGACGTACAAGTTTTTACAGAATACCCAATTTGTTTTAATCGTAATGGAATCGTAATTGAGTCTCAATTGAATATCAATAGAATCTTATTTAAATTAAAATTAGCAGACTTGGGGCCACTTTGGAACATCTTCGTCTCATTCCGCGGACAAAAGATAGCAATTTCGCTATTAATATCCTTGTATTGTGCGCGCTAATAGTAGTTCATTACTGGCAATGCTAAATGACGGTGAGCAAACATCTTAATGCCCTGACAATGTTATTTTACGCTTCATAATGCTAGTAAATTAATTCAGATAATTACGTCACATCTGCTTAAACTAAATACCACATATTTGTATATCATTAATATATTTGGACATTCCTTGAAAAGATTTTTCTTGCTATGTACCTAACAAAACTATCGTAAACACGTAGTAACATTAGCCGAGCTTATAATTTCCTATATGAAAAGAAATATGTACCCCAAATGACAGATACCCGTTTGTAATTCGTAAGACTAACGGGATTCTTAAACGTACTGTAAGACTGTAACCGCCTATGTACACTCTCTTTTAACTGTGTAAATAACGTATAGAGTATCTAATACTACTCCTATCCGCTCACATCACATCGCATAGTTTTGACCCAACATACTAGTGCCCAAAACAGTCATATCATTATCGGCATATTCTTATAAACTTAGCATCTAAAATGTTGTCCCTATCATGTAATTTAGTAAAGGTTTTGTTCGTTTTGGATAAATTTAGCTACTAGCTCAAGTAAAAAAGTAGAATAACCGTATACATACGTTCGCCCAAAGGCACTTGAGCCAGTATAAAAACTAAGTTAATCGAAGACGTGAAATAAAATGGTTTCCATTCTATCAAACCCTCTGGGCTTCGAAATGCATTTGGGCTGAATTTACTCTGGCGGGCGTTGAGAGTGCAATCCTGCAATCACATACTGTATACTATGCATACTGCGTTCATACGTATACGATTTGAGATTGAACGGTGAATCGACTAAATGCCTTAGAAGCAAATATTCAGGCGCTTCATATACGATTTCTATGTTCTCTATGTGCTAGAAATTGACGAAAGAGTGTGGATTTTAGACAAAATGGTATTTGGAAAAGTCTTTTAACTAACCTCGTAGTTTATGACATTATTTATATTAATTATAAGTAAGTTTCGGTATGGCAACTTGATAAAAGATAAATATATACTTATATACTTACTTTTTTGTAAATACATACATACATAATTTTATTTGTGTCTGGAATATTGTATGTTGTATAAAATAAAATAAATAAATACTTACTTAGTTAGTATAGGTACCTACATAAAACACCTAGATCAGGACAAATGGATATGTTCATATTTGTCTTGTTCGGGAATGTGTAATCTTTTTTGTAACCTTCAATTTTGTATGTTGGTTGTGACTATGCCAACGATTTAAATAAAATAAAATCGAACTCGGATCTCTGGCGCAGAAGACAGATACCTGAACCCCTGCGCTTAATCGGTCGTAAAAAAAAGATTTATAGATAATTTTACATATACGAAAAATCCATTTTCCGTGATCAATTAAGTACCTACACCATATCAGCATTTCTGTTTGACATTAACTAATAAAATTCTTCTACATCAGAAAATTTATCAATCACGCAATGCCCCTGAACGCTTATTACCTACAATTAGGTTGTCAAATAGTAATATTGGTTAAAATATTTACAGTCGAACGCCCAATTCTCACTCGGAATATCAATTTGGTTGCTAATATCATTCAACTGAGAACCCGCATTAATCATCCAACTGAATTCATTACACTTTCATTTTACTATTATATCAATGTTAATATTGGCAACGACTCAATGCGATTTAAGTAATACTATAATTTGTATGTAACGTTATAACCGAATATTGCGTAAGTAAACAAATAACTCATAAATCTCGTACGATTATTTCTCAGTATAATATGTAATTAAATACCTACACATAAATATGTCAAAATATATATACCTACTTACTTTATTTCACAACAAATAACTTTTATGCGTTATTTTTAATAGCAGGGAGGGAGACCGCTTTGTGGCCACTTTAAGGTAATTTTCACTTTTTATTTTTTTATTACCAAATATACATAAAAATACAAAAGTTGTTTGCTACATTCATAAAAAACCACGTAGGTTTACATTAGGAATGAGCTGTTCAGCAATCATTCGCTTAAGTTAAAACAAATCTAGGCTTAATTAACACAAACATAGTACATACAACTTTGTACATAGGTACCAAGTTATTCTAGCAATAGCAAGTTCACTATATAAATATAGCAAGGAGTGACATGAGCGCCGCCATGCGATGGTGGCGCAAACGCTAGAGATAGTGCAGCTACACAATACAGGCTGTTACAATTTTTGCAAAAAGTATTGTTCTAATTTTAGTTTTATATTTTTGTGGGTTATACTTTTTCTAAGTTCTAGGTCAAGATTGTTTATTAAGAAAGGAATTAAATAAGCGCTAGTTCGCCGGCCATAAGTATTATTGGTTTTAGGCACTATTAATTTTTGGTTTGTTATTTCTCGTGTAGTAATTTTGTGATTTTTTAGTTCTTGGACACTTAGGTTAAAGAATTGTTCTTTGAGAAGATTATAACTTACTTGATCGTGGACGGGCAGTGTCTTGCAAATTTTGAATAACATATTGTCATTATTAGCACAATCAAGCACCATTTTAGGTGGTACAATATTTTTAAGTATTCTTATTTGCAATCTCATAATATCGTTGAGGTATGTTTGGTAACTACGTCCATAACTACTTAGCCCGTAGGATACCACAGAGGCAATAAAGGCGTTGTAAATAAGTAGTAGTGTACTAAATGGTATTCGCTTCTTAATTATAATAATATTAGCCAAAAATGCTCTTAACCTGGTACAAATGCTTTCAATATGTGGTTGCCAATTAAAGTTACTCTCTAATGAGACCAAGATAAGTGTGGCTGCTGACTAACTCTATAGACTCACAATTATTAGGGCAAGCTTTTGGTTGTGTTTGATTATGAAAACATGTATGACTGTGGGATATTAGAGCAATTTGTAAATTTTCTCTTTTATGAGGTGAATTATTAACTAATTTAGTTTTTTGTGTATTTAAGACCAACCCCATATCATGACACCACTTACTGAGAGTGTCAAAATCGAACTGAAGTTTTTTCATTGCCTCGTTTACATTACTATCAGCAATAAGTATGCAAATATCGTCTGCAAATTGATAGGAAGTGCAGTAGCTTAGTGTTTTATTCATGTCATTGACATAGGCCAGAAAATGGATAGGTCCCAAAACCGAACCCTGAGCTGTGCCTTGGGTTACTTTCATACACCCACTATAACAGTCCTGTGTCCTAACGCAAAAATATCGGTTCCGTAGATAATCTTGGCACCATTTCAACAGAGGCCCTTGCACACCTGTGTTTTCTAGGCTTTTTATAAGTATGTTATGGTCAAGAGTATCAAAAGCCCGCGAAAAATCAATAAATAAGGCAAGTACTTGTTTCTTATTGTTAAGGCTATCATTAGTGTGATCTGTAAACTTAGATAATAGGGCTGTTGTACTTTTACCTGGCTGGAATCCATACTGATTACTGTTTATTATGTCGTTATTCTGATAGAAGTTATGGATCAGTCCACACATATACTTCTCCACAATTTTATCAAGTGACGATAACAGAGTGATAGGTCGATAGTTACTTAAGTCATCCGGCATCCTGCTTCCCTTTTTTTAAATACTGGACGTACACATCCCTTTTTTAATTCGTCAGGATAAACTTTAGCCAATATTGAGGTGTTAATTAGATTTGCAAGATCCAAAGAGATCTTTTCACTAATATGTTTTAAGTCAATTGTTCTAATCGCACCAATAAGTACCAGGTGCTTTATGAGTAAGTATGCAGTTTCATAATTATTTGAAGCACTTGAAGCACTAAGTGCAAACATTAAATCTTAAATTATAGAGAATTTATCTACATTTATGGGGTACATTTTTCGCAAAAAAAAATTTTTTATAACATAAAATATGCGAAAGGTGCCAAATGCGCCGGTTTTGGCCACTTATTGGTAGCCAATCTTTAGTAAGTATAGCAAAAAAATAAAAACCAAACTCAGATAAAATCAATATAATTCTAATGTACTTACTAGAACCCAATCACAGTAATTTAATTTAAAAAAAACAAAGGTTTATAATAAAGTTAATCTTTAAAACAATATTAATTTCTTAATATTTTAAAACAGATACTGGCATCAGAAATTCTAACGTTGAATAACTTAAAAGACATTATTTTAATTGCCATTGGAAAAAAATACGAAAAGTTATTTAGAAAACTTTTACAGCAAAAAGTGGTCAAAACCGGTGCTTCTGCCCCACTTGTTATATTTTAAAAAAATCATCTGGATCAGTATCCGAAACCGGATATTCTACCAATCCTGACGTAGCTGTCACCTCCGTAATAGTGTAGTGTACATTTAACGATACTGCTGGTTTTTACCAACACTTTTATAAATTAAGTATTAAAAAATATAAAAATAAGACTAAAATTTTCAGAATATTCAAAATTTTCATTTTTTTTTAATTTTCGCCCTTAAAACCAGAATCCACAGCAACACAGTATATTTATAACATCAAGTAAAACCTAAAAGGAGAAAACAAAAAATCAATATACAAGAAGTCCAAGCAAAACGTTACTCACAAATAATAGTGTTTTATTACCTACAGGCTTCGATCAACAATAGTAAGTTATTGTTGATCGAATACCATCGGTAGCCGGGACCCTGATCTTGCTACCGTTGGGGAACTGCATTTTTGTATTTTTAAATGTTATATTTTTTTGTGTTATACATTGTAAAAATTTAATGTTTAGAAATATAATTTTGTAAGTATTTAAAATGTAATAAAGGGAATAGGTGTTTACTGGATAAAGAATTTTGAAAGACAGTTAGTAAACACAAACAGGCATCCATAGTAACATACGTAAAATTCAAATTATAGATTTTCAAAGCAGAAGCCATGAACGCATAAAAATTGGACACATAGCTTCGAATTCCATAAAATGAGCTTACGAAAATCATACCATAAAAATATAGGATAGAAATTTATTATAACGTAGTAACGTAGAGTAGATTGCAATGAGAACATTACACTGCTAATGGAAACTAAGCCCTAAATAATTGATTATCTTTTGAAAGAAAAACTAAGTAATGTAATACATTATAATAATTGTATTATCACACGGAATAAACATCAACACACAGACTGTACTTAAATGTAAACCGGGTCAGTGGCCAAAACCGGGTCTTCTACCCTATACTATATTCCTGACGTAGCCTTCGCCTCCGGAGGGTGCATTTAACGAGACTGCTATGGTAGCTCAGCTCTTTGCGAGACACGGCCGCCCGCCGCAGAGATTTGCGTACTTTACGAGCTAAACGGAGTAACGTCATTTTCAAGCTTCATTTCCCTCTATTATCTGTGCGATCAGCCTGTAAGTCTTCTGACACGGTGCGAACTTTAACACGTGCGTAATTTTTGAAGCAATTTTAAAGGGATAATGTATTATTTTTCATACTAATGTGTTTGGTAAAGTTAGGTACTGTGTGTTGTATCGTATTTGCTTACAGTGCGATGCTAATAATTGCTTGTTACAAAATATATGTCTGTCTGTGCAATGTACACATCGTATACAAAGTGGTTGTGTCCTGTGCTACGTGATAATGAATTGATTACGCAATGCAATACCTATTAATTTTATGATACGCAATTTCGTACATCGCTCACATGCAAAATACCCAATGTTTTTGTTTGGCTTTATAAGGCCGCGAACGTAATTGAAACTCAATTCAGTAAATATTTTATGAAAAACGAACAAATAAGCAATTAAACTGGATTACTTAGTTACTTGTTTTCTATAAATTAATGAAGTTTTGAAATTAAACAATTTTGTTATATCTAAAATAGATAACCTAGATAAATTTTATCTGTCTTAAATCGAAAACTGAACGTCCCATAAAGCGAACTTCCACACTCACAATGTTGTTCTAGGATACAAAAACCATTTAGTTTCGCTTACATCTCTATCGATGTCGATAATAGTATTTAACGAACGTTATATTCAATGTTGTCAATTTGCTTAATAGCACTATAGACTTAGGACCCACACTTGAATAGATGATATCGCTCTACCTGAATCCTGAATGGAAGGAAATGGAAAGGCTCCTCAATAAATACCAAAATAGGGTCAGTGGTGACAACATGAAATTAAAATCATGAATGATGAAATGAATTGATTTGTTTTCAATTTAATGTTAGATGATGTCGATGGCAGTCAAAACCAGTAGGTAGGTAGGTAACTGTAGTAACAGTCAAACTTCACTACATAGTATAAAACAAAGTCGCTTTCTCTGTCCCTATGTCCCTTTGTATGCTTAAATCTTTGAAACTACGCAACGGATTTTGATGCGTTTTTTTTAATAGATAGAGTGATTCAAGAGGAATGTTTATATGTACTTTTTATCCCGATATTCCCACGGGAACGGGAACCACGCGGGTGAAACCGCGGGCGGCCGCTAGTTATCTTATAAAACGTTATTAACACACTAGCTTTCCGCCCGCGGCTTCGCCTGCGTGGACTACACGACGTTATTCCGCGGGAATGTGATATTTTTCAGGGATAAAAAGCCTATGTTCCTCTCCAAGCTACAAAAGTATCTGTATCCCAAACAGCCAAATCCGTTCAGCCGTTTTGGCGTGATTGAGTAGCAAACATCTAAGCTTTCACATTTATAATATAAGTAGGATTCCTTTCAGTCATACAAAGGATTATCATAAGTATTACGTAAAAAAGTAACAAAAGTCAATTGTTTATGTAGCCAAAACGAATTTTTCATACTGCAGCCTAATTCACTACGGCCAATTTAGAAATTTTTGTACTATATATCAAACGTAGGACAGTAAAAAACCGGTCAAGAGCAAGTCGGACTCGCGCACCGAGGGTTCCGTACCGTACCATCATAAATAAATAGAAAAAACTACAACTATGCTTCACCCAAACAAAGCAACCTGCGAGTAGGTAGGAAGGAGGATATTTTAGTTGTAAATAAAACGTAAAAATGTTTTCATCGGCGAGGCATATTATATTCTTCCAAGAATTTGCGATGTAGAATTTTGCAGTTTTTGGTCAGCGCCATCTCTTGACCGATAATGGAACTAATGTAATTTTTGTTGATGATTTCTGAAAAAGTTTACTATTTAGAGACATCGTTTTATTTTTCCCGTAATCTTTACATAAACTTCTATCACCTAAAACAATTTATCTTTGCAAACTTCGGAGATAAGGGGGGACTGTATTATTTTTACATTTTTCATCATAAGTCAAAAACTATGCGGCCTAAAACAAAAAGAAAAATTGTTTGAGAGTGTGCAAGCAGCGCTCTTTTATATGATACCCCATATGCCCTAATAGCCCCACTTCAAATTGTTTAAAACCCCTTTCCGCCCCTATTGCAAAAAAATATAAATTATTTAAATTTTTACTTTTTTGCATTCACAATCGTCGTGGGTTCGAGTCCCATCGGACCTGGTTGTGAGAGGGTCGATTTTTTCTAAATACTTCACTTTCCATTTTTCAACCATAAAAATTGCATTGTGAATGCAAAAATATAAATATTTTTATTTCTCTCTTATCAGCAAAATAGTTGTGCAAACGTCGTCTAAAATTATAACAAACTTAGGTCGAACCTTATCTTTTAACCAAAGCAGGATATGTGCGTGAGGCAAGCCGCGTTTTTGCCACTCAACACTGTACATATAACACAATACTTCTCCAAAAATGTTATCTTTGGTAAGTAGATCTATCATTGATTATGGCGTCGCGAAGGTGCACGTATTCTTCAGCGCGCAGCTGCCTTTGATTAGATCGTATTTTAAACTAATCTTTCGGTTTAAATTTTTGCGTACATGTCAACAATAAACTGATTGAATAAGCAACGAAAACGTTAAAAGTATACAAATCTATTCCTTCTCACTTGCAAGTGGTAACAATAAAATTGAAGGTTCCTTTTTATTATAATTGTATGAAGCTCGCGTTCGGACGCCCCGCCTTTTTATACCTTCGGCCGCGAGACGCGTCGAGCGAAGCTTCGAACTGCTAAGCTATCGGGAGTTACACGTGTTGTTGTGAGTCTACCATAAAAGATAGACATATGCAGTCGTGGGATATTTTTTATATAATTTTAAGGAGAACATTTCCGTCATACATGATTTCTGTGTAGCTTTAACCATGAAGGTTGCACACGCGACGGAAGCTTAAAAAATGGAGTAACCCGCTCCCGCTTTCCCAACATTTCCCTTCACTGCTCTGCTCCTATTGATTGTAGCGTGATGAAAAGTACACTATAACCAGCTCAGGAGTGTGAAAAATAACTGTACCAAGTTTCGTTAAAATCCGTCGAGTAGTTTTTGTTTCTATAACGGTTATACACACAGACAGACAGACAGACAGACAGAGAGACAGACAGACAGACAAAAATTTTACTGATTGCATTTTTGGCATCAATATCGATCCCTAATCACATCCTGATAGTTATTTTGGAAATATATTTCATGTACAGAATTGACCTCTCTACAGATTTATTATAAGTATAGATAGATAGAAGATAGATAACTATAAGGGACATTTAACATTACGACTGTAGTCTTCACCTCTAAAGTCAACCTATCAAATCAATCTACGACGACCGATTTGGCGCAGGGGTAAACTACCTGCCTTCTGCGCCAGAGGTCTCGGGGTCGATTCCCGAACAAGACAAATATTTGTGTGCATGAACATGTATATTTGTCTTGGTCTGGGTGTTTTCTGTGTATATTAAATATGTATTTACAAACAAAAAGTATATAAATATATATTTATCCGTTATCAAGTTCACGTAGACACAGTTTCTTAAGAAATTTACTATGTGCGATATTGGTGTGATTGTTAGAAAAATATTTATTTATTTATTTATCAGTCAATGAGGGATCAGTTGAGGGACTTATCCATGACGGCGTCTTCTACCTTTTTGACATCAGAAACACGTCAGTCAACGTTACGTTCAGTTAAGATAAGAGTATCTTACTTTAACCTTCCAGCAGTCGCACCCTTGCGACGAACATAAGCAGTCGCGCGCGGTCTGTGATTCCGCAACTTTACGTATCTTTATTGAGAAAACTAATAAATATTTCAAGTCATTGTGTAGCATATAATTAAAAGAAGTCTTAACTGTGTTAATAATAGTAATAACAAATTATCTATGTCTATATTTGTTTACTTGTATTGGATAGAACAACAGTCCATAAAAACTTAAAAAAAATCTCTTTAGACACAAATAGACTCTATAAATCAACAAAAACAAAACAAAATGAAATTTTCTTAATTTTTCCTAATAACCAATAGACATACTAAAATAATAATCGAGATCAATCAGTATTCATCATCAACAGTACCAAGTTATGAGGACTCTAAAATCACACTTTTTTTTCATTTGATTTGTCATGAATTTTTAGCTATTACCTAAATTGTAATAAAACAAATAAAGAAAACAAAATAAAAAAAACTTCTTATAACTATTTTAGGGTTACTATACAAATCTATTCATCATTAGTCTCCATTATATCTACTGGGCATGCACATTCCCAGCATATATCATCAGATTTTTCTTGTACACAAACGGTCGCGCGCGGAATCTGAGACCGCAAACAGAAATAAAAAAACGCGCGCGCATGCATTAAATGTCATAGGCCTACTGAAATGTAATACCTCACCCCCTCGAGGATATCACGAAAGCGCAACCGTCTCTTGATTATAGTTTTAGTACACTGACTAAAATAAGTTCTCTGCGGACGCACAGACCGCGCGCGACTGCTGGAAGGTTAAGGGGCACTTAACTTTAAAGGATACTTAACTACTATGGTGGTTACTGTCTTCGGCATCAAAACGCGCCAATTTCACGTTAATATGTCATTTAACTTTAAGGGCCCCTTAATTACTATGGTGGTTTCTATCCTTGGATCAAAACACGCCGATTTCACGTTAATATGAGTGTCACTTAACTTTAAGGGCCAATTAACTACTATGGTTGTTTCTATCTTTGACATCAAAACACGCCGATTTCATGTAAATATGAGTGTCACTTAACTTTAAGGGGCACTTAACTTTAAAGGAAACTTAAATACATTGGTGGTTTCTATCTTTGGCATCAAAACACTCCAATTTCACGTAAATATGAGTGTCACTAAACTTTAAGGACCACTTAACTACTATGGTGGTTTCTATCTTTGACATCAATACACGCCGATTTCACGTTAATATGAATAACGCCCAGCAGTGGGCGTCGTTCGGCTGACATGATGATGAATGTCACATCACTTAACTTTAAGGGGCACTTAAACATGATAGGGTCTTCTATCTTTGATATCAGAATCACGTCGATGTCACGTTCAGTTAAGTGTTACTTAATTTCAAGGGATACTCAGCTTTAAGGGGCACTCAACCACGAGGTTTTTTCTATCTTTGATATCAGAAACACGTCGATTCGATCGACGTCAAGTTCAAGTGTTGCTTATCTTTAAGAGACACTTGAAGTTCCAAGGAGTCCGCTACGAACTTAAACCTTATTCTTATACACTCATTCCGAAGTACACTCGACAGCACATCAAGTTGAAATGCGATAACAGCCGTTTTTACGTAGGGCATAAAGGCGTTCTCAAGGTTAACGTGTATAGTCTGATGATATGCCGCCGTGTGTACCTAGTAGGTACACATACATACAAAATTTTGTAACTTTCTATATAAAAAAGCGGAGCGGAGCTGTGTTTTCAAACATTTGACTTCAAGGTGGAGTTAGGTTATACTTTTAAAAGTATGGAATCGCAACTCCACTCCGATTCCCTCTACTTCAGCGGACAGGCAGCCTTACGGAGTTAAAAGGAGTAAGGTAGCCGAGCGGAGCGAGGTAGCAAAACAAGGGTTTTATGAAACACTAGAAACAGAAGAATGAAAAAGAGTGAGTGAGGAAACCGAGCAGAGAAGCGGAGAGAGAGAGCCAAGCGGGGCAAGCAAGCAGCACGGCTTCCTAACTCCGCTTCTCCACTCGAGTTGCTCGCTTCACTTCCTCTACCGTTTCACTATAAAGCACGGAGATTTGTACTTATAACTTTTAAAGTAAAAAGTGGCCCTAATCAATACTATTGATTCCGAAGCAGAAACAGTCCGCTCTGCATTGCTGACTCGCTCCGCTCCGCTACCGCGACAGCGGACAACCTAAACATAAGTAATCTAAAAGTGAGTAGTGAGTCTATTAAAATAAAATAACTTTATGAAAAGTTGGGAACTTCCTACTAATGGCAAAGTGGCCAAAGGTGGCACAATGCAAAAATTTCCAGCCCCACTTTTGGCCACTTATTGTTTTCCAACTTTTTGTGACAACAGTGAGAAAACAACACTTTATCCATCTGGAAGAAACATATTCTAATGTGATATAAAATATTAAATAACCATAAAATAATTTTACTGTCGAAAAAAAAATGATTTTTCAAAACCTTTACCCTTAACATTTTGCTTAAGAATTTTACAAAATGTTAACTTTAAAACATAACCTGGTGTTTATTTCTAAAATATCGTAATACATAAAAAAGCTAAGTGCTGTTACTATTAACTAAAAGTCCAATCTTTTATTCGCCATTAATAAATATAAGCAATAGTGTTTTAATTCCTATTTATATAACTTTAAAGTGAAAAGTGACCAAAACCGGTACAGTGGCCAAAACCGGTACGCCTGCCCTACCTATTTTTCTTTGGTCGTAATAATTATAATATTTTTATGTTGCTGATCTCTCCAAAAATCGGATTCAACATATGGAATTTCACCGCACTCTTCCATTCACTGATTTAAATCTCAACTACAGTTTATTTATACAGGTAATGAAGAGTAAGTAGGTTAACATATTACTTATATTCTTTAAAAAAGTGTTTTTTAACAAAAAAATAATTTGTTGCTTGTTTGTAATGAAAAAACTCAAAACTATGTAACCGATATTAAAAATTCTTACTCAATTTACATTATTCCTGAGTAACATTTAAGCTATATAAATATCCCGATATTTCCACGGGAACGAGTACCACGCGGGTAAAACCACGAGAAGCCACTAATATATTATAAGAATACACACACAAACTTAATGTCAACAAGGTTTAGCCACACTAAAACATTATGAGTGTACACTTCGTTCATAAATCAATCAAAAAGTCGTCAAATTAGTTGTCGGGATCAAAGCGGCCTAATTCGCCATTGTGAGAGCCCTTTGAACAAAAGTTTGTACGGGTCGACCCGCGACCACTCCATTACGGCGTACAAGCCAGATATTTTTGAGAGTTACTAACACAAACTCGCTTTTAATGAAAACCCATGTGAATAGTAGACTGAACAAATACAAGTGACAGTGTAAAACACTTGCTTTGCTTTTCTATGTTTTGAAGAGATTTAAATTAATTGGGCATATGCTAATTAGGGAGGGGGAGTAACAAATAGATTACACTCTTAATTACTATTAGTTAGCCCATTATTTTATTTAAGCCAAACGCTGTAACAAAAGCTAATGGAGCATTGTATTAGGGTGAAGTCATTTAAAAGATTCTCATTAACGAACAGATGCTCGAATCGTTTTCCATAATATCTCTCTCAAAATGTTTATTAAGATTTGTAATAAGCAATAAACGAGGAATAAGGGTTATCCTCCCTTAATATACATAAACTCTTGAGTTACTGACTGACAGACAACGCACAGCCGAATGTGCATATTCCTTGGGGAGTATAAGCACAGGGTAAAAAAAAATACTATTATACGTATTAGGGGAGGACTAAAAGAGGATTTTCGGAAAGTCCGTAAGAGTAAGGGTCCGAGTTTGAATTAAACTTTTTGCTACTTCAATGGATTCACTTGAAACTTTGTACATAGGTTCTTCAAACGACGTAAGTGAGCCATGAAAGTATATCGAGTGTTTTCCAGCTATCGCATTTTGACATATTTTTGTACTAGCTGACCCGGCAAACGTTGTTTTGCCATATTAATTATTAATTATAGCGGACCCGGTAAACTTCGTATCACCAACATCTATTTTATATAGACAGATGAAAATAAATAAGCGCGAAGAAGTATTATACACAGTCACTGCCTGCCACAAATGTCACTTATTAAAAAGTAGGATCCAAAGCGGCTAAAACGTCAGTGATTACAATACTCTTTGACATACCTCTTTGAAAGCGGCTATGGAAGAAATGACAGTTTTGTATAGTACGACAGTTTATCGATTTTCTATACAAAATAATAATTTTTATTTTATAATTTTCCGGAATAAAAAGTAGCCTATATTACTCTCCAGCTCCAAAACTATCCCCGTACCGAAAATCGAGTCGATCCGTTGCCCCGTTTTGACGTGAAAGACGGACAAACAAACAAACAAACAAACAAACAAACAAACAAACAAACACACTTTCACATTTATAATATTAGTATGGATATTAGTATGGATTAGTATGGAAGTATGGATAGTATGGATGGATACCACCAAAATAGTTCACATTTATCTCAAGCCCCACCTGTCTCATATAAAAATTATTAGTACGAAATGACTGATTTCGTTAGATTTTTAAAGTTAAATCGGCAGTGCTCTAATTAAAAGTCCTAGAATAATATTATCACCTACAACGAGCAGAACTACAACGAGATAAATGGGGACATAAATGTTATAGGATGAAGATTTATTTGTTGGCCCGTTTTGGTCCATTTTCGTAGGTACTAGCGTGATACATGGAGTTTTGAATCTCATTTTTTTTTCTTTCTTCTGTAGGTTTTATTATCACGCAGAAAATATTTTGTACATTCCACAAAGGCAATACTTACTCCTAGAAAACCCATATTTTTAATGGAACTTCTCCCGCATAATGTAATAAATCACCAACGTTAAATTTTTATAATAATTAATTAAACTGTTTTATTATTTAGTTAACATGTCTAGTGGCCCAGAAGTAAGTAGTACTTTTGATTTTGACATAGGTACTAACACAAGTACTACGGATTCTTGGAATCAGATTAGGTATTGAGGTACATAATGAAGGTAAGTATACCTATTATGGTAATATGTTGGTAATTGCAATCATATTCGACTACCTACTTATCAAATAGCAAACAAAACTGATCTATCTTTTTAAGGTGCTCACATACAACACAAATGCCTCTATTTCTTGTACCTTCTCTCTTTCTCCTTTCTCCTTCAAAGAAAAAAGGTAAAGCGACAACAGTTATTATTCGAGAAATATTGGCATATATTTTAAGCGAAGCATAATGTCTGTACGTTGATAAAATCATAATTCAAAATTCAAAAAAATTCAAAATTCAATATCGTTTATTCAATTTAGGTTTGTTTAACAACACTTATGAACGTCAATGAAGCTACGCCATCGGTTCGCAAATCCTACGGCAGGAGACCTTGTAGCGAGAAGAACCGGCAAGAAACTCGCCAAGGGCTATTTTTTTCTCCCTGTTTTAACTTATACAGAGTCGTCAAATTTGAAAAGTGACCTTCACATAATAGTAAGGTTACTTTCTATCACAATACAGAATGCCGCTTAAATTAAGTACAATTTTGCTTATTACCTAAAACAGTAAACAATTTTCAACTAAACAAGGAATCAAATAGTTTAATGGACACACTAATCTTAATCTTATTCACATTGTATTATAGGATTAATGAAAAGGAAACTGCAAGCTGTGCTGTATATATAATATCCGGTAACTTCCGCGGCAGCTTGCTATAAGTAGGCTAAACAGCTCCCGTATAAATGTGGTTCGATATTTTCACAGTAAGAATCTGCGTTGGATCGTAAACACAGTATGAGATACGTGAACTGAATTTCAACACTTCACGGACATTTAAGTTCCTTCATGTATATCTACCGTCTTTTTATTTGTTAATGTGTGCTACATCACGGCGCGGCCCACTCTGAAAACCGCAATTCTGACTACATGGTCATTTTGTCCTATTTCGTCCTATTTCTGTCCCAAATTTTCAGAATTCGTCGTAAAGGGGACGAAAAGATATAAGCGATTTAAATGGTCCATGCCAAAGCAAACCTTCATTATGACACGGACAGGCTATATTTATTGAACCATAACACCTAGCCAGGATCTGATTAGTATAACATTTTGTCCCTTTTTTATAGAACCCGCAATGCCTGGAATCAAAACGAAATGAAGCGCCGTTCAAAAGATATAAAGGAATGATTTGGTCCATGCCATAATTAACCTACATTATGGCGCGGACTTTTTAACCAGGTCACCTAGAGAAAATCTGCTTATTGGAAACGATTCGTGTACATTCGTCCCAATTCGTCCTAAAAGCCACAGAATTCGTCGTCCTTTGGTTTAGGAGATAATCGGAATTAAAATTTTGTTTTTATAGTACAGGAGCTGACTTCCTATTTAGTGACGATGTTTGTAACTTGTTCTTGTTTTGCGTGTTTGTGTTAGAATAATTAAGTGTATTAGTAACACAAAAGTATAACGTAAAATAATACGTAACTTTTATGCATTTTCGAAACTAAAAACCTTAATTTTTAAGTCATAAACAAAAATATTTTCTTAAGAGATATTTTGATCCTGGGCTCCTAGACTATATCAAAAACATGTACAGTCGCGTACAAAATAATTTCGATAGAGGTCATGTATGAAGTTGCATTTCAATGTTAGGTATATTGCTCTTCTTTCGAAATTATTAATATTTGGAGGTGGGGCTCCCACCGTGGGAGTGAAGTGAATAGTGGAGTGGGGATTGGGGGGAAAAAAGGGATTGTTTTTTTTTTTTTATTTTGTTTGTATGAAACTTTTCTTCCTTCAATGGAATAGCTAGGTACTTGAAACATTGTACACTCGACAGCATATCCGGTTAAACAGTTGAACTGCTATAACAACTTTCATTACGTAGGGCATAAAGGCGGTCTCAAGTTCAACATGTATAACCTGATGTGCCGCCGTGTGTACATATACAGGGTTATTTGTTATTCATTTAAAACATCTCGTGGGGTTAATCAGACCATCAAACTGAACAACTTTCATTATGAGACAGATATTAGATTGGAACAGCTGATTTTTTTTCACCGTAGAGTTAGTCCCATAGTGAAAGTTGTTCAGAATGATGGGTAGAACACCAGGGTTTCGGCTTTAAAACCAATAAAAATTCAGCCCGTATAAGTTTTATCATTATACTTAGAAAAATATTATTAGGTAGGTTACATGACACTTTTTTTTATAAGATAACGTTTTTTTATAATAATTGTACATTCATAGAAACCTCCTTGTCACCAAATCACATTTATTTATTGCAAAATCACAGTAAAATCACTTTGAAAAAATGTTTTATTTTGGGAAATATAGTTGATGAATTGCGGCACACAATATATTGCGGCACACCTCACCAGTGTTGCCAGTATGATTTCCAAAAAAGGACGGTTGGCTTCTGAAAAGGTACGGTTTTTAACTTCAAGGTACGGTTTTATTTTACCAAAACCGAATTTTAATGTACAAACAATTAACTGTTTCAAAGTCACTGGGTGGCGAGAAGCGAAGCGCAAGCGAGAGTTATTAGAAAGAAAAACAGGGTAAATAAATTTATGGTAAACCACGAAACGGAAAACTTTAACAGTACAGGATGGCCGATTATGTTGGCCGACCATGATGGCCCATCGTGTACAGGGCGAGTTTGCGTTGCTCGCAGACGGCAATCACACACAAACCGGCCCTGTACACGTTGCCCGATCATGGTCGGCAAGAAAAGCTCCCAGTACAGGATGGCCGATCCCATTGGCCGACCATGATGGGCGATCGTGTACAAGTACAGAGCCAGTTTGCTTGTGATTGCCGTTGCAAATTTACACAAACTGCCCCCTAACCCCTGAGGCCCTGACGGAATCGAGTTGAGATGAAAATCGAACCGTTTTATAGATTTTAGTTATTTCGTACTGTTTTATAGATTTAAGGTCAAAAATCCCACCTTCGATCACAACCAGCTTTGTTGTGATCGAAGGTGGGATTTTTGACCTTAAATCTATAAAACAGTAGACCTATAACGATTTCATTTAGTTCGGTATTCAATCACTACTTACTCCATTGGCGCTATACAGTCGTTACTAGAATGGTGTTTTTTTTTATCTTGATTCAATTTTGGTCTCAACTCGATTCTGTCAGGGGTTAAGTAAGGGGTACCCTGTACATTTTGAGTGAATTTTACATTTGTTTACTACACAGTTTTCAATATCAGATTAATAGGAGATGTCATATATAAAATATGTAATTTTTATAGTGGCAGTAAGTACCTACTTTTGCGCTACCCAGTATATTACTATAATAATATTCTTTTTAGCGAATAGACTACAAAAAGTTGCAAATTATTTAAAAATCCGCTAGAACGGCAACACTGCACGTATGACTAGAACACTCTTTTTTTGGTTGGGTGTTTATGGCTTGGTTAAGAGCCGTTTAGACCAGACAACATGTTTCAAACACATGTTTCGCAACATCTACCTGTCTTGTCCATTTTGCTTCATGTTTTGTGTCGGCTTAAACGCGGCTTTAGGGTTTTTCCCACGAACAACGACACGACACGATTTACAAATTGCGCGACAGTGTTGTCAGCACTATTTTCCAATAAAAGACGGTTCAGTTCACTGCATTGAGCATACATGAAGACAGTACGACCAACTTAACAGCGAATTGCTGACAGAGACGGCAAACTGTGAACTGCAGTTGCCATGCAACAAAATAGCACCTACAGTTTACGGTTTGATGGTAAATGGTACAGTAAACTGTACTTTTTGGTACGTTCTGGCAACACTGTTAGTAAATCGTCTCGTGTCGTTGTTCGTGTGTAAACGCCCTTACAAGCCCTCAACTTTATTCCGTTCCGTAATGCGCATTCTTTTCATGTTCCGATTGTAAAACTTAGTGTTCACAGAGACTGTTCGTGCATTCCTCAATCTACGAAAAGTTCGTGCAGAAGGATGTAGCTTTCGCAAAGAGCCGCAAGATAGGACGCTTAATGTTTGAAAAATTAAAAGGAAGTATTTAGAAAAAAATCTACCCGTCTCACAACCAGCTCCGATGGTTCGGGTCGATTTTTTCTAAATAGGTACTTCATTTTCAATTTTTCAATAATAAAAATTGCATTGTAAATGCAAAACAATAAAAATTTAAATAACTCGCTTAATGTTTTACAATCGGAACACTGCGTATTACGGAACGGAATAGTTTTAATTAATTTTTACTGTACGCTTTTGTACGTGACTGTACTTATATAAAAAAACTGAATATCTCCTAAACCAAAGGACGACGAATTCTGTGGCTTTTAGGACGAATTGGGACGAATGTACACGAATCGTTTCCAATAAGCAGATTTTCTCTAGGTGACCTGGTTAAAAAGTCCGCGCCATAATGTAGGTTAATTATGGCATGGACCAAATCATTCCTTTATATCTTTTGAACGGCGCTTCATTTCGTTTTGATTCCAGGCATTGCGGGTTCTATAAAAAAGGGACAAAATGTTATACTAATCAGATCCTGGCTAGGTGTTATGGTTCAATAAATATAGCCTGTCCGTGCCATAATGAAGGTTTGCTTTGGCATGGACCATTTAAATCGCTTATATCTTTTCGTCCCCTTTACGACGAATTCTGAAAATTTGGGACAGAAATAGGACGAAATAGGACAAAATGACCATGTAGTCAGAATTGCGGTTTTCAGAGTGGGCCGCGCCGTGATGTAGCACACTTTGTTAATATCTATGTTAATGAAAATAAATATGAAAAATTGTAATAGAAAGAGGATGGGCAAAAATATATAATAAAATATAACATTGGAAACATTGGAGAGCAAGGCGCTTGACTTGATTTGTTGTCCGATCGGAGCTATTTCGCGATAAACATTTTAATTGAAAATGCCAATATTGATGATTCCAACCCCAGTATCGAGTTTTAATTGATATTGTTTTATATAGTCGTCAGTATAAGCCACTTAATGTTCCTACTGCTGAAGAACAGGCCTTCCATAAAGATGGATAAGGAAAATAGGCCGGGGTGGAAGTCTCAACTTCGTAACGATCGTAAATTTATCAACGTTAGTGGTTAAGTAAAAATTAGAAATTTCCCACCAAACTCCTAATTTTATGGGGCTATTTTTATAGTAAAAAGTGTGTTTTGTAGTATATTTGAACGGTAGCAAGCCACTAAATAATAGTGCAAACTAGTTTAGTATTGCAATAGCTACAGAAAACATCGCTGACCTAACGATTTAAAAAAAACTTAGCAATATTTACGTTAAACATAGCGTGGAAATTTGAAAGCCCGCTTAACAAATTATACAACGTGTTAATGCAATAATCGGAAAGCCCATACACACCCCCCCCCCCCCCCCCTCCCCCCCCCCACTAATTTATATTTTAAGCTCTACTATGACGTAAGAGAGCACGTGATGGGTCGCGCGCGTATTTAATGAATAGGAATTCGACAAAAACATTTGTAGAAGCAGCAAAAAATGAAATCAATTTTTTTGAAAAATGTTACCCCTATCAAAAATGTGTGGAAGTTATGTCACATGGCATGTCATTTCCAGATGCCCATCTTGCGTTTTCCCGCATAACACCAGGACACAACTGGTTTTTTTTTTATTAATATGTTAAATCCAAGCATCAGTTGATTCTATATAATTAGTAAAATAAGAGTAAAATCAATGTTATACCATGATTTTTATTGGAATAAAAATCTTGTTTGCGCTATTATTTAGTGGCTTGGTCCCAATCAAACGTAAAAAGCATATTAAAAATACACTGTAACAAAAACTACTTTTCCCCCATAACTCAGAGGCATTTCTCTCAACAACCCAACAGAATATATTTTCTCGAAAAAAATTTACCTACATCTATAAAAACACCCCTGATTTGTGAGGAATCACCACAACCTGGCGGCACTAACTTAAGGCGAGGAATCCCGACCGAAATAGGCACGCTAACGCTTGCTCGGCCGCGCTCTATATATACACTTCGCGCGGACCCAGCGGCAGCCGGCAGTGAACTGTGAACTCGCGAGCGCCCCTCGAATCGAAAATCACTTAAAATTCAATTAAAAATTAAATAATAAAAAAAATATGACGGCCGGAATCCCTCGGCTATTCAAAGACAATTATTTTCATATGTTTTTCATTAACTAAAACCAAGTATACTGCAAGTAATATGATATTTGAATTATTATTAGACGGATGTTTGGGATTTTATTTGACACAGTAAAATATCTCCAATCGAAAAAAAACGGCCGGAAGCACTAGATGAATAACTGTAAAATAACATAAGTATATTTTTTCCAAATTTTAAATACTTGTGATTTACGAGTAATCCATAATTTAAAATACCCTATTTTGGGGAATCGGCGCCTTAACGACGGAGTTCGATATCATCAAGATCGCTATCTCTGTACAGACTGTCGCCGCAATCAAGTCGTCATCTAACCTTACCTACAAAACTGAAGTTGAAAAATGAATTACACGTAGTTGTGGAGCGAATTTCAGTGTTTTAGGTGGCGCAATTCAATATTTCCTATTTTTATACTTTTTGCTGGCACTCAAATAATTATAAAAACTATAAACAAAAGTACTTAAATGGTCTTAGGTATTTAAGACACTTTAAGTACTTTTTAAGAAAGACAAATTATCTTAAATTATAGATAATTTATCTGCCTCTAAAGGTACATTTTTCAAATTTAAAAAATAAAATTAGATTTTTGTATATAAGTATCACTGTGTGTGAGAGGTGCCAAATGTACCGGTTTTGGCCACTTACAAACTTTTGCAAGTATATCGAAAAATCATAACCAAACGCAGGTTAAATCAATAGGTATATTCTAATGCGCTAGAAACCAATCAATTGCCAAACAACTATTTAAGTGTAAAAAACAAAGGTTTTTTTCAAAACAAATTTCTTAAAATTTTCATACAAAACATTTTTTAAAACAGAAAATGGAATTTATTGAAAAGAAATCGTATGACTTTTGGAATTGTAACGGTTGTTATTATTTCCTTAAATACCTTAGTTTAATTGCCTTTAGCAAAAATGCCGAAAAGTTGTTTAGAAAACTTTTAGAGCAAAAAGTGGCCAAAACCAGTTTAGTGGCTTTTGGCCACTATACTGGTTGGTTGGGCTTCTGCCCTATATTAAAAGGATAGTTAATTAAGTCTCACTGGCCAAATTCGCTAGCTTTTAAGGTCCTTCCTGACTTTGAATGAACTCCACTCAGGAAATTACTTATATACTCAAAGGAAATGATAAGCATCTTATCATTCGCCGAAAATTTTAATTAAATTATGGATTAGCCTCATTTTCAATAAACTGGTTCAAAAACACGATAATGCCGTGCCGGTGTCAGCACTGTCAGCGGTGAATTTAATTAACACCGTTTTAAATATTTGTGTGAGGGCAGGAAGAGAGGAATGAAAAGGTCTGTCACTGATTTTATTCATTAACGTCATTACGCCTTTTCGGATTTCAGTTTACCGGAATGGACGCCTCCTGCCAAATTTTACTTACATGGACCTGTATTTTCAGACTGATATTGGATTTCGACCACACGAACGTGGCAGATTTCTTTTATATAAGTACCTATTTACAGATTTTTTTCAGAGTCTTATAAGATAAGATAAAAATATTATTTATTCAATAATTCCATAATTAAAAATATGTACTTTTGAATAGTCAATATTTTCCTACCGCATAGGTATTATTGTATATGTAAGTAGGTACACCGTTATGCTTTCAGTGCAACAAACAAACAGCAAATTTTTGCAGCGATATAGTCGCGATTCACTCGTGTTGCAGCATCGATTGGTCGCAGAACCTTTAAAACACGCGTTTTTTTCCATCCCTAACGCGATCAACTTTTAATACCTGTACCCCTACCCTACGTACAATCTGTAAAGATGTCGCAATAAACGATCCACTAGAGCACAAAGTAACTACGCGGGCGGGCGGTCGCCCTAGCAGAGAGTCCGCTTAGAACAAAGTGCCATTTTCGTCACGCACACATAGACGTCACATATACAGGCAAAATGGGACAGTTTGGGACAGTACTCAGTCGCGACTATCGCAAAGAGGTCAGTGATCGCAAGTTCCAAAGAGCATTTAATTGATCACTTCACGTCCGCGCCGCTACGTGTCACTGTGACACTTATATACCAATTTTACTATTAATTAACAAAAATTAATAACCAATATTATTACAGTTGCAGTGTATTTGGTTGTCTAAATACGACTAAAAACTGTGCATACACGTTCTTTAAATTTCCAAACGATATTGAAAGGTAAGTTATGTCAAACTGTTTTCTCTTGTTGGTAGGTGAGTATACCCAGGTACTTTTGGGACTAGCCGCTTTGATAACGACGATGAACCATACACATTCATCTTATAGTTAGCTGGTTGTGGTAAAACGCCAGTAATTGGGTTCTATGGTCCTTATTTAGATGTTATAGTATTCTCAAAACTTCTTGGCGGTTCAGCGAACACAGCCACAAGTCATGTTGACGAATTTTCAAATAAAAGTTGTCGTTGCATTTTCTTTTATTTTAGCAGTGTAATGAAATCCTACTTACATTTTAGAGACTTCAGTCATTAAACCCCAAATAACATTTTACTTGCAGTATTTTTTTTCATCTAAGCGCACGGCAGTGTGCCAGCCAAGTTCAGGAAAGGACGCCAATCAATAAATCCCAAATAACATTTCACTTGCAGTAAAGTTTTCTTTATCTAGGCGCACGGCAGTGTGCTTGCCAAGTTTGGGAGAGAACGCCAGTCATTATACTTTCCCCAAATAACATTTTACTTGCAGTAAAGTTTTTTTTGACGCACGGCAGTGTGCCAGCCAAGTTCAGGAGAAAACGAACCACGCACGATTATGCGTATACCTATTTATTTTAACGTCTTAATCGTAGGAGTGCCATAGGCTATTTTCGTTGCAAAACTAACTAGTTCATTTTAAAAATCAAATGATTTTTTTTCAGACGAACCTTATGGATAAGTTTAATTGATCGAGAAGATGTACGCAACAAATGGTCAACATATCTTCGAGTTTGTGAGGCCCATTTCGAAACCAATTCTATAATCAAGACATCGAACCGAACTGTCCTGAAAAAGGCATTAGTGCCTTTTTCAGGACAGTTCGGTTCCCAAACTTTTGCTACCTGTCAAAAAAAATTTAAATGAAGAATCGCAAGCAACTGTGGAGACTAATGAATCTTGTACACAATATGAAAAAGTTAAATGTGACTCAAATTCACAAATAGCAACTCACGTTTCTGCAAATTCTCCCAGAAAAAGAATGCTGAAAAACGATATTCTTGAGTGCAAGAAAAGACTATGAAGAACTGCTGCGCCAGAAACAAATATGAACCTGTTTACATCTCGATAGCGTAGCTTCTATGACGTTCACAACTATTGTAAAAACCAATCTAAATTGAATAAACAAATTTGACTTTGACTATTAAACTACTTATATTTTTTTATTTACCTATATACGATAAAAACACAACATAGGTATTTAAATACACTTTCTTGTTTTCAAAATAGTTACCACTATTGCTTGATACAGTTCTTGCGTTATAAAGGTTTTTAAATTTTTGTAGATGACAAGTTAGAAATTCAACATTTAAGAAAATATTAATTATTTGAAGTTCTTGAACGAAAAAATTTATGGAACTTGTAACCCATTTAGATTTCAACTATTTTTCGCTGAACTTGGCACCTTTTTTACCTTTATGTTTTCATCGAACTTACTTAGTGCCTTTTTCACGTTTATGTTTTTAGTGGGATAACTATCACACCATATTTATATCTTGTACATAGAGTACATTATAACATATAGGAATGGAATACATTACAACATAATAGGTACGGTATAGGTACAATAGGATCTTGTCTTCGTCGTGTGTGGCGTCGGGACTTTAAATGGATATTAGATGCTCTGTTTACCATCTAAGCAGCATCTAAGGCATGTAAACTTGTTACGATGTATGTATAAACGAATTTATTTATGTATGATTGTTAACTTTTACTACTTACTCCTTTTTAAATTCAGAATCAATACAGAAGCAACCCTAGTGAGTCAGAAAAGGATAGGTATAGATTTTCAAAAATGGTGGGAGCGGTCCTTCTGTAAACTCTTTATTTTGTGACTAGAGCTAGCTATACAAGCTATGTGTAATCAATTATAGGGGCAGCTGTCCGCGGTATGTATGATTAATGAACTTTTTATGGGCGCCGCCATACGCTGGCCACAGGCCAAATATGCATTGACTTCGGTTTCGAGAGGCTCAATATTGTGCTTGGCTGTAATTCGATAGCGAATAAAAAGTGGTCGTTATTGAACAGACGTTTAGATGTTTGTATGTTTGTTACTCAATCACGCCAAAACGGCTGAACGGATTCGGCTGAAATTTGGGACACAGATATTTTGTAGCCTGGAAAGGAACATAGGTTAAATTTATTCCGGAAAAATATCAGATTCCCACTTGATAACGTCGTAAAGTCCACTTTGTTCGGGCGGGCTTGGAGATCTTCGGCCACCCTCAAATTAGACCATACTTAATTAGTAATAGTTATTAAATAGTAAGGCTGAAGGTGGAAGCGCACGACTCCCGTAATCCTCAAACCACTGAAGAACTGGGTATCTTATCTCTAGCTGCCGGAACAAAACAATGCTGAAAACATTGTTGTTATGGCATCAGACTTAGATAAGATGGTGGTTGCTAGCCAGGCGGACTTAGAAAAGGAGTCCTCCCACCAACTAAATATTATTACTATACAATATATATTAATAGTTTAGTCCGTCAATACTCGGGTATCACTTAAAATCAATATAACGGCCACTAGTCTGCGTTTAAATTTTGTGCTTCATTGGAAAAAAAAACCCGTGGGAGACAATTCTATTTGGCCAGATTGCAAGAGTTTTAATTAGGAATGAAAAATCTTGGTAGATACGCCGCGGGCGATGTCGACTTTTATTTTTCCGTTGAGTTTCGGGCCCGTATAATACGAATTAGTATTCCGGGCAGCGTCGCCGGATAAGGGAATAATACGTACACACCATTGCTTAACTTTCACATCCGAGACCACGGGCTGATGGAGAATTCATTACACGGGACTTCCTTATGTCACGACAACATTTTTTCAATTAGACTTCCCTTCTATTGCTGCATGCAATAAAAATACGTAGTGCCCTAGGTACTTACACATTTTCGATGACATCGATTAACCGAGCGATAAACCAATACATGTAAATAAATAATACAATTTTAAAGTTAAACGTGCAAAAATAAATGGCGTTGAGCATCTGAAATAAAACCCACGTTTCGATATTTCGATAAAAACGGCCGCTTAAATAATGAATAAAGTGAAATGAATCTTTTCACTTTCGATTGAATACGTGTCCAAGTGGCTTAAAAGTATAAATTTTATTTTCACAAATAAATTACCTTGAATAAAAATGTTCCAAAAGTAAGAAAACTAGCAAAGTACACCTTTCTCATGATAACTCCAATACTCCCTACGCTAACACTTTCTACAGAGCTTAAGTACATTGTTAAGTAGGTGCATCAATCTTATTAACTTGTTCAAGCAAACTTGTATAATATATTGTAATAAAACTTCAGTGAAATGGATTTTTCATGCCTCATATTCTGAAAGTAACTGCAAACTTGCCTAAAATGCGGGTTGAAAGTGTTATGTGGCGGCCCTAGGGCCGATATGAAATTTAAAAAAGGAATAGGAGGGGGTCATGTCAAAATCTCGGTGCCTACCATCAACTTTATGACAGCGATTCAAAAATAGCGCGATTCAGAATAGGTTCCTAAAATGAATCGCTTTCTTTCGTACTCTGACCTTCTAAAAACTGGATCGCAAATGAATTGCTAAATGTTAATGACCGAACGATTTGTGTCCTTTTTCTTCTACCCGCCTCTTTCACTCGATTCTGTCATGCCCGGAGAGTGAGAGGGACGGGTATAACCTGCAGGTGACATGTTAAATCGACCGGGTTATAAGTCAAATAAGAGTTTCTGACAGCTTAGCGGCTGTGAAATGTCATTGATCGATCACTGAATCGCTGTCATTGATATTAAGCTGTCGTGGTACGAATAAGCGAAGCAGATCAGTTTAGGTTCCTAAACAAAACCGTAATAAGAGTTGATGGTAAGCACCCTGAAATAGCATCTATACACGTTTCGATCCGTCAGCCGATTTGGTCTGCTCCCAGACCAAATCTGCGCTACACACGTTCCGATTTGTCTGGGAGCAGACCGAATCGGAGATCGGATAGGAACGTGTGTAGAATCTTTAAGTATCTCTTTGGCTCTTTGGACATTTATTAAAGTATGCAGGCAAAGGCACAGAAGCCTATACAGCCATGTTTTGCTATTAAATAAAATAATTAATATCATAGAATTATTATTTTAATATCTAAAACATTGTATTTTTTAAGAATGCGTTTTTAGAAACAGATTTAACCAAATTTGAAACATAAAAAATCAGGCTATTCATTTCATGGAATTGCATAGAGCACGGGTCAAACACCAAGCAAGACTGTACGGACTTAGTTTCCCTTGCCTTCCCTTAAATAGAGAAAATGAACAAAAAAGTTTTAGTCTTTTAAAAAATTCCGCGGCCATAGGAAAAATATTTTTTAGATTATTTCTGTTTATTTTTACTATCCTCATATTCGAAATGAAAAGTAGAGTGTTTACTTCGGGTGTATGGACCCATAACAGTCTCGAACTATCGGCGCCCTCACTTCGTTCGTGCGCCAAAACACTCGACTGTTATGGGTGCCATACAGCCCTTGCTAAACAATCTACTATTCTTAGATCAAACAAACACTTCAGATGAATCAGAAAAAATACAGATTGGGATTGAATACCCAGCATACCCAATAGGTTTGTTTGCTCAATTTAAGTTACTAAGTCTATTATAAAAGTCATCATTAAAATTTATAAAAATACCAGTCCAAGAGCATCGCTAGACCAATGCTGACTTGGCGCGCGACTACTTGAAGCGATCTCGCTTCGCGACTCTAGAGGGCTCTTAACCATACTGTTAGCTACTCAGACTTGGCGCTGATACAAGGCTGTGCAATTTACGGTACCTATAGGATTTTCAATACAGATAGAGATGGACAACATTTTCATTTTAATATACCAAAAACATGCTCATGGTCTTTTCCAGCTCTTCCAGTGATCTGTAACATTGTAAAATGACTTTGAAGTCGTTTTCTGCAGCTTCAGAAAGTAAGCTTAAATGTGTGTGATCATCACTGCACTGCACATTAAAAGATAATATAAGTTAATGCTTTGTTTGCTGTAAATAGGGTAGGTTTACATTCGATAGGTTGGTCATCTTAATTATAATGTGCTTTAAGCCTATTTAGCCATTTTAAATAGCATGCAAAAATACAAATTAAGTATAAGAGCATTTCTACAAACGGGTTCTTTTTTTCTCAATTCGGTGCTTGATTTAATATTTGGTTTTTTAAGTAGTTTAAATAATAAAAAATTAAGTTTATTCCATCCTGAATCTAAAACTAACAATGGGACTAGATATTGAAAAATGTTTTATGAGAAAAGTTAAGCACCTAATTGAGAATGCACCGAATTGAGAAAATAAACCACCGAATTTAAAAATTGCCCATCGAATTTAGAATTGATGTACCTAATATAGAAACAATGGATTTGAATGATCAAAATAATAAATACCATAAACGTTTTGTGAACTGACTGCTGGTCTATTAGTTTATTAGATGGTTAATTTTAGGATAAAGTGCGCCTATCTTTAATGTTTCTTTAATTCTTTAATTGAAAAATAAATAACAAAAACAAAAATTCAAATCAACATGATTATTTTTCAATAGAGAACTAAGAATGAGTCTTAATTTTATTTAAGAAGAATTTTAATAAGTTACGAAGAATCTAAATCGCAATTCTATCCATTCCAATACAAAACTATTTAATTTCTTTCCTAACAAAAATATCTTTCAGAACGTTCCATGGCTTGTTATGTAGCATCAGGGATAAATTCGGTGAACCACCTCTTACTAGTGTGGCTCACCATTCACTTGTAGTCTCTATCCATAATTGTTTTTGCATTATTCTACCCTATTAATACATAACCAAATAGCAAAAGGATCTACGTGATAATGGAAAGGCACCAGCCGGATAAACTACACAAAACAAGCAAACCGGATTGTTAATAAGATAATATCGAATCAGGGTCCTGGCCTACTGGGCAACCTGCGTAAACCTGATAGCTCTATGACTTTGGATCAGGAGGAGACGCTACAGCATATCGAGTGGCAGGACGTAACAAGTCAACCAACAGATGACCTCTGGTCTTTCGCTTTTCGCATGGCCACATTCCACACCCCTGGAGGGAAGTCAGGGAAGTATTTATACCAAAACCTGGTAAGTCCGACTACACGAACCTGAAAACTTTCCAACCCATTAGCCTTTCCTCCTTCCTGCTGAAGACCATGGAAAGGGTATGTGAATGGTTTTTACGAGATACAATACAATCTGTACATCCTTTACATAAGCACCAGCACGCCTACAGTGCTGGCAAATCCACAGAATTGGCACTCAATGAACTTGTCAGTAAGATTCAAAACAAACTGATATGCCTTGGTGCGTTCCTTGAAATTAATGAGGCCGTTGATAAGACTACCTGCAGCAGCATTGAGAAAGCGCTGGTAAGGAGAGTTGTCAACAGATGCATTGTCATCATACTTTGCAACAGACTGATACAGGTATCCGGTGATGGAAACCAAAGGACGCATGTGGCAAGAGGAGGCCCCCAGGGAGGCGTCCTCTCTCCACTGATATGGAACCTGGTTGTTAGTAGACGACCTGATCTCACTCTTTAACTCAAGTCACTTTTACACCATAGGTTACGCTGATGTCACCATCCTAACAATGGGTACTCAAGCATAGTCTGGTGGCCCAAAGCTGCTCAGACTCTAGGAGCGAAGAAATGCAGAGTCTTCTACGACAGGCCTGCTGTGCTCTCACTGGCTGCATGAACACTGCTCCAATTGCAGTGCTGGAGGTAATGCTTAACCTTACTCCACTGCATCTTCACGTGCAACAAGAGGCAAAAGCAGCACTTAGACTGAAACACCCAAGTACCCTCAGGTTTCCAAAGGTAAGACACATAAAGGGCCAACTGGAGGAATGGTTGGACATACTCCTTGTGGAGGCGGTGTGTGATAGGGTCAAACCATTCTTCATCCTTGATAAGAAATACAAAATACAACTGGATGACTTACAAAGCTCTCAGGCACAACACAGAGCGCTTCTGATATACACCAATGCCTCCAAGACCTCTAACGGAGCGGGGACAGGTATTGTTGTATTTAAAAAAAGTAGTGATTAAAATAGTTAAATTATTGTAGTACAAATCGTAATTAGCACTGGCAACACTTTTAAGTTGAAATTGAGAGAAAGCGCCGCAATGGCGCCACTGTGTTTTGAACGGGGATAGACAAAATGGTGGGATTCTGCCCGTAGGCGGACGGGCAATTGTGTTCGAGTTGTCGAGTCGAAAGGACGTTAACCAGTGATTGTTCCAATGAAGCATGAATAAATGGATGCCTATACTGCTGAGTTATTATTTCATCACATTTCAGAAGTGGCAACAAACAACCCGCAAAGAAGTTCAGTTACAAGGTACGTGCAATTTTTCTCTAGAAGTTGTGTAAAATCAGTTTGATCAGTTGACCTTATTCGCCTTTACAAAATATTTCAAAGTATTTCCGTCTTTCTGTGAAAAACACTTTATTTTAAAAGCTGTCTTTTTATGATTGCTGACGTTTCAAATCTTTTTCAAATGTTCAAATGAAGATTGAAAACATTCGAAACAGAACAAAGATTTTATAGATACCTACATGTTGAGGAATATAAGGAATGTAAATGCTATGATTGCGAAAGTACTCAATATAGTTAATAAAGATAGCTTTGATTTTGACTTTCACATGCCATTGATTTGGGCCAAATATGTTGAGAATGTTTTAAAGAGAATAAGTGATTTTATGTTTTTGAAGTTATAATGGAAAAATATTAACATAGATAAGAATGCAAAAAGTGCGAATGAGGTTAAATGAACAAAACTAAATTCTTTATATTCTATTACTATACAACTAGTTTGTTGAGTTGACCACAATTTAACAGCTGAAAAATATGTTTTTATTTAATTACGATATGGTAGTGGCCATTTCCTGTAAAGTCATCACTGCATAGATAGCTTGAAATAAATTTTGCAGTCGCTTTACAAAAGTAATATTAGAAAAAGGCCATGTGTGCCTATAGCTTAGTTAAGTAGCCATGTGAGCTACGAGTTGGCCATGTGTGTCGCTTGTAATTAGACCATGTGTGTCTAAGCTTGAGTAGAAGTGGCCATTTACCGCAAAGTCATTAATGGATTTAGATAGTTTGAAGCTTCATTTTGCAGTCGCTTTACAAAAGTAATATGTATTAGAAAAAGGCCATGTGTGCCTATAGTTAGTTGAGTAGCCATGTGAGCTACGAGTCGGCCATGTGTGTCAGTTATAATCAGGCCATGTGTGCCTATAGCTTAGTTGAGTAGCCATGTGTGCCTAATAGCTTAGTTGAGTAGCCATGAGAGCTACGAGTCGGCCATGTGTGTCTATGCTTGAGTAGAGACTAGGCTACAAGGCCTGCAGTTTACATGGCTAGATGCGCCAACAGTTTATAAGGTTAGATGCGCTTACAGTTTACTAGGCTAGATGCGCCTACAGTTTACATGGCTAGATGCGCCAACAGTTTATAAGGCTAGATGCGCTTACAGTTTACTAGGCTAGACGCGCCTACAGTTTATGTGGCTAGATGCGCCTACAGTTTACAAGGCTAGATGGGCCTACAGTTTACTAGGCTAGACGTGCCTACAGTTTACTAGGCTAGACGCGCGTACAGTTTACTAGGCTAGACGCGCCTACAGTTTACAAGGCTAGAGGCGCCTACAATTTACTAGGCTAGACGCGCCTACAGTTTACAAGGGTAGACGCACCTGCAGTTTGCAAGGCTAGACCAACCTACAGTTTACATGGCTAAATGCGGCAACAGTTTATAAGGCTAGGTGCGCTTCCAGTTCATAAGACTATGTGCATTTAGATACAAGGATAGAAGCGCCTTCTAGATTAAAAATGTTGGTGTGTATTTAGGTTAAAAGGCTACACGCGCGTTCTGATAACTATGCTCGAAGTGCCTTCAGTTTGTCAGGCTAGACTCGGCTACGAGCCTTCAGCTTGTAGGTATATGTCTCATTGTTAACAATACCTAAAGCTGATTGATTAAATATATTTGTGGTTATTGTAGGTCGAAGGCCTATATGTAGCTATATTACTAGACTATGCTGTCCCTTGTTATCATGAAAAATTAATTAAATTTTATATGCACTTGTAATAGACAAGTGCATTAGTTTCAGAATGTACTAAGAGTCTTGACTTGTTGAATTTGATAAATGACGAAAGTTTTCCTATACTGACTATACACTTTGGGCTAGGTGTTCAGTGCCTGAGCTTATTGGAATGTTAAATGATAAAGATTGTTTAGGAAGAATATGGATTTATTAAATGTTTGCAAAAGTTCTTAAATGTTAAAATGATAGTGAATGTTGATGAGTGCATCCGATTGCATGAACGGTTAAAAGTACACTGATTTATGGATTTACGTAATTATATATAATTACAATGACCGGGCGGCCAATGACCTAGTTTAGGTCACGTGGCGACGTCTGGTGACAAAAAGTATGCTAAAACCTAAGTGTTTGGTATTGTACCGAACACTAGGTGTGTCGCTCGAACGACATTATGTGGCATACAACTGTTTCAGTTGGACAAGTTGGCCATTATTATTTAAGTGTACAATATAAGAATGTTGAATATAAGATAATATAAGAATCCTTCAACGCCCCAGAAATGAGACACAATACTTAGTTATTTAGATTTTTGCTTTTTGCATTCACAATGCAATTTTATTATTGAAGAGTTGAGGGTGGGGTGTTTTGGGAGAATATGATTCGAGCCACATATCAGTGGCCCTGATAGCGAAGGTCGTGGGTTCGAGTCCCATCGGAGCTAGTTGTGAGATGAGTCGATTATTTTAGAAGCTCTTCATTTTAAATTTTTCGAGACATAATAGATTTTACATTGTTCTCCGGCCCTATTCATCCGGTCAGGAGTCGCTTGTCAATGGGTAATAAATAATTCGGTGAAATTTCTATAGAAGTTTAACTTTTTGAGTATTTTTACTGATTAACTAGATTGACAAGAAGGATAAATAAAACACCATACACTAATATCATTTATTTGTTCTAATGTTTCCGAGGTCATGAAACGCAAACAAGTCATTAAAGGAAGAAAGCGACGACCGAATAGAGGAACGCAGATCACCACTCCGTCACTGGTGCCTCGTTGGTGGCGCCGCGCCGGCCGGCCGCTGCGTCTCGAGGATTTCTGAGTCGTCACCTTGTACTCCTTGGATCGTCGAAGTGATTCCAGGATATCAGTTGGCTCCGTCTTCATCCCGAAACAGGAGGAAGGGCGGAGTGTCTATGTAAATTAATAGCGGCATTAAATATTAGAACTTGATTCGTTACTTTCAAATATTGCGTTATTTTACTCTTCGATTCAAACTTTGCTGATGATGTGAATGTAAATAAAGTAATAAAGTCCAGTTTTGACATATTTAAAAAAAATACTAAAACTTTTATCAAAACGATTAATACTTACGAGCAGGGAATAGTCTTAGTTGGCGACTTTAATATTTATATTCTATAGGTATATAAGTAGCAGAAATATGAAAAAGGAGTTATGCCTTAAGGATACGTAAAAACTCACATAAAGAGGTAACGAAAACGACAGTATTTTCAAGATTTCCTAAAGACTACTAAACCGATTTCAAAATTTAAAAAAATGGGACCAACTTGGGAAAAACCCTGATGTAATAACGTTTGAATCATTTCAATCGGTTCGGCCGTCTTCGAGTAATCGGTGTACCTACATATAAAAAAAAACGCGACGAATAGATAACCTCCTTCTTTTCAATTTTTGGAGTCGGTTAAAAAAGCATTTTTTTATGTAATGATAACTTACCAATTGCTTACTACGACACGCTTCCTAATTATGGAAACCACTTGAATAACACCAATTTCATATCATGAACCTATTTAGAAATTATGTTAACAGCCTTAGATAGATAAAGTAAAAAGTTGTGCACTTTGTCCTCTCGGATCATCCAGCTCAATCAATGCAAATCTTTCAGCGAGGGATTTAATATTAGTACTTTTACAAAACAAAAAAATTGTGTTTTGTAAATTTATTTCTAGATCGCATTCTTAACTTTGTTTTGCAAATGTTTTCTTGCATAATGATGTAAATAAAATATAGCGTATAGAGCTTTCAATAAAATAAAAGAGATCGAAGTGGCAGTAAGGTACATAAAAACAAAACTTAAGGGGTAATAAAATTATAGAATAATAGGTCGTATAAATACAAATATATAGTTTCTTATTATGAAAATTCTGTAGAACAATAAATTTCATAATTCGTCCAGCATACTGGGTTTATATCAGGATATAGACCTACTACTATCAAGCGAAACAGAATCTTTATAGACTTTGAAACCAGTCGGCCTCAATGTTTGTATTAGTGACACTGCCATTGATGGCCGAGAGCCATAGCCAAGACTTATAGGCACTTTTGGTGACTAATGGTTAATAATAGAACTAAAGAAAGACAAATCTTTAACTGTAGGTACTGAACTGTAATAGTATTTATTCTAAGGCCCGTGGGTTCTGATAGGTTTGATATAAATTGTACGGGATTGAATTCCGAGTGGAGCGCGGTGACTTTTCGGTGTTCCGATGCATGAAATGTAATTGAGAAGTCTATTGATACATTATGTGAGCCTCTTTTATGAATCGTTAACTTAAAATTAGAGACGCGAGTATTCACAGGTTAAATAAATGAGCGACATAGAAAAAAAACTATTATTTACAAAAAATACATGGAAATTACAATGCTTGTATTTTGAGAAAGTAATCTTTATGACCTTAACTATCTTACAATTTTACTGTTGCTTACTGATAAAATAGTAGGTACATAAAAACGCGCAATTAACAAAAGAAACGCCTCGTGTAGGCTTATTCATAGACATGTTTGAAACTTTTGAGAATGTAGCTTGTCACGTACTGCACAACCGACTGAATTTAACGGAATACGTAGTATTACATTGGAATTATTTAAAGTGAACTTCAAACTTAGAATAATGAACGTCTGATGTGCGTAGTTAATCCCACGAATACTAAATTCATTCAATTTGGTAACTTCAGATGTGAATTTATGAACTTTATAATAAATGAATCAAACTCAAAAATACTTAATAGAAATAATGAAAATTACTTGGTATATCTATAGACACTCATTTAAATTGGAAATCTTGTTGTTATTTATAATATTGATACAAACATCTCAATCTATTGTTATGCTTTATATCTATTTTATGCTCATAATAATTGCTTATGTCGAGTAGTTTAATAGTTTGTGTCCTGAAAAATTTGTAAAAGTAAATGTTGTAATGTATGGTAGGTACATTCGCATTAGCAAATGATGCATTCACATCATTTGTATCACGTTCGCATTGTTTGTCTGACGTTTTACCATGAAACGCTTAGGACTTTTAAAGAAAAGCAATCCCTTTCAATTCTTGCATATCTATAATCTAGCAATTTGTACGTTACAATTCATACTTCAACTTGACATAACTTTTTATTATTGTTTATTCAAGATCAATTACTTACAACTTGAATCGACCAACAAACAGAAATCAACACATTTTAACAATGAAAACTACTAGTGTCATAGTAAATTAACAGCAAATATAATATAACATCGTTTTGAGACCTTAATAATAATATTTCTGGCAAGTTCTTTTGTACTTAGATAAGTAGAAAATTAAATTAAAATACGGAGGTCGGTCACGTCACCCTTCGCGAGTTTTCTTGCCAGTTCTTTCTCCGAAGGGCCTCCCCATTTGTGAACTGGTGGTCGAGTCAGTAGTTTGCCTTGATTTAAAATAATTATTAATCTAGTTCTTTTCAAATAAATCTAAATATCAAATAGATAATTTTCCTTGCCTCAGTAAAGTCATAACTTAAAAATAGTAAATACCGTATCCAGATTCCAAAAAAAAAATATACATATTTAAAATCTGAAGGTCGGAAGGAACCTAAATCAGACGGAAAGAGACATAAAATTATAAAAAAAATATTAAAAAAAAAATACAATGAAATGCTAAAAATAAGTGATACCTACTAAAACGCTCGCAGAAATTTGAGATGTGCATAGGTACATTTATATTGTAAATTATTATTTTAACTATTATCATGTTTTTATAAATTTTGTTGAGATTATACTTCAGATACTGTGATTATAATGCCGAATGTTGTATTTATATTCCTTTAAAATTAAAGTAAAAATAAAGAAACTGACTAGGTACTTGTTACATACAGTGCACCAGGAGGTAGCACTATGCCGGATGGCCGAATGTTGTATTTAAAAAAAGTAGTGATTAAAATAGTTAAATTATTGTAGTACAAATCGTAATTAGCACTGGCAACACTTTTAAGTTGAAATTGAGAGAAAGCGCCGCAATGGCGCCACTGTGTTTTGAACGGGGATAGACAAAATGGTGGGATTCTGCCCGTAGGCGGACGGGCAATTGTGTTCGAGTTGTCGAGTCGAAAGGACGTTAACCAGTGATTGTTCCAATGAAGCATGAATAAATGGATGCCTATACTGCTGAGTTATTATTTCATCACAGTATGTTCTCAGAAGACTAAAACATACAAATTGCGCTGCCACTAAATTCATACAACACTGTCTTTCAAGCTGAGTGTATGGGCATTTTACTGGCAGCTCAAGCAGTCGTAACCAGGGAAGTAACCGACTATGATGTGCTCTATTGATTACCATTATCATTTACGAATGGCCCTTATAGCTGCATTCATAATATGTGAAATCTCAATTCGGTGTAAGTTTTCTCAATTCGATGCCCCATTTTCCATGGAATTGAGATCCACGGAATTCAGAAAATATTACAATTCGTCAAATTACTCGAAAATATTATAAATTACAACAATTTCTATAAAACATACTGGCAGATATCAGCTAAACACTCAATTAATTTACCACAATTCTCATTAAATATTTCATAAACAAAATTAATGGCGCACACCGGTTTGAGAAATTACCGGACCCCAAAAACACCGAAAGATTTCGAACCTTCGAAAAATGCTCCTCAATGCGACAGGTCCCCCATCCACACACCTAGGCCGCTCGGGCGCAACCCCCGGGTGACGAGAATCAGTAGTGTGCATTCGTACTGCGCTTAGTTAGTGATATAGGTAATCAAAAGTAAATTTCACCGAATTGAGGCACACCCCTCGGACAAAATTTAAATGCGTTACTGTATGAAAACCCAAGGATGTACAATAAATATAATAACTTATATGGCTTTATTGTGTATCCCTTGTTCTGTGAATGTGAGAATTATAATAAGCAAGTTATTGTTTTAAAAGTTATGAAACAATAATGAGTAAATTCTGGAAACCGGACACTCCATTTTAAGCGAAATTCTGCCAGTTTTTGAACTTTCTGATTTTTTGGAGGAGATATGTAAAACCTGGCGGTCTTCTAGATATGCTCTCCATCAGGTCAAGAGTCCTATAAAAATGTGTGATTTTTTTCAAGTACCTAATTCAATTTTAAAAGTACTTTTTTCGCCCCAGTAGGTCAATCGGTCGTCGCCGTAGAAATGCCCATAAGCAATTAAAGAATTAACCACTATTGAATTAAATTATTATCTATACATGTCTAGCGAAAATTGGTTTAAATAACTGTAGGTACATATTCATATGAATAGAAATATAGCCAATGTCAGATGTCATTCAAGTAATTAATCATTTATATTACGTCAACCCTACGTCGACCACAGCTAACTATTCTTTGTGCTTCATGAACTCATCAATTAAATAAAATGTGTGTTCCAACAACCATTTACGTAATACTGTCTTATACCTAAAGGTCACCGTTAAAGATAATAGGTAGATCAGTCCAAGGACATCGCTAGACTTGCTGACTCTTTCGATCATCAATACAACTATGACAAACAAAACGTCCGAGCGAATAAGAGCGCGCTTAAATGGTACACACGGCGACACATCAGACTATACATGTTGACCTTGAGATCGCCTTTATACCTTACGTAATAAAGGCTGTTATCGTAGTTCAACTGTTTAACTTGATGTGCTGTCGAGTGTACAATCGGGGACAAAATTAGATGAACCACTGCTTACTTTTTTTCGTATGGCTGGTGTCTCGCCATTCACGCGTACTCTTTTACTATTTGGTTATGTACCTATGTATGTATTAAACTAGGCTAATACAATGCATAAGCAAGTAGAGATAGGGAGTGCAAGTAAACGGTAAAACGCCAGCCGAACCGTACCGTCCTTTTCATTCAAGCTATCTGTAAAATTGCGAAAAAAGTATTCCATACACAATATTTAGGTATTAAAAAGTTGTAGAGAACCCTTAAGCTAAATATTACAAAAGCAGTACATACAAGTAAAGTAACCTTGTGAAAATATTTATTTCTTATTATGATACCTTCAATTAACATCACTTAAGGGGAAAAGAAAGTAATAAATCAAAATAAAATTTGTAAGTACCTAATCTTACATTTTATTGGCATAGAATTATCGATGAAATTGACAGTTTTAAGAATTCCTGTTCAATAGAAGTAATTTCTCAGTTACCTTTGAAATGAAAATTATTAACAGAACGAGATCACGAATCGACCAGCATTTTTCTTGAGAGCATAATAAAAATATGAATTGCCGACGCAGTTTTATAGGAAACATTAACTGCTATAAATTTTTAAATTCTGCTCTGCTCTGGCTCGGCATCGTGTATGCCTTGCTTTATTATGAGGAATAATTAAAAGATAGTTTTTTTATCAAGTTTGATGCGATAAAACTACCGGTATTTGGAAACTTATTTAAATTAAGCAATAATAAAAGAAAATAAAGCATAAACTGATTTGTTTCATTGTCCTTTGTTGAAAAATTAAAATTTTTTGCTACCTACGTGTTTCGTCTAGATTTTTGGCTACGTGTGAGCTGCGGCAAATAATTGCAATATGTCTTCTATGGAAAAGTATGTAACGTACTATAGACATAAGTCTGGAATAACACATTAGCTACTTTAAGCACTGATATTCCCACGAGAATGGAAGCCACGCTTGTAAAATCTATTTTTTTCTGTATGTACGAGGATCTCATAAAATGTGTAAACATTTTCTGTGTGGCCAACGCACTTTGAATGACGGATGGAAACAATTATCTTCAAAGAAGCGAAAATTTAGGCCTATTAATCCGTTTTGAAAGTAAAATGAGATTTTAAAACGCGAGCATCAAGCTTAGCGCTTAATATTTAATGTTTGACAAATAGCATGCGTCCAAAAATGTTATACAAAAACACCAAGTGCTTATTTGCGTACAAGCAAAGTTGTATTTTAGGTATATGTAATTTGTACGAAAGATACTTACAATTATAGTGAAATTGTGCAAAGTCCCCAACGATCCCGTGTGCATCCCAAAAAAATTTATGCAAGTACCTATATATGACGTAGTTTATGCAAGTTCTCAAAATTAGGTTTATGAATTTTTAGCAAAATGGTTAATTTAATGATAAAAATAGCCTAGACGTAAATTTCATGCAATTTTCTACAAAAATTGTACCCTACACTCATTGTCGTAATATTTACCATTTCCGAAAAATTCCTTGCTTCATGATGCCGCTTCCTTATATGGTGTAACCAATTGTTTCATGAAACGACTCGAGCAGATGAAATCCTAATTATGATACATAGGTAAAATGATACGGCAGCGCCTCTGCCAAGTCGAGAGCGAAGCAAACACGGCTGTAACATCCGTTTCTGGAACCATTTTGGCGTATTGTCATGCCCCTATTTGAGGATCTATAAATGGTTTTACAACGCTGAAATTGTCGTCATTTGTGGTAAATTATAAGCACCAACCAGAACCCCGAAATTTCAAATTCGTAGCTCGTTTATTTCCGAAGTTATTTACCCCGAAGAGTACTACTAACGTAATATCGAATTATCGATCGAGTGACTGACATGTTGAAGTATTTTGTTTTGTTTACTTAATTTAATTATTGATTGTTTTTTAGTACACGTTTAGATACTGAAAAGATATTCAAATTATATTTAGATATGTAATAATAGATTATTCGGATATAGTGGGTATACCCTCCTGCGGCCCGGTTGAAAATAATGTAGATCGAGGGAAGACCTAGCGTCCTATTATTAGAACCTAATTAATGAAGTCCCAAACGCTCAGACCATTTTTTTATATCTTGGAAACTCCAACGATTTTGGTTTTGATATATTGGGGGTACTATAATATTGAGTTAGTGATGCCAGAATGATAAAAAACTCTCAAGATTTTTGTTCTTTATTTAGAACGTTAGATTACTAAACTAAATCTTCTAACAGTCTTAAAAATCTCATACAAATAACAACCAAAAAGACAAAAATCAACGTAAAACCACTTCTAATAATTAAATATTACTGACAATAATCATTTCAGTCAAGTACTCTTAATCTATCGTACAATTTCTTAATCATCAATCTAACTTTAGCTTTAAAAATGTAATTTAAATAGATAATTTTAAGTAATAATTATGTTAACCAATCATTGGTGAAAATGATGCCAGTTAAATAATGTTCATTCATGGAACAACTGGAAATAATTGTTTTAGAAGTAGGTAAGGCATAGAAAAATGTAACAGGATGTAAAGGTAATATACAAAAAAATTAACGCCTAGTGTTCTAGTATAAGTACAAAAAATAATGCTTGATCGTCAGCAATTACTGCTTAATATGTCACTCTCACTCCAATGCATAAATCCCTTTGAATTAGTAAGACGACAAGAAGCAATACTGAGAATAAATGCACTGCATCCTAGTACTAGGAATAATAATTCATCAAATCATTGTTACTGACAAAATCTCTGTAAAATAACAGTTTTTCTATGAAATGCATCCATTAATCTCGAAATCAAAACAAAATGTTTATAGTATAGCACAAAGGTTTTATAGATATCAAGCAGTTAAACTAAGCTCTTCCGGTAATATGCGGCATTCTTGGAAGCTAAAAGGCTAAAAGAGTTACTTGAATCAGGTGGCGAGTCGCAATAGATCTTTTAGGTCGCAGTGACTACATCTCTTACGGGAGATGCATAGCCCCTTACATTCAAAAATAATAAAATATGCGGCATCGTCACGGCACGGTGTTTTGACATTAAAACGGAAACACCCCCTCTCGCTCCTTGAGAACAGTACCCCTAGCACGAATAATTTGCGTAACGTAATCGTATCGTCAATACGTCAGATGACGTAATTTTTCATAGTAAATTGACATATTGACGATACGATTACGTTACGCAAGTTATTCGTGCTAGGGGTACAGTACTACATTAATGTCAAACATTTCCGTAGACTATATGAATCATTATACCGACGTGGCGCTTAATTTTAAACATTTCAGATGACCTTAAAAAATAAGTTCTAGTAGTTACTAGTACAATGGGTCATAGTCCCAAAGCGGAAAAAATACATAACTTTGGCCTTGCTTAAATAATGTTTTGCACAGATACGAACGATAGGGACTTTTTTCCACAATTTCATTATTATGATATCACTTACGTTTATGCAAATTTGTGCTAGGGTGAATGTCTAATTTTGATCGGACTAAACAGGCAACTTTGGTCGCTTATTTTCGGCAGAGTGTTAAATCAAATGAGACACTTTAAACACTCTGCCGAAAATACAGGTCCACAGGTAGCTTATATTTATTTAAATAAGAATCAAAACTGGAGTAGAAAACCTGTATAAGGCTACAGGTTTTCGTATGAATATTTTATAAAATAACTGCACAATTCAAAATCACAATGAGTCACACCAACGATTTTTGTTATCAGCATATCTAAAAAATATGTAACTCGAGAAAAAAGAAACTGTTTTTATTTTTTTCCTATCTTCAAAAATGACTGAGATATTAAACTTTAAAGTACGGCCTCCGTGGAAAATTCGGGCGAATCAATCGCATTAACGTGTGACGTCACGTCGCACTTCCGATCTACATAGAATCCTTTGGCTATATAGTTACGCTCTCACGGTTTCGTAATAAAATTTATTTTTAATCAATGAAATGGTTAAGAAATTTTGTATTGAGCTGAGCCCATGTGTAAAAACACCTTCAAATAATGTTTTATTTTCGTGAATAATAAATTAAATCAACTTTCGTAATGGCGGGCGGTATTCTGTCAATACATATAGCAACCGTCAAAACAAAATGTAGGGCAGGCGTACCGGTTTTGGCCACTGTACCGGTTTTGGCCACTTTTTGCTCTAAAAGTTTTCTAAACAACTTTTAGCCATTTTTGATAAAGGCAATTAAAATAAGGTATTTTAAGGTAATAATAACAACCGTTAGAATTCCTTATGTCATACGATTTTTTTTCAATAAATTCCATTTTCTGTTTGAAAAAATGTTTTGTATGAAAATTTTAAGAAATTTGTTTTGGTTGAAATACTTTATAAACCTTTGTTTTTTACAATTAAATTGTTGTTTTGCAATTGACTGATTTCTAGCGCATTATAATATATTGATTTTACCTAGGTTTGGTTTTGATTTTTCGCAATACTTACAAAAGTTTAACTATCAGTAAGTGGCCAAAACCGGTACATTTGGCACCTCTCACACATTGTGTGTAATATAAATTTGAAAAATGTACCTTTAAAGGTAGATAAATTATCTATAATTTAAGATAAAATTTGTGTCTTAAATACCTAAGACCATTTAGTACTTAGTGCTTAAAAGTCAAAAAATCCTTAAAGTGGCCACAAAGGGTACCTCTGCCCTACTTACAACTCTAACTGACTTGGTGGTTAAATATGCACCCTAAAAACAGACAGCCATTTCGATAATTTTATACTGCTAGTGGCGCCTCCACCACTGGGTCAGATAAGTTTGTGGAATAAATGTCTTTCGGTATCGACAGTAGGTGACAGTTTTAGAGAGCGCCTGCGCGCGGTCGAAATCGAATACTAATCATTTACCATAACCTAGAACGAAGAAAATGTACTGTAACTAGCGTCAAAAACGCACGAGTTGCGCGCAGATTGCGCACAGACGGACTCTATGCAGTACAATTAGACGGAAATCACCCACAACAGCCGCAATCGGAGATGTCAGTGCGACATGACGTCATCGCAATAGCGAGCAAGGTAAGCAAATTTACAAAAGCTGGTAAAACTTTACAACGCTCTAACTTTGGAAATCCTAGCCAGATTTCGATGAAACAAAAACTATTAGTACTTGCACGAGTACGCGCTTTAAATGCAGTAATTTTTATAGCCATATTTTGATGTGTTGGTGTGACTCATTCTTCACGGAAGAATTTTGAAAGACTGAATATAAAAACCGAATAAAATATACATGACAACGAACGCGACCATAAATTAATTACTTTTTAGAACAAAAGCATAAATTTGACATATAGTTTTTGTAATCCTAGGAGTTTATAAAATACATAGACCAAAAATATAGAATAACGTAGAGTAGTTTGCAACGACAACGTGACAGTGTGCTTTCTCACTCAGCAACGTTGCAACACCAAAGAATACTATAAAATTATCCTGCCACACTTACCGTATTCAAAATGTATTTGCACGGTATTATTTACACAAACTCAAAAACTCTAAAAAGAGCACCTCTAAACAAAAACCATGCTGTTGCTAAAACAAAACTCAACATGTTCAAAGTCGATATTTCGCAAATTGAATATTGGTTATTGTCATCACGTCCTGTCGTCCTGTTTGTTACAGTTCCTTTTTCTGCTCACGCGCTTGAACTTCGATACCGATAAGAATACGTGATTGTTGGTCCGCATTATTCTTTCGTAATGCTAAATTAGCTCGCGACTCGAAATAATATTGGAAACTGATCATTGAAGATGACAGGTTTTTAAAAAATTTCCGATTTCGATTTCAGATGTTGCATTCACAATCCTGTTTTTGATAAAATTGTTTATAAGTACTGGCAATAACTATTCTTTAAATTCAAACTAGCAGTATAAAAAGGAGAGACATTTGATTGCTTCCTTATATCTTCTTTTTTACTAAATACTTATTAGTCAATAATGATTTACTGTTTCTAAACTCGCCATACTTTCATACAAATCGTAATCAAACCTTTTAGAGACCATTGTATACTGCTATTTTAACGGTGCGAAATCAAAACGAAGTAAAAAAATCAACATCAATTTACTCCGAATCGAAATACTTTCGTTATGTCAAGTCATGCTTTCCATTACACGCGTTGCTGGAAACAAATGGAACGCCGAATCTGAAACGATAAAGCATAAAGCCACAATTTTGAATCGCCGTCATCGCACAAAATGCTAATACTTTTCTACACATCGAACGGCACGCTCGTTAACCCCGAAAACATGAGGGTGTCATCAATCAACGATACATTGTTTTAGGGTTACCTATTTATAAATGATGTTATTTGACTGAAATCTTTTATTCATAATACATAATTTTAAGTAAGTACCTACCTAAGAAAGTATATAATTTTCTTTTAATATTTTCAAAACATAAAATTCAAAATTCGATTGAATTTAACTTAATTTAGGTTGAGATAACAACATTTATGAACGTAAAAAATTCAAGAACTGCTGGACCAACTCGGCTATTTTTTTTATAGTAGAAAACTATTCCAAATTTCAAGTTGATAGCATAAGTAGTTCTTGAGATGTCCAGGTTGTGACAGACAGACAAAGTCTCACTATAAGGGTTCCTTTTTACCATTTTGGTTCGGAACCCTAAAAACGATGTCTCTAAATAGTAAACTTTTCAGAAATCATCAACAGAAATTATATTAGTTCCACTATTGGTCAAGAGCTGGCGTGGACCTAAAACTGCAATATTCTACACCGCAAATGCTCTGACGAATCTAGTCTAGCCGATGAAAACATTTTCACGTTATATTTATGATGGTACGGACTCGCTCTTGACCGGTTTTTTATTAGTATTTCGTTATTTTATTCATCCTATTTGCTTTGACTAGTGACATATTTATTTTTTTATTTACTTTTGGTCAAGTGAAACATGCGAAATGATACTCGAGTGGCAAAGAAATTTTCGGAATCATGATAATATGATGCCTTGTTTTAGATAACGTGAAATATTCCAGCAAACAACGCCCGTATCATAAATTTGACATCTTTATGATATAGGAAAGTAGTGAGATCCGACGGTCTGTAAATCAGGGGGCTGATCCTGCTACACTCATATCACTCAAGCACTTTCCTATGGGATTAAAACTATCACGAGAGTGCTGTATTCGAAATCCGGTTGATATTTTTTTGTAATATTTGTTAAGTACCGGGTTACTTTGGCCCTAGGGGGTAACTTTAACCCAAATTTGATTTTTTTTTTTAATCTTTTTGTTGTTCTGCGATGTGATAATCAACTGAGCATAATATGGCCTGCAGCCGATAGAAGTTTATACCACAGGACGATATCTTTAAACTGTTTTCAGATGTAAGCCAAAGTTACCCTCTAGGGCCAAAATAACCCGGTTCTACGGTATATAAATACATTTAAATGTTTAAAAAGGATTAGGATATTTTAATTGTTTGTTTCATAATACCTTTTTTTTAAGGCGAAAGTAGGTACTCGAAATAATGGAGATAACAAATTTCACTCAAAAGAAACATTGCTATATTTTTGAAAAGAAATAAAACTGCATTCACATTTTATTATTTATTTTAAATAACTCACCTTTTCCATACAAAAGTACCTACACATCGACTCGACTCTACATCAAATCATGATGTTTTCATTGTTTTCCTTTCGTTTAATTATAGAGAGATATAAGTTATCCTATCGTTACCCTATCGATTTAATTCATATAACCCATAACGATTGGTGTCATAAGAGTACATAGGGTGTTGTTTTTGTCGAAATTTAGCCGGTTCGATTACTGACTGTAGCAAGCTTATTTTAAAAAATCTTTGAATGCAGTATTATTTCATTTCAAAAATAAAGGAATGTTTCCTTTGAGTAAAATTTTCTATCTCCATTTTTTCGAGTATTTTCTCTCCATCATACATCTCTGTGGTCTAGTGGTATATACCACTGGTATCAGACCCAGAGATCCCGGGTTCGATTCCCAGTGGGGGTAAATAAGAAGAAATGTTTACGAATCTCTTTTTACTTTTGATAAATGAAAACGCCATATTATACGCCTTCTACCCATTGAGATATAAATATGTAACTGCAAAATCAAAAATATAAATTTCAAACAACAACGATTCGTTCAAAAACAGCTTAAATGACATCACTAATCGAAGCTATATTTTCTAGTCAATATTTTCATCATAATAAATGTCTTCATTCTCATAAACAGAAATATTGGCGAGACGGGTGCAAGCGATTTGTATGCAGCATGGCGAACCACTTAGAAAGCGTCCCTGGACTTTGTTGCATGAACTTGAAGAAAATAATAAACTAAGAGAGATAAGAATATAGTTATAGAGACAACCAGAAATAAAGTAAATGAGTTCATTTAACTTCAAAATGTGTAAATATTAGGTGTTGATAAAAAATTTAGACTAGCATTTCGTCGTATTTCGAAATTGGAAACTAGCGACAGAAAGTCTCCTTAATTACCAATTAAAAGCGTAATGGGATTATAGTTTTAACTAAAGTAAGTAAAACTTTAATAAAAATACACCAAAAACTAAATCCTGTTTTTCAATTAAAGGTGAATAATATTAAAAGCCAGAAATTCTAACTACGCAATTTGCAAATGCAAAATTTGTACCGCGTATAATTAACGAATGCAACCGGGAAATTTATGAAAGCACACAGAAACAAATTAGTATGCATGCTCTGGTTTAGTGAATTTCGCTCTTTGCCCAGTATTCGCTATAAAGGGTCACATGTACCCGCCTAGCCCTCCTCGCCTGTGTGGTTTAGGTAGTACACGTCACCGCTATCACACCAAGAAGTCCTTGGTTCGATTCCCAGTCAGTGATGGTAATATGTATATTATATTATTAGTCTGGTTAGTGAAGGACTTGTTCCGCCTGGCTAGCTATCACCTTCTTATCTAAGTCTGACGCCATAACAACGATGTTTTCAGCATTGTTGTATTCCGGCAGTTAAAGATAACCAGTTCCTAAGTTGTGGTGGTGGTGGTTGAGTATTCCGGAAGAAGTGCGCTTCCACCTTCAGGCTAATCTTCACCTAACATCATGTAAATGTCGTTACCTAAGAAGCGCTAGCAAGTTTATTGCGCCTTTTCTTCTTGTCAGTTAAAAAAAACTCTTCAATGGGCGATAGAAAAAATGTTGACGATTCATAAGTACATATTTATTATGTCTAGTGAATAAACAGACTTTTTATTTTATTTTAAATGAAGACTAAGTGCTTCGCTGTTGTAGTAAAAAACGCACGGCAGAGGGTCCCGTCTACCCACCTACAACGGAATTGCCGTTTCGTCAATCTCAAGGATAACGTTCGATGCAGCCGCGCTATTTATTAGGTACGTGATTTTCGATTTGCACAACCGCTTTCCAATCCCACTTAACATATAGTGGAGTTTCAACGAATAGATATTTAGGTACGAGGGGTAAGCCGTAAAAGCTGCTCTTTGTTTGTGAATTTATTTAGTAACTGTGAGAACGGTAGCTGAATAATATTATTTATTTATACACACTTTTTAACCGACTTCAAAAAAGGAGGAGGTTATCAATTCGACAGTATATATATATTTTTTTTATGTGTGTTTCCTCAGAACTTTTTAGTTAATGAACCGATTTGGATAATTCTTTGGATTCTTTGGTGCCAAGCCAAAAAGAATAAGAACGAAATATACTGAGTGAAATAACTAACATATAAAAAAACCCGGTCCCAAGCGTGAGGTGTAGCCGGTGTAGGACGTAATTACCTCAATATGTATAAGACGGCACCGACTTCGAACAGTTCAGTAAGTACCAAGATAAATTAGAAAAAGTCACGTATCATCGTCCTTTGAATTAAAAAATCTTATTATTTTTTTCATTTTTTAGTGTTTGTTAATTTTTGTTTTAAGATCCGTTTTGAAGGCGGTTACATGTTTTTTTCAAAAACGTTTTATTTACATTGACTACCTTCGACACTAAAGCCCGGTGACTAACTGTCAGTAACGATATTATAGTAAACATAAGCATAAATATAATATACTGTATCATAGTGTTGCAGTTTTGGCAAATACCATATCAACTATAGTCATATGCGCGAGGCCAGAGTATAGAAGACTTTTTGTTTGGGAATTTCACTCTTAGAAATTATTTCAAAACTATTAAAATAGGTAAGCATAAATAGGTTTTATAGTTTGATTTTCCGACCGAATAGTCTTCACGAGAAGTAACTATTTATATGCCGCAGGCGGATGGTTGAATCCGCCGGATGGTTAAGTATGGCAGCATGTACCCCTCGGAAGTCCTGTAGAACATATTGTGATAGGTTAGAAATTTAAGACGATAGCGAAGCGCAGCGAAGCGCAGCGAAGCGATCGTCTTATCGGAAAAAATTATCGGCCTGGGCGTTTAATTAAATGGCGGATTCAACCATTTGGCTGCGACATATACAAACAAGAGCTCCTTTAGCACGAAAAATCGATGAGTCATATTAAAAAATATGTGTATTAAGCATGCAAACAACGGAACGTGGAATAGCAGTAAGATGTGTCAATTTAGTAGGGGTCCCGGCAATTGGTTTATCCCCGTCATATCCTATCCCGGCTCAACTTTATACGGACTCAACAAAAACGTGCTACGAATGTCAACTGCCGCTGCAGAACCGTTCCTACGCATATCCGCGTTTGATACTTTTATGTTACATCGCAATTTGTGTTCTTTGTTAATAATCATAGTAACGAACTCTTTTGGTAAAACTTTCTGTGACCGTTTTTCCAAATATTATTATGTGAAGCAAACGAAGCGTCATGAATGGACGAAATAATAGAGACGCATTTTTTGATGTCACTAATCAAAATCAACGTGTAAATATTACCAGATATTATCCTAAAATAAGTGTATTATTCCTCGCTCTACAAATAAAACACTCAGCACCTCTGAATAGCTCCTGTACCTTACGAACACTACAAAAAATGAAGGGAAAAGCTAATTTGGTTTGAGCAGGGTTGAAGCAAATGTAATTTTTTCGGCACCTGCACATCGGTCACGGTGGCGACACGATTCGTCTTCGTTAACGACAAGCCTACGAATTCTCGCCGCGAGCAGCCAGCAGTTGCCGGAAAAAAATACACTCCTAAGGGCTGCCGCGCAAGAAAAGTAGAGGTTAAATAGTTACCAGCTAAAAAATATACAAAAAGCACTTTGTAACAGTTACGCAATAGTACGAAACTGATTAGGTTAAAGTCTTGAAAGTTATCAGAATTTTTACAAGTGTCTTTTTTTCTAAAAGCTATTAAATTGTAATCCTACACGATTACCTCGACAGCATCATGAATAATGACATAGTGGATAATTCAAGGGTCACCGAAAGAATGGAAAATGCTTCCCCTGAAATATGGCCGAGTTTGACAACAGGCTAAGTAGCTGCATTACGGAGGCTTTGGGTTATAAATCTGCGGGACAGATGACAGTGACTGATAGTAATGGAATTCATTTAGCAGGTAATAAGCTGTCCACGGAAAATTAATGAAATACAACTACGCGTCTAAAGATTTGCTTTAGAGGATCCGTCATCACATGCTACTGAGCTTCTGAGTAAACAATGCAATAATTGATTGTTAAATATGTGAATAAAACGTAAAATTAATCGACTTTTGTTGAGTGTTGTTTCAAGAATCCTTAAATCCTATAATATAATGTTATATAGGTATATTTTATTTTATTAATAAAAGTCTCACAAAACAACAGTAATAAAATTGCAATTTTTGAAAAGGATGACGCATCAAAAAAGCTTAGCCAGTAACTTAATTTAATATCTGGATCTGGAAAATAAATTTATTAATATCAAGTATAATCCAGGCCAGTTCATTGGATTCTTGATAAGACACGACATTCAACTTCTCTTTTATCTGCTCTATGTAGGCTATTCTAGTTCTTCCTCCTTCTGCATTTTAGGCCTACACGGAGTGGTGGCTGTGTGTGGTGTCATTAAACAATAAATAATAAGCTTCGTATAATTCCGTAAAAGCATCGTAAGTATTCTTTGAACCTAACAAGCAATAAGTCATTCACTAAGTCCCAGTTGATTTGTGATTATGAAATTTGGAACTTGCTAATTGCTATGTGTCCTACGAGTTCCAATTATCACGTGTGTAGGCGGTATTTCGGATTGTCGACTCGCTAACCAATTTCACTGCTCGCAAAAGATCTCATCAAATTTGTAGAAACTCCGCACGGTAATTAGGAAATCAGTCAAGTTGAATTTGTGTTAGAAACATTGTCAAACGAGGCGGTAAATATTGTTTATTATTAAGAAAACAAGTGAAGTAGGTATGTCGAAGAAAACTAATTAGAATGTGCTTTCAGTAACAATTTGTTAATATAAAACCTTATGGATTTTTTTATTTATATAGTGTGGAAGATAAATTTTGAGTAATATTACAGAAATTGCTTACAGGTTTCAACTGACTAAAGTGAAAATATGTTTACCCGTTTAAATTTTTTCTTTATTATTATGGTTGTTGTGAAAGGCATCCTTTTGCAAAAGTAAACAAAGCCTAAAAAATAAATGAATTAAGGTAACTAAATTAGAGTGCGCTCTTCAGCGCTAATTCGCGCTACGGATTCTCAAATCTCCGCGGTTATAATTGGATTAACGGCTGACAGGGCCCTCCTGTGGGATACGGGATAAGCAGGAGGTCAAACAAAGCTTTTTATTTAACTTTATGAAATATCTCTAAAACAACGTGAAAGGAAATGACTTAATTTTAAATATAACATAGCCTATACTTTACGTTACACTTTAAAATGCATTCATCGTACAGTATAGACTTGATATTTTTAATGATGTAATTTCAACTGATTTACTGTTCATATTCGCTATTTTTACAGTGATGATTGAAAATGCTCTAGCAGCTAGAATACTGAAATACCGCAGGTTTTAATTTTATTCTTATTATATTATTAAGCTAGAGTCTAGCTTAATTTAACTTATGTGTAATAATGTAACACGAATTAAGGGGCTGTCATGAACTAAGAACTAGGCTAGAACTAAGTACTTATTACTTTTCGCAAATTGGGCATATTTAAAAGAAATAAAGTAAAATCGATTGGTGACGCTAGTTGGCTCATGTCAGCCCCCTCACGCTAATGAAAAATATTAAAGTAGAAAACCTTTCCCACAAATCCATTATCCATATTGCGCTATTGATGTATGAACAAATAAAGAAAGTTCATAACACTGGATTAAGGGTTTTCTTAGAAAGTCTCTAGAGGTGTAGAGTAGATCATGAATAGAGTGAATGGGTGGTAGGAAAATATTGACGATTCATAAGTACATATTTATTATGTCTAAGTGAATAAAGAATATTTTTATCTTATCTTATCTTATCAGTAATAATTTTGTTAACTTTTCATTTTGTTTGAGTTCTTCAACAAACATTTGTCGAGCAACATTCTATAAATTGGACCCCATGCGGAAAGAAAAATATGGCTTGATATACACCTTTGTTGTCGGTTCGGTATAATTGCCCTGTCAGAATACTCAGCAACATTTGCATTCCATTTGCAAATCTTCCATTTAACGGCCAGAGTCGGTGTAGCGGCTTTTTAATTTCATATTTTTACATATATAATGTCCCTGTGGATTCCCAGATTTGTACCGAATAAAACGTGATGTGAGTTTTGAGTGGAGTTGATTCAAACAACGCGGTATGGACTTCATTTCGGAAGCAGTTTTATAATTTACTTATCAATCCCCGGGGTAAAAAGTAGCTTAAATGCTATTCTAGACCATAAATTTATCTGTGTGCACAATTTCATCGAGATCTGCTCCGCCGTTTTGCCGTGACTTACCGTTTCTTCCTTTTTGAGTAATTAACTTAATTTTGGATTCTAGCTATTGTTGATATAATGGAAGACCTCAAGAACTGTCTCAAATATTTTTTTTCAGAACATAAAAGACAGCCTTAACCATTTTTTCATGATTACAATACCTCTTTTCACGCAGTCATCTTGTGAATTAATTTCTCTTAAATTATATACTAACTCACAATTTCGCACAATAGGGTAGCAGTCCCTTCTACTCGAATCGATATTTTCGAATGAATTGATTATACTAATGTATTACTCTCCAATAGGTTCCTTTCTTAAATGTTCTTATTAAAAACCACACAATGTACCTGATAATGGTAACAGGATAAAAGTGAGTAGAACGATAAGGATTGATCCAGCAGAAAAACTTAATAAAACAAACGTAGTTAGAATTAACTTAACTTCCGCAGTCACATACAGCTAAATGATTTATAGTCAGTGTTATGGTGCTGTAGAGATGGGTCGTCGACGTATTTTTCGTTAACGAAACTAGACCGTCCATTACCGTCCATCGACTGGTCGATCAACTAGTTGAATTCGTCGACTAGTCGACGCGGTAATGGAAGGCGTTCAATTCAATCGACTTAAACTGGTAGACTTAAACGTCTAAATCTGGTCTAGTCTACGGGCGCGATGCTTCGACGGTGTCTTTAGTTAGTCTAGTTTTACGCATTATTTGACAGTCGAATGAACTGCAGTTACAAAATAAGTTCATCCTGCACTGCATCGTTTAGCCAGTCCATCGACGTACTCTTTTGCACAATATCAGAATGTTCTTGCCTTTTCACTGTAACAAGTCTCAAATAAAAACTACAAATATCAACTCCTACGCCATATTATACATAAGGTCCAAATTGCTTTGTCCGACGATACTCAACGAACGCTACGTTTCGCGTCGTCGGTCGTCGTCGCGTTGTCAGTAGATAAGAACGCTGTGGACTCTCAGATTAGTCGTCTATGAATTCAACTAGTTCACGAATGAACTATAGACCGTCGAAGCGTCGATTGAACGTAAACCGTCTATTTAGACCGTTCGTTGATTCAACGCCCATCGCTATGGTGCTGATACGTCACACTGGTCACGCCTGGTGTCATGCATTCCGTTAAAGGATTACGAATGACGACACTTTTTAGAAAATCCTTTAAAATACGAATGACGACACTTTTTAGAAAATCCTTTAAAATAGCAACAATGCACCATGAAAGATTATATGAAATTCTATTGAAATGGTACGATTCATTTGTTTGATAGATGAACGTTAGTCATAGTGATAATCGCTTCAATACACATACTTATAACTGAATAATTTATCGTCTGGTACCTACTGAAACGTCACACGGGTCACGCCTGCCGTCATGCATACCACTACAGGATTACGAGCACGTGACTTTATAGAAAATCCTTTACAGTAGATTTTACACCGAGGGGATAAAGCACTGTTTTATGTCACGGGCGCGATATTGAATCTTGAGCAAATGAGGGGCTCCAGATTTAACACCCGAGTGCAGCGTTATTGCTCAGGGAAATATAATGGAGTCCTGTGTGCAGCGAGAGATTCAAGCTCACTCAAGACGAAAACAGCTTTATCCCAAAGGAGAATACTCTACTTTTCTCACCTTTTGCGAGACAATAAAAAGCAAGGATACTTACTAGAAGCAACGTTTTATTAAAATAAATAAAAAGTCTAAAATTAAAATATGAGTAGTTATTATTAAAAAACAAAAAACCCGAGCGTAAGAAACTAACCACGAAGCGGGGTTAATTTCTCATTGCAGTCACGGGAACTTATAAATTATAAAGTGTCCGAACGGTCCCCTGACTGCAATGAGAAATTAAAGAGCTTATTTTTCTCTTTTTATGAAAAACCTCCTCCTCCTTTATTAAAAGGGAAAACAAACTCAATGTAATCAGGGGGCCGTTCGGTGAAACACTTTATAATTAAGTGCTTAGTTTTTTGCAGTCGGGTTTTTTGTTCTTTTAATAATTATTAGCTAGCCTACTAGGCGTTTACCAATTATAGACTACAATGCTACTCTATACTCCATAAAAATAAAAGAAACAAATTTTTAGACACACGTTTATTCACCAACAGTAGCATCAAACAATAAATCTACGTGCTGAAACGGCTAACAATTTTAGTCACGTCCAAACGTTTTCACTTACATCAAGAGAATGGAAATATTTTAGGGTTGGTTGCTCTGAAGAACTTTCTGAAACTGCAGCATGATAATAAGGTACGTGACGAGTAGCCCTACGAACTTGAAAGGCAAAGATATATCGATTTGAAGCATTCGCAGAAGTGAGAAGGACAGATCCCGGGCTTCGGTTAAAGCCAGGAGCGCGCGAGCCGCGCTCCGCCCGTGCTTGTCTGAAAATGAAATTTTCTTGTAAGCATGTCAGTGACGTATTTTGCATAAAACCTACATAGATAAGAAACACTGCCGCCTCCGTTAATTTAAACACAGGCTATATTTAGAATTATCTGTAATAATTACTTTCACATTTCTAATATTCAAATAAAAATACGAATAAGTAACTTTATTTGCTTTAAATAGGGTGCTGACAACTTGGTGTTCTAAAATAAAAAATAATAATAAGGTACTTATCCTACTTAGCCATAATACCTAACAGAGCATGCAAATATTTATGATTTTTACAATATTTATTTAAATAAAACATGAACAATGAACTTATTAATAATTATGGAGTTTTAAAATTATTTCAAGGCATGACGTAAATAAAATGTAAGTAAATTTATACAAAAATAAAAACCAAAATTAGTTACCTATGTCAGAAAATAAAAACAGTGAAAATAATAAAAAAAACAAATAAAAAATTACGATTTAGAGTCACCGCAAACTGCAGACTTTCTATCGGCGGATAGTTTAGTCGGGCTCTTAATCAAAATGAAGATGTATGCATATTAGTATAGATTAAATTTTGTATAATAAAACAATAAAATAATATAATTTATAAGGGAGGTTTTTTGAGATCAGCCCGAGTTCACCAACAGTCGGTTATGTGAACCGTTGGATAACCGTTGGTTAGTCCACACGAGCACCAATCACGTGCGTTAACCAACCAACTAATCAACGGTTAACGTAACCGACTGTTAGTGAACTCGGGCCGAACTCTACAAAACCTCCCGTATAATTTATTTTATTTTATTGCTTTAATGTACAAAAGTATAATTGTGAAAGTGTGTTTGTTTGTTTCTCCATCTTTCACGTCAAAACGGAGCGACGGATCAACGTGATTTTTGGTATTGGTATAGTCTGGGAGCTGAAGAGTGACATAGGCTACTTTTTATCCAGGAAAAACATCACATTCCCGCGGGATAACGTGTAGTCCTCGCGGGCGAAGCAACGGGAGTAGGCCGCTAAGTGTAGACTACATACTTAAATTAAAAATGGATACCATCACATTAACATACTTAATAATTAACTTAACATACTATACAATAGAAAGAGCTTAAGGAGAATATTTACCGTATCGATTGTACTTTCAAGAATGATAAAAAATTAAAAGGCTACTCAATAAATGTATTTCGACTTGATAACAACGATGCAAAAATTTAATTCGTATTTGAGCTTCAAGGATTGCGGATCCGTTATAACAAGAAGTTATCGATCTTATCAATATAATTGTTAATCATACAAATTAATGTTCAACGAACAGAAACATTCTGCTCAATATTCACAACACAATTATCTTAGTTTACGACAAATTCGCTACTATTGTATCGGGTAGCGAAGACAACAAAATTGTCTTTGGTAGGTAGTTGCAGAATACTCATAAATTTACATTCCGCGGTGCTACGGACTTTTTCAAGTGGGAATAACTTGCCCTATTTCCATCGGTAACGCTATTTCGCTGAGTTTATTTCGTCCTTGAAGGGAGGGTTATTATCCTTATTTTCTTCGATCGTTCTCTTGATGACAAGTAAATACATTTTCTTGGTAATAATGCCGTTTTTACTTAAATAGCTCTTGTAGAAATAGCTGTTAGACATCTAACAGCTTTTTCTTGCGTTGCTTAAAATTATAGTTATAACAGTAGTATTACGCTAACTTGCGTGAGGGATGATATAGTGCAAGAAAGGAGTGATTTCATAGCTGACGGCTGATAGAGAAGAATTGAAAAAACACATTACATACTTCGCTGACCCCAAATAATTAGAAAAAGGGCATGCAAATGTGCAATGCTTATTACGCTTAAGTACATAGCTAAAAAGGCCCTGTGCCAGTAACACCATGTCTTAACAAATGTCAAATAAATACTCAAGTTAGTTTTACCTAATTTGTTCTCGTAGAGCCGCGAGGCGATCAGCTCCCTCAGTCGGCGAACTTCGTTGTGGACTTGGTCACCGAACATGCAAGGTGAAAATAACGGTAACATTTCAGCAGCCATTATTCCCAGGTCCGTCACTATGTCCATGAAGGGATTCTGAAATTTTCAGTGAAAGTACAAAATATAAATAGATAAATTGCGATAGTTTTGATAACACAATCCTTACTTCCTTACTTTTATATTATAAATGCGAAAATGCGAATCTGTCTGTCTGTGTGTTACACAATCACGCCTAAACTACGGAACCGATTTGAATAAAAATTGGTACAGAGATAGTCTAGAGCCTGAGAAAGGACATAGGCTACTTTTTTATGTGAACAAAGGGCTGTAAGGGGTTGAAATAGGGGATGAAAGTTTGTATGGAAATTAAGTCATTTTTAGAGCTAGAAGCTTCAAAATTATTTTATAGGCTCTTGATTAGATAAATAAATACAACATTCAAAGTTTGTAAAAAAAACTACCCTAAAGAGGGTGAAAACAGGGGATGAATTTTTTCGTGTGATGACGTCGGCAAAAAAGTTTACGGAACAGATTTTGATGAAAGATTTTTTGTTATACAGCTATTGGTCCTTGCCAACATATAGCTATAATTTATTTTGAAGATCGCAATTTCTGATGTGGAACCATAGCAGTCCAGCCAAACTATGAGAGATATAAAAATACCGTTTTAAGGAAAATTGTTAAACGTGATGAGCACTTTCTATTGACGTACAAAGTTTGAAGGTCTGGTACACCTGATGTGGAACCCTAGCAGCCAGATTAAACTATATGAGATACAGACATAGCGTCTTAAGAAAAGTTGTTTAACGTCATGGACATTTTCTATTGACGGAAAAATATCGAAGGTCTGGTACTCCTGATTTGGAACCCTTGCAGCCCAGCTTAACTATAAGAGATACAAATACAGCAACTTAAGAGAAGTTGTTCAGCGTGATAAGTATTTTCTTTTGACATACAATACATACTAATATTATAAATGAAAGTTTGTTTGTTTGTATGTCCGTCTTTCACGTCAAAACGGAGCAACGGATCGACCTGTTTTTATTAGCATGTGGATAGTTTAGGAGCTAGAGAGTCTCAGAGGCTAATTTTATCCCGGAAAAATATCACATTCCCTCGGAAAAACGTGGTGTAGTACACGCGGCAAAACCGCGGGCGGAAGGCTACGTGATATAAATTTTTAATGTGTTAATACGTAGGTACTGTTTATGTAATATACACAGTATTTTTTTATCACCCCTGATATTTTTAGGGATTATTTTACTCATGAAAACAAACAACTTTTATTATAGGACCAAGACTGAAATCGCGAAAAAATATCAGCTATTCCTTACATTTTGATTTAATATTTTTGCACTTTTGTATGGAATTGCTGTTTTTTTTGCGATTTTAGTGTTGGTCCCATAATAAAAATTGTTTGTTTTCATGAGCAGAATAATCCGTTTAATTTTATCCGGGGTGATAAAAAATTACCGTGTATATTAAGTAAATAAATAAAATAATTCATACTTATTATAAAACTGTATGCGATTCTATTCAAGGGGCTACCGGCTAAAAATTATGGGTACGGACATGGGCTTCATTTGACATTTGAAGCCCATATTATGCCCTTAAAAACACAAAATATGGGCATCAAATGTCAAATGAAGCCCATGTCCATATCCATATTTTTTGCCGGTACAGGGGCTGTATACATTGGAAAGAAATAGAAAAAAATACCACCAAGGGTCTTCTAAACGGAACAGATACCAAAAATATAGTTTTTGAATTTTTTTGTCTGTCTGTCTGTTGTCCACGTTTCAGGCAAAAACTACTGAACGGATTTTAATGAAACTTTTTTTGTTATATAGCTATTAGTTGTCGCCAACATAAAGGAAGGCTATAATTTATTTAGAAGATTGAAATGGCCGATGTGGAACCATAGCAGTCCAGCCAAACTATGAGAGATATAAAAATACCGTCTTATGGAAAATTGTTAAATGTGATGAGCATTTTCTATTGACGTACAAAGTTTGAAGGTCTTGGTACACCTGCCTGGCATTACCATCATTATATCACGCGATATGATATAGCACGTCTTGCTGTCTTGCTTCCACCTTAGTGGGGTAGGTAAGCAAGACAGCATGACGTGCTATATCATATCGCATGATAAAAGCCGTTCATGCTAGGCCAGCTGATGTGGAACCCTAGCAGCCAGGTTAAACTATATGAGATAGCATCAGAAGTTGTTCAGCGTGATAAGTTCTTTCTTTTGACATACTGTTTGTATTGTTTGTATATCCGTCTTTCACGTCAAAACGGAGCAACGGATCGGCGTGTTTTTTTAGTATGTGGATATTTTAGGAGCTAGAGAGTGACAAAGACTAATTGATATCCCGGGAAAATATAACTTTCCCTCGAGATAACGTCGTGTAGTACAGGCGGGCGAGACCGCGGGCGGAAGGCTATGTGAAATAATTTTTTAATGTGTTAATATGTATCATAGCGCTAAACTAATAGATATAAAATAAATACACAAAAAAACGAAAAACCTTATTAGCTAAAAAAATGAAAAATGCTGCCGAAAGTCACTATTCCACGCGAACGAAGTCGCGGGCACAGCTAGTATTTATAAATATGTGAAAGTTTAGATGTTTGGATGTTTGGATGTTTGTTACTCAATCACGCCAAAACGGCTGAACGGATTTGGCTGAAATTTGGGACACAGATACTTTGTAGCCTGGAGAGAACATAGGCTACTTTTTATCCCGGAAAAACATCACATTCCCGCGGGATAACGTCGTGTAGTCCACGCGGGCGAAGCCGCGGGCGGAAAGCTAGTGCGTTTAATAAAATTGAATATTGCAGAAAAAAGATAATCACTCTCCTCACTTAATAACGGTTACTGAATTGGTACTAGCAATAAAAAAATGGACCCCAGCTTTATCTAAGGAACGATTAATCTAAATAATTAATTTGTTTACAGAATAACGCCATAAATGTCCCTGTAGTACCTACTTGTCAAGATGGCGATAAAACAAGACTTGACCTTTTGCCCCAGTGGCAAGCAATAAAATCTTGTCATGCCTGCTCATACCCAAACCGAGCCCAAGTTCTATAAGTGCCTACTTATATAGAGGAAAAACAATAAACACACAAATGTACGTAAGAGTACAAGAAATGAAATTTGCTGTATTACTAATATCAATTTACTCAAATTGATAGTTTAAATTATCTTTAACAAGTTATTTAAATTTTTACTAGATCGAAAATCGATTCATACAAAAGTTGAGTCTGTTTAATCATTGAGATTAGCTGATTTAAATTCGCACATTTTATTCAATTTCAGAAAAAAATACTTATCTATCATCAATACCTACACAACGACAAAATGAAAGTTCCGACAAATCCACACATTTTATTGTATCACGAGTTTCAGTGTAGCCGTTTATCCGATCAATCTAAATTCCCAAAGCTGACGGACTCCTACACGGATGACAGTTTTACAGCACGGACATATACACTAGTAGGTATTATTTCACTCAACAAATTACTACTTTATGTAAAAATAGACCGTGAAATAAAAAAAAAACAGTCTTCTACATAAAGTAGTTTCTAATTTTTTTATTTGAATTCTACTGTTCTCTTTTTCCACGGTATTTATTTTTACTTACCTCATTACGAATTATACTCATTGAGACGTGGTAGCAAAAATGCAATGTGATACCAAAAGATGTATTCAAGATCACTAGCAACTGCAAAAAATATAAACGATAAAACAATAAAAACACGACAGATGTAGTCTGTAACAAATGAGATCAAAACTAAGTAAATAGGTCGAATTCCACCTTGTAGTGTAACATCATAATTACCTGCCACTTGATCGCATCAATTAAGAAATCGTAAGCCTTGATAGCAATATGGTACATGTCCATCAATTTGTTCATGTCATTATTCTTACTGTGCTTGTGTTTAAACGACGAAAACTCTTCGATTTTGGGACGAGCTATGTCCTGTCCACTAGATAATGCTGACTCCACGTAATAATTTATCAAACGCAGTCTGGGGATCATAAGGCTCAGCAAATGTCCATAATAATACAACTCCAGACAATGAATTAAATTCAAAGGCAGAATTGTAACACACAATACTGGAAATAACTCATAATAATCAGATATGACGTGAAATCCACCAACGCTTATTGTAAAAAACAACATCAAGCAGAAATTCTTTATAGAGCACCCGGCAATGTTAGGTCTGCAACCGATTTCCGTATCAAATCTATTCAGTTCAGAATAATATCGCTCTGTTCTCTTCCAAGAGATAAAACTAAACAAACTACAAAAAAAATACTCTACGAAGCTAAACCACATCGGATAAGATATGTCTATATTTTTAGCTCCGTAAGTAAGGTACATAAGCGAAGCTTTAAATATTAAAGAATAAGCGAAAGCAATCGTTGTTGCAATGCGTCTCATTTTATTAAATATCAAAGGCAGCCTGTTTAATCCCAGAACACATTCGACGCCTAAGAAAAACTTCGACAAGGCATCGATGAAAGGTTTTTTATAGATTGGTTTGAAGAAAGTATTCACTTTAATGTTGAGAGACGTCATGTCGGCTTTGTACACTGTTCCACAATACCTCATAATCATTAAATTATATGTGCTGTGCAACCATCGAAGCATAACATTAGATTAATTAATTTGATCGAACTCTACTCTATTGGGTTCTAACGTTAATACAATTCTGTCAAACAGTAGGTAATCAACAAAATTGAATTGAGCGACGGTAATACCAATAAATGTAAAATTAACATTATGTTTGAAGATAAATTATTATTTTACAAGTCATTTCTTTTATTATTTTCGTATCATTGTCAGGAAAAAAATAATTATAAGCCTGAACTGGGTGAAACAATTTTCAGCAACAATGCTTGATAATGGCTCGCGCTTGCGATGGCTTTACCATGCAATATTTCAGTAACAATATGACAAAAACGTTATAAATTCCAGAAAACTCTTTCCGCAGAGCACATGGGGCAATTCCACACCCAGAATGATGCTATTATTCTTTCCTCTTTCCTTTGCAGATGTACATAATCTGGAAATATCTTCGCCTGTATGGCATTCCACTTACATCGTATAAGCTGTAAGTTAACTACAAATTACAACAACACTTCCATAAGCACATGTTAGAGTTACTAATAACAAATTCATACGATCATTCCAATCTAAAATTAATTCATTTCTTTTTAGTCGGATTTCGAAATCTCGACATTTTACCTCCCACTTAGAAAACTTTAACCACTATTTCAGAACATTTGAGAGCACTGGAAGTTTATCAAATTAGGAAATGCGGCAACAGTCATTTTCATTTATGTGGTATCTTATTTGGTTAACCTCCTACGCTCGGTGTTGAAGTAGGTAATCAAACAAAACTTTTTCAGATACTATTTGTTTAGGTCACTTTCAGAGTTATATACGGAACTAAGCGGGTCTATAAAAAAATATTAAAACATGAAGAGATCATAGAAACGGAGGCACAAGTATTGACAGACAGGTTCAGTCCTACGTCAGATAGAACATCAAACAAAACAACATCTCACGTCAAACAAAAAGGGTCATACGACAAAACAACTTCAGGCAGGAAACGGTAAAATATCAGACTTATGAGTAAATTAGATAAATATGTAAGTAATGAAGAATTAATGTGATTATGTTGTTGTTTTCGAGTTTGGATTATCTAAAGCGATCCACACAAATACTTAATACCGACTTCACTACATAGTATAAAACAAAGTCGCTTTCTCTGTCCCTATGTCCCTTTGTATGCTTAAATCTTTGAAACTACGCAACGGATTTAGATGCGTTTTTTTTTAATAGATAAATTGATTCAAGAGGAAGGTTTATATGTACTTTTTATTCCGATATTCCCACGGGAACGGGAACCACGCGGGTGAAACCGCGGGCGGCCGCTAGTACATTAATAAAATTGTTTATAAGACTGAGATCAAACATTATTCATACTCATGTCTAAAGTCAATATACCTACCTACTGTAGAATACTCGTATGTGTCATCATAATGTGTTTCCTTTTTACGCCTGAATGAGGCTCGACCTTGAAATATTACATTAGGTTTTTCTCTCACATGGAATTTTGCAGCTTTACTCGTGATAATAAATCCTGAAAGCGATGTACGTTTAAATGGAAAATGCCTTCACAGATGCAGTCATGGGGTTTTTAACCGACTTCAAAAATTGAAAAGGAGGAGGTTATCTATTCGTCGCGTTTATTTTTTTCATTTATATGTATGTACACCGATTACTCGGAGACGGCTGAATCTAATAACGTAAGTACTTTGAAGACGGGCGGATCTAAACAAAAACACAAAAAACACGACCGACTTCAAAGTACTTACGTTATTAGAGGTATTATTTCTTACATTTATACTTACTTAAAGGTATTATTTCTTACATTTATACTTACTTATTGTACTTACTTACATAAAGGTGGATTTTTTTTTGAAGGCGGTTTTATTTTTTTAATAAAAATATTTTTTGTATTTTATTTAAGCTTTAGGCTAGGCTATTCAAACAACGTTGAATACCTATTATAATTACAAAATATCCTCCCAATGACATCTTATCATTTTAACTACTCCGATGGCGCGATGACCCCGAAGTGGATCTTGTTGTGTGAACGAAAACGTTTATGGAAGCCACACACGTTACGATAAATTTGCGCAAACATGGCTTGCGCAAATTTATCGTAACGTGTGTTGGAAAATATTTGCGCAAAGTACCCCGCAGCACAATGTATGAAAAAATGGTTTCAGTCAAATATCACGAAATTTTAATATGATTTAGATTCAACTTACCTGATCACTTTTGTGAAAGCATACTTTCATCAGACCTGTACTTTCCGAAATGAAATCGAAACTAGGGAACAAAGATATATTTGCGCAAGCCTAGGTTTGCGCAAATTTATCGTAACGTGTGTAGCTTCCATTAGTCAAGTAAATTCCGAGTTCCTTTTTCAAAAAGATATTTAGGTACTTTGACTGAAAGTAAGATTTTAATATAAACAAATTATTTAAATCAATGAATTAAATATCAGTTTATTAATTTGTTAATATCCGTTCAAATAATTAACGCTACTACACGTGTACCACAGTAGGTATGTAGAATTGTAGATAGTAAAATCTCTTATAGGATTATTTTTATTAAAAATAAAACCGCCTTCAAAAAAACCACATCAAAAAAATTAAGAAATAATTCCTCACCAAATAAATAACGTAAGTACTTTGAAGTCGGGCGTGAAAGATGTACAATTTTTTGTTGTTTTTGTTAAAACTGAAGGGTTTGGGGCTATATAAATAAAAGAATTTGATGGATTCACAGGGATATAATGCGATTTAGAAAATAGGTCACAGTGTCAGCCATAGATCGAGAGAGAGTGAGGACGGGAAACGGATGCAATATTTTACGTCACACAAGTGACAGATATAACCACAGATTATTTTAAGTTTACATACTTCAACACTACCCCTTAAACTAATACAATCTGCAGGTGCAAAAACAATTGTTATGTTACACACACAATGCACAAAGGTTATATCAATTTTAATTCTTACATAGAACAATCAAAAAAAAATTTAAATTAAACACTAATTTGAGAAGAGCCTCATTACAAATTTATCATGTGTTTCTTTTGATAGTCCCTTTGTCAATATATCTGCTAACATTTCTTTTGTACACAAATATTTGATATCAATAGAACCATTACATATATGTTCCCTAATGAAATGGTGGCGTATATCTATGTTTTTAGTTCTAGCATGTGTAAGGTTGTGAAATTCACAGTCATAATATTAATTATTGTTTTGAGTATAAGAATTACCATAAAACATTACTTATTTCGTTATTAATTCAAAAATATTATCGGCAATTGAATATTAGAATAAAATTTGAAGTGTCCGAAAAAGGAGGTTTCATTGCCTCAGCGACGCGCCATGCGCAGAAAAAAAAAAAGAAAAAAAAGTAATATGGCGGGAGTTGAGTTGTTGGTACGGAGTGTTATGCAGCGTTTTGTCTCAAAAATAAGTTGTTTAATGGATTAAACAGAGATAATAAGTTATTGAATGAGTTTCATTACGGAGTCTTCTTACAATTCAGAAGTGGGACGTCACCGCGTAAGTAACAGCCGATGTATAAAGTTTCTATGTACCGCTTGGTTTCAAAAACATAATCGAACAATTTTTCATCGTAATCCTTGTTATTATTATTTCTAACATTTAATTCATGTTCAGTTCGATCCTGAGCATGTTGTCAATAATATGATAAGTTAAAAATAAAAATTAATTTTGTTGTGTTTTATAATTTTATTGCTTTTTAATATGTATTGATTTTGACAAAGTTACTGAGGCACTCAGCCTTAACATTTTATTTTCAATTTTAACTTTTCTTTTTTTTAACTTGCTTTTACATTATTATTATGCATTATCAGTTTTACATTTATTGTTTTTGTTCTTTAAAAATAACTTACACGAATATAAATGATAATTCGCAATTATAATAAAAAAATTAGGATGCACCAATTTCTAAATTAAATCCACAATATAAATAAATAAATAAATAACTTCTAACATTCACATCAATTATCTAAGCCCATTTTAATTTCATTATGAAACTGTATCATGGAAAACTTGATAACGGATAAATATACTTAAATACTTTTTGTTTGTAAATACATACTTAATATACCTACATAATAAACACCCAGACCAAGACAAATACATGTTCATGCACACAAATATTTGTCTTGTTCGGGATTCGGGAATATGAGTCACAAAAACTGACTCACGGTAAAATATACCACGAAAAGCATCTAAAATTGATTTTATTTCTTTACCGAGGACCAATGGAAGAAATAAACGTCGCCGCCTTGCCACGCCCGTGGCGAAAGGGACCAGGCGTGGGCGTCGTCGTCGACTGCAGCACACACCACCGCGCAGTCGGAGTGTGTCTCGCCGTTCTATTCGTCGCATCGTGATGGAGATAGGATGCCGATTCTACGGGCTTCAGGAAGATACCATCAGGAGGAATTCAAGCCTTCAAATCACCGGGAGTTTGCGAGGAAGAGCCTGTCACGCAGCCGAAACTCCAGATCGCGTTGCAACCGCAGCTCAAGTTTACGCGAAGGGGAAAGGCGTCAACTGCGAGGGAGCCCTCGCCACGTGAAGCAAGACAATCAACAGGAGCGTGACTTCGAGCTTCGTGCGGACCACTCGGAGCAGTAGGGTCGGGTCGGGAACCGGTGGCTCAGTCGGGTACAATGACTCGCGACGATATTTCCTATAAAGAATAACTCTATATAAATGTCATTCTTATTATTGGTAGCGTTTGACAGCCAAACATGTACAAACCAATGATCCGGCCGCTCCGGCGCCGTTCAGTGGTGATACGTGTATGTATTTGTGCTTAGCTTGAAAAAATACTATTCAAGGTTGGTACTCCCAACGTTTTCTTCATAAATTGTGTGTCCGAAAAAACCGAGCCACTGTTGCCAATCCTACCCTACCTATTGGAGGAGACAGCCAGGAGCCAGGACAGCGAGCCGATGGATGTTCACCGCTAAAAGAAACAAGACGACAGTGCAGATCGAGGCTCTAGCTAGCAGGTTATGTAGTCCTTTATTTTGTTCTATAGACGTTTTTAAAATAATTCAATGATGGCAACATGGTTCTACGTCACAAGTGCAAGATAAAGTGCCCCTACCTATAGCAAGTTTGATTCAAAAGATATTCTGTCAGAGTTTAATTTTTCAGTCAATCATGAATGTATGGATGTATGATTGAAAATGTGAAGGAATGTGCATTAGTCTACGGTTGGGACAAAAAAAAACAATATAGGTACATTTTTCAATGCTAAAATTCCAAGGATTTACCAAAACAAAATGATCAAAGTTTAAACAACATTACTAGTTTACGTGGCCCGATTTAAAAAAAAACAAACTTGTTAAAGCCTTCCCTTGCTATCACAACTATGGCCAATCTTTCGAGGACATGCTGTAACAGAAAAGTAGGTTTAACTTTTGCTTTGCCTCATGACGAAACCCGAGCTATACAACTACTATATTATTTTGAACGGCAACCTTCTGATTTTGCGTTAATGTCATCAGTTAAACGTTTGCGTTAGGCATGGAAATGATTGCTACTTTAAACCATTTTCACGTGATCATTAAGATTCACCAAAATCATTTGAATTCACCAGTGATTTATCATAAGTAATCGTATCATATCGTCGTTGCACTTGCTTCTATTGCTACTTGAAATTATTGTGATTACATTATTCACAGGTAATGATTTTATATGATTGCCACTGTGTAGCCTACATGATAACATGTATTAATTTGAATAAAATTAAATAAATTTGAATAAATAAATAAAATAAGCCGTTGAAAATAATATAACGATTTGTAGCAGTTTATGTGTAAGAAAGTAGCAGATGTGATTTCTGATTGCATTAAATCACATGTGGTTCATTATTTTGATCCATGCCTAGTTCGCGTAAAATATACAAATTTCGACTTCTTCAAGTTATTTTGAAAAAAATGTGACTATCGTGGGTTCTACATCTACACTACAGCCAATCGGCTTAATTAAATAAATTAATTCTGAACAATGTAGGTAGGTAGGTACAATGTATTGAATATTTGAAAAACATTACAAATTCATTAAAACTATGTTTACACATTCTAAAAAGGTATGAAGTCGGTTAAATAGTACTTAAGTTATAAAATCAAGTGAATTTTAAATAAAATTATTAAAATAAATGTCAATAATAAATAAAATTTAAAATAAATACATAAATCAAAATGACAACCTGATTATTATATAAATTAATGACCAAACAATTGAATAATAATGTTAAAAATATATAATCATTTAGACACATTTAATTAATTCATATTAGATTGTTACCATCAAAACTACTCTTATCATGAGAGTCTATGGCTGTTCTCTTTCTTTTATGACTTTTATGGGTGCATAAACAATAAAGTAAATTCATGTGCACTGCACGTGTTCTTGTATTGTAAATATTACGTTAATCGTAACTTCAATCACTAATCTCATGAACTCAGTGCAGATATCTATATCTACCTTATTTCTGATATTACGTCCAAACATTTGCGTACCTACTCTGAAGGGGACAGCAAAACTCGTCAATGAAAGTGTAGAAAGTGTAACATGTCGTACTTTTGTGTACTATGTATAGAACATAAATAAAAAAAATAAAAACAATATTATATAAATACTTATTCCTAAAAATTTGATGTTAGAAATATTACAGGTCTTTGTAAAATAGGTTTCTAGCGATAAATTCTAATCTTATAGAATAAACAAACAGTATAGGTACCTATTAGTAGTGATGAATGCATATAAAATGTGCCTAATATTTTGTTTTTGTCCAATCTAATCGTTATTTTCTAATGAAAATAAAAATAACAAAGGGTTTATAGTTAAACTTGTATACTACACGGACAACATAAGAACAAATCTAAACCTGACGTTAGTCATGTATCCCGAACCCAAAATTCAACCTAATGATAATAATAATAAAATATTTATTTCACCAAACCACTATAGTTTATTTTAATTCCTTTATAAGTATAGTCCTGTCAAAACATGAAAAGAAATATTACTCAAAACTGTAAAATTACCTATTTGTCTTAGGTTCAAAAATAGTTAAATTACATTTACAGTCATAATTTATTATAATGAAAGTACCTTACTAAAATTAGGTATCAGTTTCATCACAATACAAAGTTTACTGCATTTCCCATAGCATAATATTAACATAGATTCGGTGAATTTACAAACTACGATACTTACTTTTTATTATTTTTTTCATAGCACTTAATTTCAAGTTTAATACCGGTTAATTAAAAGATTTTTTATTCTATAGCTTTTACGTCTCAGTTTTACAACAATTTCAGAATAAGCATTTTCTATTTTTCATTATAAACGTCTTAGGCACAATTTTTCCCGTGAGTCTTACTCTGTAAGTACAGAAATATTAGTGAACATTTCAAAATGATAAAGCAACAACAAAAAAAATAGGGTCACTTAACCAAAAAAATGTTGTTTAATATAAATAAAGTTAATGCATAAACTATAAGGCTATCATAAACTTTAAGTATACCTGCTTATAAACTCCATCATTTATTAAGGCATATTATTATGGGCTAATTACAGAGATATAAGAAAATTGTAATATAATTGCAGGATAAAAAAATAAGCAGTTTATTCAAGGTAATGAATTGCAAAGGGAATGCATGGAAATAATTTAGAATGAGGTGTTATTATATTTTAAAGAAACAAAATTAACAGAAATATACTCTTCATGTACACTTAGCAGGAAAAAAATATAGGTATCAGATGAATAATAAATATTTTGTTTCGACTCTTTTATCATCTTGCGGTGGTGTAAGCACCTGTTTCCAGGGTGCCGCTTTCTCAGAGGTCTCGGGTTCGATTCCCGGTCGAGTAAAATATGTTGGAAGCTACCTTCTTGTATTTGGGTGCAATACCCGTCGATGTTCCCAATTGCATAACACAGGGGCTTAAGCTACTTAATTTGGGGTTGGATCTTTTTATGTGATGGTGATGGATTATAAATATTGGAATATTTATAATTATTTGTTACCTTTTGATTATATCCACAGACTATATTAATGTCCTCGAATGTTCAATTGGTGATTTTTAATTTCCCTGACTTTTACACAAAAATATGACTTTAGACCCTTAAACTGTTATAGAAATTGGCTATAGAGAGAATTTATTCACCATTAGCCATTATTGTTCGGTAATGGTAATAGCAGCTGACGAGACCATGAGACCATGGATTCTCATAGCCTCTCCCAGGTTAGGTAACGATAACAGTAATTCTAATAATAAAAGTGACGATGATTTATCTAGTGGAATCTGATTTATGTATGCATAAAATAATGTTAAGTGAATAATCACTTAACAATCACATCTTGTGATGTTAATCTACATAAAGAACGAGTGATTGCTTGCTGTTTTTCTTCTTGTTTCAGGTTAAGCACGAGACCACGTGAGCGAGCGGGTTCGTGACTTGGCCTTGATAGAGATGATGAGATGGACGGTCATGAGACTTCGTGAGCGAGCGGGTTCATGTCCGTCCTAAACAGAGATACCTAAGCACGAGACTTCGTGAGCGAGCGAGTTCGTTGCTGGGTTTGATAATGAGAGATAAGCGCGAGACCACGTGAGCGAGCGGGTTCGTGACTTGAGTTTAACAGACAAGACTTGTGAGCGAGCAAGTTTGTTCTGTAAATATTATTTATAAGTTGACGATGATTTATATAAAAGCTATTGATTCATAAAATATGATGATGATTATTTAAGTATGTATATTATATTTAGTAATATAATTGTATAAAAATTAGTTTCATTGCTTAGTTTCTTCTTTATTTCATTTAGAATAATTACTAAATGATGATAATTGATAATATACTGATTGCTTGTTGTAATTATACATATAAATGTTATTTGAATTTGTATAAATTGATTGTTAATATTGGCATAGTATAATTTTTAACCCAGATCACTAGGTAGGTAGTCGTGAAAAAAAATATACCCGCCGAGACGTTTCTTGCTCGTTCTTTTACTCGAGATGGGTCGGATAGGGTTGGAATGAGCGTAAGCTTAGTAATAAGTCTCCTCTTAATTCATGTGATCTGTAACTGTATATTGTATGGTACTACGGCCACACAACTCAACTAGCCGAGTGTAAGGTTAACAAACAGAGGCGTGTATGAGGACATACACGATGTCAGGACGGACGAGTGTAAGGTTGTGAAATTCACAGTCATAATATTAATTATTGTTTTGAGTATAAGAATTACCATAAAACATTACTTATTTCGTTATTAATTCAAAAATATTATCGGCAATTGAATATTAGAATAAAATTTGAAGTGTCCGAAAAAGGAGGTTTCATTGCCTCAGCGACGCGCCATGCGCAGAAAAAAAAAAGAAAAAAAAGTAATATGGCGGGAGTTGAGTTGTTGGTACGGAGTGTTATGCAGCGTTTTGTCTCAAAAATAAGTTGTTTAATGGATTAAACAGAGATAATAAGTTATTGAATGAGTTTCATTACGGAGTCTTCTTACACATGGAATATGGTATTTTTACACAATTTCTGAGCGGACTGATTATCATTAAAAATTGTAACTTTACATAGTATACCCAACACTTCCTGTAGAAAATTTTTAAGGAACAGAGCTTCCTTGGAGCTGTCAGAGAGACACATATACTCGGCTTCCGTGCTGGATAGCGCTACAGTTCTCTGCTTTCTACTCTCCCAGGAAACAATAGATTTACCAACCTGAAACACATAACCAGTGTAAGATCTTCGATCTGTTTCACTTCTCCCCCAGTCAGCATCTGCATATCCTGTAATGTTAATGCCGCCCTTTTGAAAAGTCAAACATAGCTCCTTTGTGCCTTTGAGGTAGCGCAGCACTCTTTTCGCTGCCTTCCAATGAGCTTCACTGTAACAATTATTAAATTGACTTAGATAGCTGACTGCATGTGTTATGTCTGGTCGTGAACCTACTGAAATATACATCAGTGATCCTATTAAACTTCTATAATCAAAATTAGTACTTATATCACCATTGGATTTTTCTAGTTTCAAACCAGTTTCCATTGGTGTTGATACAGGGCCCCAAGTCTGCTAATTTACAAATGGTTCAATTGAATCTTAATTGGATCTCAATAGCGGCACAGAATAAATAATAGTGCTAAGGCACAGAAGACTCACTCTGCAAGCTCATTCAAATAAAAATAAATCTTTCTGCGTGGAAATAAAGTCCAACTCCGGTTGCTTTGTCATCGTTTGCCTACTGTTATAATAACCTAGAGTTCGCGCATGCAAGCAAAACTGTACCCAATAGCTACGCGCGAGCGTTTCTATTTCTATTAATGTCTCAAACAGCTCGCTCGCTGGTTAGGGTTGCGAGCGACTTGCGAGTTCGGTTTTGCTGTTTATTTTGTTCTTTCTTTTACTTATACACCCGAAACACAACAGTACCTTATAAACGGATTATAAGAACGTTTAGTAGTCATTGTTCGGTGCACAAAAATCACAGAAATGATCGATCGTTTTACGCGCGAACGTGGAGCGTACGAGCCGAGCGGCATCCTTCTGCCATACGCCTGCCCGGCAGGCGCGCCGGCCGAACGTACCTAAACTGCGGAGTGACACCCCCCTGATAGCGGTTTTTGACATTTTTGGTATTCTGCTACTAACTTAAGACCAATGGTATACGACTGAACTGCCATTGAATATTTGCTAGTCTGCTCTTCAATCGTATTACAATCGTAGCGCGATTGTGGAGTTAATCGGTATTCTACTCTCATTGACATTTGTTTGACAGTATTCTCAATGGGGTATGTATCATAATAACTACGGTCATTACGACTATGGTCGAAATAACTACGATCGATTCACATTTATTTTCATAATGACTATTGAACGACTCAACTACCTGTTCATTTCACCTACGGTTGATTGAACTACAGTTGATTCAACTAACGGACGATTGGCCTAATTTTCATTTCATCTACTGGTTGTTTCGACTATGAACGACTCGCCTACAACAAGCTTATGAATTGGAAAGTTTATTAAATGGATTTGGGCGCGTTGGATTGTTTTTTTGGTTAGGGTGTCGCAAACATAAAATTTTTGAGTGTTTTAGTATGAAGCGGGGACTTGCAAAATTTTCAAGAATGAATTTTATAAAAATGCAAATATCTCGAAAACGGTGCGTCATAGCTGAAATCTAACAAAATTTTCGATCCCCTATGGTACTCCGGAGATACCTAGGAGGCATCCGATGAACATATAAAAAAAATATTTTTTTAGTTTTTTGCTCAAAAAAATTTTTGTTATTTCAAAATTTTTATATCTTTTGGGAAAACAAAAGGGGGGACAGGGGGCGAAGTCCCCCGCCAAGGGGGCTCGGGGGCGAAGCCCCCTGCCACCCAACAAAATGTAACAGACGTTTTAGGTTAGGTTAGGTTAGAACAGTGACCAAAACGCCGCGCGAGCCGAGCGAGCGAAGCGAGCGTTCCGCGGCAGCGGCCGGCGAACCGCCCTACCCCCTACTTCAGTTTAATAGGAAATGGGAATATGTATATAGTCGTTTCTGTTGCTTTGCCGGCTGCTACCGCGGCACGCTCGCTTCGCTCGCTCATGTATGTTCATGTAAACCTAACATGCTCGTCGCTTCGCTCCTCGCACCTAACAGCAATACAGTCACGACCAATAATATGTATACAACATAGGACTATGTCATATTACAATATTGAATGACTTCTGTGACACTGATCGTTTTCTTTTGGAACGCTACAGTGTGACAAAGTTCTATGTTGTATTGTATACATAATATTATTGCTCGTGTCTGTACATGAGTCACTATTTTTAAACTTAATAAACCGTGTAGGTGAGTTGACCGTAGGTGAAATGACCGTAGGTGAAATGACCAGTAGTTCAATCAACCGTAGGTGAAATAACCGTAGGTGAGTTGTTCGTAGGCTGAGATGACCAGTAGTGATTTCGTACATTAGTTATTTTAAAAATAGGTGTAACGACCAATAGTTATTTTGAACAGTAGGTCTTTTGACCGTAGTTATTATGATACATACCCGAAGGCAACTACATTAACTATCCAACTGAGACTCCATTACGATTCAATTACGATTCAATTGCGATTCTATTGAACTGACGTACAAGTTTTTACAGAATACCCAATTTGTTTTAATCGTAATGGAATCGTAATTGAGTCTCAATTGAATATCAATAGAATCTTATTTAAATTAAAATTAGCAGACTTGGGGCCCAGGTTTGCAGTCTTCCATTTGAAATTTCTGCAAGACCTTTTCTATATAGTTTTGTTGATCTAAAGTTACCTTATCTTCATATTTACAGATTTGCATGCCTAAAACATGCCTTGCTGGCCCTAAATCTGTAATCGCAAACTCATTATTTAATTCCTTTTTAATATTATTTACTTCTATCTGAGCATTTTCTGTAAACATTATAAGAATGTCATCGACATACAATGCTATTAATAATTAATTTATCTTGACTGGATTTATAGTAGACGGCTTGCGTCTACTATAAATCGTCTAATGATGACTTAGAGAATTTTAACTTTTCACATAAGACTTTATTGATTTTCTCGTACCATGCTTTAGCTGCCTGCTTAAGACCATAAATTGCTTTGTTAAGTTTGAAGACTTTCTTTTCATTACCTTTAGTTATAAACGCTTCGGGCTGTTCCATAAAAACTGATTCTTTGAGGTTTCCATTAAGAAAAGCTGTCTTTACATCTAAGTGATGAATATTCATGCTATATTCAGCAGCTATAGCGAGGAGTGTTCGAATACTTGAATACCTAACTACAGGCGAAAAGGTTTCGTCGTAATCTATTCCATATTTCTGTGTGAAACCTTTTGCAACTAATCTAGCTTTATATTTGAGAAGTTCACCACTGACACCTAATTTTCTTTTAAATACCCATTTGCATTTTACTGGGGTTTGACCTTCCACTTTGTCAGTTAGTGTCCAGCATTTATTGACATTGAACGAGTTATACTCATCTTTCATCGCCTGCCTCCAGCTGTCAGCATCTGGACTGCTCAATGCTTCTTCCACTGTCTGCGGGTCTCCGATGTCACTGGTACAGCTGGCCTTCACCAGAAAGGCTGTGATGGAGTCTTCAAAATTTGTTTCTTGTTCTGAACTTGAACTTGAAGAAGTTTGTTCTTCTAAATCTGGAAGATATGTTTCATCCGAAGTATGATTTGTACAAAAACTCTCATCACTCTCAGAATCATTCACTGATATCGTACTATATCTCTGTGGATTTGATGTGTCATCAGAATTGACCACATTCAAGGTATTTTCCTCAGTGAATGGTTCTGTGGGTTTATCAGTCACATTGCTCTCTTGCAAATTTGCATATGTGAGAGTCTCATTACAATTGTTATCATCATTTGACACATATCATATCACACACTATCTTTAAAAAAATATTTTCCAAGAATGTTACATCTCGAGCCTTGACACAATTCTTTGGAAATTCTGGGTTTATCCTACTAATATTATAAATGTGAAAGTTTAGATGTTTGGATGTTTGGATGTTTGGATGTTTGGATGTTTGTTACTCAATCACGCCAAAACGGCTGAACGGATTTGGCTGAAATTTGAAACACAGATACTTTGTAGCCTGGAGAGGAACATAGGCTACTTTTTATCCCGGAAAAATGTCACATTCCCGTGGGATAACGTCGTATAGTCCACGCGGGCGAAGCCGCGGGCGGAAAGCTAGTAATAATCTATATCCTTTAGTGTTCTCACAATAACCAGTAAAGATATATTTCTTTGCTTTATGTTCTAATTTGTTCCTATTTTGAACGTGTGCATATACAATGCAACCAAAAGTACGCAAGTGTGAAATTGATACCTTTTTGCCAGTCCATTTTTCTTCTGGAGTGCAGCCCTTGACTGCTATTGTAGGAGATCTATTCTTGAGGTAGACTGCTGTATTTGCAGCTTCTGCCCAATATTTCTGCCCAAGGCCGGCCTCTTGAAGCATGCAGCGTGTCTTCTCCATTATGCTCCGATTAGCTCTTTCAGCGACTCCATTTTGCTGCGGAGAGTATGGCACTGTTGTATGATGTATGATGCCATTCTCCTTTAGAAAGTTCTGAAATTTTAAATTACAGTATTCAGTACCGTTATCACTGCGCAAAATTTTCAGTTTTTCCTGCGTTTGATTCTCTACCAACGCTTTCCAACTTTTAAATGTCAATCAAAAACCTCATCTTTTCTTTTCAAAAAATAAATGAAAGTTTTTCTAGAGTAATCCTACTAATCCTACTAATATTATAAATGTGAAAGTTTAGATGTTTGGATGTTTGGATGTTTGTTACTCAATCACGCCAAAACGGGTGAACGGATTTGGTTGAAATTTGGTACAGATACTTTGAAGCCTGGAGAGGAACATAGGCTACTTTTTATCCCGGAAAAAGTCACATTCCCGCGGGATAACGTCGTGAAGTCCACGCGGGCGAAGCCGCGGGCGGAAAGCTAGTCATCTATAAATGTTATACAATATTTTGCACCACTAAATGATGTAGATGGCATTGGACCACACAAGTCAGTATGAACTAACTCTAACACTTTGGTAGCTCTAGTAAAACTACTCTTTGGAAATGTAGTGTTAGACAGATATAACCACAGATTATTTTAAGTTTACATACTTCAACAAAAACCCGCCCGACTTCAAAGTACTTACGTTATTTATTTGGTGAGGAATTATTTCTTACTTTTTTGATGTGGTTTTTTTGAAGGCGGTTTTATTTTTTTATAAAAATATTTTTTATTTCACTCTTTTTAGTGCATCGTGCAGGCAATTTACGTGTTTTCTGGTAAATAGGTATGTGATCAAACTGAAGTCGGTCTCCTTTTTCGAAGTCGGTTAAAATACCTTGAGGTATCCTCTTTTTAACAAAACAAGAATCATCTAAATCGGTTTATAAACAAAGGAGTTATGCCTAAAGATACGTATTAAATTCACATAAAGTGGTAACGAAAACGACAGTATTTTCAAGATTTCCTGAAAACTACTGAACCGATTTCAAAATTGGCCAACTTGGAAACCAACCTGATGTAATAACGTTTGAACCATTTCAATCGGTTTAGCCGTCTTCGAGTAATCGGTGGACATACACAAAAAAAAAAAAAGAAACATACATACAGACGAATAGAGAACCTCCTCCTTTTTGATTTCGAAGTCGGTTGAAAATGTAATCCTTTTCATGTTCTTTCTTAAAACTAATTTCCTTATATGTTGCAGCTATTGCATTGTTTTAGCACTATAGTTAGCTGTTAGCTGGTAAGGAGTTTTTAACGTAGGAATAAACTTTCAGTTAGATTCATTTTGATTTATTCGTAAAGACTATTAGGCACTTTTAGGGTCAACATGAGATGTACAATAGCATACTAAAGCAAATATAAGAATTGTATGGATTGTGATAGGCTTCAGCACTTTCATCGCACTAAGTCGTGCTTCAGGCTGAAAAAAGGTTATCATGTATGTACGAGTAACTAGGTACTAACCAAGTAAGCATCTAAAAGTCCGAAATCGTATTATTTGCTTACTCGGTCCAAAGAAAATGTGAAGTTGTTTAAGAAAATTTTCCTTTATTTCCATTTATTTTAGAAGTGAATATTTAATGAATACCCATTTTGTTTAAAAAGCAAAATACAAGTAGGTCATTTGTTTAAGAAGGGGCTGGCTGCAACTTAGCATCAATTTATATTTAATGAACATTATGCCGTGACTCTCTCTCATATTTTCTTAAACATAAAATGTTTCTCATGACGCTGTCTACAAACATTATTTGTGAAACATGAAGTTTGCTTAGGTTATAAGAAAGTAAATTTTTAAGTCATAATGTTAAAACGTCGATCTAGACAGAGGTTATTTTTTGAGTTGCATGGTAGTTGTTAAGAATCATGTTATTAGTATAGATCCTTGGGGCAGGCCTATGCCCAGCAGTGGGAGTCTTTCGGCTGACATGATGATGATGATAATGATGTAATTAGTTCCAGAATAATAAATAAAATATACCATTAAGTACTTTCTAAATAGTAAGTACTTAATAAAATAAGTTTTTAGTAAAAATTTCATTTTTATGACAAGCTTTTTTGCTGACGGTACTTAAATGTTGCATTGTCATCTAAACCAAACCTTAATACAAAATTTCAGCTCCATCGGACACTGGGAAGTGGGTCAAATTAAGCTTGGAAGATTTGTCCCCCACTAACTAACATAGGTATTAACTAACTAACTAACATGGCAAGTTAATAAAAAGCTTGTAAGAAACAACGGGTTGCACTCCGGGAGTGACGGCAGAAGTTTCACTTCAAAAAACCTTGTTGACTTCTCATGCTCGTAAAGTTGTTTTTTATGTCAAGAAAAGGCTGCATAAAAAATAAAACCGCCTTCAATAAATGCCACCAAAAAGTAAAAAATAATCCCTCTAATACTGTATTCACACCAAATAACGTAAGTAATAAGGTACTTTGGAGGCGGGTTTTAACAACAAAAAAATGTATATGTTTCATCATGCATCATGCAGGCAATTTTCGTATATATCCTGATAAATAGGTATTTTAGGATGTACAACATAAACCCCATCAATCAAAAATACTTGTCTGATGAAAACTGCACCAAAATCGGTTCAGCCAAACGTGAGAAAGTCAAAGTCATAATTCTTATTATAGATTCAATAAAATCAATCAACATTTTTTTACTTACCGTTACCGTTATAGTTATAGTCATCTATTAACTGACAATATAACCGGGCGAAAAAAAATCATCACCTTTAACAGGAGCAAGTGAGATAATCGCGGGCAAACATACATAAGGATCAAACTGGTTCTCAGTTTGATCCTTATGTATGTTTGCCCGCTCTTTTTTGAAGTCGGTTAAAATACCAAAACCTTCTCGTAAATGTAACAAATAATTTTCTGAAAACCGCATCTCTCGAACAAACATACATACATACGGGTCAAACTGAGAAACTCCTTTTTTGAGGTCGGTTAAAATACCAAAACTTTCCCCTAAATGCTTCGAGCAACGCGGGTCTTCCGAAGGCCCGCGTTGCTCGAAGCCTAAATGTAACAAATATTTTTCGGAAAACCGCATCAGAATCACTTCAAACCTTTCAATACCTGTTTGATTATTCTGAAGAGTTCCCGTATGTATCTCCGAAGTCCACGGTTCAAAGCCAATGAAATTTATATGAGACTACCCTTAACGTACCGCCTGTCTAACAAAACAAGAACCGTCTAAATCGGTTTATAAACAAAGGAGTTATGCCTAAAGATACGTAAAAACTCAAAGTGTAATGGTTACCTAATAAATTACAGTATTTTCCATTTATTGGCATCGGCACTACCAGCCGCACTACTAAAATCGTTGTTGCCAAATGAATGACACTACCAAATTGTAGAGTCAACACATTGAAGTTCATATATATTTTTTCATGTCTCATATTCTGAAAGTAACTCATAACTTGCCTAAATCGCGGGTTAAAAGTGGTATGTTGCGGCCCTAGGGCCGTAATAAAATTAAATAAGGAATAGGAGGGTTCGTGTCAAAATATGTAAGTAAATGATCTGTAATCTCTTTGGACATTTATTTTCCTTGCATTTAATTCAAAGGACAGTCCGGGAATTTTTCTAATTAATCTTGGAACTTACTATTATTTAGAAAAAACCCGGAAACTCGTCCTTTGAATTGAATGATTTAATTTATTTTTCATTTTTACGTGTTTTTGGGAAGTGAGTTTTTGTTTGCAGTTTTTTTTGAAGGCGGTTTATTTTTTATTTTTCCGTTTTTAGTATAATAACGCTACCAAAAGAAACCGCAAAATGAGTAAGCGTAGCGCAATGAGCAAATTAGCGACCAGCGAATTGTGCAATCATTGCGCGCTCGCGCCAGACATCTAATCAAATAAGTCAATGAAACGCACCAACTGATGCGTAATTCGCTGTCCCGTGGCCAGGCGGTCAATTTCATCACTCATGACTATCTAAAGCCCCCAGTACAGGTTGGCCGACCATGGTCGGCGACCATGACCAATACATCGTACATTGACACTTATGAGCGAACAAGTTTAAAAAGTTTTTTTCAAAAGTATCAATGTACGATGTATTGGTCATGGTCGCCAACCATGGTCGGCCAACCTGTACTGGGGTCTTTACTTCGGGCAGCATTATGAATGGTTCATTTTCATTGGCTAAAAGAAACGTGAACTGATAGCAAACTGACAGCAAAACCTACCGTCTAATGGGCGCCTAGTAGGTAGACTAAAGCGGTCCATTCACGGCAGGCCGCCCCGCCGTCCGTCGCTTTATGCATGATGGTGAATGTTGTCGCAGGAGGCTCCTGCAACAACATTCACCATCCTGCGTGAGGTGACGGACGGCGGGGCGGCCTGCCGTGAATGGGCCGCTTAAAATAATTAATCATCGTTGGTTGATGATTAATTATTATCCCACAGATTAGGTAGAAAGTGGACTTCAATCACAAAAACGCCAATAACAAAGTCCAGAATTCAATGCCAGGTTTCAATCAAATTATCAAGAAAAACGAATACGCTCACAAAACACTACTAACACCAACGCATAGAAGCAAAGCAATCCGCAGATCTGACAGAAGAAAAACTTTACCACAGACAGATTAATTTGACAGTACAACCGACCGACACACAAGTCTTTTTTAAGCTCAATGAACTAATCCTTTGCCATAAATGCTGAAAAAAAGGAGGTTGTGTTAGGGTTACAGCGCCATCTAGTGCATCGAAAAATAACTGCAGGAAACTCTCCCATTCTCGCCTCATTAGATATTTATCAAAATTCAATATTTTATCTCAGTCTCAGTACGGCTTTCAGGAAGGATTGAGTACAGAGGATGCTATTCACGAACTTACCGACAGTATAACTTATAACATGGACAAAAAAAAAGAAAACACTTTTCATCTTCCTCGATATAAAAAAGCATTCGATGCCGTCTCTGTACCCCTCCTTCTTCGTAAAATAGAAAAAATGGGCATCAGGGGCACGTTTTTGAGTTTGATAACTAACTACCTTAGTGATCGTACACAACGAGTTAAACTCGATACCAAAACCCATAGTGACGATATCTCAACAACAAATTATGGAGTCCCCCAGGGCAGTGTTTGGTGACCGATCCTCTTCTTAATGTATATGAACGATCTTACAAATCTTAAATTAAATAGCGGGAAAATCATCTCTTATGCAGATGATACTGCCCTTCTCTTTGATGATATGAGTTGGCCAATGGTCTTCCGTAAAGCTGAAACTGGATTGCACGACGTTATTAAGTGGTTGAACATTAATCTTCTTACACTTAATACAAATAAAACCAATTACATACCATTTTCAATAAGAGATTCAAAGCAACCTTCCAATGATTTAAGCATAATTGCCCATTTCTGTAGTACTACAGGACGTCATTATGAAATTCGTAGCTGTCATAACATTGAAAGAGTAACTACAACTTAATACCTAGGCATAACTCTTGATCAAAATTTATCATGGTACCCTCAGTTAAATGTAGTCCCAAATCGCGCTAGAAAGTTAATATGGTTATTTAAACAACTAAGAAATGTTACTGATAAAACACTTATAACATATATTTACAAAACCCTTATCCAATCTATTCTAGTATCTGGATACGCGGCAGCGTATCAGCCAAGTTCAAAAGAAAACAAAACTGGCGAGCAGCACCGTGTGTATCTTAACACGATCCATTTGGAGCCACTTTTGACCCCCTCATAACTCAAAAACTATTACACAGAAACATGTCAAATTTGGCTTATGTATTGAGACTAGCGAGATAAATATGTGCTCCAAATTTTATATAGACACCTCAAACAGTTATTTAGATATTTACGTCCAAAAATCGTTATTTTTATCACTGACTCACCTATAATCAAAACTATAACCCACTTCCAGATGACCTAGAAAGCTGTAATTTGGCATGCAGACAGGTAATCTGGTGAATACAAAGGAAAAAATCCGAAACTAGTATTTTTTTTAAATAAAACGTTGACAAACTTATATTTGCGTTCCCTGTGCACTTATCCTGTATAAGATCTTGTATTAGATGAAGTACAACTATAAGTTTGTAATAGTTTTTATTCTGTTATATACCAATAATTCGTCATACCTCTTGAAGTTCGGTTAGCGCCGACGGCGTAGTGGCCATTCAATATTGAGGACTCGAGAGAACCAAGTTCGAACCCCAGATTACCCAAATACTTTTTTGTCCTCGCGTTAAATTAATTACAAACTTGCGCCGTCTAGCACGATATCCATATTATTATTTATTAATTATTAATATTAATATAAATTATAAAGTTATTGAAATGTTTACTTTTTTGCATTCACAATCCAATTTTTATTATTGAAAAATGGAAAATGAAGAATTTAGACAAAATCGATCCTCATCTCACAACCAGCTCCGATGGGACACGACCTTTCACTTAAATTAATTATTAATATTAATATAAATTATAAAGTTATTTAAATTTTTACTTTTTTGCATTCACAGTCCAATTTTTATTATTGAAATATGGAAAAAAAGTATTTAGAAAAAATCGACCATCATCTCACAACCATCTCCGATGGGACTCGAACCCACGACCTTTCGCTTTCCGGGCGGCTGCTCTAACCACTGAGCTACGGAGTCGTAATGATAAATGTGAAAGTGTGTTTGTTTGTTTGTTTGTCCTTCTTTCACGTCAAAACGGAGCATAGTACAGTGCCACAACCTTTTCTGTTCCGGTGACAGCGGCGCTACGTACGGTTTTCTTTTTTTTTGTAACAATTTGACCGGCCCTGACTTCTAAGAACTTCAGCCGCTAGCAGCGCTATGGTTGGAAATCAACTTGACAGCAAAATGACATTAAAAAAAACACTAGTTTCACATTTTGGCCACCGGCACAGCAAAGTTTGTGGCACTGTACTTTAACCCGACCATTCAAACGAGAAGCCAAAAAATGCGGAAGTTGCTATGTTCTCCCTGTAGGTGCACACTTTGCACATAAATAGTTCACTAAAGTCAACGATAGATGGCTCCAAGTTAATACACCCACCCACAGTATAGAAAAGAAGAGAAAAATCCTTTTTTTCTATACTATATTGTTGAAAGTTGATGGAAGGGTATTAACTTTAAAGAGATTAAAGTGTACTTATGGAAAATAATGTCAAATAATCTAAATTATACTTTTGTTTGTTAAATTTGTTATTTGCTATGTTCTGTTTCGTAAAGATCCGTAATTCCGTTAGCAATTATATAGTTTCGTTGCTCGGAGTACCTACCGTTTTTTGAGACAAAGACTCATTTGTGTTGAGTGTTATATAGAATTCTTGGGTGAAGTGCTGTGTTTGAAAAAAGACATTCTTTGAACATTGTTAATGCCTTTAGTGATGTATATTTGTTGTTTTATTGTTAATAAAGGGTGCAGTGTTAACCTATGTTTCATTTACACTGAGTTTCCTTATAAATAAATAATATGTATACTATGCCTATGTGTGATAATTTGCATATGTGTATGTTTATACACCAAATGGAGTGTGAACTGTGAGACTATAACTTCGATACAAAACTGCAAAACTGTCATCTCTCCCATGGCCGCTTCCAAAGAGTATGTAATCACTGACGTTTGCGCGCGGTCAAAATCGAATACTAATCTTTTCCATAAGCTTAGCATAAATAATGTACTGTAACTAGCGCCAAAAATGCACCAGTCGCGCATGCGCGCAGAGTTATCTGACGCTCACTCTACTTTACAGAGTAATTTATATATGTAGGAAGTAGAGACCAATTTTGGCTCTTTTATTGGTAGTGTATACCTAACTAGCGCTATCTATAGTCTGGTGTAGGCAACTTTTGGTGTATAAACACACACACTAGACATAGTCTTCTTATTATATATTCTACTTTAGTCCACTATAATTTATATGACAAAACAACGTTTACCGGGTCAGCTTAAGCTAGTTAGCAAATAAAGAATCAATAAGCAAGATTAGATGTCAACAAAAACGGCTACATCCATAAATTGTCAAGAGATGGCGCTAAATGATAAATGTAAATGACAAGCTTGCTATATACCTATATACACTGACCTCTATTATTTACACACTGGACTGGCTGATATAAATATTGTCGACTGCGGTAATGATTGTGTCAAAATTAGTTCTCGGGACACTCGTCGTGGCGGCGCTTTAAATTGCCACATAAAATTAGCTGTAATTTGTATGGAGACAGATTGTCCAGTGTATAAATAATAGAGGTCAGTGGCTACGTAGTAATAATTATATAGTATTCTTTGATACTGCCAAGGATTCTATATTAGTGCATTGTGCGGCAAAAGATACGAGTTTGTCCGGAAAGCTTTATCGCTTAATGAAACCAGAATCAAAACGCAAATGGAAATGCAATATCTGCTCAGGAACATTAAATACCTGCTGCAACTTCGTCGAGCAAAACACCATACACTATTACGACTAGGAAAAAGAAACTGTTGGAAATAGGAAAATCTGTAAAAAATGATATTTCTACGTCCAAACCAAACACGAGCATAAAATTAGTTTTATTGTCAGTAGCTGATACACAAGGGCAAATTAATATAACTGACCAAATAAAATATACTGAAACATTAATTGGTATCAATTTTACTATGAATAAGTACCTAATAATTTCTCTACAAAAAGTAATGATATCTCATCAAAAACATAAAATATGTGAAGTGAGAGCCAACTTCAATATTAGGAAATATGCCTTGGTTGTTGACTTCAACGACAAAAGATGTGAGATCTAAATGGGTGCCAAGTTTAACGGTCAGTCCTGAAAATTTAGTACTTACATAAAATGTTTCATAACAACTTAAAATATAATTTCTTCTTATAACTTAGGATAATATATTGAAGCCTTAGGTCTGACTTGGCTAGTTTTCATATACGAATTATATATATATTATAGCCTTCGCCAGCTCTAAAGCCGAAGTTCTTATTATATTCTTCCGAAAATTTGGCTTGCTGGTAGACTAGAAACTAGAGATGAACATAGGGCTCTTCCATGTCTGTTTCAGTAAGTACCTAATAATAATTCGTATACGAGAACTAGCCAAGTCAGACCTTAGGCTTCAATATATTATCCTAAGTTATAAGAAGAAATTATATTTTAAGTTGTTATGAAACATTTTATGTAAGTACTAAATTTTCAGGACTGACCGTTAAACTTGGCACCCATTTAGATCTCACATCTTTTGTCGTTGAAGTCAACAACCAAGGCATATTTCCTAATATTGAAGTTGGCTCTCACTTCACATATTTTATGTTTTTGATGAGATACTCTGTATACTGCATAACAATCTGGGGAGGTGCGTGTAAATCTCAATTTATAAGTATCGAGCGTGCACAGAGATCCATACTTAAAGTAATGCTAAAAAAGAGAATGTATAGTACTTTTATGTTATATAGGGAAGCAAATGTTAGACAGCTCTTCATATTGAAAAGTGTCCTAAAACTTCATAAGAAAACCACAATAACCTCAACCATGTCCAATAAACGTAATCTATATTGTCTAATAAAACAACCTATCGTAAGAACCGCATTTGCTCAACAACAATTCAACAATCTTTCTATAAGGATTTTTAATAAAGTAAATAGACATTTGCATATATACACAATGACATTAAGGCAATGTAAGAGATCTTTGACTGACTGGCTGAGTAAACTGGATTATGACCAAACAGAGCAATTATTGTCTCGCTAAATAAATTCCGTCTACCTACCAAGATTATGCATTCAGCAATACTTCCCACATATCTATTTTTATTTTGTTTTACATACGATTTACTCTATTAAATAGTTAAGCATTTATATATTGATTTGAATTTGATATTATTTCATACAGTAACATTATGCACAAGCGCGCAAACACCCATTCACACCCACACATTTACGCAAAAACTTACTCAAACTAACGTACACACTTACACGACCGGACACACGTACACACACACACACACACACACACACACACACACACTCACGCACAGACACACACAAACGCACACCCACTGACATATTCATGCACACTTTAATATACTTAAGTAAATGTGTTCTAATAAGTACATCATAAGGTTTTAATTATTATAATTGTTTCTAAGTTTCAAGATGAAACAATAAATGACAGAGCGGGCTCCTCTTTTTTTTTTTGGTGACAGGAAGAAATGCATTGCGCATAATATCCCACCGTGGGGGTGGCACAGTGGGGTTATGTGGGGCTCTCCCGCCAAGTGGCGACGGGCATACCCACTAAAACTCCCTGATGTGCCTCTCAAAACAGGGAAAAAAAACGTGTGTGGGATCCTTTATGAGAAACAACCACACCGCCCTGTTTTCAGCCCCGGCTATTCCGGGCTACGTCGGTTTTTGGGAAGATGCCTGGACACATATAGGCGTCTCCGCAATCGATACGAGGCCTGAGAAGCGAGCGAGGGTTCACCCTACCCCCGCCCGCCGGCCTGTTAAGTGGGAAGACGTTTGGCAAAAAGCCGTTGCCTTCTCCCGGGTCGTCTGCGTCGAATCGGGTCCGCTTCAGCACTGGCTTCGCGTTCCCGTTCTGCGGCCTCTTTTAGCGACATTGCCTCCTCACTAAAGATGACCATGGCCTCCCATGACCTCGGGCCGCTCAGCATGGCAGCGATCACACAGAGCAGCGTGAGGTTTCTTCCTATTGTGGCTCTTAGAGTACGACGCTGCGAGCATACACCTCCAGGGTGTGCTGCGCCGAGTCTTCAGCAGCGCCGCACTCATGACATTCCGGGGTGGCTTCTCTACGGGCAATTTGATGCAAATAATCCCCAAAACAGCCATGCCCGGTTAAAATTTGCACCAAATGAAGAGTGAGCGACCCGTGCCGTCGTGTTACCCATTCGCGAAGAACGGGGCGTATCGCGTCAATGGTGCGTGTACCATATCTGGCTACGGCCAAATTCGTTCCTCCTTTCCTCCGACCAGCCGCGCAAAACCTCTTCCCGCGCAAGGTCGCGCACTCTGTTGATCTCCTCAACTGCAAGGCGATTTCCTAAATCTCTCTGCTCGGTCTTATAGCGGTATATTTCCGCTAGGACCTCAGCTTCCTTGTCCCATGGGGGAGCTCCCGCCAAAATGCAGGCCGCATCCCCCGACACCGTACGATACCCCCTGATCGCCCTTGTAGCCAGTATGCGCTGTGGTTGACGCAGCAGGGCTCGATTTTTTGGGGTTAGCGCATCTACCCATACAGGCGCTCCATATAGCGCCATGGACCTAACGACACCGGCAAAAATGGCGTCGACACGTTCCACTTGGACCACCCACATTGGGTAAAAGACGACTCAAAGCAGCCGCCGCGCCCGTGAGCCGGGGAGCTAGCCGCTTAAAATGTTAATACAGGTTTAATCAAACTTCAAAGAAGAAGCCCAACCCCTGTAATTATGTTAAAATAACTGGAAACAATAAAGAAATTTTCTTTTTTTTTATCATACATGCTTTAATTCCTAAGGAGTTTTACCTTCCATCATCAGCTTACCTAAATAACCTAAAAGATTACAACTATATTTTTTACGTTTCAACAATAATTCAAGAATTATCCTCCAACTCCTAACCATTGAGGAGTTGTATCTCCCATCATCAGGTCATCATCATGAGCTGATGGCTATCAGATGCAAATGCTTGAAAAAAAATTGAAAATACATAAAACACGTAATCTATCCATAAAATTTGCGGGTTTTCCTCGTTCCCCTGGATTCTACCATCAAATCCTAACTTGGTTATATTATAATGAGACCAAAACAGGAGTATACTCTTTCAAATAAAAAAATCATTGAAATTGGTAAATTGTATAAAAAATAGTAATTTTCACATCACATCACCAATCCTGGAAAAAAAATCCTGGAAATGAAGCCCATACTTATATATATCCATTATCATCATGTTCGTAATGATACACATTATACTATGACATAATTAGTACCTATACAATAAGTTTCCGCGTGTGGCTTTATTGACGCTATGGTGAAGAACAAGCTATTCGGCCTGAACAAAAAATTATCGTTTACTTACATAGATTACATTACACTTTCTTCTAATAATTCATGACTCACATGACATCAGGCCCCATATCTCCGAAGATTGTCTTCAGATCTCAATGAAACTTATATGGGACCAATTTGAAAGTGTACCCAATCGAACAAAAAAACAACTATTAAAATCGGATCACTAACGTCAGAGTAATCGGTATACATACATCAAACAAAAGAAAACGGGTTGAATTGAGTACCTCCCTCCTTTTTTTGAAGTCGGTAAAAAGCAAAAACGACTTAAATTAAGTATACTCTATTTGTCATGAAAAGTGACCTTACTAATGTGCAATAGTAGATTGTACAACAAGTGCATAAAACATACCATTTTACCCGAGACGTATATATCCACCCGAGCCGTAGGCGAGTGTGGATAGTCAATTAGAGGGTCAAATGGGTCTTATGTACGAGCTATACACTCTGCTTTTCACTTCAAGTGTGAGGAAAATAAATAACAATATTGCAAAAAAGAAAAATAAAGACTTCGCCATATTGGCGGGAAGACTTTCTTTTTTTTTTATACGTGGCAATGGCAGCACAGTGACTTTAGCATAGATCGTAGTCCATATTGCTCTTGATATTAGTACTTATTTCTTACAAAACTCATTAATTTTCCCTAGTTTTATTAATTTAGTAATTTAACATGGATTGTGTACTAAATTATATAGACAGAATGAAATAACAAGTTTATTATAGCGAAGTTTAATTGCGTGTGTGACTGTTTACCTGACGACCTTTGTCTTAGAGTCTGAGACTTAGACGAAGATTTTACTTTATGCGCTAGAGCATAAAAAGCGATTTTATGCAGCCTATACCCAATATAAACACGAACTTTACGAGCATGAGAAGTGAAAAGGTAATTTTTCAATGTGACGACTGTATCTATACTATCTATACTAATATTACAAAGAGGAAAGATTTGTATTTTTGTATGTAACGAATAAACTCAAAAAATACTAGACCGATTTAGAAAATTCTTTCACCGTTAGAAATCTACAGTCTTCCCGAGTGACATAGGCTACATTTTATCCGGATATTCCCACGGGAACGGGTACCACGCGGGTGAAACTGCGGGCGGCCGCTAGTGAAATATAACAGGGAAAAAAGATTGCCCTTGACGAGTTTCTTGCCGGTGCTTCTCGCAAGGTCTCCCGGCGCAGGATTTGCGAACCGTTTTGGCGTAGCTTCTTTGACGTTCACAAGACAGTGTTCTAAGTTCAACCTATATGGAATAAAGAAAATTTGAAATTTGAATTCTTTAAAATTGAATTTTGAATTTTAACAAGAATAAGATAAATTATTCCGTTGTAGATAAAGCACAAGAATGTTTTTCAATGAAAGCTTAGAATTCTATCTAAATCCCATAACTGGAGAAGCTTCGCGGAATACAAACAAATAAATTATAATTTAAAGAACCACACAGCGCATAGTTTAAATTAAATTTGAAAGAGCGATGTGGTGGCTCTCCACGCATGAACAATCATGAGCCAACGTGGAAGTTTGTCTTCGTAACGTTAAAGAACCTCCAACTGTGTAGGTATGCAGTTTGTTTTATTTGCACGAGTTGTTTGAAAAAGTTGTTTGAGACATTGTGCCCGTTTTAGGAAGTAATTCTTGAGCCGTGCGGAGTTTTCGGAATTGTACTCGCTACGCAAACACCATTGTCAACATCAACAATAGTTATCAAGTCATGCCTCTCAAGATGTAGAGTACCTTAGTACTATTATTATTCTGTGGCAGAGGCATGAACTACCGACGATTTTATATACAATTTTCATCAATATTAGTTTTTAAGCTAAGAAAGATAACAATATATATTATTTTATTACCTACTAACTAATCCAATTCTCTTCGTGGCGTTCTAAGGAGGAGGAGCTCTATGCATAGTAGTGGACTACTGAACTTAACATTAATAAAATGTAGCAGAGGATAATATTTACTCAACTGATTTGATTATCTGAAACAAACAGACATTTATAACTACTCTAAAAATAGATTATCAGCCATAGAACATGCCATTTTCCTCAATTACAATAACTTACGATGTCAATCTCAGCAGAATTGCGTCTGTCACTTGCAATTCGATTATCGTCGTAAGATAAAGCATTTTCGTTCTCCGTAATAAACTTATCTTTTGTGAGGCATTGTAAGTAGTGTAGATCTCGCAATCGCTTTGCCAGTCAGCATTTTGTAGATACTATCTTCAAAGACCGAACTAATACTGTAATTTATATTCCTAAGGCTATTTCATTGAAGTATTTTAATGTCGAAAACTCCGTACTCAGTATAATAGTTCACTAAGTTCATTCCGAATACAGTGTTTCATCGTTACATCTTTTTCAAACGAGTATAAATATTTCAATTTATTTTTACCACTGCAGTGATTTTTACTCATTAGCCAAAGAATTATTTAAACGATGTTTGATGTCAGTCTAAACTTAGTTTTATTAATCATCAAGGAATTTATAAGTACTACGTACAACAGGAATGTGCACTGCTGCCAAAAAACGGTCCATTATCTATTGAAATTAAAGCAAAATCTCAATTATCTCTTAAAGTTTAAGTGTATTTTTATATACACAGAATTATGGAGTGCACCTTCCTGTTGTACTTAGTACTTAAAAACTGCTTGCATTAGGTATACCTACCAGAAACATGAAGATTTTTCAACTTTTTAAGACATTTTAAAGGTAAACCTATTTATGCTCCCACACTGCTGTTATAAAGTGCTTACAAACATTTTCTAATTACTAACAAATGTTAGAGTTTGTTAGAAAGCTGCTACCAAGCTGTTAGAAAATATTTAATAACATTTGTAGACAATTTTATTAGCAGCAGTGCACCATATATGGTTAGTTTTACTTCTAAGAAGAAACTATCACAAAATTTCACCGGTAAGGACATCACAACTCTCAAATAGTGCTCGCATAGCGAGAAAATACTTCCGTATGTAAGTATGTAGTATGACGCAATTTGATATACCCGCACTAGGAATGCGGGGGCCGCCCTCAAAACAAATATATCTCGCAAACAAGACATACGACATACGACACCACCACGCTTTCAATATACAACTACTTTACTTATGTTCGCTATCGTCGTATAAGTGGGAATATGAAAGGTGTATTCGATTTTTTGAGATACGTAACGTCGTGTTACAATGCACTTTATAACTCTACATTTTTTTTTATAATAAAGACGTTTTCTGAAAGTATATAGAACTTCCCAGAATACTTAAAACAGAACCGACGTGGTTATCTAAAATATACCTAAACTTGTTTTTTAAAAAATATTATTATAAATGCATGAATAGTAAATTCTTAGTTCAATATTTCTCACTACCAAAAATAATGAGCCCACTTATAATGCAGATTTTGTTTCCTATTTAAAAGGGTGAAAAGAAAAACCCAGGAGGATTACTCAGCAGCATTTCGCTGTAAAGAAAACTGAGCGCGTTGTCAAAGATGCTTTCTTTGATGATTAATCGTCCGACTATTGCAGCCACATCGCGGGGCAGCCTCTTAAAATGCTCGGACAATACAGTGTCCCCTTAAAGATTGATTAATGAACACTCAATAACCAACTGTTATCTTTCAAGGAAAATATTTGCGAAAGACCTCAAATTATTTACTTTTTACAGCCAGGGAAATTCTGCGGTAAATCGCTTCGCGGATGACAAGTTAACAATGAGGGCCGTTATTTCTTTATTTACGGGTCCCTGGGCCCGTAATAGTATGATTGCTTTATGATGGAATACAGGAATTCGACATTTCTCTAGCAAAATAGCTGGTCGCGCTGTGGAGGGTATAATGCCTTCTGCAGGTCAACAATTTTATATTGGAAAAGAAAACACTGTTAGTAGTAGCTCTAGTTTGTCAGTCTCTCATTAGCTAGAGATAAAAAGAAAAAAAAATCTTTTTAAAGAATTGAAAAAAAATTACATTATTAATGTCGGCTCGGGTCATGAATACGGACATTTTTGAGACGTCAGTGACCTTACAAGGGGACGCAGGCGCCCCTTGGCGGAGTTGTTCAGATCCTAGGAGCGACGCAGCGGCCGGCGGGTTGGAAGATAACTTTTTTCCTATAAATACTAAGGTTACTCTATGATCACTTTGGCGGCGGACGGCACTGCGTGAAAAAGTCTGTCTTGGAACTGTATCTGTATCGCGTCCTTGTATCCGATTATTGTTTTATTACTCAACTAGCTGTTGCCCGCGACTTCGTACGCGCGGTGTAGTGAATTTTGAAGTCATATTCTCTACTAAAAGGGTCTGAAGAATATTGAACACGTAGGTTAGGGTATGAACATGGTAGGTATGTTGTTAAAATATGCTGCATGAACATAGTTGAACCCTCATAGATCTGTCCGTCTATCAAGAAGCTCGGAATTGTTGGGTAATGTGAGATCCTACGTGGGAATCAGTTAATCCTTACTTTTTATATTATAAATGCGAAAATGCGAATCTGTCTGTCTGTGTGTTACACAATCACGCCTAAACTACAGAACCGATTTGAATAAAAATTGGTACAGAGATAGTCTAGAGCCTGAGAAAGGACATAGGCTACTTTTTTATGTGAACAAAGGGCTTTAAGGGGTTGAAATAGGGGATGAAAGTTTGTATGGAAATTACGTCATTTTTAAAGCTAGAAGCTTCAAAATTATTTTATAGGCTTTTGATTAGATAAATATATACGACATTCAAAGTTTGAAAAAAAAACTACCCTAAAGAGGGTGAAAACAGGGGGAATTTTTTCGTGTGATGACGTCGGCAAAAAGTTTACGGAACGGATTTTGATGAAAGTTTTTTTGTTATACAGCTATTGGTCCTTGCCAACATATAACTATAATTTATTTTGAAGATCGCAATTTCTGATGTCATAGCAGTCCAGCCAAACTATGAGAGATATAAAAATACCGTTTTAAGGAAAATTGTTAAACGCGATGAGCACTTTCTATTGACGTACAAAGTTTGAAGGTCTGGTACACCTGATGTGGAACCCTAGCAGCCAGATTTAACTATATGAGATACAAACATAGCGTCTTAAGAAAAGTTGTTTAACGTCATGGACATTTTCTATTGACGGAAAAATATCGAAGGTCTGGTACTCCTGATTTGGAACCCTTGCAGCCCAGCTTAACTATAAGAGATACAAATATAGCATCTTAAGAGAAATTGTTCAGGGTGATAAGTATTTTCTTTTGACATACAATATATACTAATATAATAAATGTGAAAGTGTGTTTGTTTGTATGTCCGTCTTTCATGTCAAAACGGAGCAACGGATCGACCTGTTTTTTTAGTATGTGGATAGTTTAGGAGCTAGAGAGTCCCATAGGCTAATTTTATCCTGGAAAAATATCACATTCCCTCGGAAAAACGTCGTGTAGTACACGCGGCAAAACCGCGAGCGGAAGGCTATGTGATATAAATTTTGAATGTGTTAATACGTGGGTAAGTACTGTTTATGTAATATACACGGTATTTTTTTATCACCCCGGATATTTTTAGGGATTATTTTACTCATGAAAACAAAAAACTTTTATTATTGGACCAAACTGAAATCGCGAAAAAATATCAGCTGTTCCATACATTTTGACTAAATATTTTTGCACTTTTGTATGGAATAGCTGTTTTTTTGCGATTTTAGTGTTGGTCCCATAATAAAAATTGTTTGTTTTCATGAGCAGAATAATCCTTTTAATTTTATCCGGGGTGATAAAAAAATTACCGTGTATATTAAATAAATAAAATAATTCATACTTATTATAAAACTGTATGCGATTCTATTCAGGGGGCTACCGGCTAAAAATTATGGGTATGGACATGGGCTTCATTTGACATTTGAAGCCCATATTATGCCCATCAAATGTCAAATGAAGCCCATGTCCATACCCATATTTTTTTGCCGGTACAGGGGCTGTATACATTGAAAAGAAATAGAAAAAAATACCACCAAGGATCTTCCTAAACGGAACAGATACCAAAAATATAGTTTTTGAACTTTTTGTCTGTCTGTCTGTTGTCCACGTTTCAGGCAAAAACTACTGAACGGATTTTAATGAAACTTTTTTTGTTATATAGCTATTAGTTGTAGCCAACTTATTGGTGGGCTATAATTTATTTAGAAGATCGAAATGGCCGATGTGGAACCATAGCAGTCCAGCCAAACTATGAGAGATATAAAAATACCGTCTTTTGGAAAATTGTTAAATGTGATGAGCATTTTCTATTGACGTACAAAGTTTGAAGGTCTTGGTACACCTGCCTGGCTAGCATTACCATCATTATACCACGCGCTATGATATAGCACGTCTTGCTGTCTTGCTTTCACCTTAGGGGGGTAGGTAAGCAAGACAGCATGACGTGCTATATCATATCGCATGATAAAAGCCGCTCATGCTAGGCCAGCTGATGTGGAACCCTAGCAGCCAGGTTAAACTATATGAGATAGCATCTTAAGAGAAGTTGTTTAGCGTGATAAGTTCTTTCTTTTGACATACTCTTTGTATTGTTTGTATATCCGTCTTTCACGTCAAAACGGAGCAACGGATCGGCGTGTTTTTTTAGTATGTGGATATTTTAGGAGCTAGAGAGTGACAAAGACTAATTGATATCCCGGGAAAATATAACTTTCCCTCGAGATAACGTCGTGAAGTACAAGCGGGCGAAACCGCGGACGGAAGGCTATGTGAAATAATGTTTTAATGTGTTAATATGTATCATAGCGCTAAACTAATATATATAAAACAAAAAAACGAAAAACCTTATTAGCTAAAAAAATGAAAAATGCTGCCGAAAGTCACTATTCCACGCGAACGAAGTCGCGGGCACAGCTAGTCAAGTGATAAATGTATACTTATAAAATTGTAGTAAGGAGCTAGCTGTGATTGAAATACTATTTCATGTAGTGTTTTAGTCCAGAACTCTAATAAGACATCAATTAAGCATAAACTCAACTTATAAATATAGTAATTTTATGAAAGTGGCCAAAACCAATGCAAACGGTGTATTTGGCCCCCTCCGCAGAATTTGTTCTAAATAAAAAAAACTATTGATTTTTTTTACTTTGTAGATTGTACCCTTAAAGGTCGATAAATTATCTATAACTCTACATTATAAATTTTCTCGCGGTTAAAAGTGAAAAAATCCTTAAAGTGGCCAAAACCGGTACGCCTGCCCTACTATTGATAATCTCAATGTAAATAGTATATTATAGCATACTTTTCAAAATTGCATCAAACATTTTTACTGTTTGGTATGTTTTTTTAACAGACAGTTTTCTTGTCTCCTGAGCAATTATGTGTCATGGACTCATGTTCTTTCTCAAATAACCAATTCAAATCGGCTGTCGGGTTGGGACGTGTGTTCTATTACTAGTTGAATTTAGAGAGTGCGCCAGATAAGTCTACGAGGGGTTAAAATCGAATACTAATATTTTCCATAAGCTTAGAACAAAATAATGTACTGTAACTAGCGCCATAAACGCCCCAGTCGCAGAGTTATCTGACACGCACTCTATGAAGATTGCGCTCGCTGAATGCTCGCTGATTATAACTTTATGGTACATTGACAATGTGTCAAGCACGTGTCAAGTAACCATCACAACAAAACAAGAATTAGTACTTGAAAATTTGCAAGAATTCTGAATTGATAACTATACTGATTATATATTTAATTGCATTGTCATCGGAACTAAAGGTAAATTCCAAATTTCAGCTCAATCGGACATTGGAAAGTGGGTCAAATTTAGCTCGCAAGATTTGACCCGAACGGACATACATGCATACATGCATACATACAGTGCAAGTTAAATAAAAGCTTGTAAATAATAAGTTGTTTTTCCCAAGGTAACGATAACGAATGATTGTGTTACATAAATAAGTAATAATAAATACATATGTGCGTTTGGTGAGTTTAAAATGACGATGATTACTAAAATTTTGTAATAAATCAAGAAACATAATAAAACTTACTTATATTCGTTGAAAGATTGCAGTTAACATTGAAATCTTTCGTTTGACACTTCTCAATAGCTTTCAAAGATTTTGCGGTTGTCACTTTGCTTAGACAATTCCAAATCTACGTAAAATTAACGATATCGTTCATTTAATAATCTTTCAAAACAAGTCGCGATGGTGGTGTGAAGTTCGTGAATATCTTTCAAACGTCAAATTGAAAGCGATTGCGATTGATGTTAAATTTAGACAATTAGCCCCCGGGTTTGGTTTAGATGACTGTACAAACATTAATATAAAAAAAAAAAATGTAAAAATGTTTTCATCGGCAAGGCTATTCGTCAAAATTTTTGCGGTGTATTGCAGTTTTAGGTCAGCGCCATCTCTGATTTAATTTATTTGTTCTTTGGAAGATTTACTTACAGACAAATATATATTATTTTTATAATCAGTAGTTTAAAACAATGCCATTTACAAATCTCCACCAATAGGAGGATAGTAGAACTAATTTAATTTTAAATAAATAAATTCATTTATTCGTCGAGTAATATACAACTCATTTTGTTAGTAACAATATTGCTAAAATATTATGCTATAATATTTTGTTGATGATTTCTGAAAAAGTTTACTATTAAGAGACATCGTTTTATTTTTCCTGTAATCCTTACATAAACTTCTATCACATTAATTTCAGATCTTTCTCTATGCAAACTTCGGAGATGCGAGGGGTGGGGGGCGGTATTCTTTTTTACACTTTTCATCAAAAGTCAAAAACTATATGATCTAAAAAAAAATTTTTTGAGAATGTACAAGCAGCGCTCTTTCATATGATAGCCCATATGCTCTAGTAGCCCCACTTCGAATTTTTAAGACTCACTTTCAGTCCCTGTTGCAAAAATAAATATAAATATTTTTATTTCTCTCTTAATTGCAAAATAGTTGGGCAAACGTCATCGAAAACTATTTTAAATTTCAAGTTGATAGCGTTAGTAGTTCTCGAGATACCCACTTGTGACAGACAGAGTCGCACCATAAGGGTTCCGTTTTATTTACCATTTTGGTTCGGAACCCTAAAAATGACCAATCCCCCAAGTAGCTACACCGGGGAGAGTGAAAGGTCCCGGATTCGTTACCCGGAGAGCTACTTGAGAAATAGGTCGATTATTAATTTTTCAATATACTTCTGCATATTTAAATGTGGTAACTTTTAAAATTATTCGTTAATACGAATCTATGAACGCTCGAATAATATTATTCATCAAAGATATTTTTCTTAATATCAAGTAAAAGCTATTTCATACTGTCCTAACACATTCAGATTCTCATTTTAGGAACCCATCAGGGACCTTCGCTAGTTTTCGCTTTCTTTCATAACAGAGCCTCTGCTCTTTCCAATTTATGTCAAGTATAACGATCAAACGACAAAGTTGAAACCGCCACTTTCCAACTAAAACTATAACTTAAAGATTGTCGTAATAAACTCACGCTATAAAAATAATAAGACCGTAAAAATGTCCGATGGCAACCAGCAAATCAAGGTACAAGTGCTATTAGCTGCCAAATTGCAGATTTATAACATACAGGTGTAAGATTAGTAGCGGACATTTACCAGATGATACATCGATGTTTGCCCTTACTGTGACTGCGAAAAATGAAGAATAAGTTTTTCAATTTATGAAGGAACGTCAAATAACATCAAAGTATCATAATTCATGGTTATCTGTTGGCGATGGGGAAAGAGTGGCTCGAAATGTTGCGCGCACTTTTCGCAAAACTAAGGTATTACTTGGTACTACTCTTGGAAATCATCCCATTTTGACCTATTTATTTTGTGACAAGCGAAATGAGAAGAAAAATACGCTTAACGAATTTACACAGATCAACAGTGTCTAGGGAGTCAAGTACATATTTAACTATTTTAAAAAATCTAATAATATTTACCTAATCTGATTTTCCAGACTGGCTTCTTGCTTTCTTTTTAGCGTTCCCAACCAAACTGGTAAAAAGGAACCCTTATGGTGCGACTAAGTCTGTCTGTCTGTCACAGCTGGATATCTCGAGAGTCGAGAACTACTAATGCTATCAACTCGAAATTTGGAGTATACCGACCGAGACCTTTGCCCAACTATTTTGCAAATATTCATATTATTTTTGCAACATGGACTGAAAGGGGGTCTTAAAAATTCGAAGTGGGGCTACTAGTGCATATTGGGTATCATATGAAAGAGCGCTGCTTGCACATTCTCAAACTTTTTTTTCTTCGGCCGCATAGTTTTCGACTTTTAACGCTGCACAAGCTTTTTGGGGGATTTTTCAACAGTTAAACTGCTTGCAATATATTGAACAATTTACGAAAAAAATTGGATTTAAAAATCACAGTCATGTTTGAAAATCGACCGTTTTTCGGAGCTCATAGTTAGACAACGATTGGTATAGGCACAGCCGTCTCTAAAGACGATAGAGATGGCTGTGGTATAGGAAAAGCCATCTTCTATCTCACTCGTGGCGGGGGGGGCGCAAGAAGCTGAGAAATAATAGCGGGCCATGGTATAGGCACAGGTAAAAAGTGTATATGACCAAAACTGGTACCTAGTGTAGAAAATGTTATCGGCTTTCATTATGTCCTACAACAAAATTTCCTATGATGCAGCGTTTTCAGGATGTTAGCAAACAGCCAAAAAAAAAGGGACCTCTTTTGTGCCCCCCCTCGGGCTCGCCTCGGAGGTATGGGGACTTTTGGCAGAGTGAGTGAACGAAAGTATGGCAGCTCATACAGCTCATAGTAAGTGGTCGGAAACGCACGCACACAAGCTCTTAGTTCACTTACATTAGAACACAGTAAAAACACGCGAAAAGAGTATGTGACGACCAGGGATGGCTCGGCGTTGCAGTTTTCGGGCTAAGCTTTTTACTTTACTTTATTTAAACTTTAACTTTTTTGCATTCACAATGCAATTTTTATGGTTGAAAAATGGAAAATGAAATATTTAGATAAAATCGACCCGTCGCACAACCAGCTCCGATGGGACTCGAACCCACGACCTTTCGCTATCCGGGGGACTGCTCTAACCACTGAGCTACGGAGTCGTTCTTTACTTTATTTATTTAAGGAAACAAACAGCACGTTGTAATACTTTATAAACTTAAAAACTAGAACAATACATTAGCCTAATTAGTTTCCAAAGCTAGCTAAAACATAAAGAAGAAAGACCAAGTTACAATGATCAGACCAGTTACAGCATGCCAAATCGCTGTGCTTGTGTGATTTGTGTGAATGATAGAAATACAGATTAGTAATCTTTTAATTTTTAAACACAATAAAATTTAAAAAAATCAACCTTGTTCTTTTTTCCCAATAGGTTCCCATATCATGCTAATTTTCCCCAATTTGTTAAAACTGCATTTTTTCTTAATTTTTTCAGCATACCTAATAGGGATAAAATTGTTTACTAAAACATAAAAATCTGCCAAGTGCGAGTTGGACTCGCCCATGAAGGGTTCCGTACCCACTTTACGTACCGATTACCTATACCTAGCCAAAATTTCACCATAATTTTTCGTCAGCAAAATATAACTTCGTTTTTCATAATGTTTATATGAATGACAAAGTTACAGTTGCGGTTTTTGAAAATGTGTTATAGCTCAAAAAGTGCTTACTATATCTCGTTCAAACAAATTTTCATTGAAAGTTTTTATTAAGATCTACATCTACAGCATTAATTTTTAAGATCGAAATACCTGATGTGGAAACATAGCTGGCCAGCCAAAAGTATAAAAATACTGTCTTATGGGAACCTGTTAAACGTGATGAGCATTTTCTTTTGACGTACAAATTTTGAAGGTTTGGTACACCTGGTGGGGAACCCTAGCAGCCAGGTTAAACTCTCAGGTCCGGTTGCTCGAAGCTTGGTTACGTTAACTATAGGGTTAAATTATGGTTAAAGTAAAATTAACCGGCGGTCAAATTTAAAAAGCGTTGTTGAAGCAGCGGTTACTTTAACGAGCAGTCAAATTACAGATTTAACGGCGGTCAAAATAACCGACAGGGTGGGGGTGGTTTAAATTTTGACATTAGTAATTAAGGGAAGGTAAATAAAATATTACAGACAACACTTTTAACCCTAAGATAACCAACGTATTTTTCTTTTACCGATGTCAAAATTGACATCAGTTAAATTTTAACTTTTGTCAATTTTGACCAAAGTTAAATGTACGAGCAACCGGACCTCAGAGATACAAATATAGCGTCAACAAAAGTTGTTTAACGTGATGAACATACGTACGTACGTATACCCATACGTCTGCGCAGTCGATACTTTGTCTGCTTTACAATATTCTTTACAATCCTACTTATCCTTCTTACCTCCGCGACCGATTCTCCTTCTCTCATTAGCCCAATTCTCCATGCCGGTCCCATCTTAAATCCCTTCTGAAGTTCCTCCCCCATCATACTGACTTTGCTTCCTATTCCTTCTCCGTCGATGCCGTGCGTCTTTGGAATTCACTGCCGGCCGACATACGGGATCGTCTAACGATAGGTGTTTTTTTTTCAGTCCCGTGCAGAAATTAAACAGCTTTTGTAAAATTGCCATTACGCTCTTATAAAGAAATTCAGATTGACAGTAAATTTTCCATATTTAAAATTTAAAAAAAAAACCAGTCATATCGTGAAATACAAGATCCAAAAAAGGTTAAAATATTAACTCTTTAACGCAACGATACTTTAAAATGTACTTGATCCCTAGTAATTTTTGATGTGAATACATGGGATAATCTCTGTGTTTCTGAGCCTTTGAAGTCTGTATTAGAAGTTCCTTTCATGAGAGGGGTAGTTAATTAAGCAAGGTTCCGGTTAAATCTTAGGGAGGATCATTTTAAGTCGTATTATAGGTCGCCGTGCCCTTAACGGAACGGTACTTGACCAAATGTAATTTCTTCGTCGTTTCTATTCAAATAATCTAGACCATTGAACAGCCTTCCTAGTACAATTATCTTGTAATTTTTACCTTCACATTCACCTATAGCATATGAATTTAAATATAATAATTAAGCTATTTAAGGTATTCACGATAATTTCCCAGATTTACCTGTTTGTGAATAGCTAATAGAAACAAAATCTAACTGCTTGAATAAGGTACTTTATTTCAATCATAGCATACATAATGATTCCTGGAACGTTGTAACGAGAACGATGAATAACGAATAGTTAGACTGTATTTCTATTTAAAATCGTGGATGTTTCATTTAATATTAATATGCACTTTGCCAATTATTTCTTTTGAGTTGAGTCGAAGGCAAACAAATCAACACGACATAAAACTTCAATGAAATGTAAGACGCCGTTTGTAGAGTAAACTAAGGTAATCTCCACAGAACATGGACAAGAGAAAAATCTATCTGACTACATGCCGATTCCCACCGGCTCCCCTTGTAAAAATCCCAAAACCCCACCCCACCTATCAACTATGCAAATCATCGTGGTAAAAGTGTATTTTGGCCCCGGTTTACTTTCCATGACATGTAGTAATTGAAGGCGGTTTTAATTTTTTTTTTTAATAATTTTTATTTCACTCTTTTTAGTGCATCGTGCAGGCAATTTACGTGTTTTCTGGTAAATAGGTATGTGGTCAAACTGAAAACCTCCTTTTTCAAAGTCGGTTAAAATACCTTGAGGTATCCCCTTTTTAACAAAACAAGAATCATCTAAATCGGTTTAAAAACAAAGGAGTTATGCCTAAAGATACGTATTAAATTCACATAAAGTGGTAACGAAAACGACAGTATTTTCAAGATTTCCTGAAAACTACTGAACCGATTTCAAAATTTCAAAAAATGGGACCAACTTGGAAACCAGCCTGATGTAATAACGTTTGAACCATTTCAATCGGTTCAGCCGTCTTCGAGTAATCGGTGGACATACACAAAAAAAAAAAAACATACATACAGACGAATAGAGAACCTCCTCCTTTTTGATTTAGAAGTCGGTTAACAAAGGAGTTATGCCTAAAGATACGTATTAAATTCACATAAAGTGGTAACGAAAACGACAGTATTTTCAAGATTTCCTGAAAACTACTGAACCGATTTCAAAATTTCAAAAAATGGGACCAACTTGGAAACCAACCTGATGTAATAACGTTTGAACCATTTCAATCGGTTCAGCCGTCTTTGAGTAATCGGTGGACATACACAAAAAAAAACATTCATACAGACGAATAGAGAACCTCCTCCTTTTTGACTTAGAAGTCGGTTAAAAATAAATTATACCTGATTACTGGTGTCAGTTCGCTTAATTTACTTACATAAAGTGAGCAGAAATACCGCATATTTTCAGTAAGGCTGATAACGTCGATTAAAACGAATATCTGAAAATACGATTAGTTTGATACTAGTATGTAAATATTATCAATATAATTGCTCAGGATAAAATATAGCCTATGTCACTCGGGAATAATGTAGCTTTGTACTGGTGTAAAAATGTTTTAAATCGGTTCACTAGTTTTGAGTTCATCCATTACAAAAAATAATATTTTTTTATAGGAAAAATGTGTTAGTAAAAAACCACGAGCCCTATAAGTAGCTTTCAGGCGGGATAGCTACTTATAGGGCTGGTTTTTTACTATCACATTTTTCCTATACTTACAAAATTGCATTGTGAATGCATAAAAATAATATAAAATCTCAATATTTTTTTTCTCATAGATTACTAATATAACTAGTGGATGCCTGCGATTTTGTCTGCGTCGTATTCAATACATGACATTTTGACCGTAGGCTTTATTTTTATCTTCTGCTCCTTTTTAAAACGTTTTAACCGTACCAGACCAGGATTCTAGGTTTTGCTACTTCTTACTTGCTTATCTACCCAACCCACGGACAATGAATTGACGTCATGGCGTCAAGCAAGCACTGCAAGCATCGCGACGACGACGTGGCATGCGCTCACGAAGCTCAACGCTTTCAACGTCATGCACGCTGTGCACGCGGTACATGGCAGCAGCTGTACAGTTGTTTATGTAGTCGTGGCCTAATAATGACTATGTGATGAGGGTGCCGACTGAACATCTGTCGAACTCCATGAAAGAGGATTTTTGGCCGAGGGATGTTCCGACGGTTTTGAGGGCGGCTATTGGACATTGCTTTGCGCAACACGTCACCGCCTGCAATACGTGTAAACAAATAATTTATGATTAAGTTTTATACATATGTGTATGTTAGTCTGTAATGTATTTATTATATGGGCCTGAAATAGTTAAATTATTTGATGTCTTATATAAATGATTATTGTCATTATTATTTTTAATATTCATGTATAGCTCGTGCTGCAGTGGAAACGTTGCCAAAAAACGAACCGAACGAAAACGAAAACGAACCCATGTTGCCAAAAAAATTAACCCATGCAGCTAAATGCGCCGCGGTGTGTTTCCGCTATAAAGCAACTGAGAACAATGTTATACTTAACGATATTATTGAAACAAAACTTAGTGTTTGTTACTCACAACAACAACGCTCGCAACTTGTACTACAGGCTACGTTCTACGCGACCGCTTTGCTACGCGGCTACGAGATCTCGTAGCAAAGTGGCTCCAAGTACAATAATGTATACATTGTTAGTGCCGCTCCGGCGCCGGCCACTGAGCTTTGTGAGTTACTAATAGTGAAATTAAAATACAAATGTTACTCTGCCAAGTACAATGCGCACTACTAATTAGAAAGGACTTTTTTTTTCGTTAGATTAAAAAACTTTACCACTTTTATATTATCATTTTTTACCATTTTTTTATATTAGGTTGCTTTCTCGTTTGTACGCAAATTTTGCAAACGATTTTATACTAGCTTCCCTATGAGCTAGACTTGAAACTTAGAACGTAGGTCAAAACTGGAAGACAATGCAATACTATGGTGTCATTGAGCTGATTTGATGATGGAGCCGGAAGAACGCCACAGGAACTCTATGACGAAACCATGTTACCCCATCCTGTTTGGGCTCATTAGAATTGTCTTGACAAGTACTCTGACGGGAAACGAGGTTCAGGGTCTGATGATGAAGCCGGAAGGCAATGCCATAGGAACTTAATATAGAAACTAAGCAACCTCATCGAGTTTGGGCTCGTTTGAATTGTCTTGACGAGTAGTCTGGTGGGAAATAGTGTCCAAGGGTCTGATGATGTTGCCGGAAGAAGGCCACAGGAACTCAATATTAAAACCATGCCACCTCATCGAATTTGAACTCGTTTAAATCGTCTTGACGAGTACTCTGTTGGGAAATAGTGTCCAAAGGTCTGATGATGGAGCCGGAAGAAGGCCACAGGACAGGAACTCTGTAATAAAACCATGCTACTCCATCGTGTTTGCGCTCGTTTGAATCGTCTTGACGAGTACTCATTACGGAAATAGTCTGTTCTGAACGTGGCTTTTAATAAAAATCTAATTTAATAATGCTTCGAGGCTGACAGAACTATCAAGACTCGTGACAGTCGCAGCCATTTCTATGGCCACGACTGCCACGACTCTTGGCGTCTAATATAGTGTCTTAGAAAAACTACTGTACACTCTGAGATTCTTGCGTTTGTTTTTCTTAGCAGTAAAACATGTTCTAAATAAAATAAAAATTTATATTTTTTTTACTTTTTATATTTACCATGCTATTTTTATCGTAGTATTGCTATAGGTATTGATAATGAACTAAGTATTAGAACAATCAATATATTTATTTGTATTATGTATTAGAAAAATTGGACGATTAAAAAAAACAAATAGGTATGTACTTAGCATTGAGTTAATTTGAACAATGCATTTTTTTATTTTCTTGGATCCTTTTTTTCTTGGAAAAATCCTGCAAAATACACCTAGCTCTTTTTTAAAACCTCTACAAATGCCACTCAAAACATTACCCATTCCGATTAAAAATACTTCAACCTTTAAAACACAAAAGTGTTTCTCACTGTTGAAAATACATCGGTAGAATGTAACGAAGACACGATTGCTTCGCACTGTGCAGTGTTGAGAACAACAAAATGCTTTTCTTCGTCGCGACGTCAAAGAGACCGTGAGACAAAGGCCACGGTTCGTTATCGCACTAGACATAAACCGCCAAACTGTATATCTGTCGACATTTTCTGCAGTTTAGGTTATTTAGTTCGTGTATCCATATTTTTGATATCTATACTAACGTTCTAAAGAGAAATGATTTGATTTTTGTTTGTTTGTTTGTTATGTTTGTAATGGAGAAAGTAAAAAGTACTGGACCAATTTTAAAAATTCTTCCACCGGTAGAAAGCTGCATTATTCCCGAGTGTCATAGGCTATATTTTATATTCTGATATTCCCACGGGAACGGGTACCACGCAGATAAATACGCGCGTAGCCACTAGTAGATTATAAATGTGAAGTTGTGTATGTTTGTCCGTCTTTCACGTAAAAACGGAGCAACAAATCGACGTAAGTATTTTTTTGGTATGGTTACCCCATATAACTACATTACCTACTGAACTGATTAGCTACTGAATATGTAGGTACCTAAAACATGAGAGAATAAGAAAATGCTGTATTGTATATCGCGACATCAAAGAGACCGTGAAACAAAGGCCACGGTTCGTTATCGAGCTAGGGGTAAACCGCCAAACTGGACATTTGCTGCAGTTTGAGTGAAAATACTAGGTTATTTAGTTTATGTATTCTCGTGGGACGGCTTTAAACTATGAATCACCTCGTCTTGCTTATTATTATTATTATTTGAATGTAAGAGGCTATGAATCTCCCGTAGGAGATATAGTCACTGTGAGCTAAAAGATCTATTGTAGTCACAATTAACCAGTTGGCGGGTCCGCCACCTGGTTAAAGTGACTCTTTTAGCATGAAGGCTTCCAAGAAGTCTATAATACTCCAAGCTTTAATCTCCTCCAGTGCATAATGTGTCGACCCAGATCGATACTGCGTTTGTGGATAAGGAGCCCGCAGTCACACAGAAGTTGCCTGGGCTTTTCCCTCTCCTGTTTACAGTAGCGGCAAACATCAGTGTCACACAATTTCGTGTGAAATTGTTGGCTGTTTAGTTTGCAGTTGCCGGTTAAGGCAGTTTGGCTTTGCAAGTAGTCGTCTTGCTTATAGGTTGAGTTTTGAATTAATGTTTCAGCGAAGAAACAAAACTTAAAAGAAATCTTTCTTTGTTTTAAGTACCTAGACAATGGACAGTTATCTGTGACCAAAATTTATCTATTGCGTCACGCCATAATTTACTTACTCGTATACTTAATTGATTTTCTCGTCCATCTCTAATTACGTATTACTTACCCACTCCAAGGACAAAAATTAATGAAGCTGTCACTTCCACAAATGAATAATACAGTGCCCTAAAAAACAAGCACTTGAGCCCGAACTCTCGAGAAATCAGAACCGTTCCCGCTGCACTGTGCATAAATTTATCCAACGACCATCTTATATTGTCCTAGCATTCTTGGGTTGGATGGAATACGGTTCAGCTCTTAAAACATTGTACAGGCTCTCTTAATGTAAATAAACGGGCCAAGTCTGCTAACCTTAAGTCACAATCGTGTTTCAATTGTAGTTCAGTTGTAGTGCTTTTTTCCACAATAGTGTAACACCTACCTATGCTTTCTAATCGCTTAGCCTAACCTAATAGATGACCTAAATATACTAACAAACCATTCTAGTATTTACTCTAAGCTAATACTGAACCTCTGTCAAGAATTCTATTAGTTACTAAAATACCTAGCTAGCTTGAACGCTGTAATACCTAACTGTTGTCCGATTAATATATAGATAACTACTATGGATGCTCTGAATCAAATCTGAAGTGGCCTGTGATGTCGTAATGGAGAACCCTAGCTGTAAAGCGTAGACCCATGATCTTTTAAATGAAGCGACAGAGACTAACCTTACTACTAACTAACTCATACTTTGAACTGCCTATATGCCTACATCAACTTAACAGCTGTTCATATTACATGGCCGTTGCTTCTAATTTTCTAACCTCATTTATAGCGACAAAGACACTCAAAATAAGTTAATACTCTTGTATAAATCTAACATTAGTTTACCCCTACATTGCTTGGACATTTAACAGTTAGGTCCTAACCGATTCCTAGGTCTAATATACTTTGAAAACCTGGTGAGTTATTTTGCTGAGTCCACCATGCTAATTTTCTGGTTACTGACCCAAGGTTAACTGTCTATTAAAACTGGTGGAATTTAATAATTTAGGTTACAATGGAACTGAAACTAGTAACAGCATCCGGATTTGCTTGCAAGGTCTAAGGTGAAATTGGCATGTGTGGTTTGAAATGTAATTTGATATTCCTATATGAAGATGGAGACACAATTACTATAATAATACCTATTAGCTTAAGCATATGGTTTTGCTTGCAAATTAGAAATGAAAATTTGTTATATCTATTGGAAGACTGAGTCACTATATCAGATCTATAACCGTACCTACTAGCTTAGGCATATGGCCTTGCTTGCAAAGTTAGAGATGAAAATTTGTTATATCTATTAGAAGATGGAAACACTACATCTATAATAGTACCTATTAGCTTCAGCATATGGTTTTGCTTGCAAAGTCAGAGATGGAAATTGGTATAATCATTAGGGTGAAGAGAGTCTATTGATCTTAATCACCATCTTGGCCTAATACAAATGCTCCAGCAATATTATTTAACCGGTAAAGTCATGGGCACCGCCCCGCCCATAACGATGGAACTCGTCGCCTGACTGGGACATTCCTCTCCCGGCGCTGCTTTATTTAATTTTTATATAAGAAACAAACTTCAACATATAAAGTCAAGCTGTCATGTTCGTCAATTCTTTCTGTATATATAAATAAAAGAGGACCAAGCTAAATGCTTCAAAGCGACTTGTTAGTCTACATGAAGAGATCTTTCTCCTTCATGGCAGCAGCAGTTAAAGTTAACGTTAATTGATATATCCTTTTCCTTTTGTTGAATAATCCTTATTGGGATAAATCCAACAGGTTGAGTGCTTAAATTAAGAGAACTAGCAAGTCTGACTCCTGAGGGGAAAGAACTCAATTCTAATTCATAGTAAGTACATATAAATATAGACTCTCCTAACCTTTTCTATGACCAAGTTTCCCCGTAGAACTAAATTCCCTAGTTATGTCTATGTGTCTGACTCGGATCTTATTGAACTTTTGCAACTTGTTGGTTAAAATTTGTCTCTAAAGAATCTCGCTCATGGTAATATATCCTTAATCTCACCATTGGACTGGTCTTGGAAATAACTTAAGAATCCAACCAAATTGGACAGAAGCTTTCGCCTCACCCCGATAGCTTTACATAATTTATGGCTAAAATAGAATCATGTTCCAACTCAATAGGTTAGTATCTGGAAAACCTTGAATCCACATCGGCTTCCATAAGACACTGGTCAACGTTACACCGAGTTCCTTCGAGTTTAAACATCTTCTCTCGCCACCGAACAAAATCCTCTTCATACATTAATTTAGCAGTAGTCTGATCCAGAGAACTCTTCCGCAACCAGCTCAATTTATAGATTATTATAGGTGCCTTTTGCATCATAGGAATATATTACCTTTTGTCAAGCCAAATATATAGGTAAATTTAGATTCTCCACTTATGTTTGATAGATTATTTCAACCTTCATATCTTTGCAATGCGTGAACCTATATAGATTACTCTAATCAAGCTCTTTGGACTGTTCCACTAGTATTGTTACCTCACAAATCATTTCCCAAATACTGAAAGCACTAGGTATCCATTGGTCACCTTTTCCTTTTCAAATCTATTAATTTCTTACATACCTCACTGAATATCATATAACTTGTAGACTACATTGCTACAACGCACTAATCATTGACCTAATCTCTCTTCTTAAGATGTAACATTATTTTTGTTAGATAAAGACAGCCATTTTTCTGGAAACTGTCAATCGGACTTTTCCCCACTATCTATAATCATTCTGTCAAATTGCCCGGGTTTGTTCGTCTATCACAAGAATCTATGGCTAGGGATGTCAACAAAATTCGGATTTGATCGTAGATATATTGGTGATAACACATAATGCTACTTATAGACCTACAGCGAACCTACTCTTTCTACCTACTCTGTATACCAGACTCCCCTCGTAGCCTTGCCCCAGCAGACCTCCCCCTTTCTGCCAGAACAAAGGTCTTCGAGTTACCTAGCTCGTGATTCTAAGTAGGTACCTACCTGCTTAATTTCAGACTAAATGCGACTTTCCTAACAAACACAAACCTGGCGCCTGTATCGCCAGTTCTGACGCCCCAATTCTGTCAAGTTTGGGTGAGTGGGCCCCCTAAAATCCTATCGCTCATGCCGTGGTCCATCTGCTTGGGAAGGGAACAGATAGACACCCTACAGGTAGGTATGGTTCAATCAGGCCGCAACTGCCTCCAAATCTGGGGCATACGCCCCGCGCCATCAGACGTGTTAACTGAAAAACTGTCAATGAAAACAGCCCGCCTGATCAAACCATGTGGAAATTACTAAGCGTTATCCAATGAACACTCATCTGACACTCCACAATGCCAGACTTTCTTTACCTAACGACCTCCCGTGAGCCTTGCCTGGAGCCCGGAGACATAAAAATGTACTCCTGAAGAAACAAACTCTATGCTTCCAACCCTCTCCGACTCAAATTAAGCCCATTTTCTAGGATTTTACTTGGGAATAATTTACTTTAATTGAAATGCTTTCTGTAAACAAACTAGACCTTTTAATTTCGGATCCAATTTACCAGTCAGAATTCCAAAATTAAAACGTTTAAAAGATCGCGAACCCAATAAACGCCCTATGGTGCAAGGACTCACTGTACACTTGCTTGAAGACTACTTCTCGCTTGATTAAAAATGGAAACTTCTTCAAAAAGTGTTTCGTCTTCCATACGTGTTGCCTCGAAGTCTCTCCCGGAGAAAATAAGCGCGGGCGTCGCGTCGTTTTTGCTTATATAGATCTACTCAAAACCGCCAAAAGTTAGCGTCCTTTTTTCTTTTTTTTTCTTTTACATCCTAGAAATTCTCCCCACTCTCAGGGAAATTTTACCCCTATGTTTAATGGAAACTTTTCAGTACCTATATTTCTAATCCGTCTCTTAAATGTCTCATGTCTAATTATTTAACTTTGAAATACTAATTTGACTAAGGTTTATTAGTTTTAATGTCTTAATTGTACATTCTAGAATAATTATTATTCATTTTTTCCAAATTTTATTTCCTATAAATATTTCTTTTTCCCCTTTACAACAATTAAAGTATTTTACTTTTAATCTTGTGTGAATACCATACATCAATAATTACCCCCTCTCCCTGTTTTATAAATAAGGTATTTATTTCTCACAACATGGCAACCCAACTATTCCTGCCTACCCAATAGGAGACATTCCATTGAAAATCCCTATTCACCCCCCCACAAAACTGATAGGCCATCTAGCGTCTAACGCCAAACCATTTCAAACATCCTGAACGCCCAGCTTGGCTTTCGTTCAGAAACCTTTGATAGTTAAGTTATAGAATTTACTAAACTATTCAAAATATTACCTTCTCACATAATATAAACACATTATTTTGTATGATCCCTTTTTTTTTTATTATTTACGAATGAAAACTATTATCAAAATGGTAATTGTTCGAACATAATTTCCGAACGTATCACTTCTAGCCAATATACATTCCTTATATTTGAACCTTTGAACCTTATCTAAGATAGAAACCAATATTCTGTACTTTTGATTATTTAACCCATATTTTTATTTAAGTTATACATAATGTTAATTTAACATTCTGTGAGTAAAAACCTTCTCGCTATATTTATGTGATGTCATTTGACTTGTCTTAGTTCTCAACTCTGCCGCTAGTTGTCGCTGCACTTGGACAGGATTATTCCATTTTGACATGACATTTGTTTACAACAAGATTTATAATTTTACTAACTAATAACAGTTCGTGTCGATTATTTCGTGAACCAATATCGAAATACAAGTATTGTCCACACTCCCGTGAAGCAAATTCGATTGACAAAACCCTCAACAAAGTGCATCTTCTTATATGAAATAATTTGTCACAGAGTCCAACTGTTGTGAAACATCATTGTTTCAATCCCTGAATCTCAGGTATTTATTAACTATATTTTCTCGCTAATTCAAACAAATTTACTGTATCTAACTTCCTCAGATTAATCATAAAACTTCCAAATTAAATGCAAATGACCACAACTGCTCCGCTACCATTAACCCGTTTCTTTTTCAGTGTTTACCTCAAGCAATCTGAAACCACTAAACAAGCCCCAAGCCTTATAGACAGAATCTCCCTCCCATATGCACTGTGTTGACAAAGTATGAAGCAAATTCCCAGCGCAACAACATGGTAAATGGCTAATTTTGTTCAATACAACCCAGTTGACACAACCCAATTTGACTTTGTGATTTATTCCCACACCAGGATCTATTTATACTATTAAAAGTTATTGAGGTAAGTAACATTAATACATTTCGACTTTTAACTCTTTAAGAAATATTCGAGATAGTTCAGGTGCGATTCTGAACCGTTACAGCCGACCCCAAAATTCTTCAAAGGTGACAGTACCAAGTATTGGATCCGGAGTAGAATTTTTCTTTCTATCCAAATCTCTAATATTTCTTTTTACACATATATTTATATATATATAGACATGTTTTTTTTTTTTTTTTTAATATCTATATATATATATTATTATTATTTTTATATCAATATATATATATTTTTTTTTTTTTTTTTTTTTTTTTTATATATATATATATCCCTTTCTCTTATTATTTTCCCAAAATCAAAGAATTGAATCAATTTGGACCAAGAAAAACACAATGCTCTTTGTCCTACCAAAGGACATTGCGGCCTCCGACCCCTATCGAATCAATTTTTAGTGAGCCCTAGTGATTATGTAATTAAGAGTGTAGAGTGTATTTAGACCAAAATAATATCAAAAGTTATCAAGCGAGCTTTAAGTGATTTTTATTGCTTTATCCAAATTCATCGTATGTATATCCAACACCAGAGACGTACAAAGCATGGTGGAAGGTACGGGTTGTGAATCCGTAGTTTAGAATAAACTCGCCTTGGTGTATAAACTGTAATCCAACCTTACGATTACATGGCGTTCTAGCGCAGCATTTTATACCCCCAAAGTGCCCCTGCATATCTCTGTACGCCCCCTTCTAAATGAAGCATATACAAAGACCTTTTTGTCAAAAAGCTTACTCAAAACTCTGGAATAGCCTCCGATATCACTTTGGAGAATGTATAGTTGTCGAGTTAAACATGGCCCGTCCTGACCCACGGGAAGTGTAAATTTTGTACAGGCGTTTACACCGGGACAAGATACAAACATAAACACTGTTTGTATATATATTTTTTTTTTTTTTATTTATCCTAACACCAAAGTCCCACTGTACAAAATTCAAGTCTGTTAACACGTGCTCTACGCCTATCCCTATCACGTGCTGTTGTGTGCGGATCTTATCTTTTGGGTTAATAATAATGGTTGTAATCAGGCTTCCCAATTTGTTTACACTCATGGCCTCATATTTTGAATCTTTTTTTTTTTCATATATAAAATAGATATATATATATATATATATACACTTACATATTTTTTTTTTATATATACAGATTCCACTCTTCTTCACTTTTAACAATTCCGTCCTTCCTCAAACTCACATCCGCGCCACCATGAACATAACCAACGTTTCACCTGATTACTTGTAGTATACTGCCCTAAAAAGCTATTAACATTAATTTGTAAAATTAATACTACCGATCCTCATAATACTGTCACCTCTTCTATTTTCCTTTCCCCTCCATATATATATAAGAACTCCTCTTTTGTTTAATTTATTAACAAAACTTTTCGCTCAGATTTGTTCGAAATTAATATATATATTTTTTTTTTTTTATAGTTAATCGGTTCATTAAAAATGCATGAATTGACTCCAACACATGATTGGACTATCTACCATAACCGAATACTATCCCTTTCCTTTGCTAATAATGACCCAAAGCCAAAATTGTACATGTTCGACCAACATTTCCTACCCGTTAGCAAATTTCAATTGTCCACCTAAAACATGACAATATTACACCAATTGAATTAAAACTCTGTAACAAAATTTAACAACCCAATCCTAACATTTACCATAATTAAGAACGTAAAACCCCTATCGTAATAACAATTTCAACCTTGAAACACATCACTACCATCACTGTTGCATCGAACTATAAAACCGACCTAAGTAAATAAATAAATACCCCCAATATATATTAATATAGGTATATACCGCAGTACCGACCAATCTATCAACGCTTACCCTTTTTTTTCCCATCTAACAATTTCCCTAACCTAGCCAAACTACTAAAAGTCTATTCCCACTACTCTCTATCCGAATACTATCAGCGAATTTTGCTAACCTATCAACACTTATCACCTTCTTGCTACCATCTATTAAGTCCATTACGTGTCAGAGCTCAATTCATGTTAGGTACATAAAGATTACATTATTAACCAACTAACATCCCTATATAACTCTTTTAAATATTAATTGTAAAATTCACATTATTAACATAACTTTGACATTTTAATCCTGATAAGTAATATTAAGTTTTATTTTTTTTTTCCCAAAAGTTCTACTAAGTGTCTTCCTTAACTATGTCTATAAAAAAAACTATAAAACCCCTTATTCCCTCAAATGACATATTTGGTTTTGGCTTATCCTAATTTTGGTTTTAACTCCAATTCACGTTTGGTGTTAACGTCTAATTTAATTTAGGTTTAAGTCAAAGTTTATTCATGGAATTCAACTTTAACCTTTCGACCCCCCACCTTTAAGTAGTACCTGACCTTATGCCCTAATTTTCAAAGTATAGAGCATGAGAATTGACTTCCACTAAAAAGCGTATTTGTTTAACAATTAAACTCCTACTTCAAATTCGCAACCAACCTTTATACTATAGTACAACCTATATTGGTTCCTTTAAGATTCCTATAACTATAACCTGCCTTTATCCTGTAAAACTTATTTTTAACTCATTTAACTAATTGAAAAATACACCATATTTCAAAATTAGTAAATAAGTTTCCCCATTATAAACCCCGTTATCCATCTCTAACTTTGGTAATGATATTAATTAATAACGTTTATTTCACTTATCCCGCTCATATACTTCTATGTTACAAAGTAAGTAGGTACCTATATCATAAATACCAAACATCGACGGGTATCATCACACTTCCAAGCCCCAAAGCAACACTGAACAGTTTGTCTACGACAATCACCTGGGCAGGAATCGAACCCGAGACCTCTACATATAGTGATTTCCAAACCATTCGACCCCAGCGGTTGTTAACCTATCATATGGACGTCCCACTTAATATCATTTTCTATAGCTAATTTAATTCTAAGGTCTTAATACTAACCTAAATAGAATTCCTAGTAACTTTAATTACATTAATTCTAAACCCTACTAATTGATTAACCTGTAACTGTAGTTACACTTTTCCACGACCCCCAATCCAACATACTATAAAATTTAACTGCACTGTCCATACTGATATTATAAAAGGACAAAGTTGTTTGCCCACTAGTTCGTTCGTCTACGATAACCATGTCCGCAACCCCCCAGCTAGACCGAACCAACAAAACTCTCCTTGACCATTAAGTGACATAAATTACCTCCCAAACCCCACTGGAACAGGCCCCAACACGACACTAGCGAAACCCGTATAAATCCTCTAGCTATAATTATTTTGTATTGAAAATCATACACTTATAAATTACAAAAAAGATTTACTAACTAATAACATTTAATTCGTTACATCAATTCAAATGTCTCATCGTTTGCCTAAACTGGAGTCATCATATATTTGTTTTTTCTTTCCCTATAATTGCAAGTACCAATCTCTACCCTATGGATGATAGTCTAGTATGATGTTCTCTCAATGCAACTAGTAAATTTTTAATTTAATAATTTTACGTACGACTAACATTCTAATAAAATATTCCCCACAATGGTACTTTTAGCATAGCAACAATTTCCTTACTTTTTCTACCAGCATCTATCAGTTGTCTCACTGCTTATCCGAATAAATAAGAATAATAATAATAATAATCTCTAATAACACCCAAACCTCGACCATATGTTATTTCTTTTCAAACATAACGTACCTATAGTCCTATCACAAAGTAATTTATTAAGATTAACCAATGGTTCAACTAAGAATGTATATTTAATTACTAATATAGAACCAAGATTGATAAAAAGAACAACAAACCAATCACGTCGCCTGTATGAAAGTTCTTTTCCTTCTCCATTCACCACCCCCTATTCAACATCATCATGTCAAGTGAACGAGGACCACTGCTGGCATACTATGTTTCAAATAAATCCATCTGGTTTTTTTTCTATATAGAGAATATACAATTAGTCTATGAATATTCCCAGCATACCTGTAACACTAATGCTACCCATAACTAGTTATAAATAGTCAACAGTTGTTCACTACATCACGCCAGCGACCCCAAACTGTCAGACACACTTGGTTCTTACATTATTTACCTATTTAAGCTAATATGTAATATTTACTACCTACTTTTAGACATTGCAACCTATAAAACTTAACTGGATACCTAAGAGAAGCAATATTAGTTAGGCAAGCAATCTCCTATAATTCTCATTGACATAAGAATAATTACTTGATTTATTTTATAACATTGTTGTATTCCTTCTTAAACCGTCGTTGAATTTTCTAACTCAACTTTCAACGAAAGGTAAAGAATTATTTAACCCTATTTTATTCTTGTTAAGTACCTATTTATCTATAATGTTCTGGACTAACACACCACCCCACCCTAGTCTACACTACTTATCCATCCAAACAACAACTCCTACTTGAAATCAAAACCACTGTAATTATAATAAAATTTCTGTAAGTCTTATAACCAACATCTAAGTTTCTTTTATGTTCCCGGATGAAAATTTTGATTACTTACCTAAACCAAGTAATTTTTCCCTTCTTGTTCATATATTAGATTGTTTAATAATTATGAAATTATCCTATTATGGTTTTTCCAAACTCACTGAACCATTTTAGATGAAATTCTCTCTACTTGCTGTTCAAATTAGAAACCATTGAATCTAATGTTTCTAATCTAGCCAATCCAAAATCTTCCCTAACAAATTCCTTTTGGTTCATATTTCATGAATTCCAATACCTAACTATTAGTAAAAGAACCCATTATTTTACCCAAATAGCTATTTTTAAGTTTTAAGGAGTAAGAAGTAATGTTACCTCATTTTACTAACCTAATACAAAAACCACTAAACCTTACCTTTTAAATATATCCATAACTACATTTAACAACTAGCTAACATTGTTTTAGTTTGTAGCAATATAATTTTCTTCCACTAAGTTAGGAATCTAATTATTACCCACTGACATATCTATTTTTTTTCTTTAAACCTTTATCACCGACCCCAAAATACAAACTAATAGTTCTATCATTCATCGAGACAAGATTTCTCTTTAATTCTGAACTATTTTCAACTTTTAGGTTAACCGAGCGTTTGAAAAATCTAATCTTCACCTACTAAGTTATCCGTTGACTTATTTAGCATTGCAAATACCGTTCCCTTCAAACAAAATTACCCTCTTTGAGTCTAAGCTGTCCATATACAATTAGGTACTAATTGTGTCTAATTCTAAAAATTTTCAACAATTTAATTAAAACTAAATCTCTGATTAACTTACCAAAGTGGTTGTTATCCAATCTATAAGTCAAAAAGGGTCTCCCCTCTCTTATGTACACCATGAAAAGCCAGACCTCATAATACTTCTTCACAGTTTTCATTCATTACTTATTTCCATGAGAAATCACTCTCATCAAGACACATTTTTCAACCAAGCCAAACTTCTTTAATTATTTACCCCTTTGAAATACCTTGTACAAACCCCCCAACTTAATATCAACTAAAATACTATTCTCTTACTTCAAATTCATAACTCTTACAATGATTTACACTAAAACCTTTGCATAACTTTTAAATGTTAGGTTATATTTTCACAATAATGATAAACACAGCCACAGATCTATCCTTTCTATAGAATTAATTAAATAAAAAAAATTGATTCAGACATTTTCAGCATTTTCAACACTATCACAAACTTAGATGACACTCAACCTTTAATAATTCATAAATTTTCTTGATGAAAACAAAAACATTCCTAACAACATTTTTTTTTTTTTCCCAATGTTTTTGGCTTGGATGCGAGTTCTTTACGCCATGTCTGGATTTATATCCTAACAACAATAAAAATAGCGCACCACAGAACAACGTGATCGCCCCCCTCCCCAACTAATATATGTATGTAATATTTCACCTAATGTATGTCATTATCTATCCTAAATTTTTTTTTTTATAACATTTTCAAACACGCCTTTAAACTACAATCTCGGACCGCACATCACATAGTCATTAATTTGCACGATTCTGATACATAACATAACCCATTTTAATTGATTAATAAGAACCACAATTTTTCGTAACCTACCGGTAGCGACATCTATCACACAGTAGCGTAATTACCCTGTTAGCTAAAAGAATTTGCCCCTTTTAAAACAAAACAAGGTTTTGCTATAATTCATTTATCAATAACATTCAGCCTTATTTACCATTATTATTTCAGTTACTAACCAAATTCTATTCGATCGAAAATACCCGTGGCGACCCCCGTTGATTAAAAATGTAACTATCGCCCTAACTTTCTTGTGATGCCGTGCTAATGGGCGATTTTCTGAAAGCTCGATCACTAGATGGCGCTGTCCCACCTATCTAAGCAGTTTGAAGGTACGAAACATGAAATTTTACTTTGACCTTTTTTTTTTTTGTAAAACGGAACGTCAGACAGAAGTTATTTATTTACCTCAATCTCCAAAATTTAACCATTTCGTTTCTGTTCCTCACAGTAGTACTTATTTAATTTATTATTAGTTTCCTTTGGGTTTTTAATTTAAATATGATTCATACCAAAATATACTAGCCGCTACACACTTCGTTCAACGCCATCTAGCGAAGCTTTTGGAAGCTAGAAAATCTATCCTGTCACTCATGTTCTTAAATATCGACCTTTCCAAGAAACAACCTCAAAATCTAATTTTGTGAATAGAGGGTTACCGGCTAAGAGATCTGGATATGGGTATGGGCTTCAACTGTCATTTGAATTCCCTATTCTGATAGATTTTTGTTGCTTTGTTCTGTTGAACGTTGCTAGCTAGTTATCGTTATACCCGACGTCACAAAACAAGGAACCGATAGCGACTATTTTCTTTATAAAATTGACTCAAAGTTCCCAAAAACGTATGAAGTTCATACCCATAAAGTAACGCGGTAGCTCCCAGTCTTTACTAAACATCAAACCCGTACTACTTGTCATATAACGTGTCTCTATAATTTATTTGTATACAAATATGCAAGCCCATACAAAGTTTGTACTTAACAAGGTCCATACAGTTTCCCATAATTTTTCCGTTCGCCTACCCAGAGCTAACACTAAGGAGAAAAACAACCTTGTCAATGACAAATGTCATTCTCCATGTGTTCCCCATACATGCTCTTTGATTAGCTCCATATAACCTCTACTCAAAAGTCTTTCAACTATACAATTGTGCTATACAAGTTTGTGAATTCACCTGCCCGGCTTTCGACAATTAAATTACCTAATTATTGACGAATTTCAACAGAGATAATATTGGTAATCTATGAAACCACAATATGATGTTACTCAAGAATTATAACTATTGTTCTTTTTAATAAAAAGACAATTAATAGTAAGTACTTGTTTAATTATGTGATTAATTATTTATTCTCTAACAGAATGCAATCCAACTTAGCATTTCATCTAACTAAAATTCAACATTACTACCTATGAAATCTCTGAAAAGATAAACATTTTCTTATTTTTGAATTTGCTAGCATATTACAATAATGAATTATTTCTTCCATTTCAGAAAACAAGTTGCTATACTTAACTAAACCTAATCAAGACCTGTGAACAGTTCTCAAAAGACCCTTATTAAGAACCATCCTGCCCGGGGACGCTTAACAGAAGTTTGATTAAATAATTAATATTAACCCCGTCGCTTCAGTTTTCCTTCTGCACTAAACAACAAATTGTGGCTATTCCAACTCAATGTAAACTAGCCACTTACCTTCAGAAATACTCAGAGCTCCAATGTAATTTATATGCTAAACTCATTAAAAAGGTTTGTAAATATTGTCTTATTTTCTTATTCCTATACAAGATTTGCTATAATATGTGTTAATTTTTAATCCTGGTAACGGCACTACTAAATTGTAACACCTACCTATGCTTTCTAATCGCTTAGCCTAACCTAATAGATGACCTAAATATACTAACAAACCATTCTAGTATTTACTCTAAGCTAATACTGAACCTCTGTCAAGAATTCTATTAGTTACTAAAATACCTAGCTAGCTTGAACGCTGTAATACCTAACTGTTGTCCGATTAATATATAGATAACTACTATGGATGCTCTGAATCAAATCTGAAGTGGCCTGTGATGTCGTAATGGAGAACCCTAGCTGTAAAGCGTAGACCCATGATCTTTTAAATGAAGCGACAGAGACTAACCTTACTACTAACTAACTCATACTTTGAACTGCCTATATGCCTACATCAACTTAACAGCTGTTCATATTACATGGCCGTTGCTTCTAATTTTCTAACCTCATTTATAGCGACAAAGACACTCAAAATAAGTTAATACTCTTGTATAAATCTAACATTAGTTTACCCCTACATTGCTTGGACATTTAACAGTTAGGTCCTAACCGATTCCTAGGTCTAATATACTTTGAAAACCTGGTGAGTTATTTTGCTGAGTCCACCATGCTAATTTTCTGGTTACTGACCCAAGGTTAACTGTCTATTAAAACTGGTGGAATTTAATAATTTAGGTTACAATGGAACTGAAACTAGTAACAGCATCCGGATTTGCTTGCAAGGTCTAAGGTGAAATTGGCATGTGTGGTTTGAAATGTAATTTGATATTCCTATATGAAGATGGAGACACAATTACTATAATAATACCTATTAGCTTAAGCATATGGTTTTGCTTGCAAATTAGAAATGAAAATTTGTTATATCTATTGGAAGACTGAGTCACTATATCAGATCTATAACCGTACCTACTAGCTTAGGCATATGGCCTTGCTTGCAAAGTTAGAGATGAAAATTTGTTATATCTATTAGAAGATGGAAACACTACATCTATAATAGTACCTATTAGCTTCAGCATATGGTTTTGCTTGCAAAGTCAGAGATGGAAATTGGTATAATCATTAGGGTGAAGAGAGTCTATTGATCTTAATCACCATCTTGGCCTAATACAAATGCTCCAGCAATATTATTTAACCGGTAAAGTCATGGGCACCGCCCCGCCCATAACGATGGAACTCGTCGCCTGACTGGGACATTCCTCTCCCGGCGCTGCTTTATTTAATTTTTATATAAGAAACAAACTTCAACATATAAAGTCAAGCTGTCATGTTCGTCAATTCTTTCTGTATATATAAATAAAAGAGGACCAAGCTAAATGCTTCAAAGCGACTTGTTAGTCTACATGAAGAGATCTTTCTCCTTCATGGCAGCAGCAGTTAAAGTTAACGTTAATTGATATATCCTTTTCCTTTTGTTGAATAATCCTTATTGGGATAAATCCAACAGGTTGAGTGCTTAAATTAAGAGAACTAGCAAGTCTGACTCCTGAGGGGAAAGAACTCAATTCTAATTCATAGTAAGTACATATAAATATAGACTCTCCTAACCTTTTCTATGACCAAGTTTCCCCGTAGAACTAAATTCCCTAGTTATGTCTATGTGTCTGACTCGGATCTTATTGAACTTTTGCAACTTGTTGGTTAAAATTTGTCTCTAAAGAATCTCGCTCATGGTAATATATCCTTAATCTCACCATTGGACTGGTCTTGGAAATAACTTAAGAATCCAACCAAATTGGACAGAAGCTTTCGCCTCACCCCGATAGCTTTACATAATTTATGGCTAAAATAGAATCATGTTCCAACTCAATAGGTTAGTATCTGGAAAACCTTGAATCCACATCGGCTTCCATAAGACACTGGTCAACGTTACACCGAGTTCCTTCGAGTTTAAACATCTTCTCTCGCCACCGAACAAAATCCTCTTCATACATTAATTTAGCAGTAGTCTGATCCAGAGAACTCTTCCGCAACCAGCTCAATTTATAGATTATTATAGGTGCCTTTTGCATCATAGGAATATATTACCTTTTGTCAAGCCAAATATATAGGTAAATTTAGATTCTCCACTTATGTTTGATAGATTATTTCAACCTTCATATCTTTGCAATGCGTGAACCTATATAGATTACTCTAATCAAGCTCTTTGGACTGTTCCACTAGTATTGTTACCTCACAAATCATTTCCCAAATACTGAAAGCACTAGGTATCCATTGGTCACCTTTTCCTTTTCAAATCTATTAATTTCTTACATACCTCACTGAATATCATATAACTTGTAGACTACATTGCTACAACGCACTAATCATTGACCTAATCTCTCTTCTTAAGATGTAACATTATTTTTGTTAGATAAAGACAGCCATTTTTCTGGAAACTGTCAATCGGACTTTTCCCCACTATCTATAATCATTCTGTCAAATTGCCCGGGTTTGTTCGTCTATCACAAGAATCTATGGCTAGGGATGTCAACAAAATTCGGATTTGATCGTAGATATATTGGTGATAACACATAATGCTACTTATAGACCTACAGCGAACCTACTCTTTCTACCTACTCTGTATACCAGACTCCCCTCGTAGCCTTGCCCCAGCAGACCTCCCCCTTTCTGCCAGAACAAAGGTCTTCGAGTTACCTAGCTCGTGATTCTAAGTAGGTACCTACCTGCTTAATTTCAGACTAAATGCGACTTTCCTAACAAACACAAACCTGGCGCCTGTATCGCCAGTTCTGACGCCCCAATTCTGTCAAGTTTGGGTGAGTGGGCCCCCTAAAATCCTATCGCTCATGCCGTGGTCCATCTGCTTGGGAAGGGAACAGATAGACACCCTACAGGTAGGTATGGTTCAATCAGGCCGCAACTGCCTCCAAATCTGGGGCATACGCCCCGCGCCATCAGACGTGTTAACTGAAAAACTGTCAATGAAAACAGCCCGCCTGATCAAACCATGTGGAAATTACTAAGCGTTATCCAATGAACACTCATCTGACACTCCACAATGCCAGACTTTCTTTACCTAACGACCTCCCGTGAGCCTTGCCTGGAGCCCGGAGACATAAAAATGTACTCCTGAAGAAACAAACTCTATGCTTCCAACCCTCTCCGACTCAAATTAAGCCCATTTTCTAGGATTTTACTTGGGAATAATTTACTTTAATTGAAATGCTTTCTGTAAACAAACTAGACCTTTTAATTTCGGATCCAATTTACCAGTCAGAATTCCAAAATTAAAACGTTTAAAAGATCGCGAACCCAATAAACGCCCTATGGTGCAAGGACTCACTGTACACTTGCTTGAAGACTACTTCTCGCTTGATTAAAAATGGAAACTTCTTCAAAAAGTGTTTCGTCTTCCATACGTGTTGCCTCGAAGTCTCTCCCGGAGAAAATAAGCGCGGGCGTCGCGTCGTTTTTGCTTATATAGATCTACTCAAAACCGCCAAAAGTTAGCGTCCTTTTTTCTTTTTTTTTCTTTTACATCCTAGAAATTCTCCCCACTCTCAGGGAAATTTTACCCCTATGTTTAATGGAAACTTTTCAGTACCTATATTTCTAATCCGTCTCTTAAATGTCTCATGTCTAATTATTTAACTTTGAAATACTAATTTGACTAAGGTTTATTAGTTTTAATGTCTTAATTGTACATTCTAGAATAATTATTATTCATTTTTTCCAAATTTTATTTCCTATAAATATTTCTTTTTCCCCTTTACAACAATTAAAGTATTTTACTTTTAATCTTGTGTGAATACCATACATCAATAATTACCCCCTCTCCCTGTTTTATAAATAAGGTATTTATTTCTCACAACATGGCAACCCAACTATTCCTGCCTACCCAATAGGAGACATTCCATTGAAAATCCCTATTCACCCCCCCACAAAACTGATAGGCCATCTAGCGTCTAACGCCAAACCATTTCAAACATCCTGAACGCCCAGCTTGGCTTTCGTTCAGAAACCTTTGATAGTTAAGTTATAGAATTTACTAAACTATTCAAAATATTACCTTCTCACATAATATAAACACATTATTTTGTATGATCCCTTTTTTTTTTATTATTTACGAATGAAAACTATTATCAAAATGGTAATTGTTCGAACATAATTTCCGAACGTATCACTTCTAGCCAATATACATTCCTTATATTTGAACCTTTGAACCTTATCTAAGATAGAAACCAATATTCTGTACTTTTGATTATTTAACCCATATTTTTATTTAAGTTATACATAATGTTAATTTAACATTCTGTGAGTAAAAACCTTCTCGCTATATTTATGTGATGTCATTTGACTTGTCTTAGTTCTCAACTCTGCCGCTAGTTGTCGCTGCACTTGGACAGGATTATTCCATTTTGACATGACATTTGTTTACAACAAGATTTATAATTTTACTAACTAATAACAGTTCGTGTCGATTATTTCGTGAACCAATATCGAAATACAAGTATTGTCCACACTCCCGTGAAGCAAATTCGATTGACAAAACCCTCAACAAAGTGCATCTTCTTATATGAAATAATTTGTCACAGAGTCCAACTGTTGTGAAACATCATTGTTTCAATCCCTGAATCTCAGGTATTTATTAACTATATTTTCTCGCTAATTCAAACAAATTTACTGTATCTAACTTCCTCAGATTAATCATAAAACTTCCAAATTAAATGCAAATGACCACAACTGCTCCGCTACCATTAACCCGTTTCTTTTTCAGTGTTTACCTCAAGCAATCTGAAACCACTAAACAAGCCCCAAGCCTTATAGACAGAATCTCCCTCCCATATGCACTGTGTTGACAAAGTATGAAGCAAATTCCCAGCGCAACAACATGGTAAATGGCTAATTTTGTTCAATACAACCCAGTTGACACAACCCAATTTGACTTTGTGATTTATTCCCACACCAGGATCTATTTATACTATTAAAAGTTATTGAGGTAAGTAACATTAATACATTTCGACTTTTAACTCTTTAAGAAATATTCGAGATAGTTCAGGTGCGATTCTGAACCGTTACAGCAGTTACAAGAAATATGTACTTTTTTCACAACACTATTGATGGTCACACCATACACTACATTCACATCACATCATACTGTGATAATTCTTGTAACTAGTGTTAAAGCAATACAACTGAACTACAATTGAAACACGATTGAGACACGATTGTGACTTAACGTTAGCAGAATTGGCCCCCGGCCATATGACTCCAACTTGTATAATTTATTTATCGAAAGTAAGATTATACTTAAATGCGAAAATAATAAGAGTCCTAAAAAATAAAAACTTGAGGTCTGAACTTTCATGGAGGCAGTGCCCGCTGCACTGTGCATAACGTCCAACGACCATCTTAAATTGTCTGAGCATTCTACCCTCCGCATCAGTAGGCACTTGGGTCCTTCGTTAATGGAATACGGATCAGCTTTCATATATACAAGCCACAGATCACCTGTAGTAACAAGCTACGTGGTACAAGCCCTCATAATATTAATATTCCGACCAATATGAACCCAACTTGGGTATAATCTGATCTCTGTCTATATATTTTTGTATTTTGTGGAATGTCGATTTTTGCCCTATTTCACCAATAGGCTACCGGGCAAAAATCAAGAGTTAGGTAGGAGAAGAAATGTGCTTTTATATATATTAAATAAGGTTTCAAAGTGCTACGACTCTGGGCCCATTTTGCACCTTGTTTTTTAAAAATTTGACTAATTTCTGGAAAACCATCTTTTTTAAAGTGCATATCGCCGTAATTATCTGTCCTAGTAACAAATATTTAAAGTGTCAGTTATAGAAAATTTTGTTCTCTACAACATTGTTCTCTGGCTCAAATGCACTTAAACGAAGATATAAGCGAAAATCTGAAAAAACTGCCTATTTTTTTCAATATGGCGCCAGGGGCGGAGGGCGAGAAATTGTGCATTTGCATTTTTAATATTATCTAACCATCCTAGACAACATATCAAAAATTCAGAACTACCAGACCACTTGTAAAAGAACCCCTCTTAATTAGTCTCTATTTACTGGGTTAAAGCTAAAGTGCATCTACATATTTTTCAGGGCAAATGGGGTATCATATGACAGAACACTACTTGCACATTCTCAAATATTTTTCTTTTTTTTATACCGCATTGTTTTCGATGAAAAATGTAAAAAAAAGTCGTTCCTTATCTATCACCGAAGTTTGCAAAGAGAAAAATCTGAAATTATTTTATGTGATAGATGTTAATGTAAAGATTACAGGAAACATGAAACGATGTCCCCAAAATAGTAGTGTCCGACCGAAAGTTCGGTTTCGGTTGAGTTTCGGCCAAAAATCAAGTTTCGGCGGCAGTTTCGGTTTCGGCCAAAATTGGCCGAAACTTTTGCCGAAACCGATCCTGATTTCGGAAGTTTTTGTGCACGTTCGCCTAACTTCGTTTCTCGCGGTAACGCTTTGGCGGACGCTCTGGCGGCCATGTTTGGGAATTGTCGTGCGCCGTTCGGATAGCTCTGTAGGTATATAGCAACATAACTTAGGCAGTGCGTTAAACATTCTTTAGAGGTTATGTTTTGATGGAACTTATTACATGTAAGTTTTTGTTTCGTTTCTGTACTTGAATGATTTATATAGTTAAATATTGAGTCAGTAACTTTGTTTCGTTGTTATTACCAAATCAAGTCACATGTAAATTAAAAAGAGAATTGAAATGGAAATTGTGAAGTGTTTAATTTGTTAAATTACGTTGATGTTAGTTAGTTACGTTGATTGATTATTCTTCTAAGTACAAATACAAACCAAAGTATTAATTAATAAGAATGAATGAACTTAGTATTTAATGAAACAGTAACATGACAATTAGTGATTTGATTGTTGATAACTGATAAACATTTTGCTATGAGAACTTAATTTGAAAAAAAAAAACTTATAATAAATAAAATATGATTACAACAAAATTTATATACTGTGTTTCCATTTCATCTCCTAATTAATGCAGAATAATGGGTAAAATGCACCAAATTTCAGTATTTTAAGGAATTTTATACGTGACCACGTAAGTTTCGGTTTCAGTTTCGGTTTCGGCCGAAACTGAAGCCACGGCCGAACATTCGGTTTCGGTTTCGGCCGGACTCTACTAAATAGTAAACTTTTTCAAAAATCGTCAACAAGAATTACATTAGTTCCACTATCGGTCAAGAGATGACGCTGACCTATAAATGCAGTATTCTACACCGCAAATTCTCTGAAGAATATAGCCTCGCGATGAAAACATTTTCAAGTTTTATTTATTTATATTTGTGATTGTACGGAACCATCGGTGCGCGAGTCCGACTGGCTCTTGGCCGGTTTTTATTATGATTTGGCTACTTTAACTTTGTAAGTATTTAATTTATTATTTATATATCGGATATCGGAATATACAGATTTTTTTACAATTTTATTTCAATTTAGTCACTTTCAATGAGCTTTCAATGTTATTTTTAACATAAGTAAGTTAAGGGGAGTTAGTAGTGGGTTGTTATATTAAGTATAAATATAAATTATTTTAATTTTATTTTATTATATTTGTTCAAACCGTACAAAATTGTTATAATATCAAATTCTTATGTTTATTATTTAACAGAAAGAATTCTTAATTTACTGCGTATAATAATGTTAATTACTTACACAATCAATGGATAAAGTTTGCACATTGGAATTGGCCCTGAAAGGAGTTCACAAATCGTCTCAAAGCGAAATTACAGCGTCGGAATGTTGCGGATCGGCCAGGATCCTTTCTTTAAAGATAATTAAATTCCTCCCTCATGAATTGCTAGCTAAAATTTAAACCAACGTCCTTCTATGTCTCATATTGCACTTATAATTCTCATGGTACTAGGTCAGAGGGAGATCTTAACAGGATTTGATTTATGAGTCGAAATATACGGCATATTATTGCAGGTAGCACACCTCCGCCGCGTAACTTGCAATTCGGCGAATCAGCTCGCGCCAGAGACAGAACGCAATCTACGCGTAAGGGCGTTTGTGCACTACACTGAATTTTACCGATCCGGCGGTCCGTTTTTTTACGGACCGGCGTGGCATGAAAAACACGGATGATTAGCTTGTGCACTTGTCCGGTTTTTTACTGGCCGGGGCAGCGCAGTGATCTCTTTGAAACTACACTCTACGGACGCGTTTTAAACGAGAGGAATAATAAGTTCCTTGGAACGTCGGCAATTACTTGCTTTATTGCTTTATGTACGAAGACGTAGAAGACAGAAAGAATTTTGGGTTCATCCTCTTATCAGTGAAAGGTACCTGACAGGGTCATTTACCGAAATCAAAATTAATTGAGGCAGGATGAAAAATTATTTTTTAACTAAGTACTATCGAATGTCTACAGCTAGCTATATAACAAAAAAAAGTTTCATCAAAATCCGCTTAGTAGTTTTTGCGTGAAACACGGACAACAGACAGACACACAGACACACAAAAATTTCAAAAACCATATTTTTGGTGCTAGATATATTACGTGTTATTGGTGAGAAATTATATTAATAATAATAAATAAATAACTTCTTCACATTTCACATTCACACCAATTATAGAAGCCCATTTTAATTTCATTAAGAAACTGTATCATGGAAAACTTGATAACGGATAAATATATACTTAAATACGAGGAATAATGAGTTCCTTGGAACGTCGGCAATTACTTGCTTTATTGCTTTATGTACGAAGACGTAGAAGACAGAAAGAATTTTGGGTTCATCCTCTTATCAGTGAAAGGTACCTGACAGGGTCATTTACCGAAATCACAATTAATTGAGGCAGGATGAAAAATTATTTTTTAACTACTAATGTCTACAGCTAACTATATAACAAAAAAAAGTTTCATCAAAATCCGCTTAGTAGTTTTTGCGTGAAACACGGACAACAGACAGACAGACAGACAAACAAAAATTTCAAAAACCATATTTTTGGTGCTAGATATATTACGTGTTATTGGTGAGAAATAATATTAATAATAAATAAATAAATAACTTCTTACATTCACACCAATTATCTAAGCCCATTTTAATTTCATTAAGAAACTGTATCATGGAAAACTTGATAACGGATAAATATATAATTAAACTAGCTGACCCAGCGCGACTTCGTTCCCGTGGCCCTACCCCCTACTCCACCCTACCCTACCCGTACTCTACCCCTACCCTACCCTACCCCTACCCTACCATACCCTACCCTACCCCTATCCTACCCTACCCTACCCTACCCTACCCTACCCTACCCCTACCCTACCATACCCCTACGCTTTTTTTTTTTTTTTTACCCTGGGGAAATGCCGTCGCATTCCCCCCCGCCCGGGGAGACGAAGAGGATATGTGGGGCTCGAACCCACTAAAACCCCCGGGACCATACCCCTACCCTACCCCTACTCTACCCCCACCCTACCCTACCCTACCTTTACCCTACCCTACTACTCTACCCCTACTTACCCCTCCTTCCCCTATTTTCTCACCGTTAAAACCTTCCTTGGACTTCCACGAACAGTTCAAGACCAAAATTAGCCAAATCAGTCCTGCCGTTCACACGTGATGTCGTGACCAAGGGAAATAGGGATTCATTTTTATATATATATAGATACTTTTTGTTTGTAAATACATACATATTATACATAGTTAACACCCAGACCAAGACAAATAGACATGTTCATGCACACAAATATTTGTCTTGTTCGGGAATCGAACCCGAGACCACTGGCGCAGAAGGTAGTACTAAAACTACCTAGAAAAATAAAAGAAAGATTGCGGGGCTTCGCCTTCTCTGTTTTTTCTGAAAAAAAAATAATTTAACATAATTAACAAAAAAAAATTTTATATATACGTCTCGGGTAAAATGGTACGTTTTATGCACTTGTTGTACTACTATTGTTCTGAAACCTATCGTATAAGGTATTTAATGAAAGGGCTTACTAAGAATAGAATAGAATAGAATAGAATAGTCTTTTATTTGCAGGCAAACACGGTACAGTAAAAGCTGTTACAAAATGTCATGCAGATCACGTGTTGCACCAGGTACTGGCACGCAAAAATGCATTCATATTTAACAATAATCACATAAATAATCAGAATAAATAAAAAAAACAAGTCAAATTATTAATAATCAATGTCAGGACTTAAGTAATAATAAAAAGCAATATTATAGAAGCAATTTAGCAATGTCAACATAATTAAAATAAAAGTCAAGTTATCACAATTTATCAAATTAGATTACAAATGTCATTTTTATGTCAAAATTAAATTTACATACATATTACTATGCGATTATTATAAGAATAGGACGGGTTGTTGACAAACTTCACTCTGAGAAGGTACAGTTCGCAAGAAAGTGCAAAACAAAATGAAAATAGTTTTTTTTTATTTTGGCAGAAGGTGGTTTGGGTATTGCCACTTTCAGAACAAAGTTTTAATTATATTTTTTAAATTTACCTACTTTCCTTTTTTTTGTACACAACTTTACTGCTCATGCCCTTCCTTATGCCGCCGGCGCCAGACATAGCACAAACATTTGAACAAATGTTTGGATTTGGACACATGTGGTATTTGAATATTTGTTCAAAGCTTTGATAAAATACTAGAACATATTTTTACAGTAGGTACTTTGCAATGTCAGAAGGAAAAGTCTTCAATGTCTTTGTAGCAATAGCAGCTGCAGTAGCAGCTCAGACCAGCGAGACGATGATTCTCAAATGAGTGGAATAGAAGAGGTGGAATGGAATAGCATTAGCAAGCATAATGTGTTGTGTTTTGATTTACAATTGGCGGATTCACGAAAGGCGCCTCCCCGAGTGGCTCGATTGAATGGTTCCCCGTGATACCCATACCCGGCGCACTCTGGTAACAGCAAGATTCTGCCGAATCTAACTTCAATAAACGTGCAGACTCTAGCTGGCCAATCCTTTTACCATGATAGACCAATAAAAAATTTCACGAGACCCCCAATTTACCAATTTTATTGTAAAGTTGATTATTAAATTATTTTCATAACTTAAATTCCTGTTTTATTTAAATTCTTAAACCAGTAAATAGAATCAAAATTCAATTTATTCTGTGTTATTGAAGCATTAGAACAATGTATGAAAAAATGGTTTCAGTTAAATATCACAAAATTTTAATTTGATTGAGATTCAAATTACCTGATCATTTTCGTAAAAGCATACTTTCATGAGTCCTATACATTCCGAAAAAATCAAGTTAATGATTTGTATAATTATTATCTGCAAATTATTCATATGTTTTGGTTTGCACGAACATCATTATTTATCGTAACGTAAGCTATGACATGATCAGCCCCCTGCCTGATTGACGATAAATTTATTTTTCATCCCATCGATTCGAAAAGCGATGATTTTTTATCTAATAACAGGGTCCAAAACGATTCATTTTTTACCTGTTATGACAAGAGGGAATAAATGAGATTTGAATTTTGAACAGCTTCATAACAGGGTCCAAAACAATGAGATTTGAATTTAGAACATAATTAAAGAAGCATTGGTTGGAGTGTAGCAAAGGGTGTTTGTACTTTAAAAAAAATTCAACTGATTTTGTATGGGGCCGGGACTTTTTTCGGGACCGAGAAATTTTCAAAAACGGAATTTTATAAAATTGAGAATATCTCGTAAACGGTGAGTCGTAGCTAAAATCTAACAAAATTTTCAACCCCCCTACGGCATAATTATAAGAAATCTGATGGACATTTTTTTTTTATTTTTTTTTTTATTTCAAAACTCAAATTTTTTTTCTTGCCCGACTAGTGCTATGATGTATCCGAACGACAAAGAAAGGTAGGTAGTTTGAGTTGTCTCTACTGCTTTTCTTATAGAGGGGGATGAAAAGCAGAGTGTATTACTCGGCCGCAAAATTATTTTCACCTCGGGTGGCGTATATTGAATCCCTCGCTGCGTTCAGGATTCTACTTTAGAATCCCTCGCTGCGCTCGAGATTCTACTCTAGAATCCTTCACTGCGCTCTGGATTCAAAATAGCGCCCTCGCCGTAAATATATTATTTTGCTCCCTTGTAATACAATCTACTATTTTTGCACACCATACTGAAGTGAAGTGAAGTTAGTTTGACAGCACTTTGACAGCTTGACGTCACAACATGGCGGATTCCCTATCCTATTCTTATATTAATCGCATTGTACAAATGATTATTTATTTTATTAACATTATTAAAAAATTCATCGACACTATAAGGGCACAGACTACACAGCACATCAAACAGTTTGTTTTTAAATTTATTTAGCGGCAAATCTGTAATAGCCTCGGGCAAAGCGTTGTACAATTTTATGGCCATATAGAAGCTATTTCTGGAAAAGCAAGCGGTTCTATGTGAGGGGTAAGCTAAGCAATTTCGATGTCTAGTTCTAAAGGAACAAACCTCGTATTTTTTGTAAAATGGCTGAGGTTATTTTTGACGTATAAGCAAATTTCAAACACGTACATAGCAGGAAGAGTTAAAATCCTTAGTTTTTTAAATAATGGGCGACATGATTCCAAAGGGTTGATTCCAAAGGGTGTCGATTGTCACATTATTGCCTCATAAGTGGTGCAAATGCTTTGCCTCGCGGAGTCCTCATCTTAACTAAAATTATAAATAGAAAGTGAGTTCGGATGTTTAAATGTATGTTTCTTTTAGCTACAAGAGCTCCCTAGAAAGCGTGATGTTCGAATCCTACGTGAGCCAAGTCTGGTTAACTATAAATTGTCCTCGAAAAAACCAAATCGTGTAGTCACTCACGTCTCTCTCATTAGAGAGGGACGCACACCATAATAGGCCTATCTCGCTCGGCTCGGCTGTAACTCATGAGTGCGCAATCTTGTTATATTATAATACAAGCTGACCCGGCAAACGTTGTTTTGCCCTATAATAGTGGACCCGGTCACCAACATCTTGTGTGTGTGTTTATACACCAAAAGTTGCCTACACCAGACAACAGATAGCGCTAGTTACACACTACCAATAAAGGGGCCCAAGCTTGGTCTCTATTCCCTACATATAAAAAATTACTCTGTGAAGTAGAGTGAGTGTCAGATAACTCTGCGCGACTGGGGCATTTTTGGCGCTAGTTACAGTAATTTTTTTTATTATAAGCTTATAGAAAAGATTAGTATTTGACTTTGACCGCGCAGACGTCAGTGATACATACTCTTTGGAAACGGCAATGGAAGAAATGACAGTTTTGTATCGAAGGTACGACAGTTAAATGATTTTTCATAGAAAATTACAATTTTTACTCAATTTTCCGGAATAATAAGTAGCCTATGTTACTCTCCAGCTCCCAAACTATCCCCATTTCAAATATCACGTCGATCCGTTGCTCCGTTTTGGCGTGAAAGAAGGACAAACAAACAAACAAACAAACAAATAAACAAACAAACAAACACACTTTCACAATTATAATATTAGTATAAAAGTATAAATTAGTATAAACTAGTATAATATTAGTATAGTATAGTATGGATCTTTGCAGGGACCATAGTGATTACATGCTCTTTGGTAGTGATTACATTCTCTTTGGTGACTACATGCTCTTTGGGTGGTGCAACGTCATAATTTACCAATTCACAGTATCCACAAAGTACCTTTGTATCGGAAGATTTACAGCTGCAACTCATTATTTTTAATATGTTACGTAATTCTCATAAAAAGAAAATGGTGTCTAAAAGTACATCAATAGTTCAGGAAAAAGAAGAATCGCTGGAAAGCGATGATGTACCAGAATTGGATTTTAAAATATCTATGAAGGGATTGAAACTGGGCAGCCTACTTCGCACATGGACTGAAGTATCCAAGATCAACTATATGTCGTCACAGCCTCTGGACGTCATTACGTCGACCGTGCACGTCGATGGTAATATTATTTCGTATTTCAATAGAAACTCTGACCGAATGTACAGATTAATGATTAGTCAAGTGTTCGCCAGTACTAGCTAGCGCGCTTCCTGAATTTTTTTAAAAATACGGCAACTCAATTGCCCCTGAAACATTGCTTGGCATAGGTATTGCTTAAACTTGTGTCGTGTCCCGAGTATGTAAGTTTTGGCATACCTACCTTAATTACTGCATTTTACATGTATGCCCTAGGTATCAACTCATATCGTTACAAACTTAAGAGGCACATCATTTATCTTGAGAAAATGTTAAAACTTTTAATTTATTTTACGCGAATAGTGAGAAGGAAACAGGGACATAGGGAAACAGAATAGATCCAAAGGGGGTCCAAGGGTATAACATCCAATCCGAGGGTATAACATAACCGCCCTTATTTTATGAAACTTTACATGATAAGAAATCCATCAATTAGGTACTTTGGCTTACCCAGAATGTGTGCTTAATTTTCTGAAAATACTATGTAGAGAAACTACATGTGATTTTAACACCCTTAAAAAGTGACATCTAGTAAATAGGAAGTAGTTAAGTATTTATTGGCCCATACCACACAATTTTACAATAAACATCTCTACTGTCCACAACGCCCCAAAAGCTCCATTCAAGTTACCTGCTGCCATCAACAACATTGAAGAACATTAAAATATAACACCAAACCATTCTAAGATTTAACCTACTTGGTTTGGGTGAAAGCCAGAAGCAATCTGATTCTAATTCGTTTGATGTGTAGTGTGACTGACACAGCAATCTATGCTATGATAGTGCAGTACAGGAAAATGCAGTGCAAAATTTATGGTCTGTTATTTGTAAGTAAGTACAAGGAATTTAGTAGAAGAACAACATTTATTCGTGAAAAATATTTGTGTTCGTCTTGGAATCTGTTCACTATGTTCTTAGCAGTCGCTAAAGAACATAGTGAACATAGTTCAACGGCCTCTGTGGTCTAGTGGTTCACACCACCGATTTTTCAGACCCAGTGGTCCCGGGTTCGATTCCCAGTGGAGGTACATATTGTATTCGGTTTGGTTGGTGGTAGGATTTGTTCTTAGTCCGCCTGGCTAGCTACCACCATCTTATCTAAGTCTGACGCCATAACAATGATCTTTTCAGCATTATTGTGTTCAGGCAGCTACAGATAAGATAGCCAGTTTTTCAGTGATTGAGGATTCCGGGAGAAGTGCGCTTCCACCTTCAGCCTTATCACCACTTAACATCAGGTGTGATGAAGGCTAAGTGAATACCCCGTTGTGAATAAAAAATTAAAAAAATAGTGTGGTAAATTGCCGAAAGCTTATGGCGGAAATTCACGGTTCACTTTTGCCTTTCAATTTGGATGAAACAAGCAAATTGAACAATGTAAACATAAAATTGAACCATTCAATGTCAATGTGTGCCTGTATTTCTGCGCCTTTCAACCAAAGTGAATTAATTTGGTTGAACCGTGTAATATTAGCATTACGCGCTGGCATATTCTTAAACTAATATTATAAAGAGGAAAGATTTGATTTTTGTTTGTGTGTATGTTTGTAATGGATAAACTAAAACACTATTGCACTGCTTTAAAAAAATCTTTCACCATTAGAAACCTACATTCTTCCTGAGTGACATAGGCTATATTTTAGCCCGATATTCCCGCGGGAACATGCACATTTGCTTTTACATGTCAGTTGTATTGTTTAATTTGCGACCTTAATGCATTTCCACTGAATGAATATAAAATTAAATTCCTTTTCCTTACCAAAAGGGCATTTAATAATCGTTTTATTTTGAAATCACATTCATTCACACACACAATTGGTTTGAATTCAGGTGGTAATATACGGCGCCGCACTATCGGAGTACCGGCGAACGAGTATTCGATTCAGTGCTTCGTCCCCACCGAGCTGCGTAACAAAAACGAAGAGGATTTCTTCGCTGAACAAGTGAGTCTTGTATTATATTACATTAACTTTGAGTTCACCTTGATGCTGTTGCGAAAGTTTTCCGTGTTCTCGTAGCTCTGTCTGCTATTTTATTTTGTCCTTGAAACAACTTCGTCGATATTGCAAGTGAAAATGTAAAGAACTACATTTTACTTACCTATTCGGTAAAGCCCTAGCATCAGTTTGTTCCAAGATTAAAAAATCGGACAAGTGCGAGTTGGACTCGCCCATGAAGGGTTCCGTACCCTCTTAACGTACCGATTACATACACCTAGTAAAAATACCACTATCATATTTCGTCAAAAAAAACTAACTTTGTTTTTCATAGTGTTCGTATGAATTACAAAGTTATAAGTATTTGCGGTTTTAGAAAATGTGTTATGTCTTAAAAACTTGTAAATCCTACTTAGCTGTGATAGTTTTCCTTTTAACTTCGTCATACATACAACTATCGTGAATTTTTTCACGTATTCAAAAGCAACCATTTGGCTGGCAGGGGGTGGGGGGGACACATGACTCTAACAAAATTTTGCATTTTAAAGCTTAATAATTCACAAACGGATGCCTCAATCAAAAAACTGTTTTCACAAACCCGCAATATTTTTAAAATTGGTATCCAATGACATCCCACACTATGGGGTAGACAAGAAAAAAAATTACATCCCCACTTCACGTGCACGGGAGATCACCTATTTTTTTAAAAATTTTACTTCACCACTTTGTCGGCGTGATTAATATGTATATTCATGCCAAGTTACAGCTTTGTAGTACTAATGATCTATGAGCTAGGCTGGGGACAGACGAACAGACGGACATGGCGAAAGTAAGAAGGGTTCCTTGTTTACTACGGAACCCTAAAAATTAGGGATAACCGTGACTGTCCTATCTGGATCAATTACTTCATTTAAATGTATTCCTATTATGATAAATCTTATTTTTTTTTGAAAAATTATAATTATTTTCATTTTTGTAAGTGTACATCCAGTTTTGTTGCAGGATGTTTTTTTTATATATATAAACTACGGTGTAGCACTTAGCCTTCATCACACCTGATGATAAGTGGTGATAAGGCTAAAGGTGGAAGCGCACTACTCCCGGAATCCTCAATCATTGAGAAACTGGCTATCTTATCTCTAACTGCCGGAACACAATAATGCTGAAAACATCATTGTTATGGCGTCAGACTTAGATAAGATGGTGGTAGCTAGCCAGGCGGACTAAGAACAAGTCCTACCACCAACCAAACCGAATACAATATGTACCCCCACTGGGAATCGAACCCGGGACCTCTGGGTCTGAAATCGGTGGGATGAACCACTAGACCACAGAGGCGGTTGTTTTGGTGGGATTTCATTCTTTTTGCAGAAAGCTTGTTATAAGCTTTTGCAGATAAACATTTATCGTAGCGATTTGACTGCGCAGTCCATTTGTGCAGTTTTATCAAACATGAGTAAGAAATTTGGTCAACTCCCGTTTTCAATACTCAAAGGTATTGTCCATTGATATATACGGGTATTGCCTCAATTTTTTTCAGCTTATCTAATATATCAAAAATATTTTTACTTTTTTGCATTCACAATGCAATCTTTACTACCTATTGAAAATGAAGTAAGTATTAGAAAAAAAAATCTAATACTTCATTTATCTTTTCAAGTTAGCTTCGATGGTAGTCGATCCAGTACCTTTCACTGACTTTTCACTGATTAGCCCGGACAGTGAAAGGTGTCGTGTCACAGTGTTTGATCGAACTCACGGTTTTACCACTTTTTATGATTTTTTGTGTATTATGTGGGTCTGAGAATAGCTCGTAGGCTATTTTTATCCACAAAATTTTAAGGTCATGCAAATTTTGATACGTACTTAAGTACCTACCTATATTTTTTTTAGTAATCCTCACTAATATCAGTCGTCTCTGTAGTACAGTTGTACAGTGTTGTAGTACAGAGTACACTCTGTAGTACAGTTTATAAGTTCTACCTATTTATTTACCCTGCATTTGTGTACATCATCATGAAATTTTTACCTGTTCGTGGAAGAAAACGAAGAGTTCCCTTCTAACTTCGCATGAATGAAATATTCATCAATATAAACTTTATTATGAAATATTTTCGTCAACATTCCTGAGAAGCATACTTATTAAAGAGCAAAGGTATGGTAGAGAATTAGGAAGCAAAATTTTATGCAAACTTGTGCTGTCTCATAACTCATTTATCTTCTCGGTATAACGGAGTCCTACTAATATTATAATGTGAAAGTTTAGATGTTTGGATGTTTAGATGTTTGTTGCTCAATCACGCTAAAATGACTGAACACGTTTGGCTGAAATTTGGGGACACAGATACTTTGTAGTCTGGAGAGGAACATCAGCTACTTTTTATCCCGGAAAAATATCACATTCCCGCGGGATAACGTCGTGTAGTCCACGGAAAGCTAGTAGTTATTCAATAAATATTGCTACACATCTCCCGGCTAAGTTTTATATGCGTAAGTTTTTGCTATAAACTAAGTACAGTATCGAACGAATTGTTTTTAACGTAATAACGTCTTACAAATGATGTATATCTATCATTTTGGGAAAATTTTGCCGTAGTAGTGCCGTGCTTCGGTTACCTATGTTACAAAATGTGTTGTACCAATATTTCCTGAAATAAAAATATGTATTGTTTTCAAATTATTCCTGATTTTTGCGTCACAAACTTCGGAGATAAGGAGGAACGGTAATTTTTTGATATTTTACAGTGTGAATAGAAATTGTTCGTGGTAAAATAAATAAAATATGTTTTGGAATGTCCTCATCAAGCCTTTTTATATGGTAGGTACCTCACTTGAACTTGTAGCTTCAATTTGAAAATTCGACCGCACATGACTTCATTTTTATGATTTGATTGCAAATATGTCGTTTTAAGATATAGTATAAAACAATGTTACTTGCCAAATTTCATAATTCTAGGTCAACTGGAATTATTTTGATTCCCTTGAGAGTGTCTCATATCGGGGGGTTTTGCCATAATCGCCACGCTTGGCAGGCGGGTTGGCGATCGCAGTATGACCTGCTGTTAAATGGAGACGCTGCTGCCCATCTCCTTTGGCAGTTTTCCCTCTGTCGGCTCTTACGACACCCACGGGAAGAGAGGGGGTAGTGCTTTTTATGTGCCGGCACTACACGGCACTGTGCCGGCACTACTAGCGACTGTGAGAGTGTCTAAATATGCGTTTTTACGGCATAAACAGCGAAGTTTTATTTTCCACAACTTCAAGGGACTGTAGACCTAAGTAGTTGGGTGGTTGGTTAAAATTGTCAAGGTTTTAATTTCAACTCGATATCACCACTCGTTCCCAAAATAAGGGGTCATGCTTGACAGACAGACGGACAACAAAGTGATCTTACAATTGAGGTATGGAGTCTAAAAATGAACGAAATAAAAAAAAACATTAGCAACTTACAAAACACCACAAGAAGCCACTTAGATATTTTGACTATGGTGTAGGTATATAGTATATTTTGCAAAGAACTGTCGATAAAATGTCAAAACGAGAGCTACTAATATTGTTATCGGGGAGCGTGTCCCCGTGTCGTTCGTAGAAATTTTGAGCTTGGGATACGCAACGTACAAGGGGACCGTTTTATATTTTTTCCCCATCTTTAAATTTGTGAAAATCCTGTTTTCATAATAGTTATAGGTGTTCCCAAATTGGCACCGCAAGCTAAAATGGGTTAATGCAATTTGCAAAAAAAAAAAAAGATGAGAATAGTCTAGGGATAGCCAACAGTCTCTTCCGGCACCATCCAAGATGACTGTATACATCGACTTCGCCAGGAGGGAGTACCCGTAATTAGATCGATTATATCCTGATCCTCGTCTTGGCAACATTATACCTACATAAAAATGTTTTTAGTGCGATATATTTTACTTCAACGAGCTCACCAAGAGGCTTAGTATAATTTACCCTTCTTAAAAATTATTGAACAAAATCTGACTCATCTACTATACAAGACTTGGTCCACAATGACTGCACTGTTGGCAAAGTCAAGGAAAAGTCAATAAATTTTTATTCATATAGATTAAATAAAATTAGTGCTTATGGATCGTCCAACATTTTTTTACCTACCACCTGTTATGGACATCTTTTAACGCTATGATAACCTCAAGCTGAGCTTACTACGCTCTCGGCTTTCAAGCTTGGTCATCATTGCAGCCCTTGCTGTCCGCGCTATAAAGGCCTCGACCTCCGGTCTTGGCCTTTATTCCAGCTTGTCCATCAAGGGCTGCAATGCTGACCGCACTGTGACGACCTGGACCTGCGCTAAGGTGCGCTTTCGGCCATTATCATCGCGCTGCCAGCAATGCAGTCATTATAGACCGCGTCAGTAATGTAGGTACTAAGTATTACTCACAAGCTAAATAGTGACATGCAAATAAACATTGTATTAATACACTATTCATCTGCTCTTTTAAAAAAAATTAAACGCATTATCATTTAAATTAATTAATAACTTTTATTTTATATCCTTACGTTCTAGTTTCCAGTCAATGTTACCCCTTTACTTAACGAAGACCAGCTGTGGGGGTGCTTCTACATATTCCCGGAGCTATATGCCGATGAGTATTCTCCGGTCGTGAGGATCCGGAAACTCGAGGATGTACCAGAGCTGGTTGGAGGAGTACTGACTAGAGACATGGTCACCGCCTGCCTGTCCTACCTCAAGCGCACTCCGATCTTAGGCGACTACGTATACATTAAACTTGACCTTTCTTCAAAGGTTAGTTGTTTCAATTCAATATCAAAGAGAATAACTTTTTTTATAAATATTGGTAAATAGGTACTAACTCAGCCGCTACAATCCCAAGTCTTCTAATCAACTCAGTCTACCGTTAAAATAAAAATATGTCTGCTCAAATATATTAATCATATTAGTCTGTAAAAAAATAGTTTAAGTAGTTACCTATATATCAGTTACATACGTTTTATTAATTTGATGACACGTTTTTTGATAGCACGATTTTTTGCGGCGAGCGTATGTATCGATCGATACCTACCTGAGGGCCTAGACAAGTGGCTTTCTATCGTTATCGCCAGTAGAATAGAAAGACAAATGTATGGGATTGACATTAGCGATTGAAATGTCACGTGACTTAGCGTAGCGAAATTAAAGTTCGTAGACAAGTGTACGCTTCTATTAGTTTACAAAGAACCGGGACGGTAATCGACTAACTGAGCCAAGTGGCGCTTTTGACAGGAGATAACGTTTCGTAAGCGTTTCGATTGAACGCTAACTACTCTAGGCGAACGCCGGCACCTTGTAGAAAACGAAACAAAATGGCGATTGTTTCATCAGCAGTTGAATATTACTGTGTGTTGTTTGTGAACTTGTGACGAAATTAAATAGTTATTGATAAAAATGCACACTTTACGATTATTGTGGGCTGCACACAATTGGGACGTTTTGGCGCTAGTTACAGTTTTTTTTGTTCAAAAAGATCTAAAAATCTAAATAAACGATATCTAATTAGAGTTATATCGATAGATCTGAGAATCGTCCTCTGTATCGATACAAACGCGCGTCGACGAGACGGCGCGCTACAAAAAAGTCGCGGTGTGCAACTTTCTTTTGTATTACGTAGAGATAATGTATTGCATGTTTCAGCACTTGACCAACATAGATGTTCTGCAACACTACAAGTATCTGGTGTACCTGGACATCTCATCCAACTTGCTGACAGAACTGACAGTGCTCTCCTACTTGCTGTACCTACAATACCTGTCAGTTGCCTTCAACAGGCTCCATACAGTTCTGGAATACGATACACGTAAGTATTCATCAAATTTTAGTACTTTGAAGGTAGTCAGTGTAAACTTGATTGTAATCCAAACAAATTCATTTTATAGTCTATAAATAAAAAATATTCCTTGTTTCTCTTGGTCAAGCTTTTGCTGGAGAACTCCTCATCCGATTTCATTCACCTTTTTTAAGTTTTCTTAATACTTTTTAAGAGATTCTTACGGAAATCAAAACCAGGAAAAACCGACCATGATGCGGACAAAGTCGCATGCAACAGCTAGGCTAATCTTTTTCTTTTTTATTCACAACAGATTAGCACTTAGCCTTCATCACACCTGATGTTAAGTGGTAATAAGGCTGAAAGTGGAAGCGCACTACTCCCGGATTCCTTAATCACTGAGGAACGGCTATCTTATATATAACTGGTGGAACACAATAATGCTGAAAACATCATTGTTATGGCGTCAGACTTAAATAAAATTGGCTTTAAATAAAATGGTGGTAACTAGCCAGGCGGACTAAGAATTGCTGCCGCCAACCAAACTGTATACAATATGTTGGAATGGGAATCGAACCCGGGACCTCTGGGTCTGTAACCAATGGTAGGAACCACTAGACCACAGAGGTGGTTAAAATCTTAACTAAAAGTGTTGTACTTAGCTTTTGCACAAGTTGCTGCAGCGAATGAGCACAACTTGGGCTAAGTTCCGCACACTCTGACTTTGACCGATCTTTCTAGAAAGAAATATCTCTTTGTTGAAACTCTAATACTTTTGTATTGTCTTTTACATTTGTAACTTCTAGCTTTTGGGGCCTTTAGAAGAAAAGTTTTTGTTGACCCGTTATAACGGTATTTAAAAAAGTAAATAAGACACAACATAACTGTGGAGGACTTTACTTGTGTGTATGCAGTACCTACGTAACATATTTATATGGAATCAATAACAAAATTTTTATTTACAGCGCAATGGTTCTTAACGGAAGTTCACTACAAATTCAATTCAGTAAAAAAAATAAGGGACATCAGTATGTTCTGGTCTATAACAATTTTGGACTTGTCACATAATAATATTAAAACCATCACCGGATTGGAGAATTTGCGGTTCGTAAATCCCGTTGTAACAATTAATTTCGAGTTTTAAGTTAACTTTTCCAGGGTTATATGTAGGTAATTAACCAACAACCTCGCAGGAGTAGAATACTAACATCATAACAGCAACGTTTGTTCTACGACATTCCCTACTTTGTGTTTTACAAATAAAATAAGTAATCATGTATTTTCTGTAACTAATTGGTCAAAAAACTCAGTTAAGCTGAAAAACTCGACTATAAGTAGGTATAAATTTCCTTGAGCAACACAAGCAAGGCACGTCGTCATAGGTTTCAATTTTGAGCCTACCTAGAAATGGGACTTATTTATTTACTCTTTTCACCTGGAAACAAGAGTTTATAACCCTAGCACAGAATAATAACCCTAGATTCTCAGCGAACCCATTTCAGGCACTAGTCTCTTCCATTAGATTATAAAAAGTCCCAGTCCTAACATTCTATTTAGAAAAAAATTATTGAATCATTTGATTTATTTACTTAACACTACAGGAGTTAAATTAGATCAATATTTTAATTTCAAATATACATTTTATAAAATTTATTGTTGCTATTTGCAGGTATCTCCGTCGATTGGATTTATCGTTCAATCACATTCAGCGGCTCGAGAACTTGAACCACTTGCGGTTACTGTGGCTCGATGTTTCTTACAACAACATCTCGAGCTTCGAGATAAGCGCCAACACCGGACTGTGGACGCTGTTGCACCTCGAGTACTTGAACCTGAACGAAAACAACCTTACTTCGATGAAAATATTTTCTGGATGTACTAGGTACCTAATACTATAATTTATGTTAATAAATAACCTTTCGGAACAATTTTTCCACAAAATGTTATGAATGTGTATGAATGAATTGCATTTAAAAAAAACTGTCTATTCCAGTAGGTATAAAGTTAATAAAAACTTAAGTCAATATGAAGTCAATCGATAACTTTTGACTTTGTCAAGCTATTTACAAATATAGCCGTTTTAGTTCTGAGTAGATCTAGCTTCAATTACTTAGCAATTGTCATAAAGTTGCAAAAGTAGGAAGTCGATATCGATACTCGGAGCGCACAATAACGTCATAACGTTTTATTTTCTCACTATTTAAGGTGTCGTATGCTCCTGATAATACTCGATTGGTGAACGTTGGCTTCATTTTGTTTTATCCATTTCCCGGAATACATTATGTACCTTTTCGACGTTTTACAGAAATCTATCGCGAACCTGAGATGAAAAACTGACAATTAGCATTCCAACTTACCTTGCCCTGGCGTGGGGAGTTCTGCCAGGATCAACTTTTTATTTTCCTTGCTGTCTTTGAAACGCTATCACAGAATATATAATAGTGCTAAACGCTATGCAGTCTATCAAATCGCCGTAAGGAATAAAGCGGCGATGTGGTTCGACACCCGGGTCATTATTTGGGATAGGTTTTTCAAGCGGCATCGCTTATAAATAATGGAAATCGATAAGTCAGCAAGCCATTTCTTTTTTTGCGCAAACCTTAAAACCTCTATTAACTGGGTAACTGATTATTATTCAATTATTGTTATAAATTAATATCATTAAAAAATAAAATACCCCCATTCTTTGATTTTCGTGGAGTGTCCCAAGCCCCGATCTGGTCACTTCGTAAATTATATAATTTAAACTAAACGCTACATGCTTACCAAAAAATAACACTAAGTCCTAAGAGGTTTCCAATGCTATAAAAAATCTGACTATAGTTCTAAAAGAACTACATTTTCTAAAAAAAATAAAAATGTAAATGTCCGGTGGTTGATGGTGGTTTGCGTGGATCATTATAAATTCACTAATACATCTCTAAATTCGCGGCCCTATGTTGCGTCATTCTAATTCAAGTTACAACTAGTCGCGCTCCGGCGGCCAGGCAGAGAGTTTGTGTGACAGTGCATCGAGTTTTCGAAAAATAGAGGTAAGAACCTCAATGCGTGGGTTTGGTTTCTCAAAACTTTGATTTGCGTGGTTCAATTTTCTCCAGACTCTGTGGATTTATTTATTTAATGAAATATTGTAGTGAACACATATAAGGTAACGTAACTTATATTCAAAACACAGTTTATTTGCTTAAAAGGTTTTTGTATATTTTTAGCATAAAGGATTTATTTTGATTTACGTGGTCGTGATTTGCGTAGTTTACGTGGTAGTTTTGACCTACGCACATTAGTTTTTGACCATGCAAATGAAATATTTTTGAATTTTGTACTAGTTTATGTATATTATTTATTTAAACGAATTTGCATTTAACTTATAAATTCAAATTAGTTTAAATCAAACCTAAAATGTTATATTCAATAGGTTTAGGTATAATCACACAGGTCACATTGAATAGGTAGGTTTTTTGGACTGATTCTGATAAAAAAACGATTTCTGCCTTGGTAATCTACCTATTTTTTTACCTTATAATAAAACATTAACTTTTTTAAATATTAAGTAACATTAAGTAACTCATTTGAGAAAGTAAAATTACATTTTTCATTTTCGTGGGGGTATTTTGTGATTTGCGTGGCCTCCACTTTTTTAACCTCGGTTATCTCTGTACGTATATCGCTCTCCGAGGTGCCTCTTCTATAAAATATATTACTTTTACGTATATTTTAAGAGTCTGATGTCAAATTAGAAAAAATATTGGATTTGAAAATTGCCACGAAAGTCACCAAAGAATGCCTTACTCGAAGAAGCACCCCATGTTACAGCCTGACATGATAAAAATACATGTATGTAACTGTAGTGTGTGTGAGTGTAATGAGAGTTAAGAGGTACTAGCTTTCCGCCCGCGGCTTCGCCCGCGTGGACTACACGACGTTATCCCGCCGGAATTTGATACTGTTCCGGGATAAAAAGTAGCCTATGTTCCTCTCCAGGCTACAAAGTATCTATGTCTCAAATTTCAGCCAAATCCGTTCAGCCGTTTTGGCGTGATTGAGTAACAAACATCCAAACATCCAAACATCTAAACATCCAAACATCTAAACTTTCACATTTATAATATTAGTAGGATGTAAGGATTGTAAGAGGTATAAAAGTGATATCAGTTTACTCCTGTAGGAAAAAAATGTGATTAACTATATGGATTGTATGAGTACTCGTATGTATAGACTCCGAGAGCTGCACGCGCGCAACAACCGACTAAGCATGCTACTTGAGCTCGCTGTGTATGCACGGCAGCTGCGGCGGCTGGTCGTGTTGGACCTGCGCGCCAACCCCGTGTGCGCCACGCCCGGGTACAGGGAGGTGGTCGTCAACACATTCCCGCGTCTGCTCAAACTAGACGCCGAGGAGTTGGATCCAGTGACCCAGGTATTGAAAACGGCCTCTCCTTAGCACTGGCTGAGCATGATGCTCGAGCTAGCAGTGTACGCATGTCAGCCTGCTGCGGCGGCTGGTCGTGTTGGACCTGCGCGCCAACCCCGTATGCACCACGCACGGGTACGGGAGGTGGGTGTCAACACCTTCCCGCGTCTGCTCAAACTAGATGCAGAGAAGTTGGATCCAGTGACCCAGGTTTTGAAAACGGCCTGGCCTCAACACTGGCTGATTATGATGCTCGAGCTGGCAGTGTACGTATGTCAGCTACGGCGGCTGGTCGTGTTGGACCTGCGCGCCAACCCCGTATGCACCACGCCCGGGTACGGGAGGTGGGCGTCAACACCTTCCCGCGTCTGCTCAAACTAGTCGCCGAGGAGTTGAATCCAGTGACCCAGGTACTGAAAACGGCCTGGCCTTAGCACTGGCTGAGCATGATGCTCGAGCTAGCAGTGTACGTATGTCAGCTACGGCGGCTGGTCGTGTTGGACCTGCGCGCCAACCCCGTGCGCGCCAACCCCGTGTGCGCCACGCCCGGGTACAGGGAGGTGGTCGTCAACCTTCCCGCTACTGCTCAAACTAGACGCTGTGGATACTGTGAAGCAGATATTTTGGAAACAAAACATTCAGCGCAGCAGCGCCGCGCAGAACTTTGTAGGTAAGGCATAAGACGTACGGCATCGTACTTTGAACTTCCACGCTGTATGGCACGACGCACATCACTGCGCCGTTAAATGGTGCTGGAGCGGTGGTGCCGCGCTGGTTATGATGTGACTGCGGGATCTTTATATTGACCTCATGTAGTAACGAGTTGACACTCAGTTCTGAAAGTAGGAGGTACCTAGTATTTATTCAAAGTACAAAAATGAGAATATACATTTTTAATCCTCGGAAATCCATTGTTTATTTTATTGCCTGTTTCAAAACTTTCTTTGTGATTGATGTTTTACAACTTTACCGATAGATATAAAATATGCCTAAACCTTCATCTAAACTGGCTTGAAATTTCATTTTCTCCATCGTGAATCAGTTCTAATATCACGCTACTAAAATAGTTTGCTGGAGGCGTAACTTAATCCCGAGCCTAGTCTGGAAACTTACTAATTAATTTTAATACTTGAAGGCTTCGCCTTGAAGGCCACGCTATATTTACCGCAACCCACGATCAGTCTTAAGGGACCTATCAACTTGCAAGAACATGAGTTCCTATATTTTATGTTGTTGACTATTTATTTTATGCAAAGGTTAGTGCAACATTGCATTTATGTGCTTGACAAATAATTATTTATCCACAACGGGTTAGCACTTAGCTTTTTATCACACCTGAATCCGGATGTTAAGTGATGATAAGGCTGAAGGTGGAAGTTCTACTCTCTGAATCCTCAACCACTGAGGAACTAGCTAAATTGTCTCTAACTGGCTGGAAAACATGAGTACTGAAAACATTTCGTTATTATGTGTACTCAGATAAGATGGTGGTAGCTAGCCAGGCGGACTTGAACAAATCCTACCATGCCTGCCATACCAAATCGAACCTGGGGCCTCTAGGTCTGGGTCTAGTGGTAAACATCACCAGTATCAGAATACCGGTGGCAAATACCACTAGATCACAGAGACGGTAAAAAAAACAGTCGTATAATTAGGCGGAATATTAAAACATTTTGTTTATTTAAATTATTCGTGTAGTGTGAACTCATATCTAGGGTAAGTCACGGATTGATGCCGCACTTTTTGAAATTGCCGCACTACTTACTTAACATGTGCAAAATCAACAAACTACTTAAGAATACATAAACTACAACCTGTCATCTATAAAATCGTTTAACAGATATTGGATTATTGTAGTTAGAGTATGAGCTACACTGATTTTTGCAGACCTCTAATTTTTGGAGGATACTTGCCGCACTACGGATTGTCGCCTCACCAGTCAAATAGGGCGGACGGATAGTTGCCCCCGTGAGAAATATATTTGAATTTGAGAATATTAATTCAAAAACATAATTTAGAAAGGAAATAAAATATATTGAAAAACATGATTTCATTCTAAATGAGTCATTGACCTACATTCTGCGTTACAGGATAGATGCCACGGTACAAAAAGCTACGTATTTACTGTTATTCGTGTCATTTTATAACAAAATCTATCGTTTTTAAACTTGCTTAAACTTTATGGTATGCTGTGCCAAGGAACTCATAACGATAATCAAAACACTCCATTATCAAAGAAATCCTCCAATGGCGCCTATCCTCCCAAATTTTGTTGTACAAACGAAATAAAGGAATATCTTCAGGATAGATGCCATTTTAAATTATTTCGTTCCAAATCTAATAACGCCGCATCTAAGTAATTTTTTTGATTAATTAATATTACGTGGTTGGACCCGAACCATCCTTTATATTTTCGGAGCATTTTGGTACTGAAATGAAAGAAAAATAATCATATTAGAAGTATGCGTTAGTAAGGAATAAGTAGCTTGGTTTAGGGATAGACGCCTTTAAGGGCATCTATCCCGATCAAAAACGAGGCAAGTATCCGTATCGTAGAGGATAGATGCCTTCTTATATAAATATGAAACATAATGAAATAAACAAATAAAAACATGTTTGAGTATTTATTTAAATACCTTACATTACGATCAATATGTCACAAAGACAATCCATTCTTCATAAAAAAAGAGTAGAGCCTCCAAAAGGGCAATGAAATAATTTTGGTCCTTTTTTTCGATCGTCAAAATTTTTGATTGCCGACTGTGACGCACACACTTGCTTTACAGCGCCTCTCACGGCCGACTGGCGAAGTACACGGGGTGAGCTATCTAGTATACGGCAAATCGAGCTTGAGGTCATTACCCTCATAGGAGTTTTTAAAATCGCGGCATGTATCCCACCGCGGCATCTATCCGTGACTTACCCTATGTTAGTTATCTGTGGTCAAATGTTGTCGAACCCCCTTGGTAGCAATCATTACTTGGTTACAAAGCCCACATTTTCATAACAACTAATTTGTTACTGTAAATATTAATAGTAGGAAAGAAACGAAAAATAACAGAGAAACATTTTCATTTTCGCCATAAACTTTTTTAAGTAAGTACTTATTTGACGATATTCCCGTACGAAAATCTACTTGTGTTTAAGGCTAGTGGTATTTTGTATTAAATTTTATTATAAAAAGTTATTGTTATTCCAGAGAAGCCACAAAATGGACAAGACCCCGGACATTTATTCGTTTGCCACCCGCCGCCTGCTGCGTCTCCTGTACATAGAACAGCTGTCAAGGGCCCGCATATCCTCCTGTGTACCACCCGCAGATACCACGGAGGTCGCTCTCGTGGTACTCGTTGGATACGAGTGCGTTGGGAAAGGTAGTGCACTCTCATAATTTAGAAGGCAAAGGTCTTAAGTCGCTATCATACTTTCACCAGGTGATGCCCTTCTGCGTCTCCTGGAGATCAAACAACTTTCTAGGGCCCGCGTGTCCTCCTGTGTACCCCCCGCAGATACCACAGAGGTCGCTCTCGTGGTACTCGTTGGATACGAGTGCGTTGGGAAAGGTAGTGTACTCTCATAATTTATAAGGCAAAGGTCTTAGTCGCTATCATACTTTCACCAGGTGATGCCCTTCTGCGTCTCCTGGAGATCAAACAACTTTCTAGGGCCCGCGTGTCCTCCTGTGTACCCCCCACAGATACCACAGAGGTCGCTCTCGTGGTACTCGTTGGATACGAGTGCGTTGGGAAAGGTAGTGTACTCTCATAATTTATAAGGCAAAGGTCTTAGTCGCTATCATACTTTCACCAGGTGATGCCCTTCTGCGTCTCCTGGAGATCAAACAACTTTCTAGGGCCCGCGTGTCCTCCTGTGTACCCCCCACAGATACCACAGAGGTCGCTCTCGTGGTACTCGTTGGATACGAGTGCGTTGGGAAAGGTAGTGTACTCTCATAATTTATAAGGCAAAGGTCTTAGTCGCTATCATACTTTCACCAGGTGATGCCCTTCTGCGTCTCCTGGAGATCAAACAACTTTCTAGGGTCCGCGTGTCCTCCTGTGTACCCCCCGCAGATACCACAGAGGTCGCTCTCGTGGTACTCGTTGGATACGAGTGCGTTGGGAAAGGTAGTGTACTCTCATAATTTATAAGGCAAAGGTCTTAGTCGCTATCATACTTTCACCAGGTGATGCCCTTCTGCGTCTCCTGGAGATCAAACAACTTTCTAGGGCCCGCGTGTCCTCCTGTGTACCCCCCACAGATACCACAGAGTTCGCTCTCGTGGTACTCGTTGGATACGAGTGCGTTGGGAAAGGTAGTGTACTCTCATAATTTATAAGGCAATGGTCTTAGTCGCTATCATACTTTCACCAGGTGATGCCCTTCTGCGTCTCCTGGAGATCAAACAACTTTCTAGGGCCCGCGTGTCCTCCTGTGTACCCCCCGCAGATACCACAGAGGTCGCACTGGTGGTTCTCTTTGGATATGAGTGCGTTGAGAAAGCTAATAGTGTTGTTTTATATTTTAGACTAGCGGCCGCCCGCGTGGTTCCCGTTCCCGTGGGAATATCGGGATAAAAAGTATCCTAAGTTACTCCTTATTACATCAGCAACATGCCAGTGAAAGTCCCGTCAAAATCAGTCCAGCCGTTTCAGAAATTTGCCGGAACAAACAGACAGACAGACAGGCAGACAGATAGACAGACATATACCGTATAATCATATGCATGTAGTAAAAACCGGTTATTTTTATATTACAAACAGACACTCCAATTTTATTTATTTGTATAGATGAAAAGGGCCATTAGTTGTAACAGACTTACAACTATTCACAAAGTAACAATTAAACTAACGAATATTTTAAATATTGTTGTTTTTAAATTATATTAGGGACCTTGGCCCGTCGCCTCGCCCGGTGTTGCCCATCCAATGTGGAGCTGGCTTCCCTGCATACGACCGCACCGTACCACCCGCCTAACCGCTACAGAGAGGTTTCACGCATCAAGTTTGATGACATGCTGCTGGCTGGAGAGTTTCTCACTTACAGCGAAATGGATGGAGAGTCCTATGGACTGAGTGAGTTACTGATGCGCATTATATTTTGTACATAATTAAAAAGAAGTGTTGAAAATTACATCGATTCCCTTAACTGTTGTACTTTCAGTTAGCGGACCTTATATTTTCAGTAAAATATTTAAAATTTTATCAAACTTTGATATCCGTTGTTAGATAAATCAAATCTATGCTTTTTAGACATAATATTATATTTAATCATTGACTTCGTTTATTTTACTATTGTAATCTATTGAGTAATATGACACAGACACAGGTAAAGTTATCTTACAGGTCGTGAAGAGGCGTTTATAAATGAGGGTAAAGTAAAGGTGGTTTGTATGGATTTGATCGGAGCTTTGATGCTTTCTCTACGTGGTCTCAGACCTTACTTGATTCTAGTCACAAAACTGGACAAGCCAGAGGTCAATATAAAGCAGCACGAACGAAAATGGTAAACAATATTATTAGAAACGATTTTAACTTTTTAAATTGTTTTAGCTGTCTTATCTCGAAATGCCACCATGATGAGACCTGAAAAGTTAAAATAAAAGATTCATTTATTCACTTAGATATAATAAATAAGTAAGTAGATAGGTACTATTGAATCGTCAACATTTTCCTATACTTACCCCATTAAATTTTAACGAAATAAAGACTTTTTGACTGACTAGAAGAATCGTTTCAAGCAGGTAGTAGGTAATTAAATATAACAGCCCATTTTTAACTTTAGTTATTAAGCTATTTAGTTGAAGTTTCGTAGTCCAACTAATGTAATAAATTATAAATTTCTTATTAAATTCTTCTAACGCTGAAGTTTGTTCAAAATTAACTATGTAAAATAATTGGATATTTGTAGTGAGCGTAACTTGGCCAACCAGAAGCGGATGTCCCTGGAAACCCCGATGGAAAGGTCCACGTTGCAAGTGTTGCTGTCAGGCCGGATCATAATCACGGGCATACTCAATGAAATACTTTACGTTAGTAGAAATAAATAAATGTTGGGACATCAGGACAACATCACCTTCCTTGTTCCTATACTTACTAATTTTAGTAACTTAACTACCTGTGTAGTGGGAATCGGAAATAATGACGGGTATTATCTCAGACCCGAGAAAATATCGAAAAGTTAGTTTTTCAACATGTACAGTCACGGGCAACATAGAACTTTATCACATTGAAGCGTTCCATAGAAAAGGTATCTGTACATAGTCCTAAGTCGTTTACATATTGCTCGTGACTGTACCCGACCGGGAATCCAACCCGGGACCTCAAGAAATAATGAGACCTTGAAAACTGGAGCGTACACCATTCGACCACGGTGGTCGTCGAAGTCAGTGCAGTAATCTGTTGCAATAGGTCTTGCCTTATCATCAACAATCATTGCAAGTTCTTTCAATACAGTTTTTGTAATTATTATTTAATTTTTAATGAATGCGAAATAAAACTTGGTACCTAAATAGATAAGGTTGCTACTTTAAAGTGACTGACTTGGCTGATTAAAGCACGGGCATTCGGGCACGGTGTAATAAAAACTAAATATTTTTTCAACTGTATTTGTAGCAGACTCATCCCGCGTCAGCTCGATGCCATATTGTAAGACATGCCTTATCAAATAGGTTATACTACTATTCTTTCACGAAATATTGAAGTAAGTACATTTCTAATACGTTATTTTAACATTTCAGTTTTTGCCAGACGAAAAAGAAAAAAGTGAATTCGTAATGGAGTCGGAATGTTCGCTCATGATGGACAGCGAGGCACGCCAAGCCATCAGGGACTACGCGAGGGGCTACAACTTGCTCACTTTATTGGCTTCGGTGAATTTCCTTAGTACAGTCGAACCAAAAGAATCATGACCCATTTTACTAATAATTTATTTGAAAGCGTCAAACCTAAGGACATTGTCAATGTCAAAAAGTTTGAATTTCAACCTTATGGAATTTTAAAATCTTTTAGAAAATGAACTTATGGTAGGTCACGATTCAATTGGTTCGACTGTACCTATATTTTACTGTGACAAATCAGAAATAGGTTATTAAACTTGTTAAACCTATTTATTTATATATTTATTTAGGACTACCAGAGAAAATTACATTACCTTAACATAAAAGCTTAAAATATTGCATGCAAAATGTAAAATTAAAGGTGGCCACATCATGCTTATAAATAAAGTACGGATAAAGTCGTGAAGTGATCCGTTATTACAAGCTAATTAAGCACATCAATTTAATTATTAAATTTAGAATTTTATATTATTATCTTCTTAACAATAACCAAATTATTATACATTATTATTAATAAGCAGAAAAAGTTAGACACAATCAAACAAAATTTACAAAATAAAACGTTCCAGTCTAGACTATGCATCTCCGTTACCTTCGTTCTAAACTGACTAAAGGAATCATGATAAATTTCAACACTCTCACCTAGTCTGTTGTAAGCGTCAGGCAGGCGGTAAGCTGCAGCGTGTGACTGAACGTTAGTGCGGGCTAGTGGTTTGCTAAATAATGGAGCTGGGTATCGTGGTGGCTTGCGAGGGACTTTGATATTGATGTTACTGAGTTACTGAGAAGCTGCAGACAATCGACTTTATTCCTAACAACCTTAAAAAGAAATGCCAAGTCCAAAAGATTTCGTCTAGTAAGTAGACTGTCCATTTTAAAGTAACGAAGTCTATCAATCTTGTTTTTTTACCCAAACCACTACTGAACGAGAGATGCGCTCAATAATAGATGCGCTGGTGCACACTGTACTGAGAAGGCCAAACCACTGAACAGTACTCCAGTATAAGTACTTCTGACGAAACAGTTGTAAACAATTACTTTCAAATCTATTCGGGAATTCCTAAAATTAATGTCAATATTCAGAGGTCATTCTAAGCGAGACTTTTATTATAACCTGCAAGAGTTAACTTGAGTTTGAGACCTGAGCGGAGTTAGGTAGTACCTCTCTACAACGCCCCCATTTGTTTTCTGGGTCCCTTACCGCCCCCCTTTAGGCATGCAGCGCCCACAAGGGGGTGTTATTCTGGCCCCTTTTAGGAAAGACTGCTCTAGCCAATTAAGCTATACCGAAAAGATTACGAGACTTGTCGTTTTTTATTTTATTCTTACTTACTAACCTACTACCTATGTAAGAATTTGATTGAATCAGGCGTCACTTGGCGGAAGTCCCCATCCATTGTGAAAAACGAAATATATGTAGCTTACTTCCGCAAAAACTTTTTTTTCCGCAACTACTTTTTGCGGAAGTAAGCTACATATATTTCGTTTTTCACAATACTACCTATGTATTTCCTTTCATTTCGAAGCACGATGCATTAGTTGCCTTATCGAGCTGAGAAAGTCGTAATTGTCGACGGTAAACCAAATAGCTTTATGTAGGCAATATTTAGTTCTGTAAGTGACGTAAAGAGAGGTACCTACCGCAAGATTGGTGATATAATGAGCCTAACCCAAGCAATAAAAACAAATGTTTGTGTTTTCACACAGTAAATGTTAGAACAGTATCACGGTTTAGACCCTTTTTGATATCCTCTTTTAAAACAAGAGTACCTACCTATTCTTGTCTACATTAATCAAATGAAAAGCATTAGGGAATGGACTGTTCTCCCAAACACAGATTATTTTGATAATCTAGTTAGGAGGGCAGTGCCGCCTCAACTATTGTATCATTTTTGATATCCTACGTCCATTGTAACAGTACAACTTTCATGTTGGAAATCATAGAAATAATAAGAGCAAGCGAAAATGTTACGGGTGTTGATTTGATATGAAGTTTGTTTCGTTACGTCTTTAGTTCCTACATTTTTAGAGGCTACTTTATTATACAAAACACACTACACTCCTTGGGCAGTCGTGTAATAAATATATCTAAGACTACGAGCTACGGAGTCGTTAGGAGAATCGGCGATTTTAATTTATCCAATACTTGTATAGAAGATATAACTACCCTCACACTCGAAAGAAATACTTTTCCAGTTAATTTACAATCGATAAAGATGAAATAATAAAATTGCTATTTCAAATTATTTAAATACAGTTGTGAGACGTGTATTTTTTGTCTAATAAGTAGCTACGTCATTTTTATTAATAACTAGCTGACCCGGCAAACGTTGTTTTGCCATATAAATTTTATTGGACACGAACTTCGTATCACCTGCCTGACACAATGTCACTTATTAAAAAAAAGAAATCCTAAGCGGCAAAAACATAGATGTATTATTCCTGTAGATGGAGCATAAGAAAATGAACAATTCCTTCTATAATCGACTCTCGTCTCTCAAATGGCGGCATGTCGTGTGTTAAAAAGAGATAACAATAGCCCAACGTGTGCGTCTTAATGAGCTGCGCGCCACTTGAATGTAAACGTCATATTTGTTTGTTAACCAGCTGGTTAACAAATGCTTCAGAAAGAAAAGCTTTTTTTGTACAAAAATATAGAAAGATTTGATGGTGTGGTGCGGTAAATCTGTTGTTTGTTAAGAATGGCCTGTACTGTTCCCGGTTATTCAAGCAGAGTGAGTGTTTTGAAAGAGAATAATGAACACATATCATTTCAGAGGTAAGTCACACTCATTGTTTTGTGTTTTTGCGAACACATTTTTATACCAAATTTGCAAAAACTAAATCGCTGTACGTGTATATACAGTTTAACATTGACTTGGTTGAAGAAAATCGGGTGTTTTTAGGCTAAAAATATATAATTTAAAGCCGATTGGGATTTTTTGACATTTGACCAACCTGATAGTGTTGTAGTCCGATTTTATTATGTAATATCGATAAAAAATTGTAGTGTTAACAATTTTGTATTTAAACTTAATTTTTCTCAATTCTAAACATATAAAGGAAACGTGAATAAGAAACGTAAGAAAAGGCGACGATTGGAGACCTTCGCAACAAACAAGAATATGCTCGATGCACTTATTAAAGCAAATTGTGGATTTATACTTAAAAAAATGAATACATTAAAAGTATAAAAATTTGCGCGAAATCTGTATTTTTTACTTGATATCATTCAGCAGATTATTTAATTTAATAAATTGATTAGAAATCTCGTTCAGTTTTACGACTATACCTCCTTGTATAAATAGTATAATTACCATCATTATCATATTAACGTCCTCACTGCTGGGCCTTCCCTGTGCAAGAAAACACCACAGCTAGAACGGGCCATAAGTGCCATAACCCACCACGCGAAGCCAATGCGGATTGGTGGGTAAGGGTGCCAACGACTGCTAATGCAACCGGGACCTACGACTTAACGTGCCTTCTGAAGCACAGAGAAGACGAGATAATAAAGTTTTGGTCACCATTCAGATGTCCAACCGCAACGAATGTTGCTTATCATCAATGACCGGATGCAGAATGCGCGTACCAATGACCCATCGATCTCATCAAGTATAATTATAGTACCTACTTCATATTTGGCACTGATTCAAAATTAAAGGGCTTGCTTAGACCATGAAACTGAACAACTTTCTCTTTGGAGCATAGCATACGTCGAAATATAAAAAAAAAATCTGCCACACTAGATCGATCAGCTGAGCTTGCGCTTTTGTCTGGAGGGAAGAAATTTTTGCCATATTTCGACCTATGCTGAAGTTTCATAGCATAAACAAAATTCTAAGGCCGTGAGCACTTTGGACACGATTAGTACTAAAAACTGACAGAAAAGCGGATTATGAACCGCCCAATTACATTAAGTCTAGCCGCATTGAAAATCGTGAAGCGCTCTATTCAATGCGGCGTACTTTCGATTAGCCGTATTGAATACGGCGTATCTTGAATCCGCCGCATTACAATGCGGTACTGTTTTTTCCAATACAGCTAGTTGCTATGTAATACGGTGAAATATACAATACGCCTGCGATATATACATATACATTGTAATTTTATGTATCGCATTGCATTCAAATTATTTTGACATCTTTTATCGATAACTTGTTATAAAAAAAACCACAGCACTATCGTTGCATCATCATCATCTAGCATTGCATAGTCAAAATGGAGACATTCACTTATGTCGACGCAACAGATTAACATGTATGTCTCTTTCTATCTTATGACAATTTGATAGTGTTAGAAGGGGTAAAGGATGGGTGAGTTATAGCTTATTTTTGTGATCCATCTACAGGAATAATACATCTATGGACCATGGCGGTCAAAATGACGCGCGTTCTGTCAGAGTACCATTCCATTTTTAAATCGAGTGACACAAGTGAGATTTTTTAAGTAGGAACAGCGTGTGACGTGTGGATTACTGAACTCCACATAGATGTATTATTCCTGTAGATGGATCACAAAAATAAGCTATAACTCACCCATCCTTTACCCCTTCTAACACTATCAAATTGTCATAAGATAGAAAGAGACATATATGTTAATCTGTTGCGTCGACATTAGTGAATGTCTCCATTTTGACTATGCAATGCTAGATGATGATGATGCAATGATAGTGCTGTGTTTTTTTTTATAACAAGTTATCGATAAAAGATTTAAAAATAATTTGAATGCAATGCGATACATAAAATACCAATGCATATGTATATATCGCAGGCGTATTGTGTATTTCACCGTATAGCAACTAGCTGTATTGGAAAACAGCACCGCATTGTAATGCGGCAGATTCAAGATACGCCGTATTCAATTCGGCTGATCGAAACTACGCCGCATTGAATAGAGCGCTTCGCGCTTTTCAATGCGGCTAGAGACTTAATGTAGTTGGGCGGTTCATAATCTGCTTTTCTGTCAGTTTTTAATTTTTAGTACTAATCGTGTCCAAAGTGCTCACGGCCTTAGAATTTTGTTTATGCTATGAAACTTCGGCATAGGTCCAAATATGGCAAAAATTTCTTCCCTCCAGACAAAAGCGCACGCTCAGCTGATCGATCTATTGTGGCAGAATATTTTTTTTATATTTCGACGTATGCTATGCTCCAAAGAGAAAGTTGTTCAGTTTCATGGTTTAAGCAAGCCCTTTAATTTTGAATCAGTGCCAAATATGAAGTAGGTACTATAATTATACTTGAGGAGATCGATGGCTCATTGGTACGCGCATTCTGCATCCGGTGGTTGATGTTAAGCAACATTCGTTGCAGTTGGACATCTGAATGGTGACCCGAAACTTTATTATCTCGGTCTCCTCTGTGCTTCGGAAGGCACGTTAAGCCGTTGGTCCCGGTTGCATTAGCAGTCGTTGGCACCCTCACCCACCTATCCGCATTGGCTTCGCGTGGTGGGTTATGGCACTTATGGCCCGTTCTACCTGTGGTGTTTTCATGCACAGGGAAGGCCTATAGCCCAGCAGTGAGGACATTAATATGATAATGATACTATTTATACTACGAGGAATAGTCGTAAAACTGAACAAGATTTCTAATCAATTTATTAAATTAAATAATCTGCTGAATGATATCAAGTAAAAAATACAGATTTCACGCTAATTTTTATACTCTTAATGTCTTCAATTTTTTAAGTATAAATCCACAATTTTCTTTAATAAGTGCATCGAGCATATTCTTGTTTGTTGCGAAGGTCTCCAATCGTCGCCTTTTCTTACGTTTCTTATTCACGTTTCCTTTACATCGACGGCGGCGCGGCGGTGGGAAATCTGTATAAAATTGAGAAAAATTGAGAAAAATTAAGTTTAAATACAAAATTGTTAACACTACAATTTTTTATCGATATTACATAATAAAATCGGACTACAACACTATCAGATTGGTCAAATGTCAAAAAATCCCAATTGGCTTTAAATTATATATTTTTAGCCTAAAAAGACCCGAATTTCTTCAACCAAGTCAATGTTAAACTGTGTATACTCGTACAGCGATTTAGTTTTTGCAAATACGGACCAGTAAGCTATAAAAATGTGTTTGCAAAAACACAAAACAATGAGTGTGACTTACCTCTGAAATGATATGTGTTCATTATTCTCTTTCAAAACACTCACTCTGCTTGAATAACCGGGAGCAGTACAGGCCATTCTTAACAAACAACAGATTTACCGCACCACACCAACAAATCTTTCTATACTTTACTACAAAAAAAGATTTTCTTTTTGAAGCATTTGTAACCAGCTGGTTAACAAACAAATATGACGTTTACTTTTAAGTGGCGCGCGGCTCATTAAGACGCACACGTTGGGCTATTGTTATCTCTTTTTAACACACGAAATGTCGCCATTTGAGAGACGAGAGTCGATTATAGAAGGAATCGTTCATATTTTTATGCTCCATCTACAGGAATAATACATCTATGGGCAAAAATGTCAGTGATTAGGTACATACTCTTTGACATACCTTCTCTTTGGAAGCGGCTAAGAAATGACAGTTGTGTGAAGTATGACAGTTTAACTGTTTTCTATACAAAATTACCATTTTTATTTTATAATTTTCCTGGATAAAAAGTAGCCTATGTTACTCTCCAGCTCTCAAATTATCTCCATACCGAAAATCTCGTCGATCCGTTGCTCCGTTTTGACGTGAAAGACGGACAATCAAACAAACAAACAAACAAACACACTTTCACATTTATAATATTAGTATGGAAGTATGGATTAGTATGGATATGGATAGTATGGATATTAGTATGGATTGCATAGTGAATGCAAAAAAAGTAAAAATAATAAGACTATATGATTCAAAAGTACCTCTGAAACTAACCTTTTGTTTACTTTTTGTTTAGAGCTCTACTTCTTTGGAAGAATCCGGCAATAGACCTCCAGAGCAAAGTCAAGTTGAATCGAGTTTGTATTCCTTATACAAGGAGTCTCAGGGCACAGAGACGGAATACAACAGCTGTGGGCAAAGCTCCTATCAGGAAACCCGTAATCCCACAAGCAGTGCACCCAAGTATATAAATTTTAATATAGTTTAAGTTTTGTGTAACTACATCTAGGTATCACGATAGCTTACACAGATTGTCTTTGGTAAAAATTTCCTTATTTAACCTGTTATACCTTATCCTTCACATTCGTTTGTTTTATTCTATGACTCTACTAATTATTATTACCTACTTACATAATAATTTAATTTATTTTAATTTGAATTTAAATAAAAAAAACACTTCATTTTATGACATTTGATGCATAATGCTAGTTTGAAGTAAGTACATTATCATTTACCATAACGACAGATTCTTAGCAACTAAATTACTATATTGTAAAAGTCATACGCAACGAAATGTTACAGGCATAATGGCAAGCGTCTGTCTAAGAGTGGACCAAAGAGTGTAGACTTTACAAGATACACCTCATCTACTTGGAAAGGTAATTAATATTAGTACAGATACGAGCCATATTCAATATGTAAGCAACATAGAACTTTGTCACATTGAAGCGTTCCGAAACAAAACTATCTGTACCTATCATAAGTAGATGTCATTCAATATTTCACATATTATTGCTAGTGGCTGTACCGCTCTTGTATCAAGAAATATTTATCTTTAATAAAATGAATATTTTTTTGTCTTAAATAGGATATTCTGTCATGCCGGATGGCTCAAAATCTTCAAAATCTGTGACGTTCACATCCCAGGAAAACCCTGTCGCAGACGTTCAGATGGACATGACCGGGATGTTGATCGAAGCCAGACGGCCTACAGAAAAAGGTAATTGAGATTTTTTATTTATGCAGTTTTTCAAAACCAACTTACGGGCATACCCTACTTAATACCTATATCCTCAAAAAATGGGTGAAATTGATTCTTATGTCCTAAAGATCAATCGTTCCGATTTTCATGCCTTTAACACCATTTGCAGCATTTTTTGGCGTACCGCTAGGACTATTTCTATGACTGTCGTGCTCAAAACAACATTTCAATGCATAAATTAATTTTTTTTAAGTTATATTTGGCTTCAGCACATACTTTTTTGAAAGTCTTGGAATAAATTTTAACATGTTCTAAGAAACCTGTACATACAGTGGTTACTTTCCCTCAATTTATAAAATTAATAAAGTCTATTTCTACTTTTATAAATTCCTGGCGTAGCCCAATCACAGAACTTCAACTTTTATGTACATTAATAAATTGTTTGAGTTTTAAAACAGTTTTCAAACTCATTATTGATCAAATGAGAGAGGTTACCATACAAGACATTTAATTTTATCTTCAATACTATGTTTAAACTTGTCCAGCCGCTTTTTTGTTATTGGCCTACATACTATAGTCTTTGTTTCATCCACAACGTTTAACTTTCATACGTCACTCTCAATCCGTAATGGTTGTTATATTACTAAAAACCATCTTGCTCACCGGGTCACATTCTGTAAAAACATTAAGGCGCTACTCGGAAAAATATGGACTTTTTGATTTAAAACTATAGGACGGTTACGGTTGTTACAAATCTGGTAATAAGATATATATTTCTTCATACCTTTATCTAGAATCGTATAGTTTCAAAAACACGATTTTATGATTTTGCCTCGACACTTTTTCTTTTCGAAAAGACCTTTAAAAAACACGAAAAGTGAAGATTATTCTTAAATGGGGTTACTTACACTATTGGAAATTGGTTTAATTAGTGGACACCAATAATATTGAGGATCGTATAGAAGCATTTTTTTTTTATCGCTGTAGTTTTTTAATACGAAGTGATTTTGTGTTTTTTTTGCCTAATCTGCATAATAGGTCTCGCTCCCGCGCGCGTCGTTTTCTCATTGCTATCTCGCTTCAGCACATTTTTTCCGAGTATCGCCTTAACCAAGCAAGTGGCAGAGTGGCTAGTTACCCTAGTGAGTTGAGAGTACCCGAAGAACTGATTTATTAAATTAAATGACTTGAACAAAGTCAGTCAGTTGGTTATATAGCGAACTTTATAGCTAACTTTCCAGAATATCAATATTAAAATCACCACAAACTAATAAAGACTTTTTTTCCAGCCTGAGATAGATTATCTGTTGCAAATTCCATCCAGATCCGTTCAATAGTTTTTGCGTGTAAGAGTAACAAACATCCATACCTACATCCAGACAGCCATACTCACAAACTTCTGCATTTATATTATAAGTAGGATTAGTGCGTTTGTCGATGGAACAGTTTCTCGCCGGACACCTGGGTCTTTGCGATACAACCGCCCTGTGAACAAGCGCCCAATTTCTAGGTAACTAGGTTCGTTTCATAGTTGCTTATATACGAAGCTTATATTATAACGGGTGTCCCAAAAGTAGGTAAAGGATGATTTGTCTCAATAAAACGCGAATGGATTGGAATTTCTTAGTAGTTTTATTTTATTTTAAAGAAGAGACTTGTACAATTTTATCTGAATAGAATATCTGCTAAATGGCCGCCACGGGAATTTTTGCTGTGTGCAAGTTTTTCATGACACTTTCACACATTTCGCTGCTAATTTCACACATTTCGCTGCTAATTTCACACATTTCGCTACTTATTTCACTAATAACTCGGCAAATATTCTTTCTATATTGTCTATGTTTTGTGGATCGTTGGCGTAGACTTTATCTTTGACGTAGCCCCAAAGAAAGAAATCCAGTAGATGGCAAGATCTCGGTAGTCATTTGACATCACCTCTTCTTGAAATTACGAGATTTTTCGACCTTTCGACGAGTGTTTGTAATTGATCGTGAATTTTCGTTAAATATTTGTATAACTTCTATGCGCTGTTTTATTGTGAAACGCTCCACGATTAATTTTACATGTGTCAATGTGTCAACCCGCCATCTTGAATATTTCGGAAATACCGCGAAATTCAAATCCTATACCTACTTTTGAGACACCCTTTATATGATATACTACTCCACCTTCTAATTCTAATAAATTCAATAGTGCCGTGTAGTAATTAGGGAATAGTACGATTGAGTTTAATAGTTGCGTCTAGAGAAAATATAGTAAAAAAATAGTGCTACTGATACTACCACAGGTTCAGAATCAGAGAAGAAAGTTGGTCATTCAATAAGTACCAAAGTGCCGGGGATGAAGGAGTCCAGCCGCACCGCCAGCGCCAGCTCTGGGGACGACACGGACTTGTGGCTGGCTTTCTTGGTGGAGACCGGCTTGCTCAAGACTAGCAGCACCCGCCAAATGTGTAAGAGTGAACTATGTAATTAAAATTTAATAAAAAGCTACCTACCAATGTAGAAGAAAGTTGATCGTTCAATAAGCAACAAAGCGCCGGAGCTGAAGGAGTACGGCCGCACCGCCGGCGCCAGCTCCGGGGACGATACGGACTTGTGGCTGGCGTTCTTGGTGGAGACTACTGAAGACCAGCTTGCTCAAGACTAGCAGCACCCGCCAAATGTGTAAGAGTGAACTATGTACTAGCATTAAATTAAATAAAAAGCTACCTACCAATGTAGAAGAAAGTTGATCGTTCAATAAGCAACAAAGTGCCGGAGCTGAAGGAGTACGGCCGCACCGCCAGCGCCAGCTCCGGGGACGATACGGACTTGTGGCTGGCGTTCTTGGTGGAGACCAGCTTGCTCAAGACTAGTAGCACCTGCCAAATGTGTAAGAGTGGAACTATGTACTACCAAATTAAATAAAAAGCTACCTACCAATGTAGAAGAAAGTTGATCGTTCAATAAGCAACAAAGTGCCGGAGCTGAAGGAGTAGGTACGGCCGCACCGCCCCAGCGCCAAACCCAGAGTTCATGGATTCGATTCCCGTCTGGGATACTATATGTACCTACATATAGTATTCGGTTTGGTTGATGGTAGCACTTGTTCTAAGTCCGCTCCGCCTGGATAGCTACACCATCTGTCTGACCACGATGTTTTAGCATTGCTGTGTTCCGGTTGTTAGAGATTAGATAGCCACCAGTGATGGTGCAGAGCTCGGCCTGCGATTTAGAGCCAACGCGCACTTGTGATTTTTAGTCGACCGATAGTTTAGTCGGAATCGTAAGACGATCGTGATCAAACTGTCGGCCGATAGTTGGGCGATAGTTTAGTTGAATGCAGTGCGCGCGCTCACATAGTCCTTCATGCACATTACCGACCGGCCGATAGTTGTGCTGTGCCTAGTGATGTACCGTGCCCGGGCACGTTCCCAAGGACTGGAAATTTTGCCGGCAGCGTTGCCGGCAGTGTCCCAAAGTTCCCAGCAATATTCCCAAGCAGCATTTTGTAGATGAATATTTTACCATGCAAGACAATTGAAAATAAGACTTTAAAACTGTTTGATTATATTGAATTACGTAATAAATAGCCACCAACATCAGAGGTAAGCACATATGAAACGAAAAACAGTTTGATATACAATGGTTAATTTTTTTATTCAACAAACTAAGAAAACAAAACAAAATAATCTTGCCATAATTATCAACAAATTATAAAATTGTAAGACACAGAAGAAAAATACATTATTTATTTATATAATTTAACAAAACGACAAAAAGTCTACTGGGAATTTTGGGCAATATTCCCAATGTGCCCGGAAATTTCCCGGGCACATTGGGAGTGGAAAATTGCCGGCAGTGGCAATATTCCCAGGCGTACATCACTAGCTGTGCCATAGTTTGATCGAACAACTATCGGCCGATAGTTTGATCGGTCGATTTTTAATCGTCAGTACGCGCACTGCCATTTATCTCTATACTGAAACCGAGAACGATCAAACTATCGCCCGATTAAAAATCATAAGTGCGCGTTGGCTCTTAAGCAACTTTCGCAATGGTCACGTGATGAGTGAACAATACTTATTATATACTTATCTCGAGTTTCTCGGTGCTTCGGAAGGCATTTAAACCGCTGGTTCCGGCTGCAAATTGAAGTCGTTAATACAGCTAGGTACCCACTTATCCGCCCTGAGTCCGCGTGGTGAGTCACGGTCACAGATCATCAGCCTATTCTCCTTATCCATCTATAAGGAAGGCCTAAGCTGTAGCAGTGAGTGAGCCCAGTAGCAGTGAGGACATAAAAGGCTGATGATGATGATCTATCTTTACATTATGTAAGTACTAGCGGGTCCTCGCGGTTTTTCCCGCGTGGTACCCGTTCCCGTGGGAGTATTGAGATAAAATATAGCCTATGTTAATCAGGGATATTTACGTATAGCATTCTAAAAGTGAAAGAATTTTTGAAATCAGTCCAGTAGATTTTGAGTTTATTACATACATATGTACTAATCTTTCCTCTTTATAATATTAAGTACTTACCTACCTATATAATGTTACAGTCAAAACCCTTATTACCCAGTAAAAAACCTTATTGACCAGTAAAATTAGTCAATAAGGTTATTGACTAAGGGTGTCGCTCAAAACCCCTAATCGAGTGTTATTTTAAAGGTACGATTCGCAAGTTCATAGAGCGCCTATTCAATAGAGTTCAGCAGATTTTCCCGCTGCTTTTTCAGAGCGGCTTAAAGTTTGGATTATGCATCTTTTGTTTATTTTGCTTCCGTTTTAACTATGGAATAATTGAGAATGTTTTTTGTGATACTTAAAGGGCACTAACAGCCGGTTTCCGAAACGCCAATTAAAATTAAATTACCTAATTCCCAATTAATCTCCACTTAATTGTAGTTTGGGTTTCTGAAAGAAAAATGTGACAGACTGTCAACAGTCTGTTAACAGTCTGTCAGTGCCCATACAAATCTAAACCTAATTGTGAGATAATTTTCGTTTCAGAAACCCAAGGTGCTTTTAATTGGGAATTAGTTGTGACAGTCTGTTAGCAGTCTGTTAGCTAATTTTAATTTTGATTGGCGTTTCAGAAACCGGCGGTTAGGCTAGGGCAAACTCTAACTTGGCAAGCACGTAGGTGCTTGATCAAACTTTTTTATTGCCATAACATTTTCGTACATTATTTTAATTTTTAGTTTTTTGCAATCAAAATGCAATTTTAATTACTGAAAAATGGAAAATTAAGTATTTAGAAAAAGTCGACCCGTCTCACAACCAGCTCCGATGTGACTTTCGTACATTATTACAATATACGAGTTGATGAACATAATGAAGTCATCTTTGCCTGCTCTCTAATGTTTATTATGTTATCTTCCAGCTGACACGGCATATCGCAAACGGATGTCCCGTATGGACGACCCTGACGCGATTATAAGACAACTGGCTGATTATCAAATGGTAAGAAATCAATTAGCTAGAATTAGCTGACGAAACAACTAATAAAAAAGTAGGTAGGTAATTTAAAAAATTAAACCGACTTTACAAGTACTTACCTGTGAACTGAAAAGGAAAAAATAATAAGTACCTATCTTTAAAGTACCTACCTACATTTTTGAGGTCGGTCCCAGCATGGGCGTTATCGAGGTAGGGGCAGGGAGATAAAGATAAGATAAAGAAATAAAAATGTTATTTATTTAAATAAACATAATACACATGTACTTTTGAATTGTCAACATTTTCCTACCGCCCATTCAAGACTTTTTTAACTGACAAGAAGAATAGGCGCAAGGCGCATAAACTTGCCAGCGCTTTCTTGGGTAACGAACGACATTTACCTACCTACCTACAAAAAAAACATATCGTTACTTATTGCAACAATTGCTTATTATAGCATAAGCACAGATTAAACAATATTATTAAATAACATTGAGAAAAAAATTCTTAAACCCAAGTACCTATTAGATTAGAATATTTTCCTTTAAAACAAATAATAGAGTTAGAGGTGGGTATAGGTAAGTAAACCAGTAATTCCTTTCGTAACCAAGCATTGTGGTCTATCAAATAATCTTTGACTTCATAATAACCTTTTCAACACACTTGCTCATAAAGTGAACCTTATTACATCGATCTTAGGGCCATAAACCGAACTATAACCCACGCGTGCATAATAATATTACAGTACTAGTTGCGTAATAGAATTATCCCTACAAAGTTAAGTAAGTACCTAACTGCAAATTATATGCGAGTAAACAGAGACTTTTCAATTTAACCGGGTAATACAGTATCCCTACAAAGTTAAGTTAGTACCTAACTGCAAGTTACATGCGAGTCAACAGAGCATTTTCGATTTCGCCGGGTAATAGATACAGTTCTTTTTTTGTAACAACAAAGAGGTTTTATACGGCTGAAAATCCATTTACGTTTTTAGAATAAATAAATGTGTCCCTAATTAAGACAAAAAACATAATTAAGTATATTATTATCAAATTATTTATAATTCACAATAATTTGTTATAAAACATTTGCATTTTATCACTATTATTATACTTAATTATTTTGAAGTAGGCTGTATGGCTGTATGTAATCAATCACCTCACATTTGGCGCGTGCAACAAAAAAAAAATTGCGCGCTTTTCCCTTAGTTAATATTAGGTTAATACAATATGTATGCAATAAATGTTTGTTTTTCCTCGCAAGTGTGTTGAAAAAGTGCGTATGAAACTCGTGAGCAACTTACTCACTAGACACTCGGCTGATTTACGCCCTCGCCTGCGGCTCGGGCTGCAACCCACAGCCTCGTGTATAATGAGCAACCTAAGCTCACTTGTATCATAATATACTATTGCTCATGAGCGTCTTATTTTTTAACATGTTTTTTTTTAAATTCATGCAAAGGCAATTCAATTGGGTAAGTCCCTACCTACATCTTGTGGAACTTTATTCAAGAAGGCTAGCTATGCCTGTCCCCAAAATCGAGCCTCTAGTTTTGTCTAGTCTAAATCTTGGAACAGCAAGCTATTTTTTACCTACCTTTTTATTTACCTATTTAAATTGTGAACATCGCTTTTCTTTACAAATGAATTCAGATGCTTTCTTACATACACTAAGTTTTCATAAATGTATAAGTATGGCGAGAGGCAGCTGCCCCCCAGAAGAGCGGTCGTTAGCCGGTAAACTGTAATTCTGACGAGCTTCATAGCTTGCTATTGCGACGCTTCATTTATGACCTGAAACTAACAGGCTTGAACGCTGCTGGCTTGTGAAATCCAACAATACACGATCAAAACAATATAATCTAGGATTTTTTTTTGTCTGCCTGAAATGTCCGGTATAATGACACCGGATTTAAGTCGATGTGACTTTTTTTCGCGAAATAAGTGGGCGAACATACCTACTTACAACCATACAAACATACCTAAGTAGATAGGTGCTAAATTTCGTAAGTGTATGTATGTAAGTACATACACTTACGAAATTTAGCACACGTGCTTGGTCAAACTGATAACCTCCTTTTTTGAAGTCGGTAAAAATTAAGTACGTATTTCGGGGTATGTTTTTTAAGATTTTGCTTTAATTATTTCATATTGTTCTGAAGGAACCGGGAGAGACAAGCACAGTAAATGTCAGAGACGATTATGAAGACATTCATCGCAACTATCCTGGAATATTTTGGGATACTGTAAGTTGTGTATATCGTTTTCACTTAATCTAAGTATATGTAGGTAGGTACTAGGTAGTATAATACAGACTAAAGTTTTTGTTCTTTGGTTGTTCGTTTGCTTAGGTAGGTAATACCTACCGAAGTAGGTAAAACTACTGGACCGATTTAAATATTCTTTCATCATAGAAAGCCGATTCTTTCTGGATCCTGGGTGGGTCCTTTCGAAATTATCAAGATAATTACTTTTATCGGATAGTTATCACCAGTGTAAGAAATTAATTTTCACTTCTCATGCTCGTAAAGTTCGTGTTTATGTTGGGTATAGCTGCATAAAATCGCTTTTTATGCTCTAGTCTTCGATCAACAATAGTACTAGCTAGATGAAGGCTCACGAACTAAATGAAAACTTTATATGACCAGACTGACTTTTTCTTAAACGGATAAAAAAGGTTACGTACGAATGTTACGATCTTACATATACTCTCAAGTGGGCTTATGAGGCTTGGACATATCTGTCACTCCAAGTATGTATCTAGAACTAGGTGTTATTGTTGATCGAAGGATCTAGTGCATAAAGTAAAATCTTCGTCAAGTCTCAGACTCTAAGACAAAGGTCGTCAGGTGGTTTCCAGGGTAAACCCTGGAGTTTACTTAATTCACCTGGGTTAATTCACCTCGATGCATTAACTATACTTTTTTAAATATTATTCACCCAGGTGCATTAAGTATACCTACTTAAAGTAAACTTTATTCACCTAATTCACCTGGGTGCATTAAGTATACTGAAAGTTAACTTTATTCACTTATTTATGTGGTAAGTACTAAGTTATTTTATTTTTTAGAAATGGTTCGTTAAAACGTAATTTTTTAGTTATTAAGTATACGTAACATTCATGCGTTCCCGACCCGTGGTCCACCTGACAAGTTCACCTGGGTGGACTACGGGCACTTGTTCTGACCCTTGGTACACCTGAGTGGATTACGGACACTGACGCAGACCCGTGGTTCACCCGGGTGAGCTACGGATACCGACGTGGACCCGTGGTGCACCTGGATGGCCCAGGGATACTTACTAAGATCCGTAGTCCACCCTCCACCGGGTCACCTCGTCGTGTGCACTGAAAAGTAAAATAAAAAAAATTTTGATACTTAAATAAAAGAACCGCCTTTAAAATAAATGCCATCAAAAATACAATATTAGAGGTATTTATTACTTTTTGATGGCTTTTTTTTTAAGGCCGTTCTATTTTTAAACAATAGTAGATTGTATTACAAGGGAGCAAAATAATATATTTACGGCGAGGGCGCTATTTTGAATCCAGAGCGCAGTGAAGGATTCTAGAGTAGAATCTCGAGCGCAGCGAGGGATTCTAAAGTAGAATCCTGAACGCAGCGAGGGATTCAATATACGCCACCCGAGGTGAAAATAATTTTGCGGCCGAGTAATACACTCTGCTTTTCATCCCCCTCTGTAAGAAAAGCAGTACAGACAACTCAAACTACCTACCTTTCTTTGTCGCTCGGATACATCATAGCGCTAGTCGGGCAAGAAAAAAAAATTGAGTTTTGTAATTAAAAAAAAATTAAATAAAAAAAATTTATGTCCATCAGATTTCTTATAAGTATCTCCGGGGATGCCGTAGGGGGGTTGAAAATTTTGTTAGATTTTAGCTACGACTCACCGTTTACGAGTTATTCTCAATTTTATAAAATTCCGTTTTTGAAAATTTCTCGGTCCCGAAAAAAGTCCCGGCCCCATACAAAATCAGTTGAATTTTATTTTAAGTACTGCACACCCTTTGCTACACTCCAACCAATGCTTCTTTAATTATGTTCTAAATTCAAATCTCATTGTTTTGGACCCTGTTATGAAGCTGTTCAAAATTCAAATCTCATTTATACCCTCTTGTCATAACAGGTAAAAAATGAATCGTTTTGGACCCTGTTATTAGATAAACAATCATCGCTTTTCGAAGCGATGGGATGAAAAATATATTTTGTTTTACTCAAAATTACTTACCCCATTTCAATCCTAAACAGTTTCATGTTGACTTTGAGCAAGGTGCTAGAACTTTGAACGAAGTTTGCCCCCCCCCCCCCCCTGTACCAAATGTGCAAATTTGCCCGGGGGGGGGGGGGGTCTTAGCTTATTTCTCGTGGTAAAATGATGAATGCAATAATTTAGTATTATGTAAAATTGTGTGCCAGGAGGGGAGGGGGGGAGGGCAAGCACCCCTATTGCCCCCCCTCTTGTATTTGCCCCTGTTGCTCAGTGGTATACTTTTAGACCAATGGATAATAAAGTTTATAGTAGTGTCCATGGTACACCTTTGAGGTGTACCAAGGGTCATACTATTTTCAAAGTAGCTATAGACCACCTCTTGAGTGAACTACGGATAATAAAATTTATAGCGGTGCCCTTGGTACACTTCTTAGGTGTACCAAGGGTCAGAACAAGTCTCCGTAGTCCACCCAGGTGAACTTGTCAGGTGAACCACGGGTCGGGAAGGCATTCATGGCCTATACTAGCGCTGTCATAATAAAAAAAATATATTTTAATATTTAATTCAATAAAAAAAATTAAATGTTTTTCAGCTAAGAACTCTAGTTAAGTATAGGCACCTATGTGTATTTTTTTTTTGAGTACCTATTATGAAGAAATCATTTAGTTGATCCGAGAAATAGTTTAATTTTACGCCAAAATGGCTACTTTTTTCAATAAATTAAACAGTTTCTTAAAATAACCACCTCCTATTTTTTGAATACTTTAAAAAAATGATACAAACATAAATGGCGATCTCGGATAAAAACATTTAACTTTTTTAAATGAATTCAATAGTTTTTTTTTTATTTTAATTGTGGCGCTAGTGTAGGGCATGAACGCCCTTAACATCTTTTGCATACCTACCTATGTTCCAATTAAGTTATAACAGTTGTATTAGTTTTTTAGGTGAATAAAGTTTACTTTAAATATATAGACTAAACGTTTTAATTATAATAATATACATAGCTACAAGTAGTGATTAAGTAAGTATACGAATAGTATTAGTTAGTGCACCTAGGTGAATTAACCCAGGTGAATTAAGTGAACTCCAGGAGGTAACACAGCCACACACGCAATTTAAACTTCGTTAAATAAACTTTTTATTTCATTCTGTTTCTTCAATTTTGTACATATAATCCATATAAAATTACTAAATTAATGAAACTAGGCAAAATTAATGAGTTTTCTAAGAAATAAGTATTTCAAGAGTATTATGGACTACGATCTATGCTAAAGTCACTGTGCTGCCACTGCTACGTATAAAAAAAAGAAAAAGAAAGGAAGTCTTTGTTTTTCTTTTTTGCAATATTGCTTTTTATTTTCCTCACATTCGAAGTGAAAAGCAGAATGTATGACTCGTACATAAAACCCATTTTACCCTCGACTTGACTATCAAATATACCTCTCGGGTAAGATGGTACGTTTTATGCACTTGTTGTACAATCTACTATTGTTGTATTGTTTTAAAACAAATGCATATACGTACTTTGGGTAATTTCTAACAAAAAATTATATAATTTTTATTTAATATCCAACAGAAATTAACATTACCTAATTAATACTATTCGAATAAGTACTTATCTTATCCATAAGTAAACAAAAAATGTACCTACTGTAACTAGCGCCAAAAACTTCTCAGTCGCGCGCGCAGAGTTATCTTATACTAAAAATGTCACAAAAAGGTCTACAGTTTTTAAAAATACAACTTTACGCGCGATATTGTATCGGATGGCATTTAAGCATTTACCAGTCGACTCGATGCATGTCGAGCGCTGCCGCTGGAGCGCTGGGCATAGACATTTCTATAATGTGACTACAAAAATTCTGTTTCAATCTTTTTGCCACATCTGCCATTTTATTTCGCCAGTACGCGCCATATAACAAGTCTAGTATAAATATAATAGTATATTATGATACAAGTGAGCTAAGGTTGCTCATTATACACGAGGCTGTGGGTTGCAGCCCGAGCCTCAGGCGAGGGCGTAAATCATCCGAGTGTCTAGTGAGTAAGTTGCTCACGAGTTTTATACGCACTTTTTCAACACACTTGCGAGGAAAAACAAACATTTATTGAATACATAACATAATTAGAATAACTTAATATTAGCTAAGGGAAAAAGCGCGCAACTTTTTTTTCGCACGCGCTAAATGTATCAGCCTACTTCAAAATAATTATAATAATAGTGATAAAATGCAAATGTTTTATAACAAATTATTGTGAATCCATACTATCCATACTAATATTATAAATGTGAAAGTGTGTTTGTTTGTTTGTTTGTTTGTTTGTTTGTTTGTTTGTTTGTCCGTCTTTCACGTCAAAACGGAGCAACGGATAGACTCGATTTTTGGTATGGGGATAGTTTGGGAGCTGGAGAGTAATATAGGCTACTTTTTATTCCGGAAAATTATTATAAAATAAAAATGATTATTTTGTATAGAAAATCGATAAACTGTCGTACTATACAAAACTGTCATTTCTTCCATAGCCGCTTCCAAAGAGGTATGTCAAAGAGTATTGTAATCACTGACATTTTAGCCGCTTTGGATTACCTACTTTTTAATAAGTGACATTTGTTGCAGGCAGTGTATAAAACTTCTTCGCGATCATTTATTTTCATCTGTTTGGTGATACGAAGTTTACCGGGTCCACTATAATTAATATGGCAAAACAACGTTTGCCGGGTCAGCTAGTTATAAATAATTTGATAACAATACACTTAATTATGTTTTTTTGTCTTTATTTATTTTAAAAACGTAAATGGATTTTCATCCGTATAAAACCTCTTTGTTGTTACAAAAAAAAGAACTGTACCTATTACCCGGTTAAATTGAAAATGCTCTGTTTACTCGCATATAACTTGCAGTTAGGTACTAACTTAACTTTGTAGGGATAATTCTATTACGCAACGCAACTAGTACTGTAATCACAGAACAGAAAATTCTGTTCTGTGACTGTAATATTATTTAGCACGCGTGTGTTATAGTTCGGTTTATGGCCCTAAGATCGATGTAATAAGGCTCACTTTATGAGCAAGTGTGTTGAAAATAAGTTTATGATAACATGGCGTGTGTCAATATCTGGAACTAAAATTTCCCGACCAACCACGATGATCAGCGTGTGTATTTTTTAAGTATTTTAATGTTTACTGTATCTTGTGCCGGTGACTGTACACAAGCCGGGGGAGAAAATCGGAAGTTATTTTGTGAATTCCGATTATCCACGCATTTCCGAGTATTCCACCTTAGGGTGGCTGTTTAAGGGTGGCTAAACGGAATAACCGAAAAATATTTGGATATTTTAAGCTTCGCAACTATACAGCGGCGGCGCTAGTTTCTATGAAAAAATTACTTGTATTTTATCTTTACCAATGATCTCGATTGTGTTTGCGGGCAGCGCAAGGCCGATCGTTGTGGAGATTCTTGAGGGAGGCCTATGCCCAGCAGTCGGTGTCGTTCGGCTGACATGATGATGATGATGATGATGATGATGAATGATCTCTATTACTTTTCCAGGTGACTACAGATAATCCTGATGAAGCTTTCATCAAATTAAAAGGAATAATCCAAAACATTGTCAATTCACAGCCCCATTTGAAGCCCATGTTTGATATAGACTTTGCAAACCTACCTCATTACACCACAGTACAAAGTAAACTTGACAGCATTTGTAAAGAAATAGCTCCTCACAGGCTGTTCTATTAAAACTATGGATAAAAAATCAGAATGTTTTATTTTATATTAGATAGATACAATAAAGTTAATGTTTATAACAGTGTTGACATGAAGAGAATTGTCAGCTATGTAATGTTTTACCTCTGGATTCATGCTACAGTTGTAATATTTAAGAATGACAGAACACACAGATATACTAAATTATTAGATCCAAACTTAATAAACATGTTTATTTTACTTCTAACAAATACCTTTCAAAGCCTTTTAAGATCCATAAACACATAGACAAAATATGTGACATCAGAGTATAAGTTCCTTATCACAAAACCACTGGTTAATTTGAAAACTGACAAATCTTTTCATTTCTTCATCATACTTAGGTACACTAGGTAGTGACCAAAACTTAAAATGGATTTCTTAACTGCTGCTTGTCTTAACACTTTAAAATATATAAAATACATTTTCAAAAGATCATTTGAATACCATGGTGTCAAGCATCGCTCCGAGACATTGCACTATGTTATTGGACATCAGTACATCTACTTTTTCTTCTAAATGCCTTTTGGGATCTTGTTTGCCAACATTCTTGATTGCTAGTTGCTCAGGTGTCATTTTCTCTTCATCTTCAAGAGCCTTGTTGTAGTTTTTGGCTAGTTCCAACATGTCTGTCACTGTTGTCTCATTGATTGAACAATGTTCTTTATAATCTGACAAAGTGAGGCCATCCATCCATGACTTTTTGTGAAGATTTAACAACATTTTTTGTTCCAGTTCGTTCTTTCTGTAGTTTATACTGATAGAGTAATAATGACGATTCAGACCATGAATGAGAGCTTGTACTGAAGGTTTCTGTAAATGACCCAAGTTCGAAGTTGTCTGCCTCGGCTCCTGACCAAGTACCATCATGTTAGGATTGATTAGTCTGAATGCATCTATGACAACTTTGCCCTTCACTGACTGGATGGGGTCAACCACGACAGCCACCGCTCGTTCAGACAAAGCTTCAAATGACTGCTGTGTATTTATGTCAACTCCAGATAACCAGCATCCAAAACCAGGATGTGAATGGTACCTGAAAAATATAATAAGCATATTTTTATGATTGTAATTATGTAAAACAAAATCTGACACTATCAGTTCTTCTAGTGATCAATCTTACATGAATGAATGTGTTAATTGAAATTATTTAATGTTTGTTTAAATAGTTTGAAAATTATTAGAAGGTAGGTGCTTAATTATTTCTTGTCTTGAAACTATATACCTACACATATACCTGTACCTACTTACATTTACTGAAACCAAACTAGTTATCAAAGAAAATTAACTTACCATCCAACCACCATCTCCGGTCGTCCAGTTTGCTTCAACATATCCAACATCTTAGCTTGGAAGACTGGATCAACAGCCTCCACAGAGACCCCAGTACCCGTTTGAGGCATTGCAAACACATCAATGACCCGCACTGTGTAATCATCAACAAATTCCCCTGGAATCAAGTAAAAAATTTTGCCATGTCATCATCTGTCATCAAATAATTTGTTGGATACAATGAAAGTTTTATTTTGTTACTGTCAAAACTAACCTAACATAAGACCCATCACTTCCATGGGAACGCCGGCGCGACCATGCTTTAACATCTTCAATAGAGCCAAAGATGAGATGTACACCTGTTCAGCTGTGTCTACCACCGGAGCATCAGTAGGTGGAGGGGCTTGTGAGAGGCCGGGTACTCCTCCGCCAAGACGTAATAGACGATCCATGTTTACTTAAAAGAATAATTTCGATTACAAGAGGATAGTATCACACACAACACAACACCAAACGCACCCTAACTCAATAATTGTAAACGAATAGCACTAGTATGACAATAATTTTATTTATGTTGGCAGAAGCAACTTACAAAGAGTATTTTATTAATTGTTAAGTATTTTCTGAAATAACACGATAGCTGAAACTTTTGTGAAATAGAAAATGAGAATGAATTACAATTGAAAATTATAATAATGACAGTTCACGTCGAGTCGAAAAATGCAAGCTCACCACAGATTACTAATATAATATGTAGCAACCATAAGCCCCCAGTACACGATGGCCGATCATGGTCGGCGACCATGTTGGGCCATCGTGTAAATGGCCGGTTTGCGTGTGATTGGTGACTGTGAGCAGTGATCCACAGTGATCGCCGGCGATCCGTCCCGTGTCGGTTTTTCGTGCACGATTCAAAGGGAGTTTGTCGCAGGCCACAATCAGCGTTCACACGTTGGCCGATCATTCAGTTGATCTGAATATTTCTGCGTTGACTGACGTGTAGGATATTTTAGATTTATTGTTTTTTTTCGTAATCAGGCCATTTTGTGGAGCAAATTACATTGTCAAAAATATCCTTGATGTTGTATATCTTTGATAAAATAGATTTTTTATTCAATTGATAATAAAATACACTTAAATTCACAAGATGTATAGGAGTATTCTGTTTCGATAACTAAAATTACGTAAATAAAAATAAAATGAATAAAACGTTATTAATACATTATTATTATTATACTGGGTTCAATCCCCGCCCAAGAAATATTGATATGATGTAAGTATTTGTTTTTTCTGTGTCTGGGTGTTATGATAAATATGTATATATTACTTTAATGCATAATTACATTTATCTAGACATATTATACAGGATCCAGACTCTATTAACCCACTTGTACCTGAAATAACTTTTTTTGAAGTATTGATTTGAAATTTAGTACAGTTATTTCATTGGCGTTAAAAACCCCATAAAAAATAATAAAAAAATTATGGCATTTTCAGAAAAGCTGGAAAATGCCGTGTCGTAAACGACACAGTAGGAACATGATGCATAGTATGTAAAGTTAAAACAATATAATTGTAAATCAGGAAAATAATAGTCATAAAGTGTGACAGTGTTTTTATTAAAGTTTCACCATAAATTTAATTACTCGAGGGTATGATACAGCTCAAAACAACTTTTAGGGTGTAATGTTACGTTACATTTTAGGCAGTAAACATTTCTTGATTATAGCTATCCCACAATCTGGAGTATTCTCCCAGTACATCCTTCGCCTAGGGACCACGACGTAACCACTAAATAACATAATAGATAAAACGCATTTCGCTTTGTTTTTTTGGGCTGCATAGAGATTGGTGTATTTTACCAGCAACTCTATAACGGAACTGTCAAACATACAGTCAAAGTAATCGATAGGTTTTTTCTTATTGGTTGGACCTTGTACGTTTTCCCATGTCTTGAATAAAGGTCTAATATCCCTGGAAGTCCATTTATAAGTACTATTTTTAAAACTAGTCACATTCGGAATGCCAGTTGAAGTAGATGGTATGGGTTCTTCGGACGAGGCAGAGGCACGGAAAAAAGGAGATGTCCGAGAAACACTTTCATCGAGCAAGTGGATACGACGCCTTTTAGAAAGTTGTTCTAAAGGTAAATCGTCTTCACTGTTGTCAGAATATTCCTCACCGATTTCAGCAGGTGCTCTCAGTTGGGAGCCCGGAAGATTTTGAACAAGCACAAAGTTTTCGTCTCCTGAGTCTTCATCGGACACTTCTGCGTTACAATTTTCCGGTGGCATAATCGTAATAAAACAAATACAAACATACATTAGATGGTAGTGGATGTTCCTACCGTGTCTTTTACGGAACAGACAAAATAAAAATAAAATGCACTATGAAAATACATTTCAATCTTCATTGTTTTTATATTCCTGGAAACCTTAGGAACAGAATATTGGAAAACTTAAGAAAAAATAAAATATATCGTAATAATACATATTGTGAACTTACCTTGAATTACTCATAGCAATTATGACAAAATTTACACTTTTACTCCACAAGCAAAATTATTTGAAACACACTGTTATCACTGTACAATGAAAGAATGAGGTCTCGACAATGAGTCAAGACACAAATAATTATGTGAAACTACCGTCGGAAATCGTAATATTTTTTTAAAAGTGGTGTGTCGTATACGACACGGTAGGAGCAAGTGGGTTAATATAGAAAAATTCTCGTAATAAATTAAAAGCGCTGTAAATGTAAATTGCATAAGCCGTCATTGCACACACATCCATCCTCACGGCCAGTCCAACGCAGAATGAATTCGGCGTTCGTGTGAACACTGTCACTAAATGATCGCCGGTCATGGTCGCCGACCATGGTCGGCCAACCTGTACTGGGGCCAATAGAGTAGCAACACTCACTACAGCATAGATATACAATGGGGGATTTTTCTGACAGCTATAAAGAAAAAAAAGGTTGATTTGAAGTGGCGACAGATGGCGCTCGCAAATAACGAAATGATCAAAAGTAGGTAGTAGGTAGTAAAAGACTAAAAGTTAGGTCAAAACACGCACGCACGTTGCCAGGCTATGCTTGTCATGTCATGTCAGTCGAACGCGGGGATCTTCAACTAGTAGATTTACGTTGCGTTCTCACTGATATTTTTGTTACCTACTTTATGTTATATACCGTTGTTATTTTACTGTTTAAATACTAGACAATATTAGCTACCTACAAATTTGAAAACAAATCAAAATGTTATCAACTCGTCATTTATTTTATTTCTGGTCACACTGACTTCGCTAATGAGCGATTTTCTGAGAGGCCATTTAAAAAAAAAAAAGCTTCCAATTGCTTCACTAGATGGCGTTGAATAAGTATGTACATGTCTATGGTATATTTTGGTATGAAACATATTTAAATTAATTACTTTTTAAAAACCCAAAGGAAACTAATAATATATTAAATAAGTACTACTGTGAGGAACGGAAACGAAATAGGTAAATTTAAAGATTTAGGTAAATAAATAACATCTGTCTGACGTTCCGTTTTACGTAAAAAAGTCGCGTCAAAGTAAAATTTATAACGTTCCGTTCCTTCTAACTGCATAGGTGGGACAGCGCCATCTAGTGGCTGAGCTTTCAGAAAATCGCCCATTGTCAGCGCCATCTCGTTTCATTATTAGAACTATTTTTTTCTTCTTTTTTTCTGTCCCACAAAAATCCCTCATAGTATATTAAAAAGGGGCACTCTACAGTGATGCTATACAAGCGATGTGTCAAAACGAGTTTGTACTAATGAGCGATTTTCTGACAGGCCATTTAAAAAAGAAAAAGCTTACAAAAGCTTCACTAGATGGCGTTGAACGAAGTATGTACCAAGGAATTTATAATACAACAGGAAGGTGCACTGCTGCTAAAAAACGGTCCTAATGAGATAGCAAGAACGAGGTCAGTTTATCTCACTCCATTCCATTACGGCGGCCACGAACATGCGCGACGGGCGGCGGGCGACGACGAGCGAGTTGCGAACTTGACACAACGAAGACAGAAAACGTCATTCGGCTTGTACTGTTGCCACTTTAACATTCTGAAATCTATCATTCAAATTCATTTCTAGGATAAGCCATAAAAAATTTATACGACCTAATACATTTTTATGCTTAATACGGTAATACCTAAATTAATATGCGATGTTTTCTATTGACTAAAAGTAATACGAAGCGGAAATTTTAAGAAATTAAATTTTTATAACGAAAGTTGTGAACCATAAATCTGTGATAAATCTACTAAACCTGTTATTTAAGAGTGCTGGCAATTTCAGAGAAAGGGACACCCTCACCTCGTTCTTGCGGTCTCAGCTGGACCGTTGACATTTTGTATTGAAATATAAATCTTATCTCTTAAAATTAAAGTGTATTTTTAAATACACAAAAATACGGAGTGCACCTTCCTGTTGTACGTAGTACTTATAAATTCCTTGGTATGTACATATCTAATCTATGGTATATTTTGGTGAATCTGATGCCCCCAGTACACGATGGCCGATCATGGTCGGCGACCTCTGAGTACTGAATCCTATGGAGATGGCATACCTACGAAAAATTGAAGCATACACACACACACACAAGCACACATACCGAGAAACCAAGATGGCGCCTTTCCGTAGTGCTGCCCTATTTGTACATCGATATATTTATTGATGAAGTTATAGATACAAGTATTTTTGTGACTACCGTACCTACCTATATCACCCTATATTTTATAAAAGCAGTTTCGTAATCACCTCGATAATTTAAAACGGAATTATAATGTATAATTATATACCTAGTTCTTTAGAATAATAAAACTTAATAATGTGCTTAAATTATACCTACATTTGCACATAATTAAGTTCTTAATGATAATGACACAATGTGTATGTGTTTGTGCATGTACGCACACAATCATTGGCCCGACCGCGCGCGTGAGACGCAACAACTGTAAAGCCCCCAGTACAGGATGGCCGATCATGTTGGCCGAGCATGATGGGCCATCGTGTACAGGGCCGGTTTGCGTGTGATTGCCGCCTGCGAGCAACGCAAACTGCCCCTGTACATGATGGCCCATCATGGTCGACGAACATGAGTGGCCATCCTGTACTGGGGGCTTCAAGGCGAGAAGAGCCGCCAAGTACTTCCTCATCTATAGTAATATCGTAAACAGGAAAGATTTGATAGGTTGTTGTTTGAATTTAATAGGTTCCAAAACTACTGGACTAATTTAGAAATTTCTTTGACCATTAGAAAGCTACATTCTTTCCGAGTGACATAAGCTATATTTTATCGTGATATTCCCATGAGAACGAGTACCATGCGGGTAAAACCGCGAGGACCCGCATGTTATTATTAAATTTATTGCTTGTTAAGTTCATAATGTATCAAAAATTTAAACGCAGATACAGATTAAAAATAAGGTCCTGTAGTTTATTTACAAACTAACCTTAGTAAAATATAGTTCATGTTGCAGTAGTAGTAGATATAAGACAAACCTACTATATTTTACTGAGGTTATAGTTTGTAAATAAACTACACGACCTTAGCTTCAATCTGTACGATTGTAGATACATTAATACTTAGCGAGCAATAAATTTGATTGAGGGCGCCCCACTTGTCGGCTCTACTCGCCTTTACTTAGAAACTGCAATTTTATGATCAAATTTTTTATGTGTTCCGAGTCACGCGTCTACACATGCGAGACCTCCATAGAATTCCAGATCAAAGGTCGCGAGAACCAGTTTAAGTAAAAAAAGGTAATGAAATAAAACAAAAAGCTCCTTATTGTAAAAACCTATTATGTTTATACAACAAGGATTGTTTTTTTTACATAACACACATTACAATATAAATCACAAAGGAGAATGCCTACTAGGTACCTACCTACCATAGAAATAAAGAAATGTCTCAAAAAAAAACAAGCATTATTAAGTAATAAAATAACAAACAGTTTGAATCGAGATCTTTACTAGCAAGCATATTTTTTTTATATATTTAGAATATAGCGAAGCGACATCAAGTGGTAAAAAAATATACTTACTTTTAATGTGCTAGAATGAATGTAAGTTGGACAACAACTTTACAGCAAAATGACATAAAAAAAACACGTTATATATAAGTATCCAGTTTTTGGCAACCGGAACAGAAAGCGTTGTCGCACTATAATTTCGATTTTGCCAGTGGCCTAATTAACGTCTTTTGCAAAACTTAAACTGTCGTTGACGTTTGAAACTGTTCTTCAAAATGAAAAGAGCAAATAAAAATAGTTTTCGTACGAGTCTTTAAATTTTCCTTTCGCATTGTATTCAGCCATAATTTTCTTTTTTTGTTATTTTTAGGCAACCTAAAACAATAAAAACAGTTTAAAATTAACACACTCAATTTACACTTGAAATTTGAAAACATCGATAATTCGATAAGAAAAATGATATCTCATCAAAAACATAAAATATGTGAAGTGAGAGCCAACTTCAATATTAGGAAATATGCCTTGGTTGTTGACTTCAACGACAAAAGATGTGAGATCTAAATGGGTGCCAAGTTTAACGGTCAGTCCTGAAAATTTAGTACTTACATAAAATGTTTCATAACAACTTAAAATATAATTTCTTCTTATAACTTAGGATAATATATTGAAGCCTAAGGTCTGACTTGGCTAGTTCTCGTATACGAATTATTATTAGGTACTTACTGAAACAGTCATGGAAGAGCCCTATGTTCATCTCTAGTTTCTAGTCTACCAGCAAGCCAAATTTTCGGAAGAATACAATAAGAACTTCGGCTTTAGAGCTGGCGAAGGCTATAATATATATATATATATTATAGCCTTATATAATTCGTATATGAAAACTAGCCAAGTCAGACCTTAGGCTTCAATATATTATCCTAAGTTATAAGAAGAAATTATATTTTAAGTTAATTAAAATAAAACATTTTATGTAAGTACTAAATTTTCAGGACTGACCGTTAAACTTGGCACCCATTTAGATCTCACATCTTTTGTCGTTGAAGTCAACAACCAAGGCATATTTCCTAATATTGAAGTTGGCTCTCACTTCACATATTTTATGTTTTTGATGAGATATCAATTATCATTACTTTTTGTAGAGAAATTATTAGTAGGTACCTACTTATTCATAATAAATTAATACCAAATGTTTCAGTATATTTTATTTGGCCAGTTATATTACTTTGCCCTTGTGTATCAGCTACTGACAATGAAACTAATTTCATGCTCGTGTTTGGTGTGGACGTAGAAATATCATTTTTAACAGATTTTCTTATTTCCAACAGTTTCTTTTTCCTAGTCGTAATAGTGTATGGTGTTTTGCTCGACGAAGTTGCAGTAGATATTTAATGTTCCTGAGCAGATATTGCATTTCCATTTGCGTTTTGATTCTGGTTTCATTAAGCGATAAAGCTTTCCGGACAAACTCGTATCTTTTGCCGCACAATGCACTAATATAGAATCCTTGGCAGTATCAAAGAATACTATATAATTATTACTACGTAGCCACTGACCTCTATTATTTATACACTGGACAATCTGTCTCCATACAAATTACAGCTAATTTTATGTGGCAATTTAAAGCGCCGCCACTACGAGTGTTCCGAGAACTAATTTTGACACAATCATTACCGCAGTTGACAATATTTATGTCAGCCAGTCCAGTGTGTAAATAATAGAGGTCAGTGTATATAGCAGTAGTTTGTCTTTTACATTTATCATTTAGCGCCATGTCTTGACAATTTATGGATGTAGCCGTTTTTGTTGACATCTAATCTTGCTTATTGATTCTTTATTTGCTAACTAGCTTAAGCTGACCCGGTAAACGTTGTTTTGTCATATAAATTATAGTGGACTAAAGTAGAATAAATAATTAGAAGACTATGTCTAGTGTGTGTGTTTATACACCAAAAGTTGCCTACACTAGACGATAGATAGCGCTAGTTAGGTATACACTACCAATAAAAGGGCCAAGATTGGTCTCTACTTCCTACATATATAAATTACTCTGTAAAGTAGAGTGCGCGTCAGATAACTCTGCGCGCATGCGCGACTGGTGCATTTTTGGCGCTAGTTACAGTACATTATTTATGCTAAGCTTATGGAAAAGATTAGTATTCGATTTTGACCGCGCGCAGACGTCAGTGATTACATACTCTTTGGAAGCGGCCACGGAAGAGATGACAGTTTTGCAGTTTTGTATCGAAGTTATAGTCTTACAGTTCACACTCCATTTGGTGTATAAACACACACATATGCAAATTACAAAGGCATATAAACACAGACACACATAGGCATAGTATACATATTATTTATTTATAAGGAAACTCAGTGTAAATGAAACATAGGTTAACACTGCACCCTTTATTAACAATAAATCAACAAATATGCATCACTAAAGGCATTAAAAATGTTCAAAGAAGTCTTTTTTCAAACACGGCACATCACCAAAGAACTCTATATCAACACTCAACACAAACGAGTCTTTTTCTCAAAAAACGGTAGGTACTCCGAGCAACGAAACTATATAATTGCTAACGGAATTACGGATCTTTACGAAACAGAACATAGCAAATAACAAATTTAACAAACAAAAGTATAATTTAGATTATTTGACATTATTTTCCGTAAGTACACTTTAATCTCTTTAAAGTTAATAATACCCTTCCATCAACTTTCAACAATATAGTATAGAAAAAAAGGATTTTTCTCTTCTTTTCTATACTGTGGGTGGGTGTATTAACTTGGAGCCATCTATCGTTGTCTTTAGTGAACTATTTATGTGCAAAGTGTGCACCTACAGGGAGAACATAGCAACTTTCGCATTTTTTGGCTTCTCGTTTGAATGTATGAAGATTGCGCCCCCTGGTGGTCGGGTTAAAGTACTATGCTCCATTTTGACGTGAAAGAAGGACAAACAAACAAACAAACACACTTTCACATTTATCATTACGACTCCGTAGCTCAGTGGTTAGAGCAGCCGCCCGGAAAGCGAAAGGTCGTGGGTTCGAGTCCCATCGGAGATGGTTGTGAGATGATGGTCGATTTTTTCTAAATACTTCATTTTCCATATTTCAATAATAAAAATTGGACTGTGAATGCAAAAAAGTAAAAATTTAAATAACTTTATAATTTATATTAATATTAATAATTAATTTAAGTGAAAGGTCGTGGGTTCGAGTCCCATCGGAGCTGGTTGTGAGATGAGGATCGATTTTGTCTAAATTCTTCATTTTCCATTTTCAATAATAAAAATTGGATTGTGAATGCAAAAAAGTAAATATTTCAATAACTTTATAATTATATTAATATTAATAATTAATATTAATAATTAATAAATAATAATATGGATATCGTGCTAGACGGCGCAAGTTTGTAATTAATTTAACGCGAGGACAAAAAAGTATTTGGGTAATCTGGGGTTCGAACTTGGTTCTCTCGAGTCCTCAATATTGAATGGCCACTACGCCGTTGGCGCTAGCCAAACTTCAAGAGGTATGACGAATTATTGGTATATAACAGAATAAAAAACTATTACAAACTTATATTTGTACTTCATCTAATACAAGATCTTATACAGGATAAGTGCATAGGGAACGCAAATATAAGTTTGTCAACGTTTTATTTTAAAAAAATACTAGTTTCGGATTTTTTCCTTTGTATTCACCAGATTACCTGTCTGCATGCCAAATTTCAGCTTTCTAGGTCATCTGGAAGTTGGTTATAGTTTTGATTATAGGTGAGTCAGTGATAAAAATAACGATTTTTGGACGTAAATATCTAAATAACTGTTTGAGGTGTGTATATAAAATTTGGAGCACATATTTATCTCGCTAGTCTCAATACATAAGCCAAATTTGACATGTTTCTGTGTAATAGTTTTTGAGTTATGAGGGAGTCAAAAGTGGCTCCAAATGGTTCGTGTTAAGATACACACGGTGCTGCTCGCCAGTTCTGTTTTCTTTTGAACTTGGCTGATACGCTTCCGCGTATCCAGATAAGGGCAACTCTAGCGCAAAACAAACAGATTTATATTTTCTTAAAATACACCAACAAAACTCGCCAAAATAAGTAGTAAGCTACATTTGGTATGAATTCTAAGTAAACTATTCACAGGAAAACAAAAACACAATGCATTTATTGTATTGTTTTGGTGTTTTTGCAAAATAAATAGTACGTACCAGTGTAATGTAATGTTTGGACGTCGATTTTCACTTTTTTTGATGCCACAAACTACCACACTGCAATTAGACATGTTCCTTGTTGCTTTCTCTCACTTATTAATACCTTTTATTCACATGAAAGTCTCAAATTAAAAGACTTTTATCACAAAACACTGCAAATACAACTCGCGTTGACAGCTCACATACCGAGAAACCTAAATGGCGACCGGCTTCAATCATGCATAACGATGACGTCACGTTTCAATGTTGCCAAAAAATAGGTCGAATAAATATATTGCTGTCTCTTTTTTTACATGAAGTATTGGAGGTAAGATAGAACAAGATGGCTACAGGTTTATGAGTACAATGTCGATTTAGCTCATATTTGTATAACCGATAGTTCATATAGAACAATATGCCATCTCCATAGGATTCGGTACTCAGAGTCGGTGACCATGTTGGGCCATCGTGTAAAGGGCCGGTTTGCGTGTGATTGGTGACTGTGAGCAGTGATCGCCGGCGATCCGTCCCGTGTCGGTTTTTCGTGCACGATTCAAAGGGAGTTTGTCGCAGGCCACAATCAGCGTTCACACGTTGGCCGATCATTCAGTTGATCTGAATATTTCTGCGTTGACTGACGTGTAGGATATTTTAGATTTATTGTTTTTTTCGTAATCAGGCCATTTTGTGGAGCAAATTACCTTGTCAAAAATATCCTTGATGTTGTATATCTTTGATAAAATATATTTTTTTATTCAATTGATAATAAAATACACTTAAATTCACAAGATGTATAGGAGTATTCTGTTTCGTTATCTAAAATTAAGTAAATAAAAATAAAATGAATCAAACGTTATGAATACATTATTATTATTAAATTGGGTTTAATCCCCGCCCAAGAAGTATTGATATGATGTAAGTATTTGTTTTTTCTGTGTCTGGGTGTTATGATAAATATGTCTATTACTACTTCAATGCATAATTACATTTATCTAGACATATTATACAAGATCCAGACTCTATTAATATAGAATCATTCTCGTAATAAATTAAAAGCGCTGTCAATGTAAATTGCATAAGCCGTCATTGCATACACATCCATCCTCACGGCCAGTCCAACGCAGAATGAAACCGGCGATCGTGTGAACACTCTCACTAAATGATCGCCGGTCATGGTCGCCGACCATGGTCGGCCAACCTGTACTGGGGCCAATATATTAATAACTTTTTAAAAACCCGAAGGAAACTAATAATAAATTAAATAAGTACTGTGGGCCTACCACAAGCTCTAATAGCAGTTATTTTTAAGTTGAGAGACAGAGACGCCGCTTTACACGCCGTATAGCGGCATCTCACTCTCTCAACTTAAAAATAACTGCTATTAGAGCTTGTGGTAGGCCACCGGGGGGGCTACCGCGTAACTTTATGGATATGAACTTCATACGTTTTTGGGAACTTGAAGTCAATTTTATAAAGAAAATAGCCGCTATCAGTTCCTTGTTTTGTGAAGTCGGGTATAACGATAACTAGCTAGCAACGTTCAACAGAACAAAGCAGCAAAAATCTATCAGAATAAGGATTTCAAATGACAGTTGAAGCCCATACCCATATCCAGATTTCTTAGCCGGTAGCCCCCCAGGGGGCCTACCGCCGAAAACGCCCAAAATGGTTTTTCTGCAAATCCAATTTGGATTTATGACGTAATGATTCTGTCGTACCGCCGAACGACCGTAAAACGCGAAGCCGGTTTTATGACGTCACATCATCTTGGGCAGGCCGATTGAACGAATGATTTCATATATTTGACAGTTGTTTGACAGTTCGCGGTACCGCCGAAATTATCCAAGTTGGTAATTTGAAAGCTATTACGGATCTAGCTGTCAGTTGATTGCGGGAGCCACAAATTATATAGTGGCGGGAGCTCTGTAGTAACCGACATCAATATTTTTTCATATTTTTACCACAGTTTTACTGTTTTTATCAATACGGTAACATCTTTTTAAACTTTTCTTACAATTTTATATTAGCTACGTGGATTTTCTTGATAAAATACCGTAGTAAATTCCTGAAATTGTTCGTCATGGAGAGAATGATTTTGTGGGCTGCTGCCTTCGATCAACAATAACATGTCATTGCACTGGTATTGTCATTTAATGTTTCACTGTTACTTGTGAAGGCATTATTTTCTTTAAAAAAATGGTTAATGTGTGGCAAGAGCAAGATACACACGAGATTCACTATTATTAACCCGCACGTTTTGCGTATATAGAGGTAACTATATTGTGTTGACAAAACACACAGTAGGTAGTACGACCATAATGAAATAATATATAAACGTGTATAAAACAAACGTTACCTATAATGTGCAAGATAGTGAAAGCCCAATTTACATGTGGGTACTAACATTACGTTCTAATAAAATACATCAAGAAAATAATGTCAAATGTACGAAATAGCACATTGCTTTAATTTTTCAGTCTGTTTTATTTTATTTTCGTTGCCGATGTGAAAGGAATTTGTTCCGTGAAAATTTCTTAAATAGTTTCAAAGATGAGGGTAAGTAAAAACCCAGGCTCATTTCTGGGAGCAAACGTAGCCTTTTTAATAAAATTCTACCACCTTTAAATCAATTCACCTTTGTGTAAGTAAATTCAAAAGTTTATAAGGATTTACCCATGGGCAAAAGGGATAAAGACCCGCAATGCATGGTATTGATGTAACATAAACACTAGGCAATATGTTTTTTTATTTTTTTTTTATTAATAATGTGTAATGGGTAACGATATAAATATCCTTAGCTCAGAAAACGCTAGCAAGTTTATTGTGCCTGCTATTCATGTTGGTTAAAAAAATCGTAAACATAACTCTTTATTATTTTTAATTTCAATACTGGGTTGGTAAAAACATATCATGCAAAGCTTGTAGTGAACGTATTGCCGATTTTAAGAGTAACAAGGTTGAAATATCATCATAAGTTTGAAAAGTTTCTTGACAACTGGTTTGATGAACTTTTTATGTACATTTACTTAGTTCTAACAGTTTTGCATATCCAGTTGGTGTCTTGACATTGATACAAATCGGCTTAGTCAAGTTCTCATCAGTATTGTACTTGTAAAAAGACTGACCTGATATATCACGCATCGATCCGAGGATCGACCGTTACCTCAATTTCTTTATCTCGGTGTTTGATGCTTGTTGATCAGTCTCACTGGAGCTGCTGGTCAAACTCTCCTCTTGTACTGGATCCCTCTCGTTGATGTCGATGTAATGGAGCCAGTTGACCAACGCCATATTTTTCCGCAAATACGGTACTTTACTGATTTTTTTTTTATTTCTTTAAAATGTTTTTCGAAATATTAGCTACATAAAACAAGTTTTCATTTTGAATTATCTTGAATATTTTCAAAGATAATAGGACTTCAAACTTTATAATTAGACAAGGACAGGACGCTATCTTAGTGACGTCAGTGGGTTAGTAGCGTCATAGTCACGCCATAGAAGATTTCGTTTTAGAAAGAGACAGCTATAGTCAAAATCAAACAGACTATAATTCTTTTATTATAAAACAGATTCAAATTATTTTTTCACATTTGGTATTCTTAATTGCAATATTTTTTAACGTCATCATTAAATATCTACATTTCAACAACAGTAAAATACCCTATTCCGTAATAACCGAGAAAAAAAAATAACAAATTTATTATAGATCGTTTATGAAAAAACGTTAATAATTAACGTGTGAGTTGAATTTCTGATCTTTATTTGAAGATCATGAAGATTCAGGACGATTTTCGTCCGTACGTGACGAAAGTACACAACGTGTACACAACGCTATGAGACTCGGAATGGCGGCAGACACCTTCCGCCCTAGCTGGGGACACAGGCGACACCTAGCGGACTCTGAGTACTGAATCCTATGGAGATGGCATATTGTTCTATATGAACTATCGGTTATACAAATATGAGCTAAATCGACATTGTACTCATAAACCTGTAGCCATCTTGTTCTATCTTACCTCCAATACTTCATGTAAAAAGAGACAGCAATATTTTTATTCGACCTATTTTTTGGCAACATTGAAACGTGACGTCATCGTAATGCATGATTGAAGCCGGTCGCCATTTAGGTTTCTCGGTATGTGAGCTGTCAACGCGAGTTGTATTTGCAGTGTTTTATGATAAAAGTCTTTTAATTTGAGACTTTCATGTGAATAAAAGGTATTAATAAGTGAGAGAAAGCAACAAGGAACATGTCTAATTGCAGTGTGGTAGTTTGTGTCATGAAAATCGTCCAAACATTACATTACACCGGTACGTACTATTTATTTTGCAAAAACACCAAAACAATACAATAAATGCCTTGTGTTTTGGTTTTCCTGTGAATAGTTTACTTAGAATTCATACCAAATGTAGCTTACTTCTTATTTTGGTGAGTTTTGTTGGTGTATTTCAAGAAAATATAAATCTGTTTGTTTTGCGCTAGAGTTGCCCTTATAGCATTTTTCTTATCGAATTATCGATGTTTTCAAATTTCAAGTGTAAATTGAGTGTATTAATTTTAAACTGTTTTTATTGTTTTAGGTTGCCTAAAAATAACAAAAAAAGACAAATATGGCTGGATACAATGCGAAAGGAAAATTTAAAGACTCGTACGAAAACTATTTTTATATGCTCTTTTCATTTTGAAGAACAGTTTCAAACGTCAACGACAGTTTAAGTTTTGAAAAAAGACGTTAATTAGGCCACTGGCAAAATCTAAATTATAGTGCGACAACGTTTTCTGTTCCGGTTGCCAGAAACTGGATACTTATATATAACGTGTTTTTTTAATGTCATTTTGCTGTAAAGTTGTTGTCTAACTTACATTCATTCTAGCACATTAAAAGTAAGTATATTTTTTTACCACTAGATGTCGCTTTGCTATATTCTAAATATATAAAAAAAATATGCTTGCTAGTAAAGATCTCGATTCAAACTGTTTATTATTTTATTACTTAATAATGCTTGTCTTTTTTTTGAGACATTTCTTTTTTCTATGGTTGGTAGCTAGGTACCTAGTAGGCATTCTCCTTTGTGATTTATATTGTAATGTGTGTTATGTAAAAAAAAACAATCCTTGTTGTATAAACATAATAGGTTTTTACAATATGGAGCTTTTTGTTTTATTTCATTACCTTTTTTTACTTAAACTGGTTCTCGCGACCTTTGATCTGGAATTCTATGGAGGTCTCGCATGTGTATAGACGCGTGACTCGGAAAACATAAAAAATTTGATCATAAAATTGCAGTTTCTAAGTAAAGGCGAGTAGAGCCGACAAGTGGGGCGCCCTCAATCAAATTTATTGCTCGCTAAGTATTAATGTATCTACAATCGTACAGATTGAAGCTAAGGTCGTGTAGTTTATTTACAAACTATAACCTCAGTAAAATATAGTAGGTTGGTCTTTTATCTACTACTACTGCAACATGAACTATATTTTACTAAGGTTAGTTTGTAATTAAACTACAGGACCTTATTTTTAATCTGTATCTGCGTTTGAATTTTTGATACATTATGTACTTAACAAGCAATAAATTTAATAATAACATGTGGATCCTCGCGGTTTTACACGCATGGTACTCGTTCCCAAGGGAATATCACGATAAAATATAGTTTATGTCACTCGGAAAGAATGTAGCTTTCTAATGGTCAAAGAAATTTCAAAATTAGTCCAGTAGTTTTGGAACCTATTAAATTCAAACAACAACCAATCAAATCTTTCCTGTTTACGATATTACTATAGATGAGGAAGCACTTGGCGTCTCTTCTCGTCTTGAAGCCCCCAGTACAGGATGGCCACTCATGTTCGTCGACCATGATGGGCCATCATGTACAGGGGCGGCTTGCGTTGCTCGCAGGAGGCAATCACATGCAAACTCGTATGATTGCCGTCTGCGAGCAATGCAAACCGGCTCTGTACACGATGGCCAACATGGTCGGCCAACTTGATCGGCCATCCTGTACTGGAAGCTTAAAGCCCCCGGTGTGGGAGTTTGCGTGTGATTGCCGCCTGCGAGCAACGCAAACCGCCCCTGTACATGATGACCCATCATGGTCGACGAACATGAGTGGCCATCCTGTGGCCCCAGTACAGGATGGCCGATCATGTTGGCCGACCATAATAGGCCATCGTGTACAGGGTCAGTTTGCGTTACTCGCAGACGGCAATCACACGCAAACCGCCCCTGTACACGATGGCCCATCATGGTCCGCCAACATGATCGGCCATCCTGTACTGGGGGCTTTACAGTTGTTGCGTCTCACGCGCGCGGTCGGGCCAATGATTGTGTGCGTACATGCACAAACACATACACATAGTGTCATTGTCATAAAGAACTTAATGGGCGATTTTCTGAAAGCTCAGTCACTAGATGGCGCTGTCCCACCTATGCAGTTAGAAGGAACGGAACGTTATTAATTTTACTTTGACGCGACTTTTTTACGTAAAACGGAACGTCAGACAGATGTTATTTATTTACCTAAATCTTTAAATTTACCTATTTCGTTTCTGTTCCTCACAGTAGTACTTATTTAATATATTATTAGTTTCCTTTGGGTTGTTAAAAAGTAATTAATTTAAATATGTTTCATACCAAAATATACCATAGACATGTACATACTTATTCAACGCCATCTAGTGAAGCAATTGGAAGCTTTTTTTTTTTAATTGGCCTCTCAGAAAATCGCTCATTATGTGCAAATGTAGGTATAATTTAAGCACATTATTAAGTTTTATTATTCTTAAAAACTAGGTATATAATTATACACTATAATTCCGTTTTAAATTATCGAGGTGATTACGAAACTGCTTTTATAAAATATAGGGTGATATAGGTAGGTAGTCACAAAAATACTTGTATCTATAACTTCATCAATAAATATATCGATGTACAAATAGGGCAGCACTACGGAAAGGCGCCATTATGGTTTCTCGGTATGTGTGCTTGTGTGTGTGTGTATGCTTCAATTTTTCGTAGGTATGCCATCTCCATAGGATTCAGTACTCAGAGCTAGCGGATGAATAGTGGAAGATCGACTTTGTCTATGGCTAAAGGCCAGACCACACCATCGTAAAGCTAAGTACACACTGCTTCTTCATAGACAATGCTGTATGTTTTCCGGAGGCACATCAATAGTATTATTTTAATGATGTATCATAAAAAAAAGCCAACAACACAGATTCCGAAAACGTATGCGCCTTTTTTCACTTTTCCAAATCAGATCGTAGGTTTTCATATACCTTAAAACGGGGCTATTCGGGACATGTTTTGGCATACTTTAGCAAAAATCTTGATTATAGTTGCATTAAATGCTATTAAAAAAAATTAATGGGTATCGGAATACGTTTGAAAAAGCGTAGGTGCGACCAGAGGGGCTACCGCGTAACTTTATGGATATGAACTTCATACGTTTTTGGCTTTTCAAAAGTTTTTGGAAGGGTGTAACTAAGTCACAATGTAAGAAAATCTTGGAATTCATTTTTAAACTTCTTCTAATTGTCGTATATATCGGTCCAGCCGTTTCAGAGATTAGCCGGAACAAACAGACAGACAGACAAAAATTTTAAAACATGTCATTTTGGTATATGTACCGTATATTTAATCATATGCACGTAGTAAAAAGCGGTTATTTAATGTTACAAACAGACACTCCAATTTTATTTATTTGTATAGATGTATAGAAGATATGCCATCTCCATAGGATTCAGTACTCGAGGTTTACTCGCTGTTTACCTGTCAAACGGTGCAAACGATGTCAAATCGGTTCACTTAACTACGTTGCCAACTTTATGCGCATGGCTTGTAGAAGACGATAGAGATGGCTGTGCTCGTATGTATTTTTTATGAACTATCGCACACTATGCCGGGGTGCAGCGGGCCGCATAATCCGCCGCGGATTTTGTAGCGTGCGTGCGATGCGATGCGGCCTGCCCCGCACCGCTGCGCCCCGACACAGTGTGCTATAGCAAGCGGATTTTTCTCGTACTACTCGGTCAGATAACATGACACCTACAAATTATACACGTCTCTTTCACTCGATTCTGTCATGCCCGGAGAGTGAGAGGGACGGGTATAACCGGCAGTAGTAGAAGAAATTAGATGTTGCCGCCGGTTATACCCGTCCCTCTCACTTTCTGAATTTGGTTGTACTGTACTCAAAATTCGTCAATGCGCTGCGGCCCGGCCCGTCACTAATGCGCTATACTCAAATCCGTCAATGCGATGCGCTGCGGCCCGCTCCGCTGCGCCCCGGCATAATGTGCGCGCTCCTTTAATGTCATGCTGGGCACACTTTTTTTTTAATCAGGGTGAAAACTCCAGTTTAAGTGCCACAAGCTTCCCTGTTCCGGTGACAGCCGTGACCATGAAGTTTGACTTAATACTCTGAGGTAACTGGAGCTCTCACCCTCATAGATGTATTATTCTCACCCTGAATAAAAAAGTGAACACCAGGAAATTTGACATTTAGTATGTAGTGGCAGGTAGTGGCTGTCAGTTGTCTCATATGACCATACGTAATTTTTTAAAGTGTAGGTGAGACGGAAGACAGCCACTGTGAAATTTGTGGTCACAAAAAATTGTTCGTACTGCACTCTCCAGTTACCTCAGTATTAAGTCGAGCTTCATGGCTGTGACAGAGGAGATTCAGTACTCAGAGCAGAGGAGCCACTTGCAATACCAAATTAGCTGTCAAAATGGACTGTCGTATGAAAACTGTTTTGTTCCAAAGATAATCACCGGAACAGAAAAGCTTGCTGCATTAAGGTTCGCGCACATTATGTCGGTGCGCAGCGGGCCGGGCCGCAGCGCAAAAATCCGTCCAAATCGCTCGTATGTATTTTATATGAACTATTGCACACTATGCCGGGACGCAGCGTGCCGCATAATCCGCCGCGGATTTTGTTGCGTGCGTGCGAAGCGATGCGGCCCGCCCCGCCCCACTGCGCCCCGACACAGTGTGCTATAGCAAGCGGATTTTTCTCGTACTACTCGGTCAGATAACATGACACCTACAAATTATACACGTCTCTTTCACTCGATTCTGTCATGCCCGGAGAGTGAGAGGGACGGGTATAACCGGCAGTAGTAGAAGAAATTGGATGTTTGAATTTGGTTGTACTCAAAATCCGTCAATGCGCTGCGGCCCGGCCCGTCACTATGTGCTATACTCAAATCCGTCAATGCGATGCGCTGCGGCCCGCTCCGCTGCGACCCGACATAATGTGCGCGCACCTCTATACCTCAGTATTTAGTCTAAAGACCCCAGTACACGTTGGCCGACCATGGTCGGCGACCATGACCAATACATCGTACATTGACACTTTTGAACGAACAAGTTTAAAAACGTTCTTTCAAAAGTGTCAATGTACGATGCATTGGTCATGGTCGCCGACCATGATCGGCCATCGTGTACTGGGGGCTTTAGCTTTTTGTTATCTAGTTGCCTTGCCAAACGTCAGTCTGACTGAAGTTCAGCCTGTGGTTGAGCCAAAGAAAAAAAAAATAGATACTTTTCTCTTTGGTTGGATGGAGTTCAGTTTTTTCTTTTGGTGGACAGAAGAAAGAAAGCGATTCCTAGCAAATTTATTTATGTAATAACATGACGGACAAATCAGTTTTACCACCAAAATTTTCAGAGGGACCTTTTGGTTTAGGTGATAAATCTTATCTAAGTATAAATTTCAATATTGCCAAAATTTTCAGGTTTAAAAATGTCTTGCAATTTTTTAGGTGATCCGGATGATAAAACCTTGCGAAAAGTGGAGATTGAAGTGATGATTCCGAAACTGATGAGAGAAAAAGCAAAAACTGAAAAGTGTATACAAGAAGTTTCCGACTTTGAGAAGTGCTGCATAGATTCTTCATTATTTTTGGTAGTGAAGTGTCGAAATGAGAATTCGGCAATGAGAGGCTGTTTGAGTCATTGGTACAGAAATGAAGAATTTAAACAACAATGCACTGAAGAATACTTAAAACAGAGAAGTGAATATAGAAAAACTGGCATCAAGAAACCTATGAAAAGGGCGTAATACCATATTTTTTATGAAGTTGTTAAATAGTGTAAATATAAACATTTAATTCAGTCATCATCATTTATTGCAAATGGATTTTTTCTTGATAGTAATATTTCCCGTATACTGTATGCATTTAAGTTCTCAGGAGTGTCAGCCCGATTGTCATTTTTTGTTACTTCCACAATCAAAACCTCCTGCAAAGTAAGTTAATAAAACAAGTATTATTTATCTGAAGATATTGGTGATCATTTACTATTTTTGGCAGTAAAAATGTTTTTTTGCGTTATATTTTACCCTATTTGGTGATCCGTTAAACATATTATGCCCAAAAAAAACCAGTTACAGGCATAATGAGGTACTTATATCTTAAAAAATCAGTTATTTAGTAATATAACAATAACCATATAAGATCGTGATCCTTACTGACTGGCAGACAATCGAAATTGTCTGTTTTATTATGCCTGTTACCAAATATAGTTACTTATAACGCCAAAAAAAGACACTCCCAAAAATAGTAAACAAATACCAAAATTAAAACACCATTTTAATGTGAAATTATAGCCAAACCATCATAAATTTAAATAAATATAACGTGAAAATGTTTTCATCGGCGAGGTTAGATTCGTCAGAGCATGTCAAAGCCAGCTCTTGACCGATAGTGGAACTAATGTAATTTTTGTTGATGGTTTCTGAAAAGATTTCTATTTAGAGACATCATTTTATTTTTCCTGTAATCTTTACATAAACTTCTATCACATAAAATAATTTCAAATTTTTCTCTATGCAAACTTTGAAGATAATGGGGGTATTTTTTTTTACACTTCTCATCAAAAGTCTAAAACTATGCGGCTAAAGAAAAAAAGAAAAATGTTTGAATGTGCAAGCAGCGCTCTTTCATATGATACCCCATATACTCTAGTAGCCTCACTTCGAATTTTTAAGACCTTTAAGCCTGCTGTACACGGGTAGAGAAGAGTGGTAGAGTACTAACTATCCTACTAACTATATTAATGTAGACATACATTATTGGTAGAGTAAGTTCTGAATTTTTTTTTTTTGTGTTATGTTTATATCTGAAATCAGTCTCGCGACTATAAGCGGATGGGTTGTAAAGTGATCGCGAGTTAAGTGTGTGCTCCATCACAGATTACTAAATAGTTACTATGTAACAGATAGTTCACTCCGCTAAGCCATTTAAATAAATAGCAACTCTATAACGCAATAAAGTAGAATTCTGCTTGTATGGGGCGCAGGCAAATTACGAACGGCCACTCGTCGTTGCATCTCTTTCTATCGCATATGTTCTAGCTCTTTTGCGGACCTAATTTCTATGGATTTACAACGCCGGCGTTGCCGCCGCGTTTTCGAGCCGACACGGGGAGTGAAATAGGCCTGGCTCCATCGAGCACACTACTTATATTTTGCAGGATCTTTTTTCATATTCTGGTATGCAATTTCGAGATATCAGGCCTCTTGAGTGAGGCGCTAGGGTTAGCTTTGGGTTGTTAACTGGGCTGCTAACTCATTGGGGTGAATGGCTAGCCGTCTTTGGTATCTTACAGCATTGAGTTTGAAAGGTCTCGGGCTCTGTGAGGTTTATAGCAAAGAAAAAAAAACAGGAAAAATTAGGGGTAGGGTAGGGGTAAGGTAGGGTAGGGCAGGGGTAGGGTAGGGTGGAGTAGGGGGTAGGGCCACGGGAACGAAGTCGCGCCGGGTCAGCTAGTACTTATATATAATTGTAATTGAAAATTGTAAATTGTTATTGTGAAATAAGTTTTTAATAATAATAATATGGTTGAGCGGTAGGTAAAGTAGGTGCTCCAAAATTTGGTATAACTTTACATTACTTGGTAATATGGATGCATTTTATGGCAATCATAGTGGTTTATTTAGGTAGAATTGGTGTATTACTTTGCTCGCTAAAATTTGGTAATCATTTACTAAAGGAGACCGGCGAGAATCGCCCTAATATTTTACGAAGTCGTACACTTTCAGAAACATGAAAATGAAATTAATTTAAAAAACTCCTACAATTAACTTTTACAAACGCCTGATTTATTAAAGAATGGAATAAAAAGATAAATAATTTTCAAATCGCAAAGCGACTGAAAAGGGCAAAATAACATTGAAACACTTCATAAATCCGTTTCATTTGACGCAGTAGTCATGTAAAACAAGGTCATTTATTATTATTTACATATTATTAGATACCTACATCAAAGAAGGTACATAACATAAATTAAAAACTAATGAAGATCCGCACGCAAAGCTTAGCGCAGATGGCGCCAGCAGCGGCAGCGGTGCGATACTTACCTATGTCTTTATTAAAATAATGATTCCTATCGTTATTTGTCTTTGTTATTACCGACCCATTCATCTATTTTATCAATCATTATTTATTAGTAAATCATTATTTGCATTGTTTTTAAATAAAATGTATAAATGATTTTTACCCTAACCTCTATTTTTTTAGGTTATTGACCATATCTCTGTTGTCCCAACTTTAAAAGCATATAAACAATTAACTTTTTTGTTAGTCTAGCATAGTTCTTTAAGTACCATTCGATTTTTTCCATGAGCGAGACCTATAAATAGAGGTCTGAAAACACATAGAAGTTCGCCAGTCTCCTTTGGGCTTAGAATACAATTTAAAATACAAGGTTACTAAAATCGCTAGTACTATTATAATGGTAGATTTTTTTTTTGTTGTTCAGTATCTTTTTTATTATAGAGAGCTTAGGGTAAGTATCGAAGTATTTTTTGGTGGTCATTATATTTATCCCCTTTTTTTGTATGGAACTGTCCAATTCTCCTTATTATCAGTTGTAATTTAATTGAATTTACCTTCACTGTTGTTGTTGCCATCCGAATATGTCCAAGAACTGAAACCCAGTCTTGTTCTTGTTTACCATATTTAATGACAATTATATAGTCTGAATGAGCAATAGTGGGCACTTCTTTGTATATCACTGAAACAGTCAAGTGTTCAAAGTTTATTACACAAATATGGCATTCATTCTACTTTCAATGGAATAAGAAAAATACAATGATATCCTAATGCAATACAAAATACTAGCATAATATTAGAATAAAGTTGTCTACTTTCTTATCGTTCTTAAGAGTTCTAATAAGGATTGAGAACTACTCACAATAATCACCACCAAACTTTACTCCAGGTTTTACTATGTATCCTTTTGATCGAAAATAGTGATATGTAACATATTTATCAACAAATCGTTTGTCTGTTTTCTTAAATAATTCCCATAGTTGGTCAGTACTTAATATATTTTCTTCATTATTTAGTATTTGTAAACATCCCAATCCATATGATAAGAAAAATGCTTCTTCTAGGGTCAACATAAGCTTTTCTTGAACTTTTATCTTATTTATACAACACTCTGGTTTTAATTTCTCAAAGTAATTTTCTCCTTCTGAGTCACTATTTGGCACTATCACAACAAGATCTTGTTTATCACAAGAATCTATCAAAATTGGCTGGTCCGAGCTTGGAATGGTTTCAGAATTATTGCTATCTTCTTCTTCACTGGATACTAAATCAATAACATCCCTTTTTTTGTTATTCTCACTATACTTTATTATGCTTGCAGCAAGTTCATCAATGTCTCTAAAAAAGGTATCAGTTTCAGTGTTTTCCAGACGTTGATTGAATTTTTTAAACCAATAATTTCTCTTTAAGAATTGCCTCTTACGCATAATACAGGGGCAGTTATCACTTTGAGACATTTTGGGCTTAGAGCGTGACAATGATCCTTTACCAAAGCATCCCATATGATGCAGCATAGCCATTTCCTCTGGTGATCTAACTTCAACACTGAATCCATTAAAATAGCCAGTAAATATAATTCGCATGGTACTGTCCAAAGGAAACCTTAATGATTCGATTGCCATCGGAAATATGTTATTTAGGTCATTAGTTTGACAATCATCTGATTGCATCGATTGCATTGTGGTCATTGTGTCTGACAAAAGAACTGGCCAGTTTCCAAATTTATTTACAGCGTAACAGCGTATAATGTGTCACGTCACGTTTCTGAGTGAAAGCACAAAATGTAATCATCTGTAGGTAAATGTATCAACAATAATCGACAACAATTAAAACTGTATTTATATTATTATCAATGGAATTTGTCTAATTTATAGGAAATACAATGGATATTGCAGTGCAAACGGTTGTTCGTGAAGACAAATATGATCGTAAGTTTACTTACGTACTTACTTGATTTTACTTTTTAATTTGATTAGTTAGAAAGTATCGCCTTTACATTTTCATTTTATCAATTTCACATTAGTCGAGCGAGCCACAGCCGTCTCTACTCTATCGTCTTCTACAATACAAGCCATGGCCATGCTATGCTATGATACGGAACGGCAACTTGCTGTGAACCGGTTTACTTTACTCCTCTGCGTACTAAATCCTATGGAGGTGGCAGGCATACCTACGAAAAGCGAAAAAGTGAGGTGTAACCAACCACTGTAAAGGTAGAAACACATTTCGCTGGCGCAGCGCAGCGCAGCGCGATCGGTTTCATACATTTAGTATGGCTAGAAACACATTACCCTAGCGCAGTGCAGCGTTTCCGCTCGGCTCCGATTGCGCCAGGCCCCCCACCACTTTCTAGCATTGTATCGTCAGAATTTGCTTTTTACTACTTATGTTCTCCGATTTCTCCGTCAATAATGGGCCAATTTAAAAAATATTTTTTTTGTTTAGAAGAGTCACCAATACATTATCATGTAGGGTTGTTAATTATACTGTTAAAACAGTATTAAAGTGTTTTTAGTACACTATACTTTTTAATTTTATAACAAAAAGAATGTATAATTCTGATTTGAAAATAAATTACACTAAATATTTCTAAAATCGGTTCAGTATTTTTTGAGTTTATCTATTACAAACAAACAAAGTGTAGTATTAGTATAGATATAAATTGCATCTCGTAATCATTCATCATCATCTTATCATCGTAATCATCAACATATTTTTTTTGGATTTAATATGTTCAAGTAAGAACAGAAATTGTTTTCAAAATTAGAAGAAAACATAATGCAGATGTTAGCTCGGCAACGACTCGATTGACACTGAGCAAAAATTTCGTCAGGAAACGCTGCGCCACGCTAGTAAAGTGTGCACACCCGGGTCGACGCTGCGCTGCGCTGCGCCTGCGAAATGTGTTTCTAGCTTTACTAAGTCACATTATGTCACATTCTAAACACAACATGTAAGAAAATCTTGGAATTCAATTCTTGGAAGCCGCAGCGCATTGACGGATTTTGAGTACAACCAAATTCAAACATCCAATTTCTTCTACTACTGCCGGTTATACCCGTCCCTCTCACTCTCCGGGCATGGCAGAATCAAGTGAAAGAGACGGGTATAATTTGTAGGTGTCATGTTATCTGACCGAGTAGTACGAGAAAAATCCGCTTGCTATAGCACACTGTGTCGGGGCGCAGCGGGGCGGGGCTGGCCGCATCGCATCGCACGCACGCAACAAAATCCGCGGCGGATTAAGGAGCGCGCACATTATGCCGGGGCGCAGCGGAGCGGGCCGCAGCGCATCGCATTGACGGATTTGAGTATAGCACATTAGTGACGGGCCGGGCCGCAGCGCATTGACGGATTTTGAGTACAACCAAATTCAAACATCCAATTTCTTTTACTACTGCCGGTTACCCGTCCCTCTCACTCTCCGGGCATGACAGAATCGAGTGAAAGAGACGTGTATAATTTGTAGGTGTCATGTTATCTGACCGAGTAGTACGAGAAAAATCCGCTTGCTATAGCACACTGTGTCGGGGCGCAGTGGGGCGGGGCGGGCCGCATCGCATCGCACGCACGCAACAAAATCCGCGGCGGATTATGCGGCCCGCTGCGCCCCGGCATAGTGTGCGATAGTTTATATAAAATACATACGAGCGATTTGGACGGATTTTTGGGCTGCGGCCCGGCCCGCTGCGCCCCGACATAATGTGCGCGAACCTTTAAGGAGCGCGCACATTATGCCGGGGCGCAGCGGAGTGGGCCGCAGCGCATCGCATTGACGGATTTTTGAGTATAGCACATAGGGACGGGCCGGGCCGCAGCGCATTGAGGGATTTTGAGTACAACCAAATTCAAACATCCAATTTCTTCTACTACTGCCGGTTATACCCGTCCGATAGTGCCCCAAACTGAGTTTCATCGAAATCGGCTTACCAACAAAAAAGTAGGCCACCATCTTGGATTTTTTAATATTTTTAACATTGCGTTGCTGTTTTCTTGTCAAAATAGTACCAAAAACCGAGTTTCATCGAAATCGGCCCACCAACAAAAAAATGGGCCGCCAGCTTGGATTTTTAATATTTTTTACATTGCGTTGCTGTTTTCTAGTCAAGGTAGTGTCCCAGACCGAGTTTCATCGAAACCGGCCCACCAACAAAAAATTTGACCGCCATCTTGGATTTTTAAATATTTTTAACATTACGTTGCTTTTTTCTTGACAAAATAAAACCAAAATACAAGTTTCATCGGAATCGGTCCACCAACAAAAAAGTAGAACTCCATCTTGGATTTTTTAGTATTTATTTTTGACATTGCGTTGCCGTTTTCTTTCCAAAATAGTTTCGAAAACCGAGTTTCATGAAAATCGACCCACAAACAAAAAGTGCCTACATGGCATAACTAGGATTCGAACCCGGGACTCGATATCGGTAGCCCGGTGTTCTAAGCTACCGAAAGAACTATATGTGATATTTAAATAAATAATTATAATATTATTGTTTCATTCATTCACTTTGCCCACAGCCTTCTCTATCGTCTTCTACAAGCCATGCTATGAAGCGGAACGGCAACATTGCTGTGAACCGGTTTACTCCTCTGATTACTAAATCCTATGGAGATGGCATACCTACACATACCGAGAAACAAAAATGGCGACCGGTCACCGGCACCGGCCTCAATCATGCATTACTATGACGTCACGTTTTAATGTTGCCAAAAATTGGTCAAATAAATATATTGCTGTCTCTTTTTACATGGAGTATTGGAGGTAAGATAGAACAAGATGGCTGTTTATGAGCACAATGTCGATTTAGCTCATATTTGTATAACGGATAGTTCATATACTTAGAACAATATGCCGTCTCCATAGGATTCAGTACTCGAGGTTTACTCGCTGTTTACTTGTGAAACGGGGTCAAATAGGTTCACTTAAAACCCCTTTATAATATACTATTATCTATGCTTAAAACTTGAAATACGACGTTGGCAACTTTATGCGCATGGCTTGTAGAAGACGATAGAGAAGGCTGTGCTTTGCCGCGTCGCGTCATTATTTATGTTTCGTCTTGGTTTCGTCAAAACCTTGCAAGAGATTTTGGCGCCATTTTGGCGGGTTAGGTTAAGTGGATATTTTAATTAATCGCAATTTGTTTCATAGTGGACTTTGTGACTCAAGATAGGTGTAGTTTTGTGCCCCAAGTGTTTACGCAACTGGACGATGTGTGGAATGATTAAAATATGCGCTATCTCGGTAACGTGATGCCGAGTGTTTTATTGTAGTGGTGACTACCTCAGCAAGAATTACCGAGAAGACCGACTCGACATACTTGACGCCAAATACTCCAAGAAGCATTGGAATGTAACATACCTACATTCTAATGAAAACATAAGAAACTAAAATAATATACATAATACTCAAGAATTGGCAGTATGGCTTAATGTCTTCGCCTGTCCAAAAGGACGAACTTTTTTACTACCAGTAAACGTCAGATTTATCTGACTTTGTAATTTTTTCAACTTTAAAATCAATTTGTTTCCGAACGATCACCAAAATGTCATGTGTTGGTAAAATCAAAATGTAGTGTTGACAACATAAAATAAAATAGTTTTACCTCTTTCTTTCTCAGCTCGCCGAGTGTTCGTTAGAGAAGGTAAGCTTATATTGTCATTAACAGCGTGGCTATCTTCACACCGCATAGTCACAAGACCTCTCAGCTGAGGGTGGGTTCTATTTTGCAACTATTTTGTCTCCGTTATCAATTTTACATTACTGAGGGAGTCAAAAAATTTGATTCCAAGTTCCTAACAAAGTAAATTTTAGCCAAAATGGCTAATATTAACGATGTAAATGTCAGCAAGCTTATCCCAACGCTGGGAGACGATAAAATCGGTGAGTGTAGCTTTATTACGCCTTTGTGCATTCAGTACGAGCTAGACTGATGGTGAAATTATAATAAAATGTTTTTAGATATGATAGCCGCCACCAGCGTCTTGCAAATACGTGCCAGTGAAATTCGCCAATCTCAGATCAATTGGCAATCTTACTTGCAGTAAGTATCGATTTTGTAACGTCATTTCTTTATTTCTATAATAGGTTATTTCTTAACTTAAATGTGATTGTACCTAGGTCCCAAATGATCACACAGCGTGATCATGACTTCATCGTTAACTTGGACCAGCGCGGTCAAAAGGACTTGCCTGATAAGAACCCTGAAGTTTGTGCTGAAGTGTTCCTCAACCTTCTCACCCATATCAGCAAAGACCACACCATCCAATATGTTCTGGTGCTGATTGACGATATTCTTTCGGTAGGTTAAATGTTACATATTATTTCTGACACAGACATACCATATAGTCATTCTTTCTCTTACACCAACCAACCCCATTGTTAATTTCCATTGTAATTTCCTTCAACGCCCCAAAAATAAGACACATTAGATTTTCTATTGTTCTCCGGCCCTATTCGGCCGTTCAGGCGTCAATGGTAATTAAATTAAAATTTAAAGTAATCAATATTATATTTAATGGCAACTATTAAAAAAATCTACTGAAAACATCTACAAGCAGTTTAACTCTAATTCTTTTTGCAGTTAGTGATAAAAAAAAGACTGTCTTAGGCCCTTCGTACACAAGGCTACATAAATCTTCAATACTCTACTCAATGATTTTAGTGTTCAAGGGACTACCGCCATACAAATCCACTGAGGTTCGGACACGAGTCGCGCCGCCGACATTCGTCCCACGACTCGCGTCGTGCCAGTCGCGCGCTACCTGCCGGACGAGATCGTCACTATTTCCATGATTGCGAAGCAATTATTGAATATTAAATTTGTTTCTGAGGTGGAGAAATATCTTTGTTTATATAATTATAACTTAAAAGAATATTCTAAAAAGGAAATTACAGAAAAACTTAGGTAGCAGTAGGAAAGGCCGTTAATTTAACAGGTTGGTATATTTTTATAGTATTGAACAAAGTCAGTAATTTAGTAAATAAAAAACACTTTTTTGCAGTATATTTTTTTATTATTAAGCTTTTGTTTTATGCATATACACGATATTTTGTGTACTGAATAGGCAACTCGCGTCTTGCTATTTAGGTCGAACGCTAAAACTCGCGCGGGCGCACGCTCACGTGTCTATAATGAAAAATAGTATGAGCAGCGCAGGCGCGTGCAATGGAGCCTAGGCGCGGGCGACAGATTGTCACACGCGCGGTAGGCGGCCGGCACACAGCCGGCGCGTGCGCCATTTAGCAGCGCTAAATGAGACGGGCGCTCGTGACGGGTGCCCGCTCGCGGATTCGTGGCCCGCGGCGGACTTCCGACGCGTGCACCCGAATCCGCATTCGCCCTTGTTTTAGCGTTCGCCCTCAATGTCATGTGTACGGACGGACCATGCGCTACTCGATACTCGCGACTCGATACTAATGTAGTATACATACACCATTAGTATCGACGATTTGTGTAGCCTTGTGTACGAAGGGGCTTCCTGGCACGAAGAGTAGATTTATTACTTACAAGAAATTTTGAATCAAACTATTTGAATAGTTAAATTTTATTTTTCATGAAGGAAGACAAGACAAGAGTGAAGATCTTCCGAGAGAATAGGTTTTCCGGAAATGTCTGGCAGCCATTCCTGAACCTGCTGAACCGGCAAGACGAATTTGTCCAACACATGACGGCCCGCATCATCGCCAAGCTGGCCTGCTGGCACCCACAGCTGATGGACAAGAGTGACCTGCACTTCTACCTGTCATGGCTTAAGGACCAACTGAAGTCCAACGTAAGGTTTCTTGTGTAATTACCTTTACTTTGCATTTTGAAAACGGATGTACTTAATGTTTTCTGATAGTTTTAGAGAAAATCATACCTGCATGTTGTTTAATGAGCAAATTGCAGTATTCTGCATGAAGACAATTGTGTGTTATTTTTATATGATCCTTATTTATTTTGTGACGTGTCTGGGGTCATTTCAATCATGTCATGCTCATGGTTAATGCTTTGCTACTTATAACTAACATTATGTTTGAAGAAGTTTTCTTGCATTGCAACCTTTAAAATTTCAGTAGTGAGTTTCGAGTAATAAATATTCTTAGGGATACAAGCAAGCACACATTTTAAAGGTGTCTTTATTATCATGAAATATTCAAACATGTCAATGTAAATTTTAATATTATATATAAATTTTTCTATACAGTAACTAAATTACAGGATTTCTTATTAAGTACTACATAATGTACATTACACATTTATTTACTTTTATAACTGGGCACATGCATTATCAAGATTTATTGTTGTAAAACAATTTTAAAAGCACATACAATATTACAGATATTATTGTATCCTTATGCTCACTAAGAGGTGCTACATCGAGATAATTATACATATATCCTATTATACATTCCCTGGACTGGATAGAAACTGCCTTAAATCCATTGTAAGCTCATTTTACTCAAAAGAAACATTCTTCTATTTTAAAAAATATTCAAACTGAATTCATAGATTTTAAGAAAAATAACATCTTTCCCATTATAGTTTGTGCGGTATACCATGGCGCCTATGACATTGCTTCTGCACATGGAATAGTGTCTAATTTTCTTGCATAAGTTGCATTAAAAATTGTCTAATGCTGCTTTTCTTGAGTTTGAGTTTTTTTCCAATAGCATATGAAACTTTTGCTTTGCACAAATGAGCTGTCATAGGCCCCATGCTACACCGCACAAACTGTAGTAAAGTACAACATCAACTTGATTCCACAGCGAATCCATCATCTTTAATTGTTTTCCTTTCATTTATTTTATCATGTTTGTTAGAGAGAGATTAGATCTTTGTGATTGACCATTGTTTGATGCGATAAAACTACAGGATGTTGTTTTTCTATTTTTAGTCAGTTCTATTCCTGGGCGAAACAAGCGAATTTGAGAAAAACTTTGACTGCAGTTAAGTTTCTTTTTAAATTGATAAAACGTTTCCTTTCCGTAATATGAGCTAACGAAAGTATTTATGGCTGTTTCCCTCCAGGGCCCACACATTTTTTCCACCCTATATAGTTACTCAAGTTACTTCTATAATAAATTAACAATAAGACTCTTTCCCGAGAATAATATTTACTACTGACTCAATATACAAATTATATTCTTTAGCATGAGATGAACACAAAACAGGTACTCTTAATCTAACTCTTATTATAAGGCTTAAATATAAGGCTTTGTAGTCTCTTTTTCGAATCATATCAAGCAACTATAATCATATTACCATACTTGCTTTTTTGCTTTAAATATAAATTTAAATTTGTTGTTAATATTAGAATAATCAATTGATTCATAGTTATTCAAAATAGTCAAAAATAGTCTGCATCTAAACACTATATAAAAACTAAAAAAATTAACACTCCGTTGTGAGCATCACGCGCAAGCATCACGCATCGTGGGGATTCGATGACGGTACTGTCCACTGAAAGGTTTGTTTTCTGGCAAGGCGGAGCAAATGACTGCCGACTTAGAACAGGCAGAGCAGGTTATGTGGGAACATGAGAAACAACATTTCGCGGATAAACCTATCAGCAAACACCAACATCAACACAAGCCTAAGACCACTGATGATGCTCAGGAGAAGTACAACAGCCTTTACAGCTCATTTGATGAATTGAAACCGCATGAGGAATTGCCACCAGTCCTCTACAAGGTACTCCTGTGTCCAACATACAAAACATTGTGTTAAACCAAATTATTGTTGTAGACTAGGATACCATGACTAACCTGTACATAACTAAAATATGATGTAAGTACTACCTATTTAAGAATAATCAAATCTACCACACATTAACCGAAATATGCATGCCGCTCAGCTGGGGTTCACTAAACTGTATTGTAGTGTCAAGCAACTATTGGTAATGGATGCTTAACTAATTAAGTATTGTATTTTAGACATACAGACATATCGATGTAGCTTTGTGTCTTTCTTCTTTTAGGAGATATTTTTATTATGTGTTTGTGACTACTGTTTTTTATTGTATTTTGTGTTTGGCAATTATATTGATGATGTTTATTTTAACCGCAGTTTACAACACTATAATGATATAACACAATGCACTGATTTATTACAGTGATGCACTGAGGATTAGTACTTACAATGTTTATTGCAAAAGTTAATTTAATGTTATTTTAATCTGAGTTCAAAATTGACAATAATGATGTTACAAAAATCTCTTCAAACACTTACTTAACATAATTATGCCAAAATCAATGGCAAGATCGACTGTAGTTTGCCAGTAAGTTGTCAATTAGTTGCTGTATGTATCGTATCACCATACAAACAGTGATCATGCGAGAATAGATAATATATATGACCCTTAATTTCCACACATTCTTTTAAATCAAACATTTTTTTTCGTTTCCTTATTGTTGGTAAAACTGAGCTTTTAATGTTTGGGTAATACATAATTATGTGTGTAGGAGAAGCTGAATAACATAATTATTCTGCGGCTACATTAGCGGGCTACGGCGAAGTATCGTGGGAACGCGCTAATGTAGCCAGATACATCGCGACAACGCGTAGTACATACATCGCGACAAGACGATATTAATATCTCTCGAACTAACCGGTAGTGGCGTATGGAAAGAGATAGTCCCGCCTAGTGTAGACAAGAACATCGCGTATGCCCGACAAAGATAATTTTAGCGCGCCAACGCGACACGAATTGTAGTCCGCTAATGTAGCCGCAGCATTATATTCTTTTAAATGACTTATTACTACAATATGATTGGTCTGACAGAACAACGACTACATCCAATCGGTGGCGCGCTGCCTGCAGATGATGTTGCGTACCGACGAGTATCGCTTCGCTTTCCTCTCTGTGGATGGCATCTCCACTCTGCTGTCGATCCTCGCCTCTAGGGTCAACTTCCAGGTAACATACAGGTTAATTAATTAATGCTGGATACCACTTAGACACTAAGCGTGGCCGCACACGAGACACGCGCGACACGAAGCTAGAAGCGGCTGCTAAGGTACTTGAAGCGCGCGACAGACACTTGTAGCTGGTAACTAGTAGACACTTGTGGCTAGTATCCGGTGGCAACTACAAGAAGCGAGTGGCGACGACTTGACTTGTAGCATGTGGCGACCAACAGCGTCAACCGTGTGCGGCGAGTTCATATATAAAATGTATGTAACTACAGGAAATAACTCGGTGGTGGCGTTTTGTGGTTGTAGTCGGTGGCCCGTGTGCGGCCAAGCTAAAATGTCTGAATATGTCTAAATTGTGAGAAATACATTTATATAAGTAGTACTTACCTAACAAACAATACCATTTCAATAATATCCTAAAAGAACTCTAACTATCTATATATATAAAAATGAATCCCTATTTCCCTTGGTCACGCCATCACGCGTGAACGGCTGGACCGATTTGGCTAATTTTGGTCTTGAAATGTTCGTGGAAGTCCAAGAAAGGTTTTAACGGTGAGAAAATAGGGGAAAGAGGGGTAAGTAGGGGTAGAATAGAAGGAGGGTAGGGGTAGGGTAGCGTATGGGTAGGGTCCCTACCATACCCCTACCTACCGTACTGTACCCCTGTACAGTACGGGTAGGGTAGGGTGGAGTAGGGGGTAGGGCCACGGGAAACGAAGTCGCGCTGGGTCAGCTAGTAATATTATAAACAATGCGCCAAATGATTACCTACCTACCTACTTAAGAGACAGAGCCGACTGAATTGCCGGCGGGCTTTTAATTCGAACTCGTATAGTACTTACCTATATTGTGACGCGGGTTCAAGGTAATTTTAATAGTCATAAATATTACAATTCTTTAATTCATTCACTTTTGACTTAAGTTCAGAGTGAAATCTATTTTCGTCTTTCCACATCACTAATCAGTCAGGTTTAGTCTTTGGTAAGCTGAGGCACTTCATGTTTATGTATATCCACGATATATCCACCGAAAATTGATTTGGATTAAAAATTGAAGTATAAAATTTATCAGTCGAAGCTCTGACGCTTACTTACCGACATTATAATTATTTTAGGTTCAATACCAGCTTGTGTTCTGCCTGTGGGTGCTCACGTTCAACCCGCTTCTGGCGGAAAAGATGAACAAGTTCAACGCCATCCCGATCCTGGCGGACATCCTGAGCGACTCCGTCAAGGAGAAGGTGACACGCATCGTCCTCGCTGTCTTCCGCAACCTGATCGAGAAGCCCGAAGACTCACAGGTAATAAACATAGTGATTATTTGGTTCATTATCAGCTTGCTTCTGGCGGAGAAGATGAACAAGTTCAACGCCACACCGATCCTGGCGGAAATCTTGAGCGTCTCCGTCAAGGATTCAACCTGCGAGTATTCGAGTATGCGAAATTTGAGTACAGAAACTACGGTAAGTCACAACACCGGTTTCAGACGCAGGTATAATCTTCTACAATATTAGAACTAAAAAACATTGAATCATTTAAACGTGTATTTTTGAACAAAAAAGCAAAAATAAATATTTACGAAATAAATTGCTCAAAATGACCGCCGTTTTCACGAATACATAAATTCACTCGTTTTTGTACTGAGCAAGTAGCAGCCGACAATTTTCTTGGATGGATATCATTTAAAGTCCTCGTTAAGGCATATTTTAGCTTCTGAACGCTGTCGTATTTCTTTTTGTAGATTTTGTTTTTTAGGTAGCCCCACAAAGAAAATCGAGAGGCGTTAGATCGGGGCTGCTAGGTGGCCACTTGATTGGACCATGATGTGTGTGTAGTGTACCTATCCATTGTGTCCTGAATTGTCTGTTTAAAGTGGAACGCGTAAGGCGGCTGTTATGTGGCGGAGCTCCATCTTGTTAAAAATAAACCTTACGCAATTCCGACAGGGGCCATTCATCCAACTGGTTTTGGAGATTGTCTTAAATAACGTCGTTATACACGGCAGAATTAAGAGTGCCTTCATAAAATTCCACCATTACGACTTGGTTCGACATAAGACTAACCCAACAGTTAAAAGAGAAACGAACCTGATTGTGGCTTTCCCGAACTCTGAGAGAATTTTCTCTAGACCAATAATGATGGTTCGTCGGTTGTACATACCGTTATTGGAAAAATTGGTTTCATCAGACCATAGTATGTTCTTTAAAAATTCATGATCTCTGCTTATTTTTCTCTTAGCCATCTGCAAAAGGCAAGTCTTCGAGCATCATCACCCAGATGTAACGCTTGAACTATGCGCCCCTGTCGATAGCATTTATAGCCGTATTTTTTCCATGTCTTTAACACAAGTGTGTGGGAAACACCCACTTCAAAAGCGACATGTCTGGGCGATATCTCTGGATCAGCTTCGGCATAAGTTAAAATAGCAATCTCCGTATCTATCTCCAGTACACGAGGCTGCCGCACTAACTTCTTTTTGAACGAAGCACTTTCTTCGAGATTTTTCAAAAGGTTTGTTACTTGTAAATTATTATTGTTTGTTAATTACTCTTCTTGTTGGTAAATATCGCAATGGATACCTATTCGCGTACCACACTAATGCAGCTTCCATGTTTCTATTATTTACAAAATACGCTTCTATTAAGTCCAAAAATTGGCGATTTAACGTCATTTTTTAAAAAGAAGTTCATAAATTGCAACTTTCAATCTAGACATTTTCTTAGCGCAAACATTAGAATGACGTGATGATATTCAAATCGAATTCGAAATTGGAAAGTAAAAAGTTCTTTTTACTTACTTTTTTCAGGCAGCCCTATCCAAAACAAAAAAGTTTGGCCAATGTAGAAATTCGACCCTCCTCTTCCGAAATGTATGGGAAAAGTTTTTGGCGATTTCTGTCATTTCTAGTACTCATACCATAAAAGGTCCCATAGAGTCATTTGATCCCCACATGAAACAGGATCGATTGGCATCAAAAAATTTTTTTTTTGGTATTTTGGCATTTTTCTTGCTCACCGTAAATTTTATCCAAAATCTGTGAATGCAGTTCAGAATTCCTTAAAAAGTTATGGATGGTCTCCTAGAAACATTTTCCTGTAACTATAACGGTTAAGGTACCTTTAATGTACCGTCTCAAAAATCCACCCTGTATAATACGGTACATATACCAAAATATGTTTTTTTACAATTTTTGTCTGTCTGTCTGTTTGTTCTTCCGGCTAATCTCTGAAACGGCTGGACCGATTTTGACGGGACTTTCACTGCAGGTAGCTGATGTAATAAGGAGTAACATAGGACTTTTTATCCCGATATTCCCACGGGAACGGGAACCACGCGGGCGAAACCGCGGGCGGCCGCTAGTAACTATATAAAGTTGATATAAAAAAATGTCCATTCCCAGGTAGCCAAGGAGCATTGCATCGCCATGGTTCAGTGCAAGGTTTTGAAGCAACTGTCCATCCTCGAGCAGAAGCGCTCCGACGACGAGGACATCATGAACGACGTAGAGTTCCTCAACGAGCGCCTGCAGGCCTCCGTCCAGGACCTTAGCTCCTTCGACCAATACGCCACCGAGATTAAGAGCGGACGGTAAGATAGATTTGTTCTCGTATTGTTTCGGTATTCAGTATTCTTCATCATTGAGCAGAGAAACGCTCGTATGTTGAGGACATCATAAACGATGTAGAGTTCCTCAACGAGCGCCTGCAGGCTTCCGTCCAGGACTGGTCGACGAAAGTTCTCGATATAAAATATCAAGTCTTTGTTCAATTCATGAATTGGTTTAAAACTTTTATTTATTTGAAATTGAGTGCAAAATTAATTGGATAGGAAATTTGAATTACTAATTACCGTATTCGCTGTGCGACTTCATCCGCGAGTTCATACAAAGTCTGCTTCATTCCCTATTTAATCGCCTTCAAAATTTATTACTGCTGAACATATTTCAACAGCGATTTCGCCAAAATAGCTTAAAATAGTAACAATGAGAATGTCCTATAAATTTTTTATCTTTTGTTTCAGCCTCGAATGGTCCCCAGTGCACAAATCGGCCAAGTTCTGGCGCGAGAACGCGCCGCGTCTGAACGAGCGCGGACAAGAGCTACTGCGCACTCTGGTGCACTTGCTAGAGAAGAGCCGCGACCCCGTGGTGCTCGCCGTCGCCTGCTACGACGTCGGCGAGTACGTGCGCCACTACCCGCGCGGCAAGCAGTACGTCTCCCCTTGTAGTGTCTCTATGTGTAGTACTAGCGCGGGCTCGGGCTGCTGCGCACTCTGGTGCACTTGCTAGAGAAGAGCCGCGACCCCGTGGTGCTCGCCGTCGCCTGCTACGACGTCGGCGAGTACGTGCGCCACTACCCGCGCGGCAAGCAGTACGTCTCCCCTTGTAGTGTCTCTATGTGTAGTACTAGCGCGGGCTCGGGCTGCTGCGCACTCTGGTGCACTTGCTAGAGAAGAGCCGCGACCCCGTGGTGCTCGCCGTCGCCTGCTACGACGTCGGCGAGTACGTGCGCCACTACCCGCGCGGCAAGCAGTACGTCTCCCCTTGTAGTGTCTCTATGTGTAGTACTAGCGCGGGCTCGGGCTGCTGCGCACTCTGGTGCACTTGCTAGAGAAGAGCCGCGACCCCGTGGTGCTCGCCGTCGCCTGCTACGACGTCGGCGAGTACGTGCGCCACTACCCGCGCGGCAAGCAGTACGTCTCCCCTTGTAGTGTCTCTATGTGTAGTACTAGCGCGGGCTCGGGCTGCTGCGCACTCTGGTGCACTTGCTAGAGAAGAGCCGCGACCCCGTGGTGCTCGCCGTCGCCTGCTACGACGTCGGCGAGTACGTGCGCCACTACCCGCGCGGCAAGCAGTACGTCTCCCCTTGTAGTGTCTCTATGTGTAGTACTAGCGCGGGCTCGGGCTGCTGCGCACTCTGGTGCACTTGCTAGAGAAGAGCCGCGACCCCGTGGTGCTCGCCGTCGCCTGCTACGACGTCGGCGAGTACGTGCGCCACTACCCGCGCGGCAAGCAGTACGTCTCCCCTTGTAGTGTCTCTATGTGTAGTACTAGCGCGGGCTCGGGCTGCTGCGCACTCTGGTGCACTTGCTAGAGAAGAGCCGCGACCCCGTGGTGCTCGCCGTCGCCTGCTACGACGTCGGCGAGTACGTGCGCCACTACCCGCGCGGCAAGCAGTACGTCTCCCCTTGTAGTGTCTCTATGTGTAGTACTAGCGCGGGCTCGGGCTGCTGCGCACTCTGGTGCACTTGCTAGAGAAGAGCCGCGACCCCGTGGTGCTCGCCGTCGCCTGCTACGACGTCGGCGAGTACGTGCGCCACTACCCGCGCGGCAAGCAGTACGTCTCCCCTTGTAGTGTCTCTATGTGTAGTACTAGCGCGGGCTCGGGCTGCTGCGCACTCTGGTGCACTTGCTAGAGAAGAGCCGCGACCCCGTGGTGCTCGCCGTCGCCTGCTACGACGTCGGCGAGTACGTGCGCCACTACCCGCGCGGCAAGCAGTACGTCTCCCCTTGTAGTGTCTCTATGTGTAGTACTAGCGCGGGCTCGGGCTGCTGCGCACTCTGGTGCACTTGCTAGAGAAGAGCCGCGACCCCGTGGTGCTCGCCGTCGCCTGCTACGACGTCGGCGAGTACGTGCGCCACTACCCGCGCGGCAAGCAGTACGTCTCCCCTTCGTAGTTTCTCTATAGTATAGAGTCTATACAGGATAGGAAAAGAAGCTTAACGAAGCCGAAAGCCACGTGATCTGTCCATTATTACGAAGTTTTTTCTGTACTGGGCCATACCTGGGACTCTTCTTATTACGGAGATATCAAGTGACAAAGTCAAAATATTGTAACTTTGGTTTTGACAAAAATAAATGTAAAACGTGATTACTAAAATTTCGTCTAAAGAAACATTATCAAAATTATTAAAAGTTCTTAGTCAAATAGGCTTATGATATTTGAAGACGCAATGAATATTAAGCGCAGCCACTGCCGCACACGCACACAAATGCGTGATAGAAGTTTACGCGAAGGTGCACGACTCGCGGGGCAATCACACACACAAGCACACTTTTTTGCACGCGTTTCATTGCTTGTCTTAGAAAACACCCGTTTTTTAATACCTATAAATTAAAGTAGTTTCCCAGCAATTATTTTTACTGAATGTTTCTTAGTTTGATATACACTATGTGTATATTACGGCTTCGTTAAGCTTCTTTTCATACCCTGTATATATGGTACCGACCAAACCCGATTTAAGAACAAACTAGTTTTTCCTAGGCCAAACTAGTTCATAACGTTGACATTTCAGAGAGCGAGTTTGCATCGGAAGTCCAGTAGAACACGACACAAAAAAAATAACCACGAAATTACTAACCTATCTCGTGTTCTTCAGGACTTCCGAGGCAAACTAGCTCTTTGAAATGTCAACGCGATGAACTAAGTAGTAGTAGTAGTAGGGTTTTGCCGGTAACAATACAGGGTGTTAGTTAGGGGCACCTTTGCAAAAACTTCCATGGCCTCAGACACTCATGCTGAACAACGTATAGCAAGAATTTTTTGTCGGAAATGAAAAAAGAGTCGACTTTTCATACAAATTTAGCAACTTATACCCAATTGCAGGAAGCTCCATTAAAGTTAATGCTTCATTAAATCTATTGCTGTCACTTTTTACCACACTTTTATTAGCTTCACTTGTAACTAAGTCACAATGTAAGAAAATCTTGGAATTCAATTTTAACATACTTCTAATTGTCGTATTGATTTGAAACTTTGCAAGTCTATATGAATCCGATGACAATACAATAATTTGCTACCATCGAGCTGATCTGATGATGGAGTCAAGAGGTGGGCAATAGAACTCTTCAATGGCTGCTAGGAAACCCCTCGAGTTTAGGCTCCGTTGTTTCGTTCTGACGAGACCTATTCGCTACACTTAGAAGAAGAATAAGAAGAAGAAGAATATACTTTATTTCGCAAGAATGTGGTTGGTACATCAAGATCTTAAAACAAATAAAAGTGCAGGACACATTCACCCAGCCTGGGCATGCAAAAGAAAAAAAAATGAAAATATATTAGAATTAAAATTAATGTCAAGCCAAAATTATTCATGTCAAAATCAGTTAATTCAATTTATACAATACAATAAAAATGTTACATTTTATAGTCAAAGTACTCACTTATACTATAGAAACAATTTTGAATTAGCCACTTTTTAATTTTATGTCTGAATTGATTCTTTGTTAGCATCTTAAAGTCATTTGGCAGTCTATTAAATATTACAACAGCCATAGAATGACTGTTCCTAGAGGCCAGTGCTGTTTGTCTCGACGGAATTATTAAATTATTTGGACGTCTACAGCTATGCGTCCGAGGAACATCACACAAACGTGGAAACAGCTCTGGATGGTTTTTGACAAACATACACATCTCATAAATGTATAAGCTGGGAACAGTTAAAATATTTAGTTCCTTGAATAAAGGTCTACATGAAACTAAACTGTTCACGTCATATATGGCACGAATGCATGCTTTTTGAGCAATGAAAATCCTTTTCGTGAAGCAAGAGTTGCCCCATAGAACTATGCCGTATCGTAAAATTGAGCAAACATGGCCGTAATACGCCTGAAGAGCGGTTTGTTTGGTTGCGGTTTTACCCAGTTTCCATAAGGCATAAACGTAAGAGTTAATTTTTTTACACAAATTATTTATATGTTCTTCCCAAGTGCATTTATCATCCAGTATTATGCCGAGGAACATTACTTCTTTTGTTTCTTTGATTTGGTTACCGTTATAAGTTATTTTTAAGTCTTTCTTATTTCCATTTTTATTAATAAATTGAATACTTTTTGTTTTATTTAAATTTACTCTTAGTGGTGAGGGTCTGATGATGGAGCAGGAAAGAAGCCAGTGACAATTCTTAATGACCAATAGGAAATACCTCGAGTTTGTGCTCATTTGTTTCGTTTTGATAAGACCTATTTGTTACACTTGGTGGTGAGGGTCTGATGATGGAGCTGGGAGGACCCAGTGAAACTCCTTAATGACGTCAAGAAAACTCCTCGAGTTTGGGCTCATTTGTTTCGTTCAGACGAGACCTATTCGCTACACTTGGTGGCGAGGGTCTGATGATGAAGCTGGGAGGAAGCCAGTGGCACTCCTTAATGGCCAATAGGAAACCCTTCGAGTTCTGGCTCATTTGTTACGTTCTGATGTGACCTATTTGCTACACTTGGTGGTGTGGGTCTGATGATGGAGCAAGGAGGAGGTCAGTGGCACTCCTTAATGACCACTAGGAAACCCCTCGAGATGGGCTCATTTGTTTCGTTCTGATGAGACCTATTCGCTACACTTGGTGGTGAGGGTCGGATGATGGAGCAGGGAGGAAGTCAGTCGCACTCCTTAAGACCACTAGGAAACCCCTCGAGTTTGGGCTATTTGTTTCGCTCTGATGAGACCTATTCGCTACACTTAATGGTGGGGGTCTGATGATGGAGCAGGGAGGAAGTCAGTGGCACTCCTTAATTACCACTAGGAAGCCCCTCGAGTTTAGGCTCATTTGTTTCGTTCTGATGAGACCTATTCGCTACACTTGGTGGTGAGGGTCTGATGATGGAGCAGGGAGGAAGTAAGGGTTCGGCTCGCGCATCGGGTAACTAATAGGTTCCACTTAAATTTGTAAAACTAAATACATATAATCACGCCTTTGAGTTATAATTTTTACGGGGTGGGCAAACACATGAATGGACTGTGAAATCGATTACTATCCTCATCCATAGCTTGCCATTTGTTAAACTAAAATGTAAAAAATAAATATGTAGTTTAAAAACTCACTTTTATAGAAACAGACTGAATAACAAAATAACCGTCTATTCAGTACCTAACTGAAATTAAAAAGCGTGGTGCGCCCTTTGCAAAGCATGCATTCAAGTAGGTACTTAATATTGACAACGCGCACCACGCTTTTTAATTTTAGTTAGGTACTGAATAGACGGTTATTTTGTTATTCAGTCTGTTTCTATAAAAGTGTGTTTTTATAGTTTTTTAAACTACATATTTTTATTTCTTGACAACGAAAAGTGACAGCAATAGACATAATGAAGCATTAACTTTAAAGGAGCTTCCTGCAAGTGGGTGTAAGTGGGACATTTTGTATGGAGAGTCGAAATATTTTTTTCATTTCCGACAAAAAATTTTGCTGTGCGTTGTTCAGCATGATGGCCTGAAGCCATGGTTAAAGTTTTTGCAACGGTGCCCCTAACACCCTGTATAATATAAGGTGTTGTAAAAAAAGTCGACGTAATTTTAAGGGGTACTCAATACTCATGCATACAAATAACTTTTACTATGGTAGGTACAGTCGAGCAGGATCTTCGAAATTAACCTATTTTTGATTCAAAAGTAACCAATTAAATATTAATTATTTTAAGCAGATCAAAATATATATTGAAGTTTTATAAACGATCTTGATTATTTATTTATTTTAGCTAAAAACACGATATTCGTATCTTCACTCGACTATAAAAAATTTCAAACAAGTACAAAATATTTTTTCATAATTTTTATATTGTTTAATGTTATACTTGTCAAATAATAATAGGTCTTTACATATGAAATTGCCGTTTTTTTCTTTTGTACATATAACTTAACAACTTTTATAATATTAGAAATATATAATTTCTTTAATATTGCGTTACATTAAGACCGTATCGAGCAACTTTTGATAATTTAATAACCACGATATTTGATTATTTACATAGAAAAAACTTATTCCGAAAGTTACGACTTTTTTTGTTTCCAGAATTTCGTACTTTATTAGTTGTAACTTAGTGAAAAAAAATTTTTTTTCTCTTAACGAATGTGTCATTTAGTAGTTAAAATATCCATAAATACGTGTGTAAAATTTTTTAAATTTACATAATATTAGTCGTTAAATAATAACAAAAACGTTAGTATGGAAAAAAAATAATTACAGAAATCTCCATACAAAACGGCAATTTCATAGGTAAAGACCTATTATTTAAGGCTTAAGCGTTCGTCTTGTGACGCATTCCACTCCATCGGCCGATGCGTCCGAGTAGAAGAGAAACAGCGGCATATTGTTATCTATCACGCAAAATCCTTTAGACCTTGTCCTGTGTATTTGTGCAGTTTTTAAGTTTTGTGAAGTCTCGTTTATCGACGTATACGTGCACCACTCGCTGCTCGGGTGCCAAGCACCTTTCTACTTATATTCTAACGTAGTTGATATCGCAAATATTGCCCTTCTACTGGCTTACACCAAAAAATTATTATAATTAAAAATAGGTAAATGTGTGTCTCACTTTACTTCAATAGCATCATTGAACAATTGGGCGGCAAACAACGCGTGATGTACCTGCTCAGCCACGAAGACCCCAACGTGAGATACGAAGCCCTGCTTGCCGTCCAGAAACTTATGGTTCACAACTGGTAAGATAACAGTTGATTCACAAATATACTTAATACTAACTTATACCTGCGGTTTCGCTCGCAATCAATTCAGATATATCTACATCTTTGCCAATTTTTATCATGATTGGGTCGGAATTTCATGCAGTGTCCGGCCGCCAAACCTTCAAAACGGTATATTATTCAATTTTCTGAGTCTTTCTCAAGAAAATTTGACAGATCCAAATCGAGTTACACTAATAATAATATTATAAAGGGTAATGGTAACACCATTCTTTTGATGCTGCCAGATTCATTCTAGATTCTACCAATTACAAGCGACCCATTTTATAAATAAATTTGCTAAAGAAATGAAAAGAAATAAGAATGTCAATTAAGCATTTACTACTAAATGAAGCGAGGAATCAAAAACTTAGCGAGTTGCCATAACAATTCAAATAGAAAAATTGTTCGCGATTGTAGGCGGAGCACGAGTTTTCCGCGCCTACTTATTAGCGTCTTTTTAGGGTTCTGCGGTCTTCATCATACCTCTATCAGATTAAAACCTTCGGAAGCCTAAAGTTTAACCATTCCAAACATTGTTCACTGGCACATCCATTATTATTGAGTCACTAAATCCACTTTAAGGCGATGCCAAACATAGACACTATTGTGTCTTATGTGAGATGGGATACAAGCTTCAAGTGAATAATATGCCTTCTCTGCGCAGAAAATACTTTTTTCATCCCATCGATTCGAAAAGCGATGATTGTTTATCTAATAACAGGGTCCAAAACGATTCATTGTTTACCTGTTATGACAAGAGGGTATAAATGAGATTTGAATTTTGAACAACTTCATAACAGGGTCCAAAACGATGAGATTTGAATTTAGAACATAATTAAAGAAGCATTGGTTGGAGGGTAGCAAAGGGTGTGCAGTACTTTAAAAAAAATTCAACTGATTTTGTATGGGGCCGGGACTTTTTTCAAAACTCAAAATTTTTTTCTTGCCCGACTAGCGCTATGATCTATCCGAACGACAAAGAAAGGTAGGTAGTTTGAGTTGTCTTTACTGCTTTTCTAATAGAGGGGGATGAAAATCAGAGTCTATTACTCGGCCGCAAAATTATTTTCACCTTGGGCGGCGTATATTGAATCCCTCGCTGCGTTCAGGATTCTACTTTAGAATCCCTCGCTGCGCTCGAGATTCTACTCTAGAATCCTTCACTGCGCTCTGGATTCAAAATAGCGCCCTCGCCGTAAATATATTATTTTGCTCCCTTGTAATACAATGTACTATTGTGTCCAGTTACTTCCACTGATTTCGTATTCACTGGAATCTTGTATCCCACACTAGACATAAAAGAGTCTACGTTTGCGCAGCGCCTACATTTTGTTAAGTCTCCCAAAACAGACTATGTCTAGTGGTTTCTAAATCACAGAGGCACTTAAAAATATCGCTTCACTAATAAACTTTTCATTACAGGGAATACCTCGGCAAACAGCTGGAAAAGGAACAAACCGACAAGCAGGCGGGCACTGTGGTCGGAGCTAAAGCCTAATGTTATGATAATAATGTATTTAAATGGAAGTAATTTGTTGTTGTTATAGTTAACTAAGATATTATATTGAACTTGCAATATGTGAGCGGTAAATTTCACCTGCCATAAAGATATTACTGTTAATATATAACAACTGTAGTGACTGCAATAGTATTTTAAACTTAAGCAGCAAGTTAGCTCAGCCCCATGTTTTGTTGAGAATGTTAATGGAACACAGTAAACACATTTTATTTTGATGATAATGTAATAATGGCGCTGTATGTAAATATCACAAATCTATATTAATTCTAAATTTACTCGTATTGTTACTATATTTATCATGGAATCAAATGTTTATGTTGAATAAATTCTATTGAAATATTAGAAACATGTGTAAATGTTGCTCAGCACATTCCTATGAGAATTCTTTTGTTATTACAAAAGTATCGAAAATGAACTATGAATTACGAAACCAACAAGGACATTTATCAGTAGAATTATTGGACAAAGTTTCCTATTTCTTCAGTATTGTGAATAAAAGATGGTAATAGAGTTCATGTGTTTTGCTTTGCTTAATTTGATAACATGGCCTAAAAAATTGTGCCTCGAGAGTGCATTATTTAACCATAATTTACAAATAAAAAAATTTAAATCCAAAATCATTACTCAGATTCATTTACACCATTAACGAAAAAGGGAAATCCCATCTATTACAGTTACTGTCCTATTCAGAGACGTTTTCTAAAACCGGCGGTTAAAGCTTGGTTTATCAAAACCTAGTTCACAAATTAGATAGACACCTAGTTTTAAGCTTAGTCCTGGGGACTAATTTATCAATTTTGCTATTCAGTTCAGAGTGACACTTCAACTGGAGATTACAATAACTCAAGGAGTAAGAAATTAAACGGCAACACTGACTTTAAAGAGTGAATGAATCGAATGAATTCGAAAAAAAAACGTTAGATTGCTGAATGCTGATGGTTTTGTCTGGTTTTGTCCACTGACCTCTTAGAGGTAAACTCAACATGGTAGTTTGTGGTGTTTATAATGAGGGAGTGTTTGAATTATTTTAATTTATAATTTACTGTTGTATTGTTTTGTTACTTAGAGCTCTCAAAGTTATCTGTGCATTATGGTTACATTATGCACAGATATTTTGAGAGCTTTGTTTGCTTAGATAATTTTGAATACTGACTGCTCATATAAATATGAAACAATGAGTGCCAAGATATTTTGAACACCTTTCGTGCTTACAACAATATGATGATTCGAACTGCTTAGAATTTAGATCTAATTGCGTTTATTATTTTCAGATCTTTTTGGCTACTCTAGAAGCTTATATCAATTTGACGCTGACTGTACCATCCATAAACTTACCCGTTGGCAGGTTTAGTAATGAATAGCTTTATTTCGACCTTAACCCCGGGACTAAACTGGGACTAAGCGCAGTCTGTCACTCTGAATACGATTTTTGCTAACACGACGTTAGTACAGTGGGTTAATTAACTTTAGTCCCGGACTAGCATATGCACTCTGAATAGTGTTAAAGGACTGTTATAGGTTAAAGATATTATATCGTCAGTTACTGACGACATAATGTGTGGCAATCGTTTCTATGGAGCGTTTGTTTGGGCGAGTCCGAGTGAGTAGTGATTTCCAAACTGTGTTAGTTCGGCGAGATTTCTATCTTTGAGAGGTTACAGCCCGCGGCTTGACCAAGCATAGCCGCCAGAGAAGTGAGAAAATCCGCCGCCGGACGCATACAAAGCCGGTACAAAGGCGATACGGCCTCCGAGCTGTGTGGAGCCACCATAAAGGTACAATTCGGATGTTGGCGGCACGGCGGCGGCGGGATCGACCAAAGCATATTATATTGCATATTATATAATATTGTTTTACTATGACCAAAGCTACCGAAATGGGTCGCGCGGCGGCACTGCTTCGTATGGATTTATACCCTCTGAATCTTCCATGTCTTTCCCATCTATGTGAGCATAGAAGAAGGTTAAGGCGCTACTCGGAAAAAGTAGGTATGGACTTTTTGATATAAAAACTATAGGACGATTAGTAGGTCTATAGGGGAAAATGTCATTGTTTGCAGAAGATCCACATGATAAAACGTCTCCTAGAGCAAAGAATACTATAATATTACTAACGTAAAGAAGCGACACTCACCTCCCCCCGCCAATTCATTTCCCCCGCATTGAGAAAGTAAACCGAGGAGTAAACGTCACGTCCGTATGGATTGAGGAGCCACGTCAGATTTTTAAGGATAGCTATCACCCTTATTTAGTAGCCATGCAGATAATTTTGTAGGTCAAATTCTGAAATTTGTAGTAAAATACATCAAAAGTTATATCACTGCAAAGGTGGCTCCTCAATCCTGATGTTTAGATTGAGGAGCCACCTAGAACTCGTAATGTATTGAATGTAGGTTGCTGAAACTTATGTATCAATTTGTAGCCATCACGTAGGATATCTACTAGAATTTTGAGCACTTTAGTTCTAAAATTCAAGAAACTACAACACTTTTGTTGTGGCTCCTCAATCCATACACAATAGAGTAAATTTCTATGAATATTTGCAGTCAATTCAGATATTCGACATAATGATAATTTAGAAGGAGGTAAATTCTATTGCCTACAATATGAATGAAATACTAAAACATAGTGATTTCCGTAAACAAACGTATATTATTTGGCTCCTCAATCCTGACGTTTATTTACCTGAGATCACAACGAAATCAAAAGCCAGAGACTCTAACGTTTAGTAGGCGTGCATACTAAACGGCTACATACAATTCATTGCTGTATTCGTTTTAATTGCTGACAAATAAAGCTTTTTGGTATTGCTCAAGGATCCGTTTTGAGGGGTGACCATAATTATGTGAATGAAACTAGGATAAGTAATTTTTATCAACATTTAATAATTTGTTTTTACAAAATATAGGTTAGCGAATGGATGAGTACCTATTGGGTCTTGTGTGCTCTTACGAATTCTGGATTCATAGTCATCGTAACACAACACCTCATCCTTTGCTAGAATATGACATTTGTAGTGACCCATGCCAGTGATACTAACTCTGGGAAAGAATTCTATAGCGCCCATTAATGTGTATGAGCTGAGCTGCCTAGAACTATTATAGATTCTGGTATCTCCTTCAAACAATTTTTTTTGCAATCATTCAAATCGAACGAAACCGTATTTGAAAGTGTTTATTAACAGACTGTTACTGTTGTTTGGTTGTTGCAAGTCTTACATGCGTTTTTATCTTCTGCAATACAAATAGCATCTTCTTTCACCGTTGATGCCAAATACAGAAAACATATTAGTCTCGCGACAGTAAACACACGGCTGCGTTGATATTTCAGAGATTTTTTTTTGTGACACAATCCATCATTTTTTTTCACAAATAAAATAACCACGTAAGGCCTTTTTCTAACCTATCATGTGTTCTACAGGACTTCAGAGGCAAACTTGCTCATACTTGTCACCTCAAAATAGCCTAAAATACACATTTTGCAATCTCATATCTCACAAACTAGTTATCTCCGCGCTCTGAGAGTGGTGTCATTGGAAAGGGGAGATAAAAATCTACATTATCTGTACAAAGACTCTACAAAAAGCCTGCGGCTGGATACTAATACCAACCCTTCCAACACGATGTATTGTCACAGAATATACAGGGCGTCTCAAAACTATGCCACATAGAGAGAAAGTACCTTAAATACTGAAGATATCAAATTTTACTGAAAGGAGACTTCATTTTTATTTAAAAAAGAAAACGAACTGCATTCAAGGAATTTTAAATAATCGCCTGTCTGAACTGGGAATCGAACCCGCTGAATGTAAAAAAAAAATCTTTAAATTTATTGTACCGATCGAAAGGCTCAATTATACCTAAGCATTTCTTCTAAGTAACATAGCATCTTAAATTAAAGGAAGACTATGAAATTTTACATTTAATGTTGAATAACAAGTTTTTGTAGCGTTATAGCCTTTTCTGTGAATGTCGTGCGTGCTCAAAACAACTGACTTTAACATTTCAATATTATTACTAACGAGTGAAGATTGGAGCAATTATACCTAATTTCCCTATCATAAGTGTTTGATAAAGTTATAATGTGATAAGTAATATCACCTCGGTTGGTTTTAAAAATGTTTGAATATAATTTGGTAGAGTCTTTTCCATGTGGTATAGTCGTGGGACGCCCTCAAGGCGCTCTCAGGGCGTCCAATGACTATGTCACATGGTGGCATAGACCGCACCAAATACTGTAGATAGAACATTTTATTAAAATAGGACTTTATTTTTATTTGCAATTATACGAACTGCATTCAAAGATTTTTAAATAATGATGCATGCCCGAACCGAAAATCGAACCCGCAGCAAATTATCCAAACTTTTTTAAACCTATCGAGGTGGTGTAACTTATCACATTATGAGTTTATGAAACACTTATGATAAGGAAATTAGGTATAATTGCTCCAATCTTCACTCATTAGTATGTAATATATTGAAATGTTAAAGTCAGTTGTTTTGAGCACGACATTCACAGAAAAGGCTATCTATAACGCTGCACAAACTTGTTATTCAACTTTAAATGTTAAATTTCGTAGTCTTCCTTTTATTTAGGATGCCATGTTATTCAAAAGAAATGCTTAGGTATAATCGAGCCTGTCGTGATATTATAATTCCACGTGATATTATGAATAGACAGTACGAGACAGTATGCACACGGCTTCGTGGTTGTTTTTTTTTTATTGATACAAAAATACTGTCTATTCATAATTTAACAAGTGGAATTATAATATCACGACTATGACAAAATCCCTGCGACATAATATGTCGCAGGGACATAATAATATTAATTATTTATTATTATTAATTATAATAATATTATACAAATATAGCCTCGCTGATGAAAACATTTTAAACGTTTTATTTACGTAAAGTAACATATTCAAATATTTATATTTGTGATGGTACGGAACCCTCGGTGCGCGAGTCCGACTCGCTCTTGACCTGTTTTTATTTTAATAAGCACAAAGTTTTTAATAGAAAATCTAAAGAGCGCTCAAGCATAGTTTCCATTAGTCGAGCAGCTCGGCCCAGTTCACTGGGCCGAGTAACTGAGGTACTACTCGACTCGGCTTCCACCGTTTACATTGGTCAAGTAATTGGGCCCAGCAGGGTTGCCAGATGTACATTTAAATCGTATTTGTACGATTATTTACAACATTGTTCGATCCCAAATTTTCAGAAAATTTTGGATTTTGTATTAAGTACGATTATTATACATATATTAAATACTTAAACATATTTTTTTATGTTTAATGTACGATTCTCGATTTTTCGCACCTGGCAACCCTGGCCCAGGAAACAACTCGGCCAAGCAACTATGCTCCGCGCGAGACCACTCGACTCGCTCAGTACTCGGCCCAGTTTACTCGCCCTATCGTTTACATTGGTCGAGTTAGCCTGCTTTTTGTTCATCGCTACTCGACTCGGCCGCCTACTCGACCAATGTAAACTATGCTTCACGAGTTTCACACTCGCGAGTTGACGAATAAGTCAGTTTGCAATCCATGTTATAAAATATGCACATACAGGGTATTTAATTTCCCCGCACTAGTAGTGTGACAACAAGTCTCATGTTTTGGTAGCTTTCTAATATTCACACCAAACAGTGTGACTACGAAGAAAAAAATGTTTCGTAGTCACACCAGTGTGACAAAACGGTGTGACAGCGAATCCGTTGGGGATATTTCAATTATTTTTTTTTGTGAAACAATCCATCAGTTTTTTTTTTCACAAAAAAGTAACCACGAAAATTAAGGCTTTTTTCTAACCTACATGTGTTCTACAGGACTTCTGAGGCAAATTCGCTTATCCTTACTTATATTATAAATGCGTCTTTGTCTGTCTGTGTGTTACACAATCACACCTAAACTACTAAACCGATTTGAATGAATTTTGGTCAAGTCTAGAGCCTGAGAAAGGACATAGGCTACTTTTTATTTCTGAAAAATATCACCTTCCCGCGGGATAACGTCGTGTAGTACACGCGGGCGAAGCCGCAGGCGGAAGGCTAGTACTAAATAAATAACCTAAAATACGATATTTTGCAATCTCATTTCTCACAAACTAGTAATCTCCGCGCTCTGAAAGTGGTGTCATTGGAAAGGGGAGATCAAAATCTACATTTTTCATACAAATAATCTACAAAAAGCCTGCGGTTGGATACTAATACCAACCCTTCCAATACGATGTATTGTTTTTGCAAATATTCTTGCGAGTATATTGATACCCAACCACTAAGTAAAATTAGGTAATTTTACTTTTCTTTACCTTTTATTTTACCTTTTCTTGTTATAATTCCAGGTCTGTCATATTTTGTGATCAAATTAATATAGAAATAAAGTAGCTAATAAATAATGTACTTATGAAATTTTGATGAATTATGTATGGCATTTGACAAGACCGCCTCTGTGGTTTAGTGGCTAGTGGTTTACATCACACCACCGATTTCAGACCAAGAGGTCCCGGGTTCGATTCCCAGTAGGGGAATATATTGTATTCGGTTTGGTTGGTGGTAGAAAGGTGGTAGGACTTGTTCTTAGTCCGCCTGGTTCAATTTATTGTACCAACTTGTATATACCGTATTTTAAGCAAATAAACAAATTTTATTATTAAATTATTATTTATGAGACATGTATTATTATGTCAAATATAAATTATTTCAAATGATATTTACAATTACTTATAATTATAGTATTTGTTATTAAGGCATCTCATTTTATGGCAAATGAGAGTTATAGAAAAATGGAAAATAAAGTATTTAGAAAAAAATACCATCGGAGCTGGTTGTGAGACGGGTCGATTTTTTCTAAATACTTTATTTTCCATTTTTCTATGATAAAAATTGCATTGTGAATGCAAAAAAGTAAAAATTTAAATAACTTGCCATAGTAATTTCTTCTTTAGCGATTGTCAAATATCTGGAAAGGTATTTCTTTCGCGTGTGGGGGTAGTAATATCCTCACATTGATGAAATTAACGCTGGCTATACAGCGTGTAAGAAGTATTTGATAAATTCGACGCTTCTCGTAACGACTCCGTAGCTCAGTGGTTAGAGCAGTCGCCCGGATAGCGAAAGGTCGTGGGTTCGATTCCCATCGGAGCTGGTTGTGAGACGGGTCGATTTTTTCTAAATACTTTATTTTCCATTTTTCTATGATAAAAATTGCATTGTGAATGCAAAAAAGTAAAAATTTAAATAACAAATGAGAGTTATTGCTACTAAATAATTATATCATGCTTTATTAGTACCTAAGTACAAATAAGAATAGTGTTAACAAATATTATGACCAAGGATCATTATGGCAAATGAAATGATTAAAATTTTGTAAAAACAAATTATTAAATGTTGATAAAAATTACTTATCCTAGTTTCATTCACATAATTATGGTCACCTCTCAAAACGGATCCTTGAGCAATACCAAAAAGCTTTATTTGTCAGCAATTAAAACGAATACAGCAATGAATTGTATGTAGCCGTTTAGTATGCACGCCTACTAAACGTTAGAGTCTCTGGCTGTTGATTTCGTTGTGATCTCAGGTAAATAAACGTCAGGATTGAGGAGCCAAATAATATACGTTTGTTTACGGAAATCACTATGTTTTAGTATTTCATTCATATTGTAGGTAATAGAATTTACCTCCTTCTAAATTATCATTATGTCGAATATCTGAATTGACTGCAAATATTCATAGAAATTTACTCTATTGTGTATGGATTGAGGAGCCACAACAAAAGTGTTGTAGTTTCTTGAATTTTAGAACTAAAGTGCTCAAAATTCTAGTAGATATCCTACGTGATGGCTACAAATTGATACATAAGTTTCAGCAACCTACATTCAATACATTACGAGTTCTAGGTGGCTCCTCAATCTAAACATCAGGATTGAGGAGCCACCTTTGCAGTGATATAACTTTTGATGTATTTTACTACAAATTTCAGAATTTGACCTACAAAATTATCTGCATGGCTACTAAATAAGGGTGATAGCTATCCTTAAAAATCTGACGTGGCTCCTCAATCCATACGGACGTGTAAACGTCACACGTTTGTCGGTTGTCTTGTCAGTCACTCAGTCAACAAGAATGTAACCAAGTCAACGATGTCATTATATTTCGTAAGCAAACTTCGATTTGAGGATCGTGCGATATAACCTTGCAGTGGCGTTCGTATATGCAGTTGAATCGTAGATGATTGATATCAAATTTAATATTAACAGAACAAATATTCCAATACGAGTTGTTTGACCAAATAATAAATGTTATGATACGATTAAATTCTATGAAATTAGAGGATCTTTTATTGATTTGATTTAACTTTCATTAGGTGCAAGTATTGGATTAAAGAAATTGGTCGAATGGACTTAAGGCGCTACTCGGAAAAAGTATGGACTTTTTGATTTAAAACTATAGGACGGTTACAGTTGTTACAAATCTGGTAATAAGATATATATTACTTCATACCTTTATCTAGATTAGTATAGTTTCAAAAACACGATTTTATGATTTTGTCTCGACACTTTTTCTTTTCGAAAAGACCTCTAAAGATATGAAAATTGTAGATTATTCTTAAATAGGGTTACTTACACTATTGGAAATTGGTTTAATTAGTGAACACCAATAATATTTAGGATCGTATAGAAGCAATTTTTTAAATCGCTGTAGTTTTTTAATACGAAGTGATTTTGTTTTTTTTGCCTAATCTGCAAAATCGGTCTCAATCCCGCGCGCGTCGTTTTCTCATTGCTATCTCGCTTCTGCACAATTTTTCCGAGTATCGCCTTAAACCAAAAAAGCGTGGAGACACTTCATACTAGTTATTTTGTTTGCGAACTTCATTTCCCTAATTCTGACCGCGCAAAAAGAGTTTCTAAGAAAAATGCAGCCCCTACCCTATTATTACTGCAGCCAGAATAACTCATCTGGTACTCGTATTTACATCAAAATTTACTCAAACTGATAATAGCCTCTAAGAGTACTTGCAAATCTCAAACATCAACAGAAATTCCAAGTACAAGTACTTCACAGGTGTCACACTCAGTGCAGAAAACACAGATTTTAAGTGAAAATTCACCCCGGAAAAGGAAGTTGAGGCTTGACTTTAAATCAGAGGCTAAGAAACGAAGATTATTGGAATCGTCGGTAATAGGAAACCCCAAGTAGGCTGATATGTCCTCTCCTATGTACCTCTGCTAAAAAAAAATATTGATGCTCAAAAAGTATTTAAAACGAAAGTCTCAGGGAAACAGATATGACCAAGAGTATTAATGTTTGCATTAAATATATATTTATACTAGCTTCCGCCCGCGACTTCGTCCGCGTGGGCATTCGAGAAAATACTTAAGGGACCAATAACCAGGATGAAAAGTATTCTATGTTTTAATTTTATAAAAATCCGATCAGCCGTTTTTACGTGATTAGGCGGGTCCTCCCTCACCAAGTGAGCAGCCTCGTGCGAGGCCCGCCGCACTTGGCAAACGTTCTGCCTCGCTAAAGCTAGTAAATAATAAGTGTCTGTTTCACAATAAAAAATTTAGTTCTGAGTAGCTTAGGTTCCAAGAACTTGTTAGGTACCAAGAACTTTTAGGGTACTGTAGATGATTTAGGTTTCTATACCCTATTTACCCCCTGGGTTTGATTTTCGGAAAACTACGAAATGGGTTGCCTATTTGTTTTAAGAAGTAAGCCAAGTAAGAGTACAAAGTTTCAAGTTGAAATGCCTATTTTACCCCCTGATTTTTTATTCAAAATTTCACCCCTATTGCAACCTTTTAGGGGTTGAATCATGTTCAGCGTGTTAAACATCAAAATAAATGCCATTTTTGCAATCGTCATCCCATAAAACCTCAATAACGACATCCATATCGATTTTTAGGTTTATTTATCCCATTTAACCTCTAAGGGGTTGATTTTCGAAAAAAATCGAAACATGTTTTTGCTTCTTTGTTTTACTTTCCGACCATAAGCCTAAATAATAAATTAAATGAAGGACTTTCCAGACATTTCATCCCCCTTTTCACCCTTTTGGGGGTGGAATTGTCAAAAACGCTGACACAGGTAAATAGTAATTTTCAATTGCCAGCCTAAATACAATGTTTGAAGATCCTAACTTCAAAACTGACGGACTTTCATACAAACATTCATCCTCTATTTCACTCCCTTAGGGGTGGAATTTCCAAAAATCCTTTCTTAGTGGATGCCTACACTGTATAACGTACCTATGTGCAAAATTTGAAGTCTCTAGGTTCAGCGGTTTGGGCTGTGCGTTGATATCTCAGTCAGTCAGTCAGTCAGTCAGTCAGTCAGTCAGGACTTTGAATTTTATATATATAGATAATATTTATTTATTTATAAAAATATAGTATTTATTTTTCCTTCAATAAAAAGTATGGCTTACTACAGTCTGTGACTGTGACAACAGTCACTTTTCTTTCATTAGCCATGTTTAAAAAATTTGAGCCTTGATCTGATACAAAGGCTACATTACATGAACTCCAATATTTAAAATTTGTGAAATAACATGATCTAACCACGCACTAAGTTCTTTGTAATTTTTGCTTTGAGCCAAAAAACAGTATGCGATTGGTTGTTTCCAATTTTAATGTATAACTCTGGCAATGATTACAAAAGCTTGCGTTGCTGGTTCTCCAGTTTGTGTCCCGTCAATCTCATGAAAACCTATAATCTTATCCTCGTTAATTTGATGATATAAGTACCGTTTTAATGAAATTTCGTCAGCGCAAATAATGCAGTATTTTTCTGAGTCTTTTAATATTTTAATTTGGTCTCTAAACATTGTAAAACGTTAGGTGAAAATTTTGTATCAATGTTGATATTCATTCGGCGCAACGTCCTTTCGCTTGGCATGTTTAACGTTTGCTAAGACTCTTTATGCTAATGGACTGGCAAAATATAAATTTAAAGCAAATAACTGTAAATATTTAGTGTTTCTATTGCCATGACTGTTTTGTTTTAGACGGGTTTGAAAATTTATATTTTTTTGTAATTGAGAGGACATATTGGTATCTTTTTGAGATGCACATTCTTGCTGAGTATCCAAATTTTTTCGTCTTTTGCACTCTATAAGTCACTTAACAATTTCCTTTTACGTGGTGTGTTGGCTGACAAAGGACTTTGTGCACGATGTATAGGCCGTTTGGCTTATGCATGCACTTTTTTTAAGCAATAAAACTATATGTTTGGAAGTTTACACTACGAAGAAACTATTTATCATTTTTGTTTTGTGTCAAATAATAAAAAGCTTGGAAACAGACAGACAGAAGCGAAGAGCGACTTTGTTTTATACTATGTAGTGATAATTAAAGACAATTTTATTTGTTGGATTCATTTCATTTTTTATTAAATTAGTTAGTACCGTACGACAGGTGCGTTTCTGAAGATTTCAATACAAAGTACATTGTGCCATTCACACGGCCTTTTGACAATCGCTTTTGTACTGAAAAAAGCTTGTAAAATGATTGCTTCCGAACATACCCGACATAATATAAACATACGTAAATAATAAATTGGGACGCTCTTGCAAAGTTATTTCGTGACGCACGCGGCACGCGCCATCTAGTCGATATATTTTGTACCACTAGCTCCGGAGTGTGCTACGGCGGATGTCATCCCTGCATCGTTGACGCACACATTTGACGCGTGTACACACGTTATGTCAGTTACGTAGTAGTAGAAGGTTATTATGCAGGGGTCGTAGTAGTATGGAGTGTCGTAGGTGTGCCTAGAGCCAGCGCGCACTTGTGATTTTTAATCGTGCGATAGTTTGATCGTTCTCGGAATCAGTATAGAGAGACTGCATATTTTATGAAACGGTGCACCAGACAAATACGTATGGTCACTGCACGATACGCGGCAGAGACTGCCGCTAAGGTGGCTATTACACTACACGTTATTCAGGGTCCTGTGGCAAGGGTGGGTGTTGCCTCTAACTAGGGAGCTGCTTATTAGACTACACGTTATTCAGGGCTAGTTAGGACCCTAAAGGTCATAGCCCATTTGTACCGCACCGCTCCCACCCAACCAATGTATGAGCAGTCAAATATGTACTTAATGTCGTGCTCTATAGACGCACTTAAGCTTGCGGCAGGCTCGCTTACCGCGCGCTGTCTGCTATTGTATATTGTTACTGTAAACTGCATCTACAGTGAACCATATTAAGTCCACATTTGATTGGTGCTTAAACTTTGGTTGGGTCAGGGCGGTGCGGTATAAGTGGGCTATGACCTTAACTCAGTTGTGAAGTGACCGTCACGAGTGCTGCATCGTGCACGCCCCCGGCTATAATAACTTCTACGCTGTGGAACACAAAAAGAAATTGCCTGTGCTGGTAGCCCTTGCAGATTCTAGCATGACCTTTTTTATTCACAGCGGGGTAGCACTTAGTCGTGGGCCACACTGGAGCGGCGCGTCTTGCGTCCGCGTTGAGCGGGAAAAACTAATATATTGAGACGGATGGGAGGGGCCACCCTGGCGCGTCCAGCGGTCGCCGCGACCGGCCGAGGGAATAGTACGTGTTCGCGCGTCCTGCGGATCCGCAGGTCGCCTCCGCGCCCCGCGGTCGCTCCAGTGTGGCCCACGACTAAGCCTTCATCACACCTGATGTTAAGCGATGATAAGGCTGAAGGTAAAAGCGCACTACTCCTAGATTCCTCAACTACTGAGGAACTGGCTATCTTATCTCTAACTGGCAGAACACAATAATTCCGAAAACATCATTGTTATGGCGTCAGACTTAGATAAGATGGTGGGTAGGTAGCCAGGTGGACTAAGAACAAGTCCTACCACCAACCATACCGAATACAATATGTACCCCCACTGGGAATTGAACCCGGGACCTCTGAGTCTGATACCGGTGGTGCGTACCACTAGACCACAGAAGCGGTCAAACTTGACAATTAAAAAAAAGAAAAAGATTTGGATGAAGAAATACTTAAAATTACGAGCCAAGTTATCTAATTAATATGCATCTATAATCTCAATGAGATGTGCTAAAGCTTATTTTTCTTTTATGCACGACATCATCGCGAACAACTGCATTGACACGTAGGGGTATTACAGTGCCACAAACTTTGCTGTGCCGGTGGCCAAAATGTGAAACTAACGTGATTTTTTTTATGTCATTTTGCTGTCAAGTTGATGTCCAACCATAGCGCTGCTGGCGGCTGAAGTTCTTAGAAGTCAGGGCCGGTTAAATTACTACAAAAAAAAGAAAAACGTACGTAGCGCCGCTGTCACCGGCACAGAAAAGGTTGTGGCACTGTACGTCCGTTCAATCCACTCGTCTTGCGACAACTGAGCTTCCTACCTAGTGCTGTGGTTAGTGCCCTGAATGTTATTACACTGCACGGTTATAAGGGAGTCAGAGCTAGGTCGACCGGGCCGGCCCTGACAAGGGTGTCAAGGGTCCTGAATAACTCCGCCGCTTAATTAATTAATTAATTAATTGGATCGCCGGCGATCATTGCTCACAGTCACCAATCACACGCAAACCGGCCCTGTACACGATGGCCCAACATGGTCGGCGACCATGTTGGGCCATCGTGTACGGCCGGTTTGCGTTGCTCGCAGACGGCAATCACACGCAAACCGGCCCTGTACACGATGGCCCATCATGGTCGGCCAACATGATTGGCCATCCTGTACTGGGGGCTAAATACTTCCATGAGCATAACACAGAGGGTGACAGAGGTCAGTGGGGATGGGGATTAAGCAAGGAATTTATCGTAGTACTTATAAATTCCTTGGGATTAAGGGTTACAGCGCCATCTAGTGCATCTAAAAATTACTGCAGGAAACTCTCCTATTTGAGCACTACATATAGTTTTACCACACCTACGACACTCCATACTACGACCCCCGCATAATAACCTTCTACTACTACGTAACTGACATAACGTGTGTACACGCGTCAAATGTGTGCGTCAACGATGCAGGGATGACATCCGCCGTAGCACACTCCGGAGCAAGTGGTACAAAATATATCGACTAGATGGCGCGTGCCGCGTGCGTCACGAAATAACTTTGCAAGAGCGTCCCAATTTATTATTTATGTATGTTTATATTATGTCGGGTAAGTTCGGAAGCAATCATTTTACAAGCTTTTTTCAGTACAAAAGCGATTGTCAAAAGGCCGTGTGAATGGCACAATGTACTTTGTATTGAAATCTTCAGAAACGCACCTGTCGTACGGTACTAACTAATTAAATAAAAAATGAAATGAATCCAACAAATAAAATTGTCTTTAATTATCCCTACATAGTCGCTCTTCGCTTCTGTCTGTCTGTTTCTAAGCTTTTTATTATTTGACACAAAACAAAAATGATAAATAGTTTCTTCGTAGTGTAAACTTCCAAACATATAGTTTTATTGCTTAAAAAATGTGCATGTTAAGCCAAACGGCCTATACATCGTGCACAAAGTCCTTTGTCAGCCAACACACCACGTAAAAGGAAATTGTTAAGTGACTTATAAACAGTGTTCAGTACACCCCCGCCTAGACCGCGGAATCAGCATGGCGCAGTGGAAGGTTATCATGAATAGAGACTCCGGACAAAACTTGGTTTCAGCCGGGATGTAACTGAACAATTGGACTGCGCTACACAGCGACTTAATTTAAATTGTGAAGTAAGGTGAATTTTACATACGGTCTGTGCTGTAGAAAGTCCCTGGGCAGCGTGGGGAGAGGGGGGGGCGCCCCCTGGTAGCTCCGTCTTCTTCTGCAGACCTTACCAATTCGTCACCTTACTCACAACACAAATAACAGCGTTCCCAAGACACTGGGCGCTTCAGCAATACACAACGACACACGCGGGGGAGCTTGTTTATTAATATATATTTTCCCGACAACAACGCGTGTGGTGGAAAATTATCCTTCAAAGCATCGCGACCGGCCACTCCTCAGGATGGCGTCAAAATCCTGGTCGTACAACACGGGATCGACAGGATAATTCAGGATTCAATTCAAACTCGATATGCCAGGCATATTCAACGCGAGCGGTTTTTAACAATTCAGCAAAATTAATCCGACATTTTCTTACAAGAATTCCAATCAAGAGGGAGCTGTCAACTTCCAGTCAGCTAAATGTCAATTCGACGTGACATTAGGGATGCGTTCAGGAATGTCGATCTTTTCCGAACAAACAGAGTGCAAAAGACGAAAAAATTTGAATACTCAGCAAGAATGTGCATCTCAAAAAGATACCAATACGTCCTCTCAATTACAAAAAAATATCAATTTTCAAACCCGTCTAAAACAAAACAGTCATGGCAATAGAAACACTAAAGATTTACAGTTATTTGATTTAAATTTATATTTTGCCAGTCCATTAGCATAAAGAGTCTTAGCAAACGTTAAACGTGCCAAGCGAAAGGACGTTGCGCCGAATGAATATCAACATTGATACAAAATTTTCACCTAACGTTTTACAATGTTTAGAGACCAAATTAAAATATTAAAAGACTCAGAAAAATACTGCATTATTATATGCATTATATACAAATATATTTATATTTTTTTCTGTTAATATAATTTGATATCAATCATCTACGATTCAACTGCATATACGAACGCCACTGAAGGGTTATATCTCACGATCCTCAAATCGAAGTTTGCTTACGAAATATAATGACATCGTTGACTTGGTTACATTCTTGTTGACTGAGTGACTGACAAGACAACCGACAAACGTGTGACGTTTACTCCTTGGTTTACTTTCTCAATGCGGGGGAAATGAATTGGCGGGGGGAGGTGAGTGTCGCTTCTTTACGTTAGTAATATTATAGTATTCTTTGGTTTTACCGTCTCCGGAAAAAAACGGATGCTTGTATTGTATTTTAATAATAAATCATTTATAAAATAAAAGAAAGAATTAATTTATTTCATGTAGTTGCATTGTTTCAAACCCTAAACTACACTAAATAAATAATATAATTTATTATTAAAAAGAGATATATTTTTTTAATTTATTGGGGCAGGCCTATGCCCAGCAGTGGGCGATGATGATGATGATGATTACAAGTATCCGTTTTTTTCCGGCACGGTAAATTCAGTGGCCCTTTTTTAAAAAGGTCTGGGATTTCTTTCCGTTTTCTTATCTGTGTTGCTTTTGTTTGTTTACTCTATGGTTTTGTTGTTATAATTTGACATTTGTGTTTGTTGGGCAAACCACAAATTATATAGACTAGTACAGATAGGAATCAAGCCTTATAGTGCCTTAGCACTATTATTTATTCTGTGCTTATAGCGGCCGTTTGTTAGTGAATGACGGACCCCGATTAGAGTTTGACAACATAGTGCTGCCAGAACTATCGACACCCATGATTCGTTATCGATAGTTGTGCAAATTATCGACGTTTGGTACAACCCTAGTAATATATTATTTTAATTAAATTCTGCTCAAATAAAAAACACATTTGATGAAAGAAGGCATTTATTACTTGAAATTATAATTTTATTAAATACAAAGTACATAAGTATAAGTTGAGATTTATACAAGACAAAGAATGAGAGTAATGAAATTACTTACTAAATTAACAAAGAAATATAAATACTCTATCAGCCACAAGAAAAATTAAACTGCTTGCAAATATTTATTACGCACAAATGCTAATGCAATTTTTTCTAGTAAGTAGTTTTATTTAGTATCTGCCATTTCATTATTTACTGTTAATATCACTTTCAATGCAAGACGCAATAACCTAATTCTAATAGTTAAACATTTAATGCAGTAAGTAATCAATATAGCAACTAACAGCAGTAATTTGCACCATATTTCTGATTTGATAACTTATTACCGCAAGAATAGGCAGACACGGGCATCTTCGCAGCACTCCACGAACCTCGTTGAGACTCAAGTTATCTGAAAAGATTAGATTTGGTTAGTATAGATTCTACATATTGTTACTATAATCTGCCATAACATTTTATAAACAAATAAGTGATAGTTGAACTGAAAAGTTTGTAAATCAAGAAAGAGTAGTGAGTATAAAGCACATTTTGTTTGTTGTGCCGCTATGCACAAGTTATAGATAATCAATGTTTATAGTTAATAACTGTTATTATGCAGATAAGCTTTGTACATAGACTGATGAGAGGTAGTATATATAATTAAGTAAGATCTAAGATAGTAGGTAGCAGTAACAGTTATAACATAGTCATAAGACAATCACAATAAACCATCATTCGTACCGACAACAATAATATATTATCCCACCGGTACATTTGTTATAATTCTGTTCTGATTGTCAGAATCAGAAATATGAATTTGATGATAAGGCATTTTAAATGTTTTGACAAAGTTATTGAATTACTTACACTGTTATTTTCTCTTGACTTGGTATTAACAACTTCACTAAATTGAAACTTGTTAAATGTGACAACTGATTATTTAAATTTAATCCCAAGTAATCTACTGTGCTTTACCATTATCACCATATGATATCAGTTCTAAATATATGTTGAAATAAGGTATTAGAAAGGTTTTTTTTAAGAAAACTAATCAATAATTAATTACACATACTTACCTACTTACATTTATATAAAAAGAATAAACAAACATTACCTATCTTTCATTCATAACTTCTTCTCCAACATGTCAATGACAAGTACAAAATCATATGTTGTTGGCCCAAAACTGTGCCACTCTCACCGCGTTATCTGCAGCCAACATGAGGTCCTCACGCGTGCAGGTGTCCGGGCATGCATGCAGAGCAATCAATGAGGTGGGCCATGGTCTGTGGAGTGTAACCACACCTGCACGCGAGATCCGTGTTACTGGTGAAGCCCCACCTGGACAGGTGTCTTTACTTCGACCAACTTGGGTACGGAGTCTATTTAAAGATCTCCATAATGATCTGGGAAGTTCAAGGCCAGGAGAGAGCTTTTCCTGGATGAGCACATATGGGTGTGGAAGGGTAGCAGAGTTTTCCCACAGTTTAACTTTGGTTGAAGAGGCCTCCGTGGTGCCAGGCATGACGCACTTGTAAAAACTATTGCGATTTTTTAGCCTTTGATAAATTTCATAACTTTCTGAGAAACCGAATCTTCTTTACTCCGGTTAAGTTGTGAACTGTATTTTCTTTTGTGTTGGTTAGTTTTAAGAAATATAAAGTTGCCTCTTGGAATTACCTAAAACAACAAAACCCAAATTTAGGTTAATGTAATAAATATTTTTTACATAAAACTACGTAAATAGATTTACTTACGTATACCGAAGGCATCTTCGAATAATGTATATTTCTGTAAAGAAATATCTGAGAAAAAGTGGAAAAACATCTAAAGAATACTAGAAAACCGAAATGAGTAAAAAAAACACAAACTAAATGAACGTTTTCTTGAAAAAAGTGACAGCCTTAATTTTAGCCAATGGGGGCACCCCAACAAAATGGCGGTCTTAATTATAGCCAATGAATGGGTATCGGGGCTACCGGCCACTTAGGATTCAGTACTCAGAGCTATTGACCTATTCTATGGGTGAACTAGTCTATATAATTTGTGATGGGTGATTCCAACGCTTGGGGCAAACACAACAAATATGCAAATAAATAGGTTAATTAAAGGATAAGGTTCGAAATTAGAAAATCACTAGGTGATCATATAATAATTTCTCTTCTCTTTGATGTAATTACGTTATTTTGTTAGTCATTAATATTATTCTCATTACAGACACCCACCCAACTCATTGATATCATTTAAAGCAAAAGTACAGGAACCATGGAGAATGTTTTAGTTCTAAAAGACACCAAAACTGTCCCAGACATCGTACATGAATATGAGCCATCACTAAAGTTTGGACACATTCCTTTAGTAATAGATAATGGTCAGTATTACTGGTTTTTCTTAGTTATAGGATATATCATAAGTCATAATATCATTGTTTCTATAACTGTCCGCGATCTAAGACTAAATGCCATATTTTAAAATAATTACAGGCTCTTACCAGTGTAGGGTTGGTTGGTCTATCTATGATGAACCTCACCTAATATTTAAAAACCTGATTGCAAGACCTCGAAAAGATAGAAGTAAGAAAGATGCAGAACCTCCCGTCACTCCTCCTATTCAGATAGGAAATGACATTATTAATATAGAAGCTGTAAGGTAACTAATTAAATTGAAATTTCAATTTATTACATTCTTTTATAGATAAGTTTTTTTTTATTCAAAACAATTACAAACTTCCTTACTACTTAAGGTGCACATGGCTTAGAGGCAGCTGCGCCCAAGGCACGCACGGCTCGCCCTGTTGCTCAAGTGCGTACGCGCCTCGGCACGAAGCGTGCCTTGACGAGAACCATCAGGTGTCCGTTTTTTTACTGTGCTCAAAGGCGCCTGGGCGTACGTGCCTCGCAATTGTGGACGTGATTTGAGCACTGTTTCAGCGAGTCTTGCACAATGGCGAAAAGTCCAGTGGCTCTGGGTACACCAGAGCCACATATTATTAAATTATATTATTTTTATCTATTTAATATTTATTTATTATTTTTAAATTATATCAACGCAGAAGTAAAGCAGCTGTAAAGACGATCCGGCGCCATTTTGAATGTTGCGCTATGCGTGGCTCACTTGACCCGATGCACGTTGCCTCAGGCTGCTGCCTCATGCTGTTTAATTATTTACTAAGGCTGCCTCAACACGAGCCGTGCGTGGCGAGGTAGCCTCACCCTGAGGCTGCCTCTAATCCGTATGCACCTTTAGACACATATAAAGATATTCTCATCTACCAAAAGTAATATTAAAATAACATCTGAATATTACTGTTGTGATCTGTATTAAAGACTACATGTATTTTTTCTTGTAAAGGTTTCAACTAAAGACCCAATTTGATAAAAATGTTGTTACACACTTTGAAGCGCAAGAACAAGTTTGTGATTATATTTTCTCACATCTGGGTATCGATAGTGAAGGCTGCGTCCCTCACCCCATTGTGATGACTGAAGCTTTTGTGAACCCCAACTACTGTCGACAATGTGAGACTTTTTTATCCCTTTTTTAAAAAATACTCAAAAAATAGCTTAACGCACAGCCCATAATATTATAAGCAACAATTTTAGTATAATAGAATTGATATGCTCTAACTAACTCATTAAGCTACTCCTTTGTGTTGCTCAATTTTTTAGTTAGAGAATTCGACAGCCCATTGTAATTTTCAACGGGTTCAAATCCCATGTGAAAATCTATTATGGGGCTGTATCTGTATGGTTTTTTTTCTTAAACTTACAAAATTGCATTGTGAATGCTGCATAAAGCTTATTTAAAATCAAAATGCCTTTAATATTTTTGTAAATTGTTATACAACCACAGACATACATAATTGTCTGTGTATATAACACTTTATAAAATACTCTTTAATGTCTTTTACAGTGATGTCTGAACTATTATTTGAAGGGTATGCTGTTCCAGCAGTGAGTTACGGAGTTGATTCTTTATTTAGCATGTATAGGAATGAAATTGGAGATACTGCTCTTATTGTGAATTGTGGATACCATACTATTCACATAATACCTGTTATTAGAGGTCAAGTAATAGAAGAACATGCTAGAAGAATTAATTTAGGTAATACCGAAATTAACAACATGCATATATTATGTTTATTAATGGCATGATTAATGTAGCTTTTAGTATTGTGTCTTAATCAAACCTGTGTCACGATGTCAAGGCCTAAAATATGGTTCGGGTACTATAGGAAAGGTCGTAATGAGTAGATGGCAGCAAAATTTACGCATATTTTGATCTACCGCCTAGAAAGTCGTGGGCAATTAGTTCAAGCTAGTTATCATTTAATTTTGCAATCATTGTATTAATTTTGCTTATAATTTACTGGAGGAAGGTCCCTTTGCAGCTAGATGTGAGACAAGTCGATTTTCTATTTGGGTCTGATTCATACCGTCCTATTCGCATTTCGTCACGAATTCAAAAATGGTCCTATTCGCATTCGGTTCCATTCGCATTCGGTCCTATTCGCATTCGGTCCTATTCGCATTCGGTCCTATTCGCATTCGGTCCTATTCGCATTCGGTCCTATTCGCATTCGGTCTTATTCGCATTCGGTCCCCTTCGCATTTGGTCCCATTTGCATTTTGTCCCATTCGCAAAATGGTCATTCTCAGGTAAAAGCTGTTTTTAACATTTTCAACCTATAAGTTGAACTATTAATTCAAAAATGATAAGCTTGAAAATAAAAACATATAGATTTAAATAATTATGTGTATTATAAGATTTTAAACTTTCGCGTTCCATTATAATTCTAAACAAGAGTAACGGGACTCAACGCGACATTTATTATGTAGTAATTCTTACATAAGTAAGTAAGTAAAAATACTTTTTCATTTTCAATTTACAGGAGGAAGTGAAATGATATTTTACCTGCATAAGCTACTACAATTGAAGTATCCAGTCCATGTGAATGCAATAACAATGTCGAGGATAGAGGAAATATTACATGAACACTGTTCAATTGCCCTCGATTATCAGGAAGAAATTAGGAAGTGGGTCAGTCCTGATTATTATGAAGCAAATGTCAAGAGGATTCAACTACCATATGTCCAAACTAGCAGTTCATCAACATTAACTGGTGAGAATAGGCTTCTTGATTCATACTTAATTTGATACATCAAATGAATATTTCCTTTAGTATTTGGCTTAGGAAAACGTAATATAGCGATATCATGAAATAAAAGTACAAGATGGATAAGTAAAAATAATTTGAAAAAAATATTTTTTAATTTTTTATTTGAACTGATGAAAACGCTATCGTCCATGTTGTGTTGTGACGTCATTGGATTTCTAAATTTGTAAACAAATAAACGTCACTTTCACTTTTGCTACATATTAGTAAGGGTGTATTCCACTTATCAAAGATCTTTGTCCAATATACATTTGATCAAAGAAATTGGATGTTGAATGTATAAAATTGAACGTCAAAGTCGTCCAATTTCTTTGATCAAATGCATATTGGACAAAGATCTTTGATAAGTGGAACTACCCTAAGGGTAGTGGACATCACAGTTCTCAAAACAATGCCTTCCTATGCTCAGAGCAAAAACATTGTTTATGAAACATAAGTACTTAGTTATTTATTACCTAACTGCATTTGCAATTTGTGGAACAATTATGTTATTGGAATTATGTGAAATCAGTTGTTGGATTAAACCTAATACAGCTTGATTGAAACTTTTTGACCTCTCGGAACATATTGATATTGCGAGTCGATGCGCAGTAGGTACTCACTCAATTTAGATGTACTTGCGGTGGAGGAGGTAAGGTTGCGGGGAATTCTATTGCGCATAGTGGCTAACTTCATAACGGCCATTAAGAATGAATCGCACTGTACCTATCATTTTTGGTCGTTTTAGCTGAACAGCAAAAAGAACGCAAGAAAGAAATGGCGCGCAGATTGCTCGAAATAAATGCGCGAAAGAGGGAAGAACGGTTGGCTGAGGACGAAGACCTGTTAAACCAGTTACTCGCCATTCAGGTACCGTATTATCATTGAGATATAGTAGTAACTATATTTTTTTTAAAGTTAGTAGTACTAAGTAGTATATAATTTTCGTTTACAGGAAATGGTAGAAGATGGGGACACAGACGAATTCAATGAAGCAATTAAAGGGTTTGATATAAAAAGCTACGAAGACCTGCAGGTACTATTTGATAACTGCCCGGTTTATAGTACCTATTCTCTGTGATAATTCAAAAAATATACATATCCCTTAAGTCCTGAAATTACTCTACACATTATTACAATACAATCAAATCTGTAGACTATCTACTGTCAATTACTCAGACAACGGATTTTCGATCGCGCGTAAACTTGAAATCGTTCGCTTATGAAAGAGATTGCCGTCGTCTTCATAATCTATTATAGCTTTTACAGCTTAAAAAATACTCATTTAGGGCGTACGCTGCGTCAGGCGGGATAACGACGACGCGTAGTAAATTCAGCAAAATTCTTTTGAATTTTGCTGCCGCGTACGCTGCGCGCTAGCTAGCGGTAGTCATCATCTTTATCCTACTAATACTAAAAACGCGAAAGTTTGGGAGTATGGATGTGTTTGGTAAGTACTCTTTCACGCAAAAACTACTGAACGAATCTGGATGAAATTTGCAACAGAGATAGATTATGGGCTTGAGTAACACATAGAATACTTTTTATCCTGATATTCCCACGGGAACGGGAACCACGCGTGTTAAACTGCGGGCGGCTGCTAGTAATCAATATTTCTGATTGTAGCGTCAAATATCGAACGTGCATATGCGCATAGAGAAGAACAAGCAGCGCATCGCCATCGCGGCGACCGCCGAGGAGAACCCCGAGGTTCGGCCCAGCGGCCGCGCGCAGCCGCCCGCGGACCCTGAAGCTTTCCAAACCTGGCTTGCAGATACGAGGGCTAAGGTTAGTCATTGTTTCAGATTTCAACGTCGATTATGGAACCTGCATAATGGAGGTGATGATATATATGTCGCAGGGATTTTGTCAAAGCCGTGATATTATAATTCCACTAGTGAAATTATAATTTCTCGTTAAATTATGAATAGACAGTACGAGACAGTATGCACACGGCTGCGAGCCTCGGAAGTCATATAGAACACGTGATACTTAGGTTAGAAAGGTGATGTCCAAAAATGTATGAGGTCTGGGCCACGTCTCTGTACAGTATACCAAAAAATAGATAAAGATACGATAAACAGATTCTAATAATTCAATTTCTTTAAAATCGCTTTGTTTTCTGGAAGGAACATTAAATAAAATGCAAAATCACATAACAATTTCATCATGGCGGAAGAATGAAGGTGTCATTTGATGTTGTTTGTCTGGTCTGTCTTGTGCTGTCACTGTCAGCTGTCGGTCAATTGAATAATGATGACAACAACACACAGCACAGTGCAGAGTAGAATAGAACTCAAGTCAATTACAGTGACACTGACAGTTTTTTACGAAGAGTTGCCATATTTCACGCCTTATTTCGAGTAAAAAATATTGATTTGTTTTTATTAATAACCATTTAACCGTGCATTCTATAATATTATTTATATTATTCTCAGAATCAGTAAATTTCTCTCCATCTCTGGGGATGGTGTACACAGACGTGGCCCATATTGGGACATGTCCTTTATTCCTTAAATTTCGTGGTTATTTTTTTTTGTATCAATACAAATTATGGATTGTTTCACAAAAAAAAACCTATCACGTGTTCTACAGGACTTCCGACGAGTACAGGACTTTTCCGAGGCAAATTCGTGAGCTCGCAGCCGTGTGCATACTGTCTATTCATAATTTAACGAGAAATTATAATTTCACTAGTGGAATTATAATATCACGGCTTTGACAAAATCCCTGTGACATAATATATAGAGACGAAGAAGCAGCGCATATCGCGGCGACTGTCGAGTAAAACTACCAACTTATTATTTTATTTTTGGAAAATCTTCGCGTGACAGCGTTCTTAATTTATTAAATTGTTGAATTCTTATAACATTGTTGTTAGAATCTTATTAGAGGTTTATAAGACAGTCTTGTCTTATAGGAAAGCATTCATAACGTTTAGTGGATGCACGGCGTGTAGATTGCGCGTTCTTTATGGCTAAATTCAGCTGAGTTAAAAGAATCAGTGGAAAACGCCACTAGTTTGTCGTGAGTTTGTTGATAAAGTTTCAGAGGTGGTTGTCGTCTTCGTCTTGTTGTCTTGGGTTTAGAAGAAACGTAAAGGTGCGTCCACACTTGTAACATTTTGGCGTGTCCGAACACCGTGTCTTTATAATTTGTCGCTTTATTACAGTATTACCACATCGCATGCCCAACAAAAACTAAAAACTAGCGATGCATGATAAAGACACGGTGTTCGGACACGCCAAAATGTTATAAGTGTGGACGCACCTTTAGGTTCAGCCCTACGATCATCGTTAGTACAATTTTATAATTATACTGAAATAGATTTTGGTCGTTAAGTAGGTGGATGGACATCACAGTTCTCAAAACAATGCCTTCCTATGCTCAGAGAAAAAAGAAGCACAGAAATCTCCAGCTCTCTTTCTCGTGCTAGCAAATGACGATTCGGTGCGATAGAGAAAGAAAGCATAGGAGAGTGTTGTTCGGTGCTGCCATATCTACTCCAACCCTTAAGGCCAGTTCAGATGCCGGCGGAAACCGCGCGGTTTGGATGACCTCGTGGTTCTTGTTTCCATTACCGTCTGACATTCGTTCACACGTGACCGCGCGGTTTGGATGACCTCGTGGTTCTTGTTTCCATTACCGTCTGACATTCGTTCACACGTGACCGCGCGGTTTGGATGACCTCGTGGTTCTTGTTTCCATTACCGTCTGACATTCGTTCACACGTGACCGCGCGGTTTGGATGACCTCGTGGTTCTTGTTTCCATTACCGTCTGACATTCGTTCACACGTGACCGCGCGGTTTGGATGACCTCGTGGTTCTTGTTTCCATTACCGTCTGACATTCGTTCAGACGTGACCGCGCGGTTTGGATGACCTCGTGGTTCTTGTTTCCATTACCGTCTGACATTCGTTCACACGTGACCGCGCGGTTTGGATGACCTCGTGGTTCTTGTTTCCATTACCGTCTGACATTCGTTCACACGTGACCGCGCGGTTTGGATGACCTCGTGGTTCTTGTTTCCATTACCGTCTGACATTCGTTCACACGTGACCGCGCGGTTTGGATGACCTCGTGGTTCTTGTTTCCATTACCGTCTGACATTCGTTCACACGTGACCGCGCGGTTTGGATGACCTCGTGGTTCTTGTTTCCATTACCGTCTGACATTCGTTCACACGTGACCGCGCGGTTTGGATGACCTCGTGGTTCTTGTTTCCATTACCGTCTGACATTCGTTCAGACGTGACCGCGCGGTTTGGATGACCTCGTGGTTCTTGTTTCCATTACCGTCTGACATTCGTTCACACGTGACCGCGCGGTTTGGATGACCTCGTGGTTCTTGTTTCCATTACCGTCTGACATTCGTTCACACGTGACCGCGCGGTTTGGATGACCTCGTGGTTCTTGTTTCCATTACCGTCTGACATTCGTTCACACGTGACCGCGCGGTTTGGATGACCTCGTGGTTCTTTTTTCCATTACCGTCTGACATTCGTTCACACGTGACCGCGCGGTTTGGATGACCTCGTGGTTCCTGTTTCCATTACCGTCAGACATTCGTTCACACGTGACCGCGCGGTTTGGATGACCTCGTGGTTCTTGTTTCCATTACCGTCTGACATTCGTTCACACGTGACCGCGCGGTTTGGATGACCTCGTGGTTCTTGTTTCCATTACCGTCTGACATTCGTTCACACGTGACCGCGCGGTTTGGATGACCTCGTGGTTCTTGTTTCCATTACCGTCTGACATTCGTTCACACGTGACCGCGCGGTTTCCGCAGTGTTTTAACTGAACTGATCCTTAGAGAAGCAAGACCTTCAGTGTCGCCGTGCTAGTGCGGCCTCGGCCTTAGAGTGCTTGCTGACAAAGACAATTTTTGTCCGTCAACCAACATCTCATTAATAAAGACAGCTAGGGGGCGATTCTCAAATGTATTGATATATATCTAACTCGACATAGGTCAAATTCGAATACTAATCTTTTTCATAAGTTTTTGATCAAAAAGATGTACTGTAACTAGCGCCTAAAACGTCCCAGTCGCACGCAGAGTTATCTGATACTGAAAATGTCACAAAAATGTCTATAAATTAATACTTCACTTCACTACATAGTATAAAACAAAGTCGCTTTCTCTGTCCCTATGTCCCTTTGTATGCTTAAATCTTTGAAACTACGCAACGGATTTTGATGCGTTTTTTTTTAATAGATAGAGTGATTCAAGAGGAAGGTTTATATGTACTTTTTATCCCGATATTCCCACGGGAACGGGAACCACGCGGGTGAAACCGCGGGCGGCCGCTAGTTCATGATAAATACTTACAACTTTACGCGCGATTTGTATCGGATGGCATGTACCACTCGATGCAAGTCGAGCGCATTTCTTTAAAGTGTCTACGAAAATTCTGTTTCAAATTGACATCCGCCATTTTATTACGACAGTACGCGCCATATAACTTGGCGTGTGTAAATATCTGGAACTAAAATTATGTCATGGGAATAAGGCTTATTTTTCCGACCAACCACGAAGATCAGCGCCCTCTAACAAATGCCAAGTTATGTGGCGCGGACTATATCTAATTCGATATCATATCAAAGGCGCGAGAATTGGCCCCCTGTAACGGCCTGATGTCCGGCGAGGAAGCTAAAAGTGCACTAAAGCTTTGGTTTCCTAGGATAGCGGTGCCGACATATAGCGGCCGTAATATTACGGACGCAAAAAGACGGCCGTCTTTACGGTGACGACACATGTGGGAAGTTCCACGGCCGTATTTGCCACACCGTATTTTTAAACTAACGTCAAAAGAAACGTATCCGCAGCAAAGAAACATCATAGTTACGTACGAAATCTATTAAAATTTCGTCGTCCTCGCTGCTCCAGTTGGAGTTGGACCATTTTGTTCGTCGTCTGGTCAACACAATACAATATTTTATAAAAATGGCTTCAGCGCTATCGAGAAAAACGTTCACGAACCATCCGACGCGCCGTCAAGACGGCTGTCATTGTCATGCAAATGGCGGCACCGCTTTTTGACGACGGTGTCAAATGCCGCTCTCTAGGAAACCGCGCCATTTTGTTTACATAGACAACGGTCGGTCTAGTGACGTCATTCACCGCTGTATTACGGCCGCTATATGACGGCACCGCTATCCTAGGAAACCAAATCTTTACGGTTTGTGATCGCTACAGTACCGCGAGCTGGTGAGCCGTCGCGAGGCGCGGCGGGCGCGGCGCGCTGCCATGGTGAAGCGGCGCACGGCGGCGGCGGCCGAGCGCATGCGCGTCATCTCGCGCCTGGCCGCCGCCGGCGACGAATTCGGCAACCACGACTCCGACTGGGACGCTTACAAGAGGTAAACCACCCGTATAGTTTGTGCGGTGTAGCATGGTGCCTATGACAGGTCATTCGTGCAAAGCAAAATGTTGCTTCTGCACAAAGAAGGTCTAATTTTCTTGCATAAGCTGCACTCATCATCATCATCATTTCAGCCGTACGACGCCCACTGCTGGGCATAGGCCTCCCCCAAGGATCTCCACAACGATCGGTCCTGCACTGCCCGCGTCCAGCGGCTTCCCGCAAGCCTTGACCAGATCGTCGGTCCACCTTGTAGGGGGCCTGCCCACGGAACGTCATCCGGTTCGCGGTCGCCATTCGAGAACCTTTCCGCCCCAACGGCCATCGGTTCTCCGCGCTATGTGTTCCGCCCACTGCCACTTCAACTGAGCAATCCTTCGAGCGATGTCGGTCGTTTTAGTTCTCCTGCGGATCTCATCATTTCTGATTCGATTGAGCAGGGAAAACCAAGCATCGCTCTCTCCATTGCTCGCTGGGTGACCTTGAGCCTTCTTATGAGACCCATAGTAAAAGACCACGTTTCGCTTCCGTAAGTCATAACTGGCAACAAACACTGGTCAAAGACCTTAGTCTTGAGACATTGAGGAATTTTGGATGCGAATATAGCCGGAGCTTCCCTAGCGCTACCCATCCGAGCTGGATTCGACGAGAGATCTCTTTCTCGAAGTTGGACTTACCCACAGCCATCTCTATCGTCTTCTACAAGCCATGCTATGATACGGAACGGCAACATTGCTGTGAACCGGTTTTCTCCTCTGAGTACTAATTCCTATGGAGGTGGCATACCTACGAAAAAGTGAGGAGTAACTAAGTCAAAATGAAGGGTACAGGGGCAAAACAAGAAATGTCACAAACAGGTTTTTTGTTTTTTATTTTTGTTTTTTTTATTTTTGTCTTGCATAATAATTTTTTATTAATTTACTGATAGGAACCTAAGTTTACTTTACAAAGATCGGCTGTGAATACAAATAAACTTTTGACAAATGTTCACAAATATACTTTATATATACACAAAAATCTGTTTTGTGACATTCCTTGTTTTGCCCCTGTACCCTTCAAATGTAAGAAAATCTTGGAATTCAGTTTTAAACTTCTAATTGTCGTATTAATCGGTCCAGCCGTTTCAGAGATTAACCGGAACAAACAGAAAGACAGACAAAAATTGTAAAACATGTCATTTTGGTATATATAATCATATGCACGTAGTAAAAAGCGGTTATTTAAATTTTACAAACAGACACTCCAATTTTATTTCTTTGTATAGATGTAAGTATAGAAGATATGCCATCTCCATAGGATTCAGTACTCGAGGTTTACTCGCTGTCGCTCTTGTCTCAACAGAGTCGTTACGAGAACGAGACTCCGTAACTCAATGGTTAGAGTTTAGAGCATTCGCCCGCACAGTGAAAGATCGTGGGTGCGAGTTCCATCGGAGGTAGTTGTGTAACGGGTCGTTTTTTTTTCTAATAAGTACCTACTTCATTTTCAATAATAAAAATTGTATTGTGAATGCAAAAAGTAAGAATAATTATTTCATCTTTAACGATTGTCAAATATCTGCAAAGGTAGGTATTTCTTTCTTGTGAAGGGGTAGTTATATCGTAAATAAACGCTGGCTATACCTACAGCGCGCAAGAGGTATTGGATTAATTCGACGCTTTGCGTAAAGACTCCATAGCTTAATGGTTAGAGCATTCGCCTGGACAGTGAAAGGTCGTGGGTTCGAGTCCCATCGAAGCTCTTTTTTTTATGCGCGGACAATTTTCAACGTCCTAAAGATCAAGCGTGAACTTGAGTTCGTCGTCTGCATAGACCTTACCTAAAGCTCAGGTCAGGACACACCATGAGCGGCCTAAGGCGAGCGTGGTTCCACCACATCTTTTTATACTTCATAGGCGCTGAGGTAGTTCGCGGTGTGAAACGAAGAAAAGATGTATAAGTACCAAATTCTGCCATTTAAAAGAAGGACATTTGTTAATTGTAAATATCAAACATTTCAGTATAAGTCGCGACGCAGATTCGGATTCAGAGGCGGACGGTGAGCGCTTGGTGGAACTAGAAGAATTGCTGCGCGAGCACGAACCGCAGACCTCATCGAACCAGCACCACCAGCTGCATCTCGCTATTGAACCAATTAGGTGGGTAATTCTTGCATAGGTACAGTTGTACTGGGTGGCGCAAAAGTAATGGCACTATAAAAATACTTATATATTTTTTATATGACATCTGTTATGCTGATATTTAAAACTGTGTAGGAAACAAACGTAAAATTCACTAAAAATAAACATGGACCATTCAAAACTGTGTAGTAAACAAACGTAAAATTCACTAAAAATAAACATGGACCGATATACTCCCCCAAGAACGTGTAATAATCGTGTCTATGTTTTTACGTAATAATTCATCAGTGTTAAAAACACACCGTGAATTTCGTCGACGATTTAAGATCACCCGATCTGACCTGTCCAGACTTTTTTCTTTGGGGTTATTTGAAATCGCTGGTATATTTAAACAAGCCACAGCCTAGACTCTCGCAGCGCTAAAAGACAAAATTTATCAAGAAAAGGAACATATCGCAGGAAGTGTTACGCAAGTTATGAAAAATGTCATAAATAGGGATCAAATGTGCGTCAACTCTGGAGGTCACCATTATAGAGACATGATTTTCAAATCCTAATGAGATGAAATTTCATGGTATAAATATACATAATCTAAAAAATAATTCTAGTTTTCTAATTTAGAAAAAAGTTGTAGCTGAACCAAATAGTGCCATTACTTGTGCGCCTCCCAGTATAAAGCAAGCTAAAGTGGCAATGGGCTGGTAACGTCGAAGAACCCACGGCTGGTGGGGCAAATGAATTTTAGAGTGGAGACCGTGTTGACGCAAACGTAGCGTAGTGCGCCCTGCTACCAGGTGAAGTGATGACTTGAAATGGTAGGTGGGGCTGGATGCGAAGAGCCGAGGACCGGGCTCAGTGGCTTGAAAACGATCATGACTATATTCATCAGTAACAAATTCGGACTTCGCAGCGAAAACCGAGCATTTGATGGAGCTGGAAGTATTGCTTCGCGAGCAAGAGCCGCAGATCTTATCATGATTTTACTATTGAACATTTCAACTTGGTATTTTACTGTTTGGTTTTCATCACGAACAGAGAGAGTACGCAGTTGACTGCTTTATTACTTAGCAAATAAGGTCGAAATCTTAATTAATGGACTATTTCAAATTAGCGGTCATGAATCCGCGGTTTGGCAAACGCAAACAAACGTAACCCAATCAGTCGGCACCAAAACTTGACGTTCGACTGTCGGATCATAATTATTTTTTTCATTTGAACTCTTGATTTGCGAGTTTCTTATTATTAACGTTTCAAAATGAAATTTTTCATGTGGTAAATAATGACATTTTCTATTGCGTATTTTACAGGGCCGCTGAATTAATATTTCAACCGTCTATGATGGGGAACTTAGAAGCTGGACTTGCAGAGACGATGGAGTATGTGTTCAAACATTTTGGTCCTGAAGAACAATTAATGCTAGCAAACAATGTGTTTCTCACTGGCGGTTGTTCGCAGTTTCCAGGTAACAAGTACTTTTACACATATAACGATTTCCTTTTTTTTATTTCACTATTCATAATGAAAAATATCTTTTCTCACTCATGCTCAGAAATATTAACATTCCATTTGAAAAAGAATGCGGGACGTTTCACATTTCTGAGGTAAACATTGTAAATTTGAAATTCAGTGCAGGAATGAATTTCAAATTATATTGTATTTTTATAGTAGGTACGTAGAATTTTTTTCTCTTTTGAACATAGAAAACCGCATACGAAACATATAAAAATTGCAATAGTAAAATAAAAACAATGGGGGGTACTCGCTTATGACGTGATAGAACGCTCCAGAGGGCCTACTCTGAAACGCTAATCCGAAACTTCGGTTAGCCCTGTCCCTCTCACTCTCGAGTCATAACGGAATCGAGTGATAGGGGCGGGGCTAACCGAAGTTTCGGATTTGCGTTTCAGAGTACGGTCCCTGGTCCTTGAGAGGCCAGGAGGAGGATGGCGTTTGATTCCTTTGTGATAACTAGCTCCTTAAATTGGATTAATTAAAAAAAAAACGATCATACATCAAAAGTTTTAGATTCGACAAACTATTCTTTGAAGTCAGACGCGTTATCGATTTTCATGAATACTTTAGAATTTAGATCCTTACGGGCTATTATCACTACATAGTATAAAACAAAGTCGCTTTCTCTGTCCCTATGTCCCTTTGTATGCTTAAATCTTTGAAACTACGCAACGGATTTTGATGCGTTTTTTTTAATAGATAGAGTGATTCAAGAGGAAGGTTTATATGTACTTTTTATCCCGATATTCCCACGGGAACGGGAACCACGCGGGTGAAACCGCGGGCGGCCGCTAGTTTATTATATTCTTGACTTTCAACTTTACTTCTAATTTGTTAAGGGTTAAAATAGTCTGGAACCTTGTTTACACTTAACAGTGTACCTTTACATTTTAGGATTGAAAGAAAGACTAGAACGTGAGCTCCTCGAAATGCGGCCGTTCCAATCGACGCACAAAGTGGTGATGGCCAAAGACGCATGTCTGGACGCGTGGTACGGCGCGCGAGACTTCGCAGGTAGCAACGAGTTCGAAAACTGGTGCATATCCAAAGAAGAGTATTACGAAATGGGAGCCGAGTACTTGAAGGAACACCACGCGAGTAACAGGTATTATAAGAGCCCAGCACCTATTACTGATAACACACTCGCCCCGGCCGGCGATGCCAACGTAGTCAAAGAAGAGATAGTTGTAGATTGCTAGTAAGAATAAAATAAGCGAAATATTTGCCTCTTTTATTTGTGAGCCTGGTACAGACACGTCACGAGCAATCATATTTTATACATCATTTAAAGCGTCCCGAAACAAAACTAGCTGTTCCACAGAAGACATTCAATATTATAACATGACAAGGCCCTGTGGTGTTTACATATTATTGCTCGTACAAGAAAATGATGATAATTTTGACGCAACTGCACGTAATACAGTAGTATACAGTATAGTAGGTAAGCATCTGATGTATTTCACTACATTTTTAGAACTGTTTATAATTAACATATTACTCGATAACCGTCATATGATTCTAAATCACTCAAAGAATCAGTGTCTATAAAGCGTACCGTATTATACCTTTAAAATTGTTAAAATATACGAAACTTATAAGTAATTTTATGAGATCGACAAGCAATTGGGAGCAGCAAGAAAACAAATAAGTAGCCACAAATATCATGGCACGTTTATTTTTCTCCACTACATGGCGACTTCTAAAAGAATCGTGACTTGTTATTTTGCATTCATTTTTCATATTTTCATTTGCTTTTCTGATAGAGCTCTGCAAATGAGCACTAAATAATAATTTTACAATGTATACTTTTTCCATAAAATTAAATAAACTCTGTATTTATTACCTCAATCTCAATATAAATCACTATGAACTGAATAAAAAATTAAAGGATTTGTTAGTTCGCTAATAATATTGATTGATGAGACTATAATAAAGAGTACATTTAAAAAATCACATTAAAGCATATACATAATGCTGACTACATAATGCTCTTACAGCCTGATCGATGCACCGCCTTGCATATTCTGTAGTTCACTCAACCAAAAATAACAATAAACAATAAGTTTTAGTATTAGGAAACAGGCCAATATAGTTCTAATATAAACATTTATCACAATCCAATCAGACTATAAAATAACAAAATAAATTTAAATGTAAAGGCTGTAAGAGCTATTCACGTGCAATGTATTACACCACAATTAACAAATCTAACTTATTTAAAATATAAACTAGCCTAAAAATTTTAACAAGTAAAGGAAAAACAGTTTTGTTAAAATATTGGTCATTAAAAACTCTGATGAGCTATAACTAAATGACCGCATCAATAATCATCATGCCATGATGTTTGCTTATTGATTTAATAAAAAATTAGCAATTAAAAGGATGTAAATAACTCCAAAAATTTTTGGTTAATTAGGGCTTACAGCCGTGTAATATAATTTGGTTAGAATATACAAATCGTACAAAAATCAGTGACTTAGAAATAGCTCTCAGTATATAAAAAAAGTTAAAATCCTTAGGCTGTACTCTCGTATGATTATAATGTAAGCAACGCAATATGTTGGCAAAGCGGAAGTTCGCGTAAATCTAACGATACAATATAACTAAATATGTATGTACCTTAGACATTATGATTACACAAGGCTCACTGTTATTTGCTCATAAAACTACCACGATCAGCGTAACCGGTCCGCGGCTGCGGCCGCTACGACTAGCTCATTTCGACAAGGGAAGTAGTATACATTTTTCACGGGTAAGGATATGTACGATTTCTTCAACAAAAATTCAAAACCTACGAAGAAACTGGTTGGTCCTACACCACAACCCCTTCGACACTAAACAACGAAATCAACAAACAAATGTAACATTGCCAATAGTTCCGGTGAGTATTCTTAATTTAATGTGAATCCTTTTAAAGTAATTCAGTCTTTCCTACGGTTGGAAAATAAGTAGACAAAGAGAGAATACTAAAACATACCACACAGCGATTACGTAAATTGAAATGGTTCATCATTACATTCTAAATATATCAACTAACATCGGTATGTAAAATAGGTTGGACATTGAAGCTGCACAAGGTGAGGCCCGTTGGATACTTGGTAGGCTTTCAATCACGATAGGACAGGCGACAGCCTGTGCATTTACAATGATTTGTTGAGAAGCCTCATTCATTACGAAATATTCCCCTGAAACCACTTTTGTAAACTTTAATACATAATTTGTAATATGAATTTATAAGAGAGAAAATATCTTGTAAATAATGAGGATCTCCACGGTCTATTTCTCCATAAGCTCGACCTAACGGAAATAACGTTAATAAGACAATCATTATAATCGGAGATAAACAATCAAATTCGAATTAAACAAATATAATAATGTAACAAAAATATATTAATAAATAAATCTAGAATAAGAAACAATGAAATCACATTGCCGAGCTATCGAGAAATAGAAACAATATAATATATATTTTATTAATGTATCTAGTATACTATGTTGGTGTTTCTATTTCCATTCATAAATCTACGGATAAATTAGCGGCAGCAACATTCAGTTACCAGCCATAATAACGCTGAGCAAGTGATGTCACACTCAGCTCTGGGTTTTAACACTTCACGACGGTTTCATAAAATGGTATCTGTGGATTTATACTACTCTTTAACCCAAGTCCTAGTTTGTCTAAATAATACTGTTATCAATGGCTTGGTAAGAAACTTACTAAAACATTTATTATTTGAAGAAAAAATAAGACAAGATATTGTTATCCCTAACTTTCTGGGCATCTAAATGCATCCGTTTTAGTTAATTTATCTTAAAATATCGTGTACATAGTTTTTATTTGTTATTTTTAAATGATAAATGAGACATTGGCCTATTTTTCTCGTGTTTCTTTCAAATACAGAACTATCAAAATATAAAAAAATATTGAGGACTATCAAACAACATTAATATGTATATATTATTATGTATACGTATGTACACCTACAAGGAAAATTTTGATTTTATAGTACATAGTACCCAAAGTATAGTTCTGTGCTAAATAGTCTAACATTAATTCCAATTATTCTTCTCAGTTCGATAATTTTATTTCTATGATTGTAGAGCGTAATTTATTTATTTTTTATTAAATTCTGAATTGGTTTTACTTTTCGATATACTTGAATAAATAAATCCTACCAATATTTACAATTTTTGACCCAGCACATGGACACACACAATTTGGAAATAAAATAATGTATTCTTGTAATAAACAACATAAAATAAACAAATATGTTTGAATTTTTCATTGTAAACGAAGATATAAATCTAAGATGAACGTTTCTTTTTACAATATTTTATTTCCAGTACTACCCTGACCGGCAGACTTAACTAACTTACACTACCACATCATGTACATAGAATGGCACCAATCTATCTTTGATATCAATAATGGCAAACCATAAGGAACCCCCGCAGCGGACGCATCAGCTGCACTCCACAGTGCACTAATCTGTCTCAAGGTTTTGGAAGACTACTGCTCTATATACTATTCATAATTACTATTATTCGAAACAATAATGAAAATAAACACTTCACCTATACACAGTAAAATGAAAACTGCATTATTCTATCGGTAATCAAAATATGCTGTATATGATGCTTTACACGTATGAGAATACTTAATTATGAACATCCGTATGGAAATTAGAAAAAATAATGATGTTTTCTTCATCATGGTGTTATGATAGATATTGCCTAATGTCGCTATTCGCTAGAAGGCACACAAAGTTTAGTAAGAAGCTTCACAAATGATACGCTCTGCCGAAGCGGCGATGACACACACACTGAACGCAACGTCACATGAACGCAACACGAGTAAAAAATATTGCCAATTTTATGTTGCAACAGGCACTTCTCTGGATTTCTCCAATAAACATCTTAAAAGACATTAATTTTGTGAAGCTTTCAATATTGCCTCTGAGGACTCTGAAAGTATATGGTTTATTTATTTGTACTTATGTATTATTATTACTTCATATGAACTTGAGACTTTATTAAAGCATTCTTATGGAATATTTATATGGAGTATCATGTAGAGTCCTTTAGATTTCACAGCGATCTTAATTACCTCTCATTGGTAACAATTCTATAAAATTATTGAACTCCTCTTTATACATTGACATTCTAAGTTAAAGCATCGCAATAAGATAATGTTACATTTCACTACGACTAATGAGAGTGGGTATGATAAGCTAACGAAGAACATTAAATTTAGAATTTCAAGGTTGGAGATTTACCATTTACGATTCCAAAATTTATCACACTAAGCAAATTAGAATATGAGATCAAATTTTTTAGGCCTACATCTAAAATGATGAGAGTTTTTAAGTATTGATTTATGAACGCCACCACTACGAAATACAATATTGTGATGGTATAGATAAATCACAGTTTTGTGGGTAAATCACAATGCATATCATAGGCGGTACCGCTACGTGACTACTCACTACGTCCTCATCTCTATGTGATGTCCACTTGGTGTTGTCGAGGGATTCCACAAGCTAACGAAACGCCACCTGCTGCCAATCTCCGCGGCTACCCGCGCCGCGCCTCACTCCTTAACGAATAACAGAAACAAATATCTTGCATGAGTCCATGCTGAAACCTAATAGTTGAGGGAACCGGTCCCTGTTGCGTGATCATAGCTGCTCTTGTTGATGGCTGCCACTCTTCTAATATTGCACTCTGGCTGCTCGTTAGTCAACCGAGAGCTGGAACGAAATATAATTTGTGAGTTCTATGGATTACATTACTACGACAGGCAAACTGGCAAAGTAAATAGAATACATACCTATTCTGGTGATCAGTCTCCGAGGTGCATTTGGCCAGATATAGGCTGCGGTGTAGGGGTATGCGGAGGAGGGGGCGAAGCTGTTGAAAAGCGTTTTAATTATAACAACATTACGTTCTTATTAATACGCTCTATATAATAGGTCTTTACCTATGAAATTGCCGTTTTGTATGGAGATTTCTGTAATTATTTTTTTTCCATACTAACGTTTTTGTTATTATATAACGACTAATATTATGTAAATTTACAAAATTTTACACACGTATTTATGGATATTTTAACTACTAAATGAAACATTCGTTAAGAGAAAAAAAAAATTTTTTCACTAAGTTACAACTAATAAAGTACGAAATTCTGGAAACAAAAATAGTCGTAATTTTCGGAATAAGTTTTTTGTATGTAAATAATCAAATATCGTGGTTATTAAATTATCAAAAGTTGCTCGATACGGTCTTAATGTAACGCAATATTAAAGAAGTTATATATTTCTAATATTATAAAAGTTGTTAAGTTATATGTACAAAAGAAAAAAACGGCAATTTCATATGTAAAGACCTATTATATATAATATATATAAGGTTGGCTAAACGAATGGAAACTTACATATTGACGCAATAGACTGTGGTGACATGGCGGACATTTTGCTTTGTGTATCTTGCATCGACACCTGCGTGCCTTGAGATGTCATGTATCGATTCACCATTGGGACAAAACTGTAAATAAAATTAGGTAGGTATTTAGTCATAAATTTTAACGAGGTCTATTCTGGGTTGAAGTAGCGAATATCAGTACCACATATTAATGTATGAGATGAGCACAAAACAGAACATAAGAAAGGACATGTTACGCATTTTGTACGGAATGAAGGGTGAATCGTAAACAAGCTAGAGAAAGGTTTTCTAGCTTGGTTATTCTTTTGAGCAAAAGGTTTTTTCTACGCTAACCCCGCCCACTTGCTGGTTCTAACGTCTTTCTTTTGTTCTATGTGTATGAGATACGAGATAGGGCGAAACATCCACAAGTATAGAGCTTTCCGTCTCAAATTAAAGTGCGTTAGAAGAATCGGGATCACTAATCCGAGAGCACAAAATTATTTTTGACACCACTTACTGGTTTATGGTACCTACAGTATGATACGTTTAGTAAAATTTGCCATGTATTTGCAGAAAGTAACACATATTTTTTTAGTTCCTCACCTTGTTTCATACGAGCGAGTCGAATCGAAATTGCTATCGTTGGAGTTGTTCGCGTTGTTGATGGTGCTGATGCTGTTCGCGGACACGTTGCTGTAGCTCTCGCGGTACACGCGATTGTGGTGCCTTTTGGAATAGTTGTTTTTAGTGTCTCACCTTAAGTCACACACGCCGGGCGACTCGGAAGTTACTATTGTTGGAGTTGTTCGTGTTGGTGGCGACGCTTTTGATCTTGCCGATGCTGTTCGCGGACACGTTGCTGTAGCTCTCGCGGTGCACGCGATTGCGGTGCCTGTTCCAATAGAGGTAGATGTTATTTTTACTGTCTCACCTTAAGTCACATACGCCGGGGGAGTCGAAGTTGCTATTGTTGGAGTTGTTCGTGTTGGTGGCGACGCTGTTGATCGTCCCGATGCTGTTCGCAGACACGTTGCTGTGGTTCTCGCGGTGCACGCGATTGTGGTGCCTGTTGCAATAGAGATTGATGTTATTTAGCTTCGATCATGTAAGTAAACCCTAGATACACAATTCCATGCTAAATGCGCTTGAAAAAGTGATGCCAACAGAGTGCTGTCATTAGTAGATAAAGTTATAGATATTTCGATTCCGAATACTGCCGTCACCACATTTGATATTCGACCCTAAGCCACAGTAATTGGATTTAAATTCGGACGGCAGTGGTAGTACTTACAGACGGTCGGCCGACGCTAGAACAGCGAATCGTATTTCGTCATGTCTGCATCTCTGTCTTACTAACGCAAATAGAAGAAACGGTTGCGCGGCAAGGAATATTGCAATATTTTAGTATAAATAATGAAATTATGATAGTTTCAGTACATGTTTGACTTTAAATTAATTGTGCAATTATATTTACGATCAATACTAACTGAACATATAATATTACATCTCTTTTTTTCCTTTTTTCGAATTGTTTTTGGGCATCTTCTCAGCACATTTAGGCATCGTTTCGCCGGGCGGTCAAATGACTAGGATGAATGAACTTTCTGTGCGTTTACGCTGTATCTAGGTTTATATGATCGAAGTTATTTAGTGATAGCTCCTATAATTCGCTAATTCTTCATATTAATCTTTTTGCTTCGTTAAGAAACATAAAGGGTGTCAGACCTTTTAGCCGACTAGCTTAAAGGCAAAATTATGTAAGAGACTGTTGTAAATTTTCCAGATGCGAAGACCGATTCAACGCGACATGCTACAAAGAGACTTCTGTAAATTGACGGCTACTATCGAAGATAACGACCGTTGTTGTGATCAATTTACTTAATAGACAAAGGTGAGGCAAATTTGATTATAGGAAGATTTTAACTGTTACTATTTTTACAATGTAAATTCTTGCTGAATTCGTTAGACACACCCACTAATCCGCACTCGGATTGCAACCACATTCTTATCCATCCACAAGGAAGGCCAATGCCCTAACTGTGGGCACATTCAAAATGGCTGATGTTAATAGTGTAGGTGAAACGTGCCTTATTAGATAGCTGTCTCGCACGAAGGTGCGGCCACACACGCTACACTCGTAGCACGGGCCGGCCGAGTGCGTGCGGATGTGGAGCGCGAACTGGGACTTGGAGGTGAACGTCATCGAACATCGGTCGCAATTCAACGGCTTGTCGGCTACGTGAGACCACCTGGAAACAGTAACGCGGATTAGTCGAGCTCCAATAGTATTTTGTGATGCGAGTTTAAGATGATAATCCGATCAGTATGTTAGTTCAATTCGAGAGTTAGGTCTAGAAGTTTCACATCACTAATCAGTCTTTAAAGTTTTAAGCTGACATTTGAATTGGATCATAGACGTGAGTGACAGTGAATAGTATATGAAAGATCGTAGGAAGTGGAATTTTGTTAATAGAAATACGCATCAGTTCGATACACACTTAACTCCGCGATATTTTACTGAGTCGAAATGCTGATACAAATGTTTAAGTGTGGATCAAAATCAATCTAAAGATATCATAACAAAAGGACCAATTATCTCTAGCTAAAGATTAATTATAATCGTCATCGTCAGCCGTACCACGCCCACTGCTGGGCAAAGGCCTTTCCCAAGCTAAATATTATAAGTATCAAATTATTTTTGCAATCACAATGCAATAAAATGAAAAAGTCGACCCGTTCGTCTCACAACTTTACTTAATGTATTTACCCTGCTGGCCTGATGTAGACCGTACACTATCAAAAATGTTTATTTACCTGTGGGCTGTAACGTAGCTCTTTACGGCGAACCTTTTTTGGCATATATCACAAGCATAAGGCCGTTCACCTGAAACATATTGATCACAATGAAATATCAGAATGTTGAGAAGCTTTTAAGTTCAGCAACGTAATCAAAACTAAATAATGATTTAAGCAATAGTGAAAGAAAAATAAGATATAAGAAAGACGGCAAGATGCAACTACATAGTAATGAAAAAAAACTTTATATTATGACGTTTCTGGGTATCCCAACCGTTTTACGGGGTCCCTCGTAACAACATGATAAATCTAAAAAATAAAGAGATGATTTTAAAATTAATGAATGCCAAAAAGCCAAGAAATGTAGAACTAAAATACATTATTTATGATGATGCAGCTGATGATAAAATTATGTTACGATGGTGTTGTCGGTGCCACATCATTGATAAGACTAAATAGTTTTGTTTCAATACCTAGGCGCATTTGCCGTCTTGACTATTGTGATTTCTTCTAGTTTATTGAAAATACTTCACACAGACCCGACATCATTTCAAAAACTGTTTTCTTTACGTGTTTTTAGTAGCTCAATAATGTTCGTGATGTCATAATAATCTTTACAGTTTATTTGCAGTTCTGTGTGAACTATTGACAGTCACCTAAGTAAATAAGATAATTAGCATTTAGTACTTTATTATATAATTTAGACTGGATTCGATACTTAAAATAATAAACCTTCCGGTTACGTCGACTTGCACGTGCACATTCCAGAGCGTATACGAAGTATTTAAGCGTATAGATGCAACTTGAGTAATTTTTTCAAGTGGCTACTATGTCATGTAAATAATTATCGTATTGATATATTCGAAATGCTATTATCTTATTTCTGGTTAATAGTTAGCAGTGCCTGCAAACGCATGCTATCTGATGCGTTAGACGCGTATTCGCATACCGGTGTGGATTCGCTTGTGAATGTTGAGCGTCGATTTCTGCGTGAAGCGCTTGTAACAGACATCGCACTCGAAGGGCCGCTCGCCCGTGTGCGTGCGCATGTGAATCTCCAAGTACGGCTTACAAGTGAACGCCGCCGGGCACTCCATACACTGGTACGGCCGCCCTTGCACTAACCATCGACAACGTTAGTACGATACCAACACGACATATCACACAAGTACTCACGCTACAACCTGATTGTGGCACCGACAACTTTAAAAGCAAAATAGTTTTATTCTTACTCATTTAATGTTTAATATTGCAATGGATTTTTATATCATGCTGGACAATTATTATGAACAATTACAATAAAGGCGGATCACTAAATGTATAACCTAGAATCCAAATTAAAATAATAATTAATAAAACTTTCAAGTTTTTAGTTCACTGGTTTACAAGAAAATTTATTAAAATAAAAAGACATGGTAAAGGGACAAGACTGACCTGTGTGCGTTCGTTTGTGTATATTGAGTGTGGATTTTTGCGCGAATCTCTTGAGACATACGTCGCACTGGTAAGGGCGTTCGCCGGTGTGCGTGCGGTTGTGGATCTCGAGGTACTGCTTGCAGGTGAAGGCGGCGGGGCACTGCAGGCACTGGAACGGGCGGCCCTGCACTGTGAACGAGACAAACGGTCACGCGGTGCGGCGGCGCCCGCCTCCCGCACACGCATCCCTCTCAGTAACGACGTTCATCCGTCCCTAGCGAGCGGCGGTCGCCCTCCCCACGTACCTGAGTGCGTCCGCTTGTGGATGTTGAGACTGGATTTCTGTGTGAAGCGCTTCAGGCAGATGTCGCACTGATACGGACGCTCGCCGGTGTGCGTGCGCGTGTGTATCTCCAGGTATTGCTTGCAGGTGAAGGCGGCGGGGCACGACAGGCACTGGAACGGCCTCCCCTGGACTGGTGCCCAACACATATATTATAGCAGCGGCGAGCCGGCAAGGACGCTAGACGCCCTCGCTCTACGGAGGTCGCGGCGCGGACTGGTCGCCGCTCGCCGCTAACTCCGCTCCAAATCTTTATATATTACTCTTTGAAACCGCTCGACGCATCGTTTTACTTTGACTACTTGGCCGTGAGCGGTGAAGAATAGTAGTGATAATAACACACAACACAAGCACAACATACAAAATAATAGATTTGGAGGAGAGGCAGAGTATGAGTGGAGAGAGGCTGGGGGCGGGCGGAGGGCCAGTCCGGCCCGCGACGGTCACCCACCTGTGTGCGTCCGCTTATGTATATTGAGGCTGGACTTCTGCGTGAAGCGCTTCAGACAGGCGTCGCACTGATAGGGCCGCTCGCCTGTATGCGTGCGCATGTGAATGTCCAGGTAGGGGCGGCGGGCGAACGCCGCCGGGCATTGCCCGCACGTGAAAGGACGCCCTTGCACTAAGCCCAGTGCACACACAAAAGCGAGTAACGCACGTCGCCGACGCATGCTGGCCGAGGCCGCGCTTGGTCGCCCGCCCGCTGCCAATCTCAAACCACTATCGACCGCACGAGGCGACGATAACGACCCCAATTTTGACACCCAATTTTGATACCGACAAGAAGCCGATCAGGCACCAATTATGCGTCACTGCGGCGATTGCATTACCGCTTTTGTGAAAGAATTAATATTCATGAAAGGTAATGATGAAAATACAAAATAAAATGATACACTAAAATCATCGTAATGTATGCAAATGAGGAGGAGTGAGAGTCTAGCTGATTATAATATGATAATGAGAGTATAATCGAATGCAGAAGTACGTGAAAGCGCGCATTTATAAACGTTAAAGAAGAGAAGTGTTAGTCGGAAGCAACGAGATGGAAGCTATACTGTAATGGAGGAGTGTAAAAACAACGGGTTAGGCGGGCAACGGAAAAATAGGAACGAAGCATGACGCTAAATGAAATGTGAGTGCGTGATCACTCGTATTTATTACATCAAGTCTTTGTAAGGAATGCTGCGGTATATAATAATGTGGGCTACTAACCCGTATGTATTTTTTCGTGCAAATTGAGCGCGCACTTCTGCGTGAAGGACTTGAGGCAGACGGTGCACTGGAACGGCCGCTCCCCTGCGCCGCCACACACGGACACGGGGGGACAGAGAAACAAAACAAAACCACGATGGACAAATAATTCCAACATTGACGCATCAACGCATACCAATTTTATTGTGATTGCTCTACCATGAGGGAATTTTAATCGTGTTATTTGTCCATCAAACATTCTCTTCTCTCCTACTTGAACTCAACGGAAATCCTCACAACGAACACATGCTTACTTAAGTTGTTTGTGAATAGTTTTTGAGCGTGTGTGACCTAAATCTTTATATTATCACATCATTATTAATAAAAATATTTAACAACAAAAAAAAACTGGCAAGACACTTCCAAATCGCTAACCATATTTCTAGTTAAATTGAGGCATTCAAAAATTGGGAACCCTTAAAAACTATTCACAAAACATAGGTGTCAAAGCCACAACAAAAAAAAAATACATATACTAGGAAAATATACTTAGTTAAAGGAATTATAAATGGATTGTGGCTTAGAAACCGAATGAAAATAAAAATATCAGGGGACCCACCAGTATGTATACGTTTATGAGTGCCAAGGCTGGACTTCTGAGTGAACCGCTTGTCACAGATGTCGCATTGATAGGGGCGCACTTTGTTGATCAGCGATTGGATGTGCTCCTCTAGAAATACCAACAAAATTCAGCTACAACAACGATTCTGCACCATGCACTGCCATGATGATAGTGCCTAATAATGTGAGCTCTATAATTAAAAATTGATTGTCTACATAAGGATTTTAGGGGAAAATGCCTACCAGTGTGTATTTTCCCATGTCGGCCCAGGCTGGACTTCTGAGTGAAGCGCATAAAACAGATGTGGCACTGGTACGGCCGCACTTTCTCTAACAGGGCTCGTCTGTGCTCCTCTATAAGTTATACGAGTTTCGATATAGCAATTCAGCATCCTCTCAAACAACATGTACGATTAATGCCTACGTGTTAACTCAACACTCATCCACACACACTCAGGGGGAGGCAGGTTATTCTGTGTAATGTTTAGTTGATACCGTTCTGCCTCAAGGATTACATGTTACTATCACTGGAGGTAAAGATAGGGACCCACCGAAGAGCAATTTTTCGGTGCCGGCCCAAATTCGATTTAATCTTAGATAGCAGACGCTGCATTGGTAGGGTCGTCTTTAACCAACAGCGCGCATTTGTGTTCCTCTGAACGAAACCATTGCAAGTCATAAAAGCTAATTATTCTTTACGTTGAAGGGCTTGAGGAGCCAGATTAGAGACTAAACGGATGTAGAGGCCCATTTTTCATTGGGCTGTTTCCTACAAGAGTACCCGAAAAGAACCCACCCGTATGTATTTTCTTGTGCCGGTTGAGGCTGGAGCTCTGCGTGAACCGCATCTGACAGAGGTCACACCTGTAGGGCCGGTCCTTCACCAGCAACGCGCGCATGTGCTCATCTAGAACCCACGCCATATTCCAACTATACACACTCGAACCTCTCAGCTTTCCTCTAAGCCAGACTTTTCAACATGCAATGGATTCAAGGCACTCATTGACAACATCCAGTGAAGTCCATTGTATGTTTTACCTCCCCCTGTTTACCTCGCACGAGTGATGCCTTCCTCACGCCCTGATTTATTTCGCAATATTGGTATGACGACACAACTCAAAAACTATTCACATTTAAGTTAAGCATGTACTGTCAGTAATTTTTCTAGCGATCTGTGTGTCGCACCAGTGTCTTATGGAAGTAATAATGTATAATTAATTATATACTTCATATTAGAAGATATAATATATAAAGTATTTATATTATGGGTATAAATACGTTTTATAAAGCTCCGTCCAGAGGCCGCGTACTATAATAGAGTTAAAAAAGTAGTGTCAAACAAAATTTAAACTTAACGCCAGGAAAATAAATAATTTAGGTAGTTTATTTGAAAGAACACATAAGAAGTTATGGTACCTAAATGGCTATTTCATTTTATTCTCCTCCTTCAAATAATAATTTGCACATCACAACATTAAAAGAAAGCAATATCCGTTTAACATGCTTGGTACTTAGAGTTATCTTTAGCAAAATCTTCAATATTTATGACTATCGGCTTTCAAGCTCATTGCAAACAAACAAATTTTAGGTAATGGAGAAATTATAATAAAGAGTAGGAAGACAATACAAATGATAATACTTATCATAAAATATAAATACTTATCAGGGCGTCAAAATAGGATACAAGCAAAATATGTAAGTGATCGATTTTAAATATCAAAGTGTAAAACGAAAAAAAATATGTTACATATTTTGGTCTTCGGAAACAGGAGGAGGTTAAGTCTATTTTTTATCACAATACAAAAAAAAATATGATTAATCCCCTCATGGCGACAGGATTCATTATAGCCTGTGTGCCTGACATGAAAACTGTTTTTTTAAATAATATACTTATGCAAAATCCCAGAAGTAATATAATGCTGTCACTACAACCTCCCTCCTACATATTGATATTATCCATAATCTAATAGTTAACACAAAATAAGTAAGTAGGTAGTATTTAAAGCACCGAAATGAGAACAATTCAACAGCCTAAGTTTTACCAGATAAATAAGAAATCAAATGGCAGAAAAAGTTAAACTTAAGTTCCTTTAGGTAGCTGCTGGGAATTATTATTTAGGCCAAATAATATAAATTTGACACAATACGTCATTTCTTGTTGGTTTTTATGTTTAACTTTAGAAGCCAATCAAGTACCTAGTTATTTATTGTTAATAAACTATATTTATTAAACCTATTCACTTACTTACAACATATCCAAACGAAAACAAATGCTTCAGAAAAAGGAAATATTCAAAGAATAATGTAAGTACCTACCTACTTACTTATTTCATATTATTTGCTTTTTTGTCATTTGTTTCCGTCTAGTTTTTAGGATTTAAAAGTAGGGGACAAACATTTTTAGATCAAGTGAATGAACCAGTACCGAGAAAACAAAAGTGCAATAGCGAGACACTTGTCTGTTCAAGTAAAAATGAAGAGTATTTACTTCTCGTAAAATTGTAAAATATAATGGAGATAAAAAAATATGAATTTTAACTCCTTATTAGTCTGGACTCTAGTATTTACTTTTCGTCAAGTTATATGTACCTACATCAGCAAAGCGCGGTTTCATGGCTCACTCTCTTGGTCATCCTCCCACGATCACATACAGAAGCTGCTGCAGAAAATCAGACTTACCGGTGTGGACGCGTTTGTGCGTGTTGAGACTGGATTTCTGCGTGAAGCGCTTGAGGCAGAGTTCGCATTGGAACGGTCGCTCGCCCGTGTGCGTACGCATGTGCACCTCGAGGTACGGCTTGCGGCAAAAGGCCGCGTCGCAAACCTGCGCAAACATCCATATTATTACAGTGTGATTATAGGGCTGTATCTCATATGGATGCCATGGCCATGCCATGGCAGCCGCACCAGCAGCACTGCGTATCTTTTTCGCATCCGTGAGACGCCAAACCGTTACCAATTGAAATAGAATTAGGGAATGCTGTAGTAATTTGACATGTTTGTTTGGCGACGGTTGCTGGCTTCGCTGCCATGACGTCCAGATGAGATACAGCCCTTCAACGTACGAGTTGTAGCGATGACGTTTCGTCTCTATTGGGAGGAGTTCGCAGTACCTATACTTAACCACGCTCTCACAAAAATTGGTCCTTCGAGCTTACTAACGTAAGTTATGGGGAGAAAAGTCGATCGTTTGTTATATGCAAAATAGTTTGTTAGCTTTTCATACTACAGTAACATTTTTTTATGAATAGAGATAAGTATCAGATAAATTAGATTTTGGTGAATAATAGGGGACCGGACTGTTATTAATATGTAAATATTTAATAGTACTTACCTAACATTTAAAAGTATAACATGAATAATAACAAAAGTGAAAAAATTTAAATTTGAAAAATAAGCTAGTACCTACCTAATGAGCTGCTGAATTGTGAAAAACTGTGTCTCTAGCTATCTCTTTCTAAAACGAAATTTTATATGGCGCGAGTATGGCGCTAAAAGCACATCTGACGTCATCTGTGTCTAGCGCTGTCCTTGACCATCCTTGACTAATACCTAAGGAAGTTTGATGAGCTATATCTCCGAAACTTTGGAAAATATTTGAAAATAAATACCCGTGTCGTGTTGCTGATATCAATTAAAACATTTTAAACAAATAAAAAAAATCAGTCCGATCCCCTGTTATTAAATTCCTTTGGTAGAAAAAGTTAAATTTTCTTTATAACGAGTTTAGTGAGTAGATTCACCTTAATGGCACTGTAACTGTAATTGGCCTTCTGATGTATAGTGTGTCTATTATTCTGTGAAATTGGCTGTTGGTTTTCCTATAAGTAAATAAATAATAGTGCATTGATAAAATCGCCTACTTACAGTACATTGAAAAGGCTTGTTTCCAGAGTGTAGCTTCATGTGAACATAATAGGACGATGCGGATGAAAGTACCTTACCGCACACCTGAAACAAACTCACAAATTAGACAATACCCAAAAAATAATACATAATATTTGAATATTACTAATTGATATCTCTCTTCACCTTGCATGCTTGTGGTTTTGATCGAGGGGTAGATTGGCCGCCATTAGACACCTCCATTTTTGTATGAACTGATCCCATATCAACTCCCATACCCTGTAAAAGAAACTTTTTAATACTTTATTATAACAACTAGGTGCAAACAGGCAAAATAAATGATACACAAGAAACATATAAACGTTTAAAAAATCAAGAACTATTTACCTGAGAACACTGTCGATTGTCCATTTCCATTTCAACACCTTCGTCATCCATTCCTTTGAAACTTAACTGCAACATATAAAAATATAAAATTAACAGGATTTCACCCTGCCTGAGGTTCCGGAGTCTTACTGGTCATAAAAACTACAAATTGTTTATAAAATATTAACCTCGTCATCTTGCTGTAAATCTTGTTGTTGGTGTTGATCCATTAGGTCTTGTTGGTGTTGTACTTGCTGTTGTATGATCAGGCTGTCTTTAGAGTCCTCCTGGTGCGACTGGTGATGTTGGTTCATGTTGATGATGGGGTGGCTGTCAGACCGGACTATTGTGGGGGGGCCGGAGTGGACATGGGGATGCGATGTGTAGAAGCTGCAATCAAGCAAAATTGGGTAGGTATTCCCTTTAGAAACGATGGTCCTTCGAGCCGGATATATGAATAGTTAAACTACGATCTAAGACATCGGTTACACGCCGATTCTGGCGTCAGTTCAGTCCATCATTATGGTCAGAATGACGAGAGAATGAGTCACACCAACACATCAAAATATGACTATAAAAATTACTGCATTTAATGCGCGTACTCGTGCAAGTAATAACAGTTTTTGTTTCATCGAAATCTGTCCAGGATTTCCAAAGTTACAGCGTTGTAAAGTTTCACCAGCTTTTGTAAATTTGCTTTCCTTGCGCGCTATTGCGATGACGTCATGTCGCAATGACATCTCCGATTGCGGCTGCTGCGGGTGATTTCCGTCCAACTGTACCTACAAAGAGTCCATCCGTGCGCAATCTTCGCGCAACCTGGTGCGTTTTTGGCGCTAGTTACAGTACATTTTCTTCGTTCTAAGGTTATGGTAAATGATTAGTATTCGATTTCGACCGCGCGCAGCCGCACTCTAAAACTGTCACCAACTGTCCATTTGACGGCTTCGTGTTATTGTTGATCGAAGTTTGACGGTTGCTATTTATATTCACAGAATACCGCCCGCCATTACGAAAGTTGGTTTAATTTATTAATCACGAAAATACAACTTATGTATTTGAAGGTGTTTTTTCACATGGGCTCAATACAAAATTGATCATTGATCGACTATAAGAAAAATAAATAAATTTATTGCGAAACCGTGAGAGCGCAACTCTATAGCCAAAGGAGAAATACGGAAGCGCCAACTCTCAATCGCGACGTGACGTCACACGTTAATTCCATTGGCTCACCCGAATTTTTCACGGAGGCCGTACTTTATCGTTCAATATCTCAGTCATTTTTGAAGATAGGAAAAAAATAAAAACATATTCTTTTTTCTTGAGTAACATATTTTTTAGATATGCTGATAACAAAAATCATTGGTGTGACTCATTATCGTGTAACCACTTAAATTCAGACTGACAGACTGATGGTCTAGCCTGATGAAATCAAATTAAATATTTTTAATAGTATTCGTCAGTCCGTTGCGAATGACAGTAAACTGACAGGAGACTGAACTGACGCCAGAATTATCGTGTATAGTGCAGCAAGCTTTTCTGTTCCGGTGATTATCTTTGGAACTAAAACAGTTTACATACGACAGTCCATTTTGACAGCTAATTTGGTATTGCAAGTGGCTACTCTGTCACGGCTGTCACCGGAACAGGAAAGCTTGTGGCACTGTAACCGATGTCAGTGTCTATTTTCTGAGAGGTCCTCGTCTGTGCGATTCTGTACAATCCGGATAAGACGAATAAGGTTCAGGAGCTTGAAATACTTAGCATGAGTTCATGTAATACAGTAAGAACTGTTCTCTACCAACCTATCAACGCTCTTATTTTATTAATTATATTTAGTTGATGGTAGATCTGATTCTTGTCTATCGATTTCGGATTACACGCTGTATGTCACAAACGCGATTCGTCACTTACGCAGTTCGACATAATACGCGATTTGACACTATCGCTATATGTCATGAACGTAGTTCGCCACAAACGCCGTTTGTCATACACGCGGTTTGACACACACGCAATCCGTCACACACGCATTTTGTCACAAACGCAGTTCGTCACATAAGCAGTTTGTCACGATTTGTTCAAACTTTATATATCATTGGAATGACTATCGCTTTTCCGAAAAAATCTGCTAAGTGCGTGTAAGTAGTGTAAAATATATCTAAGTATATAAAATTTATTTTTTTCAAATTTCCTAGTTAAGTAATGAACTATGTATGTACATTGTACACTAGTATAGCAAACTAAAAGTAATAGACTGCGCCAGAGGTCTCGGGTTCGATAACCGATTCCCGAACAAGACAAATTTTGTGTGCATAAACATGTCTATGTCTTGGTCTGGGTGTTTTGTATTATTAAGTATTTATATGTATTTACAAACAAACAGGATTTAAGTATATAATTATTAATTATTTATCCGTTATCAAGTTTTCCATGACACAGTTTTATAATGAAATTTTCATGGGCTTGGATACTTGCATAATTGTTGTGATTGTAAAAAAAATCTTAATCTAAACTAATGGTATGGTATTTTTGAATATTGCTAGCCGACAACCGTGGTCGTTCTTGGTAAGGTTAATTGCGATGATGACAAATCGCGTTTATGACGAATTGCGATTATGACAAAAGGCGTATGGCGCTGGTCTGCAACAAACGCCGTAGGTCGCGTCCGGGACGCGGCCGACAGCGTAAGGGCGTTTGTGCACTACACTGAATTTTACCGATCCGGCGGTCCGTGTTTTTACGGACCGGCGTGGCATGAAAAACACGGATGGTTAGCTTGTGCACTTGTCCGGTTTTTTACTGGCCGGGGCAGCGCAGTGATCTCTTTGAAACTACACTCTACGGACGCGTTTTAAACGAGAGGAATAATGAGTTCCTTGGAACGTCGGCAATTACTTGCTTTATTGCTTTATGTACGAAGACGTAGAAGACAGAAAGAATTTTGGGTTCATCCTCTTATCAGTGAAAGGTACCTGCGGGGTCATTTTACCGAAATCACAATAAATTGAGGCAGGATGAAAAATTATTTTTTAACTACTATCGAATGTCTACGGCTAGCTATATAACAAAAAAAATTTCATCAAAATCCGCTTAGTAGTTTTTGCGTGAAACACGGACAACAGACAGACAGACAGACAAACAAAAATTTCAAACACCATATTTTTGGTGCTAGATATGTTACGTGTTATTGGTGAGAAAGGCGCTTAAATTCATTTTGGCGTGCGTTAATTTATTTGCGATAACTCCTAAGATATTCATTTAAATTATATGGTGTAAAAGAGTAAAATAATGTGCATAAAATGCTTAAAGCAACTAACGTATTTAGATTGATAAGGGTTAATACTGTATCTGTTTAAATAGCTTTCCAAATTACCGCATTGTTCGTAACCATTTTTTAAGAGATAATATGGCTATAATATGCTATCCTTAAAAGATAGACATATGCTATCGCGGACTTTTTTGTAGATCTATAGAAGAGAAATATCCCAATATGCATTATTTTTTTAAACCTCGAAAGGATTAGGCAGCGTTTTTGCTGAAAGCTCCAGCGGCTTGCCGTTTGCCGGCACTTTCGACAATTATCGTTATATTTCTACCAATTTACACAAAACTTTCATAAATTATATATTAAAACCTTTCTGAAGAACCACGCTACCTATTAGTGAAAACCGCATGAAAATCTGTTTCGTAGTTTTAAAGATTTAAGCATATATAGGGACAGACAGACGGGAAGCGACTTTGTTTTATACTATGTAGTGATTTATGATTAAAATACAACGGGCGTTTGTGCACTACACTGAATTTTACCGATCCGGCGATCCGGTTTTTTCCGGACCGATATGGCAGCAATGAAAAACATATGGGCGCTTGTGCACCACACTGAATTTTACCGTCCGTCATTTTACTTTTCCCCATTCCGGACCGTTTTTTTCCGTTCCGAGATGACGGCAATGGAAAACATATGTACGCTTGTGCACTACACTGAATTTTACCGTCCGGAAAAAAACGGATGGTTGTATTTTAATCATAAATCACTATATATGTAGTATAAAACAAAGTCGCTTCCCGTCTGTCTGTCCCTATATATGCTTAAATCTTTAAAACTACGAAACAGATTTTCATGCGGTTTTCACTAACAGGTAGCGTGGTTCTTCAGAAAGATTTTAATATATAATTTATGAAAGTTTTGTGTAAATTGGTAGAAATATAAAGATCATTGTCGAAAGTGCCGGCAAACGGCAAGCCGCCCGGGAGTTTTCTGCAAAAACGCTGCCTAATCCTTTCGAGGTTTAAAAAAATAATGCATGTTGGGATATTCCTCTTCTATAGATCTACAAAAAAGTCCGCGATAGCATATGTCTATCTTTTAAGGATAGCATATTATAGCCATATTATCTCTTAAAAAATGGTTACGAACAATGCGGTAATTTGGAAAGCTATTTAAACGGATACAGTATTAACCCTTATCAATCTAAATACGTTAGTTGCTTTAAGCATTTCATGCACATTATTTTACTCTTTTACACCATATAATTTAAATGAATATCTTAGGAGTTATCGCAAATAAATTAACGCACGCCAAAATAAATTCAAGCGCCTTTCTCGATTGACGACCGATTTGGCGCAGGAGTAGGCTACCCACCTTCTGCGCCAGTGGTCTCGGGTTCGATTCCCGAACAAGACAAATATTTGTGTGCATGAACATGTCTATTTGTCTTGGTCTGGGTGTTAACTATGTATAATATGTATGTATTTACAAACAAAAAGTATTTAAGTATATATTTATCCGTTATCAAGTTTTCCATGATACAGTTTCTTAATGAAATTAAAATGGGCTTAGATAATTGGTGTGAATGTAAGAATTTATTTATTTATTATTATTATTATTATTTTTCACCAATAACACGTAATATATCTAGCACCAAAAATATGGATTTTGAAATTTTTGTTTGTCTGTCTGTCTGTCTGTTGTCCGTGTTTCACGCAAAAACTACTAAGCGGATTTTGATGAAACTTTTTTTGTTATATAGCTAGCTGTAGACATTCGATAGTAGTTAAAAAATAATTTTCATCAAGCCTCAATTAATTGTGATTTCGGTAAAATGACCCTGTCAGGTACCTTTCACTGATAAGAGGATGAACCCAAAATTCTTTCTGTCTTCTACGTCTTCGTACATAAAGCAATAAAGCAAGTAATTGCTGACGTTCCAAGGAACTCATTATTCCTCTCGTTTAAAACGCGTCCGTAGAGTGTAGATTCAAAGAGATCACTGCGCTGCCCCGGCCAGTAAAAAACCGGACAAGTGCACAAGCCTATCATCCGTGTTTTTCATGCCACGCCGGTCCGTAAAAACACGGACCGCCGGATCGGTAAAATTCAGTTGTAGTGCACAAACGCCCAACCATCCGTTTTTTTCCGGACGGTAAAATTCAGTGTAGTGCACAAGCGTACATATGTTTTTCATTGCCGTCATCTCGGAACGGAAAAAAACGGTCCGGAATGGGGAAAAGTAAAATGACGGACGGTAAAATTCAGTGTGGTGCACAAGCGCCCATATGTTTTTCATTGCTGCCATATCGGTCCGGAAAAAACCGGATCGCCGGATCGGTAAAATTCAGTGTAGTGCACAAACGCCCTAAACCCGCGATGGTCACTCTCAGACGCGGCTCTCAACGCAAACTACGATCAGTTTCTCGCACGCGCTCAATGCGAATGAACGTGAAGTTAATATGGATGAACAAACAATTTTAAGAGTTCTTCTAGAAGAGGAGGAGGATGATGATGTTATTTTACAAATGTTATTTTTTATGTTTTTTTTTACCTAAAACCCTAAAAAAATGTAGGTACTAACTATGCGATTAAATATTTAAGACACAGATACTTTGTAGCCTGGAGAGGACCATAGGCTACTTTTTACCCCGGAAAAATATCACATTCCCGCGGGATAAGGTAGTGTAGTCCACGCGGGCGAAGCAGCGGGCGAAAAGCTAGTAAATAATAATTCTAATAAAAATGCAACGACGAAAAAACACTAAATAAACTACATAACTTTTTTGTTAAATTCCACGCAGACGAAGTCGCGGGCACAGCTAGTTTCAAATAATTTGTAATTGAAGTCGCCAATTACAATTTTTAATTGTACCTAATTTGTTAATTTGTAGTAAATTACATTTTGCGCATAGTAATTTGATCAAAAACGCGACGTCTCCGTACGCAAGAATGCTCCGAAATGACTACGTAGCCAGCAGCGTACGACCTACAGACGCGGCGCACGGCGCTCGTGCGCCGCGTCTGGCGTCTGAGAGAGACCACTACCTACAAATATTATTCTGTGCCACTACAGTGCATTTCCATAGTAAGCATTCGGACGTCGCGCACAGCGTCACGCCGGACGCGACCTACGGCGTTTGTTGCAGACCACTGCCTATAAGACGAACTGTGTTGATGACGAATCGCGTTCATGACAAATCGCGTATATGACAAACTGAGTAAATCAGAACGTTGATGTCGAACTGCGTATGTGACGAAATGCGTTTGTGACATACGGCGTGTAATTCTCGATTTCTTTTAATTCATAGCGTAGGTATGCATTTGACAAGTGCGAATCGTAGGAATACTCGTACGGATCTTTATTAAAAGCATCTAAAACAGCATGGTGTCACTTTCAGGCCCCGCGCACGAAACCTGTTAGCGTCGCGCTCGCGACAAGCGTCAAAGTGACGCATCAACTGATGCACAGTGCCCGCCGCCGGCGGGCGGCGCCGCCCCGTTGGCCGCTTGTTTCGTGCGCGGGGCCTCACGGCCTCATAAAGGGACATGACGGTAATTTAGACGTTTCTAAAATTCAGTAGCGTGAATATTTGGGCGTAAGTTACCTCATAGGCTCTGCCTTGATCTGTTGTTCGAACATGGATATAGTGGCGAGTAGGTCGCCGGGGGGCGGCACGGGGACCCCCACGCCCCGTGCCACACCCCCGACGCCTACACCCCAGTGTGCCGGGAAACTAATGGCGAACTGCTTTGTGCACCCCCATTCTGAGCTACCACCTGGAACAAAATAAAACCATTAAAATTTTATCATGATCATGTAATTTTGTGAGTGAGATTTTTCAACGCCTACCAATGCCTTTTATAATGTGAACGCGCATATTTGAGATTTAAACTTAAAACCTTGCGTTAAGTTAGGTAGCCGCTATGCGCAGTAGAGTAGGTACCCCGCGACATCACCACTTCCACCTGCGTGCCTTTATTAAGGCCAACTGTCCTGTATTTTACAGGATGTCCTGTTTTTCAGCTATCATTTTGGCCCGTGTCCTTTTTTTAAATAAGACAAATACAAGACCATACGTGGTCCTGGTTTTCAGTAATTGTACCCTCATTTGCGCTCGCCGCGCCCCCCGGGAAAATTAGTGCGGCGGCCCTGGGACCGTACTCTGAAACGCTAATCCGAAACTTCGGTTAGCCCCGCCCCTTTTACTCGATTCTGTCGCGGCTAGAGAGTGAGAGGGACGGGTATACCGAAGTTTCGGGTTTTGCGTTTCAGAGTAGGCCCTCTGCATACGAGCAAAAGAGACGGGCGGTCGCGGCGAGACGGGCGGATGTACGGGAGCGGGTGCTCCCCTCCCTCTCAGTTTGTTAATGTTATACACAACGATATATAGGTACAACGATGCATAACTTTTATAAATAATATTTAAAATGGCAATAAACATAAATATAAGAAAAATCTCTTGACCTGTATTTTTTCCTTAAATCCTGTAACTTTAGATCACATTAGGGATGTCACGAATGTGATATTTTTAACATTCGCGAATGTGAATGCGAATGTTTGAGATGCGAATGCGAATGTTTGCAAGAGATATTTAAAAAATAAATTTCACATAAATATTCGGTAGTCGATTTGTTAGGACAACAGATGCTTGACATCCCATTCTTTTTTTTTTTCATTAGAGATTCCTCAATAGATAATTTTTTTACCTCTTCTAATGAAGTGTCTGGCACAAAGCCATCTTCTATCTCACTCGTTGCACTAGTAGCCCGAGAGCCAAACTAATTCGCTCTATGGAGACTCAACAATAATTCTATATCAGTAATTTCTTAACATTGAAAATTAGATTATCTAGTTTAATAAATAATTCATTAGTAATCCACCAATATTTATGACAGCGACATTAAAAAAAAAACAATACAAAGCTTTAAAAAATCTATAAAAAAATAGGCAAAAATGGTATAAGTGTTATTCACTTTACATTTGAATACATTTATTATTATCTTTCGTAAAAGTATATAATCCCCCTATATTTGTAAATGAAAAACAAATCAACTTTTAAAAAAACTCTCTACGTAAACTCAAATTAGCATTACACCTATGTTAAAAATGCTATCAGAAACAACCGACTTCTTCCTAAAGTATTAGTTTCCCGTTTTATATCTTTATGGATTTCGACTTTGGTGCTTAGATATGGTTAACATAAACACATGTTAACGATAAAATTGGTGATAGCATATTTGCTGAAAGAATTGCACCATTTTCGGGGTATAACTTTTTTTTTATACCTTCCAATGCGTTATTATGTTGGATTCCAAAATATAGTTTCTTAAAATTATATTTAAGGGCCGTTTACAAAAATTTGGCCTGTTATTGAATTTTTTACAAAAATATCGGATAGCTCTTGGGGTATAGCGCAAGCAGCTGAGAAATGATAGCGGGCCATGGTCTGGCAGCTGGGATAGTTTTTAAACTTGAACGTCTGTTGCTGCTTTAACTAGCAACCGGTACGTTTTAAAATGAACACTTTTCAAAGAAGTTCGCAACACCGAGTTCTCACGTCCACTTTGTGAATAAAGTTTTCGTAAAATATACTTTATACTTATTTCACTTTTTTATCAGATGGTAGGTATGGCAAAATCATTAAAAACACCTCAAAATCTAATTAAACTCATAAATAGCCTAGGTTATAGATGCAGGAATTAGTAATTAATAATGACAACTGCTTTAAACAATATTACACTTTTTGAGCGCGCGCAGTTTTAACTGGCGTTAACATAATGTACAGATTGATAATTATACCTTTGGTTTCGGCCAAGTTCCAAATTAAAAAAGTTTTCAGACAAAATTGTTAGCACTAAATAAACGATTTCTATTTCTACTAATTCTAAAATTTATTAAGGTGCTTTGGGGTAAGACATTGGGAAAGATCGGAACATTCGATTTCCTCTTAAACTAAGCAGAATTTTTCACCGCTGGCAACATATCATGTTGCGCCGTTTTGTATTGCCCCTCACCTCAGCACGTTTTTTGTCTCAGAGGAAAACGTCGCGTTAACTAATATTTTATGCTGTCAAACTTTTTTGTTTATGTGAAATGTAGTTACAGGCCGAACCTTTGGTTTCGGCAAGTTTAGCGCCTTCTACCGAAATAAAAAAAAATGGCCTAACATGGGCTCATCATGGGCCTACCGCCTAACACAAGGAGTTTAGACTAAATACTGAGGTAACTGGAGAGTGCAGTACCTACTAACGCTTTTTTGTGGCACTGTGGCTGTCTTCCGTCTCACCTACACTTTGAAAAAATACGTATGGTCATAAGAGACAACTGACAGCCACTACACGTACTAAATGTCAAATTTGCGGGGTACACTTTTTTATTCAGGCTGAAAACTCCAGTTTCCTTGTACAAACTCCTTAGCATAACACATCGAGACCATCGAGTCCACCTCATAACAATAACTTCTGAGGAGTACACAACCAAAACTATGACAACACTATAGCCCCGTTTGATTAAGTTTTGTTTCCGGTTCCGGTGCTTTTTGTCGACTTAATAGGATAGAAATTCCTCAATAATGAACATAGGTAGCTGTTTTAAGTACCTATTTATTGGAATATGTTGCGAAATTCATAACTCGTACGTAGCCTCACTGTGTTGGTGCCTCACGTTGAGTTGATTTTATAAGTAGGGTGGTCAGGTGGCCGACACCCACCGGGATTGTCCCAGATTTCTTATAATTTATTATTTTTATTACTTAACTGCCGTGCTCCTGAATAAATTGGAAAATGTCCCGAAGGCTTCTAGTATCTATCTATTTACGCACGTTGAATTGTTTCGACTTCACAAATGAAATCTTAAAAGATCTTTTTTTTCGACTCGATCGATCATCTCCAAATCTCAAAGTATAATGGGAGTAGAATGGAGACTTAGCTCATATTATTATTTTTTTTTAAATATTAAAGGTATTTCTATTTCTTTTAACGCTTGATGCGAGCTAAAATATACTTGAATTTTCAGAAATCTTTGATATTACTATTCATTTTGGGGTTACATATAATGAACACCAAAAAATACTTCGATACCCTAAGCTCTCTTATCAAAAAAAGATACTGAACAACAAAAACAAAAATCTACCATTACAATAGTAGGTACTAGAAATTTTAGTAACGACTACACATTAAATTGTATTCTAATTCTAAACTCAAATTTAGTAAATGATCACCAAATTTTAGCGAGCAAATTAATACATCATTTCTACCTAAATAAACAACTATGATTGTAATAAAATGCATCCATATTACCAAGTAAGTACCTAATGTACAATGATCCCAAATTTAGGAAGAAAGCAATAATTGTTCAGTAAATTATTAAAGTAGACTGATTATTCATAAGAATATTAAATTACTTACTATGAGTAACTGTTTTTTTTTATAAAATTTAATAAAAAAATTACTTATTGGAATTCTTGATTCTTCCAAAATAATTATAAATATATATAAATTCTAAATAATATAAATATAAATATAGTTCTTACCGAGTGCAGACTTGTTATTTTTGTACCTATGTAATAGTAGTTTGTTACACAAGCAACGTAAGCGAGCTATTACAGAACAAGATCCAATTTGGCGCCCGTGCGAGCGCAGCTCGCAAAGGGCGATAAAGGAGTGATCGAGCGAGGGCGAATATAGTTCGAGGGTGTAATAGCTACTTGCAACCGAGGTAAGCATTCTACTTTACATCATTCATGCAAGGTAAATAAAACATTTATATTGGTATGACAAAATGATTCTTTTATAAGAGAGAAAATATTTACTTATTCAAATTTATTTGCAAAAACTTGTAAGTAAATGTACTTATTTTAAATTTTAATAAATTCGTCGCAAGTGAACAAACATTTAATTCTATGAAATACCGCCCTTTTCATTGTTCTCTACAGTAAATAGTTTTTTTTATAATTTTATGAAAAAAATGTTGTTTGACCAAGGAGTTTTGCATAGCTTGAATGGTAAAGTTACTTTACAATTAAAGCATTCACCTGCTTGAATTGCAAAGTAATTTGAAAATAGAACGTTCTATCTAAACAATACACTGTGTTGCACATGCCAACTTACACAGCCTCTTACTATAGTAGTAAATCTTACACCCGTTTGCACTAAACTTAAAAATCACCTAAGTCTTTTCCTAGCTAACTTAAGACATTTTTAACAAAAAATTGCTTTGCACTAACCTTAGGACATTCTTAAATGCACTTTTGGCTATTCTTAACTTACGGGCCCAATATCGAGCGCCTAAGGCTTAAGAAATACCTGTGACATACGTCATTCATCATTTATTTAAAAAAAACATTACAGATCGACCATCTTTTCTGTTCCCATGACAGCGGCGCTTATGTTTAGCAGCAAAACATGAAAGTATTAGCAAAATGACATAAAAACAAAACTCGTTAGTTCTAGTTTTGGCCACCGGAACAGAAAAGGTTGCGCACTGTATTTATGTTTTTCCTGACAGTTGAGCTCAGTTGACTTTTTCTTTTCTCGGTGAATTACTCCTACCAAATAAAATAGACAACGCCTTAGCTTTTGTCTCCTTTTAACTTACGAAGGACTCAATGAGAAGTTTCAACCAAAAAAATATCCAGTGACCTACTTTACCTGGCCAGGTTTGAAATCCATAAACAATTAATATTTGAATTCATTCATTCATTCTTTTAGCAAGGTGATGACTAATTTACGACGTAGTCTGTCAGTGCAAACAAAAATTTTAGCTCGGCTGTTTTAGGCTGTTTCTAAGCTAAGATGTATCTTATCTATGACAAGCACAACCCGAGTTTAGTGCAAACGGGCACTAGTTACCGAGCAGTATGATGTAAAAGTTAAGAAAGCATTCATGTGCAGTGTAGTGTATGATGCAGTAGACTGATTGTTCTTAAGAATTTGGAATTACTATCTATAAGAGTAGGAAACCATGTTTTATATTTATTTAATTTAATAAAATAATTATTGGTAAGTATTCCAAAAGTTTTAGTTTTTAACCTGATAGGGGAGTTTTTGGCGCCATCTTGGCGGGTTAGGTTAAGTGGATATTTTAATTAATCGCAATTTGTTTCATAGTGGACTTTGTGACTCAAGATAGGTGTAGTTTTGTGCCCCAAGTGTTTACGCAACTGGACGATGTGTGGAATGATTAAAATATGCGCTATCTCGGTAACGTGATGCCGAGTGTTTTATTGTAGTGGTGACTACCTCAGCAAGAATTACCGAGAAGACCGACTCGACATACTTGACGCCAAATACTCCAAGAAGCATTAGAATGTAACACACCTACATTCTAATGAAAACATAAGAAACTATAACAACATACATAATACTCAAGAATTGGCAGTATGGCTTGATGTCTTCGCCTGTCCAAAAAGGACGAACTTTTTTACAATACAATTAACCTGATAGGCATTTTATTGAATAAAGGCTTCTGTTTTTTGGCGGTGGTGGTAATTTAATTTAGGGAATATAAATATCAGTTTAGCAAACATCTTACAATATATTTGTAAAGGATCAAATTTTAGGTGATTATTTACTGCGTATGGGAGAAATAATGATTAACATAGCATAATTATCTTTACTAGGATAATGAGATGTTAAATATTTCCTTTACATTTTAGATTAAAATTCGGTTAAAATACTGGTGACCATATAACATTTTTGGGTTTACAATGATAAGTTTGGTGTCATGTGTTTTAATAGGATAGGAAGATGTTATAATTTGGATTACCTATAATTTTGGAAAAAAGGAGTTTACATTTTGGCGCTCATTACCTATTTTTGGGTCACCAATGATATGTTTGAAGACATTTTCTTTAATTAGATAGTAATATGTTATACTTTTGGCTATAATTTCACATGAAAATGGTGTTTTAATTTTGGTGATCGTTTACTATTTTCGGCAGTATAAATCGTTTTTTCGCGTTATATTTTACTATATTTGGTGATCCGTTAAACATAAGCCATTTATTTTTGCGCGTCTATTTGAGATACTAGACTTATCAGAAATCTTATGAGTTTATTTGTTTTTGCGTGTAGAATTGAGCGCCTTGTTTCATTAGAAACCCATTTCTTTTTGCACGTCAAATCGAGATACTCGTCTTATCGGTAATCTTAAGCTTTGATTTCTTTATGCGCGTTAAATTGAGAAACTTGAGTTATCGGAAATCTTAAAAAGATTCTAAGGTACTTATTTATTTTTTTCGCTTTAAATTGAGAGAATTGACTTAAGTACTTATAGGAAGTCTTATGATTTTAAATTTCTTTTTGCGCATCAAATTGAGAGACATGCCTTATTAGCCCGAGAGCCAAACTGATTCGCTCTATGGAGACTCAACAATAATTCTATATCAGTAATTTCTTAACATTGAAAATTAGATTATCTAGTTTAATAAATAATTCATTAGTAATCCACCAATATTTATGACAGCGACATTAAAAAAAAAACAAATACAAAGCTTTAAAAAATCTATAAAAAATAGGCAAAAATGGTATAAGTGTTATTCACTTTACATTTGAATACATTTATTATTATCTTTCGTAAAAGTATATAATCCCCCTATATTTGTAAATGAAAAACAAATAAACTTAAAAAAAACTCTCTACGTAAACTCAAATTGGCATTACACCTATGTTAAAAATGCTATCAGAAACAACCGACTTCTTCCTAAAGTATTAGTTTCCCGTTTTATATCTTTATGGATTTCGACTTTGGTGCCTAGATATGGTGAACATAAACACATGTTAACGATAAAATTGGTGATAGCATATTTGCTGAAAGAATTGCACCATTTTCGGAGTATAACTTTTTTTTTATACCTTCCAATGCGATATTATGTTGGATTCCAAAATATAGTCTCTTAAAATAATATTTAAGGGCCGTTTACAAAAATTTGGCCTGTTATTGAATTTTTTACAAAAATATCGGATAGTTCTTGGGGTATTATGGAAAATCTTGGAAGTTTATATTTATTTTTTCTTATTGAGCGCATAGGTATAAGAAGGGTTCGAAAGGATAATTGAGGAGGTTCTGTTCAAAACTTGACTTTCTGGGCTATGGGCTCGCTGGGTGCAAAAAAAAATATAGAAAAGAGATGCAAGGAATACTTAATACCTATATAGAATGAAATCTCACGTAAAAGTATGTCAGTCTCAAGTGCACACTGCTGAACAAGAACCCCTGCCAATCCAGCCATTATTAATGTTAGTTTGTGTTAGATGTTAAATATATTTTTTTATTAGAAATAACCCAAATTATCATGCATACCTATGTTATGAAACAATTTAAGAAAAAAATTTCTTACACTGGTGATAACTTTCCAATAATTATCAAGAAGCGTTATTATCTTGACAATTTCGAACCCTTGGTATAAGTAATAATAACTATTTATTATATACCTACCGTTGATACTAAAAGATTGTACTTACTTCAAATTGAGAGACTTGCCTTATGGAAAATCTTGGAAGTTTATATTTATTTTTTCTTATTGAGCGCATAGGTATAAGAAGGGTTCGAAAGGATAATTGAGGAGGTTCTGTTCAAAACTTGACTTTCTGGGCTATGGGCTGGCTCGGTGCAAAAAAAAAATATAGAAAAGAGATGCAAGGAATACTTAATACCTATATAGAATGAAATCTCACGTAAAAGTATGTCAGTCTCAAGTGCACACTGCAGAACAAGAACCCCAGCCAATCCAGCCATTATTAATGTTAGTTTGTGTTAGATGTTAAATATATTTTTTTTATTAGAAATAACCCAAATTATCATGCATACCTATGTTATGAAACAATTTAAGAAAAAAATTTCTTACACTGGTGATAACTTTCCAATAATTATCAAGAAGCGTTATTATCTTGACAATTTCGAACCCTTGGTATAAGTAATAATAACTATTTATTATATACCTACCGTTGATACTAAAAGATTGTACTTACTTCAAATTAAGAGACTTCAGTTATGGGAAACTTTAGAAGTTTCCATTTCTTTTTGCTTAAATATAAGAGACTCGACTTTTTGGAAATCGTAGAAATTTATATTTCCTTTTTTTGCCTCGTATTTAGTGACAACGTGTCTATCAGATAAAATCTTATAAGTTTATTATGTAGGTATACTTTTGAGCGTTGAATTTATTTTCGCCATAGGAGGATGGAATCTTACAGAAGTCTTTCATTCTTTATACCCTCAGTTAAAATATGAAATGTTATTAAAGTCCTCTCTTTTTCAAATTGACGAAATCTTATAAGTATTATTTGAGCGCGGATTTAAGTCTCGTCTTATGAGAAAAATTCTAACAGAAGTGGTCTCATTTCTTTTAGTGCATTATATTGCGACTGGTCCAGTTGAAAGTCCTTGTTCTTTTATTTTATTGCAGGTACTTAAGACTTATCAGAACTATTGTTAGTTGACTGCAATAAAAATAATATAGGTAGGTACCTATTCAGTAGAATACATTAATTTGTCCTTTTGTACCATTAACATACTTAACCACAACTACATACTTAATTTAATACCTATCTTTCCAAATAAAAAATATAGTTTGTAGGAAAGTGTTAAGAGTTGATAATTTTATAATTGCATAATTGCATAATTTGTTAATTCTAAAGTTTACAATATAAGCATGTACTTTGATATTGTTTTAAATTATAGAAGTGCTCATTATATTGTTAAAAAGTAAAGCTTTGAAAGGAGATAATATAATAATAAAATAAAATGCAGCATAAGGTAAAACAAAATGTATATTTATTAAATAAATTTGAACATAATTAAACAACAAATAAAAACCAATCACAATGAAAACAAAACAAAACAATAAATTTAGAGAGTTACAAAGAGAAACAGTACTGAGCAACATTATTATGTATTTAAATTTATATTTGCTTGTTCCTACATTTAGGCCATTGACTGTAAGTACATACACTAATCAAGAAATACCTAGTCACAAGTCACAACTTATCATAGCAGTAGGGTGCTAATGTACTAATAAGTAATTCACTGAATGATTCTACATTATTACTCAAACATAAAATTTAACACATACAAGCGATCTTGCAGTACCTACATACTGATTCTACACCTTGTTAAAAAGTAAACAATTGATAGTTTCGTATAAACAAAACCAAAAGTGCCTAATAAAATATCAGACAAAATGTTAAATGGCGGAAGCTCACCGACTGTCTCCACCCAGACTCCCCCCGGCCATCAATAAAATGGCCAATTCGTTATTGAATTTTGTCCTCAACTTTCAGGCCGAGGCTGCGCGACGCCGGTTTAATGCGACAAGTAATTTAGTGACCACTACCACCCTAATGTAAACAAAATAACTTTTTATCGCGTACCTGATAATTATTACTAATTTTAATGAAAGTTATGTCACATCGGTCTTAAATAACAAAATGCACTTTGCTTTAATGACGTTATTGTCTGTAAACAATAATAGCTCGAGCTTTTAAAGGTTCTCTCTCGTTCATTGAAAATACAACGACCTTTCAGATGTATATTATATGGATGGAATGAGGTATAAATTTATTATTATATCTTTTCTATGCAAAATCTTGTTTCATTGAGCTTGTGTTATTCTAGCGGTATATATGTATAACAAAACTTAGTTTTTACTCACATTAGTAACGGAACACCTATTTATAGTTGCGTGTACAGAAACACATAAATTATAACACTAATTACACAATTTTGTTAAGATTGGCCATTCGAATTATGTTTTTCTTAGACACCGACATAAAATGGCTGCTACCTCATTGTTCTGCGCGTTCGTTCGTGCGCATAGAAGCCGTGAACGCTTGGGAACGACCTCTCCACCAATTAAAATTATGGCGCGAAATTTAAGGAGCCGTAAAATTGATTTTATGCTGTTACATTATTACACTATCAATTAAGCAACATGAAACTTATGTAACAAAAAACATATGTTGTAATAAAAACTATGATAAAAGCTGGAATGTAAACTACAAGCTCGAACTCGCATGGATCAAAATGGTTTATTGGATTTTTGGGTGTTCGACCTTTCAACACCTTTTGCTTGTGACGGATGCCTTCATTATGCTGATTAAACTGGCTCATTGAATTAGTATAAATTTCACAAGTTTTGCAATATAATCTATTATAAATCATTGAGCCTTTCCGTTTTGATTTAGTTGACATTATAAATTGTTTTCTTTACTAAGTACCAAATACCTAACCTTTCCTAGCTCGACTCGACAATCGACTTAATAATCGTAACATTCAAAATTAATACGCTTTTAAGATGGATGCCTGGCCCGAGGGTAGTTAAAAAATGACGTAAAATTGATGGACTTACTTTTAAAGAAAATTTGTGATGAAAAATTGTTAGGAACAAAAATTAACTAGGTAGATACCTACCTATTATTATTAATTAATTTAAATATTTACATACCAAATGTACGCATTATTTTTGGATGTGGGGTCGGGTATCTCGATCCCGAGAGGTAAGATGAGGGTGACCATGAATGTTTAGCACGAACTGTGGACTGTATTATAATTTATGTTATGACTATTAAATATGATACTAATATAAAACGGTTGTAGTGCAAATGATGTAATATAAAATAAAATAACATAAATACAAAGCCAAAATGGAAAATAAACCTAAGACAAAAAAGGTTAAATCTGACAAGACGATAAAAATTTAAATTGGTGCTAAGCAAATAATCGCGGGAAGCCGCTGGATGCGGGCAGCGCAGGACCTATCGTTGTGCAGATACTTGGGGGGAGGCCTATGCCCAGCAGTGGGCGTCGTTCGGCTGACATGATGATGATGATGATGAAGCAAATAGGTAAGTAGGTACTTAATAAGATTCATGATTCTGAATATCAAAACTTCTTTGCATTTCATGTTTTAGATAAGTAAATATCATGACGGTTTATTTATTCTTTTATTTATTAAGGAGAGTTTTTTTCCATATGGAACACGAATCAATTAATAAGTAATTCTCCGTTAACAGCTAAAGGAGATGTTTCAAATCCGGCCTGCACATTGTACACCTATTACAAAATCGAGGAAAAATCTAAAAATATTTAAAAAAGTACTAAAATAATTTAATTTGCAGTACTTACATACTTAGTTTAGTTGCAATTTAATTTTAGTCCGTTCCGAAACTTAGTTCCAAAAGTTCTGTTAAATGTCAATCCCAATGAAATTTATGACATTACTAGCTGACCCAGCGCGACTTCGTTCCCGTGGCCCTACCCCCTACTCCACCCTACCCTACCCCTACCCTACGTACTCTACCCCTACCCTACTCTACCCCTACCCTACCCCTACCTCTACTCTACCCCTACCCCTACCCTACCCTACCCCTACCCCTACCCCTACCCTACCCTACCCTACCCCTACCCCTACCCTACCCTACCTATACCCTACCCTACCTTTACCCTACCCTACTTCTACTCTACCCCCACTTACCCCCTCTTCCCCTTTTTTCTCACCGTAAGAACCTTCCTTGGACTTCCACGAACATTTCAAGACCAAAATTAGCCAAATCGGTCCAGCCGTTCACGCGTGATGTCGTGACCAAGGGAAATAGGGATTCATTTTTATATATATAGATAGATTGATCTAATGAGCGATTTTCTGAGAGGCCATTTTAAAAAAAAAGCTTCTAATTGCTTCACTAGATGGCGTTGAATAAGTATGTACATGTCTATGGTATATTTTGGTATGAAACATATTTAAATTAATTACTTTTTAACAACCCAAAGGAAACTAATAATATATTAAATAAGTACTACTGTGAGGAACAGAAACGAAATAGGTAAATTTAAAGATTTTGGTAAATAAATAACATCTGTCTGACGTTCCGTTTTAAAGTCGCGTCAAATTAAAATTTATAACGTTCCGTTCCTTCTAACTCTACGTGGGTTACTGTCTAGGTTAAGGTAACAATTATTAGATTTAACATGTAACGATTGTAATCTGTCTGTGTACCATAATAAATAAATAAATAAATAAACTGCATAGGTGGGACAGCGCCATCTAGTGACTGAGCTTTCAGAAAATCGCCCAATAGGGTATTTTACACCTAGAAAGAAAAAATATAAAAATGCATTTTTATGATAGATAACGTAAAAAGTAAACGAGAAACGTGTATATTTATTAATAAAAAGGGATTTTTTAATTTATAATTCAATTTTAAAAATCGTCTTTTTTAATCTGTTCTTCAAATGTCTGAAACGCCATACGCCATATTGGATTAGGATGTGACGTAAATCCGTTAGCATAAACATAGGCGAGGTCACAAATTATGTGGCGAGGTACAAAGAGCATGTAATCACTACGTTTAAGAGACGGGTCTTTCATAGAAAAAAAGTAAATTATCGTTTTGTATGGAAGTTATACTAAAACGGAATACCAACCACATAGCTGAAATTATGACGTACATGACGTACAGGGTTCCCAACATAATAACCGAAATAGTGATGTACCAGTCATGGGATTTTTTATCGATGGCGATATTAAAAAATATCAGGATTCCATTTCTATCATTTTGCAAACTTTAGGGTCTAATTGATGCCTTACTTACGCTAACGTTAATTCTCGGTTTAAATTAAACAAGAGTTATGTGACAATAAAAATTTCATTCAAAAAGATAAACCAAGTTTAACAAGAATTTCACGTTGGCGCAAATGGGGCTAAAAGTAAACTCCATTATTAAAGTCAAAGTCTAATTTAATCGAACTTATAATATATATACATGCATTTGGCAATAAAGATACTATAAAAAAAACCTGTTTTCTTTTCCGAGGGGCTGCAGGTGCTATTTTTGCAGTTGTAGTTGAAGGTTCTGGAATATTCACAAGAAACATGTTAATATAGCATAGCATGTAAATGAATAAATAATGTAAATCATACAAACCGCCTTAAAAAATTCACGTAGGTACGTAATTAATACGTATTTAAGTATACATACTTAAGTACTTTGAAGTCAGGCGTGAAACATGTATTTAATTTTTTTTTGTGTTTTTGTTTAGACCCGCCAGACTGCATGCACGAATGCACTAAAAAAGAGCCACAATGCCGTGCGGGTGTACCGACACTATCTATCCGAACGGACTTTACTTCATTATGCAATAGGCATTTCAAAATTGGACCAACTTGGGAAAAAACCTGATGTTATAACGTTTGAATCATTTCAATCGGTTCAGCCGACTTCGAGTAATTAGTGTACATACTTAAAAAAAACGCGACGAATAGATAGCCTCCTCCTTTTCAATTCTTGAAGTCGGTTAAAAAATTATCGATTGTCGATAAAAAAATGTCAAGCACTATTTATCAGGTTATCTTCTCAATTTTTTAAATTTTAATAGAAAACTTTTAAACTTTTTAAATCACGTAATCCTTAATGTAATGGCTATAACAAAATGTGAATGTATGCTTACCTTTCTTCATTAAATGGAAATTTGGCCATGAATATTCGCTTATGGCCTTCTGACCGGCCGGCTCGTAAACCACATAATATATTTCACAAGTTTTGTAATACATCTCTCAACAGATCACACGGGACCACGAAAACGTACAATTAAGGCGAAATTTTGCGAGTAATTCACAAAATGCACAAATTCACACAATAATACTAAAATCAAGCTTCGTTTACAAACAGTCAACAAGACAAGAATGTCAAATTTGGCGGCTGGCGGCTGACTGTCAGTCAGAGTGAGTGAGAGTCAAATAGGTGAAAGTAAGACAGCGATATTTTTGGTACAAACTTCATACAACACTTTTTTGTATGGAAGTTGCGCCAGACTGGCGAGGTATTTCTGTCTGACATACTAACTAGTACTAACGACGTCGAGCTTTGTGTTATTTCATGATATTTTCGTAATCTAATAGTTACTATCACGTAAAAGGACTTTTTTCCTATACTTTATTAACGTCGCATCATGGATGACGGATTCGTGAAAGCAGAAAGCACGAATCTACCATGGATAAATACGTTGATGGTGGCAATTTTTTTTGCATTCAACCCGATTTCTGATCAGCCGAGTTGAGAAATGTTAAAATAGCAATGTAAGTACCTACTTAATGTTATCAAGTTTGGTCTAATAATAAATACAAAATCAATACACAACACGATAATGCGTGATAATGCCCTGTGTTAACTATTACAATCCAACTTAACCTATTTTCTTGTCATCAGGTCCGGAAGAGAATCATACGGGGACGACGACGCTATAGGCTACGTGCAACTCAAACTGTACGGTATGCCCGGAACACAAAGTGCGGTCCTAGTGCAGTGACACTTATTGTGAATGAACAGGAAGACTTACTACAATGCCACGATTGCCCCTCATCAGAAGGTGGCTACAAACACGGTGTTGCATTTTTGATGTGGTTACACTTACACCGCCGAACCGAAGCCCCGTCCTGTACTTCGATTGAATGTTATTGGAGTAAATCGAATCTGGCTAAGGTTGGCTCATTAATAAAAATGTTGTCTAATAATTAAATATGATGAAGAAAACGGAGCGGTTTTTAACTAAAATCATGATAGAAAGTGAAACAAGAGATCAACATAAAAGTGGCTTGTGGCATGAACTAACTATGATATGGAAGTATCACAGCCTCGAAATGCTATGAAGTGAGCCGTTGTAAAACTGGATAGTACTCTGGTGGCTATGCTACGCTGTTACATATTGGTGTGGATCTATAATTGGTTTCCTGTTGCTATTTATAGTTTCATATTTTGTAGTTTTAACTGTTGATCCACTAAATAAATAAAATAAAAATAAATTAAGTAGGACTCTTGTTTATTATGTTGTAACCTATTTAGTTGATTTTTACAATACATCCATTATGTAATAAAATTATTGTTTTATTGAATTTATTTTCAGGAAGAAATAAGACTTTTACTTTATCTTGGTTATATTTTTTATTACATAATAATAAAAATTATACCTTGTATAAAACCAGAGTTGTCTGTTTAGGTATTAATTTAATCCTTTGAAACCACTTAAATTAAATAAAAGACATACCAAACGGCATTAAAACAAACAAAATTTCTTTATTCTCTAGGGTTTGATTACAACACTTATGAATGTCAAAGAAGCTACACTACAGCATCGGTTCGCAAATCGTTCAGCGAGAGACCTTGCAAGTACTGGCAAGAAACGCATCAAGGGCAATCTTTTTCTGCCTGTTTTCATACAGTCGACAGATTGATAAAAATGACCTTCACACTTAACTTAAGAAGTTAGTTACATTTGCTCTTACATATAATATACTTGACAGTAAACCAATTTTCAACTAAACAAGAAATCAAATGGTTAAATGGGCATACTATCTCATTCATTTTAAGATTACTAATAAGATAACTGCAAGTTGCTTGCTCATGCTTTCCTGAGATACAATATATGAATCTTGTCGGTATCTCTTCTGTATACCTACCTGCTTGTTGTAATGTTTTTTTGTGGTGGAACAAGAAGTTTCGTGATTTACACAACGCCCCGAACACATCCATACCTGTTGTAGGTATACAGAAGAGATACCGACAAGATTCAGGTTAGAGAAGGAATTTTCTCAGGTGGCCGGTAGACTATAAAGGTGATGTTGCAATGCAAGTCGAGACAACTGTGTAGTTGTCTTCAAAGGTGATGTCATACTGTCTTTGTTTTTTATACAAGTCTGCACATTTCTACTTCTATAGTGTGTCATCTGACAATGTTGAACTGCTTTTATGTTCCTGGGCTTGTACTACTTGGACTTCTTTGTCATGTCATGACACTTATTATTCTTGTCAGATGTCAAAATATAATCTGGAACTAATAGTAAAATATGGTTAGTATAATATTTGCCTTAATGATAATGTTAATAATTTATAACATCTGCTTAAATTAGGTACTCACAAAAACTAAAATAAATTACCTTGACTACAAGATGGTACTGACTGATACAACATCATTCTCCTCTCTTATGGCCTCTTCAATCTCCTTAATTGTAGACATTCTTTTTTTGCCTTTTAATAAAGGCCTGCTGAGGTTCACTTGGAGTGGATTTGTGTTTTCAGTCTTGGCAATCAAATCTAGATAGTTTGCAGTTTGGCCTCATCCGAATTCGTTTCACAGAACCCATTATCTTATACTGTGTATAAATTTCCATATCATTTTCCAGCTAAGATATGGTTTTTAATATATTTATGTAGGTTTTATATAGTTAGGTTCAAAACATAACCTATAAATATGACGTTTGTTTTGTATGTAGGTAAGTATTATTACAACAACTTACAACTTTCTTGAAGAACACCAAGTTTTCTTTTGTGTATTATTATTCTCTATTAACCATTATATTATATATATATCGCATACACATCAAAATGATCTTCACAGAAATACAGTCTAGTTTTTGTGAAAACTGCTTTTAGATCTCTTCTTGCCAATTTCAACCAAATTTTTCTCATTTTAATATCACTTGGCACTTGAATCCATAAATTTTGTGAGTTTTTATACTCGTATTCTTGCACCCGGGCACAAGACACCAATGGATATTACATTAATTAAAACTCATTATTTTCAACAATGTTTTACTCACAAGTTTTACTTGGGCTTATCCAGGCTCTTCAATCTTCACCTATCGCTACTGGCAATCGTAGGAAAGCTATACTATCAGTTCTAGAAGTCAGCAATACTATGAACGTCACGAAGAGCTTCCGTCGTTTAAATTTAGCAGTATTGTAATTCAGTACTTCCATAAAACTATTTCAGAGGGCGTTCAAAAGATGCTAAATTCAGTTTGCACTAACTATCTTAGATAATGATAGCGCTCAGGGGGCTTTTAATTGTAGTGGTGTTATTTTTGCGACGTTCCACATGAATTCTTACGATTTGGTAGATTTTGTAATTATCAGAGTCATATAAACAATTAAGTCAAAATCCCAAATTCAAGGTACTTAAAAGAATTTTAAACTATTTATAAAGAATAGGAAATTATTACGATGTGATAGGTGTTTTGTCTGTTATTTACTCAAAGTAAAGGCGTTTCTATAATATTTATTATTTCATTACGGTATGAAATTATTTTAGAAAAAGGGCAACACTAAACTAAACCGTCATTGCGCGCGGTCATTCAAAATTGTTTTGATTGACAGTTTTGGTGCAGTGAATTTCTATCTTAAATTTATATTAATTCCCTGTGTCTTCTGTCGAGTTGAGAGTTTTCTCCTCCTAATAGTGCGGCTAGACAGAGACTCGTGGTTTAGTTTTAACTTTGGATTGAGACAGGACTTCAGGCATTATGTCGATGTCTAGGAAAAAGTGTTGTGTTCCTGGGTGTTCAGATTCAGCAAGTAAGTAAATACCAAACTTTTCTTCAATTAACGCTCAAAACAACAAACCAACAACAAACCAACCTCTCCCTCTTTATTTCTAACTTTATACTTTGCAATTTTCAATTTCAATTTTTCATATTATCAAATGAGATTAAATTTATTGACCGGTTGGTTTCATCTTATCATCATTTTTATAGATCCAGTCAGTAGTAACTCAACCAGTCAACCAACCAACCTTGCCGGCCAGAGAAAAGGCTGTGGAATTCAATAAAGGTATTTTTCATTTTTATTCCTCTCTGTTAGCTACTATAGCTAATTAAATTATAAGTAAATAATAATTATCAAATGTTCGATTTTTATTTTTTGTTCAGATTTATGTCTTAAAATTAACCCTTGTATTTATTTTATTTTAGAATTCCAGAGAAAGAAAGGTTCAGTTGCTTTCAAAGAGCATAATTAATAATAACAACTCCCGAAGACAATAAATTGCATAAGCTATTAACATTACTTAAAAAAATATAATCAAGGTGAAATTTGCAAGCCAAATCTTTAGCAGGACTGTTGCAACAAATATGGGATACCTTGCAGGTAATCTTGTGTAACACACTTAAGATTTTATGTTGGTTATTATAATAATATAATAGGTATTTATCATCATATCAGATTATCTCCGAACGGACAACGATTTCAGTCAAGTGGCGATAGTTTGATCGTTCTCGGATTCAGTATAGAGTTAAATGGCAGTGCGCGCACTGACGATTAAAAATCGACCGATCAAACTATCGGCCGATAGTTGTTCGATCAAAGTATCGCCAATCGCACAGCACAACTATCGGCCGGGTAGAAGGACCAGTGAGCGTGCGCACTGCATTCAACTAAACTATCGCCCATCTATCGGCCGACAGTTTAATCATGGTTTAATCACGATCGTCTTACGATCCCGACTAATCTATCGGTCGACTAAAAATCACAAGTGCCTGCGTTGGCTCTAAACATTGTTCGTCTTTGTAATACCTATCCAACGACACCAACTCATTGCTATTGGTACTAGCACAGCCTTAATACTACTGCGGTACTAGTCTATATAATTTGTGGCTATTGGGTCGGAACCCAAAACGCCCTCCTTCTAAGAAATTATATTTTCATGTTTAAAAAGAGGTGTTTTTTGTTTTTCAGATAAAGTAATTCTGCCTAAAGAGTGCAATGCAACAGCAAAATCGTAAAATGGAAGTTTCATTAAGAAAAAATTGCAACGCCTCTCCTCGGACCCGTCACGCCAAAATCACAGCACAGCACCATAAAGTGTGGCACGATCACGATGCTAAAATTAAGTAAAAAAAAATGAAATTTGACGATGTTACTACAGGGGGGCTACCGGCTAAGAAATATGGATATGGGTATGGGCTTCAACTGTCATTTGAATTCCACTTGATAGATTTTTGCTGCTTTGTTCTGTTGAACGTTGCTAGCTAGTTATCGTTATACCCGACGTCACAAAACAAGGAACTGATAGCGGCTATTTTCTTTATAAAATTGACTTAAAATTCCCAAAAACGTATGAAGTTCATACCCATAAAGTTACGCGGTAGCCCCCCAGGTCAATCTGAGATTGTACCTACATTTATAAAAATTTTGTGTGTATGTAAGAAAGCATCGTAATTCGTTTATAAAGGAAAGTGATGTTCATAATTTAAATACAAGAATTAAGAATAAGCTTGCTGTTCCAAGATTAGGTGTCGGTATTATAGAACAACACTCAAGTGGAGATCTCTTCTTAAGTAGTTAGAAAGGGATGCAAATACATGCAACGAATACATTCATCACTTGCCAACTATACTTGAGAAGAAATCTCCACTTGAGTGTCGTTTATAATACGGACCTAATTGAAAAAACTAGAGGCTCGTTTTTGGGGAAAGGCAGACTTCTATAATAAAGGTCCACAAGATGTAATTGAATTTATTCATGTTTATTATGTTTGGGTATGAGAACATATTTCTCTTAAATGTTATTTAATAATATTGTATAACCTGTGCATATGCTTTATGCAAATTGTTGTAATTTTAACGACATAAGTTTTTTTGTAAACTTCGTTACGAAACTGGCAAGTTTATTGCGCCTGTGTTTCAGTTAAAAAAGTCTTGAATGCGGTAGGAAAATGTTAACGATTCACAAGTACCTACATGTGTATTATTTTTATGTGAATAAATATGTTTTTGATCTTTTCATCTTATCTTTATGTTTTTGATCTTTTCATCTTATCTTTATGTTTTCATTTTCAAACTAAGAATTAATAATTAGCTATCCTTGTTGTTGTTTAAAGTCATCCAACTGAACAAAGGAAATCTGCTAAAAATTAATAATTCTTAGTATAATGCCCCTTCTAAGTAAAAATAATAAAAATCATTAAAAACTAAATAGGCTATACGTGCGTATCCATAGGTAGTACGTAGTAGTCCCAAAAAACAAATAAAGGGGGCGCTAGGTCCAAACAAAATAGTTGCCATTTTTAGCCGCCGAGAGAGGTCTCTATTTCCGTATATACAAAGGTACTTTGTGGGCTTATCGCAGAGTCGTATTGTTTACAAATCTACTATCCGAGTGACGTCACGAGCCGATACAATATGGCGGATAGCTTTTTAGCTCGAAAACTAAAAATCAAAAATGAAAATAGATATTAGGGCATTTTTTGGTATCATAGCATTGAAATAAAAATTTTACTGGTTCATTACGACCTCAGGATTGATTTTAGACAGTTTTCAAAAAAGCGTGTAATACCCTATTGTCTCAAAAGTAACGTCAACAGCATGTTTTCCTCTGGCCCACCAATTTTTGTCAATAATTCTGCCGGGAAGCCGGTACATTAAAAACGATTACTGAAATAAGAAATCACACTTTCAGGTGGTTTTGGTATGGAAATGGCGAGTGGAACCGAGCGGACATGTACACATCAATGTAAACATGTTTTACTGGACGCTGTACTGGATTGAAACATGTTTACATTGATCCAGTGCCAATCCAGTGCCGACACTGGATCGAGCTACTGGATCAATGTAAATCTGGCTTTATATGATAAGTTATCCGGTTTAACTGTCAAAAGACTATGGGTTTTGACGTTTGATTGTCTATAAATCGCTTTATCATGCGATACATACTTATCGAGTTTTGGGTGGTCATGCTAGGCTTACAGTAATGTAGATGGAGCATAAAAAAATTAACGATTCCTTCTATAATCGACTCTCGTCTCTCAAATGGCGACTAGTCGTGTGTTAAAAAGAGATAACAATAGCCCAACGTGTGCGTCTTAATGAGCTGCGGGCCACTTGAAGCCAGATTTACATTGATCCAGGGGGGCTACCGGCTAAGAAATATGGATATGGGTATGAGCTTCAACTGTCATTTGAATTCCTTATTTTGATAGATTTTTGCTGCTTTGTTATATTGAACGTTGCTAGCTAGTTATCGTCATACCCGACATCACAAAACAAGGAACTAATAGCGGCTATTTTCTTAATAAAATTGACTTAAAGTTCCCAAAAACGTATGAAGTTCATACCCATAAAGTTACGCGGTAGCCCCCCAGAAGCTCGATCCAGTGATACTGGATTGCGGCAGCGGCACTGGATTGGCACTGGACTGGATCAATGTAAACATGTTTTACTGGACGCTGTGTTGGCCGACCATGGTCGGCGACCATGAACGGCGATCATTTAGTGCAGTGTTCACACGATCGCCGGTTTCATTCTGCGTTGGACTGGCCGTGAGGTTGGATGTGTATGCAATGACGGCTTATGCAATTTACATTTACAGCGCTTTTAATTTATTACGAGAATTATTCTATATTAATAGAGTCTGGATCTTGTAAAATATGTCTAGATAAATGTAATTATGCATTAAAGTAATAATAGACATATTTATCATAACACCCAGACACAGAAAAAACAAATACATTGATCCAGTGCCAATCCAGTGCCGCAATCCAGTAACACTGGATCGAGCTACTGGATCAATGTAAATCAGCCTAACCATTTATTCATTTAAGGCTGATACAGCACTTGTGAACGTCAAATAAGCTACCTACGCAAATCCTACGGCGGGAGTAGGCCTTGTACCTATGTAAGTTATTATAACGAGAAGAACCCGAGTCACACCAATGATTTTTGTTATCAGCATATCTTAAAAATATGTAACTCGAGAAAAAAGAATCTGTTTTTATTTTTTTCCTATCTTCAAAAATGACTGAGATATTAAACGTTAAAGTACGGCCTCCGAGGAAAATTTGGGTGAACCAATGGCATTAACGTGTGACGTCACGTCGCACTTCCGTATACCTACATAGAATCCTTTGGCTTTATAGTTGCGCTCTCTCACGGTTTCGTAATAAATTTATTTATTTTTCTTAAAGTCGATCAATGAAATGTTTAAGAATTTTGTATTGAGCCCATGTGAAAAAACACCTTCAAATAATGATTTATTTTCGTGAAAATAAATTAAATCAACTTTCGTAATGGCGGGCGGGATTCTGTCAATACCAAGGAATTTATAAGTACTACGTACAACAGGAAGGTGCACTCCGTATTTTTGTGTATTTAAAAATACTCTTTAATTTTAAGAGATAAGGTTTATATTTCAATACAAAATGTCAACGGTCCAGCTGAGACCGCAAGAACGAGGTGAGGGTGTCCCTTTCTCTAAAATTGCCAGCACTCTTAAATAACAGGTTTAGTAGATTTATGGTTCACAACTTTCCTTATAAAAATTAAATTTCGTAAAATTTCCGCTTCGTATTACTTTTAGTCAATAGAAAACATCGCATATTACAAATACAAATACAAATAATTTTTTTTTTCTCCATCACAAACCAGTACAATTAAAGAGTAGGTACAGCTTATATAATACAAATAAACGTAGTTTGTGAGAGGCTGGGAGCCTAAAATAGATTTTCTAGAAAATCCGTTCCATAGGCCACCAGGTCTCCCCTTCGGCGAAGATCAACTTATATAGGTAACATCCAGAAGATAACTGGTATTTTATAATAATCGAGATGATAATCAATACAGGCACAAAAGCAAGTAACAAGCAGCTTACAAAGGTAAAAATAAATATGTAGTTTAAAAAACTATAAAAACACACTTTTATAGGAACAGGCTAAAAAGTACAAAATAACCGTCTATTCAGTAACTGAAATTAAAAAGCGTGGTGCGCGTTGTTAATATTAAGTAAGTACTTGAATGCATGCTTTGCAAAGGGCGCACCACGCTTTTTAATTTCAGTTACTGAATAGACGGTTATTTTGTACTTTTTAGCCTGTTCCTATAAAAGTGTGTTTTTATAGTTTTTTAAACTACATATTTATTTTTTACTTTTTAGTTTAACAAATGGCAAGCTATGGATGGGGATGGTAATCGATTTCACAGTCCACTCATGTCTCTGCCCACCCCGTAAATATTATAACTCAAAGCCGTGATTGTATGTATTTAGTTTTACAAATTCAAGTGGAGTCTATTAGTTACCAGATGCGCGAGCCGAACTCTTACTTCCTCCCTGCTCCATCATCAGACCCTCACCAGCAAGTGTAGCGAATAGGTCTCATCAGAACCAAACAAATGAGCCCAAACTCGAGGTGTTTCCTAGTGGTGTTAAGGAGTGCCACTGACTTCCTCCCTGCTCCATCATCAGACTCTCACCACCAAGTGTAGAGAATAGGTCTCATCAGAACGAAGCAAGTGAACCCATCTCGAGGGGTTTCCTAATGGTGATTAAGGAGTGCCACTGACTTCCTCCTTGCTCCATCATCAGACCCACACCACCAAGTGTAGCGAATAGGTCACATCAGAACGAAACAAATGAGCCAGAACTCGAAGGGTTTCCTATTGGCCATTAAGGAGTGCCACTGTCTTCCTCCCAGCTTCATCATCAGACCCTCGCCACCAAGTGTAGCGAATAGGTCTCGTCTGAACGAAACAAATGAGCCCAAACTCGAGAGGTTTTCTTGAGGTCATTGAGGAGTTTCACTGGGTCCTCCCAGCTCCATCATCAGACCCTCACCACCAAGTCTAACGAATAGGTCTTATAAAAACGAACAAATGAGCCCAAACTCGAGGGGTTTCCTATTGGTTATTAAGGACTGTCACTGGCTTCCTTCCTGCTCCATCATCAGACCCTCACCACCAAGTGTAGCGAATAGGTCTCATCAGAACGAAACAAATGAGCCAGAACTCGAGGTGTTTCCGATTGGTCATTAAGGAGTGCCACTGGCTTCCTCCCTGCTCCATCATCAGACCCTCACCACTATAAGTGCACCTAATAAGTCTCGTCAGAACGAAAAAACGGAGCCCAAACTCGAGGGGTTTCCTAGTGGTCATTAAGAACTGCCACTGGCTTCCTCCCTGCTCCATCATCAGACCCTCACCATTAAGTGTAGCGAATAGGTCTCATCAGAACAAAACCAATGAGCCTAAACTCGAAGGGTTTCCTAGCAGCCATTGAAGAGTTCTATTGACCACCTCTTGACTCCATCATCGGATCAGCTCGAAGGTAGCAAATTATTGTATTGTCATCGGATTCATATAGACGTGCAAAGTTTCAAATCAATACCACAATTAGAAGTAGGTTAAAATTGAATTCCAATATTTTCTTACATTGTGACTTAGTTACAAGTGAAGCTAATAAAAGTGTGGTAAAAACAATGTAGGTACGTTGTGCATAAAACTGTATAACAGTAAGACTATAAAAATATAACATTGATTTACTTTTATACTTAACTATATATTTATATATTTATTACATATAAATACATTCATAATACATTCACAAATATCCAAAAACCAAAGAACAAAACAACTCTGAAAAAAAATATATAATAAAATAAAAATAAAAAACCCAATACTTGCGTAAAAGCTATTGAACTAATTATAATAAACCCAATACTTAGATGAAACGATACATTAAGCATTAGTAAAATATATAAGTTTTTCGGTTTCGTAGTAATCTAGTTCTCCTAACCAATTTACCAGACTAATTTTACATTTATGTTTAGGGAGTGCGTAAATGGATAACCAGGCATTAACTTTATTATAAATAAATCCACCTAGGTAATAGTAATGGTGTTGAGCGGAACTCGTACTGCAGGTAGGGACAGTGCAAACTTTACCTTTTCGTCTTTTATTATTATTTAGATGAGGATCGTATGGAAGTTCCGAGTGTTTTTTCATTAAGATCCTAAGTATATACAGCTTCCGAACTGTCATTATATTCCAGATTGCGTAAAGGTCCTTTGTCGGGTGCTGGTAAGGAAGGAATGCTGCCACTTTGAGTATAGCACGTTGAGCCCTCTCCGCTTCAATAATGTGGGTTTTAGCTGCTCCACCCCAAGAAGTGATGCAGTAATCGATAATTGACTGGCAAAGGGCAAAATAAAAAGATTTAATGACTTTCCGGTCAGCAATGTGTCTGAGAGATTTAAATATAAAAATAAGTTTTCTGAGTCTAGTTACAAGAGAATCAACGTGATATTTAAAACTCAAAGTGCAGTCAACAAATATTCCCAGGTATCGTATTACTTCGGCTCTGTCAAGTTTAGGGCAAGTGCACGGTGAAACCCCCTGTGCTACACAAAAGTGGGCGGTGATTGAGCCTAATGTTGGTAGGTTATTCATTTTGAGCGCAAAGGTCATGTATTTTGTCTTGGTAACATTTAGTGTCAGACCGTTACCCTGCAGCCAATTACATACCTTGTTAAACCCAGTTTGGGAAAGAGCAAATACTTCCTCCCAGGAATCCCCAGTGAACAGCAGGGCTGTGTCATCAGCGAAAGTAATTGCTTTTCCTTGGGTTAGAGGTAAGTCACAGAGTCCATTAATGTAAATGAGAAATAAAGTCGGCCCAAGTATACTTCCCTGTGGGACGCCGAAAGTTATTGGTAGTTCGTCACTGACATAGGGGCCTAGCTTAACACTCTGAAAACGATTCGTAAGATAGTCTTTGAATAGCTGCAGGGGAACACCTCTTACACCAATTCCTTCTAGCTTGTCCAACAAGAGAGGCACATATTAATTTAGGTATTACCGTATTAAGCATAAAAATGTATCAGGTCGTTTAAGTTTTTTATGGCTTATCCTAGAAAAGAATTTGAATGATAGATTTCAGAATGTTAAAGTAGCAACATTACAAGCCGAATGACGTTTTCTGATGTTTTCCGTCTTCGTTGTGTCAAGTTCGCAATTCGCTCGTCGCCGCCCGCCGCCCGTCGCGCATGTAGACATCTAGATATACATGCACGTCTATTAGGGAATTTAATTTTTTATTTTATTTCCGTAATTTCTTTTTTTCTTATTTTATTTTTATCATACCTACTAATATATACAACTACAACTATAATAAATATCTATAGACAAATACGAGTATCTGGACAAAGTATATTGATAGTTTTAAGCTAGTACATTGTATAATTACCTACCTATGTTCTAGAGGTGGAGGCCTGTGTCTTGTATGACGGGGAGTTTTATACAACCTATTTCAAGCGCCAGTCTTCGCAAATAAAATGTGTTTACCTAAATTAACTGTAAGTAGTTTATAAGTACTTTTGTTTGTGTAATTAGAAAATTAGCTTCATTGTAGTTACTTTACTTTAATACCTTTGTTTGTGAAGAAAATAAAGATGTTTATTTATTTATTTATTTATTTATTTATTTATGTTCGTGGCCGCCGTAATGGGATGGAGTGAGATAAACTGACCTCGTTCTTACTATCTCATTAGGACCGTTTTTTAGCGGCAGTGCACCTTCCTGTTGTATTATAAATTCCTTGGTCAATACATATAGCAACCGTCAAAACAAAATGTACTTACAACCTTTACTGACTTGGTAGTTAAATATGCACCCTAAAAACTGACAGCCATTTCGATAATTTTATACTGCTATGTAGTGGCGCCTCCACCACTGGGTCGATAAGTTTGTGGGCTAAATGTCTTTCGGTATCGACAGTAGGTGACAGTTTAAGAGTGCACGTCAAAAACGCACGAGTTGCGCGAAGATTGCGCACAGACGAACTCTATGTAGGTACAGTTAGACGGAAATCACCCGCAACAGCCGCAAACGGAGATGTCAGTGCGACATGACGTCATAGCAATAGCGCGCAAGGAAAGCAAATTTTCAAAAGATGGTAAATCTTTACAACGCTGTATCTTTGGAAATCCTGGCCAGATTTCGATGAAACAAAAACTATTAGTACTTGCACGAGTACGCGCATTAAATGCATTAATTTTTATAGTCATATTTTGATGTGTTGGTGTGACTCATTGTTTGTTAACCAGCTGGAAGCCACCAGTACAGGATGGCCGATCATGTTGGCCGACCATGATGGCCATCCTGTACTGGGGGCTTAACAAATGCTTCATAAAGAAAAGCTTTTTTTGTATTACTAGTGCATTACTAACAGCCGAGGACAGGTAAGTAAGAAATTACATTGTCGAGGATGGTTTGAAGCACGAGCCGCAGGCGAGGGCTTTAATCATTCGAAATTCAATAACATTCACCGGAACAGAAAAGATTGTGCCACTCTGTAAGGTAAGGGCGTTTGTGCACTACACTGAATTTTACCGATCCGGCGGGCGCCGCGGCGGTCCGTTTTTTTACGGACCGGCGTGGCATGAAAAACACGGATGATTGGCTTGTGCACTTGTCCGGTTTTTTACTGGCCGGGGCAGCGCAGTGATCTCTTTGAAACTACACTCTACAGACGCGTTTTAAACGAGAGGAATAATGAGTTCCTTGGAACGTCGGCAATTACTTGCTTTATTGCTTTATGTACGAAGACGTAGAAGACAGAAAGAATTTTGGGTTCATCCTCTTATCAGTGAAAGGTACCAGGGGGGCTACCGCGTAACTTTATGGATATGAACGAAACGTATGAACGTTTTTGGGAACTTTAAATCAATTTTATAAAGAAAATAGCCTCTATCAGTTCCTTGTTTTGTGACGTCGGGTATAACGAAAACTAGCTAGCAACGTACAACAGAACAAAGTAGCAAAAATCTATCAAAATAAAGAATTCAAATACAGTTGAAGCCCATAACCATATCCATTTTTCTTAGCCGGTAGCCCCCCTGACAGGGTAATTTTACCAAAATCACAATAAATTGAGGCAGGATGAAAAATTATTTTTTAACTACTATCGAATGTCTACAGCTAGCTATATAACAAAAAAAGTTTCATCAAAATCCGCTTAGTAGTTTTGCGTGAAACACGGACAACAGTCAGACAGACAGACAAACAAAAATTTCAATAACCATATTTTTGGTGCTAGATTAGATATATTAGCTACGTGTTATTGGTGAGAAAGGCGCTTGAATTAATTTTGGCGTGCGTTAATTTATTTGCGATAACTCCTAAGATATTCATTTAAATTATATGGTGTAAAAGAGTAAAATAATGTGCATGAAATGCTTAAAGCAACTAACGTATTTAGATTGATAAGGGTTAATACTGTATCCGTTTAAATAGCTTTCCAAATTACCGCATTGTTCGTAACCATTTTTTAAGAGATAATATGGCTTTAATATGCTATCCTTAAAAGATAGACATATGCGGTATATCGCGGACTTTTTTTGTAGATCTATAGAAGAAGAGAAATATCCCAACATGCATTATTTTTTTTAACCTCGAAAGGATTAGGCAGCGTTTTTGCTGAAAGCTCCCGGGCGGCTTGCCGTTTGCCGGCAGTTTCGACAATTATCGTTATATTTCTACCAATTTACAAAAAACTTTCATAATTTATATACAGGGCGTCCCAAAACTATGTCACATAGAGGGAAAGTACCTTAAATACTGAAGATATAAAATTTTACTTAAAGGAGACTTCATTTTAATTTTTAAAAGAAAACGAACTGCATTCAAAGAATTTTGAATAATCACCTGTCTTAACTGGGAATCGAACCCGCTGAGTGTAACAAAATATATTTCTTTAATTTTATTGTACCGATCAAAAGGCTCGATTATACCTAAGCATTTCTTCTAAGTAACATAGCATCATAAATAAAAGGAATACTACGAAATTTAACATTTAATGTTGAACAACAAGTTTGTGCAGCGTTCAGCGCATGTGACTGTCGTGCTCAAAACTTTAACATCTTAATGTATTACTAATGAGTGAAGATTGGAGCAATTATACCTAATTTCCCTATCATAAGTGTTTGATAATGTGATAAGTAACACCACCTCGATTGGTTTAAAAAAGTTTGAATAATTTGGTTTGATTCTCGGTTTGGACATGCTTTTATAAAAAATCCTTGAATGCAGTTTGTATTGTTATTTAAATAAAACTAAAGTTCTATTTCAATAAAACTTTCTATTTACAGTAGGTATTTGACGCGGTCTATGTCACCATGTGGCATACTCATTGGACGCCGGGAGCGTCCCACTACTATGCCACATGGAGGAATAGACCGCGCCAAATTATTCAAATATTTTTAAACCCATCGAGCTGGTGTTACTAAGGGCCTAAACTGAGTAAAGCGGGCGTCCGCGACGGGCACACGTCGCGGGTCTCCGTCCGTGGACACGCGCGCGGGCACCGTGGAACCGCATCACATAGCGCTATTGACTGAACAAGCCCGTGCGTGCTACCGCTGGCCCGCTGGCGGGCCCCGACGCGGGGAAACGGGCCACAAGGCGCGGGCGCGGGGCCGACCTCCCCGCGACGGGTGCCCGCGCGGGTGCCCGCGACGGGTCCTCGACGGAGCACTTTTGTATGGAACCGCGCGGGCGTCCGCGTGACGCAGTTTAGGCCCTTAACACATTATAATTTTATCAAACGCTTATGATAGGGAAATTACGTAAAATTGATCCAGTCTTCACTCATAAAGTTTTGAGCACGACGGTCACAGAAAAGGCTATCCATAATGCCGGGGCTTCACCTGCGTGACGCCAAAGGGCGTTTGTGCACTACGTCTGAATTTTACCGATCCGGAAAAAAACGGATGCTTGTATTTTAATAATTAATCATTTATAATAGTAGAATTTATTTATTTCGAAACTACACGAAATAAATAAATTCTTACTATTTAAAATAGAGGCCTATGCCCAGCAGTGGGCGTCGTTCGGCTGACATGATGATGCTGATGATGATTTAAAATGATTAATTATTTAAAATACAAGCATCCGTTTTTTTCCGGATCGGTAAAATTCAGTGTAGTGCACAAACGCCCTAACGGCGTTAATAACGGCATGCGCGTCTTAGCGCAGTAACTGTATCAAATCAGAGCGCTAAGACCCGGCTACACCTGCGTATTATATCAAATAGTGCGCTTATTTATGGCATTAGACGCAGGTGAAACCCCGGCATAACGCTGCACAAGCATTTTATTGAACATTAAATGTTAAATTTCGTAGTATTTCTTTGATTTAAGATGCTATGTTACTTAGAAGAAATGTTTGAGTGTAATCGAGCTTTTTGATCGGTACAATAAAATTAAAGAAATATTTTTTTTACATTCAGCGGGTTCGATTCCCAGTTAAGACAGGTGATTATTCAAAATTCTTTGAATGCAGTTCGTTTTCTTTGAAAAATAAAAATGAAGTCTCCTTTATGTAAAATTTTATATCTTCAGTATTTAAGGTACTTTCCCTCCATGTGTCATAGTTTTGGGACGCCCTGTATATTAAAATTAGTGAAAACCGCATGTAAATCTGTTTCGTTGTTTTAAAGACTTAAGCATATATAGGGACAGACAGACGGGAAGCGACTTTGTTTTAGACTATGTAGTGATTTATGTTTAAAATATAACCATCCGGTTTTTTCCGGACGGTAAAATTCAGTGTAGTGCACAAGCGCACATATGTTTTTCATTGCCGTCATCTCGGAACGGAAAAAATGGCCTGGCTGGCAACGCTGCTGTCTTTGTCTGTGGAGTTTTTGACGCCATTTTTAACCGACTTCAAAAATTGAAAAGGAGGAGGTTATATTCTATTCGTCGCGTTTTGGCGTTAGGCTAAGTGGATATTTAATTTAATCGCAATTTGTTTCATAGTGGACTTTGTGACTCAAGATAGGTGTGGTTTTGTGCCCCAAGTGTTTACGCAACTGGACGATGTGTGGAATGATTAAAATATGCGCTATCTCGGTAACGTGATGCCGAGTGTTTTATTGTAGTGGTGACTACCTCTGCAAGAATTACCGAGAAGACCGACTCGACATACTTGACGCCAAATACTCCAAGAAGCATTGGAATGTAACACACACCACACACACCTACATTCTAAAGAAAACATAAGAAACTATAATAACATACATAAGTAATACTCAAGAATGAGTCACACCAACACATCAAAATATGACTATAAAAATTGCGCGTTTCTGTTTTTATTTCATCGAAATCTGTACATACAGGATTTTCAAAGTAACAGCGTTGTAAAGTTTCACCAGCTTTTGTAAATTTGCTTTCCTTGCGCGCTATTGCGATGACGTCATGTCGCACTGACATCTCCGATTGCGGCTGCTGCGGGTGATTTCCGTCGTACTGTACCTACATAGAGTACTACTACATAGTATGGACGCTACTTACAACTTACTACTCAACTGACTGATTTCTAAACTCGCTACTGTACTTATGCAAATGTAAATCAGCCTTTATTGTTGATCGAAGTTTGACGGTTGCTATTTATATTGACAGAATACTCCCCGCCATTACGAAAGTTAGAACCAACTGAGCTAAAAACTGGATACTGGCGAAATCCGGAATCAATCAATCAATCAATCAATCAATCAATCAAATCATTTATTTGCTAGACCATGGTAAATTTATATGGTACTAGCTGACCCAGCGCGACTTCGTTCCCGTGGCCCTACCCCCTACTCCACCTACCCTACCCCTACCCTGCCCCACCCCTACCCTAGCCCTACCCTACCCTACCCCTACCCTACCCCTACCCCTACCCTACCCCTACCCTACCCCTACCCTACCCCTACCCTACCCCTACCCTACCCCTACCCTACCTCTACCCTACCCCTACCCCTACCCTACCCCTACCCCTACCCTACCCCTACCCTACCCCTACCCTACCCCTACCCTACCCCTACCCTACCCCTACCCATACCCTACCCCTACCCTACCCTACTCCTACCCCTACGCTACCCTACCCCTACTCTATCCCTAGCCTACTTATACTCTAGCCCTACTTACCCCTCCTTCCCCTATTTTCTCACCGCTAGAACCTTCCTTGGACTTCCACGAACATTTCAAGACCAAAATTAGCCAAATCGGTCCAGCCGTTCAAGCGTGATGCCGTGACCAAGGGAAATAGGGATTCATTTTTATATATATAGATTTATATGGTTTATATGGAAGGGAAACGCCATTGCATAAAAAGAAGAAGAAGACGAAAGTTGATTTAATTTATTAATCACGAAAATACAACTTATGGTCACATCGCGATTGAGAGCTGGCGCTTCCGTATTCTCCTTTGGCTATGAGCGGTTTTCCTTTGACAGATAATACGTCAAAATTAGTTCCAAATCTTTTAATAGATGACACTATTTCGAGGCAGCTGTCAAACCATTATAAATTTTATGGTCGTTGCGTTGGTAGCCATAGATATAGTTTGGTACATGTTTGGTAGCACAGTTTATATTAGCATAGCATATATATTTACTGTGTTGGTAGTATATAAGTAGTCTGTGGTTCTATCAATAAGAATAGCTTTTTTCCCCGTAAGCTTCGCATTTCTTTTCTTCAGCTCTGCTTTCAAAGCAGCGAGTGACCACGATCCGTAGTCCTTGTCCATGATGCACGGCACGGCCAATCCCGTTCAAACGTCTTGTCCAAATCGCAAAGGCAAACTCAAAGTTCGTAGAATACGCCAAGGGTTTTTATCTCCGCAACTATTTTGTCACTCGCATCAAGAATAATGACCCAGGAGACTTTCTGGTCCGCGGGTTCGAAGACAAGCCCGCGACGCAACTGTCTCCTTCTCTATTGGTTTCAATGCAAGTGCGCGCACGGCGACAAATAAGTTGCCGGTCGGCCAGTACTTAGCTACTCAACCGTCGCCCGGGGTGATAGCGGTGATAGTGTGTAGTAACGGAAAATCTACATACGCTTCCTACTATCGATCTAAAATATAGTTAACTAGTTTTCCGCCCGCGGCTTCGCCCACTAGGACTACACGACGTTATCTCGCGGGAATGTGATATTTTTTCGGGATAAAAAGTAGCATATGTTCCTCTCCAGGCTACAAAGTATCTGTATCCCAAACTTCAGCCAAATCCATTCAGCTGTTTTGGCGTGATTGAGTAACAAACATCCAAACATCTAAACTTTCACATTTATAATCCTTACTTCCTTACTTATATTATAAATGCGTCTCTGTCTGTCTGTGTGTTACATAATCACACCTAAACTACTGAACCGATTTGAATGAATTTTGGTACAGAGATAGTCTAGAGCCTGAGAAAGGACATAGGCTACTTTTTATTCCTGAAAAATATCACCTTCCCGCGGGATAACGTCGTGTAGTACACGCGGGCGAAGCCGCGGGCGGAAGGCTAGTATTATATATAGTAGGAAGTAGGATATCCTTAATATTATTAAAATACTTTTTAAAATGCCAGTAAATAGTAGAAGATATTGATATGATAACTGTTATACAATCACTACATAGTATAAAACAAAGTCGCTTTCTCTGTCCCTATGTCCCTTTGTATGCTTAAATCTTTGAAACTTCGCAACGGATTTTGATGCGTTTTTTTTTAATAAATAGAGGGATTCAAGAGGAAGGTTTATATGTACTTTTTATCCCGACATTCCCACGGGAACGGGAACCACGCGGGTGAAACCGCGGGCGGCCGCTAGTAAAAATATAAAAGAATATTCAGATGTTCATGCTAAATCTTAAGCTTAGGGAGAAGTTTGCCAGCAGCTATTCCAGGTTTCCAGGTTTTTCCAAGTGTCAGTCTATCACTCCATAATGGATGCACCCCTTAGAGCTAGCGCGCACGGGTGACTTTTGTCACCGTGACTGTTTTGTCTCTCACACCAATAGTATGAAAAAGTCGCGTCGCTCATGCGCGCTCTTTCTTACTAACCCGTAGACTTGATGCGAGTGACAAAAGTCACCCGTGCGCGCCCGCTCTTATTGCTTTTTATTTCGTTGTCGTCTTCGGCTTCTTTAGACAAGTGCACAGACCACAACCGCCTCTTCGAAATCCATGTTGATGACTGCGAGCAAAAATTACAAAAAAGTTGTGTCGCTGTCGCTCTCGTGTGCGCATCTTTTCGCGGCGAAGAGACGGCCGGCGACAGTGACAATTAAATTGCCGCGTAAGGGCGTTTGTGCACTACACTGAATTTTACCGATCCGGCGATCCGGTTTTTTCCGGACCGATATGGCAGCAATGAAAAACATATGGGCGCTTGTGCACCACACTGAATTTTACCGTCCGTCATTTTACTTTTCCCCATTCCGGACCGTCTATTTCCGTTCCGAGATGACGGCAATGAAAAACATATGTACGCTTGTGCACTACACTGAATTTTACCGTCCGGAAAAAAACGGATGGTTGTATTTTAATCATAAATCACTTCATAGTATAAAACAAAGTCGCTTCCCGTCTGTCTGTCCCTATATATGCTTAAATCTTTAAAACTACGAAACAGATTTTCATGCGGTTTTCACTAATAGGTAGCGTGGTTCTTCAGGAAGGTTTTAATATATAATTTATGAAAGTTTTGTGTAAATTGGTAGAAATATAACGATAATTGTCGAAAGTGCCGGCAAACGGCAAGCCGCCCGGGAGCTTTCAGCAAAAACGCTGCCTAATCCTTTCGAGGTTTAAAAAAATAATGCATATTGGGATATTTCTCTTCTATAGATCTACAAAAAAGTCCGCGATAGCATATGTCTATCTTTTAAGGATAGCATATTATAGCCATATTATCTCTTAAAAAATGGTTACGAACAATGCGGTAAATTGGAAAGCTATTTAAACGGATACAGTATTAACCCTTATCAATCTAAATACGTTAGTTGCTTTAAGCATTTTATGCACATTATTTTGCTCTTTTACACCATATAATTTAAATGAATATCTTAGGAGTTATCGCAAATAAATTAACGCACGCAAAATGAATTTAAGCGCCTTTCTCACCAATAACACGTAATATATCTAGCACCAAAAATATGGTTTTTGAAATTTTTGTTTGTCTGTCTGTCTGTCTGTCTGTTGTCCGTGTTTCACGCAAAAACTACTAAGCGGATTTTGATGAAATTTTTTTGTTATATAGCTAGCCGTAGACATTCGATAGTAGTTAAAAAATAATTTTTCATCCTGCCTCAATTTATTGTGATTTCGGTAAAATAAACCCGCAGGTACCTTTCACTGATAAGAGGATGAACCCAAAATTCTTTCTGTCTTCTACGTCTTCGTACATAAAGCAATAAAGCAAGTAATTGCCGAGACGTTCCAAGGAACTCATTATTCCTCTCGTTTAAAACGCGTCCGTAGAGTGTAGTTTCAAAGAGATCACTGCGCTGCCCCGGCCAGTAAAAAACCGGACAAGTGCACAAGCTAACCATCCGTGTTTTTCATGCCACGCCGGTCCGTAAAAACACGGACCGCCGGATCGGTAAAATTCAGTGTAGTGCACAAACGCCCTTACTAAGTCACCCGTGCGCGCTAGCCCTTATCTGCATAGAAGCTCTGCTTATGCATAGAAGAGTCGTCAGGACAGGCACCAGTAGGAAAAGCCAAAGTCGTCGGTTATTATAATCCACGGAAAATACAAACGAAAACAACGAACCACAAACAGAAGCGAACAAAACATACTGACTATAGTTTTTTTACCCTGTGACACTGACGAGACAAACAAAGACAAAATGACAAGGAATTTATAAGTACTACGTACAACAGGAAGGTGCACTCCGTATTTCTGTGTATTTAAAAATACACTTTAATTTTAAGAGATAAGGTTTATATTTCAATACAAAATGTCAACGGTCCAGCTGAGACCGCAAGAACGAGGTGAGGGTGTCCCTTTCTCTGAAATTGCCAGCACCACAGCCATCTCTATCGTCTTCTACCCCCTCAACTGTGGCTTTCAAAATGTCAGATTACCCACGTCTGTGGAGCCCAGAGTGGGTCTCGCCACAGTATAGGGTGAGGGAGGGGCCGAAGTACACTAAAACGGCATTTCTTTATTCCCTGCTCAAGTGGAAGCCCTTATTAGGAATGAAACCTATTTAAAATGAAATTTCCAATTTAAAATAGTAAGCTTTTGTAATATTTGTTTAGTGATAAAGTTGTACAGCTGTCATAATTACAGGGGTCCCTAAATTTTCAATAGATTATGTATCATAAATATATAATAAAACACTCTTTACGTTAGTAACCATGTTTTTTATTTACCTTACATTACTATTTACAAGGAAAAAGCAGAATAAACATGACTCATATACAAATATTTCACAAAATCAACGTTTTCAGTATAGTAGAAAAATGGTGCCTACCCTAAGATCAGCCTCAATTAGGCTTTGTATTATATGATATTTTGAAATCATTTCACACTGTAGATAACACAGTATTACATTTTTAATAAATAGAGGTTATTATCTGGGTTTTACAAGAGTACCTATTAACAGTGTAGTTTCAGTAGATTTTATGTAGGAGTTACACAAAAAAGATTATTATTTTGTCATAAAAAACACTACCTTGATATCTATGTGATTAACAAACCAATTACTATTTTTTTCACAGAGAAATTATATTTTCTTATAATTATAGGTAACAAACTATAAATTAAGACAACAAAAATAACATCTATTCTAAGAAAATTTAGCAAAAACATGTAAACAAAACAAGTAAACAAGTAAGCAAAAAGGACCACTTTACAAAACAAAGTGTTGGATTAATATGGATAAGGCTTTTTTTTATTATTTTAACTTGGATGAAGTATTCGACCATCGCCAACCACCTCGTCGTGTGCGAACACCACCACGTGTGCGAACACCACCATCTTCACTGGCATCAACATATCCGGCACCGCTACCTTGCCCGGCTCCACCACCCCTCTCCGTTCCACCACCCCGCCCAGAGGTTCCACCTCGTCTAGGACGACGTGCGCTTGCGCCTGATCGCATGCGTGGCCTTACATAATAAAAAAAACACTGCACAAGATGCAAATAAAAAATAGGTAGGTAGTATAAAAGTCGAAAACAAAGAACACAGTGAAATAATTGCAAAAAATCCGGCCAAGTGCGAGGTTCCGAAAGCAACTAAGTATTCAAAATATATTCTTAAAAGTGCACCCTTTGTTAATGACCAAACATAGCTTTCAAAATAAACAAACATAAATATACACATATTTATAGTTGATTTTTATCATAAAACATAATTTGTAAGCAAATCCGCCACGGCGTATCCATGCTAAGCAGGCTGCCGCGGCGGCCATTAAAACTCGGAAGAGACCGTCTGTGATAGGCGCGATTTGGGTTTCGCCCGGTCTGTGACGCGGCCACTTTTGGGCTTCTAGTGAACCGGTACTTGTTTTCGTTATTGTTTAAGACTTTACGGAATATTTAACCATGTCAGAGTATTATAACAAGAAAACTATGTTAATTTAACATCATATCAAATTAATGTGAAATGTTTAAATGAACTAAAACTAATAGTGTTATAAAATCTAATAACATCGAGCAAGTACATGCAAGGCATGGGTTAGGCTTCTGTTTTAGGGGCTGTTATTTTGCATAAAATCGTAATAAACACACTTAATTCTAGTATGAAACGAAAGGTTACTTACATTTAAAGCGATTAGCTGCTTCTTTCTTCTTTAAATTCCACTAAAAACTTATGTTTGTAACATTAAATAACCGCTTTTTACCACGTGCATATGATTAAATATACGATACATATACCAAAATGACATGTTTTTCAATTTTTGTCTGTCTGTCTGTTTGTTCCGGCTAATCTCTGAAACGGCTGGACCGATTTTGACGAACCGATTAATACGACAATTAGAAGTAGTTTAAAATTGAATTCTAAGATTTTCTTACATTGTGACTTAGTTACAGGTGACGCCAATAAAAGTGTGGTAAAAAGCACTACAACTAAACTACAATTGAAACACTATTGAGACACGATTGTGACTTAACGTTAGCAGACTTGGCCCCCTGTTTTATTGTTCAGACGTCCGCGTCGAATTTATTTTTGATATTTTTATAACATAGCTTAGCGACAGACATCTAGTGACAGAAACTTGTATTCATAATGCTGCGGCTACATTAGCGGCCGATAATTCGTGCGAGTTGTCGCGCTAAAATTATCGTTGTCGGGCATACGCGATGTTCTTGTCTACATTAGCGGGCGAAGCTTCGTGTTGCGTTGTCGCGCTAAGTATCGCGATAATTAGTTTATTTGGTTTATTGTCGTAAGTAACATTACAATTCAACACAGAACACTACCCCATTATTGATTTATATAGTTATAACAGCCAAATCGACCCGATCGCGATAAAAATCACAAAATAATCGAGTGGACGCTTTTCATCTACGTGATAAAAGACGCTAAATGAATCAAATCGGGTTCTGCTGTCATTTTCTTCCAACTCTTTCTCGCACATAGGTTATGATGTATGGATTTGTTTCTCACTCGCATCATTGTCCGTCTATTACCCCTAGTATAAATAAGTTTATGGTGTAGGTATGCCTCACTTTTTCGTAAGTATGCAACCTACATAGGATTTAGTACTCAGAGGAGTAAACCGGTTCACAGCTTGTTGCCGTTCCGTATCATAGCATGGCTTGTAGAAGACGATAGAGACGGCTGTGCCAGCACTCTTAAATAACAGGTTTATTAGATTTATCACAGATTTATGGTTCACAACTTTCGTTATAAAAATTAAATTTCGTAAAATTTCCGCTTCGTATTACTTTTAGTCAATAGAAAACATCGCATATTAATTTAGGTATTACCGTGTTAAGCATAAAAATGTATTAGGTCGTATAAGTTTTTTATGGCTTATCCTAGAAAAGAATTTGAATGATAGATTTCAGAATGTTAAAGTGGCAACAGTACAAGCCGAATGACGTTTTCCGTCTTCGTTCAGTCAAGTTCGCAACTCGCTCGTCGTCACCCGCCGCCCGTCGCGCATGTTCGTGGCCGCCGTAATGGAATGGAGTGAGATAAACTGACCTCGTTCTTGCTATCTCATTAGGACCGTTTTTTAGCAGCAGTGCACCTTCCTGTTGTATTATAAATTCCTTGCAAAATGACACAGAAAGCATAGATTATTTTTGCTTGAGCGAGTGAGCAATGTTTATTGCTGTTTATGATCTATAATGCCCCCAGTACACGATGGCCGATCATGGTCGGCGACCATGACCAATACATCGTACATTGACACTTTTGAACGAACAAGTTTAAAAAGGTTCTTTCAAAAGTGTCAATGTACGATGTATTGGTCATGGTCGCCGACCATGATCGGCCATCGTGTACTGGGGGCATGACATGCCTCTATTAAACAATTTTTGACAGCTTAGATTAAAACGCGACATCTATTGATGAAAAAACGTACTAAAATCTCTACCTGTCAGAAAAACGCTAATTAGAGTTGCGATCTCACTGCGAAACCGTCACACGTTAATTCCATTGGCTCACCCGAATTTTTCACGGAGGCCGTACTTTAAGGTGTATCGATGAGCTCAGTGGCGCCGCCAATGGAAATAAATTAATTGCATTTTATTAAAGGCTTGGATTAAAAGTTTCGGTTATTTCGCGCAAATAGAAGAGCAAAATGCAATTTTTAATTGTTTTTTCGAGGCCTCAAATATGAGCACCAAGTTATGGATCTCGATATTGCCAAATGTGGCCACTTTTGGCACTATTGAGATTCACGACTTATTGCGTAAGTTTGAGTTCTCAAAAGTATATTTATAAAATGCATTCCACTCTTTCACCTGCGCGAAATAACCGAAACTTTTAATCCAAGCCTTTAATAAAATGCAATGAGAGAGTTTCTTTTGACGTTTCATCGTTCAGTTCAAAAATTTGTACTAGATGGCGCTACCCCACTATAGCGACCTAACTTTTTCTGAAGAAGTAAACGAAGAAGTATTTCTGAGTAATACACGAAAAGTCATTGTGTTTATTTATCTTACTCTATGGCCTACTATGCATTGTGTTGAGTGATTGTGTTGGCATATGAAAGCTTTGGTGTGTCCATAAACTTATTTTACCCCTAGTATAAATAAGTTTATGGGTGTGTCTCTGTGCAGATGGGTTTTGTTGTTATTTTTTATGCTTGGTGAAATCGATTAGTCCATTTATTACAACCAAAATATGTTTGCACTGACCATGGATGGGGGCCCATCCCTGCCGCACACTCACATTGAGCTTCTAATATTATGTGATTGACAACTTTTCGAATGACATTAAATTACTTAATGTTTTTCGCATTTCTGTTGCACATTATACCAGCCACAAAATAAACACCTTCAGTATTATCATAGGTTAATCGGCTAGTAATTAAAAACCCCTCTCGATACATATTGGCAGAAGTGTCAACATTTTCTCTTTCAGCCAATACAGAATACCGCATTAGATCTTCCTCAATAATCGATGGCGCTATTGTATCACACTCGTGATATCAAAAAAGCTTCTTTGATCCGGGATGATCCGGGACGCCTGTCTTATACGATGTGTCTGGGTTAATAACCAGGGGGGCTACCGCGTAACTTTATGGGTATGAACTTCATACGTTTTTGGGAACTTTAGGTCAATTTTATAAAGAAAATAGCCTCTTTCAGTTTCTTGTTTTGTGACGTCGGGTATAACGGTAACTAGCTAGCAACGTTCAACAGAACAAAGCAGCAATAATCCATCAAAATAAGGAATTCAAATGACAGTTGAAACCCATACCCATATTCATAATTTTCTTAGCCGGTAGCCCCCCTGCCCCTATACCGGCTAAAAATCTGGGTATGGACATGGGCTTCATTTGACATTTGAATACCATATTATGCCCATACAAGGACAAAAAATATGGGCTTCAAATGTCAAATAAAGCCCATGTCCATATCCATATTTTTTAGCCGGTACAGGGGCTGATCAAGACGACACGATCCATAGTCTTTCGATATGATTGAAGTTCGTTCACCAGTGCGGTGATTAGGCAAGTCCAAAACGTTACGCAATATCGGTGTCAAGTATTCAGTGCCAGGCCAAAATGTAAGCTATCCAATAGGGGTCCAGTATTCAGTACCAGTCCAAGCCAGGTTTCAATCAAATTATCAAGAAAAACGAATACGCTCACAAAACACCACCAACACCGACGCATGGAAGCAAAGCAATCCGCAGACCTCACAGAACAAAAACTTTACCACAGACAGATTAATTTGACAGTACGACCGACCGACACTCAAGTCTTTTTTAAGCTGAATGAACTAATCCTTTGCCATAATATGCTGAAAAAAGTAGGTTGTGTTAGGGTTACAGCGCCATCTAGTGCATCGAAAAATTACTGCAGGAGACTCTCCCATTGATTTATTTCCATTGGCGGCGCCACTGAGATCATCGATACACCTTAACGTTCAATATCTCAGTCATTTTTGAAGATAGGAAAAAAATAAAAACATATTCTTTTTTCTCGAGTAACATATTTTTTAGATAAGCTGATGATCACGCACAATTGTGATGACCATCTACTGTGTTCCACAGTTTATTGAAACGAAGGTTTCTCATGCAAAATTAAGTAAATTAAGCTAGTCCTACCTTACTAGCAGATACTGTCCGTAATCCAGGGGGGCTGATGGCTGTCTCGCCGGCGCGCGCGCCTGGCAAAGATCTTCAGTCAACCCCGATGGGAAACTGTTATAGCTAACACTCTTATAACTACACAATGCCCTAATAGGCAGCTAAAACTTTCCCGGCGCTTTTCAAAGCGAACACACACGGGTCACAGGTGGCGAACTGAGCGCGAGTTGCGCGGACGGTGGTTGGCGGCGCACTAAACGAATGAAAAAACACCCGGCCCGAGCGCATCGAGACATTGACAATGACAACTGTCCGCTCGCGGGCGCGGCGTGAACATCCCCCCGTCCCGGACAGTAGCAAACTGTCCGCCAACTCAATCTAAGGGCAGGCGAGAGAGGGTAGCGATCGCTCGCTTCAAAACAGAGTCCCCCACCAGGACCTCGGCAAACCTGGGCACACCATCCGACCCCGGATGAAGCTGAACAATGCGTCCTAAACGCCAGCGGAGGGGCGGCAGGTTTGGATCCTTTACCAACACGAGGTCCCCGGTCTTGGGTGGGGTCGTCCTATCCGACCACTTAACGCGTTGCTGCAAAATGTGCAAATACTCCAGATGCCAACGGCGCCAAAAACTCTGCGTAAGCTGCTGGAGCAATTCAAATCGCGAGAGCCGTCCGGAGGGCACTTCGGAATAAGGATATTCCGGCAAGGCGTTAAGCGGTCTGCCAATCAAAAAATGGCCCGGCGTAAGGGCCTCTAAATCATTCGCGTCCGAAGACAACGGACACAACGGACGCGAGTTGAGGACCGCCTCAACCTTACAAAATACGGTCGCGAGTTCCTCAAACGTGAGGACCGTCTCCCCAATAACGCGACGAAGGTGAGTTTTAGCGGCCTTTACAGTTGCTTCAAAAATCCCTCCCCAGTGGGGGCAGGATGGCGGGGAGTACTGCCATCGTACCCCTCTGCGAGAGAGTGTGGATCCGATCTCAAAATTATTCCTATCCAAAAATTCACAAACTTCCTTTAAATACCTATCGGTGCCCTTGAAATTGGTTCCACAATCGGACCTGATTAACAACGGCATTCCGCGGCGAGACACAAAACGATTCAACGTGGCTACAAAGGCTTCTGTGGTGAGGGCACTAACCACCTCCAGGTGGACCGCTTTAGTGGCCAAACAAACAAATACACACAAGTAAGCCTTTTCCGTTCTAGCATTACGAAGCCGCGATGTCTTAACGGTAAATGGCCCCGCAAAATCCGTTCCAACTCCTGAGAAGGGCATCGATTCGTTCACTCGATCGGCAGGCAAATCACCCATCTGGGGCTGCATCGTATCGGCGCGCAAACGATAACACGGGAGACAACGAAAAATAACGGATCGGATTATTCTCCGCGCTGACAAAATCCAGAACTCTCGTTGGAGGAGCGCGGTCAAAGCATTACAACCGGCATGAGCATTCTTTACATGTCGGTCTGTAATCAACAGTCTAACTAACGGTCCATCCTTGGGGAGCAACAAAGGGTGGCGTGATCCGTACGGCAGGTTGGCATGTCTGAGCCTACCTCCGACACGCAGCAATCCGGTACTGTCCAAGAAGGGATTCAACCGCACCAAGGGTCCCTTCAACTTGGGCTTACTTGAGCGCAGGACTTTCAGCTCCGGTTCAAACTCTCGCTGTTGCGTCACTCGCAACCAATGCAACAGAGCGTCTTGCCGCTCTTGTGGGGCGAGGACCGGAGACAACGATTTCTCCTGAGGCTGGCGACAATTTCGCACAAAGCGCCTCATCCAAGCAGTCACGCCGAGCAACTTATCAAGAGAACTGTAGCGGTCTAACAAAAACTCCATCTGCGGAGTCGCCACCGTCTCCACGGCGTGAACACGCATGCCTAGGTCTGGGACTCTGGCCACAGCCGGGGTGGCAGGCCATGAGCGCTCAGGCCGTAACAACCATGATGGACTCCACCATAGGTGGTGGTCCACTAACTCAGGCGCCTCGCAGCCGCGGGAGGCACAATCTGCGGGGTTCAGTTCGCCCGGTACGTGGCGCCAAATCAACGGGGCCTTTGAAGTCTGAATTTGTGAGACCCGGTTGGCCACAAAAACCTCAAGGGTGTGGACTGAACTCTTCAGCCAACAAAGGACGACCTGGCTGTCAGACCACGCAAATATCGACTCCAAGTCGACACCGTTTCCCAAGGTGTCGGCAACATGATTGAGTAGCCGTACTAAGAGAGTGGCGCCGGACAACTCCAACTTCGGAATGGTTAGCCTAGTCCGAAGGGGGGCGACCTTACTCTTGGCCGTAACTAAGTGTACGGCGACAACGCCTGCTGCATCCACCGTTCGGATGTAAACGGCTGCCGCGTATCCGCTTTCGGACGCGTCACAAAAGCCGTGCAGGGAGGCTTTAAACTTTCCCGAAGGCAGCATTTGCCTCGGTATACAAACCCGATTGACGTCGGGTAGGGATGACACGAACCTCACCCACTCTCGTAGGAGGCTACCAGAGAGGGGCTCATCCCATGACAATTCCGCAGCCCAGAGCTCCTGTAGGAAGCACTTCATCGAAAACACTACAGGGCTGAGCCAACCGTTCGGATCAAAGGTACGGGCTACAGTAGACAGCACCGTGCGTTTAGTCCAGACCTTTGGGTCTGGCAGTTCCAATCTATATGTGAACAAATCCGGGACTGGTCGATACTGGACTCCCAAAACAGACAGCATGTCTGGAGTCTCCGGATTTTCAAAGAGGAGCGGCTCTTGCTGGTGGTCCTTAGGCAAATCTGCCAATAGGTCCGGTGAGTTAGACAGCCATTTCCGCAACTCATAGCCACCAGCCCTCAAGAGCGCAATCAGCTCATCACGTAAGACGAGAGCCTCATCTAAGCTCGAGGCCCCCGTGCAGATATCGTCGACAAATAAGGCCCCCCCCTCAATAAGAGCAGATGCCCGGGGATAGCGTAGCCGTTCGCGCTCTGCGAGCTCCAAAAGCGAACGGATCGCCACAAAGGGGCTCGACCGCAAACCATAAGTGTTGGTGTTCAGCTCGTAAGCCAACATCGGATCCTGGGGATCCTCACGCCAAAGGATGAGCTGGTATCGTCTATCCTCCGGGTGAATCACGGTCTGTCTGAACATCATGCGGATATCGGCCACAAAGACGACAGCGTGCCGGCGGAAGTTGGTCAAAACATCACAGACATCGTGATGCAACTTCGGCCCCGCATGCAGACACTGATTCAACGACACTCCGGTTGACGTGGGCGCTGAACCATCAAAGACCACGCGGATCTTCCCATTGGAAGTCTTCAAAACAGCGTGGTGTGGCAGGAAGTAATGTTCCACATTACGCCAGTCCAACTGCGAGATGGACATGTGCCCAAGGTCCAAATACTCCCGCATGAAGTCTATATACTTCTCCTTGAATGCGGGATCCCTGGCCATCCTACGCTCCATGGACAACAATCTCTTCTCGGCCATCGGTCGGGAGCTCCCTAAAGGAGGGCGTACCGCCAAGAAGGGCAAGCGGGTAATCAAGCGACCCGAGAGGAGGCGCCCAGTGTTGTTCTGGTAGAACAATTCGCACTCCTCGGCTAACGGATCCAACCGCTTGGCAGTGGGAGGTTCCTCCACCTCCCAAAACTTTTGGAGAACGTCGGACAAAGTAGAACCGACAATGGTCTGGCGGTCTACCGACGGGGTGTCTGGTGTCTGTGGTACCTTTCCCATCACCACATGACCCAGCGACGAGGACAAGGCGACAAGATCGGCTGTCTGCAAAACTCGCTTGCTTCCACACAGTACACGACCGAGGACATCCGCACCAATCAACAAGTGTATTGGGCCCGGTCGGTGGAAGGAAGGATCAGCCAAAGCCAGTCCAGACGTCAGCTCAATCGTGGATGGCGGCACTCGCACTTGCGGGAGTGGTCCAACCACCTTATTAAAAACTATCGCCGAAGCACCGATCTTCGGCCTTGGCGTGAAGTGGGGGGAGAAGGAGAACTCAACTCGACCAATCGGATCAGGGATCCGCGAGTCTCCCACCCCCCGTACCGCTTCGTGATGCGGCACAAGCAAAAGACCCAGCTGTCGGACAAGCCACCTGGACATTATGCACCCCTGGGCACCTGAGTCCAAAAGGACACGCACCGTGACAACATTGCCCTTAGGTCCCCAAACATTCACGGAGGCTGTTGGCAACAGCACAAGCTCCGGAGGGGTGGTTGGGTCCGACAGGGGCGCCATTAAAAATTTTGGGGGGGTACTTGTCCCCCTCGCCAAATGTGGGACGCTCGTACCGGGCGAGCGGGTCCCAATCGGGTACATACTGGCCCCGACCAACAGCACTCCTAGGTGCAGGGTAATACCCGTGTGGGGCGTGCCTCGGTATATAGTACCCCAATCGAGGCCTCTCCATTAGGGGGGGGGAGTAGCAAATAGGGCCCGTGCCCATCGCCACCGTGGCGTACTCTTGTGGTACCCCCCTACCCCCGCCCGTGGCGGGGGCGTCTCTCCTATAGTTCCCCCTCTCCGGGGGGGACTGAACGGGGGGGCTAAGCCCCGCCGAATCTCTAGGGGACCGGTTCCGGGCTGCCGGGCCCCCGCCCGTGCGCGAGGAATTCGAACCCCGGTCGCTCCCGGCGTCCTTGCGGTCCAAACAAAGGAGGGGGTGATGCCTCCCTCCGCAAAGACGACAATCCTCGGTCTGGGGACACGCCGACTGCATGTGTCCCCCCAAACACCTATAGCACCATTGGCGCTGTTTCGCAACGGCCCTCCGTCCCTCTGGGCGGAGGCCTCTAAATTTGGCACATTCGTGCACCATGTGCCTATCTCCCCTGCAATACCTGCACCGCTCACTCGGTGCGGGGGGAGGGGACTGCTGGAAGGCAGCATATCGATTGGTCGGGCGACGGGGCTGTTCCCTCGCCGCCACCATACGACCAACACCTGGAACCGGGGCGGGCTCCAGGTGGTCCGTCACCCTACATTCGTCCTCCAAAAAACGAAGGAGGTCCGCGAAAGGCGGGAGATACGAGGCGCTGTCGCCTCCGTACCTCTGCTCGAAACGCCCCTTCATTTCAGCGGGCAATTTGGCGAGGACTATGTGCAGCAGTACAAAGGACCACTGATCCACCGGCAGGTCCAATCGCCTTAGGGAGTTGACCGCTGACAGTAGCGGGTTCAGCAACTGCCTCCGTAACAGGTGTACCCGCGTGATTCGCGGGAGGGCCAAAATCGTGGCCACGTGGGTGTCCGCCAGTAACCGGACATTCTGGTACCTGCTAACCAGAAGCTGGCGAGCCACCTGGTAGTTGTCGTCACTGATGAGCAGGTGTTGGATTACCGCGCTGGCCTCTCCTCGCAGGGAGGAGCGCAAATAGGCCAACTTCTCGCTAGGGGATAAGTCCCGTCGTGAATCCACCAAACTGTCAAACAAATTAATGAAGCCCATCCAGGCTGACAGATCCCCATTAAAAGTGGGAATCTCCAAGGTAGGCAATCGGCCTAGCAACGCCGTCGGGGTAGGTTTGACCTCCCCGCTCAAAACCGGCTCCCCCTTCCGAACAGCCAGGGCCCTCTCAGCCGCCTCCGTGAACTGGTCAGCCAGCTCATAGGCCTGGGCTACATCCTGCTCCAGCTGTTCCGACACGGCATCATCAGCTGGGGGGTTCTCCATATAATACGCGCGACACTCCATGGCGTGGCGCTCCAGGTCTTGCAGCCGAGCTGCCAGCCCGCCATACCGAGCTAGCAACGCGCCTACCCGGTCGGCTCGGTCTATTAATGTGACCGCACAAGCAAGCCAACGCAAAGCTCCTTGGATGCCAGCCCTGGATACGGCGAGCGGATTCGTAGGAGCCATTTATAATCCGTTTAATAAACAAGCAAACAAAGAAATATAAAAGTGGTAAACATCAACAAAAAAAAACAATAGAAATAGGTCGCGTCACGATAATATAAAACACAATTAAAATTCGGACGACATACACGGACCCTACTATTTTCATAAATTATTAGCAACTTACCAATTTCAAGGGCTAACAATATAACGGTATAAACAAAACGGTATAGGATTAGCGGTATGGCATAACGGCACGGCCAAGTCAACCTCGCAAATCAACTACTAAACCGTTATCAACCAACAAAAACAAAACTATTTTTAATAATAATACTCGTAATTTAATACTACTAATAATTAAAACTAGTTCCACTTTTTTAACTAGGCAAGCGGACTCGGAACAAACACTAGTATGTGGTACTAATAAACAACACTTTCGAACGAAACTATTCGTCAAATAAATCCGGACATACAAAAAAAAATATACACATCTAGGCGAGTAAACTCGTATCAAATCACTAGTATGTGGTACTAATAAACACACTTTCGAACGAACTATTCGTCAAATAAATCCGGACACACAAAAAAAAATATACACATCTAGGCGAGTAAACTCGTATCAAAACACTAGTATGTGACAACAATTATACAGTTATTCCACAGTTTATTGAAACGAAGGTTTCTCATGCAAAATTAAGTAAATTAAGCTAGTCCTACCTTACTAGCAGATACTGTCCGTAATCCAGGGGGGCTGATGGCTGTCTCGCCGGCGCGCGCGCCTGGCAAAGATCTTCAGTCAACCCCGATGGGAAACTGTTATAGCTAACACTCTTATAACTACACAATGCCCTAATAGGCAGCTAAAACTTTCCCGGCGCTTTTCAAAGCGAACACACACGGGTCACAGGTGGCGAGTTGCGCAGACGGTGGTTGGCGGCGCACTAAACGAATGAAAAAACACCCGGCCCGAGCGCATCGAGACATTGACAATGACAACTGTCCGCTCGCGGGCGCGGCGTGAACAGCTGATAACAAAAATCATTGGTGTGACTCATTGGCAGTATGGCTTGATGTTTTCGCCTGTCCAAAAGGACGAACTTTTTTCAATACAATACTGTCTTTGGCTACGTCTCTGAGTACTGAATCCTATGGAGATGGCATATTGTTCTATATGAACTATCGGTTATACAAATATGAGCTAAATCGACATTGTACTCATAAACCTGTAGCCATCTTGTTCTATCTTACCTCCAATACTTCATGTAAAAAGAGACAGCAATATATTTATTCGACCTATTTTTTGGCAACATTGAAACGTGACGTCATCGTAATGCATGATTGAAGCCGGTCGCCATTTAGGTTTCTCGGTATGTGAGCTGTCAACGCGAGTTGTATTTGCAGTGTTTTGTGATAAGTCTTTTAATTTGAGACTTTCATGTGAATAAAAGGTATTAATCAGTGAGAGAAAGCAACAAGGAACATGTCTAATTGCAGTGTGGTAGTTTGTGGCATCAAAAAAAGTGAAAATCGTCCAAACATTACATTACACCGGTACGTACTATTTATTTTGCAAAAACACCAAAACAATACAATAAATGCCTTGTGTTTTGGTTTTCCTGTGAATAGTTTACTTAGAATTCATACCAAATGTAGCATACTACTTATTTTGGTGAGTTTTGTTGGTGTATTTCAAGAAAATATAAATCTGTTTGTTTTGCGCTAGAGTTGCCCTTAGAGCATTTTTCTTATCGAATTTATTATCGATGTTTTCAAATTTCAAGTGTAAATTGAGTGTATTAATTTTAAACTGTTTTTATTGTTTTAGGTTGCCTAAAAATAACACAAAAAGAAAAATATGGCCGGATACAATGCGAAAGTAAAATTTAAAGACTCGTACGAAAACTATTTTTATGTGCTCTTTTCATTTTGAAGAACAGTTTCAAACGTCAACGACAGTTTAAGTTTTGAAAAAGACGTTAATTAGGCCACTGGCAAAATCGAAATTATAATGCGACAACGTTTTCTGTTCCGGTTGCCAAAAACTGGATACTTATATATAACGTGTTTTTTTAATGTCATTTTGCTGTAAAGTTGTTGTCCAACTTACATTCATTCTAGCACATTAAAAGTAGGTAAGTATATTTTTTTACCATTAGATGTCACTTCGCTATATTCTAAATATATATAAAAAAATATGCTTGCTAGTTAAGATCTCGATTCAAACTGTTTATTATTTTATTACTTAATAATGCTTGTTTTTTTTTGAGACATTTCTTTTTTTCTATGGTAGGTAGGTACCTAGTAGGCATTCTCCTTTGTGATTTATATTGTAATGTGTGTTATGTAAAAAAAAACAATCCTTGTTGTATAAACATAATAGGCTTTTACAATATGGTGCTTTTTGTTTTATTTCATTACCTTTTTTTACTTAAACTGGTTCTCGCGACTTTTGATCTGGAATTCTATGGAGGTCTCGCATGTGTATAGACGCGTGACTCAGAAAACATAAAAAATTTGATCATAAAATTGCAGTTTCTAAGTAAAGGCGAGAAGAGCCGACAAGTGGGGCGCCCTCAATGAAATTTATTGCTCGCTAAGTATTAATGTATCTACAATCGTACAGATTGAAGCTAAGGTCGTGTAGTTTATTTACAAACTACGAGTATAAACTAAGTAAAATATAGTAGGTTGGTCTTTTATCTACTACTACTGCAACATGAACTATATTTTACTAAGGTTAGTTTGTAAATAAACTACAGGACCTTATTTTTAATCTGTATCTGCGTTTGAATTTTTGATACATTATGTACTTAACAAGCAATAAATTTAATAATAACATGCGGATACGGTACTCGTTCCTATGGGAATATCACGATAAAATATAGCTTATGTCACTCGGAAAGAATGTAGCTTTCTAATGGTCAAAGAAATTTCTAAATTAGTTCAGTAGTTTTGGAATCTATTAAGTTCAAACAACAACCAATTAAATCTTTCCTGTTTACGATATTACTATAGATGAGGAAGCACTTGGCGGCTCTTCTCGCCTTGAAGCCCCCAGTACAGGATGGCCACTCATGTTCGTCGACCATGATGGGCCATCATGTACAGGGGCGGTTTGCGTTGCTCGCAGGCGGCAATCACACGCAAACCGCCCCTGTACACGATGGCCCATCATGGTCGGCCAACACGATCGGCCATCCTATACTGGGGGCTTTACAGTTGTTGTGTCTCACGCGCGCGGTCGGGCCAATGATTGTGTGCGTACATGCACAAACATATACCTACACATTGTGTCATTGTCATATAGAACTTAATTATGTGCAAATGTAGGTATAATTTAAGCACATTATTAAGTTTTATTATTCTAAAAAACTAGGTATATAATAGGGTATTTTACACCTAGAAAGGAAAAATATAAAAATGCATTTTTATGATAGATAACGTAAAAAGTAAACGAGAAACGTGTATATTTATTAATAAAAAGGGATTTTTAAATTTATAATTCAATTTTAAAAATCGTCTTTTTTAATCTGTTCTTCAAATGTCTGAAACGCCATACGCCATATTGGATTAGGATGTGACGTCAATCCGTTAGCATAAAAATAAACATGGGTATTTCTGTCATACAAACTAGTACTAACGACGTCGAGCTTTGTGTTATTTCATGATATTTTCGTAATCTAATAGTTACTATCACGTAAAAGGACTTTTTTCCTATACTTTATTAACGTCGCATCATGGATGACGGATTCGTGAAAGCAGAAAGCACGAATCTACCAAGGATAAATACGTTGATGGTGGCAATTTTTTTTGTTGAGTTGAGAAATGTTAAAATAGCAATGTAAGTACCTACTTAATGTTATCAAGTTTGGTCTAATAATAAATACAAAATCAATACACAACACGATAATGCGTGATAATGCCCTGTGTTGACTATTACAATCCAACTTAACCTATTTTCTTGTCATCAGGTCCGGAAGAGAATCATACGGGGACGACGACGCTATAGGCTACGTGCAACTCAAACTGTACGGTATGCCCGGAACACAAAGTGCGGTCCTAGTGCAGTGACACTTATTGTGAATGAACAGGAAGAGACTGTTACTAGTGCCCAGTGCCACGATTGCCCCTCATCAGAAGGTGGCTACAAACACGGTGTTGCATTTTTGATGTGGTTACACTTACACCGCCGAACCGAAGCCCCGTCCTGTACTTCGATTGAATGTTATTGGAGTAAATCGAATCTGGCTAAGGTTGGCTCATTAATAAAAATGTTGTCTAATAATTAAATATGATGAAGAAAACGGAGAGGTTTTTAACTAAAATCATGATAGAAAGTGAAACAAGAGATCAACATAAAAGTGGCTTGTGGCATGAACTAACTAAGATATGGAAGTATCACAGCCTCGAAATGCTATGAAGTGAGCCATTGTAAAACTGGATGGTGCTCTGGTGGCTATGCTATGCTGTTACATATTGGTGTGGATCTATAATTGGTTTCCTGTAGCTATTTACAGTTTCATATTTTGTAGTTTTAACTGTTGATCCACTAAATAAATAAAATAAAAATAAATTAAGTAGGACTCTGTTTATTATGTTGTAACCTATTTAGTTGATTTTTACAATACATCCATTATGTAATAAAATTATTGTTTTATTGAATTTATTTTCAGGAAGAAATAGACTTTTACTTTATCTTGGTTATATTTTTTATTACATAATAATAAAAATTATACCTTGTATAAAACCAGAGTTGTCTGTTTAGGTATTAATTGAATCCTTTGAAACCACTTTAATTAAATAAAAGACATACCAACGGCATTAAAACAAACATAATTTCTTTATTCTCTAGGGTTTGATTACAACACTTATGAATGTCTAAGAAGCTACTGATCACGCACAATTGTGATGACCACATCTACTGTGTTCCACAGTTTATTGAAACGAAGGTTTCTCATGCAAAATTAAGTAAATTAAACTAGTCCTACCTTACTAGAAAATAGTGTCCGTAATCCAGGGGGGCTGAACGTTGTCTCGCCGGCGCGCGCCGGGCAAAACGATCTCCACACAACCCCCGATGGGATACTCTTACAGCTAACACTCTTATACTACACAATGCCCTAATAGGCAGCTAAAACTTTCCCGGCGCTTTTCAAAGCGAACACACACGGGTCACAAGTCCGTACCCCGACCGGAGCCCTAGTAGGCGCAAAACGAAATCTCGGTCCCAATATGGGTAGGTAACTGGCGCGGCACGTCGCTACAGAAACACACGAACTTGTCTCACGGCTGCTTACGGCCAACTGGTCGCGATGTCGCGCGGGCGGCGGTTGGCGCCGACCCCACGAATCAACGTGAATGAATGAATCACGCGCGGCGTGAACATCCCCCCGTCCCGGACAGTAGCAAACTGTCCGCCAACTCAATCTAAGGGCAGGCGAGAGAGGGTAGCGATCGCTCGCTTCAAAACAGAGTCCCCCACCAGGACCTCGGCAAACCTGGGCACACCATCCGACCCCGGATGAAGCTGAACAATGCGTCCTAAACGCCAGCGGAGGGGCGGCAGGTTTGGATCCTTTACCAACACGAGGTCCCCGGTCTTGGGTGGGGTCGTCCTATCCGACCACTTAACGCGTTGCTGCAAAATGTGCAAATACTCCAGATGCCAACGGCGCCAAAAACTCTGCGTAAGCTGCTGGAGCAATTCAAATCGCGAGAGCCGTCCGGAGGGCACTTCGGAATAAGGATATTCCGGCAAGGCGTTAAGCGGTCTGCCAATCAAAAAATGGCCCGGCGTAAGGGCCTCTAAATCATTCGCGTCCGAAGACAACGGACACAACGGACGCGAGTTGAGGACCGCCTCAACCTTACAAAATACGGTCGCGAGTTCCTCAAACGTGAGGACCGTCTCCCCAATAACGCGACGAAGGTGAGTTTTAGCGGCCTTTACAGTTGCTTCAAAAATCCCTCCCCAGTGGGGGCAGGATGGCGGGGAGTACTGCCATCGTACCCCTCTGCGAGAGAGTGTGGATCCGATCTCAAAATTATTCCTATCCAAAAATTCACAAACTTCCTTTAAATACCTATCGGTGCCCTTGAAATTGGTTCCACAATCGGACCTTATTAACGACGGCATTCCGCGGCGAGACACAAAACGATTCAACGTGGCTACAAAGGCTTCTGTGGTGAGGGCACTAACCACCTCCAGGTGGACCGCTTTAGTGGCCAAACAAACAAATACACACAAGTAAGCCTTTTCCGTTCTAGCATTACGAAGCCGCGATGTCTTAACGGTAAATGGCCCCGCAAAATCCGTTCCAACTCCTGAGAAGGGCATCGATTCGTTCACTCGATCGGCAGGCAAATCACCCATCTGGGGCTGCATCGTATCGGCGCGCAAACGATAACACGGGAGACAACGAAAAATAACGGATCGGATTATTCTCCGCGCTGACAAAATCCAGAACTCTCGTTGGAGGAGCGCGGTCAAAGCATTACAACCGGCATGAGCATTCTTTACATGTCGGTCTGTAATCAACAGTCTAACTAACGGTCCATCCTTGGGGAGCAACAAAGGGTGGCGTGATCCGTACGGCAGGTTGGCATGTCTGAGCCTACCTCCGACACGCAGCAATCCGGTACTGTCCAAGAAGGGATTCAACCGCACCAAGGGTCCCTTCAACTTGGGCTTACTTGAGCGCAGGACTTTCAGCTCCGGTTCAAACTCTCGCTGTTGCGTCACTCGCAACCAATGCAACAGAGCGTCTTGCCGCTCTTGTGGGGCGAGGACCGGAGACAACGATTTCTCCTGAGGCTGGCGACAATTTCGCACAAAGCGCCTCATCCAAGCAGTCACGCCGAGCAACTTATCAAGAGAACTGTAGCGGTCTAACAAAAACTCCATCTGCGGAGTCGCCACCGTCTCCACGGCGTGAACACGCATGCCTAGGTCTGGGACTCTGGCCACAGCCGGGGTGGCAGGCCATGAGCGCTCAGGCCGTAACAACCATGATGGACTCCACCATAGGTGGTGGTCCACTAACTCAGGCGCCTCGCAGCCGCGGGAGGCACAATCTGCGGGGTTCAGTTCGCCCGGTACGTGGCGCCAAATCAACGGGGCCTTTGAAGTCTGAATTTGTGAGACCCGGTTGGCCACAAAAACCTCAAGGGTGTGGACTGAACTCTTCAGCCAACAAAGGACGACCTGGCTGTCAGACCACGCAAATATCGACTCCAAGTCGACACCGTTTCCCAAGGTGTCGGCAACATGATTGAGTAGCCGTACTAAGAGAGTGGCGCCGGACAACTCCAACTTCGGAATGGTTAGCCTAGTCCGAAGGGGGGCGACCTTACTCTTGGCCGTAACTAAGTGTACGGCGACAACGCCTGCTGCATCCACCGTTCGGATGTAAACGGCTGCCGCGTATCCGCTTTCGGACGCGTCACAAAAGCCGTGCAGGGAGGCTTTAAACTTTCCCGAAGGCAGCATTTGCCTCGGTATACAAACCCGATTGACGTCGGGTAGGGATGACACGAACCTCACCCACTCTCGTAGGAGGCTACCAGAGAGGGGCTCATCCCATGACAATTCCGCAGCCCAGAGCTCCTGTAGGAAGCACTTCATCGAAAACACTACAGGGCTGAGCCAACCGTTCGGATCAAAGGTACGGGCTACAGTAGACAGCACCGTGCGTTTAGTCCAGACCTTTGGGTCTGGCAGTTCCAATCTATATGTGAACAAATCCGGGACTGGTCGATACTGGACTCCCAAAACAGACAGCATGTCTGGAGTCTCCGGATTTTCAAAGAGGAGCGGCTCTTGCTGGTGGTCCTTAGGCAAATCTGCCAATAGGTCCGGTGAGTTAGACAGCCATTTCCGCAACTCATAGCCACCAGCCCTCAAGAGCGCAATCAGCTCATCACGTAAGACGAGAGCCTCATCTAAGCTCGAGGCCCCCGTGCAGATATCGTCGACAAATAAGGCCCCCCCCTCAATAAGAGCAGATGCCCGGGGATAGCGTAGCCGTTCGCGCTCTGCGAGCTCCAAAAGCGAACGGATCGCCACAAAGGGGCTCGACCGCAAACCATAAGTGTTGGTGTTCAGCTCGTAAGCCAACATCGGATCCTGGGGATCCTCACGCCAAAGGATGAGCTGGTATCGTCTATCCTCCGGGTGAATCACGGTCTGTCTGAACATCATGCGGATATCGGCCACAAAGACGACAGCGTGCCGGCGGAAGTTGGTCAAAACATCACAGACATCGTGATGCAACTTCGGCCCCGCATGCAGACACTGATTCAACGACACTCCGGTTGACGTGGGCGCTGAACCATCAAAGACCACGCGGATCTTCCCATTGGAAGTCTTCAAAACAGCGTGGTGTGGCAGGAAGTAATGTTCCACATTACGCCAGTCCAACTGCGAGATGGACATGTGCCCAAGGTCCAAATACTCCCGCATGAAGTCTATATACTTCTCCTTGAATGCGGGATCCCTGGCCATCCTACGCTCCATGGACAACAATCTCTTCTCGGCCATCGGTCGGGAGCTCCCTAAAGGAGGGCGAGCCGCCAAGAAGGGCAAGCGGGTAATCAAGCGACCCGAGAGGAGGCGCCCAGTGTTGTTCTGGTAGAACAATTCGCACTCCTCGGCTAACGGATCCAACCGCTTGGCAGTGGGGGGTTCCTCCACCTCCCAAAACTTTTGGAGAACGTCGGACAAAGTAGAACCGACAATGGTCTGGCGGTCTACCGACGGGGTCTCTGGTGTCTGTGGTACCTTTCCCATCACCACATGACCCAGCGACGAGGACAAGGCGACAAGATCGGCTGTCTGCAAAACTCGCTTGCTTCCACACAGTACACGACCGAGGACATCCGCACCAATCAACAAGTGTATTGGGCCCGGTCGGTGGAAGGAAGGATCAGCCAAAGCCAGTCCAGACGTCAGCTCAATCGTGGATGGCGGCACTCGCACTTGCGGGAGTGGTCCAACCACCTTATCAAAAACTATCGCCGAAGCACCGATCTTCGGCCTTGGCGCGAAGTGGGGGGAGAAGGAGAACTCAACTCGACCAATCGGATCAGGGATCCGCGAGTCTCCCACCCCCCGTACCGCTTCGTGATGCGGCACAAGCAAAAGACCCAGCTGTCGGACAAGCCACCTGGACATTATGCACCCCTGGGCACCTGAGTCCAAAAGGGCACGCACCGTTACAACATTGCCCTTAGGTCCCCAAACATTCACGGAGGCTGTTGGCAACAGCACAAGCTCCGGAGGGGTGGTTGGGTCTGACAGGGGCGCCATTAAAAATTTTGGGGGGGTACTTGTCCCCCTCGCACCTGAGTCGGCGCGCCAAATGTGGGACGCTCGTACCGGGCGAGCGGGTCCCAATCGGGTACATACTGGCCCCGACCAACAGCACTCCTAGGTGCAGGGTAATACCCGTGTGGGGCGTGCCTCGGTACATAGTACCCCAATCGAGGCCTCTCCATTAGGGGGGGGGAGTAGCAAATAGGGCCCGTGCCCATCGCCACCGTGGCGTACTCTTGTGGTACCCCCCTACCCCCGCCCGTGGCGGGGGCGTCTCTCCTATAGTTCCCCCTCTCCGGGGGGGACTGAACGGGGGGGCTAAGCCCCGCCGAATCTCTAGGGGACCGGTTCCGGGCTGCCGGGCCCCCGCCCGTGCGCGAGGAATTCGAACCCCGGTCGCTCCCGGCGTCCTTGCGGTCCAAACAAAGGAGGGGGTGATGCCTCCCTCCGCAAAGACGACAATCCTCGGTCTGGGGACACGCCGACTGCATGTGTCCCCCCAAACACCTATAGCACCATTGGCGCTGTCTAGCAACGGCCCTCCGTCCCTCTGGGCGGAGGCCTCTAAATTTGGCACATTCGTGCACCATGTGCCTATCTCCCCTGCAATACCTGCACCGCTCACTCGGTGCGGGGGGAGGGGACTGCTGGAAGGCAGCATAGCGATTGGTCGGGCGACGGGGCTGTTCCCTCGCCGCCACCATACGACCAACACCTGGAACCGGGGCGGGCTCCAGGTGGTCCGTCACCCTACATTCGTCCTCCAAAAAACGAAGGAGGTCCGCGAAGGGCGGGAGATACGAGGCGCTGTCGCCTCCGTACCTCTGCTCGAAACGCCCCTTCATTTCAGCGGGCAATTTGGCGAGGACTATGTGCAGCAGTACAAAGGACCACTGATCCACCGGCAGGTCCAATCGCCTTAGGGAGTTGACCGCTGACAGTAGCGGGTTCAGCAACTCCCTCCGTAACAGGTGTACCCGCGTGATTCGCGGGAGGGCCAAAATCGTGGCCACGTGGGTGTCCGCCAGTAACCGGACATTCTGGTACCTGCTAACCAGAAGCTGGCGAGCCACCTGGTAGTTGTCGTCACTGATGAGCAGGTGTTGGATTACCGCGCTGGCCTCTCCTCGCAGGGAGGAGCGCAAATAGGCCAACTTCTCACTAGGGGATAAGTCCCGTCGTGAATCCACCAAGCTGTCAAACAAATTAATGAAGCCCATCCAGGCTGACAGATCCCCATTAAAAGTGGGAATCTCCAACGTAGGCAATCGGCCTAGCAACGCCGTCGGGGTAGGTTTGACCTCCCCGCTCAAAACCGGCTCCCCCTTCCGAACAGCCAGGGCCCTCTCAGCCGCCTCCGTGAGCTGATCAGCCAGCTCATAGGCCTGGGCTACATCCTGCTCCAGCTGTTCCGACACGGCATCATCAGCTGGGGGGTTTTCCAAATAATGGGCGCGACACTCCATGGCGTGGCGCTCCAGGTCTTGCAGCCGAGCTGCCAGCCCGCCATACCGAGCTAGCAACGCACCTACCCGGTCGGCTCGGTCTATTAATGTGACCGCACAAGCAAGCCAACGCAAAGCTCCTTGGATGCCAGCCCTGGATACGGCGGTCGGATTCGTAGGAGCCATTTATATTCCGTTTAATAAACAAAGCAACAAAGAAATATAAAGGTGGTAAACATCAACAAAAAAAGCAATAGAAATAGGTCGCGTCACGATAATATAAAACACAATTAAAATTCGGACGACATACACGGACCCTACTATTTTCATAAATTATTAGCAACTTACCAATTTCAAGGGCTAACAATATAACGGTATAAACAAAACGTATAGGATTAACGGTATGGCATAACGGCACGGCCAAGTCAACCTCGCAAATCAACTACTAAACCGTTATCAACAAACAAAAACAAAACTATTTTTAATAATAATACTCGTAATTTAATACTACTAATAATTAAAACTAGTTCCACTTTTTTAACTAGGCAAGCGGACTCGGAACAAACACTAGTATGTGGTACTAATAAACAACACTTTCGAACGAAACTATTCGTCAAATAAATCCGGACACACAAAAAAAAAATATACACATCTAGGCGAGTAAACTCGTATCAAATCACTAGTATGTGACAACAATTATATAAGTGTCTATCTATTATCGGATCCACCAAGTGAGAAACATTCGCTTCGAGAATTTACTAGAACAATTTCTTAGTACTTCAAATCGTCTCGGGATCTTCAAATACCCTCGAGATTTCAACAAAAAAAAAAATTTTATTTTTAGTATGAAATTTTATGTAGTTAATTTTAATATGAAAATTAATTATATCAACTACGCTCTGCTACCAAAAATATGATCACGCACAATTGTGATGACCACATCTACTGTGTTCCACAGTTTATTGAAACGAAGGTTTCTCATGCAAAATTAAGTAAATTAAACTAGTCCTACCTTACTAGAAAATAGTGTCCGTAATCCAGGGGGGCTGAACGTTGTCTCGCCGGCGCGCGCCGGGCAAAACGATCTCCACACAACCCCCGATGGGATACTCTTACAGCTAACACTCTTATACTACACAATGCCCTAATAGGCAGCTAAAACTTTCCCGGCGCTTTTCAAAGCGAACACACACGGGTCACAAGTCCGTACCCCGACCGGAGCCCTAGTAGGCGCAAAACGAAATCTCGGTCCCAATATGGGTAGGTAACTGGCGCGGCACGTCGCTACAGAAACACACGAACTTGTCTCACGGCTGCTTACGGCCAACTGGTCGCGATGTCGCGCGGGCGGCGGTTGGCGCCGACCCCACGAATCAACGTGAATGAATGAATCACGCGCGGCGTGAACAGCTACACTACAGCATCGGTTCGCAAATCGTTCAGCAAGAGACCTTGCAAGAACTGGCAAGAAACGCATCGCATCAAGGGCAATCTTTTTCTGCCTGTTTTCATACAGTCGACAGATTGATAAAAATGACCTTCACACTTAATTAAAGAAGTTAGTTACATTTGCTCTTACATATAATATACTTGACAGTAAACCAATTTTCAACTAAACAAGAAATCAAATAGTTAAATGGGCATACTATCTCATTCATTTTAAGATTACTAATAAGATAACTGCAAGTTGCTTACTCATGCTTTCCTGAGATACAATAAATAGTAGGTCGGCCACGACCAGATTTTGAAAAATCTTGTCGGTATCTCTTCTGTATACCTACCTGCTTGTTGTAATGTTTTTTTGTGGTGGAACAAGCAGTTTCGTGATTTACACAACGCCCTGAACACATCCATACCTGTTGTAGGTAAACAAAAGAGATACCGACAAGATTCAGGTTGGAGAAGGAATTTTCTCAGGTGGCTGGTAGACTATAAAGGTGATGTTGCAATGCAAGTCAGCGAGACAACTGTGTAGTTGTCTTCAAAGGTGATGTCATACTGTCTTTGTTTTTTATACAAGTCTGCACATTTCTACTTCTATAGTATCCGACAATGTTGAACTGCTTTATGTTCCTGGGCTTGTACTACTTGGACTTCTTTGTCATGTCATGACACTTATTATTCTTGTCAGATGTCAAAATATAATCTGGAACTAATAGTAAAATATGGTTAGTATAATATTTGTCTTAATGATAATGTTAATCATTTATAACATCTGCTTAAATTAGGTACTCACAAAAACTAAAACAAATTACCTTGACTAAAAGATGGTACTGACTGATACAACATCATTCTCCTCTCTTATGGCCTCTTCAATCTCCTTAATTGTAGACATTCTTTTTTTGCCTTTTAATAAAGGCCTGCTGAGGTTCACTTGGAGTGGATTTGTGTTTTCAGTCTTGGCAATGAAATCTGGATAGTTTGCAGTTTGACCTCATCCGAATTCGTTTCACAGAACCCATTATCTTATACTGTGTATAAATCTCCATATCATTTTCCAGCTAAGATATGGAATTTAATATATTTATGTAGGTTTTATATAGTTAGGTTCAAAACATAACCTATAAATATGACGTTTGTTTTGTATGTAGGTAAGTATTATTACAACAACTTACAACTTTCTTGAAGAACACCAAGTTTTCTTTTGTGTATTATTATTCTCTATTAACCATTATATTATAATATATATATCGCATACACATCAAAATGATCTTTACAGAAATACAGTCGTTTTTGTGAAAACTGCTTTTGGATCTCTTCTTGCCAATTTCAACCAAGTTTTTCTCATTTTAATATCACTTGGCACTTGAATCCATAAATTTTGTGAGTTTTTATACTCGTATTCTTGCACCCGGGCACAAGACACCAATGGATATTACATTAAAACTCATTATTTTCAACAATGTTTTACTTGGGCTTAACGCAGAGTCGTATTGTTTACAAATCAACTATCCGAGTGACGTCACGAGCCGATACAATATGGCGGATAGCTTTTTAGCTCGTAAACTAAAAATCAAAAATGAAAATAGATATTAAGGCATTTTTTGGTATCATAGCATTGAAATAAAAATTTTACTGGTTCATTACGACCTCAGGATTGATTTTAGACAGTTTTCAAAAAAGCGTGTAATACCCTATTATACACTATTATTCCGTTTTAAATTATCGAGGTGATTACGAAACTGCTTTTATAAAATATAGGGTGATATAGGTAGGTAGTCACAAAAATACTTGTATCTATAACTTCATCAATAAATATATCGATGTACAAATAGGGCAGCACTACGGAAAGGCGCCATTTTGGTTTCTCGGTTTGTGTGCTTGTGTGTGTGTGTATGCTTCAATTTTTCGTAGGTATGCCATCTCTATAGGATTCAGTACTCAGAGGGCTACGTAGATATTTTTTTTTCCTCTGTGCTTTGGCTTGGCTGTCTGTCCTGTGGTCTGGTCTGTCCTGTCCTGTCCTGTCCTGTCATTGTCATTCATTTCATTCATTTTCTTTTGAATAAAAACTTCGATCATGGCGGTGGGTTCTATTGGCATTTTAAAGTGTATCTTTATGAATCAGTGACTAAGTGTGTTTGAATACGGGCTTTCTCCACGTGATGTGCTATAATAATACATGTATAATTGATATTAAGTTAGATTTTTGTGGTATTTTTGTTTCCGAGTGTTTATTTTTCGGCATAACCAACCTTTGTTTTATTATGCGTGGAAAATAGCGTTTAAAAAGAGCTTGACGTTTTTCAGCGAGTACCACCGCCTGCGAAGAAAGACAAGAAGGAGAAGAAGCCTCCTAAAGACAATTCCAAAAATGTTATGAGAAATCTGCACATCAGGAAACTATGTTTGAACATTTGCGTCGGAGAATCCGGAGACAGGCTGACCCGTGCTGCTAAGGTATTAATGACAATAACACTGAGAACTGTAGAGCAATTTGAATTCCTCTCATCGCATGAATTTGTTCTTGATTCACACATAATTTTTGTGACTCTATAAATTCATGCCAGATTATCATTTCTCATTTGCAACTTCTGAACACTATTTTCTTACTGTTCGGAATACTCGCAGAAATAACATTTTAACCAAAATCAAGCTCGGAATGAATAAAATAAAATCAAAACTACATCCTGACCGAATTCATTGTATCATAAGTGACGTGATTTGTTATTCTAGGTATTGGAACAGCTAACTGGCCAGCAGCCTGTTTTCTCCAAAGCACGCTACACTGTGCGTTCCTTTGGAATTCGTCGTAATGAAAAGATTGCAGTCCACTGCACTGTTCGTGGAGCTAAGGCTGAAGAAATTCTTGAGAGGGGTCTTAAGGTATTAAATATACATCAAAGTTGTTGCTCATTATGAGTTATAACACTCAAACCTTAAGCGGTCCTATTCGATTCTGCTCTCAAATTGAACAAATGGAAATGTAGTTTAAAAAATAAATTTATTGTAGAAAATCAACAAAAAAATTGCAACGTAAATGTAATATTTCTTTTCAAAATGATGTGTGGTTTAAAACAACACTTTGAACAATAGAAATTTGTCATATTAAGTTCTGTGACATTGTCAATCTTTTTGTAGTTGTGAATTAACAAATCTAAAATGAATAATTACAGGTCCGAGAATATGAGTTGAGGCGTGACAACTTCTCAGCCACTGGAAACTTTGGCTTTGGTATCCAGGAACACATTGATTTGGGTATTAAGTATGACCCGTCAATTGGCATCTATGGTCTTGACTTCTACGTTGTACTTGGCAGGCCAGGTTAGTTGATGGAAGAGTTTATATGTTTGTCTACATTATTCATTATCTAGTCCAGTATACCTAACACAAGTTCTTAGGCTAGAAAATTGGTGAGATTGTAAGAAACTTATTTATTATTAAATACATTCTAGTAAATTAAGAATATATGCACATTTTGTTCAAGTGCGTAGCAAATTATACCTTCGCTCTGTAAAGAATGTGCCAAAATATTTTAATTCAACTCTAAAGAATTGTTATTAGTTGACAATTTAACAAGAGTTGCAGTTACATTACTTTGGGTTCACAAAATTAACGATATTATTAAAATAGCATTTAAATATAAATCTATCAAACATAGTAATGAGTTGGTAATATTTTATTTTTTAGGCATTTAATTTAATTGTTTAATAATTTGAAATGCCTCAATCCAGCCTGTATACAAAGCAAATCCACTATAAGCATGTTTATAAACTTTATCCCCCTTATTCCAAAATGTGGACTAAAATAGTCCTGGTTTAAAACTGGTGCTGTCACTTTCATTTTCCAAATGAGATACAGAATTAGCATTGGTTTCAAACCAGGTCGAACTATAGTCCACGTTTTGGAATAAGGGGGTATTAGTTTTAAGCTATATCCTATTGTTTCAGGTTTCAATGTAGCACACAGAAGACGCAAGACTGGCAAGGTGGGATTCCCACACCGTTTGACAAAGGAAGATGCAATGAAGTGGTTCCAACAGAAATACGATGGTATCATTCTTAATAGCAAGAAGTAATTTTTAAGTAAAAGATATCTATAAACTACTTTGTGTTTTTTATGAACAACATTAACCAAATTCTGTGTGTAGCTGGAAAGTGTGTATTCGTGTGTGAGTCAGTCCAAAGGATCTGAAGCTTATTTTGTAAATAAGAATGCCTTTCAATCTATACTTCTATAAGTATGAATATGATTTAAGGAGGAAAGCTACTCCCGGAATCCTCAATCACTGAGGAACTGCCTATCTTATCTCTAACTGCCAACACAATAATGGTAAACACATCATTGTTATGGCGTAAGACAGATAAGATGGTGGTAGCTAGCCAGTCTGACTAATATACAATACAAATACAATACAAAAATCTTTATTTGCTCTCACACATAGATATTTACAAGAAACTTACAAAATGGGTGTACAACAATATACTTATCTATCTATGTTAGAGACTGGTTTCCGCGCTAGGAGACCTGTATGACAGATAACCAGCCTCTCCACTCTCACAGTTTAATGTTACAACTAAATTAAATATGATGTGAGAATGAACGGTTCCCTGTGTTTGTGTGTGTGTGTGTGTGTGTGTGTTTATGTGTGTGTGTGTGTATGCATGTGCGCGCATGCATGTTTGAGTGTATGTGCATGAGTGTGTGTATTATGTATATATTCACAAATTCAATTACAATGTTATAATGTTTAAAGAATCTTTAGTTTATGAAGTAATCATCAGTAGTTTTTCAGTGTCGTCATAGTTAAGACCTTTTAAGAAAGCCGAAGTTGCTATTTTACATTTAAATTTTGTAAGCGGATAAATTGAAATTTTTTCATTAATTTTGTTGTACAGAAATTTACCAAGAAAGCCAAAAAACCGATCAGAAAATTTTGTAGACCATGAGTTTTCCGATATACAGACTTTATGCTTTCGCCTCTTTGACGAGTTAAGTGAAGGGTTGTAATTAATAAGGGAATGTTGTTTTAAAATTGTATTCAGTATAAAAAGTTGTCGTACAGTTAGAACATCAGATAAACAATATAACTCTTTTGTAGGAAAACGAAATGGAAGGAAGTTGCTTACTTTTAATACAGCTCTTTGAGCTCTTTCAAGTTTCATTAGTTTAGTTTTGGAAGTGCCACCCCAAACCGTAATACAATATGTTAGTATGGACTGGCACAGCGCTACGTATACCATTTTTATAATGGTTTTGTCGGCAACATAACGTAAATTTTTAAAGATAAAAATTAGTTTACGAGTTCTGGATGTCAAAAGGTCCAGATGGTATTCGAAAGTTAAATTACTGTCTATTATTACCCCTAGATACTTAATGTTGACAGTTCGCGTAATTTCAGTACAGGTACATATTAATTGATCAGTCAAACAAGAGTGTGCTACAATGGAATAGTGACCATGTACATACGTGTTTTGGATGGAAAAGGGTATGTATTTAGTTTTTTCAACATTAAGTGTCAAGTAATTGTCAGCAAGCCAGGAGTAGACCTTATCAAATCCCGATTGTGCTAACTCATACGTCTGTTGCCAGGTATCCCCATAAAAGATTAATGCTGTGTCATCCGCGTAGGTTACAATCTTGCCATTGGTCAGCTGGAGATTACACAGATCATTAATAAAAGCAAGAAAGAGCGTGGGACCTAACACACTGCCCTGGGGCACTCCGTAGTTTATAGGTACATCCTCGCTTGTATATTCACCAATCTTGACCCTTTGCATCCTGTTTGCCAGATAGTCCTGGCATAACTTTAGTTGGTTACCTCGTATACCCAATTTATCCAATTTGTTTAACAAGAGCGGCGTAGAGACTGTGTCAAAAGCCTTCGTCAGATCTAAAAAGATTGCAATTACCTTTTTTTTCTTATCAAGGTTAGAAACTATGTGATCCGTCAGCTCATGAACAGCATCGCTAGTAGATGTATGGGCTCTAAAACCAAACTGTGACTTGGATATGAGATTGTTAGTTTCAAAGTAATTAACCAGACGTTTGTTCAAAAGTTTTTCTGCTAATTTTGACAAAGTTGGAAGTATTGATATCGGTCTGTAATTATTTACACAGCTCTTGTCCCCACTCTTGTAAACAGGTATTACATCAGCCAGTTTGAAATCATCAGGAAAGACTCCAGTAGAAAACATTAAATTAAAAATATGGGTCAATGGTGGAACTAATATCATATGATATCGCTTAAGGAAGTTCCCAGAAATCATGTCACGTCCGGTAGTGTTACCCTTTTTCAGATTAAAGATGGTATTTCTGACTTCAGATTCGGTGGTAGGTGAGAGGTAGAATGAAAAAGGCTGTGAGGGTAAGGATGATGTTTCAGACTGGTGTGTGCTCTGTATTTTCTCTGCAAGATTTTTCCCAATAGAAGCAAAAAAATTATTTATGTTATTGACTGACATATGGGGATCAGAAGAGGAAACCAAGTCTGTGGGAGGCTTTTGGTCTTTTGATAAATGTGTAATTTTTTTCAAAGTATCCCAAAGTGATTTGTTATTAATTTTAGCAGCCATTTGAATCTGAGATTTTTCATAGTTTTGTTTTAACCGTTTCAGTAGTGCGTTACAAAAATTTCTATATCTTTTATAGGTAATAGTAAGTGTTTCATTATTAGGTTGTCTCTTGAGTTTTTGGTGTAATTTATCCCTATTTTTTATACATCTCAACAGACCAACTGTAATCCAAGGTTTTATTACCTTCTTGCGATTAGAAACTTTGATCACTTGCGTATTAGAACTTATTTTGTCTGTTAACTGTGTTATCAGTAAAGATGTTGCAGTATTCGGATCAGTCGCTTCGTAAATTTCAGATAGATTTAAGTTTTCCATATCTATGTCAAGTTTACTGTAGTCAATTTTGTTAGATATGAACGACTGAGCAGACGGTTTACATTGATGTCTGTATTCTAAAAGAAAAATTATAGTGTCATGGTCTGTAAGGGACGTCTCAGCCACATGACAATACGCGGAAAGTTTACTTTTAAGCATAAGATGATCTAGGCATGTTTCTCCGTGCGTTGGAAATAGATGCGCTGGTAACATACCGTGGGAAGCTAGCAGGTCTAGATATACATGTGAGTTAGCGTCTTTACTGTTTTCCCTTATGTCTATATTAATATCTCCTAACAAGTCCTACCACTAACCAAACCGAATACAAATATTTTATGTACCCCCACAGTTTTTTATATAATTTTCATAACCATAATGTGCAAGCTTCGATCATATAAGCCCTAGATACACAATTCCATACTAAATGCGCTTGAAAAAGTGATTTCCAACAGCACTGTCATTATACAACGGACTCGCTGTCACACCGTTTTGTCACACTGGTGTGACTACGAAGAATTTTTTTCCTAATAGTCGCACCATTTTCAAAAAATCATACTTGACGTAAATCACTAGATAATTTGATACCACTTTGATACAATATACGTAATATGATACCAAATTAATTATTAACATAACATAACTCACTCATCACGAAATCTCGAAACCTACTGGACCAATGAAGATGAAATTTGCCAAGAAGGTAGATTATGTCTAGGAGACGTCGGGTTGGATTTCGTATCCATTGGCACGAGTTGGGGGGAGCGAGGGGGCGGGGGAGGGAGAAGGGGGTGCCCTCTCTTCCCTGGCACTACTCCCATAAAAAGGTAATGCACCGTTTTCGAGTTATGAATTTTTAAAGTTTTATAGTTCTACTACAACCAAAAATATTAATGGTGGCAGCCTAGTAGACAAGGATGCAATACTATTTAGGCATAGATATAATACCTATAATAATATTTAGGAGCCTCGCTCGGCTCGTTTTTCCGTTTATCGAAATGTCATGCGAAAATAAACCTTATTGTAACTGCATAGAATTAAATTGACATTGCTTTTATTTTCGTAGTGCACAATCTTGTTATATATTAAGCCCACAGTACAGGTTGGCGCCGACCATGGTCGGCGACCATGACCAATACATCGTACATTGAATTGACACTTTTGAACGAACAAGTTTAAAAAGGTTCTTTCTTTCAAAAGTGTCAATGTACGATGTATTGGTCATGGTCGCCGACCATGGTCGGCCAACCTGTACTGGGGTCTTTATAATATCTTTGGTCGACGCACACGTACCTACCACAAACAAATACACCACATCGCAGCAACGAAATGTGGTGTCGATGCAGCTTTTTGCAGTTTTACATGCCGTATAACGGCGTCTCACTCTCTCAACTTAAAAATAACTGCTATTAGAGCTTGTGGTAGGACTGGTTGCGTTGTGCCATGGCCCGCTATTATTTCTCGGCTGCTTGCGCTCCTACAGGCCATGCTGCTCGGATTGGCAACGTCATAAATGTCAATGTCGTCTACTAATCCTAATTTCTTGTATGCATGAGATGAGATGAATTCCTGATTATAGCGCCTTAAAATCAAATAATACGCGTACCGCGTACATAACTAAGGGTTGTTTTATTTTAACTATATCATACATAACTAAGGGTTGTTTTATTTTTAACCGACTTCAAAAAAAGGAGGAGGTTATCAATTCGACTGTATATTTTTTTTTTTTATTTTTTTTTTTATTTTTTATGTGTGTTACCTCAGAACTTTTTAGTTAATGAACCGATTTGGATAATTCTTTTTTTATTTAAAAGGTGACGCTTCTCGTGTGGTCCCATTCAAATTTTATCAAGAACTGGCCAGAAGTTCAGGAGTTATCCTGAATAATGTGTATTCAGACTTTATTTGGGTATATGGACGATTTCATAGTTTCATCAAATTGGGGATCATTTACAAAATTTTTTTTTTCTTCGAAAGTTGGTACTTCTTTCCTGATCTTACTTTCACCAAGTCAGGACCAGGGGATCAAATTCCAGGAAAATTGAGAGATATTCTCAAATATAGGCAAGCCTTATGCGTTCCATTTATTTTTGAAGTTAGTCAAGTATTTGCATCTGGTAGTCATCATCTCATAGTGATGAGCTGGTGATGGAAGCTACAACTCCTTAACGGTTAGGAGCTGGAGAATATTTCTTTAAGTATTAATCGTACGTATGGGCCAATGGTTATATTCTTTCAGGTTATTAGGGTGAGCTGCTGATTAGAGATGAAACTCCTCAAGAGTTAGGAGTTATATTATGATGTTTTATAAATACCATATGCACGAATGGACCTTCAGTTGTATTCCTTCAAGTTATCTAAGTAGCTAAAGATGGAAAGCTGAATTCCGTAACGGATAGGATATTTACAACAATTTATCATAATCACCATGTAGTTTCTTAAGCTACTTCACTAAAAATCGAAAAATAAAACGTTTTTGAAAAAAAATGTAACCGCCTTCAAAACGGATCTTCAAACAAAAATTAACAAACACTAAAAAACGAAAAAAATAATAAGATTTTTTAATTTAAAGGACGATGATACGTGACTTTTTCTAATTTATCTTGGTACTTACTGGACTGTTTGAAGTACCTATGTGTAATTTAAAAAGGATGATATATAAATAAAATTAAATAAATAAAACCCCCCGACACAAAAAAACCTCAAAGAAAGTCAGAAGGAAAATAAATTTTCTCTCGGTCGGGGCACAAAATGAGAGAGAGATTATAAACAACTAGCAGTTGTCCGCGGCTTCACCTGCGTGGTCAAAGAGAATTAATAATATCAATGCCTTAAAAAATACATGGCACATGTCTGGTGCAAGGATATAAAAGTAACAATTCAAAAATTTAAAAAAATACCAAGTGGAACCCTCGCTAACGCTTGCCGTATACAAAGTGTACGTAGGTATACTGACATTATGTTTGGATTTTATATTTAGGTAAGTACAATAATTATTGAGTTCAAATCATGTTCAAACCACTGTGGGGAATTGCGCAACGGTTAAAGGAAGACTGATGTTGTCTTCCGGGATAGGTGTTGTTAGCCCGGGGACAACAGAACTGTCCGCTGGTTTTTATGTCGGAGTTCGTATATAAGCGAACTTGGTGAATGAACACTTTGAAGCTCCGTGCCATGTTGATTATGTGCGCGTCGTCTAGATGTCGCCACAACACATAATTATGTATGAATTCATGCAAATCCGCATTTTAAGTAAGTAGTGTATCATAGTGGAAGGGCGTCTTTCCGAGGTAAAAAGAAACCTGGATCATTCTCCACCTTTCTAACACCTCAAAAAGTAGCGCAAAAATCCGAGGCACCGTTTCCATAGTAAAAGACCAGTCATTACTGGCAAGACACACTGGTCAAAGACTTTCGTCTTGAGACATTGAGGTATTTCGGACGCAACTATATGCCGGAGCTTCCCAAACGCTGCCCATCCAAGCTGGATTTGACGAGAGATCTCTTTCTCAAAGTTGGACTTACCTTACTGGACCGTCTGTCCCAGGTAAACATAGTGGTCAAAAACTTCGAGTGTAAAGTTCCCAACATTAACTGGAGCAGGTGCAGGATAAGTCGGTATTAACCAATCCAAATGTAACCAGAACCATCGGCTTGATTTCCAAAGTACAATATATTTTTCAACAGCCATCCTGTGATAGAATAGACCATTGCGAAAGTTACATAACCTTAGCGATCGCACACCAAGCACGCTACCCTATTGCTTTACCAAATTTCGTGAAAGTCAGATCAGTGGTTTACGCATGAGAAGGTAACTAAGATTTTTAACTATAGGATTGATGCGAAATAAAAGAGATTAAAAATACAATGAAATGTGAAGTTTTATTTATATAACATGTAAAATTAGGTCCTTACAAGAAATACAGGGCGTGGGGATAATTATTCTTGTGAAAACTAGATAAATAGGCGAATATTTTGCGGAGAAAATGAAAATAGCTTTAGTGGCCTTCGATAATTTTATTGACAGTAAGAAACAACGACAAAACCAAAGCCTATAAAAATTCTACAGGACATAGTATAAAAAAGACTCACGAGGTTTCAACATCCTCCACTCGCAAGAGAAAACGGAAAACATTTTAAGTACATTTAACTTAAACAACTTCGGTCAACTATAAACGGGAACAACACTTCACCTTTAGTCCCTATCTTAACAAACCTATCAACTAACGTAAAAAATATCTATAAGTTCAGGCGATCAGGTACTCTAATTGATCTACCTGTACGCGTTACATATTGTTCTGTAGCACTTAACTCTAAACAATATAATTTTTGAATGGGTCTGGTAATGGTAGTGTTTTTTACCTTTACAATAGCGACTCTCGCAATTTTATCGGCGCCTTGAATCAGTCTCACAACCACCCCTATCGGCCAAAATTGACGTTTCTCCTCCGTTTCCACTAAAACAACATCACCTTCTTTCAAATCAGTTTTACCCCTGATAGACCCCTTCCGTTGCATAAGTAACCCTAAGTATTCTCTTCTAAAGCGCATCCTTAAATCGCCCCTTACGTTCTGTATATATTTAAGTCGCAAATTAATATTTTTAACATCAATTTCATCAAGATCATTTACCCCATTTGACGGCAGATCATGCAGAAAATGCGCCGGTGTGAGCGGGCTCAAATCATCATCATCAGCAATATATGTGAGAGGACGACTGTTCAAGGTGGCCTCACAGTCAATTAAAACCGTCTCTAATTCAACGAGGGTCAGGGCTGCTTTTCCTAATACTCTTCGAAGTAGTCCCTTGAGACACCCTATCAGCCGTTCCCAGAACCCTCCCCACCAGGGCGCACTAGGGGCATTGAATTTCCACTCAATTTTTTCGAGATTGAACTGTTCTTGTATATATTCCCAGTCCAAACCTTGAAGCAAATTACTGGCACCCACAAAATTCGTTCCGTTATCGGAATAGACAACGCGAACTCTACCTCTCCTACCTATGAAGCGTCGGAAGGCCATTAAGAAGCTTTCTGTAGATAAACTCAAAGTAAGCTCAAGGTGAACTGCTCTGAAAACAGCACAAGTGAACAAAACGATCCAACACTTGTCGCCGGACTTCAAATACCGCAAGATCTACACCCACCACTTCAAATACCTTACCCGTCCTAACTCTATTCTCTGGTAGTGGTGCTACTGGTGCTTGTGCAGCTTTGCTGGTGAAACGTTTACAAACGTTACAATTAGCGATTACTCCTTTCACGTTGCGACGAGCTCTTGTCACCCAATAAAAATCCCGAAGCTTACTAATAACTATGGTAACCCCAGCATGTTGCAGGTTACAGTGATTTTGATAGATGAGTCTATGTACAATGACGTGGTTTCCGGGAATTAAAATAGGATACTTAAAACTCTCTGGCTCATCTCCTAGCAATAAGCGAGATTTAACATGAATCAAGCCATCGTCTAATACTATTGTCTCTAATCCTGAAACCGGAGAAGACATGGCGGCATCGTAGCACTCCGACTGGATTAGCTTTATCAACGCCCTCTCTGCGCACTGGTACTCCTCGTAAGACAGATTGGACTGACGAATACTATCTCGATATTTACAATTATAGACAAATCTTAGTATCCACCCTACACATCTGACTATCTTAGAGTATTTACTAAAGTACAGAAATCTATCACTAAAATATGCCTTTTCTGTACTGACCGCCACATCAGCATTGACTTCTGAGTTTACATTTTCGTCGAAAACGACAACGTCTGATTTGGGCCACTCGGCTGGGTCACGATACAACCAGTCAGGCCCTGTCCACCAACCCGAGCTACGTAATTTATTTGGTGAACAGCCGCGTGAAGGTAAGTCAGCAGGATTAATAGAGCCAGTTACATGGTACCACTGATTCTTTTGCGTAACACTACGGATCTCTCGGACACGATTATTAACAAAAACAGTCCAATTATTATTATTTTTAATCCAAGTTAGAACGACAGCTGAATCGGTCCAAAAATAAGATTCGACACTAACCAAGTTTAATGCTTGGACAACCTGTTGGTACAATCTAACCCCTATGACTGCCGCCAACAGCTCCAACCTCGGTATCGTGATATCTTTTACCGGAGCTACTCGAGACTTAGCAAACACTAATCTAACTGTCACTTTGCCATCATACTCCGACCGCAAAAATACACAAGCTGCGTACGCCGATTTGGACGCGTCGCAAAATGTATGTAGCGATAGCTTGCAACTGTTTATATTACCTTGTGTCAAACAACGCGGAATATCAATGTGACGTAATGCGTCGAGTTCCCGAAACCATGATAAAAATTCAGTTGTTATATCACTCGGTAAGTTATCATCCCAATCCAACTTAAGATTCCAACACCTTTGTAATAAAATCTTAGGAACTATAGTTGTTGGACTCGTATAACCGATTGGATCAAATATACGCTGAGCAATTGAAAGTAAAGAACGCTTTGTAATTACTTCACCTATGTCTCTACATTCGGCAGAAATATTAAGAATATCCCTCTTATTATTCCACATCAGCCCCAACACTGACTGCTTCTCCTCTATATCATGAGGACCGTAAACCCATCCGCGTAAGTCAAAACAAGCTTCTTTCATCAAAGCCGTAGAACAATCTATAAATTCTTTACGCTCTGCGTCTGTATTTACACTATATACACAATTATCAACGTAAAATGAAGATTTCAGCTGTTGTGCAATATCTTGCCTATAATCTTGAATACTGTCAAGGTGGTAGTTTATTGTCGCTGCTAACAAAAAAGGACTACTCGTCACTCCAAAGACAACTCTTTTGTGACGATAAGTTACCAACGTTTTACACTCATTGACGTCACTCCACCACAAAAATTTCAAATAGTGCCTATCTTTCTCTACAATAGATATTTGAAGAAAAGCTTTACGAATGTCAGCGGTAATTCCAATTTTATTTTTACGGAAGACCATCAATAATTTAGGGATGATTTCCAATAAATTAGTCCCTTTTTCTAAACTAGAGTTAAGAGATAGATTACCCTGCGTCTTTGCAGATGCGTCAAACACTGGTCTAACTGGAGTAGTTGCGCTTGACTCCTTAATGACCGCATGATGGTATAAATTGTAAAAATATATTGTAAAAAGACTTGTTCTTTTTACAATCCTTACATCCTTACATCCTTACATCCTTACATATATTATAAATGCGAAAATGCGAATCTGTCTGTCTGTGTGTTACACAATCACGCCTAAACTACGGAACCGATTTGAATAAAAATCGGTACAGAGATAGTCTAGAGCCTGAGAAAGGACATAGGCTACTTTTTTATGTGAACAAAGGGCTGTAAGGGGTTGAAATAGGGGATGAAAGTTTGTATAGAAATTACGTCATTTTTAAAGCTAGAAGCTTCAAAATTATTTTATAGGCTTTTGATTAGATAAATAAATACGACATTCAAAGTTTGTAAAAATAACTACCCTAAATAGGTGGAGAGCCGACCGCAAAATTTCGTACCGACTTGATACCGCGATGAAATGCACAATGGTTTTCCATAAAAGTGATGCTAAGTCCGAATGTGATAGTCTGCCATGGCGGAACTTGCCGAAAGTAAAGAAAAAACCGACATTTTCGGTGCGAAAAAGGGGGCGTTTTTTACCCATCTGATACCGATATAATAGTTACGGTATCAGTTAGAAATTTACTGGTAGATACAGAAAAGCGAAATCTGCCAGTATTTTTTTTGCCGGAAGTACTTGGCAGACGCTCTCAAAGGTGACCATCGGGACCCATTAATATACCTATCTGATACCAGCATGAAACCAATTCCAGTCGGTGGATATGAACCCTTATTTCAGGAATATATAAGTCTGCCAAGTCGTTTTCTGCCGAAACACCTTGACAGACGAGATTATGTAAGCAACATCCGTGGAACCCGTATTTGGAAATTATACTGATAACGGACATTTTTATTACTTTTTGCTTATATTTGTACATCATTATTTAAAATAATTTTATGTATTTATAATATAATATTAGAGCCACGTCATTAGTCTCCGAAATAAGCATTTTCTATTCACTGGACACTTTGTTGAATGCTCTTATTTTTATTGCTGGAAGTGCTTGGCAGACGCTCTCAAAGGTTACCATCGGGACCCCTTAATATACTTATCTGATACCAGCATGAAACCAATTCCAGTCGGTAGGTATGAACCCTCATTTCAGGAATATATAAGTCTGCCAAGACTTTTTCTGCCGAAACAGTATTTTGGAATTATACCGATTACGCACGTTTTTATTACTTTATGCCTATATTTGTATATTTGGGGGCACGGGAGTGCCCCCGCCAAGTCAAGCGTGAAGCAAACACTGGATATGTTTAGAACGCTAAAATGTTGCATGCACAACAGGACACCAAAATTTTAAGTTTGTAGCCAATTTATTTCCGAAGTTATACGAAAGATACGATTCCAATATTTCTATATAGCATTGAAGACGTAAACAAGCTCACGGAACTTCTTGAGTGTCGCAGATAAATCGGATTTTACCTATAAAATCATGAACAAAAATCAGCTTAGAATTAACTAGCGGCCGCCCGCGGTTTCACCCGCGTGGTTCCCGTTCCCGTGGGAATATCGGGATAAAAAGTACATATAAACCTTCCTCTTGAATCACTCTATCTATTTAAAAAAAACGCATCAAAATCCGTTGCGTAGTTTCAAACATTTAAGCATACAAAGGGACATAGGGACAGAGAAAGCGACTTTGTTTTATACTATGTAGTGATTGTGCGACGGTTGATGCATATAAAAATACCGGGTGTTAGGAGCACCGTTGCAAAAACTTTAACCATGGCTTCAGACCATCATGCTGAACAACGTACAGCAAGAATTTTTGTCGGAGATAAAAAAAATTGACTTTTCATACAAATTTAGCAACTAATCGGGACATTTTGTATGGAGAGTCGAAATATTTTTTTCATTTCCGACAAAAAAATCTTGCTGTGCGTAGTTCAGCATGATGGCCTGAGCCATGGTTAAAAGTTTTAGCAACAGTGCCCCTAACACACTGTATAATAGACATTGTTAGACAAAAATAATTAATTGCTCATAAATTCAATAGGAAGGATAAACGACACTTCTTTAGATAACTTCTTTAGTTCTTTAGTAACACTTAGGATAAATCTTTGTGGTTTTTTAGTGTTATTTAAGTAAATAATTCTGTTATATATTTTGTAATATGTTAAATGAATAAATAATAATAATAATAATAATAGAGTTGTTATTAAAAATCTTTTATCGTTAAGCACAAGAGTATTGGGCCTCCAGTAGAGCTAGCACAACTTGAGCGCGACTCGCGCGGTGAGAAAGAGTCGCGGGCACTTTCAACCAATCAGATCGCTCGTAGATAGCGCGCGTCACTTAAGGCGACGTGCTGATTGGTTGGAAGGAGCGCGACAAAGAGTCGCGCTAAGTTGTGCTAGCCCGGAGGCCCAATACTCTTGTGTTTTGCATTGCAATCTCCCCAGCTATAAAGCGCGGGCCCAAGGTAAGAACTCATCGTATTACTCATCTGTTATTGTATGTTTTGAAGGATTGTATATGGCTGAGACATTGAATGCTCCATTTCAGTCTTCAATTGCAATAGTTGTTGTTTGGATATGGTCTTTTTTACAGTTAATACTCCGTTCGTAATAGTTGATATTGGATTTGACTATAATATCCGCACCAGCATAGGCAGTACCGATTGGGTGATTCGTTGCGTAGATATTGTAGTTTTGTATTCTTATAATACTGCTTTTTTGGTGAATTAGGTTTGACACAAGCAGTATTATCTATATTGTATGATTTTCATAAGATTTCAACTTGCTCCTTGTTTGGAGACAGTCCATCAAGATTCGAGGATACAATCTTAAGGGAAGTCATCGCGACTCCCTTGATATTAGGGTTGTTAAGATAATTTAATTAAAATTATTTTTATAAAAAAATAAAACCGCCTTCAAAAAAACCACATCAAAAAAGTAAGAAATAATTCCTCACCAAATAAATAACGTAAGTACTTTGAAGTCGGGCGGGTTTTAACAAAAACAACAAAAAATTGTACATGTTTCACGCCCGACTTCAAAGTACTTACGTTATATATTTGGTGAGGAATTATTTCTTACTTTTTTGATGTGGTTTTTTAGAAGGCGGTTTTATTTTTTTATAAAAATAATTTTTATTTCACTCTTTTTAGTGCATCGTGCAGGCAATTTACGTGTTTTCTGGTAAATAGGTATGTGATCAAACTCAAAACCTCCTTTTTCGAAGTCGGTTAAAATACCTTGAGGTATCCCCTTTTTAACAAAACAAGAATCATCTAAATCGGTTTATAAACAAAGGAGTTATGCCTAAAGATACGTATTAAATTCACATTAAGTGGTAACGAAAACGACAGTATTTTCAAGATTTCTTGAAAACTACTAAACCGATTTAAAAATTTCAAAAAATGGGACCAACTTGGAAACTAACCTGATGTAATAACGTTTGAACCATTTCAATCGGTTCAGCCGTCTTCGAGTAATCGGTGGACATACAAAAAAAAAAAAAAAAAACATACATACAGACGAATAGAGAACCTCCTCCTTTTTGATTTAGAAGTCGGTTAATTAATGTACTCATTTGTTGAAGGATCATATCTAATTTCTCTGCTTGTTTCAAGACCATCTGTTCTATTGTGTTGTTTGATGATGGGATCTCTGCTTCTATGCTGTTTAAGTAATTTATTAATACATCGGAATATTTCGCCTTTGTAGTGGGATATGTGTTCGATCTATCCGTTTCCAAACTAGCATGTGACGGGAGTTGGCTGTTGAACGTCTCAATTGTTTTGGTATTTTTATCTTTAGTGACAAAACGAACTCTTTTATTAAGATAGATTATTTATTATTTTTATTTAGATTATTTCCCCAATCACCAAGTTATTAGTTAGTTAGTTAGTTCTCTCTATTGTTGCATTGATTTCACTGGTAGGCGACTAGGCGTAGTGTGGTGAAGATTTTTAATTACAATTCTAAAGACGTGTCGTTTATCCTTGCTATTGAATTTATGTGCATTCAATTCTTTTTGTCTAACAATGTCTATTATACAGGGTGTTAGGGGCACCTATGCTAAAACTTTTAACCATGGCTTCAGGCCATCATGCTGAACTACGCACAGCAAGATTTTTTTGTCGGAAATGAAAAAAATATTTCGACTCTCCATACAAAATGTCCCGATTAGTTGCTAAAGGAGGTCACTAAGGTCACTAATAGTCCATACATCTATGGCCATGTTTGTACCGTGAGGTACATAGGTACCAATATGTAGAGAAAAAATCGAGGATTCCGAAAAACGTATTATTTTACTTTTATATTTAGATAAAACTATATAATAAATTAATAAAGTTGTTAATTACTTGTAACACATTTTTATTATGTGGTAACATTGGATGTTCAATTGCGTTTAGTATCAGACTTCTGGGAGTCTACCGGCTAAAATATATGGATATGGACATGGGCTTCATTTGACACTTGAAGCCCATATTTTGTCTTTATATAGGCATAATATGGGCTTCAAATGTCAAATGAAGCCCATGTTCATACCCATATTGTTAAAAATATTTTATATGCTGTTAATTATTGCTAATGCATATATACTTGTATTCCATTTCTATCAACACGTAATTTAATGGGCGTAAAACAATAAAAAATAGAAAATAATAATATTACAATCAGCAAATAAATTGTCTCTTTGCAAGTAACAAAACGCTTTTTGACAGCTTTTTGAGTACAAACAGATTATATTCATAATCGTATCACAGATTATTTATCATAGACAGAGTCTAAAATGGCGTATTTTTTCAATCTGAAATATTTTTTTTGCCTTTTTGAAATAACTAACAAACAAAGTAGACCCTGTTTTATTATTCACCGTTTCATAGAGTATTTTTTTTATAAAGTGTACCTCGGTACATTAACTGGCCAGATTTTAGTGACCTCCTTTGTATAAAAAGTAGATTTTTTTTATCTCCGACAAAAATTCTTGCTGTACGTTGTTCAGCATGATGGTCTGAAGCCATGGTTAAAGTTTTTGCAACGGTGCCCCTAACACCCTGTATTTTTATATGCATCAACCGTCGCGCAATTAATTCTAAGCTGATTTTTGTTCATGATTTTATAGGTGAAATCCGATTTACCTGCGACACTTTCAAGAAGTTCCGTAAGCTTGTTTACGTCTTCAATGCCATATAGAAATATTAAAATCGTATCTTTGGTATAACTTCGGAAATAAATTAGATACAAACATAAATTGTTGGTGTCCTGTTGTGCATGCAACATTTTAGCGTTCTAAACATATCCAGTGTTTGCTTTACGCTTGACTTGGCGGGGGCACTGCCGTGCCCCCAAATATACAAATATAAGCATAAAGTAATAAAATCGCCCGTTATCAGTGTAATTTCCAAATACGGGTTCCACTGATGTTGCTTACATAATCTCGTCTGTCAAGGTGTTTCGGCAGAAAACAGCTTGGCAGACTTATGTATTCCTGAAATAAGAGTTCATATCCACCGACTGGAATTGGTTTCATGCTGGTATCAGATAGGTATATTCAGGGGTCCCGATGGTAACCTTTGAGAGCGTCTGCCAAGCACTTCCAGCAATAAAAATAAGAGCATTCAACAAAGTGTCCAGTGAATAGAAAATGCTTATTTCGGAGGCTAATGACTTGACTCTAATATTATATTATAGATACATAAAATTATTTTAAATAATAATGTACAAATATAAGCAAAAAGTAATAAAAAATTCCGTTATCAGTATAATTTCCAAATACGGGTTCCACTGATGTTGCTTACATAATCTCGTCTGTCAAGGTGTTTCGGCAGAAAACAACTTGGCAGACTTATATATTCCTGACATAAGAGTTCATATCCACCGACTGGAATTGGTTTCATGCTGGTATCAGATAGGTATATTAATGGGTCCCGATGGTCACCTTTGAGAGCGTCTGCCAAGTACTTCCGGCAAAAAAAATACTGGCAGACTTCGCTTTTCTGTATCTACCAGTAAATTTCTAACTGATACCGTAACTATTATATCGGTATCAGATGGGTAAAAAACGCCCCCTTTTTCGCACCGAAAATGTCGGTTTTTTCTTTACTTTCGGCAAGTTCCGCCATGGCAGACTATCACATTCGAACTTAGCATCACTTTTATGGAAAACCATTGTGCATTTCATCGCGGTATCAAGTCGGTACGAAATTTTGCGGTCGGCTCTCCACCTAAAAGAGGGTGAAAACAGGGGATGAATTTTTTCGTGTGATGACGTCGGCAAAAAAGTTTACGGAACGGATTTTGATGAAAGTTTTTTTGTTATACAGCTATTGGTCCTTGCCAACATATAGCTATAATTTATTTGAAGATCGCAATTTCTGATTTGGAACCATAGCAGTCCAGCCAAACTATGAGAGATATAAAAATACCGTTTTAAGGAAAGTTGTTAAACGTGATGAGCACTTTCTATTGACGTACAAATTTTGAAGGTCTGGTACACCTGATGTGGAACCCTAGCAGCCAGATTAAACTATATGAGATACAAACATAGCGTCTTAAGAAAAGTTGTTTAACGTCATGGACATTTTCTATTGACGGAAAAATATCGAAGGTCAGGTACTCCTGATTTGGAACCCTTGCAGCCCAGCTTAACTATAAGAGATACAAATACAGCATCTTAAGAGAAGTTCAGCGTGATAAGTATTTTCTTTTGACATACAATATATACTAATATTATAAATGTGAAAGTGAGTTTGTTTGTATGTCCGTCTTTCACTTCAAAACGGAGCAACGGATCGACCTGTTTTTTTTAGTATGTGGATAGTTTAGGAGCTAGAGAGTCCCATAGGCTAATTTTATCCCGGAAAAATATCACATTCCCTCGGAAAAACGTCGTGTAGTACACGCGGCAAAACCGCGGGCGGAAGGCTATGTGATATAATTTTTTAATGTGTTAATACGTAGGTACTGTTTATGCATTATACACGGTATTTTTTTATCACCCCGGATATTTTTAGGGATTATTTTACTCATGAAAACAAACAACTTTTATTATAGGACCAACACTGAAATCGCGAAAAAATATCAGCTGTTCCATACATTTTGATTAAATATTTTTGCACTTTTGTATGGAATAGCTGTATTTTTTCTATTTCTATTTCCTTTTAATTTTATCCGGGGTGATAAAAAAATTACTGTGTATATTAAGTAAATAAATAAAATAATTCATACTTATTATAAAACTGTATGCGATTCTAATCAGGGGGCTACGGGCTAAAAAATATGGGTAGGGACATGGGCTTCATTAGACATTTGAAGCCCATATTATGCCCTTAAAAGCACAAAATATGGACATCAAATGTCAAATGAAGCCCATGTCCATATCCATATTTTTTTGCCGGTACAGGGGCTGTATACATTGAAAAGAAATAGAAAAAAATACCACCAAGGGTCTTCTTAAACGGAACAGATAGGTACCAAAAATATAGTTTTTGAATTTTTTGTCTGTCTGTTTCAGGCAAAAACTACTGAACGGATTTTAATGAAACTTTTTTTTGTTATATAGCTATTAGTTGTCGCCAACTTATAGGTAGGCTATAATTTATTTGAAAGATCGAAATGGCCGATGTGGAACCATAGCAGTCCAGCCAAACTATGAGAGATATAAAAATACCGTCTTATGGAAAATTGTTAAATGTGATGAGCATTTTCTATTGACGTACAAAGTTTGAAGGTCTTGATACACCTGCCTGGCTAGCTTTACCATCATTATATCACGCGATATGATATAGCACGTCTTGCTGTCTTGCTTCCACCTTAGTGGGGTAGGTAAGCAAGACAGCATGACGTGCTATATCATATCGCATGATAAAAGCCGTTCATGCTAGGCCAGCTGATGTAGAACCCTAGCAGCCAGGTTAAACTATATGAGATAGCATCTTAAGAGAAGTTGTTCAGCGTGATAACCTGCCTGGCTAGCATTACCATCATTATATCACGCGATATGATATAGCACGTCTTGCTGTCTTGCTTCCACCTTAGTGGGGTAGGTAAGCAAGACAGCATGACGTGCTATATCATATCGCATGATAAAAGCCGTTCATGCTAGGCCAGCTGATGTAGAACCCTAGCAGCCAGGTTAAACTATATGAGAATAGCATCTTAAGAGAAGTTGTTCATCGTGATAAGTTCTTTCTTTTGACATACTGTTTGTATTGTTTGTATATCCGTCTTTCACGTCAAAACGGAGCAACGGATCGGCGTGTTTCTTTAGTATGTGGATATTTTAGGAGCTAGAGAGTGACAAAGACTAATTGATATCCCGGGAAAATATAACTTTCCCTCGAGATAACGTCGTGTAGTACAGGCGGGCAAAACCGCGGGCGGAAGGCTATGTGAATTTTTTTTTTTATTTTAATGTGTTAATATGTATCATAGCGCTATACTAATATATATAAAATAAATACACAAAAAACGAAAAACCTTATTAGCTAAAAAAATGAAAAATGCTGCCGAAAGTCACTATTCCACGCGAACGAAGTCGCGGGCACAGCTAGTTTGTTATAATTGGTTAAAATTATAAATGCGAAAGTGGTTTTCGGTTGTGCTTTCACGCTTCGTGAAGTGAACCGATTTTGATGAAATTTGATCCATGAATAAATTGTCATAATATTGAATACAGAATATTTTATTTTTAAAATACGATAGCATTCGAATAATTACGTAATACGGATGTATTAAACAACACACTAGATTAACAATACTAACAACTTGGATGTTCGTGGCATCACGTAAGGGCCCGTGCAGCGTATACGGTCGCACCGACTCGCAGCGACATGCGGCGTTCCCGCGACTGGTGACCTCTGATAAACAGTCAGTGCCACCGACGCCGACGTCGGTAATAATTATTCTCTACTTATATACCTAATTCTCCGGCCCCATTTGGCCATTCCCACTGGCAGCACTCATCCACGAGCATGACGAATGAGCCAGCCATCGCTTCGCTTAACCATATTTTAGGGAACGTAACGACCCGCCTCACACGGTCACACGCCACCACCGCATTAGAAATAAAAACAAAAAAAAAACACATTTAAGGCAAGCAGAGAAGAGCAGACCCATTCCCACTGGCAGCACTCGTTCACGAGCATGACGCATAAGCCAGCCATCGCTTCCCTACAGCGCTCTTTTGTTGATTTTTTAAAAAACAGCTAGGTAACTTAATAATTTTTGTACCCTTTTGGAAAGCTTATGAAATTTGGAAAGCTTATGAAACTAGTTAGTCATTTTACTTATTTGTACGCCAACTTCCATACAGTTTTTTTCCAATAATTAAGGGCGAAGTTGGAGAAAAATGCAAAAAATAATAATTATTGTTACTAAAAATCTTTTATTTCTGAGATGATGTAAGTTTTGGGGAAGCGCTTTCAGAAAAGTATTGATTTAATGTTAAGAGTAGAGTAGTTTATGCACAATCAATGATTTTTGGTAACAATTCAGAAAATTTTTAAGAAATCGAACAACCGTCACAACTAGGTAACCATCTAGTTTTGACCCCTGGTTCACTGGACTTAATTTGTTGCTAATGACCTCTAGTATAACCCCTTTCAAGGAATAGGTCGAGTTTCCCCGTCAGCCTGTATAATAGTACCAAGGTATATGGTTAGAAACACGCTTATGCAGTGTGGGGCGACTCTTTCTGTCTCTGTCGTGTCCATACTAAGTGCATGAAACAGACATTCTGGCGTCGCGTCACACCACAGAAGTGTGTTTCCGACTTTAAACTAGTAGGGATGCCAGGAAATAGGTGCCAGTAAATAAAAGAAATAAATCATAATAATAGTTTATTGTTACACAGATGTTTAACAAAACATGATTACCTATACATTACTGAATAAAATTGTAAGATACGAATCAGACAATAATTTTAGGTATAAACGTTTTATAGAATCAAATGAAAAGAAAAAGGAAATTTGTTGTCACCCTAATTGTTCCATAGTAAGAACTCATGTCATTTTCAATAAATTCTATCTCACCTGTGAAAAGAAATATTGCAACCAGGAAATGTTTCATTTCCACAGCCCATAATTATTAACGCAACACCTTTTCACGATATTGCAAAAAACACCACTACAAGGCAAAATATTTACGCATAACCAACTTGACACAACGAAGACGGAAGACGTCATTCAGCTTGTCATGTTGCCACTTTAAAATTCTGAAATCTATCATTCAATTTTTTTCTAGGATAAGCCGTAAAAAACTTGAACGACCTGATACATTTTTATGCATAATACGCTAATACCTAAATTAATATACGATGTTTTCTATTGACTAAAAATAATACGAAGCGAAAATTTTACGAAATTTTATTTTCATAACGAAAGTTGTGTACCATAAATCTACTAAACCTGTTATTTAAGAGTGCTGGCAATTTGAAAGAAAGGGATACCCCACAGAACAGAAAAAAAGAGATACCCTCACCTCGTTCTTGCGGTCTCAGCTGGACCGTTGACATTTTGTATTGAAATATAAACCTTATCTTTTCAAGCTAAAGTGTATTTTTAAATACACAGAAATACGGAGTGCACCTTCCTGTTGTAATATAAATTCCTTGCTTGTGACCACGAAGCTCGACTTAATACTGAGGTTACCTCAGAGTAAAGTCAAACTTCATGCTTGTGACCAATCTTTGTTTGTGACAATGACAGAAACAATAGAAACTCACAAAGATTGTCTATTTCACTCTTACTCATGTATGCTGAATTACTTAAAGTGAGTACGATAGCTGATCAGTTTTTATTTTAGTACGGTTTCTATCATTCCTTCTATAGCTTTGGATATTGTTCTGAGATAGCATGGCTTGTAGAAGACGATGGAGAAGGCTGTGCCCCAGTACAGGATGGCCGATCATGTTGGCCGACCATGATGGGCCATCGTGTATAGGGGCAGTTTGCGTTGCTTGCAGATGCAGACGGCAATCACACGCAAACCGGCCATCCTGTACTGGGGGCTTTACAGTTTGCCAAACTCATACTATGTGGGCTCCTTAATGGTAACGGTTACTAAGACAACAGTTTTGTTTGACTGGGCCAAGCCAATTTTCGTCACATTTTCGTAGACAGCGAAATGTTTTTATGGAATGTTTATTAATAAATAAGGGACAATGGCTGGTAAATTTGGAGGGTATGACGATGAAGAGGAAGATGTTTTGGCACCGAAGGAGCCGCAAGTTACCTCGCAAGATCCTGGTGAAAGAAAGGCTGCCAGATCATTGCGTATAAAACGTAGGCAGGAAGCTATAAAAAGGTAAGTTTAATACCTATAATTATTACGATATTAATTAAATGATTTCAGAGCTATTGTGATAATATCACCATCTAAAATACCTACTATACTAGTAAGTAGGGCAGGCGTACCGGTTTTGGCCACTGTACCGGTTTTGGTCACTTTTAACTTTAAAGTTATATAAATAGGAATTAAATAATTATTGCTTATATTTATTAATGGCGAATAAAAGATTGGACTTTTAGTTAATAATTACAGCACTTAGCTTTTTTTATGTAGTACGATATTTTATGTATATCATATCATGTATCAAAGTTAACATTTTGTAAAATTCTTAAGCAAAATGTTAAGGGCAAAGGTTTTGTAAAATATTTTTTTTTCTACAATAAAATTATTTTATGGTTATTTAATATTTTATATCATATTGGAATATGTTTCTTCTAGATGGATAAGGTGTTGTTTTTTCACTGTTCTTACAAAAAGTTGGGAAACAATAAGTGGCCAAAAGTGGGGCTAGAAATTTTAGCATTGTGCCACCTTTGGCCACTTTGGCATTAGTAGAAAGTTTCCAACCTATCATAAAGTTCATTTATTTTAAAAACTCACAACTCACTTTTGTTAGCTAACGTACTAGAAAATTAGCGGATTGAGTCAGGCTAGTGTAGGCACTTAGCCTCAATCCGCTAATTTTCTTTTAATCAAGTGATAAAGGTATACTTATAAAATTGTAGTAAGGAGCTAGCTGTGATTGAAATACTATTTCATGTAGTGTTTTAGTCCAGAACTCTAATAAGACATCAATTAAGCATAAACTCAACTTATAAATATAGTAATTTTATGAAAGTGGCCAAAACCAATGCAAACGGTGTAATTGCCCCCCCCCGCAGAATTTTTTCTAAATAAAAAAAACGATTGATTTTTTTACTTTGTAGATTGTACCCTTAAAGGTCGATAAATTATCTATTACTCTACATTATAAATTTTCTCTAAAATACTTAAGATCATTAAGCACTAAGCGGTTAAGCGGTTAAAAGTGAAAAAATCCTTAATGTGGCCAAAACCGGTACGTCTGCCCTACCTATAGTCAATGACTATAAAACATCATTGCCTATAGTATTATATTATCTGTGATAGATACTACCTACGTATATAATTACACATCAAAAAAAGGTAAGTACCTTTTCTATAAGATGTCTCAGTTTAGGTGAGTCCCACATTCGAATCGCCCCTGCTTAAGGCGAGGAATCCCGACCGAAATAGGCACGCTAACGCTTGCTGCGGCAGCCGGGGCCCAGTGAACTGAGAACTCGCAGGCGCCCCGCGAATCGAAAAACACTTAAAATTCATTTAAATATGAAATATTTTATTTATCTATAGGTTAAAGTACCCAATTATCAGCACTTTAAGAGTAAAGTCCTAACTTATACCCGTTTATGACATTTAAAAATACGTTTTCACCCGTTATGACGAGTTTTCTAGTTTCAATATTTAATCAGTATGATTATTTATTTAAAAAAACATAGTTTATTCTTGTCCAATTATTTTTTAGATAGGCAAGAGCAAAAAATGACCATTTCACCATTTATCAGCACCATCACCACCAATTATGAGCATAGAGTGAACCAATTATCAGCACTGTAATAGTGGTATTGAAATTATATGTTTTTTTTTTATTAAATATGTTTTTATATAGGTAGGTACTCTGTTAATAAACATAAAAGATATAATTTACATATAGTCTAACAGTATTTATAAACTTAACAATAGGGGTTGCATTTCCCGGTACTGTGCAGAAAATGGAATTCCCGGTACTGCACTAACTCTGGTACCGGGAAAACCGGGAAATTCGGTACTTTTCGGTACTGAGATTTTTTAAGGTATCGTAAATAAAATAAAGTAAAAATAACGTTTGTACTATTGGTAATTCGTTTTAATCAACAATTATTTTTCATCTGACTAATCTAAGGCTTAAATCTAAATAGAGCAGAAAAAATAACATAAAACGAGATCAATAAGTAATCGAATTACTTTTAATTGACATACTAGTAACTAAACTATGATGAGGCTGGCTTAACCTTATAATGTTAAAAGTCCCTAAATAAATAAAAAAACAATATGAAACGAGTTATTTAAATTTTTACTTTTTCATTCACAGTGCAATTTTTATTATTGTGGTTTTTACATCAGAGCTGGTTGTGAGACGGGTCGACTTTTTCTAAACACTCCATTTTCAATTTTTCAATAATATGAAACGAGATCAAGTAATTTACAACTTGCACTCAGGCTTCTCTATGTAATCAAATTACTTATAAGTTATCATCATCGTCCACTGCTGGACATTGGCCTCTCCAAGAGTACGCCATCGAGCATCAGTGGCTGCTCTCACGCAGCTCTTACCAGCCACCCTGCAAAAATCGTCGCTCCACCTAGTTTGAGGGTAAACGTAGTGTAGGCACTACGTTTGCTGATACGCGGACTCCAAATATCACCAATAGATACGCAAATACCACCAATATATCACCATAAACGCAAATTCTTCGCAAGTTTGAGGGCAAACGTAGTGTAGGCACTACGTTTGCTGATACGCGGACTCCAATCTTAGAATTCGTTTAGCGGTTATAGGTTCTGCGGCTTATAAGGCCGGCCCACTGCCACCTCAGTTTGCTAATCCGGTGGGCTATGTCGATAACTTTGGTTCTCTATCGGATTACCACGTTCCTGATTCAATTCTTCAGAGAAACTCCGAGCATAGCCTTTTCCATAGCTCGCTGAGCAACTTTGAATTTGTGAACCAACGCTGCCGTGAGTGTTCACGTTTCGGCTCCGTATGTCATAACAGGGGGCCAAGTCTGCTAACTTTAAGTCATAATCGTGGCTCAATCTTGTTTCAATTGTAGTGCTTTTTTATACACTAGTTACAAGAATTATGACAGTATGATGTAATGTGAATGTAGTGTGTGGTGTGACCATCAGTAGTAATGTGAAAAAAGTACACATTTCTTGTAACTAGTGTGTAAAACAGCACTACAATTGAAACACGATTGAGACACGATTATTAGTTAACGTTAGCAGACTTGGCCCCCAGGTAGGACGCACTGGTTGAAAACTTTCGTCTTTAGACTCTGTGGAATAGGCAACGTAAAGACCCGACGAAGCTTCCCATATACTGCCCGGCCCAGCTGTATTTTCTCTTGGCTTCCTTCTCGAAGTTGTTTCTACCTAACTGCAGAATTTGCCCGAGGTATACACATACTCCGTGACAACTTCAAGAGTACAACCTTGTACTGCAATCGGCTCCCGAGTAATAATTATGTTCATTGAACATAACCTTGGTTTTGTCCAAGTTCATCCTAAGACCGATGAGTTGAGAGGAATCAGCTGGACCGTTCAGCATGTGTTGAAGAACGTGCAACGTTTTGGCCAAAATGACGATTTTGTCCGTAAATCGCAAGTGTGAGATGTATTCGCCGTTGATGTTTACGCCACGTCCTTTCCAGTCTTATAAGTTATATTATTACTAAAGTCAGGAATCAAATACCTTTATTGCTTATAACGCAGTGAGCGAAATAGCGATTAAATATAAAACGAACACAAAACATAATATAAAAAGAAATCAGTAATCTAAATTACTTCGCCCGTCATTCATTCATTTTGTTCTCATAGCAAAATAGGGACATTTTTAAACTAATAGACGCTCAATATTGCAAACACGGGGCTTAACATTGGCATAATTTTAAGTTATAACAAAAGTACCGAATTTCCCGGGAAATGAAGTCTCAGTACCGGTACTGCGTAAAAGGCCAATTTCCCGGGAAATACCGGGAAAAATCGGTACCGGGAATTTCCGGGAGCATGCCCTACTTAACAAGGATTAACAACTTTATAATTATGTAGGCATTTAAATAATTTGTTCAGACTTAGTAGTTAAATCTCACTAGAAAGCGACTTACTTAAATAATCTGGATGGTAGGTAGGTATTACTAGCTGATAGGTAGGTACAACTATTATGGAACATTGCATAGCAATAAGAAAATTTAAATAAAAAAGAAAAGTTCTTGCTCTACATCTTCAATCAATTATAATCTTTTATTTTCTTCTTCTATTCCTTTCTTCAATTCTTTTTTCTTGTTCTTGAGAAGTTCTTGTTTGTGCATTTTTTTCTTTTATTTGGTTTATTTACTTCTTTTGGTTTCATGGTAACTAGGGGGCTCTGAAAAAAGGAAAGATGATGAAATACTAGGATAACCAAATTATCAGCATGCTTTTGATCTAATTATCAACACTATGCTGACAAATGGCAATTAATGCAATTTCAGCACCTTGCTAAGATTTAGATTCCGAAGGTATAATCTACTTTTATAAAAAAAAAACATTCTATAAGTACAAAAAATAGACATGGTATGCAAAAAAATAGAATAAGTAGGTATTTACGTACTATTTTCTATTTATCAGTACCAGTGCTGATAATTGGAAAGGAGACTGGGCACCTCTGGACCAAAGGTTGAAAAATAAAAGTGTGCGGCCACTTAAGAATCTATTTCTAAATGAAAGTTATGAATATGTGCTTCATTTTTTCATATGGGCATAACTCTCAGATGTGGATAGTTAAGACGATAATGTTCATTTTTTCATTAATGATATTTTTATTTTGTTCATGATATAAAATCCTGAAGGAAATTGAGAGTTTCTATGTATAGTTATACTCCACGCAAACACCTGTTGAAAGTAAGGCTACTGAACCTAGAGCCAAGCTTACCCGAAACTATACTGAAGATAACCCGGACGTCAGCCTGTACGAGATTAGAATGGCTCTCAAGCAGCTCAAAAACAACAAGGCGGCGGGTGATGACGGAATCACAACAGAACTTCTGAGAGCGGGCGGTAAACCGATACTTAAGGTCCTCCAGAAGCTCTTCAACTCTGTCATCCTCGAGGGCAAAACGCCAAAGGCATGGGGCAGAAGCGATGTGATGCTGTTCTTCAAGAAGGGTGATAAGACTCTCTTGAAGAACTACCGACCCATCTCGCTTCTGAGCCATATCTACAAGCTTTGTTTTCGAGAGTCATTACGAATCGTCTCGATCGCAGGTTTGACGACTTCCAACCTCCCGAACAAGCCGGGTTCCGAAAAGGCTATAGTACCATAGACCACATTCATACGCTGCGACAAGTTATACAGAAGACCGAAGAATATAACTTGCCACTTTGTTTGGCATTCGTGGACTATGAGAAAGCCTTTGATTAGAACGAGACATGGGCCGTGCTGCAGTCTCTCCAGAGGTGCCAAATAGACTACAGGTACATTGAGGTGCTGAGGTACTTATACCAAAACGCCACCATGTCGGTCCGATTACAGAACCAGAGCTCTAATCCTATCCAACTACAGCGAGGTGTGAGACAGGGAGACGTCATTTCTCCGAAACTGTTCACAGCTGCGTTGGAGGATATTTTTTAGAAACTGGACTGGAAAGGATTCGGCATCAACATCAATGGCGAACACACCTGCGGTTTGCCGATGATTTATTTCTCATGGCTGAGACCTTGGAAGACCTGAACACAATGCTCGAAGATCTCAGCAATGCTTCCCAAAGAGTGGGTCTGAAGATGAACATGGAAAAGACGAAGATCATGTCCAATGCCCATGTTGCATCCGCTCCAGTTAATGTTGAGAACATTACACTCGAAGATGATGATGAAGAATTAGAACAATCCAATTAGGTAAGTCCAATTTTGAGAAAAAGATCTCTCGTCGAATCCAGCTCGGATGGGCAGCGTATGGGAAGCTCCGGCATATATTCGTCCAAAATACCTCAATGTCTCAAGACTAAGGTCTTTGACCAGTGTGTGTTGCCAGTTATGACTTATGGAAGCGAGACGTGGTCTTTTACTATGGGTCTAATAAGAAGGCTCATGGTCACCCAGCGAGCAATGGAGAGAGCGATGCTTGGTATTTCTCTGCTCGATCGAATCAGAAATGATGAGATCCGCAGGAGAACTAAAACGACCGACATCGCTCGAAGGATTGCTCAGTTAAAGTGGCAGTGGGCGGGACACATAGCGCGGAGAACCAATGGCCGTTGGGGCGGAAAGGTTCTCGAATGGCGACTGCGAACCGGACGACGTTCCGTGGGCAGGCCCCCTACAAGGTGGACCGACGATCTGGTCAAGGTCGCGGGAAGCCGCTGGATGCGGGCAGCGCAGGACCGATCGTTGTGGAGATCCTTGGGGGAGGCCTATGCCCAGCAGAGGGCATCGTACGGCTGAAATGATGATGATGATGATAAAATTGATAAGGTGAATGTGTACAAACGCTTAAAATCTGGAAAACAGTGATCTAATATAAAGAATTAAAAAAGGGCAGAAGCCTGTATTAGTGAACTTATAAGAAGTCTCAAGGGTGCGGTCACATCTGTTTAATGCCAGGTGATAACACGCCGTATCTATATGGACGTATTATAAGATAAGTGTGCTTCTGGTGCATACATTTACTATAAAAACTGAACACGTGACGTCAGACGAATGGGATCGCACCTTAAGAGTTACATTAGTCCACATATAAGCACAAAAAAATTGTATTTCTATCATTTTTTACGTATTTTTAGTGAAACTTAAAATATTTAGAAAAGTCGTAATTCGGAAACTATCCATGGCAGCGAAGTAAGGTTTTTAAAAATTGTAAGCACATATCAGTACCATTAAATAGAGGCTACTTCTAGAAGTGGCCGCCAGTTTTTTTTCTTGGTCCAAGCTCCATAGTTTTTTGCCCACTCTCCTTTGCAAAATAGTGGATCCATATATCAGCACCACATTTTTACCAATATATCACCATAAACGCAAATTCTTCTTTTCAGATTATCCTCATAAACTATCTTATAAATCAGATAAATCAAAAGTTTCAGTATAAAATATCTAAAAGATCTAATATAGTATAAAATGTAAACACATGAACTTACCGTCGATCACAAGGAACTGGCAAAAACAGGACAAACTGCAGTATACAAACGTTTAATCACAAGTTTTTCGCCATTTTCAAGTCGGAAAGTATGGTATTGCCAAGAGTAGGATTCCAAAAACATCAATTTATTTATTTTCCAAAGTGGTAACTCAAATAAGTTAGTGAAAAACTTATAGTTTTACTATTTATTCAAAGTGCTGATAATTTGGTGCAGTGCTAGCAATTGGGTCCGTTACCCTACATATAATAAAACAGAAACGGAAAAAAAGTCTGTACATGAAATATTAAAAAAAGTTATTACTGCTATGTGATATGTACAGGATATAGACCCCAAAACGGTAGATAATAAAATTTTTGTCTGTTTGTCTGTTTGTATGTTCGCTTTTCACGCAAAAACTACTGGACGGATTTTTACCAAATTTTGTGTAGTAATAACTTATAACCTGGGTCAACATATAGGGTACCTACCTTTTATTGCGGGAAAATTTCTTTATATTAAAAAAAAACGTTGATAAACTTATATTTGCGCGCGTCTGTTTATATGTTTGCTTTTCACGCAAAAACTACTGGACGGATTTTTACCAAATTTTGTGTAGTAATAACTTATAACCTGGGTCAACATATAGGGTACCTTTTATTGCGGGAAAATACCTTTATATTAAAAAAAACTAGTGAAGTTATAATTTCGCGTGATATTATAATTCCACTAGTGAAATTATAATTTCGCGTGATATTATGAATAGACATTACGAGACAGTATGCACACGGCTGCGAGCCTCGGAGATCATATAGAACACGTGATAAGTTAGAAATTTAAGGCAATCGCGAAGCGCAGCGAAGCGATCGCCTTAAATTTCGTGGTTATTTTTTTTTGTATCAATACAACTTATGGATTGTTTCATTGTCTATTCATAATTTAACTAGTGGAATTATAATATCACGACTTTGACAAAATCCCTGCGACATATATACAAATAAGAGTTATCGATGGTTATCTAGTTTAAGAGCGTTTTAAGAACACGTGATCTGATCATACTTACGGAGATTATAGACCAGTGGATCCTAACCTGGGGGTAAAATGGGCTTCTCGTAGGGGTGAAAATGAAAATTAAAAAAAAAAACACTTAGACATAATAAATATGTACCTACTTATGAATCTGAAGGTAATGAGCTGTTTGTTGTCTCGAACGCCGAAAGCTCATTCATTACCCTGCGAAATAATAATTAATAAAAGAAATTATAACGAATAAGCTCGTCCGTGAATTTAAAAAATTCGCGCTAACTAAGAAATTGACAATTTATTTCATACATAAACTGGACTCGCAAACAAATTTCGAAAAAGAATTAATAGGAATCCCGTGGGGGTGTAGTGTAACGGTATAAGTTAGGCTACTGGGGGAGGGGTAAAATCCGTAACCCTATTTAGGTCTTTAGGGTAACGGAACTGAAAAGAAAGAAGAAAGAAAGAAAGAAAGAAAGAAATATATTTATTGACACACACACACACACATATAAAAAATAATAATTTAAAGACAGGACAACAAGGTACGCAGACAAAGACAGGTGTGGGAGAGAAAAAAAAAAAAAAGGTTAGGAACCACTGTTATAGACGAATCGAACGCAGTTATTCAGAAGACGGTCGAGCTTATTTAGTAGATCTGCATTAGGTAGCACACATCACCATAGTTGATAATGGATGGGGAAAATTAAGGTCTGCACAAGCATTGCTTTGATATTGGTAGGTAAAAAGTTTTGAAGACGGTAAAGACATCGCAATACCCCTGTGACTTTCTGACAGATTCTGGAGACTTGAGCTTGCCAGTTCAACCCACTGTCCACATACAACAATAAAAAACCTTTTCTTGGCAGATCCAAGTTATAGCCAACTAGGAAAAATAGACTTACTGCTAAGTGTAGAAGTGTATGCTCAGATAGTGAAGAACAATTTAATCAGAGATCCTGCAGAAACATTATGTGCTCAAGAAACCAGTTTCGGATGGATTCTTTTCGGTGAAATTCCAAGCAACACTTCTGATAAAACAATCATGGTTATGCATCATCAAATAGAAAGCGACGATTTATTATACAAACTATAGGAAGTAGACAATGATGACAGAACTAAATTAACGAAAGAAGAGGAGACTTGTCAAAAACTATGAAACAACTGTTGAGAGAAACGGTGAGGGAAGATATATAGTAAAGTTGCCCTTGAAACATGAACCACTTAGAAGCACAGTAGGAAACACAAGAGATATAGCAATGAAAAGACTACAACATTTAGAAAAGCGTCTAGGAAATAATCAAAATTTAAGACCAGAATACAACAAAGCTATGAATGAGTAACTTACTTTAGGGTACATGGAAGAAGTGCCTGAAAATGAAAGGGAGAACCCATCCGTATACCTTCCACATCACGCTGTTGTAAAAGAATCAAAGTGAAACAACCAAAACTAGATCATCATCATTTCAGCCGTACGACGCCCACTGCTGGGCATAGGCCTCCACCAAGGATCTCCACAACGATCGGTCCTGCGCTGCCCGCATCCAGTTAGATTATTGTTTAATATGCTGTAAATATAAAAAAACTAGCCTTTTGCCCGCGGCTTCGCCCGCGTGTACTACACGACGTTATCCCGCGGGAAGGTGATATTTTTCAGGAATAAAAAGTAGCCTATGTCCTTTCTCAGGCTCTAGACTATCTCTGTACCAAAATTCAAATCGGTTCAGTAGTTTAGGTGTGATTGTGTAACACACAGACAGATAGAGACGCATTTATAATCTACTAGCTTTCCGCCCGCGGCTTCGCCCGCGTGGACTACACGATGTTATCCCGCGGAAATGTGATACTTTTCCGGGATAAAAAGTAGTCTATGTTCCTCTCCAGGCTAAAAAGTATCTATGTCCCAAATTTCAGCCAATTCCGGTCCAGCCGTTTTGGCGTGATTGAGTAACAAACATCCAAACATCTAAACATCCAAACATATGGATTATCTTCAAGTTTAAATTGTTAAATTTGTTATGGATAAATAATTAAGTTCACTAGTATTAGTCAGTGTGTCCCCAACTTGATATTTTTTGCATGTTGTTTACCAAGTTCTTCGACATTTTTTTTCCGTACGCACAATGTTATCTATTGATCTTAACTATCGATGCATTTGTAAAGAAAGATATCGGGTCATAGAATATTAGAATTCGATATAATTTATTTTAATTTTTAGTTTTTTGCATTCACAATGCAATTTTTATTATAGAAAAATGGAAAATGAAGTATTTAGAAAAAATCGACCCGTCTCACAACTAGCTCCGATGGGACTCGAACCCACGACCTTTCGCTTTTCTTTCGTGAGCGAAAGGTCGTGGGTTCGAGTCCCATCGGAGCTAGTTGTGAGACGGGTCGATTTTTTCTAAATACTTCATTTTCCATTTTTCTATTCGATATAATTGTTTTGTTTAATTATGTAATTCATTCAGTTGCGAATATTTACATTATTTTAGGTATTTTACATGTACTTATAACATATGTTTTGATTCATTGCTAGGCACATAATTTGTCCGTATTATTTTGTTTAGTTAGCATGATAAGTGTAGTTATTATTTTGTCATTATTTAAAAAACTGCGTTTTTGGTGGGCGGTATGTTGGTATAATAGTCGATGCAAGATTATTGTGAGTTAGTTCTAAATAAACAGGCAAAGCGTGAATACGTATTTCATTTCATCAATTTTTCAAAGTATAGTGAACCTTATTAACACAACCACAGGAGTTCCTTAAGGGTCTGTGCTGGGCCCCTCGCTGTATCTCATCTATACATCTGATGTTCCAGAAGCGGATAATGTTATTACAGCCACTTTTTCAGATAAGCCATACTGTCACATGACACAGATCCCGAAGTGGCATCAAGAAATCTGCATGAGCATTTGAATAATGTACATTCTTGGATGCAGTCTTGGAGAATTAAGGCTTGTGGCACAAAATCTAACCACATCACATTCACTTTGAGGAAACAAAGATTATCATTGTCCTTCTGTTGAGCTCATTCAAGAGGTCCTACCGCACAACGCATGCGTAAAATACCTTGGTTTCTACTTGAACAGAAAGCAAACTTAGAAAGCATATATGCAGAAGAAGCGTGATGAGTCATGAGTGATGAGTGTCGTGACGTGAGCGTCATGGGTAGAGGCTCGCGACTCTCGGTTGACAACAAGGTCCTGATATATAAAGCCATACTAAACTCAATATGGACTTACGGCATACAACTGTGGGGTACTGCAAAAACGTCTTATATAGAAATTCTGCAAAGATTTCAGAACAGTGTGCTAAAGCAATAGTGAATGCCCCATGGTTTACAAAAATGGAAGAAGTCCATGAGTATCTGAATATACCAAACCAACCGTCAAACAGCAAATAGCATTAGTTCGTATACAGATCGACTTGGTAGTCATAAGAACAAACTGTCTTATTGAACCATTGCGAACAAGACGCCTGAAAAGACTGCATACTTGGGACAGCATACAATAACTATACCAGTTAGCAAAACACAAAGGCAGCCCGACACTGGAAAGGCATGCCTACACGTTTGCATTAAAACCAAAACAACCGGCTTATGGTCTCAAGAGTCAAGACCGATCGCATGTTTGCAAACAAATACGAAAAAAAATATTGATGTTTTTCATTAACTAAAACCAAGTATACTGCAAGACTGCAAGTAATATGATATTTGAATAATTATTAGACGGATGTTTGGAATTTTATTTAATATAGTAAAGTATCACTAATGGTTTCTTTTTTCTCGAGTTACATATTTTTTAGATAATTATGCTGATAACAAAAATAATTGGTGTGACTCATTCGAATTTTATAACATGAGTGTACTTACGCCGCATTTCCACCTGCAAGTAAACTTCTGCGATAAATGTCCGACAGCAACTTGCTAGTGTAAACTACGTAGATTACACTCGCGACAGCTTGCCAGTATGATATGTCAACGATTTTGCAAGAACTTACGCAATACTTCCGCAAGTTTACTTGCAGGTGGAAACGCGGCCTTAGATAAAATAATTTTATTGTAAGTACCTACCTACAAAAAATATTTTACAAAAACTTTACATTTTGCTTAAGAATTTTACAAAATGTGAACTTTGAGACCTAATTTGAGACTGTGACATGGTGTTTATTTCTAAATTATCATACTAGTTTACTTACATAAAAAAAGCTAGTAAGTCCAATCTTTTTTTCGCCATTAATAAAATTAAGTAAGTATGAAAAATTGTTGTTCAATTCTTATTTATATAACTTTTAAAGTGAAAAGTGACCAAAACGGTACAGTGGCCAAAACCGGGGCTCCTGCCCTACTTTAAATTGGGGTCTCATCTACGAGATCAAACGTAAGAGAATCTTAAACATCATGGTGTGATGTTGTCTTTTCCATAACTGTGACATTATACGTGAGGGAGGACAAGATGATGATGAGAAATGTTTGATTTTTTGGACGTTTAGTTACACAATATTAATAAACAATATAGAGCAGAACAACCCACGGAAGAGGCCTCTATAGATGAAGAGCCAGGGCCGATAGAGCTAGCGACAGCTGCTGCTGCTGAGGAGCTCCAGAGATTGACTCTCGATGGCGCCGCTAAAGTCACCAACGTCAAGGTCACCACTGACGAACGCGAGGTCATCAGGCGCGGCCTTTTTGCTGATAAAATGCGAGGTACCTACTTATACCTACCTTATTTTTTGATTGTTCCATATATATCGGTCCTTAAATCTTTTCTTTTACTGTCTTAAATTATTAAATAAGGTGGGCAGACCATGGGAAAGTCATCATAACAAATAAACAGTTATTATAGAAAAATAGAAAATGAAGTATTTAGAAAAAATCGACCCGTCTCACAACTAGCTCCGATGGGACTTTTTTTTTTCTAAATAGGTAAGCTTCATTTTCCATTTTTCTATTATAAAAATTGCATTGTGAATGCAAAAGACTAAAAATTAAAATAAACAGTTATTATTCTTTTATTTAGGCTGGATAAATAAAACAAACAAATTATTTAATCCAGTAACTTTTTCGCGTGAAAGTATGAGGTAGTATAATACGTCAAAGCCGGTATAAGCAGTTTGTAATTTTTGGCATACTCGTTTATGATGTTGCATGTTGGCCCAATGAATAAACCAAATTTGTGACCTCGAGCGGCGAACGTGTTAGAATAGTAAATATATAAGAAATATATAGTGTAAATAATATAACAAGTGTTAGAATATTTTAAAATAACAAGGAAGCAAGGAATAATAAATAGAACGTCTGTATTGACTAGCAAACCGCACCTGGCATCCGGTTAAACAGATGTCGACACAGGTGGCCTGACCACGTGTTGTTTGTGGGTCGGTTTGTAGTGGGGGATGCCTTATAAAAGCAAGCTGGCCGTCCGTGCGATCACTTTTGGTCGAGACGTGGACAGTGACGGTGCTCCCAGTACAAAGCTAAGTGTTTTGGTTATTTATGGATATTGTTGATTTATATTATGTGGATGTGTATATATACGAATATTGGTATATAATGTTTATATGTGTCCTGAATATGCTGGACGTTATGTACAGATATAGAGTATGTATGTATTGTGTACTATGGATATATAATGTATTGATGGAAGTACCTAGCATAGGTATAACAATGCTCAGTAAATGTATATTGTATATAACAAGAAATACCTTATATATTTTAATACATGGAAATTACTTCGTAGCTCAGTTTTTAAGATTCAATTTGTGTATTACTAATTCGTTGGGAACATTACTGGTTAGTAATTTGTACGTACGTAGCTTTGGCTTTTATATGATTAAGAAATAAAGTAAGATAAAAACAGACAAACAAAATAATAAACAAATAATGAATAAACAAATCATAAAATTATATTTCTTGTTTTGTTCTTGACATACCTACCTTTTCAATGATAGTTACTTTAACTAGCTCCATACGAGAAATACTTGACAACTAAAATATCATTTGTCTGTATACCTACTCAGGTCTTCTATCCGATTCATTATCTTTAAAATACCTTGTAGTTTAACCATAAATATATAACCACCTATACTCAAATCTAACATCAGAAGTGGGATGTGCTCTAGCTCACAAAGATTAACATTATATTATGTTTTCAGAATGGGTACGAAAATGGTAACGAGTTATGGCTGATCTACTTCATTTTGCAATGCTGCCGCTTCAAGCTACGGTCACGCCGGTCATCCATCGTGACAAAGTGGCGCTGCCGTTCTTCGATCCAGCCTGGCAACGGTTCGAGGAGGACGAAGAGCTGATTCCGGGACGAGCAAGACAACAAAAACCTGGTCAATAAACTTGAAACCGCATCTCCAAGGACGTTGAAGTTGGTAAAACCTTTTGTGGACTCTGCAACTTTGGTACAAATTGAGGGTAGTACGTCAAGAAAGAAAACCGTATTACTAAGATTACTAGTTATTTTACCAAAGAAAATGTCACCAGTTTGGGACATCTTAATCATTAATAGAAGTCTCAACTAAAGCAACAAACTACAAGACCTTAAGTTGAGGTTAGTCGTTTAGGTAGAAAAATAGAAATAAAAACGCGGAGGTTGGTCCACGGTCCACCCTTCGTGAGTTTTCTTGCCAGTTCTTTCTTCGAAGGGCCTCCCAATTTGTGAACTGGTGATCGAGTCAGTAGATTTTGCTTTGTATAATAAAAAAATAGAGTCTAAACAAATACTTACAAATAAAAAAATAAATAACTTTCCCTGCCAATACTAACTTAATAATAATGTCGAAGTGTCAAAAAACAAATGACCACTTAAATACATATAAAGGTGGTAATAAAACGCGGTTAATTTTTAAAATCTTGCTGTATTAAATCGTGACATAATCCTTCCTGAAATAGTCTGTCAAGCTACAAGATTTCGTGAACGACTTGGTATTGAAACCGTGTAGCGAATCTTAACATTAAACTTAAATAGTTCTGTTAGTAACAATGAAAATTTATTTCCTGGTGCTCAAACCTTTGCTACGTTTGTCGAGACAAAATTAGGAACTGAATCGCAAACAAATGCCACACAGCTATGGGATGTGGTCCGATTCTAATACAAAAAAATACGGGTCAACTAAATGGTGTTGTTATTCCGATTCACAAAAATTTAATCCGTATATTTTATTAGTTTTTCATCACTCTTCCCAATAGATTCTCAAATGATAGCCGAATTGACCGATGATTACAGGGAATTCGGTGTGTCTGACTACGTATGACTTTTCGATTTATACACAGTAAAAAAAAACGTCTTTCAAGTAGCTTCTAGTAAATTATAGTTAATAATGATGCCAACAATAATACTGTGCCACTGTGTGTAACTAAGAGATATTTTCTTCCCTTACCTTTTGTTCGAAATCTTTCCAATATAAGTTTCAATGGTTCTTTTATGTTTAATCCCGTCCATTGATAGAAACATTAGTGCACTGAGATTAGATACACTAAAGGGTTATAAACAATTTGCTCCATTATAATATTGATGCTAAATTGCCTTCTCATGATAGAAATAGCCAAGTTGAGGTGATAACATATGCATTAAATAAACTTGAAAAAGAAAATGATATTCAAACTATACACTTTTTAAATGACTTTTTTTATTTTTAGTTCAGTTTAATTTCTGTAAAACCAGTAAAACGTAGATTTTATTCATAGTTAAAAGAGTCAAAGGCTTCAAAGAGTAATTTGGCTGGTTTTAATTTTTGTTACCGATTCGGTATTGTTTCTTTTTTCTCATTACTTGAACAACTTCTTGGTACAGTGATATTACAGAGTTTTGAGAGCACTGGAGTATTCTACCACTGTGATAGTGGTCTAGCTAGACACACACTGCACTAGTCTGTCTGTAGAATTAATAATTGTGTTGTGTCATTGTTCCTGGCTGTCATTTGAGAACTTTTTAAAACTGTTTAAGAAATTACCCCCTAAATAAAGAAATCTTATCATTTGAAGCGACTTTGCCAACGCTGAACCTTAAACTGGTTCTTATTCTTCTAATATAAAACCAAGAGAAAGTAAATCATTGTCAAATTATTTCAATGTTCATGTTCAATAAAAAAATAAAAAATGACATACTTTTTCCTCCATAAAGATTGAAAGTATCGTGAAATATTTTTCCAGTTAATTACTAATTAATATATTTTTTTTCTTTTAGTACTTACTCTCTTGCTTGCTATAGTTTCACATTTTCTCATTTCAAATAAAGTTGGAATTCTTTCCATGTTTCATTTAACAATATTGAAAGTATTGTATTTGTAAAGTATTTACTGTGACATGTATATTAAATATGTATTTACAAACAAAAAGTATTTAAGTATATATTTATCCGTTATCAAGTATTCCATGATACAGTTTCTTAATGAAATTAACATGGGCTTAGATAATTGGTGTGATTGTAAGAAGTTTTTTTTTATTGATTAGGTACCACAAGTACTACTCAGGGTGAATAATTTTCAAAGCAATACGTGGCTGCAATGACAGATTTATGTAACTGTCAGATTGGCCAAGCGGTATATGAGAGAGATTTAAATTATTTAACCTAATGTAGGTGGGCTTAGATAATTGGTGTGATTGTAAGAAGTTTTTTTTTATTGATTAGGTACCACAAGTACTACTCAGAGTAAATGATTTTCAAAGCAATACGTGGCTGCAATGACAGATTTATGTAACTGTCAGATTGGCCAAGCGGTATATGAGAGAGATTTAAATTATTTAACCTAATGTAGGTACCGGACAAAAGTCTTTCAATTATTTAATCCATTCATCTCTAATAATAGGTATTAATTATGTTGAGTTTGAAAAACAATACTATTAAAACAATAACCTAACACATTCAAAACAAATTAAAACTTTATCAAATAAAAGGCCAAGACAAAAAAAAATATTTAATGATCAAAATAAATATCATGTTATATTATAAAGGACAATAATTAAGTTACATAATTGAAATATAAACAAAAAGAAAACATAATTTCATACAGATATTGAAAATAAATCAATGTCCAAACTATTTCGGTAATAACCAAAAAATCATAAAACACATATAATAAATAAATATAAATTTATAAACAAGAGTAACGGGACTCAACGCAACATTTTATTATGTAGTACATTATGTACTTACAGCTTGAAGTTTCGGCTATGTTGCTCTTGTTTATAGTTATAATGGAACGCGAAAGTTTAAAATCTTAAATATAAAATTAGGTTAGGATGATTCAAATATGATTAAGTAATAACATTTCTCCATTAAAAACAATTTAAATACAATTTAAATTTTGATTTACGGTTACTATCCTATTTTCAATACATTATTCTGACTGATATGATCTGTCGTCTATTTATAGAAACAAGACGAATGATTTCTTAAAATTCTTAGAAAGATTTGATTTAAAAGATTGAATAACAGGCCATCGGGAATAACGATGCCGAATATTTCTAGATGCAGAAATGTTATTATGAAGTTTTGATAAGTCAAAGAGTAATATGAAAGTTAGAAATTATGTCAAATACGTATTTTAGTTACTTTACAAATATGTTGAGATTGATTTATCCTTAATCTAAAAAGTGATACATTTGATAAGTTAATTGAATTCAGTAAGATTGGATTAAGAGAGATGAATTAAGTTAAAATAATGGGAAAAGTGAGACAAGATGGCACACACGCTGTAGTGCGGAATAGGTGTTTAAATACGCACAGGCCTACTTAATGTGAGGAGTTTGGCTGTGGTGCGGAATAGGTGTTTAAGTGAAGTGCACACAGGCCTACTTAATGTGAACAGTGAGGCTGTGGTGCGGAGTAGGTGTTTAAATGAAGTGCACACAGGCCTACTTAATGTGAACAGTGAGGCTGTGGTGCGGAGTAGGTGTTTAAGTGAAGTGCACACAGGCCTACTTAATGTGAACAGTGAGGCTGTGGTGCGGAGTAGGTGTTTAAGTGAAGTGCACACAGGCCTACTTAATGTGAACAGTGAGGCTGTGGTGCGGAGTAGGTGTTTAAGTGAAGTGCACACAGGCCTACTTAATGTGAACAGTGAGGCTGTGGTGCGGAGTAGGTGTTTAAGTGAAGTGCACACAGGCCTACTTAATGTGAACAGTGAGGCTGTGGTGCGGAGTAGGTGTTTAAGTGAAGTGCACACAGGCCTACTTAATGTGAACAGTGAGGCTGTGGTGCGGAGTAGGTGTTTAAGTGAAGTGCACACAGGCCTACTTAATGTGAACAGTGAGGCTGTGGTGCGGAGTAGGTGTTTAAGTGAAGTGCACACAGGCCTACTTAATGTGAACAGTGAGGCTGTGGTGCGGAGTAGGTGTTTAAGTGAAGTGCACACAGGCCTACTTAATGTGAACAGTGAGGCTGTGGTGCGGAGTTGGTGTTTGAAGTGAAGTGCACACAGGTCTACTTAATAACAGAAGTGAAACTGTGGTGCCAGTTTAATAATGATATATGAATTATTACTTTGAAATATATGAATAATTATGTATAAACTATGGAAAGTAAGACTGTGGTGCCAGGTAAATCATGAAAAATGAATCAATCAAATAGTGAGACTGTGGTGCCAGGTAAACTATGAGAAATAAATTATTATTTTGAAATATATTCATGAATTGCGTATAAACTATGAAAATATGTAGTATGGTTTAGTTTAATAATAAATAAGAAGCAGCCAATGATTCACAAATAAATAAAACTGACCGAGGGCTTTAAAAGGTAGGTACTTCGGGGAACGAAGTACTTGTCAGTATGGCCGTGTTAGAATAGTAAATATATAAGAAATATATAGTGTAAATAATATAACAAGTGTTAGAATATTTTAAAATAACAAGGAAGCAAGGAATAATAAATAGAACGTCTGTATTGACTAGCAAACCGCACCTGGCATCCGGTTAAACCTCTGAGTACTGAATCCTATGGAGATGGCATACCTACGAAAAATTGAAGCATACACACACACACACAAGCACACATACCGAGAAACCAAAATGGCGCCTTTCCGTAGTGCTGCCTTATTTGTACATCGATATATTTATTGATGAAGTTATAGATCAAGAGTATTTTTGTGACTACCTACCTATATTACCCTATAGAAATAGAAATAGAAATAGAAATATTTATTTGCTATATTTTATAAAAGCAGTTTCGTAATCACCTCGATAATTTAAAACGGAATTATAGTGTATAATTATATACCTAGTTTTTTTGAAAAATAAAATTTAATAATGTGCATAAATTATACCTACATTTGCACATAATTAAGTTCTTTATGACAATGACACAATGTGTATGTGTTTGTGCATGTACGCACACAATCATTGGCCCGACCGCGCGCGTGAGACGCAACAACTGTAAAGCCCCCAGTACAGGATGGCCGATCATGTTGGCCGACCATGATGGGCCATCGTGTACAGGGGCGGTTTGCGTGTGATTGCCGTCTGCGAGCAACGCAAACCGGCCCTGTACACGATGGCCAACATGGTCGGCCAACTTGATCGGCCATGGCCTGTACTGGGGGCTTAAAGCCCCGGGTGTGGGAGTTTGCGTGTGATTGCCGCCTGCGAGCAACGCAAACCGCCCCTGTACATGATGGCCCATCATGGTCGACGAACATGAGTAGCCATCCTGTACTGGGGGCTTCAAGGCGAGAAGAGCCACCAAGTGCTTCCTCATCTATAGTAATATCGTAAACAGGAAAGATTTGATTGGTTGTTGTTTGAATGTAATAGGTTCCAAAACTACTAGACTAATTTAGAAATTTCTTTGACCATTAGAAAGCTACATTCTTTCCGAGTGACATAAGCTATATTTTATCGTGATATTCCCAATGGGAACGAGTACCATGCGGGTAAAACCGCGAGGATCCGCATGTTATTAAATTTATTATTAAATTTATTGCTTGTTAAGTACATAATGTATCAAAAATTCAAACGCAGATACAGATTAAAAATAAGGTCCTGGGGGGCTACCGGCTAAGAAATCTGGATATGGGTATGGGCTTCAACTGTCATTTGAATTCCTTATTCTGATAGTTTTTTGCTGCTTTGTTCTGTTGAACGTTAATAGCTAGTTATCGTTATACCCGACGTCACAAAACAAGGAACTGATAGCGGCTATTTTCTTCATAAAATTGACTTAAAGTTCGGAAAAACGTATGAAGTTCATACCCATAAAGTTACGCGGTAGCCCCCCTGTAGTTTATTTATAAACTAACCTTAGTAAAATATAGTTCATGTTGCAGTAGTAGTAGATAAAAGACCAACCTACTATATTTTACTGAGGTTATAGTTTGTAAATAAACTACACGACCTTAGCTTCAATCTGTACGATTGTAGATACATTAATACTTAGCGAGCAATAAATTTGATTGAGGGCGCCCCACTTGTCGGCTCTACTCGCCTTTACTTAGAAACTGCAATTTTATGATCAAATTTTTTATGTTTTCCGAGTCACGCGTCTATACATGCGAGACCTCCATAGAATTCCAGATCAAAGGTCGCGAGAACCAGTTTAAGTAAAAAATGGTAATGAAATAAAACAAAAAGCTCCATATTGTAAAAACCTATTATGTTTATACAACAAGGATTGGTTCTTTTTACATAACACACATTACAATATAAATCTCAAAGGAGAATGCCTACTAGGTACCTACCTACCATAGAAAAAAAGAAATGTCTCTAAAAAAACAAGCATTATCCTTACTTATATTATAAATGCGTCTCTGTCTGTCTGTGTGTTACACAATCACACCTAAACTACTGAACCGATTTGAATGAATTTTGGTACAGAGATAGTCTAGAGCCTGAGAAAGGACATAGGCTACTTTTTATTCCTGAAAAATATCACCTTCCCGCGGGATAACGTCGTGTAGTACACGCGGGCGAAGCCGCGGGCGGAAGGCTAGTTAAGTAATAAAATAATAAACAGTTTGAATCGAGATCTTTACTAGCAAGCATATTTTTTATATATTTAGAATATAGCGAAGCGACATCTAGTGGTAAAAAACTATACTTTTAATGTGCTAGAATGAATGTAAGTTCGACAACAACTTTACATCAAAATGACATTAAAAAACACGTTATATATAAGTATCCAGTTTTTGGCAACCGGAACAGAAAACGTTGTCGCACTATAATTTCGATTTTGCCAGTGGCCTAATTAACGTCTTTTTCAAAACTTAAACTGTCGTTGACGTTTGAAACTGTTCTTCAAAATGAAAAGAGCACATAAAAATAGTTTTCGTACGAGTCTTTAAATTTTCCTTTCGCATTGTTCCAGCCATATTATTCTTTTTTTGATATTTTTAGGCAACCTAAAACAATAAAAACAGTTTAAAATTAATACACTCAATTTACACTTGAAATTTGAAAACATCGATAATTCGATAAGAAAAATGCTATAAGGGCAACTCTAGCGCAAAAGAAACAGATTTATATTTTCTTGAAATACACCAACAAAACTCACCAAAATAAGTAGTAAGCTACATTTGGTATGAAAGCTTATGTAAACTATTCACAGGAAAACCAAAACACAAGGCATTTATTGTATTGTTTTGGTGTTTTTGCAAAATAAATAGTACGTACCGGTGTAATGTAATGTTTGGACGATTTTCACTTTTTTTGATGCCACAAACTACCACACTGCAGTTAGACATGTTCCTTGTTGCTTTCTCTCACTTATTAATACCTTTTATTCGCATGAAAGTCTCAAATTAAAAGACTTTTATCACAAAACACTGCAAATACAACTCGCGTTGACAGCTCACATACCGAGAAACCTAAATGGCGACCGGCTTCAATCATACATTACGATGACGTCACGTTTCAATGTTGCCAAAAAATAGGTCGTATAAATATATTGCTGTCTCTTTTTACATGAAGTATTGGAGTTAAGATAGAACGAGATGGCTACAGGTTTATGAGTACAATGTCGATTTAGCTCATATTTGTATAACCGATAGTTCATATAGATCAATATGCCATCTCCATAGGTTTCAGTACTCAGAGGGTTAAACAGATGTCGACACAGGTGGCCTGACCACGTGTTGTTTGTGGGTCGGTTTGTAGTGGGGGATGCCTTATAAAAGCAAGCTGGCCGTCCGTGCGATCACTTTTGGTCGAGACGTGGACAGTGACGGTGCTCCCAGTACAAAGCTAAGTGTTTTGGTTATTTATGGATATTGTTGATTTATATTATGTGGATGTGTATATATACGAATATTGGTATATAATGTTTATATGTGTCCTGAATATGCTGGACGTTATGTACAGATATAGAGTATGTATGTATTGTGTACTATGGATATATAATGTATTGATGGAAGTACCTAGCATAGGTATAACAATGCTCAGTAAATGTATATTGTATATAACAAGAAATACCTTATATATTTTAATACATGGAAATTACTTCGTAGCTCAGTTTTTAAGATTCAATTTGTGTATTACTAATTCGTTGGGAACATTACTGGTTAGTAATTTGTACGTACGTAGCTTTGGCTTTTATATGATTAAGAAATAAAGTAAGATAAAAACAGACAAACAAAATAATAAACAAATAATGAATAAACAAATCATAAAATTATATTTCTTGTTTTGTTCTTGACATACCTACCTTTTCAATGATAGTTACTTTAACTAGCTCCATACGAGAAATACTTGACAACTAAAATATCATTTGTCTGTATACCTACTCAGGTCTTCTATCCGATTCATTATCTTTAAAATACCTTGTAGTTTAACCATAAATATATAACCACCTATACTCAAATCTAACAAACGCAACTTTGTCAAAAATCGAAAAAAAACCGCGTTTTTTTGCAATTAGGTACAACCCTAAAGCACAGATTACTAATTAGTTACTAGTAACAGATACTGCACTCCGCTAAGCGATTTAAATAAATAGGTAGCAACTCAAACTATAACGCAATAAAGTGGAATTCAGCTTCAACATCATCATCATCATATCAGCCGAACGACGCCCACTGCTGGGCATAGGCCTGCCCCAAGGATCTCCACAACGATCAGTCCTGCGCTTGTACGGCCCAAATTACGAACGGCCGCTCGTTGCATCTCTTCCATCGCATATATTCTAGCTCTTTTGCGGACCTAATTTTTATGATTTATGGCGGATTCATGGCGGTGAAGGCGAGATTTGCGCGCAAGTACCTACATCGAGTGACAGACGCCTGCCTAAAATACAATTTTTTGATAATACCTTCTCAGGACGTTTTTAAAGTAGACGTAGAGAGAGAGATAGTAGGTAGTAGAGAGAATTAATTGCTACAATTTGAGACAAAAATTTACTGTATAAAGATTATTATTTTTTTGAAATTCGCAATTTTTTTGCAATATTTTAAACGTTACTCGAACGAACAACTCTAGCGTGAAGTTGTACTTCCATGCCACAAGACCTCAACCCCAAAATGATGGCCAGAGACGCAGCCCCGCCACAGAATATATATTAGTACCTTACGGTACAGAAATTTCACTCCCGAGTTTAGGTATGATAAACGCAAGCGGACTAGTCTCAATAGGCTGACACTCGCTCGACTTGTCGCACACGCAGTGCACGCATCCGCCATGTGTCGCCATCTGTCTCGCTTCGCGTGTATTACTTTCACAAATAAAGTATACCTCTGACAGCCCTAGCAAATTGAAGCAAGACGGCAGACAGTTATTATACTATGAACGCTATACGCAATGCAAAAGGTTGAAATTAGGTTGTTTTCCAGAATAGTAGGTAAATATCTCGGGGATTTTGCGCCGCTTGTATGGAAGTGAGACAGGCCTGGCCCCGCAACACCTCTTGCGGATGATTTATTGCGGCTGAACGAAGGGTTGTGGGAACGCGTGCAGCTGCAGGAAGGCAGGATTGTTGAATACTCAAAGTGCTCATCAGTATGCAGGCACTGCAGCGGGGCCTCCTGTGACAACATACCTGATGTTGCAGTAGTAGATATCCCAGAAGTCGACGATCTGTCCGATGTTGAAATGGAAGACGTCGACGATACATCAGCATCCCCTAATGGTGACATGCCATACCGATACGACGATCCAAATACGGACGAACCGCAACCGGGACCTTTTAAGAGGGATAAATTAAATTAATTTTTAACCAACTTCAAAAAACGGAGGAGGTTCTTAAATCGTCTGAATGTTGTTGTTTGTATATTTATATTCTACGATATCTCTGTCAATTGTGAATGAAAAAATTACAGTAGACAGTTCAGAACCGCTAATCGTACACTGTTGACACCATAACAAAAAATGATCGTAACACTGTTTACAATAGTAATGTGCATTTTTTTTCGTTGGCCGCACTTTGGCCAAGCTGTATTCAAGTTTGAAAACAAAGAGAAAAAAAATGACATTTTCAAACTTGAATAACTGCTTGGCCGCTAATCGTACACTGTTGACGCGATAACAAAAAATTATCGTTACACTGTTTACAATAGTAATGTGCAATTTTTTTTCGTTGGCCGCACTTTGGCCAAGCTGAATTCAAGTTTGAAAATAAAGAGAAAAAAAATTACATTTTCAAACTTGAATAATTGCTTGGCCGCTAATCGTACACTGTTGACGTCATAACAAAAAATGATGGTTACACTGTGTACAATAGTAATGTGCAATTTTTTTTCGTTGGCCGCACTTTGGCCAAGCTGTATTCAAGTTTGAAAATAAAGAGAAAAAAAATGTCATTTTCAAACTTGAATAACTGCTTGGCCGCTAATCGTACACTGTTGACGCGATAACAAAAAATCATCGTTACACTGTTTACAATAGTAATGTGCAATTTTTTTCGTTGGCCGCACTTTGGCCAAGCTGTATTCAAGTTTGAAAATAAAGAGAAAAAAAATGTCATTTTCAAACTTGAATAACTGCTTGGCCGCTCATCGTACACTGTTGACGCCATAACAAAAAATGATCGTTACACTGTTTACAATAGTAATGTGCAATTTTTTTTCGTTGGCCGCACTTTGTCCAAGCTTTATTCAAGTTTGAAAATTAAGAGAAAAAAAATTCATTTTCAAACTTGAATAACTGCTTGGCCGCTAATCGTACACTGTTGACGCCATAACAAAAAATGATCGTTACATTGTTTAGAATAGTAATGTGCAATTCTTTTTCTTGGCCGCACTTTGGCCAAGCTGTATTCAAGTTTGAAAATAAAGAGAAGAAAAAATACATTTTCAAACTTGAATAACTGCTTGGCCGCTAATCGTACACTGTTGTCGCCATAACAAAAAATGATCGTTACACTGTTTACAATGGTAATGTGCAATTTTTTTTCGTTGGCCGCACTTTGGCCGTGCGGTATTCAAGTTTGAAAATAAAGAGAAAAAGAATTACATTTTCAAACTTGAATAACTGCTTGGCCGCTAATCCTACACTGTTGACGCCATAACAAAAAATGATCGCTACACTGTTTACAATAATAATATGCAATTTTAATTTCGTTCTTATTCTTTTTGGCTTGGCACCGACTTCAAACAGTTCAGTAAGTACCAAGATAAATTAGAAAAAGTCACGTATCATCGTCCTTTAAATTAAAAAATCTTATTATTTTTTTTGTTTTTTAGTGTTTGTTAATTTTTGTTTGAAGATCCGTTTTGAAGGCGGTTACAATTTTTTTTCAAAAACGTTTTTTTGGTCCAAACATGTAGGTATGAATCGCCTTAAATTTCGTGGTTATTTTTTTTGTATCAATACAACTTATAGATTGTTTCATTGTCTATTCATAATTTAACTAGTGGAATTATAATATCACGACTTTGACAAAATCCCTGCGACATATACATATCATATACCTACATTCATACACTCATTATTACTCATTATTATACTATATACTATGCTGCAAGTTAGATAAAAGCTTGTAACATATTGATTTAAAAAATATGTAGGTACTCAACGAATGTTACTTGAACACTATCGAAAAACTAAGAATGTGACAATTTTTTAAAAATAATTTTAATGAGTAATAGATCGATAACAATACATTTTCACTAGCTTTTATGACGAAATTCTTTGTAAGACCAAAATGTTCCTTAAATTAAATTTATTGAAAGTAGGTAAGTAATAATATTAAGAACTTATACATTGTTTTACTTTTTAAATACTTACGTATTTATAACTAAAAACTAATCTCAATGTTTTAGGCCCATTGTAAACTTTTTGATCGGCCTTGCAAGGAACCTTTGGCTATCCTAGGATCACTGCCGTTTTTTAATGATATTTTTTTCTTTAGTACACACGGCGGCACATCAGACTATACCTACATGTTGACCTTGAGATCGCCTTTATGCCCTACGTAATAAAAGCAGTTATCGCATTTCAACTGTTTAACTTAATGTGCTGTTGAGTGTACTATTGCAAATCTTTATACAGGGTGTTCTTGAAGTCATTGGCACCGATTCGGCCCATTAATGTAGGTACTCATACGAAAGTATGTTTTTTACATGAAAAGGGGTGGTGCCCGGCGGCGACAGCGCGGGCGTAGGGACGCGGGCAAATCGGGCATGATGAAGCATGGGTGACATTGTTTGTTTCGGTGAATTCCGTGCGCGAACTTGGATAAATTCACGTTATAGTAGAGCCCGCGTTTTGTCGGGAGGCCAATGAAGTATTTTAAAGGCTTGTATGATGTTTGAATATAAATTAATCAATGATTTTTTTTATTAAATTGTTGTTTTTAGTTATTTTTATTTTTATTTCTATAGTGATCAATTACTGAGTATTTTACACTATGTTTCAGGGATAAAAAAAAAATTACATCTTGGATTTGCCTCATATTTGGGAAAAGACTATATCATGAGTATGTTCTTATTTTAAAAGGATGCTAACGACTTTAATGTCACCCTGTATGGGTCAGGCCGTAGATTTTGCCACATTCGAGGGTACAAAAGTCTCCGCCTCATATAATTTTAAATATAGTACTCTTAGAAATGTCTCAATCTTATCATCGTGTTTCCTAAGAAATAGCAAACCAAGGCAGATATAGATATTTGGATAAGTTTATATATTTGGAAAACTATTTGACATTTCCCTCCCAAAAGTGACGGATTTTTTATAAAAACCGCGAATCCGCAGTGGTAGGTGTACAGCTTAAACATCGATAAAATTATCATTTTTTAACTTATTGATGAGCTGTTTGATTTGACGTTATAAAATAATAATAAGGTTGCCATTCCTTTAATATCTTTGCGACTTTCCTAAGAAAAAAGATAAATTTTCGGCAATAAGATTTTTTTTTTGAAAAACCATTTTTTTGCGCTACTTATATTGCGCAACCATTTTCACCCATTTTATGGTTTTAAAACATTTATTAAGATTTTGTTTGAGTGCTGGCATCACCAAAGTATCGTATTCTATGGTCAATGCACCGTTGACGACCATATTTTTTGACATTTCGGTGTCAACTCCGATCAAAGTGAAAAGTGTCGCCTACTTTGCAGAGTGCATTTTTTGAGATTTCAAGGTAAGTTTTTGATTAAAACTTATAATTGTTGTTGCGCATGGTTTAATTAGATGTGTGTGATCTGTATATGTTAAACTAGCCTTGTTAAATAGTATATTTTAAGAGTTATAATCGATTTCATTTGCGCCTCGGTTCCGCAAAACTGTCTTTATGTCACTTTGCGATACCGGTTGCGTAGAAATTGCGCCACTTATTTTACGCTATTGAATAATAGTGCATGCACACAAGGTTTTCAAGTTTTTTATTATTTTGAAATTACTTTTAGCTGTAATTCCGCTTAAAAACATGACTAGCATTACTATTAATTGATTTGTTTGATTTTATTAATATTCTATAAGTACAGGGTGTTCGGCAGAACGTTAAACATACGAAAATAGGGGTAGGTGCGGTGGTCTGCTACCTAACCAGCCTCAAAGATTTTACCTAGGTCCAAAGTTTTTTTATTTTGTATTTTATAAGTTTTGGAATTTCGTCACTTTCATACTAACTTTTAAACCCATGTAACTTTTTATTTATTGACAGATCTATTATTTTTATTATTTTTGGCATCCTAATGGTTGGCAGGTCCTTTTAAAAGTGATACTTCAAGCAGGTTGTTGCTAGAGTCAAAGTAATGGACTCTCAAACATTGAAAAGAGTTGAAATAAATTTTAAAGTTGTATTATATTCATATAATTAATAATGAATAATACCAAATACCTCCATCTAACAAATTAAATGTATTTTTTTTGTAAATTGAACAAATCATACATAGGTACTTACTAGTTTTTGTCATCCTGTTTAACTTTTCATTGTGCGCAATATATAAAAAAGAATTACTCATAGGTACATTATTGTTAATTATTAATTAAACATACTTACATACCAACATCGTGTTTCTTTTTCTAGTTTGATGCAATACCTCTTGTTAGTACATGTTTGTTAAATAAAATCACATTAATGTACGTGCTCCTTAATAATTTTGCGCTACCATTTTGCACCACTTTGTGCGACCGACTCGTAGAAAACGTTGCGTCACCATTGCGCTATTTGTGGCAAAATCTACGGCCTGACCCGTATATCATCAGAGAAAAAGGGTAACGAAAATAATGTATGATTTACTCGAAAACTTCTGTATTTCTTTGAGTGCATATCAAAATTTCAACGACTTCGTTCACGGTCGACAAAGCCTGACAAAGCGAAGGGCCGCACTGACATAATAACGGCACGAGCGACTCGCCGCCGCGTGTATTTTTGGATTCGATTGGTGTTGTATTAGTGCAAGTAGGAATAGTCGTCGCATTGCAAAAACTACGACTGTTTATTAATTGGCCTTGCAAAGAGCCTTTCATGGTCCACCCACCTTACTTATTTTTCTGAATGTAAAAGTTATGCCACAAGAAGTTTAGAGCTTTGTTTAAAATAACAACATACTTTAGATTCCAATCAAAAGATCGAAGAAGAAGCAAATGAAGCTCAAATACAGTACGAAGCTATAACATCGCGCTGGGGTCCTATGCTAGAAATTAAAGATCCGCTGGATATAGACGCTGCTATCAAAGAGCAGAAACAGAGGTGTGATGATTTACTTAATCAAAAAAACGAACTGATAGATGAGCTCAAAGAGGACTTGAAACGAATGGATCAAGCATATTTCGATGATTTAGACAAGCAGGTACCACATACACCCTCACTCTATTTAAACAATCCTCAAAACCTCGATATAAATTATAATTACGTTACAGCGTTGTCCAACTTTGTGTTTGTGCATGTAGCGAAAATTGTTCGATGGAATAACAGATAAGATTGTACGGATTGGTTTTAGGACAAAGATATTAAGGAGCTTTCCGACAGAATAGAGAAGCAAGTTACCATAATGCAACGGGCATACGAAAAACAACTATCTCTAATAGAACATGCTATTAACATAGAACGCGACGTCATGGTGGAACACAATAATAAGAGATGGGAAGCTTTGTATAAGCAGCGTGATAGAGAAGAAGTGGCGCATATGGAATATAAATTTGAACAGGTACTTTAATGAGGTTGCCTTTTGTAACAAATATTGAAGAACAATCACAAATAAAGAATACCTACCCACTTATCATTTTCGGTTTGCTTGATTTTAGCTAGAAGAACATAAGCAAGAAATAGAAGCTATAATGTGGGACCACCACGAGAAATATCGTGACGCTAAAATAGAGTTGGAAACTCTCATTCAAGAACTACAAAAGGAACTGGAAAAATTAAAGGCTACCTGCATTATAAATACTGAAAAAATTGGCTATACTTATCAGGTGTGAAGTTCTACCATTTCATCATTGTCTTTTTGTAGCAGCTAGTTTGAGAATGTTTTTATGGTATTTTTTTTTGTAGTAAGTACATTAATAAAACAATATTTTTACTTCGTAGGTTTTGAAAAAACGAGAGGAGGAAAACGTATTTGTTAGATCCCAACAAAAAAGGAAACTCAACAAAATGTCTGACATAGCAAACTCATTACGAGCGAAAATTCGCAAGGCCGCTGAAGACGGCGCTATCGAAGAGATGAAGGCCGATCAAGAGATTGTGAAACTAATGCAAGCCATGGATGACCTAGAGAAAAAGTCTTTTCATTTTTCGCACGTGAACCATTATAAGTTTAGCCAGGTGATTAAATTAATAGGTACCTATTTAGTTTTAATACCTATTTTATCGGTCGATGCTTGATGATGGATGATGTGAAATACACGTAAGGTAGGTATAGAACATACAAGGAATGCACAAAAGTGGGAGAGTCGCAAAAGTGTTGAACCACGACAACAACCCATCAAGAAGCATAATTATGTTTTCCAGATGAGTTAATTTACTAGACTGTTCATTTGACGTGAATCCCACTCATGACATTTCCAAAATCGACGTCTCTAGTAGTAGGGGAGCCCAAGAGGGGGTTTTGGAATTTACTCGAGCGCGTCAGATTAATATAATAGAGTAGGTATACCTTATCTCTTGATAAGTACCTCCAGCCAGTATGAGCCCGTAATACACCCGTAATACGCCCGTAACAGGAACCCGTCAAATTAGTAAAAAAAATCAATCATCTGAAATACTCGAGCGCGTCGGATTAAAGCTGGACATTGACGATCAGTTTTGTCCTAAAACTGTGGCGTAAAACTGTGGCGTCACTCCAAATGGTTTTAAGCCAACTAGATTTCCCCACTGACTGGCGTGACGCCGGCTCTTCAGTTTTCGACCGGCCGGGCTGTTGAAAGACGTGTGTACTCATCGTGTACTACTTATTTTTGTCAAAAAAAAAAGGATTCTGATTCCGAATAAGAAATAGAACTAAATATTTTAAGCATCTACATGTTGCCGTTATTAATATCGAGCAAAAAACGGCAAAAATCACGTTTGTTGTATGGGAGCCCCCCTGAAATATGAATTTTATTTTAATATAGGTAATTATCTATTTTTAAAGTGGGTGGGTATACAACTAAATATTCTGAGAATATTTCAAGCGTCTACCTATTGCCGTTATTAATATCGAGCAATACCTATAAGTACAACTAAATATTCTGAAAATACTTAAAACGTCTACCTATTGCCATTATTAATATAGAGCAAAAAAACGGCAAAAAATCACGTTTACTTTATTGGAGCCCCCCTTAAATATTAATTTTATTCTATTTTGTTTTTAGTACCTATTTGTTGTTATAGCAGCAATAGAAATACATCATCTGTTAAACAATAATTTTTCCTTTATACCAAAAACTATACGCAGCACCACCGCAGCACGCTCGACCACCGCACCACCGCGGGCGGGCGCAGCGATCGATCGAACTGACGCGATTGCGTGGCGCGTCGTCAGTTAAAACTCTGGAGTGACGATTCGACATTCACGATCAAATTTTGGATTGACGCCGGAGTTTTACGCCACAGTTTTAGGAAAATTTGACCGTCAATGGCCAGCTTAAGATAAGAGGGGTAGGTATATGGACGTATTGGCCGGCGCGCGGCGACATCAGGAGGAGCCGGCGACGGCCATCTTTCTGCTCGCGTGCTATGTTGGGACGATACTCCAAATGAAAACACCGAACTAAGCAGAAAACGTATATTGTTCTCGGCGCTAATGCCACCAGAAAACCTTGACACCGTGAATATCTTAACTAACACTAAACACAGTAACACACTACATTAATATCACGAGTTGACAACACAATCCTCGTCGTAGCGAGCGGTCGGAAAAAACGTCATGTCTTGCCCGGGCGCGACGGAAACGGAAGCTGCGCAGGCGACAGGGTTGCCATTATACAAATCATAGTGGCGCCACACCACCCCCCCACGGAGAGAAAAAGGCTATTCGAAAGGAATTTTAAACCTAACTTGTCTGCCGGACCTGGTGACATATGGTGCAGGTGCAGGGGCAGTAGGAAGAATGGTTGGAATAGTGGGAGCTGGAAGGGCTGGAGAGGAGTTGATGGATGGAGCTGGTAGGGGTAGAGGACAGGGATGTGAAACAGTGGCTGGAAGTGGCTCGATGAAGGCTGATTTGACGCGATCTACAGAAACTACCGCCGGCTTGCCCTTAAAACTGATGGTAATGGTTTTTTTTATCGTTGTGTCTGTCTATTACCTGGTAAGGACCAGAGTATGGGGGCTGAAGGGGACGACGAATGGCGTCCTCACGTAAGAAAACATATGAGCACGTGGAGAGATCTTTGAATACAAAGGTCCCGGGTTGTGAGTGTCGTGACGCGGGTACTGGTCGAATTTCTGCCATGTGTTGTCGTAATCTGACGACAAAATCTGCGGCATCTTCACTGTTGGCGGGCGCAGGGACCTCAACCAGGAGCTCACCTGGCAGGCGGAGACTTTCACCGTAAAGCATCTCGGATGAAGTGGCTTTTATATCTTCCTTGAAGGCTGACCGCATTCCTAGGAGCACCAATGGTAGGGCCTTTGTCCATGAACCACCATGGCACATGAGGGAAGCCTTCAGCTGGCGATGTACACGCTCTATCATTCCGTTTGCAGCGGGGTGGTACGCTGTGGTGCGGATCCGTTTCGTGGCAAAATTGCACATAAGTCGCCGAAACAGATCGGATTCAAATTGAGCGCCTCGATCTGTTGTAATGACCGAGGGTACTCCGTATCTTGACACCCACTCGCGAATGAACGTGTCGGCCACTTCTTCGGCAGTAATCGTCCGCATAGGCCAAGCTTCAGGCCACCTAGTCACTCTGTAGATGGCGGTCAAACAGTAGCGGAATTCGTCGCAGACTGGTAGTGGACTGATGATGTCCATATGGACGTGAAGGAAACGACCAGATGGCGTATTGAAGGAACCGAGTGGGGCTGATACGTGCCGAGTGATCTTACTCTTCTGACAGGCGAGGCATTCACGGGCCCAAGAGCGACAGTCACGGTCGACACCAGGCCACACGTAGCGTGAAGCAACAAAGCGTGCGGAAGCACGAGAGCCAGAATGGCTAAGTCCATGAAGGCGGTTGAAGGTTGAACGCCGAAGTTGCAGCGGCAGGTAGGGTTGCGATTTTCCTGATGAAGAGTCACAGTATAGAGAAATGTTTGTGGCACTGTAACCCTGTCTAGTTTGAGAACAGGGGAATCGCGTAACAACAGGTCCTTGAGTTCTTGTTCGGACTGTTGTGCCTGGGCAAGGCAAACATTGTGCAGTGCTGGACCTCCAGGATGTGGCGAAAATGTTGTAAGCTTTCGTACACCACCAAGAGTTCCCGGTAATAAGCTGGCCATTGGGACTGACTGGGAGACAATTTTTTGCTGAAGAAAGCAAGAGGGACCCAATCATTGTCTTTTTTCTGCTGCAAGCAGGCACCAATGTGGACGCTTGAGGCGTCGGTGTACAGGCCAAGAGCAGCATCATTAATAGGATGCTGCAAAAGCGTAGCGTCACTGAGACTCCTCTTGCAATCTTCAAATTGTGTCAGCAGCTCAGGTGTCCATGGATATGGTTTTGCACCTTTGCTGTTAGTGGCAGCGAGAGCGTCGACCAATGGGGCTTGAAACCGGGCAGCGTGGGGAATGAAACGGCGATAGAAGTTAATCATGCCCAGGAATCTGCGCATGCCCTGTTACCCTAAGAATGCGACCTCACTGGCGCCTAGAACACACTTCGCAGGGTTGATGATGACGCCGTATTCCTTGAAACGGTTAAAGAGGATGCGGTGGTGTTCCTTATGGCTCTCCTCGTCTGGTGAGAAAATGAGGACATCGTCGATGTACGGAAAACAAAAATCGAGACCCCGTGTGACCTCATCGATGAAACGCTGAAACGTCTGTCCAGCGTTCCTCAGACCGAACGTCATAAAGGGGAATTCGAAGAGGCCAAACGGGGTCATGATGGCGGTCTTCGGTACATCCTCCTTAAAAACTGGTATCTGGTGGTATGCCTTCACCAGATCGCAGGTGCTGAACACCTTGGCGCCGGCGAGGTTGTTGGCAAAACCATTAATGTGCCGGACGGGGTACCGGTCTGGTACGGTTCGTGCGTTTAGGGCGTGGTAGTCCCCGCATGGACGCCAGGTCTTATCCTTTTTGGTGGTCATGTGCAGCGGTGAAGCCCAGGCGCTCTTGGATGGTTGAGCTGTCCCACAGTGCAACATAGCTTCAAATTCTTGTTTGGCCGCGGTAAGTTTTTGGAGAGCGAGGCGACGGGGGCAGCAAGCAACCGGTGGGCCATCAGTAGTCTTAATAAAGTGCACCGTGTTGTGCTTCACCGTCCTGGGTAATCCGGGCGGACGAATAATGTCCGGAAATTCGGCGAGGATGTCAGCATATGGAGTACCGCCAACAGAGATAGCTCTTACACTATCCTGTTCGGTTTGCGCTATGGCGGCGCAGGCGGTTAGCTTCGTCGTCCCATCAATGAGGCGCTTGCTGCGGCAGTCCGGTAACAAGTTGTAATAACTTAGGAAGTCGGAGCCGATGATCGGAGTGCTGACATCTGCGATTTTTTTTTTTTTTTATCCACAACGGGGTAGCACTTAGCCTTCATCACACCTGATGATAAGTGGTGATAAGGCTGAAGGTGGAAGCGCACTACTCCCGGAATCCTCAATCACTGACAAAAGCGATGACAAAATTCCAGGAAAAATTCCTGCGAAGCCCATAGTCAAGGCTCACCGGGACATTGCCATAGGTCTTGATGGTGCTTCCATTAGCTGCACTGAGATTGTAGTCCTCAGAGAGTAGTGGTTGTTTCACATACTGTCGGGGATAGCAGCACAGGTCTGAACCAGTATCAATCAGGAATCGGTGTTTGGACCGTCTGTCTGTTACAAATAATCGGCGGCCGGAAGACAAACAATCAGTCGCCGCCGCTACTGACTGTTGTTGGCGTTTTCCTCGGTCGAGCTGCAGGGTTTGGTACACTTGGTAGCTCTCTCTGCAAATTTTCTGTGATACCAAAAAATTTGCTTGCCAGGAGTTCTATCACGGGAACGTTGTGGAGATGCATTACGGGATCGGCTGGAGGAGCGGCTTCTAGTGAGGCTGGCGACTTGCTTGCAGAGATCATCCAGCCTTTTCTCAAATCTTTGCTCAAATGTATTTGAAGTCGGCACACTGGACTCTGCACGTGATGCAACCGATGCAACTTGCGCTGGATTAAAAACTTCAATAATGTTGTCCGCCAGGTCAGCAAGTTTTTCTAATGAAAGGTCCGGATGACATGCCAGAATTGCCCGAACCTGATCTGGTAATCTTCTTGTCCACAACTGTCTAATAATAGATTGATCGCTGAAAGATGGTCCGGCCAGGGCGAGGAGGTGTCTGAGAAACTGGGACGGTTTTCTGTCTCCCAATTCCTCACCATCGAGCAGCTGTTTAACTCGTGCCTCCTCGGACAAAGAAAGCCGCTTAATCAAAAGTTCTTTTGTTTTTTTTTTCATATCTGCAACCGGCGGGTGGTGGATTTGAGATGATGTCCTCCACCTCATGTGCGTATTTAGCATCCAGATTTCCGATCAGGTAACTAAATTTGGTAGAGTCAGTTGTAATGCCCGCTATCTCAAATTGTGCCTCAACGGTTACGAACCAATATTTTACCCGGGGTCACCAATATGGACGTATTGGCCGGCGACATCAGGAGGAGCCGGCGACGGCCATCTTTCTGCTCGCGTGCTATGTTGGGACGATACTCCAAATGAAAACACCGAACTGAGCAGAAAACGTATATTGTTCTCGGCGCCAACGCCACCAGAAATCCTTGACACCGTGAAGATCTTAACTAACACTAAACACAGTAACACACTACATTAATATCACGAGTTGACAACACAATCCTCGTCGTAGCAAGCGGTCGGAAAAAACGTCATGTCTTGCCCGGGTGCGACGGAAACGGAAGCTGCGCAGGCGACAGGGTTGCCATTATACAAATCATAGTAGCGCCACAGGAAGCATAAAAAAATGTTAAGTAAATAAAAATAAAACTTTTATTGTAAGCTGATGTCAGTTTGTGTAATAGTTTAGTTAAAATGATTTCTGTTATTTATCTTTCATAAATGTCTGTCCAATAAGTTATTTTGTTTGTAGTTAGTACCTAAGTATAATTAATATTACAAATGAGTATTTGCAGACGAATGTCAGTGTCTGGTAAAACCTACCCTGGTTTATATGACACTGTTAAGTTAGTTGTAATTTTTCGTGCTGTTATTAAAATAAAAAAATAAAAACGAATTACAAACTAACAAGTGTCAATTTTGCAAATCTGACTATTAGTGCTATTAGAGCGTAACCTAAGGAGGTGGGAGGGTAACAAAGTTGCACAAAAAAGATGTGTGGATTTAGGTACTAGAGCGCGGTCATTTTTATTTTAGAGGTTTAGGAATAATTAATAATAGGAGTTTAGGAATTATACCAGAACAACAGAAAAATAATCTGACGATTTCCGCAAGCCGAAAGTAATCAAAAACCTAAATTAAGAGTTAAGATCAGAGCGTGCAGCTACAGATAAGCATGTATTTCCCAATCCACGCCTCTATATCCATATCTTTTATCTCTGTCTCCCTTGCACCTTCTCCACACTTGCTTTCCGTCCGACGCTATGACACCATCACAGCTGTTCCAAACCACTTTTTAGGGTTCCGTACCCAAATGGCAAAAAACGGAACCCTTATAGATTCGTCATGTCTGTCTGTCTGTCTGTCCGTCCGTCCGTCCGTATGTCACAGCCACTTTATTCCAAAACTATTACGACTACAGTCTTGAAACTAGGTAGGTAGATATATTCTGTAAACCGCTTTAGGATTTTTATAGAAAAAAAATAAAAAATTATATAGGATATATACGTCTCGGGTAAAATGGTACGTTTTATGCACTTGTTGTACAATCTACTATTGTTGTCAGATGGCATGGCACCGACACAAATCAAACAACAATCAAACAATTTAATGGAAACATGATAAATAAGGTACAATGTTATCTCCAATATTAATATAATTAATTTAGATGTTATAATTACTAAATTTAATTAATATCAAAACTCCATATCGTATCGCTTTGTTGTCGGATGGCACCGACACAAATTTAACTAGGTACCTACTTACTATTTAATGAAAACACGATAAACAAGGTGCAATGTTATCCCTAAAAGTAATTAAGTAATTGAATTTAGGTGTAATAAATTCCAAATTGATCAATAATAAAACTTGATACTTATTCTATCACGCTCTAGTATATTTTTTTTCGATTTTCACCACTCCCGCGTTGCCACCCCCACCACGTAAAGCGTCAGATTAATATTTCTTAACAGAGACATGTTGGAGCATGAAAAATATTATAATCAGACACGCTTCAGTATTTCCATGTCATGGTTTTTTTTACAATTTCGAAAATCTGTAGACACTTCCCCCACCGCTAAAAGAGGAAACATTATAGGACCATTTACTCTTTCTATAATCTAATCTTCCAATTCTAATAGGTTTCCGCGACGCTCGAGTAAATTCACATTTAGCATCATGGGCTCCCCTACTATAGGAATGGGTTGTAGTATGCGCCGCTGGTGCTGCAGCCACCTTCAAAACTTTACTCTATAAACGCTCTCGTCAGCAACAGTTGCAAAATCCATAGGTTTACTTGCAGGTGTGGCGTATGTCGGCGGCCCGTTGCAGTCAGCTGGCACGCCAGTTGCGGCAGGCGGAGGTTGCTCTGCACGCTCACATACTGTCCGAGCCGCCGCCACCACCTCCTCCTCCGCCACCGAAGAGCCCCTTGGCCAAACTTGGTAGCTATGTCAAACAAATACATAAAACCACCCACAACTTTTACCATCTACCTATTCTAAAATAAATTTAAAGCGCGAAAATAATAAATTAAGGGCGACTTTCATCACTGATATTTAAACGTGATTAACGCTAAACGTGTTTAATACATAGTACCTACTGTCTCTTTCATCTGTTTGAATTTTGAATGTGACAGGGGCAGAAATACGTTTTAAACACGTTAAGCGTTAATCGCGTTTAAATATCATTGGTGAAATCGGGCCTAAGACTCACCAATGACGTTTTATTGAGACGGACACTAAACTTCCAAAGATGTTAAGAAATTAAAAAGCATTTTAGGTATTGCGTAAAATCAAGGAATTGATAATACAACAGGAAGGTGCACTGCTGCTAAAAAACGGTCCTAATGAGATAGCAAGAACGAGGTCAGTTTATCTCACTCCATTCCATTACGGCGGCCACGAACATGCGCGACGGGCGGCGGGCGACGACGAGCGAGTTGCGAACTTGACACAACGAAGACGGAAAACGTCATTCGGCCTGTACTGTTGCCACTTTAACATTCTGAAATCTATCATTCAAATTCTTTTCTAGGATAAGCCATAAAAAACTTATACGACCTAATACATTTTTATGCTTAATACGGTAATACCTAAATTAATATGCGATGTTTTCTATTGACTAATAGTAATACGAAGCGAAAATTTTACGAAATTTAATTTTTATAACGAAAGTTGTGAACCATAAATCTGTGATAAATCTACTAAACCTGTTATTTAAGAGTGCTGGCAATTTCAGAGAAAGGGACACCCTCACCTCGTTCTTGCGGTCTCGGCTGGACCGTTGACATTTTGTATTGAAATATAAACCTTATCTCTTAAAATTAAAGTGTATTTTTAAATACACAAAAATACGGAGTGCACCTTCCTGTTGTACGTAGTACTTATAAATTCCTTGCGTAAAATACGTGACGCATAATTATTATGTTGTTATTAAAAACAAATTACTTACCTACTGGAGATTATTATTTAAATCATCTCCAAAAAATCTCAATCCCAGACAGAGTTCACTTCACGACCGTTGCCATCTATACTTCTATTCTATATCTATACTAATATTATAAAGAGGAAAGATTTGATTGTCGAATAGGCTCCGAAACTACTGGACCGATTTAGTATAAATTCTTTCACCATTAGAAAGCTACATTCTTCCCGAGTAACATAGGCTATATTTGATCCCGATATACCCACGGGAACTAGTACCTACCACGCGGGTGAAACCGCGAGGATCCGCTATTAGATAAAAGTAATACCAAATACGCTCCCTAAATTAAATAGGTTTATGCATATATTTTTCTGACAATTCGACAACTTGCGTTTTTTGATGTAAGTATATAATAATGTAAATGTGATATTTATGAGCTAAGCTTAGTTTTGGTAAGTACTTACCTACTTTTTAAAATAACACTTTACAGAACATGAAGAAGAAATGGAAAAAGCAGTATCTGTTGCTGAATGTAAAGAAACTGTGGACGCGAATAACATGTTGGCCATAGAAGCGAAAGATAGACTGGTAGGTCCTGTAATTAGGTTTAAGTAATATAAATTAATAGAGAAAATAAGAAAAGGAGAATTACCGGAAGAATACATTTATTTAACTTTTGCTAAATAATTATAAAGTACTTAAGTACCTAAGTAAGACGAAATGTTATTTCTCAGGTTCTAAAATTTGAAATAGCCAATTTAAAGTTTGATTTAGGTAGGTTTAGCGGCTTGAGCTTTGGATTTATTTCGATAATTAATTTATCAGTTATGAATTTCAGATTCGTCACATACTGCAGCTAGTAGCAGATAATACAGGATTTTTGGTAGAAGACCGATTGTTTAAACTTATCGAAAAATACCAGTTATCTGCGAGAAATCTTTGCACTTTGGATGCTATTTTCATGGTGAGTATAGGTAACTACGCTTGAGTTCTAAAGAATATACCGTTAATAACGTATGGCAATTCATTGTTTTATATCTTTATCTTTTACGGGCTAATTCCATTTAGGCTCTAGAAATTCAAGCTGAAGACGACGTGGAACTATTGTGCAAGACTTTCTTAAATTACGCTTTTTGCCCAATTTGCGTCGGTATGGAAATTGCATCTGAAAATGTTGAAATGTCATTGTCCCAAGAAGATATAGGTTCATTACACCCTAGCAGCGTCAAAGGAGGGCGTGGTAAGAAAAACTAAAATTATCTACATGAGGCGGTCATTCTCAGCAGGCCTGTTTTTTGAGCGTCCATACAATTAATATCTGACTAGTTTGTAATATTTTCGAGCTGGATTTTTTTGGGACTACTTACGTCTAGAAATTGCCTTTTATGAATTGGTATTAATACACATAATTTGGTAAAAGAACACTCAACATTGTTGTCCTAATTTCCGTTCGCTGTTCGGTACCCAGAATCAAGCGTTCTAGCTTCAACAGTCGCGAAGTTACTACGATTGGTACATTTCAGTCGATACAATTGGGAAGTTAATAAATACATTTTATTATTCACAAAAAATAATCTGTTTAAATAGTATATTTTCTTAGATAGAACGAAAAATATGATTGTCCTTTCATTATACATAATTTCCGTCACCAGTCAAAAAGTAGCGAATATCTCACTAGCAGAGTAAGTAATTCCAATTACTACCGCAACGTCGTCTTCCTTCAGTTAGTGCTGGGGCAAGCAACCGACACGGTCCTGTGTCACCTGTTCCGCTGGCGAGCTACGATTGTAAATACTTAATTTCTGTTTGCATGGTTTACTGCTATTTTAATTTCCGTTCGCTCTTTTAATGAATGTTTGAAATGCGTACAAATTTAGCTAGTTAGATTATTATTATGCAGAAATTTGTTGTTGACCTCATGCTTGAACCAATATACCGTATTCCTTACCATTCAAATTTTATCTCATAAATACCTACCGTCGCCCGTGGTCCTAATTTATGTCACCCGGTTCCGTCACGCTAAATGTGACAGAAATTATAAAATACCATGCTAAACGTGACGGAAATTATAAAATAGATAATAACATACAAATGTTCCTTGACTCCCAAAATTGTTCATTCAGTTATTTTGTAGACTGGACAATTACTTGTAAGGTTCATTTTATATTGTATAGTATTCATTTTCTGTTTGAGTCATATAACAATAAGATAAGTAGGTATATAATTTTTATTTAGCAATTTTCTAATTTCCGTCACGCCCAAAACTTTATTAGTTCAAAAATCCAAAACCAGACACTACATTGAAGTGCCAAATACAGAATTTTCTTCAGTTTAACGTCTTTTCTAAATTTAATTGCCGGTTTAGAGAATTAATTGAAAAATAAAAATCGTGATGGAAATTATGCAAAAAACACCTTGTGAGAATGACCGGGGTCGATTATGATAAAAAAAGAAATTTTGGATTTCATACTATTATTATTGAATAATTCTGCAGGTTGATAGGTTTATGATGATTGATATGGTTTTTAGGTGAGAGAATGTCGATGAGAGGTCGCTCTAGTATTGCAAGAAGTATATCTGCAAGTACATCGCGATCGGCACACATTGGCTTCAGGTGACTTTTGAAGATAAAAATTGGGTATAAAATACACAGTTAATGTAACTACCTATTTTACACCAAAAAATGTCGTAGGAATGAATTGTCTCCTGATGACCAGTTGTTAATGGCAGAAGCTGATGAAATTATACAGAAATGTGGAGAAAGCACAGGTAAACATTGTAGTGTGTAAGATATTAGTAATCTTACTGAATATAAGAAATAAGACTCTGGAAATATAGCGTCACAAGTTCCGTTCAGAACTAAGACTGTCTAAGACGACGGGCTTCAGATTCCTTTTTTCTAGTAAGTATAGCTTAATGCAAATTTGAGAAATTTATAGAACAGTTTTCAACTTGTATGAACTAATATGTAAAAACTAATATGTAATCACTATAAAAATTGTAAATTTATTTCAACAGAACCATTTGTAAATAATAAGACTTCCTTCCTGAATGCTTTATGTTACAAGTTGAATCTGGAAATGGAGACATTGGACTATACTACTTTATCTATTGAAAAGATTAAACATAACTTTAGTAAACAAAATTTTAATCAATGTCAAACCACGTCATTAAGAAATCAAAAAGGAACTATTCCTTATTATTTTAAAAAAAGTGGTACAAATATTAAAAATCCCTCTAATGTATCAAAACTTTCAAACCAATTAATACATGAACCAAAAAAAAGGGACCATCCCTTATTACTTTAATAAGAAAAATCAGTGCCACAACCTTTTCTGTGCCGGTGACAGCGGCGCTACGTACGTTTTTCTTTTTTTTGTAGTAATTTAACCGGCCATGACTTCTAAGAACTTCAGCCGCCAGCAGCGCTATGGTTGGACATCAACTTGACAGCAAAATGACATTAAAAAAAATTACGTTAGTTTCACATTTTGGCCACCGGCACAGCAAAGTTTGTGGCACAAATTGCAATCACAGGACAATATTTCCTCTAATAATTTATTTCGAATCCAATAGACCATTTAATTTCCATTTATTTCACCAAAACATCTGCAGTATATTAAAAAAAAGGGATGAAATGGAAATAGTTCTTACCAGCTTAGTCAAAGAAAAAAAAAGACATTGATGTTATCTGTTTGACTGAAACGTTTATGAAAAAGGGCCATGAACAAAATCTCACATTACAAAATTATAAATTAGCATCGTCTTGGTCACGTGAACATGAAAAAAGAGGTGGCTCATGTATTTTACTAAAACGAAATTATAATTATTCTAAATTACACATAGCAGAAACATTATCGGAGTGTTATACTTTTGAATGTTGTGGAGTCATTGTGAGTGAAGTTAATGTAGTAATAATTTGCATTTATAGGACTCCTTCGTCCAACATTTCTGTTTTTTTTGATAGATTGGAACAGCTATTACAAAAACTAAATACAAAATCAAAAAAAATTATCATAAGTGGAGACTGGAATATAGACATACTTAAGAATAATAAACACACTCAACAACTAAATAGTATTTTGCAGAACTTTAACTTCAAATTACATATTAATACACCAACTAGAAAAATGGCTTGTTTAGACCTAATTGCGAGTAACATAAGTAATGCCGAGGGATGTACTAAACAGCTATCTCTCTCTGACCACAATACCTGCCAAATTCTATCGTTATGTATTAATAATCATGATATTAATAAGATATGGTTTGAATTCCGACGTGTCTTTAGTGATGAAAATAAATTATTATTTTATAAATATATTAAATCTTTGACATTTAGTGATATTCTACAACAAACTGACACCAATTTAGCTTTTAATTTGTTTCATGACTTTTTTACTTTATTATTTGACCAATGTTTTCCAATTATTAGAACAAGGCGTGACAATAAATCAAATAAACTGTCATGGCTCTCTAAAGGTTTGAAAAAGAGCTCTGAACAAAAACGAAAACTTTATTATTCCTATTTACACTCGAATAAAAATTATAAAGCAAAAAACAGAGCAAAATATAAAAAATACACAAAATTGCTACAAAAATGTATAAACACGGCACAGAGAATTAGTAATTCTAAATTATTACACAAAGAAAAAAACAAATGTAAAGCTTCATGGAAAATCGTGAATAATAACTTTAACAAAAATATAAATAAAAATGAAATCAATTTAATCCAATACAAAAATGACATTATTAGTAATATATATGACATATCGGAGACATTCAACAATTATTTTATAGAATTATGCAACAAAAACGATGACAAAATTCAAAACACCAACAGGTTTAATCTGAGCAATAGTATTTTCCTTTACCCAACAACTCCTGACGAAATTCGACGTATCATAATGAGTCTCAAAAATACTAATTCTGTAGGATACGATGCTATAAGTACAGAAATAATAAAAATGTGTTCCAAAGAGATTTCTGTACCACTGTGCCATATAATTAACCTCTCACTAGAGAGTGGTATATTTCCGGAAAAGCTTAAATACTCAATCATCAAACCCTTGTTCAAAAAAGGAGATACGAAAGCTATAGAAAACTATAGACCTATTTCACTTATATCAGTCTTCTCAAAGGTTTTTGAAAAAGCAATGATTTTAAGATTAGTGGCATTCATAAATAAACATAACATCATAAATAAAACTCAATTCGCTTCCAAGAAGGCAAATCGACATCTCTGGCTTGTTTTGCTTTAATGAAAAAAGTTACTGAAGCCATTAACAATAAAGCATTGACAGTAGCTGTTTTTCTGGACATGTCGAAGGCTTTTGACTGTGTAAATCATTCTGTCTTACTGAAAAAACTTTTTGACTACGGCATCAGAGGTGCATGTCATAGCTGGCTAACTAGCTACCTACACAAAAGACAGCAATGTACAGAAATCGCTAGAATCGAGAATAATACAAAAGTAATAGCTAGATCAAGCTATCGTGAAATGGAATGTGGCGTACCACAAGGGAGTATTTTAGGACCTTTATTATTTATTTTATATATTAATGACTTGCCTAATGTTCTTAATAACGACTGTTTTCTGTTTGCTGATGATTGTACACTATTATTTGAAAACAAAAATACTGAAAAACTTGAAACTGACATAAACAATACACTTTCTGACGTAATTAACTGGATGGACAAAAACAATTTGAATATTAATATAAATAAGACTAAAGCTATCAATTTCCATACTTATCAAGCAAAAAAACTAAATCTGAATATTCTCCACAATAATGAAAAAATTGACTTTGTAAATAGTACTCAATTTCTAGGAATAACGATAGACGAACACTGCAATTGGAAAAAACACATTGACGGACTTTGCAAAAAGCTTAATAAATTTGTTTATGCACTCCAAAGATGAAGAAAAAATGTATCCTTTGAAGTTGCTCTAAAGGCCTATTACGGATATGTCTCATCGTTATTGAGATACGGTATTGTAATGTGGGGAAATAGCGTAGACTGGGAAAGAGTTTTCAAAGCTCAAAAAAAATGCATTCGGGCACTATGTGGTCTAAGAAGTAGTAGAGATAGTTGTGAGCCCTATTTCAAAAAACATAAAATAGCCACTCTTCCCTGTATATACATTGCCGAAATGTGTCTGCTGGTAAAAAACCATCCCGAATATTTCACAAAAATTTAAGACATTAAAAATAATGTCCGAGACTCCAGGAAAAACAAATTGAAGATTCCGCCTTGTAAGCTAACATTATATAAAGAAAATGTATATTTCATGGCAATTAAATTGTATAATAGACTGCCATCAGACCTTGCACAAATACCGTTAGCAAAAAATAAGTTCAAAAACTGTTTGTTGCGCTGGCTCATTGAAATGAACTTCTATTCGATAAAAGAATATCTAGATTATAAGTAACTAATAACTTTATTGACAATTTATGTATGACCTTTAAAATATTGTTTTTTTTTTCTTCAACATATGACATTATCCATTATTGTAATTTTAATTTAGTCATTTAATAATAATCAAATTTCCTTTTGACATCCTAATGTAAATTAAATTCGTAATTTTTTATTGACACAATTATTTTGCATGCCTACAATATTTAAGGCAAAATACGGTAGAACTTGTAAGACATATTTTTAACCACCTCAATGTTGAACACTGTATTAAGCAAACAAATATATTTCATTTCATTTCATATTTCATTTCATTTCATTTCATTTCATTTCGTTCGGGGATTTCCATAGGCGGGTTATACCGCGGTTTCAAAGAACGTCGGTTTTACTCGCGACTCGTTGGTGCTGATTGACTAGCGAGCTTAGGCGTACATAAGACGGTCATGCAAACCATCAGTCAATACCATCACTCATGACATGACTACCTAATCAATCAGTATAGAGGAACTTTGGGCAGCGCTATGAATGGTTCATTTTGATTGGCTAAAATAATCTTGACTGATAGCAAACTGACAGCAAAACCTATCGTCTAATAGCTCGTTAAAACAGCAAACGTTTTAAGACCATTTTATGCCCATTTATGGCCATAATATGGACTTCAAACCATGTCTTCATAAAAGCAGAAATTATACAGAAATGTGGCAAAAATACTAAGCCAACCTGGGGACGCGTGCAGGTCAGCTTACGGCCAGAATTAATAATCTATCCACAGATAGGGATAGGCATGATCCAGGTTAGTTGCTAGGCAACACCTAGCAACACCCTGGCAACTGTCATTAATTCTATGTTAATATCAACCGTTGCATAGCAACTAATCTGAATCATGCCTATCCCTATCTGGGGATTGATTATTAATTCAGGCCGTTAGACAGTCTAAGGCGGTTCTCACACTGCACCGCACACCGCTCCGGTTTGTGGTAGTGCGCTTCTTAACTATAACTGTAGAATCTTGATGTGCATACAAAACCCGCAGTGTATAACAAACTCCCGCCGCATCTCCGTCCACGGGAGCGGAAACCGCAGCATTGGGATGGACGCCTGCCGACCTGCAGATATGGTACTAAAAGATGTCTAAGTTAGACCTCTTTTAGTATCTTCGTTTTATAATTTAGCTAGAATCTTGATGCTCATTTGTTTTGTACGCTGTCAGCCGCTTTCATTATTATTTCCATGCGGTTCACCTAACCTGGTATTTTCCAGCGAGTACGTTGGTGGCGGGAGTGGTGCCGGAGACGACGGGTCCGCGGACGGTGCGCACGGGCGCCCGAGGCGTCACCGTATCCTCGCAGCCAGAAATCTCCAGTCGCAAGGATAACCCCTACCTTTGTCCCGGTTGAACCTTTTTTTTAAAACAGCTTTTGAATAAAACATAATAATCATAACTAATAAATAAGTCATTCTTTCAGTGGGCCATTACTTAGAGATCGAGCCAATGCAAGTTTTGACAGCTTTAGGCGAATTCATATCTGTTTTCGTGCCACCTGAAAAGGAAAAATTCTACAACTTGCTGTAAGTACCTACGAGTATCTATCGCTTAAACTGTTATAAAATTCAGCTTTTAAACCTACACTAACCTAATACATTTTTCTCGAATGTGATTTACAGTGACAGCGTAAAACCACCAAATTTCGGAACTCCATCGCGTAAACTGAAACAAGATGAAATAGAGCAGTATTGGGCTCAGTGGAAAAATGTATTTCCACTTGAGAAAGATCGTTTTTGGGACGGTCTGCTTATAGGCTTAAACAATTATTTGCCTATATTACAAGGTATGGACTGCTGGCAGTAGGTATAGCCGATTCTTTATAATGTAACAATAGTATGTATGTAACTATTATCTATATAAAACTACCAAATTATGTAATTTTTTAAAAAATGTGGAAACAGCTTGCCGCTGTTGTTGCAGTGCTGCCAGCCACTGCTAATCTCCCAATAATATTATTTATAAATACTGAAAACATCGATATGCCTGCAAAAGATAAATTAAAAAGAAAAATATTTTCGGTTTTTATTGTTTTACTAGCGGCCGCCCGCGGTTTCACCCGCGTGGTTCCCGTTCCCGTGGGAATATCGGGATAAAAAGTACATATAAACCTTCCTCTTGAATCACTCTATCTATTAAAAAAAACCGCATCAAGATCCGTTGCGTAGTTTCAAAGATTTAAGCATACAAAGGGACATAAGGACAGAGAAAGCGACTTTGTTTTATACTATGTAGTGATTATCATAAAGAATTCAATTTCATTATTTTTTAATTTTCTGTTATTTTCATTAAAATATCAACACATGCAACAATTTTAGTATTTTAATGAAAATAACAAAAAAAAATATATGAAATTGAATTCTTTATAAGTAGTAATAACCAAAAGCCTTTGAGCGGAACAAAGGCTCCAATGTGATCGCGAGAGATTTGTCTATCGGGCAAAGTCAATTAACGTGGTGGAAAACTAAGGAAAGTAGCATCACTTCATCAACACCTGAAATCCTAAGGGAGATTGGGAGTTGGGAGTTTCTATGGACAGTTATATTCCACGCAAACACCTGTTGAAAGCAAGGCTAAAGAAACTAGAGCCAAGCTTTTCCGCCACTATACTGAAGATATCCCGGACGTCAGCCTATACGAGATTAGAATAGCTCTCAAGAAGCTTAAAAAACAACAAGGCGGCGGGTGATGACGGATTCAAAACTGAGCTTCTGAGAGCGGGTGGTAAGCCGATACTCAAGTCCTTCAGAAGCTTTCCAACTCTGTCACCCTCGAGGGCAAACCCCCCAAGGGATGTGGCAGAAGCGATGTGATGCTGTTTTTCAAGAAGGGTGATAAGACTCTTGAGGAACTACAGACCCAGCTCGCTTCTGAGCCATATCTATAAGTTGTTTTCAAGGGTCATTACGAATCGTCTCACTTGTAGGTTCGACGACTTTCAACCTCCCGAACAAGCTGGGTTCCGGAGAGGCTATAGTACCATAGACCACAATCATACGTTGCAGCATGTTATACAGAAGACCGAAAAGTACAACTAGCCACTTTGATTCGATTGAGACCTGGGCGGTGCTGCAGTCTCTCCAGAGATGCCAAATAGACTACAGGTACATCGAGATGCTAAGGTACTTACTTATACAAAAATTTCACCATATCAGTCCGGTTACAGAACCAGAGCTCTAATCCGATCCTACTTCAGCAAGTGAGACAGGGAGACGTCATCTCTCCGAAACTGTTCACAGCTGCGTTGGAGGATATTTTGAAGCTTCTGGGCTCGAAAGGATACGGTATCAACATCAATGGCGAGTACCTAACACACCTGCGATTTGCCAATGATGTAGTTCTTTTGGCTGAAACCTTGGAGAACCTGAAAATAATGCTCGAAAATCTCAGTAATGCTTCCCAAAGAGTGGGTCTTAAAATTAACATGGATAAGACGAAAGTCATGTCCAATGCCCATGTTGCATTCACTCCAGTTAATTTTGGGAACATTACTATCAAAGTTGTTGACCACTATGTGTTGCCACTTTGACCAGTATGTGTTGCCATGCCAGTGATGACCTATAGGAGTGAGACGTGGTAAAAGACCACTATGGGTCTCATAAGAAGACTCAAGGTCACCCAGCAAGCAATGGAAAAAACAATGCTAGGAATTTCCCTTCTCGATCGAATCAGAAATAAAGAGATCCGCAGGAGGACTAAAACAACCGACATCGCTCGAAGGATTGCTCAGCTGAAGTGACAGTGGGTGAGACAGATAGCGCGGAGAACCAATGGCCGTTAGGGAGGAAAGGTTCTCTATTGGCGACCGAGTACCAGACGACATTCCGCCGTGGGCAGGCCCCCTACAAGGTGGACCGATCGTTGTGGAGATCATTGGAGGAGGCCTATGCCCATCAGTGGGCGTCGTATGGCTGATGATGATGATGATAAAATACGTTAAATATAAATTGTATAAAAACATTATTTTTAATAACATGACAATTTCAGTGGACATAGCACAATTTCTGTGGTACGCTAATTTCGGTGGCCCAAATAATTCTTTTAATAGTATAAATTATGTATTTCCCCTTAAAAAATGTATATGTAATATGGAAGTATGGCACTACAATATCAAAGTTTGTATAAAAACCTGAAAATGAAAATGACCATGGAAATTAGAGAAAAAAATCGACTCGTAATTGAAAATGACTCTTATCTCATTTAAAGCTTTCGTTCGTTCAGTCCTACGTAAAAGCCATAAACGAGTACGATACACGACCATTGGACAGTTGTCCCCGGGCTAACAACACCCTAGCCCGGAAAAAGGACACGACACAACATCGTCTTCCTTTAACTAGTTGCATCATCATCCCTATAGGTTCTCAAAATTGACAAATGAAGCCATGCTCATATCCGTATCGGTAGTTTTCCTGATTATGTTTATGGCACCCTGTACTGTAAATGAATTATTACAAAGAAACACTAACAAAAATACAGCAAATTGTCAATGCATCAAATGTAGAGATACAATTTAGGTAGGTAAGTACTTACTTAGTTTACCATTGCTGCTTTACTTTCCAATAGTTGCGCGGCCGTAGCAAGAGAGGATAGGTACCACTGGGTACCACATAGGTACCTATACAAAGTTTATGTTGCCGTCTGTAAATTTTTAAATTGTGTTTTTTCAGAACGAGAGCGTATTCACGAGGAGGTGACGGTGCTGCGTCGCCGCAACGCTGCCTTGCGGCGCCTGATACGCGGCACCCTGCCCGATCTGCCGCGCCCGCAGCCGAAGTACGCGCGTCCGTACCCGCCTGGCTTTACCGCATCTTTCCCTGATGAGCATCCGGAACCATTTTCTAGGCTGCCACCTATATAATCGACGTTATTTATTTAATAAACTATATAATAAAAGAAGTATGCTGTTTTTAGAGTTCCGTGGTCAAATGGCAAAAAACGGAACCCTGATAGATTCGTCATGTCTGTCTGCCTGCCTGTCTGTCCGTCCGTCCATCCGTCCGTCCGTCCGTCCTTGCAAGTTGCTATCGGACAGACTGTCATTAGTTTAGTTACTGTCGTTAGTCTTCTTGATAGAAGTGGCTGTGATAGGTGTAAACATGTCGCACCTTGAAAACAAAGGTGACGTTAAACAAAAACCATGATTTTTCAATACGGCCATTTAAAGTAAGTAGGTACTTGGTAGAGTTCTATAGCCAATATTTAAATGAAGTAACAAAATAAAATACTGCAATCACTTTTACCTCGCTGTTTAACTATCCTAATATAGAAAAATGGAAAATAAAGTATTTAGAAAAAATCGACCCGTCTCACAACCAGCTCCGATGGGACTCGAACCCACGACCTTTCGCTATCCGGGCGACTGCTCTAACCACTGAGCTACGGAGTCGTTACGAGAAGCGTCGAATTTATCAAATACTTCTTATACGCTGTATAGCCAGCGTTAATTTCATCAATGTGAGGATATTACTACCCCCACACGCGAAAGAAATACCTTTCCAGATATTTGACAATCGCTAAAGAAGAAATTACTATGGCAAGTTATTTAAATTTTTACTTTTTTGCATTCACAATGAGTCCGTTGGGGCAATTTTTATCATAGAAAAATGGAAAATAAAGTATTTAGAAAAAATCGACCCGTCTCACAACCAGCTCCGATGGGACTCGAACCCACGACCTTTCGCTATCCGGGCGGAACTACAAGGAAAATGTCACTTTTTTACTTACCACGACGTGTGTTTCCTTCTGTAGTCCGTCTCGCACTAATTATCAACTTTTTTTTTTCTTTTTTTTTTGCGTCGAACGGCCGATCGTTTCCTATTGAAACAATCGCTCATCCGGCAACCTTCCGGACTACGGGGGAAGGAGGCAGTGAATCCTCCGGCTGTAATGGTTATGTCGGACTCTTACCGACTAAACACTGCCTGAAAACAGCTGTTACCTGGACGGGTATTTCAGCATATCTGTGGCGACCACGTCCCTGGAGGGCCGTGGCGCAGTAATAATCAACTCTTTGCCACATTCCTTTTATAGCCGCTACACACGCTCCTATCCGACCGCCGATTTGGTGCGGGCGGGCGAACTTCACTGCAGATCTGATCCGCGCCTACACACGTTCAAATCTGCCGCAACAAATCGGTCGGCGCTACACACCACGTTCCGATTTGGTCTGGCCGACCTCTAGCCGTTGTTGCAGTGTTGCCAGCCACTGCTAATCTCCCAATATTATTATTATTTATAAATACTGAAAACATCAATTTGCTTGCAATAAATAAATTTTTAATGTTTTATTACTATAAAAAAACAATTTCATTATTTTTTAATTTTCTGTTATTTTCATTAAAATACTTAAACATGCTAAATATTTACTAAAAGCAGCACGTATTGATAAGGTGTTATGCCCTTTTTATACATATTTAGTTTTACGACAAATTGCTAGTTTTTAAACAAAATATTCTAAAAAAAAAACAAATAGATAAATAGAATCTTTTCTTAAATGGGCATATTTAAACCTTTCGTTCGTTAAGTCCTACGTAAAAGTCATGAACGAGCATTAAATTGAATCCTCTGAATATCCCTTAAACGTAATTTACCTGCTTTAAATATTTCCGCTTTTACATATTTTCTCCCTAAATCTAGGGGAAAACCTCCAAAATTGTCAACACTGCCAAGTTGGTCCGGTCGAAAGTCTACACACGTTCCGATTTGGTAGGAAGTGAAGTTCGTGCGAACCAAATCCGGCCGACCGCGTCAAACACGAATAAAAATAACGGGCGATTTTCTGAAAGCTCAGTCACTAGATGGCGCTGTCCCACCTATGCAGTTAGAAGGAACGGAACGTTATAAATTTTACTTTGACGCGACTTTTTTACGTAAAACGGAACGTCAGACAGATGTTATTTATTTACCAAAATCTTTAAATTTACCTATTTCGTTTCTGTTCCTCACAGTAGTACTTATTTAATATATTATTAGTTTCCTTTGGGTTGTTGAAAAGTAATTAATTTAAATATGTTTCATACCAAAATATACCATAGACATGTACATACTTATTCAACGCCATCTAGTGAAGCAATGAGCGATTTTCTGAGAGGCCATTTAAAAAAAAAAGCTTCCAATTGCTTCACTAGATGGCGTTGATTAAGTATGTACATGTCTATGGTATATTTTGGTATGAAACATATTTAAATTAATTACTTTTTAAAAACCCAAAGGAAACTAATAATATATTAAATAAGTACTACTGTGAGGAACGGAAACGAAATAGGTAAATTTAAAGATTTAGGTAAATAAATAACATCTGTCTGACGTTCCGTTTTACGTAAAAAAGTTGCGTCAAAGTAAAATTTATAACGTTCCGTTCCTTCTAACTGCATAGGTGGGACAGCGCCATCTAGGGGTTGAGCTTTCAGAAAATCGCCCATTGGAAGCTTTTTTTTTTTTAAATGGCCTCTCAGAAAATCGCTCATTATGGTCGGACGACTACGCTACACACGTCCAGATTTGGTCTGGAGCAGACCAAATCGGCGGCGGTCGGATCGGAACGTGTGTAGATGCTATGTAGCGTAGTCGTCCGACCATAATTATTATTATTCGTGTTTGACGCGGTCGGCCGGATTTGGTTCGCACGAACTTCATTTCCTACCAAATCGGAACGTGTGTAGGCTTCCGACCGGACCAACTTGGCAGTGTTGACAATTTTGGAGGTTTTCCCCTAGATTTAGGGAGAAAATATGTAAAAGCGGAAATATTTAAAGCAGGTAAAATTACGTTTAAGGGATTTTCAGACGATTCAATTTAATGCTCGTTCATGAGTTTTACGTATAACTGAACAAACGAAAGATCTAAATATGGCCATATAAGCAAAGACTCCTTAACCTATTAGTTTTTTTTCGTTGATTTTATTGTAATGTTTTATTACTATAAAAAAATAACAATCTCATTATTTTTTAATTTTCTGTTATCTTCAAAAAATACTAAAACATGCTAAATATTTACTAAAAGCAGCACTTATTGATGAGGTGTTATGCCCTTTTTATATATATTTAGTTTTACGACAAATTGCAAGTTTTTAAATAAAATATTCTTAAAAAAACTAATAGATAAGAAGAATCTTTTCATAAATGGCCATATTTAAACCTTTTGTTCGTTCAGTCCTACGTAAAACTCATGAACGAGCATTAAATTGAATCCTCTGAAATTCCCTTAAAGTAATTGTATCTGCCTTAAATATTTCCGCTTTTACATATTTTCTCCCTAAATCTAGGGGAAAACCTCCAAAATTGTCAACACTGCCAAGTTGGTCCGGTCGGAAGCCTACACACGTTCCGATTTGGTAGGAAGTGAAGTTCGTGCGAACAAAATCCGGCCGACCGCATCAAACACGAATAATAATAATTATGGTCGGACGACTACGCTACACACGTCCAGATTTGATCTGGAGCAGACCAAATCGGCGGTCGGATCGGAACGTGTGTAGATGCTATATGATCGCCGGTCATGGTCGCCGACCATGGTCGGCCAACCGATTTGGCGCAGGGGTAGGCTACCCACCTTCTGCGCCAGAGGTCTCGGGTTCGATTCCCGAACAAGACAAATATTTGTGTGCATGAACATGTCTATTTGTCTTGGTCTGGGTGTTTACTATGTATATTAAGTATGTATTTACAAACAAAAAGTATTTAAGTATATATTTATCCGTTATCAAGTTTTCCATGATACAGTTTCTTAATGAAATTAACATGGGCTTAGATAATTGGTGTGATTGTAAGAAGTTATTTATTTATTTATTTATTTATACACGTTCCGATCCGACAGCCGATTTGGTCTGGTCCAGACCAAATCTGCGCAACACACGTACCGATTTGGTCTGTTCCGACCAAATCTGCTCTACACACGTTCCGATTTGGTCTGGGAGAAGACTAAATCGGCGGTCGGATAGGAACGTGTGTAGATGCTAGTACTGGGCCATCAGAAATCGCCTATAATAGCCGCTACACACGCTCCTATCCGACCGCCGATTTGGTGCGGGCGAACTTCACTGCAGATCTGATCCGCGCCTACACACGTTCAAACCAAATCTGCCAGACCATGGCCCGCTATTATTTCTCGGCTGCTTGCGCTCCTACAGGCCATGCTGCTCGGATTGGCAACGTCATAAATGTCAATGTCGCACCACTGCTCCTAATTTCTTGTATGCATGAGATGAGATGAATTCCTGATTATAGCGCCTTAAAATTAAATAATACGCGTACATAACTAAGGGTTGTTTTATTTTAACTATATCACAGTCACGAAAATGTTTATTAACCACTCCTACTGATGTTGTAAGCTCCCAGTTGGCTCGAGGTATCGCACGAATCCATCGCTGACGCAGTGTTCCTCCTTCGGGAATCCAAATCTTTCGAGATCCAAGGTTTCATAAGTAATTTCCAACAATGATCACGTATTTATATGCACTAATTATACAATAAATATTGTATTAAAACACCCACAAAGCAAACAAGAAAATTAAACAGCAACGTTTCTTGACATGACCAAAGAGTATTCCGACTTGCCACATCCAGATAAAAAAATTCAATTTCACGCATTATGACACATTTTGATTACGTAAAATGACACATACGCAAAATGACATATACGCGAAATGACACATACGCAAAATGACATACGCAAAATGACACATACGCAAAATGACACATACGCGAAATGACAAATACGCGAAATGACAAATACGTGAAATGACATATACGCGAATTGACACATACGCGAAATGACATGAATTAAAGACGTAAAATTTTGTTGCGCGTAGATTTGTAATAAATACCTACGTATCAGTGTCATAAAGGTTGTGGTATGTGGCATGAGATCCCCTTTTTGCATAATGTCTTTATTCCTAATTTGCTTTGGCAGCATAACAAATTTTCCATATTTTATTTGTCGTATTAATACACTTTGCCATTTTTTTTGGCATACTATTTATATTGGCATAATTATCATTTAAGCTAATTTGATTTTGCATAATGTTATTAGGCATATTGTATATTCGCCTAATATTATTTAGACATAAATAAATATCAAAAACAATGAGAACGAATGATGTCATTATGCGTATGTCATTCTGCGTAGTCACAATATGTCATTTTGCGTCAGCGTCATAGATATGTCATTATGCGTATGTCATTCTGCGTGGTCACAATATGTCAAGGCCAAGATATGTCATTATGCGTATGTCATTCTGCGTAGTCACAATATGTCATTTTGCGTCAGAGACATAGATATGTCATTATGCGTGTAATTCAAAAAATCAATTATCCAAAATGTGCAAAACTAATAGATTTTTCTTTTTATTTTGTAACAAGCAAATTTAACCAAGTTGTTAAATAAATGCGTGCAAAATCCGAGAAAGTGTTTTATTTAAATGAACAGTTCGCGCAGAAATCTAAGATGTGAATTGAATTACGGCGAAAGTTATTTTTTTTATTATATTATATCAAGTTTAGCCTAGTCAACGAAGAGATATAGAGGGAAATGTTTGGAACACAATTTTTGACTTTGGAACTTTGTTTGGGCTAAAAGTTTTGTATAATACTGTATATATTTTACCGGCCAAACCCGATTTCAGGACAAACTAGTTTTTCCTAGGCCAAACTAGTTCATCGCGTTGACATTTCAGAGAGCGAGTTTGCCTAGGAAGTCCTGTAGAACACGTGATTGGTTAATATGGTGGTTATTTTTTTTGTGTCATGTTCTACATAAAACTCATGAACGAGCATTAAATTGAATCCTCTGAAAATCCCTTAACGTACCTAGGTAATTTTATCTGCCTTAAATATTTCCGCTTTTACATATTTTCTCCCTAAATCTAGGGGAAAACCTCCAAAATTGTCAACACTGCCAAGTTGGTCCGGTCGGAAGCCTACACACGTTCCGATTTGGTAGGAAGTGAAGTTCGTGCGAACCAAATCCGGCCGACCGCGTCAAACACGAATGATAATAATTATTGTCGGACGACCACGCTTCACTACACACGTCCAGATTTGGTCTGGAGCAGAACAAATCGGCTGTCGGATCGGAACGTGTGTAGAGTCTATTACGTCCGTTCAATTTTTTTCGCGGACCACCGCGAACTTTTGTCCAGTCCAGTCTCTCGGTGTTCGCGGTAATTTTGCGGACTTTTTGTCCGCGGTACTTTTAGTTCCTTTATATCGATCACAGATCACCTGTATGTTGTGATATTGAAGGACAAAAAAGTACCCGGAGGACAGTCCGTCGTCTGATTAGGCCTTTACTTCAGTAGGTGTATTTTTTATTAAAAAATAGTTAAATAACCGTACCTATCTAATGCCTGTGATTAACTTAATTTTTAAGTTAATTTTAAGTAGTTTTACACGTGTTATATCTTTTTTTTTTACTTTTAATGGGTTTGCTCTTGATCCCAATCAATAAATCAACTTAATGCCTAGTTTACACGTATTAAGTAAGCAAGTGATTAACTTAATTTTAAGTAGTAAAGTGTTTACACGTGTTATAACTTAAATTCAATTTAATTTGGTCACAATGGACGAAGGTACTTTCCTACTTCGCTAAATTAGTGCGTTCACACGCGAACTAAAAGCAAATTTAGTAAAGACCACGCCTACCGGGGAATACGCGCGATGCGGGAGGGGGGGTTACTTAACTCACTTATTCACTAAATCGTTTACTTAGCACTTGTGTCTAAAGAGCTGTTAAGTGACTGTTTACACGCGTGAATTTAGTTAAAATTAACTTAAAATTTAGTTAATGGGCGATTTTCTGAAAGCTCAACCCCTAGATGGCGCTGTCCCACCTATGCAGTTAGAAGGAACGGAACGTTATAAATTTTACTTTGACGCAACTTTTTTACGTAAAACGGAACGTCAGACAGATGTTATTTATTTACCTAAATCTTTAAATTTACCTATTTCGTTTCCGTTCCTCACAGTAGTACTTATTTAATATATTATTAGTTTCCTTTGGGTTTTTAAAAAGTAATTAATTTAAATATATTTCATACCAAAATATACCATAGACATGTACATAAGGTCAATGTGGGGAAGTCCGGCATACTTTTCTAAAATTTAAGTTCAACTGAACTTATTGAATCGAGATACGCTTTCTAAAGTGACTTGTGTCATCGGAAATTATAGGTAATATATTGATTTACCTATATTGGTCTTAAAATAGTATGAATTGCAATTATCTTTAGATTTATATGCTATTTTTTAAAAAACGGCGTGTAGACGGACTTCCCGTGCAGTTTAGGGTAAGTCCGTCTACTAGCACTATATCCATAACTTGTGAGGCAATATGTATGAAAACAGTTTCTAGCAGTGACGTAAAACTAGCGTTGAAATGTGTGATTTATGTATTTGTCTATAAGGTTTAGACTTCAAAGATAATTGATTTTATTTGATTTTAAGGCAAGTCCGGCATATCTTTGGTGACAGTGGTTGCAAACATTTTTAATAAAATTGTATGTAGCCAATTTCCTTTTTTGTAAAATAAAATACTAAGTAAAACATCATCAAATTGATCAAAATTCATCAAATTTGCTCATAGTCTATAACGACTGATCGCAGATGAAAACAGAGAAAGAAGAAAAAAAGTAAAACATAAATCTTTATTTCTAATTCAATTTTTATATTCCTAGTAAGGTAGATATACGAAAGCGATTCATTACTATCTTACGGCACATAATTATATCCCTAGGGATATAACTATATCACGGCTTTATCGTGCAGGTAAAATACGTGCAGCTGAAAAGGTTGACAATATCTGCAATTGAGGCAAGACCGTCATATGACGGACTTGCCTTACGTATGCCAGACGGACTTCCCAACTATTACATTTTGTGGTTAGAAATTTGTTGCAGGTAATAATTACGAAACTCAAGCCATATAAATGAATTCATCAGCAGAAAGAAGTATATGGATCACTAAATGACTTGCGTAATCAAAGAAACTCCAAGAACTCCATTGATTTTCTACTTTTTTTTTAGTTTTTTGAAGAGACGTTACACTCCAGCTTCAAGTACAAAACGCGAAAAAAAATGGCCTACCAATTTCTTTCAACCTAATGATGTTAGCGACGTCTATGATTCTCAGTTCGAACTAGCTCCGTAATACTGTTTTACCGACCGAGGCATAAGAAGCTAGTCATTCAAAAATGGAAGTTATTGGCGCTAAACGGACTTACCTCCTAGACGGACTTCCCCACATTGACCTTACTTATTCAACGCCATCTAGTGAATCAATTGGAAGCTTTTTTTTTTAAATGGCCTCAGAAAATCGCTCATTACTTCGTCACTTAATACATGTAAACAACCCATAGACTCGATTCTATTCTACTTACTCACTTATTCACTAAATCGTTTACTTATCACTTGTAACTAAAGCTGTTAAGTGACTGTTTACACCCGTGAATTTAGGATTCAGTACTCAGAGCTTGCAATACAATATAAGCTGTTAAAAATGGACTGTCGTATGAAAGAGTTTTAGTTCCAAAGGTTATCACCGGAACAGGGGTGCGATTGCGTAAGATAATCGTATTCATTTGACAGTTCATATCGTATTCAATCGGCTGCAATTTGTATGGAATGACATTTAATATGATACAATATGAACTGTCAAATGAATACGATTGACTTTACGCAATCGCCTAGCTGATATGCTTGTCGAACTAATCGGAATCGGAATGCACCCCACAAGTGTCAAGTGTCAAGTCACGATAATTTGTGGTGTCAAACACTGTCAAATAAATTAATGAGTAGATATATTTTTAGTGTGAGTAAAAACTGAAAATTCTCAAAATATACAATTCCAATAGCATTTTCTAGTTTAAGACAAAAATTTACATTACTAATACCTCTTCTCAGCAGATACACATATTGTCATTTCATTTAAATAGCGTTCTAAAAATCGATATCAAGATCCTCATATGTAGTTCTAAAGTATAGTGTTCAATAAATTATATTGAGGAAATTATTTTTTTGTAAACACTAACTTAACTATTATACTTATTTCAGGTAAAACAACAAAAATGTTAAAAATATTGTTTCATCTTTTTGGAGCCCTTCATTTCGGCTATTCATGCTTTTACGATTTTATGTATGTGAGCGTACCAAGCACATCTACCACGGTCACACCGTTTGGCGGAAAATTAAAATATTTGACATTTATAAATGCTGTAAGTACTTACCTACTTTTTTTGCACTTTGCATCTTTCATATCATGTTTAAAAGGCCCCACAAACGATCAGTGGGGCTACCGCCTAAGCACAGTCGGCTTCATTACGATTACGACGCATCGTGCCATCCTTGTCATGTCGTAGCACATTTGGTATGGCATGACAAGGATGGCACAATGGGTTGTAATCGACTTCAAGCCAACAGTGCTTAAGCGGTAGGGGGGCTGTTCGCCTGTCGGCCTAGTCTGGATCGGCCATCTGATGTTCGAGACCACCATCTGCCACACACTAGACCGGTTGTTGCCTGTCGGCAATTCTGTATTTGACTGTTGTTGAAATGTAGATATTTAATGATGACATTCAGAAATATAACATTATTGAATAACAAATGTGAAATCAAAAATTAATATGTATTATAACAAGCAAATTATGAGCTACCTCTAGCTATCTCTTTCTAAAACGAAATTTTCTATGGTGAGAGTATGACGCTATAGAAATGTGATGTCACGTTTCTATAGCGCTCTCCTTGTCTAATTAGAAAGTTTGATGCTCTATATTGCTGAAAATATTTGAAAATAAATACCTATGTTGTGTTGCTACTAATTAAATGAACATTTTAAGTCAATAAAAAAAGTTCAGTCAAATACCCAATTGTTGAAAACCGGCTTTGAGGCCACACACTAGCAGTTGATAGCCGTCAGTTTTTGTATTAGTTGGTAGTTTCTGTCCGGCCGATAACTGTCAACATTGGCCACGCCCTCCAGCGGCCACACACTATACCTGCGCATTAGCCCTCAGTTGAAACAAGTTAAGTCAGGGAAGGGACAACCCTGGTGGAACAAAGAACTTAAGAAATTAAGGAAAAGATCCAAGAAAGCACTCAGAATTGTCCTAGAAAAGGACGACGAGAGCTGAAACAAGTACAGAGAAGAACGAAACAACTTCAAGTACACAAGCCAAAAAGAAAGCAGAAATGGAGGGGAAGCCTTTTGTGAAGGCATCTCTGGACAACCTGAATCGCCAGGTTGGTGAGGATGCTAGCAAAAGACAACACTTGTAAACTAGGAAGCCTTAAAAAAGATGACAATATTATAGTGGACCCCAAAGAAATACTTACGGAAATGCTGGCCACTCACTTCCCGGACTGTATAGAGCATACAGAGGAGGAGGTGAACACTCTGTCGGCAGAAAATCTATCAGACGGCGAGGTGGAGGTCAGAAAAGTAATTACAGAGGACATGCTAGTGTGGAGCATTTCTTCCTTTCAACCATATAAAGCAGCAGGACCAGATGGCATCTTCCCAAAAATGCTACAAGCTGCTTTAAGGTTTATAAAGGAGGACCTCCTAGTTTTATATCGAAGCAGCCTAGCAACTAACTATATGTACCTAGTTGCTAGAGAAAAGTTAGGGCCGTCTTCATACCGAAACCAGGGAAGGCCACGTATCAAGAGGCGAAGTCCTTCAGATGCATTAGCCTTTCCTCGTTCCTACTGAAGACACTGGAAAAGATACTAGACAGACACATAAGAGAAACCATAAGCAAAAGTAAAAACCACTACATGACAATCAACATGCCTATATGGAAGGAAAATCTATTGAGACAGCCCTCCACAACATGGCAGTCAGAGTGGAAAGATCAATTACAAATAAGGAATACGCTCTAGCGTGCTTCTTCGATGTTGAAGGCGCCTTTGATAAAGCGTCTGCGCAATCCATCGTGGATGCTATAAACAGAGAAGGCGTAACAAAGCAAATATCAGGTTGGATCACCAACATGCTACAACACAGATCCATACAAGCAGAACTAGCAGATATCAAATACACCATCAAAGCCAGGAGAGGCTTTCCCCCAGGGAGGTAGTCTGACTCCACTGCTTTGGTGTATCTTAATAGAAGAACTAGTAACTAGTATCACTGCTATGAATATATACATCCAAGCATACTCTGATGATGGCCTGTTACTTGTAAGAGGCAAAGTTCTAAGCGTGGTCAGAGATGTAATGAGAAGTGGAATTATGACAACATTGAGATGGTGCAGGGACAAGGAATTGAACCTCAACCCTAGCAAAACTAAACTGATGTTGTTCACTAACAAAAGAAAGATTGATAGCATGATCCCAATTAACATTGAGAATGTAGAACTCGAGAAAGGAGTTTAAATACCTAGGGATAGCCTTAGACAGTACCCTAAGTTATAGGACACACATAAAAGAAACCAGTAAAAAGGCAATGACAGCTCTCATGCAGTGCAGAAGAGCCGTTGGCAGGAACTGGGGCATGAAACCCGAAGTGGTCCAATGGATCTATAGGGCAATCATCCGACCGAGAATCCTTCACGGAGCACTAGCATGGTGGCATAAGGCAAAACTAGAATACAATAGAAAAGAAGCCGCCTTAGAAATGATATTAGGCCTTAGTCCAATAGATCTTGAAATCGAAAAGAAAGCTACAGAACAATGGTTTAAGCTGAAAAGCACTAACCTATGGATAGGAAGGCACAATGATCAAGGTCACGCTGAAATAGGGAAAAAGTACGAAGAAAACCTTTCCATGATACTGGTTAACAATGACGTAATAAAAAAGAAAAGGATCTTCGACAAAAAGTACAGAATAAGCATCAGATCCAGAGAAGACTGGAAACTAGAACATGACAATCTGGATAGCACTGCAGTATGCTACACAGATGGGTCGAAAAAGGAGTCAACTGGACTATCGGGAGCTGGGGTATACATAGCTAAACCCAACACTATAAGAACTACTTTTACGCCGATTCTTGCCGGTTCTTCTCCAAGGCCTCCCGCTGTAGGGTTTGCGAACCGATGGCGTAGCTTCTATGACGTTCACAAGTATTGTAAATAACAATCTAAATTGAATAAACAAATTTGAATCTTGAATCTTGAATCTTTAATCTGGGCAAGTACGCCAGCGTGTTCCAGGCGGAAGTATTCGCGATACTGGAGTGTGCGAACACGATTAAAAGTGAGATAGGCAATTATGACGTAGGAAAAATAATAATATATAGCGACAGTCAAGCCGCCATCAAGGCCGTTGACAAAACGGAGACTACCTCAGCCTTGGTGAAAGAATGCAAACAAAGCATTCAGGAACTTGCTAACTTGGTTGAGGTAGAAGTAATGAGGAAGCCGATGAATTAGCCAGGGGAGGAGCTGATGAACCCTTCATTGGTCCTGAACCGAGACTACCAATCGCATATAGAATTACTAAGAACATTATCGAGATCACAACAATCAAAGAAACCAACCAAAGATGGATGAGAAGAAAGGACTGCAGACAGTCTAAGATCTTCATCAAATCGGTTGACAAAAAGAAAACTAGAGAACTTCTGAAACAGAGTAAGAGAGATATAAGATCTGTACTTACTGGGCACTGCCCACTAAACAGACACCTACAGTGATTAAACGGACAGAAGACCCTATCTGTCCGCAATGCAAAGAAAGAGAAGAAACAAGCTACCACTTCATGGCAGAGTGCCCGATGTACGCATCACTGCGCTGGGAGCTCTTTGGAACGGACAAGCTTAAGGAAGAGGATCTAAAGATGTTAACGATAAGTCAACTCAGCAGGTACTGTAAGCGCACAGGTAGGTTCGAGGGTCCGACGCCGGTGGGGTAAATGATAACCCGCCTTCCCCCTGATTTTTCAGCTTTTAGGGGACTTGGGGAACTGGGTGAAATGGTCCCGACCTAGGTGACTGATCACCCCCGTCCGGCTTCGCTGGCGTCCCCCCTATAAATAATAACAATAATAGCCCTCAGTTCTAAACCTTTTACGAAACTGAGTGTGTGGCCGATTGCGGCCAACTGACAGGCCGTTGCCGACAGGTGAACTGATCATCTATGGGGCGCTTTACAGATAAGTTAACCTTTGCTCACATATTTCATATTACAATTCATGTAATTTTTAAAATTCAAAGAAGATTATAATATATAGCATATAATATGTACATTGTACAAAGAAGATTATAATAAAGTAGTAAGTACAACATATATTTTGGTAAGCACCCTCAAATATAAATTGTATTTAACCGATTCGTTGCGGATGGCAAGTCTGCCGTGCATAACTTTTTTTTGCGTGTGGCGTTAGGCGCGGGAGCCGTGTCATTTTGAAATCGATGGTAACTCCTTCATGTTAAGTTTTAGGGACATCTACCCAGAACAAAACTATCTTCATTTTTCACGTAGATCAAGCTCGTAGCCTTCGTTTCTGGTTATTGAGTGATTTAAAAAAAAATAGGGGTAACCAACCTTTTCGAAAGTTGCGTTACTTACTTGATATAAAAACATCAAATAATAATAAATTTATTATTTGATAATAATTAATTTAAGTAGTTATTTGATAATAAATTTAATGGCTCAATATATTTAGTTTCATATACAAACAGTAAAAAAAAACAGTATAGAGATTTTAGGGGATCATAGCGTCCATCAATATGAAGAATTTTTACTATGGTTTTTACTACTGTTCCATACAAAAGTACATCATCGGCTGAAATGTATGGAAAGCTGTTTTTTTTTGCAATTCCTTGGTTAATATATGGCTAATATGAGTCTTAATACTACGACAGAGAGTTGCATATGCTATAAGCGCTGTTGTTTCTTCGAAAAGGGCTGTTTCGTTGACAACGTTTATCGTTGGCTCGCAAGGACTTTATTTAATCTGTGTTTAAGGTTTATTTTGCATAAAAAACAATGGAAGAAATATACCAGTTCATTTTGAAAATGCATACATACAAACCCTATAAGTACCCAAAAATAGCTCGTTATTCAACAGTTCTAAATATGCTACTCATATTTCAAAAAACGCAACTGAATAAATGCAATTTTATTCAATTGGTTTTGTAACTTACAAAGAAACTAACGTGATCTAGCGGAGAGGGCATTAAAAGTCTATATGGACCGTTGCATTGACATAAAAAAGTACTGTCGCATAAGTTCAGTTTTACCACAGTAGAAAAAAATCTTTTACCATCTTATTTGATAGTAACGATGAAATATGGTGTCAATATATATCTTTACAAAACATAATACGATAAATCACTAGCATTTTCTTATAAAACACAATTAATTTTAAAAATACCATTTTAATATTTTTATTAATTTTTAAATTAATTAATTTATTTATTAATCCATACATTCGTGAAACGTCTCCTTTCTTATGAGGAAAACCAAAACGATATTTTTAGTACTAATTTAATACCTCTCAATCAAACCATTAGGAATTAAAAAATAATTTGAAAAGGTTTAGCACATCTGTCTTAAAAAAGTTACTTACCTTCCATTTCCTAAATAAAATACACCTATTTTGCCACTTCTAATTAATTGAAACCATGTTCCCGACCGTTCATGCTAGATTTCGAATGTGAACTAAAAGTATTCAAGCTTAGAACATGTAAAAAATGGTAAAAATACTGTTTTCTTTTCCGCATGGCTGAAGACGCAGGAGGCGTGTCATCTAATCGTATGGCGCTAGGCACGGCAGCCTTGTCAGGTCATTTTTGTTCAGCGCCACAGCTAGAAGTTTGCAAAATTAGACATCGCAACGAATCGGTTAAGCTTGGGATGGGATGTTCACACATAATAATATGTTCACAAAGACAATTGATTTCCAGGAATTAAAAGCTTGTGTGTTAATTTGTAATTATGTAAACAAGTATTTTTTTCTATTCTTGCAGATGCTGCAAACTGTATATTTCATAATAGCATTATGCAATGATTTATTTGGTAACAATGAACCAACACCATCAGAGAAACCTCTAGTTCGACGTGTCAAAGATACTGTATTTAGTTCCCTTGCGTTTCCATTGGCTCTGTTTGTGGGAATCACATTCTGGGGCATTTACGCTGTTGACCGTGAATTAATTTTGCCAAGAAGTTTAGATCCTTATTTCCCACTTTGGTTAAATCATGTGATGCATTCCAATATTGTTGTTTTTGCATTGATTGAACTTTTCACTACATTTAGAATGTATCCAGACAAAAAGAAAGGTTTGTCAATACTATGCGTGTTCATGTTGTGCTATGTAGTTTGGATTCATTTCATTTACTTTAAGACAGGTAGTTGGGTATATCCAATACTGACAGTTCTTAACTGGCCTGTAAGAATTTTGTTTTACCTGATAAGTCTAGGATTTACCTGTAGTTTATATACTGTTGGAGAAACCTTAAATCATTCCATTTGGTCCAAAGAGATTGAAGAAACTGTAAGGTCAGGAAAGAAAAAAGCTAAATAAGGTGTTCTTATTAAGTTGCTTAGATTTCGCTAGTAGTGTAGCTGTATGTCTGTATTCAGTAAATTATTAATATTTTACCTATTGAAATTACCTAATAGTTCATAATATCTAAAATTTATATCAGCAAAGCTTCAATCATATAAACCCTAGATAGGTACAGCGTAAACACTCAGTACGTGAAGCCGCCAACGAATGCTCTATTAGAAAGGGAGCATTAGATCGCTCTCAGCCGGCCTATCATGAGCGGCTTTTATCGCGCGATATGATATGGTACGGCAAGTTGTCTTGCTTACCCCACTAAGGTGTAAGCAAGACGGAATGCCGTACCATATCATATCGCGTGTTATAAGCCGCTCATGCTAGGCCGGCAGTAGTCATTTAACCGCCCGGCAAAACGATGCCTAAATGTGCTGTGAAGATGTGAAAAAACAATTCGATTTTTTTTAAAAAGAGCTGGAATATCATACTTTCAGTCAGTATTGAACTAAGTAAATATAATTGCAAAATGAATTTAACCTCTCAGCCATTCCGGGTGCCCATTGGCAGAGAATAGAGACTCGGGGCTTAGAGGGCCCGGCCGATGCTCTACCTACAGGTAGTCAAACATGTACTGAAATTACCTTTATTTCATTATCACTACATAGTATAAAACAAAGTCGCTTTCTCTGTCCCTATGTCCCTTTGTATGCTTAAATCTTTGAAACTACGCAACGGATTTTGATGCGATTTTTTTTAATAGATAGAGTGATTCAAGAGGAAGGTTTATATGTACTTTTTATCCCGATATTCCCACGGGAACGGGAACCACGCGGGTGAAACCGCGGGCGGCCGCTAGTTTATACTAAAATATTGCAATATTCCTTGCCGTGCAACCGTTTCTTCTATTTGCGTGTAAGACAGAGATGCCGACATGACCAATTTGGAACAGAGTAACTTTTGTTTACGGAGACGCTGTGTTCATATATATTTTTTTATTAATTTGCAGTTCTTAATTTATGTATTTCTATGACAAAAACATAATGTTACTTATTTGTTTTTGTCAAAAAGTTTTGAATAAAAAGGTTTAAAATGTTATATATTATTTGACATTTACGTTAAATCCTTATATTTATTAAATACTAGCTGACCCAGCGCACTTCGTTCCCGTGACCCTACCCCCTACTCCACCCTACCCTTCCCGTACTCTACCCCTACCCTGCCCCTACCCTACCCTACCTATACCCTACTCTACCCCTACATACCCCTCCTTCCCCTATTTTCTCACCGTTAAAACCTTCCTTTGACTTCCACGAACATTTCAAGACCAAAATTAGCCAAATCGGTCCAGCCGTTCACGCGTGATGGCGTGACCAAGGGAAATAGGGATTCATTTTTATATATATGTATAATATATACTTAGATAAAAATATAAATAGATTTTAGTTAAGTAGTTGTTACTGATAAAAAAAACCTTTTCAACGCAATAAGTTCATGAAACACTATAAGATACGAAAAAACTAGGCATTTATTTTTGCTTTATACGATATCAATATCATTATAATAGGAATTAACACTACTTGACAAAAAATATACGATACCTAGCGACTTCAACTGCTTTCCATGTTCTAGCGTCGCTCGGTCGACGACCGACAGTCTCGGAGCGAGGCCATGTAATAACATCGTAAGTACTGTGTCCGTTACGCTGGCAAGAAAGTAGCTTCTAGAGGGAAGCGAGTTTGATGAATAGTTAGTGCGTAATTTGCTGTAAATGTGCGCCAAATAAAAAATTTGTGGGCCTAATACTTTTGGAATAAAACGGGAAAAACGAATTCTGCTGGAGTAACGGTGCTCCAGCAGGAAGATTCTAAACTAATGATCGGAGAGAAATAAAAATTATGTGGGCGGGTAGCTTAGATTCTAGCAGGAATGTGCGCCAAATATGAAATTTGTGGGCCTTACAGTTTTGGAGATATTTGATTTTCTGCTGGCGTAACGTTTTGCCGAGTCCCAGATCTCGGGAACTACTGGATGTGCGATCTTACAGTAAAGGCATATGAGTAGCGCCTAATTTGTGCTGTATGCACATACAGAAAACATTTCAAAAATATTCACGGATTTGAAGTAAACAGACATTTTCAGAAATCAAAAAAATAATTCTAGCGCCTAAACTACCACACAAATATAGAAACCAAAAACGGTGTTCTATTCTTCTTGCTATTTCTAATTACCATAAAAAGTTTGAGAATCCCACAGTTATTCGTTTTTGAATAATACCCACATGAAGGTGAGACAGACAATGTCATGACTTTGACGATCAGCAGGATAAAGATATCAGAGATTATTTAGATCCTAGCCCAATAAATAATTTGTGCTGTTACTAAAGTACATGTTCTGAAAATTTCAGCATCAAATTTTTCGTAATAAAGTAAATATTCATTAAAATCCAAAACAACTGCCAGTATTCTGATTAACCGACCAAATTCGATAGACCACGAAAAAGCGACGCGCTCATACATATTGATGACCTTCTTTAATGTGTCGTATTATGCAGAAAAATTTAATGTACAGTCGCGTTCATAACTTTTTTTTGGTAAATGTAGGTGAATAGTGCTCTATCATTCAAAAGGATAGTTTGAGCCTTTATTCATACCAGCACAGTATAAGAAGGAACCATTTTTCCATACAGTAGTCCGACGGAGACGTCAAGAGAGACAGGTCAATCGTGCGGGGCGTGACAAATAAACAAATAAACAAACTTCTTATTTAATTAATATTATAGTGCATACGATTTGCATACGTGCAAATCTTGATCTCGCATATTTTATAGAACTACTGTCTGGGACGTATTAATTTCTAAAATCCAAGATGGCGGCCAACTTTTTTGTTTGTTGGCCAATTTCGATGAAACTCGGTTTTTGGTACTATTTGGACAAGAAAACAGCAACGCTATGTTAAAAAATTTAAAAATCCAAGATGGCCGCCCACTTTTTTATTTGTGGGCTGATTTTGGCGATACTCGGTTTTTAGTACTATGACAAGAAAACAGCAACGCTATGTTAAAAATATTAAAAATCCAAGATGGCGGCCTACTTTTTTCTTTGTTGGCCTATTTTTATTAAATTCGGTTTTTTGGTACTATTTTGACAACAAAACAGCAACGCGGTGTTAAAAATATTAAAAATCTAAGATGGCGGCCAACTTTTTTGTTTCTGGGCCGATTTCTATGAAACTCGGTTTTTGATACTATATTGACAAGAAAACAGCAACGCAATGTTAAAAATATAAAATATTCAAGGTGTCGGCCAACTTTTTTGTTTGTGGGCTGATTTTGATGAAACTTGGTTTCTAGTACTATTTTGACAAGAAAACAGCAACGCATTGTTAAAATATTAAAAATCCGTAAGTTGATAAATTGGTATGGATAAGCTGCGTTCGGAATGATTCCGTTTCGGAATTCCGTATAAAAATTCCCTCTCTATGTGCCCAGTCTAGGCGTTATTGTTGATCGAAGTGCCCAGTCTAAGATCAATGAGAAGATATGTAGCATAGAAAGTTATTGCACACTGTTTGTTGTGTTGAGCACGAATCTGTTCTGTGGCGTTGCGCTTGTGCGAGCTGTTACTAGGGTTGCCTGCCACTGCCATTCTATTTCATTACAAAATAAGGAGATTTAATATGCGTATTCAACTGGTTCACAAAATAAATTATTTTTCTTTCTTTCTCTCTGTAATCTACAATATTAACTCAAAATTGGCAAGATAAAAGGCCTAAAAAAATACAAAATAAAATCTTGTTTTTTCAGTTTTCGAGAAAAACCTACTTCGAGAATGACGTTACCAGCTTCGGTTGTGGTTTGGTTGAAATTATTTAGCGCGATCGCCCCCCAGGAATGCAACAAAACACATTTGTTAATGAAATCTCAAATAATATATAAACATGAAACATGAATGGTTTAAACACTTTGTTAATAATTATTTTTTGTAAATTCAAGTAGTTAGGTACTTAATGAATTATTTGTTGCTTTCTCCCACTAAAAAAAGGCTCTATAGCGCAAAGAAACTTTCTTCAAGATGAAGATTTGCCCAAGCTTTACAGCTTTTGCTAACACATATTTTTTTGCGATTAAATCTAATGATTGGCGAATGGGCGATTTTCTGAAAGCTCGTTTTGATTAGCTCAATAGATGGCGCTGTTCCACCTATGCAGTCACAAACAACGGAATGTAATAAAGTTTACTTCGACGCGACTTTTGTTTCATAAAACGGAACGCTTTGTTTATATTTTGATTGATTTTTGCTGCTTTGTTCTGTTGAACGTTGCTAGCTAGCTATCGTTATACCCGACGACCGACGTCACAAAACAATTGTAGTAGGTATTTTTTTTATAAAATTAGTAATTAAAGTTCCAAAAAGCGTATAAAGTTCATATCCATAAAGTTACGCGGTAGCGACCCTGTATGTATGTGATTTAGTTGGAATTGGATTATATTTTAGTATAGCGTTATTAAATAGAATGCTTCCAAGCATCTGTGCTAATTTTCGTAAGTGTATGTATGTTTGTCCACGGTCCACGAATTTCTAGAAAACTAAGGCTACGTACGCACTGGCAGGTGGCTAGCTTGGCGCCTAGAGCCTAGTGGCTTGCATTCTACTAGCGCAACTAGCTAGGCGCCAAGCGCGCAGTGCAGCCGGTCGCGAACATTCTAGAACGTTCGTTTTACCAAGGTGACTCGCTAGGCTCTAGTCGTTACTACTGTAACGATGTCGATTCATACCAGTCATTATGGATGGTTAAAAACTCTATTATGACTGGAAACTCCATCTAGTTCTACATACTGGCCATTAATTTTATCGAATCCTATCCTGTTCTTTCAATTCAAATTCAAAATCTTCGTTTCACGTGTCCTGTTCATCATTTTTGATTCAGTTCTACTAAAATCACCAAGCCGTACAGAGCTCTCGGAGCATTACCAGTTTTTTATACCAGTTTGAGTTGTTTGTTATAGTTTTAAATAAGTGGAACCCTTGACCCTTGGAAAGGGGTAAGTTATCATCATCATACCCACTACTACCTACTTACCTACCTACTTTTTGTTATTCATGTATTTTTTATCTTGTTGTTACAGTTCCTAATCTTCCTAATCTTCCTATGCTTCCTATATTTTCTTTATTACTACCTTTACAATAAAAAGTCAAGTCCCCATTAAACATCATCTTTTTATTCATCTATTATCTACAAATTAAATACTGGGCGGTGACTTCCGACGTTCCGGCTAGTGTACCACTGGCCGACGAGGACGTCCCGTCACAGTACTATTATATATTCTGTGCTCTTGGCGCCAAGCAAGCCGCCTGCCTGTGCGTTCGTAATCTAAAAGTCATATCTAGACGATTTATTTTTGATTGCAATATAGGTCATTAAGATACAAAACTATAGAGATCGTAAATACTTCGTTCAACGCCATCTAGTGAAGCTTTTTTTTTAAATGGCCTGTCGGAAAATCGCTCATTATTTACTACCCTTTGTCATGCTGGGAACCGGCGGCGATCGAATATCTTCAATCGATGGTATGAGAAAAAAAGTTTTTGATGTAGGTACTAACAGAAGTGGGAGATTGAAATTGAAGTATTTTAAAAAATCGACCCGTCTCACAACCAACTCCGATGGGACTCGAACCCACGACCTTTCGCTTTCCGGGCGACTGCTCAGTCGCGAATCATATTAAAAACAACTTTTAATATGGGACCAACACTGAAATCACGAAAAAAAATAAGCTGTTCCATACAAAAGTGCAAAAATATTTTATCAAGATCAAAATGTATGGAACAGCTGTTTTTTTTTTGCGAATTCACTGTTGATCCCATAATAAAAGTTGTTTTTTTCATGAGTAGAATAATCCTTAAAATTATCCGGGCTGATAAAAAAAACGAACGAACAAGTTTAAAAAGGTTTTTTCAAAAGTGTCAATGTACGATGTATTGGTCATGGTCGCCGACCATGGTCGGCAAACCTGTACTGGGGTCTTTAGACGAGCGAGATTGAGTTTTTTTTTTATCAGCCCGGATAATTTTAGGGATTATTCTACTCATGAAAAAAACAACTTTTATTATGGGATCAACAGTGAATTCGCAAAAGAAAACAGTTGTTCCATACATTTTGGGCTTTATGCGCGCGACGTGCGGTGCGGCCCTGTCACTTATACCGCAACAATTACTGAGACTAGTCTATATAATTTGTGAACTGAGGTATTGTATTGTATTGTAAAAAAGTTCGTCCTTTTGGACAGGCGAAGACATCAAGCCATACTGCCAATTCTTGAGTATTATGTATGTTATTATAGTTTCTTATGTTTTCATTAGAATGTAGGTGTGTTACATTCCATTGCTTCTTGGAGTATTTGGCGTCAAATATGTCGAGTCGGTCTTCTTGGTAATTCTTGCTGAGATAGTCACCACTACAATAAAACACTCGGCATCACGTTACCGAGATAGCGCATATTTTAATCATTCCACACATCGTCCAGTTGCGTACACACTTGGGGCACAAAACCACACCTATCTTGAGTCACAAAGTCCACTTTGAAACAAATTGCGATTAATTAAAATATCCACTTAACCTAACCCGCCAAAATGGCGCCAAAAACTCGCAACTAGTGCCGCAACTGAGCCGGGGCGCAAACCAGTTCTAGCCCCGGCGGGCGGCGGCGCATCGGTGAACCCGTCGGTGAGAGGTCACGCACACATCGCCGCGCTATGTATCGGTGTACCGACAGCGGGCCGCATATTATAGAGCTTATTACACTTGGCTAAATTCAGCATCTAATTAATCATACATTGCTTGTTTTGATTGCATCACTTGCTACAAATAAGCTCAATGAAAGCAATGTATGCTTAATTAGATGCTGAATTTAGCCAAGTGTAATAAGCCCTTAAGGCAGCTTGGTTATTGGTTGGTGGAATATTTATTCATGTGAGATCACTGTCTATTGTCAATTTAATCACATTGCACATTAGGTACCTATGTTTGAAAAAAAAACGAAATAAAATTACAAAACAACCTTCATTTTATTTTTATACTTAAATAATGTTCAAATTATTTGAATTCTTTCACTTCAAGTAAAAAAACAAAACAGAAATAGCTTCATTCGTCATTAAAAATTAAATAAAAGTACTCAGTCAAAACACTTTTTTACTTAAGTGTACACAAACGTGACGTGTACAAATCTGATCGGCAAAAAAGTTAAGAAGGTCATTAATATGTATGAGCGCGTCGCTTTTTCGTGGTCTATCGAATTTGGTCGGTTAATCAGAATACTGGCAGTTGTTTTGGATTTTAATGAATATTTACTTTATTACGAAAAATTTGATGCTGAAATTTTCAGAACATGTACTTTAGTAACAGCACAAATTATTTATTGGGCTAGGATCTAAATAATCTCTGATATCTTTATCCTGCTGATCGTCAAAGTCATGACATTGTCTGTCTCACCTTCATGTGGGTATTATTCAAAAACGCGTAACTGTGGGATTCTCAAACTTTTTATGGTAATTAGAAATAGCAAGAAGAATAGAACACCGTTTTTGGTTTCTATATTTGTGTGGTAGTTTAGGCGCTAGAATTATTTTTTTGATTTCTGAAAATGTCTGTTTACTTCAAATCCGTGAATATTTTTGAAATGTTTTCTGTATGTGCATACAGCACAAATTAGGCGCTACTTATATGCCTTTACTGTAAGATCGCACATCCAGTAGTTCCCGAGATCTGGGACTCGGCAAAACGTTACGCCAGCAGAAAATCAAATATCTCCAAAACTGTAAGGCCCACAAATTTCATATTTGGCGCACATTCCTGCTAGAATCTAAGCTACCCGCCCACATAATTTTTATTTCTCTCCGATCATTAGTTTAGAATCTTCCTGCTGGAGCACCGTTACTCCAGCAGAATTCGTTTTTCCCGTTTTATTCCAAAAGTATTAGGCCCACAATTTTTTTATTTTGCGCACATTTACAGCAAATTACGCACTAACTATTCATCAAACTCGCTTCCCTCTAGAAGCTACTTTCTTGCCAGCGTAACGGACACGTAAGTACTGCCACTGTACTGTGGCGGTTCGAATATCAATTAATGTGGTGACGGCATTATTCGGAATCAATATATCTGTCGCAGGGATTTTGTCACAGTGATATTATAATTCCACTAGTGAAATTATAATTTCACTTGATATTATAATTCCACTAGTTAAATTATGAATAGACAGTATTTTTGTATCAATAATAAAAAAAATAACCACGAAATTTAAGGCAATCGCTTTGCTGCGCTTCGCGATTGCCTTAAATTTCTAACCTATCACGTGTTCTACAGGACTTCCGAGGCTCGCAGCCGTGTGCATACTGTCTCGTACTGTCTATTCATAATATCATTCATTCCACTAGTGAAATTATAATTTCACTAGTGGAATTATAATATCACGACTTTGACAAAATCCCTCGACATATCTATAACTATAAATACTAATGACCACTTTTGAATCACTTTTTCAAACGCATTTAGTATGGAAGTGTGTACCTATCTAGGGTTTATAATGATCGAAGCAGCAAAGCATTAAAACTATGTGAGTTAGCTTTAATACTAAGGCCTATTTATATCACTTTGGTTTTTGTAAGCATTACATGCATCAAATAAGTAAGTAGGTACTTAATACCAAAGTAATTGATTATTTAGGTACTTGTTGTTTTAAAAGATTTAGGGTCGCCGCACACGAGCCACACTCGAACTCGACAACCTCAGCTACAAGGGGCTACAAAGTGGGTGGGTAGATACTTGCGATTGGTGGTCGCCATAAAGTACCTAAAATTATATTGGTGGTCGCTAGTCGGTTTTAACGCAAATTGCAGCATGGCGGCCACAAAAAGTGAGTAGCGACGATTTGTAGCGTGTGTACCACATATAAAATGTATGAAAACTACAGGAAATAGGTCAGTCGTTTTGTGCTTGCAGTCGGTGACTCGCGTGTGGCCAGCCAGGGTTATAGTTCCCATAATCCACCCACATATACTATAAAATTAAGATTAATTTATCACTGTGTGCTAAAATGAATAATTTTTATTTGCAATATCTCAAGTTTGAAGCCAAATATGTGATTAAGGTACCTATGTAATGTCACAACTTAAAATAAAGATAATAAATTGTATTAACTAAAAGGTTGTGATAACGAAACCCTAATAGCAATACTTAACATCTTTAGTAGTTTCAAGTTTCAATAATAACAATTTAACATTATTTTTTACTGACTCGTTAACTTTTATTCGTTAAAATTTTATTTTCTAATGGAGTAAGATTTAAGAGGCAATGCAGACCCCGCGCCGTAAAAAATCGTGCGTCTAGATTTCTAGAATAACTCTTGAATCGAGCTGAGATCAAAATCTAATCAAGATCGAAAATAACCATTCTAGTAACGATTGTAGCGCCAATTGAGTAGTGGTTGAATAACGAACTAAATTAAATTGAAATGCGCCGTTAGAGGTGTATTGTTTTATAAAAAGGTCAAAAATCACACCTTTGATCACAAAAAAGTACCTATCTTGTTGCTGAGTTTTGAAATATGTTTTCTCTTCTATTGTGTCAATAAATTCGATTTGATGGCGTCATCGTCAGTGCAGTGGTACACCTTTATAAATTTAGGGCGTACGCTGCGTCAGGCGTGATCACGACGACGCGCAGTCGCGCGCGCGTAGTAAATACAGGAGCAAGCGAGGTCTTGTCCGCGCGCTAGTCAGCGGTGCACTTGTATTTGGCTTATTAAAGGTTCGTGCACATTATGTCGGGGCGCAGCGGGGAGGAGCGGGCCGCATCGCTGCGCAAAATACGTACATAGCACATAGTGACGGGCCGGGCCGCAGCGCATTGACGGATTTTGAGTACAGTGTACTGCCAGACGTCCTACTCGGTCAAGATAAAATGATACCTGCAAGTTATACCCGTCTCTTTCACCCAATTCTGTCATGCCTGGAGAGTGAGAGGGACGGGTATAACCTGCAGGTGACATGTTAACTCGACCGAGTTGTAAGAGAAAAATCCGCTTGCTATAGCACACTGTCGGGGCGCAGCCGACCGCATCGCAGCAATTAAAATCTGCGGCGGATTATGCGGCCCGCTGCTCCCCGGCATAATGTGCGCGAACCTTAAAAGGCGCTACTTGCCGTCCACTAGCGCCGCCAATTCTTTATTTTTATTATACGTAAACCATTATCAATATTTAAAAAAAGGAAACAACTATGCCCTCTTAAATTGTCTCTTAATATTTTTTGAATAATTCTTCAACAGTTTTCATCTTTTGTGTAAGTTAAAATGGTTTTGTGGCCTAAACCAAATGTTTTTAAAACTAGTACAAAGAATAAAAAATATTAAAAGTTACTAAAAAAATATAAGGAGACAATATAAGAGGGCATGGTTGTTTCCTTTTTTAACCGACTTAAAAAAAAGGAGGAGGTTCTCAAGTCAACTGTATTTTTTTAATATGTTTTACCATAACTTCGCCAGTTGTTAACCGATTTTAATAATTCTTTTTTATCTGAAAGAAAATAGTGTATGTGTGGTCCCATAAAAAAATTAAAGTAGTCAGTTCAGTAGTTTTTTCACAATCCTGAAAAAACACATAGTTTTCGACTGGTAGTTCCTGTTTTTTTAAATAGGTATTGATATGGTTTACGTATAATAAAAATAAATGAATTGGGGGCGCAAGCGGACGGCAAGTAGCGTCTTAATGCGCGCCACGCGACTACGCGTCGTCATCACGCAACGCCCACGCATGACGCAGCGTACGCCCTTAATGGCGGGTTTCGATTTAATTTAGTTCGGTATTCGACAATTATTGGATTGGCGCTACAATCGTTTCCCGGAATACTAGAATGTTTTGTTTCGATCTTGATTTTGATTTTGATCTCAATTCGATTCCGTCAGGACAAGTTAGCCCCCAGTTGGTTTGCGTTTGTACCAATACACACGCGCGTCGACCGACGACCGACGCGACCGAGACGGTGTGATTTCTTGCGGCGCGTTTGAGTTTCAGGGGCGCAAAGGTCTGCAGGCTGCGTATGACTTGCGTGCGTATCGCGTATGTATCAACAGGGCGCTTCAAAAAGTGTGCGCAGGTAATGATAAGAAAGATTGTTGAGTGAAGAGATAATGCTACAACGATGTAATTTCTTATTTCAGTAATCCTCATGATTGACATAATTTTTATACACCATTATTTGACAAAAATGTATAAAATTTATAGGTATTAATGTATTTATTTTGTTATTAAGTTATTGGCAAAACCGGAATATAATTCTTTATTACTTAAGAACTACTTAACTTTTAGGCACTTGTAATTGTATCAAAAATACATTTTATTATGTATACTTACAGTATTAACAGCTTGTCAAGTATTATGTATAGTCCGTTCGGTTAGAATCTTACCGTTAGATAGTGTCGGTACACCCGCACGGCATTGTGGCAGAGCGACACTATCTAAGCGAATGGACTATAAGTAAGAATATTAAAAATTTTGCTATTGTTACAAAACTAAATCATACCAATGTCATGTTGTAAAACATTTCTAGTAGGTAGCGATTCAAGTACCTATTTTAATTGTTCATTTACAATTACTAACCATTTATTTATTGTTAAGATAAATTTTGTCAAAAAAATATCTGCCGATTTTACAAAAGTAAAGTTGCTTAGTACGAAAACCTACCAGTAATTTTTCTAATAAAACACGTGAATAATTTTATACCTTTTATTTATTGATTTGTCATCATTTCATCAACTACTTTTAACTTTGCGGAATACCGGTTGATAAAGCATGGTTTATATAATGAATAATATATTAATTAACAATGATGATACAAAAAGAAATAATGATTCAATAAAAACAAAAATTATGCAAGCCTATTTTCGTGTCACTTAAACATGGTAATATAGTGTATTATGTTATTTTCTATATCACTATTAATACGACTAGAATTTATACAAGTTCTGAGAAGCCTTGTCCGTAATACAGAGTTACTAATAAATAAGACATGCATATAATATGCAATGCAACAAAAATAAAATTTATAAATTTTCCTTAACTATCTACCTACCAATTTATACTTGGCTCACAAATATAAATATTTAACTTTTATTTATACACCCTTCTCATACCTCCATTTCTTATAAATCATACAGCATTACAAAACATTAAGTATTTACTACTTATGTTACGTTATTAGTACAAAAGTTCATTTGGTTATAAAAGATTATCAAGTAGAACGAACATGCCTTTTCATTATAATGTAATTATTTAACTTAGCTACTTATCTATTTTTAAAGCCGGGTCTGCTGCGCCATGTTACGAACAAAACATTGTTTTGCTAACATTGTGTAAAACATGTTCAGCAAACAGGCCGTCTCCTGCGATGTTCAAGTACTTACTTACCTATAGAATATTTTACTTAGTAACATTCTATTTAAAATTAGTTAAAATCAGTAAATAATCCACAATTATTACACACTAGCGGCCGCCCGCGGTTTCACCAGCGTGGTTCTAGTTCCCGTAGGAATATCGGGATAAAAAGTAAAAAGTAAGTTACTCCTTATTACATCAGCTACCTGCCAGTGAAAGTCCCGTCAAAATCGGTGCAGCCGTTTCAGAGATTAGCCGGAACAAACAGACAGACAGACAGATAGACAGACAGACAGACAGAAATTTTAAATAATGTTATTTTGGCATATGTACCGTATTTATAATCATATGCATGTAGTAAAAAGCGGTTTTTTTAATATTACAAACAGACACTCCAATTTTATTTATTTGTATAGATTAAAATCCACCAAACCATAGTTTGAGTAAATATTACAAAACCGACAGGTTCAACCTACAATTCCCGCCAATCTCTTTGTTCTCTTTGGATTTGACGAGTGTCTCTGGCGAGCACAAATATTAAATGAATAATATTGTCCCCCCGGCCCCCCACAGGCGAACGCGGGGGAAGTTATCCATTCGACTCGGCAAACAAAAACACCAGACAAAACTATTGCTATGAGTCGGCGCGGGGCGCAGACAGAACGGAATAATCCTCGCGGAATTTTTTGAGGTCATTGAAAAATGTACACACGGCGGCACATCAGACTATACATGTTGACCTTGAGACCGCCTTTATGCCCTATGTTTTAATACCGAGTTATATGCAGTCTCATACACTACTTTATCTACACTCATTACATTTATCATATATTTTAAAAACTAGACAAAAAAATATTAATTATAAAATGTGGATTGGCGCCAAACCCACTGATAGGTGATACGGTCTATACCTTCTAAATTCAAAATTCTAATATTAAAAAAGTTTCTTATTGTTGCCGGCTAAAGAAGGGCTTGAAAGAGTTGGAAGTCAAGGCCGGTAAATCCTACGGTCGCCATGGAGATGGTAAAATTAAGAAAAATAATTGTTTTATAATGAGTGAAAGCTGTATCCGGTTGTATCATAATGACCATTATTAAACACTTTTATTTTTTAAAGTTGACTGTGGCATAAAGTGTATCAATATACGTTCAGGCATGAGTTCATAATTCGAATATTATAACATGAGTGTAGATAAAAGCTGTTATTGCAGTTCGACTGTTTAACTTGATGTGCTGTCGAGTGTACCATGTCACCTAAAATACAAAATTGTACGAATAATATGCGCGCGAGGCGACGCCGACTTCTCTGTTGATATTCATACAATTTTGTATTTTAGGCTATGGTGACATGGTTCATTTTTCAATGACCTCAAAAATTTCCGCGAGGATTTCTCCGTTCTGCCTGCGCTGACCTTTACAATTAAGTCACGCCCCCATTTAGTTATAATAACATGTTACGTTTTAGCAAAACACGAAAACATGGCGCAGCAGACCCGGCTAAACACGACCACTACAAATATCTATGTAACGACTATATCTTAAGTAGGTAAGTGCAGTGCGATTCAAATCATTAATCTATGGTATAATTAACTACTGTCTTGATTGAGGGAGGGAGGGAGCGATTGAGGGAGATTGTCATAAAATAAACTTCCTTATGAGGGCCCTTCCCGGTCCGTCTATCTATCGTCAACGCCAGCATGGTTGAAAAGCTTGTTGTTCCATCCAGCGCAATGACAGTGAGTGAGTGAGCAAGTGAGAACGCGATAACATTGAACGAAAAGTAGTGTGCGGAAACTTGTTCCAAGAAATACGTGTTTTTCAGTAGGTACGCCTTACAAGTTTGTGAAATAAAAGTTTGTCATTTAGAATCTCCATTACATTTGCAAGGTTTCTATCAAAATATTTTCGTACTTTTAAAATTTATGAGTAACTAAGTAGCTTTCCGCCCGCGTGTAGGTACTACACGACGTTATCCCGCGGGAATGTGATATTTTAAAAGTAGCCTATGTGTAGCATTATGAACACCCAAAGTTCAGGTAAAATTTGTGCAAAAAGCAGATTTTTGGAGGCTTGCTAAATTTGTTTACCCAAATTTAGATTTTTTGTTTTGATAGAAACCTAGATACCTATAGTGCACGAGATACCTATTATAGAACGAGATCCCACTGCAAATTAGTGCGCTCATCGATTTTTACGTATATTTATGATAAGGAGAATATATATATTTATAGGGTTGCTTATCAAAATATGGCCACTAGTATTAAAAAAATACCACTACCATTTTTCGCCAGCAAAAATAACTTTGTTTCTCATAGAGTTTGTATGAAGAACAAAGTTATTTTTGCGGGTTTTTAAAATGTGTTGTTAGAACAATACAATTCCAATGAGTCACACCAACGATTTTTGTTATCAGTATAAGTATCTAAAAAATATGTAACTCGAGAAAAAAGAATCTGTTTTTATTTTTTTCCTATCTTCAAAGATGACTGAGATATTAAACGTTAAAGTACGGCCTCCGTGGAAAATTCGGGTGAACCAATGGCATTAACGTGTGACGTCACATCGCACTTCCGTATACGTACATATAATCCTTTGGCTATATAGTTGCGCTCTCATGGTTTCGTAATAAATTTATTTATTTTTCTTATAGTCGAGCAATAAAATGGTTAAGAAATTTTGTATTGAGCCCATGTGAAAAAACACCTTCAAATAATGTTTTATTTTCGTGAATAATAAATTAAATCAACTTTCGTAATGGCGGGCGGTATTCTGTCAATACATATAGCAACCGTCAAAACAAAATGTACGTACAAACTTAACTGACTTGGTGTTAAATATGCACCCTAAAACTGACAGCCATTTCGATAATTTTGTACTGCTAGTGGCGCCTCCACCACTGGGTCAGATAAGTTTGTGGGATAAATGTCTTTCGGTATCGACATTAGGTGACAGTTTTAGAGTGCGCCTGCGCGCGGTCCTTAGAACGAAGAAAATGTACTGTAACTATAGCGTCAAAAACGCACGAGTTGCGCGCAGATTGCGCACAGACGGACTCTATGTAGGTACAGTTAGACGGAAATCACCCGCAACAGCCGCAATCGGAGATGTCAGTGCGACATGACGTCATCGCAATAGCGCGCAAGGAAAGCAAATTTACAAAAGCTGGTGAAACTTTACAACACTGTAACTTTGGAAATCCTGGCTAGATTTCGATGAAACAAAAACTGTTAGTAATTGCATGAGTACGCGCAATAAATGCAATAATTTTTATAGTCATATTTTGATGTGTTGGTGTGACTCATTCTATTAGCCTCAAGATATAAATGACTTTAACCTAAAAACATCAATGAAAAAAGGGCATCAGTTTGAAAATAAATATGTTATGCCCCTCACTTATTTACAATAATTTTTTTATGTCTCACAGCCAAGTTTACGAACATTATTCATTAAAATGAGTTAAGTAAGATTGAGAATTTGTCTAGTAGTGCTAAGTCTCGAATATGGCTAGCAAAGCATCGGTGATCTTCACTTCGTCATAGATTTCTTAAACTGGGTAAACTGTGCCCTATTTTTGTCACTCAAAATTTTTGCCGGTTGCAGACCAAGAGCTAAGCTAATTTTAGTTTAGCTTGGCCCTTTACACCAGAAATTAAAAAACCGGTCAAGAGCGAGTCGGACTCGCGCACTGTGGGTTCAGTACCATTATAAATATAGAAGATAGGTAGGAAGGAGGACATTTTGATTGTGAATAAAACGTGAAAATGTTAACATCGGCGAGGCTATATTCGCCAGATGCAAATGCTAGAATGAGGTTTTTTTATATTACATTAATCATCATCATCATCATCATCATGTCAGCCGAACGACGCCCACTGCTGGGCATAGGCCTCCCCCAAGGATCTCCACAACGATCGGTCCTGCGCTGCCCGCATCCAGCGGCTTCCCGCGACCTTGACCAGATCGTCGGTCCACCTTGTAGGGGGCCTGCCCACGGAACGTCGTCCGGCACGCGGTCGCCATTCAAGAACCTTTCCGCCCCAACGGCCATCGGTTCTCCGCGCTATGTGTCCCGCCCACTGCCACTTCAATGATGCAATGATGATGATGGCGTTCGTGGACTATGAGAAAGCCTTTGATTCGATCGAGACCTGGGCCGTGCTGCAGTCTCTCCAGAGGTGCCAAATAGACTACAGGTATATCGAGGTGCTGAGGTACCTATACCAAAACGCCACCATGTCGGTCCGATTACAGAACCAGAGCTCTAATCCTATCCAACTACAGCGAGGTGTGAGACAGGGAGATGTCATCTCTCCCAAACTGTTCACAGCTGCGTTGGAGGATATTTTTAAGCTGCTGGACTGGAAAGGATGCGGCATCAACATCAATGGCGAGTACCTAACACATCTACGGTTTGCCGATGATGTAGTTCTTATGGCTGAGACCTTGGAAGACCTGAACACAATGCCCGAAGATCTCGGTAATGCTTCGCAAAGAGTGGGTCTTAAGATGAACATGGACAAGACGAAAATCATGTCCAATGCCCATGTTGCACCCGCTCCAGTTAATGTTGGGAACATTACACTCGAAGTTGTTGACCACTATGTTTACCTAGGACAGACGGTCCAGTTAGGTAAGTCCAACTTTGAGAAAGAGATCTCTCGTCGAATCCAGCTCGGATGGGCAGCGTTTGGGAAGCTCCGACATATATTCGCGTCCGAAATACCTCAATGTCTCAAGACGAAAGTCTTTGACCAGTGTGTGTTGCCAGTAATGACCTATGGAAGTGAGACGTGGTCTTTTACTATGGGTCTCATAAGAAGGCTCAAAGTCACCCAGCGAGCAATGGAGAGAGCGATGCTTGGTATTTCCCTGCTCGATCGAATCAGAAATGATGAAATCCGCAGGAGAACTAAAACAACCGACATCGCTCGAAGGATTACATTAATAGTTTAAGGAAAATATCCTTTTTAATGAAACTCGTGCGATTGTCGTGAGGGTCCGATTGCTGGAGACCAGCTCATCAGGATTTTTTAAATATTTTTCGTTTGATTTAGACACTAAAGAAATTTTACAGATTTTTTTCTCTCGGGTGTAAAGGGTTAGCTCGCATAGCTGACGCAGTTTTTTATAGTTGTGTGTGCAGAGCAACTGTGAGAGATTATAACTATATTATATAAACATACATAGCTTTATGTTATCTACAGGCGTTATGGCAGCAATATCACTAGCACACTACTATTGAACAATAACAATGTTAATCTCTAAGCAATATTTAAAAAATATCTTGTGCGTAAATATGCACTGCTCATTAAAAAAATACAACAAATTTAAAGAATAAAAACAATTAAATCGATAATACCGTGATGAGCATATTATTATTTAAACCGGAGCGGCAATAATTGAACTAATGTAACTCATTGAATATGTCGATTTTTAGGGCCGATCAGTTGTTTAATGTTTATGGTAGTCTATTTTGCTCGCAATTAGTGATGGGCCGACTAAAGTATTTGCAGACTAACCGACTAGCCGACTAATCGATTTTCGCATTGCCGATTTATCGACCGACTAATCGGCAATGCCGATCATACCTACTTGTGTCGGAGGTGTTTGGGCTTTTTCGTCATCACTCGGCTTAGTCATCGCACGGCCGTTGAGCATGTTGTGATTTTTTTATTTCGTTCGTTTTCCGTTTGCTGCGCTGGTATAATTAAATCTATTTGAAATTACTGACTGATTAACCCACTTGTTATTGAAAGTAATAATAAAAATAATCGTAACCTTGATGTAGGTACGTAGTAACAACGAAAAAATAATAACAAAAATTGAGTTTTCTGGAAAGCTCGGAAAATGTGGATCGTTATAACGATCAGTAGTAGTAGGCGGGTAGGTCAACGCTCATACAAGAACCAGTTTACCGATTATCGATTATATTCTATTTGAATGAAATAAAACAGACTTGTTTTCATGAAAAAAGGTTCTATAGTGTTTTCAAAATCTATTTATTTCCAAATTAGTTCACTTTAGGAGTAGGTATGGTAGGTTATGAAAAATATTTTTGGGTGCAAATTAATTTCACGACAAAGATTTGACAAGTGAAGCTGAGCCCTATAATTTCATGGAGATGGACAAGGGCCGGTATAATTAAATCTAGACTGATTAATACGTTCCTATATTGTATCTAAAGACTGTAACTTAAGATACTTATATTACTTATATACTCTACGTAATGTTTAGAAATTATAAAACAAGTAGGTACAAATTATTTGTTATATTTCATTTGTTATGCGCCAATTATTCGGCTTATTTTGCCGAATAGTCGCCGACTACAAACGATGCCGAATAGTCGGCTTTCCCGACTGACTAGTCGAAAAGCCGACTTTTCGTCGGCCCATCTCTACTCGCAATGTTCAAAAGTACATACATACGCGCTTACTTTAGTAAACAACAGGCAGCCAGGCACATGTGATTCATCAAGTGTCGTTGGATGGATGCATGATTTATTTTGGACTACGGTATGTTTTCAAAATAAGTATACTGCAACACTTAAACAATACCTGATTATTTTCTTAAGGAGCCCACAGACGGTCAGGTCGCCTGTCGGGCTAGACCAGATCGGCCGTCTGACGTACGAGACCTCCATCGGTCACACACTAGACCGGTCATTGCCTGTCGGCAATAGTCGAAAACCGGCTTTGAGGCCACACACTAGCAGTTGATAGCCGTCAGTTTTAGTACTAATCGGTAGTTTCTGTCCGGCCGATAACTGTCCACATTGGCCACGCCCCCCAGCGGCCACACACTATACCTGCGCATTAGCCGTCAGTTCTAAACTTTTTACGAAACTGTGAGTGTGTGGCTGATTGCGTGCGGCCAACTGACAGGCCGTTCCCGACAGGCGAACTGTCCATCTGTGGGGCGCTTTACGTACTTACAAATGCGCCAGTTAATACCTACGTGGAACAAATGTTGTGTAGAAATAATCGCTTGAGCGCAATGTACAGTATACCATACTACACAATAGGTGCCAAAATGTTGTGCCATCTTAGCAGATGTACCTACCTACTTTATTTATTCCTTCCCTTCTGTTTGAAATAGTAGATTGTATTACAAGGGAGCAAAATAATATATTTACGGCGAGGGCGCTATTTTGAATCCAGAGCGCAGTGAAGGATTCTAGAGTAGAATCTCGAGCGGAGCGAGGGATTCTAAAGTAGAATCCTGAACGCAGCGAGGGATTCAATATACGCCACCCGAGGTGAAAATAATTTTGCGGCCGAGTAATACACTCTGCTTTTCATCCCCCTCTATAAGAAAAGCAGTAAAGACAACTCAAACTACCTACCTTTCTTTGTCGTTCGGATACATCATAGCGCTAGTCGGGCAAGAAAAAAAAATTTGAGTTTTGAAATAAAAAAAAAATTAAAAGAAAAAAAATTATGTCCATCAGTTTTCTTATAAGTATCTCCGGGGAGGCCGTAAGGGGTTGAAAATTTTGTTAGATTTTAGCTACGACTCACCGTTTACGAGATATTCTCAATTTTATAAAATTCCGTTTTTTGAAAATTTCTCGGTTCCGAAAAAAGTCCCGGCCCCATACAAAATCAGTTGCTTTTTTTAAGTACTGCACACCCTTTGCTACACTCCAACCAATGCTTCTTTAATTATGTTCTAAATTCAAATCTCACTGTTTTGGACCCTGTTATGAAGCTGTTCAAAATTCAAATCTCATTTATTCCCTCTTGTCATAACAGGTAAAAAATGAATCGTTTTGGACCCTGTTATTAGATAAAAAATCATCGCTTTTCGAATCGATGGGATGAAAATACATTTTGTTGTAAGCGATTCATTCTGGTCTTAAAATTATAATAGCATACGCAAATCTTAAGTTTTCGCGCCTACTGTTCATTGAATTAATATAACTTACACGGATTTAACAATTAGAATATATTTATATTGCGTACATATTTAAGGTATTTTGGATAAAAAAAAAATATATCCTTGAAAAGGTGCGTAAGGTAAGGAGAATAAAATAAAAAAGACATACATATAATGATAATATGTATCAAAATGCGCGTTTAAATCCGTAAAAGTTGTTTCATTTCTTTAATAAGCAAACTTAACTCCCTGTTACTATCAACTACGTATGTTAGTGCATTGTAAGATTGCACGGTACCGGCCGATAGTTTGGCGTCACATGTACTTCGCTATGTTGACGTAGAGCTACGTTTTGATCTTACGGCTGCCTTTGTAGTGTCCGTTCTTCTTCCAGCCGTTGTTGCCCGGGCCCGCTTCTCCGTTCATACTCCTCGTGAGAAACGACGTGGTTTGACCTTTGGATTCGAATAGCACATCCGAATCTGTCTCCGTTTCTGTCACGTCCTTATTTGCAACTGAAACAAAAGTATTGATTTTAAAATGACAAAATAAGATAATACATAAGTACAATATTTTTTTAGTTAGAAGACGTTATTTCCATTATTGTCGCAATTCATAGGTATTTTATCTCACGAGCGCGGGCGAGCCATACTTAGTATGTGTGTGTGTTCTTTGTATGCCGTGGGCATCTCATAAGAAAGGATTTTCCAAAATTCTACCCCTAAGGGGGTGAAAAACGGGGGCAAAGTTTGTATGAGACAACGTGATTCCTTGGTCCAATTTACTTAAAATTTTGTATAAACATTCTTCAACAGAATTGATGGAAGTTTGTTTCGTATTTTATTGAAACTCATCGCCCAACAGGTTTAAAAAGGGGTGGTAAGTGATTTGCATCGAAGTTTATATCAATACCCTTAATGCTTCCTTTAGGCGCATTTGGTCTAATTCGCGATTGGTTCAATTCACATTATTCGCGGTTGGCAAATTCGCAGTTCGTCCAATTCGCAGTTTGTCCAATTCGCTGTTGGTCCAATTCGCGATTGGTCCAATATAAAGTGTATTGTGATAAGGTAGTAAGAAATATAACCATGCATATTTGATCAAACGTATGATAGATCATTATAATATATTATATAGATATACACTTTTTACTAGCAGTTGATAGCCGTCAGTTTTAGTACTAATCGGTAGTTTCTGTCCGGCCGATAACTGTCCACATTGGCCACGCCCCCCAGCGGCCACACACTATACCTGCGCATTAGCCGTCAGTTCTAAACTTTTTACGAAACTGTGAGTGTGTGGCTGATTGCGTGCGGCCAACTGACAGGCCGTTCCCGACAGGCGAACTGTCCATCTGTGGGGCGCTTTACGTACTTACAAATGCGCCAGTTAATACCTACGTGGAACAAATGTTGTGTAGAAATAATCGCTTGAGCGCAATGTACAGTATACCATACTACACAATAGGTGCCAAAATGTTGTGCCATCTTAGCAGATGTACCTACCTACTTTATTTATTCCTTCCCTTCTGTTTGAAAATACATTTTGTTGTAAGCGATTCATTCTGGTCTTAAAATTATAATAGCATACGCAAATCTTAAGTTTTTGCGCCTACTGTTCATTGAATTAATATAACTTACACGGATTTAACAATTAGAATATATTTATATTGCGTACATATTTAAGGTATTTTGGATAAAAAAAATTAAATCCTTGAAAAGGTGCGTAAGGTAAGGAGAATAAAATAAAAAAGACATACATATAATGATAATATGTATCAAAATGCGCGTTTAAATCCGTAAAAGTTGTTTCGTTTCTTTAATAAGCAAACTTAACTCCCTGTCTACTACGTATCTATATCGTAACTATCAACTACGTATGTTAGTGCATTGTAAGATTGCACGGTACCGGCCGATAGTATGGCGTCACATGTACTTCGCTATGTTGACGTAGAGCTACGTTTTGATCTTACGGCTGCCTTTGTTCCTTTGTTTATTCCTTTAGGCGCATTTGGTCTAATTCGCGATTGGTTCAATTCACATTATTCGCGGTTGGCAAATTCGCAGTTCGTCCAATTCGCAGTTTGTCCAATTCGCTGTTGGTCCAATTCGCGATTGGTCCAATATAAAGTGTATTGTGATAAGGTAGTAAGAAATATAACCATGCATATTTGATCAAACGTATGATAGATCATTATAATATATTATATAGATATACACTTTTTACCTACCGGGCGGGACCTTAGCCACGTTATAGATTCCGTTCTATAACTTGGGAAACATTATCCATCTTGGCCTAACCGCGAATTGGACCAACTGCGAAATGGACAAACTGCGAATTGGACGAACTGCGAATTGGTCAAACTGCGAATTGGACAAACGGAGAATTTGAGCAATTGCGAATTAGACAAAGTGCGAATTGGTCATTTTTTAAACATTGGACCAATTGCGAATTGGACCAAATGCGCCTAAAGGTTTTAATCTAAGCCTTTAATAAAATGTTATTGATTTATTTCCTTTGGTGGCGCTACTGAGCTATTACTATTAGCTATTATTATTATGAGACCTGAACACAATGCTCGAAGATCTCGGTAATGCTTCGCAAAGAGTGGGTCTTAAGATGAACATGGACAAGACGAAAATCATGTTCAATGCCCATGTTGCACCCGCTCCAGTTAATGTTGGGAACATTACACTCGAAGTTGTTGACCACTATGTTTACCTAGGACAGACGGTCCAGTTAGGTAAGTCCAACTTTGAGAAAGAGATCTCTCGTCGAATCCAGCTCGGATGGGCAGCGTTTGGGAAGCTCCGACTCCGACATATATTCGCGTCCGAAATACCTCAATGTCTCAAGACGAAAGTCTTTGACCAGTGTGTGTTGCCAGTAATGACCTATGAAAGTGAGACATGGTCTTTTACTATGGGTCTCATAAGAAGGCTCAAAGTCACCCAGCGAGCAATGGAGAGAGCGATGCTTGGTATTTCCCTGCTCGATCGAATCAGAAATGATGAGATCCGCAGGAGAACTAAAACGACCGACATCGCTCGAAGGATTGCATCATTGAAGTGGCAGTGGGCGGGACACATAGCGCGGAGAACTGATGGCCGTTGGGGCGGAAAGGTTCTCGAATGGCGACCGCGTACCGGACGACGTTCCGTGGGCAGGCCCCCTACAAGGTGGACCGACGATCTGGTCAAGGTCGCGGGAAGCCGCTGGATGCGGGCAGCGCAGGACCAATCGTTGTGGAGATCCTTGGGGGAGGCCTATGCCCAGCAGTGGGCGTCGTTCGGCTGACATGATGATGATGATGATTATTATTATTATTTATTATTTATTAGGTACTCACAGGGCGTGTCCTCGTGGTTGGCGAGCGGCAGCAGGCGGTACTTGGGTCTCGCGCGCAGTTTCCGCGGCGCGCACAGCCGCCTGGTGGCGCGCGCGCACCCGTAGCAGAGCCCGCCCAGCGCGCACAGCAGCGCCACCCCGCCCAGGCTCGCGTATACCACCGACCAATCTGGTCAAGCAAAATTATTAATAATATTTTTTTTTTAATAATATCGCTCGACTGTTAACACAATTAATGATACAAAAACGTTCAGTATACCAGGGGGGGCTCACTCCGCAATTCAATCGAATACGCGCTGTCTACCGCGAGGTAGAGAAATCACGAGTGTCACGCGCGCTCAGTTGTGCATGCGACGCCACGCGAGAAAGAAGTCACCTAAGTAGTTTACTTTCGGCACACTTTCGCGCCAAAACACAAGTGTGTTACCTTGTGGTTTTACCCGTAGCAAAATGCGTAATATTAAACATTATTATTGTGCGGCCTTCGGTTGTCTTAATAACGACAGAAAGAGACCGGATTTAAAATTTCATAATCTTCTTAGAAAACCTGAAAGAAGTTTTTTTGTGTGACTATACTGTCTTATTCTATAAGTATCTATAATACTTAATGATCCGAATATTTGATTTAAGGACCCCGCCCCACCTTAGCGTAGGTAATTACGACGCAAATAAAAATCGACAAAGTGATTCTCGTTTTGCAGCGTGACGCTAGCGCTCATCGCCCGCCGTGGCAACCGTGCCGTGGCGCACATAGGAACTACGCGGACGCGCGCTGCGCCCGCGCTGTTACTACCTACTTACTTACCTTAGCTTGTTCTCACTTCAGGATAGACGTTATCGAATAACTACGCTAACATCAACAATATGTACACTAAACTAAGGTAGGTACCTACCTACTTAATATAGGTACGTAAGTATTTCGTTCGAGTAGCTGTAGCACTTTTAAAATAGGTACCTACCAATTTACAAAATATAGCTACTTTCTGTCTTAGAATAATATAATAATTGTGAATTATGAATGCTCTAATAACCACTGAGCTACGGAGTCGTTACGGACTGGCCTGGCCAAGTAAATGCGCGGCAGCGACACGGCGACGCGAGCGAATTGCGCAATCATTGCGCGCTCGCAACAGACGCCTAATGAAATAAGTCAATGAGACGCACCGACGGATGCGCAATTCGTTCGATGTCAGGCCGTTAGTATTCGCCCGGACAGTGAAAGGTCGTGGGTTCGAGTCCCATCGGGGCTAGTTGTGAGTCGGGTCGACGTTTTAGCGACTCCGTAGCTCAGTGGTTAGAGCATTTGCCCGGACAGTGAAAGGTCGTGGGTTCGAGTCCCATCGGAGCTAGTTGTGAGACGGTCGACTTTTTCTAATACCTACCTACTTCATTTTCAATTTTTTCAGTAAGTAAGTAACAAAAATTAAACTGTGAATGCAAAGAAGTAAAAATAAAAATTCTAAGCTTTCTGTATTTAAAAATCATTTGCGCTATTTGTTATTCCTTTTACTTACTTCGTCGTAACAATGCAGTCGAGTCGACCCTAGTGCGGCAACCAAGACCACCCAAAACCAATTTGGCTTAAGCGTTTCCGAGTAATAGAACCGTATTACGTACAGCTACGGTTCAATTTCGCTTGTAATGAACGGCAAATTAGTTAGGCAGGCGTGCGGGTGCAAATTATTTTAGACCTAATTGTCGCGTGGAAAAGATTGATAATTCATTGTAACTGTTTCGGAAGTGAGCCTTCTGCTACAAATATTATTCTGTGAGTATACTGGGACACAAACAAGGAGTTACTATGTTTTCATTCATATTTACCTACAAACAAACAGCAAAAACGAAGGTACAAATTTCTGGACATAGGCATTTCTTGATGATATCTTTCAGTTTCAATTCTGACTTAGTTTTTTAGGGTGTCGTACCCAAAGGGTAAAAACGGGACCCTATTACTGAGACTTCGCTGTCCGTCTGTCTGTCTGTCACCAGGCTGTATCTCATGAACCGTGATAGCTAGAGAGTTGAAATTTTCACAGATGATGTAAGTATTTCTGTTGCCGCTACAACAACATATACTAAAAACAGAATAAAATAAATATATATAGTGTCTAATGTTGTATAGATTAATATTGTCTATACTAATATTATAAAGAGGAAAGATTTATTTGTTTGTTTGTATGTTTGTTTGCATCGAATGGGCTTCGAAACTACTGGACCGATTTTGAAAGTTCTTTCACCATTAGAAAGCTACATTCTTCCCGAGTGACACAGACTATATTTTATCCCGATATTCCCACGGGAACGGGTACCATGCGGATGAAACCGCAAGGATCCGCTAGTACGTTATAAATAGTATCTAATGTTGTAGTATAGATAATGGTACGGAACCCTTCGTGCGCGAGTCCGACTCGCACTTGGCCGATTTTTACTTATTATAATGAACCCATACCGCAGTCGGGCATCGCGTCGGGGTCGAGCTGGGTCAGCAGGCTCTGCATCCAGAAGGCGTCGCAGCGGCAGCTCCGCGTGGCGCGGTCGCACACGCCGCGGCCCGAGCACGCGCTGAGGCACGCCAGCGACCGAACGCGCGCGCTCTCTTCGACAGCGGCCGCCGCGCGGGCCAGCGGTAACGCAACTGTGCCCTCTAGTGGTTTACTCTGTAAAATTATGCTACTTAAGATTTAGATGTCTTGAGGCACAGCCTTCTCTATCGTCTTCTACAAGCCATGCTATGAAGCGGAACGGCAACATTGCTGTGAACCAGTTTATTCCTCTGAGTACTAAATCCTATGGAGATGGCGTACCTACGAAAAAGTGAGGCATACCTACACATACCGAGAAACAAAAATGGCGACCGGTCACCGGCCTCAATCATGCATTACTATGACGTCACGTTTTAATGTTGCCAAAAATTGGTCAAATAAATATATTGCTGTCTCTTTTTACATGGAGTATTGGAGGTAAGATAGAACAAGATGGCTGTTTATGAGCAATGTCGATTTAGCTCATATTTGTATAACGGATAGTTCATATAGGTACTTAAAACAATATGCCATCTCCATAGGATTCAGTAGGTACTCGAGGTTTACTCGCTGTTTACCTGTCAAACGGTGTCAAATAGGTTCACTTAAAACTAGAAATGCGACGTTGCCAACTTCATGCGCTTGGCTTGTAGAAGACGATAGAGAAGGCTGTGCTTGAGGTCGAAACACAGCAGTTTGTCTAGTTTTACATTTCTTAATTAATCTTACACTTGGGTTGTAAACTCTAATTTTTATAGTAACTTATATTAATATACTTATTTATAAATAACTAATAATATACCCACTACTCTAAGTTCTTAGATACGCTATATTAGGAACTAGCTGTTGCCCGCGACTTCGTACGCGCGGTGTAGTGACTTTTGTGTTAGTTTAGTTTATGTGTGTTTGTTGCCCAGATTTCATAACGCTCTTCTTGAAATCCTATTCTCTACTAAAAGGGTCTAAAGAATATCGAATATGCAGGCTAGGGTATGAACATGGTATGTTGTTATCAAATGCTGCATGAACATAAGTAGTTGAGCCCTCATTCATAGATCTGTCCGTCTACCTATCAAGAAACTTTTTCTCAAGTATGCGTGGGAGGTATCAAGCTAAAATTAGTAATGCATAATATCAGGCCAATCATATTTTTACTATAAAATGAAAAAGAGATTGTGTGTATCCATACTAATATTATAAATGTGAAAGAGGGTTTGTTTGTTTATCCGTCTTTCACGTCAAAATTGATGCAACGGATCGACGTGACTTTTGGAATGGGAATAGTTTGGCAGCTGAAAAGTGACATACTTAGGCAGCCATTAGACAGTCAATCTGGATCGCGATCCGCGATCAAAATCAAAGATCGCGATCCAGATTGACTGTGTACGAAGGTGATTGACGGTTTGCGATCTTGATCGCAAAATATCTACATAGTAAATCTCGATCGCGATCAAGATCACGATCAGTGATCGCGATCAAGATCACGATCAGTGATCGCGATCTGGATGGACTGTGTAATGGCTGCCTTAGACTACTTTTTATCCATGAAAAATATCACATTCCCGCGGGATAACGTCGTCGTTTAGTCCGAGCTTGCGAAGTCGCGGGCGGAAGGCTAGTATTTTGATATGGAGACATTTCCTATTTGTGAGAGCTTGTAATTAACTTTCTTTAAGTAACAGGTATAAAATGTAATGATATACCTACCATTTAATTATTTAATTTAACATCATTTATGTAAGCTTTCCTAGTAAATAAATGAATAAATAAGTTAGATAGAAAACTATTTTTAATATTCCTTTATTTTATTGGATGGTACCTACGGCTGAAGGCCTAAGTAGCCAGAGCCGGTTAAATGACATAAAAAATGGTAGGTAGGTGTCGGTATCTACGTACTGGCCACTTAGCGTTTATGAGCAAATTTTTCAAAATTACATTGGTGACATTTTGTCTACATTGCGACAAACTTATTTCACACAGTGGTTAGTTTTTGGTACTAAATATACTGTTGACTGCCGGCAGTCCATTTTGACAGTTAATTTTGTATTGCTAGTGGCTCCTCCACGACCACTGTCACCGGGTCAGATATATTTGTGGCACCACTATACTTACTGTAGCGACATCTAGCGTCGAGTGGAAATGCGAAATAGAAATATTACATCAATAGGGTGAAAACTTCAGTTTTGGCCACTGCCCCGAGTGCTTACTTAGCTTAAAACATTTCGTTAATAACTTTTGCTTGATAGTATACTTTTTATCTATGACTTTTAAGTCATAATAACAATAGTAATAATTCAGTTTACATCGAATTAGATGTTTCTTTTATTTTATCTAAGTTAGTTAAGTATTGATTTCTCGATGTATCTTTTAAAATTTGATTAACAAAAACACATCAATCGGCACCCTTCGCACATTTTAAGTTTAAAAAATAGGTTTTAAATTTACTAAAATAAAACTAAATTTCGTAAGTATATGAATACTTAGTTATATGTTTTTTACTATGTTTGTCCACGAATTTCTCGAAATCTTAAGGCATATCGAGATGGTTCTATTTGATTTAAATTAGGTGTATTCTAACTTTAGCAACAGTCTAAGATTCATCAAAATCAGTTTAGTAGTTTCCGTGGGTATGTTATAGTACAATTCACTAAAACTTATTGTTATTGTACACTAAAACTTAAGAAATAAAAAGTAATTAAAAAAAATAAACTGACTGGCACCGACCTCAAAAAGGTACCTAAATTATAGATATTATATTTTTCCTTTTCAGTTGACAAATACTTTTTGGAGTCTGTAAAAATTTTTTAAGTAGTTTTTTTGTATTGTAAGAATTTAAAAATGTAAAGAAAAGTATAAGATACATTCTTGACAATTTTAGATATAAATTTTGTATTTTATAGATACCTACCTACTTAAGACCATAGGCGAAAGAAGTGAAAAACATCTTAAAGTGGCAACAGCGGGGGCTTTCATCCTACTTAATATAATCATTCGAATGTACATTTGTGAAAGGTATATCGTAATCTTACTGACTTCCTGCGCCATCTATTGCTTAGTAGTTATGATGCGAAAGAAGTGAAAAACATCTTAAAGTGGCAACAGAGAGGGCTTTCACCCTAATTAAAATAATCATTCGAATGTACTTTTGTGAGAGGTATATCTTACTGACTACCTGCGCCATCTATTGCTTAGTAGATATAATGACGTAAATAACATGAAATTATTTTTATGATTTTATATGTGCCTGGATGGGTTTCAATTTATATTAAGTTTTGAAGCAGGTAAAAAAAATAATATGATTCATTATTAATTGAGACAGCGATTAAATATAACGTATTTTTATAATCATGTGGCGCCATCTATTTTAGTAAGAATCAGTCTTTGTATTTTCCCGTAGGAATAAGGGGTTTTTATTAAATATAAAGTACCCTATATGTTGACCCGGGTTATAAGCTATTACTTCACAAAATTTGGTAAAAATCCGTCCAGTAGTTTTTGCGTGAAAAGCGAACATACAAACAGACAAACAGACAAACAGACAAACAGACAAACAGACAAACAGACAAACAGACAAAAATTTTAATAAATATCGTTTTGGGGTCTATATCCTGTTCACATCACATAGCAGTAATTATTTTTTTTAAATCTTTCAAGTACAGACTTTTTTTCCGTTTCTGTTTTATTATATGTATAGATGAGGACTGTTTAAATTGTTAACTAACTGTGTTATGGAAAGTTGATAACAGATTAGTACATATTATTATATTCTTTTTTTTTGTTTGTAATCACATACCCAATAATTATACATAGAAAACAAACATGTGTGGACTGAGACTCTACTCAGAAACGACAAATACGAAACTTCGTTATAACCGTCCCTCTTATCCCCCACAGAATCGAGCGAATGGGGCGGGGCTAACGTGGTTCGGATTTTGGTCTTCGGAGTACGGTTCCTGGTTTCACAGCTTTCCGGGAGACTCGTAGGGGCCGCTACTTGAAAGGAGGCGCTCATTAGGCGCTAGAACCGGCTAGTATTGGGTCATACGGCCTACTATTGGTGTTTCGAGCGTGCGGGAGGCCCGTACGTGAGACCCGCATAGCTATGGCATCAGCCTTAAACGTAGATAGTGGTAATTCGTGGCATTTAGGGTCAGGCTTCACTAAAGCAGAGAGGAGAGGAGATGTGTCCAAACAACAATACCTTAATATAATTTTTGACTTCAAATAATCTTTGCATTATAGCTAAATTTTCCTTGTTAATAATTATGTTTTACACCCATCTATGTATTTCCTACACAATTTTATTGTTAATTAATGGAATAAATGAATTGAATTGAAAATAAAAAAAAACTAAAACTTGTATGCTATAAAACTTACAACTTTTACAATAATTAAAAAAAATCAAAAGCCCACTTTACTTAGATCGGGTGTTTTTTTGAGGTGTAGAACTTTAAATTGAAATTAAACACAGGAAATTGTTTTTAATATCCATAGAATGGGCTTTATTTCAAAGATATTTTTTTGACATTTTTGTTTGAAACTGATTTCCGGCATGTGGCCGCCGGGGCTGGCGCGTATGTAAGTACATGGCGTCATCTGGAGTTCCGATTTTTACACAGTTTTCGTAATAGGGGAGACCGGGCCAAAGCCGTATAGCTAAGAGCACACCCATATAGAATCAAAATAAATGAAAATAACATATTCATTATCGAATCTCTATTAAAGACTCTCATTAACTACAGAAATAAACAAAAAATAAAACTGTAATCACAGTAATAACAAAAATAAGTAAATATACATAGTTTCACGATATAGTGTAGGCAATAAACAAATTCTTTGTATGGAGACCCATACATTAATTCCTCAGTCGATGAAACTTTGCTGAGTTATAAAATAGCATGAGCCATAAACTTTTAAATGATTATCTAAAAAGAAACTAACACGGAAGTTAGGTACATATATACTAGGTATATAATACCTAAATATACAAATCTGTTTATATATTGAACCGAGTAATTTCTCAGTCCAAATTTATTTTACCAAATGAGTTATTTATACTAGTAAGTATGTGATACTTACTTGATAAAAATCCAAAACTTTTTTCAAACATGAGTACTTACGCTTGGCAAAATGGTATAATTCCGTAAAAAATTTCGACAGAGACATTTTTCGGTCCAAGTCTACCCAATTATTTTATTAAAATTTGGTGTTTCTGCTGGGATATTTTTTTGGATATTTCATATTACTGTTTTTGTATGTTACATGAATATGTCCACTTGTCCAGTGAAGAAAGTTTAGACGGAGCATTTTACCTAAAAAAGATATCAATGAAATAAGACTTTCATTAAAAGATACCTAACTTTCTATTATAATTATTTTTTTTGGAAATTTATACAATAGTTTTAATTTATTGATACCTAATCAGGCTGTAAAGTTTTTTCTGACTGAGGAATTACTGTGGGGGTCTACTAGCTTCATTGCCTACAGTAATGATAACATTCCACTTACCCATTTATCATCATAATATATTCACAATTCAAACTTTAGAAAACGATTAATTGAAAACGCTCGTGCGCGCAGTAACAAGTGTCTGTTGACAGATTGATCCTATTGGCTACTTGCCGTGATCGGCAAATGCGCAGCTAATTCCAAATAATACGGGACACAACTAGACAATACGGTTCTACCCCGGTATACGGTTTTGTACGGGTTTCCCCTACATCAGACTGTATGTCGGCAATAACGCGTCGAATGTTTCCTATGGTTACTGATTTATCGGCGCAGACATGCCATTAAACATAGGTATCTACCCCCAAAGAAAGTAATCTAATGGCGTCAAATCGCACGAACGCGGTGGCCAGTTAACAGGGCCATTTTGTTAAATAATATGCTTGCCAAAATGTGTCTTTCAGCAAATTAATTGTAATTTTAATTATTTGGAAGCGGTCCCCCGGTGTGATTCATTCATCATGAATTGTCAAACCCCATTAACCCCAAAACAAAAAAGAACTGTAAAATCGGCTGTCACAAAAAAACAGTAATTATCATTTAAAGTTCTCCGCCTCTAAAAAAACACCCTATACTTAGTGAACTAGTTGCCGCTCGCGAAAATATAATTACGAAAAATAACTACAGTGCCATCTAACTACGGAACACTTACCTCTTTTGAAAGGAAGAATATTAGCTGAGTGTTTCCAGTGTCGACCTGCCCTCTAACGCCTGTAATATTGACCTTCACGTCATCTTTCAACAGTAGCGTCATTTTCTGGACCAGCGAGTCCAACTGGCCTTGCGTGAACGTCGCTACTGGGATGTTCAGTGTCATTTCGAGGAGGTTGGTCTCTAGTTGGTCGGGTTTGACTTGCACACTGACTGTATCGCGACCAGATTCACCTTGGTCGTCAGTCACAGTTAACTCGAAGACATATCTACCAGCTTCTATGTTCGTGAGCTGAAAAATATTGATTTTTTTTATCCTTTTATCGTGGTAATTATTGATATCCTATAAATTTCCCAAGTATTGTTGGTCAATGATACGACATCAAAAGATTGCGAAGTCAAGAGTATTGTTATACACAACTAAGTTTTAATTAGTGCAAATTTTACGTCTACTGGTGACTTAAAATACTATGAATTTATTACCAACCAAATAGGTAATAATTACCATTAAAACAGGTTGTGTGTCCGAGTTCAAAATGACAGTGCCAGCAGCCAATCCAGATCCTAATCTAGTCCATTTCCACGACACGATCCTGAAGTCATCTGAAGATCTAGATCCGTTCAGTATAAGAACCGGCAGAGGAAGATAAAGCACTTGATCACCACCAGCATCCGCTTTAGGTGGGCTATTTTTGTCTAAAAATTTAGATACATACAACAAAAATTAAAGACACAGCCATAGAATTGACGTCATAAGCTGCCGTTAACTTCAATTGACGATTAAATCTTTTTCTAACTTTATTTTATGTCCAGCATTGGATAAAGAAGGAAAGATATTTAAGTGCTAATTAAAATTAACTGGCGCCTCTGAGTGCGGCAGTAAAACTGTAATGAGGTAGGTACTGTACCAAAAATATGACGCAGTTCCCACAAATGTCACGACAGAACTCGTAATATTCAATAGTAGTGATAAAATAAAGTAAGTACAGTCGAACCAATTGAATAGTGAGTGACACACTATAAAGCTATTTTCTAGATATACAGGGCGTCCCAAAATTAACTCACATGGGAAAGGGAAAGTACCTTAAATACTGAAGATATAAAATTTTACTGAAAGGAGACTTCATTTTTATTAAAGTAATGTCATTTTTATGTAAAGCCTACTTGGCTGTGATAGTTTTTCTTTTAACTTCGTCATATTTACTACTATCATGAATTTTTTCACGTATCCAGAAACAACCATTTGGCTGGTAGGGGGGGGGGGGGGGGGACACTTGACTCTAACAAAATTTTGCACTTTAAAGCTTAATAATTCACAAACAGATGCCTTAATCAACCCACAACGTTTTTGAAATTGCTATCCAACGACATCCCACACTATGGGGTAGACAAGAAAAAAAATTACATACCCACTTCACGTGTAGGGGAGCTAACCTAAAAAAAAATATATTTCAAAATTTTACTTTACCATTTTGTTAACGTGGTAAATATGTATATTCATGCTAAATCACAGCTTTCTAGTACTAAGAGTCTATGAGCTAGACTGGAGTCAGACGGACGGACGGACAGACGGACATGGCGAAATATAAGGGTTCCTTGTTGACTACGGAACCCTAAAAAAGATACCAAAAACATCCTTATACCAGGCGTCCGTCACTCGCTCAAGGACCCGAGATAAGTGCCTGCCGCTTCGGGTATATCTCGGGATACAATTCAATACAATTTACAGCGGGCCGCCCATCCGAGCGCGATCCTACACATATTATAAATGTGAAAGTTTAGATGTTTGGATGTTTGTTACTCAATCACGCCAAAACGGCTGAACGGATTTGGCTGAAATTTGAGACACAGAAACTTTGTAGCCTGGAGAGGAACATAGGCTACTTTTTATCCCGGAAAAATATCACATTCCCGCGGGATAACGTCGTGTAGTCCACGCAGGCGAAGCCACGGGCGGAAAGCTAGTAGAATATATGTGATAGAAAGAGATGCAACGTCTAGCCGTTCCTAATTAGAGCCCTACAAGCTGAAATTTACTTTATCGTGTTGTAGTTAGAGTTGCTATTTGTTTAAATGGTCTCGCGGAGTGCAGCTTCTGTTATTATTATGTATTCTGTGCTTATACCGCGTACGCTGCTGAAACTATTGACAATAGAACAAAGTAATGTACTACAGTTTTATAGAGGACATCAATATCTACAAAAAAGTCCGGGATACCATATGTCTAACTATTACAGTTACGTCACAATAACTACTTTTCATGTTAAAATATGCAAAAGTAACGCCGGTACAAATTAAGCCACATTATTCATACCTTGGTATTAATCCTTATCCAAATAAATTATTTCGTATTCAAGACTGTTTTAAATTTTTAAGTATATTTTTCCCAAAATGTTTAAAAAATCCACCCGTGCGAAGCCAGGGCGGACCGCTAGTAATATATAATTCATTAAGTTCGAAATTCAAACTTTTTGACATTGACACTGACCTGTATCGTTTTGACGCTTTTCAACAACTTTTCTTTTCAAAATGGATCATGATTCAATTAGTTCGACTGTACATAATATATAATTATACTATTCAGCCTAAAAAAGGCAATTTTGGGCAGTAAGATCGCTCAAATTGATGTAGAGACTCCACCAGAAGGCTGTTCCTGCTTAAATATAAGTACCATGCTCCCCAAATTTTTAATTAATATCCCCTTGTTAGAACGAAGAATGTGAAACACATACAGGCAATACTTACATTTAAGTCAGGCCATGCATTATATATTTTCAAATTGTTGGATAATTAAACTTAATTTGTGATTGCAACGTTTATTTTATATAGTGCATTTTTATTCAAAATCTACACCTCCGAGTTTACCAGCCCTGAGAAAATCAAGATCCAGGCAGCTGCCGAACACAAATATCATCCGCAGTTCTTCCTTTTAAGAATAGAGATAACTAGTCGGTTTTTTTATCATACTTACTTAAATAAAAAAATCACAGATCTTTTGCTCTACACGACTTGAAAAGGCATTGAAAATGAATCTACCTATTATAGATTAGAATTCCGCGTCTTTTGAGCTCTCATACGTCCTCGTGGCCGCACGCGAGCCGCCCGACGCGTGATATCGCACCTTGCGCAGCGCAAAACTCGCGGCTAAGGTCACCTCTACAGCCTCAACCGTCACAAATATCGAAAAAAGTGTAAACCTAAAATGTTCCTTGGTTCAATACCGAGGTGCTTCTTTTTCATATTTTTGAACGTTCTCGAGATATCGGAAATTTTCTGTGAAAACACGATTTTTCGGTCGAAAAAGTACTTAGTTTTTTTTTCGATTTCCAAAAAGTTTTCGACTTTTCCAAAATAATTTTTACATCTTCTTAAAGCCCTTCAAATTCCGCGTCTTTCTTTTGAACCCTCATACGTCCTCATGGCCCTAAACCTCAGGGTATCACGGGCGAGTTGCACTTTCAGCGGTAATGGGTGCCTACTGGAGCGAACGAAAAAACATTTTCAATGTTAAAAAATATGAAATCCGGATCATTCACGCCCGAATACTATATTTAATTGGTCAGTCTGTGGAGACAAAACACAGGCTTTGCCTTACAAAAGGTGGAGTAAAAGCGGTTTTGAAATGTTTTCAAGTTTTCGACCGTGAAGAGTTAAGGCGCAAACCGCCATCTTGAATTTGAGGTGCCAGAATTAGGTTTTTTTTTTAAATAATGTCTCAACAGTTCACTCTCTGTGTGACAAAAGTGTCTATGAGAAGTATAAAGAGGAAAAAATTACTTACATTTTTTGCATCATGGTTATTCTGTAAGGCCTCATTTCCACCTGCAAGTAAGTCTTCTGCGATAAATGTCCGACAGTCTGTCAGATAGCAACTTGCAAGTTGTAGTTTACACTTGCAAGTTGTAGTTCACACTTACAAGTTGCTATCTGACAGACTGTCGGACATTTATCGCAGAAGACTTACTTGCAGGTGGACATTTTTCGCAGAAGACTTACTTGCAGGTGGAAATGAGGCCTTAGCATTTTAAGTAAAAAGCTGAGTCTGTCCGATAGCAACTTGCAAGTTTAAACACGTAGTTTACACTTGCAAGTTGCGATCGGACAGACTGTCGGACATTTATCGCAGAAGACTTACTTGCAGGTGGAAATGAGGCCTTAGGCAAAAGTACCTTCAGACTGTACTATAAAGCGACAGAATGAAGTTTAAGATGCTATTGAAATAACGTTCCAGTAGGTATTCAGTCGACAGAATCTTAGTACCTATTTAGTTAATTGAGGTTTATGAAGTAAATGCTAATCATGAGTAGTATACATTTCCTATTAGGCTGCTCCACCAAAACGGACCGGAGAAAAAAAGACATGTAAACAACCAAAAGAAATTCGTTATTTACACATCTCTGTGCTCAGTTTACCGTCGCCGCATACGAGCCACACGCGCCAGCCACAAACGCCGCCACTTGAAGCTAGAAGAAGAAACAAGTGACAAATAGCGGCGGCGGCGCGCGGCGGGGCGGGCGTCAACCGTGTGCGGCGGTTACATATAAAATGTATGAAAACTACAGGACATACGTCTCGGTGGCGGCTTTTTGTGGTTGTGGTCGATGGCCCGTGTTCGGCCAGGATTAAATAACGAAATTCTACTGGTTCTTTAAAGGCCTCTTTTCTCTGCACCGCTTTGGTGAACAGTCGGTGATATGAAGAAAACTTACTTTGTGTGACGGTTACAGTGACATTGTCCGATGCAGAATTCCCGTTGTCATCCAGGACGGTCAGCGAGAATACATACTGGCCCTTAGTTAGGCCGGTTGCGTTTGCTACCGACTCGTTAAAGTTGATAATGTTAGAGTTAGTAGGGCCGGACAGGCAACGCCAGGTGTACGCCACTATGCGGTGGTCGTCATGAGAAGCGGACCCGTTCAGCGCGATCCAAGTTTGTGGAAGTGATATGAACTGAAATTACAATGTGGTGGCTGAAGTGTTTTGCAAGACTTCGAAAGCGTCGTGTCATCGTACCTTATTAATTAGACCACCAAGGCTGGCTTCACAGCTGTTCGAGAGACCTGTAAGGGCCGCTCGCACATGGGAGATATCAATAGTTGGGCCGTACAGGCCAATCCGCATCGCTGTGGAACGATGTTCTGGCGCTTCACGTGTGTCTCCGTTCGGGGAGTAGCCAGTACGGGTCTTCACGCCCTGATTCACCACCGTTCGGGAAGGGAATCGGATTTGAATTCTGTGCTTTGTCAACACTGACATGAGTGAACGTTTCCGACGGTTTGCGAATAAGGGGGCTGGACCGCTGTGAAACCAGCCTGATTACATGCAAAAGTTAGTTGTACACCATGCAGCCATATCCCTTTCAAGCAATTAGGTATTCGGTTATTTACCATGTTATTACAAAAAGATAAATTTTACATTAAAAGAGATCATGCATTTAGTGACTCATTTCATTAATTTACAAGTTTTCGTAGCTGGTTACGCGTTGACCGTGGACGAGTCGTACTCACTTGCAGATTGATACAGTAGCAGTTACATTACGTGCTACAAGCTAGGTGAGTACCCTGCTTTAAATATAACAGATTTTTTTTATTAAAAACTTATATTTGTAGTTCATCTCATCTCATACAAAATAAGTGCATATGCCCGCAAATATAAGTTTGCCAACGTTTTATATAAAAAAAAAACTAGTTTCTGATTTTTTCCTTTGTATTCACCCAATTACCTATCTAGATGCCAAATTTGAGCTTTCTAGATTATTTGAAATGGAAGTGGGTTAGAGTTTTGATATACAGGGTGGATATTTGAGACGGTACATTAAGGGCTTAACCATCATAGTTACAGGAAAACGTTCTTAGGAGACCATCCACAACTTTTTAAGATATTCTGAACTGCATTCACAGAGTTTGGATAAAATTTACGGTCAGCAAGAAAATGCAAAAATACCACAAAAAAAAAATCTTGCCAATCGATCCTGTATGACACTATGGAGCGTTTTGGTGAGAATTTTAAACTTAAAATTTAAAATGCTTTTTTTCAATAGAAATCTTGTTTTTTTTTCCGAAACATGGTATTAGTTACAATTAAGTAGTATATATTTCCGAATATGATACAAAAGTTTTTCAAAATCTGTCATAATGCCTAATCTGATAGAGAATGTTTATGCAAAATTTTAAGTGGATTTGACGCGTATCGTCCCAATCGCATTTCGTCACGAATTCAAAAATGCTCCCATTCGCATTCGGTTCTATTCGCATTCGGTCCCATTCGAATTTGGTCCCATTCGCATTTTGACGTCATAATTTTTAAAATGAACAGGACCTTTTTTATTTTCATATGAATATTGATTTTTAAATAATACATATTGATATGTTAATTTTGTAAGAAGTTTGATTTTGAAACAATACACATACTATGCGATTATTATAAGAATAGGACGGGTTGTTGACAAACTTCACTCTGAAAAGGTACAGTTCGCAAGAAAGTGCAAAACAAAATGAAAATAGTTTTTTTTTATTTTGGCAGAAGGTGGATTGGGTATTGCAACTTTCAAAAGAAGATTTTTATTTTTTGAATCCACCTAGGTACCTACTTTCCCTTTTTCTTCGTACCCAATTTTTCTACTCATGCCCTTCGTTATGCCGGCGCCAGGCATAGCACAAACATTTGAACAAATGTTTGGACACATGTGTAGCTCCGGGTATTTGAGTATTTGTTCAAAGCTTTGATAAAATACTAGAACATATTTCTACAGTACTTTGCAATGTCAGAAGGAAAAGTCTTCAATGTCTTTGTAGCAGTAGCAGCTGCAGTAGCAGCTCAGACCAGCGGGATGATGATTCTCAAATGAGTGGAATAGAAGAGGTGGAATAGCATTAGCAAGCATAATGTGTTTTGATTTACAATTGGCGGATTCACGAAAGGCGCCTCCCCGAGTGGCTTGATTGAATCGTTCCCCGTGATACCAATACCCGGCGCATCCTGGTAACAGCTAGGGCATGCTCCCGGGAATTCCCGGTACCGATTTTTCCCGGTATTTCCCGGGAAATTCGGTACTTTCGGTACTTTTGTTATAACTTAAAATTACGCCAATGTTAAGCTCCGTGTTTGCAATATTGAGCGTCTATTAGTTTAAAAATGTCCCTATTTTGTGATGAGGACAAAATGAATGAATGACGCGCGAAGTAATTTGATTGCTGATTTCTTTTTATATTATGTTTTGTGTTCGTTTCATATTTAATCGCTATTTCAATCACTTCGTTATAAGCAATAAAGGTATTTGATTCCTGACTTTAGTTATAATATAACTTATAAGACTGGAAAGGACGTGGCGTTAACATCAACGGCGAATACATCTCACACTTGCGATTTACGGACAAAATCTTCATTGTGGCCGAAACGTTGCACGTCCTTCAACACATGCTGAACGGTCCAGCTGATTCCTCTCAACTCATCGGTTTTAGGATGAACTTGGCCAAAACCAAGGTTATGTTCAATGAACATATTACTCTGGAGCCGATTGCAGTACAAGGTTGTACTCTTGAAGTTGTCACGGAGTATGTGTATACCTCGGGCAAATTCTGCAGTTAGGGAGAAACAACTTTGAGAAGGAAGCCAAGAGAAGAATACAGCTGGGCTGGGCAGTATATGGGAAGCTTCGGCGGGTCTTTATGTTGCCTATTCCACAGAGTCTAAAGACGAAAGTCTTCAAGATCAAGATGTTGAATGCCTACACTTCGTTTGCCCTCAAACTAGGTAGAACGACGATTTTTGCAGGGTGGCTGATAAGAGCTGCGTGAGAGCAGCCACTGATGCTCGATGGCGTACTCTTGGAGATGCCCATGTCCAGCAGTGGACGATGATGATAACTTATAAGTAATTTGTTTACATAGAGAAGCCTGAGTGCAAGTTGTAAATTACTCGATCTCGTTTCATATTATTGAAAATGAATTATTTAGAAAAAGTCGATTCGTCTCACAACTCACAACCAGCTCCGATGTAAAAACCACAATAATAAAAATTGCATTGTGAATGAAAAAGTAAAAAATTTAATAACTCGTTTCATAATATTGTTTTTAATTTCTTTGTTTATTCAGGGACTTTTAACATATAAGCTAGCCTCATCATAGTTTAGTTACTAGGATGTCAATTAAAAGTAATTCGATTACTTATTAATCTCGTTTTATGTTATGTTTTCTACTCTATTTAGATTTAGGCCTTAGATTAGTCAGATCAAAAATAATTGTTGATTAAAACGAATTACCAATGGTACAAACGTTATTTTTACTTTATTTTATTTAAGATACATTAAAAAAATCTCAGTACCGAAAAGTACCGAATTTCCCGGTTTTCCCGGTACCAGAGTTAGCGCAGTACCGGGAATTCCGTTTTCTGCCCAGTACCGGGAAATGCAACCCCTAGTAACAGCTAGATTCTGCCGAATCTAACTTCAATCAACGTGCAGAATCTAGCTGGCCAATCCTTTTACCATGATAGACCAATACAATTTTTCACTAGACCCCCAATTTTATTGTAAAGTTGATTATTAAATTATTTTCATAAGTTGAATTCCTGTTTTATTTAAATACTTAAACCAGTAAATAGAATCAAAATTCAATTTATTCTGTGTTATTGAAGCATATAGTATTAAAGTACCCCGTAGAACAATGTATGAAAAAAAACCTACTGCAAAAAATTACCACTAAAAAGAGAAAATAAGCTCTTTAATTTCTCATTGCAGTCAGGCAGGTGACCGTTCGGTGAAACACTACAATTATTTAAAGTGTTCCCTGACTGCAATGAGAAATTAAAGAGCTTGTTTTTCTCTTTTAAGTGGTAAATTTTTTGCAGTAGGGTTTTTGTTTTTTTAATAATTATGTTTTTTATTTTAGACTTTTCTGTTCATTTTCAATAATCACCTTTATTAAATAAGAACTTACTAATTTAATAAATAATTATGATATACCTTTTTGAAATCCTTGTGTTGAGCCCTTTAATTTGATACCCATATTGTAATATTTGAAAAAAAGGAAGTATTTTTCACTAAGTCCAATGGCGTCGCACAGCCGCCAATCGCCATGTTTGTTTTTTTTAACGTCGCCTATCTAAGGACACTTTGGCTGCTAAGATAAATCTAACGATATCACAATTATGTAAATTCATTCAGCGGTTCTGGAGATATGAGGTAATCACTACATAGTATAAAACAAAGTCGCTTTCTCTTTCCCTATGTCCCTTTGTATGCTTAAATCTTTGAAACTACGCAACGGATTTTGATGCGATTTTTTTTAATAGATAGAGTGATTCAAGAGGAAGGTTTATATGTACTTTTTATCCCGATATTCCCACGGGAACGGGAACCACGCGGGTGAAACCGCGGGCGGCCGCTAGTAAAGAATATTACATACATAAATACAAGATACGCGCGAAAAACATAACCCTTCCTTTGCAGTCGGGTAATAAAAAAACATAAACCTTCCTTTGCAGTCGGGTAAAAATGGTTTCAGTTAAATATCACAAAATTTTAATTTGATTGAGATTCAAATTACCTGATCATTTTCGTAAAAGCATACTTTCATGAGTCCTATACTTTCCGAAAAAATCAAGTTAATGATTTGTATTTATCTGCAAATTATTTAAATGTTTTGGTTTGCACGAACATCATTATTTATCGTAAGCTATGACATGATCAGCCTCCTGATTCACGATAAAAAAAATTTTTGCACACTATACTGAAGTGAAGTGAAGTTAGTTTGACAGCACTTTGACAGCTTGACGTCACAACATGGCGGTGTCCTTATCCTATTCTTATAATAATCGCATAATAATTACTTTAATCTATATGTTTTTATTTTCAAGCCTACGATTTTTGAAACAATAGTTCAACTTGTAGGTTGAAAATGTTAAAAACAACTTTTATCCGAGTTTGACGATTTTGCGAATAGGACCAAATGCGAATGGGACCGAATGCGAATAAGACCGAATGCGAATGGGACCATTTATGAATTCGTGACGAAATGCGAATGGGACGGTATGCGTCAAACCCGCATCAGGGGACCCATTGGACCAAGGAATTACGTTGTCCTATACAAACTTTGGCCCCGTTTTTCACCGCCTTAGGGATAGAATTGCAGAAAATCCTACACACCCTCTAAGTTTCAGGTCTCTACGATCAGCAGTTTAGGCTGTGCGTTGATCCGTCAGTAACTCATTCACGACAAAGCATTTTATATGTACCTATACCTAGATACTACTTTTATATTTTTTTTTTAAACATATTTAACCTAACATATTGCTTTGACTTGTGATATATTTATTTTTTATAAACCTAGCGATAAATCAAGACGTAACCCAGGTTAAATCCAATATATTCTAGTACTTTTGTTCAAATGAAACATCTTGAAGAGAACAGAAGTTGAACCATACGTCATCATTTTAATACTTACGACATCAGCGCCGGCGTTCGCGACCGGAGGAGTGTTGGTGGGTGGTTTTACGAAAACGTGCACGTCCGCTGTGGAGGATTGGCCCGACGAATCCGTCACCTTTAGCACGAATGTGTACACTCCCTCCGACAGGTTTGATAGCTGTAAAGGCAGGTTAAATTAGGGCGGCATCATCACAATTATCTAAAATGTATATTTGTTATTTAGCTGATCTATCCATCGTTGTAGGTAGACCGATAGTCTATACTAATATTATAAAGAGGAAAGATTTGTATTTTTGTATGTAACGAATAAACTCAAAAAGTACTGGACCGATTTCGAAAATTCTTTCACCGTTAGAAAGCTACAGTCTTTCCGAGTGACATAGGTTATATTTTATCCCGATATTCCCACGGGAACGGGTACCACGCGGGTAAAACCGCGAGGATCCGCTAGTAGTTAATATAGTGATAGATAGATAGTAAAGGGTTATTACTATAGCAAAATATATTATACTAACATACAGATTATAGACCTACATTATAATAATTGAGGAATAAGCCCATAGTCCAGTCTCGTTAGGAAAATAAAGAGGTCAACCTCGGAATGAGAGATATTAATAGCTTCTTCTTCTTATAAATAACTTCTTACATTCACACCAATTATCTAAGCCCATTTTAATTTCATAGAAACTGTATCATGGAAAACTTGATAACGGATAAATATATACTTAAATACTTTTTGGTTGTAAATACATACTTAATATACATAGTAAACACCCAGATCAAGATAAATAGACATGTTCATGCACACAAATATTTGCCTTGTTCGGGAATAGAACCCGAGACCAGTGGCGCAGAAGCCTACCCCAGCGCCAAATCGGTCGTCAAATATTAAGTTGTAAACTCGTGTACACCTTCATTTTGGTGTTCTAAAAGCTGTCTGTAAAGTCACATAAAATCTTGTGTCTGCGTCGTAAGTTAATCAAGGTAAAGGTCACAATAATCGGATTGTCGCGATTATCACGGTTTTTAAGCTATAAAAATTGTAGAAAATAAAATTTGCCACATATTTTGTTTCAAAAAAATTTCTATACGCGCAACTGTTTTTGTGATAAGAGGGCGAAGAGCCCGCCACGCTCAGCCATACTCACTCACTGTAATGCAAGGTCAACCGTGAATCTCAGTGAATAATATCTTGTATAAAGTAGTTACACAGATCATTTTCAATCGTGACCAGTGTAACATACCTATTTTTACCCGTGACATCTCTTTGATGATACCCCCAGGTGTGCTATGGGGAATCGCTTTGCCCCGTGAGTCCCGTGACACCATGGTCTATTAGTGATGGGCTGCTATGTAATTATCTTACTGATTTTAAAATATTAATTTAATATAGTTACGCAGTATAAATTTGTTTGTTGTTTATTTAGTTCATATTTCGTTTGATAGCTTTGTAGAAAGGTATATTCATCATAAATTTCCATACACTAACTCTTGTTTATTTTACACTTTGAGTTTCACATCTCAACGAGAGGGTGTCACAGGGCAAAGCGATTCCCCATAGGATCCAAGGGGGTATCATCAAAGGTGTGTCACGGGTAACGAACGTAGGTAACGGGTACAAAGCGATACTACAAAGTATAAATTATACTAATATCTTCAGATGAAACCCTCGTAAAATTGTGATAGAACTTCACGTACAGGTATGTTCGTTAATTCAATCGTTCGACTATTGGATATAGAATTTTACGTGGTGCTCACTATAGGTACTTAATATTGTGTTAAATACTCGGCACAGATCTCGCGAAATTCAATAAAAACCAATTATCAACGGCAGTGTTGTATCCTTTACTGATAATGTACAATACCGCTAAAGGGGTTATCATATTTTAATATGCATTGGGTTCTTTTTGTGATATCTTTATTATACACTCACTACATAGTATTTTTTAAGGCAACTAATAGCTTATACAATGAATACTTACTTTACAAACTATCATACATTTTATATTGTACTAGTGCCTGCCAGCTACTTCGTTCGCATGTAATTGGGCAATATCGCGGTCCCCGTTATAATGCATTCCCAGTTAAATTATGTCGGGTTCCCAGGGGCCATTTTAAATTTTCGCGATAAAAAAACTGTGTTCTACTCCAAAGACTAATCAAATTTTATCAAAATTGGTTCAATGGCTTGATATAGTAGCTAAGAGACAGATTTATTTTCGCATTAATATTAGAAACACCCGCGCGGTTCACGTTACCATGGGATTATCGGGATAAATAGTAGATTGTATTACATGGGAGCAAAATAATATATTTACGGCGAGGGCGCTATTTTGAATCCAGAGCGCAGTGAAGGATTCTAGAGTAGAATCTCGAGCGCAGCGAGGGATTCTAAAGTAGAATCCTGAACGCAGCGAGGGATTCAATATACGCCGTCCAAGGTGAAAATAATTTTGCGGCCGAGTAATTCACTCTGCTTTTCATCCCCCTCTATAAGAAAAGCAGTAAAGACAACTCAAACTACCTACCTTTCTTTGTCGTTCGGATACATTATAGCGCTAGTCGGGCAAAAAAAAAAATTTGAGATTTGAAATAAAAAAAAATTAAATAAAAAAATATATGTCCATCAGATTCCTTATAAATATCCTCGGGGATGCCGTAGAGGGGTTGAAAATTTTGTTAGATTTTAGCTACGACTCACCGTTTACGAGATAATCTCAATTTTATAAAATGCCGTTTTTGAAAATTTCTCGGTCCCGAAAAAAGTCCCGGCCTCATACAAAATCAGTTGATTTTTTTTTTAAGTACTGCACACCCTTTGCTACACTCCAACCAATGCTTCTTTAATTATGTTCTAAATTCAAATCTCATCGTTTTGGACCCTGTTATGAAGCTGTTCAAAATTCAAATCTCATTTATACCCTCTTGTCATAACAGGTAAACAATGAATCGTTTTGGACCCTGTTATTAGATAAACAATCATCGCTTTTCGAATCGATGGGATGAAAATATAATTAATATACTAGTTTTTCTCCCGAGGCTTGCGTGGACTACACGACGTTAACCCGCGGGAGTGTGATATTTTTCGGGATAAAAGTAGCCTATGTCACACTCCAGCCCCGAACTATATAAATTAGTATTATTTCTATTATTTCGAGAAATAAATACTTTGAGAAATAAATACTTTACTATCCCCATACCAAAAATCAAGTCGATTCGTTGCTCCTTGGTGTTGACTTGAAAGGGAGACAAACAAACACACTTTCACATTAATTATAATATTACAAGTGGTATTGGTATTGGTCCAAAAAAGTTTAATTACTAAGCTGAATGGTCAACACGATAAGAAGAAGAATAGTATGGATGTCGCTAATGTAGCTGGTTAATGGTGAAAGAATTTTAAAAAGATACAGTAGTTTTTTATTTTATCCATTACAAATAGACAGAGTTAATAGAAATATGACGTATTCCTGTGAAGTCTTTGTAGATAAGGTCAAGAGCAACATTTTTAGCCATGTAAAGTTTTGGCCCAGACTAAGTGGTTTTTGAATTATTAGAGATTTTGTAACTTTTTAACAATACTCTAGATTTGACCTTTTAATTGCGAAAATAAACTAAACTATCGATTCTTTACTGCTGTTTTGATGTTATCTCATCATGTCAGCCGAACGACGCCCACTGCTGGGCATAGGCCTCCCCCAAGGATCTCCAGAACGATCGGTCCTGCGCTGCCCGCATCCAGCGGCTTCCCGCGACCTTGACCATATCGTCGGTCCACCTTGTAGGGGGCCTGCCCATGGAACGGAACATGTTATCTGATAGAAGACAATCTGTGTAATCAAAATAAACAAAAATTTGGCCAGATATTACCCGTTTCAAAATAATGGTCTTTTAATGCATAATTTTTGATAACTTTACATAGTTACTGTTAAGTATGTGAAGTTGACTCCATTTTTCTTTTAAAATTTTCAAGACACTTAGTGTGCGTTTTAATTGAAAAACATCCTCTTCATCCAAAATAATAAAAATAGGCGAAGTACTTTCCTTGTATCCCATCAATTATTACTACTAGAGATGACAAATCAAATTCATCAAAATGAAAATTCTTCATTTTTATAAGTATTGCTCAAACTGCAGCCCTCTATTTCGAATGCAAGCAGGTATCCTGTGACGCAACTCACTTTTTGTCACTCTAGTTGAGAGGTTTCTCCTTGTTTCATCAGCTACAGTAATTATTTTAAACTTCAGCTCCTCGAGTGATGAAAGTATTTAGCGCCTTAAACTATTGTTTTCATTTTACACATTATCCATAGTTGTGTGTGAGGTCGGGGCACCTTGCTGGACAAGAGGTGGGAGTTTATCGATCTCGATCTTATCCTCTGCCAATTTATCGATTTCGAAAAGTATTATCTAAATACTCTCGCACTGTACGTTTAAAAAGCATTGTAAAACCATCTCGATGGAACATTTCTAACCTTTTTGCAAGATTACCATCTTTAGTAGCATGCTCTGTGGTACTTCGACAGCACCGGTGAGGCAACGGTGTAGCTCCGGCTTCGTGTACAGGAAGCTTTAAGTCGATGAACGTACCAACACGCCAGATTGGAAAGTCACATCAATACTGTAACGCCATGAGGTAAATATTATAAAGCATCTACTTCCCTTATCTTCAGAAGTTTCTTTATAGTAGATGTGCACTTGCAAATATGTTAAGGGGGCCATAAATTATCAAACAGAGTCATGTTTCATCCATTAAATTGATCTTCAATATAAAAAGTGTGACTTAATTGCTTGGGATTCTGAGAAGCAAAGATAGTAAAGAAATAAGGTTTTGGGGAGGGATGAGAGAATGGCGCTGGCGGGGCAAGTGTGGGTGCGGGATTCGAAGCGGGGCCGCGCGGCCGGACAGACGAAAGATCACAAATAAGGTGCCGAATATTAATTAGCGAGGATTAAAAGTTAGTGTTTAGTATATTGTGATGAAAGTGCGGGTAGTAGGTTAGTGCCCGTTTGCACTAAACTCGGGTTGGGCGTGTCATAGATAAGATATATCTTAGCTTAGAAACAGCCTAAAACAGCCGAGCTAAAATTTTTGTTTGCACTGACAGACTACGTCGTAAATTAGTCATCACCTTGCTAAAAGAATGAATGAATGAATTCAAATATTAATTGTTTATGGATTTTAAACCTGGCGAGGTAAAGTAGGTCACTGGATATTTTTTTGGTTGAAACTTCTCATTGATTCCTTCGTAAGTTAAAAGGAGACAAAAGCTAAGGCGTTGTCTATTTTATTTGGTAGGAGTAATTCACCGAGAAAAGAAAAAGTCAACTGAGCTCAACTGTCAGGAAAAATATAAATACAGTGCGCAACCTTTTCTGTTCCGGTGGCCAAAAGTAGAACTAACGAGTTTTGTTTTTAATGTCATTTTGCTAATACTTTCATGTTTTGCTGCTAAACATAAGCGCCGCTGTCATGGGAACAGAAAAGATTGTCGATCTGTAATGTTTTTTTTTAATAAATGATGAATGACGTATGTCACATGTGTTGTGTCTCTATCTAGCAAACAAGAATACAAAAGCCACAAGCTTTTCTGTTCCGGTGACAGCCGTGACACAGGAGTCACTTGCAATACGAAATTAGCTGTCAAAATGGACTGTCGTATGAAAACTGTTTTAGTTCCAAAGATAATCACCGGAACAGAAAAGCTTGTCGCACTACTCTTTGCTCACAATGCCACAGACAATAATCACTGATATAGGTATTTCTTAAGCCTTATGTGCTCGATATTGGGCCCGTAAGTTAAGAATAGACAAAAGTGCATTTAAGAATGTCCTAAGGTTAGTGCAAAGCAATTTTTTGTTAAGAATGTCTTAAGTTAGCTAGGAAAAGACTTAGGCGATTTTTAAGTTTAGTGCAAACGGGTGTAGGAGTCTAGTGCGAGTTAGGCGGAGGTGAGGCCTGTAAGTTATGTCTAGAAACCCGGTGAGTTAATTATGAGTATTATTATTTGTCTTAATGCTTTGCCTGATGTGTAGACACAGAATAATATTTGTAGCAGAAGGCTCACTTCCGAAACAGTTACAATGAATTATCAATCTTTTCCACGCGACAATTAGGTCTAAAATAATTTGCACCCGCACGCCTGCCTAACTAATTTACCGTTCATTACAAGCTAAATTGAACCGTAGCTGTACGTAATACGGTTCTATTACTCGGAAACGCTTAAGCCAAATTGGTTTTGGCTGGTCTTGGTCGCCGCACTAGGGTCGACTCGACTGCAATGTAACGACGAAGTAAGTAAAAGGAATAACAAATAGCGCAAATGATTTTTAAATACAGAAAGCTTAGAATTTTTATTTTTACTTCTTTGCATTCACAGTTCAATTTTTGTTACTTACTTACTGAAAAAATTGAAAATGAAGTAGGTAGGTATTAGAAAAAATCGACCCGTCTCACAACTAGCCCCGATGGGACTCGAACCCACGACCTTTCACTGTCCGGGCGAATGCTCGTAACGGCCTAGCAACGAACATGCGCGGCGGCGAGACGGCGACAAGCGAATTGCGCATCCGTTGGTGCGTCTCATTGACTTATTTGATAAGGCGTCTGTTGCGAGCGCGCAATGATTGCGCAATTCGCTCGTCGCCGTGTCGCCGCCGCGCATTTTCGTGGCCAGGCCAGGCCGTAACAACTCCGTAGCTCAGTGGTTATTAGAGCATTCACAATTCACAATTATTATATTATTCTAAGACAGAAAGTAGCTATATTTTGTAATTTGGTAGGTACCTATTTTAAAAGTGCTACAAGTGGCTACAACTACTCGAACGAAATACTTACGTATATAAGGTAGGTTAGGTACCTACCTTAGTTTAGTGTACATATTGTTGATGTTAGCGTAGTTATTCGATAACGTCTATCGTGAAGTGAGAACAAACAAGCTAAGGTAAGTAAGTAGGTAGTAACAGCGCGGGCGCAGCGCGCGTTCGCGTAGTTCCTATTTGCGCCACGGCACGGTTGCCATGGCGATGAGCGCTAGCGTCACGCTGCAAAGCGAGAATCACTTTGTCGATTTTTATTTTCGTCGTAATTACCTATGCTAAGGTGGGGCGGGGTCCTTAAATCAAATATTCGGACCATTAAGTATTATAGATACTTATAGAATAAGACAGTATAGTCACACAAAAAAACTTCTTTCAGGTTTTCTAAAAAGATTATGAAATTTTAAATCCGGTCTCTTTCTGTCGTTGTTAAGACAACCGAAGGCCGCACAATAATAATGTTTAATATTACGCATTTTGCTATAAGTAAAACCACAAGGTAACACACTTGTGTTTTGGCGCGAAAGTGTGGCGAAAGTAAACTACTTAGGTAACTTCTTTCTCGCGTGGCGTCGTCGGTCCCGTCGCATGCACAACTGAGCGCGCGTGACACCCGTGATTTCTCTACCTCGCGGTAGACAGCGCGTAGTCGATTGAATTGCGGAGTGAGCCCCCCCTGGTATAGACGAGCTCCAGGATTTGTCGGCTGCGTGTACTATGCGTACATTCAGTACGAGATATACTTTATTGTTTATTGGGGGGGTTACACCTACAATACAAAATACTTACATACATTCAACAACACATATACACTTACAAAGACATATTTTGGAGAGCTCGGCAGGTTGGAGAGAGCATTATGGCAGAGTCCTATCGCAAGTCGTTTCCGGTTAAATGATTTAAGTTAAATATTTCTTTTCCTTTTACTGTACTGTTGTAATTGCATTTTTCCTTTTGTGTACCAAATTAAGTAGAGGCACGTTGTCAGGGTCGGTGCTATAGAATGCCGCGGATGGCGTTAGAAGTCTAGAAAATAACTAGAACTCTAATTAGGCGGGACGGTACTCTCCCCCCCCCCCCCCGGGGGCTTATTTTGGTAAAAAATAGGAACTTGGATCGATAAATTCGTTTAGATTAGTAGCGTGGAGTCACAAATACCAAACCTGAGTATGCTACTGAAGAAGGTAACCCCGCAAGAAGGTTAGAAATATTTCAACAAGATGGTTGTCCAGCGCTCTTTAGACCCCTCTGGCCACGTGGTCCTACTGCCTTTGTCCTACCGATCGGACCACATGAACTTTTTTCCGCTTGGTTCGATTAACTAATCGGACTATACGTGCTGTAGAGTATTTGGATAATACCTTTCCAAATCGATGGATTGGCAGAGGCGGTCCCATGGCTTGGCTCACAAGATGCCCAGAGCTCACATAAAAGGGATTATTACGTGTGGGGTCACATGAAGACATAAGCTTATGGTGTAACTCCAATTTTATCTCTCGAAGACCTTAAGGTTAAAATCATTGCTTCAGCTAAGGAAATAAGGAGAAAGAAACTCAACTACAATTACTAAAAGTGAGTTGCGACGCAGTATGCGTGCCTGCATTAGCTAAAGAGGGTTGCAGTTTGAACAGCACTTAAAATCATTATGATGAATTTGTTTTGTTATTCCAAGCCCCAATACTTCAGGTACTAGAAAAGTACTTAACTTATTTTAATTATTTTGGCCTCATTTGAAAGCTGAATAAACGAGAAAGTTTTTTAATTAAAACGCGTAGGTACTAATTGTCTTAAAGATTTTAAACCAAAAAGGGGGTGACTTTTCATAACTGTGTAAAGTAATCAATAAGTTAAATATTAAACGACCATTATTTTGAAACGGACTGTATTTTCTGGCCAAATTTTTGTTCATTTTGATTTCACAGATTGTCTTCTATCAGATTACATCAAAACAGCAGTGAAAAAACGATGGTATAGTTTATATTCGCAATTAAAAGGTCAAATCTAGAATATTGTTAAAAAGTTACAAAATCAGAAATAACTCATAAACCAATAAGATTGAGCCAAAACTTTACTTGGCTAAAAATGTTGTTCTTGAACTCATCTACAATGTCTTCACAGGAATACGTCACATTTCCAGTACCCCTGTATAAATAAACAAAGAAACAAAAATCGAATCTTTTCTCCTAATAATATTAGTATGGATATTTTGTATTAGTAGTAGTAGATTTACTTACCTGTAAATAAGGCGAATGTGTGTTTTGCATATCAACAGCCTTGTTTTCATCTTCAGTAGACTTTGTCCATTCCCAAGAAGTTATTTCATGATCATCAGTAGAGAGACTTCCATTCAGAGTGAGATTATTATTTGGCAAATATATAATAACATCTTGACCTAAAACATTTTATTACGCATTCGAGATTGTGCACAAATTACTATCACATCCGTCTAACAGTACTTCTTTAATTATTTAAGGTATGTAGAGATTACAAGCTATTCTATTTCAAAGAAGGATTTACAAGTTGCTTTGTTAAATCTATTTATAATTAGGGATTTAAAATAAATTATTTCAATTAACTAAAACTTAAACCAGTAAAAATATGTTTATTTCGCATAGACGCTGTCCTCTCTACCGCAGTTGATTTTATTTGCTATTACTTTAATTAAAGCTAAGACTCTATTTGGCCTGAACATTTTTTGACTGAATGCCTCTTAAATTCCCCGTTCATTCATACCAAAGATTAGCACAGACAAAAATACAATCAATACGAAATAAATTCGTACATTCAGTCATTTAGAGGTTAGGGACATCTTTTTAACTAATAAGAAAAACGAGCAAAAAAACCTGTAAGTACCTGCATTGGCTTCTGGTGGATAGTCTGTGTGATTTAATACTGTAATGTTAGCTGTGGTTGAATTTTTTACATGATCCGAATCTTCTACTGTCAATCTGAACGTATAGTTTCCAGGTTGCTTCAAGTCTTTCAGAACAAGGGTGGGCCCATCTTGTAATGGTGGTTGATAACCAATAGGTCCTGATGTCAGGTCCCAATGCCAGGATATTATAGCATCATCATCCTGTAAAGATAAGCTTTTCTTGTATAATGGTATCTTTATTGTCGTATGTAGAAAGACAGAAAGGTCCGGGTGCCGCAAAGGGGATGCATAAAAAATACTAACTTTTTTCCAAAAAGTGTAAAAAATCATAGCTTTCGAAAAAAGCTAAACGAATACAAAAAAAATTATGTGAATTTTTTTTTGAAAAATTTTTCTGGCTCTTCGCCAGCCGGTGCCTCGACACGCTTGCTTCGCTCGCTCGGCTCGCGCAGCGTTTTCGTCACAGTTCTAACGGCCTGGCCACGAACACGCCGCTTTTCGATGCGAGAACAAAAGTACTTAGTTGTATTGAAGATGCCACGGGCGCGCCGCACTAGCGAATTCACCAGCGGATTTTGTCGAGCGAATCGCGGCAGAGCGGTGCGCGGGGAGCGGCGCGGTGGGAACAAATGTACGCGCGACTATGAGGCATGCCACGAACCAGAGCGGTTTAGACAGCGGCGACGCAGCAGGGACGAATTAAATCAAACAGATTAGTTTTTTTCGCAGCGGAAAATGAACACGGAATCGTTTGTTTATGTGCTGGAGAATAAAATTTCCACTGTCATTCTCGTGTACTTGTAAAATTTTATGGGATATTTACTGTATTTTTATAAAGAGTAAGAAATTATCCATACTTGTACCGTTGTTTGTTTAATTCGTGGGCTCCTTCCCTCAAATTTAAAATGTCGTGTTTAAAAACGAACTAGATACTCTCGAGGCAAAGACGAGCAACTTTAGGGATAGGGTCATGCCTGGATACGTTCCCTCGGTCGCTTCCGCGAAACGCTACTAAGCTGTGCCGCCGGCGCCGGCGCCGCCCTGTCGCTAAAGCACAGAATAATATTTGTAACAGAAGGCTCACTTCCGTAGCAGTTACAATAAATTATCAATTTTTTCTCCGCGACAATCAGGTCTAAAATAATTTACACCCGCACGCTTACATAACTGATTTGCCGTTCATTACAAGCGAAAATGAACCGTAGCCATACTTAATACGGTTCTATTACTCGGATACGCTTAAGCCAAATTGGTTTTGGGTGGTTTTTGTTGCCTCGCTAGGGTCACTCAACTGCAATGTAACCTCGAAATTCTGTTTAAATTAATGTTTTAAGTAAGTAAAATGAATAACCACCGTGTCACTAATCACAATACAATGCTAGATGATCAGCGCATATGATATTTTTATTTCTCTCTTATTTGCAAAATAGTTGGGCAAACGTCATCTACAACTATTCCAAATTTCAAGTTGATAGTATTAGTAGTTCTCGAGATATCCAGCTGTGACAAACAGACGGACTGAGTTGCATGATCATAATATATTGACCAATGGAAAATTTAAAAAAATCAAAACTACTCACTTTACTGGAACTACCATCAAGGACAGCTCCAGAGTTTGGTAACTTGACCGTCTGTGTCTGTGGAGTAATAACAACAACAGGTGCAGTGTTTGTTCTCTTCGGAGGCAGCACTGTTACGGTCGCAAAACCTTCACCGTAAGAAGTTGTACCATTCACTGTCACCTTGAACCTATACTGACCCTCTGTCAAATCTGTCAGTTTTACAGTTGCTCCATCCTGGTTCATATTACCTGTAATAATATTTTAGGCATAAGAGCTTTTGTGCATAAAATTTATTATACAATAAAAAATAAAAAAATATAAGCATGGTAACGGCGGGGCAGGGGGTGCTAAGAATCCCCGGGTAGGATCCGGCTACCATCACCGACGACTCGACCTGGCAACCTACAACACGCGCACATTGAGGCTCGACGCAAAGCTCATGGAGTTGGAAGAGGCAATTAGTACCTTAGTTACATTGGGATATCATTGGGTTATCTGAAGTCCGAAGACAGGGGGAGGCCTCGATTATCCTGCAATCCGGTAACTTACAATACCACCGGGAGGGCGACCAACAGTCCATTGGTGGTGTCAGGTTCATTGTCCACAAGTCCCTTGTCTACAACGTGATTACCATCGGAAGTGTGTCGAGCAGGGTAGCGTACCTGATACTCAGCATATCGAAACGGTATTCGCTGAATGTCATAGAGGTCTACGCTCCGACCGACCTCGAAACACGACGAGGTCGAAGTGGAGGCTATGTATGAGGAGATCTCTACAGCCCTGCATAGCTATGAAACCCACTACACGGTTGTGATGGGAGATTTCAATGCGAAGTTAGGGCAACGCTGCGGTGATGAGTTGATAGTGGGGCAATTTGGATTTGGGCAACGGAATGAAAGAGGCCAGATGCTGGCAGACTTTATGGAGAGGGAAAACCTCTATATTATGATGAAATCCTTCTTCAGAAAGCCCGTAAGCGGCCAATTGACCTAGATCAGTGCGGACGGTGAAGTAAAAGGTTTTAGCAAAATTTTTTTTTTATGACAAGCTTTTTTGCTGACTGTACTTTAATATTGTATTGTCATCTGAACTAAACCAGTATACACAATTTCAGCTCCATCGGATACTGGGAAGTGGGTCAAATTAAGCTTGCAAGATTTGTCCTCCACTAACTAACATACTAATTAACATACTAACTAACTAACTAACTAACATAGAAATTAATAATAAAATTAGGCGAGTGTGGATAGTCAAGTCGAGGGTAAAATGGGTTTTATGTACGAGTTATAAACTCTGCTTTTCACTTCGATTGTGAGGAAATTAAATAGCAATATTGCAAAAAAGAAAAAATATAAAGACTTCCCGCCAATATACAACTACAACTTGCAAGTGTGTTTACACTTGCAAGTTGCTATCTGACAGACTGTCGGACATTTATCGCAGAAGACTTAATTGCAGGTGGAAATGAAGCCTAAGTCACTGTGCTGTCACTGCCACGTATAAAAAAAGAAAAAAAAGTATATTGGCGGGAAGTCTTCATATTTTTTCTTTTTTGCAATATTGCTATTTAATTTCCTCACAATCGAAGGCCTCATTTCCACCTGCAAGTAAGTCTTCTGCAATAAATGTCCGACAGTCTGTCAGATAGCAACTTGCAAGTGTAAACTACAACTTGCAAGTGTGTTTACACTTGCAAGTTGCTATCTGACAGACTGTCGGACATTTATCGCAGAAGACTTAATTGCAGGTGGAAATGAAGCCTTAGCATAGATAGATTGTAGTTCATAATACTCTCGAAATACTTATTTCTTAGGAAACTCATTAATATTGCCTAGTTTTATTAATTTAGTATTACAACATGGGTCTCATGGATGGTTAGAACCTCCATGATGGCTGGAAACTCCATAGTTTAACGTACTGGCCATCAATAGTATTCTGTACCGGTTCTTTCAAAATTCAAATTCTTCGTTCCACGTGCCCTGTTCAGCATTTTGATACAGTCCTACCAAAGCAGGGGAGGGGGTTCAATAATCAATAGTATCCCAGGAGTGTTTTAATACCGAGGTATGTGCAGTCTCAATCTCATACACTGCTTTATATACCCTCATGTAAATTTATCATATATTTAAAAAATAAAGCAAAATATATTAATAATAAAATATGGATTGGCGCCAAACCCTGCTCATAGGAGTCTATACCACAGGGTAAAAAAAAACTACTACGTATTACAGAGAAACAACTTCATAGAACGGTGCGCAATGATTACACTACTACAAGCATGCTGGGCATGAGTGCGTGTCCACTGGTCGCTTGTCACTGGCTTATCACGTACGCAGCGCGACTGGAAAAAACCGGTTTACGTCAGCTCAGCCAGTGGACAGGCTCAGGGTCAACGTGAAGTACGTATGAGCAGTTTTCAGGCTACGCGTTTGCATTTACATTCGAAAGATGGCGCTAAGTACTTAAAATTTTAGAAATATATTTTGAATTTAACCGGCCTTTATTAAAAATCCAAGATGGCGGCCAACTTTTTTCTTTGTGGGATAATTTCAATGAAACTTGGTTTTTAGTACTATTTTGACAAGAAAACAGCAACGCAAAGTTAAACATTTAGGTATGACTTCATAATTCGAATATTATAACATGACTGTAGATAATAGTACCTACATTATACACCGAGGAGGGGTTAGAGCGCTGTTTTATTTCACGGGCGCGATATTGAATTCTGAGTAAACGAGGGACTCCAGATTTAACACCCGAGCGTAGCGAGGGTGTTACGAGTTACGTTTACGACCGTATAGACTCAAGTGTAGGGTTTGGCGCCAATCCACATTTTATAATTACTTACTTAATATTCTTTTGCTTTATTTTTGAAATATATGATAAATGTACATGAGTGTAGATAAAGTAGTGTATGAGACTGCACATAACTCGGTATTAAAACACTCGTGGGATACTATTAAAAACTCGCTAAGGCGCGTTTTTTAAACTCCCACTCGTGTTTTAATACCGCTCATTATGCAACAGTCACATAAACTACTATTTAGTATACTTTATTATAGTACTTCGTATCACCAATATAAGACAGATGAAAATAAATAATCACGAAAAATTTTTTATAGGTAGGTCACAGCCGTCTCTATCGTCTTCTACAAGCCATGCTATGATACGGAACGGCAACATTGCTGTGAACCGGTTTACTCCTCTGAGTACTAAATCCTATGGAGGTGGCATACCTACGAAAAAGTGAGGTGTAACTAAGTCACAATGTAAGAAAATCTTGGAATTCAATTTTAAACTTCTTCTATCAGAGATTAGCCGGAACAAACAGACAGACAGACAAAAATTGTAAAACATGTCATTTTGGTATATGTACCGTATATTTAATCATATGCACGTAGTAAAAAGCGGTTATTTAATGTTACAAACAGACACTACAATTTTATTTATTTGTATAGATGTAAGTATAGAAGATATGCCATCTCCATAGGATTCAGTACCCCGAGTGTAAGTTTTTATGTCAAGCAAACGCAAACTATTTCGAGTAGGTTTTTAAGTCAATTTGTATGAAAACTGCATAAGCGCGCTACTCGCCGCTAGAGGCGCTGATACAGTTTTCATACAAATTGACATAAATACGCACTCACGATAGTTTGCGTTTTTTGACATAAAAACTTACACTAGGGGTACAGTACTCGAGGTTTACTCGCTGTTTACCTGTCAAACGGTGCAAACGATGTCAAATCGGTTCACTTAAAACTACGTTGCCAACTTTATGCGCATGGCTTGTAGAAGACGATAGAGATGGCTGTGGGTAGGTATGTAAATGTGACAAATAAATCTCTGCGCATGCGTGATTGGAGCATTTTTGGCACTAGTTACAGTAATTACATTTTTTTGTTTTAATCTTATGGAAAAGTTTAGTAAATACACAGATAATATAATAATTAGATTTTGACCGCGCGCAGACGCGGCCATGGAAGAAATTACAGTTTTGTATCGTACAACATTCAAAACTATTTTCCATACAAAATTACCATCTTTATTTTATAATTTTACGGGAATAAAAAGTTGCCTATGTTACTCTCTACTCCAGCTTCCAAACAAAAATCAAGTCGATCAGTTGTTCTGTTTTGATATGAAAGACGGACAAACAAACACACTTTTACATATCCTTACTTATATTATAAATGCGAAAATGCGAATCTGTCTGTCTGTGTGTTACACAATCACGCCTAAACTACGGAACCGATTTGAATAAAAATTGGTACAGAGATAGTCTAGAGCCTGAGAAAGGACATAGGCTACTTTTTTATGTGAACAAAGGGTTGTAAGGGGATGAAAGTTTGTATGGAAATTACGTCATTTTTAAAGCTAGAAGCTTCAAAATTATTTTTATAGGCTTTTGATTAGATAAATAAATACGACATTCAAAGTTTGTAAAAAAAACTACCCTAAAGAGGGTGAAAACAGGGGATGAATTTTTTCGTGTGATGACGTCGGCAAAAAAGTTTACGGAACGGATTTTGATGAAAGTTTTTTTGTTATACAGCTATTGGTCCTTGCCAACATACAGGGTGGTCCAATTAGTGGCGTCAACAAATTTTTTTTAGATTCCTTGCACCTTCGGGTATCCGAAAGTACCCGATGTATGTTCCGCGATTTTTCTTAGTTTTCGAGTTATAATTTTTTTTGTGTATTTTTAATGATTTCTGCCAGCGAGGTTTCAAAAATTCATATCTTTTTTCCTAGTAGGTATTTTGCCGTATTTTTTTTTGTGAAATGATTGTATTGAATGTAGTTTAAGTAAAAAAAAATCGGCTTCCTGAAATTACTTAAAGTTACTGAAAAGAAGCTTGAAAGTTGAAACTTTAATTTTTAGTAGGATTTACTCAAACATTCAACTTCAATTTAAAAATACAAAAAGGAGTTTTCATAGCTTCTGGCTAAGTTTAAAAACTCCGCATGCTTCTAAACTACCAAAATCATAAAAAAAATGTACCTAAATTGCCTATTTTTTTGTAATTAGCCTTCGAAGGCGGGTAGGCTAAAATCATTGAAACACGATTAAAGCATTAAAAATAATTTTATCTACTTTTTATCAGTGTTGTAGTAAATTTAACTCCATCATATCAGCCGTACGACGCCCACTGTTGAGCATAAATTAAACTTAAAAATGTAATGTTAAATAAAGTTAATAGAAATTCCTGTACAATAACTTTAGTATGTGTAATTTTACAATAATTTCGGTTTCATCACTATGATTTAAAATGAAATCTTTGCGAAAAGGGTCGCTGACATGCCACTAAATTTCAAGGCCAGGTAGCTATGGGACCGGTTTTTACCTGCTTCTTGACCCGCCCCTTGTGCTATTCTTTTCAAAGGTCCGTTAGAACTGTAAGTGCGAGTGAGCGCGCAATACTCCTAGCAGCGAGAAATTGTGACTAACTATGGCGATTGGCGTCGTATTAGTTTAGTCGTTTCTTGCCATCGCGCGTGTTAAGACGACGATGTGAAGAAGACCCTGATTTTTTTAATAAAATACTCTGGACCGACGAATCTCGATTTGAAAGGACTGGAGTTTCCAATATCCATAATTACCACAGCTGGGCCATAGAAAACCCACATTTGGCAAGGGCGTCAAATTTTCAAACACGCTTCAGTGTCAACCTCTGGTCAGGGGTCCTAAATGGAGCATTGATTGGCCCCTTTGAATTGCCAGCCAGGTTGGATGGAAACAGTTATTTACATTTTTTACAAAATAACCTTAATGGATTATTAGAAGATGTCAATCTTCAGACCCGACAAAGGATGATTTTACAACAAGATGGCGCGCCCTGTCACTATGCGGCACAAGTAAGAGAGCATTTAAACAACACATATCTCGAAAGATGGATCGGGCGTGCAGGGCCGAACGAATGGCCTGCGCGTTCGTCAGACCTCAACCCTATCGACTTTTTTAATTGGGGATTTTACAAAGAGTTGGTGTACGCGAGGGAAAGCAACAGTGAACAAGAATTAAGGCAAAAACTAACAGAAGCGGAAAGAAAAATCAAGCAAGAACATTCGAGTAGCTTTAGACAGTTAAAACATAACTTTTTAAGACATTGTCGATTATGTATTCAGGTTGGAGGAAGGAATTTTGAAAATTTATTGTAGTAAAGTAATTCTTCAGTAAGTTGTGCTTTTTATTTGTTATCCATAAACAGGTTTTTTCCTAGTTATAACTAGCAATTTTGATTTTTATTCTTGCTCACATTTTAAATCTTAATGGTGAGACTGAAATTATTAAAATTACACATACTACAGTTATTTTACAGTAATTTCATTGAAATTTTATTTAAAATTAAATGTTTATGTTTAATTTACCATAACACTGATAAAAAGTAGATAAAATAATTTTTAATGCTTTAATCGTGTTTCAATGATTTTTAGCCTATCCGCCTTCGAAGGCTAATTACAAAAAAAAATAGGCAATTTAGGTACAATTTTTTTTATGATTTTGGTAGTTTAGAAGCATGCGGAGTTTTTAACTTAGCCAGAAGCTATGAAAACTCCTTTTTGTATTTTTTAATTGAAGTTGAATGTTTGAGTAAATCCTACTAAAAACTAAAGTTTCAACTTTCAAGCCTTTTTTCAGTAACTTTAAGTAATTTCAGGAAGCCGTTTTTTTTTTACTTCAACTACATTCAATACAATCATTTCACAAAAAAAAATACTGCAAAATACCTACTAGGAAAAAAGATATGAATTTTTGAAACCTCGCTGACAGAAATCATTAAAAATACACAAAAAAATTAGAACTCAAAAACTAAGAAAAATCGCGGAACATACATCGGGTATTTTCGGATACCCGAAGGTGCAAGGAATCTAAAAAAAATTTGTTGACGGCACTAATTGGACCACCCTGTATAGCTATAATTTATTTTGAAGATCGCAATTTCTGATGTGGAACCATAGCAGTCCAGCCAAACTATGAGAGATATAAATACCGTTTTAAGGAAAATTGTTAAACGTGATGAGCACTTTCTATTGACGTACAAAGTTTTAAGGTCTGGTACACCTGATGTGGAACCCTAGCAGCCAGATTAAACTATATGAAATACAAACATAGCGTCTTAAGAAAAGTTGTTTAACGACATGGACATTTTCTATTGACGGAAAAATATCGAAGGTCTGGTACTCCTGATTTGAAACCCTTGCAGCCCAGCTTAACTATAAGAGATACAAATACAGCATCTTAAGAGAAGTTGTTCAGCGTGATAAGTATTTTCTATTGACATACAATACATACTAATATTATAAATGTGAAAGTGTGTTTGTTTGTATGTCCGTCTTTCACGTCAAAACGGAGCAACGGATCGACCTGTTTTTTTTAGTATGTGGATAGTTTAGGAGCTAGAGAGTCCTATAGGCTAATTTTATCCCGGAAAAATATCACATTCCCTCGGAAAAACGTCGTGTAGTACACGCGGCAAAACCGCGGGCGGAAGGCTATGTGATATAAATTTTTAATGTGTTAATACGTAGGTAAGTACTGTTTATGTAATATACACGGTATTTTTTTATCACCCCGGATATTTTTAGGGATTATTTTACTCATGAAAACAAACAACTTTTATTATGGGACCAACACTGAAATCGCGAAAAAATATCAGCTGTTCCATACATTTTGATTAAATATTTTTGCACTTTTGTATGGAATAGCTGTTCTTTTGCGATTTTAGTGTTGGTCCCATAATATATTTTTTTTGTTTTCATGAGCAGAATAATCCCTTTAATTTTATCCGGGATGATAAAAAAATTACCGTGTATATTAAGTAAATAAATAAAATAATTCATACTTATTATAAAACTGTATGCGATTCTATTCAGGGGGCTACCGGCAAAAAATTATGGGTTTTATGCCCTTAAAAGCACAAAATATGGGCATCAAATGTCAAATGAAGCCCATGTCCATATCCATATTTTTTTGCCGGTACAGGGGCTTTATAAATTGAAAAGAAATAGAAAAAAATACCACCAAGGGTCTTCTTAAACGGAACGGATACCAAAAATATAGTTTTTGAATTTTTTGTCTGTCTGTTTGTTGTCCACGTTTCAGGCAAAAACTACTGAACGGATTTTAATGAAACTTTTTTTGTTATACAGGGTAAATTTTTAATCAGTGCACAAATTTTTAAGATCGACTCAGAATCGGTAAGTGAACAACTTTCTCCTAGAAACATAGGTCGAAATATGACTAAAATTTTTTGACTCTTCATACAAATCGGACTGATCAGGTGATCGATTTAGTATGGGAAGTCCAAAAATTTTTGTCGTATTTCGACCCATGTTTCTAGGAGAAAGTCGTTCACTTACCGATTCTGAGTGGATCCTAAAAATTTGTGCACTGGTCAAATTTTTTTCCTGTATAGCTATTAGTTGTCGCCAACTTATAGGTAGGCTATAATTTATTTAGAAGATCGAAATGGCCGATGTGGAACCATAGCAGTCCAGCCAAACTATGAGAGATATAAAAATACCGTTTTATGGAAAATTGTTAAATGTGATGAGCATTTTCTATTGACGTACAAAGTTTGAAGGTCTTAGTACACCTGCCTGGCTAGCATTACCATCATTATATCACGTGATATTATATAGCACGTCTTGTTGTCTTGCTTCCACCTTAGTGGGGTAGGTAAGCAAGACAGCATGACGTGCTATATCATATCGCATGATAAAAGCCGTTCATGCTAGGCCAGCTGATGTGGAACCCTAGCAGCCAGGTTAAACTATATGAGATAGCATCTTAAGAGAAGTTGTTCAGCGTGATAAGTTCTTTCTTTTGACATACTGTTTGTATTGTTTGTATATCCGTCTTTCACGTCAAAACGGAGCAACGGATCGGCGTGTTTTTTTAGTATGTGGATATTTTAGGAGCTAGAGAGTGACAAAGACTAATTGATATCCCGGGAAAATATAACTTTCCCTCGAGATAACGTCGTGTAGTACAGGCGGGCGAAACCGCGGGCGGAAGGCTATGTGAAATATTTTTTTAATGTATTAATATGTATCATAGCGCTAAACTAATATACTTATATAAAATAAATACACAATAAAACGAAAAACCTTATTAGCTAAAAAAATGAAAAATGCTGCCGAAAGTCACTATTCCACGCGAACGAAGTCGCGGGCACAGCTAGTCTTTTTATAAATTTTTCTCACATAGAACAAAGAAAATTAAACTTAACCTTGTTCACTACATAAAGTATAGTCTATGCGAGAGACGGGGTCTGTACTAGGGAGACCTGTATGACAGATTACCAGCCTCTCCACAACCAAAATAGTTGAAAAATCACCAATTTGTACAAGTAAGGCCTTTGCTCTCTGTTTGTCTATAAAGCAGGGTGCCTAAGTCGCGTTATGCCTATATGTCATTTCAAATAAGCGTTAGGTCTATATCTCACATTGTCCATTTCGTCATACCACTATGTCGCTATTGGACTATATCTCACATTGCCCATTTCGCGATACGACTATGTCGCTATTGGACTATATTTATCTCACATTGCCCATTCCGCGATGCGACTAAGTTGCTATTGGACAATTTTTTACATTGGTTTTTACTCTCATTTTCATTATAATATAACTAGCCTTACGCCCGCAGCTTCGCCCGCTTGTACTACAGGACTTTATCCCAAAGAAATGTGATGTTTTTCCGAGATAAAAGTAATTAAGAATTAAGTAAGAAATGTTGTTCATCTCGCTCTTGAAATAAACTCAATGAACCTAAGTCTCACTTAGCCTATCTCGCTTTTGTACTAAAACTCAATGAACCATAATCTCACTAGGCCTATCTCGCTATTGAACTAACACGGAATTCACCTATGTCACAATACACCCACATCTCGTTTGGTCTAGGCATAACGCGACTTGGGCACACTGCTTTATAGGTATACAGAGACCAAAGGGTCGAAAAGACTATTTAAATGTAAAATTATAAAGGTAACATACCTGTGAACCCCCCTTTAGACTGATCTACCAAGGTCCATGCATAGTTGTAATGGCTTTTTGTGGCTTTTTCATCAGGTATTGTGTAAGCCACTAATGCCACTTCATTATCTGGTAATTGAACCTTGAAGAAGAATAAATTTTATAAAATAAATATAGCAAACTAATATTAAATTATTTTTGTGTAGGGATGGTCCCTTACCTGTTTGTCTGAGACAGATACTGTTAAATTTTGAATAGTTTTAGGAGCATTAATTTCAAGTTTTATATCATCACTTTTAGTGTTAGATAAATCATCACTCTTTTTTATAGAATCTATAGGTATTGTTGGCCCTTTTGCATATGGCCTTATTATTTCAACACAAGCTCCTTGGGCATTCTCAGCCGTTCCTGGCACACACTTGCATATACCATTATTTAATGTAATACCTAAGGGAATACATTTAGAATTGAATGGACAATCATTAGCTCCTATTTCACATGGCACTTTATCAAGGTAGTTTGTGGATTCCATTATCATATCACTGTCGTTGTTATCCCTATATTTATCAAAATTTCTTGCATCATCTTCTTCCATATTAGGTAGATTATTGATAAATTGGGAAAGAAAACTAGAGTCATCATCATCTGTTAAAATATCATTTCGGTGGCTTGTGTAAGGGGAATAAATGCTTTCTTCTTCTGGAGAATAATTATTGTTTACTTCTGAATAACTAGACTGATCTAGTATATCTGACCAGTTTTCTGAAAGCAAATGAATATGTGATTCTAGGCAAATAACTACTTAGTCAAAGATGAATTTAAACACAAATGTGGTCACTAACAGCAAGTAAAATATAATTACATACCATTTGGAAGAACAGGTTTAACAAGAATCATGGAAACATGTGCCTGCCATTTTCTTGAGCCAACCCTAGGGACTGGAAGGCACATCTCGTTACTGACACATTCCACATGGAAACACCTTGCTTCTACTATGAATACAATGTTGCAGGTGTCGCTCAGACAACAAGCCATTACACATTGTCTCAATCCTTTCAGTCCAATCTTTTCAGTGTAGTTACCAGCAGTTATATTACCTGTATTAAATGTAACGAATATTACTAAGTTATTTCAAAAATTGACGAAAAATCAGCAGCTATCTCTACTTACCAGCCGGAGCATAATTAACAAAATTTTTAGGATATAACTTGGGGCACTTGTTATTTTCATATTTATCATTCCAGGGTTTGTTGAACTGAGAGGCCGATATTTTAAAATTCACAGCTACTGATAATATTATAAAACTAAAGCAAAACGTACATAAAGTATTCATAATTCAAATACGGATTTCTGTTTTTGGTGAGTATCAGATTTTTGGTGTGGTACATTAACTTGTCTTAAATGTAAATAGAACTTGAAGTTCCAGTGAATGTGCCTAAGTTTCAGCATAAAATTCCATGTAAAATTAGGAAAACAACACACAATGTCACATGTCAATGTCACACACACGTCACTTTTTTTTATTCGTTCCTAAAGTAACAGGCTAGGGTCTGAGACCATACCGCCACGTCATTAGTAGGTTTTCTTTCTTAAGCCCCCAGTACACGTTGGCCGATCATGGTCGTCGACCATGACCAATACATCGTACATTGACACTTTTGAAAGAACCTTTTTAAACTTGTTCATTCAAAAGTGTCAATGTACGATGTATTAGTCATGGTCGCCGACCATGATCGGCCATCGTGTACTGGGAGCTTTAAGCCCCCAGTACAGGCTTTAAGCCCCCATGGTCGGCCAACCTGTACTGGGGGCTTAAAGCCCCCAGTACACGATGGCCGATCATGGTCGGCGACCATGACTAATACATCGTTCATTGACACTTTTGAACGAACAAGTTTAAAAAGGTTCTTTCAAAAGTGTCAATGTACGATTTATTGGTCATGGTCGCCGACCATGATCGGCCATCGTGTACTGGGGGCTTTAAGTTTTCATCCAAAGTCCATGTCATTGGTAAAAGTCCTCTTTCCTCTTCCTTTTTTGATAATGCTCATGGGAGTTTTACGCGGGAATAGCAATTAGCCCCCTGGGGGGCTACCGGCTAAAATATATAGGTATGGACATGGCTTCGAGTATTCAAAACGGGAGGAGCCAAGAGCACTCTTCTACACTAGATTTTTTCCGCCGATTTTGGGGGGAGACGAGGTACAGGAGAGAACGAGGGAGCACACAACTTCATATTCACCCACCCTCTTGTAGAAAAAGGTGTGGTAATAATAGAGGTCAGTGAGAAAAAGTCATATTGTTACACACGCACACGAAAGCAAAATTACCACAAAGTTAATGTGCGAGTGGCCTTTGGCAACTAACCATCATAGTACACATTCTTATGCCGGGGCTTCACCTGCGTGACGCCTAACGGCGTTAATAACGGCATGCGCGTCTTAGCGCGCTCATTGTATCAAATTAGTGCGCTAAAACCCGGCTACACCTGCGCTTTATATCAAATAGCGCGCTAATTAATGGCATTAGACGCAGGTGAAGCTCGGGCATTAGACGGTAGCGCCAAACTTACCGAAAAAATAAAGCTAGAAACACATTTATCTGGCGCAGTGCAGCGCAGCGCAGCGCAGCGTCATAGTAAAACAATATAATTAAGTACGTTGACTGCCTGGACAGGCACCCCAAACGGTTTGTATGTGAGCGCGCCCGTACGTATGCGTCGTCATGCGTCGTCGCACGCACACACTGACAAAATTTATCGGTGATAACGGGGCGACAGTCATGCGTGGCAGGCTGGCAGCGCCCGCCGCCCGCGCGGCGCCGCCGTCGGCCGGTCGCCCGCGACCGCGCATAATATTATCCGTGCCCACCTCCGCGCCGCTGCGCTGCCTCCCTCTAATAATTTTGTATTTGTATTTGTAATAATTCGTGCGTGTACCTACGATGGCTAAAAATTCGAGTAGAAGTAAAAAATATTGTAGTGTATACGGATGTCTCAGTAGCGGGTTGCCTAATCCAAAACTATCTTTCTTCGCATTACCTAGCGAACAAGAACGGTGAGTACAATCTACCTACTATAATTATCATACGTAGATACGTACATAATATTTTGTATAGCTGCTTACCTACCTAAATAGTTCTGCTTCCGATTTCGTTGACCAGATACCAATTTGTAGTTTAATTTTCAAATAGAAAGAAAGAAGAAAGAAAAACATTTATAATAACAAATTATTGTAACTTGTAATCCTTTGTGTGGGAAGGTACCTATGTGATTAGATTAATAAACTGGGAGCATAATATAAATTTTTAACCGCCTCTGCGGTCTAGTGATTCACACTACCGATTTCAGACCCAGAGGCCCCGGGTTCGATTCGCAGTGGGCGTAGGTACATATTGTATTCGGTTTTTGACAACCGATTTGGCGCAGGGGTAGGCTACCCATCTTCTGCGCCAGTGGTCTCGGGTTCGATTCCCGAACAAGACAAATATGTGTGTGCATGAACATGTCTATTTGTCTTGGTCTTGGTGTTGTTGTGAAGCCACGTTTTAATTTATCCTATTTCGACCGTAATTTTTCAAACCACTAAACAGATAACATGACGTAGGTAATGAAAAATTTTAGTCAGCCCCTGGTCTATGTACAAAAATAATTAAAAAACTTTGTATTATAGATTCCTGACGCCCACCCTACAGGGGAAAACTGTTTTATATAGAGATTGACTATGCATTTTTGACGATTGAATAAACTCTAAGCGACAGCCCTACGTGTTTAGCCTATTATCGCTCGTTTAGGGCTCCAGTCCGCTTACTTATATTGTTTTACTATGGCAGCGTCGACCGACGCGAGACCCGGGTGTGCACACTTAAAGCTAGAAACACATTTCGCTGGCGCAGCGCAGCGTCGACCCGGGTGTGCACACTTTATAGCCGCTACACACGCTCCTATCCGACCGCCGATTTGGTGCGGGCGAACTTCACTACAGATCTGATCCGCGCCTACACACGTTCAAACCAAATCTGCCAGACCAAATCGGTCGGCGCTACACACGTTCCGATTTGGTCTGGCCGACCTCTAGCCGTTGTTGCAGTGTTGCCAGCCACTGCTAATCTCCCAATATTATTATTATATTTATAAATACTGAAAACATCAATTTGCTTGCAATAAATAAATTAAAAAGAAAAATATTTTCGGTTTTTAATGTTTTATTACTATAAAAAAACAATTTCATTATTTTTAAATTTTCTGTTATTTTCAAAAAAATACTAAAACATGCTAAATATTTACTAAAAGCAGCACTTATTGATGAGGTGTTATGCCCTTTTTATAAATATTTAGTTTTACGACAAATTGCGAGTTTTAAATAAAATATTCTAAAAAAAAACTAATAGATAAAAATAACCTTTTCATAAATGGCCATATTTAAGCCTTTCGTTCGTTCAGTCCTACGTAAAACTCATGAACGAGCATTAAATTGAATCCTCTGAAAATCCCTTAAAGTAATTCTATCTGCTTTAAATATTTCCGCTTTTACATATTTTCTCCCTAAATCTAGGGGAAAACCTCCAAAATTGTCAACACTGCCAAGTTGGTCCGGTCGGAAGCCTACACACGTTCCGATTTGGTAGGAAGTGAAGTTCGTGCGAACCAAATCCGGCCGACCGCGTCAAACACGAATATGGTCGGACGACTACGCTACACACGTCCAGATTTGGTCTGGAGCAGACCAAATCGGCGGTCGGATCGGAACGTGTGTAGCGGCTATTACTAGTGTGGCGCAGCGCGTCCTGACGAAATTTTTGATCAGTGTCAATCGAGTCGTTGCCGAGCTAACATCTGCATTATGTTTTCTTCTAATTTTGAAAACAATTTCTGTTCTTACTTGAACATATTATTATTAAATCCAAAAAAAAATATCTTGATGATTACGATGATAAGATGATGATGAATGAATACGAGATGCAATTTATATCTTTACTAATACTATAAATACACTTTGTTTGTTTGTAATAGATAAACTCAAAAAATACTGAACCGATTTTAGAAATATTTAGTGTACTTACCTAATTTATTTTCAAATCAGAATTATACATTATTTTTGTTATAAAATTAAAAAGTATAGTGTACTAAAAACACTTTAATACTGTTTTAACAGTATAATTAACAACCCTACATGATAATGAATTGGTGACTCTTCTAAACAAAAAAAATATTTTTTGAATTGGCCCATTATTGACGGAGAAATCGGAGAACATAAGTAGTAAAAAGCAAAATGCAGAGCTCCGCTGCGCAGTACGCTACCGAGCCATCTGACGATACAATGCTAGAAAGTGGTGGGGGGTCTGGCGCAATCGGAGCCGAGCGGATACGCTGCGCTGCGCCAGGGAAATGTGTTTCTAGCGTGTCCATCGTTCCAGCAGCGCCACGGTCTCCGATTTGCTTGAAAAAAAATACACCATGCAGGCCAATTTTTTACCAGTCGGGAAAAAATACGATTGATTTTTTCCCCCCACTGGATCCGAGGATATACGGGGATTTCTGTAGCGCTGCTGGAACGACGTCGCACAGTGGAAGGACCCATACCCAAAACCTAAATTTCTTGAAATGTCTGGGGTAGTTTTGAATCACTGGTATTTATTCTTTGATGTCTACTCTCTTGTAATATCATAATAATTTCGTATTTATCACCGTCATTACTGAATTATTGCTTTGTGAACTGTAACAAGTAAACAACTAGATAATATTTTGTAAAAAAATACGTTGCGTTATGAATTTATTACGGCTTATTTATTGCGTAGAAATTTAATTTTACAATTGAATATAGTAATGAAGAATATAGTTGGTAAGTGGTTTTAATTTGAATATCTTAACAAGTGTTTAAATGTTTCATAATGGAAGTAATATAAATGTTCAAAATTATTGCGTTTGCCAAATTTTAAAGAAGGTTTACTAAAATACATCCAAAACCCTCTCTGGGATTTTAGTTTTATTAAGTCAATCTACATCTGTAATTTCATTAATCGTTAACTTTTTTTGCAACAACTTGCAAACTTAGGCGTTAATTACATTTTTCAGAGTCCCTCTCAATAAAAAAATATGGACCTATTCGAAACTTGGGTTTCCAGCTCAAAGGGTGATAAATAGACATCAGTACAACTCTGATTGGAGACTTGTTAGGATTAACTGAGTGTCCAGGTGATATTTGTCAACAAATATCTAAGTTAGCTGAGTTTCATTCCTTAAGACTTGGATCAAAATGGGAAAAATGTAAAAGGAGACGGGACTCTACTTTTTAACAAAAAATAAAGAGTGGCTTGATCAGAATTTGATACTGCCTAATACTATTATCTATTATTTGCGTGGAGTAGTACAACCAGTCCCCGCACCCAGTACAAGTAAAGGTGGTAGACCGCAGAAAAATTTCTTTAAAAGTACTGTAGTTCGACAAGTAAAAAACGACACATGAATTGGTTCATCACGTTAGCAATGAGGAACTAAATTTTTAGAACTATATATCATTTCGTTTTTTGATTTGCCTATAGGAACATTATCGGAGGAAGCGTTAGAAGCGAAACATAAGGAATTTCGGAAAAATCGTTTGTTTCATAGAAGAAAGTCCTCTCGTATAAATACAAATGAAGATCTAATGAATATTATTCTAGTGTCCTCAGATCCCTGTGTAGCTAGCTTACGAAATATCACTTCAAATAAATCTTCTGATTGTGATGAAGACATAAAAGAATATTTTCAGATCACTGATTCATCTATGCTTCTTCTATCGTTAAGCATACCGACACAGTTTGAAATGAGCTCAGATTCTGAAGATGTAGACGAGTGATTTCACATTTTATGTGTGTATAGTTCTGATTGAAAAGTGTTTTTTTAAATTCTTAATTATAGTTATTAGAATTTACAAAAGTATTAAGTGTATTTTTTATTTATTATAATAATGATAAAGATCATTAATAATGAATGCTTAGTGCATATAAAGGTACCTCAAAAAAAAAACAACGGTCTATGATCTATACTTTAGGAGCTATTAGTTTTGACATTTTTTCTGAACATTCGTCCCACTGTGCGTCGTCCTGGCAGCGCCCCACTATTTCTCATTAATTACAAAAGCTATAATAAATCTAATAAGACACATATTTTTGCCTTTTTTTCCATTTCACATAAGCTAATGTCCACCTGTAAATGTCGACAGATTCAGGAGTAATCGTAGGTCACTTGGGGCGCTGCTGGGACGACGTCGTCCCAGCAGCGCCACGGCCGAATCTCAGCAATTCGATTTTTTTACTGAAAACAGTGTGCCTGTATATTTAGTTCCTTCATCATAGGGTACGGAAAAAAATGAATTTCTACATTTCATCATGGAATAATGATTTTATAGGCATCGAAAAATTATAACCTCAAAAAATTTTTTTTTTGCTCTAACGCCTTTAATTGATGTATTAAATAGCATTTGCGCATTCTTTTATCTTCCTATAATGGGAAAAAAATAAACCACTCTCGCAGCATTAACTATTCCAGAGAAATCCTAGGTTTAGATTGTGTTCATACATTTAGGCATCGTTCCAGCAGCGCCACACCCAGTACAGCCTGATCCAGGGCACCTGTCACCAAACTGAGCATGCCAATATTTAGTACTACCATAGCGAACACGGAAAAAAATCTGATAACGAGTATAACACAGCGAATTTCTGAGAAATAAGCCTTTGATTCAATATGCCATACAATTGGTACATTCGAGTAGAAAAGTTTTTGTATTTAAAAATAATCCATCACAGATTAGTATGTAATTATCCTCTTGTGGCATTATCTGACACACGCTGGGACATGGTCCTTATTTGTGCGTTATTTTATAAGTTAATAAGTCCCGACTGGTAAAAAATTGGCCTGCATGGTGTATTTTTTTCAAGCAAATCGGAGACCGTGGCGCTGCTGGAACGATGGACACGTTTCTAGCCATACTAAATGTATAAAACCGATCGTGCTGCGCCAGCGAAATGTGTTTCTAGCTTTACTAGTGTGGCGCAGCGCGTTCTGACGAAATTTTTGATCAGTGTCAATCGAGTCGTTGCCGAGCTAACATCTGCATCGTGTTTTCTTCTAATTTTGAAAACAATTTCTGTTCTTACTTGAACATATTAAATCCAAAATAAATATGTTGATGATTACGATGATAAAGCTAGAAACACATTTCGCTGGCGCAGCGCAGCATCGACCCGGGTGTGCACACTTTACTAGCGTGGCGCAGCGTTTCCTGACGAAATTTTTGATCAGTGTCAATGGTGTCAATCGAGTCGTTGCCGACGAGCTAACATCTGCATTATGTTTTCTTCTAATTTTGAAAACAATTTCTGTTCTTACTTGAACATATTAAATCCAAAAAAAAATATGTTGATGATTACGATGATAATATGATGATGAATGAAGACGAGATGCAATTTATATCTATACTAATACTATAAATACACTTTGTTTGTTTGTAATAGATAAACTCAAAAAATACTGAACCGATTTTAGAAATATTTAGTGTAATTTATTTTCAAATCAGAATTAGTTATACATTATTTTTGTTAAAGTTAAAAAGTATAGTGTACTAAAAACACTTTAATACTGTTTTAACAGTATAATTAACAAACCTACATGATAATGAATTGGTGACTCTTCTAAACAAAAAAAATATTTTTTAAATTGGCCCATTATTGACGGAGAAATCGGAGAACATAAGTAGTAAAAAGCAAAATGCAGAGCTCCGCTGCGCAGTCTGCTACCAAACCATCTGACGATACAATGCTAGAAAGTGGTGGGGGGGGCCTGGCGCAATCGGAGCTGAGCGGATACGCTGCGCTGCGCTGCGCTGCGGAAGGGGAAAGGGGTTTCTCATCATGTCAGCCGAACGACGCCCACTGCTGGGCATAGGCCTCCCCCAAGGATCTCCACAACGATCGGTCCTGCGCTGCCCGCATCCAGCGGCTTCCCGCGACCTTGACCAGATCGTCGGTCCACCTTGTAGGGGGCCTGCCCACGGAACGTCGTCCGGCACGCGGTCGCCATTCAAGAACCTTTCCGCCCCAACGGCCATCGGTTCTCCGCGCTATGTGTCCCGCCCACTGCCACTTCAATGATGCAATCCTTCGAGCGATGTCGGTTGTTTTAGTTCTCCTGCGGATTTCATCATTTCTGATTCGATCGAGCAGGGAAATACCAAGCATCGCTCTCTCCATTGCTCGCTGGGTGACTTTGAGCCTTCTTATGAGACCCATAGTAAAAGACCACGTCTCACTTCCATAGGTCATTACTGGCAACACACACTGGTCAAAGACTTTCGTCTTGAGACATTGAGGTATTTCGGACGCGAATATATGTCGGAGCTTCCCAAACGCTGCCCATCCGAGCTGGATTCGACGAGAGATCTCTTTCTCAAAGTTGGACTTACCTAACTGGACCGTCTGTCCTAGGTAAACATAGTGGTCAACAACTTCGAGTGTAATGTTCCCAACATTAACTGGAGCGGGTGCAACATGGGCATTGGACATGATTTTCGTCTTGTCCATGTTCATCTTAAGACCCACTCTTTGCGAAGCATTACCGAGATCTTCGAGCATTGTGTTCAGGTCTTCCAAGGTCTCAGCCATAAGAACTACATCATCGGCAAACCGTAGATGTGTTAGGTACTCGCCATTGATGTTGATGCCGCATCCTTTCCAGTCCAGCCAAAGGGGTTTCTAGCCATACTAAATGTATGAAATCGATCGCGCTGCGCTGCGCTGCGCCAGCGAAATGTGTTTCTAGCTTTAGATGATGATGAATGAATACGAGATGCAATTTATATCTATACTAATACTATAAATACACTTTGTTTGTTTGTAATAGATAAACTCAAAAAATAATGAACCGATTTTAGAAATATTTAGTGTAATTTATTTTCAAATCAGAATTATACATTATTTTTGTTATAAAATTAAAAAGTATAGTGTACTAAAATACTTTAATACTGTTTTAACAGTATAATTAACAACCCTACATGATAATGAATTGGTGACTCTTCTAAACAAAAAAAATAATTTTTAAATTGGCCCATTATTGACGGACAAATCGGAGAACATAAGTAGTAAGAGCAAAATGCAGAGCTCCGCTGCGCAGTCCGCTACCGAGCCATCGAGCCATCGGTCTACCGAGACCGAGCAGTCTGGCGCAATCGGAGCAAAGCGATCGACGTCGCGCCAGATCGCTCTGCTCTGCGCCACACCACACTGCTTAAATGTGTTTCTATCCATACTAAGGCCCGATTTCACCAATGATATTTAAACGCGATTAACGCTAAACGTGTTTAAAACGTATTTCTGTCTCTGTCACATTCAAACAGATGCCAGAGAAAGAACTATGTATTAAACACGTTTAGCGTTAATCACGTTTAAATATCAGTGATGAAAGTCGCCCTTAATGTATGAAACCGATCGCGCTGCGCTGCACTGCGCCAGAGAAATGTGTTTCTAGCTTATGGCCCCAGTACAGGTTGGCCGACCATGGTCGGCGACCATGACCAATACATCGTACATTGACACTTTTGAACGAACAAGTTTAAAAAGGTTCTTTCAAAAGTGTCAATGTACGATGTATTGGTCATGGTCGCCGACCATGATCGGCCATCGTGTACTGGGGGCTTTAAGTTTGCCCTTGCGTCAAGGCTAGTGTTGTGGCGTAAAAAGACCGATAAAATTGAATGACTGGAAGATAAGTGTTAAGCCCCCAATACAGGATGGCCGATCATGTTGGCCGACCATGTTGGCCGACTATGATGGGCCATCGTGTACAGGGGCGGTTTGCGTTGCTCGCAGACGGCCATCACACGCAAACCACCCCTGTACACGATGGCCCATCATGGTCGGCCAACATGATCGGCCATCCTGTACTGGGGCTTTAACGTACAAGGTTAATGCGGTCTTTTCATTTGGTTTTGTTATTTGTACCAACAAAATTAAAAGCTGCTTGAGATTTTATATTACTTTTATGCATTCACAATGTATTTTGTAAGTATGGAAAAAATGTGATAGTAAAAACCACGTGACCTCTAAGTAGCCTTCAGGCGGGATCCAGCCGCTAAAAGCCGCTTACAAATAATAAAATTGTTGCCCCACCCCACAGACGACCCATGAAATCCGAAATCCATGCTATTCGGCCATGATGAACCGATGGCCGTTGGGGTGGAAAGGTTCTCGAATGGCGACCGCGAACTGGACGACGTTCCGTGGGCAGGCCCCCTACAAGGTGGACCGTCGATCTGGTCAAGGTCGCGGGAAGCCGCTGGATGCGGGCAGCGCAAGACCGATCGTTGTGGAGATCCTTGGGGGAGGCCTATGCCCAGCAGTGGGCGTCGTACGGCTGAAATGATGATGATGATGAATATCTTAACTTAAATAAAATCTTCAGCAATCAACTTAACAATCTTTGGGTGCCACTACCAAGTGACAAACCAACTTGAGTTAGACAATCTCGATTCACTTCAGAAACATACAAGAAGTCATGTGGTAACAAGATCTTTTAAGATCAGTTTTATTATATGTGAAGAAAATCACAATCAGCTAGGTACCGGGGTACTGTAACTTCAGTAAATAAAGTTTTATCTATTTATACGTAGTTTTGTTGTACAATTAGCGTCATATAGTGGGTAGCAGTCAAGTCACCAAATAAGTACTTGGAAACATCCAAAATGGTCATTAACAATGACTCGGCAAAGCGATCAAATTGTTCAGATTATCCAACGTGTTCAAAATATACCGGACCGGAGCACGCAAAACGCCGAATACTATTGGTGATTGTTAAAATTCAAAATTTGAAAAGATGAGTAGTTTAAATGAAAAAAAAAACAAGTTAGCCCAAATTGAATTTTATGTCATGTTAATTTATTTCTCACGCCATGTAAAGTACTTATCATATTTTATGACCCTAGATTAAAATATCTTATACCCTTTAAATGCGGGCAGCGCAGGACCGATCGTTGTGGAGATCCTTGGGGGAGGCCTATGCCCAGCAGTGGGCGTCGTTCGGCTGACATGATGATGATGATGATGATACCCTTTAAAAATAAAGTTGTTTTCAAGTGTGTACCATGATGGACACACTTGAAAACAGCTTTATTTTTACTCCCACTCCCATCCCATACCTTTGGATGATTTGGGTGCTGCGCTACCAGTGGCATGGCAGTGTTGCTGTTTCGGCATTAGTACAATGCCGGCTTGGATGTTACTTAGAAAGAAAGAAAGAAAAGAAAGAAATTAAATTAATTATTATCATCAATCCAGTCGGGAAAGATCCTCTTTGGATCGACACTGGTAGGCGGAATAGATAAAAGATGATCGTAGACTTGACTAGATGCAACAAAAATTTAATTGGTTGTATAAAACAGGCTTGAGTAAGAAAATGGTACTAATCGAACGTTCGCTTACAATTTGCGGTCATGTTATTTTCTGTTTTTACAAGTTTAAACGTATGATTTAAAAATATTTTTTTGAATCCCGAAAATCCTGAAATACCCGGATCGCGTTTTGGATTCTCGGTTCTTTCAGTAATGGAAAAGGACCGGGAAATCCCGGGATTTTCGGGACCGGGATTTCCCGGTTCTATACCCTAATTACCATGTGTCAAAACGGGCATCTTAATTTGTGACGACTGTAGTTCTAGATAATACATAATTAGTTGGAGTGACAGACATGGACGAGCGTCGTACGCCCACTTGAGAGTATTTATAAGTACTTAGGTATATCCATACTAAATGCGCTTGAAAAAGTGATTCCAACACCGCTGTCATTTATACTTAAAGATCATCACATTTGATATTCTAGCAACAGTAATTGGATTTAAATTCGGTCGGCATGGTAGTACCTACTTACGATCTTATAACATGGAAAGCTCAGATGGTCGGCCGACGCTAGAACAGTGAATTCGTATTTCGTCATGTCTGCATCTCTGTCTTACTAACGCAAATAGAAGAAACGGTTGCGCGGCAAGGAATATTGCAGTATTTTAGTATAAACTAGCTGTTGCCCGCGACTTCGTACGCACGGTAAAGTGACTTTTGTATTTGTTTATTTTATGTGTAATCTACACTTCCTTCCAGTGACCGCAAGGTATTATGTGTGTGTATATGGGTGTAGGTCTCGGAAGCGCGGGATTCAGTGTAGCGCTTGCGATTGCTTGTTAACCGAGCTTCACGGTCCTCATCAGTTTCAAAAGCACGAAGTAACCTCATCCTCTTAGCTGACCTAGAGCCTTGCGATAAATTACTTTTTTTTTTCTAGGTATTTCAAATAACAATTATCGTAATCAAATCACAATAATCAATGTCCGTTTTCCAACAATTCAAATTGATCTAGAAATCAATAAATCGAAATCTACTTAATTCAAGTATAGTTTACGTATTTTTAATTCATTAAAACACAATAACTGAGTTTTCTCAGGGTGTCAGCCGTCAAGAGTAAGCAATTTAATATAGTCCCACACTTCTGTCTGTTCCGCTGACAACAGTGGCAGAGGAGCCACTTGCAATACGAAATTAGCTGTCAAAATGGACTGTTCTTTCGTATGAAAACTGTTTTAGTTCCAAAGATTATCACTGCAACAGAAAAGCACGTAAGAAGCCATCATGCTAGTAGCTTTGTAGTGATAACAAACTGTAAAGTATTTTTTTTATTTTATTGATTGATAGGCAAGCGCTTGTCCGCTATCACGCCCCTAAGCGTTCGTTGATGCGATCTACGATGAATCGCGCTTGCCTAATGCCATATTCTGTGCTAATGCTGCGTACACACCGGACCAACAAAGGCCAACAAACGCCATCAAAGAGGTTCTGTTTTCCCCTCTGTCTCAATCAGATGATCAGAAACTCCGAATGTGAACTGGAATCGCTCCCAGTAATCCTTTACCTAGCTTTAGATTGATCTTCGAAGGCCAGAAACGTGAAGCGAGCAATGCCTGATGTCGTTTGTTGGTGTTCGTGGGGCCGCCGCCCGCCGGTCCGTACACAGTCTAAAAGGTACCGGTGTAAAATATACTAAGAAAAATCCGGTCAAGAGCCATTCGGACTCGCGCCCCGAGGGTTCCGTACCACCTTTTCTTTTATAAAATAGAAAAAAACTACAACTGTGCTTCATCCAAAGCGACCTGCGAGTATGTAGGAACCGGAGGACATTAAACAGAGAGAGGCAGGAAAAATGTTTTCATCGGCGTGGCATATTCGTCCGAGAATTCGCGATGTAGAATATTGCAGTTTTTGGTCAGCTCCATCTCTTGACCGATAGTGGAACTAATATAATTTTTGTAGATGATATCTGAAAAAGTTTACTATTTAGAGACATTGTTTTATTTTTCCTGTAATCTTTACATAAACTTCTACTTATCACCTAAAATAATTTCAGATATTCTCTATGAAAACTTCGGAAATAAGGGGGGGGGGGGGGTATTTTTTTTACATTTTTCATCATAATTCAAAAACTATGCGGCTTAATACAAAAAGAAAAAATATTGAGAGTGTGCAAGCAGCGCTCTATTATATGATACCCTATATGCCCTAGTAGCCGCACTTCAAATTTTTAAGACCCCTTTCAGCCCCTATTGAATTTTAAAATAGTTGGGCAAACGTCGTCTAAAACTATTCCAAATTTCAAGTTGATATCATTAGTAGTTCTCGAGATATCCAGCTGTGAGAGACAGACAGACTTAGTCGCACTATAAGGGTTCCTTTTTACCAGTTTGGTTCGGAACCCTAAAAATCATCATTATCATTAATTCATTATTTGTCTTAAGCATGGTATTAGGTACATTATTGAATTATACAAATAATGGAAAATATCCTAAAATTGGTTATATGTCTAAGTAATATCACAGAAAAAAAACTTTGGACCTAGAATCATAAAATTTGGCAAACTTCAGATCTTACAGTACAAATAAAGGTAAAAAAATAATGGTAATTTATAGTTTAATCACAAAAAAACTAATACAAACTTGCATTTGTATTTAATTTCATACAAAATTTGAGTCAGTTTGTCTACGTTTTATAAGATGTCAAGAAATTTTCCCACAATAAAAGGTACCCTATATGTTGAACCAGATTATAAGTTATTACTACACAAAATTTGGTAAAAATCCGTCCAGTAGTTTTTGCATGAAAAGCAAACATCCAAACAGACGCCCGCAAATATAAGTTGGTTAACGTTTTTTTTAATATAAAGAAATTTTCCCGCAATAAAAGGTTCCCTATATGTTGAACCAGGTTATAAGTTATTACTACACAAAATTTGGTAAAAATCCGTCCAGTAGTTTTTCCGTTAAAAGCAAACATACAAACAGACGCCCGCAAATATAAGTTTGTCAACTTTTTTTTTAATATAACGAAATTTTCCCGCAGTAAAAGGTACCCTAATGTTGACCCAGGTTATAAGTTATTACTACACAAAATTTGGTAAAAATCCGTCCAGTAGTTTTTGCGTGAGAAGCAAACATACAAACAGTCGTTATCAAAGTTTTTTTAAATATAAAGAAATTTTCCCGCGATAAAAGGTACCCTATATGTTGACCCGGGTTATAAGTTATTACTACACAAAATTTGGTAAAAATCCGTCCAGTAGTTTTTGCGTGAAAAGCGAACATACAAACAGACAAACAGACAAACAGACAATCAGACAAACAGACAAAAATTTTATTATCTATCGTTTTGGGGTCTATATCCTGTACACATCACATAGCAGTAATTTTTTTTTTTTATATTTCATGTACAGACTTTTTTCCGTTTCTGTTTTATTATATGTATAGACTAGCTTTCCGCCCGCGGCTTCGCCCGCGTGTAATACACGACATTATCCTCAGGGAATGTGATATTTTCCAGGATAAACTAAGTCACTTTCCAGCTCCCAATCTACCCCCGGACCTACCAAAAATCACATTGATCCGTTGCTTGCTCCGTTTTGACGTGAAAGACGGACAAACAAATAATACCTACCTACTGGTTTTGCCGTGAGGATATGATACTTTCCTTTGGTAAAAAGTAAAAGTAGCCTAATATAATCCTTCCCAGGGTCTCAAACAATTTACTTAAATAGGTACCAATTTCTGGTCGCAAATTCGCAAATGGGAATGAGATTTTTCCCGCGGTAAAAGTGTTATGTCTTTCCAAGTGCCTTAAACTGTCTCTATTCTAAATAATAATCCTTTCCATTAACTTAAACTATCACCTTAAATACCAATTCCATTCCACAGCTATGCCCGTGCTAAAACTCATTTTACCATGGGAATGATCCTTATTCCCGCGGTAAAGAGTCCTTCCTAAGGGCACAAAATATCTTTATTCCAAATTTCATCTGAATCGGTTCAGCCGTTTTGACGTAAAAACAGAACATACAGACAGACAGACAAACAAACAAACAACCAAACATAAATTTTCGCATTTATAATAATATTAGGGATAGTAGAAATATGAATATGATTTGGCGGCCGCGACTACGTCCGTCCGTGAGTAATTTAATTGAGTACCTACATCGCAAAATTTCATGTCAAAAAGTAGGTAGATAGGCGTTCTCTAAGGCTTCATCAGCACCATCATAAATCCTTTTTAATATCTCCGCTGCTGGGGTACAGTCCTTCATATTGATGGATAAGGAGAATGGACCATGACCTTCCACACGGGCCCATTGCAGTTATGGGGTATTAACCAATCCAAGTGCAGCCAAAACCATCGGCTTATCGTGCCTTCCGAAGCACCATATATTTTTGAACAGCCATCCCATGAAAGACCACTGCGAAAATCAACATAACCTCAGCGATCGCAGGCCGAGAACGCTACATGACGCTACCTATACTTTATACCATGAAAGTCAGATACTTTACTATGCTACTATTGCTACTTTCGTATGAATAATATTCGGACATTCTCCTACTCTTGAACTACCAAAATGCAAAAAATCAAGTCAATACCTACTTCGCTAAGGTAGTTTTTAATTTGGCATGGGTTCTATGACAGCTCATTCGTGCAAAGCGAAGCTTTTTTCTCCTTCATACTATAATGGCAATACGCTATTTTAGTTAATACATAACTACTCTTTGGTGGAAATGAGGTATGTACAGTGGCACAATCTTTTCCATGATCTTTTCTGTTCCGGTGACAGCGGCGCTAGGTACGTTTTTTTTTTGTAGCTATTTAACCGGCCCTGACTTCTAAGGACTTCAGCCGCCAGCAGCGCTATGGTTGGACATCAACTTGACAGCAAAATGACATTTAAAAAAACACGTTAGTTTCACATTTTGGCCACCGGAACAGAAGAGATTGTGGCACTGTACGTCGAAAAACGGATTGAGTTTTCAAACATGTGTCAAAACAAAATGAAATAAAAAATCAAAAGCACTAAGGAGTATTGATGTCAACTTCGATGAAAATCACCTCCAAAATAACTTTCTATCCCTTTTTAACCCTGTTAGGCGATGAGTTTTAATGAAATATGAAACACATCTTCGATTAATTCTGTCAAAGAATGTTCATGCAAAATTTGAAGCAGATTGGACAAAGGAATCACGTTGTCCCATACAAACTTTACCCCCGTTTTTCACCCTCTTAGGGGTAGAATTTCGAAAAATCCTTTCTTATCGGATGCCTACATCATACAAGGAACACACCCTCCAAGTTTCAGGTCTCTACGATCAGCGGCTTAGGCTGTGCGTTTATCCGTCAGTGATTCAGGACAAAGGATTTTATATAGATAGATAATGAAATTATGATAGTTTCAGTACATGTTTGACTTTAAATTTATACTTACGTTCAATACTGGCTGAAAATATGATATTACATCTATTCTTTTCCTTTTTTCGAATTGTTTTTGCGCATAATATTTTTAGCACATTTAGGCGTCGTCGTCGTTTCGCCGGGCGGTCAAATGGCTACTGAGCTGAGAGCGATCTAATGCTCCCTTTCGAATGGAGCATTCGTTGGCGGCTTCACTTTCTGTGCCTTTACGCTGTATCTAGGGTTTATATGATCGAAGATATGTATAGATAAAAAGATACCCCACGAAACAATTATTTAGACACCGGTTGTTTGGCTTGTAGATATTTTTAATTATTTTTTTATAGAAGTAGCACCTCTGTTCCTGGGATGAAACTTTTGCTGATGCGGGTGAAATCGCTTATTTTGGTCCCTAGTATCCACTGTGCAAAGCGGCTTGCCTTTATCACAAAGTGCAGCTTTCCGCAGAAATACCTAGATATTAAGACCTAGCCCCACTTCGAATTTTTAAGACCCCCTTTCAGTCCCTGTTGCAAAAAAATATAAATATTTTTAATTCTTTCTTATTTACAAAATAGGTAGTTGGGCAAACATCATCTAAAATTATTCCAAATTTCAAGTTGATAGCATTAGTAGTGTCGAGATATCTAGCTGTGCTGTGACGGATGACGGACATACAGACTTATCGCACCTTAAGGGTTCCTATTTTTACGATTCTGGTTCGGAGCCCTAAAACCAACCACGAACAATGAATTAAAGAAGTAACTTATTAGAAGATTTATTCAAAGGCGATGCCTACTTATTTTATTTACATAATTTTTGTGTGTGATTTACGAAGCTTAAAGATATCCATATATCAGAGATCCATATAATTCTGCGGTTACAAATACCAAACTGGAACGTTGCTTTCACCTCCCGCGGCACCTGATGTCGTGCCAAAGCCAGGAGCTTTTTGCCTCGGCGCAGAGTTCTTTGCTGTTCCTGAGCGGACTCGCCCTTTACGCATTTTTGCCGGTTTCGTTGGTTCGTCTGTAGATGCTGTCGTTGTAGGGATTGTTTCCTCAAGTTCGGGGACGGACGATTCTGCGTTTTCCTCCTCCGTCACCAACAAATTAGGCAGAGTAACAGTAATAACTTCCGGTGTTGCCGCAGCTGCCTGGGTGTCAGCGAACTCTACATTTAGATACGGGTCGTGGGTTACGATGTATTTCGCGCTATCTACGCCACAAGTCAAGAATTTGTTGGATTTTTGCAGATTGAGGAATCCTGTACCACAAGGACGATCCATCAAGCGAGACACCATCATGCCAACTGCAAATCCGGAACATTCGAGCACTGAACCGAAGTCGTCCTGCAACACAGGAAAAACCATTTAATGGTACCTACCTACAACTCAGCGAACGTAATAGGTCTTAGAATGAAGATTCTAAATAAATGTTGACTTACTGGACATAGAGCTCCAAATTTTGCGGTCTGCAAAATACATAACATGGTTAAGATTTTAAATTATTTTTTTAAGTCCCACAATACAATTCTGTAAGTATGGGAAAAATTGTTAAAGTAAAAACCACCAGCCCTGCAAGTAGCGGTTTCGCCTATAAGCTACTTGGGCTACTAGGTAGGGCTGCTGGTGGTTTTATAACCCCCGACTGCAAAAAGAGAGGTGGTATCTGTCTTTTCGCTAAAACCTCATTTTTATGTATATTTATGATTAGGAGAATATATGAAAATTGGGTTGCCTATCAAAATGTGGCCGCTAGTATTAAAAAAATCGGCCAAGTGCGAGTTGGACTCACCCATGAAGGGTTCCGTACACACTTAACGTACCGATTGCCAATACCTTGCCAAAATTCCAACATAATTTTTTGTCAGCAAAATATAACTTTGTTTTTCATAGTGTTTGTATGAATGTCAAAGTTACATTTGCGGTTTTTGAAAACGTGTTATATCTCATAAAGTACTCACTATGTATCGTTCAAACCACAGCCACCTCTATCGTCTTCTACAAGCCATGCGCATAAAGTTGGCAACGTAGTTTTAAGCATAAACTTATTTATACTAGGGGTAATAGACGGACAATGGTGCGAGTGAGAAACCAGTCCTTACGGCAGAAGCTATGTGCGAGAAAGAGTTGGAAGAAAATGACAGCAGAACCCGATTTGAATTATTTAGCGTCTTTTATCATCTTGATGAAAAGCGTCCACTCGATTATTTTGTGATTTTTATCGCGATCGCGTCGATTTGGCTCTTATAACTATATCTATATATATAAAAATGAATCCCTATTTCCCTTGGTCACGGCATCACGCGTCAACGGCTGGACCGATTTGGCTAATTTTGGTCTTGAAACGTTCGTGGAAGTCCAAGGAAGGTTTTAGAGGTGAGAAAATAAGGGAAGGAGGGGTAAGTAGGGGTAGAGTAGAAGTAGGGTAAGGGTAGAGTAGGGGTAGGGTAGGGTAGGGGTAGGGGTAGAGTAGGGGTAGGGTAGGGGTAGGGTATGGTAGCGGTAGGGGTAGGGTAGGGTAGGAGTAGGGTAGGGGTAAGGTAGGGTAGGGGTGGGGTAGGGTAGGGTTGGGGTAGGGTAGGGTAGAGTAGGGGGTAGGGCCACGGGAACGAAGTCGCGCTGGGTCAGCTAGTAAATCAATAATGGTGTAGTGTTCCGTGTTGAATTGTAATGTTACTTACGACAACAAACCAAATAAACACTAATTTCACAGGTAAATAGGATTGTACAATTACCATTTTCACAGTTCATATTTTAGTTGAATATATTTCCAAATACACTAAGTGACACATTAATATCATACTATTTACCGCCTATTTTTTAAATAAAGGCTGATTTTTAAACTTTATGTGTTAGATAAAAAGATATTATATCCGTGAACTTGAGAAAATATGACGTAGAGGTTGATCAAAAATTATCGATATTATTATCGATACTCATGTCGGTGGTTTTCAATATAACTTTGTTTGCCTTTGTGAACACTGATAGTTTTATTTAAAGCTGATTTTAACCGACACTTTTTAAATAGTAAATTATATCTACTTCAGTACCAATTTTACAATATTTTCAGGTTTCCTGTAAATCGAGTGATTAAGTTAAACTGGATAAAATTAATAAATAGAATAGGCTGGGAGCTTCGCCAAAACTCTGTGGTGTGCAGCAAATATTTCAAGCAAAACTGCAAAGAAACCTTGAGAAATTATTTTAATAAAATTGTTCTCTTCAGAGGACAATAATTAGTGTGTACCTAAATGTTCAATGGGTTTGGGAAAGGTATTTTTATTTATTTATTTTTGAATTCTATACATTTTAGCTTAAAATATGTCATAATTTTTTTTCCGTAGCCCTTCAAAATACTTCACAATGAATTTTTAAAGATTCGCAAAAATTACCACCAAGTTATTTAAATTTTTAAATTTTTGCTTGCACCATGCTGTTTTTATTATTGAAAAATTGAAAATGAAGTATTTAGAAAGAATCGACCCGTCTCACAACCAGCTCCGATGGGACTCGAACCCACGACCTTTCGCTATCCGGGCGACTGCTCTAACCACTGAGCTACGGAGTCGTTGATCGTTGTATTCGTCGTCGTCGTCGTCGTTAACGACTCCGTAGCTCAGTGGTTAGAGCAGTCGCCCGGATAGCGAAAGGCCGTGGGTTCGAGTCCCATCGGAGCGACACGACACGGCGAGATGTTGGTTTACCCCCATAGGATCAAAGGATAAAAATGATGTGAGGGTATAAGTTGGGTTAGGGATGTAGTATTGGTACAAGTCTAACTGGATTGATAGTGAAGTGAAAATTATTGAATATGACATGATGAGTCTAAATCTACCAACATCATTTAAAATTTTTCACGTTCTACTGTTTTCGTGACAGCCACGATGCGTGCTTGAATAATACAATATTGTATTATTCAAGAAATTATCAACATGTCTTCACAAAGTAGGGCAGGCGTACCGGTATTGGCCACTGTACCGGTTTTGGTCACTTTTCACATTAAAGTTATATAAATAGGAAATAAAAAACTATTGCTTATATTTCTTAATGGCGAATAAAAGATTGGACTTTTAGTTAATAATTACAGCACTTAGCTTTTTTTACGTAGTACGATATTTTAGAAATAAACACCATGTTGTGTTTCAAAGTTAACATTTTGTAAAATTCTTAAGCAAAATGTTAAGGGTAAAGATTTTGAAAAATCATTTTTTTTCTACAATAAAATTATTTTATGGTTATTTAATATTTTATATCACATTAGAATATGTTTTTTCTAGATGGATTAAGTGTTGTTTTCTCACTGTTCTCACAAAAAGTTGGAAAACAATAAGTGGCCAAAAGTGGGGCTGGAAATTTTAGCATTGTACCACCTTTGGCCACTTTGGCATTAGTAGGAAGTATCCAACTTTTCAAGCTCATTTATTATAAAAGACTTACAACTCACTGAACTTTTAAATTAATAATGTTTAGGTTGTCCGCTGTCGCGGTAGTGGAGCGGAGTGAGTCAGCAATGCAGAGCGGAGTCGCAGACTGTTTCTGCTTCGGAATCATTAGTATTTGTTAGGGCCACTTTTCACTTAAAAAGTGATATAAATCTCCGTGCTTTATAGTGACACGGTAGAGGAAGTGGAGCGAGCGAGTCGAGTGGAGAAGTGGAGTCAGGATGCTTGCCCCGCTTGGCTCTCTCTCTCTGCTTCTCTGCTAGGTTTCCTCACTCCGCTTCTTTTTAGGGTTCCGTACCCATGAACCGTGACAGCTAGACAGTTGAAATTTTTATAGATGATGTATTTCTGTTGCCGCTTTAACAACAAATACTAAAAACAGAATAAAATAAATATGAAAGGGGGCTCCCATACAACAAACGTGCTTTTTTTGCCGTTTTTTTTCGATCTTAAATATAGTGTCAAATGTTGTATAGAATAATATTTTACCTACGTTATAAATATTGTCTAAACTTGTATAGATAATGGTACAGAACTCTTCGTGCGCGAGTCCGACTCGAACTTGGCCGGTTTTTTCATTCTTCTGTTTCTAGTCCTAACGGCTGAACGGATATGGCTGAAATTTGGTACATAGATACTTTTTAGCCTGGAGAGGAACATAGGCTACTTTTTATCCCGAAAAATATTATTCCCGCGGGATAACGTCTGTCGTCGCGGGCGAAGCCGCGGCGAAAAGCTAGTGTTTCATAAAACCCTTGTTTTGCTACCTCGCTCCTCTTGGTTAACTAACTCCTTTTAGCTCCGTAAGGCTGCCTGTCCGCTGAAGTAGAGGGATTGGACACTATTATTTATTCTGTGGATTGGAGGGGAGTTGCGTTTCCATACTAATTGAAAGTAGAACCTAAATGTATAAAAACACAGCTCCGGTCCGCTTTATTATATGGAAAGTTACAAAATTTTCCCATTATAGGTAGGTACACACGGCGGCACATCAGACTATACATTTGAGACCGCCTTTATGAAGTACGTAATAAAAGCTGTTAGCGCAGTTTAACTGTTTAACTTGATGTGCTGTCTAGTGTACTTCGGAATGAGTGTTTAAGAATAAGGTACAAGTTCGTAGCAGACTCCTTGGAACTTCAAGTGTCTCTTAAAGTTAAGCGACACTCACTTGAACTTGACGTTGATTGAATCGACGTATTTCTGATAGCAAAGGTAGAAAATACCTCATGGTCGAGTGCCACTTAAAGCTGGGTATCCCTTAAAATTAAGTAACACTCAACTGAACGTGAAATCGGCGTGTTTTGATGTCAACGATGGAGATCACCATAGTAGTTAAATGCCCCTTAAAGTTAAGTGCCCCTTAAAGTTAAGTGACACTCACATTAACGTGAAATCGGCGTGTTTTAATGTCAAAGATGGAAACCACCATCGTAGTTAAGTGTCCTTTAAAGTTAAGTGGCACTCATAATAACGTGAAATCGCCGTGTTTTGATGTCAAATATAGAAACCACCATCGTAGTTAAGTGCCCCTTAAAGTTAAGTGACACTCATATTAACGTGAAATCGGCGTGTTTTGATGTCAAAGATCGAAACCACCATCGTAGTTAAGTGCCCCTTAAAGTAAAGTGACACTCATATTAACGTGAAATCGGCGTGTTTTGATGTCAAAGATGGAAACTACCATAGTAGTTAAGTGTCCCATAAAGTTAAGTGACACTCATATTAACGACAAAGATACAAACCACCATAGTGGTTAAGTGCTTCTTAAAGTTAAGTGTCCTTCAAAGAAAGATAACTCTTATCTTAACTAAACGTGACGTTGACGTATTTCTGATGTCAAAAAAGGTAGAAGACGCCGTCATGGATAAGTGCCCCTCACTGAACGTGACATTGACTGATTTTAGAGGTAGAAGACAACATCAAATTCAAGTGTCCCTTAAAGTTACGTGATACTTATCTCATCCAAACATGACATCGACGTGTTTCTGATGTCAAAGGCACCTCTTAGGCACTATTGTTTTATTGCCCCATCTACCTAAATTTGCGAATTGAAGCTAGTGCCTACAACACTAGGCTAAATCCGCTAATTTTCTTCTAATCAAGTGATAGAGGTATACTTATAAAATTGTAGTAAGGAGCTAGCTGGGATTGAAATACTATTTCATGTAGTGTTTTAGTCCAAAAGTATAATAAAACATCAATTAAGCATAAACTCAACTTCTAAATATAGTAATTTTATGAAAGTGGCCAAAACCAATGCAAATGATGTGGCCAAAACCAATGCAAAATGGCCAAAACCGGTACATTTGGCCCTCCCTGCTGAATTTGTTTTATATAAAAAAAAACTATTGTTTTTTTTTACTTTGTAAATTGTACCCTTAAAGGTCGATAAATTCTCTATAATTCTAGATATAATTTTTTTCTTAAAGACTTAAGATCATTAAGCACTAAGCGTTTGAAAGTGAAAAAATCCTTAAAGTGGCCAAAACCGGTACGCCTGCCCTACCTAAGGTATTTAAATACTGTATTGTGCCTCTATGTACGAATACTTCGATCAAAACGCAGAATAAAAATATTTATTCGTAAAAAATCGAAAAATTTGGTGCAATGCGATGAAAAGCTACTCCAAAAACTCCAGAACTAGTTTTATTAAAAAACAAGATTTCAACCAGTGCTGCTGTGCGAGTAGGTAAGTATGACCGGCCGGTGCGGTATAGGGGCGGTCGGGAGGAATGACGTCGAACGTGGTAAAAGCCGATTGCTAGCGAACAACCGAGGCAATAGTGTTTTAAGCAAATTAATTTTACAATAACTTTGTAAATATTTATCGTAATGAAGTGAAATGACCATTATTATTGAAAAATGGAAAATGAAGTATTTAGAAAATAAAATCCATTTTCTATTTTTCAATAATAAAAATTGCATTGTGAATGCAAAAAAAGTAAAAATTTAAATAACATGAACTTTATTTTTATTTTCTCATGCCCATTGAAGTATACTTCATATCATATGAATTATTAAATCTTGTTTGTGTTTTATTTACATTATTGTTATCGACAACCTAAAATGGGCTTGAGGGCAGCTCTAAAACTCACACACACGTTTACAAATTACACACACTAGCTCATGTCATTTTCGGTCTCACAACCAAGCGAACTCTGTCCGTCTATTACTAGAGTATAATAAGTTTATGGTTTTAAGTGAACCGATTTGACACCGTTTGCACCGTTTGACAGGTAAACAGCAAGTAAACCTCGAGTACTGAATCCTATGGAGATGGCATATCTTCTATACATCTATACAAATAAATAAAATTGTAGTGTCTGTTTGTAACATTAAAATAACCGCTTATTACTACGTGCATATGATTATATAAACGGTACATATACCAAAATGACATGTTTTACAATTTTTGTCTGTCTTTCTGTTTGTTCCGGTTAATCTCTGAAACGGCTGGAACGATTTTGACGGACCGCTTAATACGACAATTAGAAGTAGTTTAAAATTGAATTCCAAGATTTTCGTACATTTTGACTTAGTTACACCTCACTTTTTCGTAGGTATGCCACCTCCATAGGATTTAGTACTCAGAGGAGTAAACCGGTTCACAACAGTGTTGCCGTTCCGTACCATAGCATGGCTTGTAGAAGACGATAGAGACGGCTGTGGTTCAAACCAATTTTCGTTGTAAGTTTTTATTAAAATCTACAGCATATATTTTTTCTAGATTTTTTACTCTTTTATTTCAAAAGTTAGAGGGGGGGGGGGGACACACACACATTTTACCAATTTGGAAGGCTCGTTTTTATTTTTGTATTAAAATCGTAAAGCGGTTCACGGAATACATCTACCTACCAAGTATCAACTGTGTAGTTTTTATAGTTTTGGAATAAAGTGGCAGTGACATACGGACGGACGGACAGACAGACAGACAGACAGACAGACATGACGAATCTATGAGGGTTCCGTTTTTTGCCATTCGGCTACGGAACCCTTAAAAGGGTTGTAATTAACTGATCACCAAACTAACCTAACCTAACCCACAAAAATACTAACTTAGCATCTAAAATACTGTGGTGGACTTTGCGTCCACTTCAGTATTTTAGATGCTTACGTATTGCTTTTCTGTGGCTCAACTAATTATTTCTCTTGAAAAAATACCACTACCACACTTTTCCAGCAAAAAATAACTTTGTTTTTCATAGTGTTTGTATGAACGACAAAGTTTTTTTTTGCGGGTTTTGAAAATCTGTTATAAACTGCCGAATATATCTCGTTCAAAGCAATTGTACGGCATGTATTATTTTACATTTTTCACTCTTATTTGAAAAGTAGGGGGGGGGGGGGGGGACGGACGTTTTACCAATAAACAAATACTTACACTCGAATGAGATATAGTCGGCAGTTTTTTGAGATATAACGCATTCAATTCGTTCAAAACCCGCAAAAATAACTTTGGTTCGTCATACAAACTCTATGAAAAACAAAGTTATTTTTTGCTGGCGAAGAGTGGTAGTGGTATTTTTTAAATACCTACTAGCGGCCACATTTGGATAGGCAACCCTGTTTTTATATATTCTCCTAATCATAAATATACGTATAAATGAGGTTTTTAGCGAAAACTCGATGACTGCACTAATTTGCAGCGTTCCCGACCCGTGGTCCACCTGACAAGTTCACCTGGGTGGACTACGGGCACTTGTTCTGACCCTTGGTACACCTGGGTGGATTACGGACACTGACGCAGACCCGTGGTTCACCCGGGTGAGCTACGGATACCGACGTGGACCCGTGGTCCACCTGGATGTACCACGGATACTTACTAAGATCCGTAGTCCACCCTCCACCGGGTCACCTCGTCGTGATGAACTACATAATATGCACTGAAAAGAGTGAAATAAAAAAATTGTTGTTAAAAAAAGAACCGCCTTTAAAAAAACGCCATCAAAAAAAAAAAAATTTTTTTTTAAATTAAAATTACTTAACAGTTTCATGTTGACTTTAAGCAAGGTGCTAGAACTTTGAACGAAGTTTGCCTCCCCCCCCCCTCCCCAGCCCCTGTACCAAATTTGCAAATTTACCGGGGGGGGGGGCAAATTTGTTTCGGGGGGGGGGGGGGGGATCTTAGCTTATTTCATGTGGTAAAATGATGAATGCAATAATTTTGTATTATGTAAAATTGTGTGCCAGGAGGGGAGGGCAAACACCCCTATTGCCCCCCCTCTTGTATTTGCCCCTGTTGATCAGTGGTATACTTTTAGACCAATGGATAATAAAGTTTATAGTGGTGTCCCTGGTACACCTTTGAGGTGGACCAAGGGTCATACTATTTTCAAAGTAGCAATAGACCACCTCTCGAGTGAACTACGGATAATAAAATTTATAGCGGTGCCCTTGGTACACCTCCTAGGTGTACCAAGGGTCAGAACAAGTCTCCGTAGTCCACCCAGGTGAACTTGTCAGGTGAACCACGGGTCGGGAAGGATTTGCAGTGGGATCTCGCTCGGACTATCTCTTTTTCTAACCGTTGCACGTTTCCGCCTAGAGGCAGTCGTATATCATCCCTTAAGAGTAGGTACCTATAGTGATTTGAATCAACCGGATTACTACTATTCAGAAACTGCATTAGTGCATTAGTTCAACCGGACCGGACTAACAGCCGTTTTCGATGAAAGCTTCCAGGCTCGGCGGCTTGATGTTTTCCGACACTTCCAACAATTGAGTATCGTTTGATAAGTTATATACTAAAACCATCTTCAAGAATCACCCTATCGATTGGTGAATGCACCGCATGAAAATCCGTACAGTACTTTTTGCAGGGGCGGATCGTGAATTTGTGGGGCCCTGGGCTAATACTACTCAGGGGCCTATTATTAATTGTCATTTTCTAGAAACTGTTTTCTATAGTGATGTTGGTGAGTATAGGTACGGTATAAGAAAAAAATGTTAATAAAAAAATATGTAAGATCAGTTTGTTTATATTACCTACAGTACAGTACTTGCATACTAACTTGAATTCCAGGGTCCGAGCCACATAACTTGGCAAATGAAGGAGGGCGCTGAACGCCGTCGTCGTCGCCGACGCGTCGGTCGTTAAATTAATTTCGGATTTCGCAACATGGCCCATGTCAACATATTACTCAAACTCAATATTTTAGGACCACGCTATTTAGCGTCCAAGTCCAACAGAAATCAATCGATTCAAATCAACTAATCAAATTAGAAAAACTGAACTTAGTAGCTATGGAGATAATATGGAACACTGGTATTTAATGTACAAAAAAATACAATCCATTTACCTAGTTTTCAGGCTTTTCAACCCCGCCTGTTGTGCGATTCTCTAAAACTCAATCAACAAACTCGACGTTCTTTTTCGCCTGACCTTCACTTGTTTGTTATGAATTTGACATAAAGAGTCGAAGCTGAACGACGAAGTGATGGTGAAACTTCGTTAGAGAATCGCACCCCTGAAAGCTAGTTACAGGGCTGGTTGTTTTTTTTTATCACAATGTTTTCGTATTCTTATTTCTAATGTTGTTTTTAATGGGGGCTGGGAAGCGTAATGGAAACCCTTTCAAAACTCAGAACTTCAGTACTTTTGTGCTGCGGGAGGGTTTACTAGCATTAATTCACAGAATGTTGCCTTAAATCATTCGGCTATTCAGAGTTCCGAATGATCTAGATTTAGCAGTTTATTCAAGACTTTATATCAAAAATGATTTATCTACTCAGATTCCTAGAAAGCATCAAAGTAGGTTGACGATCTAAGCCCCGGGAGAGATTTCTGGCTATGCCACCGGCAAGCTTATTACGTAATTTGTAAAAGCAAAGCGATAGCAAAAATCTCGCAATTATTGCTCTATAATCGGGAATCGCAGCAAGTTTTTGCTGCTATATAGTAGGAATTTTCGAGCAATGATTGCGAGATTTTAGCTATCGCTTGGCTTTTGCAAGTTACGTGAAAAGCCTAAAGCCCCCAGTACAGGATGGCCGACCATGATAGGCCATCGTGAACAGGGCCGGTTTGCGTGTGATTGCCGTCTGCGAGCAACGCAAACTGCCCCTGTACACGATGGCCCATCATGGTCGGCCAACATGATCGGCCATGCTGTACTGGGGGCTTTACCATCTCAGGTCGCAAGCAGCACGTGCTGAGAAAGAAAAAAGCAATATCATGCGCATTGCTCTGTAGTTTGCTTTTGAAAGGGTTTTCATAAACGCGGCTGGGGGCCCTGTATATCCTCGGGGCCCTGGGCTTAAGCCCATCAAGCCCTTAGGTAGATCCGCCCCTGACTTTTTGAGTTTATCGGTTATCTACAGATAGACAGGCAGACGCGGCGGAGGACTTTGTTTTATATAGTTATAGGTACTTAATAATGTAGTACTTAATGTGGAAGTGTTTGTTTGAAAAATTGAACATGAAGTAAGTATTTTAGAAAAAATCGACCCGTCTCACAACCAGCTCCGATGGGACTCGAACCCACGACCTTTCGTGTGTTTGTTTGTTTGTCCCTCTTTCACGTCAATGTGAATAACGGATCGACGTAATTTTTGATATGGGGATAATTTAGGAGCTGGAGGTAGGTACTTTCTTTCCCGGAAAAACATCACATTCCAGCGGGCTAACGTCGTCGCGGGCGAAGCCGCGGGCAGAAGGCTAGTTGTGAATAAAACTGTGATTATTTTAGACTTGTGAATTGGGAAGTGTATATATATACCTAGTAAGTATAAGTTTATAGGATCACGAACAAATCCTAGAGGGGTGAATTTTGGTCCTTATTTGGGGAAATCGCCCGCGTGGACTACACGACCTTATCCCGCGGGAATGTGATATTTTTTCGGGATAAAAAGTAGCCTATGTTCTTCTCCAGGCTACAAACTACAAAGTACGGTGTCCCAAAATCAGCCAAATCCGTTCAGCCGTTTTGGCGTGATTGAGTAACAAACATCCAAACATCTAAACTTTCACATTTATAATATTAGTAGGATTAAATATTGAACATATGAAAAAACATTATACCTTACAAGGAGTCTCTTGAATACACAGAAATTGGTTGTCCTCATTCCATATGGGAAGGCAACGCTCCTCTGGTAAGATAACAACTTCCACTTTTCGCAGATATATCGATAAAGGCAGCAGGAATCCCTGCAAAAAAATTACTCATTATTAGCCTCTTCTTGACTTGATAGTAGTAGGTAGGTATCGCTAATTTTAGAATTGACAACATTTCAAAATTTTAAGATACTTGTTATTATGGATATAATGAAAGGTTATCGTTTTTTAGGAAACACGTATTTTTTCTTTTCTTTTTATTTTCATAAATTATTGAGATAATAATTAAATGAAAATGGTATATTTTAAAAGGACGTAAGTACAATATCAGGAATAATATAGTAAGCGATTCCTTAGCCTCAACCTTCCTTTCCCTAACTTTCAAATAAAAAAAAACTGTCCATGACATGAAGTTTTACGTAGAGATGTTCCTAGCACGCTAGTATATTGTGTCGATAATAATAACATTTTTGTTTAAAGGGATTATTTATTTTTATTTAGTCAGATGCAATAAAACAACACTACACTTGATTACTTCGTCTCACATGTGATATACAACTGTAGTTTTAAAAATGCTATACTTTTCATGACTTGTAACCTTCTTTAACCAACTTGCTCAATACTTTAAAACAAGGTGTAACTGTGTAAGTACTTACTTTTAAAAATCTTTGTTTGTATAATAATAAAACAAAAACATTTTAGTGTCTTACCCATTTTTAATTGAAAATAATCGATAATAATTCGATAACTGAGTCAAGCAGGCATCACTATTAAAATGACAGTAACTTTGACATTTGTTTGTTTACTTCGTTTTTTTTCTTCTTGGGGATTAGTTCTAGGCAAATGCATACACACTAGAACTTCCTGACATTGATCATTTTACACATTTTTTAAAATATCTTTATAAATAGGCGAACAAAAAATTAAAAAAATTGTTTTTCATGTTTAATTAGTTCTAATCTCGAAATGGTTTTCGATTTTTACTGCCTTGCAAAAAATGAAATGTTGTCAATACGGTATTTTACTGATTTTTTTTTATTTCTTTAAAATGTTTTTCGAAATATTAGCTACGCAAAACAAGTTTTCATTTTGAATTATCTTGAATATTTTCAAAGATATAGGACTTCAAACTTTATAATTAGACAAGGACAGGACGCTATCTTAGTGACGTCAGTGGGTTAGTAGCGTCATAGTCACGCCATAGAAGATTTCGTTTTAGAAAGAGACAGCTATAGTCAAAATCAAACAGACTATAATTCTTTTATTATAAAACAGAATCAAATTATTTTTACACATTTGGTATTCTTAATTGCAATATTTTTTAACGTCATCATTAAATATCTACATTTCAACAACAGTAAAATACCCTATTGGGTGTTTGACTGTTTTTTTTAAAGACTTAAAAAGTTCATATAATTAGTAGCAACACAACATGGGTATTTATTTTCAAATATCTTGAATATTTTCAGCGATATAGAGCATCAAACTTTCTAATTAGACAAGGAGAGCGCTATAGAAATGTGACGTTACATTTCTATAGGTAATAAGATACTTATATATTTCTTCATACCTTTATCTAGATTCGTATAGTTTCAAAAACACGATTTTATGATTTTGCCTCGACACTTTTAATTTTCGAAAAGACTTCTACAAATACGACAATTGAAGATTATTCTTAAATGGGGTTACTGACACTATTGGAAATTGGTTAATTAGTTAGTGGACATCAATAAAATATTTAGGATCGTATAGAAGCATTTTTTTTTCCTTAATCTGCAAAATCGGTTTCGCTCCCGCGCGCGTCCTTTTCTCATTGCTATCTCGCTTCAGCACAATTTTTCCGAGTATTGCCTTAAACTCTATATTTGTATTTATATTCAATATATTTTAGTGTCGTGTCGTCGTCAACAACAACTGTTAGGTAGGCTTAGGTAGTTTCATTGGGATATACTTTATACTTTCATGATTATTATATTTCATTTTGTTTATTGGAAAATTATACAGGACATTAAGAAAAAAAAATTACTTTGTATTATTTGCTTTATATTTACGGGGGAGGTTTAGTGTGTGTACTACTTATAAACACACACTTAACCTTCTCCTAATATATAAGGCTTTGCAGACCTCATTTTAGATGCATTATTACTCGTGACAACTGTCTTTTATATAAGTACACCGTTGCGCCGAACCTTTCATGCACCATTGCAGCCCCACTCTCAAGCTCTCAACTAATCACAGCAACGTGGCCCCAACTTTGCATTAAAATCCCCCGTCACAACCGTGTAGTCTAGGTTTTATAGCTATGCTTGGCTTTACAGATCTCCTCATGTACTAATTTATCGATAAAAATCAATATAGATTGTCTACAACACTATGTCGTTACCCCCGCGCGGCCTGAGAAGGTAATGTGCCGGCTACACAGCTACAAACCTGTTTATAAGCCGTGTATATATATATTATTCTATGGCCGTGTATATTGCATGTAAAGTAAGAAAAAACTTTGAGTTAAATACCATCTGCAAAGTACCGTCCTAAAGTTGTACCCACAGAACACGGAAAGATTTTTTTCTCTGTTGTACCCTCCGTACTAAACGTTACTAGCTTCTAAAAGTAGGTACTTAATATACGTTTTTGACGGGTAATTAAAAAAAACGATATATTTCAACCACTTCACAAAATTGCGAATATCTCGGAAACTAGAACCACGAAAGTTGTACGTTTTCCTAAACACAGTCACAGTTATTTATGTAGTTAAGCATACTCTATAACCTATTATAGAAATTTCTTATTTAATTATTTATTTTACAATCTTAGGAAAGCTTACAGCTAGGTGGGATTAAACAAAATTAACAAATATTGCAATATATTAGCCATAGCTTAATGTATTTTTATCAATTAACCTTTTCTGCGCACTCAATTAAGAGTCTGCCACTGGAGGCCGAAATTCATTTGACCGTTTAGCATAAGGCCGGTAAAACTTTTGGTCATTCTTTAGTTGATCGACTAAACAATTGGCCCAAAGAGATTTGGTCGAACGAACCATTGACATATTTTTACATTTGACCGAGTGAACGTTTGGCCGAAAAAGTCCCAAGATTTGCTTTACTGTAACGTCTGTAACTCAAGAGGTTATTACATCGTCCTGAATAACGGATCCGTATTCCGTGTCCGGAATCGGACACGGAATACGGATCCGTTTTAGTCGCCGAAGCTCCCACTGATTCAGGGCACGGAATCAGATGCTAAGGACGAGCGACAGTGACGGACGTGTCGACTGAAGTGTGACGAAATGGCGCCAATATTAACTAAAAACCAAAAAAAATGTATTATCGTAGCCATAGCGGTTGGCTAGGGTCGATTTTGGTCGAGTAGGTATTGGCATTTTGTATGAAACAGCTGACTTTTTTTTGTTGAGTTGCAGAGTTGGTCCCATCGTAAAAGTTGTTCATATTGACGAGCACAATCACCACCTAAGAGTTTTGGGTTAATTCATTAACACGTTGTATAAAGGTAAGTGAAATAAAACACTGTTATATAAATAGCTATTATAAGATTTACGCCCGAATTCTCGTACGCAAATCATCTTTGGGAGCGTCTCAAACATCATGGCATCTCTTTCATACGTTTGACATTTAAAGTGACAGGGCGATGTGTGAGACGCTCCCAAAGATAAGTAGCGTACGAGTATTCGGGCCTTATTTATTAATTTATTTTAATTTCAAAAAAGAAGGAGGTTATCAGTTTGACCTGTGTATGTAAGTAGGTATGTGATACTGTTGGAATTCTATATTTGAGTATACCGCATGAAGTTTGACTTAATACTCTGAGGTAACTGGAGCTCTCACCCTGAATAAAAAAGTGTCGCCAGCAAATTTGACATTTATGTATGTAGTGGCTGTCAGCTGTCTCATATGACCATACGTATTTTTTTAAAGTGTAGGTGAGACGGAAGACAGCCACTGTGTTATTTGTGGTATTCAAAAAATTGTTCGTACTGCACTCTCCAGTTACCTCTGTCTTAAGTCGAGCTTCATGGTATACCGTTACATTCCATCCAGTCACACCAAACAAGTAACACTGTTACTCGTTGGGACAACGTTTAAAGAAAATAATTTCCCAACGAGTAACACTATAAAGATTAGTGCTATACAACTTTGAGCATTTACTAACGTCATGAAAAGTACTATTATTAAAATCTTTTATTTAAACCTACCTACCTACTTCATTTTCCATTTCTCAAGATCTTATATTTGTGGAAGAGCTATAAATGAATATGAAAATATATGAATAAAGTATAGTAGTGTTAGGTACACGTACAATAACGTCGATTGTTAAAGGATATAACTAATATTTTGGTTGTATAGTTGTTGTAACATGAACTCTAAGTTGTATTAAAATTATTAATTATGGTTAAGGTGCAGTATTCGATTATTTTTAAATATTTTCACATATCGTTTTGTTAAAGCCAAATTGTAAATAGGTGGTACGTTTTTCTTAAAACCTCTTTGGTGCCGCTGCCTTAGAGCAAATTAAAAAAGAAAAAGGAAAAAGCGGCAGATGATGTTTTGGACACGAAAATGGCGGAATGTTGTAAAACTAATAATTATTGAATAAATGTTGTTGAAATATTTAACTGATGTTTGAACTTTGGCCTGAAGCTTAAAGTTCAGAAGGGGACACGTAAAGGATATACAAAATTTCCTTCCACGCCTTCAAAACCAAAGTTAAGTGAACTTGTTGCATGTTATTATATAGCTAAAGAAGATAGTTTTTATTGCAAAATAAAACTTTAGCGTAAAGTTTCATGGCAATTTATGTTGAAAAAGTATTGAGATCGCATGATTTATGTATTTGACAATAATTATGCTCATTTGGTGTTATTTGATTGGAATGAATTGTGAAAATTGACAAGAGAAAATTGTTGTACTTAGTGTGACTTGAAATTGGAATTGCATTGTTTTTTTTTTCTGTAAGCCTACAAGATTTTAATGTTAAATAATAAAATCTGTGTTATAGTATTTTGATGGAATCAATGACAAAAAAAACGGTCAAGAGCGAGTCGGACTCGCGCGTCGAGGGTTCCGTACAATCATGTGAATGGGTAAAACGTGAGGATGTTTTCATCGGCAAAGGATTCGTAAAAAAATTTGCGGTGTAGAATTATTGCATTTTTGGGTCGGCGCCATCTCTTGCCCGATAGTGAAACTAATGTGGTTTTTGTTGATTATTTCTGAAAAGGTTTGCTGTTTGGAGACATCGTTTTATTTTTCCTGTAATCATTACATAAACTTCTGTCTGTTTCTTCTGTTCTTCAGAACTTGTTGCAAAAAAGCAATGAAATATTTTTAATTCTCTCTTATTTGCGGAATGGTTTGGAAAACGTCTTCTTAAACAAGATTTCAAGAGATGTCCAGCTGTGACAGACAGACTGAGTCGCGCCATAAGGGTTCCTTTTTACCATTTTGATTTGGAACCCTAATAAGCAGCTGCAGCTGAGCGCTGTATATCTAACCATACCATAGATCTCGATTCCCGTTCGGGATAACAGCTGTCATTATGTTCCGTTCAAGCAGATTACATACTTTCAACAGTTGCTAATTAAGTTATTGTCAAGCTGCTACCTGCTACAACTTGTGACAGTATTTTTTTTTATTGTAATATAAGTAATAAATGAACCTAAGGATCCTGATAGTTTAATTAAAAACAAAAAAAACCTTTTATTTAATATTGTTGACAATGCAAAGATGTTGATCAAATATATCGAAATAGGTACATACTAATTTTATTGTTTTCTTTTATGATTCAAAGCTATTCTAAATGTAAAAATAACGTTATGCAGCAAATCAAAATTATTATTGCGTTATGGTTTCGGTTAAGTATCCTGTTTAGGTACAAGTTAAGGATTCTATAATCTTGCTTTTAATAAATGTAAGATTTATGTAAAATTCATGCAAGTAAAAAAAAAAACATTAAGTTAAAATTCGGCAATTGATAATACAGAATAAAATTGTAACCGTCCAAAAAGGAATTTTGCCTTTGATAATGAGCCGAAAAAAAGATTATGTAGATGGCGGGTGTTGAGTGGTTAGTATGAAGGTTTAGACAGCATTGTCTCAAAAAATAAGCAGTTTATTTATTGGATTAAAGAGAGATAAAGAGTTTTTGACGGAGTTTCATTCCGGGTTCTTCTTACATAAAGCCGTTTTTCTTTTGTAAAGGTTTTTAATTATAACATTTTGATCTATGCGTTTCTCTAAATTCCAGAGACAATGATGGCACCCGAAATCAAGGGCTAAAATGTGATGATGCTCGAGGTTAAGAGCTGGTATATGATGATGCCTGAGAACAAGGGCTAATATGTTATGATGCTCGAGGTTAAGAGCTGGTATATGATGATGCCTGAGGACAAGGGCTAATTGTGATGATGCTCGAGGTTAAGAGCTGGTTTGTTAGGATGCCCGAGGACAAGGGCTAATATGTGATGATGCTCGAGGTTAAGAGCTGGGTTATTAGGATGCCCGAGGATAAGGGTTAATATGTGATGATGCTCGAGGTTAAGAGCTGGGTTATTAGGATGCCCGAGGATAAGGGTTAATATGTGATGATGCTCGAGGTTAAGAGCTGGTTTATTAGGATGCCCGAGGACAAGGGCTAATATGTGATGATGCTCGAGGTTAAGAGCTGGGTTATTAGGATGCCCGAGGATAAGGGTTAATATGTGATGATGCTCGAGGTTAAGAGCTGGGTTATTAGGATGCCCGAGGATAAGGGTTAATATGTGATGATGCTCGAGGTTAAGAGCTGGTTTATTAGGATGCCCGAGGATAAGGGTTAATATGTGATGATGCTCGAGGTTAAGAGCTGGTTTATTAGGATGCCCGAGGATAAGGGTTAATATGTGATGATGCTCGAGGTTAAGAGCTGGTTTATTAGGATGCCCGAGGACAAGGGCTAATATGTGATGATGTTCGAGGTTAAGAGCTGGTATGTGATGCTGCCCGAGGTGAAGGGCTGGTGTCGTGTACCGGACGACGTTCTGTGGGTAGGCCCCCTACAAGGTGGACCGACTATCTGGTCAAGGTCGCGCAAAGCCGCTGGATGCGGGCAGCGCAGGACCGATCGTTGTGGAGATGATGATATATGATGATGCCCGGGGGTAAGGGCTGGATCGGATACAGAAGATGAAGTTGGTGAAGGCTGGAGCGAGACTCCCATAGACTCCCTAGCCTATGGAAGAGTGAGACGAAGGACAAACCGGTGTTTTTACGAAAGGAACGTTGCGAGTCAATGCAACCATATTATTTGAGCACGGGTTAATTCTGGTCAAGTAAACATTATAGCTGAAGGATTGTCTATCTAAACTTAAGTAAGTATTCCAATAATGTTCTGTGTACGACATTGATTGACTTATGATTTTCCGTTAGTACATGCATGTTTTGTGCCTTAAAGAAAAAAACTTGGATCACCTAAGATGTGATACAAGTTACAACACGATTTAGGTATAATATTTAATCGTATGAGAGGTGTGCCCGTATGAACGCCATAGTATCACTTGTGGTAGCTTTGCGACTTGTAGATCGACATATTCGACTTGCAAACATTATTTTTAAATGCGAAATTTCAATAATTTGAATTGGTATAGCAAGTGCTTCGGAATAATGGGTTTTCTTTGAGGCTAACTAATGGTACAGTATGAGCTATTTCTCCAGGTCATTATGAAATTGATGGAGTAGGCAGTACTATCGTCACTAGCCATTAACATTAGGTATTTTCAGTGTGAATTAGTTTAAACTTCTTGAGAAGGCTGCGGTGAAAGTCTGTTTGAATAACTTTAACAATACTTATTCCATACCCAACTATGTAACAATATAAGAAATATAATATGAAGCGCTAACAAGTTCTTTCCGTTATGTATTGTGAAGTTTGAGCAATAGCAAACGATATAGCGTTCTATATCGTCGAGATCCTCGGGGGTCGGATAAGACGCAAGTTTGTGCAACGGTAAGGGCGTTAAAAACAGGATAGACCCATACAAAGGGCTTCAGTGGGACTACAGTGGTGGTAAGCAAATGCATGAGATTGAGATGGAGATTGAGAATTGAGATTGCGTGTGCGACTGAGATTGAGGTTTAGATTGAGATTGTGAATTGAGATTGAGATTGATATTGAGATTTGAGAGGGAGAATTGATATTGAAAATTGAGATTGAGAATTAAGATTGAGAATTGAGATTGTGATTGCGATTGAGATTGAGATTGAGATTGAGATTGAGATTGAGATTAAGATTGAGATTGAGATTCAGATTGAGATTGAGATTGCGACTGAGATTGAGATTGCGATTGCGTGTGTGACTGAGATTGAGATTGCGATTGCGATTGCGTGTGCGACTGAGATGGAGATTGAAGTTTAAATTGAGATGGAGATTGAGAAATTGAGATTGAAATGGAGAATTGAGATTGCGATTGTGTGTGCGACTGAGTTTGAGGTTAAGATTGAGATTGAGATTCAGATTCAGATTGAGATTGGGATTAAGATTGAGATTGCAACTGAGATTAAGATTGAGATTGCGATTGAGATTGAGATTGCGATTGCGTGTGGGACTGAGATTGAGATTGGGATTGATATTGAGACTGAGATTTAGATTGAGAATTGAGGTTGAGATTGCGTTTGCGAGTGAGATTGAGATTGAGGTTTAGATTGAGATTAGATTTGGATTTGGCATTGCATTTGGGATTGGATTCGGGATGGGATTCGGAATTGGATTCGAGATTTAAATCCTGGATTGGAACTGGGATCGGACCTGAGGTTTGGTCCAGGATTGGATTCGGGAAATGATTCGGGATTGGATTCGAGATTTAACTTGGGATTTGTGAATGGATTTGGGAATAAATTTATGATTTGATTTGGGATTGGATTTAGGATGGGATATAGGAATGGATTTGGGATTGAAATTGGATTTTAGATTGGATTTATGATTGGATTTGTGATTGGATTTGGATTGGGATTGGATTTGGAATTGGAATGGAAATTGGAATTAGAATGGGAATGGAAATTAGATTTGGAATAGTGTTTGGAATTAGATTGCATTGGATTGCATTATGTTGCATTGTATTAATAATCCTAATTTAGGATTGAGATTTGAATTGGAATTGGAATCGGAATTGGAATTGAAATTGGAGCTGGAGCTGGACCTGGATCTGGCACTGGAGCTAGAGCTGGCGTTAGAGCTTGAGCTGGAGCTGGAGCTGGAGCCTGAGCTGGAGTTGGAGTTGGCACTGAAACTAGGGCTGGCGTTGGAGCTGGAGCTGGAGCTGGAGCTTGAGTTGGAGCTGGCACTGAAGCTAGGGCTGGCGTTGGAGCTGGAGCTGGAGCCGGAGCTTGAGTTGGAGCTGGCACTGAAGCTAGGGCTGGCGTTGGAGCTGGAGCTGGAGCCGGAGCTTGAGTTGGAGCTGGCACTGAAGTTAGGGCTGGCTTTGGAGCTTGAGCTGGAGCCGGAGCTTGAGTTGGAGCTGGCACTGAAGCTTGGGCTGGCGTTGGAGCTGGAGCTGGATCCGGAGCTTGAGTTGGAGCCGGCACTGTAGCTAGAGCTGGCGCTGGAGCTGGAGCTGGAGCCGGAGACGAAGCTGAAGCCTGAGTTGGAGCTGGAGCTGGAATCGGAGCTGGAGCTACGTTGGAGCTGTAGTTGGTTGGCGTTGGCGCTGGCGTTATGGTAAAATGGATGAAATGGCTTTATAAGGTTTTGTTTATAGCTCATGATAACAGCCAATCACTATTGTTTTATTAACAAAGTAGGATGAAGAATGGAGAATAGTCATTTACTACAATAAATAAATGGCATTATTGGCTTGCTGAACTGCCCGTTAACATGGTTTAATCACGCCCCCGCACATAAGCCCGTCGTTCGTCTGCTGGTCGCCTCCGCTGGGCCTCCCAAACGGGTCTCACCTGGCGGGGCAGACCGCGCGACGACGGTGAAGAGTACTGACTGGGGTAGGTCCGATGACCGAGTCAACCGTGCGTGAGCGCCCCGATGAGCCGATGCGCTATAAAGAGGCTCGCGCCAAGAAATAGTCACCCGAGATGAAGAAGACAAGGACTTGATTTACATTGTGTTAAAATCAGATAAGGCTTTTGCGAGGGTTTTTGCGCAAAGCTTCGGTGGTGTGGTGTATTTACAAACATCCTATAGTTTGGATTCTCTTAGATAAAATTGACACGCGGTTGTTCTTGTAAAGAGAAAAACGCCATTATGGATGCACCATTGTCGGCAAAGGCGGGCGAACATATGAGAGAATGATAGCTATGGATAAAATTCAACCTTAGATGAGTTATGATCAGGACATTGATAGAAGTTCTGGTGATGATGATGATGATGATTATGAAAATAATTTTGAAGATGATCGAGACAGACTATTTGGTACTGATACAATGTAAGTTTCAGATATAAAAAAAAATGTTCTGGTTAATCGAACGGTGTATTTTATTAGCGTTTCAGGGCAATAGTACCTACCAAAATGTTTGATGCATGGGATGCACATTTTTCTTATATTTTACGGAATAGTTCTGTGGTAAGTAGTCTATGCACCGACTGCTTTTGACATTGTGATCTTGTAAATGTATGTACTAAGGCATAAGACATTTTATTGGGTGACTGATAAATATGTGCACCTAGGTATAAATAAACATATTTTAATTGTGTAAATGATGATGTTAATGATTGTAATCATAATAATGGTTGAGGAGCATGGCAGGTAGGTATTAATTGTGAAAGTCAGGTAAGTACCTACTAAGTGTAACAAATGGCTAAAAATAGGTAGGTATTATAAGTTTTAAAAAAATACGACCAACTGCATTGTATTGTATCCTATTTACGGTGCATTGAAAATTGTAATACTTAATAATTAAATGAGCTGGCCTATATATATATTTTTCATATTTTTGCTGTTCGTATAAGAATATTTTGAATAAGTACCTAGTACTTTGTGTAAATAATTTGTTCTTTGATTTTGTATTCACTGAAAGTATAATGTTTTTCTTTGCTTTGCATAAAACGCGAAGGGACTCGCGTCTAGCAGGAAGGCCGAGCTGTTAGGTACACGTACAATAACGTCGATTGTTAAAGGATATAACTAATATTTTGGTTGTATAGTTGTTGTAACATGAACTCTAAGTTGTATTAAAATTATTAATTATGGTTAAGGTGCGGTATTCGATTATTTTTAAATATTTTCACATATCGTTTTGTTAAAGCCAAATTGTAAATAGGTGGTACGTTTTTCTTAAAACCTCTTTGGTGCCGCTGCCTTAGAGCAAATTAAAAAAGAAAAAGGAAAAAGCGGCAGATGATGTTTTGGACACGAAAATGGCGGAATGTTGTAAAACTAATAATTATTGAATAAATGTTCTTGAAATATTTAACTGATGTTTGAACTTTGGCCTGAAGCTTAAAGTAGGTATCTAAATATATGCAGGGGTTTGAAAAAGAAAGATGTTTGTAAAATCAATTAAGTGTAGGTAATATTGAAATTTAAAAATATTGTTCAATTCTTTTCTCTTAACGTATAAACAAGGATTAAATAAATGCGCTATAGGCGTAACTCTATAAAGAACAACTGAAAATTGGCACGGTTTAATACAGTAGGTACCTAAATCAAAACACAAGAATATGGATCAGATGAAATATAAAGAAGCAACATAAATAGGTATAACATAAAATTTACATACTCAATATTTTAATAACAAGAAAACAATTTACTATTATTAGAAAATTAAATGTAGGTACTTAAGTACCTACCTATCTATGTTTTATCTAAAAATAAGGCACATATTTCTCAAGACGCAAATCAACAATAAATTTTAAAAACAAACTTATAAGTAGTAATACAAATCAACAATTAACACAAAAAGAACAAATAACTATTAAAATGTGAGACACAAAAATTAACATCGGTATACGTCAATTAGGTATACTTACCTACTTACTACAAAAACATAATTATTGTTTCGAAAACTATGAAAAATATTATTCTTTTTACCGACTTCCGAAAAAAGGAGGGAGGTACTCAATTCAACGCGTATATTTTTTTTTGTTTGATGTATGTATACCGATTACTCTGGCGTTAGTGATCCGATTTTTATAGTTGTTTTTTTGTTCGATTGGGGACACTTTCGATTTGGTCCCATATAAGTTTCATTGAGATCCGATGACAATCTTCGGAGATATGGGGGATAATGTGGTCATCCATGTAAGTAAACGTTAGGTTTTTGATCGGGCTGAATAGTTTGTTCTTCAAAATAGCGTCAATAAAGTCACACGCGGAAACTAATTATATACTAACTAGCTTTCCGCCCGCGGCTTCGCCCGCGTGGACTACACGACGTTATCCCGCGGGAATGTGACATTTTTCCGGGATAAAAAGTAGCCTATGTTCCTCTCCAGGCTACAAAGTATCTGTGTTCCAAATTTCAGCCAAATCCGTTCAGCCGTTTTGGCGTGATTGAGTAACAAACATCCAAACATCCAAACATCCAAACATCTAAACTTTCACATTTATAATATTAGTAGGATTTTGTCATAGAATAATAGGTAGGTATATATGGGCTTCACTTCCAGGACCTCGATTGCTGATGTGGGTTATCACCGCGTTTTGCGATCGTTGCGGTTAAGCAACGTTCGCAAGGGCTGGTCATATGATTAAATGAAAAATTACAATCTAAGTTTTACTAACTATTTACCAATTTCAATGATTTTTATTTGAAAGAGTATACTCCTGTTTTGGTCTCATTATAACCAAGTCAAGATCTGATGGTAGAATCCAAGGGAACGAGGAAAACCCGCAGACAGATTACGTGTTTTATGTGTTTTTATAAATGTTCAAGCATTTGCATCTGATAGCCATCAGCTCATGGTAATGGAAGATACAACTCCTCAATGGTTAGGAGTTGGAGGATCATTCTTTAGTTATTGTTGATACGTAAAAAAATATAGTTGTAATCTTTCAGGTTATTTAGGTGAGCTGATGATGGAAGGTAAAATTCTTTTGGAGTTAAAGCATGTTTGGTTTGGTTACGTACCATATGCACGAATAGACCTTAAGTTGTATTCTTTCAAGTTTTTTAGGTTAGCTGATGGTGGAAGGTTAAACTATAACAACAAAACCTGAAAAGAAAAAATATTTTTGTACTCTGTGTGCATAACAGTTATAACAGAGTTAGAGGGTGATTCTTGTCCTAATGTCCTAATTGAGATATAGGTTTTAGTAGTTGCACATTGCGCTACGCTCGCTCATTTTGCGATTTCTTTTGGTAGCGTTCTCATACTAAAAATGGAAAAATAAAAACTTTTTTTCAAAAAAAATAAACCGCCTTCAAAAAAACTACAAACAAAAACTCACTTCTCAAAAACACGTAAAAATGAAAAATAAATTAAATCATTCAATTCAAAGGACTAAAGTCCGGGAATTTTTCAAATTAACCTTGGAACTTACTGATCTGATTGAAGTCGGTGACAAGCCCAAAGTAACAAGAATAAATACTTAGTGAAAGAATAACACACAAAACCTACCTCATGCGCGGAGTGGTGTGAATTGTAAACTAGCAAATACGTCATAATATTATATGGCTTGGCACCGACTTCAATCAGATCAGTAAGTTCCAAGATTAATTTGAAAAATTCCCGGACTTTAGTCCTTTGAATTGAATGATTTAATTTATTTTTCATTTTTACGTGTTTTTGAGAAGTGAGTTTTTGTTTGAAGTTTTTTTGAAGGCGGTTTATTTTTTTTGAAAAAAGTTTTTTATAAGTACTTCCTTAATCAAATCGCAGGTGGTTTTTATTCTTACAAAAATATCAGTTAAAAATAATCGTACAAATACGATTTAAATCGTACAAATGGCAGCCCTGGCGGCACTGAGCGTCCTGAATGTGATTACACTCATCCGATTTAGCATCCGGAACGTCGGAAGCCATTCTTGTCCTAAAACGGATGCTAAATCGGATGCTACCTTCCGTAAAGCGGTTAAACTTATGTGAATTCCGGAAAGACTAAATATCGGATCCGTTATTCCGGATTATGTAATAACCTCTTATGTCTTATTACGACAACGGATTAACTGTTAATTAAACTGTTTTTTTTTGTACGGACATGTCATGATTTAAAATAAACTTTTTGTTGTTTATTTATTTGTCAAAAATAGACTCAAGACCGAGAAGCAAAACTTGGATTATACATATCTCTTTGTCCTGAATCACTGACAGATAAACGCACAGCCTAAGCCGCTGATCGTAGAGACCTGAAACTTGGAGGGTGTGTTCCTTGTATGATGTAGGCATCCGATAAGAAAGGATTTTTCGAAATTCTACCCCTAAGGGGGTGAAAAACGGGGGTAAAGTTTGTATGGGACAACGTGATCGACTTAATACTGAGGTAACTTTCTACAGTGCGACGTACCTCATTGCCACCAAAAAGTAGTTATGTATCAACCGTATCAACTAGCGTATTGCCACTATTTTTGAAAGGCCACTATAGAAAAAAAGCTTCGCTTTGCACGAGAGAGCTGTCATAGAACCCATGCCACATTAAAAAGTACCTTAACAAAGTATTGACTTGATTTTTGCATTTTGGTAGGTAGTTCAAGAGTAGGAGAATGTCCGAATTTTTTACCTTTCATGTTTGGTATAAAGTATAGGTAGCGTGCTCGGGCTGCGATCGCTGAGGTTATGTGACTTTCGCAGTGGTCTTTCACGGGATGGCTGTTCAAAAATATATGGTGCTTCGGAAGACACGATAAGCCGATGGTTCTGGCTGCATTTGGATTGGTTAATACCCCATAACTGCAATGGGCCCGTGTGGAAGGTCATGGTCCATTCTCCTTATCCATCAATATGAAGGCCTGTACCCCAGCAGCGGGGACATTAAAATGGATTGATGACGGTGCTGACGAGACCTTAGAGAACGCCTGTCTACCTACTTTTTGACATGAAATTTTGCGATGTACCTACCCAATTTTAATTACTCACGGACGGACTTAGTCGCGGCCGGCCAATCATATTCATATTTCTACTATCCCTAATATTCGGTTCTGTTCTGTTCTGTTTTTACGTCAAAACTGCTGAACCGATTCAGATGAAATTTGTAATGGAGATATTTTGTGACCTCAGGAAGGACTTTTTACTGCGGGAATAAGGATCATTCCCATGGTAAAATAAGTTTTAGCACGAGCATAGCTGTGGAATAGAATTAGTATTAAATGTGATAGTTTAAGTTAATGGAAAGGATTATATTTAGAACTAGCTTCCACCCGCGACTTCGTCCGCGTTGACATTCGAGAAAATACTTAGGAGATCAATTACCAGGATAAAAAGTATTCTATGTTTTAATTTCATAAAAATCCTATCAGCCGTTTTTACGTGATTAGGCGGGTCCTTCCTCACCAAGCGAGCAGCCTCGCGCGAGGCAGAACGTTTACCACGTGCGGCGGGCCTCGCACGGGGCTGCTCACTTGGTGAGGGAGGATCCGCCTAATCACGTAAAAACAGCTGATCGGATTTTTATAAAATTAAAACATAGAATACTTTTTATCCTGGTTATTGGTCTCCTAAGTATTTTCTCGAATGTCAACGCGGACGAAGTCGCGGGCGGAAGCTAGTAAATAATAAATGTCTGTTTCACAATCAAAAAGTTAGTTCTGAGTAGCTTAGGTACCAAGAACTTGTTAGGTACCAAGAACTTTTAGGGTACTTAAGATGGTTTAGGTTTCTATACCCTATTTACCCCCTGGGTTTGATTTTCGGAAAACTACGAAGTGGGTTGCCTATTTGTTTTAAGAAGTAAGCCTACAAAGTTTCAAGTTGAAATGTCTATTTTACCCCCTGATTTTTCATTCAAAATTTCACCCCTATTTCAACCTTTTAGGGGTTGAATCATGTTTAGCGTGTTAAACATCAAAATAAATGCCATTTTTGCAATCTTCATCCCATAAAACCTCAATAACGACATCCATATCGATTTTTTTGGTTTTTTATCCCATTTAACCTGTAAGGGGTTGGTTTCGAAAAAATACGATATATATGTTTGCTTATTTGTTTTACTTTCCGACCATAAGCCTAAATAATAAATTTAATAAAGGACTTTCCAGATACAACATTTCATCCCCCTTTTCACCCCTACGGGGGTGGAATTGTCAAAAACGCTGACACAGGAAAATATTAATTTTCAATTGCCAGCCTAAATACAAAATTTGAAGATCCTAACTTCAAAACTGACCGACTTTCATACACATATTCATCCCCTATTTACCCCCCTGGGTTTGATTTTCAGAAAACTACGAAATGGGTTGTCTATTTGTTTTAAGAAGTAAGCCTACAAAGTTTCACGTTGAAATGTCTATTTTACCCCTGATTTTTCATTCAAAATTCCACCCCTATTTCAACCTTTTAGGGGTTGAATCATGTTCAGCGTGTTGAACATCAAAATAAATGCCATTTTTGCAATAGTCATCCCATAAAACCTCAATAACGACATCCATATCGATTTTTAGGTTTATTTATCTCATTTAACCTCTAAGGGGTTGATTTTCGAAAAAATACGTAATACTTATGTGTTTGCTTATTTGTTTTACTTTCCGACCATTAGCCTAAATAATAAATTTAATATAGGACTTTCCAGATACAACATTTCATCCCCCTTTTCACCCCTACGGGGGTGGAATTGTCAAAAACGCTGACACAGGTAAATATTAATATTCAATTGCCAGCCTAAATACAAAATTTGAAGATCCTAACTTCAAAACTGACGGACTTTCATACAAACAACCATCCCCTATTTCATCCCCTTAGGGGTAGAATTTCCAAAAATCCTTTCTTAGTGAATGCCTACATTGTATAACGTATCTATGTGCAAAATTTGAAGTCTCTAGGTTCGGCGGTTTGGGCTGTGCGTTGATATCTCAGTCAGTCAGTCAGTCAGTCAGTCAGTCAGTCAGGACTTTGAATTTTATATAAAATATATAGATAGAGACAGTTTAAGGAAAAGACATAGGTAACACTTTTTACCGCGCGAAAAATCTCATTCCCATACGAAAATCATTTTAAGCGTGGGTTAATTTGCGGCTTGAAATTGGTACCTATTTAAGTAAATAATTTGAGACCCTGGGTAGGATTATAATATAATAGTCTACTTTTTCTTTTTACCACAGGAAAGTAGGTATCTTAATCCCACGGGAAAACCAGTAGGTAGGTATTTTTGTAGGTAGGTAGGTAGTTATTTGTTTGTCTTTCATGTCAAGACGGAGCAACGGATCACTGTGATTTTTGGTATGGGGGTAGATTGGGAGCTGGAAAGTGACGTAATTTATGCCGGAAAATATCACATTCCCTGAGGATAATGTCGTGTAGTAGACGCGGGTGAAGCCGCGGGCGGAAAGCTAGTTATTTATAAAAATGTATGAATACAATAACCAGATAACAATACGACATAATATTATCTATTGTTTACCTATTTTCTGGTCATAATATATGCTGTTTTTACTCTTTCAATCTATATTTACTATTACTTATATGGGCATACATAATCTATACTAATATTTTAAAGAATAATAATTTTATGTAAGTACCGAATAAACTCAAAAAATACTAGACCGATTTCAAAACTTCTTTCACTTTTAGAATGCTACAAAATCCCTGATTAACATATATTATTTTATCTCGATATTCCCACGGGAACGGATACTACGCGGGTAATTACTATCTTCACGTCCATATTTATAAAAGTAGGTACACAACTATTTAAATAAGTTGTAAATAATAAATTATTTATGTTATATAACTATGTACTTAGTTGTTTATTGTTATGAAGTTACAGAGCCTGAATTTTATAAATTCATATGTTTGCCCATATCCTACTTATCCTACTTATATTATAATAGTATATTATGATACAAGTGAGCTTAGGTTGCTCATTATACACGAGGCTGTGGGTTGCAGCCCGAGCCGCAGGCGAGGGCGTAAATCAGCCGAGTGTCTAGTGAGTAAGTTGCTCACGAGTTTCATACGCACTTTTTCAACACACTTGCGAGGAAAAACAAACATTTATTGCATACATAGGTAATTATTGTATTAACCTAATATTAACTAAGGGAAAAAGCGCGCAAGTTTTTTTTTTGCACGCGTCAAATGTGAGGTGATTGATTACATACAGCCATACAGCCTACTTCAAAATAATTAAGTATAATAATAGTGATAAAATGCAAATGTTTTATAACAAATTATTGTGAATTATAAATAATTTGATAATAATATACTTATTTATGTTTTTTGTCTTAATTAGGGACACATTTATTTATTCTAAAAACGTCAATGGATTTTCAGCCGTATAAAACCTCTTTGTTGTTACAAAAAAAGAACTGTGTCTATTACCCGCTGAAATTGAAAATGCTCTGTTGACTCGCATATATCTTGCACTTAAGTACTAACTTAACTTTGTAGGGATACTGTATTACCCGGTTAAATTGAAAAGTCTCTGTTTACTCGCATATAATTTGCAGTTAGGTACTTACTTAACTTTGTAGGGATAATTCTATTACGCAACTAGTACTGTAATATTATTATGCACGCGTGGGTTATAGTTCGGTTTATGGCCCTAAGATCGATGTAATAAGGCTCACTTTATGAGCAAGTGTGTTGAAAATACAAAAGTTTGTGAGATCTAACGATGTTTGTTACTCTTTGCGCAAAAACTACTGAATGGATTTAGATGAAGTTTTGTAGATAAGTAGATGAGATACTAGATTAACGTATAGGTTTTTATCCCGAAATAATTCGAAAAAAGTCGGGGGCAGCAGCTAGTAAATAAAAATAGTATAAGTAAAAAATTAAATTAAGTAAGTAACCCATGATATGAAATATAATAGTTTATAATATTATCTAATTATTATTATCATTATATAATTATGTCGTATTGTTGAACTATTCATAAATTTTAGTAGTTACAAAAAATAACAGTTTTGCGTTAATAATCGTTGTCGTAATAAGACTGAGTTACAGTTGTAAGGATACCTATAATTATAAACTTAATTAGTAACCTACTTGATGGATAGTTTTTATTTAATAGTACTATGCGATTATTATAAGAATAGGACGGGTTGTTGACAAACTTCACTCTGAAAAGGTACAGTTCGCAAGAAAGTGCAAAACAATATGAAAATAGTTTATTTTTTATTTTGGCAGAAGGTGGTTTGGGTATTGCCACTTTCAAAACGAAGTTTTTTATTTTTTAAATCCACCTACTTCCCTTTTTCTTCGTACACAACTTTACTGCTCATGCCCTTCGTTATGCCGCCGGCGCCAGACATAGCACAAACATTTGAACAAATGTTTGGATACATGTGGTATTAGAGTATTTGTTCAAAGCTTTGATAAAATACTAGAACATATTTCTACAGTACTTTGCAATGTCAGAAGGAAAAGTCTTCAATGTCCTTGTAGCAGTAGCAGCTCAAACCAGCGGGACAATGATTCTCAAATGTGTGGAATAGAAGAGGTGGAATAACATTAGCAAGCATAATGTGTTGTGTTTTGATTTACAATGAGCCGTTTTCTAGAAAAAAAAAGGTACTGTAATCACGCGCTAGATGGCGTACTAATCACCAAAAATTGCTGACTGACACTCACTCTAGTGATTATCCTCTCTCTGGGATGCACATGAGTTTGGTTGGTTTTCCACTTCCATCATAGAAAAAAAATCCTGTCACAGCACAAAGTACCTTTGTATATGTCACAGTAAGCTAACCGTTATTAAATAACATTATTTATTTAGAGAAGAAAGTTTATTTAAAATCTACGTACCTACCTTTAATAATGTAATAATAATGCGAGCCTGTGCCGTTGTTTCGTGTCAAAATAAAGGTGTTAATGCATTCCCCATTGACGAAAATTTGAAATGACTGTGGATTAAAGCGATTAGAATAGATATTGTGTACATAGAAAAATTGGATGGCATTTACGCAAATTTTCATGCGTATAATAATATAATAATCATAATACTGATTGTGTGTGGTTGTGAAACAAAAAAAGAAATGGCCATGACTTTTGTCTGCCTTTATAAAAACAAAGCATGGAGTTTTTGACAAGTCGATTCCAAATTATGAAATGCCATCTAGTGATATTTTTTTGTACCATGCCCTGAAAACGGCTCATTAGCGGATTCACGAAAGGCGCCTCCCCGAGTGGCTAGATTGAATCGTTCCCCGTGATACCGATACCCGGCGCACCCTGGTAACAGCTAGATTCTGACGAATCTAACTTCAATCAACGTGCAGACTCTAGCTGGTCAATCCTTTTACCATGATAGACCAATTCAATTTTTCACGAGACCCCCAATTTACCCATTTTATTGTAAAGTCGATTATTAAATTATTTTCATAACTTGAAATCCTGTTTTATTTAAATTCTTAAACCAGTAAATAGAATCAAAATTCAATTTATTCTGTGTTATTGAAGCATCAGAACAATGTATGAAAAAATGGTTTCAGTTAAATATCACAAAATTTTAATTTGATTGAGATTCAAATTACCTGATCATTTTCGTAAAAGCATACTTTCATGAGTCCTATACTTTCCGAAAAAATCAAGTTAATGATTTGTATAATTCTTATCTGCAAATTATACATATGTTTTGGTTTGCACGAACATCATTATTTATCGTAAAGGTATGACATGCACGATAAATTTCTTTTTTTGCACACCATACTGAAGTGAAGTGAAGTTAGTTTGACAGCATTTTGACAGCTTGACGTCACAACATGGCGGCGTCTCTATCCTATTCTTATATTAATCGCATAGTACGTAAATAGGATCATGACCACAGACATAATATAATGCCCGTGCTCATGAATGTATATTTGTGATAGGTCGCAAAATGATCCGCATATATTCTATCTAATTACGACATGAATAATTAAATAGTAAATTTATTGTCAATTTTAAAAGTAATACGAATGTTTTTGCCATTAATTATTTAATATAAAATTATGAAAGATATGTACTTGATCATATCCGCAAAAAGTTATGGAGAAGTGGCGTCGCTTTAAAGGCTGTTGATAAAACTATTGCTCCTAAGAAATATAAAAAGCGCGCCACTACATACGCCAATTATTTAATTGTAATCGTATTGTTTTAAATATGTAAAACCGATAATAACATATTATAATTTTGCTGGATTGATGCCACATGATTAAGGTATGGTTTTGTTCAGACTTTTGTTTAGAGTGACATTTTAGAATTGTGATGTAATTTATTCTCAGTGGAGTTCTTTGCTATTGGAATATGACAATGATTAATAATAATAAATATAATAAGGCCATTGACGAATGTATATGGTGTTTTAATTAATGCCCCTTTCCAATGTAAAGCAAATCTTGGGACTTTTTCGGCCAAACGTTCACTCGGTCAAATGTAAAAATGTCAATGGTTCGTTCGACCAAATCTCTTTGGGCCAATTGTTTAGTCGATCAACTAAAGAATGACCAAAAGTTTTACCGGCCTTATGCTAAACGGCCAAATGAATTTCGGCCTCCAGTGGCAGACTCCTCAATTAAAGCTTTATTTTGTATGAAATAAAAAAAAACTCTTAATGTTTTTGCCCATGCAAAAGGCATTTATTCGGCGTAAACGGGCATTCGGCGTAAGCGGACAAACTTATATTTGCGGTCGTCTGTTTGTTTGTTTGCTTTTCACGCAACAACTAGGTACTAGACAGATTTTTACCAAATTTTGTGTAGTAATAACTTATAACCTGGGTCTACATATAGGGTACCTTTTATTGCGGAAAGATTTCTTGACATCTTATAAAACGTAGACAAACTTATATTTGCGGAATTATGTACCTACACATTTTGTATGAAATTAACTACAAATATAAGGTTGTATTAGTTTTTTTAGTAATTAAACTATTAATTACCATTATTTTTTTTAACCTTTATATTTACTGTAAGATCTGAAGTTTTGCCAAATCTAATGAAGTCAAAAGTTTGTAAAAGTTTTTTCTGAGATATTACTTAGACATATAACTAATTTCAGGATATTTTCCATTATTTGTATAATTCAATAATGTACCTAATACCCTGTTTAAGACAAATAATGAATTAATGATAATGATGATTTTTTTACCACACTTTTATTAGCTTCACTTGTATGTAACTAAGTCACAATGTAAGAAAATCTTGGAATTCAATTTTAACTTACTTCTAATTGTCGTATTGATTTGAAACTTTGCAAGTCTATATGAATCCGATGACAATACAATAATTTGCTACCATCGGGCTGATCTGATGATGGAGTCAAGAGGTGGGCAATAGAACTCTTCAATGTCTGCTAGGAAACCCCTCGAGTTTAGGCTCATTTGTTTTGTTCTGATGAGACCTATTCGCTACACTTAATGGTGAGGGTCTGATGATGGAGCAGGGAGAAAGCCAGTGGCACTCCTTAATGACCAATAGGAAACACCTCGAGTTCTGGCTCATTTGTTTCGTTCTGATGGGACCTATTCGCTACACTTGGTGGTGAGGGTCTGATGATGGAGCAGGAAAGAAGCCAGTGACACTTCTTAATGACCAATAGGAAACACCTCGAGTTTGTGCTCATTTGTTTCGTTTTGATAAGACCTATTCGTTACATTTGGTGGTGAGGGTCTGATGATGGAGCTGGGAGGACCCAGTGAAACTCCTTAATGACGTCAAGAAAACTCCTCGAGTTTGGGCTCATTTGTTTCGTTCAGACGAGACCTATTCGCTACACTTGGTGGCGAGGGTCTGATGATGAAGCTTGGAGGAAGCCAGTGGCACTCCTTAATGGCCAATAGGAAACCCTTCGAGTTCTGGCTCATTTGTTTCGTTCTGATGTGACCTATTCGCTACACTTGGTGGTGTGGGTCTGATGATGGAGCAAGGAAGAGGTCAGTGGCACTCCTTAATGACCACTAGGAAACCCCTCGAGATGGGCTCATTTGTTTTGTTCTGATGAGACCTATTCGCTACACTTGGTGGTGAGGGTCTGATGATGGAGCAGGAAAGAAGCCAGTGACACTTCTTAATGACCAATAGGAAACACCTCGAGTTTGTGCTCATATGTTTCGTTTTGATAAGACCTATTCGTTACATTTGGTGGTGAGGGTCTGATGATGGAGCTGGGAGGACCCAGTGAAACCTCTAATGACGTCAAGAAAACTCCTCGAGTTTGGGCTCATTTGTTTCGTTCAGACGAGACCTATTCGCTACACTTGGTGGCGAGGGTCTGATGATGAAGCTGGGAGGAAGCCAGTGGCACTCCTTAATGGCCAATAGGAAACCCTTCGAGTTCTGGCTCATTTGTTTCGTTCTGATGTGACCTATTCGCTACACTTGGTGGTGTGGGTCTGATGATGGAGCAAGGAAGAGGTCAGTGGCACTCCTTAATGATCACTAGGAAACCCCTCGAGATGGGCTCATTTGTTTCGTTCTGATGAGACCTATTCGCTACACTTGGTGGTGAGGGTCGGATGATGGAGCAGGGAGGAAGTCAGTCGCACTCCTTAAGACCACTAGGAAACCCCTCGAGTTTGGGCTCATTTGTTTCGTTCTGATGAGACCTATTCGCTACACTTAATGGTGAGGGTCTGATGAAGGAGCAGGGAGGTAGTCAGTGGCACTCCTTAATTACCACTAGGAAACCCTTCGAGTTTCGGCTCATTTGTTTCGTTCTGATGAGACCTATTCGCTTCACTTGGTGGTGAGGGTCGGATGATGGAGCAGGGAGGAAGTAAGGGTTCGGCTCGCGCATCAGGTAACTAATAGACTCCACTTGAATTTGTAAAACTAAATACATACAATCACGCCTTTGAGTTATAATGTTTACGGGGTGGGCAGACACATGAATGGACTGTGAAATCGATTACTATCCCCATCCATAGCTTGCCATTTGTTAAACTAAAAAGTAAAAAATAAATACCTATGTAGTTTAAAAAACTATAAAAAACACACTTTTATAGGAACAGGCTAAAAGTACAAAATAACCGTCTATTCAGTAACTGAAATTAAAAAGCGTGGTGCGCCCTTTGCAAAGCATGCATTCAAGTACTTAATATTGACAACGCGCACCACGCTTTTTAATTTCAGTTACTGAATAGACGGTTATTTTGTACTTTTAGCCTGTTCCTATAAAAGTGAGTTTTTTATAGTTTTTTAAACTACATATTTTTCTTAGTATATTTCTGTCCTTTTTCCTTGACACGACAGTCACGTGGCGTCAAGGAAAAATGAGATGAGTGTTCTAAAATTGATGATTAATAAAATTTAAATTTTCTCTTAAAACACATGTGTATGTACTCATCTCCTTTTTCCTTGAAACCACAGATTTTATACCGGTACCATTTAGACTGCGTACAGACCGGCCCCACGAACGCCAACGAACGACATCAGGCATTGCTCGCTTCACGTTTCTGGCCATCGAAGATGAATCTAAAGCTAGGTAAAAGATCACTGGGAGCGTTTCTAGTTCACATTCGGAGTTTCTGATCATCTGATTGAGAGGGGAAAGTAGAACCCCTTGGATGGCGTTCGGTGGCCTTCGTTGGTCCGGTGTGTACGCAGCATTAGGCAAGCGCGATTCATCGTAGATCCACAGTCTACTTTAGTAAGTAGATTGTGGTAGATCGCATCAACGCTTAGGGGCGTGAATCGTGATAGCGGACAAGCACTTGCCTATCAATCAATAAAAAATAAAATACTTTACAGTTTGAATACATAATATGAGCATTAATATTTTTAATTATTTTTCTATTTTCTTTATCGATAAAATCCGGTATAGACTACGCTCTTTTCGTTTGTGAACTATTTATAAGCGAGAGGCAGATGCAGGACACTGTATTAGGTATATTGCTTACTCTTGACGGCTGACACCCTGAGAAAACTCAGTTATTGTCGTTATAATGAATTAAAAATACGATAAGTAAACTATACTTGAAGTAGATTTCGATTATTGATTTGTAGTTCTATTTGAATTGTAGGAAAACGGACATTGATTATTGTGATTTGATTACGATTATTGTTATTTGCAATGCCTAGGAAAAAAAATAGTAATTTATCGCAAGGCTCTAGGTCAGCTAAGAGGATGAGGTTACTTCGTGCTCTTGAAACCGATGAGGACCGTGAAGCTCGGTTAACAAGCAATCGCGAGCACAACACTGAATCCCTTATTGTTCAGAGTCCGAGACCTACATCTATACACACACATATGGTACGGTACACAGGTACCTTGCGGTCACTGGAAGGAAGTGTAGATTACACATAAAATAAACAAATAAGTACAAAAGTCACTTTACCGTGCGTACGAAGTCGCGGGCAACAGCTAGTCATAAATAACAGATCAATTATGATTAGGTACTAGCTGCTTCGAGCAGTTTCTCATGGGCATATCGGGATGAAATATAGCCTATGTCACTGAGGAGTCAGGAATAATAGCTACCAACTGGTGAAAGAATTTTGATTTAAAAATATATACAGGGTGAGAGGCGCCGTTGCAATAACTTTAAGCATGGCTTCAGATCAGACCATCAGGCTGAACAACAAAAAAATTTGGTGTTTCTGCTGGGATATTTATTTGGATATTTCATTTATTGTTTTTATACGTTACCTACATGAATATGTCCGGTGAAGAAAGTTTAGACGGAGCATTTTTCCTAAAAAAGATATCAATGAAATAAGACTTTCATTAAAAAATACCTAACCTTCTATAAAAATTATTTTTTGGAAATTTATAAGTACAATACTTTTAATTTATTGGTACTTTATCATGCTGTAAAGTTTTTTCCGACTGAATAATTACTGTGGGGGTCCACTAGCTTCATTGCCTACACTAGAAGCCATGGTTAAAGTTATTGCAACGGCGCGCCTAGCACCCTGTATAAGGAGGCTTTATCACTTACATTTCTCCTGCTCCCAAATCCATAGTAACGGCACGAAACAGGATCCCCTACTATCGGTGTGTTCGAACCGTAGCGCAACCTCGAGGGAACAAACTCGGCATTTGGGTCAAGGTGTGTAAACGAGAACGGCTTGTTCATTATCACCAGAGCCATATCTTTAGCTGTACAATCATCCCATCTATTATGCGTATGGTTGTATCCTATAAATTAAGTAATACACATTTACATGGTAGATTTTATAAGGCGTCATTGGCAGGCTAAAATTGCAAACACAATGACTGATTCCAAGAAAAGCATTAGCAGCAGAAATGTCATTGGTTGCTTTTCTTGCTTGTTTTCAAATTACTGAGCATAATACAGAATAACTAATAGTAGGTAAGTAAGTAAGTAAGTAAGCGTTTTATTGGCCCATAAAGCACATACAATAAAAAAAATAGAAAATATACACATAACACAGATACCTAATAACAAACTTATATAAAAAACGTACCTAATTCGTGGCGATAATGAGCCAATCAGGACCCTCCTCAGCTTATGCTGTTACAGTGTGCAACATTGCTCACTGTAACAGCGCTGGTATTCTGGAGGTACATACCTAATAGTGCTTTGCTTTATTTTTGAAATATAATTGATAAATGTAATGAGTGGAGATAAAGTAGTGTATAAAACTGCATATAACTTCGCTATTAAAACACTCGTGAGATGAGATACCTACTCGTTTTTTAAACTCCCACTTGTATTTAAATACCCCTTATTAAGCAACAGTCACGTACCTAAACTACTTTCTATTAGGAAAAGGTGATTACCATACCACGACTAAAACAGCCTGGTACTGAACACAATGGCATAATATGTATGTATATGTATATATTATAAGACTCTTATTAGAAAAAATCAATAAATTCTAATTGAGAATCATCCTACGAATATTATAAATGTGAAAGTTTAGATGTTTGTATGTTTGTTACTCAATCACGCCAAAACGGCTGAACGGATTTGGCTGAAATTTAAGACAAACATACTTTATAGCCTGGAGAGGAACTAAGATGGTGCTGGAAGAGACTGTTGGCTATCACTAGACTATTCTCATCTGCAAATTGCATTAAACGGTCCCCTTGTACGTTGCGTACCCCAAGCCCAAAATTTCCTACTGACTTGCTAAAGACACTGGAATGCGCTCCTATTTTCGCGTTAAAGTCCCCGATAACCATTACTAACTCTCGGTTGAGATTTTATCGACGGTTCTTTGCAAACTGGTGTAAAAACTTTCAATAACATGGGGCTTAGCAGTGCTGGTGGGGGAGTATACCTGTACTATGTTGAGGTTAACAGGTGATGCTTTCAGCCTAATAGTGATAATGCGATCATTTATTGGCTCGTATCCAACACACAGTAGTTTAGTCGTTTAGGCACAAGTATTGCGACTCCGTGTTCACTGGCTGATGCTATCGTTTCCGGAGAAGTAAACTCCATCTATCTGTCAGGAAGTGCCCATTGTTCTTCAGTGGTTACGCTAAGACCGCAAATATCTAAACCACACCGGGTCACCTCTTTTTCTACGACAGGAAATTTACCAGGATCTGATACTAAGCCGCGTACGTTCCACGTCCACGTTACTATCATCTGGATTTTACGCAACTTTATTGAGTTACCAGTAACATTGTTTCCATGTGAAGCCTGGTCTCCTACTCCTATGTAGGTACAGTTAGACGGAAATCACCCGCAACAGCCGCAATCGCAGATGTGAGTGCGACATGACGTCATTGCAATAGCGCGCAAGGAAAGCAAATTTACAAAATCGGTGAAACTTTACAACGCTGTAACTTTGGAAATCCTGGCCAGATTTCGATGAAACAAAAACTATTAGTACTTGCACGAGTAGGCGCATTAAATTTTTATAGTCATATTTTGATGTGTTGGTGTGACTCATTGTCGATCAATAGCACACCAAATTGATCAAATTGACCACATGGGCTCAATACAAAATTTTTAACCATTTCATTGATCGACTAAGAAACATACTTAAATAACTGAAAAATGGAAAATGAAGTATTTAGAAAAAATCGACCCGTCTCACAACTAGCTCCGATGGGACTCGAACCCACGACCTTTCGCTAAGGTCCACCGGTCCATCGACCGGTCGATTTTTTTTTTCTAAATACTTCATTTCCATTTTTCAGTCATAAAAATTGCATTGTGAATGCAAAAAACTAAAATTAAAACATACTTAAATAAATTTATTGCGAAACCGTGAGAGCGCAACTATATAACTATAGCCAAAGGATTCTATGTAATACGGAAGCGCCAACTCTCAATTGGGATGTGACGTCACACGGTACTGCCATTGGTTCACCAGAATTTTCCACGGAGGCCGTACTTTAATGTTTAATATCTCAGTCATTTTTGAAGACAGGTAAAAAATAAAAACGGAATCTTTTTTCTCGAGTTACATATTTTTTAGATAATGCTGATAACAAAAATCATTGGTGTGACTCATTTTATTGTTTACACGTAGGTAATCTAAAATGGTTAATTTATAATAATTGGTTAATTTAAAGACTTTCCAGGGCACGTTTATTATATCAAAAAAACTAGCGTCACCACTCGATCAAAACTCATAAAATTCACTCGATAAAATTAATTCACCAATAGACCTACTTTGATATGAGATAATAAGATGTAACGCATAGATTTATAACGAAAAGGGCAACTTCCTTATTATAAATTCGTCACCAAGCAGTTTTAAGTTTCGATTTGCTACATTTATCCAATCACTTTACTTTACATAGGTATCTTAAAAAGTCGTATAGGTACACATTATTATTCTACAAAATGCCCTAACAGCGGTAGGTAATAAATATCTCACGACGTGTTTACGACCTTTACACGAAACTAAAATGTTGTATACGACCGCTACATGACTCAATTACGACACTGAGTCGTATAAAGTGCCCTTTTGCGGTCGTCTCGACGTGATAGTAACGTAAGTAACCAAAAGTTAAAATCAGCAGGTAGCGGCGACCTTTCAAATGTTTGATGGTTATCGTCCTATTTATTTGTTCCCACTTTTCCTATGAAGTAGTTATATTGAAGTAATACTTAATATACCTAGTTCTTTTCTTACTAGTTCTGTTACAAAACTAATCTGAACAACTGGGAATAAATGGACCCGTGGATAGGGGGTCCCGTAAATATGACGATAAAGGGTAATGTAGGGCAGGCGTACCGGTATTGGCCACTGTACCGGTTTTGGTCACTTTTCACTTTAAAGTTATATAAATAGGAATTAAATAATTATTGCTTATATTTATTAATGTCGAATAAAAGGTTTGACTTTTAGTTAATAATTACAGCACTTAGCTTTTTTTATGTAGTACGATATTTTAGAAATAAACACTTATGTTTCAAAGTTAACATTTTGTCAAATTCTTAAGAAAAATGTTAAGGGTAAAGGTTTTGAAAAAACATTTTTTTATACTCTTTATTGCACTCAAGAGACACAGTAAATATACAATATTATAAATAAAGTATGCAAGGGAGAGCTTATCTCTAAAAGAGATCTCTTCCAGCCAACCCAGGACGTGTGAGAGAATGAAAGTAGTAGATGCAAAGTGCAAAGTGCAAAAAAAAAAGACTTATTCCTATTAAAATATAAAATTCATACACTTACATACAATACAAATAAAATATACATACATAAAGTTATACAATACATACATAAAATAAATATAAAATACATAAAAAACTATTTTATATCATCTATATATATAAAAATGAATCCCTATTTCCCTTGGTCACGACATCACGCGTGAACGGCTGGACCGATTTGGCTAATTTTGGTCTTGAAATGTTCGTGGAAGTCCAAGGAAGGATATAGGGGTAGGGTAGGGGTAGGGTAGGGGTAGGGTAGAGGTAGGGTAGGGGTAGGGTAGGGGTAGGGTAGGGGTAGGGTAGGGTAGGGGTAGGGTAGGGGTAGGGTAGGGGTAGGGTAGGGGTAGGGTAGGGGTAGGGTAGGGGTAGGGTAGGGGTAGGGTAGGGTAGGGGTAGGGTAGGGGTAGGGTAGGGGTAGGGTAGGGGTAGGGTAGGGGTAGGGTAGGGGTAGGGTAGGGGTAGGGTAGGGGTAGGGTAGGGGTAGGGTAGGGGTAGGGTAGGGGTAGGGTAGGGGTAGGGTTGGGGTAGGGTAGGGTAGGGTAGGGGTAGGGTAGGGGTAGGGTAGGGGTAGGGTAGGGGTAGGGTAGGGGTAGGGTAGGGGTAGGGTAGGGGTAGGGTAGGGGTAGGGCAGGGGTAGGGTAGGGGTAGGGTAGGGGTAGGGTAGGGGTAGGGGTAGGGGTAGGGTAGGGGTAGGGTAGGGGTAGGGTAGGGGTAGGGTAGGGGAAGGGTAGGGGTAGGGTAGGGGTAGAGTACGGGTAGGGTAGGGGGTAGGGCCACGGGAACGAAGTCACGCTGGGTCAGCTAGTACTTTTATAAAATATGAGATGATTTTAAATGCTGTCAGATGACTTCTATGGATTTGACAACTGTGCTAGAAAGTGCTTTTTTAATTTCCATATGAGTTGGAACTAGGAGAGGTCTGAATGTTTGTCGGGAGTTTGTTCCAGAGCATTGCAGCTCTAACGGAAAAGGAGTTATGGAGGAAGTTGGTCTTGCTTCTAGGTAGCTCAAGCATCTTGGTGATACAAGGCCGCCTAGAGCGAGAGGGAGGGGGGAGCATTTGGAAGCGGGAAACAAGGTACTGGGGTGAGTTCGGGTCATTGAGGATTTTAAATAGGGTGCAAAGGATGTGCATATCATGGCGCAGTCGTATTGGGAGCCATTGTAGTTGATTACGAAATGTTGACACATGGTCATATTTGCGTAATCCAAAAATAAATCGTATCGCCAGATTTTGAAGGCGTTCCAACTTATTCAGCTGTTCTTCTGTCACGTCCAGATAGCAAACATCGGCGTAGTCGAGAAGTGGAAGAATGAGAGATTGCGCCAGGAGCAATTTAGTTTTGAAAGGTAGAAAGTATTTTTTTTTCTACAATAAATTTATTTTATGGTTATTTGATATTTTATATCACATTGGAATATGTTTCTTCTCTAGATGGATTACTTAAGTGTTGTTTTTTCACTGTTCTCACAAAAAGTTGGGAAACAATAAGTGGCCAAAAGTGAGGCTAGAAATTATAGCATTGTGCCACCTTTGGTCACTTTGGCATTAGTAGAAAGTTTCCAACCCAGTGGCGTAGCGTGGGTGTCGGCCGCCCGGGGCGGAAGGCAATTTTGCCGCCCTCTTATTTAGGTATTTTAATTTAATGTATACTGTACATTACATATTTTAATTTTAGAGAACTTTTTGGCAAGAACAATCATCAATATTTTGCATTATACAGGTAAGATTTAAAACAAAAAAATTATCTAAGTTTTGCAATTATGTTTATTTTTACAAAAATTCTTTTTACTTCAACCACTTTATATTGTTATAATAGGTAGGTACAATACCTATCACATAAGATTAGGTCAAACTTGACGATCGACAAGATTAAATAATTAGCGATCCTTACTTTATATTATACTAGCGGCCGCCCGCGGTTTCACCCGCGTGGTTCCCGTTCCCGTGGGAATATCGGAATAAAAAGTACATATAAACCTTCCTCTTGAATCACTCTATCTATAAAAAAAAACGCATCAAAATCCGTTGCGTAGTTTCAAAGATTTAAGCATACAAAGGGACATAGGGACAGAGAAAGCGACTTTGTTTTATACTATGTAGTGAAATGCGTCTCTGTCTGTCTGTGTGTTACACAATCACACCTAAACTACTAAACCAATTTGAATGAATTTTGGTACAGAGATAGTCTAGAGCCTGAGAAAGGACATAGACTACTTTTTATTCCTGAAAAATATCACCTTCCCGCGAGATAACGTCGTGTAGTACACTCGGGCGAAGCCGCGGGCGGAAGGCTAGTTGAATATAAAACGCAAATAAATTTTCTATAAAATAAACTAGAACTAAGTACTTATACTATTATGTAATATTTATATTTTTATTGAAAAATAATATAAGTACTTGTGAGAATAAAATCCAAACTTCTGTCTTTGCGTACCTAATTACAAATTTATGCGTCGACTTTTTTAAGAAAGTCTTTTATGTCGTGTATTCGCAGGAACGAGAGGTACCTACACATATTAAATTGAAATGCATATAACCGGTCTACGGTCCCTTTAAACTGTGAAAATATCAAACTAGTAGGTCAACACGATCAGATATATAATATCGCAATTTTCGTGATTGGTATCACAAGGCAATCAAAACATACATGAAATTTGGCAGGAACATAGGTATATGAATATCTTACATCACATCTATCTATAGGAAAAATCAGAAAACCGTGAATATTTGTACGCAACCCTGAGTACGAGAGCGTTAAACTCGCACTTCGTCGGTTTTTTTTATTTTAAGAAATTAAAGCTTAAACAACATATCAGACAGTCCAACATACAATTATTTACATAAATAAAATAGTTATTTAATACTCACACAGTTGAATTTTATAAAAATTCAATTTTTCGCACAGTTCAATAATTTCACTACTTATTTGCACAAAACAAAACTGATAATTTTATTAGTAAACAATCCAAGCACAAAATAAAATACGGGGAATCCCCGAATTCGTCACAGACTAAGTAATGAAAGAATCCATGCTCTTTTCAATCGGTCCGAATTTGTAGTTGCGATAAAAATGCGAAATTTATGAGAATAAATGTCTTTAAACCCAAATTGTCATTTTTTTATTATTATTTTTTGTAAAATTTTGCCGCCCCCTAAAAAGTGCCGCCCGGGGCGGGCCGCCCCCCCCCGCCCCCACTACGCTACGCCACTGTTCCAACCTTTCATAAAGTTCATTTATTTTAAAAGACTCACAACTCACTTTTAAATTAATAATGTTTAGGTTGTCCGCTGTCGCGGTAGCGGAGCGGAGTGAGTCAGCAATGCAGAGCGGAGTCGCAGACTGTTTCTGCTTCAGAATCATTAGTATTGGTGAGGGCTACTTTTCACTTAAAAAGTTACATAAATCTACGTGCTTTATAGTGAAATGATAGAGGAAGTGGAGCAAGCGAGTCGAGAGGATAAGCAGAGTCAGAAAGCTGTGCTTGCTTGCCCCGCTTGACTCTCTCTCTCCGCTTCTCTGCTAGTTTCCTCATTCCGCTCCTTTTTATGTATGATGATGATGATGATGTATTTCTATTGCCGCTATATCAACAAATACTAAAAACAGAATAAAATAAATATGAAAAGGGGGCTCCCATACAACAAACGTGATTTTTTTGCCGTTTTTTTCTCGATCTTAAATATAGTGTCTAATGTTGTATAGAATAATATTGTACGTTATAAATAGTGTCTAAATTGTATAGATCGTACGCGAGTCCGACTCGCACTCGGCCGGTTTTTCATTCTCGGCCGGTTTCTTAGTGTTTCTTAATAGTCCATGGAAATCCTACATTTTGCCTTGCGTTAAATGAGGTAGTTCAGATTTTTTTGTATGTTAGTAGTGATGAGATAGTAATGACAAATCCAAGTTTTCCACCTCGAAAGCCCTTCGGATCATTGTTAAATAATAAAAAATTTAATAAATTTTTAGTTTTTTTCTTCAGTTTTCGACAATTTTTACCACTAAGGACCTGTGTTACGGCAAAAGTTACTATGCACGCTTTAAAGTAGACTAAATTTGCAATAAAAAGAGAAAAACTTGGTTTTTGTATGTCAAATACTTATTAAGATAGGGCTATTTAAAAGTTTGCAAAAATTCAAAAAAGGAAGTACCTATTACAGTTTTTTTAGTTTTCAACATTTTGACCCATAGTAGTGGGTTTATGGCAAAAGTTAAGTTATTAGTTATTAAAGTCCATTAAATTTCCAACAAAATGAGACCAATTAGTAATATCAACTTACACAGTGATAGTTCCTGAGACAGCTAGTGTTCAAAGTTATTGAGGTAAGTAAACAATTATGTAATAGAAGGGTTTGCAAAATGAAGTACGCCCTAAAGGATGGAGGATCTGGGAGGTGGTGGGATCAATTAAGTACATTGTATGTATATTTTTGATGGACCAGGCACGTCCTCTGAATCCACAGCACACTTTTTGGGGGCAGCTTGCTGAGGTATAATTTCTTCATCGAACTGCTCAGGAAGGTCAAAATCGTCATTTGATGGTGGGTTATCAATCAATGGTTTATCAATGTCACAGGTCTGGTATGTTCTCGCATTATTGGCCAATGCAGTAGCTGCAAACAGCCGAACATTTGAGTTCTGCTTTCCTGCAACCACATCTGCTGGTACAACCTTACATCTTTGGTATGCTTTCAAGGTGATTAAGGTTTGCGTGTCGTTTACAGGGTAGAACGGGAACGCCTCCCAGATCCTTCTTTCTTTAGGGCTTACTACCTTTTGCAAACCGTTCTATTACATAATTGTTTACATACCTACCTCTATAACTTTGAACAGCTGTGTCTCAGGAACTATCAGGTGTGATTGACATTATTAATCTCATTTTGTTGGAAATTTAAAGGACTTTAATAACTAATAAAAAACTTTTGCCATAAACCCACTACTAGGGGGTAAAAGATGACGAAAAATAAAAAAAACTGTAATACTTCCTTTTTTGTGATTTTACAAGCTTTTATTTAACTTGCAGTGTACTATGCGATTATTATAAGAATAGGACGGGTTGTTGACAAACTTCACTCTGAAAAGGTACAGTTCGCAAGAAAGTGCAAAACAAAATGAAAATAGTTTTTTTTTATTTTGGCAGAAGGTGGTTTGGGTATTGCCACTTTCAAAACAAAGTTTTTTATTTTTTAAATTTACATAAGTACTTCCCTTTTTTTTGTACTCAACTTTACTGCTCATGCCCTTCCTTATGCCGCCGGCGCCAGACATAGCACAAACATTTGTACAAATGTTTGGACACATGTGGTATTTGAGTATTTGTTCAAAGCTTTGATAAAATACTAGAACATATTTCTACAGTACTTTGCAATGTCAGAAGAAAAAGTCTTCAGTCAGAGGTGGAATAGCATTAGCAAGCATAATGTGTTGTGTTTTGATTTACAATTGGCGGATTCACGAAAGGCGCCTCCCCGAGTGGCTCGATTGAATAGTTCCCCGTGATACCAATAGCCGGCGCACCATGGTAACAGCTAGATTCTGCCGAATCTAACTTCAATCAACGTGCAGACTCTAGCTGGCCAATCCTTTTACCATGATAGACCAAAACAATTTTTCACGAGACCCCCAATTTACCAATTTTATTGTAAAGTTGATTATTAAATTATTTTCATTACTTAAATTCCTGTTTTATTTAAATTCTTAAACCAGTAAATAATCAAAATTTAATTTATTCTGTGTTATTGAAGCATCAGAACATTGTATGAAAAAATGGTTTCAGTTAAATATCACAAAATTTTAATTTAAATTCAAATTACCTGATCATTTTCGTAAAAGCATACTTTCATGAGTCCTATACTTTCCGAAAAAATCAAGTTAATGATTTGTATAATTATTATCTGCAAATTATTCATATGTTTTGGTTTGCACGAACATTATTATTTATCGTATCTAAGCTATGACATGATCAGCCCCCTTATTAATTTATTTTTTTGCACACCATACTGAAGTGAAGTGAAGTTAGTTTGACAGCACTTTGACAGCTTGACGTCACAACATGGCGGATTCCCTATCCTATTCTTATATTAATCGCATAGTATGTATGCATGCATGTATATATGTATGTCCGTTCGTCAAATCTTACAAGCCTTATTTGACCCACTTCCCTGTGTCCAATTGAGCTGAAATTTTGTATGCAAGTTTGGTTCCGATGACAATGCAATTAAATATATAGGTAATCAGTATAGTTATCAATTCAGAATTCTTGCAAATTTTCAAGTTCTATATTCTTGTTTTGTTGTGATGGTTACTTGACATTATTGACACATTGTCAATGTACCATAAAGTTATAATCAGCGAGCATTCAGCGAGCGCAATCTTCATAGAGTGCGTGTCAGATAAGGGCGTTTGTGCACTACACTGAATTTTACCGATCCGGAAAAAAACGGATGCTTGTATTTTAATAATTAATCATTTATAATAGTAATTAATTAAATACAAGCATCCGTTTTTTTCCGGATCGGTAAAATTCAGTGGTAGTGCACAAACGCCCTAACTCTGCGACTGGGGCGTTTTTGGCACTAGTTACAGTACATTATTTTGTTCTAAGCTTATGGAAAATATTAGTATTCGATTTTGACCCCGCGCAAACTTATCTGGCGCACACTCTTAATTCAACTAGTAATAGAACACACGTCCCAACTCGACACCCGATTTGAATTGGTTATTTGAGAAAGAACATGAGTTGGGAGGCAAAAAACTGTCTGTTAAAAACACATACCTACCAAGCAGTAAAAATGTTTGATGCAGTTTTGAAAAGTGTGCTACGAGTATAATATACTATTTACATAAATTTCAGATTATCAAATTATTATTATTTCTATTAAAACAATAATTTAAAGTCCCTGGACCTAGGCTTTTTCTCAATTACTCGATTAAAAAAAATCGACATTTAATTAAAAATGAAGTTTCCCTGTCAGTTACAGGCCACTCGAAATAGTTTTGAAAAATTTTTCGTCATTCTTTTGTGACAGGTACGGTTCAATTTTTTTCAAATCCAAGACCTTTTTTTGTTAATAAGTCTTTTTCTTTACAAGCCCATTGCATTGGCAAATCCAGGTGATTTCTGTGGGTATTTGATAAGAAAAAGTGATGTGATACAAGGCCTTGTCCAGTGATGTGATACAAAGCCTTGGCCAAGGCCAGATTTGGTGCAGCTTTTTTTATTAGATTTGATTTTGATTTGGTATGAGCGTGTGTAGCACGGATTATATTTGCTTTACAGCAAAGTTCGTCCGCACCAAATCGGCGGTTAGGTCTGGTCTGGACGTGTGTAGCCTATCAGACCCTACTAGGTGTCACTCATGTGTCACTTTCCACCATGTAATGCCCCCAGTCACAGCCATCTCTATCGTCTTCTACAAGCCATGCGCATAAAGTTGGCAACGTAGTTTTAAGTGAACCGATTTGACACCGTTTGCATCGTTTGATAGGTAAACAGCGAGTAAACCTCGAGTACTGAATCCTATGGAGATGGCATATCTTCTATACATCTATACAAATAAATAAAATTGGAGTGTCTGTTTGTAACATTAAATAACCGCTTTTTACTACGTGAATATGATTAAATATACGGTACATATACCAAAATGACATGTTTTACAATTTTTGTCTGTCTGTCTGTTTGTTCCGGCTAATCTCTGAAACGGCTGGACCGATTTTGACGGGACTTTTATTGGCAGGTACCTGATGTAAAAAGGAGTAACTTAGGCTACTTTTTATCCCGGAAAAATATCACATTCCCTCGGGATAACGTCATGTAGTCCACGCGGGCGAAGCCGCGGGCAGAAAGTTATTTGTTCTATATGAACTATCCGTTATACAAATATAAGCTAAATCGACATTGTACTCATAAACCTGTAGCCATCTTGTTCTATCTTACCTCCAATACTGCATGTAAAAAGAGACAGCAATATATTTATTCGACCTATTGTTGGCAACATTAAAACGTACCGTAAACTGCTGCAACTTTGCACGAAATTTATGGTTTTTTGAAAATATCTCTTCAAGTATTTATTATCTGTGTCCATGTTTACATTAGCGGTCTAATTGGAGATCTATGCCATAAATCTTAAGGTTCATAACGCCGAAACTGCTATTAAATTGATCACCAGAAACCGTCAAAGTTGTAGGCAAAATTGTGATGAAAAGCCTCAACTTTGCCTAGAAGATTATTAGCAAAAATACGAGCCGCATTTAAAAACTGATCTTAATTATAGAGCCATAAAGAATGTGTTACCATAAAGATGTGCATGGGTTACCACATAGAACCATCAATTTAGTTTTCTGGCAAGCAGGCAAAGTTGGCCACAAGCAGGCACAGTTTGAGCAGTATCAGTAAATATTTTCATAGTAAGTTTTAAGCATGGTTAGGGTTGCTCCAAATAGAAAAACATAAAATGTAAAAGACTAAGTAGGTATATTCAATAAAAACAATTAAAGTTTTTTTGTACCATCATGTGGAATACTCTTTTAACCAAAACAAACGTTATAATAGGGTCAATCAAACAAATCTGACAGGAATAAACTAGTTTTCTTTATTTAAGTTTTAATAAGTCAAATTAAAATCACAAAACAAAAGTAACAAATAATAGTATATTAATATACCTTATATGCCACTATGGACACCAACAAAAGATGTATAATTCTATATAATATAAATTATTTTTGCAAAAAGTGAAATAAAATGGTTAGTATAACAAAACCTACACGGACCAAGTAGGAGGTTTAATAAAAAAGACTGGTGTACGCAGTGACAAAAATAGCCGGGCATGTATGAAATGAAAAGATTGATGGATGTGAATGAAGCGAAAGAATTGTGCAAGGATCGTAGCAGTTGGCGATCCATAGTCTCTGCCTACCCCGTGGGAAATAGGCGTAAGTATATCTATGTAATAGATGTAAATATATCTTTTTTTTAAATAACTAAACAAAACATACCTATATGTACTGCTAAAATCAAAACCCTCCAAACGCTTCACTGTAGTTGAGTAACTAGTGACAACCCTAGGACTAGGCAAACTTGAGTCACTAAGTGACCGAGAAGCCTTCACAACATTGCCTACCATCGTTCTAGTCGTAAATGATCACATTTACAAGAATAACCATTATAAACATAAGAAAGAGCACATTTGCTTACCCCATAAACAATAAGAAAGCTGAAATTCTCGATTTTTCCAATGAAAAACAAAAAGTTTTGCACTGACTTAAAAAACGTGCACACTTCTTGTGACCGTTGAAAGGTGCCAGACAAAAAAGTGACGGTGTTGCCACAACGAATAATAATGAAATGGGTTGCCATTAAAACGAAGGTTTTTCTCCCATTATCAAAAGTAAAAAATAGATGGCGGTGGTGAAGTTATGTTAGTTTTAATAGATTAGGCAAAGTTGAAGCTAAGGGGCAAAATTGCAGCAGTTTACGGTAACGTCATAGTAATGCATGATTGAGGCCGGTAACACTTTTTTTGTTTCTCGGTATGTGTAGGTATGCCTCACTTTTTCGCAGGTATGCCATATCTATAGGATTTGTACTCAGAGGAGTAAATCGGTTCACAGCAATGTTGCCGTTCCGCTTCATAGCATGGCTTGTAGAAGACGATAGAGAAGGCTGTGCCCCAGTACACGATGGCCGATCATGGTCGGCGACCATGACCAATACATCGTACATTGACACTTTTGAAAGAACCTTTTTAAACTTGTTCGTTCAAAAGTGTCAATGTACGATGTATTGGTCATGGTCGCCGACCATGGTCGGCCAACCTGTACTGGGGGCATAATACTTCCATGCTTTGCACATAAATAGTTCACTAAAGTATACGACAGATGGCTCCAAGTTAATACAAGCATTACAGTCGTCACAAATTAAGATGCCCGTTTTGACACATGGTAATGACCCTAGAATGTAACTTGTTACGAAAACCAAAAAATCAAATATATGCTGATTACTTATCAAAGGCGTATGAAAATAATATGTTACATTTTTTAACGCGTCATAAATTAAGGCAAAGTGTATTACGCATATTATTTTTGCGTTAATTCTAAAGTAAACTCAGATTCGATTAACTACGAAACGTCTCGAAAAACAGTTACGTTCTCAGTCTTTATTTTTTTAAATACTAGTGTTGTAACCGTTGTGTGCAGGATTTCTCCGGCTTTATTCAATTTTATCGAAATAATCGTTATAACCACTTTAATAGATTAATTTGTAAAATTGATCTTTTTTGTGTGAAAACTAGATTGGCGCATTAGTGAAATTATGTATTGGCAACAATGATTTCGATAAAACGGTTTCTAGGCAAACGCACACTTATCCAAGCGAGAACGTTTCGAATGAACCGAATGAAAAAAAAAAACTTTAAATACAACCTAGACAACCTTGCACACCCCACCATGTCGAATCGTCACGTTCACCTTTCCAGAAATTTCTTAAAACACGTTTCGTTTGGCTTGTTCGAAGCGTTCGCATCGGACAAGCGTGCGTTCACCATAAGCGGCCTGTACACGTTGGTCCAACCACTGGCCAATACATCGTTCATTGACACTTTTGAACGAACAAGACGTTTAAAAAGGTTCTTTCAAAAGTGTTAATATACGACGTATTGGCCAATGGTTGGGCCAACGTCTACAGGCCGCTATAATAAGTAATGTAACTACCTATGACCATGTCTATGCTGTGAGCTGTAGTTAAAATACTTGCACTTTTAGAGCCAACACGCACTTGTGATTTTTAGTCGACCGATAGTTTAGTCGGAATCGTAAGACGATCGTGATCAAACTGTCGGCCGATAGTTTGGTTTTGAGAACCTGCGAGCACTTGTGATTTTTAGTCGACCGATAGTTGGTCGATAGTTTAGTTGAATCCGGGCGCGCGCTCACATAGTCCTTCATGCACAGGCCGATAGTTGTATAACTGTAACTATAACTATAGTTGTAGTAACCATTATTGGCCAGTCATTTTCGATAGTCCGATACTGAATGCGCAGTCTACGGGCGTTTGTGCACTACACTGAATTTTACCGATCCGGAAAAAAACGGATGCTTGTATTTAATTAATTACTAACATAAATGATTAATTATTAAAATACAAGCATCCGATTTTTTCCGGATCGGTAAAATTCAGTGGTAGTGCACAAACGCCCTAACGATAGTTGTGCGATAGTTTAGTTGAATGCAGTGCGCGCGCTCACATAGTCCTTCATGCACATTACCGCCCGGCCGATAGTTGTGCGATAGTTTGATCGAACAACTATCGGCCAGTCATTTGCGATAGTTTGATCGGTCGATAGTTTAAGCGCACTGACGATTGCCACTGCCATATAACTCTATACTAAATTCGAGAACGACCAAACTATCACAAGTGCGCGTTCGCTCTTATATAAATTATGCAATTTAAGTGGATTCGATTCAAGTTTATGTAACATAAAAGGTCAATTTATACTTTAATAATATGTTTATTAAAAGTATAAGTAAGTACCTAAACTTATAGTAAGTTTAACATTTTATAATTATAACTGTAGTCTTAATCCACATAAGTTGCAAACCTACTATAATCGATTAGTTACTCAGAACCTTAATCGATTAATCGCGAGAATCGATCACAGACTCGTATGGTTACATGCCTAATCACGTCATTTTGGCATGTGTCAAAACGGGCATCTTATTTTGTGACGACTGTAGTCTACCTACAGAAAAGAAAAATCCTTTTTTTCTTTAGGTAGGTATACTATGTTTATCAACTTTGATAGAAACTTAAATGTGACTTGTTATTACTTATGTATTTATTTTTGAAATACTTACTAAAATTTACAGCTGAAAATCAGCGTTTGCTTGCGTTGCAAGACAAGTAATATGACGCTGAGCTGCGACCATTGAGTACTGCTGCGGCACACACACACATTTTTATTTGGAACTTTTTGTCTTATTGGGTCTAATTTGTGTTTTCTATTCTTGTTCGTAATACAGTGCTACCTACTTTTATACCTATGTAAATATGCCTTGTATTTAACGAATATGGTGTGTGTCTGTAGTAAGAATCTACAATCCCTTTTTGGTGGTAAAATATATTTGTGTGTTTGCAGACTTGATGCAGTTGAAGAGCTAGACTGTAATAAATTAACTGGCAAACGACCATGCAATAATGATGCATTAAATGAAATGAAGCGACTTACAAACACGTCCAATAATAACTAAAAATACAAAAATAAATTATATTTAAAAAAACCTTTTATTTAAAATCAAGCTTTTATTCAAATGTCCTAAAAAGAATAAAATAAATTTTGTATCAAGTCAAAACCAACAAATTTATTACATTAAACAATCTATATGTTTTAAAAGCTTGTCGCGAGATTTTATTGTTACTGGGCTACTTGCACTAAACACAAATGCTTTTAATACTTATATTTGACATATAAAATTAAAGAGACAAGCTTTTAAAACATATAGATTGTTTAATGTAATAAATTTGTTGGTTTTGACTTGATACAAAATTTATTTTATTCTTTTTAGGACATTTGAATAAAAGCTTGATTTTAAATAAAAGGTTTTTTTAAATATAATTTATTTGTAAATTTTAAAATAGCCGTATCTTAAAAACTATTTGGCATACAAAAACTAAATTATTCTCTTTTTATTGCAAATTTAGGCTACTTTAAAGAGTGCATAGTAACATTTGCCGTAACTCAGATACTTGGTGGTAAAAATTGTCAAAAACTGAAAAATATCCGAAAATTTTATGGATTTTTAAGTATTTAACAATGATCCAAAGGGCTTTCGAGGTGGAAAACTTGGATTTATCATTACCATCTCATCACTACTAACATATAAAAAAATCAGAACTAACTCATTTAATGCAAGGCAACACCACTTATTTGGTACGATTTCCATGTACTATAACCCTTGTTTAGCTACCTCGCTCCTTTTAGCTCCGTAAGGCTACCTGTCCGCTGAAGTAGAGGGGATCGGAGGGGAGTTGCGTTTCCATACTTTTGAAAGTAGAACCTAACTCCACCTTGTAAAATTTATAAAAACATAGCTCCGGTCCGCTTTATTACATGGAAAATAAAAAAAAAATTGCCATTATAGGTAGGTACAGACGGCGGCACATCAGACTATACATATTGACATTGAGACCGCCTTTATGCCCTACGTAATAAAAGCTGTTATCGTAATTCAACTGTTTAATTTGATGTGCTGTCAAGTGTACTTCGGAATGAGCGCTGAAGAATAAGGTACAAGTTCGTAGCAGACTCCTTGGAACTTCAAGTGTCTCTTAAAGTCAGGCGACACTCACTTGAACTTGACGTCGATTGAATTGACGTGTTTCTGATATCAAAGGTAAAAAAAAAACTCGTGGTCAAGCTGGGTATCCCTTAAAATTAAGTAACACTCAACTGAACGTGAAATCGGCGTGTTTTGGTGTCAAAGTTAGAAACCACCATAATAGTTAAGTGCCCCTTAATGTTAAGTGCTCCTTAATGTTAAGTGCCCCTTAATGTTAAGTGCCCTTTAAAGTTAAGTGACACCCATATTAACGTGAAATCGGAGTTTTGATGTCAAATATAAAAACCACCATCGTAGTTAAGTGCCCCTTAAAGTTAAGTGACACTCATATTAACGAGAAATCGGCGTGTTTTGATGTCAAAAATATAAACCACCATAGTAGTTAAGTTAAGTCAAAGATAAGTGTCCCTTAAAGTAAGATAACTCTTATCTTAACTAAACGTGACGTTGACGTGTTTCTGATGTCAAAAAAGGTAGAAGACGCCGTCATGGATAAGTGCCCCTCAACTGAACGTGACATTGACTGATTTTAGAGAGGTAGAAGACAACATCAAGTTCATGCCTTAAAGTTAAGTGACACTTATCTCATCCAAACATAACTTGACGTGTTTCTGATGTCAAAGGTAAGAGGCACTATTGTTTCATTGCCCCATCTACCTAAATTAGCGGATTGAGGCTAGTGCCTACACTAGCCTCAATCCGCTAATTTTCTTTTAATCAAGTGATAAAGGTATACTAAACTTATAAAATTGTAGTAAGGAGCTAGCTGGGATTGAAATACTATTTCATGTAGTGTTTTAGTCCAGAACTCTAATAAGACATCAATTAAGCATAAACTCAACTTATAAAATATAGTAATTTTATGAAAGTGGCCAAAACCAATGCAAACGGTGTATTTTGCCCCCTCCGCAGAATTTGTTTTATATAAAAAAACTATTGATTTTTTTTAACTTTGTAGGAAGTACCCTTAAAGGTCGATAAAGTCTCTATAATTCTACATTATAAATTTTCTCTAAAATACTTAAGATCATTAAGCACTCATGCCCGTTTGCATTAAACTCGGGTTGAGCTTGTCATAGATAAGATACATCTTAGCTTAGAAACAGCCTAAAACAGCCGAGCTAAAATTTTTGTTTGCACTGACTGACTACGTCGTAAATTAGTCATCACCTTGCTAAAAGAATGAATGAATGAATTCAAATATTAATTGTTTATGGATTTTAAACCTGGCGCGGTAAAGTAGGTCACTGGATATTTTTTTGGTTGAAACTTCTCATTGATTCCTTCGTAAGTTAAAAGGAGACAAAAGCTAAGGCGTTGTGTATTTTATTTGGTAGGAGTAGTTCACCGAGAAAAGAAAAAGTCAACTGAGCTTAACTGTCAGGAAAAACATAAATACAGTGTGCAACCTTTTCTGTTCCGGTGGCCAAAACTAGAACTAACGAGTTTTGTTTTTAATGTCATTTTGCTAATACTTTCATGTTTTGCTGCTAAACATAAGCGCCGCTGTCATGGGAACAGAAAAGATTGTCGATCTGTAATGTTTTTTTTAAATAAATGATGAATGACGTATGTCACATGTGTTGTGTCTCTATCTAGCAAACAAGAATACAAAAGCCACAAGCTTTTCTGTTCCGGTGACAGCCGTGATACAGGAGTCACTTGTAATACGAAATTAGCTGTCAAAATGGACTGTCGTATGAAAACTGTTTTAGTTCCAAAGATAATCACCGGAACAGAAAAGCTTGTCGCACTACTCTTTGCTCACAATGCCACAGACAATAATCACTGAGATAGGTATTTCTTAAGCCTTAGGCGCTCGATATTGGGCCCGTAAGTTAAGAATAGCCAAAAGTGCATTTAGGAATGTCCTAAGGTTAGTGCAAAGCAATTTTTTGTTAAGAATGTCTTAAGTTAGCTAGGAAAAGACTTAGGCGATTTTTAAGTTTAGTGCAAACGGGTGTAAGGGTTAAAAGTGAAAAAATCCTTAAAGTGGCCAAAACCGGTACGCCTGCCCTACCTATTTCTTCACCAGCACTGACACGATAACCATCGATCCTTGGAGGAGACCGTTAGCGTCATGTGAATGCGCTTAAAAATAATGACAAATGTATAGACGTAAGTACTTAGTACCTTTTTGAAAACATACATGTTCTGCTTTTCGAGTAGCACCTGCGTTCTGTAAGAAATGATGTGTGCCTGCATAAATTTCAAACTTATACTTCTCTCCAAATACACAAAGGGCTGGCGTGAGCATCACGTGGGTCTCGATTAAGGCTCCCATGCAGAATAGCAGGGCGTGGGACATGAAGTATGTCTGCAAAAATAAAATAATGCGTTAAGGGCGTTTGTGCACTACACTGAATTTTACCGATCCGGCGGTCCGTGTTTTTACGGAGCGGCGTGGCATGAAAAACACGGATGGTTAGCTTGTGCACTTGTCCGGTTTTTTACTGGCCGGGGCAGCGCAGTGATCTCTTTGAAACTACACTCTACGGACGCGTTTTAAACGAGAGGAATAATGAGTTCCTTGGAACGTCGGCAATTACTTGCTTTATTGCTTTATGTACGAAGACGTAGAAGACAGAAAGAATTTTGGGTTCATCCTCTTATCAGTGAAAGGTACCTGCGGGGTCATTTTACCGAAATCACAATAAATTGAGGCAGGATAAAAAAATATTTTTTAACTACTATCGAATGTCTACGGCTAGCTATATAACAAAAAAGTTTCATCAAAATCCGCTTAGTAGTTTTTGCGTGAAACACGGATAACAGACAGACAGACAGACAAACAAAAATTTCAAAAACCATATTTTTGGTGCTAGATATATTACGTGTTATTGGTGAGAAAGGCGCTTAAATTCATTTTGGCGTGCGTTAATTTATTTGCGATAACTCCTAAGATATTCATTTAAATTATATGGTGTAAAAGAGTAAAATAATGTGCAGAAAATGCTTAACGTAACTAACGTATTTAGATTGATAAGGGTTAATACTGTATCCGTTTAAATAGCTTTCCAAATTACCGCATTGTTCGTAACCATTTTTTAAGAGATAATATGGCTATAATATGCTATCCTTAAAAGATAGACATATGCTATCGCGGACTTTTTTGTAGATCTATAGAAGAGAAATATCCCAATATGCATTATTTTTTTAAACCTCGAAAGGATTAGGCAGCGTTTTTGCTGAAAGCTCCCGGGCGGCTTGCCGTTTGCCGGCACTTTCGACAATTATCGTTATATTTCTACCAATTTACACAAAACTTTCATAAATTGTATATTAAAACCTTCCTGAAGAACCACGCTACCTATTAGTGAAAACCGCATGAAAATCTGTTTCGTAGTTTTAAAGATTTAAGCATATATAGAGACAGACAGACGGGAAGCGACTTTGTTTTATACTATGTAGTGATTTATGATTAAAATACAACCATCCGTTTTTTTCCGGACGGTAAAATTCAGTGTAGTGCACAAGCGTACATATGTTTTTCATTGCCGTCATCTCGGAACGGAAAAAAACGGTCCGGAATGGGGAAAAGTAAAATGACGGACGGTAAAATTCAGTGTGGTGCACAAGCGCCCATATGTTTTTCATTGCTGCCATATCGGTCCGGAAAAAACCGGATCGCCGGATCGGTAAAATTCAGTGTAGTGCACAAACGCCCTGATTCTAGTCTCAGCATTCAATAAATTCGTCAACGCACCCTCTGTCACATACATCACATCCGTTCTTTTCAACGGTCAGGCGCAATATCAGGCGCAATATCAGGCGCACAGAACACTGACAGATTTTTTTCTGTTCTGTGGTCACGCGCGTAGGCTCTGTCTAGTCACTTGTGAAATTGTGAAGCCCCCAGTACAGGTTGGCCGACCATGGTCGGCGACCATGACCAATACATCGTACATTGACACTTTTGAAATAGAAATAGAAATAGAAATATCCTTTATTCAAATAAACATTTTTAAATGTATTTTCGAATCGTCAGTTTTGCCCTTAACGTTTTGCCCTACCACCCATTCAGGACTCTTTTAACTGACGAGAAGAACGAACAAGTTTACAAAGGTTCTTTCAAAAGTGTCAATGTACGATGTATTGGTCATGGTCGCCGACCATGGTCGGCCATCCTGTAATGGGGGCTTAAAATATGCGCGATACAAACCACATACCACAGACTAAACTGTGTTCATACTTTAAACTAATAGCTTTAGAAGCTAATTACCAAACTTTATGGAATACGAAACTCTTCATTGTTTCCAAACCCAACCAGCAGTCTCACCCGATTGCAATATTAACGGTCTCACAGTCTCACTGTAACTCATAATATTCGATTATTATAAGAATAGGACTGTCAAAAGGCATTTTTGATCTTTGTTCCTTTTCTTGCACATCCTACACCCTGAAGTGGAAGCGAAACGCAAACAAATATGGCCGTTTTGACAGTCCTATTCTTATAATAATCGCATAGTACTGTAGATAAATAGTTTAAATATAAGTACTTAAGGATGCAAGTTTTATTAAAGGATTTATTATCGTATCTTTTTGAAAGATTTTATTCTCAACTAGCGGCCGCCCACGATTTCACCCGCGTAGTTCCCGTTCCCGTGGGAATATCAGGATAAAAAATATCTTATGTGTTATTCCAGTTTTTAATTATCTCTGTTGCAAATTTTATCCAGATAGGTACTTACGTTCGGAATTAGTTTTTGCGTGAAAGAGTAACAAACATCCATACATCCATATAATCCATACTCACAAACTTTCGTATTTATAATATTAGCAGGATTAGTAGGTAGGATTTAATTTACATTTACACTCCCAAAATAGATTTAGTAACACTTACAACAAATTGTCCTTCTGGAAATTCAGTCCTAACACCTTCAAAACCAGCTGCATTATTGAAGTCGAAATCAACTGAAAGAAACGGTTACTATTTTATTTTTTAATTAGATATTTTGAGCCACTTTTTAGCCTGGAACCCTCTCGGGCGGCATTCGTCCCCGTCTCGTGGCAAAATTAAATAACTAAGTAACTCTTTTGGCAAAATTCACATGTTCCATTTTTTGTATTGTTTCACTAAAATGAAGATATCTTTGCAAATATCATACTTATCGCAACGAGATAAATAAAACTAAAATAAAATAATAATAAAATAAAAACAAAATCAATAAGTAAGTAACTTTATTTAATTCTGCCACAGCCCACAACTCACTGCGAAACATCGCTACATAATTTTGGTCAAGGCAAAATTGAATAAATGCTCTTATTTAATTTTTCTTTAAAAACAAAACCCCCCGTTGACCTCAAAGCCGGTTGTCGGCGCCGTGGTGGGTTCCTTGTAGGAATCGACCACAGTGACCCCGGTCGACCTTGGCAAAACCTAATCCAGTCTTAAGAGGGACACCCGGTCAAAAGGTGCTCCTCTCCTCGAGAATACCTGCGAAATTGCGGGTGCAATGCGGGGGCCCCCGCCCGCTATTATTATTATTTGAGTGTAAGGGCACAGAATAAATAATAGTGCTAAGGCGTAAGGGGCTATGCATCTCCCTTAAGAGATGTAGTCACTGCTACCTAAAAGATCTATTGTGACTCGCCACCTGGTTATAGTAACTCTTTTAGCCTGGAGGCTTCCAAGAAGTCTAGAATACTCCTAGCTTTAAGAGTTTTAATCTCCTCTGGGCGCATAATGTGTCGACCCAGATGGATACTGCGTTTATGGATAAGGGGCCCGCAGTCACATAAAAGGTGCCTGGGTGTTTCCCTCTCCTGTTTACAGTAGCGGCAAACATCAGTGTCACTCAATTTCATGTGAAATTGGTGCCTGTTTAGTTTGCAGTGGCCGGTTAAGGCGCGGATTATCGCACAGATGTTCGTCCTGCTAAGCTCCAGGAGTTCGGCAGTTCGGCTTTGCGAGTAGCCTTCTATAAAGGATTTGGCGTGTAGCAGTCCTGGTTGTATCAACCAGTGCTTTTTTGATTCGCCAAATAGGTTGCCCTTTAGAAGTTGCATGGCCTGGTTCTTTGAGATACCACAGAAAGGTTCTGGTCCTATCTGATGGCCTTGAGCTCCAGTCCTTGCAAGTTCATCGGCTTTTTCGTTGCCAATGATTCCCGAATGACCTGGTACCCATTTCAGAATAACTTTATTCCTTTGGCCCAGCTCATTTAGTTTATTTACGCAGTCTTTTACCAATTTCGAATTTATTATATTCGAGTTTATCCACTTGACAGTCCCAGCCCGAGCCAACGAGACCCTCTCAACAGTCCACACTCGTAAAACTAATGGCGGCGCGATTAGCTAGGCGACACTGCCCCAGAAAAACGCCTATAACTAGACAAATTACGATGCCATACCAAAACAAAAAATCTGCCGTAAACGTCATTAACTATGTTATCATGTCTTATGGAAATAAAGTCTAAAAAGTTAATAATCTTTTAATAACAGACAGTTTAATTTGAAATAAGTGGTAATTTTCTCAAATATTGAGATAAAGTGCGTTGTATTGTTATTTATTATTGACAAATATGCAAATAATTAGTGCTTAACGTATGGGAAATTTAATCAAATTTAAATTGATATTATTTATAATATACAAACTCTAAACGGTCTTATTGCTATGAGATAAAAAGTAACATAATGTCCGTCAACATTCTATCGTAATATGCCTGGACAAAAATCGCCAAGATGGCCGTCTTGCCTAAGGCCCCGCGTCCACTTTTCGGACCATTAGTTGTATGGGAAATGTTTAAATAAAAATATAGCAGTTTCATAATAAAAAACTCGTATATTTTTTTTAAATATTGTTTTATTATTTTTGATGTTAATAACTATTTACAAAATATTATTACAAAAGTGAAATAAGTAGGTAATTACATATATTGTTATCTTATAAATTACAAAGCAAAAAAAATAAACAATTAGTTATGTATAAAATAAATAATGAAATAAATTATCTTATTATTTAAAGTTGAAACGAATATTATTAATGCGTTTTTACCCGACTTCTAAAAAAGGAGGTTATTGGTTTGACCCGAAAAATACCTATGTATGTTATTCTCAATTTATAGAAACTACCACAACAATTTTAAAGATTCTTTTTACATTTATTACAGTATTAGTTACTTAACTTAAATTAAATAACTTAATTAACTTAACTTAATTTTTAATTAACTTAAGAAAATGTGAAAATTTCATCGTAATTGGTTCAGATTCAGAAGTTTTACTTATATACTTTTTTTTTGCAAATTTTGTGAAGATGTTTGTTTGTTACACTTCACGCAAAAACTAGTGCACGCATTTAGATGAAACTATACAGTATATAGCTAATACATCAGAATAACATAATTATGGACTACAATTTTATCCCGATATGACCACGGGAACGGAAACCACGCGGGTGAAACTGCGGGCGGCCACTATACTACACAACGTACCATCGAGGCTTACCGCAGAGCCTCGCTTCACTTTCATACCATTAATGTTCAGCGGTAGTTTTAGTGGACTGTGCTAAAAACCTTATGCAAACCAACTGCGATTAGAAAGTCCGCCGAAATCACAGATGGGTGAACAAAAACCGACAAATGTCTTTCTTCTTATTGTTTTTTGTAAAAAAAGGGTATTTTATTTTACGACATAACATTACAATAGTTGGTTTGGGTAGGCCTGATGCCATAGAATTTTACAATTATATTGTTTGTAAAAAATTTGGACAACATTTGTGATTTGACCGTCATTAAGAGAAAAAAACTATTGGGGCGAAGCGAGCGATAGGCCTTTGTGTCATCCTTGCAATCTAAATCTTTTTTGAATAGAAATAGAATAATTCTTTTTTGTCTTAGACTGTGTACAATTTGCAGGTTGAAATGCAGTAGGTAATATAATTATAAGAAACAACAGTAGACCCAAAACGGGTTTGCAAGGTGGAAGTTATTTGAAATTATAACATAAACAAATAAAATTTAAACAAAATTATTGCTAATTATTAGTGCCTAAGTTCTATTTAGTTTTACAAGCATAGTATTTTATTTTATTTTATTTATTTAGGTAACAAATAGTCTTACAAAACAAACTAACAATATACACAAACAGACCTACAGTACCATTAATATTTAAAACAAGCCATATTTTATTTCAGAGAACACGTAAGAGACATTACTTTGAAAAATATTCATTGTGAATACAATAGTAATAGTATATAGTATAATAAATACATTATTTAATTACATTACTTTCATTATATTTGAACCAGTATGTCTTCATTGCTAAAATATTTTTTATGTAGGGTAATAATAAACATATTCTTCTATAACTCAATCACTTAAACTATATACCTTTGGCTGTTAGAAGTCTGAGAGTTTGAGCTGAAACAAATTATTAATATATTAATCAAATTTAAAACAGAATAAGCTAATCTAGTATTTCAATCTTACGTTGATGGCCCAAAGGGTATAATTTCAGTTTGTAGTTGGCCACGCCCTCGTCCTCTGCCTCGACCGCGGCCTCGTCCGCGGCTTTGACCACGGCAGCGACCAGATTTTTCACAATAATTTGCGCTAAAAATAAAAAGAGTACGCAATTACAAAAGAATAAACAAAAAAATATAAAAAAAACATCAAAATAATAATATATTTGCTCCGAAAAAAACAAAACCTGATTAGTAACAGATCCCGACAAATTGAGAACCTCCTTTTTTGAAGTCGGTTAAAAAAACACAACATAAAAAAACCAAAATAATAAAAGCTCACTCCAATTAAAATATATTTGGTCGAAAACAATATCTTCCAACATTTGTTACATAAAAATAATGTGCCTACTCCATGAATAATTTGCGATCACCCTTAATTCCATCTTAACTCGAAAAGTCCGATGTCACTTTCGTGGCCACTACTCCTAGTCAGCAAATTTCACAAAACTTAATCATTAAATCGCTCGATCTAAGAAAAAAACGTCGATAAGGTTAAAAAAATCAAACTCAGTAAGCTTTTTAAATAGTTTGTTGGCCTAGTTTTTAGTATTTTATGTTAATATGTCGCAAATATACAATATAACAAGACAAAATAAGCGCCAACGGCAGAGCATTAACGCGCGCCAGATTTGTTTCTTTAGTTTTACGAGATAAAATTAATTATGCTGATGGGAATATATATAAAATATAAAAGCCTACTAATTTACGATCACTTTGATATATAAAACTTGGTAATTTAATACTTACGGCATTTTAAATCCTTTTTAATTCAAGAGCACTTCCACAGCACTTCTGAAGCCACTAACGACACTGTACTGGCTGAAAAATGGACTAGCTTTCATATTTTTTTTAAATTATTACACGTCAAAGTTATGTTCTCTTATTATATCCAAATGTTGCTAACTTCATTCTCCGTCGATCTAAAACCGTACCATAAAGTATAATCACTTACAATGCACTGTAGAATTAGAAAATACGTTAAAACAGAGAACACACCCATATTCTTACGACTGGCCACATCTGTGGCCAAGGACGTTAGAGAGTAGGATTTTTTTGGCAACAGTTGTGGACACAGACTGTCAAGTGGTTAAGGCGTTAAGAGCTGCTTGGCTATCTGAGAAAATCAGAATTGATTGATTTATGTAGTTTCGTTGACGGTTGGCTTCCGCGCATTCTATGATGGCGTATACCTCCGCTTGGAATACAGTGGCATATTTTCCTAAATTCATGCTCTTGCTGAATTTAGGACTGACGCCAAATATTCCGCATCCTACATTGTCACCCATTTTGGAGCCGTCTGTAAACCAGATCAGGCTTCCAGCCTTACAGGTAATGAGGTTGTCTGACCAATCCTCTCTGCTCGGCAGTTCCACAGAGTAATTCCTTGTGAAATTACATTGTGGAAGCATGACATCTGTAGTCATTGCGAGTTGGTCGTCTTCAAGCACTGATTCGTGTAGAGATCTCAGTGCTTGAGAGTGCCAGCTTACTTTACCAGTGCTGTTTGTTCTATACATGCTAGCCTTCGCCTCCTTCACAATAAATAAGTGAAGTGGCGGTAAGTTCAGCAGGGCATTAGGAGCAGCTCCTGGGGTAGTAGACATGGCCCCTGTTGCTATAAGGCATGCTAGTCTTTGTAAGCTATTAAGTTTGTTGATGATTGTCACTTGGGTTGTTTTCCTCCACCATACAACGCAGGCGTACGTTATTATCAGCCTGACTATAGCGGTGTACATCCACAGGGCTATTTTAGGGTTTAGGCCCCATTTCGTCCCTGCTAAGCGACAACATATTCCTAGAGCTATTTTAGCCTTTTGGATCACATTTTTGATGTGAGCATTCCAAGTCAGTTTCTGGTCGATAATTACGCCCAAATATTTGACTTCATTGGAAAATGGTATGGGAGTCCCCTTTATGATGGGCGTTGCAAGTTTATCTAACTTTCGCCTTCTAGTAAAGGGGACTATTGTAGTCTTGCTCGGGTTGACCGAGAAGTTGTTCTCTGTGCACCATTTGTTAGTGGTGTTTAGAGATCTTTGTAGTATAGATGATACCGTGCTTTGACAGGGGCCGATAACACAGGCCACCACATCATCAGCATAGCTTTGTACATCTAAATCTCTTTTAGAGGCTTCAACCAGCAATTGGTCAACAACAAGCAGCCATAGAAGTGGCGATAAAACGCCTCCTTGTGGGCAGCCTTTAGTTGTTTTGAAGCTCTTTGTGGTTGCGTGTAAAGTTACACTGATAGTTCTATTGAGAAGCATAGATTCGATCCAACGGGTAGTTGTTCCGTCAATCCCTTTCGCCCTCATTCCTTTGGAGAGGGCGTCTATGGTGACGTTATCGAATGCTCCTTCAATGTCAAGGAAAGCACATAGGGCTATCTGTTTGTCTTCTAAAGCCCTTTCGATCCTGTCTGTTAGTTCGAGCAGAGCAGTTTCTGTGGATTTTCCTTTTCGGTAAGCGCTAAGCTAGCCCCCGCCCGTTAACTTCATTACGGCAAATTTTGAGCAAAGCGCTTTCGCCTACCTCCTGCACCCCGATCGCGGTAATTCTATGACGCATTAGTCAGGTGTATTGTATGTGCAATTGACGTGCAGTTGACGTGCACCTCTGCATCGGACTCCCATGGTGGGGTTCCAGCGAGCATGCAGGCTGTCACCCAGGACACTGTACAATCGCCCGCTGCGAGGCGCGGAGTATCCGGCGGTTTTCAGCGAAGATCTTCGGCCCATATAGAAGCTCCGTATAAGGCGATGCTCCGAAGGACTCCCACGTATAGTCTCCGACTAACTAGTCGGGCATCCGGCCCGGAGGCGTCTGTTCCCGGGCCGCTAACATTTGAGAGGAGGCTACTTAGCACTCCGCATCTTTGGTTAACCCCAGACTCAGCTGGTTAGAGTGGTCCACAAACGACCAGCGGCTGTCTTGAGAGAGGCCCAGGTAGGTACTTAAAGGTGGACTTCACTGGGACGCTCCTGCTGATGCCGCTGATTTTGTGCTTTTGTTCTGAATTTAATTTTCCCTCGTTGAAGATCGAACAGATGTTATCCAGTAGGCGCTCAATTCACGTCAGCCAACTCCTCATTGCTTCGCTCCTGCGAGACTTAGTGCCACTTCCTCATGATGTCTAGAGGAATAGGCACGCACTGTGAACTCGCGAGAGCGCCCCGCGAATCGAAAAATACTTAAAATTCAATTAAAAATTAAATAATAAAAAATTTAAACGACGACGGCCGGAATCCCTCGGCTATTCAAAGACAATTATTTTAGTATATTTTTCATTAACTAAAACCAATTGTATAGGTACTGCAAGTAATTGAATATTTGGATTACGATTATACGGATGTTTGATTTTATTTGATACAGTAAAATATCACAAATCAAAAAAAACCGGCCGGAAGCACTAGGTAAGTACCTAACTGTAAAATAACATATATTTTTTCCAAGTTTTAAGTACCTACTTGTGATTTGCGAGTAATCTATAATTTAAAATAGGTACTCTATTTTAGGGAATCCTAGCCTTCATTAGAAAAGTAGGTAATTATAATTATAGCTCTTACACAATGTTGCTATGCCCCCTATTTGACCGGCACCCATGTTTTATTTATTGAAAAACTTTAATTGATAATTAATATTTAAAGTAGTAAAGATACGTTATCGCCAACTGTTGGTGTGGCAGTTCAGTTAAAAAAATGAAAAAGCGGTAAACGTTAAGTAAACTTGAAGTAGAGCGAATCAAAACATAAGTTCTCATTTAATTTTCTCGTAGAAGAAACGAAATTTATGAACTGAAAAGTCTGCAGAGTGTTTTCCAAAGTAAACTTTCTGCTAGTGCGACGTCAAATGTTGAATGATAAATTATAAACTACTAGCTGACCCGGCAAACGTTGTTTTGCATATTAACTTATTAAAATTATATTAAAAAAACCTTTTATTTAAAATCAAGCTTTTATTCAAATGTCCTAAAAAGAATAAAATAAACTTTGTATCAAGTCAAATCCAACAAATTTATTACATTCAACAATTTATTTGTTTTAAAAGCTTGTCGCTTTATTTAATTTCATATGTCAAATATAAGTTAAAGCATTTGTGTTTAGTGCAAGCCCAGTAACAATAAAATCTCGCGACAAGCTTTTAAAACAAATAAATTGTTTAATGTAATAAATTTGTTGGATTTGACTTGATACAAAGTTTATTTTATTCTTTTTAGGACATTTGAATAAAAGCTTGATTTTAAATAAAAGGTTTTTTTAATATAATTTATTTTTGTATTTTTAGTTATTATTGGACGTGTTTCTAAGTTGCTTCATTTCATTTAATGCATAATTATTGCATGGTCGTTTGCCAGTTAATTTATTACAGTCTAGCTCTTCAACTGCATCAAGTCTGCAAACACACAAATATATTTTACCACCAAATAGAGATAGTAGATTCTTACTACAGACACACATATTCATTAAATACAAGGCATACTCACATAGGTATAAGAGAAGGAAGCACTGTGTTACGAACAAGAATAGAAAACACAAATTAGACCCAATAAGACAAAAAGTTCAAAATAAAAATGTGTGTGTGCCGTGCCGCAGCAGTACTCAATGGTCGCAGCTCAGCGTCATATTACTTGTCTTGCAACGCAAGCAAACGCTGATTTTCAGTTGTAAATTTTAGTACGTATTTCAAAAATAAATACTAAAGAACAAGACACATTTAAGTTTCTATCAAAGTTGATAAACATAGTACATAAAGAAAAAAAGGTTTTTTCTTTTCTGTAGGTAGACTATGGTTGTATTAACTTGGAGCCATCTGTCGTTGACTTTAGTGAACTATTTATGTGCAAAGTGACACATAGGGTCTGAATATAGCAACTTCGCGTTTTTTCCTTTTTTTATAGTTCGTTCGTTCTTATAGCCGCTACACACGTCCAGACCAGACCTAACCGCCGATTTGGTGCGGACGAACTTTGCTGTAAAGCAAATATAATCCGTGCTACACACGTTCGTACCAAATCAAAATTAAATCAAATCAAAAAATCAAAAAGCTACACCAAATCTGGTCTTGGCCAAGGCTTTGTATCACATCACTGAACAAGGCCTTGTATCACATCACTTTTTCTTATCAAATACCCACAGAAATCACCAGGATTTGCCAATGCAATGCAACGGGCTCGTAAAGAAAAAGACCTATTAACAAAAAAAGGTCTTGATTTGAAAAAAATTGAACGGTACCTGTCATAAAAGAATGACGAAAAATTCTTCAAAACCATTTTGAGTAGCCTGTAACTGACAGGGAAACTTCATTTTTAATTAAATGCCATTTTTTTAAGTAATTGAGAAAAAGCCTAAGTCCAGGGACTTTAAATTAATGTTTTAATATAAATAATAATAATTTTCACTTCTCATGCTCTAAAAGTACGCAAATATAGCCCTACGAAGCGGGACTAAATAACCACTTTAGTCCCTAGGGAGTAAAATGTAATTACTTTTTTAATTTCCTTCATGTGACATTAGATAAACTCAAACAGCCAGTGAATATACTATTAATTGTGAAGTGTGGACCATCTTCATTGCGAAAATGTTAAGATGTTTTTTGTTTCATGGTTTTTCCGCAAGGAAGGTGGCGCCATGTGTTTTAAATTGTCAATTTATGACTGGTTTAGCGGAAAAAACTTACTGCGAGTTTTTGGCGCCATTTTGGCGGGTTAGGTTGAGTGGATATTTTAATTAATCGCAATTTGTTTCATAGTGGATTTTGTGACTCAAGATAGGTGTGGTTTTTGTGCCCCAAGTGTCTACGCAACTGAACGATATGTAGAATGATTAAAATAGGCGCTATCTCGGTAAAGTGATGCCGAGTGTTTTATTATTGTGGTGTGGTGACTAACCTCAGCAAGAATTGTCGAGAAGGTTGGCTTGACACACTTGACGCCAAAAACTCCAAGGAGCACTGGAATGTAACACACCTACATTCTTATGAAAACATAAGAAACTATAATAATTAAATAATACTCAATAATTGGCAGTATGGCTAAATGTCTTGGCCTGTCCTACAAAAGGGCGAATATTTTTACTACTACTACTACTGACCGCGAAAATGTCAGAATTTGTTTAATGTTTTTGTACTAAATTGACTAGTTTTCTCGCACTCGAAGTGAAAAGTACAGTACTCGAGACTAAACGCCAACTTAATATACCCTCGGTTTCATTGACTCCCTCGCATCTCAAATTTATGTAAATAGTATATTATAGCATACTTTTCAAACAGACTGTTTTTTTGTCTCCATAGCAATTATGTGACATGGACTCATGTTCTTTCTCAAATAACCAATTCAAATCGGCTGTCGGGTTGGGACGTGTGTTCTATTACTAGTTGAATTTAGAGAGTGCGCCAGATAAGTCTGCGCGGGGTCAAAATCGAATACTAATATTTTCCATAAGCTTAGAACAAAATAATGTACTGTAACTAGCGCCATAAACGCCCCAGTCGCAGAGTTATCTGACACGCACTCTATGAAGATTGCGCTCGCTGAATGCTCGCTGATTATAACTTTATGGTACCTACCTACATTGACAAAGTGTCAAGTAACCATCACAACAAAACAAGAATATAGTAAGTACTTGAAAATTTGCAAGAATTCTGAATTGATAACTATACTGATTATATATTTAATTGCATTGTCATCGGAACTAAAGGTGAATTCCAAATTTCAGCTCAATCGGACATTGGTAAGTGGGTCAAATTTAGCTCGCAAGATTTGACGAACGGACATGCATACATGCATACATACACTGCAAGTTAAATAAAAGCTTGTAAAAAGTAGGTAATCCAAAGCGGCTAAAACGTCAGTGACTACAATACTCTTTGACATACCTCTTTGGAAGCGGCTATGGTAGAAATGACAGTTTTGTATAATACGACAGTTTATCGATTTTCTATACAAAATAATCATTTTTATTTTATAATTTTCCGGAATAAAAAGTAGCCTATGTTAATCTCCAGCTCCCAAACTATCCCCATACCAAAAATCGAGTCGAGCCGTGGCTCCGTTTTGACGTGAAAGACGGACAAACAAACAAACAAACAAACAAACAAACAAACACACTTTCACAACACTCTTGACTCCATCATCAATATTAGTATGGAAGTATGGATTTATGTTACTTATTTTATTGAACCTGAGCTGTTGTTGAGATATAGTAATTTATGTGACTGTTGCCTAATGAGGGTATTAAAACACGAGTGGGAGTTCAAAATATGTAGTTTAAAAAACTATAAAAACACACTTTTATAGGAACAGACTAAAAGTACAAAATAACCGTCTATTCAGTAACTGGAATTAAAAAGCGTGGTGCGCGTTGTCAATAATAAGTACTTGAATGCATGCTTTGCAAAGGGCGCACCACGCTTTTTAATTTCAGTTACTGAATAGACGGTTATTTTGTACTTTTAGTCTGTTCCTATAAAAGTGTGTTTTTATAGTTTTTTAAACTACATATTTATTTTTTACTTTTTAGTTAAACAAATGGCAAGCTATGGATGGGGATGGTAATCGATTTCACAGTCCATTCATGTGTCTGCCCATCCCGTAAACATTATAACTCAAAGGCGTGATTGTATGTATTTAGTTTTACAAATTCAAGTGGAGTCTATTAGTTACCAGATGCGCGAGCCGAACCCTTACTTCCTCCCTGCTCCATCATCAGACCCTCACAACCAAGTGTAGCGAATAGGTCTCATCAGAACGAAACAAATGAGCCCAAACTCAAGGGGTTTCCTAGTGGTCATTAAAGAGTGCCACTGGCTTCCTCCCTGCTCCATCATCCGACCCTCACCACCAAGTGAAGCGAATAGGTCTCATCAGAACGAAACAAATGAGCCCAAACTCGGGGGTTTCCTAGTGGTAATTCAGGAGTGCCACTGACTTCTTCCCTGCTCTATCATCAGACCCTCACCATTAAGTGTAGCGAATAGGTCTCATCAGAACGAAACAAATGAGCCCAAACTCGAGGGGTTTCCAAGTGGTCTTAAGGAGTGCGACTGACTTCCTCCCTGCTCCATCATCCGACCCTCACCACCAAGTGTAGCGAATAGGTCTCATCAGAACGAAACAAATGAGCCCATCTCGAGGGGTTTCCTAGTGGTCATTAAGGAGTGCCACTGACCTCCTCCTTGCTCCATCATCAGACCCTCACCACCAAGTGTAGCGAATAGGTCACATCAGAACGAAACAAATGAGCCAGAACTCGAAGGGTTTCCTATTGGCCATTTAGGAGTCCCACTGGCTTCCTCCCAGCTTCATCATCAGACCCTCGCCACCAAGTGTAGCGAATAGGTCTCGTCTGAACAAAACACATAAGCCCAAACTCGAGGAGTTTTCTTGACGTCATTAAGGAGTTTCACTGGGTCCTCCCAGCTCCATCATCAGACCCTCACCACCAAGTGTAACGAATAGGTCTTATCAAAACGAAACAGATGAGCACAAACTCGAGGTGTTTCCTATTGGTCATTAAGAAGTGTCACTGGCTTCTTTCCTGCTCCATCATCAGACCCTCACCACTAAGTGTAGCGAATAGGTCTCATCAGAACGAAACAAATGAGCCAGAACTCGAGGTGTTTCCTATTGGTCATTAAGGAGTGCCACTGGCTTCCTCCCTGCTCCATCATCAGACCCTCACCACCAAGTGCAGCTCATAAGTCTCGTCAGAACGAAACAACGGAGCCTAAACTCAAGAGGTTTCCTAGTGGTCATTAAGAAGTGCCACTGGCTTCCTTCCTGCTCCATCATCAGACCCTCACCATTAAGTGTAGCAAATAGGTCTCATCAGAACAAAACAAATGAGCCTAAACTCGAGGGGTTTCCTAGCAGCCATTGAAGAGTTCTATTGCCCACCTCTTGACTCCATCATCAGATCAGCTCGATGGTAGCAAATTATTGTATTGTCATCGGGTTCATATAGTCTTGCAAAGTTTCAAATCAATACCACAATTAGAAGTAGGTTAAAATTTAATTCCAAGATTTTCTTACATTGTGACTTAGTTACAAGTGAAGCTAAAATATGTAGTTTAAAAAACTAAAACAACACACTTTTATAGAAACTGATTAAAAAGTACAAAATAAGCGTCTATTCAGTTACTGAAATTAAAAAGCGTGGTGCGCGTTGTCAATATTAAGTACTTGAAATGCATGCTTTGCAAAGGGCGCACCACGCTTTTTAATTTCAGTAACTGAAAAGACGCTTATTTTGTACTTTTTAATCAGTTTCTATAAAAGTGTGTTGTTTTAGTTTTTTAAACTACATATTTATTTTTTACTTTTTAGTTTAATTAAGTGCAAGCCTATGGATGGATGGTAATGGATTTCACAGTCCATTCATGTGTCTGCCCACCCCGTAAACATTATAACATTTATAACTCAAAGGCGTGATTGTATGTATTTAGACTTACAAATTCAAGTGGAGTCTATTACTTACTGGATGCGCAAGCCGAACCCCTACTTCCTTCCTGCTCCATCATCAGACCCTCACCATCAAGTGTACTGAATAGGTCTCATCAGAACGAAACAAATGAGCCCAAACTCGAGGGATTTCCTAGTGGTCATTAAAAAGTGCCACTGGCTTCCTCCCTGCTCCATCATCAGACCCTCACCACCAAATGTAGCAAATAGGTCTCATCAGAACGAAACAAATGAGCCAGAACTCGAGGTGTTTTCTATTGGTCATTAAGGAGTGCAACTGGCTTCCTATCTGCTCCATCATCAGGTCCCTTACCACTAAGTGTAGCGAATAGGTCTCATCAGAACGAAACAAACCAGCCCAACCTCAAAAGGTTTCCTACTGGTCTTTATGGAGTGCCACTGGATTTCTTCCTGCTCCATCATCAGACCCTCACCAACAATGGTAGCGAATAGGTCTCATCTGAACGAAACAAATGAGCCCGAACTCGGGGGGTTTCCTATTGGTCATAAAAGAGTGCCACTGGCTTCCTTCCTGCTCCATCATCAGACCCTCACCACCAAGTGTAGCGAAAAGGTCTCATCAGAACGAAACAATTGAGCCCAAACTCAAAAGGTTTCCTAGTGGACTTTAAGGAGTGCCACTGGCTTCCTCCCAGCTCCATCATCAGACCCTCACCAACAAGGGTAGCGCATAGGTCTCATCTGAACGAAACCAATGAGCCCAAAGTCGGGGGGTTTCCTATTGGTTATTAAGGAGTGCCACTGGCTTCTTTCCTGTTCCATCATCAGACCCTCACCAACAAGGGTAGCGCATAGGTCTCATCTGAACGAAACAATTGAGCCCAAACTCAAAAGGTTTCCTAGTGGTCTTTAAGGAGTGCCACTGGCTTCCTCCCAGCTCCATCATCAGACCCTCACCAACAAGGGTAGCGCATAGGTCTCATCTGAACGAAACAAATAAGCCCAAACTCGGGGGTTTCCTATTGGTCTTTAAGGAGTGCCACTGGATTTCTTCCTGCTCCATCATCAGACCCTCACCACCAAGTGTAGCAAATAGGTCTCATCAGAACGAAACAAATGAGCCAGAACTCGAGGTGTTTTCTATTGGTCATTAAGGAGTGCAACTGGCTTCCTATCTGCTCCATCATCAGGCCCCTTACCACTAAGTGTAGCGAATAGGTCTCATCAGAACGAAACAAATGAGCCCAACCTCAAAGGGTTTCTTAGTGGTCTTTAAGGAGTGCAACTAGCTTCCTTCCAGCTCCATCATCGGACCCTCACTAACAATGGTAGCGAATAGGTCTCATCTGAACGAAACAAATGAGCCCAAACTCGGGGGTTTCCTATTGGTCATTAAGGAGTGCTACTAGCTTCCTTCCTGCTGCATCATCAGACCCTCACTACCAAGTGTCGCGAATAGGTCTCATCAGAACGAAACAAATGAGTCCAAACTCAAAAGGTTTCCTAGTGGTATTTAAGGAGTGCCACTGGCTTCCTTCCAGCTCCATCATCAGAGCCTCACCAACAAGGGTAGCAAATAGGTCTCATCAAAACAAAACAAATGAGCCCAAACTCGAGGGGTTTTTTATTGGTCATTAAAGAGTGTCACTGGCTTACTTCCTGCTCCATCATCAGACCCTCACCACCAAGTGTAGCAAATAGGTCTCATCAGAACGAAACAAATGAGCCAGAACTTGAAGTGTTTCCTATTGGTCATTAAGGAGTGCTACTAGCTTCCTTCCTGCTCCATCATCAGACCCTCACTACCAAGTGTCGCGAATAGGTCTCATCAGAACGAAACAAATGAGTCCAAACTCAAAAGGTTTCCTAGTGGTATTTAAGGAGTGCCACTGGCTTCCTTCCAGCTCCATCATCAGACCCTCACCAACAAGGGTAGCAAATAGGTCTCATCAAAACAAAACAAATGAGCCCAAACTCGAGGGGTTTTTTATTGGTCATTAAGGAGTGTCACTGGCTTACTTCCTGCTCCATCATCAGACCCTCACCACCAAGTGTAGCAAATAGGTCTCATCAGAACGAAACAAATGAGCCAGAACTTGAAGTGTTTCCTATTGGTTATTAAGGAGTGCCACTGGCTTCCTCCCTGCTCCATCATCAGACCCTCACCATCAAGTTTATTGTAGCGAATTGGTCTCATTAGAATAAAACAAATGAGCCTAAACTCGAGGGGTTTCCTAGCAGCCATTGAAAAGTTCTATTGCCCACCTCTTGACTCCATCATCAGATCAGCTCGATGGTAGCAAATTATTGTATTGTCATCGAATTCATATAGACTTGCAAGGTTTCAAATCAATACGACACTTAGAAGTAGGTTAAAATTGAACTCCAAGATTGTCTTACATTGTGACTTAGTTACAAGTGAAGCTAATAAAAGTGTGGTAATAAAAGTGTGGTAAAAAATGAGCCTTTGCGAGTTTTTAATAGTATCCCAAGAGTGTTTTAATACCGAGTTATGTGCAGTCTCATACACAACTTTATCTACACTCATTACATTTATCATTTATTTCAAACATAAAGCAAAATAAGTAAATATAAATTATATAATGTGGATTGGTGCCAAACCCCACTCATTGGAGTCTATACCGCAGTAAATATACAGGGCGTCCCAAAACTATGCCACACGGATGGAAAGTACCCTCAATACTGAAAATATAAAAATTTACTGAAAGGAAACTTCATTTTTATTTTAAAATAAATATGTAGTTTAAAAAACTATAAAAACACACTTTTATAGGAACAGGCTAAAAAGTACAAAATAACCGACAATTCAGTAACTGAAATTAAAAAGCGTGGTGCGCGTTGTAAATATTTAGTACTTGAATGCATGCTTTGCAAAGGGCGCACCACGCTTTTTAATTTCAGTTACTGAATTGTCGGTTATTTTGTACTTTTTAGCCTGTTCCTATAAAAGTGTGTTTTTATAGTTTTTTAAACTACATATTTATTTTTTACTTTTTAGTTTAACAAATGGCAAGCTATGGATGGATGGTAATCGATTTCACAGTCCATTCATGTGTCTGCCCACCCCGTAAACATTATAACTCAAAGGCGTGATTGTATGTAATTGTTTTATAAATTCAAGTAGAGTCTATTAGTTACCAGATGCGCGAGCCGAACCCTTACTTCATCCTTACTCCATCAGCAGACCCTCACCACCAAGTGTAGCGAATAGGTCTTATCAGAACGAAACAAATGAGCTCAAACTCAAGGGGTTTCCTAGTGGTCATTAAGGAGTGCCACTGACTTCCTCCCTGCTCCATCATCAGGCCCTCACCACTTAGTGAAGCAAATAGGTCTCATCAGAACGAAACAAATGAGCCCAAACTCGAGGGATTTCCTAGTGGTCATTAAGGAGTGCCACTGACTTCCTCCCTGCTCCATCATCAGACTCTCACCACCAAGTGTAGCGAATAGGTCTCATCAGAACGAAATAAATGTGCCCATCTCAAGGGGTTTCTTAGTGGTCATTAAGGAGTGGCAATGACTTCCTCCCTGCTCCATCATCAGACCCTAACCACCAAGTGTAGCGAATAGGTCACATCAGAACGAAACAAATGAGCCAGAACTCGAAGGGCTTCCTATTGGCCATTAAGGAGTGCCACTGGCTTTCTCCCTGCTCCATCATCAGACCCTCGCCACCAAGTGTAGCGAATAGGTCTCATAAGAACGAAACAAATGAGCCCAAACTCAAAAGGTTTCGTAGTGGTCATTAAGGAGTGGCACTGGCTTCCTCTCAGCTCCATCATCACATCATCAGAACCTCGCCACCAAGTGTAGCAAATAGGTCTCGTCTGAACGACACAAATGAGCCCAAACTCGAAGGGTTTCCAATTGGTCATTAAGGAGTGTCACTGGCTTCCTTCCTGCTCCATCATCAGACCCTCACCACCAAGTGTAGCGAATAGGTCTCATCAGAACAAAAGAAATGAGCCTAAACTCGAGGTGTTTTCTATTGGTCATTAGGGGTGCCACTGGCTTCCTCCCTGCTCCATCATCAGACCCTCACCACCAAGTGCGACTCATAAGTCTCATCAGAACGAAACAACGGAGGCCAAACTCGAGGAGTTTCCTAGTGGTCATTAAGAAGTGCCACTGGCTTCCTCCCTGCTCCATCATCAGACCCTCACCATCAAGTGTAGCGAATAGGTCTCATCAGAACAAAAGAAATGAGCCTTAGCTTGAGGGGTTTCCTAGCAGCCATTGAAGAGTTCTATTGCCCACCTCTTGACTCCATCATCAGATCAGCTTGATGGTAGCAAATTATTGTATTGTCATCGGATTCATATAGACTTGCAAAGTTTCAAATCAATACGACAATTAGAAGTAGGTTAAAATTGATTTCCAAGATTTTCTTACATTGTGACTTAGTTACAAGTGAAGCTAATAAAAGTGTGGTAAAAACGAACTGCATTCATAGAATTTTAAATAATCGCATGTCTGAACTGGGAATCGAACCCGCTAAATGTGATTTTTTTTATTTTTAAAATTGTATTATACGAATCGAAAGGCTCCATTATAAGCATTTCTTTATTCTAAGTAACATGGCATATTAAATAAAAGGGAGACTACAAAATTTTACATTTAATGTTGAATATCTTACAAGTTTGTGCAGCGTTATTGATAGTACTAGCTTTCCACCCGCGGCTTCGCCCGCGTGGACTTCATGACGTTATCCCGCGGGAATGTGATATTTTTCCGGGATAAAAAGTAGACTATGTTCCTCTCCGGGCTACAAAGTATCTGTGTCCCAAATTTCAGCCAAATCCCTTTTGCCGTTTTGGCGTGATTGAGTAACAAACATACAAACATCCAAACATCTAAACATCCAAACATCTAAACTTTCACGTTTATACCAGTTATATTTTCGTTGCAAAAATAACTAGTTCATTTTAAAAATCAAATGATTTCTTTTCAGACGAACCTTATGGTTAAGTTTAATTGATCGAGAAGATGTACACAACAAATGGTCAACATATTTCCGAGTTTGTGAGGCCCATTTCGAAACCAATTCTATAATCAAGACATCGAACCGAACTGTCCTGAAAAAATCGGCCAAGTGCGAGTCGGACTCGCTCATGAAGGGTTCCGTACCCACTTAACGTACCGATTACGTACACCTAGCAAAAATACCAATGTCATTTTTTGCCAAAAAAATATAACTTTGTTTTTCATAGTATTCGTATGAATAACAAAGTTATATTTGCGGTTTTTGAAAATGTGTTATATCTCAAAAACTTGTAAAGCCTACTTAGCTGTGATAGTTTTCCTTTTAACTTCGTCATATGTACTACTATCGTGAATTTTTTCACGTACCCAAGACCAACCATTTGGCTGGCAGGGGGGACACATGACTCGTAACTAAATTTTGCACTTTAAAGCTTAATAATTCACAAACGGATGCCTCAATCAAAAAACTGTATTTACAAACCCACAATATTTTTAAAATTGCTATCCAACGACATCCCACACTATGGGGTAGACAAGAAAAAAAAAATTACATACCCATAACGTGTAGGGGAGCCTAATCAAAAAATTATTTTTTTCAGAATTTTACTTTACCACTTTGTTGGCGTGATGAATATGTATATACATACTAAATTACAGCTTTCTAGTATTAAGAGTCTATGAGCTAGACTGGGGTCAGACGGACGGACGGACAGACGGACATGGCGAAACTATAAGAGTTCCTTGTTGACTACGGAACCCTAAAAAGGCACTAATCCCAAACTTGAAACAAACACAAAAAAGAATAAAGAATCGCAAGCAACTGTAGAGACTAATGAATCTTGTACAAAATATGAAAAAGTTAAATGTGAAAAATTATGAAAGACACATTTAATTTAAGTAGAGAAGCATAATAATCAAAAATATTAAATTAATTTCTGACAAATTCTAACGAGATATTTTGACCAATAATAAGTTTGACATTTCCAGGTAAGTATAGGTATTATTTACTAGCTTTCCACCCGCGGGCTTGCCGGCTTGAACTAATATTTGCCCATGGTACCTAATGAGACATTGTGCCGGGCTAAAAAGTAGCCTATATGCTATGCTAAACCATATTAAGTCTCTGTACCCATCCGTTGCGCCGTGAGTAACAAACATACAAACATCCAAACTATCGCATTTTTTTCAAATTAAAGATATACTAACCACGCCGCCATCGATTAAAGATATATACTAACCAGAACCACGCCGCCATCGATTCATCGGTCGCAAACCTTACGGCAGGAGACTTTGAAGACGAGCCGGCAAGAAACTCGTCCAGGTATTTTTTTTTCTCCCTGTTTCATTTAATTTAATTGTAACCAAATGATTTATTAGGTATAACAGGTCTTTACCCTATGAAACTGCCGTTTTCTATGGGATTTCTTGGACAGAAACTTTAGAGAGATATGTTCAGACAACATTAATCTATCTTTTGCCTATAAATCTCATTTAAACAACCGCCTTAGAATAAAAAAGTTCGAAGCTATCAAATTGAAGACAACAATACTTTGAAGCATTTAACCACATAACACGGAAATATTTTTTTTTTACTTTCCATTTCCACGTTCTGTGCATTTAACTATAAAAAATTTAGACGCGTGTTTATTTATTCTTTTTTTAGATGTTTAACATTACGACATACTTTATTTTTGAAACTGACTATTATAAGTTTGAATAGGTAAGTATACTGATAATAATTAAAAAATTAGAGATCAATGAACATGTGAGAACAAAACGGCAATTTTATAGGGAAAGACCTATTATTAGTGAGATTAATATTTAAAAACTTAATGATCAAGAAGTTGCCTCCTGTCCTGCATACAATTAAAAGGCTTTGTCTTCAGTTTTTTTCTTTTGAATTTTATTAAGCTATGTTAAATCACCACCGACGACGGTCGTCGTAGCCGTAGAAATTGTGGAAATCGCAACCGTAGACGTTGCACTTGTTGATCGAGCCGCGGTTTGCTTCTGAGCTGATGCCGTTGATGCAACAGTTGTTGGCTTTTTAGTCGATTTTTGTTTGTGTTTTTTATTTAAATTTTCATCATTGAACTCGGGTATTGCCTTACGTGGACTTTCGAGTGTCGTTTTTGCTTCATGTTTCCTTTCTCTGAAAGGAGCAGTAAGGCTTTCTTCACCTTGGCGTTTAGGGTTTACCGTAGTGGATGATATAGTTACAACACTTGGCGTTGGTGCTTTAGGAGAATCGCTGTTATCAATACTTAAGTATGGGTCGAGCGTTAAGACATCCCTCGAGGCATCCACTGCACAAGTCAAGAATTTGTTGTTCTTCTGTAAATCGATGAATCCTATTCCACATGGACGATCTATTATGCGCGATACCATCATTCCAACAGCGTATCCGGAACATTCAATAACAGAACCAACGTCATCCTGGAATATAAAAAAAAGTTTGAACAAGGATAATTATGGACTTAACCACTTAGTTATTATTATGCAATTCGGTTCCAGCACGTAAGCCCGTGTGATAAAGAAACTATAGGTACTCATATTATTTTTACTTTTCTACACCCACAATGCAATTTTCGTTTTGAAAATATTGAAAATGAATGTATAAGTAAAAAAAATCGACCCGCCGCGCCGCCGGAGCTAGTTGTGATTGTGAGACGGGTCGATTTTCTAATATTGTCAACATATTACTTGAACTTGTCAAAAAAATATGAGACTGTGTATTTTAATCGAACGCTAAAAATCCATCATTTCTTAAAGTTTATTCTGAAGACAAAAAATATGTACCTATAACAACTACTTGTACATAACATGAAATGTCTAATACAGGTATGAACAGTTTATACTCCGAAATAGAAGGCAGTAATACCTACCTAAGTCCTACGCACCTAATTTGTAGGTATTAGAAATTGAGAATATATTTTAATTCGACACAAAATGCGCACTTTAAATTATAATTTTAGGTAATTTCATACAAAAGACTTCAACGCGTTACGTTTTTGAACCGACCGCCTTTGCAAGTTTGGTTTGGTTTGAAAACAAAATTCTCTGTAACTATAGGCAACTCGTCTAACGACGCAGTTATTAATACGCATTATATTATTATGAAGAAGACTAAAAAATTATTTTTATAAAAAAAAACCGCCTTAAAAAAAACCACCTAAAAGTAAGAAATAATACCTCTAATAACGTAAGTACTTTGAAGTCGGGCGTGAAATCTGTTAATTTTTTTGTTTTTTTTTGTGTTGTTAAGATCCGCCCGACTTCAAAGTACTTACGTTATTAGAGGTAATATTTCTTACTTTTAGGTGGATTTTTTTGAATACGGTTTTATTTTTTTATAAAAATAATTTTTATTTCACTCTTTTTAGTGTATCATGCAGGCAAATTTCGTATATCCTGGTAAATACGTATGATAGTTGAAGATCCGTCTTAAATTCATATGAAGTGGTAACGAAAACGACAGTATTTTCAAGATTTCCTGAAAACTACTGAACCGATTTCAAAATTTCGAAAAATGGGACCAACTTGGGAAAATACCTGATGTTATAACGTTTGAATCATTTCAATCGGTTCAGCCGTCTTCGAGTAATCGGTGTACATACATATAAAAAAAAGAAATAAACGCAACGAATAGATAACCTCCTCCTTTTCAATTTTTGAAGACGGTTAAAAAGACACAATATTATCAAAAAGAGTGTTAAATATTTTTTCTTGTCAGAAACTGTTTATCACAAAGTAGTCCTAATGCTAGTATAACTAATTTCAGGTACAAATTGTATTTGTTAAAAAATGTCTTACTATAGGTACACACGGCGGCACATCCGACTATAGTATATATATATATATATATATATATACAGGGCGTCCAATCCAATTCCAATCCAAGTCCAATTGCTCCAATCTTCACTCATTAGTAATACATTGAAATGTTAAAGTTTTGAGCACGACAGTCACAGGAAAGGCTATCCATAACGCTGCACAAACTTGTTATTCAACATTAAATGTTAAATTTCGTAGTCTTCCTTTTATTTAAGATGCTATGTTATTAAGAAAAAATGATAAGGTATGATCGAGCCTTTCGATCGGTACAATTAAATTAGAGAAATATTTTTTTTTACATTCGGCGGGTTCGATTCCCAGTTCAGACAGTTGATTACTTAAAATTCTTTGAATGCAGTTCGTTTTCTTTTTAAAATAAAAATGAAGTCTCCTTTCAGTAAAATTTTATATCTTCAGTATTTAAGGTACTTTCCCTCCATGTGAGTTAATTTTGGGACGCCCTGTATATAGATACATGTTGACCTTGAGACCGCCTTTATGCTCTACGTCATAAAAGCTGTTATCGCAGTTCAACTGTTTAACTTGATGTGCTGCCGAGTGTACTACTATATTAATAGCGATCGCATAATATCATATAATAAAGAAATATAGTTTATAAACATAAAAATACTTACAGGACATAAAACTCCAAATTTTTCCGACTGCGAAAAAAGTTAAGTAAGTATAAAATTTATTTGAAGTTTTGGCATATTGATTTTATGATATAACCTACCATACGGTAAACCAGTAAGCTTTACTTTAGTTAGAGTAATGATTCAAAGTTATAAAAAATATCGTAATTCTTGTAGGAGATAGTTTGCATAAATTGGTAGAAAAATATCCACAATAAAAGTTCGTAAACAACTTTTGTTTACCTTACAAGGAAGATGTTGAATACAAAGAAATTGGTTATCATTGTTCCACATAGCAACACAGCGGTCCGATGGTAACATCACCACCTCTACTTTACGCAAATTGATCAGTAATGGTATAAGATACCCCTGCAACAGTAAATAAATAAATAAATAAATTCTTACGATCACACCAATTATCTAAGCCCATGTTAATTTCATTATGAAACTGTAGCATGAAAACTTGATAACGGATAGATATATACTTAAATACTTTTTGTTTGTAAATACATACTTAATATACATAATAAACACCCAGACCAAATAGACATGTTCATGCACACAAATATTTGTCTTGTTCGGGAATCGAACCAGAGACCTCTGGCGCAGAAGGTGGGTAGCCTACCCCTGAGCCAAAACGGTTGTAACAGTGTTAGTTAAATTAAGATTATGAGTTAAGAAACAGAGTAATAATTATTACACATAAGACCCCACTTAAGTGGGGTGATGATGTATCTTAAATTAAAAACAATAGTATAAATATGAAATTGTTTGAGAAATTTAAAATAGATATTAAAAGAAGTAATTAGTTACTATTTTGGGATTTTACGTACCGTAGGCACTCCAATCCAAAGATTATGATAGTAGGTGTTTTAAACTTACATTTCTTCTACTGCCAAATCCAAAATAGTGGCACTTTCCACGGCCTTTCTCTTCGAATGATGGCAACGATGTTGGACCATACCGCAGTCTATTGATAATAAAATCGGCGTTAGGCTCGCGCATATGGAAGGAGTAAGGCTTGTCTAATACTAGCAATCCCAGATTCATAGCTGAACATTCAGTCCACCTTTGGGTGTGATTGTAGGCTGAAATGCAAATAATTTAGTATTGTCTTGTTTTTCATAATTTTCCTTGCCATAATTTCATTTGCCATATTGATCCACGGTCATAATACTTGTTAACACAATAGTGTTTATTTGTACGTACTAATAACGCATGAAATAATCATTCAATAGCAATAGGACTCTCATTTGCCATAAATGAGATGCCATAACAACAAATGCTATAATTATTAGTAACTAGGTATAAACATCATTTGACATAATCTATCTTTGACATAATAATCATGTAACGTTTTTTTACTTAACGTAATAAGATGAAGATAATTAAGTAATTTGTGAAAAACGAATAATATTCAAATCCGACTCAGTCGACCCCGACTCAGTCGACCCCGACTCAGTCGACCCCGACTGCACGTAGTTTTGAATGCCCTACCCCTAGACTGTTATTTAGAGCCGCGAAGGCACGGAGGGGTGAGACGGCCCGCGTGCTGAGGAGCAGGTGGCCTTGAGCGAGCCGCCGCGGCGGTGGTGAGCGAAAGCCATCTGTCTGTAACGATTAGCATGCATGGGACCGCCGGGAACCCGCAGCGCCGGAGCCGTGACAAAAGACTTGCATGTTGCATGCATGCTTGCGTGCTGCATGCCTGCTTGCATGCCGCTTGCATGCTGCATGCCTGCTTGCATGCTGCTTGTATGCTTGCGTGCTGCATGCCTGCTTGCACGCTACTTGCATGCTTGCGTGCTGCATGCCTGCTTGCATGCTGAATGCCTGCTTGCATGCTGCTTGTATGCTTGCGTGCTGCATGCCTGCTTGGATGCTGGATGCTGCATGCTGCATGCCTGCTTGCGTGCTGCATGTTTGCTTATGTGCAGCATGCCTGCCTGCATGTTTGTTTGCATGCAATTCACTTACATTGCACTTACTTATTTCAAATAATATAAATAAATAAAACAATAAACCTGAATCGTAATAATCATGATCGTATATTAATCATAACCATCAATCAAAACAAAGTAGTCATAAGTACATAATAATTAGGAAACATCCCAAAAAATCTTTCCGTGTTCTGTGGGAAACATGTTTAGGGCAATCAGTTTTAATGCAAATAAATTGTTATGGATATCAATTTTATTGAAAATGAGAAGTAGGTATGGCAAAAATTATGGCAAATCATTTTATGGATAATGAAAGTTATGACGTTCGATTGATTATGAATACTGAAATTATTGCAAACGATTTTATGTAATTCGATAGTTATGGCGATTTCTAATGAAATTATAGCAAATGAAATTATGGAAGACGAAATGATTGCTTTTGAATTTCGGGCAAACATTAATAAACCAAATAACTTATTCTATTAGTCTCGTTAACTATTTACGGCGTTCACGCAGACGAAGTCGCGAGCGGAGCGCTAGTTATTGATTTAGAAAGTAAAAACCTTTAAGGCGCTACTCGGAAAAATATGGACTTTTTGATTTAAAACTATAGGACGGTTACAGTTGTTACAAATCTGGTAATAAGATATATATTTCTTCATATCTTTATCTAGAATCGTATAGTTTCAAAAACACGATTTTATGATTTTGCCTCGACACTTTTTCTTTTCGAAAAGACCTCTAAAAAATACGAAAAGTGAAGATTATTCTTAAATGGGGTTACTTACACTATTGGAAATTGGTTTAATTAGTGGACACCAATAATATTGAGGATCGTATAGAAGCATTTTTTTAAAAATCGCTGTAGTTTTTTAATACGAAGTGATTTTGTGTTTTTTTTGCCTAATCTGCAAAATCGGTCTCGCTCCAGCGCGCGTCGTTTTCTCATTGCTATCTCGCTTCAGCACATTTTTTCCGAGTATCGCCTTAAGTAGGTTAATTTAAACGGAGTCCATACAAACGGCGATTACATTTTCCACCCTCTAATCTAAACCTCCGTTTGGGAAGCTCCGGCATATATAATTGCCTCCAAAATACCTCAATGTATCAAGACTAAGGTCTTTGACCACTTATGGAAGTCAAGCGAGACGTGGTCTTTTACAAGCTTTTATTTAACTTGCAGTGTATGTATGTATGCATGTATGTCCGTTCGGGTCAAATCTTGCGAGCTAAATTTGACCCACTTTACAATGTCCGATTGAGCTGAAATTTGGAATTCACCTTTAGTTCCGATGACAATGCAATTAAATATACATTAAACAATTTATATGTTTTAAAAGCTTGTCGCGAGATTTTATTGTTACTGGGCTTGCACTAAACACAAATGCTTTAACTTATATTTGACATATGAAATTAAATAAAGCGACAAGCTTTTAAAACATATAAATTGTTTAATGTAATAAATTTGTTGGATTTGACTTGATACAAAGTTTATTTTATTCTTTTTAGGACATTTGAATAAAAGCTAGATTTTAAATAAAAGGTTTTTTTAAATATAATTTATTACTATGGATCTCATAAAAAGGCTCAAGGTCACCCAGCGAGCAATGGAGAGAGCGATGCTTGGTATTTCCCTGCTCGATCGAAACAGAATTAATGATGAGATCCGCAGGAGAACTAAAACGACCGACATCGCTCGAAGGATTGCTCAGTTGAAGTGGCAGTGGGCGGGAGGGACACATAGCGCGGAGAACCAATGGCCGTTTCAAGATTCAAGATTCAAATTTGTTCATTCAATTTAGATTGTTATTTACAATACTTGTGAACGTCATAGAAGCTACGCCATCGGTTCGCAAACCCTAAGGTTGGGGCGGAAAGGTTCTGGAATGGCGACCGCGAACAGGACGACGTTCCGAGGGCAGGCCCCCTACAAGGTGGACCGACGATCTGGTCAAGGTCGCGGGAAGCCGCTGGATGCGGGCAGCGCAGGACCGATCGTTGTGGAGATCCTTGGGGGAGGCTTACGCCCAGCAGTGGGCGTCGTACGGCTGAAATGATGATGATGAATCTAAACCTCATACAGCAATGAATTTTTCCTATGTTGTTAAAATGCATAATATTGCATTTAAGAACTAGGTATGTACGTTTTGTTTGTTTCTTACATTTATTTATCATAGATTTTGAAATACCTTTTGTTCTCCCTCATCATCAACGTAAACTACTCTTTCTGTGCAATTACCGTGTCTTTATTTGACTTTTGACCGCGAACCGGACGACGTTCCGTGGGCAGGCCCTCTACAAGATGGATCGATGATCTGGTCAAGGTAGCGGGAAGCCGCTGGATGCGGGCAGCGCAGTACCGATCGTTGTGGAGATCTTTGGGTGAGGCCTATGCCCGGCGTCGTACGGCTGAAATGATGATGCTGATTATTTGACTTTTGCTAAATAATGAGCGATGTTTTTAGGGTTCCGTAGTCAACAAGACACACTTATAATTTCGCCAAGTCCGTCTATCCGTCCCCAGCCTAGCTCATAGGCTCTTAGTACTTACTAGAAAGCTGTAATTTGGCATGAACATAGATATTAACCACGCCGATAAAGTGGTGAAGTAAAATTTGGAAAAAAATGACTACAAAATACAAAATACAAAATACAAAATGTTTATTTTACAATAACTTAGCCTAAATACATTGACAGTGTTTGGTGCTCCCTTTTAAGCTATTCAGCTGGTGTTAGGTAGCACCGCTCTTCCGTAACATGTTATACCGTAGACTAAACCACCTTTAAATTAAAAATTAAAAATTACTTATATACTTATAAAAATAAAATAAAAAGAAGGAATAAAAAAAAAAAAAACAAAAGTGAAGTTAAAGTAAAAACAAAAACAATACTAATACTACTTACTAAACTGCAAATTCTAACGAATATTATCTAAAATAACTATGTGTGTGTGGGTGTGTGTGTGTGTGTATGTGTGTGTGTATTGTGTGTGCGTGTGTGTGTGTGAAGCCAAAACAGTAATTTAACCTAAATAAAATTCTATTTCAGCATAACTTTTTGATTTGAGCCACTCTGTAAGCAAAAGTTTACAACTAGTGTAATTCATATTATGCATTTCTAGCTCCTTATTAATTTTATTGTATATGGCACTAGCTCTCGCGACAAATTGCCTTTCCGCAAAGACAGATCTTACACGGTGTTGTGGTACAATGTTACGTTTGCGTCTTGAGTTTGTTTCACTGTGTTGGTGAGGAATCGATCTATGTTTTCTGAGCACTGTGTTACAATATATATTTTCCTGACAGATAATATACCAGTGGAAGAGTAGAGAACATCTGTTGGGAAGTCACGGGGCTTAAAATGCATAACCTTCAGTAATGATCTTTGGGCTCTCTCTAAGTCAAGAAATCTAGTTTTATTCGCTCCGCCCCACACAGTAATACAATACGCCAAAACAGATTGTGCCAAAGATATGTATGTTAGCCGCAAAAGACGCTCCGAGGCCACATGCCGTAGTATTTTAAAAGTCCATATCAACTTCCTTGTTCTATTCATAAGTAGTTCAATATGGCCATGCCATGATAACCGCTGGTCAATCATTACACCCAGGTATTTTGTGCTACTTATCTTTTTAAGCTCTGGACAAGAACAAGACGTAACGGGATTATCATTACCATTACATTGGTGTACATATATTTTAAAGTCAGATCCAGGTTGGCCATTATCGTACTTGCTGAAACATACATAGTTACTTTTTTCAACATTTAAAGTCAAAAGACGCGAATTCAGCCAGGTAGCGATTTTGGTCAAACCCGTTTCGGTAAATGTTTTTAAGTTTTCCCAGTTTTTAGCTGCAAAAACAACTGCTGTGTCATCTGCATACGCAAAAATACTACCTCCATCTATTTGCATATTACATAGACTGTTGACATATACTAGAAATAGGGTGGGACCCAACACACTGCCTTGAGGAACTCCGTAATTAACAACACACTCAGAACTCAACGTTGACCCCACACCTACTCTCGAACTGCGGTCAGTTAAGTAACACTCTAGTAGTTTTAGCGTATTCCCCCTAATACCAACGTTCTGTAGACTGCGCAAGAGGATAGGTATGGACACTGTGTCAAAAGCTTTCCTCAAATCAAGAAATACAGCCAAACACTTATTACCTGCATCAATATTTTCAACAATAGTGGAGGCCAAAGCTGAGACCGCATCCTCCGTCGATATGTTCTTACGGAAGCCGTATTGAGACGAAGAAAATATATTAAATTTAGTGATAAAATTTAGTAACCGTATATTTATTATCTTTTCTAAAATTTTTGCTATTACTGATATTACAGAGATCGGTCTAAAGTTGGATGGATCAGCTTTCCCTCCGCCCTTGTGCACAGGTGTAATAATCGATTGCTTTAGTGCTACTGGGAATATTCCGGTCTCAAAACACACGTTGATAAGATGTACTAATATAGGTACAATCTCCCTATATGCTAACTTTAAGAAGCGTGTCGGTATTTTGTCCCAACCAGGAGCACTGTCAGACCTCATAGACTTAATGATGGAGTAAACCTCTTCTGAATCGGTGTTTAAGAGCGCAAATGATGATACCAGAGATATGTCAGAATCAGGACCAGTTTCTTCTCTTGGAGCAGAAATGTTTTCAGCTAATAATTTTCCGACCGTAGCAAAGTAAGTGTTGACTCTATTTAGTGACTCCTCCGGTGTTGCTTCAATATCAAGAAGCTCTTGGTTTTGTGATTTAGGAGGTTTACGCTGAGTTATGTTGTTGACAGTATTCCATAACTTTTTCGGATTTTCAATGGCGTCTTCTAATTGTATTCTATCATGATCGCGTTTTAGTTTTTGTATAATTTTAGTGCAAAAATTTCGGTACCGTTTATATGTAACTTTAAGAGTATGATTATCAGGATCCGATTTAAGTTTACGCTGCATAACGTTTCTATTCCTAATACACCGTAGCAGACCTGGGGTCATCCATGGTTTAATAATTCGCTTTTTTCCTGGAATCGTAACTATTTGGGTATTTAGAGCAAGGCTTTGTTGTAAGGTTGTTATTAAACTTTGTGTAATTAGGTTGGCCTACCCCTACACGTCATGAAGTCGTGAAGTTTTTTTTCTTGTCTACCCCATATTGTGGGGTGTCTAGCACTTTTAAAAATATTGCGTGTTTGTAAAAACATTTTTTTTGATTGAGGCATCCGTTTGTGAATTATTAAGCTTTTATGTGCAAAATTTTTTGTTAGAGTCTAGTGTCCCCCCCCCCCCCCCCCTAGAGTAGGTGTATGTAATAGAATAGGCTACTTGACTCATACTTAATTTGATACATCGAATGAATATTTTCTTTAGATTTGGCTTAGAAAAACGTTATATAGCGATATCATGAAATAAAAGTACAAGATGGATAAGTAAAAATAATTTGAAAAATATATTTTTTTATTTGAACTGATGAAAACACAATCGTCCATGTTGTGACGTCATTGGATTTCTAAATTTATAAACAAATAAACGTCACTTGCACTTTTGCTACTACATTAGTAATATTATAGTATTCTTTGATATTAGTAAGGGTGTATTCCACTTATCAAAGATCTTTGTCCAATATACATTTGATCAAAGAAATTGGATGTTGAATGTATAAAATTGAACGTCAAAGTCGTCCAATTTCTTTGATCAAATGCATATTGGACAAAGATCTTTGATAAGTGGAAGTACCCTAAGGTAAGTAAACAACCACTTGACACTGTCAACACTGTCAAGTGGTTGATTACAAATTTTATGACGTCAGAACACGGCGAAGAGCGTTTTACCCGGTTAATAAAAAGCGAAATTTCAAAATAAACTTTTGTAGGTTTTTATGTTTTAAAATATTAATAAATACATTTTTTTGGTGTAATAGGACAATTATTAATCGTTTAGGACACGAATAAAAAAAGGGTCAAGTAGCCTATTGGTACCTACGTTAGTTACGTTACCTAAGTGGGTACGGAACCCATCATGGGCGAGTCCGACTCGCACTTGCCCGATTTTTTCTCTTAAAATAAATGAAATATTTAATTTTTGGTCAAATTATGCCATAGTCAACTATAAAGAAATTTAAATAATAAAACTGTATCATAATGGTCATTATGTTAAAGCCTTTATTTATTATAGTAGGTAGGTACACTTATTTTTCTTAATATTACAATCTCCATAGAAACCGTATAGACTAAGCTCCCTTTGTACGAAACCCTACCTCATAAGGTGGCAGCTCAGAAATGTAAGAATCACACATCCAATCACAATTACTAGCATCAACGTCATTTTGTCGCACAATCACAACGCAACTGCAAAAAGTTGCATCGACACTATTTACACGTACCTACCACATTTTGTAGCTGCGATGTGGTGTGGTTGTGGTGTTGTTGTGGTACGTGTGGGTTGACACATAGGAATGATTTTTTGTTGATTGTGTCTCATAAAATATAAATGCGAAACTGTGTTTATTTGTCGGTACGGTGTCGGACGGTCTTACTTCTTCGAGCAAAAACTAGAGAACGGATCTGAATGAAACGTTACTGTGTTATAGCTTAGATACGAAATCTTGCCGGTTCTTCTCGCTACAAGGTCTCCTGCCGTAGGATTTGCGAACCGATGGCGTAGCTTCATTGACGTTCATAAGTGTTGTTAAACAAACCTAAATTGAATAAACGATTTTGAATTTTGATTTTTTTTTTAATTTTGATAAGCACATTTTACCACGGAAAAAGCCGCGGGGCAGAAATCTACTTATAGAAACAAAAATAAACTTTTAAAAATCTGTGATTTGAAGTGAACTATTCATTAAGTATTTCATATTATTTCTGCATAATAAATAGCAAAGCAATATTGCTTGCTAACTATATCACATTGAACGTAAAAGGCAACATCACTTTTTTAATATTTGAAGATACCTATACTTATGAATGACCAAAACTGGTACATTTACCCTATTACAACACCATAAGACGCAAGTCTGTTAGTACGTCGACTTTAAGTTGATATCACGATTTTTACTAAATTATACCCTGAACAATTTCTCGTTATTCCAAGATTTGTAATACACTTTTCGAGGTGGCTGACCAGAAAAACTGCCAAGCTGAAGGCAGGCAACCCTATATATTAATGAATGGAATGTCTAGGGCAATCGATCTGCATCAGTTTCTGCGTGCCACTACGTAATTTATCCCAGTTTTGGGGCTCATAAAACTTGGCTGATCTTGAAACCTGCCAGGGTTTGGGCTGGCAACCTATGCGGGTTGTTATCTCCAAATGTGTCTCTTTCGATGAGTAAACGTTTCGATCTGCCACCTTATGATGTAATTTTCGATCAAAATAGCGATACGAAGACGAACAAAAATAGAAGTTCTTCGAGGATATTCGACGGCAACCTACTAAAATCCAGTGTTCCTAAGTAGTATAGATCACTACATTACATTTCTGAGCTGCCACCTTATGAGGTAGGGTTTCGTACAACGGGAGCTTAGTCTAGTAGGATTTACCGACCCTGACTGAAAATTAGAATTTTGAATTTAGAAGGTATAGACCGTATACTCCTATGAGTAGGGTTTGGCGTCAATCCACAATTTTATTTATAATTTAGTAATACTTTTTTGCTTTATTTTTGAATTAAGTAATGATAAACGCCCAAGTAGCAAAAGTTTCTATAATCAAGGCGTTTTATCACCAAACAGTTGTAACGATGTCGATTCGTACCAGTCATTATGGATGGTTAAAAACTCTATGATGACTGGAAACTCCATCTAGTTCTACATACTGGCCATTAATTTTATCGAATCCTATCCTGTTCTTTCAATTCAAATTCAAAATCTTCGTTTCACGTGTCCTGTTCATCATTTTTGATCCAGTTCTACTAAAATCACCAAGCCGTACAGAGCTCTCGGAGCATTACCAGTTTTTTATACCAGTTTGAGTTGTTTGTTATAGTTTTAAATAAGCGGAACCCTTGACCCTTGGAAAGGGTTCCTAATCTTCCTATGCTTCCTATATTTTCTTTATTACTAGGTACCTTCACAATAAAAAGTCAAGTCCCTATAAACATCATCTTTTTATTTATATTATCTATCTAACTAAATACTGGGCGGCGACTTCCGACGTTCCGGCTAGTGTACCGCTGGCCGACGAGGACGTCCCGTCACACAGTGATAAGTAAACCTATAATGGTAACCACAGTGACTGACTGCATGTGAAATACAGCTCTATAAACATTTTCATTAGAGCATTTAGGTTCTATAAGTTTTAAAGAGCATTTAAGTTCTATAATTTAGCTCCTAGAACGCTTACAGAACCATACAAAAGAATCATTAAAGTGTTGCACTGTAATGTATATAAAAAAGCGATTATGGTAATATATGGTACTATAAATGACCTTACTGACACTATTATGTATCTATTTTGTACTACTAATGCGTCAATATAACTTTTTACAGTACAAGTACTGTAGCAGTATCATGTGCACTGTAAAAGTACCGTGCACAATCATAACGTAACGTTATAGTTTCTTAACAGCTCCCTCAACATCGCTATGGGGCTAATTCTCTAAAAGTCATGTGCACTCATTTATAGTACTAAATTGTACCATAGCGGCTCCTGGTGCAGTTGTTAAGCAACATAAATTCGTAATAGCTCTCTAAGTGAGTTCGTGTTGCGGTTGTGTTACGGGACTAAAACGTGACGTAAAAGCACTAAAATTAATAATGAATGGACTATTAAATTAATCTATACTAGCTTATCAGTATTTTCTGTGCATTGTGCAAATATGGCTGCTAATTTTTGCCGTGATAGCACTTTAGCAGCACGCCTGGAGCCAATGTGTACTATTGCAGCCACATTCGGAACGAAAAAGTCCTTATTTTATTACCACACTTTTATTAGCTTCACTTGTAACTAAGTCACAATGTAAGAAAATCTTGGAATTCAATTTTAACCTACTTTTAATTGTCGTATTGATCTGAAACTTTGCAAGTCTATATGAATCTGATGACAATACAATAATTTGCTACTATCGAGCTGATCTGATGATGGAGTCAAGAGGTGGGCAATAGAACTCTTCAATGGCTGCAAGGAAACCCCTCGAGTTTAGACTCATTTGTTTTGTTCTGATGAGACCTATTCGGTACACTTGGTGGTGAGGGTCTGATGATGGAGCAGAGAGGAAGCCAGTGGCACTCCTTTATCACCAATAAGAAACACCTCGAGTTCTGGCTCATTTGTTTCGTTCTGATTAGACCTATTCGCTACACTTGGTGGTGAGGGTCTGATGATGGAGCTGGGAGGAATCCAGTGAAACTCCTTAATGACCACAAGTAAACCCTTCGAGTTCTGGCTCATTTGTTTCTTTCTAATGAAACCTATTCGTTACACTTGGTGGTGAGGGTCTGATGATGGAGCAGGGAGGAAGCCAGTGGCACTTCTTAATGACCACTAGGAAACCCCTCGAGTTTAGGCTCATTCGTTTCGTTCTGATGAGACCCATTCGCTACACTTGGTGGTGAGGGTCTGATGATGGAGCAGGGAGGAAGCCAGTGACACTTTTTAGTGACCACTAGGAAACCCCTCGAGTTTGGGCTCATTTGTTTCATTCTGATGAGACCTACTCGCTACACTTGGTGGTGAGAGTCTGATGATGGAGCAGGGAGGAAGTCAGTGGCACTCCTTAATGACCACTAGGAAATCCCTTAAGTTTGGGCTCATTTGTTTTGTTCTGATGAGACCTATTCGCTACACTTGGTTGTGAGGGTCTGATGATGGAGTAAGGAGAAAGTAAGGGTTCGGCTCGCGCATCTGGTAACTAATAGACACCACTTGAATTTGCAAAACTAAATACATACAATCACGCCTTTGAGTTATAATTTTTACGTGGTGGGCAGACACATGAATATAGTGTGAAATGCATTACCATCCATTCATGGCTTGCCATTTATTAAACTAAAAAGTAAAAAATAAATATGTAGTTTAAAAAACTAAAACAACACACTTTTATAGGAACATACTAAAAAGTACAAAATAACCGTCTATTCAGTAACTGAAATTAAAAAGCGTGGTGCGCCCTTTGCAAAGCATGCATTTCAAGTAAGTACTTAATATTGACAACGCGCACCACGCTTTTTAATTTCAGTTACTGATTAGACGGTTATTTTGTACTTTTTATTATGTTCCTATAAAAGTGTGTTGTTTTAGTTTTTTAAACTACATATTTATTAATTAAAATTTAATAAAAACACAAAAATTATTAGGGCGTAGTGTCAAATTTGAAATCAACACAAAGATTTGACCGATACAATTTTTTTCGCATTTGCAAGTTACGGCAGAGTTACGGTATATGAACGATTCGTACTTTTTATTGCACGTTAGGTACGTTAAGCAACAATATTATAGTGAATGACATGACGCGAAACTATCAGGAATTTTATAAGTACACTTTAAATAAGTAGTAGTGTTTTTTGTCATCAGAGCCTTCCAATGTCATTTTTTTGGCACAAAACTAAAAAAAAAGTGGTTTTCAGCAACTACTCAGCGCGCGAGAATTTCAGACTGCTGCAAATCTGGATAAATTAATACTATCCAGGTGGACCCAAACAACATACCAAAAGAGCAAGTTTACCGCAATTATTTGTATTTCGAATGTAACATATGACTGGCCTAATATATGTCTAAAAACAAAAACGCGTCTGTCGGGCAAGACCAAAAAAATTTTATGTTGTAGGCAAGACACAGAAATTGACAATTCCAATTAATTAAAATTAAAACCTCCGTAATAGGAGCTTTTATCTTTCCTACTAAATGTAAAAATGTTAAAGTTTAGATGTTTGGATGTTTAGATGTTTGGATGTATGTTGATCAATCACGCCAAAACGGCTGAACGGATGTGGCTGAAATTTGGAACATAGATACTCTGAAGCCTGGAGAGGAACATAGGCTACTATTTATCCCGAAAAAATATTACATTCCCGCGTGATATCGTCGTGTAGTTCACAGGCGAAGCCGCGGGCGGAAAGCTAGTAATGTTATAAAGTGGAAAGATTTGTAATGTATTCAGGTATGTACCGAATAAACTCAAAAACTACAGGACCTATTACCTCCAGTATCCCTGATTAACATAGGCTACATTTTATCCCGATATTCCTACGGGAACGTTCCACGCGGGTAAAACCGCGAGGATCCGCTAGTAGTTTTATAAATATAATTTATTCAATTTACTTCATTAAGATACCTACCTACATATTGTACAATGCGATTAATATAAGAATAGGATAGGGAATCCGCCATGTTGTGACGTCAAGCTGTCAAAGTGCTGTCAAACTAACTTCACTTCACTTCAGTATGGTGTGCAAAAAAATAAATTTATCGTCAATCAGGCAGGGGGCTGATCATGTCATAGCTTACGTTACGATAAATAATGATGTTCGTGCAAACCAAAACATATGAATAATTTGCAGATAATAATTATACCTACAAATCATTAACTTGATTTTTTCGGAAAGTATAGGACTCATGAAAGTATGCTTTTACGAAAATGATCAGGTAATTTGAATCTCAATCAAATTAAAATTTTGTGATATTTAACTGAAACCATTTTTTCATACATTGTTCTAATGCTTCAATAACACAGAATAAATTGAATTTTGATTCTATTTACTGGTTTAAGAATTTAAATAAAACAGGAATTTAAGTTATGAAAATAATTTAATAATCAACTTTACAATTAAATTGGTAAATTGGGGGTCTCGTGAAAATTTTTATTGGTCTATCATGGTAAAAGGATTGGCCAGCTAGAGTCTGCACGTTTATTGAAGTTAGATTCGGCAGAATCTTGCTGTTACCAGAGTGCGCCGGGTATGGGTATCACGGGGAACCATTCAATCGAGCCACTCGGGGAGGCGCCTTTCGTGAATCCGCCAATTGTAAATCAAAACACAACACATTATGCTTGCTAATGCTATTCCATTCCACCTCTTCTATTCCACTCATTTGAGAATCATCGTCTCGCTGGTCTGAGCTGCTACTGCAGCTGCTATTGCTACAAAGACATTGAAGACTTTTCCTTCTGACATTGCAAAGTACCTACTGTAAAAATATGTTCTAGTATTTTATCAAAGCTTTGAACAAATATTCAAATACCACATGTGTCCAAATCCAAACATTTGTTCAAATGTTTGTGCTATGTCTGGCGCCGGCGGCATAAGGAAGGGCATGAGCAGTAAAGTTGTGTACAAAAAAAAGGAAAGTAGGTAAATTTAAAAAATATAATTAAAACTTTGTTTTGAAAGTGGCAATACCCAAACCACCTTCTGCCAAAATAAAAAAAAACTATTTTCATTTTGTTTTGTACTAGTCTATATAATTTGTGTTTCTTGCGAACTGTACCTTCTCAGAGTGAAGTTTGTCAACAACCCGTCCTATTCTTATAATAATCGCATAGTAAGTAAGTATTTTTAATGTGTAGAAAAAAATCGCGGTATTAGGTATATCTGTAACGCATCACTGCATTTACGTTTAAATGTTCGCCTGAGAAATCACTCTTTTAGGGATAAGTTTGGGTTAAGTTATTTTAATTTTTTGTTCCAAACGTGGCGTAACAAAGATATACGGGTTTTCTTAAAATTGATAACAATTACGTAGGTTCAATTTGCGTATAGGTACTGACTAAAAAGTGACCCTGTATTTGCACTTAAGTGATTTCGTACAAAACAAAAAATGCCAATATTTTCAAATCTATAATGAATAGTATTAAAAAAAACAAAACGTACAATACAGACGAAGTTCTTATGCATTTCAACAACATACCGAAAATTCATTGCTGTATGTTAAAGTTTAGAGGATGGAAAACGTTATCGCCGTTTGTATTAATTTGTTGCAAAACCGTGGAGAGGACACAACGTGCTATTCTTAAAGTGGCCGCTGGTCCTTTTCCGGCACCCTACAGTAGACTTCTACAGAGAGTGGAAAGTACTCACAGTCAGACAGACCTACATTCTGGACACCATCTTAAAAAAACACACTCAGTTAAACTATGATCCTGATTTGTTAAAGGACAAGCGTAGAAAGGGCACCGTTTGTCCAACATTTTCTCTAAGGACAGCTACCTCGCACAACTTTTTTTGTTTTTATGGGTAAATACCTTTATAATAAGTTAAATGGATTCTTAACATCTATCCCCTCCACAGAGCCAGGTGTAAAGTAACGATCACAAACTACCTAAAGGAACAGGACTACCAAAAGACTGAAAATGTAGGTACTTAATCCTCTAATATAAAAATTGAATTTATTACCTACCTACACAAAAAAAAAGTAATAAATGTGTATATAAAAAAGAAATTATAAAATAAAAACTTACTGAATACCATTGGCTTCTCCTTTCGACTCGAGTAATATCGGATATTGGCTCATACACAATCACACATCACACTCACTCACACACAAAAGCACACATACACAACCACAAAATTCTGCTAATATTTAAAATGTTTAGTACTAGTTCTATAATTAATCTTTGTTAAGTTTTCATTTCAAGCAATAATTAATACCACCTTTGCTAGCTCTTCACATAGGTCTACAAATTCGTTTAGTTAGGATCTCAATTGTATCCTTTTGCGAGGGTGGCCTGGTGACCTGTGTAACCGGTTTCTTTTAAAACCTATTGCGGGCACCAGCTTCTCACACTTCAGGGTGCTTCAGGTCATTGGTTAAATAGTATTACACTCAAATATGTTCTAGAGTTAAGTAACCTATTGTGTGATGGGAAATAAATGATTTATTTATTTTTTTATTTTTTATTTATTATGTATGGAGACCGTTTGCTACACAATCCTCTTAAAAAAAGAAAACGTTATTATCGTAAACTTATCTCACCTTTATGAAAACATACATGTTCGGCTATCCTTGGCACGCCGGCGTTTCTTAAGAATTTGTGTGTTCCAGCGTATAATTGGAACTTATGTTTTTCTCCGTAAACGCAAATTGCTGGTGTTAGGACCACATGAGGCTCGATTAAGGTTCCCATGCAGAACAATAAGGCGTGTGACAGGTAGTACGTCTGCGAGAAAGGAATTAAAATATTCTATTAACTAGAGACATTACGTATTTTTTTTAAATGAGTTTCACGGACTGAGTTGAATCGCACGGAGTTTAGAGAACCTCATGTTGGCTGCAGATAACGCAGTGAAAGTAGTTAGCACAGTTTTGGGCCAACGACATTTGATTTCGTGTTTGCCATTGATATGACGAAGAAGAAGAATTATTTTTTTACGAGTCGTGATGAGTGTGAACACTGGCATTAATAAGCATTACCGCCGTTAAAAATGTATGAATTGAAGATGAATTGTGAAAAAAGACGATTCGTTCAACGTTTTCGTGTGCAATGGGCACTCGAGGCTTCGCTCACGGAGACTTTTTGTACCGATGCAGTAGCGTAGCGATGCTATCACGCGTTCTTATCGATGTATTTATGCACAAATCGTTATTTAAATAAATGATATGGCCCCAGTATAGGTTGGCCGACCATGGTCGGCGACCATGACCGGCGATCATTTAGTGACAGTGTTCACACGATCGCCGGTTTCATTCTGCGTTGGACTGGCCGTGAGGATGGATGTGTATGCAATGACGGCTTATGCAATTAACATTTACAGCGCTTTTAATTTATTACGAGAATTTTTTCTATATTAATAGAGTCTGGATCTTGTATAATATGTCTAGATAAATGTAATTATGCATTAAAGTAATAATAGACATATTTATCATAACACCCAGACACAGAAAAAACAAATACTTACATCATATCAATATTTCTTGGGCGTAGATTGAACCCAGTATAATAATAATAATGTATTAATAACGTTTTATTCATTTTATTTTTATTTACTTTATTTTAGATAATAAAACAGAATACTCCTATACATCTTGTGAATTTAAGTGTATTTTATTATCATTTCAATAAAAAATATATTTTAACAAAGATATATAACATCAAGGATATTTTTGACAATGTGATATGCTCCACAAAATGGCCTGATTGCGAAAAAAAACAATAAATTAAAATATCCTACACGTCAGTCAACGCAGAAATATTCAGATGAACTGAATGATCGGCCAACGTGTGAACGCTCTTTGTGGCCTGCGTCAAACTCCCTTTGAATCGTGCACGAAAAACCGACACGGGACGGATCGCCGGCGATCATTGCCAACAATCACACGCAAACCGGCCCTGAACATGATGGCCCAACATGGTCGCCGACCATGATCGGCCATCGTGTACTGGGGGCTATAGAGATCGCATCGCTCTGTCAGACCATATTTTGCTTATTTAGATAGGTATTGATTCTTGTAGTAGTAAAACGTAGTGATTGAGAGGCGCTTTGCCATAATAAAATAAAAAAATCTCTAAAGAGTATCCCAATAAAGTTTATTATTTATTCGTGATCACGTCGTCACATGGTGGAGGCGCCCGTATCGCTGAAAGTAGCAAGAAAAAAAGTGTGTAGATGCAAAAAGGTGACAAAATAGAAGTCACGTGAAGAAGAGAACCCCTGTTGTTTTGAGTACCTGTGGAAAAGTGCCCCATGATGCTGAAGTGAGTCGAAAAAGCAGGTTGTCCTTCAAGCTATCTTCTTTTTTAAAGTTTTGGCAGTAGTTTTGGTACGATAGAGTCATATCCTAGGAGCAGGCCCCGAGATTACCTATAATAGTTTTATGGTTGTCATTATCGACAACACATCACAAAACAAGATGTTTCACGCTTTCTTACATAAAATATCTAGTCTTTGATGGATTAGGTCGAAGTGCGTTGTCCTCATAGTCCTCAGACAGCATTAGTCTAGCATCTTTGATAGTCTCTGCTAGAGCGGCTTATGCTAGGTCATCGGCATGTAGAAACTGAACTGTACCGGAAAGGGTAGTGTTTTTTTATATTGTCATGGATAATGAATGAGCATTCTTTGATTTTGTTAAGTTATGATAATAAAAGATTAACGAAACAGTATTTTATTCCTGATTTTCTTCCTGGAGAAAGGCGCAGTGTTTGTGGTGAACGACATACATTATTCAACCTACATCTTTAAGGGATGCGCAATGTCGTTCCTCAACGACATATATTTTCTCGAAAATGGCACATACTAAGTATATTTTTTTTATTATTTTTCTGGATAGGTTTAATCCATAAATAAAGCGCATAAATAGAAAATTGTGACGAATTTTGAGTTTTTTTTGTACTGCTAACTAAAGGGTTAATAAATATATGACGTGTTGACCGTCGCGGAAGAAAAGTTCGACGCGTTAGCAGCGTTAGTGGAGCTTTCGTGGTAGCTTCCGCTACAACTTGCTACAACAACAAAAACTCTAAAACAGTTAACACTTTCCGAATAATTCTTAAAAAACACTTATTAAATGTAAGAAATCCAACATATAGGTGGCTGTTTTGTATTTTGTTTGGTACCTACATAAGTATTTATTTTAATCTATTTACAACGGTTCGCTTAAGTATGAAATAATTTCTTGACTGGTTTAGTAAGTATCTAAAATTAGTATCTAAAATGGTTATTAATATTTAAAAAAAAATATTTTGTTTGTTATGAAAAGCTTTTGAATAAAGTACATTAAAATTGTAAGCCGGTCAATCTACTATACTTAATACTTTTTGTTAAAAACAAAAAATCTCAACGTACGAGTATTATTCGGTTTTATCGAATTTCAAATGACCAGTCATGTCATTTCAATACTTACTTCCTGCACAAGTGCGGGAAGTAAGTATTGAAATTCATTTCCGCACTGATTTTCAAATTTAAAATTTTTGCCTCGGAAAATTGACACGTGGGACGTTTCTTTTTTCAAATGGAATGTTAACATTTCAGAGCATGAGTGAGAAATAGTAGTTTATGTGACTATTGCATAATTAATACCGAGTTATGTGCAGTCTCATACACTACTTTATCTACACTTATGTACCTACTTACCTACATTTATAAATACTTATTTCAAAAATGAAGCAAACAAATATTAATGATAAAATGTGGATTGTCGCTAAACCCTAATCATTTGAGTCTATATAAAAAAAATACAAAATACAAAATGCTTTATTTCGATAACAAACCGTGATTACAAAAAATGAGATGACATTCCTAGTAAGTATGGAAATACCTGTAATAAGAAGCCATCGCTTTTCCTTTTTCATTATCGGTCAGGTAAGTTTAATTAGAACAAAGCAATGGAAAAAAGTAAATAAATAGGTAGTTACATAGCAATGTAAAAGAAAAAAATATTTATATAATTTTTGCATGCGTGAGTGTGTGTGTCTGTGTGTGTGTGAGAGTGTTTGTGCCTGTGTGTGTATGTGTGTGTGTTGAATGGTTCGCCTTTTTTCATTTCTTATTTTTTCATGCCAATCATTATTCATTATGCTACTAAACTAATTTATATGTTTTGTTTTGTTAATAATTTTTCAGTATTTATGTAATCAAGGGATTTAAGCCAAGCGGTTACAATACAAGCCAAGGGAAAAAATATTAAGTTTCTTATTATTTTTGTTATAAAGATAGTTTACCTGTTTATCATACTGTCTAGCTGCAAAGGCGGTTTTAACTGATTTTGTGGGAATAACTCTGTCTTTTCGTCTTCTATTGTTTATGTTTGGATCAAATTTGATCGATTTATGTAGCCTAAGTATGGAGTTTAGGACATATAGTTTTCTAACCGTCAGGAGTTCGGCAAGAGTGTATAATTGAAGTGTCGGAAACTTGTTGGAAAAAGGAAGATTTCCAGGAATTTCGTCTTAGAGCCCCCCCCCCCCCAAACAGGAATACAGTATGTTAGTACGGACGGATTCCGCCAGTGAAACATAGATTCTGTTGAGTAGTTCTCTATTAAGTTTTTTAAAAATACCCATAAGTTTTCTGATCTTGGTCATAATACTTTCTAAATCTAAGTGCCAGGATAGACGTTGGTCAAGTATAACTCCTAAATATCTAGTCAAGTCAACCTTTTTAATTGTCTGACAAGAACATGAACAAGATCGATTTTGATGGTTGCAGCAATGCAGTATGCAATTTTATATGGAAATCATTTTTCGGTTGAGTTCTTATGTCGATTGTGATTGTGAAGCATTGTAGTTAGTTTTAGAGACGTTTATGGTGAGGAGGTTTGCATTCAACCACTCTGCTACCGTACGTAACCCAGTTTCAGCAGTACTTTGCACTTCTGCCCATGTGTCTCTTGAAAATATTATGGCAGTATCATCGGCGTATGAAAATATATTTGCGTTGTGTAGTTTTAAATTGCAAAGTTCATTTATGTACAGCAGAAATAAAGTCGGGCCCAATACACTCCCCTGAGGGACACCTTTGGGTATGTTTGCTAAGTCACTAATATAGCTCCCCAGTTTAACTTGTTGTTTTCTGTTATGCAAGAAACTTGTAATTAGAGCAAGTGGAGTACCTCGGAGACCATATTGTACGACCCTATCTACAAGAGTGGGGAGGGGACACAGACGGTGTCAAATGTTCTAATTTAAAAAAAGATTTTTATTGTTGCCGGCTAAAGAAGGGCTTGGAAGAGTTGGAAATCAGGGCCGTTATATCCTACGGTTACCATGGAGACTGTAAAATTAAGAAACATAAGTGTACTATAATGAGTTACAGCTGTATCCGGTTGTATCATAAAACCGGAGTTGACTATGGCATGAAGTATATCATTATAAGTTCAGGAATGAGTTCATTATTCGAATATTATAACATGAGTGTAGATTATAGTTATTTATCTACTCCCATGCTATAAATCCTCTATTATAGTATCTGAATGAAACAGTTAGCTAATAGCCAACATTAAAACACCCAGTATCGTAACTACCCACTGGTTGCTATGGTAAGAATCATATCATCTAAACGGGTGTTATAATGTTATACTGAATTTCATTATGCAACTCATTTCGAAAAAAGAACATTATCAGGCACGCATGGTTCACTACCAAAGCGCCTTGTTAGATGGGAAACATCCGCCATTTTGTCGAAAATCTCTGGGACAGAACCTTTTACGGAGGATTTATATCATGGATGTAGATAATAGTAGTTTATGTGACTGTCGCATAATACCGAATTATGTGCAGTCTCATACACTACTTTATCTACCCTCATTACATTTATTATATATTTCAAAAATAAAGCAAATCAATATCACTACATAGTATAAAACAAAGTCGCTTTCTCTGTCCCTATGTCCCTTTGTATGCTTAAATCTTTGAAACTACGCAACGGATTTTGATGCGTTTTTTTTTATTAGATAGAGTGATTCAAGAGGAAGGTTTATATGTACTTTTTATCCCGATATTCCCACGAGAACGGGAACCACGCGGGTGAAACCGCGGGCGGCCGCTAGTTAATTATAAAATGTGAATTGGCCATTGAGTGGGGTTTGGCCATTGCCAAACCCCACTCATAGGAGTCTATACGGTCTATTCCTTCTAAATTCAAAATTCAAATTTTAAAAAACGTTTCTGATTGTTGCCGGCTAAAGAAGGGCCGGTAAATTCTACGGTTGCCATGGAGGATTATGGCATAAAGTGTATCATTATACATTCAGGCATGAGTGCATAATTCGAATATTATAACATGAGCGTAGATAAAGTCTTTAATGCAACTGTACATAATTAGGTATTAAAACACTCCTCATTATAAAACAGTTGCATAATAGAATAGCACAAAGCATAAAGCACTGTTTTATGTCACCCAATGACGATTGAATCCTAAGCAAATGAGGGACTCCAGATTTAACTTCCGAGCGTAGCGAGGCTGTTACGAATTAATTCCTGAGCAAAGCAAGAGAATCAAAACAGAGTCCTCAGTGCAGCGAGGGATTCAAGCTTGCCCAAGACGAATACAGTTTTATCCCAAAGGAGAATACTCTACTTTTCTCAATACATCCTTTTGCAAGATAATAAAAAGCAAGGACACTTACTAGAAACAACGTTTTATTAAAGGTTATTTTATTTTAAGCAGAGTTAATTAAAGTGTCGAAGGTGGAATGATGCACACATGACACTCACATTAATGATATTATTGTGTTAATCGATACTCTTTCAGAAGATACTCAAACATAAATCCATACTTACTAATTGATACATTAATAAAAACATAAATTGTAAATGTGAAAGTTTGTTTGTTTGTGCCGTCTTTCACGTCAAAACGGATCGTCGTGATTTTTGGTATGGGGACAATTTGGGCGCTGGAGTGGAGAGTGACATATAGGGTATTTTTTATCCCGAAAAAAATTCACATTCTCGCGGGATAACGTCGTGTAGTCCACGCGGGCGAAGCTGCGGGCGGAAAGATAATACAAAACTTACAGTACTTACTTACCTTATTAAAAAAATGTACAAATTGTAATTTTTCAACTTCAACCTCCTACTACAGCAGCGCTTTGCAACACTCGCGGCTTTTATTTTCTTTTCTCACTCATGCTCTGAAATGTTAACATTCCATGTTAACAAAAAATCGTATTTCCTCGCATTTCGTGAGGAAAGTTTTATTTACAAGTTAGTTACAAGCCTTGTTCTGGAAGCTATTTGCATTGCCTCGAATGATAAAAGCCCGAGCCGCAGTCGACAATGCAAATTAATATTAAATTATTGTTTTGCGTCTCTAAAGCCATATGCTTTAGTGATCAGTTCGATTTTCAAATAACTTCTTTTTGCTGTAAAATTAAATCTCATTATTAACCAGCGGGTCATAATATTGAATTGAATTTCATTATAACCCGCTGCTTAATAATGACTTACTTTAAATACTTAGTAGAATTTTTTACCCTGTGCTTTAAGCGAGGATTGCATGATATATAATAGAGCATATGGTGTGAAATAGTAGATTGTTGCATCGAGCACAAAGTGAGTTATTAATGCACGAGTGTTATGTTGGTGCCCGGGCGCACGCGAGGGCACTAAATTAACACGGGTGCATTAATTACTCACTCTAGCGAGGTGCGTAATCTACTTTTCTTTCAACTACCAATCTACCTACCGTGCAGTGGTAAAATATATTCTAACCTAACCTAACCTAACCTGAAACGTCTGTTACATTTTGTTGGGTGGCGGGGGCTTCACCCTCGGAGGCTTTGCCCCTCCGTCCTGTCTTCTCTGTTCTTTCAATAATATATACAAATTTTAAAGTTTTGAAAAAACAAAAATTTTTTTATCAAAAAATGTCCATCGGATGACTCCAAACTATCTCCGGGGTACCATAAGGGATCGAAAATTTTGTTAGATTTAAGCTACGACGCACCGTTATCGAGATATTCTCATTTTTATAAAATTAATTCTTGAAAGTTTTACAAGTCCTGGCTCCATAGAAAATCAGCTGATTTTTTTTTAATTTCTGCACACCCTTTGCTACACTCCAACAAAAAACAGTGCATTAATGTAAAACAGTGCAATTTATTACAACATTTCTGCACTGTTTTGTTCTAAGCAGAAAAGACGTACTTTGTGATCAGTATTGTAGTGAATAATGATAACATTACTGCGTAGTTGGAAGAAAAATATTTTTTCAACATTATATTTCAACATAACATTTTCAACATAACATTATATTTGAAAAAAGAATGCGGTACGTGGCACTTTTCCGAGGTCAACATTCTAAATTTGAAAATCAGTGCGGTAATGAATTTCAATACTTACTTACCGCACTGATTTTTGTGCGGTAAGTACAGTCGCCAGCACGTCAGGTTACTACAAACTGTCAAATTTCTGTAAATAAAATTCAACCTTACGCCCAACAGATAGAGTTCAGTTTCAAATACTACAAATTTTGATATTTTGTAGTAACCCGACGTGCTGGCGACCGTACAATGCGAAGGTGATCTGGGTGGTCTGCGGCACAACTTTTTTTCTTTATTTTTTCTTTCGTTATTCCAGCTTATAAAAATAGAAAAAGCAAAGGGACATTTGCACCATACAGCCACATTATAATTATTATTATAAATTAATATTTTTATATTTTTTTTTTTTTAATATGGTGCGCACAGAGTATTTAAATCGTATTGTTATAAATTAATATTTTTTTTTTTTTAAATATGGTGCGCACAGAGTATTTAAATCGTATTGTACCACAAGAGCTATGTACCCTTAGCACAAACATCTATCGTAAAAATAAAATGAGATTTATCATAGACAAAATATCCTCTACGAGTAATTTTGTATGGGAAATATGTACAGCGCCATCTACCACCGAGAATTGAGAACTCATCTAGCGTCATTTTATTAGGCTGTATGACTGATCGTTCCACTCTACATGGCCTCACAAGCTAACACTAAAAAACGGCGGGAATCATTTTCAGCGGTTGATTGGTAACGATACAGTAATTTATCAAAATGAGTTCTGACAATGAAACAGATAAAGACATTGAATGTAGGTACCTACTCCACCAAATTTAAGAGCAGAAGCAATAGTAGATTAGTAGCCTCGTGCGCCTAAATATCTCGGGCTGCAATTGATGCTTACTATGCGATTATTATAAGAATAGGACTGTCAAACGGCATTTTTGATCTTTGTTCCTTTTCTTGCACATCCTACACCCTGAAGTGGAAGCGAAACGCAAACAAATATGGCCGTTTTGACAGTCCTATTCTTATAATAATCGCATTGTACATCCGAGCTAACTACTGTGCTTTACATCTCGATTGTGAGGTAAGTAGAAAAAAAACCGGCATTACAAGAATAAAACATTTTATTAGTTAAAATTTATAGTGAAATCAGAACAATTTTCAAACTTTAGGGACAGGTGTTTTTTGGGTACCTATGTTAAAAGTTTGAGATTGTGATATTTGTTGGTCATGGACAAAATCTGACGGGATGAAGCTTTCTTCAGCAGAAGTTGATGGTTGCGGATCATCTCTTGAGAAAGATGTTTAATTTTTTGAAAGTTGAATAATTTCCGTTATTTGGTTGGTAATTTTACTTTTATTTTGTATGGAATCTTCAATGTAACCTTCAGCCACCTTGCTGGATTTCCACCCACCGTGCCTTTTTATAGTGGTTAAGTTAGCCCCACCCCAGCATCGGCTAAAAGTGTAGCCGATGTTCGTCGGAAGCAATGACCTGTGTACAATCCCGGGTTTGCTAACTTTAAATACCTTGCGATTTGCTTCGGCATACTTCTGATGGTATTTTTTTCAATAACTTGTTTGTAGCATTTGCCTTGGTGGTACCTACTTCAAAAAAAATCAGATGGTGTTTACATTTTCAGGACGAAGATTTCTGTATTTTTGTACGAATTCAGAGAATTCTTGAGGAACTACAAATGTTCGGACAATTTTAGTTTTTGTGTTCGGTAGTTTAATTACTAACAACTGACTGTTGTTGTATGTTCTCTATTGTTATATTTGTCAATTCAATACCTCGGCATGCGCCAGTTATACCGAAGATAAGAACCACCTAAAACAAGCGAAATATAAAAATAAGTATGTTTTATAGGATTGTAAGAATTTAAAAGATAAATGATGAAGTATTACCATTATGTGATTTGTTATTTTAGTAACCTTAGCAGCTAAATATATGTCATCAGGGTACGGACCTCTATTTATTAAGAGATCAGTGCATCAGGGGCTTCATCTATGAAGGTTTTCACGTCTTGCGCTGTAAAAACCTTTGACTTTTTGCTTTTGTGCCCAGCTGATTGTCTTTTAAGAAATGATGATAATTTTGAAAAGTTCTTGATATTGATGTCGTGTTTAGTACTCATAGTTGCTTTTAACATTGAATAAATGCACCACAAACTAGATGGCTGCAGCTTTTTTGATAGCTCACTAAAGTATGTAAAGAATACAGTCTCAGATAAAAACCATAGGTACTAGTTTTTCTTTTCGCCACTTCATGAACTCGTCGTAAGTTTTCAAATATCTCTCTTTAGAACTTTAGGCAAAATATTGTTAATTGCTGCTTCAGCTTCCATTTTCATTGAATCGGGAGTGCAGCTTATATCTTCATCACTTGCAGAACTCATGTTTATTTCCTAATTAGCACGTAATTATAAAAAAATCCCAAAAACAAACAATATTTATTACCGCTTCATCTTTTTTTTTGCAAGAACGAAATTGAGCTTCGCCGTTCGATATTTAAAATTGATGACTATATACTCATATGAAGACAAGGCTGAATAGCGAAGCGACCTCTTTTGACATTGGGCTGAATACACGATGTCTATTGCCAGTATGATGGTTAAATGTACGCGAACTTTTTGAAAGAGTGAAGAGTTATTTTTTTAATTACTGACCGCCCTAGGGCTTTTCTAGCTACATTATTACCCTAGAGCGCTAATTGGTTACCTACAAGCCCCATTAGAAGGTAATAAGGACCTACTTACCGAATCTGAGAGATGTAAAATTAATAACAGAAAACTTACAGCCAGCCAAATCAAATTTGGAAAAGTGAAAAAAGGCGCATATGTTTTCGGAATCTGTGTTGTTGGCGTATTTTAATGATCTAGCTAAATCCAAGCGACCGTCTACATTATGGAAGATTTATTTGATGCTTAAATGTACCATTCAAATAAAACACGATACCGACATCAATGAATACAAAGTATAAAGAACCCCGCACAAAATGTTCGAAAAGAGCCGTTCGGTCACCTTGGCTGAAATTTTCAGAAAACATAGGTACAGAAAACATAAGTAACAAGCTGATCGAAAGTGTAAAGTTGCAAAGTGAAATAATGACTAGTTTATTAGATATAGCTATTTACTTCGCAGTCTCATAGAATCTTATCTGTCGTCTATGTAATATACTGGGCGTCCCAAAACTATGCCACATGGAGGGGAAGTACCTTAAATACTGAAGATATAAAATTTTACTGAAAGGAGACTTTTTTATTCGACTTGAGGAGACATTTTTATTTTAAAAAGAAAACGAACTGCATTCAAAGACTTTTGAATAGTCACCTTTCTGATCTGGGAATCAAACCCGCTGAATGTATAAAAAAATATTTCTTAAATTTTTTTGTACCGATCGAAAGGCTCGATTATACCTAAGCATTTCTTCTAAGTAACATAGCATCTTAAATAAAAGAAAGACTACGAAATTCAACATTTAATGTTGAATAACAAGTTTGTGCAGCGTTATGGATAGCCTTTTCTATAACTGTTGTGCTCAATACTTTAACATTTCAATGTATTACTAATGAGTGAAGATTGGAGCAATTATACCTAATTTCCCTATCATAAGTGTTTGATAATGTGGTAAGTAACACCACCTCGATTGATTAAAAAAGTTTGAATAATTTGGTGCGGGTTCGGTTCTCGGATTGGACATGCTATTTATTAAAAAAAAAACTTTGAATGCAGTTAGTATTGTCATTTAAATACAAATGAAGTCCTATTTATTTATTTTTTCTATCTAAAGTATTTGGTGCGGTCTATGCCACCATGTGGCATAGTCATTGGACGCCCTGGGGGCGTCCCACGATTATGCCACATGGTGGAGTAGACCGCACCATATTATTCAAACATTTTTAAACCTATCGAGCTGGTGTTACTTAACACATTATAACTTTATCAAACACTTATGATAGGGAAACTACGTAGGTAATATATAATTGCTCCAATCTTCACTCATTAGTAATACCTACATTGAAATGAACTCACAACAGTCACAGAAAAGGCTATCCATAACGCTGCAAAAACTTGTTATTCAACATTAATTGTTAAATTTCGTAGTCTTCCTTATATTTAAGATGCTATGTTACTTAAAAAAAATGCTTATGTATAATCGAGCCTTTCAATCGGTACAATAAAATTAGAGATTTTTTTTTACATTCAGCGGGTTCGAGTCCCAGTTCAGACAGCAGATTATTTAAAATTCTTTGAATGCAGTTCGTTTTCTTTTACAAATAAAAATGAAGTCTCCTTTCAGTAAAATTTCATATCTTCAGTATTTAAGGTACTTTCCCTCCATGTGACATAGTTTTGGGACTCCCTGTATATCATAAAGTTAATATAGGTACTTACCTAGTGTATTAACTTTATGGTAGATATATAAAAAGTTATTCTTTGTCTAGTTCTAGTATTGGAACCATTTGAAATGACGTGACAACAGCCAAAACTCTAGCGTCGACGACAACAAGGACGAGTGTGTTTTCGAAATAGATCGAAACTTTAATGAAACAGGATTTATTTAGAATAAAGGCTTTATCTAGGTTTCGAAATGCTACGGTAGGTATATTATTTATGGATTTAATTTATTGAATAAATAATATGATACCAACAGTGACGAAGATCAAAACTTGGGCTACTATTGCACAATTGTGAAAGTAAACCAAGAACTCTTGCTACATGCGGCCATGTGACGGCAATCATCTGGTTTTTGGGATTCGCCCGTTACGAAGAAAATGTCAAGTATCCATCCCTGAGAATGCTCCTAACTGTACTAAATGCGAGTGCTTAGTTCAGTTTTTACTTTCTGCTTTTAACATTAAAATAGCTATCTATATATAAAATTCAAAGTCCTGACTGACTGACTGACTGACTGACTGAGATATCAACGCACAGCCCAAACCGCTGAACCTAGAGACTTCAAATTTTGCACATAGATACGTTATACAGTGTAGGCATCCACTAAGAAAGAATTTTTGGAAATTCCACCCCTAAGGGGGTGAAATAGGGGATAAATGTTTGTATGAAAGTCCGTCAGTTTTGAAGTTAGGATCTTCAAATTTTGTATTTAGGCTGGCAATTGAATATTAATATTTACCTGTTTTAACCTTTTTTACAATTCCGCCCCCGAAGGGGTGAAAAGGGGGATGAAATGTTGTATCTGGAAAGTCCTTCATTTGATTTATTATTTAGGCTTATGGTCGGAAAGTAAACCAAATAAGCAAACACATATTTCGTAATTTTTCGAAAATCAACCCCTTAGAGGTTAAATGGGATAAATAAACCTAAAAATCGATATGGATAACGCTATTGAGGTTTTATGGGATGACAATTGCAAAAATGGCATTTATTTTGATGTTTAACACGCTGAACATGATTCAACCCTTAAAAGGTTGAAATAGGGGTGAAATTTTGAATGAAAAATCAGGGGTAAAATAGACATTTCAACTTGAAACTTTGTAGGCTTACTTCTTAAAACAAATAGGCAACCCATTTCGCAATTTTCCCAAAATCAAAACTAGGGGGTAAAAAAGGGGATGAATATGTGTATGAAAGTCCGTCAGTTTTGAAGTTAGGATCTTCAAATTTTATATTATTAGGCTGGCAATTGAAAATTAATATTTTCCTGTGTCAGCGTTTTTGACAATTCCATCCCAGAAGGGGTGAAAAGGGGGATGAAATGTTGTATCTGGAAAGTCTTTCATTAAATTTATTATTTAGGCTTATGGTCGGAAAGTAAAACAAATAAACAAACACATATTTCGTATTTTTTCGAAAATCTACCCCTAAGAGGTTAAATGGGATAAATATACCTAAAAATCGATATGGATGTCGTTATTGAGGTTTTATGGGATGATGATTGCAAAAATGGCATTTATCTTGATGTTTAACACGCTGAACATGATTCAACCCCTAAAAGGTTGAAATAGGGAAGAAATTTTGCATGAAAAATCAGGGGTAAAATAAACATTTCAACTTGAAACTTTGTAGGCTTACTTCTTAAAACAAATAGGCAACCTATTTCGTAATTTTCCCAAAATCAAACCCAGGGGGTAAATAGGGTACCTATACCTAAATCATCTTAAGTACCTACCCTAAAAGTTCTTGCCGCCGCACGTGGCAAACGTTCTGCCTCGCGCGAGGCAGCTCGCTTGGTGAGGGAGGACCCGCCTAATCACGTAAAAACGGCTAATTGGATTTTTATGAAATTAAAACAAAGAATACTTTTTATCCTGGTTATTGGTCCCCTAAGTATTTTCTCGAATGTCCACGCGGACGAAGTCGCGGGCGGAAGCTAGTATCTCATAAACTAGTCATTATTTCACTTTGCAACTTTACACTTTCAATCAGCATGTTACAGAGTACCTAAGCATCAGCATGTTACAGAGTACCTAAGTTTTCTGAAAATTTCAGCAAAATTGACCGAACGGCTTTCTTCTAACATTTTGTGCGGGGTTCTTTTAATATTAATTTGATTTTATTAAATTTTATTAAGGTAATCAGTTTTTTATTTCCTCGCATTTCTTGAGAAAAGCACTATACAAGCCTTTTACGGAAAGTAATTACCGTCCTCGGCTGTAATGTACACTCATGTTATAATATTCGAAGTATGAACTCATACCTGAACTTATAATGATATACTTCATGCCATAGTCAATTCCGGATGTATCATATAATGGTCATTAATTATGATACAACCGGATACCTACAGCTGTAACTCATTATAGTACACTTAGGTTTCTTAATTTTACAGTCTCCATGGCAACCGTAGGATTTACCGGCCCTAACTTCCAACTCTTTCAAGCCCTTCAGTCGGCAACATTAAGGCGCCGATTCACTAAAATAGGGTATTTTAAATTATGGATTACTCGCAAATCACAAGTACTTAAAATTTGGAAAAAATATATGTTATTTTACAGTTATTTATCTAGTGCTTCCGGCCGTTTTTTTTTCGATTGGTGATATTTTACTGTGTCAAATAAAATCCCAAACATCCATCTTATAACAATTCAAATATCATATTACTGGAATTTTTGACTATTAAGCACTAAGTACTAAATGGTCTTAGGTATTTAAGACACAAATTATATCATAAATTATAGATAATTTATCTAGCTTTAAAGGTACATTTTTATTTTTTTTTAAAGTTAAATAGTTTTTTGTATATAATACAAAATGTGTGAGAGGTGCCAAATGTAACGGTTTTGGCCACTTACTGATAGTTAAACTTTTGTAAGTATTGCGAAAAATCAAAACCAAACCCAGGTAAAATCAATATATTCTAATGCGCTAGAAACCAGTCAATTGCAAAACAACAATTTAATTGTAAAAAACAAAGGTTTCTAAAGTATTTCATCCAAAACAAATTTCTTAAAATTTTCATACAAAACATTTTTTTAAACAGAAAATGGAATTTATTGAAAAAAAATCTTATGACATAAGGAATTCTAACGGTTGTTATTAGTACTTTAAAATACCTTATTTCAATTGCCTTCATTAGAAATGGCTAAAATATGTTTAGAAAATTTTTAGAGCAAAAAGTGGCCAAAACCGGTACTGTGGCCAAAACCGGTACGCCTGCCCTACTTGGTTTTAGTTAATGAAAAACATATGAAAATAATTGTCTTAGGGATTCCGGCCGTCATAAATTTAATTATTTTATTATTTAATTTTTAATTGAATTTCAAGTGATTTTCAATTCGCGGGGCGCTCGCGAGTTAACAGTTCACTGCCGGCTGCCGCTGGGTCCGCGCGAAGTGTATAGAGCGCGGCCGAGCAAGCGTTAGCCTTTTTTAAAATTAGGATTTATATTTTTTAAGGTATAGACCGTAATAGACTCCTATGAGTGGTTTGGCACTAATTTCACCTTTTATAATTAAGTAATATTGTTTTGCTTTATTTTTGAAATACCTATATAATAAATGCAATGAGTGTAGATAAATTAGTGTATGAGACTGCACATAAGTAACTCAGTATACTCCCACTCGTGTTTTAATACCCCTCATTATGCAACAGTCACATAAACTACTATTTCACACCACATGCTCAAATTTGCCACATCCTTATCTAAATAAATAATTTCATAGGTATTCAAGAAAGTTTCAATCCCTTTGCTTGCGCCACCAAGCGGCCACGGCGCGCGGCGCGCGGACCCGAAATAGGAGGGGCGGGTGCACATCTATGAGATAGGTATCCACGTGGCTGGGTTTTCCCTGAGGATCCCATTCCCCGAGGATTCTGTCCGGGAGGATCCCGATAATAACAAAAGTAAGTGTATAATCACATTTATCGCATTCGGGATCCTCCGGGACAGGATCCTCGGGGAATGGAATTCTCAAGGAATAAGCCCCCCTCTCTACGCAGCGGACGCTACCGACATTGAATGTTTTGACTTTTTCATAATTATCCCAAAATGTTTAAAAAATAAATGCCACCCGTGCGAAGCTGGGGCGGACCGCTAGTTTTGTTTATATTTTGATTCCTGTACCTAGTAGTAGTATCGAGAGGCGGGACATTGCAATAATAAAATAGAAGAACCTCTATCTATACTTTATAATTTATTCGTGATCCCTACGCTACTATCGCGATGCGATGCTGTCGCTCTTCAGTCGCGAGGCATAACTAACGCGCGATAGTAGCGATGCAGAAGCGCATTTACAAAACACGCAACAGAATTTATAACTCAATGGACAGAATCGCTACAAAAAGTCGCGCCGGCCGTCACTTAAATTTTTTGCTGCTGCCAAAGATACAACGACAATTGAAACTGGCGATTGTGAGGAAAAGGGTAATAACCGCATGATAATAACGGTAGTTTAGCAATCGCTAGGTACTGAACTGAAGAACATTTAGTTCGAGATCTAAACCAGAGTAGCATAGCACGAGTGAGTGCCTCCATATAATCAAAACAATACCATCAATATCATTATCAGCCCTTCTGCTCTGCTCTGGTGACAGGCCTTATTTAAGGGTGGATAAGGAGAAGGGGGCATGACATGGCCTACCATCATCATGCGGGCGTAATGCAGATTGGTAGTTATTTATTAATGATGGCATACGCAGCCGGGACCAACAGCTTAACGTGCCTTCCGAAACACCGAGTAGCTCGAGATAATTTATTATTGGTCACCCATCCCGTGATCGTCCAAAGAAAACAAAATTTTGTTATTTAAACACGAAATATATACTTACAATGAACTGTCCTTCTGAAAGTACAGCATCAACTCCGTGAAATCCAGCCGCATTATTGAAATCTATATCAACTGGAATTATAATAATATTTGATTTGTCTTTAAATTGATTACAAAGTTGCTTATTTACCTTATTTATAAAGAATTACAAATTCGTATTTTTATTTTTTTTTCTCGTGTCCGTAAAGTACCTAAGTAGGTAACATTTGTATATTGAACCACCAACAAAACATACACTAAGTAGTACAATAAAAGAAAAACTAAAATGAAAAAAATTAAAGCTCAGTGCTGTAAATATAGGTATAATTTAAAATCTTACGTAAAGTTGCTATCCCCCCTATTTGACCTGCACCCATATTATTTATTAAACAGTAAATTTATTAAGTATATAAATAAATAGATTTTATATTAGGTGAGAGAGTATAAAAAGTAAGACTCTGTTGTAATAATGTAGGTAGGTACCTAGTTGGTTGGCCGGTCGGAGTAGGTACCCAGAGCAAATCATAGCATGCGATTTAATTTCTTTTCCGATAAAATTAATATTACTAACACTTATGTGTTGTTGTAGATACGAGCTACCTATAAAGCGAACTGGCATAATGCGACTCGGAATTTTTCATTTCATTTTCATTTAATTTATTCATTTGCCAATAAACATGTTACTATAATGGTTAGTAGTATCTTAAAAACTAAATTAAGTTTAATGATTTAGTTCGCTCGATTTATAAATTTTAAGCAGGGTTTGTAGCCATATGGATCACGGTACCTATCAGATTGAATTAGCTACGGATCACGGCGAGTTGTATCCACCGATACCGTGATCTGTTTCCAACAAAAAATATTATTGTTTTTTACCCACAGATCACGGTATCCGTAGCTACAAGAAATAAATTATATTCGTTTTGAAAACTGATCACAGTGTACAGCGACAATAAATAAACTATTATCTATACCTACATATAAAACTCTAAATTGATTGACTGATTCATTGTTGGCATAGGCGTAGAGCCCTAACGGCTGAAGGGTTCATGTTATCATGTAGCTTGCTACATACAGGTGATCTGTGGCTGAAGGTAGAGACACCATTTTTAGAGGGTAGATACCATGAAGTTTGACTTAATACTCTGAGTTAGGCCACGTTCGCACGGGCGTGCAGAAAGGCGTTTCGTTAGCGGGGCGATATCGCAACTTCAACGCCTAGGAACCAGAGGTGTTCGCATAGACGTAAAAAAATCGCTAGGCGTTTTGTGCTCACACGGTGCGGACTGCAGGCGTACCTATCATGAATTCGGACGACATCTTGGCAATCAACGTTTGGTATATTAAGAAACGATAAGCAAATAGAAGGCAGTACTGGTTTCATCCTCTTCATTCAGAGAGAGTTATCTTACTGGTAAATTTTACACTCGGTACAGCGAGCTTCAACGATTTCCTCAAATATTCTTCGATTAATATGAGAATGTCAATCAGCTCATTTGATGAACTACTGCTTATTTGTTGGCCCTAATAAAATACAGCGACAAGATTCCCAAATGAGCCCTTGGGTTATTTAGGTAGGTATCACCTAAATGAAAATAAACCTAATGACGTAAAAATAGTTACCCGCTGACAGTAGGAAGCGTTAAATAAACGCTTGTATGAACGCCAATAGGGCTGCCCGTATGTTGTATTTCCATCGCGTCCATCGCGTCGCGCCGTCAATCGGGCAATGTGCGATAAAATAACGCCGCGTAAAAAAACCGCTCGCGTGTGAACACATTAGGGAAAGTCCATAAGTTCTGTTTCAAGGCGTTAAAAAATCGCTTCAACGCGCGATAATATTACGTCCGTGCGAACGTGGCCTTACCTCAGTATTAAGTCGAGCTTCATGGTAGATACCTTTCATGGTTGTAATTTTTTACCACACTTTTATTAGCTTCACTTGTAACTAAGTCACAATGTAAGAAAATCTTGGAATTCAAATTTAACCTACTTCTAATTGTCGTATTGATTTGAAACTTTGCAAGTCTATATGAATCCGATGACAATACAATAATTTGCTACCATCGAGCTGATCTGATGATGGAGTCAAGAGGTGGGTAATAGAACTCTTCAATGGCTGCTAGGAAACCCCTCGAGTTTAGGCTCATTTGTTTTGTTCTGATGAGACCTATTCGCTACACTTAATGGTGAGGGTCTGATGGTGGAGCAGGGAGGAAGCCAGTGGCACTTCTTAATGACCGCTAGGAAACCCCTCGAGTTTAGGCTCCGTTGTTTCGTTCTGACGAGACTTATGAGCTGCACTTGGTGGTGAGGGTCTGATGATGGAACAGGGAGGAAGCCAGTGGCAGTCCTTCATGACCAATAGGAAACACCTCGAGTTCTGGCTCATTTGTTTCGCTCTGATAAGACCTATTCGCTACACTTGGTGGTGAGGGTCTGATGATAGAGCAGGAAAGAAGCCAGTGACACTTCTTAATGACCAATAGGAAACACCTCGAGTTTGTGCTCATTTGTTTCGTTTTGATAAGACCTATTCGTTACACTTGGTGATGAGGGTCTGATGATGAAGCAGGGAGGAAGTTAGTGGCACTCCTTAATTACCACTAGGAAACCCCTCGAGTTCGGGCTCATTCGTTTCGTTCAGACGATACCTATTCGCTACACTTGGTGGCGAGGGTCTGATGATGAAGCTGGCAGGAAGCCAGTGGCACTCCTTAATGGCCAATAGGAAACCCTTCGAGTTTTGGCTCATTTGTTTCGTTCTGATGTGACCTATTCGCTACACTTGGTGGTGAGGGTCTGATGATGGATCAGGGAGGAAGTCAGTGGCACTCCTTAATGACCACTAGGAAATCCCTCGAGATGGGCTCATTTGTTCCGTTCTGATGAGACCTATTCGCTACACTTGGTGGTGAGGGTCGGATGATGGAGCAGGGAGGAAGCCAGTGGCACTCCTTAATTACCACTAGGAAATCCCTCGAGATGGGCTCATTTGTTTCGTTCTGATGAGACCTATTCGCTACACTTGGTGGTGAGGGTCTGATGATGGAGCAAGGAGGAAGTAAGGATTCGGCTCGCGCATCTGGTAACTAATAGACTCCACTTGAATTTGTAAAACTAAATACATACAATCACGCCTTTGAGTTATAATGTTTACGGGGAGGGCAGACACATGAATGGACTTTGAAATCGATTACTATCCGCATCCATAGCTTGGCATTTGTTAAACTAAAAAGTAAAAAATAAATATGTAGTTTAAAAAACTATAAAAACACACTTTTATAGGAGAACAGACAAAAAGTACAAAATAACCGTCTATTTAGTAACTGAAATTAAAAAGCGTGGTGCGCCCTTTGCAAAGCATGCATTCAAGTGCCTACTTAATATTGACAACGCGCACCACGCTTTTTAATTTCAGTTACTGAATAGACGGTTATTTTGTACTTTTTGTCTGTTCTCCTATAAAAGTGTGTTTTTATAGTTTTTTAAACTACATATTTATTTTTATTGTATTATATCAAGTTTAGCCTAGTCAACGAGATATAAAGGGAAATGTTTGGAACACAATTTTTGACTTTGGAACTTTGTTTGGGCTAGAAGTTTTGTATATACAGGACGTCCCAAAACTATGGCACATGGAGGGAAAGTAAATACTGAAAATATAAAAATTTACTGTAAGGAAACTTCATTTTTATTTTAAAAAGAAAACGAACTGCATTCAAAGAATTCCTAATAATCGCATTTCATTGACTGAACTGGGGGGCTACCGCGTAACTTTATGGATATGAACTTCATACGTTTTTGGAACTTTAAGTCAGTTTTATAAAAAAAATTGCCACTATCAGTTCCTTGTTTTGTGACGTCGCACAGTGATTCGTCCCATACAAGCATGGTGGACAATATTATTTAGACCTTAAAATTAAGTTTATACATTGCGTCTTTATGTGGATTATCGGAATAAATAACAAAAATAGCAATACATGTAAAAAATTCTTCATAAAAAAACCAACATAGCGTGAACTCTCCTTAGCTACTTCTACTATGTAAACTAAGGTCAGCTTATAGTGGGTTTTTTTAAGCATAGTTATCTAGTAGGTATATCTATCAGGGTGTTAGGGGCACCGATGCAAAAACTTTAACCATGGCTTTAGGCCATCATGCTGAACAACGTACCTACAGCAAGAATTTTTTGTTGGAAATGAAAAAAAAACGACTTTTCACACAAGCAACTAATCGGGACATTTTGTATGGAGAGTCGAAATATTTTTTTCATTTCCGACAAAAAAATCTTGCTGTGCGTTGTTCAGCATGATGGCCTGAAGCCATGGTGCCCCTAACACCCTGTATTATAAAGAGGTAAGATTTGATTGTTTCTTTGTTTCTTTGTTTGCATCGAATAGGCTCCGAAACTACTGGAGACGTGTTTCCGTAGCGCTCGAAAGGAAAATCGAATACGAATTGAAAACGTATACGTCAACCAGTCGTCTACGAAATCGAATTCTATTACACCCGTTTTCATGTATTTTTGTAGCATTCGCAATCTGTATTGCCAATAAATTAATATTCTTTTCACCTCTCCAGCACGAAAAGGGCGCTTTTGGCGCGTAAAAACTCGCAGCAAAATCGACTTTTACTGCGAGCGTGAGGCAGTGCTTTTTTAATTTCTTACACCACCTTTTGAAATAATTAAGAAAATCGGAATAGCGTGACAAGGATGAGGATTATTTTTTAAAATAAATTGAAGCCAGCTTTGCATTGACGTCCACTAAAATCTGTAGGTTTATAATTCGATCTCCGGATGCCTACCATATAGAAAAATTTCCCCAAAAATTACCAAATTTCCCCAAAAATTACCACGTATACCTATTTCAGGGAATTTCAAGCGATTTGATGTTTACAGATTTCCGACGGAAGATAAAACTCGTGAGAAATGGATAGAAGCAACTGGAACAAAGAATTCGGTACCACATAAGTACACACGAATTTGTTCGAAACATTTTGAAATAAATAGAAAAACTAATATTGTAAGATCAGCAAGGGCTGGAAGTACACTCCTGAACATTCGAGACCTACTTAGCGATCACCGATTGCCTGGTGCCTAACCTGTGATGGGTGGGTAGCTCTCCTTCTGCTGTGGTTTACACTGATCCCAAGACTTGTCGTAGGGCTGCGGAGGGGGTGTTCCACGTTCAGCACTGCTTAAAAATACTATTCTACTTCTTACTATTACCTATTGTCCTAGTATTGTAAGATCTGTAAGAAAAATAATATCATCAAGTCATACAGACCTATGAAAAAAACAAATACGTCGGGGGACCGCTAAGTTGGATAATGGATTTGCATCTAAGCTCGTCACATGTCTAACGATACTTAAGGGTACGACATCAATCTTTTTCATAGACCTATTTATTAAGAGTTAGCTTTTATGTGCCGGGGCTTTTTAGATTTTAATTTAAGTTTTATTTGAAGCTCTTTAAACTGAATTTTTGGCGGTAATTTTTTTTTCCACAATTTTTTTTATTGCGCCCTATTTTTTCTAGGTTGTACATTATTTTAGTCAAATCTCCACCTCTATATGTTTTACCGTTTCGGCAGACAGTTGACCGTCTCAGTTGAAATCGCTTGATCCGTTTAGGCACTACGATACGATGATACGTACAGACAGACAGAAACTTATAACAACCCTCTTTGCGCTGCATCGGGGGTTAAAAATGTCTTATAAAACAATTATTGTTAATATACTTAGTTATATTATGTTTTCAATAAAGAAATAACCTGTTTTAATTTAAAGTTTTATTATTTTATTCCAAACCACACAATCTCATATTTTTTGTAACTTTTTTTGTAAGCCGATTTTGATGAAACTTAATTTCTTTTACTATTTTGACAAGAAAACAGCAACGCAATGTTAAAAGTATAAAAAATCCAAGATGGCGGCCAACTTTTTTGATTGTAGGCCGATTTTGATAAAACTTAGTTTCTGGTACTATTTTGACAAGAAAGCAGCAATGCATTGTCAAAAATATTAAAAAATCCATAATGGCGGCCAACTCTTTTGTTTACAGGCAGATTTCGATGAACTCAGTTTCTGGTACTATTTTGACAAGAAAACTGCAACAGAATATTAAAAATCCAAGATGGCGGCCAACTTCTTTGTTTGTAGGCCAATTTTGATGAAACTTAGTTTCTGGAGCAACGCATTGTCAAAAATATTAAAAAATCCATGATGGCGGCCAACTTTTTTATTTGAGCCGATTTGGATGAAACTCTGATTTTGGTACTATTTTGACAAGGCAACAGCAACGCTAAATTATATATACATAAATGTTACAATTTCCACAGTATAACCAATTTTTCCATATATAGTAGGCCAACGCCCTTATAGTTGGGCGATAACGACGTCTGTATAGGTATTTCCGTGAGTACGGAAGGGTTGTAACAAATTCAAATGTGGCAGGTAAATTTTGGTGTACCTATTGCGAAATAAAATAAAATAATTAGTTATGGTTAGCATATAAGGGGTAAGAACTATCAAAATAAAATATATTACATGTTTTATTTAGTTTCACCTGTAATTGTATATCTGTCATGAAATTTTGCAAGGTAAATTTGACCCACTCCTTACGTTTGAATGGGCTGAAATCTTGTTGGAAGAAAAATATTCAGATTGGAAATAAGCATTTTATGCCGTGTAGTGCCGGCACATAAAAATAATAGCACTACCCCCTCTCTTCCCGTGGGTGTCGTAAGAGCCGACAGAGGGAAAACTGCCAAAGGAGATGGGCAGCAGCGTCTCCATTTAACAGCAGGCCATACTGCGATCGCCAACCCGCCTGCCAAGCGTGGCGATTATGGCAAAACCCCCCGATATGATTACACAAAATAAAAATCGGCCCCCAGTCCCCGGCGGCCCCGCTATTCCTAGCTACGGTAGCGGCTATGGTAACGGCGAGGCAGGGGGTGCTAAGAATCCCCGGGTAGGCTCCGGCTACCAACACCGACGACTTGACCTGGCAACCTACAACACGCGCACGTTGAGGCTCGATGAGAAGCTTATAGAGTTGGAAGAGGCAATTAGTAAGTTGCATTGGGATATTATTTGGTTATCTGAAGTCCGAAGAGAGGGGGAGGACTCGATAACCCTTCAATCCGGTAACTTACTATACCACCGGGAGGGCGACCAACAGTCCCAAGGTGGTGTCGGGTTCATCGTCCATAAATCCCTTGTCAACAACGTGATCACCATCGGAAGTGTTTCGAGCAGGGTAGCGTACCTGATACTCAGAATATCGGAACGAATTCGCTGAATGTCATTCAGGTCTACGCTCCGACCTCGAAACACGACGATGTCGAAGTGGAGGCTATGTATGAGGAGATCTCTAAAGCCATGCATAGCTATAAAACCCACTACACGGTTGTGATGGGGGATTTTAATGATAAGTTGGGGCAACGTTGTGGTGATGAGTTGAGAGTGGGGCAATTTGGATTTGGGCAACGGAACGAAAGGGGCCAGATGCTGGCAGACTTCATGGAGAGGGAGAACCTCTATATGATGAACTCCTTCTTTAAGAAGCCCGTAAGCCGCAAATGGACCTGGATTAGTCCGGACGGTAAAGTAAAAAACGAGATAGATTTTATTATGTCAACGAGGAAGCAAATATTCAATGATGTCGTTGTGATCAACGCCGTAAAGACGGGAAGCGATCACCGTATGCTTAGAGGCACATTGAATATCAACCTCAAGCTGGAAAGATCTCGACTAATAAAATCTACGCTCCGACCAATACCGGCTCAAATTCAAAACCCCGAGTGTTTTCAGCTCGAGCTCCAAAACCGCTTCGAAGCCCTTGAGAACAGCATCGATATGGACGATCTATACAACATGGTGGTGGATACTGTCCGCACGGTAGGGTCCAAGCACTACAAAACCCACCGTCCTAAATTAAAGAAACTCTCCAGCCACACTATCCGACTCATGGATCAGAGAAACGAAATGAAACTACAGAACTCAGCGGATGCCCTTCGTTATCGACAGCTAAATAGGCAGATCTCCAAGTCCTTGACAAGCGACCTTCGCCAATTTAATACCGAGCGTATTAAAGAGGCCATTGAGCGGAACAAAGGCTCCAAAGTGTTCGCTAGAGATCTGGCTATAGGGCAAAGTCAACTGACGAGGCTGCAAGCTGAGGACGGTAGTATCATTTCATCAACACCTGAAATCCTGAGGGAGATTGAGAGTTTCTATGGACAGTTGTACTCCACGCAAACACCTGTTGAAAGTAAGGCTACAGAACCTAGAGCCAAGCTTACCCGACACTATACCGAAGATATCCCGGACGTCAGCCTGTACGAGATTAGAATGGCTCTCAAGCAGCTCAAAAACAACAAGGCGGCGGGCGATGACGGAATCACAACAGAACTTCTGAGAGCGGGCGGTAAGCCGATACTTAAGGACCTCCAGAAGCTCTTCAACTCTGTCATCCTCGAGGGCAAAACGCCAAAGGCATGGGGCAGAAGCGATGTGATGCTGTTCTTCAAGAAGGGTGATAAGACTCTCTTGAAGAACTACCGACCCATCTCGCTTCTGAGCCATATCTACAAGTTGTTTTCGAGAGTCATTACGAATCGTCTCGCTCGCAGGTTCGACGACTTCCAACCTCCCGAACAAGCCGGGTTCCGAAAAGGTTATAGTACCATAGACCACATTCATACGCTGCGGCAAGTTATACAGAAGACCGAAGAGTATAACTTGCCACTATGCTTGGCGTTCGTGGACTATGAGAAAGCCTTTGATTCGATCGAGACCTGGGCAGTGCTGCAGTCTCTCCAGAGGTGCCAAATAGACTACAGGTACATCGAGGTGCTAAGGTACTTATACCAAAACGCCACCATGTCGGTCCGATTACAGAACCAGAGCTCTAATCCTATCCAACTACAGCGAGGTGTGAGACAGGGAGACGTCATTTCTCCGAAACTGTTCACAGCTGCGTCGGAGGATATTTTTAAGCTACTGGACTGGAAAGGATTCGGCATTAACATCAATGGCGAGTACCTAACACACCTGCGGTTTGCCGATGATGTAGTTCTCATGGCTGAGACTTTGGAAGACCTGAACACAATGCTCGAAGATCTCAGCAATGCTTCCCAAAGAGTGGGTCTGAAGATGAACATGAATAAGACGAAAATCATGTCCAATGCCCATGTTGCATCCGCTCCAGTTAATGTTGGGAACATTACACTTGAAGTTGTTGACCACTATGTCTACCTAGGACAGACAATCCAATTAGGTAAGTCCAACTTCGAGAAAGAGATCTCTCGTCGAATCCAGCTCGGATGGGCAGCGTTTGGGAAGCTCCGGCATATATTTGCGTCCAAAATTCCTCAATGTCTCAAGACTAAGGTCTTTGACCAGTGTGTGTTGCCAGTTATGACTTATGGAAGCGAGACGTGGTCTTTTACTATGGGTCTCATAAGAAGGCTCAAGGTCACCCAGCGAGCAATGGAGAGAGCGATGCTTGGTATTTCCCTGCTCGATCGAATCAGAAATGATGAGATCCGCAGGAGAACTAAAACGACCGACATCGCTCGAAGGATTGCTCAGTTGAAGTGGCAGTGGGCGGGACACATAGCGCGGAGAACCGATGGCCGTTGGGGCGGAAAGGTTCTCGAATGGCGACCGCGAACCGGACGACGTTCCGTGGGCAGGCCCCCTACAAGGTGGACCGACGATCTGGTCAAGGTCGCGGGAAGCCGCTGGATGCGGGCAGCGCAGGACCGATCGTTGTGGAGATCCTTGGGGGAGGCCTATGCCCAGCAGTGGGCGTCGTACGGCTGAAATGATGATATTTTTTAACCTTTAAAGCGCCTTCGTCTATATCAAAATCATTCCATATCACAATCATATATTTTCAAACTCTGAAACTTAATATCAAATATTATTTTATTTATTTACTTTTTATTTTTTAAGAAGGTTTACAGCGGTCAAAACACAGTAAATTAGGTTGTAACATCTTAAAGCAAATAAATAATTAATTAAATCTTTTGTATACTTGACTGACTGTGTCTCAAGCTTTCAAATAAAAACCTGTTACATTTTAATAAGCGAAAAAGAGAGAAAAAAAAAACAAAGACGGCCACTATCTTGACCATTTTTGTATTTTTTAACATTGTGTTAAGAACTGTTTTCTTAACAAAATAGTACCAGAAACTAAGTTTAATAAAATCAGCTTACAAACCAAAAAATTGGCCGCCATCTTGGATTTGTAATTTAATTGGATTTTTAATATTTTTAACATTGCGTTGCTGTTTCGTTGTCAAAATAGTACCAATAACGGAGTTAACTAGTTACCAACATCAAAACCAAAAACAGAGTTTCATCAAAATCGGCCCACAAACAAAAATGTTGGCCGCCATCTTAGATTTTTTTTTATTTTTAGCATAGCGTTGCTGTTTTCTTGTCAAAATAGTACCAAAAACCGAGTTTCATCGAAATCAGCCCACATACAAAAAATTCGGTCGCCATCTTGGATTTTTTAAATATTTTTGATATTGCATTGCATAATTAATTATTTTAATTATTTAATATCGCAATACCAATGTACACTCGAGGACAAATTCGGTGAACCACCTCTTACTTCTTTTCACGTGGCTAGTGCCTCGCCATTCACGCGCAGACCTTTTTACTATTTTTTTATGTATTAAACTAGGGTAGTACAATACTTAAGCAATTACGGATAGGGACTGCAACTGAACGGTGAGACGCCAGCCACATGAAAAGCTGAAGTAAGATGTGGTTCACCGAATTTGTCCCCGACTGTACCCACCCGGGGTCGTAAAATAAAAGGTCCACCTTCACATTTTAAAGTCACAAACCCTTCGTAGTTACGTAAATACCTATACAGGCGTCGGCATCGCCTAACAAGTGCGTCGGCCAACTGTATGGAATTCGAGTAGGTACTGTAACGAATCCGAATACATTTTAGGGATTTTTTTTGCGATCATGGCATCCCCATATTTTGACGTCATAATATCGCTCGGTATTGCATCTACCCCTTTTTAATATACTACCCCTTTTTTAGGCCCGATTTCACCAATGATATTTAAACGCGATTAACGCTAAACGTATTTCTGTCTCTGTCACATTCAAACATGCCAGAGAAAGATCTATGTATTAAACACGTTTAGCGTTAATCACGTTTAAATATCAGTGGCGAAAGTGGCCCGATTTCACCAATTATATCAGAGGCAGAACTAAGTATTAAACACGTTTAGCGTTAATCACGTTTAAATATCAGTGATGAAAGTCGCCCTTATCTATGACATTAATTTGTTAAAGAATTTAACACTGAAACCATGAAACCTATAGCCGCTACACACGCTCCTATCCGACCGCCGATTTGGTGCGGGCGAACTTCACTGCAGATCTGATCCGCGCCTACACACGTTCAAACCAAATCTGACGCACCAAATCGGTCGGCGCTACACACGTTCCGATTTGGTCTGGCCGACCTCTAGCCGTTGTTGCAGTGTTGCCAGCCACTGCTAATCTCCCAATATTAATATTAATTTTAAATACTGAAAACATTGATTTGCTTGCAATAGATAGATAAAAAGAAAGTTACTTTCGGTTTTTAATGTTTTATTATTTTAGAGAATTCAATTTCATTATTTTTTTATTTTCTGTTAATTTCATTAAAATACTAGAACATGCTAAATATTTACTAAAAGCAGCACTTATTGATGAGGTGATATGCCTTTATTATAAATATTTAGATTTACGACAAATTGCGAGTTTTTAAATAAAATAAACGAAAAAAAACTAGGTAATAGATAAAAGAATCTTTGCACAAATTGCCATAATTAAACCTTTCGTTCGTTCAGTCCTACCCTACGTAAAACTAGAAGAAAAACTACCTTGAGTGGAGTGAGTGAAGGTAGAAACACATTTCGCTGGCGCAGCGCAGCGCAGCGCGATCGGTTTCATACATTTAGTATGGCTAGAAACACATTTCCCTAGCGCAGCGCAGCGTTCCCGCCCGGCTCCGATTGCGCCAGGCCCCCCACCACTTTCTAGCATTGTATCGTCCGTCAGACGGCTCGGTAGCGGACTGCGCAGCGGAGCTCTGCATTTTGCTTTTTACTACTTATGTTCTCCGATTTCTCCGTCAATAATGGGCCAATTTAAAAAATTTTTTTTTTGTTTAGAAGAGTCACCAATTCATTATCATGTAGGGTTGTTAATTATACTGTTAAAACAGTATTAAAGTGTTTTTAGTACACCATACTTTTTAATTTTATAACAAAAAGAATGTATAATTCTGATTTGAAAATAAATTACACTAAATATTTCTAAAATCGGTTTAGTATTTTTTGAGTTTATCTATTACAAACAAACAAAGTGTATTTATAGTATTAGTATAGATATAAATTGCATCTCGTAATCATTCATCATCATCTTATCATTATGATGAGATACATGATTTAATATGTTCAAGTAAGAACAGAAATTGTTTTCAAAATTAGAAGAAAACATAATGCAGATGTTAGCTCGGCAACGACTCGATCACAGATCACTATGGACTCGATTGACACTGATCACAAATTTCGTCAGGAAACGCTGCGCCACGCTAGTAAAGTGTGCACACCCCGGTCGACGCTGCGCTGCGCTGCGCCAGCGAAATGTGTTTCTAGCTTAACTCTTTAACTATTTATTTTTATTGTAATCTGTGGTAGACAACATGGCCGGTGGTTGTGCTCGTTGTGCTTGTGGTTGCGTTTCTTTCAATTTCCGTTCTTTTGTATAGGTTAGTGTTTTTGTTAGAAACAAATGTATGTTTGTAAATTATCGTGAATTAATTACAATGTTTGTGTGAAGTGCCGTCAAATCAGATAATGTTATAGCATATTGTGACCGAAAAGGTGAGGACCTAATATTTTAACGCAATCAAGTGAAAAGTTGTAGCTTGCGATGATGATTCTTGGTTGATTGTAATCAAAGTATTTCTTTAATTAGGTAATCAAGCCGTTTATGATGGATTTCGGACACCCTCCTCCGAATATGGGCATGCCCCCGCCCCCTATGGGTATGGGTGGTCCTATGGGGCCACCCATTCGTAGCAACATGCGCCATAATTTTAGGCCTTTCAACTACCAGATGCGATTTCCGCCTCAAGGTCCGCTGAATATGACTCAGGATGATTTTGATGGTAAACGTTTGCGTAAATCAGTAATGCGAAAAACTGTTGATTATAATGCCGCGATAATCAAAGCTTTAGAATGCCGTGTTTGGCAGCGGGACTGGCGGGACAGACACGCGCTCCAACCCGACGCTATGTACACTCCGGACTTGTTACCGCCACCCTCTTACCCCGATAATCCTATCAATGCTGTAACGACGCGTTTTGTCAAAACGGCTACTAATAAAATGAGATGTCCCATATTTGCTGTGGCATGGACACCAGAAGGCCGTAGGTTAATAACAGGCGCTTCTTCTGGAGAATTTACCTTATGGAATGGACTAACATTTAATTTTGAAACTATTCTTCAAGCTCATGATTCACCAGTAAGGTCTATGGTTTGGTCTCACGGTGAAGGTTGGATGGTTACTGGAGATCACTCTGGATTTATTAAATACTGGCAAAGTAACATGAACAACGTCAAAATGTACCAGGCTCACAAAGAAGCTGTAAGAGGCATAAGTTTTAGTCCCAGTGATTCAAAGATTGTGACATGTTCTGATGATGGTACTTTAAGAATATTTGATTTTTATCGTTGTCAAGAAGAAAGGATTCTAAGAGGCCATGGTGCCGATGTTAAATGTGTGCAGTGGCATCCTACCAAAGCTCTCATAGTATCTGGGAGTAAAGATAACCAACAGCCTATAAAACTCTGGGATCCTAAATCAGGTACTGCATTGTCAACGTTACATGCTCATAAGTCTACAGTAATGGACTTAAAATGGAATGAAAATGGAAACTGGTTGATAACTGCATCAAGAGATCATTTACTCAAACTATTTGACATTCGCAAACTTGGTACAGAACTTCAGATTTTTAGGGGGCATAAAAAAGAAGCATCCAGTGTAGTTTGGCATCCAACACATGAAGGATTATTTTGTTCTGGAGGTTCCGATGGTGCCATTTTGTTCTGGAATGTTGGCACTGATAAAGAAGTTGGTTGTATAGAAGGAGCTCATGAATCTATTGTATGGACTATGGCATGGCATCCTCTTGGCCATATATTATGTTCTGGTTCTAATGATCACACTTCAAAGTTTTGGACTCGTAATCGTCCTGGTGATCTCATGAGAGACAAATATAATCTCAATACCTTGCCTCCTGGTGTGCAAGATGATCATGATTTAGATGAACCAGCCATTATACCTGGAATGGGTCCTGAAGACAAAGTAGAAATATTTTCTTCAGACACTGACAAAGTTATACCTGGTCTTGATCTCGACACAACATTAATTCCAATGGACTTTGAAAAGAAAGTTAAAAAGGTACCTTATAGTAAACCAATTCCTAGAAATTTCCAGGCACAATGGAATCATGGTCCAACTACTGATGAGGCAACAACAGAAGCTTTGACTCAAGCATTAGTGGAGTCGGTTCCTGGTGCTATACCACTTCATTTAATTTCACCAACTGCTATTTTTATTTATGGGAAGTTAATACCAGTTGACCCAGGATCAAAATTAGAAAAAGCTATATCTGATGGTCCTTTAGCACTTAAAAAATATATTGCTACAGGAGAAATAGAAGAACTGCATGATGTTATGCCCCATTTAGAAGACGATGCAGATGTTGAGAATTTCCAACCATTTGAGTATCCAGATCCGGATATGGAAACAGAAGAAGGATTTGATGGTGAAAATGTTGATAATGAAGGAAATTATGAACAAGACCCAGAATATTACAATAATGAAATGGATATGGGTGACCAAGACAATGAAAATGAACAAACTTATAATAATGGCCCTGATATGAGTAGTATGGGTCCTATGAACAACATGCCTCCTATGGGCAATATGATGAGACCTCCCATGCCTATGGGTAATATGGGTCCAATGGGGCCGCCTATGCGACCAATGGGCCCAATGGGGATGGGTATAGGTAATATGCCACCAATGGGTAACATGCCACCGATAGGCAACATGCCGCCAATGGGCAACATGCCACCAATGGGTAATATGCCACCGATGCCCCCAAACGTGCCACTTTTAGGCAATATGCCTCCACGCCCCCCATTCTCTGATAATGGTTTCAATAAAGGTCACTTTGATCAAGGTTTTGATAATAATCAATCATACCAACAAAATAACGAGGAGTATAATGAAGAAGAGTCATTCAATCAGAGTTATGATGAAGATAATTATAATGACTATAATAATGAAGAAGGCAATGGTGATGAAGGGTACTCAAGAAATCAGAGATGGGATGGTGGTTACAGAGGACGCGGAAGGGGTCGCGGACGCGGTATGAACGGCCACGGCGGCCGCGGCAACTGGAGAGGCAACAGTGGGCCCCGAGGGTCTCCTTGGAGAGGGCGTGGCGGCGGAGGGAACAGAACTTTTAGACGAGGTGGTAAACAAATGTCAAATTAGCTCAAGAATGTTGACATCCCATTAATTTGCATGCACGGACTTTTAATGAATTTTGTTTAAAAGACTATGTACGAGTGTTAAGTTGTGGTTAAGTGTAAAGACAATAACTATGTTGGCGTTACAAAAGGTTGTACATAATTTGTATTTACAGCTTGTCCTTTTATTTTCATAAGCTGAACACATAATAAATTAGTATTACGTCACAGGAATGGTATTAAGATTTTACAACAGGTACTTTATCCTTTTATTTTATTTGGACTGGATGGTAAGTTGATTTCTTTTGAGCTAATTAATTACACAGTAGAGTTTTTATTGATTAAGTTGTTATTATGGCACCAGGTAATCACTGATGAAGAAAAAGGATTGTTCTTTGAAGAGGAGCTGCTGGAATGCTGCACCAGTCACAAGATGTTCCAGCTACAGCTTCATATTCAGCTATTGAAAACTCAGAAGTATTCCAGTCAGCAACTCCATCACCGTTATAGTAAGAAACTGGTATTTATTGAATTTGTTCTGTCAATAATAAAGAAATAAAAATTTAAGCTTAATTTATACCAATAAAGGTTACCTATTCATTACTGTAAGATTATAGTATTATTATCAATAAATAAAGATTCAACTATGTCCAAGGCGTATCCTCTCCTTCACTAAAGCATAACCAGTGCTTATACAATTTATTTGAAGTATTATTGAAATTTTTCGATTTTATTTCTCTTATTTAACACATAGGTTGTATGACTGGTTAAATCCATAGGAGTAGTAAGTTATTAAATAATTTATATACCTAATTTCACCTATGATAGCTATTTTAAATTATATTTAAATGCAATTTTTATCTCTTGTAGTTTAGCTTATATTTCTATTAACAGGATTTGACCACTTCTTCAATTATGTGCACCTATTTATTGTTCATTGAAAATATTATTTAGGATTTCTTTGAATATTTATGTTTTAATAAAGTTTTCGAAATATAATAAACATAGTATTTATTTCAATTATTAAAAAAGGTTGTTTGCAGAGATAATAAACACGGTTAAGAAATAGTTTCATTAATTAGTTTGTTTATATTGGTTTTGCAAATAGCTAAATAAAAAAAGAGATTTACCAGTTTTTATTGTCAACTAGTTTTTTCCTGCGGCTTCGCTCGCGTGCTATTTGGGTGCATACCCTCGTTTTATCCCCTTAGGGCGTTGATTTTACAAAATCCTTTCTTAGCAGACGCCTATGTGGTAATACCTATCTGCATGACAAATTTCAGCTTGATCTGTCTAGTTGTTTTTAGCTGGGCATTGATAGATCAGTCAGTCACTTTTACCTTTTAAATATACAGAACAGTTCTAGATGTCTTGTCTATATAAGTAGCATTGATTGTGCTGGTTATTGTTACCCTAATCCCCGTTGTAAACACCCCACGCCTTGGACAAACTAGTTATATTATGGGCATTACAACATAATGTGGTTTATTTGTGGATAAATTAATATCAGAATAACTATGTAGACCGAATAAAGCTATAATTATTTAAAGGGTTTCATTTGATTACCCATTCACCCATTGAATAAAGAATACTTTGAAAATTTAAATGTAGTTTTAATATTTTTTATTTAATATTTTTTTACCCTTTTTCAGCTTTTGCGATCAATTAGTAAACATAATTATCTTTTGTTACAGATGACCCACGCACAATGTCTGTTTTGGGTTTTTACTATACTTGCATGTCAAGCAACCCAAATCAACAACAGTGGAGACAAAAATTCGATTATCGTTGAAAATGTCACAGAGAGTCTTGAAGCTATCAACGGGACTCCTAACTACAGATTGATAAAGCCTAATAGAGCAACACCATGGTACCCAGAACGAGAGATAAAACTTGACAGTTGTGTACGAAAAGCTCGATGTGTACCTCTAGAGAAAAACACTTGCTTAGGTGCCAAATTATCTTACGAAAGCACAAGCGTATTGCTCACTTTTTACGAAACACAGAGTGAAATCCAAAATCAATTGGAACTGTACAAAGAATTGATCAATGTACCAAAATGTTGGGCCGTTATCCAACCTCTGCTCTGTGCAACATTTATGCCGAAATGCGAAAAAGTACTCGCTCGAGACATGGTCTACTTGCCATCCTATGAAATGTGCAAAATAACGATAGAACCTTGCGCTATACTTTACAATACCTCATACTTTCCGTCCTTTTTGAAATGCAATTCTACTTTATTCCCGCCACGATGTGACAACGCTGCAAGAGAGATGAAGTTCAATACCACGGGAAAGTGTTTGCCGCCCCTGATTCACACTAACAAACCGCTACATTTTTACGAAGGTAATATTCCTTCAATGTAATGCTGAACTATTTTTTTATGTTAAAGCTTTTTCCTGAGAAAAGGTCTACTCACGCTTTGCATTCGTCTCAAAATAGATAATGTTACAGGTATATCGGGTTGTGGGTTGCCATGTCGCGACCCGCTGTACACAGAGGACGAGCACCAGCAGATCCACCGGCTGGTGGGGTGGGGCGCCGGCGTGTGCCTCGCGCTGAACCTGCTCACGGTCGCCACCTTCCTCATAGACTGGCGCAGCGCCAACAAGTACCCGGCCCTGGTCATATTCTACATCAACGTGTGCTTCGCCGTCGCCTCCATGGGGTGAGTTAATGTATTCGAGTGACACTTGCTACAGAATATATTTCTTATTAAACTAGAATTAGGGTTCCATTGTAAGAAGTCGGTTCTGGCGCTTCGCTCGCTCGGCTTCTGCCGTTCACGTAAAGTTTCTTCCAAGTTTTAAATTCACAGTATTAATAAACAGCTGTAGACGAGTCGTCCATAAGGTATTATTTCATACATAGTTAAAACATCCAAGAAATTAATAACAAAAAATCGGCCAAGTGCGAGTCGGACTCGCCCATGAATGGTTCCGTACCCACTTAACGTACCGATTACATACACCTAGAAAAATACCACTCATTTTACGCCAGAAAAAAATAACTTTGTTTTTCATAGTGTTCGTATGAATGGGTGTTATGGGTGTTATTTAATCGGTTAGCTAAAATAGCTAGTGGTTTTACATTCACCCCGTATCTTCTAACTAATGTTGATTTTTAAAATGGGCGACAAAGGGACTTTCGAGACTATACATGTAGGGAATTACCTATGAACTATGAATTCTATTCTATGAATAGGGGAAACCCCAATATTTTGGGTATTATTAAACTTGTGATAAAACACACGGTTTAAATTCAAACTATTTTAAACATGTGTTTTAAAACCATTTGTTTTAATCATGCCAACCCTGTATGATTATCCTTCATGATTGAAAATGAATTATTAGAAAAACTAACCCCTTACAACCGCTCCAATCAATGGGACTCGAACTCCGATGGAAGCGGTTATGAGACAGGTAGATTTTTTTCTAATACTTCATTTTCAATAATAAAAATTGCATTGTGAATGCAAAAAGTAAAAATAATTTAATGCAAATTAATTTAAAGAAAGTGATATTGAATCATGACTTTGCACATGATTCTTTGATGAAACTATTGTAAAATATTGTGTTGTTTCAGATGGCTAGTGCAGTTTGGAGTGGGATCAAGGGACGACATAGTTTGCTCAAAAGATGGGACCAGACGCCAAGGAGAGCCTTCAGCTGAAGAAAACTTGTCCTGTGTCGTCGTTTTTGTATTAGTGAGTAGAAGTTTTACTTGTTTCAAGTGTAAATATCACTGCCTGTAAATCAATATGAATGATTTTACGAAATTAAATTAAATGTATTTTGTTTCAGGTGTACTACTTCATGATGGCAGCTTGTGTTTGGTTCGTAATATTTACGTACGCGTGGCATATGAGTTTTCGAGCGTTAGGTAAAACTCCTGTTGACTACTCTGTTTCATTGCAGTACTTTCACATTAAAGATATAAATTAATAGTACATTACTGACGCGGTCTATAATGACTGCATTGCTGGCAGCGCGATGATGATAATGGCCGAAAGCGCAGGTCCAGTTCGTCACAGCGCGGTCAGCATTGCAGCCCTTGATGGACAAAGGTCGAGGCCTTTATAGCGCGGACAGCAAGGGCTGCTATGATGACTAATCTTGAAGGCCGAGCCGAGAGTGTAGTTAAGCTCAGCTTGAGGCCATCATAGCGTGGCCAGCACAGCAGTGCAGTCATTGTGGACCAAGTCTTGTATAGTGCTTTACTCAAAGAATGCGTGTAATTTAAATAAAACCAGCTTAACGTCCCATCAGAGCTGGTTGTGAGACGGGTTCATTTTTTCTAAATATTTCATTTTAAATTTTTCAATAATAAAAATTGGATTGTGAATGCAAAAAAGAATAAATTTATTAACGTACCTATGTAGTTCAGAATTTATTTAAAATACTTATCAATTATTATTTTCAAAATTATACTTATTTTAAATTACACTTAAAATAAATTTAGGCAATGATGCTTTTACTTATACTGCCTTACTTACCCTGGTAGGTATACAGAAACATCCATATAAAATCTTTTTGCACGACTATGTTCGAAACAAAACTCGACAATAATGGATTCTCAAAGGAAATTGCTGATGGCTAAATCTCGACAATAATGAAATCCCATACAACTTCGTTGCGCCACTGTCGGAGCAGCGCGGCAACCTCGACTTTGTTCAAAGAAGGTTGTCAAAATAATGACCATACTTATTAAAATCATCTTTGAGTAAACATATAATAATAGTATTATTATTATATACATCTATTTATATTATATATATATATATATATATATATATATATATTTATATTATTATATTATATATTACTATTATATACTTACATATTACATTATTATGTTTGATAAAAAAATGTTGGTCCCTTACATACTGAGTAACTGTTCTGTGGCAGATTTTTATTATATAAAGTAACATTAAAAACGAGGCGAGTCCAACACGGTTTTTATTCTTATTTCCAGGTAAAATCCAAGACCGTATCGATAAGAAAGCTGCATATTTCCACCTGGTAGCGTGGTCTCTCCCGTTGATCCTGACCATTGCCACAATGGCATTCGGCGAGGTGGACGGCAGCAGTGTAACCGGGGTTTGCTTCGTGGGTTACGTGAACCATCCTATGAGAGCAGCGCTGTTACTTGCCCCCTTGTCTGTAGTGTTGGTGCTGGGCGGATACTTCCTACTGAGAGGTAAGACTATTTATTATTTATGTTTCATGCTAACTGTAGAAGACCACGCGGACATAAGTTCTACAAGCTTGTATTGATTGATCTGTTCAGTTGAGCTGTGCGGTTTGAGGTGGATGGATGGACACATAGATGAAAGAAAAATGAGAAACGACTGTCGCACGTACATTTATGCTGTATGTGAATCCCTACACTTTATCTACATACTTAAAAGACTAGTATTGCTTAACCTTTGACAAGACCTTTTTCGAACTTTTCAACATTTTGCTGGTCTTTTAGTTTAAGTACCGTAAGTAGTTAAAAAAATATTTTACTCTAAAAGTGCTTGCCGAAACCTTTCCATTTCGATTTGAATTGGTTCTAAACGTTCACAGCACCACAGAATATATAATAGTACTAATGTACAGAAGGCGCACTCTGCAAACTCATTCAAATAAAAATAAATCTTTCTGCATGAAAATAAAGTCCAATCCCGGTCGGTTTGTCATCGCTTGCCTACTGTTATAATAATCTAAAGTTCGCGCATGAAAGCAAAACTGTATCCTACAGCTACGCGCGAGAGTTTCTATTTCTATGAAAGTCTCAAACGGCTCGCTCTCTGGTTAGGGTTGCGAGTGACTTGCGAGTTCGGTTTTGTTGTGTCTTTTGTTCTTTCTTTTATTTAGACACCCGTAAACACAACAGTATCTTTTATACGGATTATAAGAACGTTTAGTAGTCATTGTTCGGTGCACAAAAATCACAGAAATAATCGATCGTTTTACGCGCAACGTGGAGCGTACGAGCCGAGCGGCATCCTTCTGCCATACGCCTGCCCGGCAGTCGCGCCGGCCGAACGTACAGTGCCACAATCTTTTCTGTTCCGGTGGCCAAAATGTGAAACTAACGTGTTTTTTTTAATGTCATTTTGCTGTCAAGTTGATGTCCAACCATAGCGCTGCTGGCGGCTGAAGTTCTTAGAAGTCAGGGCCGGTTAAATTGCTACAAAAAAAAAAGAAAAACGAACGTAGCGCCGCTTTCACCGGAACAGAAAAGGTTGTGGCACTGTACCTAAACTGCGGAGTGACACCCCCCTGACAGCACTATTATGTTAATTTAATGTGATTATTCTTGTCGTAGGTGTGTTCTCTTTAATCGCCGTCCGCGTGTCGAGCAAGGACGTGATCTCCCCGCGCGCGTCCAACAAGATCCGTCAGACGATCACACGGTGCTCGCTCACCGCAGCTTTAGTGGCCATATTCATATGCGTCACCTTCGCCTGCCACATCTACGAGTTCAGGAACGCGGATCTGTGGAAGGAATCTTTCAAGAAGAACATCATGTAAGTAATATTGCATTTGGCATTTGAACACGAAGGAATAATTTCCAGTTAAATGATTTGCCATAAAAGTGGTATAGTATAACTCGTACCTCAACATAATATAATGACACACTTTATGCCATAGTCAACGTTAAAAAATAAAACTGTTTCATAATGATCATTATGAAACAACCGGATAAGTACAGCTGTCACTCATTATTAAACAAAGTCAAAGTCATACATTTTTATTCATATAGATTAAATAAAATTAATGCTTATGAATCGTCCAACATTTTTTTTTACCTACCACCTGTTATGGTAGTATATGTATATGTTCAGGTTCAGGGTTATTGTAAGTATACTATACATAAGCAATTACTATTTTCGGCTATTTTAATGTCATCGTGTCTAGTTATCTTTAAACAACGGACAGGAAGTAGTGTTACAATTTATATTATAACACAGAATTTAGTTGCGCTTCGATTGTGCTTCTATGACTAACAACTATTGTTGTAACGAGCTATTGCGCGTTTATATGAGAATAATTATTTCGCGCATACACGACGCAGCCGCTGTGTGGTGGCTGCTTGCTAGCCGCGTTCTTGTGTTCATTCCATTCACAGCAAATTTAATATCTTGGCTAGGCTACAACATTCAAATTCTTCCAAACTACCTAACCGTGCGCGACCGCTAGAATGGTTCTCGCCTCGTCTAACTGCAGTCTCTGCCCATTCAAAATCGTGCCGCTGTGAGCGGCGGTGGCGATCGTTTTCGCATTCATTGCATGCTTGCGACAGACGTCTAATCAAATAAGTAGGAAATATGACGCGCAAATCGCTGGATGCCGCCACGGTCATGTAACGCCTTTCTCCGGTTTTGATCTGCTCCTTTGTTTTTCAATAGCAAGTTTAAGTGCCTGTTTTACCATGTCCGATTAGGATATACTTTCCAGTTTATTTGACAGTTTTGTATGGACATCTGTCAAGTAACAGCTAATGTGAACTTACTTGGGCATTGTGAAACAGGCCCTTACTGCCGTACTCAGAGACGTCAATCAACTCTAATTGGCATTAAATTATCATTCCTAATTTATTCAATTCTAGACATAAAAAGAGGCAGATATAGATTTAATTGTCATTAAAAGTTAATTGACGTCTCTGAGTACGGCAGTTAGTGTTATTTCTTTCTACAGCCACTCCTTTATTTGTAGATGCCGTTTGGAAGCGTTACGCGAAAGTGAAAAGGAGTGCTCTGGTGGCGTTCGGCCTTCGGTATCGGTGCTGCAGCTGCGGTTGTTGTGCTGCTTCGCGGCCGGCGCGCTCATGGCCTCCTGGACCTGGACGCCCGCCGCCGCCGCCGCCTGGCGCCGCTACCTCGCCAGGTAATACTACTAGTATTACCTGGGACCAGGCCTGTCTCACTTCCATACAAGCGGCGCAAAATCCCCGAGATATTTACCTACTATTCTGGAAAACAACCTAATTTCAACTTTTTGCATTGCATATAGCGTTCATAGTACAATAACTGTCTGCCGCCTCGCTTCAATCTGCTAGGGCTGTCAGAGGTACTACTTCATCTGTGAAAGTAATACACGCGAAGCGAGACAGATGGCGACACATGCGGATGCGTGCGCTGCGTGTGCGACAAGTCGAGCGAGTGCCAGCCTATTGAGACTAGTCCGGTGACCGGTCGCTTGCGTTTATCATACCTAAACTCGGGAGTGAAATTTCTGTACCGTAAGGTGCTAATAATAGGTCTTTACCTATGAAATTGCCGTTTTGTATGGAGATTTCTGTAATTATTTTTTTTCCATACTAACGTTTTTGTTATTATTTAACGACTAATATTAAGTAAATTTACAAAATTTTACACACGTATTTATGGACATTTTAACTACTAAATGACACATTCGTTAAGAGAAAAATTGTTTTTTTCACTAAGTTACTACTAATAAAGTACGAAATTCTGGAAACAAAAGTAGTCGTAACTTTCGGAATAAGTTTTTTCTATGTAAATAATCAAATATCGTGGTTATTAAATTATCAAAAGTTGCTCGATACGGTCTTAATGTAACGCAATATTAAAGAAATTATATATTTCTAATATTATAAAAGTTGTTAAGTTTTATGTACAAAAGAAAAAAACGGCAATTTCATATGTAAAGACCTATTATATATTCTGTGCTGGGACCCTACAGCTTAAGCCAACTGAATGTAAAATTATGAGGAACGCTCTGGTGGCGTTCTCTTTTTATATTTTATGGGCTTTCTCTTGGTTTCACACTGAACCTTAGGATTGAGAAGTTGTTCGGCCGTCGGTATCGGTGCTGCACGTGGACGCCCGTCGCCGCCACTTGGCTTCGCTATCGCGCCTGGTACCACGTTTACACGAAACACAACTTTATGTATACTACTACTTTTGAATCCAACCAAACGAATCCAGAGATCGAGAAGCCCGTGATGGGCTTCTCGACGTGTGAAAGTTGATTGAGCTAATTGCAGAGCTTAAGAGCTCAATCAACTTTCACAATTCTCAGTCACGGGATGGGTGACCATAAATTTATTATCATGAGCTCCTTCGCACTTCGGAAGGCACCTTGATTTGTTGGTTCCCGGCTGGATTTAGCCTGTGCGGTGGATCCTTTCTCCTTATCCACCCACAAGAAAGGCCTGTGCTCCATCCAGCGTTAGGGAAATTACATGGCTGGTGATAACGAAACCAAATCTAATCAAAAGCAAAAAAAAACGAGAATTTGTCTCTGAACAGAAATGAGGTTTACTCCATTTTATCCTAACCGTCCAAACTAATTTGGACCTTGGAGCCTTAAGGACTTTGGAGGTCAAAGCCTACTTAAGGTCACAGCAGACTTATCTACTCGGAAAGGGATCGGCACCGCCGTATCGCCTTTCGCCTCGCCGTCAACCAGGCGTCACGTAAGCACTAAGCTCGTAACCAAACCGGTACCCCTAGTATGAGTTTGGCAAACTTTACTCGTAATCGAAAACTATCACTCTATCTCTTTCATGTCCTTTGACTGCTTTACCGACATGAGCAGTTCATCCGATAGTTTTCGTAAACGTTGACAGTTAAAATCAACCCACATCAGCGTCGGTACGTCGACTCGGCTACGGCTAGGCGACGACGCCGCGCTTACGGTCGCTGGTCCCGAGGCGAGGCGATTACGTTACGATTCCGATTAGTGTGCGTTGCAGTAGGGAGTTTCATACAAAGAATACTGAACCGCTCGAGCTGATACGTTTACGTGCCGTTTACGAGTTAATACGTATGCTGTGACCTTTATACAGCACCGTTCCCACCCAACCAAAGTATGAGCAGCCAAATATGGACTTAACGTTCACTGTAGATACACTTTACAGTAACAATATACAATGGCAGACAGCGCGCGGTAAGCGAGACTGCCGCAAGCTAAAGTGCATCTACAGAGCACGACATTAAGTCCATATTTGACTGCTCATACATTGGTTGGGTGGAACCGGTGTGGTATAAAGGTCATAGCCCACTTACACAGCAACGCTCACACCCAACCAAAGTATGAGCAGCCAAATATAGACTTAATATCGTTCACTGTAGATGCACTTTACAGTAACAATATACAATAGCAGACAGCGCGCGGTAAGCGAGCCTGCCGCAAGCTAAAGTGCGTCTACAGAGCACGACATTAAGTCCATAATTGCCTGCTCATACATTTGGTGGAAGCAGTGCGGTATAAGTGGGCTAAGTCCTTTATATCTCCATATTGTCACATCTTGTGTTCATTCACACCTTCCTTTACACCATCAATAATAATGGGGGATTTTTCTGACAGCTATAAAGAAAAAAAAGTTGATTTAAAGTGGTGACAGATGGCGCTCGCAAATAACGAAATGATCAAAATTAAACTAAAAGACTAGAAGTTAGGTCAAAAACACGCACGCACGACGTTGCCAGGTTATGCTTGTCATGTCATGTCAGTCGAACGCGGGTATTTTACACACTTTTTGATTGCTTATGCTTCAACTAGTAGATGTACGTTGCGTTCTCACTGATATTTTTGTTACTTCGTTGTTATTTTACTGTTTTAATATTAGACAGTGCTACCTACGAATTTGAAAACAAATCAAACTGTTATCAACTCGTCATTTTAGTTTATTTCTGGTCACACCGACTTCGCTATTTGTCAGCGCCATCTCGTTACATTATTAGAACTATTTTTTTTTCTTTTTTTTCTGTCCCTCAAAAATCTCTCATTGTTCAGGAAATGTGGGTGTTCAGTAGAAGCGGAAGTCACCCGCCGCGCCACCAAGGACGAGTTGATAAGGCGCGCGTACCGGCGGCGCGGGGAGCTGACGGCGCGCGGCCGCCTCTCCATCTCGCTGGGTGCCTCGCGGCAGGACCCGGTCGGCTTGTACGTGGACCATGCGTCGCCTATGGACTTCCCTGATGATGTGAAGCATGAAAGGTAAGACGATTTTTATTGATAAGGCGCGCGTACCGGCGGCGCGGGGAGCTAACGGCGCGCGGCCGCCTCTCCATCTCGCTGGGTGCCTCGCGGCAGGACCAGGGGGGCTACCGCGTAACTTTATGGATATGAACTTCTTACGTTTTTAGGAACTTTAAGTCAATTTTATTAAAAAAATAGCTTCTATCAGTTCCTTGTTTTGTGACGTCGGGTATAACAATAACTAGCTAGCAACGTTCAACTGAACAAAGCAGCAAAAATCTATCAGAATAAGGAATTCAAATGACAGTTGAAGCCCATACCCATATCCAGATTTCTTAGACGGTAGCCCCCCCGGTCGGCTTGTACGTGGACCATGCGTCGCCTATGGACTTCCCTGATGATGTGAAGCATGAAAGGTAAGACGATTTTTATGTTTACATGTTTTTGAGTAGCTTCGTCGTTGTCGTCGGGGCTTTATACTTACCACATAATAAATAATAATAATAATAATAATAGTCATATCTGCCCATGGTCTGATAGCCAAGAGCCTCGATAAACACCTTAAGAGGCTTGCGTTAGGTGGATGGATCGGGAGTCAGATGCAGAAGGCAGTACTTCTGGACACGGCCCGTATAGTGAGAAGGTTCCTGTCTCTGGATCCATAACCATCGGTAGCCGGGACCCTGATCTTGCTACCGTTGGGGAACTGCATTTTTGTATTTTTAAATGTTATATTTTTTAGTGTTATACATTGTAAAAATTTAATGTTTAGAAATATAATTTTGTAAGTATTTAAAATGTAATAAAGGGAATAATAATAAAATAAATTCTTACAATAACACCAATTATTCAAGCCCATGTTAATTTCATTAAGAAACTGTATCATGGAAAACTTGATAACGGATAAATATATACTTAAATACTTTTTGTTTGTAAATACATACTTTATATACATAGTAAACACCCAGACCATGACAAATAGACATGTTCATGCACAGAAATATTTGTCTTGTTCGAGAATCGAACCCGAGACCTCTGGCGCAGAAGGTGGGTAGCCTAACTCTGCGCCAAATCGGTCGTCAAACACAACTACAACATAGTTTTAATTGTTAAATTTTCAGCAGACTAAATAAGCGTCACAGTAAAAGAAAGCTTTGCCTGTATTTGTTTGGCCTTAATTCGAGGCCGCACCAGGCATGGCTCACTCCGCAATTCAGTCGACTTATTCACCTACGGTAACTTCCTCTCTAGACTACAAAGTATGTGTGTCCCAAATTTCAGCCAAATCCGTTCCGCCGTTTTAAAATCTTTAGTACAATTAATATTAAGTGATAATTACTTATATTTCCGTACAGTTGTGAACTATCATCGTCATGGGCGGCGAACCTGCCGCGTTTCGTGCGCCGTCGCGACGCGCTCGTCTTACCGGCCCACACCCACCATTCACTTAGCTCCACCCCCGACCGTCGCAACTCGCAAGACTCCCAAATCAGCATCAGTCTACGCCACGTATCCGTCGAATCCCGTAGGAACTCCCTTGACAGCCAACTGTCGGTCAAAATCGCAGAGATGAAAACAAAAGTCGGTCGTCGTCGAACCAAGCATACTAAAGCGAAGAGAAAGGCGCGGGCAGCGAGCGCCCGCAAGGAAAGCACGCCCTCCATCGAAAGCCAAATCAGCCGGTATTGGCTCCAGGCCGTCGCAGCCAACAATGATCCGTCCCGCGAAGAAGTAAAGTTTAGTTTTGACTGAATCTTAATTTAGTTTATTATACACTACCCATTATGTTTTATACTAAATTGATTAAGTAACAAAAAATGCGAAAGTGGGTGACCATGCTTGTTGTGGTTCTGCCTATGGATGATTTCATTAGCTGTACAAAATCTACACTGTTGTATTTTGTTCAGTAGATGATTACAGTCTTATATTGCATGTTTGCGGGTCTAATTGAGACTGGTGTGTGTGATATTTACTAACACCTAGGAGAGGTTTTTTTTAATCTACAATGGTATCTATGTCCAGAGGGGATGGAACAGAACGAAAATAGAAATGAGTAAAAAATGCATATCAGTACAGAGAGAAAATAAGTTAATATAAAAAGGTGCCCTGTCCACCACTAACGCGGAGCGTGCTAGGATCTTCGCCCGCAGATTTTATGCAATCCTGTTGGTTAAGGCGCTACTCGGAAAAAGTATGGATTTTTGATATAAAACTATAGGACGGTTAGAGTTGTTATAAATCTGGTAATAAGATATATATTTCTTCATACCTTTATCTAGAATCGTATAAGTAGTTTTAAAAACATAATTTTATGATATTACCTCGACACTTTTTATTTTCGAAAATACCTCTAAAAATACGAAATATCAAGATTATTCTTAATGGGGTAACATATACTATTGAAAATTGATTTAATTAGTGGACACCAATAATATTTAGGATCGTATAGAAGCATTTTTTTGAAAATCGCTATATTTTTTTAAAACGAAGTGATTTTGTGTTTTATTTACGTAATCTGCAAAATCGGTCTCGCTCCCGCGCGCGTCGTTTTCTCATTGCTATCTCGCTTTTGCATAATTTTTCCGAGTATCGCCTTAATAGTTCTCCGCTCCGCTAGCTAGCTCCGCGTCCATGGACAGGCAGCCTAAGTTTGCTATTTATTTTAAGTTCGTAGTTATATGAAGCGAGTTCAAATTAGAATGTCCAAAGTTTTTATAATTGTCTAAGCTATAATCTAATATTATACCATTAGATCTCTTTTATAGGAATATCACTATCTAATAAGTAAATGTTAAGAGAGGTAGTAATCGCTAAAATTTATGTATTGAAAAGTGCCACATTTAAGTCGCAAATTCAGCTCTAGTGAAATAAATGTTATTTTTTTTTACTAACATATTATTTGTATACCATTTCATAAATTAATATGAAAGACTGATAGAAATCTCTTGAAAATATGATCTTCCATTCAATAATTTTATCCATGACAATCTCATAAAATATTGTGATACCATTAATAAGAACCTCGAGCATTGTTTTGTGTGCCATAAATAGCATGGTAATTCAAGGTGACAGTATGAAAATCAGAATTTGACTGATATATTTACAGTAGTTGTAACTGTAGCATTATAAGAATTATTTTATAAGTAAGTATTACAACAATGAATTTTAAACAATCAAATCATTTAACTGTTATAAAGATGCATTGTTCATTTAAGTATAGAATAAATGACTTTGTGAATTTAACTTCTAACCCTCTGTAGATAGTGGAAATAAGCGCCATTTTTGGCGTTTTATAATATTGTTAAATCAGTGTACAAGTCGCGGTTGTGATCCATTATATCCTTTTTGTAAATTGTTGTGAGGCTATTTGTGATGTTGGGATATGTATTTTACTACATGAATAAATTTTGCTATGTTTAAATATATATATATTTTATACTTATTGACTGCCGAATGAATGAACTTACGTTGCTGTACATAATAATAATTTTGCAAGTTGTAGCTTTAATTAGCATTTTTATTACCAGTAATCTATTTAAATAGCATTTTATACATAATAAAATAAACTAAGAAAATAACTTATTTTTATTCTATACCTTTGCGTACATCGTAGACTTTAAAAAAGTATATTTTCCACTGAACATATCATTACACTCATTCTTGACATAGGAAACTTCTTGACCATGTTCGTGCATTTTTTTATAATATTTACTAAAGAAAAAGAAAGAGAATAAGGAACTTCAAACAACAATAATAAAATTGTTATTGTTGATCGAAGATAAGGAATAATAAACTGTAATAAGTTCTTTTAAAGTAATTTATTGGGAACAAAAGCAAGCAAAATTATGTCACGGAAATATTATTATCATAGTTAATGTCACGTACATTAACATGTACTAAGGTATACAAAAACTATGTAAAATTAAGAACTTATCCTTTTAGCTACAAGATTAGCCTATAACTATTGGACGTACTTAATGATTTTGATCAACCTGCCTCAATATCACATTCCTAGCCCCTAAAGATGCAGAATCAATAAAACAATAGTGAGCAAACTAAAAACCACAATATTCTTAACAATTCGATAAAAGATGAACTTGATAGTAATACAGATGCAAAATGAACAAGTAACGGTCTCGACTTTTAGTATATTCCAGTATTTACCACGAGGACCGCAAATATTAGAAACAAAATTCAGTTAAATCGAATTGTTAAGAAACCTGGTTTAAGTATATGTTGAATTAACATATAACGATCTAAATTACACTAAATATACTCTTAAAATCTCGTAACATAATTTATAAATTAAAGTAGGTACTAAATAAATCACAGATGTTACTTTTCAGTGGCAAGATACGTGATGTCAAGGTTTTTTCTTATAACGGTGACAAATTTGAAAGCAAGTATTATTAAAAAGAGTGATTTGGCATTTTGGCAAGATCAGAGACACTAGGAACAACTCTTTGTAATAAGACGTATGTCCAAAATTATTCACTTACATACCACCCTCAGCTTTGGAATTATAGAGCCTTTGATGTAACGAGCATGCAAAGTAAATGTAAAACGAAAGAAATATAACTACAAAACACAACACTTAAAATTATTAATATCTATCCTAAAAGGAATGTTGATTTGGTTCACTGTACTTTTAACTTAGAAACTAATATAAAATTGCACAATTTACCTAGGAAACTCGAATCTTTGGCCCTAATCTATTAAAAGGAAATACGAAATCCAAGAATAATTCGATAACTTATTAAAATCTATAAAGTAAAAAGTTATGTAACAAAACAAATAATTATTATGTATAAATTATGCTAAAAAATAGACCGCTTATACCATAGTGTGCACACAGCTAAATATTTTAATTTATTTGCTATAATCGTCTCTGACGACATGCAACAATTTAACTCTATCTAAGTACTCAACAAAATTAATCTATCTTAGGACATATCACACTTTCATAGCAGTCTTTGATTTAAGTAGGTCTAGCCTTGCGTATATTTTGCTTTTCTGCTTCAGTGAATCCCAGAATGTTTTCTATTGCGTTCAAATGTCCCTGGTGATTTTCTGGGTCAGTGAGGAAGTAGTAGATAGCTGATTTGAGGAACTGCAGAGTGACTTCTGGGTCCACGGTAGTCTTGTTGCCTTTCTGCGATTCTACAATGCGACGATACATGGCCTGAAACAAGAATACATAGTTTAGCAACTAATACAGACTACAGAAAATAATAACTAAAATACCTAATAAACATGCTTAAATAAAAAATAGAATTGACACTAAATCTAACTTAAAGTAAATCTATTTTCAATATTATAACTAAAAACAACATAAAAAACTAGTTTTTATTTAAATACTAATTTTACCAATACCATAATTACCCAAAACCGAAAGAGGCTGTTTCATAATTTATAACATGCAAAGCATTAATAACAATGCCATGGAAATGTTATTGTTCTACAACTACATGCATTTTGGAGCTTTAGGTTTGTAGAAGCGAGATAATAATAATTGTCAGCTCAGATAGGCAGCAAAATATGAGACTAGAAGTCGTATTTAAATTATTCAATTATTCAATTCGTCTAGAGTTTGATGGTATTTAGTAAGTAAGAAAAGAATATAAGACTAAATTACTCCAGGGGACTGCTATTTGTAGGTACTATTTTTACTTTCGATGGATCAAAATTTTGGAAAGGCGATAAGTACCTTACGCTTTTTGCTACCTGTCTGAGCTGATCATTAGTTTATTTCCATAGATAATTTATGTTAACATGCAAAAATTTAAAAATTAAGAGAATATAAAAATAGGTTTATTAATAAGTTTACAAACAAGTGACATCTACATTTTAGTACTGTTAGATATCGTACATAACTGCGTAGTAAGCACTTAACTAGGTAAATATACTTAAAAAGCTTATCATATTATATAATTCTACTTTTGGATTGTAATTTTTCAGTAACTAATTATCTACTAAATTGTAAGCATAAGCTCTGTGATTCAGAAAAGCCCAGTTGGCCCAGTCTACAATTTAAAAACCGACGGTAAAATTAAAATATATAGGGATATAGCACTTTCTGTGTAATCAGTATTCTTACAGTCTCTAAATAAAGGATGCGTGTTAACGCGGCATTTTTCAGAATATTTAACTTGAAGACAAAGAAATGTAGGTACAGTCAGCGTCAAATTGATATAAGCGTCTAGAGTAGCCAAAAATATGTACTTAGTTTAAAAAACTAAAAACACACTTTTATAGGAACAGACTAAAAAGTACAAAATAACCGTCTATTCAGTAACGGAAATTAAAAAGCGTGGTGCGCGTTGTCAATATTAAGTACTTACTTGAATGCATGCTTTGCAAAGGGCGCACCACGCTTTTTATTTTCAGTTACTGAATAGACGGTTATTTTGTACTTTTTAGTCTGTTCCTATAAAAGTGTGTGTTTTTAGTTTTTTAAACTACCTACATAATATTTATTTTTTACTTTTTAGTTTATTAAATGGCAAGCTATGGATGGATGGTAATCGATTTCACAGTCCATTCATGTGTCTGCCCATCCCGTAAACATTATAACTCAAAGGCGTGATTGTATTTATTTAGTTTTACAAATTCAAGAGGAGTCTATTAGTTAGGTACCAGATGCGCGAGCCGAACCCTTACTTCCTCCCTGCTCCATCATCAGACCCTCACCACCAAGTGTAGCGAATAGGTCTCATCAGAACGAAACAAATGAGCCCAAACTCGAGGGGTTTCCTAGTGGTCATTAAGGAGTGCCAATGACTTCCTCCATGCTCCATCATCAAGCCTTCACCACCAAGTGTAGCAAATAGGTCTCATCAGAACGAAACAAATGAGTCCAAACTCGAGGGGTTTCCTAGTGGTCATTATGGAGTGCCACTGACTTCCTCCCTGCTCCATCATTAGACTCTCACCACCAAGTGTAGCGATTAGGTCTCATCAGAACAAAACAAATGCGCCCATCTCGAGGGGTTTCCTGGTGGTCATTAAGGAGTGCCACTGATTTCCTCCCTGCTTCATCATCAGACCCTCACCACCAAGTGTAGCGAATGGTCACATCAGAACGAAATAAATGAGCCAGAACTCCAAGGGTTTCCTATTGGCCATTAAGGAGTGCCACTGGCTTTCTCCCTGCTCCATCATCAGACCCTCACCACCGAATGTAGCGGATAGGTCTCATCAGAACAAAACAAATGAACCCAAACTCAAAAGGTTTCGTAGTGGTCATTATGGAGTGCCACTGGCTTCTTCCCAGCTCCATCATCAGACCCTCGCCACCAAGTGTAGCGAATAGGTCTCGTCTGAACGAAACAATGGATGCGGGCAGCGCAGGACCGATCGTTGTGGAGATCCTTGGGGGAGGCCTATGCCCAGCAGTGGGCGTCGTTCGGCTGACATGATGAACGAAACAAATGAGCCCAAACTCGAGGGGTTTCCTAGTGTGGTCATTAAGAAGTGCCACTGGCTTCCTCTCTGCTCCATCATCAGACCCTCATCACCAAGTGTAGCGAATAGGTCTCATCAGAACGAAACAAATGAGCTAGAACTCGAGGTGTTTCTTATTGGTCATTAAGGAGTGGCACTGGCTTCCTCCCTGCTCCATCATCAGACCCTCACGACCAAGTGCAGCTAATAAGTCTGCAACAGTCGGAACAACGAAGCCCAAACTCGACGGGTTTCCTAGTGGTCATTAAGAAGTGCCACTGGCTTCCTCCCTGCTCCATTATCAGACCCTCACCATCAAGTGTAGCGAATAGGTCTCATCAGAACAAAACAAATGAGCCTAAGCTCGAGGGGTTTCCTAGCAGCCATTGAAGAGTTCTATTGCTCGCCTCTTGACTCCATCATCAGATCAGCTCGATGGTAGCAAATTATTGTATTGTCATCGGATTCATATAGACTTGCAAAGTTTCAAATCAATACGACAATTAGAAGTAGGTCAAAATTGAATTCCAAGATTTTCTTACATTGTGACTTAGTTACAAGTTAAGCTAATATAAAAGTGTGGTAAAAAGATCTGAAAAACATAAAACCAAGCGTGTTCAAATTTATCTAAGCAAAAAAGATATCAAAACATCAGTGCATAATGTACAACACACAACACCATATTGCACAGATATTTTGAGAGCTTTGTTTGCTTAGATGATTTTGAACACTCTGACGGCTCATATAAATATGAAACAATGAGTGCCTAGATATTTTGAACACCTTGCACGATTACAACAATATGATGATTCGAACTGCTTAGATCAAATTGGTTTGTTTTATGTTTTTCAGATCTTTTTGACGCTTATATCAATTTGATGCTGACTGTACTATAATATTCTGCGGCGGGTTCGAAATCTTCGCATGCAGATAATTAGGATTCCGAATACATACACATTTTTCGTTAAAATTATTAGAAACAAAGACATGAACAAACAGAACCACAGCGAACATTAGATTCACAGAACACGGAAAGATTTTTTCTCTTATTTACTTTCCATGTTGTGTGATTAGATTGTTCAAGTCTCTTCTGAGCAGATAACTTGTTTAGTTAAGAGGGCCCTTCCCGTCATTGTTGACAAGAAGTTGACAAACTTGTTGTTTCATCCAGCGCAATGACAGTGTGTGAGTGAGCAAGTGAGAATGCGAAAACTTTAAACGAAATATAAAGGGACACCGCATAAAAAGAAGAAGTGTGCGGAAACTTGTTCCAGGAAATACGTGTTTTTCAGTAAGCCTTACAAGTTTGTGAAATAAATGTTTGTCATTTAGAATCTTCATTACAATTGCAAGGCTTCTATCATATTCTCTTTGCTTTTAAAATTTATGAGTAGGTAGTGATGAATGCCCAATGTTCAGGAAGTTCAGGTAAAATATGTGCATAAAATCAGATTTTTGGAGGCTTACTGAATTTGTTTCTCCAAATTTTGATTTTTTATTTTGATAGAAACCTAGATATAGTGCATAAGATACCTATTAGTTCGAAAGTTTCAAAGAAAGATCTGTTACAATTACAACGCCATAATTACGTAAGAGCGTTTGTATGAAAAGTAAGTCGGGTTGGCCGTCCTTAAATATATTATCCCTAGGTATAGGTAGTTAATAGTATAAAAACCAAAATTTGTTTTAATATTTTATGTACATATAAGTACATATTTCAGTCCATTTGGTCCAACTCATTTTGGTCTTACCATTTACCATTTTGGTGCAAGATGACCAGACTAAAATGAGATATGTTGTTTATAGGTAGTAAAACTTCCTTGATCCCTGTGCTAAGCCAATTAGTGTGAGTGAAAAAAACAAAATAAGTGATAATAAAAAAAAAATTGCAGTCTTCTTGAGAAATCCAACCTTTCGAGCTCCTAGGACCCATAAAGAAACAGCCTCCTTTGCGCTTAGAAGTACTTGTGACTTTGCCGTTCGGTCCGTTGTGAATGCCGTGTCCTGTAATGCACTATTAGTTAAAGCAAATACCTGTTAATTGCCACTACATGCACACGCTACTCCAATCTAGGTGTACATTGCGGTGGGTTAATATAACGACTTTAAATTATTAGTTTTATTTTACTTGAAATCAACAATCAATAAAAGTGATCTGAAATGTTAGAATAAATTAATAGAGAAGAAACGAAGAGTCCAGAATGAATGAAAGTGAATGTTAATATAATGTAGTCTCAATGAAAAACATCCTTGAACAGAATTTTAAATTGAATAAATATTGAATGCTTACAACTGGCAAGTGTTTCAAAGGTTACATAAACAATGCAAGTTGTAGTCAAGGACTATTTGTTCAGTGTGACTGCTATTGTTGATTTGAATGTATGAAAAATGAATTAAGCATAATTTTATGGAAAGTTTTCTTACTCGGACATTTTCGAGCTCGGTCTGAGTGATCTGCAATTGCTCTAAAAGCTCCTCCACCGACACTCTATTGACTGGACCTTGGGATGGGCCCGCCTCATCCTGTAAAAAACACACAAAAGCAATTACATTTTGGTGCACATTTTTATTTTAAATAAAAGGTTGTAAGTACTGCTACTGGAGGAGCCCGTGGCGCAGTGGTTACCACGCTCGGCCTGCGATGGTTTGGGTTAAGCAACTTGCTTGACTACTACTTTAGACATTGAGAATTTCTGATGTTGTTAATGTAATAAAATTTAATAATGGGCGTACATAATAGTAGAAGTGATGATAAACACTTTCTAGCAAAACCAAACATATTTGATAATTTTCTTTATATTAGTTGGATTGCAATATAACTATCAAAGAAATCTGCAGAATAAATGGGTCAAACCTTACCTTTCCTATTTCAAATTTGGCAGCCTCAACCCCTTTTTTGTACATTTGCAAGTACATGGAGCGGTGACGTGACTCTTCATCCTGCAGCTGCCTACTGACTTCTTCTAGCTGCTTCTCTAGAGTGTGGATCCTCTCCTTGGCCTGTTCATAATTGGGCAGCAGCTCGCAGTACCTAGTATTCACATCAGCCAGTTTTTGCAGCAATGCTTCCACTTTGTCATTGTGACTTTTCTTTAGCTCTTGTGTCTCTCCAACATGTGCACGCATCACATCCTCAATTTTTTTATCATAAAACTCAATTAAGCTACGCCTCTCCTCTTCACTGTCACACACATCGGTCATACAAGATGCGTCATGGGTCAGCATATGAACAGACTCTTTCGAATGTAACGATGAGTTGGTGAGATCATCAAAATGTCCTGAATCAGTAAAAGAGCCTTGCATTTCATTTCGGCATCTGGTTGGTGTTTGATCTTTGAATAATGGGCTGTCTGTAATGTCAAAGCCCCTGCAAGATTTTTCATGTTTGGGGCTGTCTTGGTTAATAGAAGCATCATCAGCATTTTCTCTTATTGTCACTATTTCACTCGAATTGGACTTTTCATCTGGGGAGCATATTGATGCTTTATAAAGGCGCAACTCAACCACTTCTTTAGTAAGGTGAAATATTTCACTATCCTTTTTCTCTAAGTCTTTTTTGGCTTGACACAGGAGGCTTTTAAGTCGTCGGATTTGTTTCTGGGCTCGTTGAGTAGGAGTGAGGTATTCTTCTCCAGCGAGCCCAGCATGTGATGAACAATGCAAGACGTATCGCATGGATCTGCCACTGAAAGTAGTGCCATTGAATGGAGCATAGCCTGCATCCACAGATGCAGCAGTGGCAGCACTTCCGTAGCTGTGCAGGGATTCATCGTCGGGCAGGTCCTCAGGAGATCCGGGTGGAGTGTGGGCAGAGTCAGTCATGTTCAACTTCCCATCTAAATCATTTTCCAGCTTTGAGCAGCTCTTTCTGCCCTTTTGATGACCATTAGAGTTGAAGGACTGAAATGGAAATAAAAGGAAATTCAGGTCTTAAAATGACTGACTACTTACTTTAGATACACAAAAAACAATTTTAACTTCGAAATTTAAATGTGCAGTACCTACATATTGATTTACGGATTTAATTTTGCTATGTGCACATAAATTCCAATTTTATTGTAAGTTTTTAGACAAAATAATTGCAGAAAACAAATGAATTAAATCAAGAAAACTGTTTGTGCACAGGCAGAGCTGCTAAAAAATAACGTTTCGTCAATGAAATAAATTATGCTTGGGTTATAGTAGCCATGGAGACGATTGAATTTTTGATCAAAGATTGATACTGGTTACTGTACTCACGTGACTCCGCTGGCGATGGCCAGGCTCCACAAGACGAGCCCCATCGCTTCGGTGTTTTTGGTGAGAATTTTCCGTGATTACAGGAATTAATTTTCTCGTAGAGAGAGGTGAACGCTGCACCATTTTTTCCCCGCGCAGCCGCAGTGAGGAGGTGCGTCGGAAATTACTGACGTTTCCCGCGCAGCAGTGTTCATCGTGAAACTCTGCTAATCTTCTGCCGTTGTAGTTTCTGTTCATTTTCTTCAAAACTTCACATTAGCGTAGTATACTGCAAAATTAACAGCTGTCTGATTCTTCAGCAAAACAAACAAACGACAAACGCGGCGTGCGTGCGTGTGCGCTGCGTGACGTTTATTTTGAGTTTTGTTTGACATTGACATTCTTGACAATGGGGATCGGCGAAGTGCGAGTTGGACTCGCCCATGAAGGGTTCCGTAGTCCGTACCTACTTACCGTACCGCTTGCCTGTACCTAGCCAACGACTACCATACCACTATCATTTTTCGTCAGCAAAAAATAACTTTGTTTTCCATAGTGTTTGTATGAACGACAAACTTACATTTGCGGTTTTTAAAAATTTGTTAGTTATATCTCAAAAACTGCTTTCTATATCTTCAAACCAATTTTTGTTGAAAGTTTTTATTAACTGAAAAATGGAAAATGAAGTAAGTATTTAGAAAAAATCGACCCTAAACTAAAAATAAAATAAGTTTTTATTAAGATCTACAACATAATTATCATTTTTTCTAGATTTTTCACTCTCTTATTTTAAAAGTTAGTTTGGGGACACACATTTTACCACTTTGGAAGTGTATATCTTTTAAAATTATTGACTTTGATAAAAAAATATAAATGAAACCTAAATATCATTTTTAAATAAGTACCTTTCTAAAGACAGACACTAATATGGTTTATGAAAAAAAATCTTAGTTTCAGTTCCATGTATGGAGAGCCCCCCTTAATTTTTATTTTTCTATAAACATTCTAAAGCGGTTCACAGAATATATCTACCTACCAAGTTTCAAGTCTGTAGTCGTAATAGTTTTAGAATAAAGTGGCTGTGTGTGACATACGGACGGACGGACGGACGGACAGACAGACAGACATGATGAATCTATAAGGATTCCATTTTTTGCCATTTGGCTACGGAACCCTAATGTTGTGGATGGGGAGGAAAAGCCAGTGCTGCCAGATCAAAAATACGATTGGGCGCTAAAATGATAAAAAAGCGCTAAAGTACGTTTTTTAATTCGGTGCAAAAAAAAAGAAAACAGTATTACCATATTAAAACTCTATATTCACATTCTGTAGAACTCTTTATTTGTGAACGACATTGCCGTTAATTCAAAACATGCTTTGACTGGATAGATATTTGTTTATCATTATTAATAAAAGTAAAAAAATGGAAATCACTCTTACGTACACAACAAAATAATTTTTCGAAGGGATGTTAGATGGATATTTTTTTCACGTACTGGCAACATGCAGGCACAAAATATTTGTGACGCAGGGGTGACAAACCTACTTTAACATGTGTGTGATTTTTTGATTGATTTTGATTTGTATTTTGTTTATTTTACGTGGGCTCATATCTGCTACGCGTACAGTGGCTTCTTTTACATTATTTTGTAGATTTCTTCTTGTTTCTGTTATTGCTTTTGTTTATTGTTAAGTTTGAACCGTTGTTACTTGTTACTATTGTGTCTGTACTATTACTATCTAACCCATTTTGCATTTTTTTATGCGCTTTACCCCAGTATATAGTTTTTTTAAGAAAATTTTAACAAAATCTGTAAAACCAAAACCTTAAAATAAATTTGGTTTAAAAGAGACATGAAGAAAAAGGTTTACGACACCCTGTTGCCAAAGTCAAATGTGAAAGTGACATTATTTTTTTTTTGCACCGAATTAATAAACGTACTTTAGATTACAAGAAAAAGCGCTTTCAAAAAGCTAGATTTCGGGTTACAAATGCCGTTTTTTCTTAAATAAAAATAAATAAATGCAAATAAAGATGAACAAAAACATTTAATTTCGTAAAAAAAACTTTCAAATCCTACAAAATTTATAGTCCAGTGAATTGAGGGTTTTTAGCTTACAAGTGGTCCGGTAGTTTTGAATTTTTGATATGTTGTATAATGATGGTTAGTGAGTATTTAAAATGCAAAATGCACAATTCCTCGCCCTCCGCCCCCGCCGCCGCCGCCATATTGAAAAAAATTTCTTCAGGTTTTCGCTTAAATCTTCATTTAGGTGCATTTGAGCCAGAGAAGAGTCGTTACAATGTTGTAGAGAATTAAATTTCACATTAATGTTTTAAATTTTGTTTCTAGGACATGTAGTTTGGAAGATAATGCACTTTTTAAAACGGCGCGGGCACCATAATTTTTCCGGAAAATTAGATTTTTTTTTATAAAAAGTGCATACCTTCGAAACTATCTGCCCTAGAAACAAAATTTAAAACATCAATAATAGAAAATTTAATTCTCTACAACATTATAAAGATTTTTTCTGGCTAAAATGCATCTAAAAGAAGATATATAAGCGAAATTTTTTAGCTTATTTCAAGACTTTTTGAACTACCTACTGTAACTTTTTTATTTTTCACAATTCAACTTCGTCGCCATAATAATTATAATAAAATGTTGTAATTATTCATTAGTATATCTATACTTATAATAAAACTGTAAACGAGCCGATTCTGTACAATGAAAAGAAATAGAAAAAATATGTCCAGGGGTTTTCTTAAACGAAACAGATACCAAAAATATGGTTTTTGAATTTTTTTTTTGTCTGTCTGCCTGTCTGTTGTCCGCGTTTCACGCAAAAACTACTGAACGGATTTGGAGCATTTTTTTTTGTTATATAGCTATTAGTCCTCGCCAACATATAGGCTATAATTTATTTTGAAGATCGGAATACCTGATGTGGAACCATAGCAGTCCAGCCAAAATATGAGAGATATAAAAATACCGTCTTAAGATAAGTTGTTAAACGTGATAAGCATTTTCTATTGACGTACAAATTTTGAAGGTTTGGTACACCTGATGTGGAACCCTAGCAGCCAGGTTAAACTATAAGAGATACAAACATAGCGTCTTAAGAAAAGTTGTTTAACTTGATGAACATTTTCTATTGACGTAAAAATATCGAAGGTCTGGCACACATGATGTGGAACCCTAGCAGCCAGGTTAAACTATAAGAGATACAAACATAGCGTCTTAAGAAAAGTTGTTTAACTTGATGAACATTTTCTATTGACGTAAAAATATCAAAGGTCTGGCACACCTGATGTGGAACCCTAGCAGCCCAGCTAAACTATAAGAGATACAAATAAAGCGTCTTAAGAGAAGTTGTTCAGCGTGACAGGTATTTTTTATTGGCTTACAATAATCTAAAGTCTGGTACATCTGATTTCCCCCAAGAGTCCAGATAAAGCTTAAGATATACGAATGTGGCGCCTTAAGGAAGGTTGTTCAGCAAAAGAGCACTATCTGTTTACGTATTACACAGCGTGATATCAACTGTTACTTTTTAAAAACTTCTTATAATATCTTAAGCATTCAAATAAAATATTTTCTTAAGAATTGATTGAAGCACAATTATTGATTGATTATGTTATTGTCATCGTTTACGTATACGTCAAATTTGGCACGGTAGCCTACCCGGTAACGCAGGGGAGCAGCCATTAAATTTTCCGTATATTTTAGAGCTTTAGTTAACATTAACTGGGTTTTGCATTGTTTTGCTTTTGTTAAATTTGGTTGTTGCGACATTCACTGAAATGCCTATGCGAAAAAAAAACAAGTCTTTCTCAGTATTCCAGAGACTCCAAACGAAAAAGACGAGATAGATCTCAAGAATCTGAGGAAGAACATGAGACACGCTTAGAAGCAAGACGAGATCGTTACTCTGAATCTTTGTTTTTGGAAACAGATAACAGATCAGAAGAAAACAGATCGGGAACGAATCGCTTCTTCTCGTGCCTCAGAGACGTTAATGCAGCGTGAAGCGCGACTTACTTCTGATCGTCAGCGTCATGTTAAATCTCGCGAAACTCAGAAATTCACTCAGCGTGAAATGCGTTTTATATCCGTGAGCGTCACATTATATCTCGCGAGTCTGAGACACTTACTCAGCGTGATACGCGTCTCACAGCCGATCGTGAACGTCAGATCTTATCTCGCGAGTCGGAGACATTCACTCAGCGTGAAACGCGTCTCACAGCCGATCGTGAACGTCACATAATACCTATCTCGCGAGTCAGAGACACAACTACTTAACGGGTTTTAGTGAAACTTTTTTTGTATAGATCCTGGTCATCGGCAACATAATCGGCTGTAATTTATTTTGAAAATCGAAATAACTGTTTTTCATCGTACAAATTTATTTAATTTCCCGGGATGACGTCGTGTAATCCACGAAGCCGAAGGCGAAGCCACGGGTGGCCGCGATACCTAAAAAATAAAAATGCTCTCGAAAGTCACTATTCCACGCGGACGAAGTCGCGGGCACAGCTAGTATTAAATAAGGTGCATATTAATCAAAGTGCTACGACTCTGGGCCCATTTTGCACCCTGTTCTTTAGAAGTTTAACAACTTTCTGGAAAATCATTTTTTAAAAAGTGAATATCTGCGTAACTATATGTCCTAGAAACAAAATTTAAACCTTATAGAAAATTTAATTCTCTACAACATTGTCAACAATCGTTTCTGGCTCAAATGCACCTAAACGAAGATATAAGCCAAAAATGTGAAAAACTGCCGACTTTTTCAATATGGCGGCTGGGGCGGAAGGCGAGGAGTTGTGCATTTTGCATTTTTAATACTCACTAACCATCCTAGACAACATCAAAAATTCAGAACTAGGTGCCGGACCACTTGTAAGATAACCCCACTTCTGTTTACTACTCTATTACTGGCAGCACTGGGAAAAGCTAACTTTTTATCACGACAGAGGGCGTAGGTGTTATTGGGGAGGACCACAGAACAGAAAAAAAGAAATAAATACTCTTTTTTCTGTTCTGTGTCTTTTAAACGTAGAAGAAGGAGATTCTACAAGGAAACTGGAGTTTTCACCCTGAATAAAAAGTGTACCCAGCTTTGACATTCAGTAGTAGGTACGTAGTGGCTGTCTGTTGTCTCATATGACCGAACGTTTTGTTTCAAAGTGTAGGTGAGACGGAAGACAGCCACACAGTGCCACAAAAAAGTAACACTTTTTTGTGGCACTGTGGTACTACCTACTCTCTCCAGTTACCTCAGTATTTAGTCTAAGCTCTTTGAAGTAGCGAAAAAAGTTGACTATTGTACATAGAATCCTAGAAATATGACTAAAGCCCCCAGTAGTTGGCCGACCATGGTCGGCGACCATGACCAATACATCGTACATTGACACTTTTGAACGAACAAGTTTAAAAAGATTCTTTCAAAAGTGTCAATGTACGATGTATTGGTCATGGTCGCCGACGACCGTGGTCGGCCATCCTGTACTGGGGGCTTAACACTGTAACAGGCGACCGCTGCCACATGTTGAAAAGCGATGTAGAATATTGCAGTTTAGGTCAGCGCCATCTCTTGATCGATAGCGGAACAAATGTAATTTTTGTTGATGATTTCAAAAAAAGTTTACTATTTCTATTACATAAAATAATTTCAGATTTTTCTCTTTTTCGTTTTCTTCTTCCCTTTTCTTTTTGGTAATAAGCCTGCCGTACTGTACCGATTGCAAACCGCAAGCTAGTAAACCGCAACTAGTAGCAGTCGCGTTGCAAATACCTAGTTGCAATAGGGTATTTTACTGTTGTTGAAATGTAGATATTTAATGATGACGTTAAAAAATATTGCAATTAAGAATACCAAATGTGGAAATATAATTTGAATCTGTTTTATAATAAAAGAATTATAGTCTGTTTGATATTATAGTCTGTTTGTTTAGCTGTACATGGCTGTACCCATTGGCCGGTATTGTTCCACCTGAAGTAAGAAGAGAGGTCGCTTGCAGCGTTGAGAAGAGAAAGCAGGAGTCTGACCGTCGACATCCCCTCTTTGCACATAGCCCTCCTCCAGCAAGACTTAAAAGCCGGAAAAGCTTCGTGCAAAAAACACAGGCGTCAACGAAGAGTCCAGCTGAGGAGAGAATAATAAGATGGAAGTCGAAGTATCCCGCTCCAAACTTCCTAAGACTGCAAGAGAATCTCCCCCCGGGCCACGACCAGCAATGGCCTACGTGGAAGTCACTCAACCGACTCCGGACCCAAGTAGGCTGCTGCAGACAAAATATGAGCCGATGGGGTCAAATCCCCGCTTCAGAGGAGGACTGTGATTGCGGAGCCCCAACTCAGACCATGGCACACTTGCTTCAGTGCTTATTGTGCCCCAACTCCTGCACCATGGACGACCTAATAGAGGGCAATGAGTTGGCAATAGCGGTCGCTAACTACTGGTCCGCCAAAATATAGAGAACCACTGACACGCAAAGAAGAAGAAAAAGAAGTCTGTTTGATTTTGACTATAGCTGTCTCTTTCTAAAACGAAATCTTCTATGGCGTGACTATGACGCTACTAACGCACTGACGTCACAAAGATAGCGTCCTGTCCTTGTCTAATTATAAAGTTTGAAGTCCTATATCTTTGAAAATATTCAAGATAATTCAAAATAAAAACTTGTTTTGTGTAGCTAATATTTCGAAAAACGTTTTAAAGAAATAAAAAAAATCAGTAAAATACCGTATTGTAAAATTATCAAGGTTGCTTGTTTTGGTAATAAGCCTGCCGAGCTCTAAAATGCCAAATCGTTGAACCACGTGATTGTGATCAATACGTAAATCACTACATAGTAAAAAACAAAGTCGCTTTCTCTGTCCCTATGTCCCTTTGTATGCTTAAATCTTTGAAACTACGCAACGGATTTTGATGCGTTTTTTTTAATAGATAGAGTGATTCAAGAGGAAGGTTTATATGTACTTTTTATCCCGATATTCCCACGGGAACGGGAACCCCGCGGGTGAAACCGCGGGCGGCCGCTAGTTATAATATAATCTACACATCTACACAAATAAATAAAATTGGAGTGTCTGTTTGTAATATTAAAATAACCGCTTTTTACTACATGCATATGATTATATATACGGTACATATACCAAAATAACATTTTTTTATTTTTTGTCTGTCTGTCCATCTGTCGGTCTGTCTGTCTGTCTGTGTGTTTGTTCCGGCTAATCTCTGAAACGGCTGGACCGATTTTGACGGGACTTTCACTGGTAGGTAGCTGATGTAATAAGGAGTAACTTAGGCTACTTTTATCCCGATATTCCCACGGGAACGAGAACCACGCGGGTAAAAACCGCGGGCGGCCGCTAGTACAACAATAAAATTCCAAATCGTTGAAACACGTCAGTGATCAATACCTTCATAATTATAATACAACAAATTTCGTCAGTAGGAAACAATAAAAGAAAACAAACGATTGTCTAACATTAGGTAGGTAGACAGGTACCTAATAAGTAGTCTATCAATTCTGTTATTTGTTTATTTTTCAGTTGCCACTGGACAGTTTTTAGATCTCTTTAAGGAGCAGACCCATTAGGGATTTAGGGGCGAAGGAAAACAAAACTAAAGATATTCCTCGAAGCGCATATTTTAGGTGCGCTAACGGAATACGCCTACCAGAAATACAGACATACATTTCATAAACATACAGGTCATACTGACAACCTGCTTTTTTGAAGTCGGTTCAAAAGTAAAGTATGATTATAAAGCATATGTGTATGTGTCGATTGTCACATTGCCTCAGTCATAAGTGATGCAAAGTACCCTCTATGCTTTGCCTCACGGAATCCTCATCTTTACTAATATTATAAATAGAAAGTGAGTTCGGATTTTTAAATGTATGTTTGTTTTATTTACAAGAGCTCCTTAGGAAGCGTGATGTTCAAATTCCACGTGGGCCAAGTCTGGTTAACTATAAATTGTCCTCGAAAAAACCAAATCGTGTAGTCACTCACGTCTCACTCATTAGAGTGGGACGCACACCATAAAATCACTATCTCCCTCGGCTCGGCTGACACTTATGAGTGCGCAATATAATTTAATATCTTTGTTGGACACTGACATTGAAGTATGAAGCATAAATTATAACCTACCCCTCTAACAAGGGAAATGTATTGTTTGTATTGCTACTATTATGTATTTAAAAGCTTTCTTACATACAACCTATTAATTAACCATATTTATAAGAAAGTATATTAATAACACACATTAACATTACGCTTGCCATAAACGCCTATACTATGTATGAACTAAATACCGATTTAATTCAAAACAAAATTCTTAGTTCAAAATAATAACATGAAATAGGTATGTCCGAAATACAATATTAGTAGGTGAGGTAGGTAATTTTAACTAGTAAAACTTAACGTGACCTAAGCACAGAATATATAATAGTAAGTAGGCAACCTAAGTTCTCATAAAAGTTGCGGTAATACATTGAAGAAACAAAAATAAGTACCTAGGTAAGTGCCTACTAGAGTTAATTAATGTTATGCCTAGCGATTGTTATGTGTGGAAAACAGTTGGTGGTTGCTAGAATAAATTCATTCATTTCTTATTGTTAGGTGAGGCAACTGGCGCAATATTTTTTTGTGATTTACGCAAATACTGCATAAATTTTTAAATAAAAAAAATACATTGTAGGTACTTATGTACCTACAATGTAGTTACCTAGGTATATTTTTTACGATTATTTAGTTAGTAAGTAGGTACTTACTTAATGTTTTTGTTATTAAATAGGTAAGTATCTTAACTTATTAGGTACAAGTTTTTTATTAACTTGCCATGTTAGTTAGTTAGTTAGTATGTTAGTTAGGTACGTTTGATCAAAGAATTTGAATGTCGAATGAAAAATTTAACGTCAAAGTCGTCCAATTTCTTTGATCAAATGCATATTGGACAAAGATCTTTGATAAGTGGAACTACCCTAAGGTAAGTAAACAACCATGACACTGTCAACACTGTCAAGTGGTTGGTTACAAATTTTATGACGTCAGAACATGGCGAAGAGCTTTTTTACCGGTTAGTTAGTGGGGGAAAAATCTTGCAAGCTTAATTTGAGTTGATTTGAAAGTTAGTATGGAACAGCCACAGTACCTATTAAGATCTTAATACTGTGTAACAGCTGTTTTTTTTGCGATTTCAGACTTGTTCCCATACTTAGTAAAAGTTGTTTCTATTGATGAGTACCTACCTACATACTTCAAGTAATTTTCGGGAAGTCGACAAGTAAAATTTTACGGTGCATTAAGTACCTTTTAACGGGTATTTTCAGTTAGGTAGTTCCCATCCCATCTCTATTAAAAATTTAAACATGTGCGCTTTGAGGAATAAAATTATAATATTTTTCATTTGATTCCGTTAGCGCACCTAAAATATGCGCTTCGAGGAATAGTTTAGGTGCGTTTGAAAATGAGTGCGCTTCGAGGAATATCTTTAGTTTTGTTTTCCTTCGCCCCTAAATCCCTAATGGGTCTGCTCCTTAAAGAGATCTAAAAACTGTCCAGTGTCGACTGAAAAATAAACAAATAACAGAATTGATAAACTACTTATTAGGTACCTATCTAGGTAGGTACCAATCTAATGTTAGACAATCGTTTGTTTTCTTTTATTGTTTCCTACTGACGAAATTTGTTGTATTATAATTATGTATTGATCACTGACGTGTTTCAACGATTTGGCATTTTATTGATGTATTATATTATAATTATGTATTGATCACAATCACGTGGTTCAACGATTTGGCATTTTAGAGCTCGGCAGGCTTATTACCAAAACAAGCAACCTTGATAAATTGTACAATTTGCAACGCGACTGCTACTAGTTGCGGTTTACTAGCTTGCGGTTTGCAATCGGTACAGTACGGCAGGCTTATTACCAAAAAGAAAAGGGAAGAAGAAAACGAAAAAGAGAAAAATCTGAAATTATTTAGAAATTAGTAAACTTTTTAGAAATCATCAACAAAAATTACATTAGTTTCGCTATCGATCAAGAGATGGCGCTGACCTAAACTGCAATATTCTACATCGCTTTTCAACGTGGTCGCCTGTTAAAGTGTTAGTCATATTTCTAGGATTCGGTATACTTATGTAGTCTAAACTAATTTCGAAACATTAATGTACAGTCGCCAGCACGTCAGGTTAGTTACTACAAACTTTCAAATTTCTTTAAATAAAATTCCACCTTATGTCCAGCGTACTAATATATATTCTGTGGTCCAGCCAAGGAATTTTTTAGGTAGGGTGGATGCCCCGAATACCAGCCCCGTACCTAATACCAGCCTTTGCACTTATTTGTTTGATATTAGAATTACTTTTCGTTTTCACAAACCAATGGTGTCATCTAAAAAATAAATATATTCTGTAGAAAATTTAAAACCAAATTTGGCAGGACCGGCATGATCAGTTGTGTGTCAGTTTTAAATCGAAACTTGCACAGGACGGATATCGGCCATATTGCAATTTTTTCGATAGATTTGAAGGTGGCTAAAACAAGGTATAATTCACATTTCTTCTGCTATGTCATGATTTGTGAGAATATGGATTATGATATTGTAATGCATGAATTTGTCAGTAAATATACAAGTTTTGCTTTTTCTGCTCGTAGAAATTGATAGGGCTGCAATTAGATACACGAGGAGCTGGTATTTGGTTGGAGCAAGTACTGAATTACAGCCATTTCTAATAATTAGGGATGTCACAAACTTCTTAACAGCAGCAGTTCTTTGCAACAGTTCAATATTTTTACAAACCAGTTCTTCATATTTTAGCTTTGTATTAATCATCATCATCATTATCATGTCAACCGAACAACGCCCACTAAAATTAATTTTGTATTAATAAAGGTCTCAAAATGCCCGCTTTCAGCACTTTATGAATACAAAACTTAGAAGTAATAGGTATATAATTAAAATGTAGTCAGTTATACAAATAAAGAACTGCTCTCAAAATGTCACAAAATTTTCTCATAGTCTAAATAAACGAAAGACTGACTTTATGTTACGCATTTAGGTATTTATTCATATTCAGAATGCAGCACAAAGACTTAAGACATGACCCTATGCTAGGCTGATATTCGGTACACAAATGGCTGGCAATAGATACAGCCTGGCTGGAATTAGAGACACAGGGTATTTTTTTGTTTCACATTATTTTAAAAATATTCTATGTAACTTACGATCAATTACCCTTAAAAATACATTTCTCCATTAGATAACTTACCGTTTAAAAAAATAATACTACCTAGTTTTGACCTATAAGTTTTTGCAGAATATTTTTGTAAACATCAAACTTGCACTAAGAGGCTGTTATTTGGGGCATCCACCCTACTACTTATTCCTTGTGTCTAGCACATAGAGTTCAGTTTCAATTAATACATTTTGACATTTTGTAGTAACCCGACGTGCTGGGCTGGCGACCGTACTTAAATTAGATCCACGTTATTCAAACATAATATGCATTAATTACTAAGTAGGTACCTAGTTATTACTTTTGTACGCAAACGCAAACTGAGTGATTGCAAATAAGCATAGTGTTTTATCATTCTTAAAATGTTTTTGTTTGTGTGCTAACGCGGTAGGTAGGTTTAAAGGCTCATAATTGCCCAACGTTATAATAAAAGTTTACGCTTCGGATTTGTTGGTACAATAGAAAAAAAATCCAATTAGTTACACTAAAGTCCAACAGTTACTTTGTAAGGTAGCCGAGCTGCCGAGTCGAAATTCAAGCCAAGGCCACGATCGCTAAAATCCGTGCACTGACGTCAGATATAATATACCTAGATATTCCTATATATGTTAAAGTTACTTAGCTGTTTATTTTGAATCAAGTAAAATAATGCTTTTTGCTTTCCTTTTCTATATTTTAGATAGTTATATTAGTTATGCCAGAATCTAAAAGGTTAACAGAACTTTAACGTAACCCAATAAACCTGAAATTGCTAGTCATCTCAACTTCTGAAGAAAACTGCTTGGAAAATTCAGGTGCTAATACTTTCATGAGTTCTTAAAGGAATTTTATTGTTTATTCAGACAAGTTATATATTGTAATTTTTTATTGACAAAAGTCACTTTTGCAATGTTACAGCCATTAAATGCGGTAATGTGGCTGTATCGTGCAGTTAACAATGGCCATATCTAGATCATGCCTCTTTTCTCGTACAACTCCTTCAATTTCACCTCATAAAAAACTTTATCGTACATTTTTGATGCAAATAGTGATTTAGATTAAGTGTTGGAATCTCAGATCATATTAGTATTATATGATCTGAGGTTGGAATCAAATCTGCGCAGTTTTGATTAGTTACATAGGTACAGCACTTTTGAAATATTGAAGAAAAAAACAATAAGTAGGTAAAGGTACTTACCTAGGTACTTATTGTTTTTTTCTTGTGCAGAAGTGGAGTCTCTAACAAAAATTAGAGAAAATTGGATGATACCCCATTGTCAAGAGCCTCAAATGAAAGATGGAGAAGCAACTATCTTATGTAAGATGCCTGCCTAACATAATTTGTCGTAGTTTGGCAACCATTTTGTACAAGAATTAAAAGGGTTAAGTAGATAGAATAGAATCCGAGGTTACATCGGTATAGGTAGGCACTTTTAATATAAAGGAACTTTTAATATAATGCAATGGAATTATTCTGTTTTTTTATCATTTATGCCACAGAAGAGTATGATCAACCAGTTTTTATATTGTATCTGTTTAGAAGAGCTATCTTAAAAAAAGTTATGTATGGCAGCCGCCGAACGTTACTTTTGATTAAAATTTAAAACTATATACTTTTATACAAAGCAACTCTACCTACTTAGATTTCCATTTGCATTTACATTCTTTATCAAATGCAATTATTAAAACGTTAAAATCATTATGTAGGTATACCTAAGTACCTACTGCGACACAAAATTGAAACTTGTTATGTTGAAGTTTTCGCAATGATTGAAAAAGAAAAACACAGAGTTTTCCAACGTTGGGTAAGACTTATAAATTATAACAGAGGTGACGTAATGTATCTAACTAGACGTTGGAAGACGAAAGTAAAATTAAAAATAATGTAACTCACAAATGTTATCCAGCTCGACTTTATGTCCATCTCTTTTCGTTGCATCGCTGTCGTAACATCAGCAACGCACATCGCGTTCAGCACTATCGTAGTTCGATACAATAGAGTCGGTCGCACAAAGTTGTTCAAAGGGAAAACTTAGTACCTAATATCAACTCAAACATCGCAAATTGCATAGAGTAAACCATCCACGATAACTTTTACGCTAAGAATGTTGCGGCAAGTTGTCGGAGCGCAGTGCGTGGCTGCGTGCTTGGTCAATGTTTGCCAACTCTGTGGTGGTGTCGGGCTCGCCGCCAGTAGCGCCGCCCTAGCGGCCGCACCAGTGCAACATATAATTTGCTTTTCGACTATGTCCACGATTGTTAAAGTTCTCAGTGTTGCGAAACAACCTATTGTGTATTACTTGTATGACTGTAACGCGGCAATCAAAATCAATGACGTCTCCTATAGGTACCGTAGTTTCGGCGCACTGCACTGCAGAAACTGCAAGTTACGTATGCTGCGCCATCTGGAGGCATTTTCTTGTACTAAGTTACAATCAGTTCAATGATTGTTTTGTGAATTAAATACTGGAACGTTTGAAATTATGCAACTCAAATTGATTGTGGAATAAATTCTGGGACAGGAGATGTAAATTGGACTCATAAGTATTTCCAACGATATTGTGGGTCGAGCTTCTTGAATGGCTGCCTCGTTTATGCTTCGATAAGTTTCCATTAGAGCGTTACTCCTTTACCCATTTACTTATATGATTACTTTCACTTCAATGATGTATAATTTTTTTATCGTTTGTAATTGTATTGCCCTGAAATCTGGTAAGTATAAGTAACTCATTAACAGCTTATACAGAGGTCTAATTGAAAGCAAAGCTTTTTAATTTTATTGTTAAAGTGCCAATTATTTTCTTATTGGTTTCTATGTGAATAAATAATAAGAGAAAATAAAACTTAGTGCAGTTACAGCAACGATTTTAAAGTTATTCGTTTATCTCGAAAAACCTGTAGGAAAGGCATTCAAACTATTCATAGAAAGTCAAGAAATGACGGGATATAAAAAGGTAATCATCTGAATTAATTCAATTTAGCGGAAAAAATACCGATTAAAATGGCAGTCGCTCTGCAAGGTACTCTGCGATGGTGGTTTTTGCAAAAAGTCTCTCTTGAATTTTTCGTGATGATTCATGAAGACTGTGAATGAACGACTATAGCCTCGCCGATGAAAACATTTTCACGTTTTATTTTATTTATATTTTATAATTGTACGTAACCCTCGGTGCGCGAGTCCGACTCGCTCTTGACCGGTTTTATTTTATTTAACGTCAGCTATTGCAAAGCGAAGTATTTCGCTTTAACCACCCAGGTATTCGGATCGAGTTTCATTGCAATTTATGTCTAGTTTTTAGGCTCCATTGAACCTCGGTTCACCAAACTGGTGACATAATGGAGTTTAGCAATGAGGTATACGTGCAAGAGTCGGATCGTGCAAACTATGATGACTATGAGGTCAGACAAAGTCATAATAATAGTTCTATCACCGAAGTTAATTGAAAAATAGTTGGTATAGGTACCTACGTACTATATTACGTACTATAGTAAGTACGGTATTGTTGTGTGGCGCGAATGTCGTGATCCATCCTATTATTACCTAAGTAATTTACAGAGAAATAATGTACCTACAGCATAATTTTTGTGATGACATCGAAGTGTTACCTAAGGAAATTTAAAAGGAATATAATAAACCGCCCGACTAAAAATTACTAAATTTACCCACCATCTAAAAGTTTTGGTGTGGGAAAACGGATTTAGGTTAGGTTAGATTGGCGACAGTCGGCCACCTAGTATTTGTGTCGGTAAAAAAGTATTTTAGTCGATCGGTTAATTACTACCCAATTTAAAATATATTAAACACTCTGAAGAACTTAAAGTAACTAGGTAGCAAGCTTTTATATTCCTTCTAGTTTCCGTGAGCTCAAGATTAAGTATCAAAAAAACTTTAAAATAAGATTGTCACGAGTGTGGTTGTTATAATTACAGTCAAATAGTGCAGGAAATGTGTCTTATTCTATCTACAAACTTCCAACACACATAAGCCTCTTTATGTTCTTTCTTCTACTACCCAAAAAACTTTTTGGTGGAACTAAGTTGAGACGCCTTTTGTTCAGAAACAGATGTTCAGGTTGACTTGTTGTCTGTGTACATGTGATTATGCAGCCTGGGTTGACCTCCCCGAGCCCCTCCATGAGAAGGTTGTCAGCCAGTAGGAGCCAATAGAGCCTCTCTATGTTCTTTCTGTAACGTACAATTTGGTGGCATTTGGTGGTACAGCTGTTAAGGTTGTCATACGTTCGCTTCGAAGTCTGTGGCAACAGTCGGCTACCCGCTGGGTGATTGACCTCCTCGAGCCCCTCTACGGGAAGGGTGCCAACCAGTAGAAGCCATTGTGAAGCCTCTTTATGTCTTTCAGTAACGTACAATTTGGTAGCATTAGGTGGAGAGACCTTTTGTAGTACCTACTGCTGTTAAGGTTGACGTGCTATCGACTGTCCGTTTAGAAGTCTGTGGCAACAGTCGGCTGACCGCTGGGTGGTTGACCTCCTCGAGCCCCTCTACGGGAAGGGTGCCAACCAGTAGAAGCCATTTTGAAGCTTCTTTATGTTCTTTCAGTAACGTACAATTTGGTAGCATTAGGTGGAGGGAGACACCTTTTGTAGTACAGCTGTTAATGTTTACGTGCTATCGACTGTCCGTTTGGAAGTCTGTGGCAACAGTCGTCGGCCGGCCGCATGAGCAGCATGGGTTGTTGACCTCCCCCAAGCCCCTCTACGGGAAGGCTGCCAGCCAGTAGAAGCCATTATGAAATCTCTTTTTTTTCCTTTTTTCTAGTACCTAACGTACATTTTAGCAGTTTTTGTAGTACATTTGTTAGGATTGACTGTCCGTTTGGGAGTCTGTGACAACAGTCAGCTGGCCACACGAGCTGCATGGGTTGTTGATTTTCCCCTAGCCTTACGGGAAGGTTGCCGCTCCTGTAAGAGCTAATTATGAAGCCTCTCTTGTTGTTGTTCTCTCAGATGTTCTTACTTGATGTAATTTCTTTCAATAATGTACTATTTGGTTGAACTAGTTTAAGATGTCTTTTTGATTGATTAAAAGACAGTTAAACCTTTAAATGTTCAAGGAAGCCCTAATAGCATTGACAGTTTTATTTTACATTTAAATGTAAAATGGTCTTAAGAATTTAAAAGTAGCAGCATCTATACATATAATAAAACAGAAACGGACAAAAAGTCTGTACATGAAATATAAAAAAAAAAAATTACTGCTATGTGATGTGTACAGGATATAGACCCCAAAACGATAGATATTAAAATTTTGTCTGTTTGTCTGTTTGTCTGTTTGTCTGTTTGTCTGTTTGTCTGTTTGTCTGTTTGTCTGTTTGTCTGTTTGTATGTTCGCTTTTCACGCAAAAACTACTGGACGGATTTTTACCAAATTTTGTGTAGTAATAGCTTATAACCCGGGTCAACATATAGGGTACCTTTTATTGCGGGAAATTTAATTATTCCTACGGGAAAATACAAAAACAGATTCTTACTAAAATAGATGGCGCCACATGATTATGAAAATACGTTATATTTAATCGCTGTCTCAATTAATAATGAATCATGTTATTTTATTTTACCTGCTTCAAAACATAATATAAATTAAAACCCATCCAGTCTCACATAAAATCATAAAAATAATTTCATGTTATTTACGTCATTATATCTACTAAGCAATAGATGGCGCAGGAAGTCAGTTAGATTACGATATACCTCTCACAAAAGAACATTCGAATGATTATATTAACGTCGATTATATTATTATTGACGTCAGCACCGTTAGCACCCATGCAAACCACTCAGTCGTCATCCACATCTCTGTCTTACCGACAGGAAAATGAGAAAACACCCGCGGTTGCGTCAAAAAAAATGTACCAGTTTCGACTTCAAAGACTACTTTACAGGCTTCCCAGGTCAATGATCGAAAAAACGAACCAAAAGTAGGGGATATTCACGTTGGTTCGTCTATTAATGTAACTAAGGAAGAAGAACAAAACAGCCGAGCCGCTCGAGCCAGTGTTGCAGATTTGGATAAAGAAGAATGGGTGGATGTAAGGCGTGGGCGAGGCCGGCCCTCATTACCTGGTATGCTTCGAGGTACTGCGGTTCCTGGTACGACATCGCTTCGGGCTGCTGAGAGGAAAATCTTCTTACACCTCTATTATGTTCAGGAAGGTACAACGGAGGACCAGGTACGTGACCATCTGCAGACTATCTGTAAGAATGACCTATGTACGGTGGAAGCACTCAAGTCACGTGGGAACTATACGTCTTTTAAACTTGGTGTACCCAGTAAACTGGCTGAACTTGTTATGTCTCCAAGTAACTGGGCCGAGGGTATATGTGTCAAGCCATGGCGGCAGAACTTTCGTGCCAAGCGACAAGGCCAAGATAAACTTACAAAAACCTAGAAAACTTAAGTGTTATTACCAAAATGTCCGTGGCCTCCGTACTAAGACCTCTGTTTTTTATAATAATTTGTTGCAATGTAAATGTGATATTATTGCTCTGACTGAAACCTTTTTAACAAGCTCCGTGTCCGATGGTGAACTTTTTCCCGCCGAGTATGTAGTAGTTCGTAATGATCGCATTGGCGATAAAGGCTGGGGAGGAGTTTTGCTAGCGGTTCGTGGCTGCTGTTCTGTACGTATCATTAAAGATGTTGACGGTATGACACCTGATATGGAAGCGTTATTTGCTATTGTAACCTTTAAATGTGTGAAATTTTTGTGCTGTGTAACTTACCTACCACCCGATTACAAGGATGATCAATACTTAAAAGTCCTAACATGTATAGAAAATGTAATATGTAAATATCCTGATATGAATGTTTTATTATTGGGTGATTTTAACTTAAATTCATGCAGTGCAAACGTTAAAACTCAGTTTGTCATGTTTTCAGAATTTTGTGGTCTTGGTGAATATAATACTGTACATAACTATCGTGGTGATAAACTAGATCTCGTGCTGAGTGATATCGATCCAGATCAGATTGCGGTGTGTGTTAGTGAAGATCCTTTGGTGCCTATCGATAAATACCACCCCGCACTCGAAGTAACAGTGAACCCGTCTCGCTGCGCGGTGCCGCCATCTCCTCAGGCCCATTTCCGACGTCCAGATAGATCACGTGATTGGAATTGGAATAAAGCTGACTATAAATCTCTATATGCTGCTCTGATTGAAGTAGACTGGAGTGACCTATTCGAACAAGAGGACGTAGACCTAGCTGTAGAGATATTTTATTCGAAATTATATGAGTGCATAAATATATATGTACCCCTTAAAAACAACCCATCTGAAACTAAACACAAATACCCAAAATGGTACACGAAAGAGATAATTTATAATCTGAAAAATAAATATTTTCACTTAAAAAGATATAAATCTGAGGGCAAAGAATTTAATAAAGAATTGTATAAGTACTATCGATGGCATGTTAAAAAATTAATCGACAACGCGTATCAGCAGCATTTAATCTCTATTCAAAATAAGATCATTGACGAACCTGCAAAATTTTGGGAATACGTAAAAGATAAGAAAAAGAATAGGGGGCGTATAGATGTATTTAAATATGACAACGTAGAAGTAAGTGGGCAAGCCGCTGCTGACGCATTTGCGCAATATTTTGGTTCAGTGTTCCATACCAAAATCCCGAGACTTGACCCTACTGAAGCTGCGCAAGCGGCTCATAGTCTTATAGATGCGAGATGTATTTCTATTCAAGAAATTGACGAATTTGATTTAGAAATTGAAATCAAACGTATTAAATCTAAAACATCTAGTGGTCCTGATGGAGTTCCTGTGTTTCTGGGTAAGGATTGCATGCCTGCCCTTAAATCGCCACTTTTATATTTGTATAATTTGTGCCTTAAGCACTCGACGTATCCTAACTGTTGGAAGATATCTAGAGTGATGCCTGTTCCCAAAGGTGAGCCTAATAAAGATGTATCCACATACAGACCCATTGCCGTGCTGTCTTTGTTTGCTAAATTATTCGAAGCCATTCTTGATAGTCACATTAGTCAGCAACTCGATGGTTTATTACACCAGAGTCAACACGGCTTTCGTAAGGCTAGATCAACAACCACAAATTTGGTAACACTGGCTGATTATGTATGTGCAAAGTTTGATGCTAACCAACAGGTCGATGCCGCTTATTTTGATTTTAGGAAAGCTTTTGACCTTGTTGATAACGATAAGCTCTTAAAGAAGTTAGCAACGGTAGGATTTACACCTAAGCTTCTCCAATTTTTTAGTAGTTATCTTGGTAATAGATGTCAGTTCGTAAGGGTAGCTGGTTGTGATTCTGACGATTTTTATACAAGGTCAGGAATAAGTCAGGGGAGTACTTTGGGGCCCACACTTTTTCTGATTATGATCAATGACTTGCCTGAAACCGTGCAAACTGCACAGTGTCTCTTGTTTGCAGATGACTTAAAATTATATCTAGGAATCGAAAAAGATACTGATACAGTAGCATTACAGGATGATATTGATGCTGTGTCGAAGTGGAGCCAAAGCAATTCTCTTCCGTTTAACACTGCTAAGTGCAAGACAATAACCTTTACGCGGAAGCTTCATCCAATCCAAGCGGACTATGCACTATCTGACGCTCCTCTAGAAAGAGTAAACAGTATACGTGACCTCGGACTGACTTTAGATAGTAAATTTGACTTCCATCAGCATGTGACCGAAACTTGTAAAGCTGCAAGTAGAACTTTGGGATTTATAATAAGAACTTCCTCACAGTTTAATAACATGAGAGTGGCAAAGGTGTTATTTTGTTCATATGTCCGAAGCAAGTTAGAATACGGGGCTATAGTATGGGATCCTTATGAAGAAAAGTACACCGTAATGATTGAAAGACTGCAACGAAAGTTTGCACGTTGGTTGTACAAACGCATGTATGGGTATTATCCTTACCTATATCCTTCTTTTTTTGTATATGGAATGGTTGGATTAGAAACACTGAGATATAGGCGAAAACTACTTCTTATGGTACACTACCTCAATATACTATCACATAAGATTGACAGCTCAGTGTTACTAGACAATCTAGGCCTCCTAGTCCCCTCGCGTATACCGCGTGATGCTTTTGGGGCGGTGGCGCCGCGCCGTCGTCCGCGTTTGTTACAAAGGCCTGTCACTCGTACGCAACACGCTGCGCACGCGCCCACGGTACGCGCCCTGCGTCTGATCGGAGACATACTCACTCAGTGCGAAGATCTAGACTTATTTGCTGATCATTTAAATCGCATTTGTAAAAAATCTTATGATATACTCTGTCTATAGCCACATTATTTTTTTATTATTATTCTAATTAAATTATATTTTTATTGACGATATTCATTATTAGATATGCTTATTGTATAATTGTATAAAATCAATCCTGACATTATGATGATATATTAATCTACTATGAATTCTTTTAGACATGTACGATTTGAAAGGTTTTTAATTTTATTTAATTATTTGTATCACCTATTTATTAACTTTATTGATAAAAATATGATTTATTTAACTTGCTTGTGACTTGGAGATTACTCTGTAAACTTGCATGTATATTATGAATAAATGAAATGAAATGAAATGAAATGAAATGAAATGAAATTAATTAGGGTGAAAGCCCCCTCTGTTGCCACTTTAAGATGCTTTTCACTTCTTTCGCATCATAACTACTAAACAATAGATGGCGCGGGAAGTCAGTAAGATTACGATATACCTTTCACAAAAGTACATTCGAATGATTATCTATATTAAGTAGGGTGAAAGCCCCCGCTGTTGCCACTTTAATTTTTTTCACTTCTTTCGCCTATGGTCTTAAGTAGGTATCTAAAATTGTCAAGAATGTATCTTATACTTTTCTTTAAATTTTTAAATTTACAATACAAAAAAACTACTTAATAAATTTAACCGACTCCAAAAAGTATTTGTCAACTGAAAAGGAAAAATATAATATATATTATAATTAAGGTACCTTTTTGAGGTCGGTGCCAGTCAGTTTATTTTTTTAAATTACTATTTATTTTCTAAGTTTTAGTGTATATTGTACAATAAAATACCCACGAAAAATACTAAACCGATTTTGATGAATCTTAGACTGTTCCCAAAGTTAGAATACACCTAATTTAAATCAAATAGAATCATCTCGATATGCCTTTAGATTTCGAGAAATTCGTGGACATACATAGTAAAAACATATAACTAAGTATTCATATACTTACGAAATTTAGTTTTATTTTAGTCAATTAAAAACCTATTTTTTAAACTTAAAATGTGCGAAGGGTGCCGATTGATGTGTTTTTTGTCAATCAAATTTTAAAAGATACATCGCGAAATCAATACTTAACTAACTTAGATAAAATAAAAGAAACATCTAATTCGATGTAAACTGAAAAGCGTTTATTGAATAATATTCCTATGCCATAAAGAATTATTACTATTGTTATTATGACTTAAAAGTCATAGATAAAAAGTATATTATCAAGCAAAAGTTATTAACGAAATGTTTTAAGCTAAGTAAGCACTCGGGGCAGTGGCCAAAACTGAAGTTCTCACCCTATTGATGTAAAATTTATACTTCGCATTTCCACTCGACGCTAGATGTCGCTTCAGTAAGTATAGTGCCACAAATATATCTGAACCGGTGACAGTGGTCCTGGAGGAGCCACTAGCAATACAAAATTAACTGTCAAAATGGACTGCCGGCAGTCAACAGTATATTTAGTACCAAAAAATAACCACTGTGTGAAATAAGTTTGTCGCAATGTAGACAAAATGTCACCAATGTAGTTTTGAAAAATTTGCTCAAACGCTAAGTGGCCAGTACGTAGTTATCTACACCTACAGTGCCACAAGCTTTTCTGTTCCGGTGACAGTCGTGACTGAGGAGCCACTTGCAATACGAAATTAGCTGTCAAAATGGACTGTCGTATGAAAACTGTTTTAGTTCCTAAGATAATCACCGGAACAGAAAAGATTGGCGCACTATACCTACCATTTTTATGTCATTTAACCGGCTCTGGCTACTAAGGCCTTCAGCCGTAGGTACCATCCAATAAAATAAAGGAATATTTAAAATAGTTTTCTATCTAACTTATTTATTCATTTATTTACTAGGAAAGCTTACATAAGTGATGATTGATTAAAATTAAATAATTAAATGGTAGGTATATCATTACATTTTATACCTGTTACTTAAAGAAGAAATGTCTCCATATCAAAATACTAGCCTTCCGCCCGCGACTTCGCCCGCTCGGACTAAACGACGACGTTATCCCACGGGAGTGTGATATTTTTCAGGGATAAAAAGTAGCCAAAGGCAGCCATTACATCCAGATCGCGATCGAGATTTACTTTGTAGATATTTTGCGATCAAGATCGCGAGCCGTCAATCACCTTCGTACACAGTCAATCTGCATCGCGATCATTGATCATTGATCATTGATCCAGATTGACTGTCTAATGGCTGCATAAGTATGTCACTTTTCAGCTGCCAAACTATTCCCATTCCAAAAGTCACGTCGATCCGTTGCACCAATTTTGACGTGAAAGACGGACAAACAAACAAACCCACTTTCACATTTATAATATTAGTATGGATACACACAATCTCTTTTTCATTTTATATTAAAAATATGATTGGCCTGATATTATGCATTACTAAGTAAGAACTTCTGTTTGAATCGTGAAAGCGCGCATATGCGCAAAACGATAATACGCGCTCTAATCGCGCGCGGCAAGAGTGCGCTTCACCACTGGAGCTCCATAGTAGTGGTCGGAATGGACGTGCCTCGTGCGATCCAAGAGCACCAAGAGAACAAATTAGATCCATGATCCCCAATCTTAGATCGTAGTTGGCCAATCCAAGATGGATCGTTTGGTGTGGTTCAGTCTTATGAACCTCGCGTAGAATAGATCTATTGCCCGCTAGCAAGCAACGTCGAAGAACGAAGAACGGCTGTTCAAAATAATCGTTATCATTATACACTGTTATGTGTGATACATGCATTTTTGCGTATAAAAACCATATGAAAATATAGATAAGTTATTACAACTTACTGTAAATCGAGATTTGACAGCCTAAACCGACCTAGATAGCGGTTTAAATTTAAATCGGGATCGGTAACAACAAGTAGCTAAATGAGATTTAAAAGAAAATCGAGATCCAAGTGGCCCTTTTGAGTTATGAAGAAGAGAAGAGAAGTTTGTTTTTTTTGTCGCCTCTAAGGGATTGCAGACTTCAGTATTTAATTTGACATACATTTTAGCTTGATACCTCCCACGCATACTTGAGAAAAAGTTTCTTGACAGACGGACAGATCTTTGAATGAGGGCTCAACTATGTTCATGCAGCATATGATAACAACATACCATGTTCATACCCTAGCCTGCATATTCGATATTCTTTAGACCCTTTTAGTAGAGAATAGGACTTCAAGAAGAGCGTTATGAAATCTGAGCAACAAACACACATAAACTAAACTAACACAAAAGTCACTACACCGCGCGTACGAAGTCGCGGGCAACAGCTAGTTTTTCATAAGCTGATAACCAAATGTTTATGTTACAAAACTCTATGTTACTAAAAATGTATACACTACGCTAACTAATGGAAGATGAGTCTAGAAAAAAGAAGCATCGGATAAATTGCACCACTTCAAGTGGTATGACTCATTTCTTATAGCTATAATTTGGCAATAGCATTTGGATTAGGAAGGAGGACGATTTTATTACTTTACATGCCGCACGTATCACAGTTTCTATGATAAACCTACACTGGTATGGTTTGTTATAAAACCCAACACTTTAAATTGAACACGAAAAATTGGTGCGTTATTTAGGTATTAAACACATAATTACATCCTCATTGTTTAGTGTTTTTGTTTCATTTTCACTTACGGCCGTATAGTTTAATAGGACGTCAGAACATTCTCTAAGGCATACCTAGGCGCCTAATCTAATATATCTGGCCTTATTTCCTAACTCATATTTGCCTTGGTCCGCTCACCGTATCTTGAGTGCAATCGTTGTTACGTATTTCACTTAATTAACACACTTCCTTTGTAAATTACGTGTTGTTTACGACCCCTGAAGATTCTCTTCGTAAACGAATACCGAATTGCAGAATTTTCAGACTTTTTATAGTAGGTATTTTATTATCCGCAACAGGGTAGCACTTAATTACCCTTCATCACACCTGATGTTAAGTGGTGATAAAGGTGGAGGCGCACTACTCCCGGAATCCTCAATCACTGAGGAACTATTGATAGCTTATCCTTAACTGTCAGACTGGTAGCTAGCCAGGCGGACTAAGAACAAGTCCTACCACCAACCAAACTAAATAGGGAATCGAACCCGGGACCTCTGGTTCTGAAATCGGTGGTGTGAGTGAACTACACTAGACTACAGAGGCGGTTACAAAAAATAACCTAAATCTTCTATCTTCTATATTAATAATAAAAACCGGCCAAGAGCGAGTCGGACTCGCGCACCGAGGGTTCCGTACAATCCTTATAAATGTGAAAGTTTAGATGTTTGGATGTTTGTTACTCAATCACGCTAAAACGGCTGAACGGATTTGGCTGAAATTTAGGACACAGATACTTTGAAGCCTGGAGAGGAACATAGGCTACTTTTTATCCCGGAAAAATATCACACTCCCGCGGGATAACGTCGTGTAGTCCACGCGGGCGAAGCCGCGGGCGGATAGCTAGTCATAAATAAAACGTGAAAATGTTTTCATCGGCGAGGCTATATTCGTAGAAAAATTTGCGTTGCAAATAGAATATTGCAGTTTCTTATTTGCAAAATAGTTGGGTAAACGTCATCTAAAACTATTCCAAATTTCAAGTTGATAGCAATAATAGTTTCGAGATAGCCAGTTGTGACACTTGTGACAGACAGGCAAAGGCACCATAAAGGTTCCTTTTTACCATTTTGGTTCGGAACCCTAAAAATGTATGTTCTCATAGTACTCATAGTTTGGCTGGACTGCTATGGTTCCGCATCAGGTATTCCGATCTTCGAAATAAATTATAGCCTATAATATGTTGGCGAATACCAATAGCTTTAAAACGAAAAAAAAAAATCATCAAAATCCGCTCAGTAGTTTTTGCGTGAAACGCGGGCAACAGACAGACAGACAGACAAAAAATTCAAATACTTACCATATTTTTTGTATCTCTTTCGTTTTTTTCGAAAATCTCTGAAGGTATTTTTTTCTATTTCTTTTCAATGTACAGAATTGGCTCGATTACAGTTTTATTTTATGTAAGTATCTTTAGATAAAAGTTTATCAAGCCTCAATCGAGTTTTATTTTTAAATCAATGAGTGCATTTTGTGTATTATGCTGGCCATACATACCTACACCTTCCTGCCTATCGTCCAATCGGCATGACGATGACGGCAGGCTTGATCCAATCTGCAGTTCGTCCATATTACACCATTATTTGATAACTGCCATGCCAATCCACGCCTACCCACGGTCAATTCTACACTTGCTCCAATTTGCAGTCATGCCGATTGGACGATAGACGATAAAAAGGGTGGCCAGCATAAAGAATCTAAGCAAATCATAAATAAAAGCTGTAGTGTAGAGTGACAAATGTACAACGTAGGTATATTTAGTACCTATTTAATTTTTTGTAGAAACTCAACGTTTTATATGAATTAAAAAAATGATGTATAGAATATCAATATTAAGTCATGTTCAGCGACGTGGAAATAATTCTATTCAGTTTGAAGTAACACATTTGCTCATAATAAATAATAATTACAACAAAAAGCATGAGTCATGCTCACCAGCTTTTTATGAATATCATCAAGGTTTCTTTGGTTCGCTCGTGTAATTGGTGTAATTTCATTATTTAACCTCGAATCAAATTTGGAAAAATAAAAGTGATTTTTTTAATTAACATATTATTTTTTAAATGTAATATCATTTTCTTTATGAACGACACCTTTCACGATTTTCCTGCATTGCATAATACCTACATACTTACATAATTTTATTTTTATTATATTATTAAGATTTTTAATATACACTGAAATTAGTTAGCATACTACTTATTTCCATACTATACTATTAGTTTAGTATTTTTTTAAAGTAGGTAGGTATATTATATTGAATTGTATGAAATAGCAGATAAAATTTCACTGTTCGAATAGGTACTTCAATCATAACATCTCATTCAACTTGGCTTGGCAGCTACTAAATCTCTGAAGTCTGTTCCAAATATCAAACGTTGACTTTAAAGTAATTAACTTTGAGGATAAGTTGGCCAATTTATCGATATAATACTTAGGTACAGTAAAAGGTGTAGTTGAGAGTCCTGAGAACCGGCTTGGCAGCCTTGCAAGCTGCGAGGTCGCTTTTTGTACACCGATTTAGCCGATCTTTATATCAATTAAGTAGACATCGATTCTTGTAAAATGCTCTCGTGAACCTTAATAATTCGCTTTGAAGGCATTTTTATTGGTACTAGCTTTTGTGCTGCTAATGAGGTATCATTCATTAGGAGAATATTGAGAGATGGGTCTAGTTGCTAGCTTATACTTTGCAAAACTTTTTCGTCTATACCTACTCTATACTAATATAATAAAGCTGAAGAGTTTGTTTGTTTGTTTGTTTCAACGCGCTAATCTCAGAAACTAATTTTGTCTTAGATAGTCTATTTATCGAGGAAGGCCATAGGCAATACCTCTATGGCCAACAGAAGGAGCATTAATGAAAAATTTTGCATAAACTGGAAACAATATTTCTGATTTTATATTATTTTTATGCATTCACAATGCAATTTTGTAAGGTATAGGAAAAATGTGATAGTAAAAAACCACGAGCCCCATAAGTAGCTTTCAGGCGGGATTCGAACCCGCGCCTCCGGGAATCCGGCCCGATGCTCTGACCAACTAAGCTACCGAAAGGCTTACATGACTCGTCGAATTTTGCTATCACTTGTTACGCTGTAGGCCACCGTTGCTTCATCAATGTGAGGAAACCCTCGCATCCGAAAGAAACATTTTTACAAATGTTTAACAATCGATTAAGATGAAACAGCCATATTGAGATTTTATATAATTTTTATGCATTCACAATGCAATTTTGTAAGTATAGGAAAAATGTGATAGTAAAAAACCACGAGCCCCATAAGTAGCTTTCAGGCGGGATTCGAACCCGCGCCTCCGGGAATCCGGCCCGATGCTCTGACCAACTAAGCTACCGAAAGGCTTACACGACTCGTCGAATTTTGCTATCACTTGTTACGCTGTAGGCCAGCGTTGCTTCATCAATGTGAGGAAACCCTCGCATCCGAAAGAAACATTTTTACAAATGTTTAACAATCGATTAAGATGAAACAGCCATATTGATCGCCATGTCCGTCTGACCCCAGTCTAGCTCATAGACTCTTAGACCCCAGTCTAGCTCATAGACTCTTAGTCCTAGAAAGCTGTAATTTGGCATGAATATACATATTTATCACGCCAACAAAGTGGTAAAGCAAAATTTTGAAAAATATTTTTTTTAGGTTACCTCCCCTACACGTAAAGTGGGTATGTAATTTTTTTTTCTTGTCTACCCCATAGTGTGTGATGTGGTTGAATAGCAATTTCAAAAATATTGTGGGTTCGTAAAGACAGTTTTTGGATTGAGGCATCCGTTTGGAAATTATTAAGCTTTAAAGTGCAAAATTTTGTTAGAGTCATGTGTCCCCCCCTGCCAGCCAAATGGTTGGTCTTGGGTACGTGAAAAAATTCACGATAGTAGTACATATGACGAAGTTAAAAGAAAAACTATCACAGCTAAGTAGGCTTTACAAGTTTTTGAGATATAACACATTTTCAAAAACCGCAAAAATAACTTTGTTTTTTATAATATTCGTATGAATGACAAAGTTATATTTGCGGTTTTTGAAATTGCTATCCAACCACATCCCACACTATGGGGTAGACAAGAAAAAAAAATTACATACCCACTTTACGTGTAGGGGAGGTAACCTAAAAAAAATATTTTTCAAAATTTTGCTTTACCACTTTGTTGGCGTGATAAATATGTATATTCATGCCAAATTACAGCTTTCTAGGACTAAGAGTCTATGAGCTAGACTGGGGTCTAAGAGTCTATGAGCTAGACTGGGGTCAGACGGACGGACAGACGGACATGGCGAAACTATAAGGGTTCCTTGTTGACTACGGAACCCTAAAAACGTCAGCTGGCTCTATGTTGGTGGAAAACCCGTTAGCTGACGCTTTTATTTATTCAAAATAGCATGTAAACTATCATCTGACACATTTTCAAGTGAGAGGAAATCACTGAACGAATTTTTTTTTTTGCATGTTCCTATGGCCAACTGACTTTTTTTTATCTGCTAATAATTGCGTTAACAATCATTTAACAAATTTTCAGTCGGGAGGAAATGACTGAAAATAAATTTTTTTTTACGTGTTTGAGGGGCTGCCGCTGCACAACCCACCCACGGAGCGGCAGCTGACGTTCACCATACTTCATATACAACTCTCTCAAGCATTTCACGAGTTTTCGCTTGAGAGGAAATTGGTCAGTAAAATCTGTTGCTGGCTCACGGACTATAAGAATTAATGCAGCTAGTTTTATTCATAAGTAAATTTTTTCCATATATTATTTGTTTACTATAATTATTTGGATTTATACCTACCTACAAATACTAATCTCGGGAGAACATTTGAAGCGGAACTGTTTGGAAAGAAAAATCCATTCCAACCACTTTATTTCAACACTATCAGATTACTGGTCTGTCTTAAGCCCTCAAAAGTTAAACTCATATAAATTTCCATCGAAGTGGATGGCAACGTATGGCGGTGGACATCGATATACCACATTTCTCAGTCCACTGATTCCGCTCTCCAACGATTTCACGGGAGGTATGGACATTTGCATGCAATACCGCATAATGGAATCAGATTGTATTAAACAGATAATAAAATGCTTCAACGCAGATAGGTATTAGAGATAAAAATATATTTATTTTCGAGACAGTACGTTAAGTAAGTGACACGTAAACTTTAATAGGTATTTTTGTCAGTTGGACCACGGGTAAACATAAGGGGGTCATCATCCAACTAAAATTATAATTGGACCACTGCCCCTATAGAAGGCCCGTGGTCCAACTAGTTGGACGTAGCAGTTGGACCAAGACCCCGAAAGGGTAAAATCACTATGCGATTGTGAAATAGCAAAGAAATCACTCGAAATAACAAAAAAGTTAAGACGTATGTGAATTTTTAATCTTACCTGATATTAAGTGAAGATAAGGCTGAAGATGGAAGCGCACTACTCCCGGAATCCTCAACACTGAGGATTCCGAAAGGCCATACATAAAGTGCCTGTAAAGTAAGAATCAGCAATCAAAATTGATTGATCGAAATTCAACTTCGTCGCCATATAATAAAATGTTGTAATTATTCACTAGTATATCCATACTAATATTATAAATGTGAAAGTGTGTTTGTTTGTTTGTTTATTTGTTTATCGACGAGATTTTTGGTATGGGAATAATTTGAGAGCTGGTGAGTAACAGGCTACTTTTTATTCAGGAAAACTTTAATATAAATATAGTAATCACTACATAGTATAAAACAAAGTCGCTTTCTCTGTCCCTATGTCCCTTTGTATGCTTAAATCTTTGAAACTACGCAACGGATTTTGATGCTTTTTTTTTTATAGATAGAGTGATTCAAGAGGTAGGTTTATATGTACTTTTTATCCCGATATTCCCACGGGAACGGGAACCACGCGGGTGAAACCGCGGGCGGCCGCTAGTTTTGTAAATAAAATCGTTAAACTGTCGTACAAGTGCCACAAGCTTTCCTGTTCCGGTGACAGCCGTGACAGAGGAGCCACTTGCAATACCAAATTAGCTGTCAAAATGGACTGTCGTGTCGTAAAACTGTTTTAGTTCCAAAGATAATCACTGGAACAGAAAAGCTTGCTGCACTACTTTACACAACTGTCATTTCCTACATAGCCGCTTCCAAAGAGTAGGTAGGTCAAAGAGTATGTAATCAGTGACGTTTTTGACTCTTTGGATTACCTATTTTTTAATAAGTGACATTTATGGCAGGCAGATTTTGGTGATGGGTCAGGCCGTAGATTTTGCCACAAATAGCGCAATGGTGACGCAAAATTTTCTACGAGTCGGTCGCACAAAGTGGCGCAAAATGGTATCGCAAAATTATTAAGGAGCACGTACATTAATGTACCTAATTTTATTTAACAAACATGTACTAACAAGAGGTATTGCATAAAACTAGAAAAAGAAACACGATGTTGGTATGTAAGTATGTTTATTTAATAATTAACAATAATGTACCTATGAGTAATTCTTTTTTATATATTGCGCACAATGAAAAGTTAAACAGGATGACAAAAATTAGTAAGTATGTATGATTTGTTCAATTTACAAAAAAAATACATTTAATTTGTTAGATGGAGGTATTTGGTAGTATTCATTATTAATTATATAAATATAATACAACTTTAAAATTTATTTCAACTCTTTTCAATGTTTGAGACCTTTGTTCGCTGGATACCAGATTCGCAAAAAACCAGATTCTCAGAATACCATATTCGCAAAACACCAGATTCTCAGAACACCAGATTCGCAAAATACCAGATTCTCAGAATACCAGATTCGCGAAAAACCGGATTCTCAGAATACCAGATTCTCAAAATACCAGATTCTCAGAATACCAGAATGAAAAAAGATAAGTACCACAACAAGAAAATGTTAATATTAAAATTATGCTCAAAATAAAAAAAAGCAGTCTAGGGGAGTTTGTGATTACAAAAATCAGAAATTATATTTGCTATTTTTCTATCTGCTATTCGCAATGCATTAAAGTTGAACATTTTATTTCAGTAATGTAATAGTATTAAATGCTAACTAGCTCTTAATGTGAGAATGACAGTTTGCTTGCTATACGAAATTAAACCTGAGGTATGTTAGAAATTATATATTTCTTGACTGTATTGTACTTCTGTTGTTTTCAAACGTAATAGCGAGTAAGCCTACCCGTATAAAAATAAAAAGGAAGGTATACATATTTTGTCTCGTCTTATTGACCTACAAATCTAATGCTTTGCAAAGTTGGTATTCTGAGAATCTGGCGTTTTGCGAATCTGGTAATCTGAGAATCTGGTGTTTTGCGAATCTGGTATTCTGATAATATGGTATTTTGCGAATCTGGTATTCTGAGAATCTGGTTTTTTGTGAATTTGGTATTCTGAGAATCTGGTGTTTTGCGAATCTGGTATTCTAAGAATCTGGTGTTTTACGAATCTGGTATTTAGCGAATCTGGTATCCAGCGAACAAAGGGTTTGAGAGTCCATTACTTTGACTCTAGCAACAACCTGCTTGAAGTATCACTTTTAAAAGGACCTGCCAACCATTAAGATGCCAAAAAAAAATGTATCTGTCAATAATGAAAAAAGTTAGATGGGTTTAAAAGTTAGTATGAAAGTGACGAAATTCCAAAACTTATAAAATACAAAATAAAAAAACTTTGGACCTAGGTAAAATCTTTGGGGCTGGTTAGGTAGCAGACCACCGCACCTACCCCTATTTTCGTATGTTTAACGTTCTGCCGAACACCCTGTACTTATAGAATATTAATAAAAGCTAACAAATCAATTAATAGTAATGCTAGTCATGTTTTTAGCGGAATTACAGCTAAAAGTAATTTCAAAATAATAAAAACACTTGAAAACCTTGTGTGCATGCACTATTATTCAATAGCGTAAAATAAGTGGCGCAATTTCTACGCAACCGGTATCGCAAAGTGGCATAAAGACAGTTTTGCGGAACCGAGGCGCAAATGAAATCGATTATAACTCTTAAAATATACTATTTTACAAGGCTATTTTAACATATACAGATCACACACATCTAATTAAACCATGCGCAACAACAATTATAAGTTTTTATCAAAAACTTACCGTGAAATCTCAAAAAATGCACTCTGCAAAGTAGGCGACACTTTTCACTTTGATCGGAGTTGACACCGAAATGTCAAAAAATATGGTCGTCAACGCTGCATTGACCATAGAATACGATACTTTGGTGATGCCAGCACTCAAACAAAATCTTAATAAATGTTTTAAAACCTTAAAATGGGTGAAAATGGTTGCGCAATATAAGTATCGCAAAGAAATGGTTTTTCAAAAAAAAAACTTATTGCCGAAAATTTATCTTTTTTCTTAGGAAATACGCAAAGATATTAAAGGAATGGCAACCTTATTATTATTTTATAACGTCAAATCAAACAGCTCATCAATAAGTTAAAAAATGATAATTTTATCGATGTTTAAGCTGTACACCTACCAATGCGGATTCGCGGTTTTTATAAAAAATCCGTCACTTTTGGGAGGGAAATGTCAAATAGTTTTCCAAATCTTTAAACTTATCCAAATATCTATATCTGCCTTGGTTTGCTATTTCTTAGGAATCACGATGATAAGATTGAGAAATTTCTAAGAGTACTATATTTAAAATTATATGAGGCGGAGACTTTAGTACCCTCGAATGTGGCAAAATCTACGGCCTGACCCTGATACGAAGTTCATGTCCAATAAAATTTATATGGCAAAACAACGTTTGCCGGGTCCGCTAGTATTAAATAAGGTTTCAAAGTGCTACGACTCTGCGCTCATTTCGCACCTTGTTCTTTAGAAGTTTGACAAATTTCTGGAAAATCATTTTTTTTAAGTAAATATCTCCGTAACTATTTGTCTTAGAAACAAAATTTAAACCGTTAATTATAGTAAATTTAAATCTTTACAACATTGTTAACAATCGTTTCTGGCTCAAATGCACCTAAACGAAAATTAAGCAAAAATCGGAAAAAGCTGCCGATTTTTTCAATATGGCGGCGGGGGCGGAGGGCGATGAATTGTGCATTTTGCATTTTTAATACTCACTAACCATCCTAGACAACATATCCTACCAGACCACTTGTAAGATAGCTCCCCTTAATTAGTCTCTATTTACTGGACCTTTCATGATGCAGAGCACTAAGAAAGGATTTTAGAAAATTCCCGTTATACAGGATTCTACAGGTTGTTCAAGTTTGTATGGGAATTTGTATAGGGTTGAAGATAGAGACACCATTTTTGGTGGGTAATTATTACCTATCATGGTGTAGGTGAGCATAACGAAAGGGTTTTAGAAAATTCCCGTTATACAGGGTGCTACAGGATGTTCCAGTTTGTATGAGGATTTCTATAGGGCTGAAGGTAGAGACATCATTTTTGGAGGGTAGATTCCTTTTATAATGTATGTGAGTACCTACTAAGAACGGGTTTTGAAAAATCCCCGTTATACAGGGTGCTACAGAGTGTTCCAGTTTGTATGGGGATTTGTATAGGGCTAAAGATAGATACACCATTTTCGGAGGGTAGCTTACTTTTATAATGTATATGAGCACTAAGAAAGGGTTTTGGAAAATTCCCGTTATCCAGGGTGCTATAGGGTGTTTTTGAGTTTGTATGGGAATTCTAGAGGGCTGAAGATAGGCCGACCTTACACTTGTAAGTTTTACTCACGTAAGTTGCTTACGTGAGCGACTGACAAACAGACAGACAGATACACACACACGTCAAACTTATAACACCCCTCTTTTTGCGTGGGGGGTTAAAAACCATTTGGTATTGATTTTATTATGAATAAGTTCTTACTAATAATTTCTTTACAAAAAGTAATGATGTCTCATCAAAACATAAATGTGAAATGAAAGCCAAGTTCAATATTATGATAATGCCATGGTTGTTGACTTCAACGACAAAAGAAATGAGATCTAAATGGGTGCCAAGTTTAATGATCAGTCCTTAAATCTATTTTTAACTAGCAGATCCTCTCGGTTTTACCCGCGTGGTAACCGTTCCCTTGAGAACATCGGGATAGTGTAGCATTTTAAAAATGAAAGAATTTTTGAAATCGGCCAGTAGTTTTTGAGTTTATTCATTACATACATACATATCAAAACAAATTACAAAAACATTACAAATCTTTCCTCTCTATAATAAAGTATAGATAATATAAAATGGGTATTTCTCGTCATATTTCGAAATTTGATTCCCGAGTCATTAGTGGCGAGTCATATGCATTAACTACATAAGTCTCTTTTTTTATTTCAATGCACGCTATCTATACCACTATTGTTTAAAAAGAAAACGTATTACCTCTAAAGAAAAAAAAGATATGGCTACTTTTTTACCGTGATAGTCAACTGCTCCCAACCAGTCTCTATAATTTCCGGTGTACCACAGGGGTCACATCTTGGGCCATTGATGTTTATATTATACATAAACGACCTCATCCCGAAGTTAAGAAATACCTCCTTACTCTATGCAGACGACCTCAAGATTTTTTGTAAGATTGATAATGTCCGTGACTGTGTCAAATTGCAAATGGACCTTGATTGCCTCTCAGAGTGGTGCAAAACTAATGGCATGAGTCTTAACATCCAAAAGTGCTCTACCATATCTTTCACGCGGAAAAGAAACCCGATATTGTTCGACTATGCCATCGACAATACATCACTTGAACGAAAGTTTGTGATTCGAGATCTGGGGGTGTTATTTGACACTGAGCTTAGGTTCAATCACCATTTTGAGGCAGTATCTAGGAAGTGCAATAAACTTCTTGGCTTTTTATGCAGGACCACAAGGGAGTTCAAGTCTCCTAAAGCCTTATTACTGCTTTACAAGTCTCTAGTTCTTTGTCAACTTGAGTATGCTTCACCAGTCTGGTCACCACAGTACAATATACACATTGACAGGCTAGAGTCTACGCAAAGGCGTCTTCTTAAAATATTGACACTCAGATGCGGTCTCAAGCGTGAACTTACTTCGTATGTCGATCGACTACATTACTTTAGGTTGCAGAGTCTCGAGAACCGTCGTAAGCTGCAGGAACTTATTTATTTATATAAAATTATAAACGGATCGGTTTCCACTACCCTTCTGTCAGAAATTCATGTAAGCATTCCTTATAAATCGTCGAGACGTGAGCGTCCTTTCAGTGTGCCGTTCTCTAATAATAATGTATCATTTCACAATCCTGTCCATAGAATGTGTCGGGAATACAACACCATAGTTGGTAAACACCCTGTTGTGCCTGACATCTACAATTCCACCCTTAATAAATGGAAGTCCGAGCTTATAAGAATATTGGAACCATAATCTTAGTTGAATTTGTGTAAATTGAGTTATTTAATTTTTAATTTTTGTAATGAATTTATTTGTGAATTTAAAACTTATTAAAATTGAATTGAATTACTTACGTAAGAATTGTATAATGAATTTTTCTAATTGTTTCTAATTTTTCATAATATTTCGCTGTCTGTTTTTATTTTTTATTTTTTTTTTACTATTAATGTTATTCTTTTATTTAATTATATTTAATTATCAATTTTATATTGTAGCGTGCGAATTTTGATGTTAAATGCTTGTCATATGCTGTGTACACATACTTGTGGGGTTGCAGCCTATCATAATTCTATTTATTTGTATTTGTTTAAACATGTATTTGCTGTCATTCTGTTTTGTGTACCTAAATAAAATAAATAAATAAATAAATTCCCTCACCTTGTCCCCTAGTTCAAAAACATTACTCAAATGCCTATTCATCTCAAATATTTCAATATTCTTAATAATGAATTTATGGTAATATATCAGAAAGATGTTTGTTATTGTCTATAAAAGCTTCTATCTTACAACAACGAATTTATAAAAATGATAATTCGATTTTAAATATGTCCCGCCAAATAAAACCATTCCCTCACCCTATTACAAATATTCGATTTCTGAATGTATCGAACGATATTTAGGTACGCAACCTTAAGTTTTTAGTACCTGGCAACAGTCTCAAATAATTCAAGATTTTGTAGCTTTAGTTAAAATTCGTCATTCTCTCACAGTCATTCCCTCACTGCAATTAGGAGTTAGGCGTGAGTGAATTACGGCCGTATGAGAGAATGATTTATACGGTATTCTACGGTTCTTTTAGACATTTTATTTATTTCTTGCAACTAGTATTTCATTCCCGCATTTTTTATTTTTTAAAACCTCATTTTTTATAGATTATAGACAAAAATATGAAAGACAAATATTCCTAAATAGCTCTCTTAAAGCAACTTTTTGATCTCTGCAAAAATATCTAAGTTTAAAAAAAGAAATTTCAACAATATCTCAAATTTCGAAAGATGAGAAATACCCAAATATTTTATAACAACTTAATATATCATTACTTCTTATAACTTAGGATAATATAATATTGAAGCCTAAGGTCTGACTTGGCTAGTTTTCATATACAAATTATATTATAGCCCTTGCAAGTTCTAAAATTCTTAGCTTTTTTTTCCGAAAATTTGGCTTAGTTTCTACCAACTAGCCATCGAACATAGGGTTCTTCCATGACTGTTTTAGTAGGTACTCAATAATAATTTGTATATATAGGAACTAGCCAAGTCAGAGCTTATGCCTCAATATAATTGTTATCCTAAGTTATAAAAAGAAATGGTATTTTAAGTTGTTATATAATATTTTATGTTGTTATAAATAAAGTTCGAGACTGACCATTGAACTTGGCACCCATTTATATCTCACTTCTTTTGTCCTTGAAGTCAACAACCAAGGCATATATCGTAGTATTGAACTACTGGCAAACAAGTATCTAACGTTGACACGAAAAGAAGAAGAGTATTGAACTTGGGTCACATTTCACATTTATGTTTTTATGGCATTGATTTTCGCTTATCTCTAAGATTAAATAACTCATAATAAGGACAGGGACAATACAATGTAGGTTTTCAATTATGTAGTCAGTCACTCAATATTAACGTGAGGTAATTTTTCCTGTTGCATAAGGTTTGCAAAGCTAGATTTTATGGAAAATATTTATGGATTCTCATGAAAAAAGGAATGAACATGGTTTTAAATTTACCCTTTATCTTCAATCTAATAAATGAGAAAGTAATTTTTTAAGGTTTTAGATCTGTAACGTTAATATTTCGGCGTATTTTATACCATATCAGTAAATCGTGCATTTTCAGAACAACTATCTCATGCCGACTAACAGTCGGCACGGCCGGCCACTGAAGAATAAAATTAATAGAGTGAAGAGAATATTCATTCAATTAACAACACTTACTTGCTCATGTTATGCGTGAACAGTGGCGCATTAGTGTGTTGCACGTGCATGTCTTTGCAACACGCTCAGATGCGCGTGAGTCACACTTATCTGGCACTGACCTTTCTTTGTTTTTAAATAAAGGGTTTGTCGCTCTGCCCTCACCGTCTCCCCTTGCTTAGTGAGGCATGACTACAAACGATTAAAACGATGACGGTTGTGTGTCTGCCTTCATGACCATATACTCGTACTTAACTTGAATTAAGAATGATCGATAACTTCTCTTATATATTAAAGTGAATGAAAAAGTTATGCTAGAAAAACCAATTTCGAATGAATAAACAATAATGTTTGTCAATCACTTCATCCTAAATTATGATTGCTTTTTATTTGCCTTTTTATTTTTGCACATAACATCTTTCACGATAAAACTGGCATCTATCACAAGCAGTCAGATAACGCCAGATTAAAACGTGTGATAAGCTGATATCAAAAGAGATCGATTGCTTATCGACCTACTTCGTTGTACACTTACATAATTGAAGTCATGATGAGACAGTTTCTGGTTTCATAATTGTTATTAGCAAAATTTTTTAAAGAAATGTCTAGACTTCAATATTTGTGTATTTTTTAGTTTATTTGACACAAGTGTTCACGATTCGGGCTATAAGTTCTTGCTTAGGTTATAAAGAATACCTAAATGTCTTTTTTAGCTTTGATGACATTCATCATCTCATTCTACCTATTAGGTAGGTACATTAAATAAACTACTGTATTCAATACGTTGCTGGATTACTTTAAAGAAGACCCAGCATATGTTATTTGTAGAAACATGACTATTAGGGGACAGAAATTTAAAGGAGTGATAACTTTCCAACCAGTTCTACCTTCAGTGGCATCAAACAGAACAAGTCTTAACCGCCTCTGTGGTCTAGTGATACACACCACCTTGGTTTCGATTCCAATTGGGGTTACATATACGTTCGGTTTGGTTGGTGGTAGGACCCATAGATTATTAACTCTTCGCTTCGCTTACGTAGGACCAAAATCCGCCTGGCTAGCTATCCCATCTTATCTAAGTCTGACGCCTAACAACAAAGATGTATTCAGCACTTTTGTGTTCCCGCGAGATAAGATAGCCAGTTCCTAGTGGTTGAGGGTTCCGGGAGTAGTGCGCTTTCACCTTCAGCCTTATCATCACTAACATCAGGTGCGATGAAGGCTAAGTAGTACCCCGTTGTGGATAAAAAAAGTCTTTGCAGCAATAAAAACAGCAATTTTGGTTAACAGTTCTAGTAAATCCTTGTTACCGGATTACCTTGATAACTAGTTTATGGCACCTATTCAGTTTTTTAAGAAACTTATGTCGGACAGTATGTCGGTACATGCACCATTGCACATGCATTTTCTGAACTGCGCTTGCAAGACAACTTTCCTAGAACTATGCATGGTATACCAAGATGTGAGTGATATTGTGAAAGTTTTGCGCCATTTTCACTGATTTTGTTTAGTTACGCTCTTTATATCCGGGCAATATCCTCTTTTTTTGTAGAAATGTGTAATTTTGAAAGGAAACAGTTACTTAATTGAAGGGATTACATTTTTAATTCGTTTATAATTACCCCACTTTCAATCTTTGCAACTCAGTACTTAATACAAGAATACAAAACAAGATAAAAGTGGTTTAACTAAATAACAAGTTTATGGATCTAGTTCATCTGTATCATAGTAGAAATTTGATTTTACTAGGTCTGTATGTACCGTTGCCAAAGAAATATAAAATTAATAGAAGTTTAGTAATAAAATGGTAGAACACAGTGCTACAATAACGTAGGATACGAGTCGTAGCACCTTTTTACGTATTCAACCATAAAATATAATTACTTACAACCCTGTTTGTTTACAACTATAGGTTTATGTAAATAAGTTCTGTTTTAAAACTTATTAGTACCTCTTACATTACAATCAACACTAGTAAAACATTGTTAACAAAGGAGGCTTCGAACAGTTGCAAAAGGTTTCATTTAATTACCAGTGGGTGTATTTAGTATTCTGGGCACACAGGTTGGTCTATCTCGCATCTCCTGAGACGGTCTGCGTCTATTTTTATCGCGTCATGTTAGTCAGTGCAACAAGTCAACGACCACTGTGCAGTGCCTCTCCTACATTTTTTTTGAAGTCATCGACCTTGATAATTGAACTGGCATCAATTATTAACAAACGTTCTAAGAAGATTGAACAAAAAACTTAGGTGTTGGTTTCTTTGTCCGGATTCCTGAACACCGTTAGATTTTTTTTATGTTCCTATCAATTTGTGACATATTTTGTCAAATATAAATATTTTATACTTTTAGGCCCACTTGCTCCAAGCTACGTTATCATAGAGTGCATGCATACAAAAGTAGCACTAACTCTGTGATAAATGTGTTAACCTGGCGCAAGTGGGCCTTACAGTTTATACTTTTAAGATTGATACACACACCCCAAGTTCTGCCTACTGTAATAATTTTAATGACATCAGCTCTAGTGTATACGGTTTCCGTATGGATGGATAAGAAGGTTCCGCTCTAACCCACAAGGGCTCAATTTGGTTTGCTAAGTGTAAACGTATCTAAATTTACAATATATCAACGCTATAACAAGCCTTTTAAAACAGAGATAAATTCGGGGTAATATATTTGGACACCTATGGTTAACCATCCCATGATTGATCTGCTGCATGCTGCTACAGATTCTACACGTTGAAAAAGTAAGCAAGAGTTATGGTTAATTTCATTTTAATATAAATGAATCAGCCGGCAGTAGGATGACGTTGATGTCTTTTTCAAATAAAACTTAAAACTTTGAGTTCTTGTCTTGTATTTTATTTTAATAAGGACAGGTGTAAATTAAGTTAATTAATATTTCGATCACACACCATACTGCGTACGTTGTTAATCATTAAACGCGATTTCATTTCCGCTTACTGTTGGCATACGATATCGATAAGTATTGATAAATATTAGACAAACAAATTATTTTTATTTGTTATGCAATATGAGTAGTTTTGCCAGATATAGCCAGGAGTAGTGAAATAAAGAGAACAAAGCACGGACGTTATACGATTTTTGGGCATACGCTATTCGTTACGTTTATGGCTTCATACAGATATATGTTACAAAGTATATGTTGGCATTGCTCTAGTGTATAGGTGCGTCTCTTTCGCTCGCGGAGGCTACGTCATCGCAGAAACCAGCCAGCCAATTGACCGGTATACCGCCAACCTTCAGTTTTTCTTTTATTTATAACTCGCTCTGGCTGGATAAGTTATGCTGCGTTTACATGATCAAGTTCACTTGATTTCTTATACGCTTTAGTCTAACTGTCTTAAATACTACTAATTTTGTAGAGAGTAACTACTATACTAATACTAAAAGTAAAATAAGCAAAATGCTAAATAAGTATAATGTTGTTAATAATGAACTTTTAAGCAATACCTACTTGCTCTAAAAATGGTAACTACGCTTTATCTCATGTGTCGTAAGATGGATGACGACGTAAAGAACAGAAAGTCCCTGATATCACAATCAATACCTTATCAATTGACGATACATGAGCTTCGATAATGTGATAAGCTGTAACTGGCAAAAATACTATCGTTCATGCCTCATTGGAAACAACAAGTAGTACAAAACTACCCAGAGTAGGCACTTTATTTAAAAAAATCTAAACACAAATATAGGTACGTAACAGCAGACGAAACAAAGTTGTTATACTAAAAGTAATGGAATCGGACATTATTCCAGAAAATGTATTTCGCATGGCCTACATACCTATTTAATAAGTTACCAATAAGTCTCGTAGATTTGCCCTTTGAGCGGAACATATTTAAAATCATTGTAAATAACAAAAACCTTTTCTCTGTTGAAGACCATCTGGAATATATAAAAAATGTGTCACATGTCACTAATGCTGGCCTTTTTGACTGTATTTTAATCTAAATGACATCATTGTAATTTGTAACTATAATTAGTACTATTGAACATGAATTTATTACTGTAAAAGTATACAATAATGAATTAATTATTAAGATGATAGATTATGATTATGCTAATATTTGCATGCCAACCTGTGGATGGTAGAAAACGATTGAATCAAATTAATGTTGCAGACTATCATAATATATCGACTTACATTATTTTCAGCAAATAAATACATTTTATTTCATGTTACAAAAAAATTAAGGACATAATTTTATTAATATTTTATGAGATAACAATGAGTTTTACATGAATTGCACATTGAATATTTTTTTCCTGTGATATCTCAACTTATGGATTCATATACTTATACATATATTTTGTATTTTAAAATCATTAAATTATATTTTTTAAACAATTTAAGTACTTTTTTATTGCAGTTAGTACCTACCTGTATTTATTATGTAATAATTAAATAACTAATTAAAAACTAAATAAGAAAGATTGCTTCACTGTTTTGTTTTGAATTTTGATTCATTGTTATAAATGTCGAGTTTTTGCTTTGTGTCATACTTAATGAAGATTTGTCGATATTTCATTGCCTGGTGTCAATAATAAATAAATAAATAACTTTTCACAATCACACCAATCTAGCTCATAAGTAGTTATCATTAAGAAACTGTGCTATGGAAACAAAATAACGGATAAATATATACTTATTTTTTTTTGTAAGTACAACCACGATAACAAGACAATGTTCATGCACACACATATTTGTCTTGTTCGGGGATCGAACCCGAGACCTCTGGCGCAGAAGGCAGGTATCCTACCCTTGAGCAAAATCGGTCGTCATTCAATAAAAAGCTCTTACTTGAAAATCTACTCGTTCCATTACTGGCGCCAGTCAGTCAGTGATGTGAACGCAGCTATACACGGTTTAATGAACGACCGACTATGGCGGCGGTGTGCGGCGCGAACACGGTGCGCAGTCGGCCCCGAGCAACTGGCGGCGCGCGCGCAACTTGTGTCCACGCGGCAAAGTCTGCGTGACTCACCAGCTGCAGCCATGAACGAGTACGCCGAATACGGGTGGAAGCTGCACCAGATGCAGAATGAACGCCTATGCGAAGCTACCAGAAAACGTTTAACTGACAGTGACCGCCAACGTGCTCTTGTCGGTTTGAAAGAAGCGGTCGATTCGAGTCTCAACCTCGCCCTGCGCGACAAAAGCCGGTGCCAAGACGACAACTTCCTGCGGAGGTTCCTTTATGCGCGTAAACATGATGTGCAACAGAGTTTCGAGTTGTTGGTGCTTTATCACCAATTCAGGCGCGACCACCCCGAGCTGTGGGCCCAGCCGGACGGTGGCGTGCTGCGCGCGCTAGCCGACGGGCTGCCCGGCGTGCTGGCCGAGCGGGACCGCCGGGGCCGTTGTGTGCTCCTGATGTTTGCCGCTAATTGGACACCTCACGCCTGTTCTCTCCTCTCAGTGCATAGATCTCTCCTCCTCACGCTGGAACGCCTTCTCGACGATGTACAAAACCAAGCAAATGGATTCGTGATTATTGTTGATTGGACCGAGTTTACTTTCAGACAATCGTGCAGTTTACAAGCAAAAGTGTTGAAGTTAATGATTGACTGTATACAGGACTGTATGCCGGTTCGCTTTAAAAGTATACACTTTATAGGTCAACCGTGGTATGTGGAAACCGCTCTGGCTGTAATTAAGCCTTACCTCAAGGCGAAGACGCGCGAAAGGATCGTGCTTCATGGAAATAATTTGTCGACATTGCACGATTCTCTACCCTTAGATATTTTGCCTGCCGAGTTAGGTGGCGAAGGACCGTCATACAACTCGGAACGTTGGATCCAGGAATTTTGCCGCGGAGAAAACATTTGCCCTGCCCCAGTGGTCCCGGTTACTGCGGTGGCGCCTCAAGAAAACGACCCGCCTACTGCGAAATTAGACAAAGCATACATACAAAAGGACAATGCGAATTTCTCATTCCATGGGTCTGAAAAAAGTGCAAAGTCAGAGTTATTACGTGATAAAGATTGACCTTGATATTCTGATTGATCACAAATGAAATAAACAGATCCCTTGTCCGGTCACGCTTGTGGCGGCTCGTGTCGTTTATATGTACGTGATGCGGACGATTTTGTGATATCGAGTGTATTCTTAATGCTAATTTATTGTCAAGAGACTCAGGGGTGAACGCCTCATTAGAAAGCAGTTCGTTAAAGGCCAGGTGCATTTAAACGGTCTCGGATTTTAGTAGCGCCACTCGAATGTTGAGTAGGTATTCGTTTCGGTTGGTGGTCATTTAATCGATGAGTCAGCGGTGTTTGGTGTGGCGCGGGCGCGGGGCGGCTAGCCGGCGCATCCCGCCGGTCGTCTCTCCGCTGCTGCGCAAACGCATGTAACGGTGTCGAGCTCTCATTTCACCGCATCCGCTCGGCTCAACAGCGCTGGATCAATCAAATCCAGTCGCTGGATGTTATGATCATCATCTTAAGTATTATTAAGTATTTATTTATCACCTAACCAGTACTTGTAGTGAAAAATATCTCATTTATCTAGTAATATGAATGTACTTATTGTAGCTTTGCTCACGAGGCTTGTTGCGCATTTATTATGACACTATCTTAGGTCCATGTTTAGAAAATAATGCTGCGTTGATGTGAAATATTTTAATAATAAGTACCTATTGTATTCGTTTGTAATACGTCATACTAAAGTATGGTGAGCTATGTGTCAATGTGTTTTGTTCTAAATTATTTTGTGTGTTATGTAATTATTGGAAATAAAAGTCTTCACTTGATTGCATATTCAATATTATGATGATGCTCTCTTGTTCGATAATATTTTATTTATATTTAACTAATCCTACTATTGTCAATTAAATTGTATATAATCTGACGACTGCTGTGACACTAGACTAAATTGTAATTAAGTACCTACCTATGTAATAGTTTTATTGTATGGAACATTTCTTTAGGCTTCTTTAAATATCTTGAATCGTGTTACTTATTGTGATTAAAAGTTTAATTTTTCGAACTGATTTGCAATAAATGTATCGAAACACATTTTTTTTATTGTTATTTCAAATCTCTGCTCTTTAACATGCGTCCTTACATAACATAAGTAGTTTGGATATATATAATTTCTTAAACCCAGTTGTTACCTAGCTTTTAGCTCCCGTAAGATGGATAAATCTATCTACTTAACTTCTTTATAAATAAAATGAATGTTGCTAAGCGCAAAACTCGAGAACGTCAGGACCAATTCGGCAATTTTTTTTCATATGTTCCTTAAGGCACGCGGAATGTTTATATAGGGAGAGAAAAAATATTAACATAACGTGGAAAAGAGTAAAACAACACTTTCCTATACAAACCAGCTGTCAAAAATTTGACGTAAATCGTCACCGTCAATCTAAACGCAACAAAGGCGCACGTTTGGATAATTTTGAGATGTTAGAATGTTGTTTTGATTATTTTTGGTATGCATTTAATAATAATAATAAATAATCATTTACTTATTTCAGGCTACATAAATATTATCATTAACAACTATTGAGTTGACAGTATGATCATTTCAATGTATTCCTATAAACCATTGAAGTCATATTTAAGTGCTATACTTAAACATATTATGATACACAACAAAATAGTTGTTCAACTAAAAGTTGTATGTATGCGCTAGCCCTTAGAATGAGTATCATCACATTTATAAAGTCTTGCGGTGTAAGTACGAAATAGAAATCTTATTTTGTAAGTAATCGTTGTTTATTGTTGAGACATAAATAACGTGATCACTCCGAAATACGTTGTCTTTATAAAAAAAAATCATTTAACTTTTGACAGAACGATGTCTGTCCTATGTAGTTAAAAATAAATTTCATTAGCAACATTACTATAATGAATCATGCTCATACAATAGATTCTTTAATCTAACTAGACATACCTACTTATTAAAATGTTTATCACGATCGATCGATCAAAGATCAGTGTTTTCCTTCCAAGGCGATGTTTTTTTAAGTTAACAAGCTTAGATTACAAATTATACTGCCAATAGTTGCCATTTCTGTCGACAATAGAATAAATTAAAAACAAAGAACATTAGAGGATTTAACAATAGAAAAGATATAACGAGGTCCGTATTATTCATTCAGTTCACATGAATTCATACTTGAAATTAGGCCAGTATACCGAAAAGTAAAACCAGAATGTGGGCGGCTCATTAACATTTCTCTAGATGATGAATAAATTTTCATATTCTGAATCATTGATTTTATCGAATCTGATAATGATCATGTTAGAATGGTGGCTATATTTAAATTTGATATGCATGGTGACGCCATAGCTATATTTCTTTTCCATGTTAATCAATTAGGTACCAGTGTATGGAGAGGATTGTTTGTAAATAACGCACGCGAGCTGTTGATTCGTAGTAGGTTCTAAAGTTTACATAATAAAATCTGATTCTGAAAGGAACTAACCATTATTTTGCTGATGATGGGTTGCATTTCTTTGAGTTTCCTTTTACAAGCTTACTTAGGTAATTTACATTTAACAGTATCGGTAAAATAGGCTTCGTCTACCATCTCGACCGCCTATGTATGTGTAAGCTAAATTGATGTATGTGTGACGCTTTGCTCAATGTAGTACCTAACCGTTTTTCCCTAAAATTGTAAGTTATATAAACTAAATTTAAACTATTAAAATTTGTCCAGTACCTACTCAGTTTTAAGGGAGAAAAGCGAAAAGGAACATTGACGAACAAAAGTCGCAAAGACTATTTTCTGTCCTTAATATACCTACTGTTAATGTTTCTTTACTTTGAGTAAGTAAAACTCTATTTTACTTTGAATATTGTTGTATTCTTAGCAAAATTTTAGTATAGCTACAGCGATTATTAAAAAGTAAAGTACCTACAATACAATTCAGATTACAAGAAAACGGTCAAAATTTATTGTTACCGTTATCGTTTCGCTCGTATAACGTGTTTTTTTTGTTACCGAAAACGCATTCGGGTCGAGGTTGACGACGTGTGAGGGCAACCGAACAATCGGATTAGCATTGGCTGTTAGAATGGTCAATCAACGAGGAATTGGAAAGAACATCTACTAGTACAAAATAATGTCTTTCATACAGTGTCGTTCGTTCAGACGAAGGGTGTGTTTACATGTGCGAGCTAATAGAAGCATTCCGGAAGAAACCGATCAGTAACAGAAGTCATTCAATATTGTAAGATGAAATAATCCTATGGTGTTAAGGCGATGATTCCCGAAAATAGGGTATTTTAAATTACGGATTACCTACTCGCAAACCACAACTACTCAAAAGAAACAATATATTATGTTATTTTACAGTCTTTTATTTAGTGCTTCCGGCCATTATATTTTCCAATAGTGGTATTTACTGTATCAAATAAAATTCTAAACATCTGTCTAATAATAATTCAAATATCATATTACTTGCAGTATAGGTACTTGGTTTTAGTTAATGAGAAACATATGAAAATGATTGTCTTTGAATAGCCGAGAGATTCGGGCCGTATTAATATTTTTTTATTATTTTTTCAATTTTAACTAGATTCGCGGGGAGCTCGCGAGTTTACAGTTCATTGCCGGCTGCCGCTGGGTCCGCGCGAAATGTATCGAGCGCGGCCGAGCAAGCGTTAGCGTGCCTATTTCGGTCGGGAATCCTGGCCTTAACATATTATTGCTCGTGACTATACACAATGAGGTAGCACTAAGGCTTGAAATGTATCGAGCGCGGCCGAGCAAGCGTTAGCATGCCTATTTCCGTCGGGAATCCTGGCCTTAACATATTATTGCTCGTGACTATCTATACACAACGGGGTAGCACTAAGGCTTCATCGCACCTGATGTTAAGTGAAGTTAAAGCTGAAGGTCGAAGCGCACTACTCCCAGAATCCTCGACCACTGAGGAACTGGCGATCTTATCTCTAACTGCCGATGCCGGAACGTAAAAATGGCAAAAAAATCGTTTGTATGCCGTCAGACTTAGATAAGGATGGTGGTAGCTAGCCAGGCGAACGGAGAACAAGTCCTTCCGCCAACCAAACCAAATACAGTATGTACCCCTACTGGTTCAATTTCCAAATTGAACCCTGTACCTCAGGGTCTGATATTTTGGTGTGTACTACCAAAACACAGAGGCGGTTAGTTGATGAATTCTATTAAATCTATAATAATAGTTTCTAGAGCCACGAGCTATCAAAACGATAGGATATAAATAAACACACTTAGGTACTAAAAAAATAAAGTGTAAATAAAGTGGCAAGTGAATTTTATCAGTAACTAGCTTTCCGCCCGCGGCTTCGCCCGCGTGTACTACACGACATTATCCTGAGGGAATGTGATATTTTCCGGGATAAACTATGTCACTCTCCAGCTCTCAATCTACCCCTGTACCAAAAAACACATTGATCCGTTGCTCCGTTTTGTCGTCAAAGACGGAAAAACAAATAATACCTACCTAATGATTTTCCCGAAGGAGTATGATACTATCCTGTGGTAAAAAGTAAAAGTAACCTATTATAATCCTTCTCAGGGTCCCAAATTATTTACTTAAATAAGTACCAATTTCTGCCCACAAATTAGCCCGCGCTTAAAGTGAATTTTCCATAGGAATGAGATTTCCCGCGGTAAAAAGTAAAATATATCCTTTCCAGGGCCTGAAACTGTCTCTATTTTAAATGTAATCCTTCCCATGAACTCAAACTGTCACCTTACATACCAATTCCATTCCACAGCTTTGCCCGAGCTAAAACTTATTTTACCATGGGAATGAGCCTTACTCCCGCATTAAAAAGTCACCTATGTCCTTCCTAATAGGGTCTCAAACTATCTCCATTCCAAATTTCATCAAAATAGGTTCAGCCGTTTTGCCGTGAGCATATACAATTTCACATTTATAATTATAGTAGGGATAGTAGAAATATGAATATGGATGGCCGGCCGCGAGTAATTTAATTGAGTACATCGCACAATTTTGTGTCAAAAGGTAGGTAGATAGGCGTTCTCTAAGGTCTCATCAATACCATTATCAATCTGTTTTAATGTCCCCGCTGCTGGGGCACAGGCGTTCATATAGATGGATAAGGAGAATTATTAACCAATCCAAATGCAACCAGAACCATCGGCTAATCGTGTCCTCCGAAGCACCATATATTTTTTAACAGCCATCCCGTGATAGACTATTGCAAAAGTCACATAACCTTAGCGATCGCAGGCCGAGCACGCTACCCAATGCTCTATATGTATACCAAATTTCATGAAAGCGATATCAGTGGTAGGCATAAGAAGGTAACGATATCTAGACAAACAGGAGCTACTTTCATATGATTTATATTTCAGACATTCTCCTACTCTTGAACTACCAAAATGCAAAAACTTAAGTCAATACTTAGCTAAAAAATGTGTAATACTTACCGATACTTACTAAGTTTTATTCCAATGCATAAAGAATTTTTTGCCCTGCACGAAAATGAGCTGTCATGGGACCTATGCTTCATTGAATAAAGTGAACAAAAAAAACTGTATCCCACGGGAACTGTACTTTTTCCCGAGTAAAAAAAACCGTATGAAATTTTCCAGGCCAGAGTTAAATTATCCCGATCAATTTAGCCGTTTAGTTGTGATTGAGCCACAAACATCCAAACTCCGTATCTTTAACCAGCCCCACCCTATATAAACATTAACTCCCCCCCCCCCCTTTCTACCCTATTAGGTTTTTTTTTATTTTGCCTACGCAGATCATTTTTAATGATGACCAGTATCCTTCATACCAATTTCCATACTCCTTAGTCAAGAAATGAGGAAGTTTTCATATAAGTCTTCCCCCTTTCTACCCTATTAAGGGTTTTTTTATAACTTTGCATACGCAGATCATTTTCAATCGTGACCAATATCCAATATACCAATTTTCATACTTCTAAGATCAAAAATGAGAAAGTTCCATATAAGCTTAATCCGCCCGTTTTACCCCATTATCGGGGAGTTTTTTTATAACTTCGCTTACGCAGTTAATTTTCAATCGTGATCAGTATTCAACATACCAATTTTAATACTTCTAAGTTCAGAAAAGAAAGAAGTTCCATATAAACTTTATCTCCCCATTTTACCCTATTAAGGGGGAGTTTTTTTTACTTTGCATACTCAGATCATTTTCAGTCGTAACCAGTATCCAACGTATCAATTTTCATGCTTCTAAATCCATTAATGAGGAAGTTCCATATAACCTTAACCCCCCCATTTTACCCCTTTAGGGGGGGAGTTTCCTAAAATCCGTTCTTAGCGGACGTCTCCTAGGCATAATCTACCTTCCTGGTAAATTACATCTTCGTTGGTCCAGTAGTTTTCGAGATTTCGTGATGAGTGAGTTATGTCCCCTCGATTTTATATATATAGATATCTAAAAAATAAGATTTTAATGTGAAGTACAATAATATAATGCCAAAAATTTATTATATTTTACAAATAAGGTTTTTGTGTGAAGTACCTACATACATATATGCCGATCATTTTCAAATTTTACAGATGGATAATAAGCCTAAAGCCTGATTTTACTGTTACTCAATATACTTGTACCTATTGTTTTACAGTATAGGTACAGGTATAAATCTTGGTGAGCATAAAAAAAAGAATCGTATAATGGAAGGAATAAATAACGGGATATGACGTTAAAAGAACAATGTATAAGTATTATCAGAAATGTTTTTGTTGTGGGGAACAACAAATTATTGTGCGTTGAAGCAAGGGCAACATTCAATAGTAATATTTTACAAACTAGCAAACTGTAAGTAAAGTAATGTTATTTTAATATTTTAAAGAGAACATTAAACCTTTTCTTCATTATAATATTCCATTACAAAGTTATTCCTAAAATGTACTGGTGAATGGATGGTATGGTAATGGACGGGTTTAAGAATGCAGATAAAACCGTGTTCTTTGTCTGTTTAGTAAAAATACTAAACACGAGTTTGTCATCCGTGTTTTCACTTGTCATGTTAGCGTCAGTGCTAGATTAGTCACTACACATTATCAAAACTAGGTAGGTACTCAGACAATTTTCTCTTGCATTCCAGTTTAAAAACTGTCTCTAAATTGAGATCTCTACTTTATAAAATGATGAAATTGATTACAATTTACATTCATTATACACTCGCTATTGTCATTTTTGTCGTTTGTTCATAGTTTCAATTCAAAGGTTCTGGTTCTGCTCTCTGGATAGAGTCGTATTCGTATGTTTGTTGAATATAGTAAGTTTGTATAGTTGTATTGTATGATCTATAGTACTACTAACTGTGCACAGTATATACGTAGTAGTATTTTTTTTACCCTGTGGTATAAGCGTAGGCCACACAGTGAGCGGGCGAAGCAAGGCGAGTGAAAAGAGTCGTTGACGTGGCTTACGTTACGCTGCCTGCCTGGATACGCGCAGGCGGCGCAGGCAGGAGACGTATTTCCGTAGCGCTTGAGTTTGAATTCGCATTCAAAATTATAAAATTCACATGTGAATTCCTAACATCGGCATTTTTTAATATTCACACTTAGGAATTCTGCAACGAGTGGTCAGACCCACTCGTTGCAGAATTTCCACTAGTAGAATTTCATGATCTTTAAGTCTGGAGCAAAACAAGTGTTTGTGTTTGCATTTTGCTATATTTTTGAAGTTTCTCGCAAATAACACATAGAACAGAGATTTCGAATGCTACAAAAATGCATGAAAACGGGTGTAATAAAATTCGATTTCGTAGACGACTGGTTGAGCTAATATACGTTTTCAATTCGTATTCGATTTTCATTTCGAGCGCTACGGAAATACGTCACCAGGCTATTAACTCTAAAAACTTGTAAAACATCATCCTGTCGCTTATTAGTGCCAAAGTATATGAGAATGAGATATTCCCTTATCTAGTTAAAAAAGTTTACACCTTTGGGTTTCGCGGGTGCACCGGTGCACCACGGTTTCCTTGGTCTCTCTCTATCTATCTCTATGCGAAATTTCATACAGATCCGTACTGCTGTTTGACGTGATTGAGTAAGTAACTAAGATCCAAACTTTTGAATTTATAATTATGTGGAACTGAACTCGGTCGCGTCCACTACCAGCCAGCTATTACCCGCTCGTAGTGTGGCCCACGCTTTATGGAGCGCCAACAATGGGCAGGTCGGGCGTCGCCGTGCGCGCGCGCGCATGTATGTGAGTCACGTGGCCTCTTCCTTCGCCACAGGAAGGAAGGCGCCTTTGTCAGACTGTTTTTAATCCTTGTCCGATCGGTAGTATGGATTCAATATTATTACGTCGTTGAATTGGTGGAGTAAATACGAGTACGTATGCATTACTATGGATTGCTGTCAACGGTGAAATTGATAGCATGTTCGATAAGCAATTAGGTACATAATAACGCCAGAATACTCGAACGAAAGCGACTTAACTTGGGAGTGTCTTAAAAAATCATGGTGTCTTTGACATTTATGATGCGATGATTCCCGACCGAAATAGGCACGCCTAACGATCGCTCGGCCGCGCGCGGTACACTTCACGCAGACGTAGCGGCAGCCGGCAGTGAACTGTGAACTCGCGAGCGGCCCGGGAATCGAAAATCACTTAAAATTCAATTAAATAAAAAAAAAACTTATGACGACCGGAATCTTTCGGCTATTCAAAGACAATTATTTTCGTATATTTTTCATTAACTAAAACCAAGTATACTGCAAGTAATAGGATATTTGGATTACGATTAGACGGATGTTTGGAATTTTATTTGACACAGTAAAATATCACCAATCAAAAAAAAAAACGGACGGAAGCACTAGATAAATAACTGTAAATAACATATATTTTTTCCAAATTTTGAGTGCTTGTGGTTTGCGATTAATTCATAATTTTAAATACCCTATTTTCGGGAATCGGCGCCTTAAGGCTATTTTCGTACATTTTTCATCAACTATATCCAAGTTACTGCAAGTAATAGGATATGTAGATTATTATTATTATTTCGATTATTATACACGGATGTTTGGGATTTTATTTGATAGATACAGTAAAATATCACTAATCGAAAAAAGCGACCGGACGCACTAGATAAATAACTGTGAAATTATATTTTTTCCAAATTTTAATTAGGTTCTTGTGATTTGCGAGTATTCCATAATTTAAAATACTCTATTTTAGGGAATCCTAGCTTTAATGCGACAGGGCGATGTTTGAGACGCTCCCAAACTTGAGAGTTTTTTTTGAGAATCATCCTCCTTCTTCTTGTACTTATTCGACATAATTTTTCAGATCAATGACAGAGAATAGAAAATTTTAAACTGTTAAAATAGCTGTACTTTGCGCCCTGTTACGTCTCTCACTCTTAGAAATATTATAAATGTAAAAGTTTAGATGTTTGAATGTTTGTTACTCAATCACGCCAAAACGGCTGAACAGATTTGGCTGAAATGTGGGACACAGATACTTTGTAGCCTGGAGAGGAACATAGGCTACTATTATCCCGAAAAATTACATTCCCGCGAGATAACGTCGTGTAGTCCACGCGGGAGCAACCGCGGGCGGAAAGCTAGTTATCAATAAATCGTTAGTTACAATAAGAGGAAATTAAAAAGTTGTGATTAATATTTTGCTCATTTTTGCAACAAACAAAACTACGTAGGTAAGTACCTAATGATAAAGAAGCGTCATGGTTATTCTTCGTTAATTTCCAAAATGAGGTCATACTGTATCGCCAGTATCGTTATTTTCAAATAACAGATAAAGATTTTGCATTTGCGCATTTCCTCAAGTGTCCACTTGTAGTTATAGGTTTACGTAACATTCATTACATTACAATATACAGTTACAGGGAAATCGGAGCTTGTTCACAATGCTATCGCGCTATCGCGCTAGGTACTGTGGGAATGAAATCGGTAATAACGTGATTATCTTTACATCGACCTTAAATGCTTGCAGTAGCCGTGCATCTACATAGTTTGTTTGTCGTTGCAGCTTGGCTATGGTATGGTACTAGCTGTATACTGTGGTTTGTCTGTGGTCGATCGGAAACGTAAATCTTCGGCATGGAGTAAAGTAGAATGCAGGATTAAACCACAGACCACCCGCTCTCGTGTTATTAGTAATATTTCCTATTTCACATTGCACAATCTTACTAAATAATATTATAAATCGAAAAAGTAGGATGTTCAGATGATCGGCTGAGCAGATCAGGATGAAATTTGGCACCATGAAATTTGGATGAATGTTGGATATACCAACATAAACACGAGCTTTACGAGCATGAGAAGTGAAAAAACGTTTTTGAAAAAAAAATGTAACCGCCTTCAAAACGGATCTTCAAACAAAAATTAACAAACACTAAAAAAACGAAAAAAATAATAAGCTTTTTTAATTGAAAGGACGATGATACGTAACTTTTTCTAATTTATCTTGGTACTTACTGAACTGTTTGAAGTCGGTGCCGTCTTATCGTATTGAGGTAATTACGTCCTACACCTCACGCTTGGGACCAGGTATTTTTTTTATATGTTAGTTATTTCACTCAGTATATTTCGTTCTTATTCTTTTTTGGCTTGGCACCGACTTCAAACAGTTCAGTAAGTACCAAGATAAATTAGAAAAAGTCACGTATCATCGTCCTTTGAATTAAAAAAGCTTATTATTTTTTTCGTTTTTTAGTGTTTGTTAATTTTTGTTTGAAGATCCGTTTTGAAGGCGGTTACATTTTTTTTCAAAAACGTTTTATTTTTCGATTTTTAGTGAAGTAGCTTAAGAAACTACATGGTGATTATGATAAACTGTTGTAAATATCCTATCCGTTACGGAATTTAGCTTTCCATCTTTAGCTACTTAGATAACTTGAAGGAATACAACTGAAGGTCCATTCGTGCATATGGTATGTATATAACATCATAATATAACTCCTAACTGTTGAGGAGTTTCACCTCTCATCAGCAGCTCACCCTAATAACCTGAAAGAATATAACTATTGGCCTATACGTACGATTCATACTTAAAGAAATATTCTCCAGCTCCTAACCGTTAAGGAGTTGTAGCTTCCATCACCAGCTTATCACTATGAGATGATGCAAATACTTGACTAACTTCAAAAATAAATGGAACGCATAAAGCTTGCCTATATTTGAGAATTTCTCTCAATTTTCCTGGGATTTGATCCCCTGGTCCTGACTTGGAGAAAGTAAGATCAGGTCAGAAGTACCAACTTTCGAAAAAAAATAATTTAGAAAATGATCCCCAATTTGATGAAACTATGAAATCGTCCATATACCCAAATAAAGTCTGAATACACATTATTCAGGATAACTCCTGAACTTCTTGCCAGTTCTTGATAAAATTTGAATGGGACCACACGAGAAGCGTCACCTTTTAAATAAATAAAGAATTATCCAAATCGGTTCAATAACTAAAAAGTTCTGAGGTAACACACATAAAAATAAAAAAAAAAAATAAAAAAAAAATATACAGTCGAATTGATAACCTCCTCCTTTTTTTGAAGTCGGTTAAAAAGCATTTATGCTACTTATTACTTTGGGAAAATATCTCATTTCCACGGGATAACATTCGTCTAGCTCTCACGGCCAAAGGCTCGCACGGAAAGCTTGTAGATTAAACAAAAGTTTTGATTTTAAAAACTGTATGTTGTTTTTGAATAATGTATACCACCAAAAACTTTTTCATGTAAAATGCTGCCAAGACGAAACCATATGGCTTACACTGTCAAAAAATTATCAGATCTCATGTAGAGCCAAGTTTCTTACTCTGCAAGCCTAATTCTACAAGCTCTTACTTCACAAACTCTTTTCCTCCAGTCAAAATGTGGCTCGGCCGTTTAATTACTACAAGAACTATTGTACGGGGTGGCGCAAAAGTACTGGCACTATTTGGTACAGCTACAACTTTGAATGAGTTTTTTTACATATTATGTAGGGCAGGCGTACCGGTTTTGGCCACTGTACCGGTTTTGGACACTTTTCAGTTTAAAGTTATATAAATAGGAATTAAAAAACTATTGCTTATATTTATTAATGGCGAATAAAAGATTGGAGTTTTAGTTAACAATTACAGCACTTAGCTTTTTATATGTAGTACGATATTTTAGAAATAAACACCATGTTATGTTTCAAAGTTAACATTTTGTAAAATTCTTAAGCAAAATGTTAAGGGTAAAGGTTTTGAAAAATCATTTTTTTTCTACAATAAAATTATTTTATGGTTATTTAATATTTTATATCACATTAGAATATGTTTCTTCCAGATGGATAAAGTGGTGTTTTTTCACTGTTGTCACAAAAAGTTGGAAAACCATAAGTGGCCAAAAGTGGGGCTGGAAATTTTAGCATTGTGCCACCTTTGGCCACTTTGCCATTAGTAGGAAGTTCCCAACTTTTCATAAAGTTATTTTATTTTAATAGACTCACAACTCACTTTTAAATAACTTATGTTTAGGTTGTCCGCTGTCGCGGTAGCGGAGCGGAGCGAGTCAGTAATGCAGAGCGGACTGTTTCTGCTTCGGAATCAATAGTATTGGTTAGGGCCACTTTTCACTTAAAAAGTTATAAGTATAAATCTCCGTGCTTTATAGTGAAACGGTAGAGGAAGTGAAGCGAGCAACTCGAGTGGAGAAGCGGAGTTAGGAAGCCGTGCTTGCTTGCCCCGCTTGGCTCTCTCTCTCCGCTTCTCTGCTCGGTTTCCTCACTCCGCTCCTTTTTCATTCTTCTGTTTCTAGTGTTTCATAAAACCCTTGTTTTGCTACCTCGCTCCGCTCGGCTACCTCACTCCTTTTGACTCCGTAAGGCTGCCTGTCCGCTGAAGTAGAGGGAATCGGAGTGGAGTTGCGATTCCATACTTTTGAAAATAGAACCTAACTCCACCTTTAAGACAAATGTATGAAAACACAGCTCCGCTCCGCTTTATTATATGGAAAGTTACAAAATTTTGTATGTATGTGTACCTACTAGCGTACACACGACGACATATCAGACTATACATGTTAACCTTGAGAACGCCTTTATGCCCTACGTAATAAAAGCTGTTATCGCATTTCAACTTGATGAACATTTCAACTTCGGAATGAATGTATAAGAATAAGATTTAAGTTCGTAGCGGACTCCTTGGAACTTCAAGTGTCTCTTAAAGTTAAACAACACTTGAACTTGACGTCGATCGAATCGACGTGTTTGATATCATAGATAGAAAAACCTCGTGGTTGAGTGCCCCTTAAAGCTGAGTATCGATTGAAATTAAGTAACACTCAAGTGAACGTGCCATAGACGTGTTTCTGATATCAAAGATAGAAGACCCTATCATGTTTAAGTGTCACTTAAATTTAAGTGCCCCTTAAAGTTAAGTGATGTGACATTCATATTATCGTGAAATCGGCGTGTTTTGATGTCTAAGATAGAAACCACCATAGTAGTTAAGTGGCCCTTAAAGTTAAGTGAGACTCATATTTACGTGAAATCAGCGTGTTTTGATGCCAAGGATAGAAACCACCATATTAGTTAAGTGCCCCTTAAAGTTAAGTGACACTCATATTAACGTAAACTCAGCGTGTTTTGATATCAAAGATAAAGACCACCATAGTAGTTAAGTGACACTCATATTAACGTGAAATCAGCGTGTTTTGATGCCAAAGATAGAAACCACCATAGTAGTTAAGTGTCCTTTACAGTTAAGTGCCCCTTAAGGTTAAGTGACACTCATATTAACGTAAAATCAGCGTGTTTTGATGTCAAAGATAGAGACCACCATAGTAGTTAAGTGGCCCCTAAAGTTAAATGACATATTAACGTGAAATTGGCGCGTTTTGATGCCGAAGACAGAAACCACCATAGTAGTTAAGTGTCCTTTAAAGTTAAGTGCCCCTTAAAGTAAGATACTCATATCTTAACTGAACGTGACGTTGACTGACGTGTTTCTGATGTCAAAAAAGGTAGAAGACGCCGTCATGAACAAGTGTCCCTCAACTGATCCCTCATTGACTGATAAATAAATAAATAAATATTTTTCTAACAATCACACCAATATCGCACATAGTAGGTAAATTTCTTAAGAAACTGTGTCTACGTGAACTTGATAACGGATAAATATATATTTATATACTTTTTGTTTGTAAATACATACTTAATATACACAGAAAACACCCAGACCAAGACAAATATACATGTTCATGCACACAAATATTTGTCTTGTCCGGGAATGGAACCCGAGACCTCTGGCGCAGAAGGCAGGTAGTTTACCCCTGCGCCAAATCGGTCGTCAAAAGATGATGTCTCTTAAATGGTGACCTCCAGGGTTGACGCCCATTTGAGCCCTTTTTATGACATTTTCCATAACTTGCTGTAACACTTCCTGCGATATGTTCCTTTTTAACCGACTTCTAAATCAAAAAGGAGGAGGTTCTCTATTCGTCTGTATGTATGTTTTTTTTTTTTTTTTTTTTTTGTGTTTGTCCACCGATTACTCGAAAACGGCTGAACCGATTGAAATGGTTCAAACGTTATTACATCAGGTTGGTTTCCAAGTTGGTCCCATTTTTTGAAATTTTGAAATCGGTTTAGTAGTTTTCAGGAAATCTTGAAAATACTGTCGTTTTCGTTACCACTTTATGTGAATTCAATACGTATCTTTAGGCATAACTCCTTTGTTTATAAACCGATTTACCATAGGTGGCCAAATTATTAGGGACAGTACTGAGATTTTTTATTTTTACAGTTCAGTTGAATTTCTGTAACAAATGATTGGTTGTAGGTCTCTTATGTATTTTTTAAATGATTTTGTATTCTAGTGAGATCATAAAAACTAATAATAAATATACAAAACTGTTATAGTTTCTTTGTATAAGTATATATTATACTGATAGACGTAACTAAAGTAAGTTTTAATATGTATTTTGTAATGCCGCCTTTTGCTGCAATGCTCTTAATGCACGCTTTTGCATTTTCCTGTAGTGTGGGGTTGTTTTTTCATTCTCGGATGATAGTTTCTATCAACTGCCGCTTGGTGTAAATTAGTTCTTTCGCCATCACCAGTCTGGTGAGTTCCCACATAGAGAACTATGGGGTTTATTTCTGGCGATTTCCCAGACCGTGGCAAAACAGAGAAATTTCTATTATCCAAGAATGCAGTCACACTTCTGGCTTTATGGCAAGAAGAAGAGTCATGCATAAAGATGTAGTAGTTATCAGGTAACCATTAAAAAACCAAGACCAGTAAGTACAAGCAACTCATTGTCCTTTCATGGTCCTTTTAACAATGTATAGGCGCCCCATGCCTTAGGCTGAGATGCCAGACTACACCATGACACTAACGGAGTGTTTAACCCTCTCCACTCTCCACTAGGCAATCTGCGTGGATTTTTTTCCCAGGGCGTCGTCGTCTCACAAAAGAACTTTCGTCAACCAAAACCTGAAATGTTGACTCGTCGGAAAAACACACCTGTAAAATTACAGAATTTATAGAAGAAAATCGTTAAAGACCTATTAAACTACTCAAAAAAGTTTTAATTATTCGACTCCAACCTGCAACAGTTATATTTTGATGTTGTCTAGCCCAGTGCAGTATTTTCTTTTTCATAGGATGGGTTAGGTCTTAGGCGTGGATTTTTGGTAGGTCGCCCCGACCCATCAGATTCTGTTCGACCAACCGCCTCCGTATTGTCCTTTCCGAAATATTTACACCATCGTCGTTCATCATCATGGTCAATCGAACAACGCTCTTTTTATAATTTTTGAGGCAGATGTCTCTGATTTTTCTATCAGTATGAAGAGTGGTGATCCTTTTCCTGACACATTTGCCATCGCGATTTGCTTCTAGAGGTTTTCTGTTGTATATTTTAGTTTTTATTATATTAACGGCAGACTTTGAAACCCCAGCAATAGCTGCTATGTCTCTTTGGGAATGTGTAGAATGCTGTGACAACGTTTGCATCTCTCTACATTTTCTTGGAGACAATCCAGCCTTAACTTTTCAAAAAAACTAGAAAATTAAAGTTATCGCGTCGAGTAGACATTAATACAATGTAAATTCATAAACAAAACAGCAAGAATGTTGTTTTATGAACAATTAGTTACCTTATATGGTTATTTAGGACAAGAAAGTCGGTTAAAACTAATAAAAAATATAACAAACAAAAACACTACAAAACCGCGCTTTTTTGAAAAAATATTTATATGGGGAGAAATGTCACATTATCGACAGATGAATCGCATATCCTGTGTAGCCACTTGCCAAAAACAATAATAAAGATACCAGTAGCAATATCAAACAAAATAAACTTTAAAAAACAACATAATTTACAGAAACTAATATTACAAACTATAAATTACATAAATATGAGCACTGTCCCTAATAATTTGGCCACCCACTGTAGATGATTCTTGTTTTGTTAAAAAGGGGACACCTCAAGGTATTTTAACCGACTTCATAAAAGGAGGTTTTTAGTTTGATCACATACCTATTTACCAGAAAACACGTAAATTGCCTGCACGATGCACTAAAAAGAGTGAAATAAAAATTATTTTTATAAAAAAATAAAACCGCCTTCAAAAAAAACCACATCAAAAAAGTAAGAAATAATTCCTCACCAAATAAATAACGTAAGTACTTTGAAGTCGGGCGGGTTTTAACAAAAACAACAAAAAATTGTACATGTTTCACGCCCGACTTCAAAGTACTTACGTTATTTATTTGGTGAGGAATTATTTCTTACTTTTTTGATGTGGTTTTTTTTGAAGGCGGTTTTATTTTTTTATAAAAATAATTTTCTAGATCAATGTTGTCTTTTAGGGCTACGAGAGTCTGTGGCTTGTTCACATACACCAGAGAATTCAAATAACCCCAATGAAAGAAGTCTGGACAGGTCAGATCGGGTGATCTTAAATCGTCGACGAAATTCACGTTTCACGTGTTTTTATCACTGATTTTACCCGCGTGGTACCCGTTACCGTGGGAATATCGGGATAAAATATAGCCTATGTCACTCGGGAAGAACGTAGCTTTCTAATGGTCAAAGATTTTTTGAAATCGGTCCAGTAGATTCGGAGCCTACTGGATGCAAACAAACAAACAAACAATCAAATTTTTCATCTTTATAATATTAGTATAGATGAATTATTACGTAAGAACTTTGACACGACTATTCCACGTTCTTGGGGAGTATACCGGTCCATGTTTATCTTTGGTGAATGTCACTTCACATTTGTCAGAATAACAGGAGATATCATATAAGAAAAATATAAGTATTTTTTATAGTGCCTAGTACTTTTGCACCACCCAGTACCTATACCAGAAAAGCATGCATTCTGTATGATATTAAGTTTGTACAGGAAAACCCGCACAAACTTACAACCCCTAATTTAAAGGGTAGATGGCGATTTACTAAGTATTATAAAATATGTGTTTTATCTATATCTATACTAATATTATAAAGAGGAAAGATTTGTTTGTTTGTTCACTAGCGATTGACCATTTCATGAAATGACCATGCGTTTAGCTGTTCATATCATTAAACGCTGATCATTCAATGATATGACCAGCGGATTTTGATAATTTCATGAAATACGACTATTTCATGAAATGACCAACCATTTCATGAAATAATCAATCGCTAGAGATCATATCGTATAATTGTTACATTGTGCCCCGGTAGAGGCGCTGATGTCATTTTGTTATTGTTTGCTGACATATTTTTTACTAGCTTTCCGCCCGCGGCTTCACCCGTATAGGCTACACGACGTTATCCCGTGGAAATGTGATATTTTCCGGAATAAAAAGTAGCCTATGTTCCTCTCCAGGCTACAAAGTATCTGTGTCCTAAATTTCAGCCAAATCCGTTCAGCCGTTTTGGGTTGTTTGAGTAACAAACATCCAAACATCTAAACTTTCACATTTATAATATTAAATAGGAGTAGGATTACAAAAGTTTGTATAAATGCGACAATTTGAGATACAAGTGCAGTCAAATGCACGTTAGTGTGTAGGAAAGGGGCGCAGTGCTTAGAAAACGCATATCCCAATAAAACAAATAGGTAATTTTTGGTTAGGTTAGGTTAGAACTGTGACGAAAAACAGCCAGCAAGAATAAAAATTAAAAAAGACAAATTTTGATATCACGAAACCATACATTAATTTCCTAAACTTAAATTTGATAATTTCATGATATGGTTGATCATTTCATGAAATGGTAAATTTTTGATAAAACGTTGATTTTTTTTAACGATATTGTCAATTTAAATTTGTAATTTCATGAAATACGAAATTTTATGATCTGACCACGACATAATATATATGCTTGCGTAAACTAACGAGTGTATAATGAATGTGACAAATGATACATAATCATCGCATACACTGCATACACAGTACAGTACACACAGGTACTTGGAAACTGGATAGCGTACTCTTTCCAGTTTCCACCTACCTAACTACCTAACTAGTTATTACAATAAATAAACATCTTGCAGCCACAAAATGCCCCTGAAGTTTATAATACTATGCTATCAAATACTTAGATACCACAATTCTTAAAACGTTGCGTTTATTTATCTTTTTTCTCATATAATATCTTGACAGAAACGAGATAACCTCGATAGCTACGAATTTCGAAACCCTATCCTAATGAGAAGCATTAAAATGTATGGTAATTAGGTATTCATACACACATGGTGTTTAAGGCGATACTCGGAAAAATTGTGCTGAAGCGAGATAGCAAATGAGAAAAGGACGCGCGCGGGAGCGAGACCGATTTTGCACAAAAAAAAACACAAAATCACTTCGTATTAAAAATCTAAAGCGATTTTTAAAAAATGCTTCTAGACGATCCTAAATATTATTGGTGTCCACTAATTAAACCAATTTCCAATAGTATTTGTAACTTCATTTAATAATAATCTTGATTTTCGTATTTTTCAGAGGTCTTTTCGAAAATAAAAAGTGTCGAGGCGAAATCATAAAATCGTGTTTCTGAAACTATACGAATCTAGATAAAGGTATGAAGGAAATATATCTTATTACCAGATTTGTAACAACTCTAACCGTCCTATAATTTTATATCAAAAAGTCCATACTTTTTCCGAGTACCTATAGTGCCTTAAAGCTTTTCAAGTATTGTTTGTAATCGAATTGAATCCAAAGATTTTTCCACAAATCAAAAAAGCATTGTAAACAGAAAAATATTAAAACAATGACATAGTTGTATTTACTGAAAAGATTTGCTACAAAGCAATGCAAAGTTTTGAATACACACACATACACACATATTTACTGTTGATGAGTCAACAAATATATACCTAGTTTGCCGAGTCGTTTATTCTTGAATGTTACAATTATTCTTTGTGAATGAAATAACGAGATTAATCCAGTTTATCTTTCGGTGACATGATAACTTGCAAAGGAAATGCCGTATCACTATCTAGTTTTAGAAGTTATAGTTTTTCAATTTACCAATCAACCTAGTTCCCCTGACTGGGCAAGTAAAACTGTGCGGCGCAGCTAGTTTGGTTTTGATGAAGTACTTTTTATGTTATATTCTATTACGCTATAATTCAGGCGTGGAGTGTATAAAATATAATGGCGAATATCCTAAAGAAAAGTTAAAAAATGTAAAAAATATAGTAAAATAAAAATTGAAATTTTGTATGATGTCGTCATACTGACGTGCTCTATCTAATAGGCTAATAGACTGTTCGTCCATGGCCGCCGAAGGAGTATTTAATCAGAGGGGTGTTACAAGTTTGACGTGTATGTGTATCTGTCTGTCTGTCTGAGGCAACGTAGCTCCTAAACGAATGAACCTATTATGATGCGTTTTTTTTTTATTGAAAGCTAAATTAATCGAGATGGTTCTTAGCCACGTTTGATGAAAAGCCATTCGGCCATTTATGGAAATGGTCAACTGCCTTTCGAAACTGTAAAAGATACAGAGGTGTGTTTGCTTTGACGAAAATTATGTACACCCTGGGCTTTAAGTGCAATAAAAAAAAATGGCGGCAAAAAAAAAATCTGTTTTTCTGTACTTATATTCGTAGTACCTAAACGGATTTATCGATTTCAATTGGTTTTTTTTCTGTGTAATTTAAAAAGGATGAAATAAAAATAAAATAAATTTAAAAAAAAAACCCAAAACAGAAAAAAATACTTCAAAAGTCAAAAAATAAAATTTCTCGGTCGGGGGACCACCAACGTATAATTATACCCTTTTAGTATACTTCTCTTTCTGTGGTCCTTCTTCTGAAGTTTCTTTTGTGTCGGGGGTTTTTAATTTTTTTATTATAGCCGCTTTGGTTATTAGGTGACATTTGTAGCAGGCAGTGTATAAAACTTCTTCGGTGGATTTAGATTTATAAACTTCCGCCAAGAAAATCTACCTTTAGAAACTCCGAATGTTAGATTAGAACGTCTTCAGTCTTCGTCCTTATAATAAATTGAGGTAAGTAGGTAGTTAGACTCATTTGTTTGAAAATTTTAAATATTGAACTGGTTACTATCCATAAAACTTCTACCTATCTATAAAATCTTCCAGGGCCCTTCTATTTACTCAGTATTTGAAACTTACTGCGCACAAAGGAAATAAAGGATATTCAATTTATTTATAACGAATGGCTCTTTAGCCTGAGTGTAGGTATTGGATGTCGTAATCGTCGTCCCTCATGCATGTGCGACCTAGACACTCCTGTGAATATGCCCCACTCCTCGAAGCATGAACACTAAAATGCAAAGGCATTGTCTTTGCTCCTATCGACCGTATAAAATTTCGTACCTAGAGTACGGTAGTACTATTAATTACTCCGTACCTAGAGTGCGCGCCAGATAAAGTCTGCGCGCGGTCAAAATCGAATACTTATCTTTTCCTTAAAATAAGGCTTAGAAAAAAAAATTAACTAGCGAAAAAAAACGCCCCGGTCACGTGCAGAGTTATCTGACACGCACTCTACTCTGCTGCCTTCTGCAGGGCGAATAAATGACATGATATCATACAGTAAAATTACGTTTTTTCTTACAACACTATCTACATGTATGTGTGGTATGTGTATTCTCAACTGAGATATTCAATTAGCTCGGAGCGAAAGTGTATTAGAGAATTTATTCCCATGGTTAGAACCTATAATCTTAAATACTGCTTCTTTTCCACTTTTACTTAACAATTGCAATGCGTTAATGATCATGACGGTGACGAGTCAGCCATTCAAGTCAAGAGAACAGATTTGAATTACCAGTTGAAAATAAAATACATTAATTTTATTTTAATTTTATTTCAGTTATTAAAATCCACTACATACACAACAACAATTCGCATTCCATTTTGCTTAATACTAATTAAAAAAAAATCTGATCTGTATACAAACCAACACTTGTATAGATTATACAAATAAATTCAATGTTGTAAATTGTAGGTATCATATTTAATGTCTTATCGTTAATCCATTTTAGCATCATAATTAAATCTTGTTTGATGTTATCTTGTTAACAAACATAAATAACGTCATTGACCTTATAGATAAGAATACGACAAATATTAATAATACATGCAAACTTATTGTGACAATGTAGTGGTTTATCAACAAGAGCTCGGTTAGGAAGTAGTCTACGAAGACTTAAGGCTAGGATTCCCTAAAATAGGAAAAGATTAAGATTGGATTGGATGGATTGGATGGATGCAAATCACAAATAGGTACTTAAAATTTAAAAAAAAAAATAGGTATGTGTTATTTTACAGTTATTTATCTAGTGCTTCCGGCCGTGTTTTTCGTATTAGTGATATTTTACTGTAACAAATAAAATCCCAAACATCCGTCTCATCCTAATCCAAATATCCAAATATAGTAGGTACTTATACTTGCAGTATAAGTACCTACTTGGTTTTAGTTAAGTAATGAAAAATATACGAAAATAATTGTCTTTGAATAGCCGAGGGATCCCGGCCGTCATAAGTATTTTTATTATTTCATTTTTAATTGAATTTTAAGTGACTTTTGATGCCGCTGCGTCCGCGCGAAACGTATCATGCGCGGCCGAGCAAGCATTAGCGAGCCTATTTCGGTCACGAATCCTAGCCTTAAGCTTAGACACGGTGTAAGTAAAAATTAAAGTTCTTAAATAATATCCATTGCCGACTGCAGCCCTTTCTCAACGTTTTTCTTGACTGATGGCCATAATTTAACGCCCCCGCCCCCGCAACGCACGCTACCCAAGCGCCACATACCTACAGGATCGGCGGCGGCGGCGCGGCGTGGCCATGGATGGAGCGGCATTCACGGATACTAACTTTTACGTGCTTTTCTGTACACGCTGTCCGTTTGTGGAACTCTCTACCTGAGGATATCGGGAAGGCCCAAACTTTGGGGTCCTTTAGCGATAAAGCTCGAAATCATTTCCTTTCCACTGATTTATAGCTTTATATTTATTTTTTATCCTTTAATTTCCTAATTCGACGACCGATTTGGCGCAGGGGTAAACTACCTGCCTTCTGCGCCAGAGGTCTCAGGTTCGATTCCCGAAAAAAAAAAATATTTGTGTGCATGAACATGTCTATTTGTCTTGGTCTGGGTGTTTACGATGTATACTAAGTATGTATTTACAAACAAAAAGTATTTAAGTATATATTTATCCGTTATCAAGTTCACGTAGACACAGTTTCTTAAGAAATTAACTACGGGCTTAGATAATTGGTGTGATTGTAAGAAAATATTTATTTATTTAATTTTATCTTTCATATAGGTAGGTACTTTATTCATCTATATGTACATATAGTTAAATATATATTTTAAGTATTTATAGAATTACACTTGTCCTTTAAAAACGCACCGACTCCTCTTTTGTCCTTACTTATATCTTTATTTATTCTTTCACCCAAGGTAGCCGAAGAGATTGCTGTTTAGCAATAAGGTATACCGCCTTTTGTATACTTTTCTTTTTTGTGATTGTTTTCTTTCTGTGTTTGTTTATTTGTGTGCAATGAAGTGTTTATTATTATTATTTATTAATTTGAAACAAAGGTCTGAGAAAATAATCGCCGTGCAATCCGTGCATCTACATTAGCGTGAGTAGACGCGAGACAACGCCACTGAATTTTAAGGAACAGGCCAATACAGTTGTTCTAAATGATATCCTATACTCTACAATTTTACTGCATTACAACACGTTATTTTAGGAAATTGGCCATTACCTTATCGAATGTTTGAGGCTCATGTCTGATTCCGCCTTTGTTCTACTTGTGAAGTTATCTGTCTGATTCTCGTGTTGAAGGCCGCAGGTATCCATTCTCTAGCCATGTGCTCTAGCTCGTTTGCGGACAGATGTTGAAAGGTTTTCCGATTTGAACCCTATAAAATACATGATAATCTTAATTGAACATACTTCCTAAGAAATGTAATGCTGGTAACAAGACAGTTACAGCTTTGTCTACTCGTAATAGTAATGTTTCTCATTCATTATTTGTAGGTTGTTCTTTACTATTATTTTCCTAAAAAATATAAGTACCTACCTACCTAGTATTTTCATCTATCTTAATTAAGTATACTACTTATTTCAACTATTTTACATTTTCTACATCTAGACAAACTACAAAAAAGCGGTGAAGAGCGAGTCGGACTCGCGCGCCGAGGGTTCCGTACAATCATAAAAATAGATAAATAAAACGTGAAAATGTTTTCATCGGCGAGGCTATATTCGTGTAGAATATGCAATATTTTAGGTCAGTGCCATTTCTTGACCGATGTGGAACTAATCTAATTGTTGTTGACGATTTCTGAAAAGTTTACTATTTAGAGTTTTCTATTTAAGTACATCGTTTTATTTTTCCTGTACTTAATGCTTACATAAACTTATAGTACAAAAAATAATTTCAGAAATAGAAATAGAAATAGAAATATTTATTTGCTAATACTGAGTAGGTACAAGGTGTTGTTTACAAATATGGATAGTACGTAATGCACTACAGTATTTGCCTTAACAATGTCGGCGTGCAAATATTTGTTTTTTTAAGAGAAATGAGAATAAAATTAATCTTAAACAAGCGACAAAACATCATATTAGGACCTAAATTATGTCACAAAGTAACTACGCGGGCGGTCGCCCTATTATGTTGTATCCATTAGATCGATTTTCATAGTATACTAATGTTTGAATAAACATTAGTATACTATGAAAAATGTCAATTAAATCCAAACAAAATATAGAAATTAAAATAATTGAAATTTAAAATGTCATAGTGTTTGAATACAACTTAATATAAAGGTCACTGGATTTAAGCGTCAGTATAATATACATAATTACATTAAAAGGATAATCATAGACATGTCAGAAGTTTCATATTTTATAGTCAATGTACTCTTTGATTGAGTAAAACCCCTGTTCTGCAAGCCAGGAATACAAGGATCTCAGACAGATTACAGATTTTTCTCTATGCAAACTTCGTCGCACCATGGTTCCTTTTTTACCCTTTTTTTTTGAGAACCATAAAAAACAACCTAAAGCAAAAAAGGTGAAACGCTTTGGACTTCTACTACAAGTAAGTACTTACCTATTTATTTTAGCGGTAAGTTAGTGTTTGAATACCTTATTAGCCAAGGCCGTCTTGGGTTCAGTGATTAGGACATAATTTCATTATTTTAATGAAAAGTCATTTAAAAACCGATCCTTTTTTAAACACTTCTACTTCAGACGTAAGTTAGTGCTACGTAAAGCAACTGACTTTAAAATTTATTTTTGCAAAAGTATTTAGGTACCTACCTGATAAACTTTTTGCAAAATAAATTTGAAAGCAATTTGATAACGCAGTCGGGAAAAAACATTGCATCTATTTTGTTTTTTTTCCCTTTAGATTATTTTATTAGCTTAGCAGTCTTGGCAAAAAAAAAATTAACATAATAATATGTTTTACATACAAAACCGCTCAGTGTTTCCATGTTTACCTCAATCTATGCAACAATCACCTCAGCTGCAGGTGTCAGCGTTGAGTTTCAAAACAACTGCCCGCACCATCGCACGCGCAATGCGGAACTAGCCTTTATACCACACATTTTACTGGATTCCTTGCACCTGTTTGATTGTAGGTATCTAGTTGGCTTTCACATGATTATCCTTCACTTTCAATATTGAAGGAAAAGGCAGACCTACTTCTTATCAAACAATGCTACAAATAATACTAGCTTTGCGCCCGCGGCTTCGCCCGCGTGGACTACACGACGTTATCCTGCGGGAATGTAATATTATTCCGGGATAAAAAGTAGCCTATGTCACTCTTCAGCTCCCAGACTATCCCTTTGCAAGAAATCACGTCGATCCGTTGCTGCGTTTGGACGTGAAAGACGCGGGACAAATAAACAAACACACTTTCACATTTATGGATTGTTCATCAAGTGGCCAACCTTCCCTAAGCGAACTAAGAAACATGAAATCTTTAATTCAAATTTTGTAGGAAGTTTTGAAGAATACTTGATACACACACATCAACGTAGTACCTAATCTGATACAAAAAAGGTACTTAGGTACCTTATAAGACCTTCCCTAAGCGAACTAAGAAACATGAAATCTTTAATTCAAATTTTGTAGGAAGTTTTGAAGAATACTTGATACACACACATCAACGTAGTACCTAATCTGATACAAAAAAGGTACTTAGGTACCTTATAAGTACCTAATCGTTTTTTTTATTTATTAGGTAGGTACTCTGAAATGCTTTTACTCTGCATTTACTAAACATTCAGAAATATTAAAAGCAAATGAATAACTCGTGTGCTATAAGGTTAAATTCATATACACCAAACTCAGCTTTGGCATAGGAAATTGCGTTCGAAGAAAAAAATCTGTAGACTCGAAAGTGCGAATTTACAATTTTTGCCAGTCTCTACTAATAGCCACTGCCACAGTGTTGCAAATCCCAGCAATTACTTAACGGTGCATACTAAGTACCGTTCGCTTTGGCTTAAATGTGCGCATGCGGCTCTCAATCAACGCATTACCGCCGCGCTCCAACAATAACAAACGATGCGCCATTCATATTGTGTATCAAGAACTTTTACTCAATTTCATCATCCTCCGGCATGGCAAGGCATCTTATGCTGTCTTTATGTCAAAATCAGCCATTTAATGTTCTCACTGCTGGGGCACAGAACTAAGGGGCAGATAAACTAAGTTGGGCCATTACCCACGACTCAGGCCCAATTCCGATTGGTGGGTAAGTAAAGTATTAACGATTGTAACTGGGGCCAACCGGCCATACAAACGGCGATACAGTTTTCCACCCTCTAAACCTTCATACAGCAATGAATTTTCGCTATGTTGTTGAAATGCATAAGAACTAGAGCGGTAAGTACGTTTTGTTTTTTTAATATTCATTGTAGATTTAAAAATATTGGCAACTTTTAGTTTTATATGAAATCACTAATATACAAATATTTCAAAATCCTTACATCCTTACATCCTTACATCCTTACATATCCTTACATCCATACTTATATTATAAATGCGTCTTTGTCTGTCTGTGTGTTACACAATCACACTAAAACTACTGAACCGATTTGAATGAATTTTGGTACAGAGATAGTCTAGAGCCTCAGAAAGGACATAGGCTACTTTTTATTCCTGAAAAATATCACCTTTCCGCGGGATAACGTCGTGTAGTACACGCGGGCGAAGCCGCGGGCGGAAGGCTAGTATATTATAAATGCGAAAATGCGAATCTGTCTGTCTGTGTGTTACACAATCACGCCTAAACTACGGAACCGATTTGAATAAAAATCGGTACAGAGATAGTCTAGAGCCTGAGAAAGGACATAGGCTACTTTTTTATGTGAACAAAGGGCTGTAAGGGGTTGAAATAGGGGATGAAAGTTTGTATAGAAATTACGTCATTTTTAAAGCTAGAAGCTTCAAAATTATTTTATAGGCTTTTGATTAGATAAATAAATACGACATTCAAAGTTTGTAAAAATAACTACCCTAAAGAGGGTGAAAACAGGGGATGAATTTTTTCGTGTGATGACGTCGGCAAAAAAGTTTACGGAACGGATTTTGATGAAAGTTTTTTTGTTATACAGCTATTGGTCCTTGCCAACATATAGCTATAATTTATTTGAAGATCGCAATTTCTGATTTGGAACCATAGCAGTCCAGCCAAACTATGAGAGATATAAAAATACCGTTTTAAGGAAAGTTGTTAAACGTGATGAGCACTTTCTATTGACGTACAAATTTTGAAGGTCTGGTACACCTGATGTGGAACCCTAGCAGCCAGATTAAACTATATGAGATACAAACATAGCGTCTTAAGAAAAGTTGTTTAACGTCATGGACATTTTCTATTGACGGAAAAATATCGAAGGTCAGGTACTCCTGATTTGGAACCCTTGCAGCCCAGCTTAACTATAAGAGATACAAATACAGCATCTTAAGAGAAGTTGTTCAGCGTGATAAGTATTTTCTTTTGACATACAATATATACTAATATTATAAATGTGAAAGTGAGTTTGTTTGTATGTCCGTCTTTCACTTCAAAACGGAGCAACGGATCGACCTGTTTTTTTAGTATGTGGATAGTTTAGGAGCTAGAGAGTCCCATAGGCTAATTTTATCCCGGAAAAATATCACATTCCCTCGGAAAAACGTCGTGTAGTACACGCGGCAAAACCGCGGGCGGAAGGCTATGTGATATAATTTTTTAATGTGTTAATACGTAGGTACTGTTTATGCATTATACACGGTATTTTTTTATCACCCCGGATATTTTTAGGGATTATTTTACTCATGAAAACAAACCACTTTTATTATAGGACCAACACTGAAATCGCGAAAAAATATCAGCTGTTCCATACATTTTGATTAAATATTTTTGCACTTTTGTATGGAATAGCTGTATTTTTTCTATTTCTATTTCCTTTTAATTTTATCCGGGGTGATAAAAAAATTACTGTGTATATTAAGTAAATAAATAAAATAATTCATACTTATTATAAAACTGTATGCGATTCTAATCAGGGGGCTACGGGCTAAAAAATATGGGTAGGGACATGGGCTTCATTAGACATTTGAAGCCCATATTATGCCCTTAAAAGCACAAAATATGGACATCAAATGTCAAATGAAGCCCATGTCCATATCCATATTTTTTTGCCGGTACAGGGGCTGTATACATTGAAAAGAAATAGAAAAAAATACCACCAAGGGTCTTCTTAAACGGAACAGATAGGTACCAAAAATATAGTTTTTGAATTTTTTGTCTGTCTGTTTCAGGCAAAAACTACTGAACTAGGCTATAATTTATTTGAAAGATCGAAATGGCCGATGTGGAACCATAGCAGTCCAGCCAAACTATGAGAGATATAAAAATACCGTCTTATGGAAAATTGTTAAATGTGATGAGCATTTTCTATTGACGTACAAAGTTTGAAGGTCTTGATACACCTGCCTGGCTAGCTTTACCATCATTATATCACGCGATATGATATAGCACGTCTTGCTGTCTTGCTTCCACCTTAGTGGGGTAGGTAAGCAAGACAGCATGACGTGCTATATCATATCGCATGATAAAAGCCGTTCATGCTAGGCCAGCTGATGTAGAACCCTAGCAGCCAGGTTAAATTATATGAGATAGCATCTTAAGAGAAGTTGTTCAGCGTGATAACCTGCCTGGCTAGCATTACCATCATTATATCACGCGATATGATATAGCACGTCTTGCTGTCTTGCTTCCACCTTAGTGGGGTAGGTAAGCAAGACAGCATGACGTGCTATATCATATCGCATGATAAAAGCCGTTCATGCTAGGCCAGCTGATGTAGAACCCTAGCAGCCAGGTTAAACTATATGAGAATAGCATCTTAAGAGAAGTTGTTCATCGTGATAAGTTCTTTCTTTTGACATACTGTTTGTATTGTTTGTATATCCGTCTTTCACGTCAAAACGGAGCAACGGATCGGCGTGTTTCTTTAGTATGTGGATATTTTAGGAGCTAGAGAGTGACAAAGACTAATTGATATCCCGGGAAAATATAACTTTCCCTCGAGATAACGTCGTGTAGTACAGGCGGGCAAAACCGCGGGCGGAAGGCTATGTGAAATATTTTTTTTATTTTAATGTGTTAATATGTATCATAGCGCTATACTAATATATATAAAATAAATACACAAAAAACGAAAAACCTTATTAGCTAAAAAAATGAAAAATGCTGCCGAAAGTCACTATTCCACGCGAACGAAGTCGCGGGCACAGCTAGTCTATGATAAATATTTAAAGAATAAAACGTAAGTACGCAGTAGTTCTTTATGCATTTCAACAATAATTAACACCGAAATTCGCAAACTCGACAGTGAGCGGATATTGAGACTTAAATGGAGTTGGGCGGGACACGTTGCGAGACAGAGCGACGGCAGATGGACCAAGGTACTTACCGAGTGGAGATCGAGACACGGGTACAAAAATAGGGGTCGTCCACCAGCAAGATGGGTCGACGATATTGTCAAGACCGCGGGGTGCACATGGCTGAGAATTGCTCAGAACCGTAGCCATTGGCATAAATTAAGAGAGACCTATGCTCAGCAGTGAGTCGGAAAGGTTGATAATGATGATGATGATGACTAATAATTATAATTTTTAGTTACCCATGACCAAACATTGCGAAAGTTGCTTAACCTCAATAATCGCAGGCTGAGCGCTCTAACCACCACCAACGGGCTTCATATTCCCTCCATGGGACGACCTCCGTGGCCGAGTGGTGTACGCACCGGTTTTCAAGGTGCCGCTATCTCTAGAGGTGCTCGGTTCGATCCCGGCAGGCTTATTACAAAAACAAGCAACCTGTTGCTAATTGTACAATTGCAACGCGACTGCTACTAGTAGCGGTTGGTTTGCAATCGGTACAGTACAGTACGGTACCTTTCATGCAATTTTAGTTTACAAATCGCTCGCTTGTGGCGCTAATCGTAGCGATCTACGATCCGTAATACGAATATGTGTTTTGGGAGCGATTAATTGTTAGTTGTCGCGATTGCGACTGTCACTTTAAGATCGGTAATAAGCCTGCCGGTCGGGTAGATATTAAAAACGAACTTTTCAATATTTGCTCGGGTCTGGGTGTATGTGGTAATACCTACCCACGAAAAAAAACTTTCCGTGTTCTGTGGTAATACCCGTCGTTGTTTCCAATTTCCACACTACTATACTTACCTTGGTATTGGAACAATGCATGTGATGTTATCCAATATTTATTTATTTATTTATTTATTCGTATTATGTTAGCTGTATTCTGTATCAATGAACTTTTACCTAATTTCAGTAGCATCTTGTCAGTCAGCTTTCTAAAAGTAGAGCAACGTTTATAAAGAGGCGATAAGTTTGAATACAGAAAGGTTTCCATTCAATTTCGAAGTAACGGCTACTTGCGCGGATCTATTAAAAGGCAGCACCGACTATCTTTACAAATTGACAAAAGTTTACTGTTGCAAATCGGGTAACGAAATGTTGTACTGCTTGTCGAGTAAATGGTTAGCTGGCAATAAACTGTTAGATATACTTATTAGAAATTGTGAATCTTGCAATTAAAACTGAAAGCTAAAAAATCAGGTAAAATCTGGAATATCAAAAAAGTCATTCCCCATAACAAATTGCTTTATGTAACAAACAATACCATAAAATAATTACAATGAAGGTTTTGGATAATAATTGATCATTGTTTCTATAGAAAATATCAACAAACTCTTCTTAATTTTACTGACAAGATTACTATCACACACAGATAAAGAGACATTGCCTTTTTATGGGTTGATTCGTCCCATATGTGTGGAGCCGTCGATCCTTTTTTGGTAAAGTGACTTGCGTGGGCAGCGGGCAGCCAGGTACCTTGAGGCTTGAGTTAGTGAGGAATTCAGGCTGCCTTCCTGTGACAAAATGCCACAAGCATCATCTTGTAGAGTAGAAAATGCTAGCGATATATTAGATAGGTACTGTAATGTAATAACGATAATCTCTACTGTAGTATTCGTATATTACAATATTTTTTTATAGTTTGTACCTATACAAATTTTAATCGATTCTGATTACCTACTATCAGTTTAACATTAGTCATAAGGCCATAATAAAATTACAGAAAATTACAGGGCATTCAGAGGGACATAAATCTGTAGGTAATAGGTCAACCTTTTATTAAGGTAGTAGGATTCGGCGATGTTCCAAACAACTTTTATACAATTTCAGCATGGTTTATTCCAATTCAGTGGACAATAATAATTATAAAATAATCTAATTTGTTATCATGACATTTCGTGGTGGGAAAACTAACATCAATCCTGATATTCTTTTGTTCTTCTTTTTTTAAAATTGACGTTTCGAACTACGGAGGTTTTACACCAGAAGCCAGTACAAAGTTTGTATACATTTGTAATGGTGGCGTGAACGCATTTAATATTAGGAATTTATAAAAGACAACAAAAGTACATTATGAATCTACAATATAACTTAAAGTTATTTATTAGTTTAACAGCTCGGCCATCCTAATTAAGACGTGTCCTCGCGTGTTAAATACTATGTCAAACTAAGGCCACTCAAAGAATTCCGATTTGACGTTTCGTTATTTCATTGGAGTAAAGTTAACTTTTGAATGAAACGGTATATTTTCTTTGACAGCTGTCGAACTGGAAATCTCTCGGCGGTCTTAGTATAGAAGAACGAGCATTAATAATACATTTTATATTTTGTATAGGTAGGTAGGTACTTATGTATAAAGCAGTGCATTCTCAAAGTTTTAAGTAATTGTTAATACCTAACAGAACACTTAACTATTACACGATGAACTCAATTACTTTACAAAAAAAATGAATCTTTACATTACTTATAAGCATATTAACTTAAACCACTAATGCTATGATGTCAATTTTCAATAATCGCTACAAAACACGTTCGTTCATAATAAATACAAATCAATGACCACTTATTAGTAAAATGAGATAACTAATCATATAACATACGTCCTAGATTAGATTTTAGAATAAAAAATTTATTTGCTAAAAATAAAGGTACTTACTTACAGTATTTGTTAATAAGTATCTTAAAGCCTATGTTAGGTTTGTAGTCTATGTAGCCTACAAATCATGCAGTTATTACATGTTCACTAGGTACTTTATCTTATTAACACCTTGGAAATCGCGAAAATTATAAAATATTATCTCACATTGAGGTAATTTAGTAAGCAACAAGTATCATTTAGTATAAGTGAGTATTACATTAGTTTATTAAAATTAACTGAGTATATACATGAAATTTACACATCGCATCGTTTACACCCTAAAATATAAGCACAAAATTAAAATCGTTACTTACACCCTGAATCATGCACAGAATAAGGCGTAACTTCTCTATATTATCTATCTTAAACTATCATAGTATTTGCAGTCTTCTGGATTAGTAAACTGAAATGGCAAAGGGCCGGTCATATTAGCAGCAGAACCGATAATCGCAAAGGGTAAACTACTTCTTCAGTGGATACCGCGTATCGGCAAACAAGGTGTAGAACACTCTGAGACTGGGTAGAGCGACATCTTCGTAAGGTAGCTGGCAGGAGCTGGGTGAGAGCAGCTACGGATTGTGCTAGAAGACGTGCACTCGGAAAGGCTTACGTGCAGCAGTGGATGTTAATGATGATTCAATTTTTCACACACATCCTGAAAATCATGTAAGTATGAGTCTTAAACCATAAAAGTCGTATAATTTATAAGTCTTGACTGCTTTATATTACTTGCACACTAAAAATCATGTGAGTAATAAATCTTACTACTTTATATAACTTACACCCGGAAAATCATGTAAGTAATAAGTCGTGACTAACTTTTATTACTCACACCTTGAAAATCATGTGAACAATAAGGCAAACTACCTAATATTACTTACACCCTGCAAATCATGTAAGTAATAGGGCTAACTACTTAATATAACTTACACCCTGAAAATCATGTAAGTCATAAGTCGTGACTGCCTGATATCACTCACACCTTGAAAATTATGTGAGCAATAAGGCCGACTATCATGTAAGTAATAAGGCTAACTACTTTATACAACTTACACCCTGAAAATCATGTAAGTCATAAGTCGTGACTGCCTGATATCACTCACACCTTGAAAATTATGTGAGCAATAAGGCCGACTATCATGTAAGTAATAAGGGTAACTACTTTATACAACTTACACCCTGAAAATCATGTAAGTCATAAGTCGTGACTGCCTGATATCACTCACACCTTGAAAATTATGTGAGCAATAAGGCCGACTATTATGTAAGTACTAAGGCTAACTACTTTATATAACTTACACCCTGAAAATCATGTAAGTCATAAGTCGTGACTGCCTGATATCACTCACACCTTGAAAATTATGTGAGCAATAAGGCCGACTATCATGTAAGTAATAAGGCTAACTACTTTATACAACTTACACCCTGAAAATCATGTAAGTCATAAGTCGTGACTGCCTGATATCACTCACACCTTGAAAATTATGTGAGCAATAAGGCCGACTATCATGTAAGTAATAAGGCTAACTACTTTATACAACTTACACCCTGAAAATCATGTAAGTCATAAGTCGTGACTGCCTGATATCACTCACACCTTGAAAATTATGTGAGCAATAAGGCCGACTATCATGTAAGTACTAAGGCTAACTACTTTATATAACTTACACCCTGAAAATCAAGTAAGTCATAAGTCGTGACTGCCTGATATCACTCACACCTTGAAAATTATGTGAGCAATAAGGCCGACTATCATGTAAGAAATTAGGCTAACTACTTAACATAACTTACACCCTGAAAATCATGTAAGTCATAAGTCGTGACCGCTTTATATTACTCACACCTCGAAAATCATGTGAGCAATAAGGCCGACTACCTAATATTACTCACACCCTGAAAATCATGTAAGTAATAATCGTTAACTACCTTATATTATTCACACATTTCACACCCAAATTGATTAGGGGGATCACGTAATAAGTTCATGAACGATGCCAAATAATTTTATTGTTTTAAATGGTTATTCTTTCTAAATTATGTTTATTCCATAAGACGTTCCTCGGATATCTTTGCTTGGTCCTCTGCTTTTTGTAGTCATAAAGACTTCAAAATCCTATACGTTCGCAGTAAGTTAGAATACACTTCGCAAGTTTTTTTATTTTATTTATTTGGACAACTAACAAGATCATACACTTTAAATGCTAGGAGTTACAGCCAGTGGTTTCGAGAGTTGGTGCTGTCTTAAATAAAGGTTGCCACGGAAAGCAATCTTATAACCTCTAAGTTTGTAACCTCAGTTATGATATCTATGCTCAAAGGCATATTTGGTGTCCATATTATTATTATTTTTTTCCTCACTAAGCTCGCGAACGTATGGGATTGATTTACTTTTCCTACATAAAGTTGAAGTGATCTGTTGGAACACTTTTCAATCTCAGTACCCTACACGCTACCTAGCCATCCTATGGGCGGTCTACAATCACGCACCAATCTAGGTGCTGATGCCCCTTTCGCAACCATGTGTAATGCTTTCGTTAAAATGACATTAGTAAAAATAATTTGGATATATTTCATTACTCTTCGCGTTTCGTATCAAAGTATATAACTACCATGTACCATTGAATTCAAATAGCAAAATGACATTTCAGTTTCGTTATTTTTTTTTTATTTAAGTATATCGTATTTTTTTTTATAATTATTTAATGATGATTTCATGATTATGGTCTTATTGGTGTTTTATTTTGATTTGACTTATTTTTCATTGATGTTGATAATTTTGTCATAAATTGTATTTCTAAGGCTACTGTTGTGTCACCTGTGCAGGTGTAATGTATCAGAACACTCTTTAGTTTAAGACAATAGGTAAGTATAATGACAATTATCATTTTTCATTTCTCTCAAAAATAGAAACATTGGTAAAAGAATTATTTTGCCAGCATGAAAACTTCCCAAGATATCACAGTTTTGAAATGCAAACAAATTGGACTCATTCAGAAGGCTCCATACTACCCCAACTACTAATTTACTAGGCTACCTAAGTGACGTCATGCTTTAGTAGTTTGTATGCACCGCGTAGATATCTACTCGGATAAATGTGTTAATTAAAATGGTTTTTAAGTATTTCCTAAGGTACATTGCATGAACATTGAAAAATTAAACATTTAAGTATTTATTATTTATTTTAATACATATATTATTATTTTTTTACTTCTAAATGATTCAACTTTAAATGATGATATTTTATTTTTCTTATTTCGAAACTCAACCAATATTTATTCACAATTTACGAGCCATAGAGGCTCTTAGCTAATTAATCTTTAGCTAATTACAGATTTTCTCAACATGGTCAATTATATCCAAAAAAACGACAAGAAACAGATTATATGTTGTCCATAATTTTTTTTACGAAAGTAGAAATATTTCTGATTTATCCAAACCTCTTTGGTAAAGCAAGCGGCATCGATATACTGCTCATTATATAGGACTTCGCGCTAACTCGATCGCGCCCAGAAACTCCAGCTTACTGTGTTTGCCGCATGCAGAAACTAACTATAGGCAAAACGTATTTTTGTACGAGCATGTGTTTCATTTAATACTTTGGCTTTAAATGCTCATATTATTGACATAGACAAACTTATCACTTCGGTTTCAATATAAGTTAAAACATTTACTAAATGATAACTTCCTTTTAACTGTAGTCAACTTATTCATTCTTTATTTTATTTATTTTTTGTTTATTTTTATAACATAACTGTATTTTTCAAAAATATAGATTAACTATTATTTAACATCAACAACTATTTTTTTTAGCTTGTTGTCTTTTAAAACTGTCTTGTGATATAATAACTTAGCAATGTGGGTACCTACTACCTGTGGAAACTTGTAATAAGCCCTCAGGGAATATTAGTATAGCTGAGTATATGAAATTTACGCATACATAAGTCGTTTACATCCTGAAACTTATGTAAAGAACATTTAAATCCGTACTTACACCCTGAAAATTGTGCAAGTTACAATTGGTAACAGATAAGCGTATTACTTACTCAAAATCATGTAAGTAATAAGTCATACTTCGTTACATTATTTACACCCTTGGCCTGTCTGACTGATCGGCGACTGTGGCGTCGATAGAATTCCCTCGACGATTGTGGCAGCGACTTCGACGTGATGAACACGTCCCTCAAAGGCCGCGGCGTCGACATGCAAGCTCTTACATCAGACTGCTTGTCACCTTCAGACTGCTCGTCACCTTCAGACTGCTCGTCACCTTCAGACTGCTCGTCACCTTCAGTTGCTTGACCGCGGCTAAGGTGCGGAGAATACATAATTCGCCTCGACCCAGCTTGCTTCCAATCCCGGTTAGTACGCCGAGATCGCCTTGGCCTTGTGCCGGGGTCCCTGGTCTTATCACTTGAATTAGACATCTGAAACTGCCACAGGTTATTAGCATTGTTTTATTTTTATTAATAGCTCTTCATAATCTTAAGCTTAGCACAGTTAACAGAATTATTTTTAATGTTGTGACTTTTTTTTTTTAAGTGTTTTTCAAAGGCTATACTTTTTGTACCTTTTAAATAAGAAACAAAAAGGATAATAACGACATTACTTTTTTTTTGAAAGATTTTCCTTAAGTATATTTTCTTTCAAAATTATGTTAACCTCTACCACCAAGCAAATAAAAGATTTAAAAAAAAGGAAAGAGTTAAGTACACTTTCTTGAAAAAAAAAACACTGCATTGTTTTCAAAGGCAAACAAAATTATATCAACATACTTGATGCTAATAACTCCAAGAATTATTGGAATGTAACACAGCTACATTCTTATGAAAATTTAAGAAACTATAAAAATATTTAAGAATTGGCAGTATGGCTTAATGTCTTCGTCTGTCCTACAAAAGGATTACTTTTAATTTTATTTTCACCTCTCCAGCACGAAAAGGGCGCTTTTGGCGCCTAAAAACTCGCAGCAAAATCGATTTTTGCTGCGAGCGTGAGGCAAAGTGCTTTTTTAATTTCTTACACCAACTTTTGAAATAATAAGAAAAAAGAAATAGAGTGACAAGGATGAGACTTTTAAAATATGTTTAAAATTAATATGAGCAAAAAGGATAGATAGATAGCTTTATGTCGATGGACATGAAATATAAAGCTTAAAAAATAAATACACGGATACCAAAGGTTCGAAATAAAGAGTATGGACGAAATGACGTCGCATGCATGATATAAATATAAAATAAGAAAAATTAATGAATTCTATTAACAAATTATATAAATACGATTGTACTACTATTGCTTTTTATTAAACACGCAATATTTAAAATAAATAATATGAAGTGAACATTATATCGCTTACTAATGTCATGTTTGGTTTTCATAAAAATTACATGCAGTGCAGTTTTTGAACGCAATGCAAACAGTTACCTTCAACTTGCATAATTGCACCAATTTTACTCTTAATTATTAATTTTGTAATTTTGATGTTTTCTTTATTATTAAATGTTGCCTTCAATGTTGTTTCTCTGACCTGTAACACTTTTCTCGCTGGTGAGGTGAAAAGTTGTATGTTTAACACGAGAGCAAAATTTTCTGATGTCTCGTGCCTTTAAATCACTCACTGTGCTCAGTAGTCTATATTTGAATCACTCGCTACGCTCGTGATTCAATTTTAGACTACTTCGCTAGTTCGTGATTTAAATTCAGCACTCGCAGCGAAAAATGATTTTGCTCTCTTGTATAACAAATAACTATTCTTTTACTACTACAACAAAATTTACACAAAAATTTTACTTTTATAATGTTCACGCCATTTAATAACAAATAAGTAGTACTTAAACTACATCAAAAATCAACAAAAAAAACCGTTTATTTATACCGCCAAAACGTTTCCCTTGACCAAACTTACGTACCTACGTAGCAAATTTCTTACAATCACTTGTTAAATATATTTCTCAAACAAAAGAAATCAATAATATTATTTTTTTCAGTCTTTAATGCATACTTTTCTAGCATAGATGTCGATACAATAAAAACAGGATAAAATTATGTTACTTATCTTTAAAATGTGAGCCATTGGAGGAGCAAACATTTCGTTGTATTAACGGATTTTGCTCTTCGTCCCTCTTCTGAAATATTAAGGTAGTAGGATTCGGCGATGTTCCAAACAACTTTTATACAATTTCAGCATGGTTTATTCCAATTCAGTGGACAATAATAATTATAAAATAATCTAATTTGTTATCATGACATTTCGTGGTGGGAAAACTAACATCAATCCTGATATTCTTTTGTTCTTCTTTTTTTTAAATTGACGTTTCGAACTACGGAGGTTTTACACCAGAAGCCAGTACAAAGTTTGTATACATTTGTAATGGTGGCGTGAACGCATTTAATATTAGGAATTTATAAAAGACAACAAAAGTACATTATGAATCTACAATATAACTTAAAGTTATTTATTAGTTTAACACTTTTATATTATACTACCTACTTAAAAATACTTCATATTCAAAACATAAACCTACCCAATTATGTATTTACTCTAGGATGAGATAGCGAGTGACAACATTGGAGGGACATTATAATAACAAAGAGAACAACTGTTGTTGGTACACTATGCGTATGGTGTTTAGTGCCGGCACCGTGGCTCGCGATCTTATCACCAGATAAACAGGACTCATGGCTCTTGTTACAATACTAATAAGGATTAAAATTCAAGATAGCATTTATCGTTTGTACTCATTGACCATAGAATATATTCGTCCTTTCTTAACGCCTCGCGGAGTTCACTAGCTATTTTTATAATGTGTTGTAAGTAGGTACTTGAGGTTTTTATAAAATGTTACTGCGCGTTAAAAACGTTGTAAAACCAAACATGTGTCTAAAATATATTTTTCATGTCTCATATTCTGAAAGTAACTCCTAACTTGCCTAAAATGCGGGTTGAAAGTGGTATGTGGCGGCCATAGGGCCGTTATGAAATTTAAAAAAGGAATAGGAGGGGTCATGTCAATATCTGTAATAGCATCTACACACGTTCCGATCCGACAGCCGATTTGGTCTGCTCCCAGACCAAATCTACGCTACACACGTTCCGATTTGGTCTGGGAGCAGACCGAATCGGATCGGAGGTCGGATAGGAACGTGTGTAGAGTCTTATCTCTTTGGACATTTATTTAGCAAAAGTATACGGGCAAAGGTACAGAAGCCTATACAGCCATGTTTTGCTATTATCTAGTATAGTATTATATTATCTGTGCTATTATATAAAATAATTAGTATCGTAGAGTTATTATTTATATCTAAAACATTGTTTTTTTTAAAGAATGCGTTTTTAGAAACAGATTAAACCAAATAAGTTATTTGTAACATAAAAAATCAGGCTATTAATTTTATGGAATTGCATAGAGTAGGTACGGGTCAAACACCAAACAAGACTGTATGGACTTAGTTTCCCTTACCTTCCATATAACAGAGAAAATGAACAAAAAAGTTATAGTCTTTCGAAAATTCCGCGGCCATAGGAAAAATATTTTTTAGATTATTTCTGTTTATTTTTACTTTCCTCATATTCAAAATGAAAAGTAGAGTGTTTACTTCGGGCGTATGGACCCATAACAGTCTCGAACTATCGGCGCCCTCACTTCGTTCGTGCGCCAAAACTCTCGCCTGTTATGGGTGCCATACATCCCTTGCTAACAATCTACTATTTCATGTCTCATATTCTGAAAGTAACTCCTAACTTGCCTAAAATGCGGGTTGAAAGTGGTATGTGGCGGCCCTAGGGCCGTTATGAAATTTAAAAAAGGAATAGGAGGGGTCATGTCAAAATCTGTAATAGCATCTACACACGTTCCGACCCGACAGCCGATTTGGTCTGCTCCCAGACCAAATCTACGCTACACACGTTCCGATTTGGTCTGGGAGCAGACCGAATCGGATCGGAGGTCGGATAGGGACGTGTGTAGAGTCTTATCTCTTTGGACATTTATATACCAAAGGTATACAGGCAAAGGTACAGAAGACTATACAGCCATGTTTTGCTATTATATAAAATAATTAATATCGTAGAATTATTATTTTAATATCTAAAACATTGTTTTTTTTTAAAGAATTTAGAAACAGATTAAACCAAATGAGTTATTTGTAACATAAAAAATCAGGCTATTAATTTCATGCAATTGCATAGAGTACGGGTCAAACACCAAACAAGACTGAATGGACTTAGTTTCCCTTGCCTTCCTTAAAAACAGAGAAAATGAACAAAAAAGTTATAGTCTTTCGAAAATTCCGCGGCCATAGGAAAACTATTTTTTAGATTATTTCTGTTTATTTTTACTTTCCTCATATTCAAAATGAAAAGTAGAGTGTTTACTTCGGGCGTATGGACCCATAACAGTCTCGAACTATCGGCGCCCTCACTTCGTTCGTGCGCCAAAACACTCGACTGTTATGGGTGCCATACATCCCTTGCTAAACAATCTACTATTATTTTAAGTCAGTTATATCATATTTACAGTCAGTTTTACATACAAAGACATTATAACCTCCTGTCCTGTCGGGAGATATTTGGTGCTTGGTTTTGGACAGGTCCTTGATCTCTTTATTCAGCTGATAAGATTATTGAGAAAATCTTATCGGGCTTTGCTTAAGCCACCAAATTATTTTATTATTAAACAAATAGATCAATGTAAACTCAGTTTATGCCTCTCTCATATTCAGTTTAAGGTTTAAAGTTTGAGATTACAATCGTGATAATCCTACGCACATTGTAAATCTGTCTTGTGACACTTTATTACGAGCTAACCTATTTGCGAGTTACTTTAGTTAACATTATTCAGGTTTTGCAAGTCGGACTTTCAATTGAAACATATTTCTCGAAAACGTGATCATATTATACTTAAATCCGAATTCTGGAATAGAAATTGGTCCAAAATCGCAATAAAGTAATTATTAAAAAACAAAAAACCCGACTGCAAAAATTTACCACTAATAAGGAAAAAACAAGCTCTAGGCGCTACTCGGAAAAAGTATGGACTTTTTGATATAAAACTATAGGACGGTTAGGGCGTTTGTGCACTAGGTACACTGAATTTTACCGATCCGGAAAAAAAACGGCTGCTTGTATTTTAATAATTTAATCATTAATAATAGTAAGAATTTATTATCGAACCCTAAACTACACGAAATAAATAAATTCTATTATATATAACAATTAATTATTAGAATACAAGCATCCGTTTTTTTCCGGATCGGTAAAATTCAGTGTAGTGCACAAACGCCCTTTTACAGTTATTATAAATCTGGTAATAAGATATATATTTCTTCATACCTTTATCTAGAATCGTATAGTTTCAAAAACACGATTTTATGATTTTGCCTCGACACTTTTTCTTTTCGAAAATACCTTTAAAAAATACGAAATATGAAGATTATTCTTAAATGGGGTTACATATACTATTGAAAATTGGTTTAATTAGTGGACAGTAATAATATTCAGGATCGTATAGAAGCATTTTTTAAAAATCGCTTTTTAATTTCAGTTACTGAATAGACGGTTATTTTGTACTTTTTAGTCTGTTCCTATAAAAGTGTGTTTGTTTAGTTTTTTAAACTACATATTTTTTTATCCACAACGGGGTAGCACTTAGCTTTCATCACACCTGTGCCCGTAGTGTTTAGAGCTGGTACACACTGGGCGTTAGCGTTAGCGTTGGCGTTGCAATTTGTATGCAAATCTGTACAGCGCCTCTAGCGGGCAGTAGCAGAACTACAGATTCTCATACAAAATATCTCGCGTACGCTCACCAAACGCTCGCCGAGCGCCCAGTGTGTACAGTACCCCTAGTGTAAGTTTTTATGTCAAAAAACGCAAACTATCGTGAGTCCGTATTTATGTCAATTTGTATGAAAACTGTATCAGCGCCTCTAGCGGCGAGTAGCGCGCTTTATGCAGTTTTCATACAAATTGACATAAATACGTACTCGCGATAGTTTGCGTTTGCTTGACATAAAAACTTACACTAGGGGTACAGGGGGTAAGTTTTTATGTCAAGCAAACGCAAACTATTTCGATTCCGTATTTATGTCAATTTGCATGTAAACTATATAAGCGCGCTACTCGCCGCTAGAGGCGCTAAAACAGTTTTCATACAAATTGACATAAATACGGAATCGAAATAGTTTGCGTTTTTGTACAGACAAATGGCCCGCTATTATCTCGGCTGCTTGCGCTCGCAACGAGTGAGATAGATGATGGCTTTGGTACAGATGATAAGTGGTGATAAGGCTGAACGTGGAAGCGTACTACTCCCGGAATCCTCAATCACTGAGGAACTGGCTATCTTATCTCTTAACTGCCGGAACACAATAATGCTGAAAACATCATTGTAATGGCGTCTGACTTAGATAAGATGGTGGTAGCTAGCCAGGCGGACTAAGAACAAGTCCTACCACCAACCAAACCGAATACAATATGTACCCCTTACTGGGAATCGAACCCGGGACCTCTTGGTCTGAAATCGGTGGTATGAACCACTAGACCACAGAGGCGGTTGAGTTGAGTTCATTATCAATAAGTAACCGTTCATAGGTAAGAACTTAAACATTTAAAAATATGTACCTACCTAAGAAAATTATTTTCTTGAAAAATGGAAAAATAATCGACCTGTCTCACAACCCACGATCTTTCGCTATGCTGCTCTAACCACTGAGCTACGGAGTCGTTACGAGAAGCGTCGAATTTATCAAATACTTCTTACGCGCTGTATAGCCTATTTCTTGCCCGTGGTACAGTTGGATAGTACGGTTACCGGACCACGGTTAAAATAAATTAACCGTCGTTCGGCTGACCGGACTACGCGTTTTTTTTATTAACAGTGGTCCGGTAACCGTACCACGGAAAACACGTTTTGCCCGTGGTACAGTTTGATAGTCCAGTTGGCGGACTACGGTTAAAATAAATTAACCATCGTCCGACTGACCGGACTGTGCGTTTTTTTGAAGTGAAAACTTCTTTAGGGGTGTTGTGCATTTTTTGTGTTGGGTAAAAAATGTTAAATCACGTGACCGTCAGATCGAAAATTCGTAAGACGGATACGTGACCAGATCGAAAAACTGTTACAATGTCATTAGAATACAAAGGCAAATTTCGCCATCGTTTCCAAAATTGTGATAGCTCAGCTTAGAAAACGGGCGGCATTCAAGCTAGAAGGCCTCGCTCGGTTCAAATCTAGTCCATAATATATTTTTTTTGTCTAATTACTTTTTTGTGAAAAAGTGTAAGGAGCCCTTTTCACTTCTGCCGGCACTACCGGAGTGCAACTCGTGATTTTTATTAACAGTGGTCCGGTTAATTTAACCGTGGCCTGGTAACCGTATTATCCAACTGTACGGGCAAGAAATGCAACTGTGCGTGTGTGCGTAGCGACAGCTGTGCCCGCCAGATCGCACCTCAGTTGCGCAATAACGCGCTAGTTTTTGCTTTGACAGAGACATTATTTACAGACAGCCGTATTATGATGGAATCATGATCAGCCCCCTGATTCACGAACCTTCGGAAACGCTCCCGATAGCGGAATCTGATTCCTTTTCCGACGATTCGTGAATCAGGGGGCTGGAGACATGTTTGGCGAAATCACGGATCCGACCCGAGTCGTGCCCAGCGGGTAAATCCGTGCGTGTATACCACAGTTAATAAAATAAATGGTAAAACCATTTCTTCCCCGTGGTACAGTTGGTTAGGACGGTTACCGGACCACGGTTAAAATAAATTAACCGTCGTTCGGCTGACCGGACTACGCATTTTTTTTATTAACAGTGGTCCCGTAACCGTACTAGGGAAAACACTTTTTGCCTATGGTACAATTTAATAGTCCAGTTAGCGGACTACGGTTAAAATAAATGACCGAACTGCTTTTTTTTTATTAACTGTGGTATTGTAAGAGACCTAAGTCCCTCACCGAATTTTATAGGTATTTTCCAATAAAATACTTTCTTCTGGGAATTGGGGATTTTATTTCACTTTTCTCTATATTATTTTATATATAAATAAATTATATCTTTATGGAACTTCTCTCTTATTTTCCGTTCAGTCTATGACTGCGTCAAATCCATCTTTCATTTTTAAACTCATATTTTTTAAAGATTGATTTGAGAATATAATTGTAAAGCAGTTTCTATTCCTTTTTAAAAAGCTAACTGCTCACAGCCTACAATTTCATCTAACGGCTGTGGCTACATACACTACAATCATTCCCCCCTCCATTCAAAAAAAAAAAAATTTCATCGGAGAAAAAAAATTTTTTTTTCAACAGGTGACAACCCTAAGAAAAAATTTCGGTCATACATAAGGCATGACCCTCAAAATACATACCTAACTACACTTAAGGTGTTGATCCTAACCCCAAACTCCTATCCACACTTAAGGCGTAGACCCTACTTAACCAATAACCTATCCACACTTAAGGTGCAGACCCTACTTAAATAATCATTACAAGTTCCAGTACATTTTGGATCGCGACTTAAAATCTAAACTAGCTAAGACCAGAAACGGAATTATAAACCATAGAACCATGGAAACATGACCCAGCTAGGATCTAGCTTCTCGAACGATCATCATTCGATAAACTATCTGGCAAAAAAAACTGGTCTAAAAATTTACCAGAGGTTCCCATGATCCCGTTAATTATTAACACTAAACTTTCCTCCTTGCCAACTATTATAATTACATCACCAACTCGTGATCTATTTCCACCGAATAGAAATAATCCAAAATTAACGCAGGCAAAGACAGAAGAAAAATTCTCTTTTTCAAATGCAGAAAATAACACATATGTAATCAAGACGATAAAAATACAACCAGATACAAAAGCTTCTTAAAGAATAAATATATTCAAGATGCTTAAGAATGAGGCCATAGATATTGTCCCAACCACACAGCGAAATCCACTACTTTTAAAGCCGATACCATAATGTACAATCATCTCACATAATCTATCAAAGTTCACGAAATTATCTGTTACCATTCTTTGAATGGTTCAAGATGACTATCGTGAGTTCAAACGATTACCCAAGGTAAAATACTACAAAGGAATTCCGAACATGCATAGAATACCCGATTTATTCCATGTCAGAAATTACTTTCCTTGAGAAACATTCGTTATCAACCTTGGGAACAATCCCTTACTCTTACCTTACCAACTCGTCTCAATCTCATTCTTAAGGGCGTGGGACCAAAATCAGGACCCCATGACAAATAGCTTATTGCCTTATCATGTTGCTCTCAAAAATAAAATCAAGCGATCGGTCCGACAAACTATGTCAACCAACAAATATTTCTCATACAAAGGTAGACTACCACGGAAATTTCTAGTATGCTACAAGACATATCCTTGGGTCCTCGCAACGCACGACCTAGCATGCTTATAATGTGGCCTCATTCTACAGCTCATCAGTCATCAAAGCTCAGTCAGGATCAACATGAAAAAGAAACACCGGTTAATATCATATTTACAACAATACAATACATCTTTCCTAAAACACAAATATACAACATGGATAAAATTACAGGTTAAAGATACAACAACAAACAACTTTCTTATTTATGAATAATAACTATCATCTAACATCCTATCAGACAGATACATCAGCGTGGCACGAAACGTTTCAAACGATTCGAATGTACAACCACCCCACGCGATCGCGAATTTATACGACGTATCAACAAATCAGACCGTCCCACATTCTGTACGACCCTATAAGGACCACGGTACAGCCGCTCCAACTTCATACATCTACCCGTAACTCGCCTTGGCACATACAATAAGACCTGGTCATTGACCCGAAACGATCTAGGCCGTATCTTCCTATCATAATACCGCTTTTGAATAACTTGCGCCCTCGCAATATTATTCAACGCCTTAGCAAGCAGTCCCCCCATACGATTAACCCTTTCTGTTACCGTTTCATCTAAACCTATTACATTTAACCCCAGCGAACGATCTACTGTCGAACATTGCTCCCTACCAAACAAAATATTATATGGCGCGACTTTCGTTGATGCCTGTACCTTAATAATATTCACATGAACTTTTTCCGGCCCGTTGATACTAAATAAACCTACACCATGATCAGGTTCAATATGTAAAGAAGATTGCTTCTTTCCTACCTCTCGCCCTTTCTCCTCATTAAACGACTCCCTACTTACAAAATCTGCCACTACGTTGGCTTTACCTACAACGTCCCGTTGCACCGGAGACTCATCCCCGCTCATCACTATATTATTACTAACCGGCATTATCCCTGGCTTATCTAACTGCACGCTCGAAAAAGAAAATTCGCCTATTCTCCCCTCTGATAAACCTAATAAACCCCGCTTATTAATCCTACCTAAATCCTTCTCTACCTTAACACATTTCTCTTCTACCCCACACGCAACTTTGCGCGAATCCGAACAATAAACATACCTACTCTTATTCAACCCCTGAAAATCCATTGAACCTACTACGTCATAACCCTTATTCTCAGCTGTTCTACTGAACTTCATTTGTTCGTTCGCGATCGAACTCGAACTGTCAAGAAAAATCGATTCTATCTTTTGTTCTGAAAGAATCCTATCACGAATCGTGTTTTGTTTCTGACTGTCATCACAAAACAATATTTTATTCTGGAAAAAATATACACATGAATTAACCATATCGATATTCATTCTATTCTTTACCAAAAAATCTACTCCTAAAATAACACTACGGTTCAAATCAGCTACTACTAAAAATTCATGGCAAAAATTAAAATTATTCAAAGAAAAATCTACGCTACTGCTTACAGCCTACAATTTCATCTAACGGCTGTGGCTACATACACTACAGTATACACACACGGATTTACCCGCTGGGCACGACTCGGGTCGAATCCGTGATTTCGCCAAACATGTCTCCAGCCCCCTGATTCACGAATCGTCGGAAAAGGAATCGGATTCGAATTCTGTGCATTGTCTTTGTCTATTCTATAGTGAGTGACAGAGACAGGGCATAAATTCCGCTATCGGGAGCGTTTCCAAAGGTTCGTGAATCAGGGGGCTGATCATGATTCCATCATAATACGGCTGCCTGTAAATAATGTCTCTGTCAAAGCAAAAACTAGCGCGTTATTGCGCAACTGAGGTGCGATCTGGCGGGCACAGCTGTCGCTACGCATACACGCACAGTTGCATTTCTTGCCCGTACAGTTGGATAATACGGTTACCAGGCCACGGTTAAATTAACCGGACCACTGTTAATAAAAATCACGAGTTGCACTCCAGGAGTGCCGGCAGAAGTGAAAAGGGCTCCTTACACTTTTTCACAAAAAAGTAATTAGACAAAAAAAATATTATGGACTAGATTTGAACCGAGCGAGGCCTTCTGGCTTGAATGCCGCCCGTTTTCTAAGCTGAGCTATCACAATTTTGGAAACGGTGGCGAAATTTGTCTTTGTATTCTAATGACATTGTAACAGTTTTTCGATCTGGTCACGTATCCGTCTTACGAATTTTCGATCTGACGGTCACGTGATTTAACATTTTTTACCCAACACAAAAAATGCACAACGCCCCTAAAGAAGTTTTCACTTCAAAAAAACGCACAGTCCGGTCAGTCGGACGATGGTTAATTTATTTTAACCGTAGTCCGCCAACTGGACTATCAAACTGTACCACGGGCAAAACGTGTTTTCCGTGGTACGGTTACCGGACCACTGTTAATAAAAAAAACGCGTAGTCCGGTCAGCCGAACGACGGTTAATTTATTTTAACTGTGGTCCGGTAACCGTACTATCCAACTGTACCACGGGCAAGAAATGGTATAGCCAGCGTTAATTTCATCAATGTGAAGATCACAGAACACGGAAAGATTTTTTTCTCTTTACTTTCCATGTTCTGTGGTGAAGATATTACTACCCTTACACGCGAAAGAAATACCTTTCCAGATATTTGACGATAATACATATCGAAAATGCAATTTTTAATACTTATTGAATTTTTAAAATTTTTTGCTGGTTGTGAGACGGGTCGATTTTTCTAAATACTTCATTTTCCACTTTTCAATAATAAAAATTGCATTGTGTGATGCAAAAACTAAACATTTAGGTAAATATTTTTTTTCTTTTTTAGATAAATAAATGCAGAGATAATTTGAGAGTTGCGTTTTAGAATTTTGGAAACTGTTAAAATTTTGGGTTTATTAATGTTAATTAGATCAAATTTTTGAAAAATTGTATTCATTGTGTTATGTAAAATTTCTAGTTTAAATCATATATAGGATACTTAATGATGAGGGATTTGAAAGCTTATTATTTAGATAGCTTATTCGGGCAGTAGGCGAGATAGCGACTGAAGCGCAGCAGACTATTATTATGGCCATTGAGAGCGAAGCGAAACGAAAAGATTTTATATATACGATAAGCATCATTCATAGTTGGATTCACAAGGCGGTAATAAGATTCCGTGGTAATAAGGTTACGGCATATAGGCGCCATATAGTGAAACGAACCTCTTGTAGCTTAGCTTTGAACTCTGGCGGCTGTGCTTGAGTCGCATGGCACACCGAGCAACCGATATTTGTTGTTTTTAGGGTTTCCTTACATCCTTAAAAATTCGAAGTGAGGCTACTAGGGCATACGGGGTATCATCTGAAAGAACGCTGCTTGCACATTCTTAAACATTTTTGATGAAAAATGTAAAAAAATAAACTGGTCGCAACCCACCCCACCCCCTTATCTCCGAAGTTTGCATAGAGAAAAATCTGAAATTATTTTATGTGATGGAAGTTTATGTAAAGATTACAGGAAAAATAAAGCGATGTCTCTAAATAGTAAATCAGGTGTAGCTTTGCTTCACGTATTTATTAATAAAGAGGTAAAAGTTTTAAGTGTTAACCATTTAGGCTGGGAATACACGTCCGATATTTCTCTCCAATAATCTGATCAGACTTGATTTTGATTGGTTGTTAACAACCAAATGTAAAAACAACCAATCGAAATCAAGTCTGATCAGACTATCGGAGAGAAAAATCGAACGTGTATTCCCAGCCTTAACACTAAATAATGTAAGTAAGTACCTAGGTATTATCTTTTCTTCGTAAGTGGAAGGTGAGAGCCGTTTGAAGATAAGCGAACGATTACGAATGTCTTAGTCAGCCTTAGTTAGGAATAAGTTGTCTTTTAAGGCGCGGTCAATAGCACATACGTTTTTCAAAACTGTTACTTTAGACCATTTTTAACCGCCTCTAAGGTCTAGTGGGGTCTCACTGGGGGTACATAATAATATTATATTCGGTTTAATTGGCGGGAGGACTTGTGCTAAGCCCGCTTGGCCAGCTATCACCACCTATATAAGTCTGACGCCATAACAATAATGTTTTCAGCATTGTTGTGTTCCGGCTATTACAGATAGGATAGCCAATTCCTCTGTGAATGTAATGTAATGTAATGAAGGCTAAGTGCTAGCTTCCCCGTTGCAAATAAAAAAAATGCACCTTAAAATCATTAGTATATACTTACTAATTTAATTTGGAATTGATTGAGGAAATTTCACTTTTCTTTCTTCCACCTTAATATAATATTAAAATCATTTTATCAGTGAACGATAAGTATCTGAACAATTAAACGCGATTCTTACTAACAATACAAAATATTTCAAGTGCAAGGTATGATTTATAGATAATTGTCATTTCTCTTCTACATTCGATACGGGCGTTTTCCGCAACTCGACGTTATAATGCGCCTTATTTGCGTGTGGAGGGCGTGCAGCTGGACTACTCCACTTAGGCCCTGCCCTGCCAGGAAAGCACCCAGCGCCCTCACGTCGGAGACCAACAGAGAAAAACACTCTGTAGACGAGGAGTTATGTTAAAATGACAATGAAGGTACTTCGGTACCTTATTAACAATGATCCGTAGCCGTAGTCCTCCCAATATAGATTATTAATTTAATAAATAAATAACAAATATGTGCGAAAAGATAAATATATAAATCATTACAACGAATGAAACAATGTACAGAATTCTAATCTTATCTATAGGTATGGTACCATAAAAAGATTTAAATCTGTCTTTATCCTTACATTGTTACTCGATGATAGATTCTATTATTCGTTTAAAAGATTTTTTTTGGTGGTAAAAATTGATAAAAACTGAAAAAAAAACTGAAAATTTATTGGATTTTTAGATATTTAACAATAAGGGCTTTCGAGGTGGAACACTTGGATTTGTCATTACTATCTCATCACTACTAACATACAAAAATATCAGAACTACCTCATTTAACTCAAGGCAAAATGTACGATTTCCATGGACTAATTAAGATGATTCTTGTTTTGTTAGAAAGGGGATTTCATATAAATTTCATTGCCATTGAACCTTGTACTTCGGAGATAGGTACACAAAGGAACTCTTTCAAATAATCAAATAGGATAATTATCACATCGTGGTATTGAAAGGTTTCGCATCAGCCATTTGTCGCGCATGACCGATCGTTTTGGAGATCCTTGGGGAAGGCTATGCTAAGGCTATGCCCAGCAGTGGGCGTCGTTCGGCTGACATGATGATGATGAGGCTGGGATACCAGCCTTTCTTATAGGTTGATAAGGAGGATGGACCATAACCCACTACGCAGGCCCAATGCTGATTGATGGGTTTTAATTGATGCAAATGCAGCTCAATCAAGACCTGGCGAGAAGTTTTGGAGTTATCCTGAATAATGCGCATTTAGACTTTAGTTTTTCTATGCATGCCCGGCGAAGTCTTCATCAATTGGGGACCAATTAACAATTATTTTTTTCAAAAGTGATGATCAGTTGATGGAATCTCAGGGAAATCGAGGGAAATTCTTAAATTATTTACACTTAAAATCAAAAAACAAAAACGTTTTGAAAATAAAAAGTAACTGCCTTTAAAAAAATCTTCAAGCAAAAACTCTACCTGATTTCAGAGCTGATGATGGTGACGTTTGCAGTTTCCCAAAGCCCAATCTTTGCCCAAGACAAAAATTTTCAAAATCCCAACTGCTAGTTCCATAGTTCTAGCAAAGAAAAACTCTACAGCTTTACAATAGCTTTAAAGGGGCTTAGGGGAGTCAGGAGACTCCACCGGCAGGCCGCCTGTAGTCCTTGATTGAACAGGCCGCCTGGCATTCGGATTTTGTATGTAAATCTGTAAGTGTGTGGACGATTGCAAAGAGCATTGTAATCACTACGTTTAGCCGATTGCAGCCAACTGGCAGGCCGTTGCCTGCAGACGGACTGATAGTCTGTAAGTATAAAAGCGCCAAAAAAAATCGAGTAAACAGAACAATAATTATGCATAAACCAAACTGCTACGGAATAACAGTCGCATTTATGCTTCTTGTTGAAAAATCTCAGTAGATACTCTCAGGCGCTATCTTAAAAGAAACTAACCAGCAGAATAATGGTAAATTAGATTACCCGAGTAATCTGGTAATCTGATATTCAATGCCATGGACAAAGTTTTCACATCAGTAGGTATAAGGGTAAACTGTCCTTATTGCACCCATCCTATTATTGGCAAACGACAAAACTAAGGGCCAACTTTTATACAATATTAAACTATCTAGGTAGGTAGGTATATCTTTCTATATGTCGCAGTAAGATAGAAAAAGCCGTGATATAGTTATATCCCTAGGGATATAATTATATACCGGAAGATGCTTTTTGTAATAAGTATTCGAATATCACCTCCAAATCCTTAAAAAAGTTTACATAGGTAGTACTTACCTACTACGAACGCTACGATTTGCTACGATCTCACTAAACGAAATACATAAATTAATTCTGTATGTTGCACTGACACTGTAGTTTGATCAATATTTTCACTTTTGCGTTCAACGTTCAATGCAATTGAACGAGAGTTGAACGTGTAAACATAAGAATTGATTGATTTTCTACATGTTCATTTTTGATGTGCTACCTGATTAGTAGAAATTTTCAAGCAATGCGAATTGATTGGTTCTCTTTACAATTAAGATAGGTAGTTTACTTTTAAGATACGTGTAAACATCAGTACTTATCTTTCACTTCTGTGCTTTTCAACCAAAGTGAATCAATTTGGTTGAACCGTGTAATATAAGCATTATGGCGGTATTACACGGTTCACTTCTGCCTTTTAATTTGGATGAAGCAACAAAAATTGAACAATGTAAACGTAAAAGTGAATAAGTTCAAAAAATATCCATTATTTATATTTTTGTGGTCGTCTTTGTAACCTCTTCATTTTGATACCCCACTCGATGGGATTAAAAAAAATGTTTTTTACAATGCACAGAATATATCGCCTAAAAGCCGCCATTTCGTTTTTTTTTGTTAATTTTGATATCCGATTGTCACTTGGGTCGTTACGACGAATCTGACGACGTATCATTTATCAAAATCGGTTCATCCGTTTAGTAGTTACGAGGGAACATAGGAACAGACACACCCATACATAACCCTTTTTTGGCTTCGCCGCAGACGGGTAAAAATAGGTTTTCACTAGATTCCAAGTTATGATTTTGTGTGGTAGTATGTGTTTATCTGATAGGAAAAATAACCAGGCTGATGCGATGTTAAATTTATCTCACAAAAAGGTGATTTTGCATAGTAAGCACTCGTTAAACTGTGTCATCCCTACTTAATATTATAAATGTGTATGTTTGTTTGTTTGTTTGTCTGTCTGTATGTTCCGTTTTCACAAACGGCTGAACCTATTTTGATAAAATTTGGAATGGAGATAGTTTAAGACCCTAGGAAGGACATGGGCTACTTTAAACCGCGGGAAAAAATCTCATTCCCATGGGAAAATCACTTTTAGCGAGTGCGAATTCGCGAGCAGGAATTGGTAAAGGAGCATGTCAATCCTGCCTCCTGATTCACGAACCGTCGGAAATGGAATCGGATTCGAATTCTGTGCTATGACTTTGTCTATTCTATAGTGAGTGACAGAGACAGGACATACAATCGTGAATCGTGACGGTTCGTGAAAGGGGTTGGTCCCACCTTAGGTCTCACCTTCCAATAGCTATGTGTGTGACGTCTCTAGATTGGTATTTTTGAGCTGAATAAAAAATACTATGGCGCCAAGTTCCAAATCTTAGTCAGTTCAGAGTTATTCTTAATTAAACATATCAGTTTTAGCAGTAGCCAAGTAATGCTGTTTTTACGTATTAATTATATTTCTGTGGTTTATACAATACACGTAGTGTAGTTACCAATCTACTACCAATCTGTAGAACATGAATTCGCGATCGCTTTAAATTTCGAAGTTTTTTTGTGTGAAGAAATCCATAAGTTTCGTTTAACAAAAAAAATTACGGCGATTTTTTATTTGTCTCGGTTCCCGTCCCAATTTTTTTGTAACCGGTAACAACACTTTCATTGGTCGATAGGGCCCGTATGCGGAGTGCGGGAGATTTCTGTAGTATCGGCCATGGGGTCTGCATGCATGTACCGTTTTTCATTGGTCGGTAGTCCCCCCCCCCCCATGCGGGATGCGGATTTTTGATCTCATAAATATTTATCATTGGCCGGATTTCATATTCAGTAACATGTAAATAGTGCATATTGAATTATTGATAGTGTATAATATTACAAAATTGACACTATATGTTTTCATAAATTCTATAAAAAAAAACAAAAAAAAAATTACGTCCGCTGTGATCACAGATCACCTGTATGTAGCAAGCTAGCTGTGGTGGTTGCATGCAGCTTACCGACTGCATTATCGGGGTTTTCTACGCCGTATCGAATTCCAATATATCGGATGCCAGTTGATCGGTGACAATCAAACGAAAAGCCAATATATCGACAATTCGACATGCTATTTGATCGAATGACAAATAATCGATGGATCAATAGCTTGTTATACCAATAGATCAAAAGCTAATTAGATCGATGTTTTATAAGATCGAGTTGCAAATAATCAAATGCCTAGATGTCGACACATCGATATGTGTCAACAAGAACATACAGACATAAACAATAGACTCTTCTAACTCTAGTTTTCATCTTAGCATTTAATTTTATTTTAATAGCTTATTTTTAGCGAGGAATGATAGGTAGTATAACAATTTAATTAATTCCCTATAGATTTAGAATGGTAACCAAGGACAACAATGTTGCAAATTGATTTATTGTAATTTCGATCTAATTCGACACTGCTATCAATCGAAAATCGATTTATTGAAATTTCGATTTAATGTAACAGCGATCTATTGAAAATCGATTTATTGAAACTTCGATCAAATGGCATGTCGATATATTGGGTTTTCGTTTAATTGTCACCGATCAAATGACATTCGATATATTGGAATTCGATATGGCGTAGAAAATCCGCATTATCGACCTATAACTTTAAGTAGTCGTTTCCTCGCCTGCGGGGATGTGTTTTATGCCTAGCTATGCTGTACTTGACTACATCTTTTTTATTGACTTATAATGTTTATTGAATTAGTAGCAACACAACATAGGTATTTATTTTCAAATATCTTGCATACTTTCGGCGATATAGAGCATCAATCTTTCAAATTAGACAAGGAGAGCACTATAGAAATGTGACGTCACATTTCTATGGCGCCGTACTCTCGCCATAGAAAATTTCGTTTTAGAAAGAGATAGCTAGAGTCACAATTAAGTAGCTCATAGCTCGCTTGTTATAATACAGATTGAATTTCTTTTTTCACATTTGTTATTCAATAATGTTATATTTCTTAATGTCATAATTAAATATCTACAATTCAACAACAGTCAAATAGCCAATTGTGATTAGCTGATGGGAACAATCCGACCCGTCCCTGTTGCATTGTATTTTTTATATCCACAACGGGGTAGCACTTAGCTTTCATCACACCTGATGATAAGTGGCTTAAGGTGGAAGCGCACTACTCCCGGAATCCTCAATCACTGAGGAACTGGCTATCTTATCTCTAACTGCCGGAACACAATAATGCTGAAAACATCATTGTTATGGCGTCAGACTTAGATAAGATGGTGGTAGCTAGCCAGACGGGCTAAGAACAAGTCCTACCACCAACCAAACCGAATACAATATGCACTCCCACTGGGAATCGAACCCGGGGCCTCTGGGTCTGAAATCGGTGGTACGCCACTAGACCACAGAGGCGTTAGTTGCTCATCGACTTCTGCAATGTTCGATGTTTCTTTGGTTCCGCAAAAAAATAGAACAAACATGCAAAATGCACCGCCCGCACTGCACAATACCTGCATTTAGCAAGAGAGCAACACACCTTGCACCTTCACCAATTAGACTACTCTACATGTGTTTCGCCCCAACCCGGAGCATCATCAGAAGCTGGTTTCTGTACTTTTTTTCGCACAATCTAACTCCTGATGATGCTCCGGGATCCAGTTCCAGATACTTACTTCAGTTAATTATCTAAAAAAAAAATATCCATCAGGCTTGGATTACCCTTAATTGAATGTCTTTATTATTTTCGAAATTGCTCATTCCAGTCTGAAGATATTTTTTTGTATATATACCATAACTCTAAACTTATATTAAGTTACTCTATGACCACATAACATAAATAAAATTCTAAAAAGTTTAAAATGTTATTATAACAAACTTGTCAGTTACATCTACAAGATCTGAGGTTACATACATAATACTCTTTTCAATGGTAAACTATCATTTTGTATATACCATAACAATAAACTTATATTAAGTTACTCTATCACCCAATGACCATATCATAACATAAATAAAATTCAAAAGTTTAAAATGTTTTAATAACAAACTTGTCAGTTACATAATACTCTTTTCAATGGTAAACAGTGCGAAAATCTTTTCCGCATGCTTTTCGGTGACAGCGGCGCTATGTATTTTTTTTTTCTTATTTGTAGCAATTAACGGCCCGACTTGGTTGAACAATGGTTGAATTTATTATAAGTACTAGCTTTCCGCCCGCGGCTTCGCCCGCGTGAACTACACGACGTTATCCCGCGGGAATGTGATATTTTACTGGGATAAAAAATTGCCTATGTTCCTCTCCAGGCTATAAAGTATCTGTGTCCCAAATTTCAGCCAAATCCGTTCAGCCGTTTTGGTGTGATTGAGTAACAAACATACAAACATCCAAACATCCAAACATTCAAACATCTAAACTTTCACTTTGTATTTTATTTTGTAGGATAACTGCAGCTAAATAAAATTCTCCTACTTTAATGCGAAAAAAATTACGTTGTCTGAGGGAGCATGGAGTGATCAAAATGTTTGCTGGATATGTCTTAAGTCATGGTGGTTCATAAATTTTTGGTTTCATGATACGGAGATCAAAATCATCAATTTAGATTTTTCCTGTTCTTTTTATTTATGTAAGTACCTAATTTTCGTACGAACTGCTCACCGACATCTGCTAAATATATACTTAACTTATGTTGTTAACTTTCTTAATTTAATTAAGATATAGATAAGATTATTGAAGTACCTACTTATCCGAATGTACCCAAATGTGCTTAAGGTAAAAATAAAACATAATTTAAATTACATATTTTTTAAAATATCTACGATTTAATTATATGTAGTAGGTATATAAGTTTAATTTTTGTCATTTTCATTTCATATAGATTAAATAAAACGAATGTGTAATTCATAGCAACAACTGACAACACTAACCCGATACTTTTTAGCCTTTACTACTTAATGAGAAGTTTTCCAGTAGGTTCTATAATGCTCAATAGATGTCGCTGCGACCACTTTTCTTTTTTTTCTTAATTTTCATGTATAGTGTCACAAGCTTTTCTGTTCCGGTGACAGTCGTGACAGAGGAGCCACTTGCAATACGAAATTACCTGTCAGAAATGTCAGAATGGACTGTCGTATGAAAACTGTTTTAGTTCCAAAGAGAATCACCGGAACAGAAAAGTTGGCACACTATATGGTATGTTTTTTGCGTTCCCCAGTTTACGGGAAAGTTGAATGTATTATTTCACGAATTTTGTTGCGTATATATATTAATGAGTTATCGTTTTTTTCTTATTTTACCTGATTTTGATTATATTTTAATTTAAATAACTGTTAATGTCAGAAAGAAAAGAAAATGTGGAAAACGTGGCATTTTCATGAAAAAGTTGAAATTAATAGCTCAAATTAATTAAGAAGTTAGTACTTATGTACTGAATTTTCATTCTCTAGATGCAAAAACAAACTTTTCAACTTGACAGTTATTGTACATTTTTATAGGTACAACAAAAATAGCGAAGTATGGATAAAACCTACGGTTGAACTTTAAGTCATATCCTAAAAGTAGTAATTTAGAAATAAAACCTTATATAACAAGATTATTTACATATTTATTTACATTTTAAAATTTTATTTTGTTTTGCGTTGGCTGACAAACGAACGTCCAAGGTATTGTTATTAAAAAAAAAAAAAAAAGTTTCACTAGCGCCATCTCTTGCACCTATTTGAAATAAGCTTACGATACCTTTTGGAAAATTCCTCATTGATAAAATTTTTCAAATGTTACTAACGAAACTAAGACGTTTCTCCTCCAGCGTAAAAGCTAACACTTTTAAAATAACGTTTCTAGCGCCATTCTTTAATGCTTTCAGCACAATTTATTTCAATTAAACCGTAAAGTACTAAATACGCCAAGCTTGATACTGACTTCAAAACAAAATATTAATCTCTGTCACAACTTTTAACAACAACATGACATTTTAAAAAACACGTTAGATGCGTTAGTGCACAGTAGAAGACGATAGAGAGGCTGTGGTTAGTGTCATTTTTTGGCCACCGGAACATGACGGGAACAGAAAAGATTATCGCACTGTAGGTACCGTATTTTCGGTGGTCATTTGCGCCTTTAGTTTAGTACACCGACGCGTTCGCATGCGTCGCGAATCTCTGCGAAATCATTGCGGTAGCGAAATATCTGCGGAAAGTTAGTACACCGCAGTTTGTTCGCGACATAGATTAAACTCTTCGCTTCGCTTGTTCGCAAAGAAACATTATAGCTGTCATGTCGTTTCAGTCGTCACTTTCGCATTATGAAGAGGAAGAGCTGCTGTTGTTGGCGTCGGTTTCAAAGAGAAAGCGTCGAAACTGGGTGCATGAAATGAAATAAAACAGAAACGAAGGCAACTTGGAGAAAATAAATTTTCCTCAATGCCACCGTTTATTTGTAGTGCACGTGTCCAAATAGATACATACAATTTGGTATAACTTTTAATACTGTATTCAACATCAATAATTATTTCAATCATTATTTCAATTTTTCGGCTTCCATTTTGCGAAAATCTGTCCTTGTGTACAGAATACGTGTCAACGCATTGCGATGCGATACCAAACACGTCTAGCGAATCGCCTGCGCGCGTCAACAATTTCGCAGTTACTTGCGAAACAACTATCGCATCTGGCTATGTAGTAGAGCGAGACATAGCATAATTATGCGAAACGCTGCCATAGAACTGCCAATTTTTTCGTCGATTCGCTTCCGCATGCGAATGCGTCGGGGTACTAAAGGCGTTTACATAAATAAAAATCTGCAAACTATAGAGTAATGATTGGTCTCGCGTTCGCTATGACTAGCCAGCATACGTGGATAATGCGGCAGTTAAGATTTGGCAAATCTGGTGTATACTCGACAAACCTCAACTCTGCGTTGTGTTTTTATTTTATTTGTTTTATTATGCCTTTGGACAACAAATCAGATAACAATCGATAAATAGATTAATAGTGTGAAACATGTGCCAGGTTCAATTTAGTTGCCTCAAATTAGGAGCTGTTGTTTCTAGGAAGCGGCGAAGAGCGGTATCAAGGCCTATAAAGAATATGTAGAGACCAATCAATAATCTATTCTGAAATTATAACAATTATTCGAACAGCTAGTAAATTATGGGTATCGTTTTTCTATGGAGACCATATGTCCGGGCACTGGAAATAGTAGAATTTCGATTTTTAGCCGGTTGATTTCTTTGGACTTGATCTTGTACGCTCGGAGTATCGTCGCCAGGACACTCTTCATCACCATCATTCCAAAATGGCGACCTGTAACAATAATTAAATATATGGGCAAAGATTCGAAGCAGTGCGCGTCATAGATACATACTTAGATTGATTATGTGAGATATGTAGGTACCGTTGCAGTTCCTGAAGCCGAAGCTAAAATGGAAGGAGCACAGAGGAGGCGGCTGGCGCTGCGCTTGAGCAGGAAGCGGTCGGGCTTAAAGCAGTTCACGTCATAGATACATCACAGATTGTTTGATATATGTACCTAACCGATGCAGTTCCAGGAGCCAAAGCTGAAGGGGATGAAGGCCAAGAGGTGGCGGCCGGCGGCGATGCGCTCTGGCAGGAACCGGTAGGGCTTGGAGCAGTCCGCGTCACAGATACATTACAGATGTGTACTTACTGGACACTGCCCACTAAACAGACACCTATCAGTGACCAAACATACAGAAGATCCCATCTGTCCGCAATGTAAAGAAAAAGAAGAAACAAGCTGAGTGCCCGATGTACGCATCACTGCGCTGGGAGCTCTTTGGAACGGACAAGCTTAAGGAAGAGGATCTAAAGCAGTTAACGATAAGTCAACTCAGCAGGTACTGTAAGCGCACAGGTAGGTTTGAGGGTCCGAAGACGGTGGGGTAAATAATAACCCGCCTCCCCCTGCTTTCAGCTTTCAGGGGACTTGGGGAACTGGTTGAAATGGTCCCGACCTAGGTGACTGATCACCCGTCCGACTTCGCTGGCGTCCCCCCTATAAATAATAATAATAAGACATTACAGATTGTATTTGAGATATGTACCGATGCAGTTCCTGGAGCCGAAGCTAAAGGGGATGAAGGCGCAGGGGTGGCGGCCGACGCTGCGCTCCGGCAGAAACCGGTCGGGCTCGAAGCAGTTTGCGTTTTCCCCCCACAGCCTCTTGGATCGGTGCATGCCGAAGGGCGCCACCGCGCAACCTACTCCAGCAGGCAGTGTGATATTTGCTGTAAAATTTGTGATGACCATTAGTAACGTATCAGAAACGTGGTGATTTTGGCCAAGTGCCTCATTTGCGGATTTTACAAAGCTTTGAAATTATCGTTGCTGCATGTACCTATCTTCTTAAATTACTTATGGATAAAAAATATTAATTTTTTCGACAAATTCTTCATCGATTGTCAATGTCATACCGAAATTATTTTGGACACTTAGGTAGATCATTATTCGAGACAAAATCATCCAGTATTTGTTAGTTTGTTTATTGTCGTCATAAGTCGAGTTCTATTCACTTACATACAGCGTACAGTTTCCAGATACTTATTACTTAGAAACTTACTCATAGTTAGGTAGTCGACTGACATAAAAAAGTTATAGAAATATTAGATTGTACAACAAGAGCATAAAACGAGCCAGTTTATCCTAGACGTGCATAGTCACGTCGAGGGTAGAAAGGGTTTTAGATCGAGCTTTACACTCTGCTTTTCACTTCAATTGCAAGGAAAATTAAATAGGCGGCAATATCTACCCAATTACATTTTTCGCACTTCTTTTCATTAAAGTCTCAAGCGAAATCATTATTTGGTCGTCACTATGTGTTATCACTCACTACTCGAAGATATTTGTTTAATAACTTGCGAATAACTTATTGAATTTACAACAACAACACAACAAATTTTACTAGTTTCTAGTTTTGTTTGACGAATAATATATTAGCGTCCCGCCACACATTTTTTCTTATTACCACACTTTTATTAGCTTCACTTGTAACTAAGTCACAATGTAAGAAAATCTTGGAATTCAATTTTAACCTACTTTTAATTGTCGTATTGATCTGAAACTTTGCAAGTCTATATGAATCTGATGACAATACAATAATTTGCTACTATCGAGCTGATCTGATGATGGAGTCAAGAGGTGGGCAATAGAACTCTTCAATGGCTGCTAGGAAACCCCTCGAGTTTAGACTCATTTGTTTTGTTCTGATGAGACCTATTCGGTACACTTAGTGGTGAAGGTCTGATGATGGAGCAGGGAGGAAGCCAGTGGCACTCCTTTATCACCAATAGGAAACACCTCGAGTTCTGGCTCATTTGTTTCGTTCTGATTAGACCTATTCGCTACACTTGGTGGTGAGGGTCTGATGATGGAGCAGGGAGGAAGCCAGTGGCACTCTTTAATGGCCAATAGGAAACCCTTTGAGTCTGACTCATTTGTTTCGTTCTAGTGAGACCTGTTCGTTACACTTGGTGATGAGGGTCTGATGATGGAGCAGGGAGAAAGCCAGTGACACTCCTTAATGGCCAATAGGAAACCCTTCGAGTTCTGGCTCATTTGTTTCTTTCTAATGAAACCTATTCGTTACACTTGGTGGTGAGGGTCTGATGATGGAGACGGGAGGAAGCCAGTGGCACTTCTTAATGACCACTAGGAAACCCATCGAGTTTAGGCTCATTCGTTTCGTTCTGATGAGACCCATTCGCTACACTTGGTGGTGAGGGTCTGATGATGGAGCAGGGAGGAAGCCAGTGACACTTTTTAGTGACCACTAGCAAACCCCTCGAGTTTGGGCTCATTTGTTTCATTCAGATGAGACCTATTCGCTACACTTGGTGGTGAGGGTCTGATGATGGAGCAGGGAGGAAGCCAGTAGCACTCGTTAATGACCACTAGGAAACCCCTCGAGTTAGAGCTTATTTGTTTCATTCAGATGAGACCTATTCGCTACACTTGGTGGTGAGGGTCTTATGTTATGTTGGAACAGGGAGGAATAAATTAGTCTTATACTTTATTATATAAACCTAATTATGTAATTTATTACATCTTATTAGGGAAAATTAATGTTAATTGGGTTTGCCATTTGTTAAACTAAAAAGAAAGAAATAAATATATAGTTTAAAAAACTAAACAAACACACTTTTAATAGTAACAGACAATAACCGTCTATTCAGTAACTGAAATTAAAAAGCGTGGTGCGCCATTTGCAAAGCATGAATTTCAAGAACTTAATATTGACAACGCGCACCACGCTTTTTAATTTCAGTTACTGAATAGACGGTTATTGTCTGTTACTATTAAAAGTGTGTTTGTTTAGTTTTTTAAACTATATATTTTTTTTGAAGTGAAAACTTCTTTAGCGGCGTTGTGCAATTTTTGTGATGGGTAAAAAATGTTAAACTCGCGTCAGGATCGCGTGACCGTCCAAGAATCCAAAGCATTAGGAGATATTATCAGGAATCTACGACGGTTACAATGGATCACTCAATCCATACACCATTTGTACTGAGTGAGCCCTGAAATACCCTTCAAAGTTGTATAAATGTACGATTTCTATTTTTCCCTTAAAATATAAATTAGAAACGTATTTGTACAACAAAATTCAGAACACAAATAATTATATTAAAAATAATGTAAGCAATTAATTGCTTTTAAAGCAGCTGAACTGAGTGATCCTTAAAAGCTTATTCAGTTAACTTGTCCATTCTTATTACTTGGTAGTAATCACTTCAAAAATTTGTACAACTTTGTGACTAAAATATAATAGAGGATTCATTCTTGAAATCAATAAATTTACGATATTTTTCGCATATTTATGTATTTGTTAAGTAAAGGTGCATGCATTATGGGATAATAAAAAGCAGACATTAGTTTTGGTTTTCATTAATTTAGAAAGGTATTTTTCCGAATCTAGACACGCGGCAGCGTGTCAAGCCAAGTTCAAGTTAACAGAACTGGCGAACAGCACAGTGTGTAATATTACACGAACCATTTGGAGCCTGTTGGCAATGTTGAGAGGTTATACTCCACGTGTATCTGCTTAAAATTGCCCAATGTTAAAATTCTGGATACACAATAGATATTTAAATGAAAGTAAAGAAATAGTTCCTCAAATAATATGTTATATTATACCATATGCCGTATTACGTATTTCGTTGGCTTTCTTGCAGTCACACACAAGTTTTCTCGCCAAAATTTTCACCACAAAATACGTATGACTTTGACAGCGTACATAACTTTTTTAAAGTTATGGACGTTAAGCCTACTCAGTGTTTTCATAATAAGAGTATATTCTACTAAAAAAATATAAATCACTTAGAACGTAATAAATTTTCAGATATAATGTTTTAAAGTTATATTTCCTTCTCGAGCAAAGTGAGAACGGAAGGGCAAATTTAGAGGTTATGACGGTACTTACCTAAAAACCCGTTGCATGACTTACTAATAATTTACGAAAATGACGTGGCCATAATTTTCAATTCCAAAAATAGTATAAAGCACACAATAAACCCCATAGATAACACTAATATCATAATATATAAACAACTAGCTTTCCGCCTGCGGCTTTGCCCGCGTGGACTACAAGACGTTATCCCGCGGGAATATGACATTTTTCCGGGGTAAAAAGTAGCTCATGTTCTTCTCCAGGCGCCAAAGTGTCTGTGGCCCAAATTTCAGCCAAATTCGTTCAGCCGTTTTGGCATGATTGAGTCACAAACATACAAACATCTAAACATCTAAACTTTCACATTTATAATATTAAGTAGGATAGTAGGATTATTTAAAATCAAACGAGAAAGCACTGTTGACAGCTCCCTCCTACATAACTAAATTTGGAATGGTAGGCGGGAATGACCCGCTAACCTGCTACCACGCGTACCCTGCACGATTGCTCTGTGTAGATGCCTCCGATGACCGACTGTATATTTAATTATTATTTTTACCATATAACAAGACTCCTACCATCATAAAAATCAAAACAAATCCTACTTCCTACTATATCCTATCCTACTTCCTACTATATCCTACTTTATATAATACTAGCGGCCGCCCGCGGTTTCACCCGCATGGTTCTTGTTCCCGTGGAAATATCGTAACTTAACTTAAATTGTTTCACCAGACAGGAAAACTGATAACTGTAACTAATAATCACTCTGCGCTATTTCGTACAAACAACTAAATGCAATAAACTTATGAAAACTCAAATATGGACAATTATTATTGCAACCTAAACCGAAGGTAGGAACCAAAAAAGTCCGTCTAAGTATTTATATCCACCCTACAAAACACTATTCCTTAATAAATTAAAGGAATGGAAATATTGTTAATTACAAGACATAAATAAATTATTGCTATGCTAAGTTTTAGCATCATGGTTTTAGTCACAAAGTTGTACAAATTTTTGAAGTGATTACTGCCAAGTAATATGAATGGACAAGCTAACTGAATAAGCTTTTAAGTTTAGCTGCTTTAAAATCAATTAATTGCTTACATTATTTTTAATATAATTATTTGTGTTCTGAATTTTGTTGTACAAATATGTTTCTAATTTATATTTGAAGGGAAAAAATAGAAATCGTACATTTATACAACTTTGAAGAGTATTTCAGGGATCACTCAGTACGAATATGGTGTATGGATTGAGTGATCCATTGTGACCGTCGTAGATTTCTGATAATATCTCCTAATGCTTTGGTTTCTTGGTAAGTTTTCGTGACAAATTGTGTAAAATTTTTTGGTATATGACTTTCGGCAATAGATACATTATTTACCGAGAGTCAGCGCGTAACCATTTAGCAAAATGTCTGTATTGAGTGATCCACGTAACAGACTTTTTCTTTCTTCCCTTACGAGTGACAAATTTTTGGATTTCAGTCAGGGCTTTTGACAATTTTTGACTAAATACACATGTACCAGTAACCAGAAATTTAGGTAGGATATCTCAATCCAGACATACATAGGCTCAAGCCAAGCATAGATTAATAACTTCGTCAGCTGCCAAGTTATTTTAAATATTTGCGTTATAGTTTTTTTACGTCAATGCACGCCCGTATTAATCGTAAATATATATTTAGATAGTAATACATATGCCGTAATTAAATTAAGATATAACCTAAATTTATCTCATAAAAGGATTGTGTATGAGGCCTAATTGCCTCTTAAAAGAAGGAATTACTTTATGCACAAGAGCATAAAAAACCCATTTTAAGCAGCCTTCTCTCGACATAAAGAACAACTTTACGAGCATGAGAAGTGAAAATATATTTGATGTGATATTAGTACCTAATCGATAAAGAAATTTTTGATAAGTTAACTTTACTAATCGTATACCTTAATGTATTAAAATTATACAAGTACCTAATACTGAATTGATGGAAAAATGCTAAACATATTCTAATGTGATTGTTTGCGTTTCGCGCGATAGTGTGATTTACACTGTATTTAGGTACTATGACGTTACTATACTGGAAATAATACTGTGTAGGTGGTAGTATGTGTGTCTTTCTTTAGGAGCAAAAACAAAACAATTCATCGTAAAACAAACTTAGCAGCTACTTTTACGTCACTCTATAAAATGTTCAAACAAAACACGTGAACGCTTTGAAAAACCATTTGAAACGAGTGGTTTACAAGCAATTCATATAACAGCTGTTAATATAGCACAATGCAAGTCCTAGGTACTAAAGTGTGCATCGTTTAACTTTGAAGGGCAAGTTTTTAAGATGATGTCAATATAAGTAAACACTCCATGGACTGTGTTTGTTTACTTACAATGACATGGTACTAAGTGTCGAAGTGAGCAAATACCAAACGTTACTACTGTAGGTACTGAAGGATTCTTGTATTTGCCCAGTCTCTTCGTCAGGTGTTATTTTTCCGGGCAGGATACTGTTTACTTCACATTTTCCAACGATTAGCAACTATTTTAAGGTGGCAACTACGCAACTGATAAGCACTTAAACTTGAACATCCTTGTTACTAACCATCGATGTAAAGTGGTGGGGTGGTGGTGTGTTGTGGTGGGGTAGTGGTGTGTCGTGTTGCAGCGTGATCTGTCGTACCATACCTACCTACCTATACTAAAGGCGCGTGTCAACACAGAAGTATATTTCTGGACATAAAAAAAAATGTAACGGATTTATCGCTAGTTCAGACACAGCAGAAAACGCGCTGTATTTTAGCGTGCATTTCTGTATTTTCAGGTTTGCTTAAGTTAAATTGGAGATCAGTTTGATACTACCTAAGTACTTATACTTATTTTATTTGTTTATTATATCCGTAGCCTGTGCATGTACAGCCTATGTTTTGACTGTGTGCCACGTGCATAACGATGTAGACTAAAGTTACGTGGGTGATATTCGAGCAGGCTATGCGTGACGCTATGACAACAAAGACAAGTGAACGTATTTGTGGGCTGCTAGCAACAACGTCCAGTCCCACAAATATACCTGACCTGGTAGTAGAAGCGCCACTAGAAAAACAAAAACTACCAAATATGGCTATCAGTTGTATGAAAAGGTTTTAATTCCAAATTTGGCTACCGCGTCAGATAAGTTTGTAGCACTGTACGTTACGTGTCTGTGTTCATCAGTGGGGCAGAACCATTATGTCCACACCTTATGGGGCCTACAAATATTATGTACACACGTTATTATTAAGTGCTGAATACGTAATTCACACTTGAACTTGAACGATCAGAGGTAGGCGCACCATCAACTTCAAATAGTTATTACTTAATTCAAACAAAAGACATTGTTGATTTAAACTGGCTTGACGCAGTATTATATTGATATTGCCTACAGTACTTGTTACATCCGGCATAGTTATTTATTTGATCATATGTTTTGTGTTTGTTGTGTTATCGGTGTTCATCTATAGATATGTATCAACTGATTTATCTCACTCCACGCGTAGCATGACAAACCCGAGGAGTGTTTTGTTTACCTCGAAAGTCTATAATGGGGAGGAAAACTAACTTTATATCACGACAGAGGGCGTAGGTGATATTGGAGTGCTGTTTTGTTGATTGGTTGTTATTCTGACATAACGTCACAATAACAACCAATCATAACAGTTGTCAAAATGGATAAATTTTATCCAATCATCGACCATGGAGGCTAGTAATTGGCTAAAATGACCATCGACATTATTATCCCACAGATTAGGTAGAAAGTGGACTCTAATCTCACAAGCGCCACCTACAAAACCTTTGCCTGTATGTAATTTTTGCCGTTTCGATATAGACAAAACCTTTCTCGAGTTCATCATGTTACCCGTGCTGGAATATGATCAATAAATAATTAAATGGACACTCCCACATTCCTTGTTCAAATCCCAAATTACTTTAGTAGCTTAACCACCTGTGTTATGGAAATCAGAAACAACAATGGGTTACATACACCCGAGACACCAGAAAATATCGAAAAGTTAGTTTTGTCATTTACCCGACCGAGAATCGAACTCGGGATCACAGGCAAAGCTTTACCTAGAAAGCCTGTGCTCGACCACAGATATTGTCAAATCTAATATATAAAGTACTAGCTTTCCGCCCGCGGCTTCGCCCGCGTGAACTACACGACGTTATCCCGCGGGAATTTGATACTTTTCCGGGATAAAAAGTAGCCTATGTTCCTCTCCAGGCTACAAAGTATCTATGTCCCAAATTTCAGCCAAATCCGTTCAGCCGTTTTGGCGTGATTGGGTAACAAACATCCAAACATCCAAACATCTAAACATCCAAACATCTAAACTTTCACATTTATAATATTAGTAGGATACTTACACAGTTTAGTTTCCCTTTGAGTTTTCCTTCCAATAATTGGAACAACTGTGTAGAGCCGCATCGTTTCCTTGATCACCCTCTCCAAATAGTCCATCTGGTTAATGTCTTCTTTGGTAGGTGCTCTATCAGACTCGCCGAAGATAGATTTCAACCTGAAATGTGTCATCATACAATTTATGAACAGTGGCTTAAAAAATAATTAATGTACGTAGGTCAAATTTGCAATTTGTGATAGGTTCATAAATATTACCAATATTATGGTCCGTTCGGTTAGATAGTGTCGGTACCTGCATGGCATTGTGGCTCTTGCTATGAAATCCTTACTAATGCAGATATAACTATTAGCGTATGCTAATACACACAAGTTGGGTACCAAAGTCAATTAATTATGAAAATTTGGATATTTTTATATAAAAGGAATTTAAGTAAGTGATTTATAAATAAAAGGGCGACACTATCTAAGCGAATGGACTATACTCTATATTGGTGATTAAAGTAAAATGCGTCAAAATACACTTCAAAAACTTTTTCATCCCATCGATTCGAAAAGCGATGATTGTTTATCTAATAACAGGGTCCAAAACGATTCATTGTTTACCTGTTATGACAAGAGTGTATATTTGAATTTTGAATACAGGGTCCAAAACGATGAGATTTGAATTTAGAACATAATTAAAGAAGCATTGGTTAGAGTGTAGCAAAGGGTGTGCAGTACTTAAAAAAAAATCAACTGATTTTGTATCGGGCCGGGACTTTTTTCGGGACCGAGAAATTTTCAAAAACGGAATTTTATAAAATTGAGAATATCTCGTAAACGGTGAGTCGTAGCTAAAATCTAACAAAATTTTCAACCCTCTACGGCGCCCACGGAGATACTTATAAGGAATCTGATGGACATATATTTTTTTAATTTATTTTAATTTTAATTTCAAAACTCAAATTTTTTTTCTTGCACGACTAGCGCTATTATGTATTCGAACGACAAAGAAAGGTAGGTAGTTTGAGTTGTCTTTACTGCTTTTCTTATAGAGGGGGATGAAAAGCAGAGTGTATTACTCGGCCGCAAAATTATTTTCACCTCGGGCGGCGTATATTGAATCCCTCGCTGCGTTCAGGATTCTCCTTTAGAATCCCTCGCTGCGCTCGAGATTCTACTCTAGAATCCTTCACTGCGCTCTGGATTCAAAATAGCGCCCTCGCCGTAAATATATTATTTTGCTCCCTTGTAATACAATCTACTATTTCATCTCTTAGATTCGGAAAGTGATGTATATTTAAACTGAGCAGCGGGTCCACAACTATCCGTTTCACCCTAGGGTGGAAATGAATTTTAAGAATAGAACTGAATTTGGTTACAGTCCTCTCAGTTACCTCATTGGCAATAAAAATGTTTTCAACTAATTTTTATGGGGTGGGGACGGGACTTTCAAAATAAAAAAAAATGGATTTTATAGAAACGAGAATACCTCAAAAACGGTGCGTCTCGTAGCGTAGCTAAAATCTAACAACATTTTCAACCCCTATCTGGAGATAGTTAGGAGGCATCCGATAGACATATAAAAATTTTTTTTTCACCTCTCCAGCTCGAAAAGGGCGCTTTTGGCGCCTAAAAACTCGCAGCAAAATCGATTTTTGCTGCGAGCGTGAGGCAAAGTGCTTTTTTAATTTCTTACACCAACTTTTGAAATAATTAAGAAAAAAGAAATAGAGTGACAAGGATGAGACTTTTAAAATTATTATGAGCAAAAAGGATAGATAGATAGCTTTATGTCGATGGACATGAAATATAAAGCTTAAAAAATAAATACACGGATACCAAAGGTTCGAAATAAAGAGTATGGACGAAATGAGGTCGCATGCATATAAGAATAAGAAAAATTAATGAATTCTAATAACAAATTATATAAATACGATTGTACTACTATTGCTTTTTATTAAACACGCAATATTTAAAATAAATAATATAAAGTGAACATTATATCGCTTATTAATATTAAACTGTGCTAATATCATGTTTGGTTTTCATAAAAATTACATGCAGTGCAATTTTTGAACGCAATGCAAACAGTTACCTTCAACTTGATAATTGCACCAATTTTACTCTTAAATATTAATTTTGTAATTTTGATGTTTTCGATATTGTTAAATGTTGCCTTCAATGTTGTTTTTCTGACCTGTAACACTTTTCTCGCTGGTAGAGGTGAAAAGTTGTATGTTTAACACGAGAGCAACATTTTCTGATGTCTCGTGCCTTTAAATCACTCACTGTGCTCAGTAGTCTATATTTGAACCACTCGCTACGCTCGTGATTCAATTTTAGACTACTTCGCTAGTTCGTGATTTAAATTTAGCACTCGCAGCGAAAAATGATTTTGCTCTCTTGTATAACAAATAACTATTTTTATTCAATAAATTTTTTTTTATTCAAAAAATTTTTTTTTGTTCTAATATTTTTTTTGTTATTTCAAAACATCAATTTTTTTTATATACTTATTACAGAAAAAACAGAGAAAGCGAAGCCCCCCGCCACCTTTCTTTTAATTTTCTAGATAGTTTTAGTTGTCTTTATTGTTTTTTTTATAGAGGGGGATGAAAAGCAGAGTGTATTTACTTTCCTTATATTCGAAATGAAAAGTAGAGTGTATTACTTGGCCGCAAAATTATTTACATCTCGGGCGACGTATATTGAATCCCTCGCTGCGTTTAGGATTCTACTTTAGAATCCCTCGCTGTGCTCGGGATTCTACTCTAGAATCCTTCACTGCGCTCTGGATTCAAAATAGCGCCCTCGTCGTAAATTTGTTATTTTGCTCCCTTGTAATACAATCTACTATTTGTTTCTCTTGAACGTGTTATCGGCTGCGAGTGAATCTTTTTCTTAGGAGGGAGGGAGGAATTCAAAATTTTACATTTTTGGGCACCCATCCCGTGACCGTCTATTGCGAAAGTTGATTAACTACCAACACTGATTAACAAGATTTTTTTATCCAAAACGGGGTAGCACTTAGCCTTCATCACACCTGATGTTGAGTGTTGATAAGGCTAAAGGTGGAAGCGCACTACTCATCCTCTCTTACTGAGGCACTGGCTATCTTATCTCTAACTGCCGGAACACATCAAGCTGAAAACATTGTTGTTATGGCGTCAAACTTAAATAAGATGGTGGTAGCTAAGCCAGGCGGACTTATAAAGAGTCCTACCACCAACCAAACCGAATACAATATGTATCCCCACTGGGAATCGAACCCGAGACCTTTTGCTCCGAAATCGGTGGTGTGAACCACTAGACCACAGAGTCGGTTTAATTGGCTAGATTGATCCTAGGCCAACTCCAAATTAGACTACGGTTCCTTTTGCAACTGAACCGTGGTTTCGTTACCGGCTATGGTGATCCAGACGGGACGATGTGTTGGCCACTCGTTCTAGACCTTGATCTCCCGTCCAACAGCAAGTCGAACAGTACTCGTGGTGTGCTTTAGAATAAAAGATAATTCAGACTTGCTTCATAGATCTTGTCGTGCGCCTCCTCATGGCTACCCAGAGGTATTAGAGCGTATGCGATGACCAGCGCCGTGATGTCGTAGTGATGGTCATCGCCGGTGGTCGATGTCCTCACGCAGCTGCTTATCGGTGAACTCAATCTCCCGGCCAAACAGCATGTCAAACAATGCTCGGAGTCTGCTTTAGAAAAAAGATGATTAATACTTACTCTTCATAGACCTTGTCTTGCGCCTCCTCATGGCTGCCCAGCAGTAGCAAAGCGTAGGCGATGACCAGCGCCGTTGTGTCGTTGCCAGCGATGGTGATCGAGTCGATGTGCTCGCGCAGCTGCTCATTGGTGAATTTCATCTCTCTGTTTAGTAACAGCTCCAGTAAATCTTTCTTGCCTTAAAAGAAACGAAGTAACAGTTAAAACAGCGGTATAGTCGAAGTTCTATAGTAATTTACTTTACATGCATTTTTACAAATGTTAGGATAGTGTTTGTTAGTTAGTGGGGGACAAATCTTGCAAGCTTAATTTGACCCACTTCCCAGTGTCCGATGGAGCTGACATTTTGTATACAGGTTTGGCTTAGATAACAATACAAATTTAAGTACAGTCAGCAAAAAAGCTTGTCATTAAAATGAAATTTTTACTAAAAACTTATTTACAAATACTAACAATCCTAAAAAGTAAGTCACGTGAAGTTGATCTACCTAGTACTTCATTTTCAATAATCAAACAATTCACATTTTTTTTAATTCTAGTCTAGTGATATTTAGTGATATCAAAGAAATTACCTTCCTTTTGTATTTCATCATTTTCACATTGTTCTTTCTTTTTCATGACCACCTGAAATTAAGTAAAAAATTGTTAATGGTTTGCTGACAACTTAAGGCATCGATTGCATTGTATATCTTGAAAATGTAACCCATATAAGTGAAAAGATCATCAAAAATACACAATTTGTTTCATCGTGAGTCGCCATGCTGTATTTGGTGAGGTTGAAGAGTGTGTCCGGCTGCAGCCAGGCTCAAGTTCAAGAACAGGCACATGTTGATAGTTGATCTATCGCCTCTCGATCGATCGTCTTTAGAGGATGTAACTAACCTCGTCTGTGAACTTGTGAGTGAGATCGATGTTGTCCTTCTGTATCTTTGCGTATTTGGTGAGGTTGAAGAGTGCATCGGGCTGCAGCCAGGCCTTGAACAGTCGCATGTTGATGATGGACATGACGCAGCTGCGCGCGCGCAGGTACGGTGTGTCCGGGTTGTGCTGCACGTCCATCTTCTCACCCATGGCGGTTTCTAATAGAAAAATGCATAGTGAAATCGGATATTTTTTAGGTAACATTTGATGATCGCAATAAATAAACCAAAACTACTTATTTATTTATTACTCATTGACCGACGTCGAGTGACAGTTTGGAGTTTACACAAAAAAAGCTGTTAGATAAGTTGATGGTTGAATGTGAAAAGATACGTATTTTCTTACAGAAGCTTGAGCTCTTGTTGTTTTTAACGATTTTCGGTTGTATAATTCCTTATTTTTTTATGTATAACCATACTATAAAAACCCCATTAATTTAAGCTAAGCAGTAAAAGCTAGTCCATGCAGCTATGAAATGCGCAGCAAACACGTGGTTGGACATTTTTTTCATAGTTTCATTAGAATCTTATATTCGTCGTTAGACTTCATAAAAGGAAGTTATCAAAAGCTTACCAAATACAATATCCAGCATACAAGAAGTGATGTATTTGTAGATGTCAAACGGCGGCTGGCCCACCTGCTCCTCCAACCGCTGAACCAGCACGGAGGCCTGCTCCGCGAACACCGGCACGTACTCCTCGATGATCCGGTTGTGAAAGATCGGCAGCAGCACGCGCCGGTGGACCTTCCAGAGGTCCACTGTAATGACACTTTATTTTAGGGTAAGTAAAGTGTACTCACTTCTATTGTCTCACGCAGGCTAATTACAGTTTTTGATTTTGAAGCTAAGAATATATCTGATGAATGTTGACCCATTATATGGATTTGAGCTTTTTTATTACGAACTTTCGTCGTCTTTTTAAGCAAGAAAGATTTACTGGAACTGATAAACATAGAAATGAAATTCATAAAGGAACAGATTCGTTTATAAGCCAAATATATTAGAATAGATAAAGCATCTCGATCACCATCACCGGCAACGACACCACGCAGCTCGAGATAATCAAAGGGTTACCCATTCCATAACCGACCATTGAAAAAGTTTCCAAAAAACAACACTGTTCCAGTAGTTTTGTAAACAATACCTAAACTGCAATAAGGAATTTATTTACTCCGGATCGTAACATAACAAAAAAATCGGTCAAGAGCGAGTCGGACTCGCGCACCGAGGGTACCGTACCATCATAAATATACATCATAAATAAAAATGTTTTCATCGGCGAGGCTATATTAGTCAGAGAGTTTGCGGTGTAGAATATATGATACACAGAAGGACCCTTCTTCCGATTCAAGCCGTCTTTTACGACACCCGTGGGAAGACCTGGGGTGGTCACTTCATCTTTACCCAGCACTAAAATATTGTTTTTTTCAGGTTTTATTTGCTCTACATTTTTTTGGAACAGGGAGCTACCAAACTCTATGTTCAAGATTAAGTTCTTTGAATATTTCTCAATCTACTGCCTCCCGGTGTATCTCAGAGGTTGGTCATGCTCTGAACCATCCAAATGCTTGTGGTACCTGTATTCGTTTTCCAGAAAATTAAGACATATTCTAAAATTTACTTTTTAAACGTTTTGTAACACTATTAATTATACAATAATTACGTATAGTTTAAATAAGTTTTTTGTAAAAACTTCGTTTTTGTGACAAGCTTTATTGTTGACTGTACTTTAATAATGCATTGTCATCCAAACCAAACCTGTATGCAAAGTTTCAGCTTAATCACATACTGGGAAGTTGGTCAAATTTAGCTTGCAAGATTTGACGAACGGACAAGCATACATACATACACACTGCAAGTAAAATAAAAGGTTGTAAAAATAATATTACAAGTTTCGAACTTTGTGGAAATCACCAAATATTAGGTGGAAAACGTCGTAATGAAACGTAATAAATGGTCTATTTACATTTCACTCGACAGTTCGAGTGGTAATTTGTTCAATCGTATTATAAACGTTCGAACTTTTCAGTAGAAACGAAATGTTAGTAGGTATATGAATTACCACTTTCTGAAAATAATTCGACTGCGTCCCCCATTTAATACCCATGCCTATTTTCCTTCTTATAACTGTTGATTGATATTTGTATTTGTTTGAACGCTCGTGCATAGTTAAAATGTGTGAATTGGCCTCTCATAACGTTTGACCAACGTCAATGTTACTCGCGACGCGACGCGAGTAATTTAATTTAGATGCATACAAGTGCTAATAGCTTCACAATCATTTGTGTAACGGCATCGGCACTATGCGTATTTGCATAGGTATTTTAATAAAGAGAGGAATACCGATCTATTTTACTATTTAAGTACCTACTGATACCGCAACCAATTTGATACGAACTGTCTACTCTACACAATATCAATGTTAGTAAAGTTACATCGCAAAATCCTAGTGTAGGTACTTTAGGTACCTAAGCAAAGTTAATGTCGCACTGAAGTTGTGAATTTAATGTTTTGAATAAATTGAAATTGAGTGTTGAATGTTTATGCAATTATTTAGTAAGATTGTTTCTGAAATTAACATGTCTGCGACGATATATTATTGGTCCAAGAAGACCAAAACCGATGAGTAAAATTACAGCTCCTCAGGCTCATAAGCTTATTGCGATTAACCACATAACTAATATGGGTACTTATGAAAATAAACTAAACGGTTTCCTGCGGGCAAGAGATATTTTTCCGGGTTCAAAAGTTGCTTTTATGCCATTCTTGACCAAAATCTATCCGTAGTTATGCCAAATTGTATCCATTCCCTTTCAGCCGCTTCCCCGTGCTTGAGTGACAAACCTCTAAGCTTCCAAACCTTCGGTCGCATTTATATTTCACCAACTGCTCCATGAAACCAAAGCCGGCTAAGGATGCATCTCCTAAAGTGTGAAACCGGATCAGATGAAGAGCAGGTGGTAAATGTGCAGGGTTTTTAGACAGGATGACTTCTACTACACTATGAAAAACAAAGTTATTTTTTCTGGCGAAAAATGATAGTGGTATTTTTGCTAGAGATCCCTTCATGGGCGAGTCCGACTCGCACTTGGCTGATTTTTTAAGTTTACTTCCCATGATTTACTGAAACCATGATTTACTGAATTGGTGATTTAGTTAAAGGGAAAATTAAAAATAAAATGTTTCTTGTAACCACTATTGCTTGGAAATGCCCATCAATCTGATTCCGAGTCTGAAAAGTGATTTCTGACACGTCTGCGAAGTCATGCAGTTATTTGTGGCAGGCATCTTGTATATTGCATGACATTTTTTTTTATTGGGAGAAATAAAGTTATTCTGGCTTCATAGTTCTTTATTATTTGAGGAGACCGGGGCAAAGCCGTATAGCTAAGAGCAAACCCATATAGAATCGAAATAAATGAAAATTACACATTCATAATCGAATCTTTATTAAAGACTCTCATTAGCTACAGAACTAAACTAAAAATAAAACTGTAATCACCGTAATAACAAAAATAATCAACACAAATTAAACCTCGTCGAATTACGGTTTTGCCCCGGGGGCTCTGAGCAAAACCATATTATACACGATATTGCCCCATACGCTATGAACACAACCAATGCATTCGAAACTATCCGAGTAATCTTCATCTCAGCCAGTACAGCCTTCGTGCGCCCATGTTTTACAGGTAATACACTGCACCTACCCTTCATTCACTCGACCGTATACTGGCCGATTTTACCCCTTACGATTTTACCCCACAGACCATAACAACATTATTCAATATTCACTTTTCATATAAAACAGATCCGGCACCAAAACATTGTCGATAATATAATTAAGTTCCTAAATATACACAGTTTCACGATAATACACTCCACTTACCCATTTATTATAATATACTTATTCACAATTCAAACTTTAGAAAACGATAAAATTACATTAAAGCACCTAAAAACAATACTCGTGTGATTAATTGAAAACGCTCGTGCCCGCAGTAACAAGTGTTTGTTGACAGATTGATCCTATTGGCTACTTGCCGTGATCGGCAAATGCGCGGCTAAATCCAAATAATACGAGACACAACTACACAATACGGTTCTACCCCGGTATACGGTTTTGTACGGGTTTCCCCTACAATAAAAAATTATTACGAACCTGGAGCGACGAATAGTCCGTTCCCCAACCATGCCTGTAGAAACTTATAAGAAGCGTCTTTTTCCAAACAGTTTTCCAAAACTATTTGAACGTCATCAGGATTTAATGTTACTGAAAGGAAAAAACATAATAATTAGTAATTTTAAGCTGTGTTTGGCATCAAATGAAAGGACTGAATTAGCAAATTTTAAATGTGTACACATTATTAGCTGTTGCTCGCGGCATACATCCGATAATTGGGAATAATCACTATAAAATCACACCTCAAAAGTTAAGTAAAATGATAAATACAAGTTTGGTATCATTTCCGTATAAACCGAAAACGTATTCATTGCTGATGTTAGTTTTTTTCAGTTTCATAGTGATTTTACAAGAAAAACGTAAAAAGGTGAAAATTTTGTTGTTTTGAGCGCTAATAACTTTTGTATAGTCACATAAAATATCATACAAAAATACTGTAATAAAGCGAAATTCATGTAAATTCAAAAAATATACACTTTTAATAATGTCCTTGTGCAAAAAGATAGTGAAAAAAAAGTAAATAACCGCAGCGTGGGTAGCTGTAATGTAAAGCATTGCTTGCGCTGAAAGTGACTTTCCCATGCGAACGAGATTTTCTCCCATGGTAAAAAGTAAACCATACCCTTTCCGGGCGGTAAATGGGTTAAAGCATCTATAGAAGTTATTTTGAATCTTGTTTTCGTTTGTCAGTCATGTTTATATCGTGATAACTCTGTATATACATACAGTGTGAATGCATAAAACTAATTTTAAATCTCAATATTCGGTAATGTTCATTCCCCGATAACTCCGAAAGTACAGCGAGTTGGTGAAAGTTGGCAAAGTTAGTAATGTATCATTGTTTTTTTTGGTTAGGGTTTAGTCACATACTGACTATGTCACCCCCGTAAAGAAATCTAAGTATAATCATGAACAATACATTAACCAAAAGAAACTAGCTTCTACATACATTAATTCTATTTAATAAATTGTAAAGCATCCTCGCCTCATCAGATAAAGGTGAGGCGAAAATACTATTATGTTTACCCACATTAACATCGAGAGAAAATAATTCAGCTTTCAGCTCTTCACCCCTGGCACAATTCGCCAAGAGGTAAATTAAAATAAATAATCCCTATAAACAAAGATGCTATTATTATCGACACAACATATTAGCGTACTACGTACATCTCTACGTGAAACATCATGGTCATGGACAGTTTTTTTTAAATTTGAAAGTTAGAGAGAGGAAGGTTTGACGCTAAGGAATCGCTTATATTGTACCTGATATTGTACTTACGTCCCTTTAGAATATACCATTTTCAATTAATGATTATCTCAATAATTTATGAAATTAAAAAGAAAAGAAAAAATACGTGTTTTCTAAAAAACGATAACCTTTCATTATATCCTTAAAAACAAGTAGGGCAGAGGTACCCTTTGTGACCATTTTAAGGATTTTTTGACTTTTACGCACTAAGTGCGAAATGGTCTTAGGTATTTAAGACACAAATTATATCTTAAATTACAGGGCCGGCTGTAAGCCAGCGCGTAGGTATTGACGAAGCTAATCTGTATATGTGTGCCTTCACGCACACAAACATCTCCGCCCTAGCACGAAAAAATGTAATTCAGAAAATTAAAAAAATTAATAACTTTTTTTTGTCAGAAAGTAACTTTACGTATTTGATGCGTTTGATTTGCCATGTTTGCCATCTGGGGGCTGATGCAGCATCTTACAGACAGTCGAAGGAACTCGTCAGCATTTCAACGTAACCAGTTGGAGTTTGGGCTCATTTGAATAGTCTTGATGAGAACTCTTGTGCCAAGTAGTTTCCTATGTCTGATGCTGGAGTCATCAGGAGGTGGTTGATGGAACTTTTCAACAATTCAACGTACCATTTCGATTTTGGGCTCGTTTGAATCGTCTTGATGATAACTTTTGTGCCAAGTAGTTTCCAAGGTCCAGTTCTGGAGCCAGTAAGTGGCTGATAGAACTCTTCATCAATTCAACGTAAATACTTCTAGTTTGGGCTTCTTTGAATAGTCTTGATGAGAACTCTTCTGCTAAGTAGTTTCGAAAGTCTGATGCTGGAGTCAGGAGGTGGTTGATGAAACTCTTCAACGATCCAACGTAAACACTTCGAGTTTGGGCTTATTTGAATCGTCTTGATGAGAAATCTTGTGCCAAGCAGTTTCCAAGGTCAAATTCTGAAGCCAGTAAGTGGCTGATGGAACTCTTCATCAATTCAACGTAAACATTTCGAGTTTGGGCTTGTTTGAATAGTCTTGATGAGAACTCTTGTGCCAAGTAGTTTCGAAGGTTTGATGCTGGAGTCAGGAAGTGGTTGATGGAACTCTTCACCAATTCAACATAAACACTTCGCCTTTAGGCTCGTTTGAATTGTCTTGATAAGAACTCTTGTGCCAAGAAGTTTCCAAGATCTGATGCTCGAGTCAGGAAGTGTTTGATGGAACTCCTGAACAAATCAACGTAACCACTTTGAGTTTGGGCTCGTTTGAATTTACTTGATGAGAACTCTTTTGCCAAGTAGTTTCCAAGCGCTATTGCTGGATCCAGGAAGTGGCTGATAGAACTCTTCAACGATTTAACGTAACCAGTTCATTTTTGGGCTCGTTTGAATTGTCTTCATGAGAGCTCTTGACAAGAAAACAGCAACGCAATGTTCAAAATATTAAAAAATCCAAGATGGCGGCCAACTTTTTTGTTTGTGAGCCGATTTTGATGAAACTTGGTTTCTGGTACTATTTTGACAAGAAAACAACAACGCAATGTTAAAAGTATAAAAAATCTAAGATGGCGGCCAACTTTTTTGATTGCAGGCCGATTTCAATGAAACTCAGTTTCTGGTTTTATTTTGACAAGAAAACAGCAACGCATTTATATATACATAAATGTTACAATTACCACAGTATAACCATTTTTTTATATAGTAGGCCAATGCCCTTGAAGTTAGTTGATACCGACGTCTGTATAGGTATTTCCGTAATTACGGAAGGGTTGAAACAAAATTAAAATGTGGCAGGTACATTTTGGTGTATTGCGAAATAAAATAAAATAAATAATTATGGTTAGCATTTTAGAAGTATCAAAATAAAATATATTACATGTTTTATTTAGTTGCAGCTATAATTGTATCTGTCTGTCTGTCTACCATGAAATTTTGCAAGGTAAATTTGACCTACTCCTGACGTTTGAATGGGTTGAAGTTTTGTCAAAGAAAAATATTCAGATTGGAAATAAGCCGATTCATATTTCTTTACCTTTATAGCGCCTTCGTCTATATATCAAAATCATCCTGTGCGGGACAGATTATTATGTTTTATATATGTGCGGGACAGATTATTATGTTTTATTGTGTTTAGAAATAAGATGTATATAAAATTCCTTGAGTTGACCGTTGTACAATAAAATGATATTTTTGTGTGTATTTTACTCCCTCTGCTAGGTTGAGATAAATTAGATAAGTTTTATTTGTGTTGTATATAAATCGTTTATAATGTTAAAATAATTTGTAAAATGCAAAGGGCTCTCGATACGGTATTGCCTCGACGTACCTAAGGTCCGATTCGCTATCTCGCTCACTCGCGGGATATGCTCTTCTAGCACAACCGCGCCTCTAGCGGCACATCTCGGAACTCCCTTACACGCAGACTGCCACAGTTCCGAGAACTGATTTAGCGTCGCGCGTGTAAGCCAATTCCTTGAATTCTTTTGTGAGAAAATACGCGGAAACAATTAGAGTCGCTATAAATATCGCGTGCCCTCGCATTAAGATTCATTCGCATCCAGATATTGTAAGAAGAACAATAAAGTCACTCTGCCCGAACGAGCATCAACAACCAGTGGTTTTCTTCACCGTCCGGAACCTCTCCGTCTCCGCACAGTTTATGTACACCGGGGCTGCTACCGCTCATAAACGGCCGGTCCCGTACACATCCCATGTCACAATCATTATTTTCAAACTCTGTAACTTAATATCAATTATTATTTTATTTACTTTTTTTATTTTTTTAAATAGGGTTTACAGCTGTCAAAAACACAGTAAATTACGAAGGATGTTACGTCGTAATTTACTGTGCTTGTGTTAAAGCAAATTAATAATTAATTAAATCTTTTACTTGACATGATGATGATGATGATACTTGACTCTGTCTCAAGCTTTCAAATAAAAACCTGTTACATTTTAATAAGCGAAAAGAGAGAAACAAAAACAAAAAACGGCCACCATCTTGACCATTTGTATTTTTTTACATTGTGTTAAGAACGGTTTTTTTGTCAAAATAGTACAAAATCGTCACATCTTAATTTACATTGTGGTATGCAATAAAATGATTGCGCATTGAGTATTAAGTATTGAAAAAACCGAGTTTTATCAAAATCGGCCCACAAACAAAAAAGTGGGCCGCCATCTTGGATTTTTTAATATTTTTAATATTGCGTTGCTGTTTTCTTATCAAAATAGTACCGTAAACCGCGTTTCATCAAAATCGACCCATAAACAAAAAAGTGGGCCGCCATCTTGGATTTTTTAATATTTTTAATGTTGAGTTGCTGTTTTCTTATCAATATAGTACCGTAAACCGCGTTTCATCAAAATCGGCCCATAAACAAAAAGTGGGCCGCCATCTTGGGTTTTTTAATATTTTTTATATTGAGTTGCTGTTTTCTTATCAAAATAGTACCGTAAACCGCGTTTCATCAAAATCGGCCCATAAACCAAAAAGTTGGCCGCCATCTTGGATTTTTTTATATTTTTAATATTGCGTTGCTGTTTTCTTATCAAAATAGTACCGTAAACCGCGTTTCATCAAAATCGACCCATAAACAAAAAAGTGGGCCGCCATCTTGGATTTTTTAATATTTTTAATGTTGAGTTGCTGTTTTCTTATCAATATAGTACCGTAAACCGCGTTTCATCAAAATCGGCCCATAAACAAAAAGTGGGCCGCCATCTTGGATTTTTTAATATTTTTTATATTGAGTTGCTGTTTTCTTATCAAAATAGTACCGTAAACCGCGTTTCATCAAAATCGGCCCATAAACCAAAAAGTTGGCCGCCATCTTGGATTTTTTTATATTTTTAATATTGCGTTGCTGTTTTCTTATCAAAATAATACCGTAATCCGCGTTTCATCAAAATCGGCCCATAATCAAAAAAGTTGGCCGATATCTTGGATTTTTTATATTTTTAATATTGCGTTGCTGTTTTCTTATCAAAGTAGTACCGTAAACCGCGTTTCATCAAAATCGGCCCATAAACAAAAAAGTGGGCCGCCATCTTGGATTTTTTATATTTTTAATATTGCGTTGCTGTTTTCTTATCAACATAGTACCGTAAACCGCGTTTCATCAAAATCGGCCCATAAACAAAAAAGTTGGCCGCCATCTTTTTTTTTTAATATTTTTAATATTGCGTTGCTGTTTTTTTATCAAAATAGTACCGTAAACCGTGTTTCATCAAAATCGGCCCATAAACAAAAAAGTTGGCCGCCATCTTGGATTTTTTAATATTTTTAATATTGCGTTGCTGTTTTCTTATCAAAATAGTACCATAAACCGCGTTTGATCAAAATCGGCCATAAACAAAAAAGTTGGCCGCCATCTTGGATTTTTTAATATTTTTAATATTGCGTTGCTGTTTTCTTATCAAAATAGTACCATAAACCGCGTTTGATCAAAATCGGCCCATAAACAAAAAAGTTGGCCGCCATCTTGGATTTTTTAATAGTTTTAATATTGCGTTGCTGTTTTCTTATCAAAATAGTACCGTAAACCGCGTTTCATCAAAATCGGCCCATAAATAAAAAAGTTGGCCGCCATCTTGGATTTTTTAATATTTTTAATATTGCGTTGCTGTTTTCTTATCAAAATAATACCATAAACCGCGTTTGATCAAAATCGGCCCATAAACAAAAAAGTTGGCCGCCATCTTGGATTTTTTGATATTTTTAATATTGCGTTGCTATTTTCTTGTCAAGAGTTAACATTAAGACAATTCAAACTGGTTACGTTGAATCATTGAAGAGTTCCATTAGCCACTTCCTGGCTCCAGCAATAGACCTTGGAAACAACTTGGCTCAAGAGTTCTTATCAAGACAATTCAAACGAGCCCAAACCCAAAGTGGTTACGTTGAATTTATGAAGAGTTCCATCAGCCACTTACTGGCTCCAGAATTTGACCTTGGAAATTACTTGGCACAAGAGTTTTCATCAAGACGATTCAAAAGAGCCCAAACTCGAAGTGGTTACGTTGAGTCGTTGAAGAGTTCCATCAACCACCTCCTGACTCCAGCATGACCTTCGAAACTGTTTGGCACTAGAGTTTCTATCAAGACGATTCAAACAAGCCCAAACTCGAAGTGGTTACATTAAATTGGTGAGTAGTTCCATCAGCCACTTCCTGGCTCCAGCATTTGACCAGATATCTGTTGTGATGACGTACCAAATAAATTGTTGAGTGGAAAACTAATTATCTTCCGATATTGGTAGGTATCGCCGGATTTTTGAAAATTTGACTTTACCTACCTTTTCTTTACCACCGCTCAAAGAGTTTGCGTACAGATAGTCTGATTTCGTAATTTTCGTAGCTCCGGAGCTGGGAAAAGCGACGTGCTCTCACCTTGAAATCAGCGGGCTTACTGAATTTTACCCCCGGTGTGGCTTGTATTTATACAATATTTTATTTATCTCCGCGTTCCATACGAAAATGTATGAGCAATTCGCGCTTTAATATTGACAATGTTTGAAGCCAGATTGTTCCCAATATAAAATAAAAAACGGCAAATATCGTGCGGTGAATCAATTCTATGTTTCATTGCCATTTGATTTAACATTAAATATTATTAAAAATATTTTTATTCTTTAACAATATCTTTAAAACAGAAAACGTTGATTTCGCTGTTTTTAGTGAAGTTTGCGATTTTTTTGCCATTAACGTGAGTTAAATATTTAAAATTTTCCACGGTGTTATTGTAAAGTAACTTTTCCTGTTCACTATTATATTTTTTAAAGTAATTTCTGTCGATAATTCTATGTTACAAGTTTAAAACCCCGAAAGCTGTTTTACGCGTTTCACTTACCGCCTGCCCTTAAGGGTACATTCTTCAAATTTTTAAAAGTAAAATAGTTTTTTTTTTATATTACACACAATGTCTGAGAGGTGCCAAATGTACCGGTTTTGGCCACTTACTGATAGTTAAACTTTTGTAAGTATTGCGAAAAATCAAAACCAAACCCAGGTAAAATCAATATATTCTAATGCGCTAGAAACCAGCCAATTGCAAAACAATAATTTAATTGTAAAAAACAAAGGTTTATAAAGTATTTCATCCAAAACAAATTTCTTAAAATTTTCATACAAAACATTTTTTCAAACAGAAAATGGGATTTATAGAAAAAAAATCGTATGACATAAGGAATTCTAACGGTTGTTATTATTACCTTAAAATACCTTATTTTTATTGCCTTTATCAAAAATGGCTAAAAGTTGTTTAGAAAACTTTTAGAGCAAAAAGTGGCCAAAACCGGTACAGTGGCCAAAACCGGTACGCCTGCCCTACCTTAAAATTTTGAAATGTTGTCAATTATGTTCCACTAAGGTCACGCGTATCGTACCTATACTATTTGTAGCACGAGTGACATAAGCCAGCCACCGACACGGAGAATTAGAAGAAACAAAAAAAATAAAAAAAAAAAAATAAAAAAAAATTACTTAAAGAAAAAAGGTAAAAAAAGTAAAACAGAATGCTCAAAATAAAGTAAAAAACGAATAAAAAAGGTAAAAAAAGGATAAAAAAATATCAAAAACATAGACCAAAAAAATGAAAAAAGAGAAAACAATACAACAAAATAAAAATAAAATAGAAAAAAGAAGAAAAAAAGATCAAAAAGAAAAATAAAAAAAAGATAAAAAACAACAAAAAGCGAAAAAAAGAAAAAAAGAAAAGAAAAGACCAAAACAATGGAAAAAGATAAAAAATATAATAAAAAGAAAAAAATAAATGAAATAAAAGATTTAAGAAAAGATGAATAAGATAAAAAAAGAAAAAAGATAAAAAAAGGAATCTATCCTATATCCTATCGTATCCTATTATTTTGAGTGTTATTTTAGTCCTTATTATAGGATATTCTGGATCTGCTGATCTGGATTGTGGATTCTGTGATCTAAGTGAATTCATAAATACAGTGTAATAAAGGGCTACTTAGGTCACGGCTAAGCGTTACCTAAGTGCGGGCTTAGGTCACACTGTGCTATAAATATATTAAATTGTGCTTTTTATTCTGTAAAAAAACACGTCAGTAACTTTCATGGCATCATCAATAACTTTCTCGGGCACAAAAATTTAAAAAAATAATATCTCTGTAACTTATGCACCGATTTCTGTGTTACAAACTTTGTACTTATTGTTTTTACGGCATCTTATCTATTTTAACTCACTCAAATATTACTTTTAAAATAAAATTCGTCTCGAAAGTTACGCGGAGAATACTTTTTAAGAACTACTCAAAACTACATAATGTTTTTTTATCTATCCATAGCAGCAGAATAACCAACAATACTACAATTTTCAGTAACACTCATGTTACTTTTAACTTGTTACAACAACATAGATACAACATCATATCAAGCCACAATATAACGAAGTCTCCGATTTTTGCACTTATTTTTGTTGGCCTATATCTCTTAAACTAAACCGATTTCGGGGTTGCCCTTTAGGTAACGATAAAAATGTATCATTGTTAGTCTATTGACATACATTTCATTCCTGTTTATACCTACTGGGTTTTTGATTCATACATTTTAGCCATCTCCTTTGTTAACACCTTATTATAATTTAATATTTAATTCAAAAACTTACCAACATAGAGCGACGGACCGATCCAGACTTGGCTAAGGCCACCAGCCGTATCAATAGATTCTATCAACTGTTTTATGTTACTTAACAACTCTGAAAATTATTAACAAAATTTTGCTGGAATTATTCACATCAATTTGATTCCAAATTATATCGCAAACTGATTTGGATCTCACTTTCAGGACCGCCTATGAACCAATGAGTGTGTCCCAGTACTGGTAGGTCCCCGACTGAGGGCAAAACTTTTGAAATGTCATACAGGGGTTTCCGCATGCGCCGAAACTTTATATAATATACGGCAGCAAACAGAAACACAAGGATAAACACTATCATTGTGTCAAGAGCTGAATACTACGTATCTTTAGAAAAACCAAATGGTTACTGTCAAGTGTAGTGACAATCACACGCTTTATTACCACTTGGACATCCTGAGATGTCCGTTACGGATTGAAAAGTGTGGTTGGATGCAAACGTTTTACGAGGGTCTAGCCTCGCATCATAATAATACTAATGCTGCTAACGTAAAGGTGCTGTGCCACTGAAAGCTATAACTAGTAGTGCGCTATGTAGTCATATACAACAACATACAAATTTCTTGAGTCATATTCGATAAACAAACATAACGGAAGACGATTGAAAATATTTTTTTATTTCCATTGTATTCTATCATTTCTTTTAGAAGTTAATTACAAACATAAAGGTAGCATGTTTTAGGTTTTGTTACACACCTAGAAAAGACAAAGGATTTTTGTGCAATTTCTATTCTTCATTTAGCTTCTTTAATTTAGCTTATCAGAGATTATTAAGGCGTAGGTTAGTCCACGCCCTCGGTCGACTTAAGTACTACACGGTCGCAATATTTGATATGACATTTTTATATCTGACTAGCTTCCGCCCGCGACTTCGTCCGCGTGGACATGTGAGAAAATACTAAGGGGACCAATAACCAGGATAAAAAGTATTCTATGTTTTCATTTCATAAAAATCAATTTCACAATCAAAAAGTAAGTTCTAAATAGCTTAGGTACCAAAACTTGTTGATGATTTAGGTTTCTATACCCTATTTACCCCCTGGGTTTGATTTTCGGAAAACTACGAAATGGGTTGCCTATTTGTTTTAAGAAGTAAGCCTACAAAGTTACAAGTTGAAATGTCTATTTTACCCCCTGATTTTTTATTCAAAATTTCACTCCTATTTCAACCTTTTAGGGGTTGAATCATGTTCAGCGTTTTAAACATCAAAATAAATGCCATTTTTGCAATCGTCATCCCATAAAACCTCAATAACGACATCCATATCGATTTTTAGGTCTATTTATCCCATTTAACCTCTAAGGGGTTGATTTTCGTTAAAATACGAAATTTGTGTTTGCTTATTTGTTTTACTTTCCGACCATAAGCCTAAATAATAAATTAAATGAAGGACTTTCCAGATACAACATTTCATCCCCCTTTTCACCCCTTCTGGGGTGGAATTGTCAAAAACGCTGACACAGGAAAATATTAATTTTCAATTGCCAGCCTAAATACAAAATTTGAAGATCCTAACTTCAAAACTGACGGACTTTCGTAGAAACATTTATCCCCTATTTCACCCCCTTAGGGGCGGAATTTCCAAAAATCCTTTCTTAGTGGATGCCTACACTGTATAAAGTATCTATGTGCAAAATTTGAAGTCTCTAGGTTCAGCGGTTTGAGCTGTGCGTTGATATCTCAGTCAGTCAGTCAGTCAGTCAGTCAGGACTTTGAATTTTATATATATAGATAATTGTGACCTAATGTACCTAAACTTGTTGCTCTAAATGCACTTTAACTCTTTGTAAACTATAATTATAGCTCCTTGGATAGTAGCTTTCAGTGGGACAGCGCCCTAAAGATTTTAAATGACGTACCTATGATGTAGAGTCATTGTGTCCACATCTCATGAAATGTCTAATCATTAAATTAATCAAGCTCGGTCAAACCGGCCGATTTTGAGACCTATAATTTATGAACAAGTAACGTAAAGGTAGGAACTTTAAAAAATATCACTAAGTGCCTCGTGTATCTTGCAGGTTTTCATGAACTTTAAAAAATATCACTAAGTGCCTCGTGCATCTTGCAGTTTTTCATTCGGTAGTTAAGGTGGTTCGATCAGCTCAGTACACCAATAGAAATAAATCATTTGCGATTTATCAAGGGTTTAGAATAAAAGTTTCGGTTATTTTGCGCAAATAGAAGAGTAAAGTGCAATTTTTAAGTATTTTTTCATGGCCTCAAATATGAGCATTATGTTATGGATTTCGATATTGCTAAATGTGGCCACTTTTGGCACTATTGAAACTCACGACTTATTGCTTATGTCTGAGTTCTTGAAAGTATATTTATATAATGTATTTTACTCTTTTATTTGCGCCAAATAACCGAAACTTTTAATCTAAGCCTTTTATAAAATGTAATTGATTTATTTCCATTGGTGGCGCTAATGAGCTGATCGAACCACCTTAAGTAAGCTTGGTATTTTTGTTCTTCATTTCCTTTAGATATGGGACTTCTGCTTCTGTCTAGTCATATCTCGTTCTTTCAAACAGATAAGAGTAAATTGATGTCTTTAATATTATAAATCTTTTCTATAAATATTATTCTATTTAAAAATCTAGTATTATAATGTAGGTACTAGCGGTCGCCCATTACTGCATCCGCGTACATTTTGATCTATCGGAGCTTGAGTGTAGCTAAAAAAAATTGTATCGATAGAGGTTTGAGTAGCTGTAGAACTACGAGTAATTCATCAGGAATTATAGAAGAATATAGAACAGGACCGGTCCTGTTCTATATATATTAGACCCAGGGGTCTGGGATGATCATCTGAGGGTTTTTTCCACTATATCTTCTCCTCTACAAGAGCAGAAATGTTGCCGTTCGTTTGAAAAATGGCATCTGGCTTTGGTGTAGCCATTTTCAAAAACATCGTTCAAATCTCCACGTTGTTGTTGCCGAGAACACTAAGTTTTGTAAGTGTCATGTTAGCTAAGTATAAATAAAATTAATCTCAAACAAAACAACAATAGGTACCTACATACTAACATACTTTCTATTGTGTGAAATGTGGTGTCCATCGTTAATTAATGATAGTAAAAGAAATGAAAACATTCATATAAAATTATAAAATATAAAAAGCAGTTTTTATATGACTTCCCATGAAAAATGTATTGTGTATTACTTATGTTGTATGCTTTTAAATAATTACGTCACGGGGTGCCTTAAGCCAACCCTCCTGAACAAGCTGTGCCCATTGCTCCACCTTAAATAAGAAGACCAGGTCGCTTGCAGTTGAGAAGAGAAAGCAGGAGTCTGAATATCGACACCCTCTTTGAGCATAGCCCTCCTCCAGCGAGACTTAAATGCGAAAAGGTTATGTGCGAATAACACAGGCATCATCAAAGAGTCCAGCTGAGGAGAGAATAATAAGTAAGATGGAAGTAGAAGTATCCCGCTCCAAACTTCGTAAGACTTCGAGAGAAATTCCCCCTAGTCCACGACGACCAGTCATGGCTTAAGTGGAAGTCGCTCAACCGACTCTGGACCCAAGTAGGCATTTGCAGACAGTATGGGCAGCGATGGGGTCAAATCACCGCTACAGAGTCGCAATGCGACTGCGGAGCCCCTACTCAGACTATAGAGCACTTGATTCAGTGCTCATTGGGCCAAAACTCCTGTACCATGGACGATCTAATCGAAGGCAATGAGTCGCATGCTGCATGCCTGCTTGCATGCCAGCTTGCATGCCTGCTGTATGCCCTATTGCATGCATGAACAGAGGGCCAAGTCTGCTATGTCTCAATCGTGTTTCAATTGTAGTGCTTTTTACAAGCTTTTATTTAACTTGCAGTGTATGTATGTATGCATGTCCGTTCGTCAAATCTTGCGAGCTAAATTTGACCCACTTACCAATGTCCGATTGAGCTGAAATTTGGAATTCACCTTTAGTTCCGATGACAATGCAATTAAATATATAATCAGTATAGTTATCAATTCAGAATTCTTGCAAATTTTCAAGTACTATATTCTTGTTTTGTTGTGATGGTTACTTGACACTTTGTCAATGTAGGTAGGTACCATAAAGTTATAATCAGCGAGCATTCAGCGAGCGCAATCTTCATAGAGTGCGTGTCAGATAACTCTGCGACTGGGGCGTTTATGGCGCTAGTTACAGTACATTATTTTGTTCTAAGCTTATGGAAAATATTAGTATTCGATTTTGACCCCGCGCAGACTTATCTGGCGCACTCTCTAAATTCAACTAGTAATAGAACACACGTCCCAACCCGACAACCGATTTGAATTGGTTATTTGAGAAAGAACATGAGTCCATGTCACATATGGGATCCTCATATCGAAGCCTTGGCGAGTAGACTCAGTTCGGCCGCATTCGCAGTAAAGAAAATAAGGCTCTTAACCGATATTGAAACGGCTAGAATAGTCTATTTTAGTTATTTTCATAGTGTTATGTCCTACGGCCTTTTGTTGTGGGGCTCAGCCGCTAACATCCCAAGTATATTCGTGCTCCAAAAAAGGGCTATTCGCGCCATGTACAACCTCCGATCGAGAGATTCTTTAAGAGATCTATTTAAAGAAATAAACATTTTAACTGTTGCAGGACAATACATCTATGAAAATATTATTTATGTGAAAAAATATTATAATACATTTGTAAAGCAGAGCGATATTCATCGCTTTAACACAAGAAATAAAGATAAACTTGTCGTTCCCAAGTTTAGGCTAGAAAAATCCAGAGCCTCATTTCTGGGGAAAAGCATATCCTTTTTTAATAAAGTTCCACAGCATATTATTGAACTACCATTGCATAAATTTAAATGTTACATTAAAGAGTCGCTGATGAGCAAAGGATACTATAAAGTAGACGATTATTTGAATGACCGCAATGCATGGTCATGATGTAACACATAACATAATCACTGTTTAAATTGATGTATTTTTATACTAAGCAATTGTTGTATTAGTAACGATATGTTTTTTTTTGTAAATGTCGTTACCTAACTAAGAAACGCTGGCAAGTTTCTTGCGCCCATTCTTCTTGTCAGTTAAAAAAGTCTTGAATGGGTGGTAGGAAAATATTGACGATTCATAAGTACATATTTATTATGTCTAAGTGAATAAAGAATATTTTTATCTTTATCTTTATCATAATTGCTATGGAGACAAAAAAACAGTCTGTTTGAAAAGTATGCTATAATATACTATTTACATAAATTTGAGATTATCAATAGAATATTTTATAACGAGGGACTAAACGAAGCCATTATATACCAGAGGTGGTTTGGCTCCCGAGCGTGCGAGGGAGTCAATGAAACCGAGGGTATATTAAGTTGGCGTTTAATATCGAGGTGCAAACTGTACTTTTCACTTCGAGTGCGAGAAAACTAGTCAATTTAGTACAATAGTATATTATGATACAAGTGAGCTTAGGTTGCTCATTATACACGAGGCTGTGGGTTGCAGCCCGAGCCGCAGGCGAGGGCGTAAATCAGCCGAGTGTCTAGTGAGTAAGTTGCTCACGAGTTCCATACGCACTTTTTCAACACACTTGCGAGGAAAAACAAACATTTATTGCATACATATTGTATTAAACTAATATTAACTAAGGGAAAAAGCGCGCAAGTTTTTTTTTTTTTGCACGCGCCAAATGTGAGGTGATTGATTACATACAGCCATACAGCCTACTTCAAAATAATTAAGTATAATAATAGTGATAAAATGCAAATGTTTTATAACAAATTATTGTGAATTATAAATAATTTGATAATAATATTCTTAATTATGTTTTTTGTCTTAATTAGGGACACATTTATTTATTCTAAAAACGTAAATGGATTTTCAGCCGTATAAAACCTCTTTGTTGTTACAAAAAAAGAACTGTATCTATTACCCGCTGAAATTGAAAATGCTCTGTTGACTCGCATATAACTTGCAGTTAGGTACTAACTTAACTTTGTAGGGATACTGTATTACCCGGTTAAATTGAAAAGTCTCTGTTTACTCTCATATAATTTGCAGTTAGGTACTTACTTAACTTTGTAGGGATTATTCTATTACGCAACTAGTACTGTAATATTATTATGCACGCGTGGGTTATAGTTCGGTTTATGGCCCTAAGATCGATGTAATAAGGCTCACTTTATGAGCAAGTGTGTTGAAAAAACATTTAACAAATTCTGACATTTTCGCGGTCAGTAGTAGTAGTAGTAAAAATATTCGCCCTTTTGTAGGACAGGCCAAGACATTTAGCCATACTGCCAATTATTGAGTATTATTTAATTATTATAGTTTCTTATGTTTTCATAAGAATGTAGGTGTGTTACATTCCAGTGCTCCTTGGAGTTTTTGGCGTCAAGTGTGTCAAGCCAACCTTCTCGATAATTCTTGCTGAGGTTAGTCACCACACCACTATAATAAAACACTCGGCATCACTTTACCGAGATAGCGCCTATTTTAATCATTCTACATATCGTTCAGTTGCGTAGACACTTGGGGCACAAAAACCACACCTATCTTGAGTCACAAAATCCACTATGAAACAAATTGCGATTAATTAAAATATCCACTCAACCTAACCCGCCAAAATGGCGCCAAAAACTCGCAGTAAGTTTTTTCCGCTAAACCAGTCATAAATTGACAATTTAAAACACATGGCGCCACCTTCCTTGCGGAAAAACCATGAAACAAAAAACATCTTAACATTTTCGCAATGAAGATGGTCCACACTTCACAATTAATAGTATATTCACTGGCTGTTTGAGTTTATCTAATGTCACATGAAGGAAATTAAAAAAGTAATTACATTTTACTCCCTAGGGACTAAAGTGGTTATTTAGTCCCGCTTCGTAGGGCTATATTTGCGTACTTTTAGAGCATGAGAAGTGAAAATTATTATTATTTATATTAAAACATTAATTTAAAGTCCCTGGACTTAGGCTTTTTCTCAATTACTTAAAAAAATGACATTTAATTAAAAATGAAGTTTCCCTGTCAGTTACAGGCTACTCAAAATGGTTTTGAAGAATTTTTCGTCATTCTTTTATGACAGGTACCGTTCAATTTTTTTCAAATCCAAGACCTTTTTTTGTTAATAGGTATTTTTCTTTACGAGCCCGTTGCATTGCATTGGCAAATCCAGGTGATTTCTGTGGGTATTTGATAAGAATAAGTGATGTGATACAAGGCCTTGTTCAGTGATGTGATACAAAGCCTTGGCCAAGACCAGATTTGGTGTAGCTTTTTTGATTTGATTTAATTTTGATTTGGTACGAACGTGTGTAGCACGGATTATATTTGCTTTACAGCAAAGTTCGTCCGCACCAAATCGGCGGTTAGGTCTGGTCTGGACGTGTGTAGCGGCTATAAGAACGAAAAATGCGAAGTTGCTATATTCAGACCCTATGTGTCACTTTGCACATAAATAGTTCACTAAAGTCAACGACAGATGGCTCCAAGTTAATACAACCATAGTCTACCTACAGAAAAGAAAAAACCTTTTTTTCTTTATGTGCTATGTTTATCAACTTTGATAGGAACTTAAATGTGTCTTGTACTTTAGTATTTATTTTTGAAATACGTACTAAAATTTACAACTGAAAATCAGCGTTTGCTTGCGTTGCAAGACAAGTAATATGACGCTGAGCTGCGACCATTGAGTACTGCTGCGGCACGGCACACACACATTTTTATTTTGAACTTTTTGTCTTATTGGGTCTAATTTGTGTTTTCTATTCTTGTTCGTAATACAGTGCTTCCTTCTCTTATACCTATGTGAATATGCCTTGTATTTAATGAATATGTGTGTCTGTAGTAAGAATCTACAATCTCTATTTGGTGGTAATAGTACATTACAGCCGAGGACAGGTAAGTAAGAAATTACATTGTCGAGGATGGTTTGAAGCACGAGCCGCAGGCGAGGGCTTTAATCATTCGAGGCAAGGTAATTTGCTTACCGTACAAGGCTTGTATAGTGCTTTTCTCAAGAAATGCGAGGAAATAAAAAAAACTGTTCAACTAAATAATATTTATTAAAATTTATATCACACATGTTCGGGCAATTATTAAATGTAAATGTTATTGTTTTCCCGGGCACACTTATGTATAAATCGCCCATAATAATATTATTTTAATGATGTAGGTATCATTAAAATACGCCAACAACACATTCGGAATTCCGAAAACGTATGCGCCTTTTTCCACTTTTCCAAATGATCGTAGGTTTTCATACTTATATCTTTCTTTTGATTTTGCTGGCAGTAAGTTTTCTGTTATTCATTTTGCTTCTGCTCTCAAATTTGGTGGAGTAGGTACATACAATGTCTGTATATGTTTCATTGGCAGAACTCATTTTGATAATTTATTACACAATATAAATAAACTGTATTGATATCAAATCAACCGCTGAAAATCATTCCCGCCGTTTTCTTAATATTGGTTTGTGAGGCCAAGTGGAACGGTCATACAGCCTATTGATACTTACTACTTGCTAGTAGCAAGTGCGCAACTTCAGTACCCGCTACTGGGTGGTAGATGGCGCTGTACATATTTCCCATACAAAATTACTCGTAAAGGATATTTTGTCTATGATAAATCTCATTTTGTTTTTTCGATTGATGTTCGTGCTAAGGGTACATAGCGCTTGTGGTACAATACGAAGTAATATACTCTGTGCGCACCGTATTTAAAAAAAGTTGACCTAATTATGATATAATAATTACCTATATAATAATAATAATAATGTGGCTGTATGGTGCAAATGTCCCTTTGCTTTTTCTGTTTTTATACACAGGAATAACGAAAGAAAAAATAAAGAAAAAAGTTTGGTAATAATATCTTTGGGTAGTACCTTTTCCAAGGTAAACATTCTAAATTTGAAAATCACTGCAGTAATGAATTTCAGTACTTACTTACTGCACTGATTTTAGTGCAGTAAGTAAGTACTGAAATTCATTACTGTAGTGATTTTCTATGGTACTACCAACTTTTTTTCTTTATTTTTTCTTTAGTTATTCCTGTGTATAAAAACAGAAAAAGCAAAGGGACATTTGCACCATACAGCCACATTATTATTTTATCATATTAGGTTAACTTTTTTTTAAATACGGTGCGCACAGAGTATATTACTTCGTATTGTACCACAAGCGCTATGTACCCTTAGCACCATGAAGCTCGACTTAATACTGAGGTAACTGGAGAGTACAGTACGAACAATTTTTTGTGACCACAAACTACACAGTGGCTGTCTTCCGTCTCACCTACACTTTAAAAAAATACGTATGGTCATATGAGACAACTGACAGCCACTACATACTAAATGTCAAATTTGCTGGTGTTCACTTTTTTATTCAGGGTGAGAACTCCAGTTACCTCAGTATTAAGTCGAGCTTCATGCTTAGCACGAACATCAATCGAAAAAACAAAATGAGATTTATCATAGACAAAATATCCTTTACGAGTAATTTTGTATGGGAAATATATACAGCGCCATCTACCGCCCACAAGCGGGTATTGAAGTTGCGCATTTTAGTAGCAAGTATTAAGTATCACTAGGCTGTATGACCGTTCGACATGGCCTCACAAACCAATATTAAAAAAACGGCGGGAATGATTTTCAGCGGTTGATTAAATATCAATACAGTTTATAATAATAATATAATAATAAATTATCAAAATGAGTGCCAATGAAACATATACAGACATTGTATGTACCTACTCCACCAAATTTGAGAGCAGAAGCAAAATTAATAACAGAAAACTTACTGCCAGTAAAATCAAAAGAAAGATATATGAAAACCTACGATCTGATTTGGAAAAGTGAAAAAAGGCGCATACGCTTTCGGAATCTGTGTTGTTGGCGTATTTAATTGATACATCATTAAAATAATATTATTATGGGCGATTTATACATAAGTGTGCCCGGGAAAACAATAACGTTTACATTTAATAATTGCCCGAACATGTGTTATATAAATTTTAATAAATATTATTTAGTTAAACAGTTTTTTTTATTTCCTCGCATTTCTTGAGAAAAGCACTATACAAGCCTTGTACGGTAAGCAAATTACCTTGCCTCGAATGATTAAAGCCCTCGCCTGCGGCTCGTGCTTCAAACCATCCTCGACAATGTAATTTCTTACTTACCTGTCCTCGGCTGTAATGTACTATTGTGTGTTTGCAGACTTGATGCAGTTGAAGAGCTAGACTGTAATAAATTAACTGGCAAACGACCATGCAATAATAATTATGCATTAAATGAAATGAAGCAACTTAGAAACACGTCCAATAATAACTAAAAATACAAAAATAAATTATATTAAAAAACCTTTTATTTAAAATCAAGCTTTTATTCAAATGTCTTAAAAAGAATAAAATAAACTTTGTATCAAGTCAAATCCAACAAATTTATTACATTAAACAATTTATTTGTTTTAAAAGCTTGTCGCGAGATTTTATTGTTACTGGGCTTGCACTAAACACAAATGCTTTAACTTATATTTGACATATGAAATTAAATAAAGCGACAAGCTTTTAAAACATATAAATTGTTTAATGTAATAAATTTGTTGGATTTGACTTGATACAAAGTTTATTTTATTCTTTTTAAGACATTTGAATAAAAGCTTGATTTTAAATAAAAGGTTTTTTAATATAATTTATTTACACACTAGTTACAAGAATAATTATGACAGTATGATGTGATGTAAATCTAGTGTGTGGCGTGACCATAAGTAGTATTGTGAAAAAAGTACACATTTCTCCCCCAGGTGGTATCCCCAGGTTATATCGTCAGAAAATAATGTTTTACATTACAGTCTTGAACTAGGTGTTATTGTTGATCGAAGCTCGTGGACAATAAAATCGACACACTGGACTTTTTTCATACAAACATGCTCATAGATAGGAAACTATTTGCATCTGTGCAATGATATATATGTCGATGAAGAGGCAAAACGCCCAATTGTCGAAACACACTTTCGAAATCTTCAATCTGTCTTCAATTTTGCGAAAAGGAATAAATAATAAACCGAACGCATCGCTCCATATAACGAGATAAAGTTTAACTTATTGACTTTCTTTTTTGTGGAAATTCAGCGCTGTTTGTAAATGTTTAAAACTGAGATTCGATAATTGGGCGTTTTGCCTCTTCATCGACGATCGATTATTATAACAAATGAACGTTATATCAAATGTAATTCTAGAATCTAAACTTATGATGTTATCAAGTTATTCATTTTAACAAATGAAAATATATCAAATGAAATTATATAACTTGAACATTAGATCATCAGAATCCAAAGTGATTTCTAGCATAAAGACTTTTACATTCTGGCGATATAGCTAAACACTTAATACCTACTATGCTAATCTAGTATATATAGTAAGCGCCTCGCAAGGCGCTTCAACAGGATAGTTGATATTCGAGTAATGAATATGTGTTGTTAAATATTTGGACACCTTCATACTAGAGCAAACACTTTGGCTCTTAGCTTGACATTCATCACGAAGATTCTTAACGAAGTGTAGGATAAAGGCTAGATATGTGCGAACGCCTGATTCGTGTTAAATTAAATTTTTAAATAAGTATAGTGACGTAAGTGTGAGAAAAGTGAGTAAAGCTGTTTTTTTTCTTTTATTTAGTGCATGTCTGTCTGTCACGTTCCATTTGTCGTGTCGTTCTTGTTTGGACGCAAATAGTCAATTCTAAGCAGTAGACTAGAGATAACTTCTTGACAAAAAGCACAATAATTTTAAGAATATTTTGTCTAGAAATCTTTAAGGTAAGTATGCCGTTAAAGTAAAATATGTTTAATTTAGTTGGAATATTAAATCTTCAAAGGCTCATCTTCGCGCGTACCGTTCATTGAAATAAAACAAAAGAAAATAACAATTACAAGCCTCTTGCAGTTACGCAGAAGAAACAAGCACTTGCAATTTTTTCTTGTCTGTTTTGTTTTTATTTAGTTTATCATATAAGTCTTTGTTTTTCTGACAGCTGATTATCACGCAATTTATAACTATCTAGTTGCTTGAAACTTTTAAAAAGGCTATAATAAAAATATTGTGACTAAATGACAATTAACCGATCAATCGGAAAAGGACGATATATTTTCGCGATATAGCAGTATTTTCCTTATACTTACGCCGCTTTTCTATGCCACTAAAACACTATTTTATTTTACGTTTCATTTCCTTATTGGCAGTAATAAAAATACGAATCTGTCAGTCAGACACAGCTATTCAATACATTTTATAAGGTAGAGGAAAAAATATCTATTTAAAAGCTAGAACTTTTAGTTTTACTATTTGTAGAGACTCAATATTCAGTGTAAGAAGTTTATGTACAAATACTAAGGGTCACGATGATTATCCTGGTGGCATTGCTGTGCCTCACTGGGGCGTACTGGTTGTACTGGGCGAGCCACGCGCGCCGCATGGACAAGGCAACCGCATCGCTACCCTGTCCGCCCGGTCTCCCGCTCATTGGAAATGCGACGTACTTTCTTGGAGACACTGAACGTAAGACTTTTACCATCAGATTCTATAATTTTCGCTGTAGCCATTGCTGTGTCTCACTGGGGCGTACTGGTTGTACGTGGCCGCATGGACAAGGCAACCGCATCGCTACCCTGTCCGCCCGGTCTCCCGCTCATTAGAAATGCGACGTACTTTCTTGGAGACACTGAACGTAAGACTTTTACCATCAGATTTTATAATTTTCGCTGTAGCCATTGTTGTGTCTCACTGGGGCGTACTGGTTGTACGTGGCCGCATGGACAAGGCAACCGCATCGCTAATACCCTGTCCGCCCGGTCTCCCGCTCATTAGAAATGCGACGTACTTTCTTGGAGACACTGAACGTAAGACTTTTACCATCAGATTCTATAATTTTCGCTGTAGCCATTGCTGTGTCTCACTGGGGCGTACTGGTTGTACGTGGCCGCATGGACAAGGCAACCGCATCGCTACCCTGTCCGCCCGGTCTCCCGCTCATTAGAAATGCGACGTACTTTCTTGGAGACACTGAACGTAAGACTTTTACCATCAGATTCTATAATATATGCTGTAGCCATTGCTGTGTCTCGCTTGGGCGTACTGGTTGTACTGGGCGAGCCACGCGCGACGCATGGACAAAGCCACAGCGTTTCTGCCCGCTGCTGCCGGAGATCAATATCCCACTTATTGGAAATGCGAACTTACTTGGAGACACTGATCGTAAGTCAATTGGCATTAGTTTAAATATACGCTGTTGGCATAACTGAATGGCTGTTCCTCGGTGCAGTGTTACTTAGTTGTAGGTACTGTACTAAGCGAGCCACCTCGCCGCATGGACAAGGCCACAGCGTCACAGTTCCAACACACTTCCTTTCTCCCGCTCATAGGAAATGCGACGTTCTTCCTTGGGGCACCAAACATAAGTTAACTGCCATCAGATTCAAAATTATATACGCTGCAAGTATTTCAGAGCCTCGCTTTGGCGAACTGGTTGTATTGTAATGGGCGAGTCATGCGCGCCGCATGGACAAAACCACAGCGTCACAGCCTTCAAATTCTGTGCATGATGTTGTTGGATTCGAGTTATGAATAAAAATAATCGCATATCATATGTAATTATGAAACTACATTTATTTTGACTTACTTGACTTGTATGATCAGTTTCATTATTAGGAAGTTTATATTAATAAATATCAGACTCACATACATTTATCTGACTCCGAGATAAAAGTACTTGTGCTACATTAGATCCACATTATTACCAATGAATGTATCCATTAACATAATAGCACTAGTCAGAAAAAAATATATCAGACATGTTTTCTGATGAATCAATGTCAAGATTACAAAGAACAATATATCATGAATACATCTAAACATCCAAGCAAATAAAATGATTAACATGATTATCACACAGATTACTGTTTTCTGTAGAACATGTACTTACCTAATTTTTTTTTACGCGCCATCTCTTACGGTTAGGACTGTAAAAAATCAAACTTAGTCCATAGAAGTCGTTTGTCAATAAGGCTCTTTTACATAGGTCGGCACCACTTTTGGTTTGCAAAAAAAAAATTAAACCATCTATTCACAACATTTACGTCATTGTATCCATTATCTTTTTATTTATATAAGACAACATTGTCTGTTTGAAATTGGACTTTTCATACAAATTTAGCAACTTATCGGGACATTTTGTATGGAGAGTCGAAACATTTTTTTCATTTCCGACAAAAAATCTTGCTGCGCGTTGTTCAGCATGAAGGCCTGAAGCCATGGTTAAAGTTTTAGCAAGGGTGCCCCTAACACCCTGTAAGTAATCCAGACACAGAAAAAAGTTAAATGTTGGTCACACGAGGGCTATGATTCTAGATGCATTGGTTGGTTCAACCACAATATAATTATAGTTCCCGAAAAACTTATTCATCCTATGTTCGAATTAGAACTATTGCTCTCTGGCTTTTAAACAATAATAATTTTCTTTTATTGACGCAGTGGACTATGTTTTAATACCTACTCACTTAGATAAATAAATAAATAATAAATAAATAAATATCGTTTATTGATTTTCTCCACAAACTTGGTGAGTTACAAACTAATTACAATTAGTTAGCACGTAACGTTATAAAGAAAATGATTTGTTTTTAGATCTCTGCCATCGCTAATTGTTTTTTCTGGTTTTATGAATTTGTCTCAAATCTTATTTATAATCGAAGAAAAAAAATCAGATCTTAACTTTGTCAAATTGTTTTTGCTTTTATGCATTCACAATGAAAATTTTATCATTGAAAATATTGAAAACTGATCACTGAAAAATTGGGTTCGAGTCCCACCGAAGTTAGTTTGTGAGACGGGTCGATTTTTTCTAATTTTTTTTCAATATTAAAATAGAATTCATTTATTCAGAAGGGGACATTAAATAAATAGGGAATCAACATGCATTGCATTGGGGATACCGTAAAACCAGGTTTCTTTGACCCTAGGGTAACTTTGACTCAAATTTGACATACTTTGAAACTTTTTGTTCTGCAATATAATAATCAACTGAGCATATTAATACTTCTCTTAATCCTTCGACAATGGCTGCCTGCAGCTGATAGATAAAGTTTTATACCGCAGGACGATTGTTTATACTGTTTTCAGATGTGAGCCAAAGTTACCCCTAGGGCCAAAGTAACCGGATCTACGGCTCTCTTATCATCCTCTTGAACAAGATTGTCGTTAGTATTTTAACAAAGACAGGGGTTTTCCAGAAACGCTGAAAAATCTCGAGGATCTAGCTGACACGGCACATCGGCATAAAGGCTGCGTTAAGATCTGGCTTGGGCCCAAGTTATACGTTGGTATGTTTATGGGTTTTGCTTAAAATGTAATGCTATTAATATTTATCGCTCATTTTCTAATGCTTATTTTTTTGTATTTTATGAGTACCATTTTTGTCCTGTAGGGAGGAATTGACAACATTTCAAAATTTTAAGGTATTTGTTTTTATGGATTTAATGAAAGTTTATCGTTTTTTAGGAAATACGTATTTTTTCTTTTCTTTTTATTTACATACATTATTGAGATAAAAATTAATTGAAAAATTGTATATTCTAAAAGGACGTAAGTAAAATATCAGGCATAATATAAGCGATTCCTTCCTTTTTCTAACATTCAAATTAAAAAAAAAACTGTCTATGACATGATGTTTTACGTAGAGATGTAGCACGCACGCTAGTATTTTGTGTCGATATTAATAGCATTTAATTCTTTCAAGGGATTATTTATTTTATTTTAGTCAGACGCAATAAAACAACGCCGTTTAGGCGCATAATGTCCAATTCGCAAAATGTCCAGCGTTCGCAAAACGTCCAGTTCGCACAATGTCCAGTTCGCAGATTATCCGTTTCGCATAATGTCCAGTTCGCATAATGCGCAATTCGCACAATGTCCAGTTCGCAAAACGTCCAGGAGCTCTATTTTTGAATCACTCGTATGACACCGAGTTGCCGCATGCGACATAAGTCGCACTCGTCTTCCAAGTCGCATGACGCTGATTTTCCGTATTTTTGAATCGTTCGTTTCCAGTGCTGCCAACATAATACGATATGTCGGGTTTTATCCGTTTCACGCAGAATTTAGAAAAACCGGTAACTTCCGCAACGAAAACGGACGTAATATTTATGTTTAAAAAACTTTTTTGACTGTCAATCAATGTCACAACATAAGAAAAAACTGTTGTGATTGTGAATTGTGAATTTGTGTTGCACTTGCACCGCATTTTTAAGTTGTTCCTTCTTAAAGTATATTTTGTGCTTTTAGTTTTGTGACTATGTCGTCAAAACAATAAATTGTTTTTTACTAACAAAACGAAAAGATTTGCTTGTTTTCACAAACTTGACAAGAACAAGTAACGTGAGATGTGACACACGCATTGATTTTGACAGTTATTCTATCGCTCGCCTGTCTGCAACGAGTGGGTAGGGGCACTCGTTGCGGTCGAGCGATTAAAAAATACGGAATTTCAGATTCCGAACGAAAATCAGTAAAAATCGAGCGCTCGTCTTGACCCGAGTGATTCAAAAATAGAGCTCCAGGGGGCTTACCACAAGCTCTTATAGCAGTTATTTTTAAGCCTTAAAAAAAACTGCCCTGCTTATCGGTACCATGAACCATAACAATAGCAGCGCTGTTAGTCCTAGACGTTCACCGGTCAAACAGCGTTGCTAAACGTACCATGAGCTCACTTTAGCACGCCAGCAGGCCTGCCAAACTGTCATAATAAGCAGTTTTTAAAAAGTTGGTCTCAAGCAGCTTTAAAAAGCCTGCTAAGGGTGGTATTCTACTTATCTCAAATATTAGATCAAAGAAATTGGACGAGGACGATTAAAGATCTTTGATAAGTGGAATACCACTGATTTTGTTCGGTATTAAATGAATGATCAAGCAATTCTGTGGTTTTTGGAGGACGAAAGCTTTCCGCAATAGAAAGAAAAAAGCGTGGCGTAAACTAATACGAGAACAAAGCAATCCATTGGAAGTTTACGACAAAATGGATTTTATTCGGAGGTTTTGGTTTTGGTTTCGGGGCCCTTTAAGCCCCCAGTACACGATGGCCGATCATGGTCGGCGACCATGACCAATACATCGTACATTGACACTTTTGAACGAACAAGTTTAAAAAGGTTCTTTCAAAAGTGTCAATGTACGGTGTATTGGTCATGGTCGCCGACCATGGTCGGCCATCGTGTACTGGGGGCTTTAGACCTCTGATGCCCCCTGATTCACGAACCACCGGAAACAGAATCTGATTTGAATTCTGTGTTTTGTCTTTGCCTATTCTATAGTGAGTGACAGAGACAGTGCATACATTCCGCTGTCGGGAGCGTTTCCAACGGTTTGTGAATCCGGGGGCTGATACTGCAGCAGCAACGAAATCTATAGATTAATCCGTTCAGGCAAGAGTGAGTGAGTTCTACCCATTCAAAAATTAAAACAAGAGTCTTACAAGATTCTTATTTTCTCGAACTTTGTGACATTTAAATTATTTATTTTAGGTATTGTCTGCTTTATCCTTTTTTGCCACTGGCGTCTCTGAAAAACCTGTGGCTGTGGGGGACATTGGGGGCATTCCATGGCACAACAAACCGTGTCAAGTAGGTTACTGCTACATTATTGTGAAGCGTTCCGAGCGCTTTTTTCTTCGTTCGTGGAGAAGTCCGTCTTAAAGAACGACACTCACTCAAGTGGAGATCTCTTCTCAAATATAGTTAGCAAGGGATGAATGTATTCGGTGCATGTTTTCGCATCCCTTTCTAACTAAGCTTAAGAAGAGATCTCCACTTGAGTATCGTTCTAGAATACGGGTCTAAGTAACTGTGTTAACTTTGTTTGTTGAAATTAGTCACTTTTCCAACTTGAAACCAAAGCTTCAAACACATTTGTAAAAAAAAAACATGTTGCGAGTAACGTTCGGAAACCTGAAGTGATGCTTGTTTATAAAACTCTGTCAGGAATAATATTTAAAACCATTTTTTCAGACTGCCGTTCAATTTTATTTCCATAAAAACATCTTCTTTTAGGTTTTCCTTTGCATTGTTATTGTATTTTATTTATAAAATGTTACTTTAATACGAAACGGTATTTACCGGTAAAAATCATATTTAGTTTTCGAACGCAAACAACATTTTGGCTCGACAGGCCAGAGACAATCATTCAATAGCAACAGCAGTGCAGCAGACCTGCTAAAAGACTGCTAATTTTGGCTTATGGTACGATTAGCAAGAAGTTTATTTTAAACCTTGCAATAAAACTGCCCTGCATTTGTTCTGTTTGCTAAGAGCTTGTGGTAAGCCTCCAGTTCGCGAATATGTCCAATATTCATCATAACGTCACACCATCAATCAGTACGTTTATTGATGAGTTTAGCGTTGGGTTTTAATGACTAGTCAAGTTATTCCTTAAAAATCAGTTTTTATTTTTGTAATTTATTTTTATTTAAGTAACATAAATCATAAAATAATAAAATCAACATAAAAAAATCAAAAAAATCCTTCGGTGATTGTAATTTTTAAAAGATCAAATATTGAAAAATATACATTTTATATAGTTTTAAAAATGCTATACTTTTCATGACTTGTAAGCTTGTAACTTAACTGCTCAATACTTTAAAACAAGGTGCTGTGTAGGTAAGTACTTTTTAAAATCTTCGTTTGTGTAATAATAAAACAAAGACATTTCAGTATTACCACCAATTTAATTTATACTAAGCTTCCTCATTTTTCAATGAAAATAATCGATAATAATTTGATAAATGAGTCAAGCATGCATCACTATTAAAATGACAGTAATTTTGACATTTGTTTGTTTACATTGTTTTTTTTCTCCTTGTGGATTGATTCCAAGCATACACGCTAGGAAGACCTGACATTGATCATTTTACACATTTTTTAAATATCTTAATAAATATGCGACCAAAAAATAAAAAAAAATTTTTTTTCATGTTTAATTAGTTCGAATCTCGAAATGGTTTTCGAATTTTACTGCCTTGCAAAAAATGAAAAGTTGTCAATTTGCTTTTTAGGGTTCCGTACCCAAATGGTAAAAACGGGACCCTACTACTAAGACTACGCTGTCTGTCTGTCACTACGCCGTTTCTCATGAACCGTGATAGCTAGAGATTGAAATTTTCACAGATGATGTATTTCTGTGGCCACTATTTATATTTATTTATTTAGCACCAACAAGATATACATCAGTAAATATCTCAGTTACAGGTACTACACAAATGTATAATGAGAGTAGTCGCATGAAAGATAATGATTTTACTGTAGGTACATAAATATTATTATTGAAAATTAGAAAAACAAAAATTAATGTCAAAAGGATTAAAAAAATATCTTACAGTCAATGTTCAAAAAATAACAATGTCAGTTATGTAATAAAAAATGAAAACAGCAAATACTAAAAACAGAATAAAATAAATATTTAAGGGGGACTCCCACACAACAAATTCTTTTGCCCCTTTTTGCTTGATATGGTACGGAACCCTTCATGCGCGAGTCCGACTCGCACTTGGCCGGTTTTATAGTATGTAAGCACAGTGACATAAAACAGTTGAAAATGTTAAAAATAAGTTTTTGGTTTTAGCTATCGGGAATCCCGAAGATGCACAGGTTGTCCTTGAAAATTGCCTAGATAAAGATGTGGTGTACCGATTTCTGCGGCCTTGGTTGGGTCACGGTTTATTTATAGCCCCTGGTAAGTCTTTTGACAATTTGTATGAAGTAAATAAATATGTTACGTAAGTCTTCATTCCACAGACATTGTCTGTGCTTCATTCTACTGAGGTTTCTTAATCTCCGTTTCTCTATGTCGTTCGCTGGCGGATGCAAGATCAGACGACCAGGTGAAGGTGGCGAAAATTGAAGCGGGCCGTGAAAGAGCATTCATAGAGGAGATCCTTGGGGAAGGTCACAATTGAATCATAAAACAGATAGTTTTGTATTTAAAAGTACTTAAGTACCACAAGGATGCCAGGCACGGATCCCATTGCCCCTCCCCCCTCGATCCGCTCTTGAAGGATGCAGTTACACTTGTGTGCTGTAGTTGTTACTATATGATAGTTCATATTTTAGTGTTCTTTTTTGCAAAACCGAGGTTACTAACCTTAAAGGAAAAAGCTGCTCTCATCTAACTTTAAGACCAGTAGCATTATACACAATAGTAGCTAGTTTGGTCGGGACAGCAATTAATAGGTCATATAAAAACCAATAAATTAAACATGATCTATAATAAAACTCTGTTAAAATTCCATAATTTTGTTTATACTGCTTTACAAAACAAATCATTTTTTGTAAAAGACTTGTAGGTACTTAAGAGTACTGAATTTGTTTTTATGAGTAGGTTATTATTTATTTACTCGTGTTTTCAGTTGGTCTATGGAAGGTTCATAGGAGAGTCCTGTTGCCTGTATTCCACAATAAAGTAGTGGAGGAGTATCTGGGAGTGATCGCAGAACAATCTGATGTCCTAGTAGAGAGACTCCACGAGCAAACGGACAAGGAAGAGTTTGATGTTCTCAAGTATATCACTGGTTGTACCCTGGACATTGTGTTTGGTACGTCTACATGCTATGTTTTTAGAATAATTTTATGCATTTACAGTGCATTTTTGTACCTAGGTAAGTATAGGAAAAACTGTAAAAGAAAAATTCAACAAATAAGTAGATTTCAGACATTGCAGACGGGACTTGAACTCGCAACCTTGTATATCCGGTCAATGTTCTAACCAATTAAGGCGATACTCGAAAAAAATATGCTGAAGCGAGATAGCAATGAGAAAACGATGCGCGCGGGAGCGAGACCGATTTTGCAGATTATGCAAAAAAACACAAAATCACTTCGTATTAAAAAAACTACAGCGATTAAACAAAATGCTTCTATACGATCCTAAATATTATTGGTGTCCACTAATTAAACCAATTTCCAATAGTGTAAGTAACCCCATTTAAGAATAAGTAATCTTGAATTTTTGTATTTTTAGAGGTCTTTTCGAAAAGAAAAAGTGTCGAGGCAAAATCATAAAATCGTGTTTTTAAAACTATACGAATCAAGGTAAAGGTATGAAGAAATATATCCTTACTTATATTATAAATGCGTCTCTGTCTGTCTGTGTGTTACACAATCACACCTAAACTACTGAACCGATTTGAATGAATTTTGGTACAGAGATAGTCTAGAGCCTGAGAAAGGACATAGGCTACTTTTTATTGCTGAAAAATATCACCTTCCCGCGGGATAACGTCGTGTAGTACACGCGGGCGAAGCCGCGGGCGGGAGGCTAGTAAGATATATCTTATTACCAGATTTGTAACAACTGTAACCGTCCTATAGTTTTAAATCAAAAAGTCCATACTTTTTCCGAGTAGCGCCTTAAACCTTTCGCCTAAACGTCTACAACTTTGCGTAAACGTCTAGGCACAATTTTCACTTGACAATATTCTTAATCCAGCAAACGTGTTTATTATAACCGTAGGTATGCCCGAAGTACGCCCAATTTGCATTGCTCGGCTAAATTACGAATGATGGCAAGTAGCTCAACTATCGCGGTTCCCGATAGTAGTTATTGTATCTTTTAATGTCCTACAGAGACAGCGATGGGCGAACGCATGGATGTGCAGCACAGCCCGGACACACCGTACTTGCGAGCACGCCACACAGTCATGGAGATCCTGAACATGCGCTTTTTCAAGGTGTGGCTGCAGCCAGACTGCCTCTTCAACCTAACGCCCTACGCCAAGCAGCAGAAAGAAAACATCGATCTCACTCACAAGTTCACAGACGAGGTTAGTACCTACTGTCTTCCAGAGACACCGGTAGAACTCCAACACAGCCCGCTCACGCCGCCCGGCCGGCGGGCGCCGTGCCTGTCCGCGTTACAGTACAAACAAGTTTTGTATTTTATACGAGATCTTTTCAACCTCGATCCGCATTGCATAAAAATTTTATTAACTACTCCAGTAAGGCACGACCTTGAAAAGACCCGGTATTAACGTAGGTATACCTCAGAGTTCAGAATCAATACCTAGCATATCTCAGATATACATTTATCTCTTTCTTATACTGAACCAAACAAAAGTTACACCCTTCGCACGATATAGAAGTTTGTTTTCCTTGCCGCACCTCAGACACGTATCTACGAGGCGTTTTAAACCGCGTACCGCACTGAACGTGGTAAAAAATTCAATTAACACGCTGATGCGATTTGCGTTTGCAAATTAGTTCATCAAAGTATGATGTAATACAGATGCTGTGTTATCGTATCAAATATTTTAAAAAAATATCTTAAAATACTATAGTCGGACTTCTTCAATCAGAAGTCATTCTTGCCAAACACAACACAATCGAGCTCACGATTTTAAGAGCAAGATCCCATGGCCGCCAGGCGACTAGAATCAGACCTGACCTCGAGGATGACTGAATTGAAAAGCTTCTGGAGGACTTTAAGTATCGGCTTTCCGCCCGCTCTCAGAAGCTCTGTTGCTTTTAAGCTGCTTGAGAGCCAGTCTAATCGCGTACAGGCTGAAGTCCGGGATATCTTCTGTACAGTGTGCGTAAGCTTGACTCTAGGGTTTTCCTTACAACAGTATAACTAGCTGTCCATAGAAACTCTCAGTCTCCCTCAAGATTTCAGGTGTTGACGAAATGATGCTACCTACCTCAGTTTTCAGCTTCGTCAATAATTGACTCAGATCTCTCGCGAACATTTTGGAGCCTCTGTTCCGCTCAATGGTTTCTTTCATACGCTTGGTATTAAATTGGCGAAGGCTGCTCGTCAAATATCTGTCTATTGAGCTGCCGATAACAATGGGCATTCGTTTAGTTGTATAGCTTCATTTCGCGTCTCTGATAAATGAGTCTGGCTGGAGTGGAGAGTCTTCAATTTGGGACGGCGGGTTTTATAATGCTTGGACCCTACAGTGCGGACAGTATCTACCACCATGTTGTATAGATCGTCGACATCATCATTAAAGGCTTCGAAACGGTTGCCGGTGTTGGAGCTCGAGCTGAAAACACTCGGGGTTTTTAATTTGAACCGGTATTGGTCGAAGCGTGAATTTTATCAGTCGCGATCTTTCAAGCTTGAAAGCAGAGTAAAAGAAGATAAATCAGTCAAAGCAGAGTTTCCTTTCATGAACACTAGATTTTTAAATGCATCGAGATTTGAGCGCTATTTTCTTTGGAACGCACATATTGATAAGATCGCTTAATGAAGGTTAAATGTAGGTATATTATGTTAAAATGTAGGTATTTTGAAGCTATTTGAAATACTAACTACAAAATACCTCGGCGTCAGGTATTTGAAATAAGAATTACAAATTAAATTTTTTTGCAAGTAGTTGAAATACAAATACCAAATACCTACGTATTTGTATTTCAATTACATATTTTAACAAGTTATTCAAACACTGCTCAACCCTGTCTGGTATTCATTTAATACATTTCAAGAGGTGTCGCAAGTGGGGCATGCATGCATTTACTTGTGATTGTGACCTAACTCCTCCTTAACGGCTCCCGATATTCCAACGGGAACGGGAACCACGTGGGTCAAACCACGGGCGGCCGCTAGTTTTCAATAATTTTCTTAGTTGTCAGATCCATCGTATAATAGACACTCTACATCGTATAATAGACTCTCTAATAGGCACTCTTCGATCAACAATAACACCTAGTTGTTGATCGAAGCCCGCACTGCGCCAATAATCTCGAGTTTTGCCCATAAGATTGAAATAGTCTTTTACAACTTTAGGCTTTAAGTTGCAATGTGATTACGCTATTTCGTTCGTTTCCCTTGACACCTCTTCCATGATACCCCCCAGGGGTGCTATGGGGAATCGCTTTATCCGTGACGCCCTCTCGTAGAGATGTGAAACTCGAGGTGTAAAGTAAACAAGAGCTACTGTACGGAAATTTATTATTAATAAACCTTTCTACCAAGCTAACAAACCAGTGTTTACTGCGTGAGTATATTTATATTAATATTTTAAAATCAAGATAAACAACGTAGCAGTCCATCACTAATAGACCATGGTGTCACGGGGACAAGCGATTCCCCTAACACCCTTGAAGGTATCATCAAAGGGGTGTCATGGGTATCGAATGCGATATTTTATAAAAAAACACCTTACTTTAACGACTTTAAGAAAAAAAGTTTACTTTTGACTTTTAACGACAACTTAATTTGCAGGTGGTCAAAAAGAAACGTATCGAGTATGAAAGAAAAAAAAAGGATATCAAAAATAGTGATGAACCAGTAAGTAATGGTAAGTTTCATTTTTATTTACCTACTTCTGCACGCAATTAACATAAGTGATTAAATTTTGTAAAACTTCTTGATTGCGAGGCGAGACTGCTAAGGGTGATCAACTAGCCTAAAGTCCTAGTAGGTACATACGTAAATTAACTATATTTATTTATTTAAATACTAACATCAAGACTGTCTAGGGATATTTCGAATTTTATCAATTTCATCAAAATTTTGTTATGATTAGCCTGCAAAATGTATATATTTTATGAAACCTATTTATAAGACTATAGTTCAGAAGACAGAAGAAAGATGTGTTTTGCAAAAATTAAAATTTATTCAAATAAAGTCAAAAACTGAGTTAAAGCGTAAAATTAACGATGAATGTGTTTTTCAAAAAAAAAATAGTTTAAATTCCGTTTTTTCAATATCAATAATCAATAAGTAAAAAATCAATAGTCATTAAAACCACCCATGACATTTAAAACTGCCCTGCAACGGTTTTTCAAAGACCGATATGTCGTGCTCCTGCAGCCACCTGGGAGCTTACCATCAACTTTAAGACAGCGATTCAAAAATAGCGCGATGCAGAAATTTAGGTTTAATTAGGTAATTTAGGCGCGATTTAGGTTCCTAAAATGAATTGCTTTCTTTCGTACTCTGACCTTCTAAAAACTGGACCGCAAATGAATTGCTAAATGTGAATGACCGAACAATTTGTGTCCTTATTTCTTCTACCCGTCTCTTTCACTCGATTCTGTCATGCCCGGAGAGTGAAAGGGACGGGTATAACCTGCAGGTGTCATGTTAGCTTGGCCTAGTTGTAAGTCAAATAAGAGTTGATGACAGCTCAGCGGCTGTGAAATGTCATTGAATGATCACTGAATCGCTGTCATTGATATTAAGCTGTCGTGGTACGAATAAGCGATGCAGATCAGTTTAGGGGGCTTAAACAAAGTAACATCGTTATGTGGCGAAACGACAATCGCTATCGCTATCGTCTTTATGCTCCAATCAACTTGCGGCAAGACCACGTGATTTAGCGCAGCTTATACCAATCTGCCAATCCTATACCTTGAATTTCTTTCGAACTTCGTTATCGCTTCGCTATCGCTATCGCTATGTTACTTTGTCTAAGCCCCCTGGTCCTAAACAAAACCGCAATAAGAGTTGATGGTAGGCACCCTGGTTACCACTCGCGCTGTGTGCGGACGGGCGTTGTCGTGCATTAACGTGAATTCTTGGCCCATTTGCAGTCGATGGGGGTAGATTATTAGTGCTAGCACCCTGTCACGGTATTTTTCAGCCGTCATGGTGTTTCTGATCGAAACGAGATCTGTTCGTCCACCAGCACGAATTCCCGCCCAAACCATAATTGCCCCGCCATGGTATGGATGGACTTCCTGAGGGTGTTGCAGACGGCTCTCACGACCCGGAACTCGCCATACGCGTACTCATCGTGAATCGGGATGGAAACCGAATCTGGTCTCATCGGTAAACAGCACTTCAGACCACTGGTTATCTTACCAGAGCAAATGTTTACGAGCCTACTGCAATCTTCTTCCACGATTTCCTCGGCGTAGTGCTGGAGTACGAAGTGGTCTCCGGGCATGAAGGTTGGCTTCATGCAGTCTTCTCCTTACAGTTTGGTCACTCACCAACGACTGGTGCTCAGACTAGACAGAGCCTTTGAACCAACTGCATGGCTGTAGCATTTGGTTATCTTCTTGCAGCAACTTGCAAAAATCTGTCTTGCCGTTGGGTGCCTATGCGCTTACCGCATGGGTGTCTTTCAGCCACTTCACTAGTAGCACGATATCGTGACCACAACCTTGATTTGACGTTTTGGTTTGTGCCAATCTCATCAGCAGTTCTCCGTTGAGTAGCCCCAGCTTGGAGCACGCCTACTATCCTTAACATTTCATTTCTCGTTAAATGGCGGCGCTGCATTATGCATATCTACAGTGCCAAAAAAACTAAACATTAATCCACTAACTCGTTGTAAAACTTTAATTTTACACAAAAAATCGCTCTAGACCGCCCGCGTAGTTACTTTGTGCTCTAGGTATGCCGCGCAAATAGTGATGGGTCGCGAGAAAATTCCCTAACAGCCATAATTAATAACCTATCCACAGATAGGGATAGGTGCGATCCAGATTAGTTGCTATGCAACGCTTGATATTAACATAGAGTTAACGACAGTTGCCAGGGTGTTGCTAGGTGTTGCCTAGCAACTAATCTGGATCGCACCTATCCCTATCTGTGGATAGGTTATTAATTCTGGCCGTAAGTGAGAATATTCCCCAATCGGGAATATTCTAGAATTTGCTCTTTAATCGAGAATATTCTCAGGTCCAGAAGAATTTAAGAGAATTTAAAATTGGATGAAGATTTTCTTATTTTTAGGAAAACATGTAAGTATTCTTTTAGAGTTTTTGAACTACGATGACCGTATAGTATAAAATAAGTAGGTATCTCAGTTTATTTAGCTAATAATTATCACAGCACCATCGTTTTTGCCGATAACCTTGCGAGTAAAAATTTATTTTATGTTTCCACCGCAATATTTTTTATGTAAGAACGCTTTGTTTAGTCGCGCTAGTAGTATGTCCACGTCCCCTCCCCGCGCCCCTTCCCGCCAGCCACGCACGCACCGCCTTACCATTAAGATTTTTTCATGTTGGTTTTGAAGAATTTGAATTATCTAGAGTTGTTAAATCTTGAGATCTTTTTTAAGCTGATTTTTTGAAAATACTGATGTGATGATTGATGATGATTTTATCGCCAAAATGAATTATTAAACTTTGCAGGAAATTTAAAAAGAACTTACGAGAATTTTCTTCGAAATATTCTCGAGTATATGCTCGCTTAGAAGAATTTAACCTCAGAAAAGACAATATCTTAAATTTTCTGTGTGAAATATTTATAAATAAAGCAGTAATACAATCGCAGTTCTATTAATTTAATCGGATTATTGAGATAAATTTATAAATTCTCTTCCAAAAGAATATTCTCGAGAACTTAACAGCAAAGTTCTCAATGAGGGAACATTCTCAGAAATGTCCCATCACTACGCGCAAATCTTTTGTTTTAAATTAATTTGTTCAAATTCAAATTTGGAGTCATTCAAAAAGACCTACAAAATAAGCTTTTTTGAAAAAGTTTTTAAAACCAGCCAGTATTTTTTTATTATAGAATTTTATACGAAATATCCCTAGACAGTGTCGATGTGTATTTTATGGTATTAACTAAACTAAACTAGGTACTACTAATGAAAACTTGGTTTTACTCCCGAAAATGGAATTGGATTTTGGGATTCGGATTAAATTATATTTTCATAAATAATCTATGTTAATTATAAATACAGGTGGTAACGACGGTTGTGACTTGTGACAATTCGAGCGATGATAAGTAATCATAATAATCATATAAAAAATATATAATTATTATTATTATTTGTAAATCACTTATTTAACTTGCTTTTATATAAAAATATTCAAATTTTCATTAAAATTGACTTTGGTACCCAACTTGAGTGTATTATTTTAGATCTGCATTTTATAGCAAGAGCCACAATGCCGTGCGGGTGTACCGACACTATCTAACCAAAGGGACTTTACAGTAGTACGATTTCTCGCATAATACGCCATTTTACGTCAGTCCCTGCAACTTGAGGCATGTTTTCATACATTTCTTTTGCTAATGCATCAGAATCTTTCTGTCAAATTACAAATAGGTACCACGTTTAGAGAAAGTACCCTAAATACTGTTATGTTAGGTATACCTAAGGTTTCCCCAAGGTGGCCAGTGATGAAACATATATCAATCGATAGATAAAGTCCATACAAACTAAAAACGTATTTTGATAACATTTCGAAAACGAAATACTTTCGGAGATATTAATTATTTCTGTTTCGAAAACATTCTTAAAAATGACACTTAAAAATGAAACTGCCTTATTCATCATCATATCAGACTATCGACGTTCACTGCTGGATAAAGGAGATAAAAAAAGGGGTGGTGCTATACGTTGCCGACACCCACACACACACTCAAAAATCATATTTTAGACTTTCTTTAATAGATAAATGAAATAGTGTGTATGTTAAACGGTATTGTGATATGTTAAATAACATTTACATAACATTCTATATTTTTATGTATCATATCGGCTATCCTACTAATATTATAAATGTGAAAGTTTAGATGTTTGGATGTTTGGATGTTTGTTACTCAATCACGCCAAAACGGCTGAACGGATTAGGCTGAAATTTGGAACACAGATACTTTGTAGCCTGGAGAGGAACATAGGCCACTTTTTATCCCGGAAAAATGTCACATTCCCGCGGGATAAAGTCGTGTAGTCCACGCGGGCGAAGCCGCGGGCGGAAAACTAGTGTATCATAATAACTACGGTCATTACGACTATGGTCGAAATAACTACGATCGATTCACATATTTTCATCAAATTTTCATAATGACTATTGAACGACTCAACTACTGTTCATTTCACCTACGGTTGATTGAACTACGGTTGATTCAACTAACGGACGATTGGCCTAATGTTCATTTCATCTACTGGTTGTTTCGACTATGAACGACTCGCCTACAACAAGCTTATTAATTGGAAAGTTTATTAAATGGATTTGGGTGCGTTGGATTGTTTTTTTGGTTAGGGTGTCGCAAACATAAAATATTTGACTGTTTTAGTATGAAGCGGGGACTTGTAAAATTTTCAAGAATGAATTTTATAAAAATGAAAATATCTTGAAAACGGTGCGTCACAGCTGAAATCTAACAAAATTTTCGATCCCCTATGGTATCCCGGAGATAACTAGGAGGCATCCGATGGACAAATATTTTTTTTTTTAATTTTTTTTTGCTCAAAAAATTTTTTGATATATCCAATTTTTTATATATTTTGGGAAAAACAGAAGGGGGGACGGGGGGCGAAGCCCCCCGCCACCCAACAAAATGTAACAGACGTTTCAGGTTAGGTTAGGTTAGAACAGTGACCAAAACGCCGCGCGAGCCGAGCGAGCGAAGCGAGCGTGCCGCGGCAGCGGCCGGCGAAGCGCCAGAACTGATTTCATACACCCCCCCTACCCCCTACTTCAGTTTAAAAGGAAATGGGAATATGTCTAAAGTCGCTTCTGGCGCTTCGCCGGCCGCTGCCGTGGCATGATCGCTTCGCTCGCTCGGCTCGCGCGGTATGTTCATATAAACCTAACATGCTCGTCGCTTCGCTCCTCGCACCTATCAGCAGTACAGTCACGAGCAATAATATGTATACATCATAGGACTATGTCATATTACAATATTGAATGACTTCTGTGACACTGATCGTTTTCTTTTGGAACGCTACAGTGTGACAAAGTTCTATGTTGTATATTTTATACATAATATTATTGCTCGTGTCTGTATATGAGTCACTATTTTTAAACTTAATAAACCGTGTAAGTGAAATGACCGTAGGTGAAATGACCAGTAGTTCAATCAACCGTAGGTGAAATAACCGTAGGTGAGTTGTTCGTAGGTGAGAGGACCAGTAGTGATTTCGTACATTAGTTATTTTAAAAATAGGTGTAACGACCAATAGTTATTTTGAACAGTAGGTCTTTTGACCGTAGTTATTTCGACCATAGTCGAAACGACCGTAGTTATTATGATACATACCCCATCATATCTATGATTGGAATAGCTTGGCAATTATTTAAAAACGAGAATTGGCTACTAATGCAATAAACTGATATTTTTTACATCGTTTAAACAATTTACAGCTCATAAAAAAATCAATAGAGATAGGTATGTGAAAATAGATTAAGTAAGTAGGTGTACCTACATAAAAGTATTTTGATAAATAAAATATTAAAAGAAATAGTATTTATTATGTCGCAGGGATTTTGTCAAAGTCGTGATATTAGAATTCCACTAGTGAAATTATAATTTCTCGTGATATTATGAATAGACAGTACGAGACAGTATGCACACGGCTGCGAGCCTCGGAAGTCTTAAAGAACACGTGATAGGTTAGAAATTTAAGTCGCCTTAAATTTCGTGATTTTTTTTTGTATCAATACAACTTATAGATTGTTTCACAAAAAAAATAACCACGAAATTTAAATAAATTTAAATTTTTAACCTATCACGTGTTCTACAGGACTTCCGAGGAGTACAGGGTGCCTACCATCAACTCTTATTGCGGTTTTGTTTAGGACCTAAACTGATCTGCTTCGCTTATTCGTACCACGACAGCTTAATATCAATGACAGCGATTCAGTGATCATTCAATGACATTTCACAGCCGCTAAGCTGTCAAGAACTCTTATTTGACTTATGACTCGGCCAAGCTAACATGACACCTGCAGGTTATACCCGTCCCTCTCACTCTCCGGGCATGACAGAATCGAGTGAAAGAGACGGGTAGAAGAAATAACGACACAAATCGTTCGGTCATTCACATTTAGCAATTCATTTGCGATCAAGTTTTTAGAAGGTCAGAGTACGAAAGAAAGCAATTCATTTTAGGAACCTATTCTGCATTGCGCTATTTTTGAATCGCTGTCTTAAAGTTGATGGTAGGCACCCAGGACTTTTACGAGGCAAATTCGTGAGCTCGCAGCCGTGTGCATACTGTCTCGTACTGTCTATTCACAATTTAACTAGTGGAATTAAAATATCACGAAAAATTATAATTTCACTAGTGAATTATAATATCACGACTTTGACAAAATCCCTGCGACATATATAAGATCAAATAAGCAATACTAATGATTGGCGTTTTTGAGACCAATAAATTATGACGACATGTATTTTTTTTTAAAACAAAAATAATTAATATCTCCGAAAGTATATCGTTTTCGAGATTTAACCAAAATACATTTTTAGTTTGTATAGACTTTGTCTATCTATTATTGCCATATGTTTTATAACTGGCCACCATATTTTGATTTCTCCATAGTGGGGTTCTCTTGGGCTCTTGGGTGACGTAAGGTATACCAAGCCCATACAAATATCTTCCATGCTCTTTTACTGAAGGAAGAGTTCATTTTTATTTTAAAAATAAAATATACTGCACTCATGAAGTTTTAAATAATATTACAAAATAAAATTCAAATTGCCAGAGAGACAAAAAAAAATAAAAAAAATCTTTATTTTTTTCGTACATTTGGAAACGACGCAAAACATTTCTTCTATTTACAAAAGCTTCGTGTTTCGATCATACCTACTTATATGATTTTTCACTTCTGTCAACTTTATTTTTAGTTGTTGTATATTTTCGTATTCTGTAAGAGTACGGTAAGACCAACTCGACGTATAAGAGCCCCATTCCTAAGTATTTTGAACACAAAGATAAAGCAATCAAATAAGTCATTTTTTTAAATTTTTAGTTTTTTGCTTTCACAATGCAATTTTTGTTACTGACAAATGGAAAATGAAGTATTTAGAAACCATCGGAGCTGGTTGTGAGACGGGTCGATCTTTTTAAATACTTCATTTTCCATTTTTCAAGTAGATTTTTATTTTGTCTCTCTCGCAATTTGAGTTTAACTTTGTCTTTCACATTAATTGATAGAATTATTGTTTTTTTTTTCATTAACTGAGCTGAACTTACTTTTAAATGCATAAATTAATCTTAAGGGCGTTTGTGCACTACACTGAATTTTACCGATCCGGAAAAAAACGGATGCTTGTATTTTAATAATTAATCATTTATAATAGTAAGAATTTATTTATTTCGTGTAGTTTCAATGTTTCAATTGAAATTTACTATTTAACGTTTACGTTTCAATTAAACTATAAATGATTAATTATTAAAATACAAGCATCCGTTTTTTCCGGATCGGTAAAATTCAGTGTAGTGCACAAACGCCCTCTGAATGACAAAAATATGCGGAAGTATTAACAAACTAGTGGACCCGGTAAACTTCATATCACCTCTATCGTTTTTAGTATTTTCCGTTACCTAATTCATATTATTTATGTTTCTCACCGTTTAATTAAACCTTTCCTGAACTTGCACGAATATTTCAAGATTTTTTCTAAGTTTCTTGTTTCTAAGTTTTAGCGAGATTAACGAACAGCAATTCATTTTTTATATAAATGTACCTACTAACAGCCGCCCGCGGTTTCAACCGCGTGGTTCTCGTTCCCGTGGGAATATCGGGATAAAAAGTAGCCTAAGTTACTCCTTATTACATCAGCTAAGTACCTGCCAGTGAAACTCCCGTCAAAATCGGTCTTGTTTGTTCGGCTTAGCCGGTACAAACAGACAGACAGACAGATAGACGGACAAAAATTGGAAAAAATGTTATTTTGGTATATGTATGTACCGTATATATAATTATATGTGTCACCGGAAAATAACAAGAACCGCAAATTTATAAATTTCCTAGGAAAATTATAAATTTACGGAAGTCCTGTAGAACACGTCGCTGGCCCCGGGCAATAAAGCGGTTATCTCAAAAACCTAATTTTACAGGGGAAGCAAAAGAAGCTAATTTATTTATAATTAAGCGTACAGTTATTCGAAATAAGCGTTCAATATCTCAATTGAAAGGTATTTTTTTCACCTATTAAACCCTTTTCAAATTTTATATATAACATAAATAATATAGTAGATAAGGATAAAAATGTATAATACAAATTGTTTACGATGTCGTTCTAACTGCAACATCATTTAACAACTTTATTAATAGACCTTCCAGTAATATTTCGGAATGTAAGTATAGAATACAACGCAATTTCCATTTCGACTCTCGAGCGTATCAGCCTATTACCACCTTTTCAAGGGAAATTTTGTTACTTTATGTTACATGTATCATCTACTAAACGCTGTTTCGACATCCTATTAGTGCACCACATTTTTATGTAACTGTTATTACAAACTGACCAGAAAATATACATTATTTTTATTTATTCCTATTTTAGACAGTATTTTACTATTATTATTGTTATTTTAGCAATATTACTAGTACTAAAGTTATTTACTAGTTAAATACTAGCTCTGGAAGCATGATTTGATTAAAATAATTATACTGATTGGTATAAATGCATTTTAAATCAGGAGAATTCATCAAAATTCTATAATTGGCTTTAAATAAAACTTTAAATGTTAATATAAACTTGGTAAATGTCGGAATTGTTATATACTCTACTATATAGGGTGTACAAAAGACTGGGACACTATAGGTATGGTATATGGGATATACTAGCCCTCTAAAGCAGGTACCCCATTTTTTTGTACACCCTGTATAGTAGTGAATATAAATAGTTCAAACAAACTACCACATTCATGTACACATTTAAAATTTGATTTAAAGTCCTTACCTACCTAAAATTATAGCTTTCTTGGCCTAACCTTAATAAATCATTTAGTTTAGAACACTTATGTAAGAACTAGCGGATCCTTGCGGTTTTACCCGCGTGATACCTGTACCCGTGGAAATATCGGAATAAAATTTTGCCTATGTCACTCCTGTAAGAGTGTAGCTTTCTAATGGTCAAAGAATTTTCTAAATCGGTCCAGTAGTTCTTGAGATTTGCGCGTTCAACTAAACAAACTCTTTTCTTTACTGTGAAGTACTGTGTCCCCAACACAATGCAAATTATTATAAAATAAGTGATGAATGTTTCGGGATTGCTTCAGTTTTGCAGAGACTCATCAAATCATCATGAAGCGGTTTTGGTAAGGTAATTGGCTCTCTGTAAAGATTTGTTAATTCAGTTGATGAAACATCAGGTGTTGGTGTCCTTTTACCCCTTCCTCTTGAAGATCTAGTTTTTGGTGCAGTATTCAATGAAACATACTCATCGTCAAAGTTGTACTTAAAATAGATAACATCTGGATGACCTTCAGTAATTTTAATTTCGTGAATCTTTGTTTCCTTACCTTTTTATTAGTTTGGTCTACACGTAACCAGTATCTTTTGTCCATCATCGCCTTTAAAACAAAGAAATTGTGTTGTTCCATTTCTATTAGCTAGAATTTTTCAGAGTATATTGAATTTCACGTACAAATTACATGAATGAACTTATATTATTATACTAATCACATCATAAATTACTTCATACACACTCATATAACTAGATAACATAAATTTACATATTGCGATTTTTTTATGTTTTTACCCCTAGTAAATGTGAACTTAATTAGAAACGGACAAAAACGAGCAGCTGACTAAAAAACCGCCTTCAAAAAAACCACATCAAAAAAGTAAGAAATAATTCCTCACCAAATAAATAACGTAAGTACTTTGAAGTCGGGCGTGAAACATGTACAATTTTTTTGTTGTTTTTGTTAAAACCCGCCCGACTTCAAAGTACTTACGTTATTTATTTGGTGAGGAATTATTTCTTACTTTTTTGATGTGATTTTTTTGAAGGCGGTTTTATTTTTTTATAAAAATAATTTTTATTTCACTCTTTTTAGTGCATCGTGCAGGCAATTTACGTGTTTTCTGGTAAATACGTATGTGATCAAACTCATAACCTCCTTTTTCGAAGTCGGTTAAAATACCTTGAGGTATCCCCTTTTTAACAAAACAAGAATCATCTAAATCGGTTTATAAACAAAGGAGTTATGCCTACAGATACTTATTAAATTCACATAAAGTGGTAACGAAAACGACAGTATTTTCAAGATTTCCCGAAAATTACTGAAGCGATTTCAAAATTTCAAAAAATGGGACCAACTTGGAAACCAACCTGATGTAATAACGTTTGAACCATTTCAATCGGTTCAGCCGTCTTCGAGTAATCGGTGGACATACATAAAAAAAAAAAAAAAAAAAAACATACATACAGACGAATAGAGAACCTCCTCCTTTTTGATTAAGAAGTCGGTTAAAAATAGTTATTCTAGAAGGTTATCTCTATAATATTATAGGTAAATTAGACCGGGGCCGGCGATGGCAAGGTAGTTTTGGACACAAAATTACTAAAAAACTGAAGAATAAAATCGTTAATTTAAAACAATATATTAGTAAGTGAATAAAATAATATAATTTTATTGATTTTATATTATTCTAGATAAAATATTCAAAATAAATATCCAAATTAATTTAAAGTTTCAACTGTTTTGTGTATTTCACGTTCAAAATTGTACGAATATTTGCTTGAAAACTATTCGTTTTATTTCATGTTTCTTAATGTTAATGTAAATTAGAACCTAAAAACGTTATACGTTCAACTTATATCAAAAAACTTTTCTATAGGTGTCAGTTTTAAGATTAAATGAAAGATTTTCATGAAGAAAATTACGTAAAAAATGAAGTCGGTTAATGACTTTTTTCCTCTCTCGCGCCACCGTTCGTCGCTAGAGCTACAATAAATTTACGAGAAAAAAGGCGTAATAGTATTTTACAAAATAAAATTTCTGGTGATTACTTTGTATTAAGCGTTAACATTTTGTTTATTTTACATTTTTATTTTGGAAAAGGCGGTTAAAGGTTTTATTGTTTCTTTTTGTTACGAAAAGTAGTGTAAAGATGTTCGCTGGTTTTTGTTTTATGTTTCATTAAGTAAGAATCCGTTACATACTCAAGCGTAAGGTAATTTACCGCGCAATAAAGCTGTTAATATCACTTAATATATTCAAATAGTAATAAAAAAATCTGAAAAAATTAAGAGACATAGATTGAGGGACAGAGAAGCCAAAAACGAAATAACATTAAAAAGGTGGTATCCGTCAGTTACCGCTTTATTGCCCGGGGCCAGCGACGTGGTAGGTGGTAGGTGGTAGGTTAGAAATTTAAGGCGATCGCGAAGCGACTGCCTTAAATTTCATGGTATTTTTTTTAGGAAATTTATAAATTTACGGCTTTTGTTATTTTCCGGTGACATATGCATGTAGTAAAAAGCGGTTATTTTAATATTACAAACAGACACTCCAATTTTATTTATTTGTACCTACTTATAGACTACTTAGATTTAAAAAAATAAAATTTACAAGATTTCCGATTCTCCACTTTCAGAGATCGATTTCAGCGAAAAAATGCCACATCAAGTATGTACATACTTTTTGTATTATTCCGAAAGTTTAGGTCGTCGTGCAGTTTTTAAAGTTAATCAGGAGCTATGGAAAAACCTTTATTTTTAAAGCTGATTAAATTCTTTCTGTTCTGTTTGTTCCCAATTTTTTAGTATAGATATTGTTTTTGTATATTGTATTAAAAAAGTCATTACCAAGAAAACCCTCCCCATAAAAAACATAATTAATCAAAGCCGTTCCAACAGAACACGGACATTTTTTTTCTCCGTTCCCTTCGATCGAAGTTCGTTCCACTCAAAGATATTATTGTTCAAAAACTCTTTTATTCAACATAATGGCCTCATGTCACCTGTAATACAAATATGAAGCTATAAATTGCTTGAAGTCGATGAAAAAATTCACAAGTAAGTACCTACAACGAAAAGAGAATGAACTTAGAGAATGGAAATAAAAAAATACGTACGACGGAAACGTAAACGTTTGCAAATATCGGAATATTTGCTCGTTGTAATAAAATTTTCGCACGTGACTAAAAATAACGTGCAAAGTCGGAGGCCTCGTCCAATGGATGATGTCACCGGGTAGGTCAGACTATTCTAATATTTGGCGGTTGAAGTTCTGTTTGGCCAGCAAACATTTATGTGTGCAAAAGTTGAAGAACATTTTGTTACTTGCATAACAAACAATGATTTCTAAGAATAAATTAGATGATGTTGAATTCTTGTGCGTCAGATGAATGAAATATTATTGAACGCTTCTAAATAACATGCTAAATATTCTGCTCATATAAACAAAACAGTCTGCATCGGTACCTACAACCTCGTTTTGAAGAAGACTTGAGTTTTTTAGTCTTAGATTCTCTAAAGTGTAAGTCTTAAGTAATTTTGCATAACTCTAATTATATATTATAAGACTATTAGTCTCGCGAGCCATGAGTTCTTTGAGTGTAAGTTCTTGGAGTCTTTTCAGTCCTTTGAGTCTTGGGTGTCATAAGCTAAGCTAAGGAGTCGGAGGATACAATCCAGAGTCCTTTTGAAAAGACTCAGTCGCGAGATTTCGTTGTCATGACTCAAGTCTTTTTAAAACACTTGAGCTGGACTCGGACTCGACACTTTAAAAGAACTTAGTCTTTAACGGGCCCTACTCAAAGCCCTACTTGCAGGGCCTGCTTGCAGTTACTGCCGCAGAGGGTGTTGCTCCACAAAGCCCTGCAAATCATTAGTGCGGATTACGTTGTTGCGTTCAGTCGTGTTCTCAAGGCCTTTCCTAGATTCTTCAATATTAAAAAAATGGCTCCCACATTATCAAAACACCAAAATTAGCATTGGCTTTGACTGTAATGTGTACCTGTGGCGTTAAAAAGAAAAATTACTACGATCATCCTTATGATGAGCATCCTCTGGCTCTCAGTACACTCTTACATAATATGTCATTTTCGGATATATATACCTATCTCTAACGGTCTTTCTGTGAAGTGTCACAGATAAGCCTTAACGGCTTACCTGTGACACTATAATCCGTAGATATCCGTAAAACATTATCCCTTTCTATTTTTAAGGCAAGCTTCGAGCAGTGCTCGACCTCCTGTTTGGGAGAGAGATCGAGTTCACGGACGAGCAGCTACGCGAGCACATTGACTCTATCACAATCGCTGGCAACGACACCACGGCGCTGGTCATCGCATACACTCTGGTACTGCTTGGGGTGCACCATGATGCCCAGGATAAGGCTTACCACGAGTGAGTCTTGTTCACCGTTTATTTATAAGGCAAGGTATGATCATTGCTTGACCTGCCGTTCGGACAGGAAATCGAGTTAACGGTCAAGCAGCTGCGCGAGCACATTGACTCGATCACCATCGCGGTAACGACACCACGGCGCTGGGTACTGCTGGGGCCTACCAAGACGCTAAAAAGAAGGCTTACAAGAGTAAGCCTTGATTGTCTTTTATTAGTAAGGCAAGCTTCGAGCAGTTCTCGACTTTCGACCAGCTTTTCGGTGGGGTGGTTAAGTTCAGGGAATATATACTAGCTGCATGAGCACATCAAGTCAATCTCCCTCCATCGCTGGCAACGACACCATGGTGCTAGTCATCACGTATACTCTGGTTCTGCTGGGGCCCAGGAGAGGGCTTATCAAGAATGAGTCTGGATCATATTTTAATAAGTTCTCTCATGTGGTACTACTGGGGTGTCACAATAATGCCTTGGAGAAAGCTTACGTTTGTTAATAAGCTTTTGAGATTGATAATTTCAGCCGTTGGTAGAGGAAGAGGAGAGGCGCAGTGGTTAAACCGCGGCATATATTATGAAGTTTCAGGAAATGGGTGACCCAAATGTCTACTATCTGAAGCGCCTCCGGGCGTCGGAAAGCACATTTAACTGTTACCGCACGCTGCATTTACAAGTGAACACGCACCTATTTTGGCTAAGCCCTCTCATGGTGAGCCAAAGCCCAATGGGCCATTCCAAAGCCATCTTTTATCTCACTCGTTGCACTCGCAAGCAGCCGAGAAATAATAGCGGGCCATGGCCATTCCCTTATGAACTCTAAAAGGCCAAAAGACAGAGCTGTTCTTCTGTCTCTCTCTCTCTTTCTCACAGAGAAGTTAAATATTAACACGTTTTCCAGGGGATCACTTGCGTTTAGTAATTTGAACTGTGCTTGTTATGTACGATTTCTTTTCAAATGTGTAGTACCTACTACAATAATTATCACATTGACATTTGTTACAGACAAGAATCGATTTTTGGAAATTCTAAGCGTGGAGCAACCAAGGAAGACCTGCAAAAGATGCAGTACCTCGAGAGGGTGATCAAGGAGAGCATGCGGTTGTACACCGTCGTGCCGATCATCGCTCGGAATATCGACAGAGACATATTTTTACGTAAGTGCTAGAGTTTACGTGGGTGGCTCAATTGAGCCCCTTGAAATGTCTCAATTGAGCCAGCTCACAAATACCGACTGTAGACCCAGAAATCACTCGAGCAGTAGTAGAGAGTAGAGCGTAATAATAGTAGCGTCTGGAGAAAAAAAAACTGTGATCGACCCCCATGAAGCTCGACTTAATACTGAGGTAACGAGTATAAAGGCTGCCACACACCAAAAACGCACACAGACGTGCTGCATTGCGTGTGCGTGCGTCATGAGTTGTAATATATGAATTTGTACGCGTAGGTTCACACCAACAGTATCGCAGCTGCATTGCGTTGCGTTTGCGTGCGAGAGCTGCACGGCCGTCCGCGAGATACAAACCGAAACGACCGTTGCGGAACGGCAACGCCGCACATGAGCTCCGGCATTGTGACGTTGTATTCTACAGGATTTCTCAATTGAGGACACACCGCGGTGACGTATGCGTCTGCGTGCAGCTGCGACGCTGACTGCGGCACGTCAGTTGTCAATATTTACAAATTGTCATCATGGATTTTGAAATACGCGAAAAATTAATTAATATAGTACGCAGATACAAATGTATATAAGATCCACAAGATAAAAACTCTCTTTTGTGGGATAAAATAGGAAGGGAATTACGAATTGAAAGAAAATGACAATCGCGATCCGAAAGCAACACACGGCGTCGCAGATGCACTGCGATGCGTGGGCGACGCCGATGCCGGTGTGAATTGCTTTATGTCGCATCGCAGCGTGCTGCAGATGCAACGCATCGTGCTGCTCACGCATCCGGTATGTGGAAGCCTTTAAGTAGAGCTTCATGTCGACCCCTGTCTGTGTGGCGTTCGAAATTTGAAAATAAATAGGTACATGTCATAGACGAGAGGATAACTAACGAAATCGAATACAAATGGAACATTAAATAAAAGCAAAATTAACGAATGAAACTATACGCATCTTAAATTAGGGCTTTTGCCAAGTTTTAAGTTAATAAAGATCATATTATTATTAACTAAAATTTATTACAAAATATGTACCTAGGTATATTTACTGCTCAAAACAAATAAGGGCCCACCCAGTTTCTTTACATGAATTTAAAATTCTTAGAATTATGAAGTTTTTTTTTATTTGGGGGTACGGAAATAGAAGAAGACTAGGTAGCCATTATCAATGTTACGATAACCTACTACTACCTAAGTATCTGTAAAAGATATTTGTTTATTTTGAGTAGTGTAGTTCGTTTTTGAATCAAGGGGCATATCTGGGTTTACATGTGACATGATATTATATTTACAATACAATAGATTTTTTATTGCTTTTCATTTGTTTTGGGAGAATTTTGACTCTTTTTCTTCATTAACAGCTGGTTGCGGAGTGACCGTGCCTGCCGGCGCCGGCGCAGTGGTCGGTGCGTTCGCCATACACCGATCTAAGGATGTCTGGGGACCGGATGTAAAGCAATTTGATCCGGACCGGTTCCTACCGGAAAACTCTGCCAACCGGCATCCGGCTGCCTTCATTCCCTTCAGCTACGGCTCAAGAAACTGTATCGGTAAATACATAAAAAGAATATAACACTTCGAACTACATAGTTGTACCCATCGTGGTTTTTCCACCGTAGTTCCCATCCCTATTGCGTCTATGTGTTTCCTGAAAACAAAGAACGTCGCATTCTGTCGCACGGCAGAGCCCAACTAGAAATTTTGATTTGGCGTCCTTCGATATTTATGGAAACAATAGACAGGGCGGCTTTATTCTGTGGCATCAGCGTGATCATCATCGTTCTCAAAATTCAAAATTCAAAATCATTTATTCATTTTAGGCTGATACAGCACTTGTGAACGTCAATGAAGCTACGCTATCGGTTCGCAAATCCTACGGCGGGAGACTTGTAACGAGAAGAACTGGCAAGAAACTTTTCTTTACCGAAAACCAGGGGGGCTACCGCGTAACTTTATGGGTATGAACTTCATACGTTTTTCCGAACTTTAAGTCTATTTTATAAAAAAAATAGCCGCTATCAGTTTTCTGTTTAGTGACGTTGGGTATAATAATAGCTAGCTAGTTACGTTCAATCGGTTCAATAGAACAAAGCAGCAAAAATCTATCAAATTAAGGAATTTAAATGACAGATGAAGCCCATATCCATACCCATATTTATAGCAATGGTTGGTAATCGCAATAAATTTATTATCTTGAGCTCCTCCGTGGTTCGGAAGGCAGGTAAAGCCGTTTTGGTCGCGGCTGCGTTTGTAGTCGCTAATAACACCGTCCGTGTTAATACCGATCAATCCGCATTGGGCCCGTTTGGTGGGTCATAGCTCATTCTCCTGATCCATCCATAAGGCGCTACTCGGAAAAAGTATGGACTCTTTGATATAAAACTAAAGGACGGTTAGAGTTGTTATAAATCTGGTAATAAGTTATATATTTCTTCATACCTTTATCTAGAATCGTATAGTTTCAGAAACACGATTTTATGATTTTGGCTCGACACTTTTTATTTTCGAAAATACCTCTAAAAAATAAGAAATATCAAGATTATTCTTAAATGGGGAGACATATACTATTGAAAATTGATTTAATTAGTGGACACCAATAATATTAAGGATCGTATAGAAGCATTTTTTTTAAATCGCTATAGTTTTTTAATACGAAGTGATTTTGTGTTTTTTTTTGCGTAATCGGCAAAATCGGTCTCGCTCCCGCGCGCGTCGTTTTCTCATTGCTATCTCGCTTTAGCATAGTTTTTCCGAGTATCGCCATAAGGAGGGCCTGTGCTGTGCCCCGACAGAGTGGCGACTTTAAACGTCTGATGATGATCTTCTCTAAAGGAAAAGAAAATCTCTGCTTTACTATGAATAAACTAACTATGTAGGTACTTATGTATAATTTTTATTTACAGGTCGTAACTTCGGCATGCTTATAATAAAAAGCATCATCTCCTCGGTAATTAGAAGCTACAAGATATTTGCCGACGACATCGAGAGACTCAAGATTGAAATGCTTCTGTTCCCCATAAAAGGTCATTTGATAAAAATTCAAAAAAGATGAGTAGTGTGTCGAGATTTTAGAGATTTCTTTTCGGTTATTACCTTGTTACCTACTTACTTAATTAATTTTCTTTGGCGATTTATTATTGTTGTGCGTTTAAGTTTTATAAGTTAATTATAAAAGTAACGTTAAATTTTATTAGTTTGATTCTTATTTAATTTTTGATATACCTAACTTAAAATTTTATTCAATCTTACTTGCAAAGTAAGTGAGTCTAGTTAAAGGGTTTTCAACTATTATTATCTATCGAAAACTTTCATTGTAAAGTATTATAATTACATAATAATGTTATTATAATGTTCATCATTCCATGCGATATGAATATAAATAATATTAAATGAATGGAAACAATATACAGTGTGCCCCTCGATATGGTGCACAAACGAAAAGGATCACCCTTTTATACTTATACCGGATTTTACCGACAAAAAAAAATTGCTAGTGTTACAATGTATTTAAAAAATAAAATTCTTTTTAGGTCCTTTTGTCATAAAAAGTTAATAGTTTTCGAACCATAAGAGATACCGTCATGAAATAAACGCTAAAATACTTGTGAAGGATTGGAAAATAAGTGGAAGAGTAAAATGAATTCATAAAAGATGACTATAACAATACAAAAAAGAGACAAAATCAAACATTTTCGAGATTTTTTTACCCTTTTTCATTATTAGCGATTTTTGCAAAATAATTCCATTATAAAAATTTTTTTAATCCATATATTCTTGTTCTTCATTGCATCTGCTTTGTAATACAAAAAAAATCAACGCTCTATCCCGTCCCGTTTGCTTGCTATGCACAGTTAACTGCGGACATCAACAAAAAAAGTCAATGTTGAATAGCGTTAATCAACCAAATAAAGTTGCATTTCATGCATTTCATAACGATATATCTTTTGGTTCGAAAATTATTAATTGTGTATGTCAAAAGGAACTTAAAAAATATATTTTTAAATATTTCATAACATGTGCAATAGGTATTTTTTTTATTTTTTATTTGTCGATAAATTCGGGTATAGTCAATGCTCTTTTCGTTTGTCCACCATATCGAGAGTCACACTGTATATAAAAATCTACCTAATTTATTTATGCTATGACTCATATCGTAAGTAGGTATGTACATGTATAATGTCTAGAAAAGTTGTTAATAAAAAAATATATTGTCAGCGGATAATGTGGATAAATTAAAATTACGGTGATCTCGTGTAATGAGCAAATATAATTAAATAAAGATTCCTAAAATGAAGGATATCCTTATGAAGGATACTTTACACGCGCGGTATTGAAATGAGAAAAATGCGAAAGAAAAAAAGAAAACGATAAATTTTTTTTTTGCCATCTACTATATTTTAAGAGGTAACAGCTTCAAAATACTATATTTGATAGAAAAAAGTTGGTTACCCTAAAGGTCATAGCCCACTTATACCGCACGGCTCCAACACCGCTCCAACCCAACACCGCTCTAAACGAAGGCGACAGCTAGCAGGCACCCAGCAGTCCACGCGGCGACAGCTAGCAGACTCCCAGCTGTCCACGCGCCGACTAATATTCCCTCTTTAAGGTCACAGCAGACATATCAACTCGTAAGCGTATCAACTCGAGCGGTTCAGTATTCTTTGTATGAAACCCCCTACTGCAACGCACACTAATCGGAATCGTAACGTAATCGCCTCACCAGCTCACGAACCGCTTTGCGGGTCGCTCAACTTGCTATCACAACACATCAATCAACACATTTCAAAAAATCAGACTGAAATTCTGAGATTTGATCCCATGTCCACCTTTTTTCGATATGGAACCACTGTGCGGCGAGGCGTAAGCGGCGTCGCCTAGCCGTAGCCGAGCCGACCGACGTACCGACGCAGGAGCCGTACTCTGAAACGCTAATTCGAAACTTCGGTTAGCCCCGCCCCTTTCACTCGATTCTGTCCCGACTAGAGAGTGAGAGGGACGGGTATACCGAAGTTTCGGGTTTTGCGTTTCAGAGTAGGCCCTCAGGTTTGGTTACGTGCTTGCGTTAGGTTGACGCCTGGTTGACGGCGAGGAGATAGGCGATGAGGTGTCGATCCCTTTCCGAGTTGATATATCTGCTGTGCTGTGACAAGTAAGTACCTAGTAGAAAATAGCAAAGAAAATAGTCTGACATCACTATACGAATATCGTTTCCGAATATCAAATTATACAAAAAGTTGCACAGAGAGTATCCTCTGAACAGTAGGTGAAGTGGGAGGTGTATTTAGGCTGAATGAACGAATCCTTCGCCATAAAAAAGTAGGTTAGGTTACGGTTACAGCGCCATCTAGTGCATCGAAAAATTACTGTAGGAAACTCTCCCATTTTTAGGTAGGAATCTGGGATATTTATCTAGCAACACCACACCATTCGTTTGATTTTGACACTTAATTATCACTGTCAATGTCAAGAGTTTTGGCGCCATTTTGGCGGGTTAGGTTAAAGCTAGAAACAACACATTTCGCTGGCGCAGCGCAGCGCAGCGCAGCGCAGCGTCGACCCGGGTGTGCACACTTTACTAGCGTGGCGCAGCGTTTCCAGACGAAATTTTTGATCAGTGTCAATCGAGTCGTTGCCGAGCTAACATCTGCACTAAGTTTTCTTCTAATTTTGAAAACAATTTCTGTTCTTACTTGAACATATTAAATCCAAAAAAAAATATGTTGATGATTACGATGATAAGATGATGATGAATGAATACGAGATGCAATTTATATCTATACTAATACTATAAAAACACTTTGTTTGTTTGTAATAGATAAACTCAAAAAATACTGAACCGATTTTAGAAGTATTTAGTGTAATTTATTTTCAAATCAGAATTATACATTATTTTTGTTATAAAATTAAAAAGTAAAGTGTACTAAAAACACTTTAATACTGTTTTAACAACCCTACATGATAATAAATTGGTGACTCTTCTTAACAAAAAAAATATTTTTTAAATTGGTCCATTATTGACGGAGAAATCAGAGAACATAAGTAGTAAAAAGCAAAATGCAGAGCTCCGCTTCGCAGTCCACTACCGAGCCATCTGACGATACAATGCTAGAAAGTGGTGGGGGGTCTGGCGCAATCGGAGCCGGGCGGAAACGCTGCGCTGCGCCAGGGAAATGTGTTTCTAGCCATACTAAATGTATGAAAGCGATCGCGCTGAGCTGCGCTGCGCCAGCGAAATGTGTTTCTAGCTTTAGTGGATATTTTAATTAATCGCAATTTGTTTCTTAATGGACTTTGTGTGACTCAAGATAGGTGTGGTTTTATGCCCCAAGCGTCTACGCAACTGGACGATGTGTGGAATGATTAAAATATGCGCTATCTCGGTATCGTGATGCCGAGTGTTTTATTGTAGTTGCAAGAATTACCGAGAAGACCAACTCGACATACTGGACGCCAAATACTCCAAGAAGCATTGGAATGTAACACACCTACATTCTAATGAAAACATAAGAAACTATAATATCATACATGATACTCAAGAATTGGCAGTATGTATAATGTCTTCGCCTGTCCAAAAGGACGAACTTTTTTACTACTACTGTCAATGTCAATGTCAGTAAGTGAGTGAGTGTTACTGTCTGTCAGTCATAAATTTGCTTTGCTTTTATGGGTTCCCTTGGTAGCAAAATTTTTAGTTCTACTCCGAAAATGCCGAATCCTGAGGTACAACAATTCATCAAAGCAGCTATAACACAAGATAAAGTTGTAGTTTTCTCTAAATCTTATTGCCCTTACTGTACGATGGCTAAAGAGGTAAGTAACACTGCCTATTTGTTAGGCTAAATTTTGTAATTTTTTATTAGAAATAAATTATGAGTCACACTTTCAAAGTCACCTTTTTCTAACTTCTATTATAATGTCGCATAAACAGCACTATCTCTAAAGCTATATTTGCTGTTAAAGTAGATAATTGATGCTGAATAACTACTCCATTTGTTTAAGGTTTTCAACAAGATGAAACAACCTATCAAGGTGGTTGAACTGAATCAGCGAGATGACGGTGACGTTATTCAGGATAATTTGGCTGAAATAACTGGCTTTAGGACTGTACGTACCTAATGTGTTCTTACCTAGTTTAGAGGAATTTATAAAACATTATCCATTATCAAAAGTGCTAAAACATTAAGTACCTATGCTATTTTATCTTATCACTATCAAGAATAAAACTACAGGTCAATACTACAAGTGAAGTGATTACTTATGAGGTTAGGATACAATGCTTGAAATTGAAAAATTGCACAACTTCCTTATTTTTGTTGCAATAGTACCTACCTATCTTTGTATAAATATGTCTATCTGTGTTGTTTCTTTTATCAATAACTAGCAGCCCCGCCCTGGCTTCGTACGGGTGGCGCCATCTAGCCATCTATATATATTTTCAAACCTTGTCCTGATAATACCAAACACAACAAAAAAAGAATTATCTAATTTGGTGCAGTCATTCAAATGTTATGATGCGCTTACATACATTTCGGCGTTTTATTTTTATTTAAGTATATAATATACCTAATATAGATAGATTACAACATATTTATTATTATTAACATATACAACTCTTACTCCAATTATTATAGGCAAAGAAGTAATGAGCCCTTTTTTGGTAGAAATAAAACTAATCAAAGAAGCGTAAGTATAGGGAAATATTGCATTAATTTTGTTTGATCAAGCACATTTCACTTCTCTTTACTTCAAGACAGCTAATAGGTATATACTACATGAAACAAAATAGGGCCCTCCCTTATTTCATTGCATTTATTTTAAAATAAGTTAAAGTTAAGAATTTTCATCAATACATATTTTTATACAAAAGGCTTATGAGGCTTGGTAGCCATCAGCATGGTTGGTTTATTTTATTCAATGTTACGATAGCCATAAAAAAGTATTTGTAATCAAAAGTTTAGAAAATCACTGGGTAGGCTCTATTTTGTTTTGAGTATAATACTAAATTAGATATTAAACAATCTATGTAATTTAAGACAAATTAATCACCAATAGTTAGTTTGTAATTGATAATGTCTACGATTTAATTTAAAATTTGTAGATTTTTTATAATATAATCTTTTTACTTAACCTTTTTAGTAGACAGTGGTAATTTTTTAGGTAGTTTGAATTACTTTACTTAATTATATACCAATAATTAAATAGGAGAATTAGTTTAACATATTCCACAGATCTTTTTTATGTCACAAATATTAAGTACACACACAAAGAGCTAATGTAATTTTTTTTGTTCTACATTTAGTTTAGATCTCTTGATATCTGGTTGATTCTGATTCTATTTTCCAACACAAAATACTATGTCCTATTTTTTCTATTCATGTTCATTTGTAACAATAGCAACTGCCATATTTTTTATCCATGATTTTATCTCTAATACAACTATAGTGAGTCATTGGTTGATGTAAAAGCCCAACAATTTAATGACATTGGTCCAGAATTAAATAAACACCACATTAATTATTATTACTTAGGTACTTAAGATAATTCACACCTTATCAATCATTCCATAATAAAAGATTTATTTAGTGGCAGTGTTTGTATGTAAAATGATGCGAATTCATTTATATTGTTTATTGAAAGAACAAAAGAAAAAAGCCACAGATAATAAGTATTCTGATAAAGAACACTTATCAAAACTATTGTAGTTGTGGTCAAGCAAACTCCAATTTGCACTCTGTATTTTCATAATTATTTTTATTCTTGTTTTCAGGTTCCTCAAGTATTTATTAATGGTAACTGTGTTGGAGGAGGGTCCGATGTGAAAGCACTGTACGAAGCTGGAAAACTGGAATCTATGTTGATTGGCTAAAATGTAATGCAATATACAAAACATTCACAAACATTAAGATAAGTTGATTGATGCCTAGCTATGAAATTTTTTATCATGTAAAACCGAATAAATTCGTATACAAAGGAATAAAATTCAAGCCATTGCCCACAAAATGTAATGTATCTAGTTTAAGGTTAAAATCTGTGTTTAAATTTATTTATTTCTAAAATATAGTTCATATTTTGGGCTATTTAAAACGAACCTTTGTGTGTAGAGGATAGGGTTGTAAAGGGATTTAAAAAGACTGTTTTCATTACTTCAATGATAACAATAATATATTGTGTAGAACAATAATAACTAGTAATTACTCTTACTTAACAAAATCTTGGTACCTAGAGTTTAAAAGTAAAATGGTAATTTCACATTTAATAAGTTTTATGTAAGTAATAAGCTGGTAGCTGTTTGTATTTATATTTTTTTATTGTTTGTTGTCAATAATGTTAGATAACTATGATACTACCTTTCTCATATATCTGTGTAATTTTTTTGAGATTTGTTCTGGAAATAGAAATTAATAAAAGAGGTTGCTGCTGGACTCCTTTCTTAGAAAAGTGAATAATTGTCTCTACACTTACTACTTGTACACATTTAAATTAATCCGCCCACATCTTTTTCCAATTTAACTCTTTCACTGTTATTGTATAACACTTACTGTTTCTGTACATACAAGTGCAGTTTGCATCCAGTTATATTACTTATTTAAACTTACTCTTATTTTTGCCTACGATTTTATTAATTGGTAATCCTTATTACATAAGAAAGCCTAACCACAGGCTGTTATCAAGTACTATTGTAAGTAAGATGGCGCTATAAGCAACGAAGCTATTTATCCTTTATATTTCTTCAATATTGCGATAACAGTTGATGGTATACAGTCTCAGGTCTTGTGATAATTTAACAATAAAGTCTTAAGTCATTTTATTACTCTTAAAACGACTTTGTCTTAATAATAAAGTCTTAAATATTTTATGCTTTTATGTAGAATAATTTTTATTAAATTTTATGTAAGTAATTAAAACTAAATGTATATATGGGTGTCTGGATACAAAATTTTCAAGTACAAACTTTAAGAGTGATGATGAAATTATCACTTATGTTTTCAATCTTTTTTTATTCTAATTATAAATTGCTTCATTGCATCTTTGCATTTATTAATTTCTCACTCATACCTATCCTTTACTTAAATTATTTTATTTTATTCGTAGTTTTATTGAGCATTATAAATTACATTAATGCTTATCATTTCACCGCCTCTGTGGTCGAGTGGTTCACACTACCTATTTCAGACCAAGAGGTCCCGGGTTCGATTCCCAGTGGGGGTACAATATATTGTATTCGGTTTGGTTCTTGGTCCACCTATCTAACTACCACCATATTATCTAAGTCGCCATATGACGCCATAACAATGATGTTTTCAGCATTATAGTGTTCAGGCTCTTAGAGATAAGATATAGCCAGTTCCTCAGTGATTGAGGATTCCGGGAGTAGTGCGCTTCCACCTTCAGTCTTATCACCACTTAACATCAGGTGTGATGAAGGCTAAGTACATACTACCCCGTTGTGGATAAAAAAAGGATTATTCATTGAAATAAAACACTTGCAGTGCTATTTTTTTTTCTCTCTGTCATAGCAGTTAATACTGCTTGCGACCGTATGCTTAGAAGCATACGATCTATTTGTTTCCGTCAAAAATAAATCACTTATTTTTTATATGAATAACAGTTCTATTTCAAGTACAGTAGGCACAACAGTAGGTACTGTTACTGTGGTTACTGTTTACTATAACCACAGAATAATGTTATAACCACAGTTATACTGTGGTTGAGCGACTTGATTTTGTTATCACTTTTTTATTGAATCATCCGTCACTTGGCGGAAGTCAATACCCATTGTTAAAAGAAACACGTGTAGAGTCATGCATGGCCCGCTATTATTTCTCGGCTGCATGCGCCCCCTGCAACGAGTGAGATAGAAGATGGCTGTGGTTTGGTAGAGTCAAAGCCATCTTCTATCTCGCTCGTTTCGGGGGCGCAAGCAGCCGAGAAATAATAGTGAGCCATGGTAGAGTACATATAGTCCGGTCAAAGTAGACCAAAAAAATAAGAGTGAGGGCGTTTGTGCACTACAACTGAATTTTACCGATCCGGCGGTCCGTGTTTTTACGGACCGGCGTGGCATGAAAAACACGGATGATAGGCTTGTGCACTTGTCCGGTTTTTTACTGGCCGGGGCAGCGCAGTGATCTCTTTGAAACTACACTCTACGGACGCGTTTTAAACGAGAGGAATAATGAGTTCCTTGGAACGTCAGCAATTACTTGCTTTATTGCTTTATGTACGAAGACGTAGAAGACAGAAAGAATTTTGGGTTCATCCTCTTATCAGTGAAAGGTACCTGACAGGGTCATTTTACCGAAATCACAATTAATTGAGGCTTGATGAAAAATTATTTTTTAACTACTATCGAATGTCTACAGCTAGCTATATAACAAAAAAAGTTTCATCAAAATCAGCTTAGTAGTTTTTGCGTGAAACACGGACAACAGACAGACAAACAAAAATTTCAAAATCCATATTTTTGGTGCTAGATATATTACGTGTTATTAGTGAAAAATAATAATAATAATAATAAATAATTAGGTTATTTAAATTTTTACTTTTTTGCATTTACAATGCAATTTTTATGGTAGAAAAATGGAAAATGAAGTATTTAGAAAAAATCGATCCGTCGCACAACCAGCTCCGATGGGACTCGAACCCACGACCTTTCGCTATCCGGGCGACTGCTCTAACCACTGACTCTCCGTAGCTCAGTGGTTAGAGCAGTCGCCCGGATAGCGAAAGGTCGTGGGTTCGAGTCCCATCGGAGCTGGTTGTGAGACGGATCGATTTTTTCTAAATACTTCATTTTCCATTTTTCTACAATAAATAATTAATTAATTAATAATTAATTATTTTTATCTGCCCATGGTCTGATAGCCAAGAGCCTCGATAAACACCTTAAGAGGCTTGCGTTAGGTGGATGGATCGGGAGTCAGATGCAGAAGGCAGTACTTCTGGACACGGCCCGTATAGTGAGAAGGTTCCTGTCTCTGGATCCTTAACCATCGGTAGCCGGGACCTTGATCTTGCTGCCGTTGGGGAACTGCATTTTTGTATTTTTAAATGTTATATTTTTTAGTGTTATACATTGTAAAAATTTAATGTTTAGAAATATAATTTTGTAAGTATTTAAAATGTAATAAAGGGAATAATAATAAATAAATAAATTCTTACATTCACACCAATTATCTAAGCCCATTTTAATTTCATTAAGAAACTGTATCATGGAAAACTTGATAACGGATAAATATATACTTAAATACTTTTTGTTTGTAAATACATACATATTATACATAGTTAACACCCAGACCAAGACAAATAGACATGTTCATGCACACAAATATTTGTCTTGTTCGGGAATCGAACCCGAGACCACTGGCGCAGAAGGTGGGTAGCCTACTCCTGCGCCAAATCGGTCGTCAATCGAGAAAGGCGCTTGAATTTATTTTGGCGTGCGTTAATTTATTTGCGATAACTCCTAAGATATTCATTTAAATTATATGGTGTAAAAGAGTAAAATAATGTGCATGAAATGCTTAAAGCAACTGACGTATTTAGATTGATAAGGGTTAATACTGTATCCGTTTAAATAGCTTTCCAAATTACCGCATTGTTCGTAACCATTTTTTAAGAGATAATATGGCTATAATATGCTATCCTTAAAAGATAGACATACGCTATCGCGGACTTTTTTGTAGATCTATAGAAGAGGAATATCCCAACATGCATTATTTTTTTAAAACTCGAAAGGATTAGGCAGCGTTTTTGCAGAAAACTCCCAGGCGGCTTGCCGTTTGCCGGCACTTTCGACAATTATCGTTATATTTCTACCAATTTACACAAAACTTTCATAAATTATATATTAAAATCTTTCTGAAGAACCACGCTACCTGTTAGTGAAAACCGCATGAAAATCTGTTTCGTAGTTTTAAAGATTTAAGCATATATAGGGACAGACAGACGGGAAGCGACTTTGTTTTATACTATGTAGTGATTTATGATTAAAATACAACCATCCGTTTTTTTCCGGACGGTAAAATTCAGTGTAGTGCACAAGCGTACATATGTTTTTCATTGCCGTCATCTCGGAACGGAAAAAAACGGTCCGGAATGGGGAAAAGTAAAATGACGGACGGTAAAATTCAGTGTGGTGCACAAGCGCCCATATGTTTTTCATTGCTGCCATATCGGTCCGGAAAAAACCGGATCGCCGGATCGGTAAAATTCAGTGTAGTGCACAAACGCCCTGAAGGTACATTAATTCGCAAGAAGCTGAAATTTGGTGAAATTGTTCAAAACATAATTATAAATGAAATTTTAAAAGTCCTCATCGATCCGGTACCTGGATAAAAAATGGATATTTCGCGATTTCCAGCAAAACGATAAGTTTTATCTTAAAAGTAGCTCAGACAAAAATTGCATCAATACTTTTTTCCCTAAAATCCACCGTTTCTAAAATAAAGAGTTTTTCATTATGAGCCGAGAACTTTGAAATGGAATAAAAAAACCCGTTTACAGTGCCACTACCTTTTCTGTTCCGGTGACAGCGGCGCTACGTACGTTTTTATTCTTTTTGTAGTAATTAAACTAAATTTAACCGGCCCTGACTTTTAAGAACTTCAGCCGCCAGCAGCGCTATGGTTGGACATCAACTTGACAGCAAAATTACATTAAAAAAAATCACGTTAGTTTCACATTTTGGCCACCGGCACAGCAAAGTTTGTGGCACTGTAAGTGATATTGCCTCAATTTTTATTTTATTTTAAAGAGCATTTGATGACATTATTTATGGAATATAATTTCAGCCAAATGACCCCCGCGATTCCGCTGAAGGTGGCGTATCCTGGTGGACAATTTTTGAGGACATTTTCGCATAAATGGGGCTCAATCTCATGAATAACGCGAGTTATGTTGGCCTTCAGGGCAGCAATTGTCTGTGATTTGTCAGCATAGACTCGAGATTTCACGTAGCCCCACAGAAAGTAATCGAGCAGTGTTAGATCACACGATCTCAGAGTGGCCAGTTGATGTCACCACCACGTGAGATAACGAAGCCCTTAAATTTCTCATCCAATAAATTTAATGTTTCCCGTGCAGTATGGCAAGTGGCGCCGTCCTGTTGGAACCATATTTTCCATGGTGAAATGTCACGAATAAATATGTATTCCCGCCAAATTTGACATCTATCGCTTTTCCAAGATGGCCGCTATCAACTTTCAAAGTTCGAGCGTCCCTATTGAAAAACCCTTTATAACGATTCAAAAAGTTGGAAAAGTTGTAATCAATCATGTGCATCATATGCAATTTACCACGCCACCAGTGAGGTAGCGCGTTTTTTTAACGTGGTATCCCCGGTAGCGGTAGGCCTTTTCCACGGGTATATTGTGATTCTAAACGATTGCATTATAGCAGACTAGCTGTCCGCCCGCGGCTTCGCCCGCGTGGACTTCATGACGTTAACTCGCGGGAATGTGATATTTTTCCGGAATAAAAAGTAGCCTATGTTCCTCTCCAGACTACAAAGTATCTGTGTCCCAAATTTCAGCCAAATCCGTTCTGCCGTTTTGGCTTGTTTGAGTAATACGCATCCAAACATCTAAACTTTCACATTTAGGTACGTTATCCCGCGGGAATGTGACATTCTTTTGGAATAAAAAATAACCTATGTTCCTCTCCAGGCTACAAAGTTTCTGTGCCCCAAATTTCAGCCAAATCCGTTCGGCCGTTTTGGCGTGATTGAGTACAAACGTGCAAACATATAAGCTTTGCATATGATGACGATTACAACTTTTCCAAATTTTTGAATCCATATAATATCTCAGAAACGGTGGCTCTTAAGAAAAAAAGTATTGATCCATTTTGATTTACAATCTTGTCTTTGTTAATTTTACGATGAAACTTACCGTTTTGAAAAACGCGAATTTGACATTTTACCTCGAATATTTTTTTTTCCAGTTACCGGACCGATGATGAGGACTTTTTAAATTTAATTTATAATTATGTTTTTAACGATTTCACCCACTTTCAGCTTCTTGCGAATGAATGTATCTTCGAATGTCTAAATTGACCGGACTACTAATAGTCTAATGGGTGACGGTGCAGGGTGTGTGAGGTGTGTCGCTGTCTTGTGGTCTTGCTACCCCCTGATTCACGAACCGTCGGAAACGCTCCCGACAGCTGAATGTATGCCCTGTGTCTGTCACACACTATAGAATAGACAAAGACAAAGCACAGAATTCGAATCCGATTCCGTTTTCGACGGTTCGTGAATCAGGGGGCTGATAGTTTCGTGCTGTGCATGTGCGCTTTTTTGCGGACGGGCGGGCGGTGCTTCGTGTGCTACATCACGGCGCGGCCCACTCTGAAAACCGCAATTCTGACTACATGGTCATTTTGTCCTATTTCGTCCTATTTCTGTCCCAAATTTTCAGAATTCGTCGTAAAGGGGACGAAAAGATATAAGCAATTTAAATGGTCCATGCCAAAGCAAACCTTCATTATGGCACGGACAGGCTATATTTATTGAACCATAACACCTAGCCAGGATCTGATTAGTATAACATTTTGTCCCTTTTTTATAGAACCCGCAATGCCTGGAATCAAAACGAAATGAAGCGCCGTTCAAAAGATATAAAGGAATGATTTGGTCCATGCCATAATGAACCTACATTATGGCGCGGACTTTTTAACCAGGTCACCTAGAGAAAATCTGCTTATTGGAAACGATTCGTGTACATTCGTCCCAATTCGTCCTAAAAGCCACAGAATTCGTCGTCCTTTGGTTTAGGAGATATTCAGTTTTTTTTATATAAGTACAGTCACGTACAAAAGCGTACAGTAAAAATTAATTAAAACTATTCCGTTCCGTAATACGCAGTGTTCCGATTGTAAAACAGTAAGCGAGTTATTTAAATTTTTATTGTTTTGCATTTACAATGCAATTTTTATTATTGAAAAATTGAAAATTTACTAACAGTGTTGCCAGAACGTACCAAAAAGTACAGTTTTCTGTACCATTTACCATCAAACCGTAAACTGTAGGTGCTATTTTGTTGCATGCAACTGCAGTTCACAGTTTGCCGTATCTGTCAGCAATTCGCTGTTAAGTTGGTCGTACTGTCTTTATGTATGCTCAATGCTGTGAACTGAACCGTCTTTTATTGGAAAATAGTGCTGACAACACTGTCGCGCAATTTGTTAATCGTGTCATGTCGTTGTTCGTGGGAAAAACCCTAAAGCCGCGTTTAAGCCGACACAAAACATGAAGCAAAATGGACAAGACAGGTAGATGTTGCGAAACATGTGTTTGAAACATGTTGTCTGGTCTAAACGGCTCTTAACCAAGCCATAAACACCCAACCAAAAAAAGAGTGTTCTTGTCTTTCGTGCAGTGTTGCCGTTCTAGCGGATTTTTAAATAATTTGCAACTTTTTGTAGTCTATTCGCTAAAAAGAATATTATTATAGTAATATACTGGGAAGCGCAAAAGTAGGTACTTACTGCCACTATAAAAATTACATATTTTATATATGACATCTCCTATTAATCTGATAGGTATTGAAAACTGTGTAGTAAACAAATGTAAAATTCACTCAAAATGTACAGGGTACTCCTTACTTAACCCCTGACAGAATCGAGTTGAGTTGAGATCAAAATTGAATCAAGATAAAAAAAAATCACCATTCTAGTAACGACTGTATAGCGCCAATGGAGTAAGTAGTGATTGAATACCGAACTAAATGAAATCGTTATAGGTCTACTGTTTTATAGATTTAAGATCTAAAATCACACCTTCGATCACAACCAGCTTTGTTGTGATCGAAGGTGGGATTTTTGACCTTAAATCTATAAAACAGTACGAAATAACTAAAATCTATAAAACGGTTCGATTTTCATCTCAACTCCGTCAGGGCCTCAGGGGTTAGGGGGCAGTTTGTGTGCATTTGCAACGGCAATCACAAGCAAACTGGCTCTGTACTTGTACACGATCGCCCATCATGGTCGGCCAATGGGATCGGCCATCCTGTACTGGGAGCTTTTCTTGCCGACCATGATCGGGCAACGTGTACAGGGCCGGTTTGTGTGTGATTGCCGTCTGCGAGCAACGCAAACTCGCCCTGTACACGATGGGCCATCATGGTCGGCCAACATAATCGGCCATCCAGTACTGTTAAAGTTTTCCGTTCCGTGGTTTACCATAAATTTATTTACCCTGTTTTTCTTTCTAATAACTCTCGCTTGCGCTTCGCTTCTCGCCACCCAGTGACTTTGAAATAGTTAATTGTTTGTACATTAAAATTCGGTTTTGGTAAAATAAAACCGTACCTTGAAGTTAAAAACCGTACCTTTTCAGAAGCCAACCGTCCTTTTTTGGGAAATCATACTGGCAACACTGGTGAGGTGTGCCGCAATATATTGTGTGCCGCAATTCATCAACTATATTTCCCAAAATAAAACATTTTTTCAAAGTGATTTTACTGTGATTTTGCAATACCTAAATAAATGTGATTTGGTGACAAGGAGGTATCTATGAATGTACAATTATTATAAAAAAACGTTATCTTATAAAAAAAAGTGTCATGTAACCTACCTAGTAATATTTTTCTAATTATAATGATAAAACTTATACGGGCTGAATTTTTATTGGTTTTAAAGCCGAAACCCTGGTGTTCTACCCATCATTCTGAACAACTTTCACTATGGGACTAACTCTACGGTGAAAAAAAATCAGCTGTTCCAATCTAATATCTGTCTCATAATGAAAGTTGTTCAGTTTGATGGTCTGATTAACCCCACGAGATGTTTTAAATGAATAACAAATAACCCTGTATATGTACACACGGCGGCACATCAGACTATACATGTTGAACTTAAGACCGCCTTTATGCCCTACGTAATAAAAGCTGTTATAGCAGTTCAACTGTTTAACCTGATATGCTGTCGAGTGAACAATGTTTCAAGTAGGTACCTAGCTATTCCATTGAAGGAAGAAAAGTTTCATACAAACAAACCCTTTTTTCCCCCCAATCCCCACTCCACTATTCACTTCACTCCCACGGTGGGAACCCCACCTCCAAATATTAATAATTTCGAAAGAAGAGCAATATAACATTGAAATGCAACTTCATACATGACCTCTATCGAAATTATTTTGTACGCGACTGTACATGTTTTTGATATAGTCTAGGAGCCCAGGATCAAAATATCTCTTAAGAAAATATTTTTGTTTATGACTTAAAAATTAAGGTTTTGAGTTTCGAAAATGCATAAAAGTTACGTATTACTTTACGTTATACTTTTGTGTTACTAATACACTTAATTATTCTAACACAAACACGCAAAACAAGAACAAGTTACAAACATCGTCACTAAATAGGAAGTCAGCTCCTGTACTATAAAAACAAAATTTTAATTCCGATTATCTCCTAAACCAAAGGACGACGAATTCTGTGGCTTTTAGGACGAATTGGGACGAATGTACACGAATCGTTTCCAATAAGCAGATTTTCTCTAGGTGACCTGGTTAAAAAGTCCGCGCCATAATGTAGGTTCATTATGGCATGGACCAAATCATTCCTTTATATCTTTTGAACGGCGCTTCATTTCGTTTTGATTCCAGGCATTGCGGGTTCTATAAAAAAGGGACAAAATGTTATACTAATCAGATCCTGGCTAGGTGTTATGGTTCAATAAATATAGCCTGTCCGTGCCATAATGAAGGTTTGCTTTGGCATGGACCATTTAAATCGCTTATATCTTTTCGTCCCCTTTACGACGAATTCTGAAAATTTGGGACAGAAATAGGACGAAATAGGACAAAATGACCATGTAGTCAGAATTGCGGTTTTCAGAGTGGGCCGCGCCGTGATGTAGCACACCGGTGCTTCATGCATGTTTTTTGTGGAAGTACCTACCTAAGCTTCATAATAATATCTCTTTTTACCACACTTTTATTAGCTTCACTTGTAACTAAGTCACAATGTAAGAAAATCTTGGAATTCAATTTTAACCTACTTCTAATTGTCGTATTGATTTGAAACTTTGCAAGTCTATATGAATCCGATGACAATACAATAATTTGCTAGCATCGAGCTGATCTGATGATGGAGTCAAGAGGTGGGCAATAGAACTCTTCAATAGCTGCTAGGAAACCCCTCGAGTTTAGGCTCATTTGTTTTGTTCTGATGAGACCTGTTCGCTACACTTAATGGTGAGGGTCTGATGATGGAGCAGGGAGGAAGCCAGTGGCACTTCTTAATGACCACTAGGAAACCCCTCGAGTTTAGGCTCCGTTGTTTCGTTCCGACGAGACTTATGAGCTGCACTTGGTGGTGAGGGTCTGATGATGGAACAGGAAGGGAGCCAGTGACACTCCTTAATGACCAATAGGAAACACCTCGAGTTCTGGCTCATTTGTTTCGTTCTGATAAGACCTATTCGCTACACTTGGTGGTGAGGGTCTGATGATGGAGCAGGAAAGAAGCCAGTGGCACTTCTTAGAGACCAATAGGAAACACCTCGAGTTTGTGCTCATTTGTTTCGTTTTGATAAGACCTATTCATTACACTTGGTGGTGAGGGTCTGATGATGGAGCAGGGAGGAAGTCAGTGGCACTCCTTAATTACCACTAGGAAACCCCTCGAGTTTGGGCTCATTTGTTTCGTTCTGATGAGACCTATTCGCTTCACTTGGTGGTGAGGGTCGGATGATGGAGCAGAGAGGAAGCCAGTGGCACTCCTTAATGACCACTAGGTAACCCCTCGAGTTTGGGCTCATTTGTTTCGTTCTGATGAGACCTATTCGCTACACTTGGTGGTGAGGGTCAGATGATGGAGCAAGGAGGAAGTAAGGGTTCGGCTCGCGCAACTGTTAACTAATAGACTCCACTTAAATTTGTAAAACTAAATACATACAATCACGCCTTTGAGTTATAATGTTTACGGGGTGGGCAGACACATGAATGGACTGTGAAATCGATTACCATCCCCATCCATAGCTTGCCATTTGTTAAACTAAAAAGTAAAAAATAAATATGTAGTTTAAAAAACTATAAAAACACACTTTTATAGGAACAGACTAAAAGAACAAAATAACCGTCTATGCAGTACTTAACTGAAATTAAAAAGCGTGGTGCGCCCTTTGCAAAGCATGCATTCAAGTACTTAATATTGACAACTCGCACCACGCTTTTTAATATCAGTTAAGTACTGCATAGACGGTTATTTTGTTCTTTTAGTCTGTTCCTATAAAAGTGTGTTTTTATAGTTTTTTAAACTACATATTTATTTATCATCACAGTTACAAAAAACTTTCAATGAATTGGTTAACTAATTTTAGGTTTATTTTTATACTTATAAAGTGTACTTAAATACAATTTAAACAGATCTATTTATTAAAGTCTACACGAAATATAAGACGGCTGATGTCACGCTATGCTGGAGTTGTTTAGAGACTATTTAAAATAAGTACTTAAGTTAGCCCCGCCAGTCAACCAAATCAAATAACTTTAACGAGATTATCTTGAAGTAGGTACGTATTTATTCGGGCACTAACAATAGACAATAACCTGAGCAAACATCGGCGCGCCCTTATCTAGTAAAGCCAATTACCGAAATGTTTTATTAAAATTATGCAAATGTTACCCGAGTCTTGCTTTCGTCACCCCTTGGAAAGCGAGAGTGCCACAATCGGGCTGAATTAATTTTAGAGATTCCTTCATAAATCCTTCAGCTAAAGTCACTTGTGCCCACCCTAAGCGCTTTATTACGCACGCGGGATGAAAACATCAGGGCCCACTCAAGGCCACTACGGACTCGGTGGGGTCCATTCCGTACCCGTACGTTCGCCGCGTCGTGCGTACGTAGTGATATTATGTTTCCTACGTCATTGATAAAAGCGCCGTTTTTGCGTAACGCGATAGAGAATTGCGACAATTAAACTGCGATATGTGCGAGGGAGATGGCTGATGGAGGGACCCTTCCGAGCGTTGCCGCCCTGGCGTCGCTTCCCTCGCCCGCCGCTAGTCGGCGCTGCGAGCCCGCCCTAACACAACATGATGTTATTATATCTTAACCAAAGAAAATCTATGTAAACAAACTGTATTTGTGACTTAAACCGTACACGCAAGTGATTTGTAGATAGTGTTCAGTGTTCATAACAGTTGTATACGTACTTAACAGTCCATCCTTATTTTTGTAGCGTCATGTGAACCAGCGAAAGTGAGGGCTTAAGGTGAGTTATGTTCGCGCTTTCCTTACAGATACAAGTGTAGCTATAATATTATGTAGCTTGGATGATCCTTCTTGATATCTTTGATTTTATTGATAAACTGACTTAGATTATAACTTGACTGTAGGTGTAGTGGTGTAGGAATGACTAGAGAGTAGGTATGTAGATATACTGTAGCGTACTCGTACCGCCTATCCTTGCATATCCTTTTGGGAGTTGAAATTAAAGAAATACTTTCAGTTTAAATGTAATTATTAGGTGAAAACGATCTTAAATACTATTCCATAGCTTTTTCTTGTTACTCTAGGGATCATGCCCTCACGACCTATGCTCACGACGCGCGACGTAGGTAGTGATTACATGCTCTGTGACGACGGTTTCCTATTTATACAAGTTACTGGACGACGGACTATCTTCGAATGTGTCAAACCACACTTTCTTCATTAAAGTGGTTTAAAAGCGACACCCTCCAAAGAGGCTTATATAGATATGTCGCAGGCGGATGGTTAAATCCGCCGGATGGTAAATTATGGCAGCATGTATGTACGTACTTACCCCTCGGAAGTCCTATAGAACACGTGATAGGTTGGAAATTAAGGCGATCGCGAAGCATAGCGAAACGATCGTCTTAAATTTCGTGTTTTTTTGTGACTCCGTCAACTTATGAGAAGAAATAGCTTACGGAAAAAAATATCGGCCTAGGCGTTTAATTGAATGGCAGATTCAACCAGTTGGCTGCGACAGATACATCGCCACAGCCAACATATCTTCATAATATAAACCTACTCTACAGTACCTACCTACTACGAACGATAAATATACATCGTGATTGTTATAATGAAGACTTACAGTATAGAAATGAAACTGTAATTTCTAATTAAATGAAGAACTCCTATTAGGAGTGAAAAATATTAGAATATTATATTAATAAAATGCTTAAAACCAGCAAAGTCCGAGCAGAACTTTATTAACCCTCGTAAATGCTCGTAGGTAGCAACTGGCAGCAAATTGCTACGACATCTACAAACGATCCTTTAAGGCTAGGAATCCCGAGCGCAGAAATAATTTGAGGGGGTGAAGAACGTCGCATACGCTCCGCCCATCGGAGGGACACCCCGCGCGTCTCAGTATACTTGCGCGGCCCTGGCCGGCGGACGATATCGTGCCACAGTGTAGCAGCAAGACAGTAGTGACTGATATTCAGTAGAACCACTCAAGTTTCATTTTTAATGTAATATGTTTATTATTTTAAAACGAAATAGGTAGATAACTGTAGTACAAATAATATTATTACCTACCACTGTATACCATACTATAATATTACATTGAATGTATTACAATATTGTTACGGTGAGGGTGTTATTATGAATTTCAAGCGAAATGATCGATTCTAGAATAGAATTATAGTAAACAAGCTGTTGCCCTCGAATTCGTCCGCTTGTATTTCAGTTAAAACATGAGTTTCAGTTAAAAAGTACCCTATATCATTCTCGATCGTCCTATTTATCTCTATACTAAAATTAATCAAACTTGGTTTATCGGTTTTGGGATGAAACCTAACAGACATACAGAGTTACTTTCGCATTTATAGTACTAGCTTAATCCGTAGATAAATGCAAATGTCACTTTGCCTGTTTGTTACTTTATCACGCCAAAACGCTGAATGATGATGAATTTTGGAATTTTGAAATACATTGAACCTTGCAGAAGGTCATAGAATATTGTTCATGCGATAACTGAAATCCACGTGGGCGAAGTCGCGGGCTGCATCTAGTAATTTGATATACTAACTGTGGCCCGTAACTTCGTCTGCATGAACTTTGGACTTTGCATTTGTATTGTAATTGCAGTTATATCGCGTAAAAAAGTAGCCTATGTCCTTCTCCAAGATTTGTAATCTCTGTACCAAAATTCATCAAAATCAGTTCAGCTGTTTTGGCGTAAAAAGTAACATCATCATGGCAGCCGAACGACGCCCACCGCTGGGCATAGGCCCAAAAAGTAACACATGGACGAACAAATGGGCAGATAGAGTTACTTTTTAACCGACTTCTAAATCAAAAAGGAGGAGGTTCTCTATTCGTCTGTATGTATGTTTTTTTTTTTTTTTTTGTTTATGTCCACCGATTACTCGAAGACGGCTGAACCGATTGAAATGGTTCAAACGTTATTACATCAGTTTGGTTTCCAAGTTGGTCCCATTTTTTGAAATTTTGAAATCGGTTCAGTAGTTTTCAGGAAATCTTGAAAATACTGTCGTTTTCGTTACCACTTTATGTGAATTTAATACGTATCTTTAGGCATAACTTCTTTGTTTATAAACCGATTTAGATGATTCTTGTTTTGTTGGAAAGGGGATACCTCAAGGTATTTTAACTGACTTCGAAAAAGGAGGTTTTGAGTTTGATCACATACCTATTTACCAGAAAACACGTAAATTGCCTGCACGATGCACTAAAAAGAGTGAAATAAAAATTATATTTATAAAAAAATAAAACCGCCTTCTAAAAAACCACATCAAAAAAGTAAGAAATAATTCCTCACCAAATAAATAACGTAAGTACTTTGAAGTCGGGCGGGTTTAAACAAAAACAACAAAACATTGTACATGTTTCACGCCCGACTTCAAAGTACTTACGTTATTTATTTGGTGAGGAATTATTTCTTACTTTTTTGATGTGGTTTTTTAGAAGGCGGTTTTATTTTTGTAGGTATGGATAGTGCGTGAGAATCGGAAAGGGTATCAGAGTGGGGATTACAGTGGGACTGGAAATGGAAGAGAGGATCGTAGAGGAAATCATAGTGGTGATCGAAATAAGTGAATAGGAGTAAAATTAAAATAAATAAGTATGTCAATAATAATGGTAAAACATTTATTAAAATTGGCTTAAATCTAGAATCTTGACTCAATGATATCTTGAGCTGAGTACGCACTTGTGTCAAGGCAATATCGTGCCATTTTTGATAGTGCCATTCCAAATTCTCTTAAAACGTCCACCGCTGAGGCCGCCGCGGTTGCAACTAGTCAAGCTATTATAGCATACCACCGCAAATCATACCGCCCGCCGCGCCTCTTGAGCAGGGTACCTACTCACCGAGCTGTGTAACACGTAACGTAACGTAACTGCTACTGTCAAGTGAGTAGGTACATGGGAGGCACGAGCTCGCTGCCAGCCGCTCGCGCGTGGTTCGCAGTAAGCTCGCAGTGACCCGCCGAGTGGCGGTATCGCTGCGAACACAAAGGCGGCTCGCAGTGTGCGCGTGGAGCACTGAGTGCGCGCGACGCGAACTTCAAACGAACGCAATCATGGAGTGAGCAGAATGTTGACGGCGTGATTTCGTCACAAGCACTGCGGATCCGGGAGCTCGTAGCTGATGCCGTACTCTGAAACTCAAATCCGAAACTTCGGTTAGCCCCGTCCCTTTCACTCGATTCTGTCACAACTGGGGAGTGAGAGGGACGGGTATAACGAAGTTTCGAGTTTTGCGTTTCAGAGTAGGCCTTCTGGTTACGCGGTGACCGTGGACGAGCCGTACTCACTTTCAGGTTGATACAGTAACAGTTAGGTTACGTGCTACAAGCTAGATGAGTACCCTGCTTTGCAGCACCGCACGCCGCACCGCTAGAGACTGTGGCCGACGTTGTACAATCGGGGTCAAATTCGGTGAACCACCTCTTACTTCTTTTCGTGTGGCTGGTGCCTCGCCATTCAATCGCAGACTCTTTTAGTATTTGCTTATGTATTATACTAGGTTAGTAAAATGCATAAGCAATTAGGGGTAGGAACTGCAAGTGAACGGTGAGACAAAAGCCACACGAAAAGAAGTAAGAAGTGGTTCACCAAATTTGTCCCTGGCTGTACCTAAATATACAAATCTGTTTAAATATTTAACCGAGTAATTTCGCAGTAAGTACATAAAATGACTTATTTATACCAGTTAGTATGTAATACTTGATAAAAATCCAAAACATTTTCCAAACATGAGTACCTACTGCTATTGTACTTATGGTAATTCCTTTTTTTGACCCTCATTTTCATTAATAATTGCTCAGTTTTTTTTCTTATATGATATTAGAATGAAATTTGGCGTCACGAGTAAGAAAATCCAAAAAAATGCATACGAATATTAATTTATTTTAAAGAACACAAATTCAGTACCTATGGGAAATTTCTCAGCATTATTGCTTTTTAAAATTATATGTAGTCACATAAAATACCAAAAATACCATAAAATACCAAAGTGATTTACCACAAATCTTAAATATCCAAAAGGAATAAGTAAAGTAAAGGAATAAGTTCGACATAGAAATTTTCCATTTCAAGTAACACCAAAATTTTATATTTGATTAAAATTTGGTTTTTCTGTTGGGATATTTTTTTGAATATTGCCTAAATTGTTTTATACGTTATATAAATATGTCCGGTGAAGAAAGTTTAAACGGATAATTTTTCCTGAAAAAGATATCAATGAAATAAAACTTTATTAAAAATACCTAATTTCTATTAAGTATTAATATTCTTTGGAAAGTTATACAATACTTTTAATTTATTGCTACTATATCATCATGCTGTAAAGTTTTCCCTAACTAAGGAATTACTGTGGGGGTCCACTAGGTTAATTTCGTACACTGCCTCACCTATCTCTATACACTGTGACACAACTTACTATTTAGAAATCTATGTAGATTAATATCCGATTCGTTCCAAATGAATAAAAAAATTTAAATCACTTAGTTACCTTTTATGTTTGTTTATCCTTCGCAGAGTTTGCGACGAAATTTTCATTTTTTTATTCTTTTTATTGGCCATTTTATCGTAATCACTATAAAATATTTACAGAATTATTCTTGAATGAACCTAGTTAATGCATAAAACAAACAGTAGATACATATTAAATTTAAAATACATATTTTCCTACAAACTATAACTAGGTACATTACACGACACCACAGATAATTATTTGTATCTATATAGCTTACTGAACTCTCTACACAATCAAATATTTGAATTGTTTTTAATTTCGCTCGTCGCAGGTAATTGCGCCGCAAAAATTGGCACACGTCCGACCTCTAACTCATTCCGCAGGGGACTGATTGATTGAAATTACGACCGTCAACGTAGCAAAATAGGTTTTTTTCGAAAATAAACAATGCCTTAAAAAAAAATTGACTTATGACGGCCGGAATCCCTCGGCTATTCAAAGACAATTATTTTCGTATATTTTTCATTAACTAAAACCAAGTATTTTGCAAATAATACGATATTTGGATTACGATTAGACGGATGTTTGGGATTTTATTTGACACACTTAAATATCACCAATCGAAAAAAAACGGCCGGAAGCACTAGATAAATAACTGTAAAATAACATATATTTTTTCCAAGTTTTAAGTACTAGTGATTTGCGAGTAATCCATAATTTAAAATACCCTATTTTGGGGAATGCCCGCCTTAAGAAAGCTCTCATGTTTTTTCGACTGCGGCGAAGCCCAAAAGTGTTATTTATAACTTGTAAAATCTCTTAGAACTTATACTTGGATAACAATTTTGTAATTATCCGTGCATGCATACCTAGTCTTAATCGCTAGGTAATTAGGTATGTCGGTGTAGAGAATTTGAAATTTAAGAAATAAGACGAGATAATAATAACGATATTCAGAAGCTTTTAGGGGTATACCTACCTATTCGGCCCATTCTAAAAGTTTTCAATATTTTATACTATAATCTTTCTAAAACTGTACCTAATTGTTCACATCTACAAGTAGTTATATAGTAGCAAAACAATCTTGATAGATTACCTGGCTACAACCTGCCATTCTGCAATCTCGATAAATCAACCACTTACTTATGCAGTTAAAATTCTTACTTCGACCAAGAGAAAACCAAAGCTTCAAAGAACATCAGACAAAGGCACGGTGAAACGGTAAGTATTGATCGTAATTGGGTACCTAATTAAGTAATAATATTGAAAATGAAGTAAGTAGGGCAGAGGTACCCTTTGTGGCCACTTTAAGGATTTTTTGACTTTTAAGCGCTAAGTACCTACCTACTAAATGGTCTTAGGTATTTAAGACACAAATAATATCTTTAATTATAGATAATTTATCTACCTTTAAAGGTAGGTACATGTTTCAAATTTATAAAATTAATTTTTTTTTTTTATATTACACACTATGTGTGAGAGGTGCCAACTGTACCGGTTTTGGCCACTTACTGATAGTTAAACTTTTGTAAGTATTGCGAAAAATCAAAACCGAACCCAAGTAAAATCAATATATTCTAATGCGCTAGAAACCAGTCAATTGCAAAACAACAATTTAATTGTAAAAAACAAAGGTTTATAAGTATTTCACCCAAATAAATTTCTTAAAATTTTCATACAAAACATTTTTTCAAAAAGAAAATGGAATTTTTTGAAAAAAAATCTTAAGACAAGGAATTCTAACGGTTGTTATCATTACCTTAAAATACCTTATTTTAATTGCCTTTATCAAAAATGGCTAAAAGTTATTTAGAAAACTTTTACAGCAATAAGTGGCCAAAACCGGTACAGTTGGCACCTCTCACACATTGTGTGTAATATAAAAAAAAAATTAATTTTATAAATTTGAAACATGTACCTACCTTTAAAGGTAGATAAATTATCTATAATTAAAGATATAATTTGTGTCTTAAATACCTAAGACCATTTAGTAGGTACTTAGTGCTTAAAAGTCAAAAAATCCTTAAAGTGGCCACAAAAGGTACCTCTGCCCTACTTACTTCCGCCGGTACGCCTGCCCTACCTATTTAGCAAAATCGACCCGTCTTACAACCAGCTCGGACGGGACACGAACCCACGACCTTTCGCTATCCGGGCGACCGACTGCTCTAACCACTGAGCTACGGAGTCGTTACGAGAAGCGTCGAATTTATCCAATACTTCTTACGCGCTAAAGCCAGCGTTAATTTCATCAATGTAAAGATATTACTACCTGTGAGGGTTCACACGAAAGAAATATAAATTTGACAATAATCGCTAAAGATAAAACTATTGCTATTGCAAGTTATTTAAATATTAACCTTTTTTCAATGCAATTCCTATTAGTTATTTAAAAATTAAAAATGTAGAAAAAATATGGTTGTGGTTGGTGCTGGTTGTGTTGTGGTACGGATCGATTTTTTTATAAATACTTCATTTTCAATTTTTCAATAATACAAATTGCATCGTGAATGAAAAAAAGAAAAAATTAAATTAACAAGTAGGTAAGTAAGTTAATTAACCGATTCGTTGCTAATTGCACGACAGGCGTGTCATAATGTTTTTTAACTTGTGGCTGATGACTCTAGAGGCGTGTAATTTTTTTATCGATTATAACTACCTCAAATAAAGTTTTAGAAGGATCTGCCTAGAATAAAACTATCATGGTTTTCCACGTAGATCTAGCTTGTTGTGTTAGCTTCTGGATATTGTGTGAATTTAAAAGTTGCAGAGTTTGACAACCTTTATAAGTTGCAATGAATTATTTTTAACGTGTGGCGCATGACACGATAGGCGTGTTATTTTTTAATCGATTGAAACTAACAAATAAAGTACCTAGAACAAAACGAGCATGATTTCGAAAGTAATTTTTCTTTTTTTAGATACCTAACTAATACAATGTGTGTGTAAGAGTGCGTTCTTTTATTTCATCGATGCTTTTGAGGTGCGATGTAACGTTAGTTTCGACAAACACTACTGACTTTTTTTGTTACATAAAGTTGTGGAAAAACAGTTATCTCGTTTCAAATAAAACGAAATAAATATATTGCAATTTCTCCAAAAGTTACATTGACTCTTGAAAAAAAAAAGTCTATTGGATTTTAATATGGGACATCCTTCGAAGCGAAGCTGTTATTAATCTATGGGGACATCTCTAGAACTGTTAAACTTGAAACGTCACAGGAGTAATTCTAGTTGAAAATACTTTTAAATAATAATGGAATAATTAAATTATTACTATATTTAATATATTTATACTTACTTGGATTGATGAAAATAAAATAAAAAATAAACTAATGAAGTGAATTATTTTTTCACCTATAAAAAAACTTAAAACGACAAAAAAGTTAATGACGAGGCAGTATGGTGTGCCTTCGGAACGAAATATATAAAACAAAATAAAGAAGACTAGAAAAAATAAGAATCGGACGTGCTATAACCAGTGTCACCAGATGTACTATTTTCAGTATTACAGTAGTATTTTTTGGTAAAATATTGAGGTTGGTGGGATATTTTTATGTAAGGAGTATTGTTTGGTAAGGCTTTCTCTTTTTGAGGGGAGTTCGATGAATATCGTCCTCAGTGTCTGACATCTTGCAAGAGCACGTCAAGCACAAAATATAATGTAGGTAACCAGAACCACTGATTGTAAATTATTCTCGTTCTCTCCTTAGTTTCGGCGCCATTTTTGATTCGTTTCCTTAATGGCATGGCCTATACTTTTTATATTTGAGTTACTGAACACGCGCCGTCGCCATTATTATTTCAAAGACGTACAAGTTTTAACAGATTTGCCGAAAGACGAGCAATTCTATGCCATTTGATTGCCTAGTATATTAATGCCACTCAAAATCTTTAAATTTTAAAAGATATAAACGGGTAATTCTCATTTTCGTCTTAAATCTGTGTGAGCTCCATTTTTTTTATTACAGTACCCACCCACACATTGCCACCAACTGAGATCGATTTCTCAAGTATGACTCACACCATCTCAGTAGTAGGTAACCCGTGAATACCTATGTGATAAAGCTTTAGAATAATAAGGTCAGGATTTACGAGATCAAAAGCATTTTTAAAATCGGTATACAATACACTGCATGCACTTCTCCCTGCTTGTCTATCACATTACATAAAAATGTAGTCGACGTAGGCAACTAAGTTGGAAGTAGTCGATTTCTGAGGCATCAACCTCATGCGTAGGTATGAGGTATCAACCTCATACATTAAAATCCGATAAGGCATTCGAAAGTTATGGCGGAATAAAGAAACCCACATACATACACGCATTCATACATTAACCTTAAACACATAACACTTCTTGGGCAATCTTGTGAAAATATGTATGTTTTTATTCAAAACACACTTAGCCTTCATCATACCTGATGTTCATTGAAGATAAATCTGAAGATAGATGGGAGCGAACTACTCCCGGAATCGTCAACCACTGAGGAACTGGCTATACCTCATCTCTAACTGCTGGAACACAACAATGCCGAAAACATCGTTGCTATGCCGTCAGACTTAGATAAGATGGTGGTAGCTAGCTAGCCGGACTAAGAACATAAGTCCTACCACTACCACCAACCAAACCGAATATAATATGGGGTACTAGACCACAGGGACGGTTAAATGTAGAAGTTATGTCGTAGCTAACGCAGGTATAATTATATTGTTCATGACCAACCTTTTTATACCTATCTACTTATACCTATTTACTTACCATGTTTTATGAAGGTACTAGCTTTCCGCCCGCGGCTTCGCCCGCGTGTTCTACACGACGTTATCCTGAGGGAATGTGATATTTTTACTTTTTACCACTTTCCTGTGGTAAAAAGTAAAAGTAGTCTATTAAAATCCTTCCCAGGGACATTTAAATACTAATTTCTGCCTGCATATTTGCCCGCGCTTAAAGTGATTTTCCCATGGGAGTGTGAATTTTTTCCTTCCAAAAAAATTTAAGTTATGTCTTTCCCAGGGCCACAAACTGTCTCTATTCTAAACATAATCCTTCCCAGGAACTCAAACTATCACCTTAAATACCAATTCCATTCCACAGCTTTGCCAGCACTAAAAGTTATTTTCCCACGAAAATGAGCCTTATTCACGCGGTAAAAAGTAGCCTATGTCACTCTCCAGCTCCCAAACTATCCCCATACCCAAAATCACATCGATCCCTTGCTTCATTTTGACGTGAAAGACGGACAAACACACCTTCACTGCTCTATATACCAAATTTTATGAAAGCCAGATCAGTGGTTTAGGCATGAAAAGGTAACGATACCTAAACTAACAGACAGGAGCTACTTTTGCTTGAATTATATTCGGACATTCTCCTACTCTTGAACTACGAAAATGGAAAATATCAAGTCGATACTTTGCTAATACTTTTTTTAATGTAGCATAGGTCCTATGACAGCTCATTCGTGCACAGCAAAAAGTTATTTATACTATTAGAATAAACTCAAGAAAATCAATGTTACACATTTTTTATGCAGTTTATGCTAGAAAATTAGACAAACATTAGACAAACACAAATCCTTGCTAAGAGACAACATTTTGCTTTACACGAAAATGAGCTGTTATAGGACTCATGCATGATACATTGAACAAATTACCTAAGTGAAAAGAAACTGTAGCCCACGGGAACCCAAATTTTACCCTAGTTAAAAACCGTAAGAAAATTTCCAGGCCAGAGCGCAATTTATCCCGATCGATTCAGCTGTTTTGTTGTGATTAAGCCACTAACATTCAAACTCTTGATTTACCACCCCCCATTTTCTACTTTGGGGACTTTTTTAACTTTGCCAACGCAGATAATTTTTAATCATGACCAGTATGCTTCATAGCAATTTCCATACTACAAAGTCCAGAAATGAGGAAGCTTCCATATAAGCCTTAACCCCCTTTCTACCCTATTAGGTTTTTTTTTATTTTGCCTACGCAGATCATTTTTAATGATGACCAGTATACTTCATACCAATTTCCATACTCCTAGGTCCAGAAATGAGGAAGTTTTCATATAACCCTTAATCCCCTTTATACCCTACTAGCTTTCCGCCCGCGGCTTCGCCCGCGTGGACTACACGACGTTATCCCGCGGGAATGTGATACTTTTCCGGGATAAAAAGTAGCCTATGTTCCTCTCCAGGCTACAAAGTATCCTTGTGCCAAATTTCAGCCAAACCCGTTCAGCCGTTTTGGCGTGATTGAGTAACAAACATCCAAACATCCAAACATCCAAACATCTAAACTTTCACATTTATAATATTAGTAGGATTAGGGATTTTTTTATAACTTCGCATATGCAGATCATTTTCAATCGTGACCAGTATCCAACATACCAATTTTCATACTTCTAAGTTTAGATATGAGGAAGTTCCTTATAAGCTCAATCCGCCCATTTTACCCCATTATGGGGGAGTTTATTTTTTATTTCGCTTAAACAGATAATTTTCAATCGTGATCAGTATCCCACATACCAATTTTCATACTTTTAGGTTTAGAAATGAGACAGTTCCGTATAAGTTCCATTTTACCCCATTATGGGGATTTTTTTAACTTTGCTTACGCAGATCCTTTTCAATTGTGCCCAGTATCTAACATACCAATTTTCATACTTCTAAGTTCAGAAATGAGGAAGTTCCATATACTTAACCTTTCTTCTTCTTCTTCTTAACATTACGGGCGGTTTCCGCAACTCGACGTCTATTGCGCCTATTTTGCGTCCGGAGGGTGCGCGGCCAGATCACTCCAGCCAGCCCAGCTCAGCCAGGAACGCTCTAAGAGCTTTCACATTAGTGGTCGCTTATACCCTTATCGCCATATAACCTTAATCCCCCCATTTTACCCCTTCAGGGGGGGAGTTTCCCAAAATCCGTTCTTAGCGGACGTCTCCTAGTCATAATCTACCTTCCTGCCAAATTACATCTTCGTTGGTCCAGTAGTTTTTGAGATTTCGTGATGAGTGAGTTATGTCCACTCGATTTTATATTATATATATAGATATCAATGTAAGAATTATTTATTATACTTACCTATTATAATTTAAGAATTTATTATTGACTCGATGAAATAACCAATACCTACACATCATATACTCACAATACACAACATACCCACAAACCAACCATTTCAGGAAATCACAGCAGAACCGACATATCTAAAGGGTATAACTTCAGACACGAATCCGTAGAAGTAGCTTGCAAAACAAAATAAGGTTTATTAGTTACCTACTCAGCAGTAAGTGAATTATGTTAATAAAGCAACTGCTTTCTTTCAAAGAAAAGTAGGTATACTGGGCGTGACTCTTGGGAAACATTTTCCTGTTCCTTTCCTTTTCATGTCTAATTTTCTGACTTCTTGAGCATATTAACGCTGGTAAACAAATGAAATATGTATTTTCTTTGAATCCTTATTCATCATCGGAATTTATCAAGAAAGTTTTGAACAAAATAACTGTCGGAAAGCTTGTGTGGGATGTCTAAAGTGGCTTTGTGAAAGGAACTTGAATGAAACTTTAATAATGTTTTTATTAAAGTAGGTAGGTAATTGATAACTTGTCTCATAATTGAAAAAGTGACCCGTAAGTAACTTATAAGTAATGCCACATATAATACTTAGTACTGACTGACAAGTATGTTAGTACTTAATGGAGGATTTTCTGACAGCTTATAAAAAAAACAGATAAGAATAATAACATAGATGGCGTTGACGCGACCAACCACGACAAACAAATGGCCAAAAAATGAGGCAAAAACACATCATACCAGGCAAATAAATGTATTTTTCATTTCTCATGCTCGTAAAGTTCGTGTTTATGTTGGGTATAGGCTGCATAAAATCGCTTTTTATGCTCTAGTGCATAAAGTAAAATCTTCGTCTAAGTCTCAGTCTCTCAGACAAAGGTCGTCAGGTAAACAGTCACACACGCAATAAAACTTCGTTTAATAAACTTGTAATTTCATTCTGTTTCTTTAGTTTTGTACACAATCCATGTTAAACTATACTTACTAAATTAATAAAACTAGGCAAAATTATTGAGTTTTGTAAGAAATAAGTATTTCAAGAGCATTATGGACTACGATCTATGCTAAAGTCACTGTGCTGCCACTGCTACGTATAAAAAAAAAGAAAGTCTTCCCGCCAATATGGCGACGTCTTTATTTTTTCTTTTTTGTAATATTGTTATTTATTTTCCTCACACTCGAAGTGAAAAGCAGAGTGTAAAACTCGTAGATAAAACCCATTTTACCCTCGAATTGACTATTATCCACCCTCGCCTACGGCTCGGATGGATATATACGTCTCGGGTAAAATGGTACGTTTTATGCACTTGTTGTACAATCTACTATTAAAAAATCTGTCGTGTCTACACTAGAGTTTTTTTATAGCAATTTGTATATTATCAAAGAGCTTAGACTAAATATTGAGGTAACTGGAGTGTTCACCCTGAAATAAAAAGTGTACCCCGCAAATTTGACATTTAGTACGTATTGGCTGTCAGTTGTCTCATATGACCATGGATACGTATTTTTTCAAAGTGTAGGTGAGACGGAAGACAGCCACAGTGCCACAAAAAAGTGTTAGTACTGCACTCTCCAGTTACCTCAGTATTTAGTCTAAGCTCTTTGTATATCTATCATAAAACAAAAGAAAAAAGCGCCAACCCCAAATATAGACTTTCATGATTCCACTCGTACACCTATCCAAGGCCAATACAGATTTAAAAAAGGTACTTTATTTATTCCACGTTCAACACTTTCTCCTTCCATCTAGCGTTTTGCTGACAAATGTGTTGTTTATACGGAGGCTGGGGGTGGTCCGTCAGGAAGGGTGTCCTGTGGGGGGTTAGTTCACTTCACATAAAAGGCGCGCGCTACCAAGAATCTGTCAGAGCGGCCGCGGCTCTCGTCGTAGACGCTTGGTCGTTGCGGCTCCCGCGTAATTGTCCCGAAACTTTCGAAACTTCCCTCGACAGGTGAAATACGAAATGATGCCGATGGATTCAAAATGCTTCTAAGATTCTTGTTTATTAGGTAAGACTTAGAACAATACCGACAGGATTATAATTATTATTTACATGTTTTCTTTCATAAATGCACTGTAGTTTTTTTTAGCATGAAAATAGTGAAGCACTTATTTATTTAAGCAATGTCTGATTTAAGCTCAGTGTAAAATTTTATTTTAAATACTGTTCAATTAAAGTTAAGAAAACAATAGACATACTTACATAATTTGTATCAATTCTCAACGACATAAAAGTCCTTATTCTGTCATCGACGATGACACTTTCTCCACTGAACTTCGATCAACAATAACACCTAGAGTGTGTGTCAGATAACTTTGCGCGTGACTGGCGCGTTTTTGGCGCTAGTTATAGTGTATTATTTTGTTCTAATGATATAGAAAAGATTAGTATTCGATTTTTACCGCGCGCAGACTTATCCGACGAGCACTCTAGTTCTAGATACATACTTGAAGTGACAGATATGTCCAAGCCTCATAAGCCCACTTGAGAGTATAATTATAAGTAGATTATTTTGACAGTGTCAATAATACTAAGGTATTTCAAACTTGGAACGCTTCCTGTCATTTTTAATGTAAGATCGTAACATTCGTAACCTTTTTTCTCTGTTTAAAAAAAAGTCAGTCTGCCCATATAAAGTTTTCATTTAGTTCGTGAGCCTTCATCTAGTACTATTGTTGATCGAAGCCACTGAATGTAATACCTATTCAGTAACAATCCATGAAAACCTAATTTTACATCTGACTATACATAAATCAGACTATTAAAGAAAGAGACTGTTTTCTTAAATAAAGGAATACTAATGTCATTATACAATCTACAATATTATATTTTATTGACTTGCAATTATTTTAGAAGCAAACAGTGTCAAACTCAGAGAGATGTAACAAAGACCAGCGACTTTTTATTATTTTTATTTGGTTTGCGATTTTAATCGAGTGTATTACAAAATCGCAATTCAAATCGCTGCAGGGGCATGCATAAAAAGCAAAAGAGTCGGTGTGGTGATTCTAACAGACAGACAATGTAATAGGCTTTCATAATCGGTATTGTTACGTTGCCGATGCAATGTTATGCTATGTTTTTTTATGGTATGATTTTCGTAACCTCTTTTGTGTTATTAAAAAGCTATTTGTCAAGTTTTTACGCGTTCTGCCTTGAAAATTGAAAACCAATTTATTTGAATTTTATTAACCGACTTCAAAAAAAGGAGGAGGTTATCAATTCGACTGTATATTTTTTTTTTTATTTTTTTTTTTATTTTTTATGTGTGTTACCTCAGAACTTTTTAGTTAATGAACCGATTTGGATAATTCTTTTTTTATTTGAAAGGTGACGCTTCTCGTGTGGTCCCATTCAAATTTTATCAAGAACTGGCAAGAAGTTCAGGAGTTATCCTGAATAATGTGTATTTAGACTTTATTTGGGTATATGGACGATTTCATACTTTCATCAAATTAGGGATCATTTTCAAATTTTTTTTTTTCGAAAGTTGGTACTTCTGACCTGATCTTACTTTCACCAAGTCAGGACCAGGGGATCAAATCCCAGGAAAATTGAGAGAAATTCTCAAATATAGGCAAGCCTTATGCGTTCCATTTATTTTTGAAGTTAGTCAAGTATTTGCATCTGGTAGTCATCATCTCATAGTGATGAGCTGATGATGGAAGCTACAACTCCTTAACGGTTAGGAGCTGGAGAATATTTCTTAAGTATTAATCGTACGTATGGGCCAATTGTTATATTCTTTCAGGTATATTAGGGTGAGCTGCTGACGAGAGGTGAAACTCTTCAATGAATGATGTTTTATACATACCATATGCACGAATGGACCTTCAGTTGTATTCCTTCAAGTTATCTAAGTAGCTAAAGATGGAAAGCTGTAAGCCTAGCATGACCACCCAAAACTCGATATGTATCGCATGATAAAGCGATTTCTCGACATTCAAACGTCAAAACCCATAGTCTTTTGACAGTTAAACCGGATAACTTATCATATCATATCGCGTTTTGGTTGGTCATGCTAGGGGGGCTGAATTCCGTAACGGATAGGATATTTACAACAATTTATCATAATCACCATGACTGTAGTTTCTTAAGCTACTTCACTAAAAATCGAAAAATAAAACGTTTTTGAAAAAAAATGTAACCGCCTTCAAAACGGATCTTCAAACAAAAATTAACAAACACTAAAAAACGAAAAAAATAATAAGATTTTTTAATTCAAAGGACGATGATACGTGACTTTTTCTAATTTATCTTGGTAGTTACTTACTGAACTGTTTGAAGTCGGTGCCAAGCCAAAAAGAATAAGAACGAAATATACTGAGTGGAATAACTAACATATAAAAAATACCCGGTCCCAAGCGTGAGGTGTAGGACGTAATTACCTCAATATCTATAAGACGGCACCGACTTCAAACAGTTCAGTAAGTAACTACCAAGATAAATTAGAAAAAGTCACGTATCATCGTCCTTTGAATTAAAAAATCTTATTATTTTTTTCGTTTTTTAGTGTTTGTTAATTTTTGTTTGAAGATCCGTTTTGAAGGCGGTTACATTTTTTTTCAAAAACGTTTTTTCATGTTGCTATGGATATTTGTTTTATTGACACGTAGTAACGTAGTGATTACTTTCTCTGTGACGTCAGTCTCTCAAAATTTTTTACGTGGTCATCATCATAACTCTAATTTTTATTTTAGTATACGTATAGTATTGTGTATCATTTTATACTAGGAAAACCTGCATCTTTGTGCAGGTAAGTTTTAAGCCCATAAGAGAACTAAATTATGTAAACATTTTCGAAGGAACGACTTTTATATGTACTAATTTGTTATTTTCTTTTTAGGTTTTTAATTATAGTTTTAAAACAAATATACGTTTACTTTGGAATTCGCATTTTTATTGCGACAGTAGGTATAATGGCATAAGATACGAATAGGGATCGACCTTCACCCATCTGCTTAATTGATGAAATGGGCTATATATCAAATTAAGAATGCTAAATAGTATATCGCGAGTGGGTTGGCTAAAATTTTCCTGTCAAGACATCATTTTGTTTTTTCTTGTATTTTTTACGAGAATTTAAATATGAAAATTACTTACCTGGTTTTTTAATCATTTTTAAACCAATCGATAAAAAACAAATGGGTGCAAATTACTCATTTTTTATTAATCTTTCAATCGCTGCCAACCCTATGTTCTGCCAGTAATAACGTAGCCAATCCAACATTCATGCATTATGTAGACTATTCTTACGAATGGTATTAAAAATTATTCATTAAACAATTGAATATCGATTTGATTCGATTGCATTCGTCAATAAAACATGAAATGACAGAAAAATTTCAGCCAACCCACTGGCAACATATTATTTAGCCTACTTGATGTAAAATACGTTTATGATCCATTAAACAGATGAGCGAAGGTCGATCCCTATTCGTACCTCAGTCTGTAACGTTGTTTGTCTACAAATAGAACCTAATTAGAAAAATAATATTTTTTCTCTCAATACAGAATAAATACATAAAGTGTATCACTCATGGTGATAAATTAATATTTAAGGTACAAAGAAAGTCATCCAAGCAACATGGAACAAGCAAATTGGAAGTTTTAGGCGATATTTTGTATCGCGTAGTTTAGGAAGCTTCTATTAGTAAGTAAATTATTTTTCCCATCCAACTTACATGCGAGTTAATGTAAGTAGTCAAAATTATTTTTATAAAAAAATTAAACCGCCTTCAAAAAAACCACATCACAAAAGTAAGAAATAATTCCTCACCAAATAAATAACGTAAGTACTTTGAAGTCGGGCGGATTGTAACAAAAACAACAAAAAATTGTACATGTTTCACACCCGACTTCAAAGTACTTACGTTGTTTATTTGGTAAGGAATTATTTCTTACTTTTTTGATGTGGTTTTTTTGAAGGCGGTTTAATTTTTTTATAAAAATAATTTTTATTTCACTCTTTTTAGTGCATCGTGCAGGCAATTTACGTGTTTTCTGGTAAATAGGTATGTGATCAAACTGAAAACCTCCTTTTTCGAAGTCGGTTAAAATACCTTGAGGTATCCTCTTTTTAACAATACAAGAATCATCTAAATCGGTTTATAAACAAAGGAGTTATGCCTAAAGATACGTATTAAATTCACATAAAGTGGTAACGAAAACGACAGTATTTTCAAGATTTCCTGAAAACTACTGAACCAATTTTAAAATTTCAAAAAATGGGACCAACTTGGAAACTAACCTGATGTAATAACGTTTGAACCATTTCAATCGGTTCAGCCGTCTTCGAGTAATCGTTGGACATACACAAAAAAAAAAAACATACATACAGACGAATAGAGAACCTCCTCCTTTTTGATTTAGAAGTCGGTTAAAAAGAAACTCAACTCGTAAATGTTACGACGTGGTTACGACTTATTGGCTTTTTTAATCGCCGTCGCGATAATATCTTTAATTTATTATTATGAAAATAAATAAAGGCTATCAAATCAATTAGAACAAATAACACAAATTACATAAGAAAACGAACATCATGATTAAGTACCTAAATCTTAAACATAATAAATATCTTCCAATATTTCAAAGCTAATGTTGTCGACTGGGTAAAAGACTTAGTTAATGAGCTTTTAATATACAGCTTCGTTCGAAACTTTAGACGGCGAGAGCTTATTCAAACTCATTAGCGTGATCATTGAAGTCCCTTTTATTTGCGATTACCTTGCATGTGCACTCGCGTGAAAAAGTTATGCTTTGCCTAAAGCCGCGTGTTAATTCGAAAGTACTTACGCGCAAAAACAACGCTATATACGCAATTAAAAAGTAACGTCTTTGAATTTTATTTAATATTCATTAATAGTATACAAGTTTGAAATTGCTTCAGTTAAATAATGTTTAATTAAATGTTTAAATTCTGTGTTGAAACTTAATTCAACATTTGAAAGTCAATAAAAGATTTTACTAATATTTGTCGGCTTAGCATTTTCTTTCATTAGAATTGATGTGAGAGATTTCATTGATAATTAAAAGTAGCCAAATGTTGCTACAAAACCACAACCACTCCATTTCATAAAAATCCGAACAGACTAAATTTGTAGCAACTTTTGCTGTCGTTCCATCCGTAGCAAATTGCTTAGAAATTATTTATTTTATTTATTTATTTACACTCTATTGTACACACAGATAATACAGATAGACAGTTTATATTCGTAACAGTTATATTATGTTGTCATGTTCTATTTCTAGTTTTTATTGTTTTATCTGTGAAAAAACTGGTTAAGCCAAAAGCAAGCGTGCAAAGAGTAAACAAAAAATAATCCATTAAAACTACAATTATCTAGAAATCGTTTACCTGGACACAGGAGGGCTTTTCCCCTGGGATTTGTCGCCTTTTTCAGTATTAAACGGAGCAAATTCCCCGACGCGAGTATTTGTTCCGTCTAAGGTTTCTATTTAATCGATACCAGACGTATCTTAATTTATTCCTATCTCAAAAACATCTCAGGGACATTAATCAGTCACTAAACAACCAAAGTTTTGATGGAAAAATGTATTAATTAAACGAAGCGGATGCGTCGAGGGTAGCTCATCAAAAATGTATAGAATTCGTATGATTTGCATAAAAGTCATTTTATTGCCTCGAAAGACAAACAGAATGGGATATTAGCCGTTGGAATGAATCCAGAACTGCGCTGTCAACTATATATTTTATACGTTTTGGTTCGGAATCCGGCGCGACATCAAAGTGGAATGAAATAAATTTGAACTTGTCGAAACTTTGTATGAACTGTGAATTTCACTGTCACTTACTTTGGAAATTGAATCGAACTTTTTCTTGAGAAATTACTGAGTAGCTACAATAGATTGAAACTGTAGACGTTATATTTCAATAAGTTATTCTCCTCATAACGTGCTTACTAGCGGGTGTCGGTACTCGGCGCAGACAGCTTTCCCATGAATACTTCGTTTTATTTTATCAATTCCCACTTCAGTCCATATTTTATTATATTGAAGTGACGCGGACGTAAGCATTTGGTTTCATGAGCGCTCCGAAGTTATGATTTTGCTACGAAGTGCTACGACGGCTACGATCGTCTACGTCTACGAGCTACGAGTTGTTATGACGTTGCTGGACAAAATGCTGGAAATTAGTAATCGGCTGTCTTCATTTTATCGCCCCAAATTATTTGTTCTAATTATTATGATACCTCTATCAGGTAAATGTTTAATTAATATTCTCCACGAACTCTGTAAAGTGACTAAATTTACTCGTCAGAACTTAAATAAAGGGAGGAGAAACAAGTTCAAAATAATTATGTCGATGCCTTCACTAAACCGTGCTACAGGAATTTTAACAAGTGGTTGGAGACTTGGTGAAGAATTCAATGAGCTCAGTATAATTATGTCGAACAACTTGGCGCATTCATTAGCCGAGTCCGCTTAATATTCAGAGGGTGGCCACAAGTAACATTTTTACTTTGCAAACCAGAGCCAGGGAGACGCAAATTACATGGTAATAACGTAAGTTCGTTTGCGCTTTCCTTCCAGCTGTAAAATAGAGTAGGTACAGCGTTTGCATTGTAGTATTACATAATTTCAAGGGCCGTGAAATAGGCAATTGCATTTCGATTATGAGGCCGAACCGTAGGCGAGGACTTCACTAATACGAGACAGGCAATTGCCATTTCCGCCGAGACATATATAGTGATTTTCTCAAAAGAATTGTTTATATTATACATTTATATTAAAAGTTACACTAGTCATATGCGCCGATTCATACAACATTTCGGAGCTTCGAGCAACGCGGGTCTTCCGTTCCGAGACGGAAGGCCCGCTTTGCTCGAAGTTGCGGAGCGTTGTTGTGTTCCAAATTGAAAAAACGTTCCTGCAATGGATTCATACAACGTTGCTGGAGCGTTGTAATCACAGAATATGGAAAATATTTTTTAATGCAGTTGCTCAAAAAGTGGCGTATTGCATTCGGGATGTGGGCTTCGTACTCGAGCTTTTTCTTTACCTTTCCCGAACTCGTGCGATTTCTTTCCCAACTGTCAAAATAATGTCTATTAAAAAGAAAAACCAACCATGAAGTTTTTACAAAAAAAATATCATAGAAGTTTTTATGGTTAGGTAATGCAAATATTTCTAAAAAGTAGCTACTAATTTGTTTCTGACTGTCAATTTCCAAAGTCATTGCAAAGAGTTCCGAATGTAGACATTTGTCGGAACTCTTTGCAATGACAGGCTTTCCGCACTTGTAATGAAATCTACTATTTTAATACAGTTGCTCAAAAAGTGGCGTATTGCAGGGACGTATAGCGTTCGGGATGTGGGCTATTACACACTCGAACTTTTTCTTTACCTTTCCCGAACTCGTGCGTTTTCTTTCCCAACTGTCAAAATATTGTCTATTAAAAAGAAAAAACCAACCACGAAGTTTTTACAAAAAAAAAATTATAGAAGTTTTTATGATTCATGCAAATATTTCTAAAAAGAAGCTACTAATTTGTTTCAATATCAGATTTAAAAGTAATTTTAATTATACATTAAATTAATATTAGTATCGGCCAAATTAAATTTATGAATATAAAAAATACATAAAATTGGCTGTATGACCACAGATTACTAAATATGGTATGACGTGCACTATTTACCATAGTATCTGCTTAAAGGAGTTTGCGCAAGTAAGTGAAAAGAAAATGAGGGACCTTATTTCTTAATTTTCTAAATTAGTTTTTTCTGGTTTTTATTGTGGTAGGTACTTAGTATGGTGGAATTAGTGCTTTAATGGAAAACGATGTGGTAAAAGAGCGAAATAAGGAAAGGCGCTTCTGTAGGATTCGGATTGCTTTTGTTAGGTTTCATTTCATTTCATCTCATTTAATTTAATTTTCATTTCATATCAATAAAAAAATTCTACTGAAGCCTTGGCTGTATGATCATAGTTTCCTTTGCCAACCCAGAATGGGTGAAGAAAACAAAAAAAAAAGTCTCTGCTTATATTCTTTTACGATTAGTTAGTTGAGTTTATTGTGTTTTATTATTTGATTAAATTGCTTAATTTTTTCGCAACTGTATTAAAAATAGTTGTTCAGTACACGTGCGGAACCGTCATTGCAACTTGTTCCGACTGTCAACCCTCACCTTCGGCTGCGCCTCGGCTCGGGTAGACATTTGTCGGAACTCTTTGCAATGACAGGCTTTCCGCACTTGTAATGAAATCTACTATTTTAAAATTGAATAACTGCTTGGCCCCTAATCGTACACTGTTGACGTCATAACAAATAATGATCGTTACACTGTTTACAATAGTAATGTGTAAATTATTTTTGTTGGCCGACACTTTTGCTGTTTTGGTCCAAACATGTATTGTATGAAGCGTGACTGATCTTCTTTGACGACTCTGTATAAGTTAAAACAGGGAGAAAAAAATAGCCCTTGGCGAGTTTCTTGTCGGTTCTTCTCGCTACAAGGTCTCCTGCCGTAGGATTTGCAAACCGATGGCGGTATCTTCATTGACGTTCATAAGTGTTGTTAAACAAACCTAAATTTAATAAACGATATTGAATTTTAAATTTTGGGGTTTGGTAAGAAGTTGGTTCTTGTTTCAAGGATATTTTTTTAAGTTAGGGATGATTTTTTTACCTACCATTGTTGTAAAATAATAAAATTCAATTAAATAAGTACGATTAAATCGGCAAATAGGATAATGGTTTGAACAACACGACATTACAAATGCGAATGGACAGTAAAGATAAAACATAGGTAACCCAATATTTATGTTAAGTACAAAATAATTTAATAGAAACATCATAATATCCGAATATCTTTATTATTATTTCCTAGCTATCTTTGTTATATCATTACTCCTATAAATAACAGTAGAGAAACGCTACTTACTACAAGCGAAACTACCAAATATCTTCTATCAAAATTCTTCCACGCTGCTCGTGCTTTAAATTCCACTTCGACATTATATGAGAATTTTCAGCTTAATTTTACTGTAAAAACAAAACACGTTTTACTTATTTTGCGACTCACAAAGAAATTATTTTGTTTGTTTCAGATGCTAAATCGGACGTTCCTCGTGTTTACAGTAGAGATAACTTAGCCTCTCCCTTATTTACGTTCCAAATAATAGTACAAAGCTATCGAACTTACTTTCTAGAACCTATATTAGGAGCTAAACTAAGTTAGGGTGTCCGCAAAATCGCCATCGCTATTTTGTTCGATTTATAGGAAGAGATAGTTTTATCGGGGTAGTTTATAGGCGAAAACAATGCAAGTTGCTTTCATAAAGCATCGGTATCTTGGAGGTTGTGATTTTTGGAGGGTAAAGTAGGGGGTAGGCCGTAATAATGTGTGAAGATAAGGAGGAGGTTCGGTGCGAGGCGGTCGAGAGCCCGCGCCGGCTGTGTTGGTCGCGCCGCCCCCCCGCGCCGCTCCCGGACACCAGGGGCCTTTGCTGCGCCAAACTACTCAGGAAGAATGGAAAACCTAAGAAGGTAGGATATGTGTTGAATTATTTATATAGGCAATCATTTTCGTGTTCCGCACCTTACATTTCTTATGTACATACCTATTAAAAGAAAGGCGCTGTTAGATAAAATAATAGAACAAACAACGAAGATCTTTGATGCTTCAGTCTCCGTAATTTTTAATGAGAAAACTTTTTGTGTCTTTGTAAGTTACTTTTCCGAGACAATTTCCTTGTTGCTTCATTTACAAAAGAGATCTTTGTTTGAAATAGGCAAGAAGAAATAAGATTTCCGTTCAAATATTAACTATTATTATTTTTGTTTGTGTTTTTCATTTATATTATTATAACTATAATAGTTTACATGGGTTCATGAAACTTATTGAAGTACGAGTAATAATATTACGAGGCACATCCTAGGAATGTTTAATTTTGCGTTCAAAGGGATACCTTGCTCATCAGAAAGGTATCTTTGCTCCCCATATTTCGAGAGAATGATTTTGCGCTTAATATCGAAGTTGGAGGTAAGTTTTAGTTACGGTGGCTGGTTGGTATCGTACTTAAGATAAATAATTGAATTTCGTTATGCTACAGGCATATATTTATTGTATCAAATGTAACCTGAATGTATCGCATCGAATGTTCTACCAAATCAGTATATAGTTTAGATTAAAATCATGAAAGTTTGTACCTGCATCCAACTAGGTAATTTTCTTTGCTGCTATGAAATTTACGGTAAAACCATGATTTAGTTTCGTTTCGTTCCATCTCCATCAAGTTCATTAAAGTTGGTTCATTATATTTCAACATTTGCATAGTTCGACGGCTAACGGGGTTCGAGGGTGGGATCTCATTCCGTTTTCACACCAGAAACATCCGCAGAACTTATACTGAGACACATCCAGTCTTATTATCGAAGTTTGACTCGGCGGCTGGATATTATGTACATTGTATTAAGGATGATAACTAGTAAGGCAAATAGCCCGGCCGCGAACCGACAAGTTTAGATCAAATTAGTTTGCGCTGACGACGTGGTTCGCTCGGTTTTGATTAGCCTCCCCCGGGAAACAAATGAGCGCGCCGTTATTTTAGCGCCCGCGGAAATATGAAATAATGTGCTGCCTTAAGGAGGAGTCATTGGAACAAGGGTGTACATATGTGTGGTGTGTGCTCTGCGGTCTTCTATATTTATTACTGGCGTCAGATGAGAATTGTTGACGCAACTTATAAGCAAGATGGCTACCCATTTTCTCGATAGAATGCGCGCTATATTTTATAACTTGGTGCGTGTCTAATTGTCTATATCTGGAACTAAACTTAAAAGAAAGAAAGAAAAAAAACATTTATTATAACTTACAAAAACATATGACAAAAATAAACAGGCATATTTAACAGTACAAAGTGTGTAGCTAAAAGGCCCTGCCCCAGCACATAAAGTCTCCTGGGTCATTCGTTAGACGGACAGAATGACCCAGAATCGCTGTTATTCTAGGCCGGGCAGGGTCTATTCTAGAGACAGCACGGACAACAACAACATACAAAAGACGATAGGCGTTCGAGTCCTCATGTCCAACAGCAATAATTGTAGTGTCGTTGGGAAGGTCTTTTCAAATAAGAGCCTTAAGGCGCTACTCGGAAAAATATGGACTTTTTGATTTAAAACTATAGGACGGTTACAGTTGTTAAAAATCTGCTAATAAGATATATATTTCTTCATACCTTTATCTAGAATCGTATAGTTTCAAAAACACGATTTTATGATTTTGCCTCGACACTTTTAATTTTCGAAAAGACCTCTAAAAAATACGAAAAGTGAAGATTATTCTTAAATGGGGTTACTTACACTATTGGAAATTGGTTTAATTAGTGGACACCAATAATATTGAGGATCGTATAGAAGCATTTTTCTTAAATCGCTGTAGTTTTTTAATACGAAGTGATTTTGTGTTTTTTTGCCTAATCTGCAAAATCGGTCTCGCTCCCGCGCGCGTCGTTTTCTCATTGCTATCTCGCTTCAGTTCATTTTTTCCGAGTATCGCCTTAAGAGATAAGCCATCATCATCATCATGTCATCCGAACCACGCCCACTGCTAGGCATAGGATAAGCCATAAGAGTTATTAATCTAAGGACATGGGAAAAGGCTTATTTTTCTGACCGACCATGACGATCAGCACCATCTGACAAATGCCAAGTTATGTGGCGCGGACTAGAGTTACTTGGCTAGAGCCAACATTTTCTGTTCCGGTGGCGTGTTTTTGTAAGTTCAAGTTATTAGTTAGTTAGTTAGTTAGCAGTAGTTAGTTAGCAGCAGCACTATGGGTGGACACCCATAGTGCTGCTGCCGGCTGAAGGTCTTAGAAGTCAGAGCCGGTTAAATTTCTACAAAATATTAAGAAATTGAACGTGAAGTGGGTATGTAATTTAATTTTTCTTGTCTACCCCATAGTGTAGGATGTCGTTGGATAGATATTTTAAAAATATTGTGGGTTTGTAAATACAGTTTTTTGATTGAGGCATCCGTTTGTGAATTATTAAGCTTTAAAGTGCAAAATTTTGTTAGAGTCATGTGTCCCCCCCTGCCAGCCAAATGGTTGGTCTTGGGTACGTGAAAAAATTCACGATAGTAGTACATATGACGAAGTTAAAAGGAAAACTATCACAGCTAAGTAGGCTTTACAAGTTTTTGAGATATAACACATTTTCAAAAACCGCAAATATAACTTTGTTATTCATACGAATACTATGAAAAACAAAGTTATATTTTTTGGCAAAAAATTACAGTGGTATTTTTGCTAGGTGTACGTAATCGGTACGTTAAGTGGGTACGGAACCCTAAATGAGCGAGTACGACTCGCACTTGGCCGATTTTTATTACCCCTAACTTCAAACAGAACTTTTGCATAAAGTTTACTTTTTGACTGGTTCTTGTACCGGCTGGATTGTGTAAACTTTTTGTCGTGAGCCCGTTGGATACCACAAAGGAGGACTGCACTCTGGTTAGTTTTCAAACTAACAACCTCAGGTTCACTCGAATTTAATTTACGCCAAAATACTTGTTTTCTTTTGAATCAAACTGCATCCGGGAGTAGACGCAGCCACTATTTTGCAATTCTAACTTGGCAAAGAGGTTTCAATCTTACTAATGTGTCTAGGTATATAAGCTCGAAGCTCCAAGTAGGTAGATGCACTTTACGTTTCTCTATATCGGTACAAAATACATGAGATTCTAAGTGGCCTCTGTGGCTTATGAGCTTAGTTTGGATGCAAACTGTTCTCCTTGACGTTAAAAACAATGTCTTGAATATCGATTGGTGCCTGGGAAACTACTTCAAAGTCAGAGGTACGGGTAGCTCCATAATAATTAAAATAGGTTCTTTAATTCTAATAGTGCTTGTGTCTTTTCAACGAACACTATCGTTTAATCACACCATTTTATTATTATAAATATAAGTAAGTACTTATGCAATATTTTTTTACTCCATATTATTTTCTGCAAAACTTTAAAATAAGTTTTTTATTTAATTTTATATAAGTAATTTTAAAAGCAATTAAAACTGTCTTACATAAAAACAAGTGAAAATTACAAGGCCTTCAAATACAATTTTAAATCTTAAAATTACCAAAAATTTAAGCTCAGAAATTACTGTAGTTAATTAAGCTTTGCATAATTAATTACATAAAAGTGATTTACATCCGAAAATGCTGAGGCTTCCAATTTGAAATTAAAAGTGTTTGAAACCCTTTGTTGGCGCAGAATGCTGACGGAATGAGAAACGAGAAAAAAGTGTCGACAGAACACCACCATAATTTAAGTCAAATCAGTTGTTTTTTAAATTTTAGGAATTCCTATTCATCCGTAATTTTATTGGAGCCGCATTTTCTTTTTTGAATTAAACCTGATTTAGATGAATGAAATGAATGATAGAAAGATGAACTTTTTAAAAAGTAAACATAAAAACAAATATAACAATCCCTTAATTTTAAATACGTTTTCAATTCACTCCTGAAACTGCTCAAAAGTACCTACATACTTACAGCGAAAAAAACTGCATACATTAACATAATGCTGAGATTAGGCTCGGACATCAACATACTTTTGCAGTAGTTTTGAAACACAAAAGGGACTTTTTAAGTTCAACAAACAAGATTTTAAATACCAAAGAAGGTCTGTTCCAAACAGATTGTAAGTTGTACTTTTTCTGCCTTTTGTGATTTATTGCCAGAAAATACCCAAAACCAAAACTATTTATTTTGCCACGTGCCACGATACGATTTTACTAACGCTCACTTTTAATCAATAGAATTTAGATTAAGATAGTGTTTTTAGTTTGGTTCTAATGATTTTTGGATTTTCATTCATTTCTGCACGTCTTTCAACTCGTATTCCTTCTGTGCGTCAGAAGGGTTGCCTCTTTGTGATTTATTTATTACTAACGACCTGGCACGGCTTCGCACGGAGTCCTTTGAACAATTTGTTGGTGCTTTGACAGTGATAGTACTTTTAAATCTGTGATAACTCATTTAAATGAAATAAGGTACATGATAATTTTTATCTACATTAAATGGCGAAGGTAACTTAAATACTTATTTGAATAAGGATTTATAGTGATTAGGAGAAATTAGCTTTGCAAATAAAGTAATATTTTTAAATTAATTACTTAAAGATAAAAATGGTTACTGTGAGTCAACCTTAGACGATAGATATTTATGCTATCGCAAACATTTTTGTAGGCTTTTTTATGATATACAATTCCATAGTACATTATTTCGATATATCTCATACGGTTTAGCCAGCGTTCGTAATGTAAGCGCTCGAATCGTTTTTTTTTACGATTGTATCACAAAACATGAAATTTTCTATAATATACAAATATTTAGGTAATTAGAATTAATCCGTGTTTAAGCAATTAAACACAACATTTACTTACTTTCTTATGGTTTTTCATTTTAAAATCTTCCGATTAATCTAGTCAGCTACGAAAAGTAGGTGACGTGAAGAATAAAACTCGCGCGTGCGTCACTGCTCGCTCGTGAGTCCCTATCCCTACGGCTACTAGATTAGCAACGCTGGCGTTGCCGCCGCGTGTAGGTATGTTTTTAGCCGACGACACGGGGACTGAGTTTTTGGTGTGCATTCCAGTATTTTAGGTGTGCAACTCAGTATTATTTTGAGGTGCAATCATCGATCAACAACTAGGTGTTATTGTTGATCGAAGGGTGCAATTCAATATTTCCCATATTATTATAATAATGGCCATTGAGGAGCCCTTGGCACAGTGGATAGTGCACTCGGCCTGCGATCGTTGACGTTAAGCATCTTTCGCAATGGTCGGTCACGGGATGGGGACCAAAAATTTACTCTTTCGAGTTCCTCCGTGTTTCGGAAGGCCGTTAAGCCGTTCGCAATCGTTAAAACCCACCAATTCGCTTTGGGCCCGTGTGGTGGATCATTGCCCATTCTCCTTATCCATCCACAACGAAGGCCTGTGCCCAGCAGTGGTGACATATAATGGCTGATGATGATGAATAATGGCCATACATAGCTTCAGGCTAGATTAACTAGCGCAGTTCATTCTCTGCACGGGATCGCAACACTGTATTCAACCATTAAGCTGAATTATGCAATAATTGACCAGTTGACTGTGTTGATAGGGCCCACATCTGTTACTCCGATTAAGACCTAGTGCTAGACGTGAGGGGCAACGTAATAAATTGCATCTGAACGGGAGCGCTGAGAGCAATAATTTACGTGCCGGCTACTGTTTAAGCGATCTGTTACCAGTTTATCCATCTCTGCGGCGTTAATACCCGCTAGATCTAAACTTACCGAACTTGCGAAAAAGATAGTTAATCTGTGTAGGTATTAAGGAGAGATGAATTTACGTAAATTTGTTTCGACTTCGATTCGTAGCGATAGAGCGTAGCACTACGCTTTATCATTTTTATTTATTTAATTTATTTCAGTATTTAAAATTATATATAAAAAAAAACATAATTACTACACAGTATTGTAGTCAAAAAAATTGAATTCTTAACGATTTCGTCAAAAAAGACATGTACGGGTATTTTCTAGTACAGTCAACATTGTATGCGTTATACAAAACTTTCTTTCTAATTTGGACAATCGATATCATACCATGATATCGATTGTCTAGGTAAATAAATAAATAAATTTCATTAAGAAACTGTGTCACGGAAAACTTGATAACGGATAAATATATACTTAAATAAAGTATTTAAATACATACTTAATATACATACATAGAAAACACCCAGACCAAGACAAATAGACATGTTCATGCACACAAATATTTGACTTGTTCGGGAATCGAACCCGAGACCTCTGGCGCAGAAGGGGTATCCTACCCCTGCGCCAAATCAGTCGTCAGAGCATGTAATAAAACAATGATCTCGTACCTATTACTTATGTATTTTTACGAGCTGACTGCCACATCAGCTGGTGCCAATATTCTGATGAACATCTCGGTATCCAAAGTTTATCGCCAGCTGTGGCAATGGAATTTGTTCCAGAATGCAACCAAAAAATGTTGAAATGCATCCGACGTCGCGTGGCGCGAGTAGTTGCGCGAACTTGCGGCTAACTACTTGCCAGTTCGCCGCTCGTTGCTGCCAGCTGTTCTACTTACAGATACTTTTCACATTCAATAAAACCGATTTAAAACTTACAATATAGTTATGTGGATGAGCATGGCCATCTTGAACGCAGTGTCCTTTATTTTAGTGTTTAAAAATAATACCGTACCGGCTACCTATGACTATAGCCATGTTTATTGTTAATTCAGTGAAAGTTCCAAAACACGATATTTAATTTTGCCAAGAAAAGGTAAACAATGGGGTTCGTTTTATTTATAGGTACATTACATTACACCTTATTTTGTAATTTTATGTATTATGAAGAATGCACTATTATATTAGTGTTACGCACATCTAACTTCTTTGAAGCATTCAGGCTACTTTAACGAGGTGGCGAATAGACCTTTTAAGTCACTCGCAGTGACTATCTCCTACAAGAGATTCAAATAATAATAAATAATGAACGCACACCTAAACTAAACACATCTAGTAGTTTCTTAAATAGGTACTTAAAAATGTTTACTGCAATTTATACTGACTTCTTTACATTTTGTCATGGTAACGAGACTTTCTTCATGAGTACTTCCTTACCCGTTGTACTAAAATAAAGTAATTTAATTATCTTTAGCCAAGGTTGTTGGCAAAACAACTATTTGAATTTGTACGCTCTACAAACCCTGAAAGGGCCAAATTAATTAAAGCTCTTTTACGCTTTGCTCCAAGAAGTCCATTTCATTGAAGTCACTGACTTGGAAAAACGTAAAGATATCTAGATTTTTGATTGAGGCCATTAACTGACATACTACTTACTCATCTTTTTAAATGTTACTGTAAATCTTATCAAACAATTTTAATGACACTCTTTTTATCAGCCATCATATCCAAGAGTTCTCATACCTAATACAAAATTATTTTGATATTAATAATTTCATCTCGATAAAAAAGATACACGGGATAACCAATAAAATACTGGGTGCGTACCATCAACTCTTATTGCGGTTTTGTTTAGGACCTAAACTGATCTGCTTCGCTTATTCGTACCACGTCTGCTTAATATCAATGACAGCGATTCAGTGATCATTCAATGACATTTCACAGCCGCTAAGCTGTCACATACTCTTATTTGACTTATAACTCGGCCAAGCTAACATGACACCTGCAGGTTTTACCCGTCCCTCTCACTCTCCGGGCATGACAGAATCGAGTGAAAGAGACGGATAGAAAAAATAAGGACACAAATCGTTTGGTCATTCACATTTAGCAATTCATATGCGATCCAGTTTTTAGAAGGTCGTAGTACGAAAGAAAGCAATTCATTTTAGGAACCTATTCTGCATCGCGCTATTTTTGAATCGCTGTCTTAAAGTTGATGGTATGCACCCAGGGCCCCAAGTCTGCTAATTTTAATTTAAATAAGATTCTATTGATATTCAATTGAGACTCAATTACGATTCCATTACGATTAAAACAAATTGGGTATTCTGTAAAAACTTGTACGTCAGCTCAATAGAATCGCAATTGAATCGTAATTGAATCGTAATGGAGTCTCAGTTGGATAGTTAATGGTGTTGCCTTCGGGTATGTATCATAATAACTACGGTCGTTTCGACTATGGTCGAAATAACTACGGTCAAAAGACCTACTGTTCAAAATAACTATTGGTCGTTACACCTTTTTTTTTTAAATAACTAATGTACGAAATCACTACTGATCATCTCACCTACGAACAACTCACCTACGGTCAACTCACCTACACGGTTTATTAAGTTTAAAAATAGTGACTCATGTACAGACACGAGCAATAATATTATGTATACAATACAACATAGAACTTTGTCACACTGTAGCGTTCCAAAAGAAAACGATCAGTGTCACAGAAGTCATTCAATATTGTAATATGATATAGTCCTATGTTGTATACATATTATTGGTCGTGACTGTATTGCTGTTAGGTGCGAGGAGCGAAGCGACGAGCATGTTAGGTTTACATGAACATACCGCGCGAGCCGAGCGAGCGAAGCGAGCGTGCCGCGCCAGCGGCCGGCGAAGCGCCAAAAACGACTATATACATATTCCCATTTTCTATTTAACTGAAGTAGGGGGTAGAGGGGGTGTATAAAGTCGAATCTGGCGCTTCGCCGGCCGCTGCCGCGGCACGCTCGCTTCGCTCGCTCGGCTCGCGCGGCGTTTTGGTCACTATTCTAACCTAACCTAACCTAAAACGTCTGTTACATTTTGTTGGGCTTCGCCCCCTGTCCCCCCTTTTGTTTTTCCCAAAAGATATAAAAATTTTGAAATAACAAAAATTTTTTTGAGCAAAAAAATAAAAAATAAAAAAAATTATATGTCCATCGGATGCCTCCTAGGTATCTCCGGGGCACCATAGGGGATCGAAAATTTTGCTAGATTTCAGCTATGACGCACCGTTTTCGAGATATTTGCATTTTTATAAAATTCATTCTTGAAAATTTTGCAAGTCCCCGCTTCATACTAAAACAGTCAAAAATTTTATGTTTTCGACACCCTAACCAAAAAAACAATCCAACGCGCCCAAATCCATTTAATAAACTTTCCAATTCATAAGCTTGTTGTAGGCGAGTCGTTCATAGTCGAAACAACCAGTAGATGAAATGAACATTAGGCCAATCGTCCGTTAGTTGAATCAACTGTAGTTCAATCAACCGTAGGTGAAATGAACAGTAGTTGAGTCGTTCAATAGTCATTACGAAAATATGTGAATCGATCGTAGTTATTTCGACCATAGTCGTAATGACCGTAGTTATTATGATACATACCCCATTGAGAGTACTGTCAAACAAATGTCAAAGAGTAGAATACCGATTAACTCCACAATCGAGCTACGATTGTAATACGATTGAAGAGCAGACTAGCAAATATTCCGATGGCAGTTCAATGGCAGTTCAGTCGTATACCATTGGTCTTACGTTAGTAGCAGAATACCAAAAATGTCAAAAACCGCTATTGAGATCCAATTAAGATTCAATTGAACCATTTGTAAATTAGCAGACTTGGGGCCCAGGTGCCTTGTTTTCCTTTAAAGAAAAGAACAAGAACCTTAAAAAAACATCGCTTCCGAGAATGTCTAAGAAAATGTCAATGTTCGTCTACCAATAAAACCCTTTATTTGTTTTCTTAAACCAATAGGTGTCTTGGAACTACTGTTGATACGGTTAGAGTGTAATATCGCGTATCTTTGGGACTAGCTCAATATATCCCCGATGCTTTCTCCCTAGACACGCATCGCTATAGTATTTAATACTGAATGATAGCTGAAATTTTGCTAGGAATTTTGAGTCAGAGAGGTACAAAAGAAAGTATATCTACACTAGAATGAACGAGTCTTTAATTAAACTCGCAAGTAGAAATCTTGAGATTACATGAGATTCTTGGACCTATTTGTTATTTTCCGAATTGGTGTATATCGTGGACCGTTCGCTGTGGAGACCTTGGGGAAGGCTTATGCTACGTAGTAATATTATAGTATTCATTGCCTTTGCCCACCAGAGTGTATCGTTGTGTATATCGATGTCTACATAGACATACATATGTATAAGTTAGTTTATTGACATTTATTCTTGTTATTCTGTTCAGATTTAACATTATATATGACTGGCTAAACTTATAAGCGATTTGGATAGCGACATAATTGTTAGCTTGTAAGAAAACTGTATAATAAATAATAATAATAATAAATATCATTGTTGCCTGTAGTTTTGACTAATATTCTAAATGGGAAAGTGTGTTTGTTTGTTTGTCCGTCTTTCACGTCAAAACAGAGCAACGGATCGACGTGATTTTTGGTGTGGGAATAGTTTAAGAGCTGGAGAGTAACATATTAGGTTACTTTTTATTCCGGAAAATTATAAAATAAAAATAATAATTTTGTATAGAAAATCGTTAAACTATACAAAACTGTCATTTCTTTCATAGCCGCTTCCAAAGAGTAGGAATGTCAAAAAGTATTATAATGTAACCTTCGATCAACAACAACACGTATTTCTGTTGATCGAAAAATGTAACCAATCATCACTGACGTTTTAGCCGCTTTGGATTAGTGGCAGGCAGTGTACATATAAAACTTCTTTGCGATTTTTTTTATCTGTCTATCTTTATTAAATAGATGTAATGTGGGTAATGCGTTTCATAGTACGCGCAAATTAGGAAATGATTACTTGGTTTGATTCGATGTTATAATCTTCTATCCCGTCCCGACTATCTGTTTTCAAGACGAATTTCGTAGAACGTAGAAAACAAACATACCTACTTTATGATTTTACGAAGGTTGGCATCTCACGTACCGTCATAGTGTTACTCCAGAGAATATAGACTTGCTCGAGCCAAAGAACGAACAGAATTGAAATCATTCACAGACGTAGGTACTGTACGTGCCCTCACACATATCACGCTTTTAAATAAATCTCAAAATAATATTTACGTCGGCGACGATTGGCTGGCGGTGTGTGTGGCTCCTCTTACAGGTTCCCTTTGAGGTGAAAATTGGTATTTATTCCCGTGTGTTCCGTTGTGCGAGATATCTAAAGCTCGTTTTCTGTATTGATTCCCCGTGTAAAGTATTGCCTTCGATTTTTCCATTCTGAACGTGCTTCTGTTACCACAGCGTAGATTAGTTTATGTCAAAAACATCGTTGTACCTTTGTGTGTTGGCCACACAATACATTTATGTATGGCACATGTTTTGAAATGTATTTAAGGCCAAAATATGATTTTTGGCCTCAAATACATGGTTAGAATCAGTATTGGGTTTATAAGTCATTGATCGCACCCTCAATCGCACCCATCATAATAAAAACTTAAATAATGTTGAGAATATAAAGTACCTACTAATTTGATGTATATTTTTATATAATTTTAGTCATCTATGTTCTTGCATACCATTTTATACATAAAAATGTATTTAATTAACCCTATTATCAAACTCCTTCCAACTCTCATGTCTATTACATAAATCACTGTGGTTTTATTTACCAAAGCTTTGTTGCATATTTTCGTAATTGTTTTTTTATTCTTATTTTTCTTAATTCAAATTAAAGATTTACCGTTATACTTTTCATTGCAACTGAATTTAGCAATATTCCGCCACAGAAGTATAAAGTGAGGAAGAATCGCGTAAAGCTCACAAAGGTAAGTAATCTTCTCTTGTAAGATATAAGTCGACACCTCTCGACAATCCCTCGGGGCTTGCATCGGGAAATATAGCAAGCAGTCCTTTATTTATTTAGACGTTTAACAGCATTAATTTTATTTCTACCCTTTTGAGCCCTTTTCATAATTTCCTATCTAAGAATCATTTCAATTTTTTTTTAATCCTGATACCTATGTGTAATTCTGTAATGTAATTTAATAATGATTTGATTTTTTGAATAAATACATTTTATAAGTCAGGACTTTTTTTATTGGAAGTTTGCCACGAAATGCCACTTTTTCAACTTATTTTGTTAATAACTTTTGCAATTTTTTTTGCGTGCTGAAAACCCTTCGAAATACATTTTTCTAGACATCATTCCGAATTCAATGAGCATTGCTGATATTTTTAGGAGCTTTATCTCTATTTATCACGTTTTTGAAGTTGTTGACTAGACTAAACGCTCACAAAGTAGAAGATTATCTAAATAATCGCAATGCATGGTTGTCAAAGGAAAATATTCCAATACTTAAGTATGACAAAAATTTCTTTTATTATTAGATTTTTTATAATTTTTGTTATTGTACCATTTTGTCTAGCAACGACATAATTATTTTGTAAATGAGTTGCTTCTGTTAAAACTGATGAGCTTTTTTCGTCCCTTTTCTTGTCAGTTAAAAGATGTCCTTAACGTGGTAGGTAAAAAATGTTGAACGATTTATTGCATTAATTTTATTTGATGTATGTGATTGAAAATAAAGTGTTAAAAAAACGACCCGTCTCACAACTCACAACTAGCTCCGATGGGACTCGAAGCCACGACCTTTCACTGTCCAAGCGAATGCTCTAACCACTGATTACTCTCACACACGAAATAAATACCTTTCCAGATAGGTATTAATTGTCAATCAATAAAGATTAAATAATTGCTATTTCAAATTACTTTGAATTTTTTGCATTCACAATGTAATTTTTATTATTGAAAATGAAGTGCTTATTAGAAAAAACGTTTTTGAAAAAAAAATGTAACCGCCTTCAAAACGGATCTTCAAACAAAAATTAACAAACACTAAAAAACGAAAAAAATAATAAGATTTTTTAATTCAAAGAACGATGATACGTGACTTTTTCTAATTTATCTTGGTACTTACTGAACTGTTTGAAGTCGGTGCCGTCTTATACGTATTGAGGTAATTACCTCCTACACCTCACGCTTGGGACCGGGTTTTTTTTTATATGTTAGTTATTTCACTCAGTATATTTCGTTCTTATTCTTTTTGGCTTGGCACCGACTTCAAACAGTTCAGTAAGTACCAAGATAAATTAGAAAAAGTCACGTATCATCGTTCTTTGAATTAAAAAATCTTATTATTTTTTTCGTTTTTTAGTGTTTGTTAATTTTTGTTTGAAGATCCGTTTTGAAGGCGGTTACATTTTTTTTTCAAAAACGTTTTATTTTTCGATTTTTAGTGAAGTAGCTTAAGAAACTACATGGTGATTATGATAAATTGTTGTAAATATCCTATCTGTTACGGAATTCAGCTTTCCATCTTTAGCTACTTAGATAACTTGAAGGAATACAACTGAAGGTCCATTCGTGCATATGGTATTTATAAAACATCATAATATAACTCCTAACTGTTGAGGAGTTTCACCTCTCATCAGCAGCTCACCCTAATAACCTGAAAGAATATAACTATTGGCCAATACGTACGATTAATACTTAAATATTCTCCAGCTCCTAACCGTTAAGGAGTTGTAGCTTTCATCACCAGCTCATCACTATGAGATGATGACTATCAGATGCAAATACTTGACTAACTTCAAAAATAAATGGAACGCATAAGGCTTGCCTATATTTGAGAATTTCTCTCAATTTTCCTGGGATTTGATCCCCTGGTCCTGACTTGGTGAAAGTAAGATCAGGTCAGAAGTACCAACTTTCGAAAAAAAAAATATTTTGAAAATGATCCCCAACCAATTTGATGAAACTATGAAATCGTCCATATACCCAAATAAAGTCTGAATACACATTATTCAGGATAACTCCTGAACTTCTTGCCAGTTCTTGATAAAATTTGAATGGGACCACACGAGAAGCGTCACCTTTTAAATAAAAAAAGAATTATCCAAATCGGTTCATTAACTAAAAAGTTCTGAGGTAACACACATAAAAAATTTAAAAAAATATAAAAATAAAATATACAGTCGAATTGATAACCTCCTCCTTTTTTGAAGTCGGTTAAAAAGCAACCCGTCTCACAATTAGCTCCGATGGGACTCGAGACTACGAGCAGTTTTTCTAATACTTCATTTTCAATAATAAAAATTACATTGTTAATACAAAAATGTAAAAGTACTTTATAATCTATGTGAATAAAAAAATTTGACTTTGACCAAACTCATGTGACCTATTTCGTACGGTGAAACATTTCCTTTGCTTGGCGTACTCAAAAACATATCTTTAATTTTTCGTTGATAAATAACGCTTATAAAGACCAAATAAGCTTAAATCACGATGGGATAAGTCAGCTTAATAAAAATGGTGAATGGATTTCATTAAGCCGCACCTCTCGATCCGTCCGTCGCGATGTCTCCTTCAGTACTTCAGCGCTGTTTGCGCGCGCCGCCGCCGGCCACCGCCGTCGTCGTGATGCTTTCGCCTGTGACGTACTTACCTATATGTATACTGAGACACGTAATACGGCCCGTAAATAAAAAGCTCTTGAGAAGTTCCTAGTGGGTTTCTTGTTACTAGGTACCGTAGTCGGCCTTGCGAACTTCAGGAGTAACTTCCTAGACATAATTTCCTTTTCCTTTCCTTTCTACAAACATTTTCTTTTCATGTTGTACTCAAAGAAACATGACGACGACCTTTCATCTTTTATTGAAAAATGGCCCTTCCAAAGCCCAGATAAGCTTAAATCACGATGTATGAAAAGCAGCTACGAAGATTCCGAATGTTATTATTAATAGCGAATGGATTCTCGATCCCGTCGGCGTCGTCTCCTTTATATAAGTACTTACTTACCATGGGAACCATATTACGTGTCTCAGTACACGGTGAGAGGATGATAAGATAAAATATCCCTTGACGAGTTCTTAGACGGATTGTTTTGACAAAGTGTCATATTGTAGTTGGCCTTACGAATTTAAGGCGTAACTTCCTAGAGATGCACAAGTTTCGTACGGTGAAACGTTCCCTTTTCGAAGCATACTCAAAGAAACATGGCGTAACTACCTTTCATCTTTTATTGAAAAATGGCCGTTCCAAAGCCCAGATAAGCTTAAATCACGATGTAGGATAAGTCAGCTTAAGATCCCGAATGTTAATAAAAATAGCGAATGGATTTCATTAAGCCGCGCCTCTCGATCCTATCGTCTCCTTCAGTACTACAGCGCTGATTGCGCGCGCCGCACCCGCCGCCGCCTCCGTCGCTGTCGTGGTAAGTGTATATATTCTTTGGTCGTGGTGCTTACGCCAACCATGGGGGCTCCATTACGTGTTCAGTACAAGGCGAGTGGGTGATAAAATATAGCAGCCATTGTCGAGTTCCTTGCCAGTTTCTTGTTACAAGGTATTTTGTTCTTAGGCTTTGCTAACCTTAGCCGTAGATCTATTAGATACCTACTCACAAGTTTCATACGACGAAACGTCCCATTTTCAAAGTACACTCAAAAAATATATTGTAAACGTCAGATAAGCTAATACCTATATCAATCACAGGTTTTTATGATGGAATCCGCAATAGCAATAACAAACTCTATTGCTATCACACTTAATATGCTCCGGAAAAGCCCTGTCGAGACAAGGGCCCCTCGTCTCGTGCCTTTCAAATGAGCAGCGATTTCATTGCAGCTCACCTGTTACTGTCGCTCAAACTCAAACTACCAAACAATGCGAGCGCTCACATTCAGACTGTCGGATACCCACCACTGGTATTAGTATTTAGTAATCTGTGGTATTAGTAACTTTACCCAGAAGTTTATTTGATGATCTGTTAGTGACGTTTGATTAAATCATGCCCTTGAGCTACGATAGCATATTTCACATATAATTATTATGTATATGTCAGCGGAAGATTGTGAAACCCGTTTGTTTATAATCTATCTCGCGAGAATATCAACTTTCAATTTGCTTTCAATAACGCTTCGCGATCGCTATAAATTTCTAACATATCACGTGTTCTACAGGACTGTCGAGGAGTACACTCGTGAGCTCGCTGTCTCGTACGTAGGTACATTTATCGAAAGTTGAAAATCTCGCGAGGTAGATTATCAGGTTTCACAAGCTTACGGTGACATATATGTGTCGCAGGCGGATGGTTGAATCCGCGGGATGGTTAAATATGGCAGCATATACCCCTCGGAAGTCCTGTAGAACACGTGAAAGGTAAGAAAGTTACGGCGATCGCGAAGCGCAGCGAAGCGATCGTCTTCAATTCCTCGCCTTAACTTCTTTCTGTGACTCCGTCAACTTAGGGGAAGATAAAATAACTTACGGAAAAAAGATCGGCCTAGGCGTTTAATTGAATGGCAGATTCAACCATTTGGCTGCGACATATATATGTCACAGGCGGATGGTTGAATCCGCCGGATGGTTAAGTATGGCAGCATGTACCCCTCGGAAGTCCAGTAAAAGGCTAGGATTCCTCAAAATAAGGTATTTTAAATAATGGATTACTCGCAAAACACAAGTAAGTACCTTTATAAAATTTTGACAAAATATATGTTATTTTGCAGTTATTTATCTAGTGATTTCGGCCAGTTTTTTTCGATTGGTGATATTTTACTGTGTCAAATAAAATCCCAAACATCCGTCTAATCGTAATCCAAATATCCTATTACTTGCAGTATACTTATACTTAGTTTTAGTTCTTGAAAAATATGTCTTTGAATAGCCGAGGGATTCCGGCCATCATAAGTTTAAAAATTTTATTATTTAATTTTTAATTGAACTTTTAGTGATGTTCGATTCGCAGGGCGCTCGCAAGTTCCCAGTTCACTGCGTCCGCGTGTAGTGTCTCGCGCGCGGCCGAGCAAGCGTTAGCGTGCCTATTTCGGTCGGGAATCATCGCCTGATTAATTTTTTTTTGTTACTCCTTCAACTTATGGGAAGATAAAATAGCTTACGGAAAAAATGATCGGCCTCGGCGTTTAATTGAATGCCGGATTCAACCATTTGCTGCGACATATCCATACTCCATACTAATATTGGTCGATTGCTCGTGGCTAGCGTACTGCACACGTTGAAAAGGCACAGCTGAGCGCGGCGGGCGCGGGCTCGGCCGACCGCGGTCACGTGAACGTGATTGTGTTCCTTGCGCGGCGCGGGAGTCTCGCGACATGTACTTACCTTGTTGTGGTCTCGTGTTTCCGGCAGCGTACCTATTGTTTGCGCTAAATCTATTATAGTAACTATATTTATTAGAATAATTACTTGGCTGACGCGGATAATTAGTAGGTGTGCGTGAGAAATTACGAGTATGAAACTTTTTAATGTTCATAACTTCCTCGTGTCTGGTAGACATTGACTGCTCGTCTAGGGCAGTTCTTATAGCCTCTGGTAAAGAATCAAAGTGACGTGATGCTATGATAGTACTAAGCTTTTGATTCACTAATCCATCTGAAAAGCGCTTGATTGCAACCTTTTCATTAATGGGACGCAATACTTCAAACTTAGTAGCGTCGTCATCCGCTTGTGCTATGGTTAAATTCACAAAAAGTTGTTCTAGTTCCGAGCCGAATGACTCGATCGACCTATGACCTTGACGACAGTTTTGTAATTTGTGTTGGATAGCAACAGCAGATTTTTTCTGAATCAAATGCGTATTCATATCTCTAATTAAATCTTTAATAGTTGGATAACTACTTTTTAAACGTAATTTTGCGCTAGGAGAGAGCCTAGTTTTAATCACAAAATCAATAAGTAACCCATGAGTAGCATCGCTGATCATTGAACTATATAATTGTATACCATCAATTAGAGATTTAGTGACGTGTTCTTGACCTGTCATCGTTGGTAAAAGTGCAATGGCTGTCTTCAAGTCAAATTTATCTTTTTCTGCCATTTTTGAAATACTACTAACACTTAAAGTCTCTAAAGAAATAATTTTGTCATAAATGATCTGAATGTCATTTGCTATTTTATTAATTAAAGTTATATCTTTAGTTGATACCTCCGATTTTTCAACTAAATTATGTACTTGAGCTAAAATATACTCTAATTTCGCGTATTCAAGTTTCGCTTCATTAAATTTCGTAAAACCTAACTCTTTTTGACGTCTATCTGGTCCTAGTTTTACTAAATTATCTTTAATATACAATAGTTTCTTATGCAATTCATTTAAATCGGAAATAATAAATGACATTATCTAATAAGAAAAAAAATGTAATCCTACATATTATTTCGTTTCGCAAAAATTCACACTTCATAGGATTTAATTTTAAGTTAACTTTTCTAAATCTCTCTAGTATACTAATTAAGTTTTTATTGTGGTTTTCTATAGATTTCCCGAAAATTACGCAATCATCTAAATAAATAAAAGCCTTTTTATAATTTAAGCCTGACATTGCAATAGTCATAAGACGTGAAAATACACTCGCAGATGTCCGGAGACCCATGGGACAGCGTTTCATCTGAAAAATTTTATCACCAGCAGTGAAAGCTGTGTACTTTCGTGAATCTTCGCTTAAAGATAACTGATAATAGCTTTGCGAAAGGTCTAATTTTGAAAAATAAATGTTATTTGCAAGCGAATCTAAGATATCAGTTATATTAGGCAAAGGGAATTTGTCGTCCTCAATACGATTATTTAACTGCCTGTAATCTATAACTAATCGCCATTGTTTCTCGTTTGACCTATCTGTTTTTTTCGGTACAAGCAAGACGGGACTAGACCACTCTGACGTAGCCTCTTCTATAATATCATTTTCGAGCATAATATCTATCTGTTTCTGAACTTCCTTCCTTAGTGCGAACGGTAATCTATGTGGCTTGACATAAACTGGCGAGACATTAGGTTTTAAAGTTATATTATGGGTCATTAGGTTTGTACAAGAGAGTTTGTCGCCTGGCAGATGAAAAACATCTGCGTACTTAGCGCAAATACTTTCAATACTTCGTTTTTCTTCTAAATTCAGTTCAGGTAAATTTAATAATCCTAATAATGTTTTTACACGATCGACAGAAACCTCCTCTTTTTCAAAATTACAGACTTCAAAATCATTCAATGAAAAAGTCTCTAAATCGGTAAGATCTAGATCAACTTCTTTCTCAGTGGTGTTTAATATCCTTACTGGCATGCGACCATTACAAGGTTTCGCTATTATACTTCCTATAAAAACTCCTTTCTGTATCTCTTTAGATAAACAAACACAATCGTCGCCTAACGATGTAGGTATATATTTTATTACCTCACATCGTGGCGGTATCAAATGTCTATAGTGACTCAATATAGGTATAGACACATAATTACTATCTTTAGTTAAAAGCAAAGTATTTTCTTTATAGTTAATTATAGCTTGATAGCGTTTCAAAAAATTATCACCTAAAATACCATTTGCAGAACAAGACATATTTTTAAACACATACATTTTTTCTCTAAAAACTAACCCATTATAAGACAAATCTAAGTAAATATATCCTTCAGATACTAGTTTACCGCTAACACCTTTTATAACTAACTTCTCAAATGTAATTAAATTCAATAACTTCGGATAATCGCATAACCATTCGTATTTTAAAACACAAAGGCTTGCTCCGCTATCGACTAAAAGATCGATATTGCTATTACTTACGTTAAAAGTTACGGTACTACTATTATTGTAGTTTAAAACATAATTTTCAGTAGGAACGAAAAAAATCTAAATTATTATCGTTCTGGGGCTCAGAACGCGCTTGTGACTCACTATTGGTCGATTGCTCGTGGCTAGCGTACTGCACACGTTGAAAAGGCACAGCTGAGCGCGGCGGGCGCGGGCTCGGCCGACCGCGGTCACGTGAACGTGATTGTGTTCCTTGCGCGGCGCGGGAGTCTCGCGACATGTACTTACCTTGTTGTGGTCTCGTGTTTCCGGCAGCGTACCTATTGTTTGCGCTAAATCTATTATAGTAACTATATTTATTAGAATAATTACTTGGCTGACGCGGATAATTAGTAGGTGTGCGTGAGAAATTACGAGTATGAAACTTTTTAATGTTCATAACTTCCTCGTGTCTGGTAGACATTGACTGCTCGTCTAGGGCAGTTCTTATAGCCTCTGGTAAAGAATCAAAGTGACGTGATGCTATGATAGTACTAAGCTTTTGATTCACTAATCCATCTGAAAAGCGCTTGATTGCAACCTTTTCATTAATGGGACGCAATACTTCAAACTTAGTAGCGTCGTCATCCGCTTGTGCTATGGTTAAATTCACAAAAAGTTGTTCTAGTTCCGAGCCGAATGACTCGATCGACCTATGACCTTGACGACAGTTTTGTAATTTGTGTTGGATAGCAACAGCAGATTTTTTCTGAATCAAATGCGTATTCATATCTCTAATTAAATCTTTAATAGTTGGATAACTACTTTTTAAACGTAATTTTGCGCTAGGAGAGAGCCTAGTTTTAATCACAAAATCAATAAGTAACCCATGAGTAGCATCGCTGATCATTGAACTATATAATTGTATACCATCAATTAGAGATTTAGTGACGTGTTCTTGACCTGTCATCGTTGGTAAAAGTGCAATGGCTGTCTTCAAGTCAAATTTATCTTTTTCTGCCATTTTTGAAATACTACTAACACTTAAAGTCTCTAAAGAAATAATTTTGTCATAAATGATCTGAATGTCATTTGCTATTTTATTAATTAAAGTTATATCTTTAGTTGATACCTCCGATTTTTCAACTAAATTATGTACTTGAGCTAAAATATACTCTAATTTCGCGTATTCAAGTTTCGCTTCATTAAATTTCGTAAAACCTAACTCTTTTTGACGTCTATCTGGTCCTAGTTTTACTAAATTATCTTTAATATACAATAGTTTCTTATGCAATTCATTTAAATCGGAAATAATAAATGACATTATCTAATAAGAAAAAAAATGTAATCCTACATATTATTTAAAACGTTTAGGTATAAAATAACTTACGACTTACGGTGGCATTATAGCGCGCGAATAAAATAATTACGTCTCTGCACGATGAGTAGGTATGTGGTGACCGGCGTGGCGTGTGGGGGCTGGGGCTGCGGGCTGGGGGTTTTCTCATGCTCCTTGAGTGTGTAGGATCTTCAGACTTCTAAGATGGGTTCCTGGACCGCTTGAAACAGCTAACTGAAGATCGGGCTGGGATTTCCCTTGCCCCTCGTACAATGGGCCGGGTTTCTACCCTGGACACCTCCTGGTCTACGTTGATGGTTGAGTCGACGTCGTTGCCAGTTCCACGGAAGATATTGTGTTTCTTAGAACTGCGCTGTTGAATTCTCTACGGAGTCGGTTGACAATTCGGTCCCAAATTTTCCGGATGCAGGCGTAAATGATGAGTATAACGATGAGAAGCAGTATGACGGATAGTAAAATTTCTGTTGTAGTGAGCTGGCTTGAAGTTTTCTGCGTTGCTTGGGCGTCGCCGCTGGCGGTTTGTGCGATGATAACTTCTTCTTTACTTTGTGGTGCTCCCATATTATTGTTTTGTCTTCCCAAGTAATGCGATGAACAGAAGTGTAGAGCCAAATAGCACCGCAACGAAGACTGCTGCTAGTATGGTGTTGAAAATTTTGCTTTGCTGCTCCATGTAGTAATGATTTTCCCGCAAAAATTTATAAGTTCGGTTGGCAAAGGGTCGCCATGAAGAGGTATGACGCTTTACCGAGGCTAAGGTAATAAAAGAGATGTGACTTGTTCGGTGTCAAGATGTATATTGAGATAATAATATTGAGTACAATTAAAGATACATTATCTTAGTAAGCGATCTTATTCTAGATTGCTGAGAATGCTACACGTGTGTTCCAATTTTCTGTAAATGCGCGATAATGCAAACATCTTGTTTGTGTAATATGTTGCAATCATACTTCAATACTTATTATACTTACTTATATACTTATATATACTTATCTATACTAATATTATAAATGTGAAAGTGTGTTTGTTTGTCCTTCTTTCACGTCAAAACGGAGCAACGGATCGACGTGATATTTGGTAAGGGGGTAGTTTGGGAGCTGGAGAATAACATAGGCTACTTATTATTCCGGAAAATTTAGTAAAAATTGTATTTTTTTATGAAAAATCGTTTAACTGTGGTACCTTCGATACAAAACTGTCATTTCTTCCATTACTGTTTCCAAAGCGTATGTAATCACCGACGTCTGCGCGCTCAAAATCGAATACTAATCTTTTCCATAAGCTTAGATTAGAATAAAAAAATGTACTGTAACTAGCGCCAAAAAATGCCCCAGTCGCGCATGCGCGCAGAGTTATCTGACACTCACTCTACTTCACAGAGTAATTTTTTATATGTAGGAAATAGAGACCAATCTTGGGCCCCTTATTGGTAGTGTATAACTAGCGCTATCTGTTGTCTGGTGTAGGCAACTTTTATTAACTAAAAACTATAATTTATTTGGCAAAACAACGTTTGCCGGGTCAGCTAGTAAGTACAGTGCCACAAGCTTTCCTGTTCCGGTGACAGCCGTGACAGAGGAGCCACTTGCAATACCAAATTAGCTGTCAAAATGGACTGTCGTATGAAAACTGTTTTAGTTCCAAAGATAATCACCGGAACAGAAAAGCTTGCTGCACTATACATAAAGAGAAGTGCGAATCTCGGGCGATCAAATTTTAGTATAAGAATAGCAAATGAAGATGGAGTGAAGCAGAAAGCGAAAACTTGTTCACTGTTAAAAATACTTACCTACCTATGTATTGGAAAGATATTTCCTTAGAAGAATAAATATGTAGTTTAAAAAACTAAAGAAACACACATTTAAATTAAAAAGCGTGGTGCGCCCTTTGCAAAGCATGAATTTCAAGAACTTAATATCGACAACGCGCACCACGCTTTTTAATTTCAATTACTGAATAGACGGTTATTTTGTACTTTTTTGTCTGTTCCTATAAAAGTGTGTTTCTTTAGTTTTTTAAACTACATATTTATTTTTACTTTTTAGTTTAATAAATGGCAAGCTATGGATGGATGGTAATCGATTTTACAGTCCATTCATGTGTCTGCCCACCCCGTAAACATTATAACTCAAAGGCGTGGCTGTATGTATTTAGTTTTACAAATTCAAGTAGAGACTATTAATTACCAGTTGCGCGAGCCAAACCCTTACTTCCTCCCTGCTCCATCATCAGACCCTCACCACCAAGTGTAGCGAATGGGTCTCATCAGAACGAAAGAAATGAGCCCAAACTCGAGGGGTTTCCTAGTGGTCATGAAGAAGTGTCACTGAATTCCTCCCTGCTCCATCATCAAGCCCTCACCACCAAGTGTGGAAAATAGGTCTCATCAGAACGAAACAAATGAGCCCAAACTCGAAGGGTTTCCCAGTGGTCATTAAGGAGTGCCACTGGCTTCCTCCCAGCTCCATCATCAGACCCTCACCACCAAGTGTAGCGAATAGGTCTCATCAAAACGAAACAAATGAGCCCATCTCGAGGGGTTTCCTAGTGGTCATTAAGGAGTGCCACTGACTTCCTCCCTGCTCCATCATCAGACCCTCACCACCAAGTGTAGCGAATAGGTCACATCAGAACGAAACAAATGAGCTCAAACTCGAGGGGTTTCCTAGTGGTCATTAAGAAGTGCCACTGGCTTCTTCCCTACTCCATCATCAGACCCTCACCACCAAGTATAGCAGATAGGTCTCATCAGAACGAAACAAATGAGCCCAAACTCGAGGGGGTTTCTTGTGGTCATTAAGAAGTGCCACTGGCTTCCTCCCTGCTCCATCATTAGACCCTCACCACCAAGTGCAGCGAATAGGTCTCTTTAGTACGAAACAAATGAGCTCAAACTCGAGGGGTTTCCCAGTGGTCATATAGAAGTGCCACTGACTTCCTACCTACTCCATCATCAGACCCTCACCACCAAGTATAGCGAATAAGTCTCATCAGAACGAAACAAATGAGCCCAAACTCGAGGGGGTTTCTTGTGGTCATTAAGGAGTTTCATTGGCTTCCTCCCAGCTCCATCATCAGACCCTTACCACCAAGTGTAACGAATAGTTCTAATCAAAATGAAACAAATGAGCCCAAACTCGAGGGGTTTCCTATCGGTCATTAAGGAGTGTCACTGGCTTCCTTTCTGCTCCATCATCAGACCCTCACCACCAAGTGTAGCGAATAGGTCTCATCAGAACGAAAAAAAAGAGCCAGAACTCGAGGTGTTTCCTATTGGCCATTAAGGAGTGCCACTGGCTTCCTCCCTGCTCCATCATCAGACCCTCACCACTTAGTGTAGCGAATAAGTTTCATCAGAACGAAACAACGGAGCCCAAACTCGAGGGGTTTGCTAGCAGTCATTGAAGAGTTCTATTGCCCACCTCTTGACTCCATCATCAGATCAGCTCGATGGTAGCAAATTATTGTATTGTCATCGGATTCATATAGACTTGCAAAGTTTCAAATCAATACGACAATTAGAAGTAGGTTAAAATTGTATTCCAAGATTTTCTTACATTGTGACTTAGTTACAAGTGAAGCTAATAAAAGTGTGGTAATAATAGAATATGCTCAGAAAATCACACGATTTATAATTAAGACGTGGCTCCGCTGCCGGTACCGGCGACTGTGACCGCTGTCGGTCGGTGGTGAGAGAGTTTTCCTCGGAAGTCCTGTAGAACACATGATAGGTTAGAAATTTTGAAACTCATCAAAAAAATAAAGAGCACATTGATCATTATAATAATATGAGTAGATATTTTTGAATGAAGTAATAGATTATCTGGTAAATAAAAAATACTCATTTTAAAAATACACTCATATAATATAGTTAACTAAAAATACTACAGGCTGCATGATATAGTAAACCCATTTAAAGGAGTCACGTTTTTGTGAACATCCATTTGTTTCCCTCTGGCTCGATCCTCGAGGAAGTAATTAATTCTGAGTGGATCCGTGGATCAATCGGAATAATTGCAGATGAGGTACCCGCCTGGCAGCCATTGCTCCCGCGTAATCTGTCCCTTCCTATTAATTATACATCGACTTGTGGCATAAACTTAATACCCAATCCAATATAATGGCCTGTTATTATGTAGGCTATGAATATCTTGACTTAGAATAACCTGTTTTAAAACAGATTAGGAGAAGCTAAACTCAGTGAGGTCTATCAATCTTCTTATATTAAGTAGTCGGTTATTGTTGGTTCGCAATCACGAACTCTTTACAAAGAAAACCACATAATTGATGAATCAAACTTCAATTTCCTTTAATGAGTCCCTCAAGAATATTACCAGTCCTCAAAATATGAATTTCAAAGCGTACAAATTGTACAAACAAAACTTGTTCTTTGTTTATTGTTTCAGCGTATTCTGCTTCTGAAGTAAGCGAATATTGATTTCCGTGAAGATATACGCTTAGGTTCTTCATTTTGTCTTTTTCACATGTTCCAGATAGCCTTTCCCGTTACATCGTGCCTTTGTGGTCGGTACAAAGAGGATAGCAACTTTCCTTATTTAATAACAAGTTTGGCTGTCGATAAAACTCGTGTATGTATCTAATAAAAATATATATGCCCATGTGCGGGTAAAGCAGCTCCGTTTACCCTATTTTGCATGCACGCTCGGTAGGACGAAAGTGTTTTTCATTGTCCTAACCCACCCCCCATGTCTACTAACCTTTTCGCAGTCATGATTTAACCGCGAAACATGCATTCAAACTTTACGTGCATGGCCCTTTTTGCCGGATAAATATTATACCTTTTTGAACCGCACATGTAGTGTGTTATACTTCTAAGTACTTTGACTAGGTACTATGTGAAACTTTGATGGTTGAGCTAATACAAGTACGTGTAAAATAATAATAAACAAAAGAGAATATGGCGTGCTATTTGACTTTAAAAACAGTTACTTACATATTTTGTTTACTTAAAATACATAAAAAGAAAATGCAGTATATTTATGCAGTACCTACCTATATACAGAGTGCCCCACGATATAGTGCACAAACGGACACACTGTATATAATAATCAGTAATCTGTAGGTACCAATAAAAAATCTATTTATCTTCCTTCACGATAAATCGTAAGTTGAATGACTGTCCTCTTTTATCGATTTGTCGATAATATTCTATATATCTACAAAACAATAAATAAACAAATCGATATAATAAGTATTCTTATGTTTATCGATCTCGAATAAAAACACAAACCCCTGAGGTTTGTATTTTTACTGCTTGGTCTTAAACATTTTAATAAGCAGCACTTACCATTCAAACCACGTGGACACCACTAATGAAAGACTAACTTAAGAACGGGAGAAGAGAATTAACAAGTTTCCAATACAATGCGACCCCTTAAATGAACTCCATTTCGACGTCGGAAAAGTGGAAAAGTTTTGGTACTATAATCTTTTTTTACAACCGAAATGTTGAGTTTAACCGCTCAAACTGTGATGCAGCGTTTAAGAGCTCGCGTAGTAATGTTAAAGGTTTTACAAAATTACTTCGTGTCTTTAAGTTTTAATAGTTATAGCCATTAAAGGGCATAGTTAGGATATGTCAATTATGCGAATCATTAAATCTGCCCAGATATGTTTTTACAGAGTTCACTCGAGTAGGCTGGTTGTTATAAAAAGAAAAACAGATTTTAAACAATAGCAACGGGACGGGAATCTGTTTGTGACCACGGCAGTAGCAATACAGCCGAAACGTTACCTAAATGTATGAACTACATAATATATGTCGCATTGAGTCTCGTTACTCTTGTTTATAAATTAAAATGGAACGCGAAAGTTTAAAATCTTATAAAAAACTGATAACCTATAGAAGCTAAACTTAGGAGAGAGAAGCTCTTATCTGATTTTGTTTCATGATGAACTAAATATTAACATTAGCACTTATTCATTATTGTTCAATCTGTGAATAGATCGTTAATGTTACGTCGAGGAAACTGAACAACGCTTGAAAAGTTCAAATGAAAATGTAACAGATTGTGCAGTTCTCAATATGCCCGCAACTTCAACTTCATCTGCAATCTGCAAAGACTTCTCCATACTTCTTACTACGCTAGTGTATAAATATATATTCAAAAATACAATCCAAATGTACCTACCACAGCAAAGCTGGTTAATTTATTTCGATTATAACAGAAAAAGTTTATTGATTAAACGTGCATTAGTGCATCGTGCAAATACCTATGCATTTCTGCTTTCTTGAGACCAGTCAGATTTTTGTAATGTTATTGCAGTAATTTGAGCAGCCTGTGTGAGACACATACAGTGCATCTAATTCATATTCCGATCCGCTTTCGCGAACAAACATGTTTACTCGATGTTTGTGAACGCGAAATTCAAGTGAATTCAAATTGACGTGATTGTTATTCTTGTTCAGACGTACCGTCAAATTGTGTTCACCATTTTCTCTTGTAAGAAGCACGAAAATCACTTTAGCACGATGTCACAGTTTCACTATATTAGATACGTACCCAAGTGCTTCGAAGTTAATTGTTTAGGGCGCCGATTCCCCAAAATAGGGTATTTTAAATTATGGATTACTGGCAAATCACAAGTACTTAAAACTTGGAAAAAATATATGTTATTTTACAGGTATTTATCTAGTGCTTCCGGCCGTTTTTTTCGATTGGTGATATTTTACTGTGTCAGATAAAATCCCAAACATCCGTCTAATAATAATTCAAATATCATATTACTTGCAGTACCTATACTTGGTTTTGGTTAATGAAAAACATATGAAAATAAGTGTCTCTAAATAGCCGAGGGATTCCGGTAGTCATAAATTTAATTTATTTATTATTTGAATTTTAAGTGATTTTCGATTCGCGGGGCGCTCGCGAGTTCACAGTTCACTGCCAGCTGCCACTGGGTCCGCGCAAAGTGTATAGAGCGCGGCCGAGCAAGCGATAGCGTGCCTATTTCGGTCGGGATTCCTCGCCTTAACCAAAGAATACTATAATATTACTAACGTACCTTAACCTCATAATTCATAAACACTAGGTTTTGCACGATGTGCTAGTGTTGCCGAACTGAACCGATCGATATATTCAATAGTATCGGTTCTACCCATCTGCCAGTGTAAATGCAATCAATACTAAATAAAGGTAACAATCGATTGTCCAAAACTATCAATAGTATCGATACTATCGATAGTATTGTTTTTTACTGATAGTATTGCACTAAAAGAGAGATCGATACTATCGATAACTATCGATACTATTGTTTTTGCTTAAACTATCGATAGACTGTCGAAATGCTATCGATAGTGGACTATCGAGCGGAAACACTACGATGTGCATAACTTAATATTGATTTGAATTAAAAATATTAATTCTTTTTAATCTGACGCCATCGCCTAGTTTCTAGAGGCTAGTTTTTAAATCCACAACGGGCTGAAGATGGAAGCGCACCACTTTCGGAATCCTCAACCATTGAGGAAGTAGCTATCTTATCTTCTCTAATTGCCGGAACACAACAAGAAAATATCATTGTTGTTGTACGCCGTCTTATCTAAATAAGACGGCGTACTACCAACAAATTTGTAGTTACTTTAAAGCTAAAGGCACACGAAATATAAGTGCAAATATAGACAAATAAGTATTTGTCATAGTGGAGGTGTCATACAAAATAGTCGTAATTTATCTAATAGAGCACTACTTTGTTTCGTCAGTGCCAAAGCTAGGTTACCAGGTCAACGGTAGGTATATAACCGGAATATTTTCATCTGTTACATGACAGTGGGCGACTAATGGCGTTCTTTGTCGCGGAATTAGCAATCACCCGACGACAGGGCTCTGAAAAAAGAGGCCTGCGAGCTTTTTCTTAATTGCCCCGCAGATAAGCCGCGCAGCCTTTGCACAAATTAGTATTATTTATTTTACGACGGAACTAAATGAAAATGTTATAGGACAATGGGTAATTTTGTATGGACTCTGTATCCCAAAATTTTTTTGACTAGTATCATGAACTACCTATATCGCTTTATAGGGCACCATATGAAGTAGTTTAATCATTCTAAAAGTCAGGTCTGAATATAATTGGACAAAACAGATATGAGTATTAAAAACTCCACATTAATGTATAAAAAAATTATTATTTTTATCGAACTTTCAAATTAATATATCTTTTTTTGTCAAGAAAATACCTACTTGTCAAGTAAATACCGGCTTTACTTTATTTAGAAATATTAAAACACCCACACACTAAACCCAATCCTACTAATATTATAAATGTGAAAGTTTGTGAGTATGTATGGATGTTCATATCATTATTCTCTCTTCATTTTCAAACTTGAATAACTGCTTGGCATCTAATCGTACACTGTAGACGTCATAACAAAAAATAATCGTTACACTGTTTACAATGATAATATTCAATTTATTTTCATTGGCCACACTTTGGCCAAGCTTTATTCAAGTTTGAAAATGAAGAGAAAATGACATTTTTAAACTTGAATAACTGCTTGGCCACTAATCGTACACTGTTGACGTCATAACAAATAATGATCGTTACACTGTTTAAAATAGTAATGTGTAATTTTCTTTTTGTTGGCCGACACTTTTACTGTTTTGGTCCAAACATGTATGAAGCGTGACTGATCTCCTTTCGCCACCGTTTCGAAAGTTATAATAGCTCAGCTAGGCCGGTTCAACTTAGTACACGTGTCTGTTAAATTCGTTGTTACTCAAATTACCCCGAATTAACGTTTATATTGCATGAAAATCTGATTCACTAAAATTGGAAAAATCTCGAGTAGGTTGTTAAGTCACACGTGGTTCAAAAATTTGACACGAAGTAATTAAGTATGACTACCCACCAGTCTTAATCAAGTGAATCACGAGTAGAAATCAAGTGAGCACACAGTTAATCAGTTAAACTAAATTAAAATTTAACAGCGATTAGTTGGAACCGAATCAGAGGTTCATCAAGACGCGAATCACAAGAGCGCAGCTCATTACGTTCAGATTACACAGCAAGGCAATTCCGGCCCGGGCTTAATTAGTCCGTATCCAATATCCATTTGCATCGGTCACATTAAGTTCCATCCCGGATTAGGCAATGACAGACCTCTGAGACGAAGGTACACATATATATTATAATGACAGCCTGTAATTTTAACCGGGATCGAAATCGATTATTATTGATGAAGTAGGTTTCAATCTAAATTAAAATATACATATATACATACATACATACATATATACATATACTCACGCCTATTTCCCACGGGGGTAGTCAGAGACTATGGATCGCTACCTGCTACGATCCTTGCACATTTCTTTCGCTTCATTCACATCCATCAATCTTTAATGTTTACAATATTAGAAACTCTTCATTTGCAAGAGTCTTAATCAAATTATCACACAGTTAATTAGTTTAACTACATTAAAATTGACAGCGATCCCGAAACACAGGTCTCATCTAATTACATCCGGAGGAGATTCTCAGATCTATAGAGATATCTCTAATTCGATATAGTCAAATTCGAATATCTACTAATCTTTTCCATAAGCTTTGAACAAAAAAAATGTACTGTAACTAGCGCCAAAAACGTCCCAGTTGCGCGCTGAGCTATCTGATACTGAAAATGTCACAAAATGTATATTGGTTTTTAAAAATACAACTTTACGCGCAACATTCATGCCGACTGACATTTACCACTCGTTGCAAATCGAACGCTGAACATAGACATTTCTAAATGTGACAACGATTATTTTGTTAAAAAATAGAACCGCCTTCAAAAACAATGCCCTCAAAAAGTAAGAAATAATACCTTTATTATTGTTTTCACAGATTGGCACCTAATAATGTAAGTAACGTTACGTAATAGTAGGTACTTTGAAGACGGTCGTGCGTGAAACATGCTCAATTTTTTGTTTTTTGTGTCTTTGTTAAAACCCGCCCGACTTCAAAGTAGGTACTTACGTTACTTGGTGTAAATACAATATTAGAGGTATTATTTCTTACTTTTTGATGGCATTTTTTAAGACGGTTCTATTAAAAAAAAAAATCACTCTTTTAGTGCATCATGATGAACCTCCTTTTTCAAAGTCGGTTAATATACTAAAACCTGTGTTAAAACATTCTCCTAAATGTAACAAATACTTTCCTGAAAACCGCATCAAAATCGGTTCAGCCAAACGCGAGATAATCGCGGACAAACATAACACACATACCTACATACATACATTGTCAAACTGAGAACCTCCTTTTTTTGAAGTCGTTTAAAAATTCTGTTACAATCGACATCCGCCATTTTATTTCGACAGTACGCGCCACATTACTTGGCGTGTGTCAATAACTGGGAGTTGGGACCATGAAGCTCGACTTAATACTGAGGTAACTGGAGAGTGCAGTACGAACAATTTTTTGAATACCACAAATAACACAGTGGCTGTCTTCCGTCTCACCTACACTTTAAAAAAATACGTATGATCATATGAGACAGCTGACACTTTTTTATTCAGGGTGAGAGCTCCAGTTACCTCAGAGTATTAAGTCAAACTTCATGGTTGGGACTAAAACACTGATTGGTAATAAACAAATAGAGGTCAGTGGACTAAAAGGACATGACATGGGAATAAGGCATATTTTTCCGACCAACCACGACGATCAGCGCCCTCTGACTCTGACAAATGCCAAGTTATGTGGCGCGGACTATCTCTAATTCGACATCATGTCTATTGCGCGAGAATCGCCCCCACACAGCAAGGCAATCCCGGCCCGGGCCTAATTAGGCCGTATCCAATATCCATTTGCATCGGTCACATTAAGTTATCCCGGATTAGGCAATGACAGACCTCTCTAGCAAAGGTACACTTAATGACAGCCCGTCATATTAGCCGGGACCTAAATCGATTACTTCTAAATTAGGTTAGATTTAATTGAACATGATTGATTTTTTTTAATAATAATTAATAAGTTTTTTTAATCACACCAATTATCTAAGCCCATGTAAATAACATTAAGAAACTTTGTGTAATGGAAAACTTGATAACGGATAAATATATACTTAAATACTTTTTTGTTGGTAAATACTTACTTAATTGTTAAGTTGCTTAGTTGGTTCTTAATATACATAGAAAACACCCAGACCAAGACAAATAGACATGTTCATGCACACAAATATTTGTCTTGTTCGGGGATCGAACCCGAGACCTCTGGCGAAGAAAGGAGGTATCCTACCCCTGCGCCAAAATCGTCATTGATATAATAATGTTCTTGATTTTGTTCTATGAAGAAAAGGATGGTCAGTTTTGGATGATGTGATGAATGATGGTGGCGGCGGTAAAGTGTTTTCTATAAAACTTACACAATACAAAACATACAAATACTCTTACTAACAGCATGAACCCTCGCCCTCGGGGCGACTATTTGTAGCGATGCTGTAGCGCGTTAGTAGCGAGGCTGTAGCGCGTTAGTAACGATGCTGTCGCGCGTTAGTAGCGATGCTGTCGCGCGTTAGTAGCGAGGCTGTAGCGCGTTAGTAACGATGCTGTCGCGCGTTAGTAGCGATGCTGTCGCGCGTTAGTAGCGAGGCTGTAGCGTGTTAGTAACGATGCTGTCGCGCGTTAGTAGCGATGCTGTCGCGCTTCTATGCAAAGTTGCGGTGGGCGACGACGGCTCTAATGTGTTAGTAATTTGATCATGCGGCTATAAATAAAATTTATTGCCGCATGATGATGATGATGATTCATACATGCAGCAATTTTTTTTTAAATTTATGATACCTTGTCCCTTTTTTTTTCACCACTTGCTCTCCAACCTACTCAATCTGGGTAGGTTACAAATCTTATTTATAATGCTCTCTGTAAAGCTTGACTTAAGTATAAGTTGAAATAATAACCGGATCGAGAACCCTATCAAGAAATTGGGAAAAGGGTCTATCATTATTTATTTTTCCCCAAACACACCGTTTTTTTCATATTACCGGAACCCAATAACGGTAAGTAATTTTGAATTCAGCGATCGCAATTCTCCTATCGGACAGTTCCCATTTTCACTACATTTTAAAAATGTTAGGGAAATTTAGTGGCCGAGGAATCCACCCCCAATTTACATTCGGGAAGGACTTTTGCACGAAGGGTCTAAATCGAATTCCTGCCGTTTCTTTTCCCCGGAAGTCGGGTCAGAAGTCTACATTACACGCTGTTTTCGCGCGCAAATTCCGCGAACTTAAAACATGGCTCTTCGGAAATTGTTTTGCCATCGTCGAAGTTTACTGTGAACATGCAGCTGTCTTATTTATTAATTTATAGGGCAGGCGGAAAACATTGCTGTTAATTTTCGAAAGTTCATTAAATTATGTGATTGGCCTTTACAAATTTTAACAGGAAATGGAATATAAAATTATCGTTTTAGGAAACCTAACTTTATAATATTTGCTTTGGTTCTAAGTCACTGTTTGGTTTCTGGTATTCGAAATACAATTCTTTAGTAGCTTATCGATGGGACTGCGTAAAATACGGTAATTTTCTGATTTATTTTTATTCTTACACACATTGTGTTACTTACATAGATATTTGTATATAAAGTATCGGTTTTAATACTAATTACAATATAAATTAAAATAATAGACTGTTTTCGGGAAGTGCCAAGCAGCTTATCATTTCCCGCAAGTCTCATAAATAATTTGTGTTTCGTGTGGTCATGCTGGAAATCAAAACAATATTGTATGGTATCACTACATAGTATAAAACAAAGTCGCTTTCTCTGTCCCTATGTCCCTTTGTATGCTTAAATCTTAGAAACTACGCAACGGATTTTGATGCGATTTTTTTTTTAATAGATAGAGTGATTCAAGAGGAAGGTTTATATGTACTTTTTATCCCGATATTCCCACGGGAACGGGAACCACGCGGGTGAAACCGCGGGCGGCCGCTAGTTACTTATATAATGTTGCTTTGTAGCTAATATTTTGATATAAAAATATGTAGTTACGCAGTATTTATATATATACCCATTTTTAAAAACTTACAATAAAACCAAGTTATTTTGGCCCTAGGGAGTAACTATGACGGTACATCCGGAAGCAGTTTAAAAATACCGTTCTGTGGAGTGAACTTTTATCTATCAGCTGCAGGCCATTGTCCATGAATAGGGAAGTAATATAATGCTCACTTGATTATCACATCGTGGAACAAACGCGGTCAAAGTTACCCCCTAGGGCGAAAGTAACCCGGTTTAACTAACTTATTCCCAATTTCTCTTATATTTTATTAATCAAACATAAGTTAAGTAGTAGCTTAATACTCTGCAACTACAGAGGCAGTAATTTATGGTATTATTGAAGATTCTTTCTCATAATTTGAGGCAATTGAGTATTCATAAAGTCCATCAAATATCCCGCAGATGAGTTTGTAGGCTACAGCCTCCGTCGGATCCGTCGGAGATGGAATGACTTTTGTTCCTCGTTATTTTTTTCGGCGGCCATCTGCGTTCCGTTTCGCGTAATGTTCTTGAAATAATTTTTCCCATTTTGTTTACTTAAAAAAATTCTCGACGAGACTGTTTTCTTTCCACGAAATTGAATCCTTCTTGATTTAGTTACAAAAACGATACGTGGCGAGACGTTTAACTTGATTTAAGATTATTGAACGTCTGATGAGCCTTACCCTTGAAGAAACCGATAAACTCACTTTCAAACTACATAGACGAAGGGGAAAATGTACAATTAAGATTGTACCTATATTTACAGTTGTCTATTTGCAATTTGTTCGCATGGTTATGATAGATAGTTGTTTTTTAAGATAAGATAAAGATTAATAAAATATAATGATGTATATTATGTAGGGCAGGCGTACCGGTTTTGGCCGCTGTACCGGTTTTGGCCACGTTTTGCTCTAAAAGTTTTCTAAACAACTTTTAGCCATTTCTGATAAAGGCAATTAAAATAAGGTATTTTAAGGTAATAATAACAACCGTTAGAATTCCTTATGTCATAAGATTTTTTTTCAATAAATTCTATTTTCTGTTTGAAAAAATGTTTTGTATGAAAATTTTAAGAAATTTGTTTTGGATGAAATACTTTATAAACCTTTGTTTTTTACAATTCAATTGTTGTTTTGCAATTGACTGGTATCTAGCGCATTAGAATATATTGATTTTACCTAGGTTTGGTTTTGATTTTTCGCAATACTTACAATAGTTTAACTATCAGTAAGTGGCCAAAACCGGTACATTTGGCACCTCTCACACATTTTGTATTATATACAAAAAACTATTCAACTTTTTAAAAATTGAAAAATGTACCTTTAAAGCTAGATAAATTATCTATAATTTAAGATATAGTTTGTTTCTTAAATACCTAAGACCATCTAGTACTTAGTGCTTAAAAGTCAAAAATTCCTTAAAGTGACCACAACCCTTTGTGGCCACTTTACCTCTGCCCTACCTATAATAGGTAATGCAAAAAGTTTGTCTTAAACTTCTACCAACGTAATTATATTTCTTTCTTAACGTTAAGCCTGGTTTTCAAAGGCGAAGTAGCAGGTGGTCAGAGAAGGACAGTTACTGTCTGGCAGCTACTGGGTCCGTGAAAACAAAGTTGAGCCAGTACCTACTAACCGGCCAGCTGCTGTCGGTCAGCTAATTCAAAATTGTTTGTTTCTACTGTCCACTAACCTTCCCTCACTCCCACAAAGACAACTACTGGGTCGTTACTCGCTCCATATGAACGCAACCAGCTAGACAGTGGCCGGTTAGTGCCGAAGGACAGTGGACGCCTGGACAGTCAGTATTTTTCTTAATTTCAAATCGTTTTTTCTGTCATGTCTTGATCATAGAAATTGCTTCAAATTTTTTCCTCTGTATCCAACACCTCGAAAATATTTTTTTTTCTTTTTTCTCTTCTGGCTTTTGAGAATTTCCATCAAATGTTCACCAAGGAGTAATGCCAAATACTCGTACCTATATTTTTTCGAATGATTGGCACTGATTTGCCATTTTTGCTGCCCTCGTGAAAACGCAATGGGTCAGAAACATTAGGCCAGAACTAGTAACACAGTAGCTGTGTACTACCTCTGTCTCCTATACAGTACAGACCCAGTAGTAAGAACAAGTCGGGAAAGTGACAGTACTATATAGACAGCAGAATGTACAGTTGCTGACTACTGGGTGGTCAGAAACCAGTTTAGTTTAGGCCTGTGAAAACTAGGTTTTAAGTGCCCAACCATATTGTCAACTGGAACCGTATATCTTAACTGCAAATTGGAGAGTCATTCTTTAAGAGGGGGCGGTAAAGAAGCAACTAGTCGAGTCGAAGCAACTGTCGCGATTTATTACAACTAAGAATCGCATGAATCCGCCATACTTGGCTGCTGTAATTTGTCCAAAGGGAGTGCTCGGTGCGAGTGCGAGTCACAAAGGGTTAGACAACACGTTTTCTAAAAGTAATAATTTTGTCTTGTCACTTTCATCACCTTATTTCTTATCGGTAATGACAAATATACTTTCTTCTGGAACCAAATACCTTAACTTAAAGTTAAAGAGTTAAAGTTAGAGAGTCTTGGCATAAATTTATTATCTTGACTTATATTAGAGACTAGCGGATTCTCGCGGTTTCACCCGCGTGGTACCCGTCCCCGTGGGAATATCGAGATAAAATATAGCCTATGTCACTCGGGAAGAATGTAATTTTGAAATGGTGAAAGAATTTTCTAAATCGGTCCAGTAGTTTCGGAGTCTATTTGATGCAAACAAACAATCAAATTTTTCCTCTTTATAATATTAGTATAGAGAGATAATGACTTTAACTTACACCACCATATTTCTTGATAAAAGTATTGTCAACTGGAACCGAATACCTTAACCGCAAGGAGAGTCATTCTTTAAGAGCGGGCGGTAAAGAAGCAACTAGTCGAGTCCTGTCGCGATTTATTACAACAAAGAATCGCATGAATCCGCCATACTTGGCCGCTGTAATTTATCCAAAGGGAATGCTCGGTGCGAGTCACAAAGGGTTGGACAAATCACATTACGGCAAGCGTGAATTGTAAATTGGACATTACTCGTTACCCGAGCCCGGGGTTACATGTAACCGCGGCTCTGATGGACGACCGGGGAAACCTTTAGAGATACCATTGTGAAATCTTTTTTTAATTTTTTATTACGATTTTTGTATTTAAAAAATACCTACAAGTACTCTCTTGTGTAAAAAATTCTGAGCAAGTACCAACATAATATTTGTAGTCTTGATGATAGTAGTTAGTAGAAAGGGTAAGTAGGTAATGAATATTGATTAGGCATACCTATACTTTAATTTTAATTTGCTGAATCCGAAACACTGCAACCTCAGAGTATTATATGACCTGGGTGCCTACCATCAACTCTTATTGCGGTTTTGTTTAGGACCTAAACTGATCTGCTTCGCTTATTCGTACCACGACAGCTTAATATCAATGACAGCGATTCAGTGATCATTCAATGACATTTCACAGCCGCTGAGCCGTCACATACTCTTATTTGACTTATAACTCGGCCAAGCTGACATGACACCTGCAGGTTATACCCGTCCCTCTCACTCTCCGGGCATGACAGAATCGAGTGAAAGAGACGGGTAGAAGAAATAAGGACACAAATCTTTCGGTCATTCACATTTAGCAATTCATTTGCGATCCAGTTTTCAGAAGGTCGTAGTACGAAAGAAAGCAATTCATTTTAGGAACCTATTCTGCATCGCGCTAATTTTGAATCGCTGTCTTAAAGTTGATGGTAGGCACCAGGAGCTGAGAGTAACCTTACAATATAAATAAAATGCATTGTTTTTAATATTCTTTAATTTAATTTAGTTGGTGTTTGAAATGACAATATTTTTTTTTCATAAGTACTAAATTCAATTCGGTTTTTATTTAATCTATGAATGCCGTTTTCCGTCACTAAAATCGATGACATGGTTCTTGAACAGAACTTTCTATGTCTTATAGTTTCTGGCTTGCCCATATACTGACCGTTCTGAATGGGCCATCCTGTTTATACCTACCTTGAAGGTTTGGTTAAGGTATGACCTATTCTCCTTGACCATCCAGAATGGTGGTCTATGTCCCATCGATAAGGACTGAATGAAATTTCCAAAAAAAACTGCAAGCTAAGCCATTAAAAAGCAACACGAAGATTCGCTCAGTTTCGTTCCAATCCAGTCCGTAAGTAATCCTACGACGACGGCTATTTCAGTGCCCCATCAGATGATATTACTGTTATGATACACTCTTTACTGAACCGGGTCCCAACCAACCAGTCTGAAGCCAATCAGACTGGTAATTGGCACCCACCTTTCATCACACAAACACGACACAATATTCCAAAAAATTAAATTGCAAGCAAAGCCATCAGCAACATAGATTTTCGTTCGAAATTCCGTAATCCGACATCGACTATTCCAGTGTCCCGTCACATGACAGCGCTGTTATGATACACTCTTTACTAAACCGGGTCCCGTGTATTTTCCGGCCAATCAGACCAATACCCGGTAATTGGCACCCAGCGGGGCCGTACCGAGAGCGATTGTTCGCTGACGCCGCGTATTACGACGACGCTGTATCGCTGTTTGTTTATTTAGTTTTAAACTATAGATAATGGCACAAATTGACTGATTGAGTGATGGTTCGGCTTTGGTTGGCACAATGTTGGATGTGTTAAGTAGAACCTAGTTGTAATTATCGACGACCGATTTGGCGCAGGGGTAGGCTACCCACCTTCTGCGTCAGAGGTCTCGTTTTTGATTCCCGAACAAGACAAATATTTGTGTGCACGAACATGTCTATTTGTCTTGGTCTGGGTGTTTACTATGTATATTAAGTATGTATTTACAAGCAAAAATATATTTATCCGTTATCAAGTTTTCCGTATACAGTTTCTTAATGAAATTAACATGGGATTAGATAATTGGTGTGATTGTAAGAAGTTATTTATTATTATTTATTATTTAATTATAATGTAACAGTTTTTTTAAATCTCACCTTTTCCGTACTAAAGTACTCATCGACTCGGCTCGACATCGAATCCATGATGTTTTCTCTGTTTTTTTTGTGTTGTTAGAAATATCTAATTTATTATTTCATTTATCATGTTTTTAATGCTGGGGCTTCACCTGCGTGACGAATAACGGCATGCGCGTTTTCATATCAAATAGCGCGCTAATTAATGGCATTAGACGCAGGTGAAGCTCTAGCATAAGAGAGATTTGAACCTATCGATTGATGCCATAAAGTGCTGTTTTTCCAAATTTTATAGCCGGTTCATTTACTGGGTGTGGAAAGCTCATATAAAAAAAATCTTTGAATGCAGTTTTTACTCTCCAATATTTCGAGAACTTTCCGTCCGGGTATCATGAAATTATCCAACATATAGGTATATTAAATAAAGTTGACCAGAGTCTCTTAAATACAGTTAAAAAACTAGAAAAAATAATAAGTGCACAATTATATTGTCTAATATCAACTTCTAGATATTACAACACAAACATCATGTTTCTGAAAAACACAACAAGAAATAAATATAGGTAGGTACTTAGGTAACATTTCATAATCCATCATTTTTATCATGACCCACGTACAACCTCCGTTACAAAAAAAAGACCTTTAAAGGAAACCATAGTTCCATTGCCATCGTTTATTATGAAGCGGGTATACAGGAAACAGTTTCTGCAATTTCATTTCCGTATATCTGAAAACGTATTTTTGTCGTTCCACAGACATTATTGGTAATATTCCGGAATGAGTGTTATTTGTTCCATGGGTTCCGCGGGACAATATTTGATATCGGCCCTGTCGCGCGTTCATTCATTCCCAATTTTGTTTTGATGACTGCCCTAATGATATTGTCTCTACGTGTCCCGACGACCAATAAGATTTGTTAGGGCGGCTCTATAATATTTACTACTGCACTATGTGAGAATGTGCGTCAGGGACTTTTTGAAGTGAAAACTTCTTTAGCGGGCGTTGTGCACTTTTTGTGATGGGTTAAAAATGTTAAACTCGCGTCAGGATCACGTGACCGTCAGGGCGAAAACACAAGCAAGCGTTGCGGCGCCGCGCGGCGCGCCGCAGAAATCGGCGGTGCGGCGACGCACCGCAAAAATTACAACGCTGATATCGGCGTCGCGGCGCCGCACCGCGAAAATTACAACGCTGATTTCTGCGTTGCGTCAACGCGCCGCCAAAATCGGCGGCGGGCGGTGTCCCGAGAGGCGAGGGTGCCCATGAATGTTAAGCACAAACTGTGGATAGTGTTATAATATAACTAAGTATAAAAGATTATTAAATAATTATTAGATATCTGTCTTCTTAGCTGCCGATGACGATGTGCATTCGCTGAGTTCTGTGGCTTCATTTCGTGTCTCTGATCTATGAGTAGGAGAGTTTGGCTGGAAAGTTTCTTCAATTTGGGACGGCGGGTTTCATAATACCTACTACCGACTTCATAATACTGTCATAGACCCTACTGCCGTGCAGACAATATCCACCACCATATGGACAGGCATCCGTCACTCGCTCAAGAACCCGAGATAAGTGCCTACCGCTTCGGGTATATCTCGGGATACCAATTCAATACAATTTACAGCGGGCCGCCCGCTCGAGCGCGATAGAATATATGCGATAGAAAGAGATGCAACGAGTGGCCGTTCGTAATTTGCGCCGTACAAGCTGAATTCCACTTTATTGTGTTAAAGTTAGAGTTACTATATATTTAAATGGCTATTATTATTTATTCTTTATTTTATTTTTAAAATTGCTATCCAACGACACCCAACACTATGGGGTAGACAAGAAAAAAAATTACATCCCCACTTCACGTGTAGGGGAGGTACCGAAAAAAAAATATTTTTAAAATTTTACTTTACCACTTTGTCGGCGTGATTTATATATATTCATACCAAATTATAGCTTTCTAGCCCTAAGAGTCTATGAGCTAAGCTGGGGACAGACGGACATACGGACATGGCGAAACTACAAGTGTTTGACCCTCGTTGACTACGGAACCCTGTAGTGGCTCTAACCCTGATTTGTATATGTGATCGTCTAGTTATAATGGTTTTCTATGTATTTGGTGGTCTTGGTGAAAGTCGATGTTACTGGCATCTAAGTGATCTGCGAATCGTGTTTATGTTTGTACTATTTAGTAGCTGCGTGTGAATAGAACGGAAGCTCATCGAGATAAATCCATCCTTCCGCAGGCCTATGGTTTTAAATAACATTGCGAAGCTTGTTAATATTAAAATGCAAATTGTTTTAATCTGATCGCGACCTTCGCCTCTCTTCTACTCTAATTCCTAAGCTATAACCAATAGATGTCTGCTCACGTAGTGGATTACACTCTGGTCGTTTAGTAGCGCCTACAAAACCTTCTAGGAAAAACCCTTCTGAGGTTTATTATTTGGGGAACGTCAGCCATCTTTGTTACGCTGCGAAGCGTATGTCAGACATCTCCAGGATGTGGACATTTATTTACTTTATTTTATAAGGTGTTCGCTAGACACCTTCCCCATAATACCATGGTATACTTTATTTATTCATATTTGTATTAATTGAGAAAGTTCGATTTGGCCAAATCGGGCGATGGCTGAACGCTATGGAAGTGCAAGTGTGACGACGACCCAGAAATGCTGCTACCCGTTCACTAAAACCCACACGCAGATAGCCTTTAGGCTCAATAAGGCTGAGCTCGCGAGTGCCGGCCAGAGCATCCCGTTCAGTAGTCTAAGAGAATAATCTCTTATAGTCAAGGGCCCTCATTCGATTAAAGTCAGTGGGTGGAATGACTAGCTCGCAGCCTCAAGCGGTCAAACACCCCAGGATTTAAACACCCTGTGCAAGTCCTATTTCATCACAGATCACCTAGTATACCTATCTCTATTTCCTATCCTAAATACAAGTCTATAAGTGCACCTAACAGCGTCTATGTCCTGTGTAGAGGCAAAATGAACTTACACATTATACCTATTCAACACTAATACATTATACTTCCTTCTGCTCTGCTCCTGTTGTCTCTCTCGTCCAAATTCAGCAGCTAGACCCCTTTACTAACACGTTTAAATAAACTACCTATACACAGGTAACCTCAACGGTTTGAATGTAGTCTCTCCCTTAAAGTCTTTAATCACTCCCTACTATCCCATGTTTATTTATTTAGGTATATGTATAGAAATCTACCTAGACCTAGACTGAAATCTAACGAATTTAGCTCATAGAAATCGTGATTCAACTGAAAGGTGTACATGTGAGAACGCAAGGTGTTAAGCGAAGTCAAACAAACTAGCTCAATGGTTCTCCTAAGTATTTCTTAGTATTTAACACGGATTTGACTATGCCTCACACTGTGCTTCCTCTTAGGAATCTTATATCTAAGCAGTAAAACATATAATTATGGAAAAAAAATATTATTTATTTAACTTAAATGTGTTTTGTTTATCTTCGAAATAGCAAAAAGAAACTGGTTTGATTATTTAAGCTGTCACCTATAGGTTGCTATATAATGACAGCTAGATTTTCAGCTCCTATCTTAAGACCATACTACATAGAGAGAAAGCGAAAATCCAAAGAAAAAACTCTCTAAGGTCATCTAGATTCACACTTAAATTTAATTAAACACACACTAAAGTTTCAATAGTTATTTTACAACTTAAGTCTAAAGTGAGATACGAACACATTTATAGAACAAACCTGTTCCATTGATTGAAAAATGGAAAGGAAAACTATTTCACATATTAGTCTAATTTAGACTTGATTATTAACATTCATGGTAGATATTAGTGTTTCGTATTCCACCAGGCTACATAAAGTTACAGTCTCTAGAGCTTTAATTAATACTTTCACGTTAACCATCCCTATCTCTGAGATTAACTATGCATCGAGAAAAGACGCAATCCAATTCAGCCTCGATTGAGGTCTAACCCAGCTCTTTGCATTTCTATCTCATTCGGTAGACCATCTTGCAAATACCTCCGTCTATTTAATATTCGACGATTGCAATAACTGAATATCTTATATCCACAACACCCTAACACAACTATTGCGCATATTAAAGCCAACACAAAAATGAGATGTTCTATCGGGTTCCATTCGGTTATTAAAGCGAAACCCCCAGAATGGTGTTGTTCTTCGTATTGATACATTCCTACGTTGTATGTGATATACCGCTCGTTATTCTAGAGATTGTACCTTTATTGACACACGGAATAAGCCACAATGTACACAATTACATACCCCTCTCGACGTTGTTTAAATTCACTTTGTAAAATAGTTACACTTGTTTTAATATTCAAATCTACAATTTACTTAACAAAGTTAGTATTTAATTAATAGTTAACTCTTTAATCTTTATTTCTCACACAGTTAGTTACAATGGAGTCACGAAACTCCCAATCTATCACTGTCCTAAAATATCAAATAGCGTCCCCCCAATGCCAGTTGCATCCCCGTTTTCTATCTTCCATCTCTACTGAAGTTATCTCCTCCCGCTCTACGCCCATCTCGATCCCTCATTGGTCAGCTTGATGCTTGCAATCTCCATGGTGACGCCTACGCACAACTTCTCACGATCCGCCCTAACAATTCAGAGAACTCAAGTCTTTTCCTTCCTTCGTCTACTTCACCCATCTGCAACACATTTAATATCTACCAAACTCTTAGAAATCTGTGCATTTAAACTAAAATTGTCCATCATTCACCAGTTTGAATAGTTTGTCTGACAGTTGAGCGTAATTTACGGCCTACCCAAGACTTCATTTGTCTTAGTCCCCGCCGTGCGCTAATAAAACTTGTCGCTCTTAATCTATTAGAAGAAATATTCGAAACATTTTTTTGAATTTTTTTTTTTTTTTTATTCCTAGTTTTGTTTTACGAGCCCGGCCCGCACATCTGCTAATAATACGAATGCCATCACAACCCTAATAAAAACGATCTAAGAACTATAAAAAAATATATCTTTGAAATCCGTACAACAAGACCTTTCTTTGAAAGGCCACATCACATGATACAATAATAAAATACAAAGTTTTTTTTTTATTTCTTTTATTTTACCTGCTAAAAGTAACCTCACGGTTCAAACTTCAGTTATTTACGATATATTTTGTCTTTGGATCATAGAAAAGTTCTACGGGTAATCTAGTACCTACTTATATAAATATTTAATTAAAGTATCAATAATTTTACTCCGGCTAGTCTCCGCACAGATCCACGCAAACTTATCTGGCGCGGTGGTCAAATTTGAAAGTTTAAGCTTTCAATAATAGCTGCCAGACATTACTATATTTTTTTATTGCCAGTGGCGCCTCAACCATCGGGTCAAATATTGTTGTGAGAATTTAAAATTTAGGAACGTGTGGTCAACATTTGAGCTGATTTTGACAGTGTGCCGCGGAAACCGGCGGTGCGCCGCGCAACGCTGAAACCAGCGTTGTAAAATTTGCGGTGCGACGACGCACCGCCAATTTACGCGGTGCGCCGCGCGACGCTGATATCAGCGTTGCGGCGCCGCACCGCTGACATGTGTTTTCGCCCTTAGATCGAAAAACCGTAAGACGGACACTGATCGAAAAACTGTTACAATGCCATTAGAATACGAAGGCTAATTGCGACACCGTTTCCAAAGTTGTAATAGCTCAGCTTAGAAAACGGGCGGAATTGAAGCCAGAAGATCTCGGTTCAAATCTAAGGGCCTACTCTGAAACGCAAATCCGAAACTTCGGTTAGCCCCACCCCTATCACTCGATTCCGTCATGACTCGAGAGTGAGCGGGACGGGGCTAACCGAAGTTTCGGATTAGCGTTTCAGAGTAGGCCCTCTAGTCCGTATTTTTTTTTGTCAAATCCCTTTTTTTGTGAAAAAGTCTAGGGAGCCCTTTTCACTTCTGCCGGCACTCCTGGAGTGCAACCCGTGGTTATTTTTTTATACACAACGGAGTAGCACTTGGCCTTCACCGCACCTGATGTTAAGTGATGATAAGGCTGAAGGTGGAAGCGCACTACTCTCGGAATCCTCAACCACTGAGGAACTGTCTATCATATTTCTAACTGCCGGCACACAACAATGCTGGAATGGAAACATTGTTGTTATGGGCGTTAGATTTAAATAAGATGGTGGTAGCCTAGCCAGGTGAACTTGGAACAAGTCCTACCACCAACCAAACCGAATATAATAAGTACTCCCACTGAGAATCGAACCCGCAACCTTCTGGGTCTAATATCGGTGGTGTGTGGCACTAGACCACGGAGGCGGTTAAAAAGTGGTTGTACTGTGCATACAACAACATTTACTTTTGCGTTGCGATTGTTACTTATTAACTAAGCGATAGATCAATGGATAAACAGTTGGTATACATTACAAACATTCAGACAAGAACCAAAACTTTGTGGTTTAAAAAAATACAATGTTAGCGACACATTCAGGGGCCCTACTGTGAGCTGTCAAACAATGTTGAAGTAAAGCTGATTACAGGACGGAGCTATATACTGCGTATAGCGCCATCTCGCTTTCAGACCCGGCGCGCGCCGCGTACTTACTTTGTGGTTACAGTATTACCACAGTCTATATATTTCCAACATTGTTTGACAAGTTGCGGTTATTAAGGCCCCAGATTTCAGAGTTTCAGAGTCAGACGGAATCCAGTTTCCGTTTCAGCACCCTTACCATAACCGTTATTCTTTGACTACGATTCCTGAAAGTGGAATTAGAACGGTGTCTTCACAGTTTTTCCAATCTCCAGTAGAGACATATCCCTTATACCTAATTATTATTTAGCCACCTGAAAATAAATTTCATTTAAAAACCAGGTGATCTAAAAATACGTGACGTCATCGTCACCGTAAAAATCAGAACCCGCGAGCTGGGTTATTTGTAAACGAATTAAACGCATGTCCAGTACCCCGAGTGTAAGTTTTTATGTCAAGCAAACGCAAACTATTTCGAATGCGTATTAATGTCAATTTGTATGAAAACTATATAAGCGCGCTACTCGCCGCTAGAGGCGCTAATATAGTTTTCATACAAATTGACATTAATACGCATTCGAAATAGTTTGCGTTTGCTTGACATAAAAACTTACACTAGGGGTACAGTTAACGCAACATATAAAAATAAAAAGTTTCATGTGATGATGCAACGAACCAGTAATACTTTATCGAAAAATATTGCGTTGGCTGATATAGAATCATTTTAGCGTTAAGCCTGCCTTTTGTACCCTACTTGATGTACTTAACTGTACAATAGTAAATAACTAGATAATATTTTATTCATTCGTGCCGGACGACGTTCCGTGGGCAGGCCCCCTACAAGGTGGACCGACGATCTGGTCAAGGTCGCGGGAAGCCGCTGGATGCGGGCAGCGCAGGACCGATCGTTGTGGAAATCCTTGGGGGAGGCCTATGCCCAGCAGTGGGTGTCGTTCGGCTGACATGATGATGATGATGATGATGATGATTTTATTCACATAAATAAATTGATCACTGATCAAATTGAAATGTATCGCTAGTGAAATGGAATTTAATCTTTGCAAAATTGAATCAAAATAATTTCAGTAGTCGGGTCGCGAGCTCTTTAATCCCATTATCTGTGTGAAACTGTTCTCGAGAAAACTTGAATGAACCCAATTGAGTTACTTACACATATTTATACACCAGTAATTAAGCCTGGTACACTTATCCCTACTATAAGTATTCACTTTTAAACCACCACTGCCATATATAAAATGGTAGTATGAAAGTAATGGAAATCCGGGATATAGATACATACAGTCTTTATGTACGAACATTTTAGGGGATGAAAGTGTCAATATACACAATACGAACATTAGTCCATGGAAATCGTACATTTTGCCTTGCGTTAAATGAGGTAGTTCTGATTTTTTTGTATGTTAGTAGGGATGAGATAGTTATGACAAATCCAAGTTTTCCACCTCGAAAGCTCGTATCATTGTTAAATATTTAAAAATCCAAAAAATTTTCAGATTTTTTCCAGTTTTTGTCAATTTTACCACCAAGGACCTGTGTTACGGCAAAAGTAACTATGCACGCTTTAAAGCAGACTAAATTTGCAATAACAAAAGAATAATTTGGTTATGTACTTATTTTTGCCCAATAATAATCCAAATTTTCTCTGTATTGGAAAAAGTCTGAAATCTTGAAGCGTTTAATAATATCGAGTCTTGATTATTGATCTCCACACGATAAAATATAAACGAGTTTGCCAAATTCAAAGAGTAAAAACCATGAAAAATGGAAAATGAAGTATTTAGAAAAAATCGACCCGTCTCACAACTAGCTCCGATGGGACTCGAACCCACGACCTTTCGCTTTCCGGGCGACTGCTCTAACCACTGAGCTACGGAGTCGTTACGAGAAGCGTCGAATTTATCCAATACTTCTTACACGCTGTATAGTCAGCGTTAATTTCATCAATGTGGAGATATTACTACCCTCACACGCGAAAGAAATACCTTTACAGGTATTTGGCAATCGCTAAAGGCAAGAAGGCAAGAAACTAAAAATTAAAATAAGTTGCAATAGTAATTTCATCTTTAGCGATTGCCAAATACCTGTAAAGGTATTTCTTTCGCGTGTGAGGGTAGTAATATCTCCACATTGATGAAATTAACGCTGACTATACAGCGTGTAAGAAGTATTGGATAAATTCGACGCTTCTCGTAACGACTCCGTAGCTCAGTGGTTAGAGCAGTCGCCCGGAAAGCGAAAGGTCGTGGGTTCGAGTCCCATCGGAGCTAGTTGTGAGACGGGTCGATTTTTTCTAAATACTTCATTTTCCATTTTTCTGTAATAAAAATTGCATTGTGAATGCAAGAAACTAAAAATTAAAATAAGTAAAAACCATTCTAAGAACCTAAAGTCATTCTAACATGGCTCAGTTACTTAATTTAGACAGCTCTGGCATTTAGCCAGTCCGTATCTTTACTCCACCAATAAGCACACTTTCTGAATTCAGAGTAGGTAGTATAATAGTGTAATCACAGAACCCTGTGACAGAACCCAAGAAAGTGATTAGAAGGAGTATATGCACGCATTTCATCTATACTTTCATTGCGGATCCTCGCGGTTTTACCCGCGTGTTTTACCCCGTTCCCGTAGGAATATCGAGATAAAATATAGCCTCACTCGATAAATGGACTATCCAACACAAAAGAATGTACCGATATTTAAAGAATACCCATCGTTGTTTCCAATTTCCATGACATTGACATTTCTATAGCTTGAGCACTAGTCAAGCTACTATAATTTGGTATTGGGACAATGTATGTGATTTATTTTATTTTTTTGTTTTTATTTATTTAGGATAACCAACAAAACTAACGGTATTCACAATTACAAAAAATACATGATAAGTATTTGACATTCCAAAGCGTTGTCTTAATTAAAGGTTACCACGACATGCACCAAATATTAGAAAGCAAACAGTAAAAACTTAATTACTACAATTATTACTAAAACTAGTTAATAAAAACTACAAAAATCAAAATAAGAAAAACACTAGACTTTCGATTTAAATGCCTTATTGAGACTCGTTTTGAACCGGCCAAGTGAAAAAGAAAGATCTATGCTAACAGAGGCTGTTGAGTGCAATCGTGACAAGTGACTATATTGTTTTTTGCAATCGATTGATCGCAGAAAAATGTCCTAAGTTTGTTTTAGAGGTCTTTGCTCTAAATGCCAAATATCTTGATTGACGAATGGACTTACTAGGTACAGTGCCACAAACTTTGCTTTGCCGGTGGCCAAAATGTGAAACTAGCGTGTTTTTTTAAATGTCATTTTGCTGTCAAGTTGATGACCAACCATAGCGCTGCTAGCGGCTGAAGTTCTTAGAAGTCAGGGCCGGTTAAATTTTTACAAAAAAAAGAAAACCGTACATAGCGCCGCTGTCACCGGAACAGAAAAGGTTGTGGCACTGTACATGATAGTTTATCTGTTTCAATAGGTTTGAACAGTTGAGATGGCCATTAACTACCTTGTAAAAGAATAAATGATCAAGAATCAGCTGTCTTCGGCTCTCATGGCTGAGAAGTTTAAAATGTCTAAGGCGTGAGTTATACGAAGCAAGTTTTTTTTTGCTAAACCGCACTGATACGAAAGATGCCACATAAATCGTTTTTGCACTGATTCTAGGCGATGCTTGTGAATTTCGTATGGTGATGGTATCTAATATTATAATATTGTATTATTATTTGCCTGATATTATACAGATTTAACTTTTTTCACTTTTTGTTAGACTTCAATGTATATGACTTCAATGTTATATTATTGAATGTCAATATTAAATATTGACATATATCACAGCCCGGTCCCTATAGATAGACATGACAACCTAAAGAAATTCAAAATTTACGCCCGAATTCTCGAACGCTAATTATCTTTGGGAGCGTCTCAAACATCATGGCATCTCTTTCATACGTTTGACATTAAAAGTGACAGGGCGATGTGTGAGACGCTCCCAAAGATAAGTAGCGTACGAGTATTCGGGCATTAGTTAGGTAAAATGGGTAGTGGTCAGATTCACGCCCAGTGGTCAGATTGATGGACAGACTAGTCTGGCCAACGGGAATTTTATTTCCCGTTGGCCAGACTTATTTTACTTATGGAAAAGATATAGAAAAATGTAAGTAGGTAAGTACTACCAAAGTAAAAACATTTCTTAATTTTTTTTATCTCAGTCGCTCCAAAAACTACTAACAGTCATTTCTCCACTAGTTAACATAATTTGTGATTACATTATGAATTTGTCTCTCATTATATTTACCTTTCTCCGGTTTTTTCTTATTTTAGTAAAATCATTTTTCAGAAAATAATTATCAATTTCATGACAAACAGGAATATTTTGTTTTATACAACCATGAAACATCATCTTGCAAAGAGTTTCGATCAGACTCAACAAACTCCACATTGTCACAAATAAAACATAATTGAAAGTTATAGACCGTTTTGTATTCAACAGTACTTTACTAAATTACAAACTGATCTGAACAACGGGAACAAAAATTCCCATTGGCCAGACAGTCTGTCCATCAATCTGACCACTGGGAAAAACTGGTAAAATGTAGGTAATAGGGTGTTTGCTGTTTTGAACAATGGGCTTTCCACGTGCCCCACCTACTTACTACTGCCACATCTTTGTTGACTTTATAAATAAATTAATATTGGCCACCATCGTATAGGTATCTACATTGTTCCAATACCAAACTTTAGTAGCTTTAGCACTTAGTGTTATGAAAAAAAGGAAATAACGACGGGTATTGAAAAGTTAGTTTTTTAATATTTACAATGTTCAGAATTCCGAGTAGTGTCAATAAGCTCATATAACATCCGGATGAAGTGTCGTGGCATGCCATCCCTAGACTGTTCACCAGGCCAGGCCATCATTCTGCGCGTAGTTCCAGCGGTCGCTTATCCGGAACAAATTGAATTAAGCCCGGTGATTAAATTCAGCCGCGCCTCGGCTAAATAAACTTTATGGCTGGTAATGCTTGTATGTATGCTTGGTACAGATAAAAAAATGTGAATTGCGTATTTGATTTAACTCCGGAATGACGTTAGTAAAATTTTTAGGGGTGGGGGGATAAAACCTTAAATTAAATTTACAAGGAAAAAAGGTTTTATCCCCCCACCCCTAAAAATTTTACTAACGTCATTCCGGAGTTAAATCAAATACGCAATTCACATTTTTTTATCTGTAAAACAATTATTAATGTTAAACAATTATTATTGTACATGATAAAACAATTTCGACGAATTCCAGTTTATATAAATATGACTGCGAATCCGTTTCCACGCCCAAAGTCTTACGTTTACTAAGCATGCATGAATACACTTGACTGTCTTTGCACGTGTAAATTATGTGTGTATTGTTATTTCAATTTCCTCCATTCGAGTGTAACAGCAGATTTTGCAAATTAAGCATGTTTTACGATGCAATAGCGTAAAACAGCAGATAAAACCCGTTTATGGGCCGCTCGGGGTGGCGCATTACCTACAGCTTTGCAGGATACTTACTTGGCTCACTTGCTTGCAACATGCAAGTTGCTCTGGGCTGTGCTTTGAATATTCACTTTTCTGAATTTAATACACAATCAAATTTTATAAATACAAATAAACATATATTGGACTAGAGTAGCTGGAGCACTAGTATTATGGAAATCGGAAACAACGACGGGTCACATACTCCCAGACCCGAGGAAATATTGAAAAAATAGTTTTCAATATCTACATGACCGGGTATCGAACCCGGGACCTCCAGAGATAGCAGTACCTTGAAACCAGTGTGTACACTACTAGGCCACGGAGGTCGACAAAGTTATAAATATTATTTTTAGTAGCTGCGCCCCGGGGTTTCGCTCTTGTGGGATTTCGCGATAAATATATTGCCTACGATTTATTCTCAGAATTACCCAATATCATCATCATCACACAAAATAAACTACATAAAATAAAAAACATAAAAATCGGTCAAGCCCTTTCGGAACCGTGGCTATATTACTTCAATAACGCTATAAATATTGTAACAACATCTCTGTAAAACAAACGAAACGAAAACACCGTCCACGGACTCAGGCGAGCAAAGGAGCGTAGTTTCACAGGCCGGTTGGTCCGGACAATCGAATTAAGCACAGTTAGTACGGCTGAGTGCTGGATGAATGGCTGAATGCTATTTGTGACAGCATAGCTCGCATTTAATTGTGATAAAAATCATTTTATCTATTACTAGCGGATTCTCGTGGTTTTACCCGCGTAGTACCCGTTCCCGTGGGAATATCGGGATAAAATATAGCCTATGTCACTCGGGAATAATGTAGCTTTCTAATGGTGAAAAAACTTTCAAAATCGGTCCAGTAGTTTCGGATTCAAACAAACAAACAATCAAATCTTTCCTCTTTATAATATTAGATAGTATTGATATAATATTTGAGAACCTCCGGTGGACGAGTGGTGTACTTGATAACGGTGCGGTTATCAAGGTGCCGCTATTTCTGGGACGTCAGGGTTCGATTCTCCGGCGGATAAATGTCGAAAAACATTTTTTTATATTTTCTCTTGTCCGAATGAACGGTTGTAAAACCCGTCGTTGTTATCGAATTCCATAACCCAGGCGGTTGAGCTACCTAGATTTGACAGTACCTTTGTTTATTCTTATTTGTTGATCCTCGCGGTTTACCCGCGTGGTTCCCGTTCCCGTGGGAATATCGAGATAAAATAATAAGAGAATAGCCTCTAGCCTTCCTCGATAAATGGTCTTTCCAACACAAAAATATTTTTTCAATTCGGTCCAGCAGTTTCTGAGATTAGCGCGTTTACAAACAAACTCTTCAGCCTTATAATTTTAGTATGGTATTATTCACTAAAATGAACAGCATTTATTACAACTACGGCCCGCGGGCCATCTACAGCCTACGAAATCATTTGATCCGGCACGCCGAGACGGCCGGTACTTCGATATGAATATTAAATGGCCCGCGCTACTTGAATTTTGACGGTCTAGATAGAAGTATGAAGTAGAGTAAAGTAAAACCAGTAAAGTAGAACCAAGAGTTCATGTGTTGCGGTTCAAAAGTTCCAACACAAAATGCATTTTTTTCTTTAGATCCGGGGGGCTACCGGCAAAAAAATATGGATATGGGTAATGGCCTTCATCTGTCATTTGAATTCCTTATTTTAATACATTTTTTTCCTTTGTTTTGTTGAACGTTGCTAGCTATTATTATACCTGACGTCACTAAACAAGGAACTCATAGCAGCTATTTTTTATAAAATTGACCTAGAGTTCCGAAAAACGTATGAAGTTCATATCCATAAAGTTACGCGGTAGCCCCCGTGGCCCTTTTCTGAAATTTCTTTGACCTTCTGGCCACCCATCAAGAGAGTTTGCCCAGCACTGGTTTGACAAATATCTTATTTAAGGCGAGGAAACCCGACCGAAATAGGCACGCTAACGCTTGCTCGGCCGCGCTCTATACACTTCGCGCGGACCCAGCGGCAGCCGGCAGTGAAATGTGAACTCGCGAGCGCCCAGCGAATCGAAAATCAATTAAAATTCAACTAAAAATTAAATATTAAAAAAAATTATGACGGCCGGAATTTTATTTTTATTTACAATTATTTTTATATGTTTTTAACTAAAACCAAGTATACTGCAAGTAATATGATATTTGAATTATTATTAGCCGGATGTTTGGGATTTTATTTGACACAGTAAAATATCACCAATAGAAAAAAAACGGCCGGAAGGACTAGATAAATAACTGTAAAATAACATATATTTTTTCCAAGTTTTAAGTACTTACTTGTAATTTGCGAGTAATCCATAATCTAAAATACCCTATTTTGGGGAATCGGCGCCTTAAGTGGCAAATATAAAGGTAAGGGCTTGTTTAAGAAGAGGCGGTGCGGTCAAATTGTGCTATCCTTGCGCGCTTGCGGCAGACGTCAATCACATAAGTCAATGTGACGCACCAAGCAAGACCAATTACTTATGCCGCGCGCTGCGTCGCCACTCGCCGTCTCTCCTTAGAGGAGCCCTTTAGTCAACTTCCCATGAACTGATCAAATTGTGAAACTGAGAATCATAATAAGAATAATAAGAATAAGAATAAGAATAATTTATTGACACACACAAACAAAAAAAATATACAGAATAAGAAATAAGAAATACAGAATAGTATGTGTGTAGCCAACTAGGCCCCCACCTCAGCATAATGTTGCGACAGCAAAAAAAGAAATTTACCGCCGCAACGCTGGTATTCTGGGGGAGCCTATCCGGTGCGACACCAACATACAAAAATACAAACACATGTATAAAAACCAAATAAAAAAAAAAAATAATAAAAAAAAGAAGCTAACACAACACAAAAAGGAAAAAAGAATAAATGAATTACGTAGGCAATTAAAAATAATAATGTAGAAGTAGTAACTAGAAGCTCTTCCCTAGAAAATACAATCATACAAAATATGTAAAATATTTCACGCCAAAGAAATTCCATGGAAATCCCTTTGTTAACAAGTTCCACTTATGTACCGTTATTCCCTTTGTGTTATCGATGAGCCGCAATCGGCTCAACACCCTTTGTGCATTACGAGATGCACCCTAAGCCGCGAGTCTGTGACTGCAACCCCCGCTTTAAAATGCCGACATCCGACACGACACTTTATTTCCAATATATCATGTGGTATCCTCGATTTTCATTTGTAACAATTTGTCAGATCTTTTGATAAGAATTTGTTAATATTTTTAACATTTGTGTTTCATGTGGAATATTACGTGGTTTTTTCGCTCATACTTGCTTTTTAAGATGCAAGGTCCTAATAAAGTGATAAATTCAGGCGACTTAAGTAAACTTTATAGCACTTACTTAGAAATACCCGTTCTCGTGGGTAAGTATATCGGGATAAAATAAAGCCTACTAGCGACCGCCAGCGGTTTCACCCGCGTGGTCTCCGTTCCCGTGGGAATATCGGAAAAAAAGTATCCTGTGTGTTATTCCAGCCTAAAATCTATCTCTGTTGCAAATTTCATTCAGATCCGTTTAGTAGTTTTTGCGTGAAAGAGTAACAAAGATCCATACTTCCATCTATACGCACAATCTATCGCATTTATAATATTAGTAGGATGTTACTCGGGAATAACAAACGCACTACTGATGAATGTATTTTCAAAATCCAAACAAATCATTCCTCTTTACAATATTATACACGTACCTAAATGTATTGTGATATGTGTGTCTATAGATGGTATTTTATTTTTTATTATTAAAGTGCAAGCTTACAACCAAACACATTAATACATTTCCAAGCACAATTTTGACAACATGGACAAATGTGCAGGCTATTTACAAGCTTACACAACATTCGATTATATGGTATCGATTACGAAAACTATTTAAATTTGATTCGATTCGTGCACCGCTCTACCCTCGTCTTTTTCCATTTGCTTATCTCTACTATATCTATCCCTTCACACCTTGACTCATCTCTATGCAAAGAAATTTAAATCCTCCCCTCTCATTTCCTTCGTCCACCTAAAGGCATACAAGTAGGAACGAATTAAGAATCGCATCAGATAAGCTTCTCAAATAGTTCCTCCCTCTATAGGTATGTATAGATATTGCGAAGTTATACAAGCGTGATGTAGGATATTAGCTCGCTACTACTTGTTTACATATCTTTGTTCTGCTATTACAATATCTCTGATATGCTGATGCGCCCGCTCAAGTTAGATGGCTTACTATCGAAATCTGGAATGCAAATTGATGTATTCTGTATTCGGAACACACTCATTGGGGTGTAATTGACGACACGAAACTGAGCAAGAACTATATCGGCGTTCGGTTTATACTAGTTACGTCTTTGATGTTTACTAACATCTTTGCGGTCATGAAGTAAGTAGCTTTAGTTTCGTTAAGTTGTACTTTAACAACAAATTGATAATGGGATATTCACAAGTCGATGATTAATAGAAAATAAAACATCCAAATAACATATGAAAATCTTCCTATAATAATTCTACACTTACTTATTCAAACGCAAATACGTTCAACAATACAATCAAGAAAGTTTTGTCTTAAACTATAGCTCCATGTTTGAATATGAATAGATCTGATATTTTGAGCACATCTTCAAGGATTTCTTTTAACCTCAAATTCCGGCTTTTGTTTGTTGCACATGAGCCGAAAAGCATCGTATTTTGCATCAAAGAGTTAAATGCATTGTGTTGCGTCTTTATCTCCCGTGACATTCTTAGGTGAGAAATACCTTGATGAATGATGATACGTCCTCAGTGGTATACTCTCATCTTCCTGTTCTTTTTAACCACCCTTTTATTTATAAATATAATTCATGTCCCATTTGCTAATTTCGGAGTTAAGTTCTAATTTAAGTAGGTACCTACTTGACAAACAATCTCTTAGCAATTCTGTAAATTAAAGCATTCTGTAGAATGAATCTGGCATTAGACATTCAAAAAAATATCATGGATAAAAATAAGGAAAAGGCCAGTATATGTTTCTTCGTCAACGTAAGTGACTTTGATGTCATTAACTTCATCCTCTCCTTATCCCAATTCTATTTAGGTCCCCAAACCTACGTACGGACAGTACGTCCTTGTCCTCATTCATAGTATTCTCATGCATATCATTACGCACACAATCTATTCATCTTTTAAGCGGTCTTCCTCTCCCTCTCTATCCATCCACATTCATGCCCATTTCCTTTCTAGAAACATGCCTATCATACCTTCTCATAACATATCCATACCAAGGTGATGGACATGATATGAGAACAATATAATCGGTTTCCTTTCAACTTTTCTGTCTCTGCTGCACTTTGAAACTTCGCCTCACATAATCATTTCTAATTTTGTCCCTTTGCGTTACTCCACACACCTATCTCAGCATTCTCATCTGAGCCATCTGCAATTTCCTGTTATCTGTCTTTTTTATTGCCCAACATTCTGATCCATACATGACGACAGGACTTATTAAGGATTTATAAATTTTGCCTTTAAAATTAATTGACATCAGCTTATCACATGTAACACCTGTGACCTGTCGCCATTTCATCCACGCCGAAGTGATTTTGATGTCAATAAAACAAAACAAAACAATTTATTGTTTTTGTGACGCGTATTTCCGCTACATAAACTTTTGTACCTGATAATGTCAGCGTCTTTAATATTTTATTACTGTCAACATTAAAAGACAGAAACTACTATGATAAAGCGTAATCTAAAATGGACCCCCGCGGATACGAAATAATAAGAAAGTTTTGTTAGCAAAACTTTATAGATACCTAGGTATATTATGAATTATTTTACAATAAAAATGGATGTATGTCACATTCAGTTTGCAATAAAAGCACAAGGAAAAGAAAACTGAAGCACACATGAAAATTTTACTAGTCTCCTTTACTGCCTTGTTGCTTGGCGCAATGCACTCGACACGATATAAAAAAAATATTCTTGGCAATACTAAATAGCCTAAAAAACTTGGCTTGGATAGCTGCGAAGAGATTTAGTTTTAAGATTTGTTTAGTTGGCGGATTTTCAACGACTTGGCAACGAGTAATTTGTTCTTTTTAACTGTTTTCTTTTCAATTTCGCAAAACTGAGACATTGTCGAAGTAAGAAAATTATCGAAAATTTTTAGTCTTGCAGCATGATTATCAAAAACGTATAAACCAATATAACCGTCATCAATCAATTTGATAGCATAATATTTTCTAATATCAGTCTAAAGATCCTGTAAAAGTTACTTAGCGTGTTTGGAACATTTTCAATTATGTAGTTTCATTTTCAAGGGATGTGTGTTATCCATTCTAATAATTTCTGCCTATAATATTATAAAGAAATAATAAATAAATAATTTATAAAGAAATATAATAAAAAACTGTATCCCAAAATATGATTCTTAATAACTGAACTATTTGACTCTGATTAATTACGCGCTCGCAATACTATTTAGCATATTAATTGAGTGGTTAAATTGTAATCAAAATGATAATGTAAACTCTACGCGCAGAATAATTTTAAACCGTCATGTCGGTTTTATTAACATGAACTATCGGAGATATAAGTTACTGAATAGTTAGAATAGCTTTTTTATGTCTCTTGAAAACTCTGGATTATCATACTTCTGTTTATAGTATCAGTATAACACTTCATATATCTATCTTTATGAAACAATTGTATACACTAAGGTGATACAGCGATTTGTCTACAAAAGACGTTGTAGCTATTTGCGACGAATCTATTTCGATTGTTATTTCTTACAAAAAACATCGTATTGCGGCGGTCATACGCAGCCTAAGCAGTGCTTTCAATCCTAAAAGCGATAGTCATTTATTATCCCGAAAACTATTTCAGAAGAAAACCCATCCCTTGATTGATTTCAAAATGGGTTTGCAGTTTGAATTGCGAGCGCTGCACCCCAACTTAGTATGCACGTCACAGCGATCGAAGGCGGACTGGTGTGACTGCTCCGTGACGCTACACTCGATTATCTGATAAGCCACTCCACCCTTCGAACGTGCGTCAATTATACTTAAATGTTCTTTACGTCAAACTAAAGTCAAACGTTACTTTAGCCGTAGACTAGCTTTCCGCCCGCGGTTTGACCCGCGTGGAGAGTACACAACGTTATCACGCGAAAATGTGATATTTTTTATCCCCAAACTATCCCCATCCCATCCCCAAAAACACGTCGATAACAGATTCCGTTTTGACGTGAAAGACGGACAAACAAACAAAGATCCACACTTTCATATTTTATAATATTAGATGGATAGTAATAACTGTATAAGTACTATGATGTTCTATAGCCAGATACTTACTGCTTCTATGATATCTCGAAGCACCCTGACGCGACCAGTAGACCACGAAAACTGTTGTTATCGTGATAACGAGATGACGGATAGTACCTATACTTTACTACCTACCTATGGTAACATAACGACAATTATCGTGCTACCGGCTAAGCTGGTAGCGTCAGAGTGCTTCGACATATTATCGTAGAAGCACGCAATTACTCTCCATTTAGCTTTTTTCGTGTTTTTCTTTCGCCTGTCTACAATGTGAAGTGAGCTATTTTTGCCTACGTGAGTTTGGCATGCATCTTGAGTGTAAAAGAAATTAAATGTATTTTCTTTTATCTTAACAACAAAAACTTAAACTAAGTTGAAATTTGGAACGCAAAAACATCTTTGAAAAACTTATTTAAACATTTTTTTTGTATCAAATAAACAATAACATAAGTATTATGAATACTGTCACGAATTTCTTATTCTTATCATAATAGATTGTCTTACCCAATTTACGTCGTTCTATCGCCGGTAACGAAATTATCTCGACGTTTACTGGTTTTAGAACATTGCTCGTCCGGGAGCCGGGAGCCGGGATCGGTCGGGACGTCAGGGGCTGACCAAATAGGAAATTCCAGTTATTTTCTCATTTCACTTCTGGTATTTTTGAAATAAAAATAGAAAATAAAGGAGCACTAATGGGAAACTAATGATGTTTCAACCAATGCAAGGATACTAGTAACTAGAGTCAGTTTAATAATTATAGTTTCTTTTAGAATCAATTTAGAGAAAAAGATTTTTTTATAGGGCAGAAGCCCCGGTTTTGGCCACTGTACCGGCTTTGGCCACTTTTTGCTCTAAAAGTTTTCTAATCAACTTTTCGCCAGTTTTGCTAAAAGCAATTAAAATAAGGTATTTTAAGGTAATAATAACAACCGTTAGAATTCCATAAGTAATACGATTTTTTTTCATTGAATCCCATTTTCTGTTATAAAAAATGTATTGTATGAAAATTTTAAGAAATTTGTTTTGGATGAAATACTTTATAAACCTTTGTTTTTTACAATTAAATTGTTGTTTTGCAATTGATGTTTCTAGCGCATTAGAATATATTAATTTAACCTAGGTTTGGTTTTGATTTTTCGCTATACTTCGTCCTCGCTATACGTCACTTTACATTCGAACACGAATCTGTATGAGAAATTAAGTAGTAACAAACAAGCGAAAAATAACATCGAAGTATTAAAGCGAGTTAATAAGACCTACATGAATCATGGTTTAATGAAAGTTCTTTTGAAGAAAGTTGTTTTCAACTAACAAACATCATTCACAATTTAAGTCCTCACAACCATCCTACTTCCAACAAAATCCTTCTGCCAGCAACAGTAGTACCAGCACCACGAATCAGCTACCTTTACCTCAGCCTTTGTCTCGTCATCAGCGTTCAAATTGGCAGTTTAATTACCGCCTCACCCTCGCCCTTGTACACGAAAAACAAAAAAAAAATGTATTCACTATATACCACTATCACTTAAAAGAAGTCGCCCCTCTTTTAAAGCCAAATATGAAAACAAAATGAATTACAAAACCAACGCCAATCATTTGCACGACCAATTCCAACACCCCGAATGAAGCAGCCATCGGTGCCAGTAATCTTTGTCGCGTCATCAATGTCCAAATTAACAGTTTAGTTTACCGGTTGCTCCGGAAGAGATCCGGGCGCACCGGTAACGTATCGGTAGAGCTCTTGTACATGAAAATAGGGAATAAGAATTGAGGCATAGCCACTATTATTTTTAAAAAAAGTCGCTCTGCTTTTCCTTTAAAATATGGGAAACAAGACAAATAGTAATCGAAACGGCCAATCATCCTCCTTCCATTTGCACCGCCGCGAATCAGCCATCGTTACCAGCAGCCTTTGTCGCGTCAACAGCGTCCAAATTGGCAGTTTAGTTTACCGGTAGCTCCGGGCGAGAACCGGGCATACCCGGGCACCCGGGTTACCGCCTCGTTAGAGCCCTTGTACATGAAACGAGGGAATAAAAATTCCTTTGCCTCACCTCGCACTACGATTGTTGGTTAATAAAACTCTCCTCGCCTTAATGAAACTGAGCTGGCTATTTAGTCGCTTTATCACAGGCTATACAATTCCCTTAGTATTGTTTTTTATTCATAATAGGTACTTAGTTAACTTTATAGGCATGTGATAAAACAAAATTTTTATATGCATATTCAGTAGGTCTGAGAATTGGCTACTATCTATTTTTCATACCCCCGAGTGTTATCCAGCCCTAACATTTTTTTTTAATTTTCGGACAAAATTTTTAAATTCTCAATTCTCACCCTTCTATCACAAACCCCTATTTTTAATAGTTGTTTTAGTAATTTAATCATTTTTCACACGGGAGCGAAGCCCCGGGGCGCAGCTAGTCCTACTTATATCCTTAATATTATAAATGTGAAAGTTTAGATGTTTGTTTCGCATTCCACAGGGAAACCTTTTATGGGAGCAGCCAACACATACATTTGTAAAATGCTTATCTAATAAACTACTTTTTACTTTTTTTTTGGATGTTTAGATGTTTGGATGTTGGTATGTTTGTTACTCAATCACGCCAAAACGGCTGAACGGATTTGGCTGAAATTTGGGACATAGATATTTTGTAGCCTGGAGAGGAACATAGGCTTCTTTTTATCCTGGAAAATATCACATTCCCGCGGGATAACGTCGTGTAGTCCACGCGGGCGAAGCTGCGCGCGGAAAGCTAGTCCTACTAATATTATAAATGTGAAAGTTTAGATGTTTGGATGTTTGGATGTTTAGATGTTTGGATGTTTGTATGTTTGTTACTCAATCACGCCAAAACGGCTGAACGGATTTGGCTGAAATTTGGGACATACATACTTTGTAGCCTGGAGAGGAACACAGGCTACTTTTTATCTCGGAAAAATATCATATTCCCGCGGGATAACGTCGTGTAGTCCACGCGGGCGAAGCCGCGGGCGGAAAGCTAGTCATTTATATATGAAACCATTAAATTGGCCTAAATATTACAGCCTTAGAACAAGTAGTTTGAAACTTTAGGTAAAGGAAAGCAACGCAGGGTTTCGTTTCATAATTCATAATTATTTATTTGCGTATAGTTAAATCGACGATATCGACCTAAAGTGGCTTGCCTTCGGTATTTTACAGGCTGTACTTCCGTGAGTGTGCTTCTGAGCTACATGAGCTCATTCCGCCATCCCCGTTCTACCACCGAGATGATTATAAACACAATGATGATTACATAACTAAGGAAATTAGTAAAAATGTGCATTTGGTTGGGTGTGTGTGCGTGTGTGTGTGTGTGTGTGTGAGTTTGTGTGTGTGCGTGTGTGTGTGTGAGTGAGTGTGTGTTTGTGTGTGTGTGAGTGAGTGTGTGTTTGTGTGTGTGTTAAATTAATTTAAATTGACTTAAAAATCACTAATTTTATCAAGGATTCCGCAGAAATCAAGTTCAAGAAGCCATTTAAACAAAACAGTCTTACAATTTATACTTCGAGAGAGGGTAAATATTCAGATCTTTATTAATTTTATTATATAATAATGAAGAAATATAGTCATAGTGATGTTTTATCAATATTATTCTAAATTTACGAACTTCACAAATGTTATATTTCCTCCTTTTATTCACTAGAATAGAAAGATCATAGGGGAGATTTACATGTTTGCGTATGATAACTTGTTGGATGAACAGTTTTCGGACAGAAATAACTTCCCCAAAGGAGTTAGAGTGTGTGTCAGATAACTCTGCACGTGCCTGGCGCGTTTTTGGCGCTAGTTACAGTGCATTTTTTTGTTCTAATGTTATAGAAAAGATTAGTATTCGATTTTTACCGCGCGCAGACTTATCTGACGAGCACTCTATCTAATAGGTTTATAAGCCATACAGTGCGACAACGTTTTCTGTTCCGGTGATTATCTTTGGAACTAAAATAGTTTTCATAGGACAGTCCATTTTGACAGCTAATTTCATATTGCAAGTGGCTCCACTGTCACAGCTGTCACCGGAACAGATAGGAGTGTGGGACTATAACCTTCAAGACAGCTATCATCCTTACTTAGTTGACATCCCGCGAATGCGTACTAAGCGCTTTTCTTCTTCCTTTGTGATGCGCGCCGCCAAGGAATGGAATGCCCTGCCTGCGTCTGTTTTCCCGAATGACTACACCATCTAAAGGGCTTATTACACTTGGCTAAATTCAGCATTTAAGCATACATTGCTTTCTTTGAGCTCATTTGTAGAAAGTGATGCAATCAAAACAAGCAATGTATGCTTAATTAGATGCTGAATTTAGCCAAGTGTAATAAGCCCTTTAGGCTTCTTCTCAACCATAAGGTTTAGACTTTAGTGTAAAGCCAAGAGTAATCGCAAAAACATAAAAAATAAGGCCTTTACACTGAAGATCTAAATAAAATATTATACATTCAGCTCATTCAGCCATCATCGATGACATGCAAATATTAGAAGTAATACCCTTTGTGGCCACTTTAAGGATTTTTTGACTTTTAAGCACTAAGTACTAAATGGTCTTAGGTATTTAAGACACAAATTATATCTTAAATTGTAGATAATTTATCTACTTACCTTTAAAGGTACATTTTTCAAATTTATAAAAGTTAAAATATTTTTTTTATATTACACACAATGTGTGAGAGGTGCCAAATGTACCGGTTTTGGCCACTTACTGATAGTTAAACGTTTGTAAGTATTGCGAAAAATCAAAACCAAACCCAGGTAAAATCAATATATTCTAATGCGCTAGAAACCAGTCAATTGCAAAACAACAATTTAATTGTAAAACAACAAAAGTTTATGAAGTAATAGGTCTTTACCTATGAAATTGCCGTTTTGTATGGAGATTTCTGTAATTATTTTTTTTCCATACTAACGTTTTTGTTATTATTTAACGACTAATATTATGTAAATTTACAAAATTTTACACACGTATTTATGGACATTTTAACTACTAAATCACACATTCGTTAAGAGAAAAAAAAATTTATTCACTAAGTTACAACTAATAAAGTACGAAATTCTGGAAACAAAAATAGTCGTAACTTTCGGAATAAGTTTTTTCTATGTAAATAATCAAATATCCTGGTTATTAAATTATCAAAAGTTGCTCGATACGGTCTTAATGTAATGCAATATTAAAGAAATTATATATTTCTAATATTATAAAAGTTGTTAAGTTATATGTACAAAAGAAAAAAACGGCAATTTCATATGTAAAGACCTATTATTTGATCCAAAAAAAAATCTTAAAATTTTCATACAAAACATTTTTTCAAACAGAAAATGGAATTTATTGAAAAAAAATCTTATCACATATGGAATTCTAACGGTTGTTATTATTACCTTAAAATACCTTATTTTAATTGCCTTTATCAAAAATGGCTAAAAGTTGTTTAGAAAACTTTTAGAGCAAAAAGTGGCCAAAACCGGTGCAGTGGCCAAAACCGGTACGCCTGCCCTACATTAAATTACATTATTACAATTAATCCTGTAATTTTATGTACCTATTTCAATTACAACAACATTATATTTATAGAATAAAAGTAAATAACATTAACACTTTATAATCCGAGACATGTTAGGTACAATTACAATAGTCAAAATAATAGTTTTATTACATTTACAAATTTAAGTAAACGGAGACACTACAGAAACTTTTCTTTTAGGGCTGGTGGTAATTTTTGTATAAAGTTATACACATCCATAAACAGTTATTTTTATATCGTGTGCTTTTTGGGATAGTGACCGACACTAACTAGTCTTTTTTTATTTCTGGTGGTCCGAGGATAAATAACTTGAACTTTTTTAAAATAGTGTATATTTTTTTTTACAAAGGCAACTCTTCATAATATACAGACAAGGGAGCAATTTTAATGATCTAAAAAGGGGCTTGCACGATTAGTCCGGTACTGCGTCACATATTGATCGAATGCATATACTTTGTGCAATAATAGTAGATTGTACAACAAGTGCATAAAACGTACCATTTTACCCGAGACGTATATATCCAATTGTGGATAGTCAATTCGAGGGTAAAATGGGTTTTATGTACGAGTTATACACTCTGCTTTTCACTTCGAGTGTAAGGAAAATAAATAACAATATTGCAAAAAAGAAAAAATAAAGACTTAGCCATATTGGCGGGAAGACTTTCTTTTTCTTTTTTTCATATGTGGCAGTGGCAGCACAGTGACTTTAGCATAGATCGTAGTCCATAGTGCTCTTGAAATACTTATTTCTTAGAAAACTCATTAATTTTGCCTAGTTTTATTAATTTAGGGTGACTTTCACCACTGATATTTAAACGTGATTAACGCTAAACGTGTTTAAAACATAGTTCTGTGTCTGTCATCTGTTTGAACGTGACAGAGACAGAAACACGTTTTAAACATGTTTAGCGTTAATCGCGTTTAAATATCATTGGTGAAATGGGCCTTAGTAAGTTATTTAACATGGATTATGTACAAAATTTAAGAAACAGAACAAGTTTATTTAACGAAGTTTAATTGCGTGTGTGACTGTTTACCTGACGACCTTTGTCTTAAGTCTGAGACTTAGACGAAGATTTTACTTTATGCACTAGAGCATAAAAAGCGATTTTATGCAGCCTATACCCAACATAAACACGAATTTTACGAGCATGAGAAGTGAAAAAGTCTTTTAACACGTTGAGTGCGGCACGATATTTTTAGGAATTTCAACTGGTGCTATACAAGTCGATATAGGTGAGTATAGTGTTTTTTTATAGTGCGGTACTGTACACTTTAGTCTTGTATGATCGCTCGATTTATTATGCTTATTATTCAGTGAAATTTTGATAAAAATATTTTTTATGTGTTATTTAGTATTTCTGGACCTTTAGCTATCGTGGGGTTAAGCCGGTTCGAAATCAGCATATTAACTTTAAAATTATAGAGAAAATAAAATACTAATCCATAACGTCTTGTAAAGCACTGAAAATAGGGGACAATCATTTTGACTTGTATACTGTACCTAGTGATGAGCAAGTAATAATGAAAGCAATCGATATCGAGAGATATTTTTTATTGAAAAAAAAAGGAAAATTAAAATTATTAATAAAAAGTTACTTTTAAGTATATCTTTTACAACTCAACATTAATATTGCGATGAGACTTATTAAAACAGTCCAGGCACATTACTCTTTTGCATTCAAAACACATAGTATTAATTCTTTTAACTTTTTTATCTGCTTCTCGACTTGACAGTTCTTTTCGCAGTTCTTTATAGCATTCAGTACACATTCTTCTTTTTGTTCCTTTGGTTAATGTATGTAATTTTTTTTTCTCATTATTAACAACTTCTTCTTTTAGTGTCGTTTTAGTAATTGATTCAATTATAGATTCTGTAAAATCCAACAATTTCTTCTTGTCGTTATGAATGGTATTGTACACAATTCATGCATTGACTATAGCTGTGCCAAACAATATACTCATCATTAACTTCCTGTACCATTTAAGGCCTCGTTTCAGGGTGGTGTAATATGAGGTCATCTGATCACTATAGTCTACTCCCTTTTTGTTTAAGTTGTATAGAGACACACAGTCTGGTTTTTTTATAGCTTCTCCCGTGCCTCGTCTCTTTTTACCAGTATCTTTGATTACAGCGTCATGTTGTGTACACGTGGTCAACATTGTTACAGCCCTCTTGTCGAACCATTTTATGACCTTTACACCATTTTTATTCATTTTACCAACAATTTGTCCTTTTTTAAGTTTAGCACTAGTAACTATTTTTGGTAGACCTTTTCTATTTATTCGTACTGTACCACAATACATTGTTTTTTTCTCAATCAGTTCTTCACTCAATCCAACCGACGTATAAAAATTATCTGCAATGACAACTCTTCCTTCATTCTCTAATCCTTTTATTAATTTCATTACTATTTCATGGCCGTGTAGTTTATTATTATTGTTAGCTTCATCTTTTCCAGTATAGATCACAATAGAGTGAGTGTAAACTTCAGGCGTACACATTTTATACAATTTAATACCGTATTTATGAGCCTTATTCTTTATATATTGTCTAAATTTTAGTCTGCCTCTCCTTGGAATCATTGTTTCGTCGATAACTAGGTACTTCCCCGGTGTCAATACTTTTGCACATTTTTTTAGTATGATCGTAAGCTCTTCTCGAATTTTGCTTAATTTATCAGTATTTCCATCAATATTACTTTCGGTACTGAAATGCCAAAACTTTAATATAAAAAAAAATCGGTCTCTCGTCATTAAAGACGATATATATTCGTTACGATAACACTTCTTTTTAGACCAATAGCAACGTAGACTTGGTAGTTTTGCTAAGCCCATCGTCATTAGAACCCCCATAAATGAACACATTTCGTTAAAGTCTGTTGGTGACCATTTCTTGGTTCTTGCTTTTGGTTTAAGATTTGCATTTTGTATATAGTTTTCAGCATATTTATTCGTTTCGTTTACCATTTTGTTAATAATCTCATCTGTCACAAATAATTTGTAAATATCAAATGGCGATTTAACATCTGGTGGTAAATTAACTTTATAGTTTTGAGTAAATTCTTCAATGTTTGGCTTATTTGTTAAAATATCTATCCATTCATCTTGATTTCCCGTTTCGTCACGTAAACATGGTTCTTGTGGAGAAAGATCTTCAAAAGTTTCAGAATCTGACTCAATACAAAACGATGAACTACTAGAAGAAATATCAGAATCATCACTACTACTGATATTATTATTCTCGACATATGAAAGTTTGTTTTCTACTACACGTGATGACTGAGCAGACTCATCGACGAACGATCTAGTAGTAGAATAATCTATGGCAGTTTTAGTTCTATTAGGTACGGTATCGTTGGTCTGGTTTTTATTTATAATTCTACACGGACTGCTACAAATCTCCCGTTTCGAAGTTGGAGTATTACTCGATCTTAAATATCGTGTGTGACAAGAAGTTGGTGTGAGTAATAGTTCCGAAATACGTTCATCATTCAGAGTTTGGTCTAAAGGTACTAAACTTTTGATACTAATATCACTCAATGAACCATACTGGCTTGAGGGCAAAGAACATCCCGGGAACGAAACATTTTCTAATAATTAATATTTTTTCTCTGAGGTAGGACTTTCATTCACTTGGTCTATGATAATCTTGTTCGGAACATTATTTTGCTTCATAGATTTTTCAGGTATTTCCTTTGAAATAGAAACTTTGGACGTAATCTAGCACCTGAATTTTTTTTAAATAAGATGTACTTGCATTTGATGACGCCGATGCCGATGTCTGCTGTCCAGCAATTACAAAACTTCGGTCATCTTCAATTTTCTTGTTATCATTATCGAAAACTTTCGCCAACATCTTACGGGATCGCTTCATATTTTCGAAATCTCACAAACACGGTAACTACGCACGATGAACGTGTTCCTTGATCGACAATTAGCTCGTTACTATAGTAAACGTGTCAGTTCATGCGGTGCGATACATATCATGTACGTACAAGTCGAAATCGTATTGTAACGCACTGAACAGTGAGACCAGTGCTGCCAACTTAGCGCTTTTCGCGCCAGATCTAGCGCTTTTTTTGTATTGAAACGCGTTTTAGCGCCTAGCGCTAAATCTAGCGCTTTTTTAGATTATATGAAGCTATATTACTTACCGTGCAAAACATAAATAAATAATAAATAAAATGATTACTACCTACTTCTCTAACATTGAAAAACTAAAAAAAGAGAAAGATTTTACTCACATTATAGAGATCTATGAGAACGATTATGTCTCGGGGATTCCCCGCGTATTATTTTGCTTTTCTCCTCCGCCTCCGTAACGAACTTCACTACGATCGTTCGTAACATTCTCTTTATTGTTGACCTACGGTTCACACAGTTGCAGCCTCATTGTAAGGCGAACATTTAGACGGTCGAGCAACCATCAGTCAATCGGTATAGAGGAACTTCGGGCAGCGTTATGAATGGTTCATTTTGATTGGCTTAAAGAATCGTGACTGAGAGCAAACAGGGGGGCTACCGCGTAACTTTATGGGTATGAACTTCATACGTTTTTGGGAACTTTAGGTCAATTTTATAAAGAAAATAGCCGCTATCAGTTCCTTGTTTTGTGACGTCGGGTATAACGATAACTAGCTAGCAACGTTCAACAGAACAAAGCAGCAAAAATCTATCAAAATAAGGAATTCAAATGACAGTTGAAGCCCATATCCATATCCATATTTCTTAGCCGGTAGCCCCCCTGACAGCAAAACTTATCGTCTAATGGGCGCCTAACGAGCAAATAGTGAAACCATTTGTAGTTAGCGCGAAATCTAGCGCTTTTTACTAAAACGCCATTTTAGCGCTTTCTAGCGCTTTTTTATAGCTCTGACAGCGCGTTTTTGCTAAGACTAGTTGGCAGCACTGAGTGAGACTTACATTGCAGTGCGTACAATACGAATATGACTTGTACAATTTTTATGTGACAGTCTAGTTCGTTTAACAGTAGTGATTCTAAAAATATATTTGTTTCTTTCCTACTCCCACAAATTCATATTGATATCTCGTTCGCACCAGAGGAAAGTTCTGCGATTTGACGCCCGCACCACAGGAAAGTCGCTTACCGGTCGGATACGACTTGTATCGCACTCAACGTGTTAATGTCTGTACCGTAACACCGATTCTACGTAAGCATGGTATGCTGCTAAAGCCGTATCTTTAGATGTAATTTTTGTTAATTTTCTAAGCGCAAATAAAAAACCCTTAATGTCATTGCAAACGTTTTCAATTTGTTTTTTCCAATCTAGTTTATTGTCAATTTCAATACCTAAAAATTTTTTGGATTTCATGCTCTTTAGTACTTGACCTTGAAATTGAACAATAAGGTTATCGTTAATATTATTAAAATTCATGTGATATGTTTTGTCAACGTAAACCATAAAATAATTATTCTTAAGCCAACCAACTATTGCTGTTATATTTGTTAACGTCTGGAAGGTTATTAATACATATTAAAAACAGGAGAGGGCCCAACACACTCCCCTGGGGTACACCAAACATATTTTGCTGGAATTCCGAGTAATATTTATGAGCTACATTATGACAATCTAATTAAGTTAATTCAACAGATTGTGTCGTACTTATTAAATAAGTTTCAATCCATTTCAGAGCTACACCTCTTATACCATACATATCATCCATACATGTCAATGTATGCATACCTAATACTATTTTCCAATACACTAATATATGTTGACACAATCGGTCGTTTATTCTGACACGTAATCCGTTTACAGCCGGTTAATTGAATTGTATCACCGGGCTACATTCGGATAGAGTCGGTTCAACTACGCAAATAAATTTAAAATATAGAGTACGTTGGAAAACAAATGAAATTAGCGTCTATTGAAATAGGATCCAATAAAATTGTGAAATCCAAATTTTAGAAAAGCAAGTGATTCGAAGCGTCTGAAAAACTGTTGTGTTTTCTACTCATAATTAATGTAGACTATAAAAAACACATGTAACTTTTCTTTTACGGAAACTTCGCTTAAGTGAGAATGTTTATTAATATTAATAAGATACGTTATTTTAGCCTTTACTCAAGTGTCATTATCCCTTTTCGTACGTATATAAATTCCATAAATTTAAAAATTTATTATTTTCATATTTCACAATAAAAATAATACCTCACCATTTCACCTTACCATTTCACCTCACAAAACACGGTATTAACTGTGGTATTAATATGAGACTCTTTGCTCGTAATAAAATAACTCCGTATTTGCTTTACCTGTAAAAATATTACATTTTGAATTCCACGCATTTCGGTTAATAGAATAGCTGATGAAATGTAAACGTGCGTCAAAATTGTTCGCATTCACATTCGGCTATAGAATGGCTTGATATCTCGCTAAATCAGTTTAAATCACTTTAATCCCAGCCTTTATCCATGGTTAATATATTCACATTTGCAGTGTAAGCAGTATTAACAACGTTATAAAGAGAAAATGGGGCTCTAGATTTTAACAGCAACCTATTTTACTCGATAAACCTGTGAACTTTATTGTTTAAAGTTTTGAACACCTTTTTAAATATGATAAGCTACATAAGAAACGCCTCAAGTTTAACAAGCCACTAGTTTTGCTAAAAGCTTGTTTGCAATTCAGCATGGAATGTTCTCTATGTATCTGTCGCAGTAAGATAGATATATAGAAGCTGATAAGATAGATATATAGAAGAATAGATAGATAGAAGCCGTAATATAGCTATATCCCTTGGGATATAATCATATACCTACCGTAAAATACGAAAGCGATTCATTACAAAAAACATTATAAAATAAAAAATACTGCGATATATCTACATACAGTAAAGGAATTAAATTTCCAACCTACCTAACGTTCAATATCGGATAGCAAACTGTCACCATGAGTGACAACAAGTAGAATTTTCGACCTTGCATTGTGAATGTTAAATAACATTTTAACGCAATGTGTAATGAATCAAATTCCTTGACTGTACCAACCTATTAGTAAATCATTTCTATAAACCATCCGACAATAAAAATAGATTAAATAAACAAAGCCAAATAAACAATGATTGGCTAACTTGGTTGGCAAGATACTGTCCGATGTCCCCAAAACACTTTTTTTTTCTTGTTTACTTAGCAAGCACCATTCATTATATTAAAAACAAATAAGCGATACCTTTAATACAAAATATACTTATATACTTATACTTTTAATTGATCTAAAGGCAGGTTATACCGGTTTGAAAATCAGTCCGCAAAGGATGTACTTAGCATAATATGGCCGTTAAAGGATGTAGCATACGAGCATAAACCGATCTACCATATTTCACAGGGACATATCAACCTGTCTCCGATCAGTCAGACCCTTTAGATCCTGGTCAAGTTTATGACGTAAATCAATTTTATACCAGACGGCCCTGAACAAACGCGCCCAATCCAAACACCGGCGGCGTAGAAAAAGAATGATAGCACCCGAGCAAACTCGGGCGAAGATTAAAGTGGACGGACGCTTCGCCACACTCCATACCCATATTTACTTACTGGTATTAAAAGCAAATCTTGTTGTGACCCTTTATGACGCTTCATAAAATATCTGTACGTGGGAAACAAATAAAGCTAAGCTTGCAATTTTGATAACAATCATTTTATGATTTTTCTAATATAAGTAATTGTCTTTTGAAAAGTAAAGTCGAACAAATTGAATTGCAACCATCTATAATCCTATTTTCTTATAGAAACTAAAATTCAATAAGGTCGAAATTCAAACTTATTGACATAGACACTGACCTAGTATAGACCGACGCACGCTTTCAATCAAATTATTAGCAAAATGTGTTACGACTCAATTTGTTCGACTGTACTAATTAATATTGTTTCGATAACATAGTAAGAAAGGTAGAAGATGTTAACTGAATTTTGGTTTTGGCACCATGAAGGTCCACTGTGAAACCAAACAAAACTTAAATTAATTTCATTTGATTTCACTTATTTTACATAACTTTTATTTAAGGGTGTGGTACAGTTTTGATATTGTATGTTGGTTAAACACCAGGTTCAACTATTAAAAGAATATTACCTACCCTACATTAGATACGAAAACAAAATACAGTGGCCCAGTCTAAGAGGCGTACCGTGTCGAAGATGTTATTGCAGCCCGGCACTGAAGCACGTCGATACATCGAGTCCATTTGTGTCACCTAACCCGCGTTATTTACTGCCGTCCGGAGTTCCTATAAATCCGAGTACCTATATAAATGGCAGAACAAAAGGTTGATAGTAAAAAAACGCACGCACACCGGAAAATGAGAGTTTTGTACACAACATAAAAAAAACTACAAAAATCAAAGGTAGATCTTCACTTCAATATAAGTATGTAGATATATTTTATTTTTGTTTTATTTTATTTTCATGGATGATGATAATTGATGTAGTAGTAACAAACATGCCTTTATCAGTTTTTACATATTCAAAATTCAAAATTCAAAATCGTTTATTCAATTTAGGTTTGTTTAACAACACTTATGAACGTCAATGAAGCTACGCCATCGGTTCGCAAATCCTACGGCAGGAGACCTTGTAGCGAGAAGAACCGGCAAGAAACTCGCCAAGGGCTATTTTCTTCTCCCTGTTTTAACTTATACAGAGTCGTCAAATTTGAAAAATGACCTTCACATAATAGTAAGGTTACTTTCCGTCACAATACAGAATACCGCTTAAATTAAGTACAATTTTGTTACTTGTACAACACTGTAATTGTACAATATAACAATCACATACGTATAATAGGTAAACACAAAATATAGATTAACTACTATAATATTTCCCTACAAGTCCTGGGGCGTTGACGGTTTATGACATAAAAAACATCAGGCATTTTACAATGTGGTTAAGAAAAATGAATATTTAAATATAAATTATTACAGTTCATATTAGCTGCACTACTAATCGCATTCCGCGACAATAGCTCTCTATTTTCTATATATAAAATTTATAGACCAGGAGGCAAGTTAGAAGTCATTTCCTGTCCTATGTAATTTTTATTAATTACTAGCTGTTGCCCGCGACTTCGTACGCAACGCACGGTAGAGTGACTTTTGTATTTGTTTATTTTATGTGTAATCTACACATCCTTCCGCAAAGTATATGTGTGTGTATAGGTGTAGGTCTCGGAAGCGCGGAATTCAGTTTTGCGCTCGCGATTGCTTGTTAACCGAGCTTCACGGTCCTCATCGGTTTTAAGAGCACGAAGTAACCTCATCCTCTTAGCTGACCTAGAGCCTTGCGATAAATTACAAATTTCTTTCTAGGCATTTTCCGTTTTCAAACAATTCAAATTGAACTACAAATCAATTAATTGAAATCTAATTCAAGTATATTTTATTTATCGTATTTTTAATTCATTAAAATCACAATAACTGAGTTTTCTCAGGGTGTCAGCCGTCAATAGTATGCAATATAATAATATAGTCCCACACATGAAGCTCGACTTAATACTGAGGTAACTGGAGCCTGAATAAAAAAGTGAACACCAGCAAATTTGACATTTAGTATGTAGTGGCTGTCAGTTGTCTCATATGACCATACGTATTTTTTTAAAGTGTTGGTGAGACGGAAAACAGCCACTGTGTAATTTGTGGTCACAAAAAATTTTTCGTACTGCACTCTCCACTTACCTCAGTATTAAGTCAAGCTTCATGGTCCCACACTTCTGTCTGTTCCTGTGACAGTCGTGGCAGAGGAGCCACTTGCAATTCGAAATTAGCTGTCAAAATGGACTGTCGTAAGAAAACTGTTTTAGTTCCAAAGATTATCACCGGAACAGAAAAGCACGTTGAGAAACCATCATGTTAGTGGCTTTGTAGTGAATACAAACTGTACTTAAAGTATTTTATTTTTTATTGATTGATAGGCAAGCGCTTGTCCGCTATCACGCCCTTAAGCGTTGATGCGACCTACTATGAATCGCGCTTGCCTAATGCTGCGTACGCACCGGACCAACGAAGGCCAACGAATGCCATCCAAGGGATTCTGTTTTTCCCTCTCAATCAGATGATCAGAAACTCCGAATGTGAACTGGAATCGCTCCCATTGATGCTTTACCTAGCTTTAGATTGATCTTCGAAGGCCAGAAACGTGAAGCGAGCAATGCCTGATGTCGTTCGTTGGCGTTCGGCCGGTCTGTGCGCAGTCTAAAAGGTACCGGTATAAAATATACTAAGAAAAAAATCATCATTAAGATTTATTCATTATTTGTCTTAAACATGGTGTTAGGTACATTACTGAATTAAACAAATAATGGAAAATATCCTGAAATTGGATAAATGTCTAAGTAATATCACAGAAAAAACTTTTACAAACTTTTGGCTTAGAATCATAAGATTTGCAAAACTGCAGATCTTACAGTAAAAATAAAGGTTAAAAAAATAATTATTATTTATAGTTTAATCACTAAAAAACTAATTCCAACTTATATTTGTAGTTAATTTGATACAAAATGTGTACATTGGCCTTCAAATATAAGTTTCTCTACGTTTTATAAGATGTCAAGAAATCTTTACGCAATGAAAGGTACCCTATATGTTGACCCGGGTTATAAGTTATTATTACACAAAATTTGGTAAATATCCGTCCAGTAGTTTTTGCGTGAAAAGCAAACATACCGACGTCCGCAAATATAAGTTCGTCAACGTTTTTTTAAATATAATGACATTTCCCCGCAATAAAAAGTACCCTATATGTTGACCCGGGTTATAAGTTATTACGTCCAGTAGTTTTTGCGTGAAAAGCGAACATACAAACAGACAAACAGATAAACAGATAAACAGACAAACAGACAAACAGAAAAAAATTTTAATATCTATTGTTTTGGGGTCTATATCCTGTACACATCACATAGCAGTAATTATTTTTAAAAAATATTTCCTGTACAGACTTTTTTTTCCGTTTCTGTTTTATTATATGTATAGATTATCTTTTTTCTATGTATATTAAGTATCTTTGTACAAACAAAAAGCATTTAAGTATATATTTATCCGTTCTCTAGTTTCCATAACACAGTTTAATAATGATAACTACTTATGAGCTAGATAATTGGTGTGATTGTTAGAAATTTTATTTATTTAGTACATACTTTATCCTACCTTATTTGTGCACCAATTTCCCTACTCTCCTAGCGATTTATTTCTTCTTTCACCCAAGGTTGCCTGAAAGAGATTGTCATAAGACAATAAGGCCGTATATTGTTTGTTTTCTATTTGTCATTTGTGTCTACCTATATGAGTTTGTGTTTTTTTTTTGTTGTGGGCCATAAAGCTTTTTTTATTTATTTATTTAGCGAGTATATCATGCTGGTAGGTACTTGATCAGGTAAGGTTACCGTCGGTCGCCTCCCGGTCTATAACTTTTTTATAAAAAGATTTGATATGATATAGTCAGCCGCGTGAAGCCGGCGCGTCCTTGTAAGCTAGAAGTGCCGCGCGTCCTAGTACGCGGCCGTACAGCTCGCTCCGTGCCAGGCCAGACCAATGCGCGCCGGTGGGTGCGAATGCTAGCTTAGAAGCCCCTTTATGGGACTATGAGAATTTTAAGACAGTACTTACAAAGAGAAAACATAATATTATTTTATTATTAGGTGAGTATTATATTGTCATCATGTCAGCCGAACGATTACATTGTTGCTTACTTCCTGCCTTCAACTGAACAAAGCTTGAACAAATGAAGTGACAGTAAAATGACTTGGCCTCAGATTATTATTCTTCAGCCAAGTCCTCTCAAATGCAGATCATTTTGCGTTTGGCGGTACGATTTGGGCGCAGATTGCCGGCGCCCGGCCGATAGTCACGCGCCGGCCCTCGACGCCACTCGACTGTTCGCTCGTCGCCACTGCATTTAGTCGAGCATTACCACTGCATACATTCACTGGATGTGACTTATTAAAATTAAATAAGGTGACTTCTTCATCACGTTATTTTTGTGAGGACAAGTTAGTTATCTAGTGCAGATCATTTTGCGTTTGGCGGTACGATTCAGGCGCAAATTGCCGGTTCCCGGCCGATAGTGATGCGCTAAGGGCCTACTCTGAAACGCAAAACCCGAAAGTTCGTTATACCCGTCCCTTTCACTCTCCAGTCATGACAGAATTGAGTGAAAGATGCGGGGTTAACCGATGTTTCAGATTTGCGGTTTAGGGTACGGTCCCTGGTCCTCGACGCCACTCGACTGTTCGCAAGTCCAATGCATTTAGTCGAGCATTCAGACCTGCGTCCAACCACTAGATGTGACTATGGAGTAACGTTATTATTGCGAGCCCAAGTCCTCTCGAATGCTGCAGCTCATTTTTCGTTTGGCGGTACGAATTGAGCGGCGTCACGTACAGATGCAGTACCAATGTCTTTTTCTATACCCCCCACCCCTTTTTTTCGGCCTTCCTCTTTTCCCCACATTCCAATTCAGTATTTTTATTCATTCCTCCGCATTACATGACCAAACTATGCGAGTCGATTTCCTCTCATCGTCTTCAGCACTGGAGCTACTTTCAAATTTCTTTTTATTGTCTCATTTGTAGCTTGTACATTTTAGTTGCCCTGCATATCCTTGTATATTATTTGTGTAACCCTATCTCGGGAATGGAAATTGGAAAACACAGAAAATTGGTTTAGGTTTAAAGGTCTCGCCAAGTCGCGACGGGACACTGCAAAAAATTATGACATTTGATCTAACGCGGACGAAGTTACGAGCAACAACTATTCCATCTAAATCCTGCAATTTCACAGAGGCGTAAGTAATTCAAATCAAGCTCCTTTACACGAAAATATGTATCAACGTGGTTTAAGTTTTCACTAAGACTTCTAAATGTCTCTTCTTGTTGCCCTAACTCTACAATCTGTACCTACGGCAGCCTCGCAGGACGGAGAACCGTAATTTGATTAAGTCTGGACTATGAATACGACGTGCGGATTATTGCTGTAAGGGATTTAACTAATTTCATCTTTACTGCCAAAGCTGACGGGCAATACTTGCCTTTGTTTAACAAATTCATTTGTTCTTCGTATACATTTGAGGAACTATTATTGTTTCTTTATAGTTTGTCGATAAGTGTCTACTTAGATTACTCAACTTGTCTACGAGATTTTTCAAAATCTCGTCGGTATCTCTTCTGTATACCTGCAACACAACCTCTAGCACTCGTAAGTTGATCATTCTTTCAGTTAAAAAGTATTTGAGACTATTAGGTGCTATTAGCGTGGCGGTGATGAGTTGCATAAAGAAACAAAAGAACATTGCAGATATCTTGACAACGTAGAAAAAAAATTACGCTCAAATCATAAACTTAGGAAGACCTCGTCCAAAACAACCTCAAAACAAACCATGAGTTTGGACAACAACACGTGCCAACTATAAGCGACGAACCAGTGAAGTGCAGTTTACGGAGTAATTAACAAAGCGAGCGTGTTCGCCGCCTAATTGGATGGCACTCGTACGGATCGGCGTTCAAAAAAGGTGTTGATAGGCCGCACGCGCCGCATATTGATAGGCTCGAGTTGTCTGAGGGCGCTCGACCGTGATTTTCACGTCTTTTCACGATCCTGGGGCTTGGATAAAAGGGAAGTGTAAGCTAGCAATGTTATCGTGAGATTTTACACCGTGAAATAGATAAAATTCGGGACATTTAGGGTCTTCACATGTATTTTGAGGTTATTGCATTGATAGAGTTCCGAATGACTTCTACTACCTTACCTACTCAGAAAATATTGTATTTCCTTGCGCACCGATGAAAAAATGTTGTCCCTTGTATTAGACAAAGAAATGCAGAAAAATCAGCAGTCACGCATTAGAAATTTCTTCATCGAACTGCTCAGGAAGGTCAAAATCGTCCTTTGATGGTGGATTATCAATCAATGATTCATCAATGTCATCACACATCAGGTCTGGTATGTTCTTGCATGATTGGCCAATGCAGTAGCTGCAAACAGCCGAACATTTGAGTTCTGCTTTCCTGCAACCACATCTGCTGGTACAACCTTACATCTTTGGTATGCTTTCAAGGTGATTAAGGTTTGCGTGTCATTAACAGGGTAGAACGGGAACGCCTCCCAGATCCTTCTTCCTTTAGGGCTTACTACCTTTTGCAAACCCTTCTATTACATAATTGTTTACTTACCTACCTCTATAACTTTGAACAGCTGTGTCTCAGAAACTATCAGGTGTGAATTGACATAATTAATCTCATTTTGTTGCAAATTTAATGGACTTTAATAACTAATAAAAAACATTTGCCATAAACCCACTACTAGGGGGTCAAAGTTGACGTAAAATAAAAAAAAACTGTAATACTTTCTTTTTTGTGAATTTGCAAATTTTAAAATAGCTGTATCTTAAAAACTATATGGCCTACAAAAACTAAATTATTCTCTTTTTATTGCAAATTTAATCTACTTTAAAAAGTGCATAGTAATATTTGCCGTAACTCAGATCCTTGGTGGTAAAATTGACAAAAACTGAAAAATATCCGAAAAGTTTATGGATTTTTAAGTATTTAACAATGATCCAAAGGGATTTTGAGGTGGAAAACTTGGATTTGTCATTACCATCTCATCACTACTAACATATAAAAAAATCAGAACTACCTACCTCATTTAATGCAAGGCAACACCAGTTATTTGGTACGATTTCCATGTACTATACGTCTTCTTCGTCCGAACTCATTTTGTTTGCTAGAGAAACTATTGTTTTGTGTACACAAGCCAAGAGAGGTATAGACGGCGCATGTCAAGAAACATTTTTCAGAAACAAAGTTTTGGGTATGTGTTTTTCTTGAATGTTTTCAAAAACTGCACAGGATTTTTCCCAACTTGCGCAGGCATACCTGCTCAGGTAGAGCTCTCCGCTAGGCCGTGCGTGTATTGCCTTTCATAACTTCAGGTACATTATATTTTAACTTTTGTTTTGAAACAGTTGTTGAAAAATTAATACTTTTTTATATAAAAAGAGTTTGTTTTAACGCAACTTTTTCCGAATTTTCCTTTTTTATTCCACCCATTGAATATCGATGAAGGGTGCCGGCGCGGCGTCCGCCACTCAATCATTCAGCGTTTTTAATTCTGCATGAAGCGCACCTGTCCGCGCCGCGCACCCACCGATGACTGAAAGCAAAAACTAACTGAAAACAAAAACTAACTAATTTCATATTTTTTTAGTATTTAGGCGACTTTTTGGTACAGTTGAGAGCACGTCATACTTTACAAAATTGACATAGGTACAAATGTAGGGGACCGACCGACATAAAGTAAGTATTTTATTTGAAACTAACTATTGAACAAATTTTATATTTCGTACATAAATGAATAATAATAGGTACCGAACCTAGTATAATAATAATTAATATTTTTTATGAAGAGAATACTAGGTAATCTTTTTGCTTTGTAAAATTACAACTATATAACATAAAACTCTTGCGTTACTGGCTGACTGCCAGACAACGCACAGCCGAAACTAGTACTGCGCCCCGATCGCGGTAATCTTATGACGCATTAGTCAGGTGTACGTGCAGTTGACGTTCACGCGACATGCAATACCGTTTTTGATACGCGCGGCGTTTACAGTTCGACAATGTTTTCTGTTCCGGTGATAATCTTTGTAACTAAAACGGTTTTCATACGACAGTCGATTTTGACAGCTCATTTCGTATTGCAAGTGGCTCCTCTGTCACGGATGTCACCGGTACAGACAGGAGTGTGAGACTAGGTTTGCATGTCGTGTGCGTCGTTATGTCATTACGTTTGCGTCATGACGCAAACGTGGTCAAGACGCGCTGCATAGAATTACCACGATCGGGGCTCGCTGGGCGCATGAAGCTGAAATTTGGCATGTAGGTATATGTTATTTGGGGAGTGTAGGAGAGTATTTTTGGAAATTCCACCTCTATTGTGGTGAAAAAGAGGGTAAGAGTTTGTATAAAACTTTTGTTAATACCTCAATTCCACGTTTATTATTTCGTTTTCTTGTAGTTAATGACCTAAATAATTATTTACCTGTAGTAAGTAACTTCCAATTTTTTTACTAAGTATATGTTTTTAATAAAGAAGAGTAAAATTAACGTTCGGTAAATAGAAAGGAATGTAGGCACTAAAATTATGTAATATTTAAAATATGCCTTGTTTTAGACAACTTTAACTTGCAACTACTTTCTACATCTGATTTTGTTTTATGGCATCACAACTATACCTACACCACTAGCCTTAATGTTCAGCAGGCATTTGCTGCGTAATTTGCGCATATCTGATGTTCAAATTACTTAAGGAAATTCAACCCGCAACCGTCGACGAGCGACGACGGCGAGATTGCGCAAGATTAGTGATTCTCATATATTCACGTGCCCCGGAAATAGTTTCTTGACATTTAAACATCCGGTGAATGAGTTTCGCTTAAAACTTTATTTAGACACGTGTGAGATATGTTGCTATGTTGAACAACAAATTTGAAATCAAATCAACTCTTGCTACCTGCTTTTCTTAAACTATAAAGCAATTACAGGAAAATGGTAATAGAAAATGAAATAGATTTTCGGACAGGATTCGAGATCCTGGAAGTCCGGTCCGATACTCTAACCAATTAAGCCACCGAAAGGCCTACGACTCGTACGCTACGTGAAACGTCGAATTTTGGCATTATTACTTTTTTTCTATTATAATTTTTCCTATACTTTTAGAAGTTAAGGAATTCTCTTTCATAATCTTCACTTCAAAAAGAGGCGTGTTATAAGTTTGTGTCTGTGTATTTGTCTACTAGAGTGCTCGTCAGATAAGTCTGCGCGCGGTAAAAATCGAATACTAATCTTCTCTATAACATTAGAACAAAAAAATGCACTGTAACTAGCGCCAAAAACGCGCCAGGCACGTGCAGAGTTATCTGACACACACTCTAGGTGTTATTGTTGATCGAAGGTCTGTGGCATAGTAGCTCCTTAACCAATGGAACGATTTTGACAGGCGCGGATTCAGAGTGCCTCTATTAGGTAGTGGGACAGTCAATATGACATTATTTCAAATGTAATGAAAACAAACATTGTTTTAGGACGTTACTGTTGACTTTGCGAGCCAAATTCAATTTACAAATCGTAATGAAAAGTCTGACCTACAACGCCCTTTCGCTGATTTAGCAAGTTATTTTACTAATTTCTACGCCAACTTTCATACAGTTTTTTCACAATAATTTACGGCGAAGTTGGAGAAAAATACAAAAAATAAAAATTATTGTTTCTACAGACCTTTTATTTCTGAGATTATGTAAGTTTTGAGCAAGTGCTTATTTTTTAAATTATCACTAATTTTTCAGCTTTCAGAAAAGTAAATATCAATTTAATGTTTGAAGTGTAGTAGTTACTTCACAATCAATGTTTTTTGGTAACAATCATAGATTAATAACAGCTTCGCTTCGACAATACAGAACATTTCTAAAAATATCAAAGAACCGTCACAACTCGGTAACCATCCAGTTTTAACCCCTGGGTGCCTACCATCAACTCTTATTGCGGTTTTGTTTAGGACCTAAACTGGGTGCCTACCATCAACTTTAAGACAGCGATTCAAAAATAGCGCGATGCAGAATAGGTTCCTAAAATGAATTATTTTCTTTCGTACTCTGACCTTCTAAAAACTGGATCGAAAATGAATTGCTAAATGTTAATGACCGAACGATTTGTGTCCTTTTTCTTCTACCCGTCTCTTTCACTCGATTCTGTCATGCCCGGAGAGTGAGAGGGACGGGTATAACCTGCAGGTGACATGTTAAATCGACCGGGTTATAAGTCAAATATGAGTTCCTGACAGCGAAGCGGCTGTGAAATGTCATTGATCGATCACTGAATCGCTGTCATTGTTATTAAGCTGTCGTGGTACGAATAAGCGAAGCAGATCAGCTTAGGTCCTAAACAAAACCGCAATAAGTGTTGATGGTAAACACCCTGATCTGCTTCGCTTATTCGTACCACGACAGCTTAATATCAACGACAGCGATTCAGTGATCATTCAATGACATTTCACAGCCGCTGAGCTGTCATCAACTCTTATTTGACTTATAACTCGGCCAAGCTAACATGACATCTGCAGGTTATACCCGTCCCTTTCACTCTCCGGACATGACAGAATCGAGTGAAAGAGACGGGTAGAAGAAAAAGGGCACAAATCGTTCGGTCATTCACATTTAGCAATTCATTTGCGATCCAGTTTTTAGAAGGTCAGAGTACGAAAGAAAGCAATTCATTTTAGGAACCTATTCTGCATCGCGCTATTTTTGAATCGCTGTCTTAAAGTTGATGGTAGGCACCCAGGTTCACTGGACTTAATTTGTTGCTAATGACCTCTAGTATAACCTCTTTCAAGGAATAGGTCGAGTTTCCCTGTCAGCCTGTATATATGCTATAAAGAGAAACTATGCTATACTCTTAGATCCCAAAATTGTATTCACATTTTTTTATTCTTTATCCGATATTTTATTGTTTAGTTACTCGTATGTCCACATATTAAGCATGGAAAATCATACCAGTATCACATAAGATGTGCTTTTAACAAGTCTGCATAACCCTTTGATGTAAGTCTTTATAAGATAATAGCTTCTGCTGCCGAACGACGCAGCACTTCCGATCACACACGGCAAGTCATAAAGGGTTGAACATATACCCCTCTAGTGCAGGTATATAGCTATGTATTCTAAATTATCCGGTCAGAGCCAAAGGACGGCGACTCGGTTCCTGAGGGAAAGACATGACTCTAAATTTCAAGACGAATAACTCTAGCGACTGGTGAACTAACTCCCGATACTATACTGAATACATTTAGCAAACTTAATATGAATGCTGAGTACAAGTTTAACTATGATTACTGAGCTAAGGGTGGAACTTTTATCTCTGTGGAATAGCAACATAATAATGTTAATCGGTGTCTGCATAGTCTCGAGAAAGTAATATATTTACATTTTCAATTAAATTAGCAATCGGCTAGTACAAAGCTTACAAACACTTCTAAAGTATCAAATAAATAATAATTTTTATTACATACTTATCACTGTGTGACTCTTTTAAATCGAATATTTCTAAAAAAAAATTGAATCCCAAATTTGTTTTGCACTTGTTCATTTGCCATTCCGCACTTCAAATGTTACAATGAAACGCTTTTAAACCCATTAAACAGTAGTTACACTCGTCAAGGGGTGAGTCGGGACGGCACTGTCCCGGCGCCGCGGAACTCGATCATTAGTCTGCTCACTCGATCCGAAAGCGAATCCATCCTCCAAGATTCCGCCTCTTTGGAACTGGCGCAATATTGTCGAAAGCAGGAAAACTCTTTACGGAAAAAAAAAATTGCCACAGTCGCAGCGAGCGAAATGAGAACGAAACGCCAGAAGCCAATCGAGCGAACGACTCTCCGCGGCAATATACTCCCGGGTTAACGTTATCGATGACGTAGCTCCTGAATACACCGAGCAGTAAACGCAAACGAACGGGTTCCGTAGCACACCGCCCGCGGACGTAAACTCCGGACGAAACAACTTTGTTACAACTCCTCTGTTTTGTTTCTGGGCCGCAATATTAGTTTTAGTCAAAAAGCTATTTTTCAACCCGCCCGTCGAAAGGCTTGTAAAGTTTTCTAATTTAGTTAATTCACAGCAGACGTTTCGCGGAGCTTCCGTTACGATTGGAGATGGCTCTTGAAATATTACTTCGGGAGTTTCTGAACGATTGTTGTAATAATATTGATGATACATCGAGCGGCTGACCCGTTCGAGTGCGTCTTCTTCGTCTGTTTTAATTGGATCTATAGGGTTGTTACTTATTTTGTTGTTTTACGGGCCCGATGGCTCAGGTTGTACAACCTTGCCTTCAGAGCCAAATGTAGTGGGTTCGCTCCCAACCCGAGACAATAATTTATGTGATAAACATTTGTGTTTGTTCTGTGTTTGGAACTTGAGGTGTTATATATTTTATAAGCATACTAGCTTTCCACCCGCGGCTTGCCCGCGTGGACTACCTACCTACACTACACGACGACGTTATCCCGCGGGAACGTGATATTTTTACTCTATTGTCACTTAGTACACATTTAACCCACCTACTTATAGATTAAGATATAACGGACGGGATAACTTAGGTACCTACTTACTGGTTGGCGAAATGAAATTTGTTGCCCGAGGGATTTGGTATAATGTACAATCTACAATGTACAGAATTGAAGAATTCTGATTTTCATTAAACATGAGGGTAAACGCAAGAGAGGTTTTATAGAACTAGGCAAGTTTTTTAATATTTTTTATTAAATACTAGCCTTTCGCCCGCGGCTTTGCCCGTCACCCTTTGCACGACGTTGTCCCGTGGGAACCTAATATTTTTCCGGAATAAAAAGTATTTTATGTCACTCTCCAGCTCCCAAACCATCCCCATACCAAAAGTCAAATCGATCCTTTGCCCCGTTTTGACGTGAAAGATGGACGAACAAACAAACAAACACACTTTCACATTTATAATATTAAATTTTGTAATACTGTCGTTGATTTGGTTTCCGTAACGCAAGTGCTTAATCTACCTTATCTCGGTTACCTAATGAAACGCATAACATTTTTCGCCACAAACATAAAACGATTCGTGTTGAAAGGCATAATCATCGAAATGCATAATTCTTAAAGGCATAATTTCATAACGCATACTTTGTTTGCCCGAAATTTGCAAGGCATAATCATCGCATAATTTTAATAAGCATAACTATTTAAAGGCATAACTTTTAACTGGCATAATACTTAAAAGGCATAATATTCAGAATGCATAAATTTAACGGGGTAATACGTTTATTTATCTTGAAGTTCGGTCTGTGAAAATAAAAAACAACTTTCTGGCGCTTCGCTTTTTCGCTTCGCTCAATCGGCTCGTGCGGCGTTTTAGTCACTGTTCTAACCTAACCTAACCTAAAATTACTGTTAGGATTTCTTGGGTCCCTTGGTGGGTGGGTTGCGTCCCTCCTCCCTCTGCTTCTGTGATCTTTCCATTTGTACAAAATTCAGAACTTACAAAAATAAACATTTTTTTTTGAGAGAGCAGCTCCCATAAACAATAAATTTACCATTATGCTTTATAAAGATACTTATGCGTTTTCAAGAATGCTTTACAAAATTATGACATGCAAAAATATAAATTTCTAAGATTATGCTTTTTAATATTATGCCTTTTAACTATTATGCATTATTATCATTATTGGTTATGAAATTTATGCCAAAGAATAAAATGTTTTTCAATATTATGCCTTATGATGTTAGCCAAATGGAATTATGACAGTAAACTGTATGCGTTTCAATGTGTCACCACCTTATCTCTGAATCAGAACAATTTGTGTGGTTCTGTCTGATAATTTGTGTGGTTTAAAGGAACTACAAGGAAGTTTCCTTTGTTTCCAGGTGTTGATGTTCCCGGAGGAGGGCTGGGCTCGCAGCGCGTCATCCTCGTACTGGACGCTGCAGCCCTGCTGGTGGCGGCGGACCCGCTGCAAGGTCGTCGAGGTGGCTGGCACTAGGAGGTATGGTTAAGTAGTCAATGTCAGTTTCATCTATACTTACCTACATGGTGGAATTATTTCATCATACCTTAAGTACGTTTTATAATTCGGTGCAAAAAAAAAAGAAAACAGTATTACCACATTAACCCCCTTACTAATAATCGTTGTGTAAAGTTACGTAGTAAGTAGACTGTGGTTACACCATGTGTAAATCTGTTGTTGTCACTTATGTTGTCTAAAATGATGACAGAGACAACAACAGATTTACACCAGCACGCGTAGCGTGACAAACCCGAGAAGAGTTTTGTCTACCTCAAAAGTCTATAATTGACAGCCGAACAATAGCCTTGTCTACGATGAAATGTCATTTTTGACGTATGGATATAGACAAAACCTTTCTCGAGTTGATCATGCTACCCGTGCTGGTGTAACTTTACACCACGTTTATTAGTGAGAGGAAGGTAAGAGGGTAAAACTGTAGATTCACATTCTGTAGATTTCTTTATTTGTGAACGACATTGCCGTTAATTCAAAACATACTTTGACTGGATAGATATTTGTTTAACATTATCAATAAAAGTAAAAAAATGGAAATTACTTTTTCGAAGGGATGTTAGATGGATATTTTTTTCACGTACTGGCAACACGCAGGCACAAAATATTTGTGTCGCAGGGGTGACAAACCTACTTTATCTGTTAAAGTAGGTTATATCAATCAATCAAATGTTAAAGTTTAACATTTGATTGATTTTGATTTGTATTTTGTTTACTTTACGTGGTCTCCTCTGCTTCTCGTACAGTGCTTCTTTTACATTATTTCGTAGATTTCTTGTTGTTTCTGTTATTGTTTTTGTTTTTTGTTAAGTTTGCACCGTTGTTACTTGTTACTATTGTATCTCTACGATTACTATCTAACCCATTTTGCATTATCTTATGCGCTTTAACCCTAGATATAGTTCTTATAAGTAGATTTTAACAAAATCTGTAAAACCAAAACCTCACAATAAATTTGGTTTAAAAGAGACATGAAGAAAAAGGTTTATGACACCCTGTTGCCAAACTCAAATGTGAAAGTGAAATATTTTTTTTGCACCGAATTATAAAACGTACTTTAGAGGGTTAGTGCTCGAAATAATGGAGATTGCCATCGGATGCGGATATCTGTACGGAAAGTACATTTTTTTGTTATTTTTCGGAAAAGTCGTACTTAGATAAAACAACGGGTTGCACTCCGGGAGTGCCGGCATAAGTGTAAAGGGCTCCTTAGACTTTTCACAAAAAAGGCATTTGACAAAAAAAGAAAAACATACGGACTGGATTTGAACCAAGGTCTTCTGGCTTCAATGCCGCCCATTTTCTCCCGTCCCTTCTGAGCTATTACAATGGCATTCTTAGCTTATTTCACGTGGCAAAATGATGAATGCAAAAATTTTGTAGGAAAAATTGTGGGTTAGGTGGGGCAGTCGCCCACATTGGCCCCCCTTGTATCCGCGCCTGATTCTGTTGGATAAAAAAATTCTAATGAAACGAACTGTTTGTACAACCTCATTAGCTCCTTCTAAACATATTTCGCAAAAAGAACCGATACAAACAAAAAAATTAATTAAAATAACAAAATTGCACCAGACATAAAGCACGTCTGAAAGGAAGCAGTTTATCATGTTTGTTGCACATTAAGGTGCTTTCGCAATTAACCGGCTCGGCCCAGGTGAGTGCGCTAAACCTTGTTTGACAAACGGCGGGAAATGGCCGGGGCGCCTCTATCGCGCCATCGCCAGCGCCACCGCGCGGCGGCGGCGTTGAGAAGTGGCGGGAACGTGGTCTTTTACTATGACGTGGTGCCGTAAATAAATAGAACGGACGGCGGACTTTGCGGCCATTTATTATTGTACTACTGACTGGGACAAGTTTTCATCCAATGGATTCGTGTTTGTCGTCATCTAGTACAGAAAGACGTTATTATGAACCGAGAGATGAAAAGGAAATTGATTGCTTAGTTATTTATAACTTTGTTTTAATTTGTTACTCTTTGTGGACCGAGGGTGTTTTTATGGCCCATTTTTTTATGGAAACAAAGCACTTGAGCGCTTGTTATCGCTTTCCCGAACATTTGTTTATACTTACGCCGACCGTAGTTACATTTATGAGAAACTGACTGACTAACCAAAGCGTCAATATAAAGCTATTGGACAGTTTTACGATATGCTTTGTTTTTATAATTATACTTATCTTAATATTTCAAACCTCTCCCTCCTTTGTATAATGAATATGAAGTAATTTCTAAGGCTGTGCTTAAGAGTGCAGACTTAGTTAAACTATAAATTCCAAGAGCCAGTTATGAATAGTGCATTTAGGTACTCGCTTCCCTTAATTTCGTAGCCCGAGGCGATTAAAAAGCTTCGAGACTAAAAATGCTAAAAGGATCCTCGGGCCGCGGGCGGGCTATGGGACGACACGGGGCTAAACGGCAACCGTTAGCGTTAACGGTTATTGCCGCCCGCCTCACTATTTTTCCCTAACGACTCTTATTTCATGATAACACTCCCCTGGACTAGATCTGCTCCCACTATTATCTCAGCTATGAGCATCGACCCTTACTTTGTTTAAGTTTAAGCTTCGCCTACCTACTTCCAAAGCGGTGGCAACATTTTAATTTGTCCAAAATTCGTGCAAGTGGGCGATAACGCAGAAGAAAGTAGTGCGAAAGTGCGCATAAAGGTTTTTAATTTGTTCGTGTGAAGTTCCCCGGGGATGTTTGGGGCTATAACAGGGCGGGCCGCCATTACATCGGCCGTTAGGGCCGCGCTGTACGTGTTGGATCCGCGCCCCACTAACTGGGATACGTGCCCCGCATCCTGAAGCGCCGCTGTTGGGATGCACTGGCGTCACGTGACCCCGAAGACAGCTTTTTTGCTGACGGTTCGACAATCGATGTCGACCGGGAAATAATAGAGGAAATTAAGACGGCATTACTGTGTCAAACTGACGCAGTAATACCAATAATACCGTCTTGTATGAAGAGTTTTGTCACATGAAAATGTGGAGTTAAGGCTTTTTATTAAGTTGATAGCCACCGCCTTTTTAACGAGTAAAATATTAACGACTGGAATTACATTACATTTGAGTGTCTTAACTTGTGTTTTCTGTTTGTATAGTTACGGCACAAACGAACATTCCATTTCGTATAGTAAAAAGCTGAGCAATATTGGTTACTATATCAACCGTTTCATTTAAAAATAAGTACACATAAAGTTTACATAGATTTTTGGATCTCTCTTATTAGCAATTTGCATATCTATATGAAGACTAACGTCTATAGACCGTCTATCTATACCGTATGGTTGTTTCCCGTCATAAGCGTCGTTAGTACAGACAAAGCCTTCACCTCCCTTCCATATCACGAGGCTCACTCCAGCCACTATCTACCACAAACTTCCTTCCTCTCTGCGGGCTGAAGCCACGCTTGTTTTGCGACACCTGATAACACCTAGCTTGGTAGTTAATTTTAAATATAGATAAAGGTACTTATAATCTTATATTCATTGTTCTTTTCTCGAGAATATTTTGACACAGAAATTTGGTTTAGATACCGTTCTATCTAATTGGTCGTTCTAACTAAACCAATTTTGATAAAAATTTCATAGATATAGATATAATTGTATTCCAAGCGTACGAAGTTGCGGGCGGCCACTATTACCCAACAATAATTTAACACCATAGAGTAGGTAAAAGCTTTCTTAAAAGAGATATATGTTTGTAACAGGTCCCAAAAGTATTAGTCTATAACCACTTTCGTACCTACTACGGTATCAACCTAAGAAGTTTTACTAGAAGTAGAACTCTTTCCGCTAAGGGGTTTAGCTCTGGAAATATATAAAAGACTAGTTTTATGAGCATCTCTTTGGCGACTGGGTATGTTACCTTTTTCCCAGATGGTCGCTTTATATTTAGCGGCTTAAGTACCTCTTTTGTTACGGTAAGTAAACGGGGTGGCTCAAATCAATGAACCTTAAAAACGGCTTTAACCATTGAAGGGAATCTTCAATGGCTTTAGTCCATAGTAAGTTATTTTGTACGTACTACCTGTTCATTATTTAGTTAAATAATTACTATGATTACAACGAATTATTAAATCTTACAAGATTAATATAATGGGTGACCACAATTTATTCGGATTTTGATTTTGAACACCATCAATTTTTGCCGTATTTCGACCCATGTTTCTAGAAGAAAGTTGTTCACTTACCGATTCTGAGACGAGCTTAAAAATTTGGATGGTGTTCAAAAATTAACCCTGTATAATATAAATTTATGTTTGAACTTGTATTTTACTTATTGAGGTGAAAGTCAAACGAAAAAAACGTCGAGAGTAGACTTTTTAAAGAATCACATCACACAACAGAACTCCTGTGGTTCGTTCAAGCAAAGGTTAAGTTAAATGTTTGTTCCAGGCACAGTACACAAGCGAGGATGGTGGTGAGCGGCGGCAATGCCGTGTACATCGTAGGCACCTTCAAACACCTTGGGACTGACGCCGATTTTAAGGTATCAAATACAAAACTCAACTACTTAAGATATAGCGGCAATGCCGTGTACATTGTAGGCACCTTCAAACACCTAGGGACTGACGCCGATTTTAAGGTATCAAATACAAAACTCACCTACTTAAGATATAGGTACTAATATTATAAAGGGGAAAGATGTGTATTTTCTTTGTTTGTTTGTATTGGATAAAATCGAAAACTACTTAACTGATTTTAAACATTCTTTCACTAGTAGAAAGCTTCGTTATTCCTGAGTGACAAAGGCTATAATATTTTATCTCGATATTTCTACGGGAACGGGAACCGCACGAGTAATACCGCGGGGTCCGCGGGTAGTCAATAGTACCCTATATAATACCCGGTAATCAGCCGCGCTCTATGTAAGTATATTTTTCAACAAAGCCATCATTTTATTCATGTTTTGGTTACCACGTACAAGTACAACTGAAATCGTACGTCATGCAGAATATACAAACACGGGTCCATAAATAAACAATTTTAACCTTCGCAAAAACCCACTTAAAACATTTTTCAAAAAGTCCACACTACAGTGTCGCGGGCAGCCGCATGTTCTAGAACTCGAGTGAAGTTTTTTTTTACTTCAAGCCGGTTTTATAAGGACTAGATTATCCGCAATTAATTTATTAAATCTTCTAGCGCACTTTGAGCTTTTAACGAAATAGTTATTGCTGAAAAAAAGAAGCATTTTACACGTTGCTTAACAAGGTTTAGCTTTTAACAAAAACCCTTTGTTTTCACTTCAATGCGAACATAGGTTTTTCCGGTACAATGCAGAGTGAAAATGTTCCACGTGCATTATTTGAACATTTTACTTGTAGTGTTCATTCCTATACAGCTACATCAAAACAAATGTCGAGGTAAAATAAACAGACCGCTGAACAAGAATAACAATAAAATACACATTTCCGATTTAAATCAAACATTGGCTTATTTGGCATGTGCGCGGCGTAGCAGACCGCAAGCGTGCATTTTGCATGCGGTTTTCTCTCACATCTACTTGCTGGTGGTGTGGTTCTTAATTAGGTCGTGTATCGTTTATGAGGTGGTTAAATTAAATTTAGGATAGATATTTTGATAGCTTTAATTATGCGTAATAACAGATTTAGATTTTCAATAGCCTTTCAATGTTTAATGTTAATAAATATTTTACAACAAGTTACTCTACTTATCGGAACAAACTTAGGAACTACCTACTGCGATATCCTGTACCTATTGTATAGCATTACTGCACATATATGTATACTATAAAGAAAAATATACTAATCGTTGCGTGGGCGATGACGTCAACAAGCAGATTATCAACTACTATTTACTTTGGTGAAACCAAATCTAAGTGCGTAGGCTTTCCGTACACTGAAGGCGGACAGTTCAAATAAACCCTTATAAATTGTGTGATATAACTTAACTGCTATGGGAACTGATTCAAGTTACACATTAGTTTATCCTGCCACAATTTATTCCCTTTCAACTGACTGAGTTACACGAACTGGATCTTGGATCTTGGCCTTCCATGTTAAATTAGGCACTTCATTCCGTTCTGCCTCATGCCATTCTTCTAGACTGTATTCAGATCTCTCGCGTCGCGTCTACAACTTAACTTTTAAGCTGGTTTCACAACTGTCTAAGAGACCCGTACGGGATAGTCGGGCCATACGGACTACTGTAGTACCACTGTAATAGTAGGACCATACGGACCAATCCGCGTTTATGTAAAATTTCTAGCGCCTGACGTGTATCTCTGTTCCGAGATCGGCCCGCAAGGGCCTCTAGAACAACTGTGAAACCAGCCTTACTAGTCTTTATGAGTAAACTTGAGTGACCACACCAACTTCTATTCCGCAGCTATACCTGACGACGAACGTGACGCAGGCGGACTTCAACATGGGCTACACGATGACGGGCACTCTGGAGCGCGGCTGCCGATCCACCAACACCTTCCAGATGACGCACTTCGCTGTGCTCCGCCGCTGCGACCACGATGCGCACCACTTGAAGACCTCTTAGATTAAGCTTCTTTAGCTTTTGGATAAGTCAGGACATGATACAGACCTACGATGACCCTCGAACTCTTTAATTCCCCGAAGAAAACTCTTTTTATCTTATAAAACTATCATCATAATTTTTAAAGGCAAAAACTGCATCCTCTTGTTTGTTATGGTTGCCGAAAGTGGTTTAGGTATGTTCTTGAATCTTGCCTCCTTTTTTAAGTTCTTGAATCTGTAAAGGTAACCTTTTTGATGACATGATTTGATGTATTTTAAGATAAAAAAAACTGCTGCTTTAATAATTCTATTGCTGAAATAAACACTTAAGTACATTAGTAAATTACAACTGTTATATTGGTCTTCTTACAATCAATGTCTTGGTCTGCCGTATCATAGTATCTCGATATAAGACTCTGTGTAAAAATCTGTTGTGTTTGCTTGTAAACATTTGCAATTGAATCAAGGTGTCAAAGTAAATTATTTGCTTTAAATGAAACGAAGATCTCTTAGAACTTGCTAGTTGTTAAATAAGGTTAGCTTTAAGGTTATATTGCCAAGCGATATTGTGATCTCAGATTTGGTAGGGAAATATGTCATTTTCGTTCTAGTCGTCTGCTTAGTATGTACGAGTAAGTAGGTGTTTTAACGATAATGTAAATACTCATTCAATGTACATCGATAGTTATCGTTTTAGAAGTAGAAACATTCATTTATTTTTTTAAGATATCTTTAAAGTAGTTGTTAGTGTGTAAACTGTAGTCATCCTATAATTTATTCCAACATCTTAGATTATTAAATACGCGTAAGCCAGGAGTCGAATGTACCTGCCTTTACTAGTGTTATAAATAAAACGATGTGCTGCGGTGGCGTAACTGTAGTTATAATAACGGATTTTCCTGCTCATCGAAAATTTATAAATGAATTGACGTTCGTTTTAAAAATGGCTGTGAGCGAAAATATTTTTGGTGGAGCTACTTCACGGTTGAGCGGATGAAATAATAATATATTGGTTCGGGCATATCGATCGCCGGACGCACTGGCCTATATGCCACTCGCGAATCGGTGCTTCGACGAACGCGATGAAACCACATGTGGAAAGAAAATAAATGAATTACGAACATTGATATACGTACCTACCTAGTTATCAATCAAATCTTAGCTTCATAAACCTATCTTTTACCTTTTGAGCTTTTACCAAAGAGTAATGTAGGTACCTACCTTAATAATTTCTTTGACTGAAAGAGCAACCCCAAAATGATCTAAGGAAAAGTAAAGAACACTTGATATATTCAATTATTTAAAACGTGCCACTGTGTGTGGCTCCCTTTTTGATGAGTTTACTTTATATTTTTATTAATTGAAGCTTTGACTGTACTTAAACTATCTATAACAGTAGCGTTTTTGTATTTCCTTAATATTTCTAGTTGAAACTTTTTCATCTCATCTTTTTAAGTCGATGTAGGATAGTTCAATAGGTAATTTTATTTATTCTATTTTCAAGGGACGGTAAACTATTGCAAAACTTTGTGCTAATCTCTCGAAGAACAAAAACATTCAAATGTATAATATTGTACCTAAATAATTTATTTAATTTTAAGTTGCCACAAACAGTAAAGAAAATTAAAAACTGGACCTACGGAGCCTGATAAACTAATTGGTAGCTGAAGGCTTGTAAAAAAATTCATACGTAACTGATTTCGGTTTTTTATTTTTACATCTGTAGTACAACAGTCAAACATATTTTTTGTCAGGTGAGTATAAAACTTGAATTACTTATGATTATATGACGTTAATCAATTTGCAAATCACAAAAAATTTAATAATTAGGAAAATAAACAACCTACAGAATATAAATTTGAGAATTACTGCTAAATAATAAAACACTCACGTTTTCGAAGTGGTTAGAGCAATACGACGTCCCTTACAGATAGTCATAGATCATTTCTTGGATCAAGCAAGTGCTTATGGTCAGTAGAAGCGATAAAAGTTTATATCAGAATTTCATAAACCACGCGAGTTCGCCGAACGAAAAACTCGCTTGTTTTTTTTTTCAGTAGATTCGCGTATTACCTGCTTGATAAAGAACCGGTCTTATTAGGGTTCGGGATAAATTAGGACGTAAACATAAGAATAGGGTGAAAGAACTCAAACGTCCAGTATCGCACTCCCTCCAGTGTTTACACACGTCGTTTTGTACAAAATTACATTGTATATTTTATTGTCTCATATTTGGCTAAGTACTGTATGTACAGTAGGAAAATCAATTTTTTATATATAGTGATTTTAAATGCTAAAGTCGAGTCAGTCTAAAAGTTCAACAATCAATTTCAATCTACATCTGTATTTAAATAAAAAATAGTTATTTATACTAATTGTATCTACTTCAGACATTTACTTGATACCCATTAAGTACAGAATGGATATGTCTACGACGTGATGGTGTAATTTGAGCCGGAATTTCATTAAACTGTCAATTGTTCAAAATACGACTGCAAATTAAGCTTGTGCTGACGTCGTATTGAGAAAATTGCCAGCGTAATTTGTAGTCTTCAAGATTTATACGTACTCTAACGGGTCGTTCACAGGGGATTCGTCAAAAAACTTGAATGTCAAAAGTATGAATGAAAGACTTGTTTGTCATTTTCACAAATTGAAAAAAACACGAATCGTGAAAAAGACGATACGTCAAACGTCGTCGTGTGGACGAGCCGTAACACCACATTTATTGTTACATATTAAACAAAAGTAATACTCGTAAAAGTATTCAATGCTTTCGCATACCCAAGAAATCGACATATTTAGATGCAAATATTTTTTCAGTCATTGATTAAAAACCAAACGGTTAAAAACATTTCATAAAATTGGCTTCGAATGGAATTGTATTTCTTATCTAAGTATTTCAATACAGCCAGTATTATTATTGTAATGCAAGTGCCAAAGACAATTAGGGAGCTTCTAATGTAAGGATTAAGTTTAAGTATAAATGTACATAGAATCGCTTCTAATATGGATGTTGTCTTGCGTATATCGGGATGACTAAAATAAATTGTGTCAAAATTTATATGTTTCATTTTCTCCACTTCCCTACAAAATATAGTAATAGTTTAGTTTTTTAAAGTAAAGATAGGTGGTTCTGCTTATTCAAGGAATAAGCAGAACTACAGGGGGCCAATTCTGTTAACGTTAAGTCATAATCGTGTCTCAATCGTGTTTCAATTGTAGTTCAATTGTAGTGCTTTTTTATACACTAGTTACAAGAAATGTGTACTTTTTTCACCATACTACTGATGGTCACACCACACACTACATTTACATCACATCATATTGTCATAATTCTTGTAACAGTGTGTAAAAAACCACTACAATTGAAACACGATTGAGACACGATTATGAATTAACGTTAGCAGGCTTGGCCCCCCTGGTTACTTGAAACTAGGGCTGTTAATTTTACCGTGCAGTATTTTCAGGATTCCTGCCCCCTTTTTCACAAACCGTCGGAAACATTCCGGATAGCGGAAAGTACCGACGCTTTGTTACTGTCGTTCATTTCAGAATAGACAAAGACAGAGCACAGAATTCGAATCCGATTTCGACGGTTTGTGAATAAATGGGCTGAAGAAGTAGATAGTCAATATTTATTTTAGAATTAGCTATGGCATTACACTATAATGTTACATCAACATATGACGATTATGATTATGTGTTGTGTTTTACTGGTTTTACTCTTTGTTGCACATAAAAATACATAAATGGAAATATTATTGAAACATTTGAGTATAGACGGACTTATCTCTAAAAGAGATCTCTTCCTGCCAACCTTATAGATAAATAAGTATGTAAGGATGTGATATAATATTACACCTACGAATAACATTATATGTAGTTTTGATACCAAATACTATAAATAACGTTATCGCTTAAACAGAATTAAGGACTCTCACGTATTTAAAATCGTAATTAGCATAATGAAGGTTATAATAAACCTCGCTTATGTCGCATGGCATAGTTGCAACTTAACCTAACCACAACCACCAATACTATGTCATTATGGAGGATTATGATATGAGGGATAAATATCCATATAAATTTACCTACTGTCGTCGTGTCATATTGCGGTTGTCTGTCACTACAGGCAAAGAATACTATAATAAGTATTACAACGTAGCGTAGGTACTACAGGGATGACTCTACTAATATTTAAAAAACCAGTCAAGAGCCAGTCGGACTGGCGCACCGAGGGTTCCGTAGCAGCGTTTTCATCGGCGAGGCTATATTCATCAGAAAATTTGCGGAGTAGATTATTGCAATTTTAGGACAGCGCCAGCTCTTGACCGATAGTGGAACTAATGTAATTTTTGTTGATGATTTCTGAAATTAAAAAAATAAAACAATGTCTCTAGATAGTAAACTTTTTCAGAGACATCGTTTTATTTTTCCTGTAATCTTTACATAAACTTCTATCACATAAAGTAATTTCAGATTTTTCTCTTAGCAAACTGCGGAGATAAGGGGGGGAACGGTTTTTTTTTACATTTTTCATCAAAACTCGAAATCTACCTTTCGGACTGTAGGTTCCACTGCTAGGTTCCACTAATGGGTCCAACAAAATTTTCAAATACTCCTTGTCTATACATAATAATGGTGGGGCTATTAGGATGTGCAAATTGCGGTCTACAAAGAAAAGAAAAAATGCTCAAGCAGCACTCTTTTATATGATAGCCCATATGTCTAGTAGCCCCACTTCGATTTTTTAAGACCCCCTTTTTCAGTCCCAGTTGCGAAAAAAAAATTATTTGAAATATCCAAATTTCAAATTGACAGCAAGTCGTTCTCGAGTTATTCAGCTGTGACAGACAGACAGACTGAGTGGCACCATAAGGGTTAATTTTTACCATTTTGGTACGGAACCCTTAAAGTAGACTACTATTAATTCGAAAAAGCGAGGTTGTGCATTGTGAGTTTAATTAACTTAAACGTGAGATTTTGAAGAAACTAAAATATACCGAAAGAAGTCCGGCACTATGTTTATTTCGCAATCGAATTCCAATCTAGTGCCAAAAGTTTTACAAAATGCGACAAGTTAAAATTACTTACTACAGTTTCATTGCTTATGGTCTGCTAATAAGTCGGGCTTTGTTTGAGACATTCGAGCTCCAATTATGATAGGTTATAGGCTGATTATCTACTTAGTTACAATTAACCATTGGACAATAATGTTCCTAACAGAATACCGACATGGTTCCGTAATACATGAGATATAAGCAGGATAATATGAATCAAACATATTTTTTTACATTTTTACTGGTTCTAGAGGGAAATTGAGTTTACTCATTTACTGGACGATCGTTTATGCTATAGCAATGCACATTTACGAGTAGGTATATTGAAAAACTGAAACTACAAAGTTTTCATTGAAAAATAATAGTTTTGTGTTAGGCTCGTAATATGGTTATCCTCCATATTTTTTACAGAACAGGAAGTTAATATGTGATTTTTTCAAACTCCTTGGCTATATGCTTAAACATACCTAAACAAAAAATAATACTGAAAACTGAACCCCGTTGTCGTCTAGTTGTCTTCTACTTATTCGACCCGTCAACTCAGTCTATAAATGAACGTCCTAGACTCGCAGGTTTCATTTCACAACCTTCAACTCGAATTACAGCCAAGTTTTACGCCATAATTAATACCGCGAAGGCGATATCTTATTACAATAATATACTTCAGTCTGGGCTCGAGCACTGAGCAATATGGAGTTCGATAGTAAAGTTGTAGTTATTACTGGTGCAAGTTCAGGTATTGGAGCGGCTTGTGCAATTGAATTTGCCAAATTATCTGCTAAGCTCTCGTTGGTTGGTAGAAACTCGGAGAACCTGACCAAAGTTGCCAATGAGTGCCAAATGCTAAATGGATTCACGCCAATAGTTATAGTGGCTGATATAAGTGTAGAAGATGACGTAAATAAAATAGTAGAACAAACTGTGAGTCATTTTAGGAAGATTGATGTTCTTGTTAACAATGCTGGTACGTGTTTGATGGCGAAGACTCAAGACGGAATTGAAGCTTTTGACCGTGTAATGGCAACAAACGTCCGAGGCACATTCATGCTAACGGATAAAATAATTCCATATTTAGTTGAATCAAAGGGAAATATTGTCAACATATCCAGTATTTTATCAACCAAGCCTCTATCGTCTATGACAGCCTACTGTATGTCGAAAGCTGCAATCGACATGTTCACGAAATGCACAGCTTTGGAATTGGGGTGCAAAGGTGTGAGAGTCAACTCCGTTAATCCGGGCGCAATAAAAACAAACTTGTTCGTGTCAGCGGGGCTCAGTGAAGAGGATAACAAAAGAATATTTGAATTTTACGAGAAAGTAACACCGTTAAAGAAAAACACACAAGTTGAAGATGTAGCCAATATAGTAGTGTTCTTGGCCAGTGATAGAGCAAAATGTGTAACAGGAAGCAAGTTCGTCGTCGATTGTGGAGCTATAATTGCTGAAGGTGTTATCAATGAATGGTGATGCAATATAACAGTATTTTTTATATTTTGTCTTCAAAACTGTTATTAAATATTAACTATAAGTAATACAGTTAATTATTTAATATACAAATTATGAAGTTTCCAGTTGTTGGCTTGATCAATACTTATCCTTCTCTTTGACTGGCGTGTTTAATTATCTTCGTCCAACAACAAACAAACTCGTCCAATTGCCAATTACGCGCAGACATTATATTCATTGCGTAGATATCTTTGTTTGAAGAAGCTAATTATGTTTGTGACAAGCGGCTGAACAAAGCCAACACGATATTAAAATATGTTACGCTCTCCACGGAGACGGCGGGTTTAACAAATAACTTGGATAACGCACTCTCAGCAGCGCCTTGGGTCGTTAGATCCCAGTGCCCTACTGAAGATATCGTGCTGTGTAAATTTCTGTTCTTTCGTGGCCTTTATTGTGGTAATATATTCGGTTATCTGGGCCCCTAATCCTTCCCCAGGTGCGTCGCTAATTCCCTGTTATCTTGCGTTAATTTCCACGGGTAATCTTCCAAATTGATAGTCCTCATCTGAAGCGCGCCAGATTAGATTATAAAAAAGGTTCGCCGCTTTCCCTTTTAATAGCCCCATCATTGATTTTATAACGGCCGTTTTACTCAGGCATGTTTCAATTTAATTGCTTAACCTAAAACAATAAGGATCTTACGGCGAAATTATTAAACATTAGAGTTGAAACGGCTGCTAAAATACGTTGAAAAAAATCACACATTGTAATTTTAACATCATTTTATTATAAAAAATATTTGAGTCGTTTTTTGTTCATGAAAAGGGTTGTTCTTAAGTTTTGTTTTAAAACAGTTAACGTACAACATATAAAAGCAGTTGGTACTTGGTAGGTAATGCAACCGTCCATTCTTGTGAAACAGGTTGCAATGTTGGCGTTAGAAGGGCGTCTAAAAGATACAACTGACTGCGAATAATGGCATCTATATATATAAAAATGAATCTCTATTTCCCTTGGTCACGACATCACGCGTGTACGGCTGAACCGATTTGGCTAATGTTGGTCTTGAAATGTTCGTGGAAGTCCAAGGAAGGATATAGGGGTAGGGTAGGGGTAGTGTACGGTAGGGGTAGGGGTAGAGTAGGGTAGGGGTAGGGTAGGGGTAGGGCAGGGTTGGGTAGGGATAGAGTAGGGGTAGGGTAGGGTAGGGGTAGGGTAGGGGTAAAGTAGGGGTAGGGTAGGGTTGGGTAGGGGTAGAGTAGGGGTAGAGTACGAGTAGGGTAGGGTGGAGTAGGGGGTAGGGCCACGGGAACGAAGTCGCGCTGGGTCAGCTAGTTTATTAATAAAGAATATACGTTTATATATTGGAGAGAGTTGAGTGTGTGCGAATAAGTATACACACACTACACCTCCCCCCTTAAAATAAAAAAAAAATATTTTTTTTTACTAAAATAACTTAGTAAGTAAGTACCTACTTACATAGAATAGCAATGTATAAATTTTCCAACAATTTCATGATACATATTACTCGTTGTTGACGAAAACAGAAAGACAATAAAGAAAAAAAAGAAAAGGAAAAAATAGATAAACAATAAATTCTTACCAAAAGAATATCTCTGCTTAATTTCCATAAGAAGATTACAATATTTGAATTGGTTAAAAAGAAATAAGAAACACATTTTTCCTAAAATAACTCCCAATACAAAAACAATAAAAAAATCATGATCAAAACAAAACAATTGGGTCGCAGTTAAATAATACTTACTTACATAAAATATAAAAGGTATGTATAGCAACGACCGTCCAAAAAAAAACTTTTTATAAAAAAGGTTAGAGTTACCTAGGTAAGTGAAGTTAGCTAAGATTGTATGATGACTTTAAAATCAATAAATTCGAAAATCACATATTTGTACACAAATTAAAGTAGATGTTGTATTGTAACCATACGTGCTAATCTGCACCATTCCCAATGTCCCACTTAGTCTTGCTAAATGTATCGTCTAAGTTAGATCTGTAGTGGTATTAAGCTCGGAATTAATTCCCTGATTTCTGGCTAATTCGTGTGTATTGTGACGGCGCTCTCTAAGGAACGTTAGGTTAGGGGTTGCCATTATCCGCGATTAATATAATTCTGTAATTTATACGCAGAGGTGTTTCGAACACAGGTACCATTATTTTAGCGTACATTGTACCGTGCCGGTTTGTGGCTCGGTGTCAGTCGGTGCTTGTGTGGAAGTAAAACAATTGAAAAGACCGTTTGGGCACAGGTTTGGGTATGAATATGTGGAAATATACCAGATGCACCTTAGTAGCAGCTGAACACTTATATACTTTCTCTTAATATCAGACAAAATCACACATTTTATCTGAGCGAAGTAAATAACTCAAGCACTTGCGATGCGGGTATTAGAACACACGGAGTTGGCAGTATTGGTGTCTGAGAAAAAAAAAGTCTGTGTTTCAAAGTCACGAACACGGAATCATCACTTGTTGTTTGTTACTACGAGTTACCATAATAAACGTTTTTCTATTATATTCTATTCTATTATTTCTTGTCACTGTGTGTTACTACAACTGGATGTCTAGGTCAATACATACGTCATACTTCATGGACCGCTGGCCATTTGGCCAAGCCGCATGATTCGAGTAATGAAACGTATCCACCATGAGTATGTCATATTACATAATTGAATTATATAATACGGCTGCTTGTTTGTTAATGTAATTTCACAGTAATTGTATGTGATTTCATATTTATATATTACTAGCTTTCCGCCCGCGGCTTCGCTCGCATGGACTACACAACGTTATCCCGCGGGAATGTGATATTTTTTTTCAGTTCCGCTTATACATTGTTATCCCCATTTTCATAAATTATAACTACCTATACTAGCGTTCTGTTCGCGAGTTCGTCTGCGTGGACCCGCCCTTTTTTACCCCCTTAGAGAGGAAATTTCCAATAATCTTCTCTTAATGCTCCCCTACACTCCCCAAGGAACATACATGCCAAATTTCAGCTTCTTGCGCCCAGTAGTTTCAGCTGTGTGTGTGTGTGTGTGTTTGTGTGTCAGTCTGTCAGTAACACAAGAGTTTTATATATTAAAGATATAAATATATAGAATATAAAATACTAAACGTTAAACTTAAAAAATAATAGCAGTTACTAGTACATAATGTTGATGATACTCAAGCATACCCTTTAATCGGATTAACAGTAATTAAATCGTGATATATTTTGTACATTCATTTTGCCTTCTTCCTTCCCACCATGATCAATAAGTGTCTCTCTGCGTGTTTAACCCCAAAGTTCAATTACTCGCCTTTACCTTACCTTAAATATTTTGCAATTATTTCTCCTTAGACACACTCATTAACAACCTTGGAGCTTACGAGTAGACACTAATCCTACTTTACATAAGTGCCTTTAGCAATATTTTTCATTTTTCAGAGGCCCATCACTATCACTACATAGTATAAAACAAAGTCGCTTTCTCTGTCCCTATGTCCCTTTGTATGCTTAAATCTTTGAAACTACGCAACGGATTTTGATGCGTTTTTTTTAATAGATAGAGTGATTCAAGAGGAAGGTTTATATGTACTTTTTATCCCGATATTCCCACGGGAACGGGAACCACGCGGGTGAAACCGCGGGCGGCCGCTAGTATTACATAAAAAAATAGGGAAAGTAGAAATCATGAGCGAAAAGGTTCCTGGGTTAAAACGTTAAAAAGGGGCTCAAGTAATCCCTTTTTAAGATTTCGAGAAAAAATACCTATTTATGTTTATAAGGTTCAGCAACTTTTTTATTCGCCTGTCCGTCAAGGTCATTTGTCAGATACCCATGTATTGAAGTATCAGGTTGTAATCCATATAAAATACCACCATTTTCTGAGAGTATGGATCGCCGGACTCAGTATTCCTCTCTTGATCAAATATAATATTTACTATCATCTCTCCCCCAGTTTACCAGCTCAGTACAGAGTTGTGGAAGCGTGTCTCAACATTTTACTAGAGATAAATTTAGAAATTTCAAAATGCACATTAGATTCCTATTTGAACCGTTATCTATCAGTCGTAGCACAGCCTTCTCTATCGAAGACGATAAAGAAGGCTGTTGTCGTAGACATTATGACCATTGCTGTTTACATAACTACTGCTCAAATCTGATTTTGAGCTTAAATATAATGTGCTTTGCCTGAGGTCGAATCTTAGTAATCATGTTGCTGTCGGTATCATTCCTTCCTTCACACAAAAAATGGGCGTACCTTTTTTCAACGATACTTTGAAATGCCTTTTTTCATAATGTGGTTATCCACCTCCTTGGTAACGAGACACCCTCGCCTATTGGATTCTCCATCCTCTCAGGACGAGTTGTAATTATTGCTACTTAACCAACATTGTTACGAACGTGAGCGTTTATTTAATCCCCTCGTAAGTAATTTCTTTTCTCGGCGGTCGTTCCTTCATCGTTACTGAAGATATTATTGTTAGGCACTTCAGTTACGTTGATGAGTTAGTAGATGTTTTTATTAAGCACTAAAATACATAAAACTAGCTTTCTGCCCGCAACTTTGCCCGCGTGAACAGTACACGATATTTTTCCATTGTAAACCTACATGCTATTCTAAACCATAATCTATCTGAGAAAAAAGATAATATGTGTATAAAAAATTCAACGTAAATGTATGAAAAATAAATATTTTCATCGAACTTTCAAATTATTATATCTTTTTTCCTCAAGTGAATAGGGCCTTACTTTTTTAGAATTATTCATAGGTAGTAGTTTATGTGAGTGTGGCATAATATACCATATTTAGTAGTCGGTAACAAAAATCTACCAATATCTTATGTAGAACCCTACAGGTACAGCAAAAACAATGAGAGATATAATAGTAAGTTCTCAGCGTATTCATACATCTACCTCTAGGTCTAAGACCGTGAGGAATATGGTACTCGACTAAGCACTGATCGAGAGCGTCATATAGGCTGATACTGTCCCGTGCCTCGGAAATGATTAGCGCAAGGAGCGTTTTAGAAATCATAGAGGGCGTAATTATATTGTTAGAGCTTATGTTGTTAGAAAGTGATGAGCCACATCAACGGGGCGGTTAGAAATTGCCAGAGAGAAATATGATCACACGCAACAAAATGTTCAGAATTAACTTTTTTTTTTTCACAACGGTGTAGCACTTAGCCTTCATCACACCTGATGTTAAGTGGTGATAAGGCTGAAGGTGGAAGCGCACTACTCCCGGAATCCTCAATCACTGAGTACCTAACTGGCTATCTTATCTCTAACTGCCGGAACACAATAACTCTGAAAACATCATTGTTATGGCGTCAGACTTAGATAAGACGGTGGTAGCTAGCCAGGCGGACTAAGAACAGGTCCTACCACCAACCAAACCGAATACTATAAGTACCCCCACTGGGAATCGAACCCGGGACCTCTGGGTCTGAAATCGGTGGTGTGAACCACTAGACCATAGAGGGTGTTATAACTTGAAAGTGAAAGAGAATTGCTGGATTACGGCAGGAAGAGACAGAAGAACAACGCGCCCGTAAACGCTTAAATAGTGATCGGCTACGACGTTTTTATCAATAGAATGTCTATTTCTTCTGAAGAATCGGATGAGTCTCAAGAAGTAGTCAACGTCTAATTCTGCCTGATGCCTAACGAGGCATGGTGATCTTCCCTGGGTTGATAAAGAAAAGAGTGCATTTACGTACCATTCATCATTGGCTGCTGTATAGCTGTAAGGGTTGTAAATTGTTCTCTTTGTGGCGTTCTTAAATGGCAAGAAGAAACAAATGGAATGTGTTGCTCAGGTGGGAAAGTGCAGATTGTAAAATCCAAGCGAACGAAGACGCAGGCACCAGCTATTGTAAAGTATTTCAAAATAGATACCCATGTTGTGTTTTTGATACTTCTAAAAACAGTCTAATTAATAAATAAACAGTCAGGTCTCCTATTGTTTTCGCCGTTATTGGGTAACAAACATACATTTTTTATATAGGTAACATATACAAACTTTCGCATTTATTTTACTAAGATTGCACGTTTAGATTCCTAATCTCATAATGTTAAAGTGAGATAATGATTTTTAACAACTCTATTACGTGTTGAATGTGCACATCAAACAATAAAGAACCAAATTAATGCGTTATAAATGACATGTACAAGAAGGGGGTAAAGGGGAAATGAATGGAAGAAAAAGAATGTTACATACCTACCGCGCCCTCAGCAAATAAATGGGATACGGGCAAAAGAATGATTAACCTATTAACAAACTTTGTTTTTAATTGAATTGTAGAACTAACCATTAACGAAAACAAAACAATTGAATCCGATTTCCCCGCGATCTCTGAACTCGTTCTCGTTAATACAAAGTCTTTGTTCTAACTGAATGGGTTGAATTAAAGGATATCTCTTGAATGCAGTTTCACGTAGTAAACCCGTATAGTATTTGGAACTTGTTGTTTGTCGGTCCATTTATGTTTATGCCGCAATTAAACCACGAACACTGCTCCTTACACCGCACGTTTACATACCATTTGCCAAAGTTTATTTCGTCATAATATTCGTTCCTGGGATATTCTTTGTCTATAGTACCTACAGAGTCAATTAACCTAAATGTAACAGTTATTATGTACCTAGCTGTAACAATTGGTTAGAGCTAGGTAACAGTACCAATACCAACCTACCTATGCAAAAGAAACTTGTTGGTGCTGTAAAACTATATTCTAAACAAACAAACAATTTAAAAGAAATACCTATCTGTTTATTTTCGTTTAAAGTTTATGGCAGGTTTACATGAAGTAAGTACCAGTAGCGCACCCACTGGCTCTTTACTGGATTCAGCCTAATTTAATCTAATATACAAAGTTCTTCTGTCACAGTGTATTGCCATACTTCTCTTCTCTTTTCTTCTCTTTTTGGGCGACCGATTTGGCGCAGGGGTAGGCTACCCACCTTCTGCGCCAGAGGTCTCGGGTTCGATTCCCGAACAAGACAAATATTTGTGTGCATGAACATTGTCTATTTGTCTCGGTCTGGGTGGTTACTATGTATATTAAGGTATGTATTTACAAACAAAAATTATTTAAGTATATATCCATCCGTTATTAAGTTTTCCATGATACAGTTTTATAATTAAATTAAAATGGGCTTAGATAATTGGTGATTGTAAGAAGTTATTTATTTATTTATTATTTATAAATAAATAAACGAAACGGCTTGACCGATTTTGATGAAATTTTATATGTAGGTATATTCGGTAAGTCTGAGAATAGGTCGTAACCTATTTTTTATCCTGAAATCCCACGGGAGCGAAGCCCCAGGGCAGCTAGTAAGTACCTAATTCAAAATCTGGATAGAGATTAATTTTTTTATATAAATTAAGTATTTGTTTTGTTTTCATGTTCAAAAATAACTAGGTATTTACTTATTTTTTATTAAATATTCTTTATTATATTTCATATTGAGCGTGTACAAGATCTAAAAGCTACTAAAAAGTAGGTACGTACGTATTACTATATTATAATAAACACCTGTATTTTATTTGATACCCACCGGTGGTCGCGTGCATCCAATATATCGAACCTCTTACACCCAAGAGAGGGAATACTTGGTGGATCTTGATATCTTGATCAGCTCTAATATTGGAAGCACTGCCTTGATATACTAACTTATATTACTAGCGCATAGAGTTTATTTTCCTGCAATACAGTTATCGCATTTATTTTGATAGGTAAAGGCTGGAACAATCCAGAGACGGCTATTTAAGAGCCGATATATCGCTTTATTTGTAGTTTATGTGGCTCGCGGTCAGAATATTTATTTATTTGTGGAACCCTTCTCGTATCCCGTAATATAATATTAAATTATTCTTTACTTTACTTTTTTTTTAAACAAACTTTAATTTTAATAAGTAGGTAAGTACCTATATCGTTTTCAATTTTATTTTCTTTCAAAACAAAACTTTTCCATTCCTTAATCCTTAAATTCTAACTGCACCTCCTTGCTAACCAGCCAGGATATTACTAGCCTCGTCCAAACAAAGGCACCTTTCCTCACAACTTCATTACGGGTCGCCCGGAGGTTCCGCGCTACAAAAACACTTGACGCACACAACAAGCAAATTGGATACTTCGATAGTAACAGTTTGTTTTCCGTTCCCGATTCCAGACGCCGAGGGTTCAGCCTCGTAATAAAAAAGATCGTACGCAATCATATTTTATCGGGAAAGCCATTTTTCGCAGGCGGATCTGGAGCCGTTTATGTGAAACGCCTCAATTTCCCTCCAGCTACATAAAATTGCTTGTTAACGGCAACGCCACTACATCACAACACTACAGACAGGAGTAACATAACAATCTGGTGAGATCGTCAATCCGGGTTAATGGAATTAAAAGCCTGAAAACAAGGTTTTATTTTACCGATTCTCTTTTTAGCTGTGAATTTTCATTTTGTATAGGTATAACTAATTACGTATTTTAATCCAAGATTATAGCAAAAATCTTTTCGGAATTTTTCAATGTAAGTTTTTATCCCTTTCACTTTTTTTATTCGAAGCATACCCATAGCCAGTCCACCCCATGCAAAAGAATGTTATTTAAAAATATAAATAGTCACTAATACCCGGTCATGCTTGACCGGGTATTAGAGATAAACCTGTGCAACCAACTAACTACACTGAATATTATGGAATATTATAAAGTAAGTATTAAACTAAGTTCCTACTTATTAAAATATGTTGATGGCCACGACACAAAACATATATTTACGTTTTCGATCGATTAATAATATACTTCACTATATAATTATTATACAGGACCATACTATATAATTTTAACAAAAAGAGCTATTTTACTTACTTACGTTTTATTCCTGGCTTTCGTTTTTCGTATCTTGAGATATAGTGAAATGTTGGGCGAGTGCGATCGGCGCACTTCTTACATGACAGTGTGATCGAGGGCTTCCTGAAGCTAAATTATTAGACAAGACATCCCGATGTTAGAGGTGATTAACAATACGAATACGACGGGTAGAAAAGCAATCATTCCTCAATTCATTTAGGTATGCAATACTTCGCACGTTTCGTAAAAGAAACCCAAGAAACCAGAAAAGTACGAGCACAGAACACGGAAAGACTTTTTTCTCTTTGTTCTGTAAGTACGAGTGTGGTGCCGATATAAATCTGTGGCCTTACCGCGTAGCTCTCAAAAAATGTTACAGTAATATTGTAAACGAGATGGCGCTATACGCAGTGTATAGCTTCGTGCTAATCAACATTACTATAACATTATTTGACAGCTCGCAGTAAGGCCTCAGCTTTAGTTCCTCAACTATATTATGTTCTATTAAATAATAGATTCAATCCACTGTCAAATTGTTTTCCATCCAATTTATATTTGAAGCCAACCATCTTAACATTTCGGTTAATTCACGGTCCAATATATTAAATGATACCAAAAATAGATATATAAATCATAGACACATTTAATTTAAATACACCTGAGCGATAAATTACAATGTAAAGTCTCTGTTGTCACGTAGGTACCCACGCGATATTATCTCAAGAGGATTTGTCTGCCGAAATGTATCATAATATTCATAATATCAGGGAACGTGACCTCCAGCCTCATACGAAATTACAGCAAGCAATAATTCAATCAAAAGCGGCTTAACCAGCTCTCGGCGTGTTTACTAAACAGAGCACCCTTATCACGGGCGAGACGCCCTCATCCTAACGATATATTAATCGTAATGATCTCCTGCAAATCGACAAATGAACTATTTACAACGGAAAACAAAGCAAAATCTGTCGTTTTTTATTTCAGTCATCCGGAATCGATTAAACGGATCGGTCGTGTAATCATGAAAACAACGATATGGGTTTCTATTCTGAACTGTTGTTTGCAATTTATATTGTGCAGAGACGAGGAGAAAATAATGAAGTGTAAGTGAGAGAACTGGTGTTTTAAACCGTGTTAACGTGAACTCTCTAGAGACGATCCTATCTCTTGCGGGCTGAAGGTATAAGTTCCGTGAAAGTATTGCATGTCTGGCTAACCCTCCCTCGGGACCTATAATGGTCCTGTGAAATGTCTAGCAAAAGAACTGGGAAACTGTACTGCCCGCAAGTTAGATTTAGGACCCTTCGGTACTTAGCGTCCACTTACAATAGATTCGATAGCCTCAGGAAAGCAGTACTAGCTCAGAAAATGTGACGACAACGATATTAACCAGATTCAAAAAATAAAGTTTCTTCTAGTTTTTTCAATGGTCTTTACCTACAATGTATTGGTTTAATCTTATGCTATTTTTAAAGGGTGTTATTTAAACGGTTAGCAAAGTATTCGTATTTTTGTTAGCAAATTGCTAACAAAATCTTTCTATGCTGGCCAAATGATTTAGAGGCTGCTTTTTTGCTAAGTAATTTTAAAATGGCTTACCAATTAATTACTTCTTATTTTCAAATCATCATCATCAGCCGAACGACGCCCACTGCTGGGCATAGGCCTCCCCCAAGGATCTCCAAAACGATCGGCCCTTTGCTGCCCGCCATCCAGCGGCTTCCCGCGACCTTAACCAGATTTGAAATGCTTTTCATTTCAGCAAATCCATAAAATGTCTAACCTTCTTGGCTGACAAATATCTAATTTTGAAAACAGTGTTACATCTAAACCTATATAATTATCGTTTGTGCCAATGTTAACTTAATTGCCGTGTCCGAATGGGTTGTCAGTCGAATATTATACCTATCTCGCATATAACGAATCAGTAGACTCCGTGGGATATAATTTGACCAATATTTATAGTTTCTGTTTCTAAAAAGCTACTTGTGGTTTATTGTCACCAACTTTAAAAGTTTCACTTTTCACCTTCGATCACATAAATTGATGTTTTTCACATTTGATTTTTTAAATAATAACTTTGCACTTGCCCACCTTGTTACTGGGCTAACGAGGTGTTCGAACCCTTCGGCGGGTGCGCCAACGTGTCGTGCAAAAACCCACGCAACCACCTGCGGCCCTGCAACCCGTACTGCGAGGCGGGCTGCGTGTGCGAGGAGCATGCAACCCGCCTCGCAAACATTTAATAATGTGCAGGAGAAAGTACTTAGTATATAGGGAAACAAAATTAGTATCATCATGCTTGTTCTCTCTCTTCAGCTTGTTACTGGCCCAACGAGGTGTTCGGACTCTTCTTCTATATACCTAGTGCCTATAGCTATACCTGTGCTACCCGTTTCGCATACAGGTAACAGGTGCAGAAGAAAGTATTAGTAAAGAGGGAAACATACTTTTATTAGCAGAAGAAGGTAATAGTATTCCTTGCGTCTCCTCAGCTTGTTACTGGCCCAACGAGGTGTTCGAGCCCTGCTTCGGCGGTTGCGCGGAAGTGTCGTGCGACAACCCACGCAACCACCTGCGGCCGTGCTACCCGTACTGCGAGGCGGGCTGCGTGTGCGAGGATCCCTACGTGCGCGACGACAGGACGCACCAGTGCGTGTTGCCACAGGATTGCTCGCCGTTAGTATTGCTTGAATTGTCAGTGGCTAAGTCGAGATATCGTGAAATTGTGGCTGTGATTATTTCAAGCAATTTAGAACTTAACATCTAACTTTTTTTAAACTGAAAACTTTAGTTTAAACTTTTACTAGTGCTTATTCCACAAGCTGAATTTAATAGATAAACAATTGTCTTTGCGACTGAAAGTACTCAGTCTTTTAACTCAGCTAAAATGAATAATTACGTAGAACTACGCTCTGTTGCCGGCACTTTGGATTAAATTGTATTTTCTCATTTCAGAACTCAAATGGGAATACCAGTACCATCAAAAAGGTCAGACAAGTCGTTACCCATCAAATACGTCAGCAGACCTCGGAATCACGTTAAGCGAGAAGACTCTCCAATAGAATTCGTTGATAACGATCTTCCCTCTAACCACATTGAGGACTTCAAGAGGTCTGGAAACCAGGAGGTCTCCCGTATGGGCAACTACTTCAACATAGTCATCGCCCCGCCCCCTATCAAAGCCTTGCAGCCAAGGAAACTACTTACCAATGAACTGGCACAAACATATAGATCAGCATCCAAAAGAATGTGAAGAGTCAAATTTTATTTTTAACATCTCTTATGTTTACTATGTCAAATTAAAAACTATAAAAAGATCAACCGTACTTTTACTTTAATATTTAGGAAGAAGAACCAACATGATATTAAACTATTCTTCATCAGTGTAGGTAATAAAAACAAAACTAAGACCTAAAATGTTATACCTACATGTTATGGAGAGACATATGAATTTGAGAATGATAGTTTAGGTGACACCTTGTTAACTATTTATTATTTACATTAAAAAAATACTATGGTTCTTACATAATTGGGTATTTGACTGTTGTGGAAATGTAAATATTTAATTATGATATTCAGAAATACAACATTATTGAATAACAAATGTGAAAAAAGAAATTCAATCTGTATTATAACAAGTGAATTATGAGCTATTTAATTGTGACTCTAGCTATCTCTTTCTAAAACGAAATATCTATGGCGATAGTATGGCGCTATTGAAATGTGACGTCACATTTCTATAGCGCTCTCCTTGTCTAATCAGAAAGTTTGATGCTCTATATCGCTGAAAATATGCAACATATTTGAAAATAAATACCTATGTTGTGTTTCTACTAGTTCAATAAATATTTTAAGCCAATAAAAAAAAATCAGTCAAATACCCAATTACTGAATCTGCAACATACATCAGTTTTTGTCACAAGAATCTTAACTGTTGAAGTACCGTGATGCAAAATTCAAGGCCAAATAAAGCTATATAAAGCAAAGGCTTCAAATTGATAGGTACAATAGAAATTTAAAAATAAGTATACAATATGGTGTACCACAAGGAAGGTCCGTGCCCCAACAGTGGGAACATTAAATGGCTGATGACGATGATGATACAATATGATGTAAACTAACATTTCAACGATTTGCTAAATAAAACATAATGTAGGTATCACAGAACAAGAAAAAAAATCTTTCCGTGTTCTGTGGTAGGTACCTAATACCTATGTATGACTTGTAGGTACGTAAACCAAGTAAACCAAATATTATAAAACCATTAAAAATTATACAACCCAACCCACCCATCGTTATAATAATATGGGCTGTTCTAAGTATCTCATCAACCTTCCATTACCTTAACCTCCTGGAGCCTGTGTAAATTTTTTGTCGTGAATTTAAATTAAAACACTTATCCAATATGTCATTTATGATAAAGTTATAGGTATGAAAAAATAAATTAAAAGTTCTAATCCGGGAAATGGGCATTGGTTCTCATTTACGACGGAGTTTTCTAATAAATGTATTAGAAATTATAAAAATTTTGATAATAACTTAATAAAAAGGTGTGTATAAGGAATTGCTACTATCTAGATTATCATCTTTTTAAGAATCTGAACTCGATTTGACTGATGAAGAAGACCCAGAAGCATTACCAGTACTTAACGATTTTTTGGGATAAAAAGAATCCACTCGTTAATTAATTAAAGTGTACCATGGCTGAAAATGTATCTGTTGAAGTGAGACATATTTACAGTCCAACCATTATTTTTCGCAGGAATTTGACCACCCCTTGCCTTGGCTTTTCAGACGACCTCAGGCTCTTATTCCGTGAAATCTCGGTCCATTTTTCGTTTTAGAACGACCCCTTGAGGTCTGATTTCAGATCCTGGACGACCGAATTCTTCTGAATGCGATAAATTCGTACAATCAGAATCCTAGGAAGCACTTTGAGGTCATCTTCAACTGTCAAATCAAATTCTTAAGTCTTCTAAATATTTCACGCTAGCATATACCAACACAAAACAAATTAATTATATAAATACATAAAGGCTCTCCTACAAAGGCGCGGTATTATCTTCGATAATACCGGATGAGTTATTGCGATAATGCGTCCCGATTCCTTGCACACAAGTGCAAGTCCTAATACAAATGTTCTAAGAACTCATATCGCAGGATTCATTCATTCCTCCGAAACGCAAGCGTTCTAGTCGATATTATCGCAGCAGTGTATAACTTCGTAGCCATCCTAATACATAATGTACTAAAAACAAATATCGCAATAACGCATCCGATATTATCGACTATAATAACAAGCCTGTGTAGAAGAGTCTTAAGACTTAGCTAATCTATCGGAAAACATGTTAATGTCATACAGGTATTACACAGTGTTTCTATCATTACACGAGTAATTTGGAACCTCCTATAATACCTGTATAACATTCAGAATTCCTCACATTTTTGGAATTTATATGATACCTATCTACAGTTCAAATACCAAAAAGAATAGCATAAATGGTTATCTAAAACGTTAATATATTAATAAATAACTCCAAATACATTACCTCGTTTAAGAGAGAAATAGACAAAGGACGTAATGGAATGGTATCCTAGAAATGGGAAAAGACAACAAGGACGCCCAATAAAAAGATGGGAGGACGATCTACCAAAAGGATGGAGAAAGTTAGCTCGAGACAGAGATGAGTGGAAGAAGCTGGGGGAGGCCTATGTCGAAAGACAACCTGATCCAGAAACTGGTTGCTAAAAAATAAGTTATACCTTGTAACATACATCATATTTAATAGATCTTAATTATAAAAGTAGTATATAAGTTTAAACTAATGGTCAGTGAATAAAGGCTTTTTTATTTATTTATTTATTTATACATTAACACGTGCTCCTTGTCGTGACGCCATGTCCGACTTGAATAAAGAAAATTTAATAATTATTTGCAATTTGTAAGCCAATCACAGCTTAGAATGATGGGCAGATACCTTGTCTAGCAACGTAACAGTTTTAGTTTTCGACAGATGGCACTGAAATTTTTTTTTTCGTTCTTTGTATTATAATATGACGCAGGGCCCTAGGAGGCCTTGCATTTAACCCTTATAATATATAGTATAGACGCCATAGCGTAAACGACTATATATTTTTTTTACATATTTTTGCAGAATTAGATGTCAATTCTATTAAAAGAATGGAAAAAGTACTTTTCTTTTCAAAGAAAATAAAGAAAAAGTCGAAGTAAACATCCTAATGGAACGAGTTATCAAAAAACAACGGGCACTCTTTTAAAAACAATGCTTCAGATTTACGACTAGGTACACGCTACTGATACTAATCACAATGCAAAACGGAATGGTAAGTGCCGCCATTTTGAAAACAGAAAGGGAACAAAATGCGCAAATTGCTATTACTCGCTCTACTACTCTGTAAGTGTTTATCATACATTAACGGCACGGGTGTATTTAATCAACATACTGATGACAAACAGACAATAATTAATATTGCAGATAACGTCGTTGCCATGGCGACGAGATCTAACAATTACGACTATGATGATGTGGACGGAAACAAAAGACACTCGCTCATTGACGACAGAAGAAACTGGCGAAAAAAGGTTTTATTAAGTCCTGGTGAAATGGAGCACAAGGAGTACGACACCAGGAAGAGACAGAACTATGAGTCCACGCGGTTTTATGATGAGCCGGAGTCGAAAATGTTTACTGGAATCGACAGACATCGGGAATCAGACATAACGAGTTACAGGAAAAGATATGAGGACATGGACAAAGTATCGGCAATGAAGAGCGCGGAAATGGGGTCACATACATCATACCTGTAATGTTTTGTCAATTCGTATCTTGTGAATGGGCTGGTTAGTATTGTTTTCCTCAATAATCAAAGACGTTCTTAATTTCAGAGACGAGAAGAAATCAATAGCTTTAAATTGTGATCGACCTCATGAAAGGTAAGCGAATACTTATGGCTAATCGCTTTTTAACCAAAACTTTTAACAGAGTGCAAATTTAATAAATTCTGACATTTACCTAGTGCTATTTCCGTGTTCCTAATAAGTGCACCACCCTTGACACAGTGCACCACACACATCATTATCCTAATCACTGTCCTATATCATAAAGAGACTCGGGCTTGCTGGCACAGTGATTTATTGTCAGTTTTTTTTAACAAACGAGTACTGAGTATATGTCTCTCGCAGTGAGATGGGTCATTACAAAGCCATCTTCTATCTCACTCGTTGCACAAGCAGCCGAGAAATAATAGCGGGTCATGGTCTAATGACCATGGCCCGCGGTAATCCACGTCATTACCCATCTCACTCTGTAAACATATACTCAGTACTCGTTTGTTAAAAAAACAGGCTAGAATAGCATAATTGTGTCAACTAGGGTATCCCATCTCCTCTATTTGCTTATGGAAACAGTTTATTCAGCCAGTCACTTATGCAGTAGGTGCCATCCATTTATCCGTATTGTGCTGCAGTGATGGAATCTTTAAGGAAGGCTTGTATTCCATTCCCAGCAGTGTACATTTAAAATTACTGATGCTGATGATGGTTGTTTCCGGATTGCAGGTACGAGACGTGCTTCGCAGGGTGCGCGGCGGTGTCGTGCGACAACCCGCGCGAGCGGCTGCGGCCCTGCTACCCATTCTGCGAGCCAGGCTGCGTCTGCGTCGCGCCCTACGTGCGAGACGACCGGACGCACAAGTGTGTCATGCCTGATGAATGTTCCAAGTAGGTCCCGATAATCAGCTATTGAAGATTTTTCTCTGCTAGTGCTAGTGTGCTAGCACGGGAGTGATGATAATATGATAACATAGTGGCACAGTATCTTAACACTGTGATAGTGGCTAGATTGGTGGTTTTGACAAGTCTAGTATACTAGCACAGTGACTCTCTGCTACCCGTTATGTGAGCCCGGCTGTCATCGTTTTATCATCACTACTGCGCCAGTGTACTAGACTGGTGTGTTGGTTTTTATCAGTGTAGTAAACTAGCACAGTTCCAGTCTGCTACTTGATCTGCGAGCCCATACAGGACGACGGGACTCATATGCTCCAAATAAGTAGTTTTAATCAGCTCTTGAAGATTCTATCACATTATCATCACTGCGCAAGTGTACTAGACCGCGGTTTGGTGGTTTTAAGCAGTCTAGTAAACTAGCACAGTTCCTCTCTGCTAACTGTTCTGTGACGCGTGACGCAGACTGCATCTGTATCACGCCCTACGTTCAGCAGCATACCAGGGTAGCATGACGAACTCGAGAAAGTTTTTGGTCTATATCGAAACGTCAAAAATGACATTTCATCGTAGACAAACCTTCGAACCAAACTTTCGAGGTAGACAAAACTCTTCTCGGGTTCGTCATGCTACGCGTGCAGGATGACCTCACGAATGAGAACGTCAAGTAGATTGTTTGTCATTAATCATCTGTCAAAACTCGTCTAATTGTATTATGCTAGACACCTATAGCTGTCCCTAGATTTAACCATTTCTTACAACCCTCAATGTAGTTTTTTTTTAATTCAATCAAAAAATTATGCTGGTTATTAATTCATTTTTTTTTCTTTACAGGGGCCTCAAAGGAATTCCAGACCTCGGGGATGAAATATAGCAACATATTATATATAATTTTCAACACACTTGCTCATAAAGTGAGCCTTATTACATCGATCTTAAGGCCATAAACCGAACTATAACCCACGCGTGCATAATAATATTACAGTACTAGTTGCGTAATAGAATTATCCCTACAAAGTTAAGTAAGTACCTAACTGCAAATTATATGCGAGTAAACAGAGACTTTTCAATTTAACCGGGTAATACAGTATCCCTACAAAGTTAAGTTAGTACCTAACTGCAAGTTATATGCGAGTCAACAGAGCATTTTCAATTTCAGTGGGTAATAGATACAGTTCTTTTTTTGTAACAACAAAGAGGTTTTATACGGCTGAAAATCCATTTACGTTTTTAGAATAAATAAATGTGTCCCTAATTAAGACAAAAAACATAATTAAGTATATTATTATCAAATTATTTATAATTCACAATAATTTGTTATAAAACATTTGCATTTTATCACTATTATTATACTTAATTATTTTGAAGTAGGCTGTATGGCTGTATGTAATCAATCATCTCACATTTGGCGCGTGCAAAAAAAAAAAACTTGCGCGCTTTTTCCCTTAGTTAATATTAGGCTAATACAATATGTATGCAATAAATGTTTGTTTTTCCTCGCAAGTGTGTTGAAAAAGTGCGTATGAAACTCTTGAGCAACTTACTCACTAGACACTCGGCTGATTTACGCCCTCGCCTGCGGCTCGGGCTGCAACCCACAGCCTCGTGTATAATGAGCAACCTAAGCTCACTTGTATCATAATATACTATTATAGTCGTTATAGTAATAAAATGTACCTATTAGGAATAAATAGCGTACGGTACTTCTTCTGTGGGTGTGTAGGTATGAAACTGAAATCCTCCTAAACGGCTGAACCGATTTTAATAAAAAAAATTGGGTGTCTTCAGGTGGATTCGAGAATGGTTTAGGTTTACAATTGGACCCGGTAGGTGGCGTACTGGCGTGCTGTCGATAAGTCGGTACGAAGTTCGCTAGGCTCGCGGTTTTACCCGCGTGGTACCCGTTCCCGTGAGAATATTGGGATAAAATATAGTCTATGTAAATCAGGGATAATGTAGCATTCTAAAAGTGAAAGAATTTTTGAAATCGGTTCAATAGCTTTTGAGTTTCTTCATTACATAAATACAAATCTTTCCTCTTTATAATATTAGTATAAGTAGATGAAGATGTATGCAAGTAAGCTTATTACAAAGTTTGATAGACTTCAATAGGCTAGTTGACCCATTTTAAAATATGCAAAAGGTATTTTTTTTAAGACCTATTAGGAAACCGTTAATTGTTTTTTAGTTTAAGTACTTATTTAAACCGTCAAAAACATTGTACGCCACGTTGGTTGCTCATGGAAGTATTATCTAAACTTCCATGTGGTTGCTAGATTGCCTATGCTCTGACGTCATACGGCGAAATATGTGACATCACATCAATAGTGTTTGACTTGTGTTTGACATTATCACTGACTACTAATCGAACAAGTTCATATATTTCATAGATCAATAATTATTGTCTATTGTTTACTTACCACATCCACCAATAGAGAAGGCTGTGCCACATCACATCATAGCTTTTTTGATAGATTAAAAGGAAGTAAAGGTGTACCAGAATCTCAAGGCATTGAAAAATAATAAAAAAAGAGATTTTTATAAGGCAACGTCGAATTGGCATGTCGCTGTCGACGATCAGTACGTGCGCTGTCAAAACATAAGTCCAGTCTGGCGCAACTTCCATACAAAAAAGTGTTGTATGAAGTTTGTACCAGAAATATCGCTGTCTTGCTTTCACCTATTTGACTCTCACTCACTCTGACTGACAGTCAGCCGCCAGCCGCCAAATTTGACATTCTTGTCTTGTTGACTGTTTGTAAACGAAGCTCACAAATTATCTTGATTTTAGTATTATTGTGTGAATTTGTGCATTTTGTGAATTACTCGCAAAATTTCGCCTTAATTGTACGTTTTCGTGGTCCCGTGTGATCTGTTGAGAGATGTATTACAAAACTTGTGAAATATATTATGTGGTTTACGAGCCGGCCGGTCAGAAGGCCAAAAGCGAATATTCATGGCCAAATTTCCATTTAATGAAGAAAGGTAAGCATACATTCACATTTTGTTATAGCCATTACATTAAGGATTACGTGATTTAAAAGTTTTCTATTAAAATTTAAAAAATTGAGAAGATAACCTGATAAATAGTGCTTGACATTTTTTATCGACAATCGATAATTTTTTAACCGACTTCAAGAATTGAAAAGGAGGAGGTTATCTATTCGTCGCGTTTTTTTAAAGTATGTACACTAACTACTCGAAGTCGGCTGAACCGATTTAAATGATTCAAACGTTATAACATCAGGTTTTTTCCCAAGTTGGTCCAATTTTGAAATGCCTATTGCATAATGAAGTAAAGTCCGTTCGGTTAGATAGTGTCGGTACACCCGCACGGCATTGTGGCTCTTTTTTAGTGCATTCGTGCATGCAGTCGGGCGGGTCTAAACAAAAACACAAAAAATTGTAAATACATGTTTCACGCCTGACTTCAAAGTACTTACTTAAGTACGTATACTTAAATACGTATTAATTACGTACCTACGTGAATTTTTTAAGGCGGTTTGTATGATTTACATTATTTATTCATTTACATGCTATGCTATATTAACATGTTTCTTGTGAATATTCCAGAACCTTCAACTACAACTGCAAAAATAGCACCTGCAGCCCCTCGGAAAAGAAAACAGGGTTTTTTATAGTATCTTTATTGCCAAATGCATGTATATATATTATAAGTTCGATTAAATTGGACTTTGACTTTAATATTGGAGTTTACTTTTAGCCCCATTTGCGCCAACGTGAAATTCTTGTTAAACTTGGTTTAACTTTTTGAATGAAAATTTTATTGTCACATAACTCTTGTTTAATTTAAACCGAGAATTAACGTTAGCGTAAGTAAGGCATCAATTAGACCCTAAAGTTTGCAAAATGATAGAAATGGAATCCTGATATTTTTTAATATCGCCATCGATAAAAAATCCCACGACTGGTACATCACTATTTCGGTTATTATGTTGGGAACCCTGTACGTCATAATTTCAGCTATGTGGTTGGTATTCCGTTTTAGTATAACTTCCATACAAAACGATAATTTACTTTTTTTCTATGAAAGACCCGTCTCTTAAACGTAGTGATTACATGCTCTTTGATAAGTCTTCGCTTTCGCTATGACAAGATTTATCATAAATCGATAGCGTTTACCACCGCAATTGGAAACAGTGACTGGTTAGCAAGTAATAATTACTTTATTACTTGTAATTTATTGTAAATGTTGAGAAAGGAGGTTCAGTTACAGGATTTTCCAACACCACCGGATCATAGTTGAAGTGAAAGCACATTTAATGCGTGAGTGCCTAATACCAGGAAAAAGAGAAAAAGTGAAAAGAAGAAAAGTAATAAGAAACAAGAAAAAATAATTTTATACCGAACGAAAAGTTATACTGGCAGTGTCGAGATTGTATACATATATGTACTGTCATGTCACGACAAACGAGCAAACAACATATTGTCACCGTATCGAAAGAAATCTATCTGTGCCTTTGTGGCAGACATGACATAGTCCTAAGTAGTTATCATATTATTGCTCGTGGCTGTACAATATTGCAATAAATCATGATACAAAATTTTGGTTTTTTATTGTCACACTTACATAGTTTATAAAAAAAAAACAATTTCTTTAAGCTCTCCATGAAATAAAATTGCTAGATTACCACAAAAAGTCTTCTATTGGATTTGAAATTAATGAAATCAGTGCTGTGGCTATTTATCGCTCACAACCCCCAGCATAGTGCGTTGCGTAGTGCGAGTTGTTAACTTACTCGATCCCGTTAACGAGAGTAATTTTGTTCGTTAACGTGAACGTAAATTTTGTATTGGATTGGTGGTACTGAAAACGTTTATTTATTTATTACATTGCATGTCACAAGTACCTCCTATACCCAAATGTTCCTTGTGGTTGGAAGTTGGAACATTTGTGTACAGATCGTGTCATCCTGCAGAGTACATTAAGGTTTGATAGAATCTATTTATTAAAATAAAATTGTACCAAATCCGTCAAAACACTATAAACAATCAAAGACCAAAGAGAACAAAAAATATACATTATGCACCCTGAATATTAAATTCTGCTCGCTGGCTTCGCCCGCTAGTCATTATACCTCTATTCTTTCAAAGACAGTAGCTCTACGCCACGCGCTACCACTCAAATCAGTTGTCTCAAGTCGTGTGGTTGTTTAGATATTAATTCAAAACAGATAAAAATAATGTGTTTGATAATAAACAAATTAACGTCAACTCAATCTACTAGTGCTATTGACAGGATCCTATGCGAATTTTGAAGCAATTTGTAATATCCAATTTAACTAAGACAACTGGATAATGCTTTTATTGTACATAAGTTACTTGCAATTAACTCCATGGAAAAGGCATAAAAGTAACAATTTACTGATTTGGAATAAGAATCCTCAAAATAAGAGGTTAAGTTGATTATGATATCTATTACTTAATTAGAAATAATATAATAACACACTAAAACAATAATTATCTCTCAAAACAATTGTAAAAAACATAAAAATTCTACAATAAATATTCTCATAATCACGAAAGCAAAAAATGATGATGATGAAAGCAATAATGATAATAATAACTAGTCACATTCAGTGTTAAGATATAAAATCATTATTCGAAAATCGGTACTCGAAGACATATCACATGTTATCACCACGAACATCTGGCAAGTGCGGATCCATATTTCAATGCATCCATTGTGCAATTGTTTGATTAAACCAATAAATCCACGACTGAAACTATTGTTCACTCGATTTTGTTAGCGATTTGAACGAGGAAACAATTTTCAGCACACAGCGACTACACCCAGCTGCAATGGTAACGTGGCAATAGAAACATCGAGCCTCTTACTGGTTAATATGTCGTCGATCGCGTGCGTCATGAAAACCTAAACGGAGACATATTTTGTTCTAAATTAAGTGATGTTTGGACGAATTGAAACCTGGAAATGTATTCGTGGAGTGTCATACTTTTTAGTCTGGTCAAGCTTGTTTGGGGATCCAGTGAAACACACTACGGTGAGTTGAATTGATACTTGTTGTTTATTGCTAGTTGTTGTGAAATAAACTTCTTTTATTATCCACATTCGGGGTACCACTTAGCCTTCATCTCACCTGATTTTAAGAGAAGATAAAGCTGAAGGTGGAAGGTCACTACTTTCGGAATCCTCAACACTGAAGAACTACGACCATCTTATCTCTAACTGCCGGAACACAACAATGCTGAAAACATCGTTGTTATTCGTCAGACTTAGATAAGATGGTGGTAGCTGGCCAGGCGGACATATAACAAATCCTACCACTAACCAAACTAACCAAACCGAATACGATATGTACCCCCAGTGGGAATCGTACCCGGTACCTCTTGGTCTGATACTGGAGGGACCATAGAAGCGGTTCTTTTAAAAGATTACAATATTTTTACTATCACCTTTTCCTTTAGATTACAAAGACTATAAAGTCCAAACTGCAATTAATTAGGCAAATAAAATGCTTACTACGTGTTTACAGAATGTGGTGCACACGGCAAGTTTGAATATTGTATTGATAAAGAACCAGGTTGCATCGTCGGGTGCCACTGCCACCCAGGACATTATTTCGATACCGACACGAAAGTCTGCGAGCCTAAGTAAGTACCTTGAAGTTTTAGTCCCTGAACGAACTTTTATTAGCACAATAAAAAATTAAATAACATTTTTAATTTAACCATTTCAGTTTAAAGCTAACACAATATAGACGACATTATGATTTCGGACCTCATTTAGAACCGTCACGAGACTCGCTAATGAACTACGATTCTGTTATTCCTACGCTAACCACAACGATGAATCCAGTTGATGAAAAAGTGGATGCAATCGCGAAAGACACAGATGACCTCGGCGATTGGCTCTACAACCAGTTCTTCAAAACCATTGAGAACCAAGTTATAAATAACACAGATGTTGGTCAGCCGAACACGCGACGAAGTGGCGGCGGTCCTCCAGCCAAGCCCAAAAGGAGGTCGCGTAAGAAAATGAAAAAGTCCAAAAAGAAAAAGCTTGGTAAAAAAGGTCTCAGGAAAAAATTGCTTAGAATTACAGAAGACGACAGTCTATTTGATTCAAGCTCGAGTTCAAGTTCTGACGAAAGCGATTCCAGTTCAAGTGAAAGCGACAGTGATTCATCTGATGACCACGATCACAGGAAAATCGTGATGATAAACAAAAAGAAAACGCCTCCTCTACCGTCGTTTATATTCCTGCCGAACGTGGAAACGCCTTTTTATCCTCCGATAGGATTGCCCGCACCCCCGATTGTCCCCATGTATCCGATGATACCAGTTCCGCCAATGGGTATGATGTATCCGGGTTAGTAAATAAAAAAATATTAGAATTACTTAAATGTTAGTATAGCATAGCTAACTCAAATTGCAATTTACATAAATTATTTCAACTAGGTGAATCTACAACTGAGACAAGTGAAACGACAACAGAGGCATCAACTACTGACCACAACAATACAACTACTACAAAGCACTCACATGACGACTCAACGACCAACTCATCACCATCCACCGACCCTTCAACAAATGACACGTTGCCTGCAGAACGAACTTTACCTGCTGGTTTGCGTGGCGGAGGTAGAAAATATGATGACTTATTGCAGAACGTCCCGTAAGTCAAATTAATATATTATGTATTATAAAAAGATTCTTAGACAGGGGTTAAAAGGAAGCAATTCCCATATGAGATATTTAAAAGCCCGAGCTTAGCAACTGCGGCTATAGTTCGAGTATGGAATTGATTACTTTTACCCGTGTTAAACACTCTACTTTTCATTTCGAATATAAGGAAAGTAAATACACTCTGCTTTTCATCTCCCTCTATAAGAAAAGCAATAAAGCCAACTAACTACTTAGAAAAATTCTGTTTTTTCTTAAAAAAATTTAAACTGTTCAAAAATAATTTTATATGTCCATCGGATGCCTCCTAAGTATCTTCGGGATACGGGGGTTGAAAATGTTGTTAGATTTTAGCTACGACGCACCGTTTTTGAGATAGTCTCATTTTTATAAGATTAATTTTTGAGTATGGGCCCGAGACTTGTAAAAGGAGATCAGTCAAGCTTGATACATGTTTGGACCAAAAAAGTAAAATGGTCGGCCAACAAAAATAAATTACACATTACTATTGTAAACACTATAACGATCATTATTTGTTATGACGTAAACAGCGTACGACTAGTGGCCAAGCAGTTATTCAAGTTTAAAAATGTCATTTATTCTTCATTTTCAAACTTTAATACAGCTTGGCCACAGTGCGGCCAACGAAAATAAATTGCACATTACTATTGTAAACAGTGTAACGATCATTTTTTGATATGACTTCAACAGTGTACGATTAGTGGCCAAGCAGTTATTTAAGTTTGAAAATAACATTTTTTTCTTCATTTTCAAACTTGTATACAGCTTGGCCAAAGTGCGGCCAACTTAAATAAATTACACATAACTATTGTAAACAGTGTAACGATCATTATTTGTTATGACGTGAACAGTGTACGACTAGTGGCCAAGCAGTTATTCAAGTTTGACAATGTCATTTATTCTTCATTTTCAAACTTGAATACAGCTTGGCCAAAGTGCGGCCAACGAAAATAAATTGCACATTACTATTGTAAACAGTGTAACGATCGTTTTTTGTTATGACGTCAACAGTGTACGATTAGTGGCCAAGCAGTTATTCAAGTTTGAAAAGGACAATTTTTTTATTTTTTTTCAAACTTGTATACAGCTTGGCCAAAGTGCGGCCAACTAAAATAAATTGCACATTACTATTGTAAACAGTGTAACGACCGTTTTTTGTTATGACGTCAACAGTGTACGATTAGTGGCCAAGCAGTTATTCAAGTTTGAAAAGGTCAATTTTTTTATTTTTTTTCAAACTTGTATACAGCTTGGCCAAAGTGCGGCCAACTAAAATAAATTGCACATTACTATTGTAAATAGTGTAACGATCGTTTTTTGTTATGACGTCAACAGTGTACGATTAGTGGCCAAGCAGTTATTCAAGTTTCAAAATGTCATTTTTTCTTCATTTTCAAACTTGAATACAGCTTGGCCAAAGTGCGGCCAACGAAAATAAATTGCACATTACTATTGTAAATAGTGTAACGATCGTTTTAGTTATGACGTCAACAGTGTACGATTAGTGGCGAAGCAGTTATTCAAGTTTCAAAATGTCATTTTTTCTTCATTTTCAAACTTGAATACAGCTTGGCCAAAGTGCGGCCAACAAAAATAAATTGCACATTACTATTGTAAATAGTGTAACGATCATTTTTTATTATGACATCTTTGTTGGCCGCACTTTGGCCAAGCTGTATTCAAGTTTGAAAATGAAGAGAAAAAAATGACCTTTTAAAACTTGAATAACTGCTTGGCCACTAATCGTACACTGTTGACATCATAACAAAAAGTGATTGTTACACTATTTACAATAGTAATGTGCAATTTATTTTTGTTCGCCGCACTTTGACCAAGCTGTATTCAATTTTGAAAATGAAGAAAAAATTACATTTTCAAACTTGAATAACTGCTTGGCCGCTAATCGTACACTATTGACGTCATAACAAAAAATGATCGTTGCACTGTTTACAATAATGATGTGCAATTTATTTTCGTTGGCCGACACTTTTACTTTTTTGGTCCAATTTGGCTGATCTCCTTAGTTGAATACTTTTTCTTTGCCGATGAGGTAACTCTATGGTTGACTGTAACCAAATTCAGTTCTATTTTTAAAATTCTTTTCCACCCGGAACGCAGAGTGTTTAACCCGCTACTCAGTTTAAATAATTATCATCACTTGAGAAATGAAAAGGATATTTTTTTTCCGCGCATTGATGAGCAGATGGGGTGTGTAATATTTGATATAAATACTGATGATTTTTGACGTTCAAGTTATATAATATCATTTGATATAATGAATAACTTGGTCTAAAAAACATTTAGTATTATTTTAGATTCTATAATTAGGTACATGTGATATAACGTTCATTTGTTATAATAAACATTTGATATAACAGTTTAATAATATAAGCATTATTTAAATAATAGTCAGACAATTTTACAAAGACTTAATATAACACCTGTTCGTTTGCAATTGCAAAGATGCTTTTTATAGCGTAAGTCACTCCCTGCACCTACCAGCATGCAAGCAGGCATGCAGCATGCGAGCCGTCATGCAGCATGCAAGCAGGCATGCAGCATGCAAACGGGCATGCATGGTTTCTGTCACGGCTCCGGGGCTGCGAGGCTCCGGCGGTCCCACGCAAGTTTTGCATCACATATGGTTTTCGCTCACCACCTGCTCTCAACTTGCGGGCCGCCTCGCCCCTCCGCGCCTACGCGGGCTTAAATTGTAGGGCATACAATACTATGTGGAGTCGGTTTTGCAGCGTTTCGTTTCTGTCAATATATTCTGTAGCACAATATTTTAGCTTTGTAAGGTAATATTTTAAATCAATTCAAGGTCAGAACACTTTTTCATAGAAAATAATATATTATATTAAGTGAAAATTATATCAAATGAAAAATTATCGAATATGATTATTATACTAATAGAGTTTTATAGTAAAAGTTTTTATAGAATATGAATATTATACGTAATGTTATTATAGGAAGGGTATTTATATGAAAGTAAAAATAAAACGTTTAAAAAAAAAATGTAACCGCCTTCAAAAAGGATCTTTTATATCCAATGAACGTTATATCCATTGAAATTAGTCCATTTGTAATTATATTAAATGAAACACACCCGAGCAGATGATAATGTAATTTACAAGCAGCTGTAGCATTTTCTTTTATTTCCAGAAATACTAATATGGGTCCCCGAAATAAATTTGTAAGTAAATATTTTAACATAATACTAAGATAAACATACAAATATTTCATTTATATTACGATTGCATGTATTTTAAAATCAAATGAATTATTACTTATATAAATAAAATTAATTTATATATAAGTAAATTACATTAAAGAATAGGTAAGTACTAATATTTTGCCTAATGTATTGTTTATTCTACAGTTACAAAAAATGCGAGAAAAAATGAAGAAGAAACACAAACGACCGCCGCAGCAGTTTCAAAATTTAATGGATGGTATAGTGGATTCAGAACCACCACCCTTCATACACATGCCAGAGGACAGGTCATCGGAATACCAGCCACGGAGTAGGGATGATAAGCCTAAGTTAGAAGATGTTGATTTCAAATACTTGTCCCAATTGATCCACAAAATTGATTTAAACGACACTGAAACTAGAATTCCTATACCTGGTCTACCAAATTTTGACAACTCGTTTGCGTCTCTGACACGCAGAAGTAACTTTCAACACATGCCTCCAATTTTTCCAAATGTTTTGCTAAATAATCAAAGTCCTTTGGCCCCTAATCCAAGTATTTTGCCAAATAATCCAAGTATTATGCAAAATAATGATTTTAGAATCCCACAAACATATTTACCAACGCCTCAACAAAGACAAAGGCCAGTATCTAAAGCCGACGAGGTGAACGATACATATTTCACGAATCTAGGAAAACAAATAGCTTCATTGATAAGGAAACATGAGCCCAATAACAATCGGGAAATAGACATTGAAATACAGAGACAGAACGTACCTAGTACTGTGAATTCCGAGAATTTCATAAATGAAAACGGTTTTGCTCAAGGCCGATCATATTGGGAACGATTTGTCAGATCGCCGCTCAAATCGTTTCTACCATATATAAAAAGCACTTATTACCGCATCCAAAGTGGGGAAAATCTTATAAGTATCGAAAATATGGTAAACGTGGCTACAGCAACCAGAAAACCATTCAGTCTCCAGGAATTGGAAAATATTATTAGTACAATGCACCAAGATCATGTAAATCGGAGTAAAGTTCAACACCGGACCACAGCAAGAACCCCCGGCGTGATAAATCAATTAAAATTCAATTTATTGCCCCAAATAAACAGGCGATTAAATCCTCCTTCAGCTCAGACTAACTCCAGTGACGAGTTACATTTACTACACCCAGAAAAAGATACTGACATGTCAATCCAACACTACAATACTTTAGTAAGACCTTTAAAAGTTGCGTCACGTACAAATAAACATGAATATGCTTCAGAGAAATCGGGCCACATCAGACATAACATGACTTTAACACAAAAAAATCGTACTCAGACGATTGGAGATATAAATAATATTAACACTCTGAAAAACTTATTGATCATGCAATCATTTAGAACACCTCTTCATCAACAAGTATCCAAAATCGTTCAAAGAAACGTCACTTACTCAAAACCGTTAAAAAGTAAACAATTCATGAAAAACAACTTAAATCCATTATTAATGACATACAAAAATATGAACTATCTTAACACTAACCATAACATCAATAAGTATCAAGTGCAACGTTCGTATATTCCATATCATTTGCCTATTTTTAAACCGACGGCAACCAAGACATCTTATTTTCATCATGAATTACATCACTTCGATTTCTTCGATAAGTAGTTTTAAGAACATTGTTTTAGTTTCCTAAATAAACAACATTGTATAAACATATTTTCGTTAAACGCCTACAATTCCAAATGCATTTTGCATCCGTAATCCGTCGGACATTTACGAAACACAGCCCGAGCCTGGCGTAGGAGAGCCGAGCGATATAGGGTGCCCCGTGTACTGAGATTATGAACTGCCAGTTGCTCGGCATCGTTCCGACAACTAGCAACGATGTTGCATCCATTGAGGTACCGGCTTACGAAGCGAAGTATGAAATTCAATTCTGAAAAGCAATGTAGCAATATGCTGCAATCGGCTCAAATTTATGATGGGCGAGGAATAAACGGTAATCCCGTTGTATTCTTCACAGACAATTTAATTCCCATTTCATAACGTGGGACTCGTCCCAAAATTGGAGCGGTTGGATAAGGGGGGAGGCACACTGCAGACTGCAGCGGGCCGGTTTGTGCACCATCGCCGGGTGAAGTCAAGTGCGCGCGACGCTTTCGAAGCGCCTCCACTCTCTATACTTCGAACAAAATTTCCGTTATAACCTCAATCCCGTAAAGTGGTGTACGGCCCCTCTGTGCTCAGCTAAACGCTAATAGCTCCAACTTTACATTCCGAGAGTGGTTACCTGTTATCAGAATCGGGAATTCCTGGGTCTACCGAGCAGTAAGCTTTATATACTGCGGCAATAACCATTACAGAGAGATCATTTTTATTTGAAATGTCAATGTAGGTATCTTATTATCTTATTTAATAATATTGTTACGAGTGTTATTTCTCCTGCAGAATAAATTTTTGTGATTTTTAATAAAGTAACGTGAAAACTTTACGTGAGGTACTTTTTACAGTTAAACTAAAGTTACAGTTTTTAAAACTATCAATAAGTGATAAGGTACAGTTGCCATCAGATATATCGTAGCAGGAGAGGTCCTCAAGTATTTCGGAACAGCATTAAATTTCAATAAATTCGTTACAATAAATGAGGTCATTACATCAGGACATATTGAATATAATAGCAGTGACTTTTCAATAAATCAAGGAGTGTCGACGCATACAGGGTGATCATAAAGATCAAAACACTTGTGGAAACACACAAAATCCGCAATATGAAAATGGTAATGATATTAAAACACAGTTACAGACATGATATTTTCCACAAATGTTTGGATTTTTATGATCATTCTGACTGCACCGATACCTTTGACGATCTATGTTTTCTAATATTTTTACTTCGCTGAGTGTTCCGAATTTATTGAAATTTAATGCTGCTCTGAAATACTTAAGTACCTAGCTCGTTAGCTATGATATATCTGGTGGCGACTGTACTTCAAAGACATCATTCTGTATTCTGACTTCTATATGATTATTCCTTCGTCGAAACCAAACTCAATATAGTCCCCAATTGTTTTGCGTGTGTCGACCGCGAGAAACTTTCGACACATTTGGTAGTGATTTGATTTCGTCCGAGCGAGCGAGTTGCTTATTCTCTATTCTGGAGGTGAGCTGCCTCTCAATTTATGTCTGTTTTATTTGATTCTTTCAGCAGTGGAAGAGTGTGGCATCCGACAACGTTCTCTTTAGCTTTACCGATACGGTTTTAGAGCATTCAAAATCAAACCTTTAACTCAATTAACTAGTTATGCAATGTTTGACAGGACTTTATTTATTTTGCTTGCCTACCTTTATCATTTGATATTAATCATTAATACTAAAATTTTAAGTAGTCAATCAAAATAGGTACCTACGTATTCTTGAAGTCCAACATAATTAGGTCAAACCATAAAGTTAATATACCTTCGGAATAGGTATATTAACTTTATTGCATTGTGAATGCAAAAAAGTAAAAATTTAAATAACATAATGTAATTTGTTATACGAAAACCAAAAAATCAAATAAATAATGATTATCAAAGGTTTGAAAATATAAGTTACATTTTTTAACGCATCATAAAATAAGGCATATAGTGTATTGCGCGTATCTTGCGTTTATTCTAAAGTAACATGCAGATTCGGTTTACTACGAAACGTCTCAAAAACAGTAACGTTCTCAGTCTTTATTTATTTAAATACTAGTGTTGTAAATTATAATCCTTCCCTGATTCTCAAACTATTACTTAAATATCAATTTCTGCCCGCAAATTTGCCCTTGCTTAAAGTGACTTTCCCATTGGAATTAGTTTTTTTACTGCGGTAAAAACTAAGTTATGTCCTTCTCAGGGCCTCAAACTGTCTCTATTCTAAATAGAATCCTTCCAAGGAACTCAAACTATCGCCTTAAATATAAATTCCATTCCACAGCTATGCCCGAGCTAAAAGTGATTTTCCCATGGTAATGAGATTTTTTCCCGCGGTAAAAATTAGCCTATGTCCTTTCTAGAGTCTTAAACTATTTCTACTCTAAATTTCATTAAAATCCGTTCAGACGTTTTGACGTGAAAACGAAACAAACAGACAGACAAACAAACAAATAATCATACATATTTTCGCTTTATAACATTATATAGTAGGGATATAAGCAGCTCTAGTGGTGGCTAGTTTATTACAGGATATTTTTGGTTGGATTATATTGACGTTAGAACAGTTTGTTTTCATTACTATAATTTATGAAAAGCACTAGATAAACTGATAAATGAGTAATTTATACATTGAAGCTACTTACTCATAATAGCTACTAGCATCCGATTCATCCATAGCTCGACATTCACAGCTATAGAATAAATCCATGGTGTAAAGAAATAGTCTATCCATTAAATCCTTGAAGAAATAATTGCTTTTCCATAAGTAGAATTGACAATTAATTGGATTCTGTAGAAAGGTTAAGTGGACGTTAGAATCGGACGGGATGCGAACCCAAACTGTGCCCAAACCCCTCTTGACCCGAACCTACTACAAACAGCCGTCGAGAAACATTTCAGAGGGTCCATCTTTTCTATTTAATTTAAATAATCTTTTATGTTATGACAAAATCAAATGGCTACCCTTAAACTAGATAGTTTTTTTAAATACCTAGTTATAATTTTTTCTAGTTATTAAAGCTAGGATTCCCGGCCGCAGAAACAATTGAAGAGCATCGCATATCGGCGAGACTCCCCGCGCGTCTCGGTATTAATTTTGAAATTGTACAGGCATTCCTTTTAGAAATTTTAAACTTATGACGGCCGGAATGCCTCGCCTATTCAAAGACAATAAAAAAGGATCGGAGGAGGATAGGAGTAATATTTGAATAAGGATAAGACGGCTGTTTAAAATTCTATTTGATGCAGTAAAGTATCACTAATATAGTATGGAATGGCCGGAATGACTAGATAAAAAGACTGCAAAATATTATATTACATATTTTTTCCAAATTTTGAATACTTCTGTTGCGAGTAATCCTAGCCTTAAGTTTCGGGGAATGGTTATTTCAAACGTAACTACTGTACCTAGTTGTGTAGGTATTTAATGGTGTTTTCTAGTAAGTACATATATCATTATTTTATGTAGGTACTTACCTACTTGTTATGAATTTGAAATAAATGTAAAAAATTATCTGTAACTAGCTGTGCCCGCGACTTCGTTCGCGTGGAATAGTGACTTTCGGCAGCATTTTTAATTTTTTTAGCTAATAAGGTTTTTCGTTTTTTTGTGTATTTATTTTATATATATTAGTTTAGCGCTATGACACATACTAACACATTAAAAAATATTTCACATAGCCTTCCGCCCGCGGTTCGCCCGCCTGTACTACACGACGTTATCTCGAGGGAAAGTTATATTTTCCCGGGATATAAATTAGTCTTTGTCACTCTCTAGCTCCTAAAATATCCACATACTAAAAAAACACGCCGATCCGTTGCTCCGTTTTGACGTGAAAGACGGATATACAAACAATACAAACAGTATGTCAAAAGAAAGAACTTATCACGCTGAACAACTTCTCTTAAGATGCTATCTCATATAGTTTAACCTGGCTGCTAGGGTTCCACATCAGCTGGCTTTTATCATGCGATATGATATAGCACGTCATGCTGTCTTGCTTACCTACCCCACTAAGGTGGAAGCAAGACAGCAATGATGGTAATGCTAGCCAGGCAGGTGTACCAAGACCTTCAAACTTTGAACGTCAATAGAAAAAAGTAAAAATTTTCCATAAGACGGTATTTTTATATCTCTCATAGTTTGGCTGGACTGGTATGGTTGCACATCAGCCATTTCGATCTTCTAAATAAATTATAGCCTACCTATAAGTTAGCGACAACTAATAGCTATATAACAAAAAAGTTTCATTAAAATCCGTTCAGTAGTTTTTGCCTGAAACGTGGACAACAGACAGACAGACAAAAAATTCAAAAACTATATTTTTGGTATCTGTTCCGTTTAAAAAGACCCTTGGTGGTTATTTTTTCTATAAAATTTCAATGTATACAGCCCCTGTACCGGCAAAAAAATTTGGATATGGACATGGGCTTCATTTGACATTGATGCCCATATTTTGTGCTTTCAAGGGCATAATATGGGCTTCAATTGTCAAATGAAGCCCATAATTTTTAGCCGGTAGCCCCCTGAATAGAATCGCATACAGTTTTATAATAAGTATGAAATATTTTATTTATTTACTAAATATACACGGTTATTTTTTTATCATCCCGGATAAAATTAAAAGGATTATTCTGCTTATGAAAACAAACAAATAAAATAATCCCTAAAAATATCCGGGGTGATAAAAAAATACCGTGTATATTACATAAACAGTACCTACGTCATTAAAAATTTATAACACATAGCCTTCCGCCCGCGGTTTTGCCGCGTGTACTACACGACGTTTTTCCGAGGGAATGTGATATTTTTCCGGGATAAAATTAGCCTATGGGACTCTCTAGCTCCTAAACTATCCACGTACTAAAAAAAACAGGTCGATCCGTTGCTCCGTTTTGACGTGAAAGACGGACATACAAACAAACACACTTTCACATTTATAATATTAGTATATATTGTACTAGCTTTCCGCCCGCGGCTTCGCCCGCGTGAACTACACGACGTTATCCCGCGAGAATGTGATATTTTTCCGGGATAAAAAGTAGCCTATGTTCCTCTCCAGGCTACAAAGTATCTATGTCCCAAATTTCAGCCAAATCCGTTCACCCGTTTTGGCGTGATTGAGTAACAAACATCCAAACATCTAAACATCCAAACATCTAAACTTTCACATTTATAATATTAGTAGGATGTCAAAAGAAAATACTTAACACGCTGAACAACTTCTCTTAAGATGCTGTATTTGTATCTCTTATAGTTAAGCTGGGCTGCAAGGGTTCCAAATCAGGAGTACCAGACCTTCGATATTTTTCCGTCAATAGAAAATGTCCATGACGTTAAGCAACTTTTCTTAAGACGCTATGTTTGTATCTCATATAGTTTAATCTGGCTGCTAGGGTTCCACAGCAGGTGTACCGGACCTTCAAAATTTGTACGTCTATAGAAAGTGCTCATCACGTTTAACAATTTTCCTAAAAACGATATTTTTATATCTCTCATAGTTTGGCTGGACTGCTATGGTTCCACATCAGAAATTGCGATCTTCAAAATAAATTATAGCTATATGTTGGCAAGGACCAATAGCTGTATAACAAAAAAACTTTCATCAAAATCCGTTCCGTAAACTTTTTTGCCGACGTCATCACACGAAAAAATTCATCCCCTGTTTTCACCCTCTTTAGAGTAGTTTTTTTTACAAACTTTGAATGTCGTATTTATTTATCTAATCAAAAGCCTATAAAATAATTTTGAAGCTTCTAGCTTTAAAAATGACGTAATTTCCATACAAACTTTCATCCCCTATTTCAACCCCTTACAGCCCTTTGTTCACATAAAAAAGTAGCCTATGTCCTTTCTCAGGCTCTAGACTATCTCTGTACCAATTTTTATTCAAATCGGTTTCGTAGTTTAGCCGTGATTGTGTAACACACAGACAGACAGATTCGCATTTTCGCATTTATAATATAAGTAAGGAAGTAAGGATTATTTAAATATTGTTTAATTGAATTAGGTTAAATGGAAGAGCGTAAAATCAATTTAGCAAGAAAGTAATAGCTTGACATACGATACGAATATTTCAAGACCGTGATCGTGATGATTTCAATACCTACTACCCTTTTACGTCTTTTAGAATAAATAGAAATATGTACTTATGTATCAAATTCTTATATAATAATAACCGCATTCTGTAGACAGTTTCCCACCCATCCATCTGGCTAAACAAAGAACATTGATGAATTCAATTTCCCAAAGCGGACCGCGCCACGCACAGACGTAACGTTTTTACATAAAACAAAAAGTGCTCAGTCCTTTGTTGTTTCAATCAGGGCCAGCAATTTCGAACTCACTGATATTGATTCGGCAAATAGCTCCTCAATACGGTATTTTACTGATTTTTTTTTATTTCTTTAAAATGTTTTTCGAATTATTAGCTAAGTACACAAAACAAGTTTTCATTTTGAATTATCTTGAATATTTTCAAAGATATAGGACTTCAAACTTTATAATTAGACAAGGAGAGGACGCTATCTTAGTGACGTCAGTGGGTTAGTAGCGTCATAGTCACGCCATAGAAGATTTCGTTTTAGAAAGAGACAGCTATAGTCAAAATCAAACAGACTATAATTATTTTATTATAAAACAGATTCAAATTATTTTTTCACATTTGGTATTCTTAATTGCAATATTTTTTAACGTCATCATTAAATATCTACATTTCAACAACAGCAAAGAATATATCGTCGGCGGGCTGTGAAAACCTCGCATGTGCATTACTCCAAATTTTACAGGAGATGAAAAAAACCGTACAGTGAAAATTTTTGAATGAAGCCAAGTAAAACATTTAGTGGATTTTTCATGTTTAAAACATTATTCAATGATTCTGAAGACAAATATTCGCAAATAATTTACAGAAAAGTGTCTAATGTTACTTGAGAGGTTTTCATAGACAACAAAATATCTTAGTACTGTCGTATACTACGTATGATAAACACGTATACATTCTTACAAGCTCTGCATTTTTTCCATGCTAAATATATTTTTTATAAGAGGTTATGAATAAAACCACGGGATGAACCGCGTAGCCGAGCTTTTCAAACCACACTGGTCAACGCGACTTTTTCACGAGGTTCTCATTTACTTCAATAGATGGCGCTAAAATTATTGAATCTGAGTTTCGTTCCGTGTAGCCATGTATTACGAGGTTTTCTCACGAAAATCAACTAAAAGTGTTTTTCACTAAATTTGTGACTCACGAGCTTTTCACAGCCCGCCGACGATATACACTTACGCGAAAAGAAACGACACTTATGCATGTGTGCACGTAAAATCGCTTGCGGCTATGTGTGGGTGTCTGGATGTGAGCGGGGGCCGTGAGAGGCGCGCGGGGCGGGGAACGGGCAGTCGGGTGAATGCCTTGGCCAAGGGCTAGCGCAATCTTCATACATTCAAATAGGAACTACTAGGAAGCCAAAAAATGCGAAAGTTGTTAAAATTCAGTCGATAATAAATAATTATTGAGAGGACTAATTTTTATTTGGGCGATTATTGATTCACTTACTCAGTATTTTTGTCGCTAACTTAGTATTTTCTTTGGACGATTTAGTATTTTATTCGAACACATTAACTGTGTCCCACTGTTAGTAGCTTATTTTACGTACATATATTATTGTTATTATTCCCTTTATTACATTTAAAATACTTACAAAATTATATTTCTAAACATAATTTTTTTACATTATAAAACATTTAAAAATACAAAAATGCAGTTCCCCAACGGTAACAAGATCAGGGTCCCGGCTACCGATGGTTAAGGATCCAGAGACAGATACGGGCCGTGTACAGAAGTAGGTACTGCCTTCTGCATTTGACTCCCGATCCATCCACCTAACGCAAGCCTCTTAAGGTGTTTATCGAGGCTCTTGGCTATCAGACCATGGGCAGATATGACTATCGGAACAACAATTGCTGAATCAATGTCTCACATGTCAACAATCTCGTGAGCTAAATGAAGATATTTGTTTTCTTTATCTTTTTCAGCTTTCCCAAGGTTGTCGTCAACTTGTCATGTCATGGGGAACAGCGACATAAACAATTATTGCGTGGCGTTCATGTCGATCTATCAATACAATATCAGGCTTTTAATAAGCCTGATATTGTTGTATTGTAGCTAATGCTACAATAGTCCTGCCTGTCTGTTATGATAGATCGATCCCAATAAAATGTAGCATGGCTATTTTCAAGAACCTGTTCTGGTGCATACTTGTAGTAGGGCACCTCGGATGCCGCAAGATTATGTTTCAGAGCAAGTTGTTGGTGTATTATCCTTGGTTATGTCTATGCAAATACTCGCCGTTTGCGAGACGAGAACAACCAGAGATTATATGTCTAAGGGATTCACCCGGACGATGGCACGCTAGGCAAAATATATCCACTGTGCCATCCCTTAGGATATACTTTCGGTAGTTATTCGTCATCACAACCTTATCCATAACTGCACAGACAAAACCTGCGGTTTCACCAAAATGATACTTGTTTACCGAGATATACCTACGTATTCCTGAACATATTCTAATAAAGTATTTTCGACTCGAAATTAGTCATTCGTAAATTGTCGCTAGCTTAGTTAATTTTTCGCAAACAAAATATAACGCTGCTCGGTTTCTTATTTGAGTATTTTATTCAATGTCGTTCATATTTTATTTTGTCGGAAATTTTATTATTTCCCATTTGTAAAGATATTTAATAAAAATATCTATAAAAGTTGATTGAAAATTGAACGTGTCTTTCATTACCTAAATATTCTTACACAAATTATATAACATCCTACACGTAACCTTCTTTGGCATAAGTCTATATTCAATTTCGGTATCAACCCTAGCGTCGGCTAAACGTCACCGGCGCTCGAACTCTCACGGACACGACACGGAGTGTCACCGCTGTGACAACAGTAAAATACCCTATTTTATCAGGTTTTTGAATTCGAAATTCGAAATTCGAATCCGATTCCGTTTCCGACGGTTGCTGGCGACGCGTCGGCGACGGGGGCGTCCATACAATATTAAAATAACACCCACTTTTGTCAGTAATTTAATTATGTTTGAGAAATTAATCTTGTTTTACTTAAAATACATATCAATTATGGAAAACGGCGGTTTTTCAATAAACTTCTATGCACTATAAAAAATGCTAATACTCTCCAGGCACGACTTATTTCTTTATTTATATTTGTCGAATTACTTAAATAAAAGAACTAAATATTTCTAATACAGGAGTACCTAGAGACGTTACGATTTACCTAAATCAATAAAAAACCGGCAAACTGCGAGTCGGACTCGCGCACGAAGGGTTCGTACCATTAAAAAATAAAACCGTCTTCAAAAAAACCACATCCAAAAAGTAAGAAATAATTCCTCACCAAATAAATAACGTAAGTACTTTGAAGTCGGGCGTGAAACATGTACAATTTTTTGTTGTTTTTGTTAAAACCCGCCCGACTTCAAAGTACTTACGTTATTTATTTGGTGAGGAATTATTTCTTACTTTTTGGATGTGGTTTTTTTGAAGGCGGTTTTATTTTTTTATAAAAATAATTTTTATTTCACTCTTTTTGGTGCATCGTGCAGGCAATTTACGTGTTTTCTGGTAAACAGGTATGTGATCAAACTGAAAACCTCCTTTTTCGAAGAAAACAAGAATCATCTAAATCGGTTTATAAACAAAGGAGTTATGCGTAAAGATACGTATTAAATTCACATAAAGTGGTAACGAAAACGACAGTATTTTCAAGATTTCCTGAAAACTACTGAACCGATTTCAAAATTTCAAAAAATAGGACCAACTTGGAAACCAACCTGATGTAATAACGTTTGAACCATTTCAATCGGATTTTAACTTCATTATTTATTCTTACTTAGTACTTCATTTTTAGGGTTCCGAACCAAAATGGTTAAAAGGAACCCTTATGGGAACCCTCAGTCTGTCCGTCTGTCATAGCTGGATATCTCAAGAACTACTAATGCTATCAACTTGAAATTTGGAATAGTTTTAGATGACGTTTGCCCAATTACTTTGCAAATAAGTGAGAAATATTTTTTTGAATTTTTCAACAGAGACCAGAGGTATCTTATAAATTCGAAGTGGGGCTACTAGGACATGGGATATGGCAGTTGCATGTTATGAAAGTTTGCATTGAGAAAAAAATGAAATTATTTTATGTGTTAAAAGTTTATGGAAGGATTACAGGAACAATAAAACGATGTCTATGTAAATAGTTAACTTTTTCAGTAATCGTCAACAAAAAATATATTAGTTCCACCATCGGTCAAGAGATGACGCTGACCTAACCCTGCAACATTCTATACCGCGCATACGGGTTTCGCAAATTCTCTGACGAGTATAGCCTCGCAAATTTTATTTTTATTTATGATTATGATTATGATATGATTGTATTAGGAAAATATTGACGATTCATAAGTACATATTTATTATGTCTAAGTGAATAAAGAATATTTTTATCTTTATCTTTTATCTTATTGTACAGAACCCTCGGTGCGCGAGTCCGACTCGCTCATGATAATAAAAAATCGGGTTTTAATAAAAAAAATGCATTGTGAATGCAAAAAAGTTAAAGTAATGTGAATACACAACTTAATATTCTGTGAATATTTCAAGATTTTCAAGCGCCTAGGTACTCTGAGCGGCTGTTGCCGTTATTAATATCGAGCAAAATAAACACGTTTGTTGTATGGTAGCCCCATTTTAATATTTATTTAATTCTGTTTTTAGTACCTATTCGATGATATAGCAACAACACAAATACATCATCTGTCAAAATTTGCCTGGTGACAGACAGACAGACAGACGGATAAATAGGGTCCCGTTTTTACCCGCTGGGTACGGAACTCCAAAAAGTGATCAATGAGTTCCCGAGGCACGAAAAACTCTCCTTATCGTAACCGCAAACTATACCATCCGTCAAAATGCTACCAAAAGCTTTCAAAGTGCTGCTCATTGAATTAGGGCCTGTTTCACAATGTCTGATTAGGAGCAGTTTAATTGACAGTTTTGTATGGACTATCTGTCAAGTAACAGCTAATCATGCTGCTTTGGTTTTCATACAAAATAATAGTTTACGTTTGCAAGAACGAAGATTTCGTTCTCAGGGTACTGTTTTTGTTGTTTCGATTATTACTTGGTGTATATTCGACTGGTATTGAGTCGGCAAATATCTCCTACATTTGCATCCGGCTCGGCGCTGCGCGACCGACCATCCAATTTTCATATTTCCCGCGTAAAGCTCGCTTCGCTACGATATATAAATCGGTTCCTGATATTTTTATGGAACCCGATTGATTTACACCTGGTGTGGAAAGTGAGGATGTAATCTCGCAGTTAAATAATTGCTTAACAATTTTATTTCATTTTCGTATTTTGATGGGAAATTATCACTGTCTTCGTGTAAAAACGTTTTACAGTTTTGTCAAGATTGTAAGTATGTAGGTAAAGCAATGATAGATTATCTAGACACGCGGTAGAGTGTCAAAGCCAAGTTCAATCAAAGCCAAGTCAGACCTTAGGCTTCAATATCAGTACTGCCAAAATATATTTTTCCACTAGGAGTAACCACAATAAGACAAAATCCCATCAAAAACATAAAATATGTGAAGTGAGAGCCAACTTCAATACTAGAAAATATGCCTTGGTTGTTGACTTCAACGACAAAAGATGTGATATCTAAATGGGTGCCAAGTTTAACGGTCAGTCCTGAAAATGTATAACATAAAATGTTTTATAACAACTTAAAATATAATTTCTTCTTATAACTTAGGATAATAATATTATCCAAGGCATATTTTCTAATATTGAAGTTGGCTCTCACTTCACATATTTTATGTTTTTGATGGGATTTTGTCTTACTGTGGTTACTCCTAGTTGAAAAAAAAATTTGGCAGTACTGAACTCAAAATTAAAATCAATATTTTTATATAAATAAAAATATATTATATTGTTTTTAATATTTTGTATAGTAGTAGTAGTAGTAACTGCGATCATTGTTGACCAACATATTATATTATGATTAGTTTCATAGAATAATGAGTTATGAGGCCTGCGACGCGTCAGTCTCCCATACAATCGTTTTACTTACTAAAATGCTTTGAAATTAGAACATTAGATTGTGTACTTGTGATGTTATTCGGATTAAGTGGGATTATTATATTATATATATGTCGCAGGCGGATGGTTGAATCCGCCGGATGGTTAAGTATGGCAGCATGTACCCCTTGGAAGTCCTGTAGAACACGTGATAGGTTAGAAATTTAAGGCGATCGCAAAACGCAGCGAAGCGATCGTCTAAAATTTCGTGGTATTTTTTTGTGTCTCCGGCAACTTATGGGAAGATAAAATAGCTTACGGAAAAAATGACCGGCCTAGGCGTCTAATTGAATGGCGGATTCAACCATTTGGCTGCGACATATATATTATCGGTTGTTTCTTTAAAGTGGCCTGCGACTCGTCAGTCTCCCATACAAACGTTATACCAAACTAATTTAAAATATGAGCATGATTGACTGTACTTGTGATGTTAATTGGACTAAGACAGTATTTATCTAGGTTTCCATTAAAAAAATAATCCTAAATATACTCAATTAAAAATAAATGCGAATTGCAGTTTTTGTATGAAAAAATGTATTCATACAAAAACTGCAATTGTACAGTCAATCATGCTCATATTTTAAATTATTTTGGTATTACGTTTGTATGCAAGACTGACGAGTCGCAGGTTACTTTAAAGAAACAATCGATACCATTCTTTCGTTTGTAGATATTTATTTTATATTTAAAAAAAAAATAGTAAAAAATTCATTTCTATGACAAGCTTTTTTGCTAACTGCACTTTGATATTATATTGTCATCTGAACCAAACCGGTATACAAAAGTTCAGCTCCATCGGACACTGGGAAGTGGGTCAAATTAAGCTTGCAAGATTTGTCCCCCACTAACTAACTAACATACTAACTAACTAACATGGCAAGTTTATAAAAAGCTTGTAATAAGTAGGTTTTTATAAACAAACGCAGAAATCAACCTTCTCTTTATTAGCGTCATAACCGGCGAATATACTGACATTATTTATCCCAAATCTCAGCCGTAAAGATTCCTACAAATTTCTCGCTGACAAAAGATTTCCGTTGTTCATAATAAAACATCAACAGACCTCCCAAGAAGTTGTAGCGGTAAATTGGCGAATGTTCCCTCTAGTTCTGTTACTTTACCTGAGCACCTCTGTTGGGGAGGTTGCTTACTAGTACTGAGCTAAAGTGGGCCAATATGCCGATGAGAACCCTCTTGCTCAGCACAGGATAACAGGGATGCCACGAATTGAAAAACAAAGAAAGAGCTTATGTCGTATCTAATAACGGTAGATTTTATTTTTGTTTGTTGTCCTGCGGAAACACTAATTAAATAATAGAAAAACAATTTTATCTGATAATCAAATAATTTACTGTTGTTTATGGTGCAACAGTTTTGTTTGTACAATCACCCCACCTTTAAAGTAGGTAAGTATATTTATTTATTTATTTTTTATTTATTTAATCTTTATTGCAAGACACAGCAAATGGCGGACTTAATGCTAATATGCATTCTCTTCCAGTCAACCGGAAAGGGTGTCAGGGAGAAAATGAACAGCGGCAATAAAACAAAAAGTGACAATACAAAGAAGAAAAAAGTAACTAGGTAATAACAATGCAAAAAAAAAAAGTAAAATTAAATAACAACTTACAATTTGTAGATGCTTATAAATATATGAGTACTAATACTAACTAAACTAACAATCATGTCATATATAATTTATACAAACACATACACATATTATATATACAAATATAAATATATATATAGAATATAAATAAATATATATATATACATATACATATCTAAATAACACATAAGTCAGAGCAGATTTATCAAGATTAGTGTAGACAGCTCAAGTAATGTTCGCGGATCATTTTCCTGAAAACGCACTTGCTGGGTGCACTACGGATGCTTAGAGGCAAGTCGTTCCAAAGTCGTACAGCCGAAACGGAGAATGATTGGGAGACGAAGCCAGAAGAGTGGGATGGTGTTTTCAAGAGAAGGTTGCCACTAGAGCGAAGGCTACGTTCATGAGAGTCGCCCAGAAACTGAAATCTAGATTTCAAGTAATCTGGGGTAAGTGGATCGAATAGGATATTGAAGAGCATGCAGACAACTCTAAGGTTCCTACGCTCGCGAATAGGGAGCCATTTGAGCTGCTGACGGTGTTGAGAGATATGGTCGTATTAGCGTAATCCATATATGAAGCGAATACAGTTGTTAAGGAGACGATCCAGCTTACTGAGAAGGTTTTCATTGAGGTTAGTGCTACAGACATCAGCATATTCAATTATAGGCAAGACAAGCGCCTGTATAAGAGCAATCTTGGTACTGGTAGGGAGAAAGAACTTAAACCTATAGAGAGATCTAAGTGCATTAGTGGCTCTGAGAGATACTTGTTCGATGTGATCTTTCCAAGAGAGGCAGGCATCGATAGTCAAACCCAAGTCCTTCACTTGTTGTGAATAGGGTATAATCACGCCGTTGAATACCAAATTGTCGATATCATATTGCTTTAATGGATTTATTTAGCCCATAACATTGCGCTTGTTTTTTTTTTTGCGTTGTACGACCGACCGTTTCCTATTGAAACAATCGCTCATCCGGCAACCTTCCGGACTGCGGGGATGTGTGTGATGTCGGACTCTTACCGTCTAAACACTGCCTGAAAACAGCAGTTACTGGAAAGTTAACTGAAAAATTCAGCTTATCTAAGGCGACCACGCCCCTGGAAGGGCGTGGCGCAGGTTGCGCTTGGGCTCAGGCTTGGTTTATTTGTCGCCTTGAGCCGAATTCAACGTAAACAAGTTTTTAGTAAAAGCTTCGTTTTCATGACAAGCTTTTATGTTGACTGTACTTTAATACTGTATTGTCATCCAAACTAAACCTGTATGCAAAGTTTCAGCTCAATCGGACACCGGGAAATTGGTCAAATTTAACTTGCCAGATTTGATAACAAACCTTTGAATACAAACATCAGACAGGTGAAACTAAATATAAGCTTGTAAAAACATACTACACCACGTTTCCCAGATAGGATACTGAAGAAACATTCGGACTTTTTTATCCACAAAGCGGTTGCACCTAACCTTCATCACAACAGTGTTATGTGGTGATAAGGCTGAAGGTGTAAGCGCACTACTCCCGGAATCCTCAATCACTGAGGCGGCTAACTTATCTCTAACTACTGGGACACGACAATGCTGAAAACATCGTTGTTATGGCGTCAGACTTAGATAAGATGGTGGGTGATAGCTGGCCAGGCGGACTTAGAACATGTCCTACCACCAACCAAACCGAATACAATATGTACCCCCACTGGGAATGGAACGACCGTTTTAATAAATACAAATGCTAACATACTTCCTCGTATATATATAAATAAAAAATAATCCTCGTCCACTATGAGTCCGAAACCATTGACCAGATAGTGATGACACTTTAGTTGGGTGTTTTGGGAACGCCCATGATAGACGTTTAAGGCTTCCACACACCAAAAAGTATCGCAGACGTGCTGCATTGCGTCTGTGTGCGTCATCATGATTATGTAATATTTGAACTTGTACGCGTAGGTGTGAACAACACTGTCGGTGTGAACCGACAGTGTTGCATCATGGCTGCATCACAATGCGTCTGCGATACCGTGTGATAATGCAGCACGTCTGCGACACTTTTTGGTGTGTGTCAGTCTTAAAGGTTTTGCATTTGCAACGCATGCCAGGTACAAAAAGTGTACCAAAAACTTCCATTTCATCCAAACAACCCAAGGAGATTTAACCAAGGAAACTGGAGAGAGTAGTACTAACACTTTTTTGTAGACTGTGGCTGTCTTCCGTCTCACCTACTCTTTGAAACAAAACGTATAGTCATATGAGAAAACAGACAGCCACTACATAGTTAAATGTCAAATTTGCTGGGTACACTTTTTTATTCAGGCTGAAAACTCCATTGAAATAACCAAACTTCCATTTTTAAATAGATTTCTTTTGACACGCTGCTGTTAACAGCGACAGCCCTGTGCAGGTGTGTACGCGCCACGATTGGGTGTGCGTCCCGTATTTCCCCGAGGCGTTTTTACGACGCGGCCGCGCACAATCTGCCGTCGCATCAACGCCGACTACGCGCCTACTACGGGGCACGCCGACTACGACGCTACGCAGCTACGACTACAACAAAACAACAATGATCGTAGACAGCACCCCCGCTCCTTTATTTAGCAAACTTTGGATTTCCCTTGGTACGATTAAGGAGGTCATTTCAGACTTTAAAGATAAATAGAACGACATGGTTTTATTTTTTGGATGAAAAGAAAATGTTTCCTGCTACGATTCTGGGTGAACACAAATGGGAGGTTCGGATGGCGGAGTTTATATAATACTAGCCTTCCGTCCGCTGGCTTCACCCGCGTGTACTACAGAGTACATGCTTTTTCGGGATAAAAATTAGCCTATGTACTTTCCCAAGGTCAACTCTATCTCTGTACCAAATTTCATCAAAATCGGTTGAGTAGATTAGGCGTGAACGCGTAGCAGACAGACATACAGAGTTACTTTTGGATTTGTATTAACACGGGTCAAACGGAGAACCTCGTTTTTTAAAGTCGGTTAATATATTAAAACCGTCTCTTAAATGTAGGTATAACAAATACTTTCCTGAAAACCGCATCAAAATCGGTTCAGCCAAACGCGAGATAATCGCGGACAAACATACATACATATACATACTTAGATACATACATACAGGTCATGAAGTCGGTTAAAAATGAGAACCTTCTTTTTTTTAATTCGGTTGAAATACTAAATACTGTATCTCAAGTCCGAACGAAATAATAAAATGTAAAATCTAAAGGTTGGAAGGATCCGAAATCGGAGACATGCAGAATTCTGAGATTTTATTGTAAGTAATTTATTATTGTAATTAATGTCATGTTATTTCGTTTAATTTCAAGAATTTGTTGAGGTGTTCGTCAGATACTGTGAAGTGTGTACGAAAGTTGTATTTATAATTCTTTGAAATTGTATTTGTATTCTTAATTTTTTTTTATATACCTAGTAAAAATAAAGAAACTGACTGCTTGGATCGATTGAATTGAGTGCACCAGGAGGTTGCACTCTGTCAATTAGCCGAATGTCGTATTTCAAAAAATAATTAATTAAGTTATTGTAGTACGAATTGTAATTATCGCTCTGGCAATACTAGGAACGGTGGCAGGGAATTAAAGGTGGAAACCTAACCGAACGCCGGACAGTCAGTTGTGTTCTGTTTGAGTTGTCGAGTCGAAAGGACGTTAAACAGTGATTCTACTAATTAAGTGTGGATGCCTATACTGCCGAGTTATTATTTCTTTGGCTTCCGCCAAGTGACGCCTGATTCAATCAAATACTTATTTTATAAAATAACATGGAGTGAAGAACAATAGTATTTCACTATCAATACATTTGTAATCATCAACCTTCACTAAGAAGAAGAATGGGCGTAGGAAATATTTTTTTTATTTAATCTTTATTGCAAAACACAGCAAATGGCGGACTTAATGCTAATATGCATTCTCAGAAATAACAGATGATTATGTTTTATTTCGTGATAATTTACATGATGATGGTTCATCAGTTATTATCTGCTGGGGCACTGGCCTTACTTATGGATGGGTAAGGAGATGGGCCATATGACCCCCCACGCGGGCCCAATGCGAGTTGTTGGACTTAACGACTGCAAGTGCAGCCGGAACCGACGGCTTAACGTGCCTTATGAAGCACGGAGGAACTCGAGATGAAAAATTTTTGGTCGCCCATCCCCTGAACGACCATTGCGAAAGTTGCTTAACCTCAACGATCGCAGGCAGAGCGCGCTAACCACTGCGCCACGGGCTCCTCAAAGGAAGGAAGGAAGGTAATAAATCGTCTTTATCAAAATCTGCATTGGTTAGGTAATATTATGTAGGTGTTTCTAAACAGAATTTTTTTTTTACATAACCAAATTACTTATTCACAATCCCTTGGTCTGAGAAAAGAGATAGACTGACCACAAGAAGGACAAAAACGAGATCCTACTAGAAATCCTTCATTATTTTAAAGATAAGTTTAAATAGTAGAAATACAGAAGAAATCAACTGCTTTTAAAACCAGTTATGGCGCTGATCCGACGTGTTGTTTCAGCACTTACACAATGTTTACAACAGACAACAACTTCTTGCAGTTTGACACAACTTAAAGTGCACGAAGCTCTTGAGAAGCATGCCGACAAGATATTAACTGCGAGCAAAATATTTATACCGAGTATAATACGAACAAATTATAAGCCCGGTGAGGAGACGTGGTAATTTACATTTTAAAACGTTACAGGTAGCGATCTCGGAGAGCTTAGGGCGACTTTACACTTGATTTATAGGCGCAGGTAACGGCTGAAAAATTCAAATTTCCAGCCACACTGTAGTTGCCGTTAAGCAGCGCGGTTGAACTTTCAAATAACTCTGCACCAGACTGCAATAACTGCCGCAACTGCATAAAAACTCTTGTAAATGCCTCGTGGTGAAGAGATGAGGGCTTTAATTGAAAGTTTAATTTTATTTCTGAGTAAAGTAAAGACTGTTGTACTTGTGTTTGTATTTTCGCAATAGAATATTTAATTATAACACGTTTTGTACTAATTGTGTACGCATTTGAGGTATAATTAAGTTGTCCCTGTTTGTTTGATAATAGAATTAATTAAGTGGTACATGAGTGGTGGCAGGTTGCGGCCATAATTTATGTGTGATGTACCCAGCATGTGGCGTATGCATATTTCGCTCGCGCCTACCACAAACTTTGCTTCGTGCCTGTTAAAGTCTCGCTCGGAAGCGTCCGTTGGGTAACAGAAAAGTCCTAAGAACTAAAGTCCGTCATTTAAAGCCTGATCAGACTATGGTCTTTATCTATTTTCGGACACCCTGAGAATTTAATTTGGTTACTAACACTTCGTTGAACTTGCGTCTTTCGCAATTCAGTCTTATGCTTTTATCATTATTCTTACGAGTATGTCTTATCATTTTTGTTGATATTAGGTAAGTATGTTATAAATTTTTCAATTTTCTTTGTAACTCAATGTTATTATCTCAATTATAAATAAGATCTCTATTCAACTTCCTAATTACATTATTAATTCTTCTAATTTTTGAAAATTACATTCAAACACTTTTTGCTCAATTATGATTATACTAGTTTACTTTTTTAAACTTTATACTTTCTAATTTGTAACTAAAAGTGACTCATTGTTAGTATTGCAACTAATGCCACTTCTATGTTCATTAAGTTTACATCTCTGGAGCATATGAAAGGTGTTGCGGTGCGCGTCAGACAAAACACGACAGGTACTGAAAATACTAGCAAAGGGTAATAAAATAACACTCGCTCCCAATTCAAACTAACATTTCAAAGATATGAGGTATAAAAATTAATAAAATAAAAAAATCTTTAATTACATTTAAAAGAAAAATATTACAATATTTATCTGGATATAAACATAAAATTCTGTCTCGGGACATTGCTCCTCCAGTAAAACATTTTATCTAAGATTTACATTATAAAAAATAGATTATTTACAATTGCCCGCCAAAATAAAATTATAATGTTAAACCAAGCATTTCTGATTAAAGGTATTATGATTATGACATTTGTGTGCCTAGTGTGCATTAACAACCTGCGGATTCCGACAACCGGTCACTCCTGCACAGCATTCTCTCAGAATAATGTCGTAAAAGGTGCGATGAGTCAGTACTTTTCTTTAATCATATCAAGTAGTACGTCGCCCCGTAGACGCTGCTCATACGAAAGGGATCGGAGCATGACCCAGCCTCCTGGGCAACTCCTGCAAGCAACTGGTGACTAAGCACTTCCTTTGTACACCACCGAATAAAAATGTAAAGGGAGAATTATGCTTCATCCTCGGGAATCATTTGTAAATGACTTTCCAAGTGGAATATTTCTGTTCTATCATCAATCATACTGTAAGAGGGGGCCTCGGTTTGTGAATTGAGCTCATTCTTGGTAAAAGCTGATTGAAATTTTGTCAAACAAATACTTATTTCAGTAATGATGACAGCTTTGTAGAGTGTCACGTCTATTTTGCATGTCGAAAGCCTCCTCACGGCTTCGATTCCCAGTGGGGTCACAGGTCACATATTGTATTCAGTTTATAAGGTGGTAGGACTTGCTCTTAGTCCGCCTGGCTAGCTACCACCATCCTATCTAAGTCTGACGCCGTATTGTGTTCCGGCAGTTAGAGATAATAGCCGTTCCTCAGTGATTGAGGATTTCGGGAGCAGTGCGCTTCCACCTTCAGCCTTACCACGACTTAACATCAGGTGTGATGAAGGCTAAGTGCTACCACGTTGTGAATAAAAAAAAAGCTTTGACTTAAGTGACTCTATAAAATTTTATTTTACCACTGTAAAATAATAAGAATCTAAAAATTGTTAGCTGATCACGTTAAACGTTTCTGTAGTTCTGATGTGTGATATAATGTGACTTGACCTAAAGTCGAAAAGCATAATGAATATCGGTTTTGTCGAAAGCAGATAATTATTATAAGTATCATTAGCTGGGGGTTGCTACACACATAAGCGGGCCGGCATTAATCGAATATGTATGGATGAAAATATTGAAAATAAAGTACTTAAGGCGCTACTCGGAAAAGTATGGACTCTTTGATATAAAACTATAGGATGGTTAGAGTTGTTATAAATCTGGTAATAAGATATATATTTCTTCCTACCTTTATCTAGAATCGTATAGTTTCAGAAACACGATTTTATGATTTTGGCTCGACACTTTTTATTTTCGAAAATACCTCTAAAAATAAGAAATATCAAGATTATTCTTAAATGGAGATACATATACTATTGAGAATTGGTGTAATAAGTGGACCACAATAATATTTAGGATCGTATAGAAGCATTTTTTAGAAATCGTTATAGTTTTTGAATACGAAGTGATTTTGTGTTTTTTTTGCGTAATCGGCAAAATCGGTCTCGCTCCCGCGCGCGTCGTTTTCTCATTGCTATCTCGCTTTAGCATAATTTTTCCGAGTATCGCCTTAATACAGTTGAGCCGTTTCACAACTAGCTCTGATTGGACGGGAACCCACGACCTTTCACTGTCCGGGCCTAAGATCATGTCCGGGAATGCTCTCATGTCCCATCAGAGCTAGTTGTGAGACTGGTCGACTTATTCTAATATTTATTTTCCATAATAAAAATTGTAATGTGAATGCAAAAAAGTAAAAATAAAAATAATAATGTATCTAGATGAATGGGGTATTGAAAACAAGTAATTGCTTCGGTTCGTTATTGTTCGAAATAGTTCGAAGGCTGTCGAACCGACTATGCCGGTGTATAGAAAGGGTAAAAACCCTAACAAAATCAAATGTAGCTCAGTCAAATATTTACTTTAAACGAAACGTGGTGGGTAAGATCGCAGCCGGCATGGAGGATCTAATTGAGGGCGGGCGATCCGCCGCCTTACAACTCGGCAAGGCAATAAAATAAGCAGTTTTTCCGATTCAACCTTTATCTTGTCACTTCGTATTCTCGAGGCAACTTTCGTTTGGGCAAATCGACTGCGGCGTTCTCGGCGGGTCTCGGGAAGGAATTAACTTGGCCGGTTCCATCGGGGAATTGTAAATATGGACCCTGATAAGTCCCTAATAATTAAAACGGTAATGAGAAGTTCTGAGAGTGTAAGCCGTTTTCGCATTTATAGTGGTAAAACCTGCTCCTCCTTGTTCTTTTTTTGTAAGCTTTGATTAACATCAATTTAAAGCTAATATTTTAAATTATATTTTATTACGACGTTGTCATTATACGTAAAGCCTGACCGGAAAAATAAATAACCTCGCCATGTTGCGGAAAAGTGAAGAACTAAATTTTTCTATAGAATTTGACATTTGTAACAATAAAGAGGCGAAAGTGTCGCCATAAGCCAGGTTTTTATTTTTCTGGTTAGGCTTTATTTGGGGCTTTGAGTATTCAAAACATTTGGGGTAATAAAGTATAGAGGGTTTATAATCTATACATCTATACAAATAAATAAAATTGGAGTGTCTGTTTGTAACATTAAAATAACAGCTTTTTACTACATGCATATGATTATATATACGGTACACATACCAAAATGTAATTTTTTACAATTTTTGTCTGTCTGTCTGTCTGTCTGTCTGTCTGTCTGTCTGTCTGTCTGTTTGTTCCGGCTAATCTCTGAAACGGCTGGACCGATTTTGACGGGACTTTCACTGGCAGGTAGCTAATGTAATAAGGAGTAACTTAGGCTACTTTTTATCCCGGAAAAATATCACATTCCCTCGTGATAGCGTCGTGTAGTTTATTATCAATGCGAAAGTTTGTGGGTATGGATGTACGGATGTTTGTCACTTTTTCACGCAAAAACTACTGAAAAGATCTGGGTCAGAAATAACACTTAGGGTACTTTTTATCCCAATATTCCCACGGGAACGGGAACCACGCGGGTGAAACCGCGGGCGACCGCTAGTTTATTATAAACTTACAGAACTGCACTGTGACTGCATAAAAATAATTTAGTTTAAAATCGTAATTAATAATTAGACGACCGATTTGGGGCAGGGGTAGGTAGGATACCTGCCTTCTGCGCCGGAGGTCTCGGGTTCGATTCCTGAACAAGACAAATATTTGTGTGCATGAACATTATTATTATTATCATCTTTATTACATTTTAAATACATACAAAATTATATTTCTAAATATTAAACTTTTACAATGTACAACACTAAAAAATATAACATTTAAAAATACAATAAAATACAGTTCCCCAACGGTAGCAAGATCAGGGTCCCGGCTACCGATAGCATTTTTTTACCACACTTTTATTAGCTTCACTTGTAACTAAGTCACAATGTAAGAAAATCTTGGAATTCAATTTTAACCTACTTCTAATTGTCGTATTGATTTGAAACTTTGCAAGTCTATATGAATCCTATGACAATACAATAATTTGCTACCATCGAGCTGATCTGATGATGGAGTCAAGAGGTGGGCAATAGAACTCTTCAATGCCTGCTAGGAAACCCCTCGAGTTCAGGCTCATTCGTTTTGTTCTGATGAGACCTATTCGCTACACTTAATGGTGAGGGTCTGATGATGGAGCAGGGAGGAAGCCAGTGGCACTTCTTAATTACCACTAGGAAACCTCTCGAGTTTAGGCTCCGTTGTTTCGTTCTGACGAGACCTATTCGCTACACTTGGTGGTGAGGGTCGGATGGTGGAGCAGGGAGGAAGTCAGTCGCACTCCTTAAGACCACTAGGAAACCCCTCGAGTTTGGGCTCATTTGTTTCTTTCTGATGAGACCTATTCGCTACACTAGGTGGTGAGGGTCGGATGATGGAGCAGGGAGGAAGTCAGTCGCACTCCTTAAGACCACTAGGAAACCCCTCGAGTTTGGGCTCATTTGTTTCGTTCTGATGAGACCTATCCGCTACACTTAATGGTGAGGGTCTGATGATGGAGCAGGGAAGAAGTCAGTGGCACTCCTTAATTACCACTAGGAAACCCCTCGAGTTTGGGCTCATTTGTTTCGTTCTGATGAGACCTATTCGCTTCACTTGGTGGTGAGGGTCTGATAATGGAGCAGGGAGGAAGTAAGGGTTCGGCTCACGCATCTGGTAACTAATAGACTCCACTTGAATTTGTAAAACTAAATTGTAAAAAAAGTAAAAAATAAATACGTAGTTTAAAAAACTATAAAAAACACACTTTTATAGGAGCAGACTAAAAGTACAAAATAACCGACTATTCAGTAACTGAAATTAAAAAGCGTGGTGCGCCCTTTGCAAAGCATGCATTCAAGTAAGTACTTAATATTGACAACGCGCACCACGCTTTTTAATTTCAGTTACTGAATAGTCGGTTATTTTGTACTTTTAGTCTGCTCCTATAAAAGTGTGTTTTTTATAGTTTTTTAAACTACGTATTTATTTAAACTGCATTTGTTTGTAGTCCATAGTCCATAGTACATATTTCTCATAATAAGTTATTAAAATAAGTTTCCAAAGAGTTTATCATGCAAACCTGCGAGCATATATTACGAAGTTTCCTCTGAGCGGAGGATGCAGAGTGCTCAAAACTTTGAAGCAAATAAATCAACAAATCCCTCTCATATTCTATATGAGTACTATGCTGGTGGTTCGTTACAAGTTTTCAGTTTTCAACGCATTAATTATGATGATTTTTTTAACTTTGCTTTTGTTTTTATCACGCTTTTTAAGGCTTGGTGGTCAAAAAACCTTGAATGCTGCTCTATCTATTGGTAATAGAAGTTTTTCTGTTTTATTCAACAAAAAAATATAATACTATGTGTGATGAAATGTGTAATTCTTACTTTATTTTATTTTTTGTATGAATAATTATCCATTTAGTAAAATTAATTGTTTTGTATCATGTACCTACCGTTCGTATCATTATGGCATTATGATTAAGTTCGACATAAATGCTTATGGCACGATTACCTATGCTTCTTCCTCCAACATTGTAAGAGTTCTTGACACTTTGTGTGTGTTCATCGAGTTCGTAGCTATGGTGCCAATTGGTTCCCTCAGTTTTCTCTAGAGATGCCGATGTCCTTCGAGCGTGAGAATAACCTGATTGCCAGATTGTGCGGCCTAGTTACGACTTCTTGCATTACTTTTACTTTTGTTGTGGTGTTGAGAATTGTGAAATTCTTTTTTGTATGTTATTTCTAGAAAGCCAGTATTGAAAGAGCGACTCTTACTACTTATTCAAGAATCCACAACTACTTAGCCACAAAACGACCGGCAATCCACCAAAAAAATATTTATATTACTAGTTTAAAATATATTAACAGCTCAAAAACAAGATTTCACGGTAGCAATATTCCAAAAATGGGATGTCCTCGGCAGCACATCATGGCCTGTCGGTCCTCACACCGTGCATCGCCGGAATGCATTGACGGTAGGAAATTACACCTACATAGGTATACTGCCGCCATAGCCGGAATTTCAGATGTAAGTATGGCGTGTTTATTATAAAGCTCTTTCTTCCCGAGTGACATAGGCTATATTTTATCCCGATATTCCCACGGGAACGGATACCACGCGGGTAAAACCGCGAGGATCCGCTAGTGAGTAATAAAGTGTTAGGATCAGTGACGATCCAGCAGGACGTTATAAAGCTGAGTATTTTATGAATCTTATTGACGTGTATTTATTTGACTTCTATCTTATATTGTAGTAAAATGGATAATGATAATAAATTTATTGAGCATCGTTTTCACGCCTTATAGAGGGTCAAAATAAGTACACAATCTTATATTTCATTTTTCTTTGTTTCCACTATAGTATAAATAAGTTTATGGTTTCCGCATTACTTTGATTAGTTAGAATAATTAGGTTAATCGCAAGGATTTGAGTTTTTTTATTATTCCGTTTCGTTTTCTCAAATCCAATTAAATTAATTAGGCTGTCAGAACCGAAACGGAAAGCCAAATACCTAACGTGGGAATTTTGGTTAAAATAGTCAAAGTTTCGAGTAACATCAATTTTTATTTATAAATTAATATTACACCTATTCTGCTTTCAAATGTTATTTCCCATTACAGTTATCCTCTTTCCGATAATAGAAACATTTGCATAACTATTTTCCTTGAGTTGTATTATATAAAATTGACAGAAACATTTGTGTTACTTACTTACTTCGAAGCAACAAACTTTTCCTGATTTATGCTTAAAGATAAAGAACAAATGCTAATACAAATCCTTCGAGAGAGTTCTGAATTTCGATTGAGACAAAATTGAAAAAAGTAATTTAAAAGAAACCTATTTCAAATCACTTTTAAATAGGTACCTAATTGAATAGCTAATGCATTCAATATGAATGGTCATTTTCATTCGAGTATGAGCTTGTAGTTTACATTAAAATTCTTATTAGTTACAGTCTCATCTCATTACAACATACAATTTTGTTAGTACGTAAGTTCCAAGCTGCTCAATTCATTTATGACGTTCGTCATAAATCTTTAATTTAAAGGTAGGCTGTACATTTAAATAAGCTGTGTTATATTTTGGGATGAAATAAAAATATATGATCACATAGTTATGATTATTATAATTATAACAAAGGGCTTAGGTTTTTGTCAACGAGAATAGCAGAAAAGGACAAGAGGCCGCTCCGGACCATCACCACAGATTAGTAAATAGTTAAAACACTTACACGTATTTTTTTGTTGCCGTTTTTCAGGGGCCGAAACGTCGGATAATCCAAAAAACCTCAAAAAACAACTAAAATTTAACCAAGTTGTTAAATAAATTGCGTGAAAAAAAATCCGTGAAAGTGTTTTATTTATATGGACAGTTCGCGCAGAAATCTAAGATGTGTTTATACTAAATAGTTACTACGTCCATCACACGATGGCACATTAACAACTACTACAAAATTCGATGAATTTTAAACTATTTTATATAGAAGTATCCATCATGATGTGAATTTTAAATTCAAATTTGGAACAATGGAGCGGAAATGGACTTTTCAATTGGTAACTCCGATAAAAGGTTTTTGGTCCAGACACGGTTGTACCCTCATCTAATCCTAGTTAATTTGTCGGTGGGTCGAGACGTCCACTCATTTGTGCAGAGGGTAGAAGATTCCCGTTATTTTGTATTATGTTTTTATTGGTGAAACGAAATAACTAATACGTTTTCTTTGAAGTAAAACAAATGTTGTCATCGAATATTAGTTTCAAATATTCGATGACATAAAAGCATTATGTAAATTATTATGTACTTACTTACTTATCCTAATGAAGAAGTTTACCAATTTTATTTCGATCCGCCATGTCTGTCTGTAAGTCCGTCCGTTCGTCCGTCTGTCCGTCCGTCCATATGTCACAGCACAGCCACTTTATTCCAAAACTAATAAGACTACACAGTTGAAACTTGGTAGGTAGATGTACTCTGTGAACCGCTTTACGATTTTAATACAAAAAAATAAGAAATAAAGGGGGCTCTCCATACATGGAACTGGAACTGAAAAATATTTTTTTCATTAAATATATTCGTGTCTATAGATAGGTAGGTCTTTAAAAATGATATCAAGGTTTCTCAAACCATTTTTTCTCAATAGGTATCAATATTTTGAATGATAGATACTTCCAAAGTGGTAAAATATGTTTCCCCCTGCTCTAACTATTGAAATAAAATAGTGAGAAATCAAAAAAAAATATGCTGTAGATCTTAATAAAAACTTTCAACGGAAGTTGGTTTGAACGAGATATAGTAACCACTTTTTGAGATATAACACATTATAAGATTTTAAACTTTCGCGTTCCATTATAATTATAAACAAGAGTAACGGGACTCAACGCGACATTTATTATGAAGTACATATTATTATGTACTTACTTACAGCTTGACGTGTCGGCTGTGTTGCTACAACCGTGGTAATAGAACATAATATGTACTTCATAATAAATGTCGCGTTGAGTCCCGTTACTCTTGTTTGTAAATATAACACATTTTAAAAAACAGCAAATGTGACTTTGTTATACAAAACACTTTGAAAAACAAAGTTATATTTTGCTGACGAAAACCGATAGTGGAATTCTGGCTAGGTATAGGCAATCGGTACGTTAAGTGGGTACGGATTACGGAACCCTTCGTGTTCAAGTCCAACTAGCACTTGGCCTTGTCATTTTAAAAAACCTATCTTTAGACACCCCACACGAATATATCTGATAAAAATTTTTTTTTCAGTTTCAGTTCCATGTATGAAGAGCCCCCTTAATTATTTTTCTTTTTTTTTGTATTAAGTATTTGTCGTAATGCGGTTCACAGAATATATCTATCTACCAAGTTTCAAGTGTGTAGTTTTGGCATAAAGTGGCTGTGACATACGGACGGACGGACAGACAGACAGACATGACAAATATATAAGGGTTCCGTTTTTTTGCAATTCGGCTACGGAACCCTAAAAAAAGAAGTCCTAAGAACGCTTTAAAGTAACTTTATAGTGCGACAAGCATTTCTGTTTCGATGATAATCTTTGAAACTAAAACATTTTTCATACAACAGTTCATTTTGACAGCAAATATTGTATAACAAGTGGCTCCTCTGTCACGGTTTTCACCGGAACAGACAGGAATGTAAGACTATAAGCTCATGTTCGTGCGCTCTAGCAGCTCTAGTGCAGTTTACATCAATTTATTTTGAATTTTCTGTTATTTTCATTATTAGCATTTTAATGAAAATAACAGGAAATTAAAAATAATGAAATTTAATTCTCTAAAACAATGAAAAACCGAAAATATTTTTCTTAACTTGCTAAATATTTACTTTAAGCAGCATTAATTGACTTGGTGTTATGCCTTCTTTATATAAATTTAATCTTACGACAAGATGAAAGTTATTAAATAAAATAAACAAAAAAAATCTAATAGATAAAATAATCTTTGCATAAATGGCTATTTTTAAATCTTTCGTTCGTTCAATCCTACGCAAAAGTCATGAACGAGCATTATATGAAATCCTCTGAAAATCCCTCAAACGTATACTGTCTACCTTAAAGATTTCCGCCAAATTTTCTCCCTAAATCTAGGGAAAGTCTCTAAAATTGTCAACACTGCCTTGGTGAGCCTGTCGGAACCTCAGAACAATAACTAAAGCATAGAAGTAGTGCTAAATGATGTAACCAAGATGTATATGGCTGCACTTTTTACTCATACGACATATTTGTAAATGTTAGAACAAGATAGATATACTTTTGATAGGACGGCAAATTACAAGGTCGTACCATTCCTTTAATTTACTAAGGATGCGACAGGATGTCTATCGATATCGATTAAAGAGTGAATATCACAACAAAATTATGCAAACACACCATAGCATAGATTATTTTATACAGGACAGGACAAGAAATTTACAGTAAGTATAATTTTAGTATAGGTACATTGAAATTTAATGGAGGATAGAGTGATATTCCTAATAGTATTAAAAATGCGAAATTGCGGATTTTTGTTTGTCTGTCTGTTCCATTTTCACGCCGAAGCGGCTAAACAGATTTTGATGAAATTTGGAATGGAGATAGATCGAGACCCTAGGAATGACATAGGCTACTTTTTATCCCGGAAAAATATCTCGTTCCTACGGGATAGCGTCGTGTAGCCCACGCGGGCGAAGCCGCGGACGGGAGGTTAGTATAATATTACATAATTTACCTGCTATGGTAGAGCGAGCAAAGTTCAGGAAAGTCACTGAAAATAGGTAGGTAGTATTTAAATAAAACAAACATTAAGCGCTGCGTAAATATATTTTAAAACTTTGGTCTTAACAGTCGCTTAAAAATATTTTTTTACAAAAATATATTTTTGCTTTAATACATTAACTTTTAATAAACGTCGTTGGGCTAAACTTTTAAGTCTCGAAATTTCTTTATTAAGTTTATCGATGGTGTTATCACGCGCAGCAGCAACATAGTTTAGAAATTGTGGTAACAGCGAGTTTGCTGACGTCAGAAAGTTTGCCGAGAGCTCAGTTCTGTGTGTGTCCTGGAAAAGAAACGAATATCTATTACTGTTCCTGCCTTGCTGGAAACGGCGTGATGGTAGGTATGTATTATGCATGTGTACAAATAGGCATTATAATAAAAGTAAAAAAATCTGAAGTAATATTTTAACTGGGTCTGTCTTTGCTGGTATCAACAGTAAGTAGTGAACTGGTGGTATTTGAAACCATAGTATGATAGTATGTCGGTAAGACTTTTTATTTAACATACAATGATTACAAAAATTACCTATACCTACAGACCACACACTAAATACTACCAATCCAATGAACAGTGGTGCCTGCCTATTATTTAAACCTATAGGTATAATAATAATTACCACTTTCTGAGGTGAAGAACCAGCCCGATATGTCGTTGCTGGCAACAACAGTGACGATGCCGCATTGCCCATGCCCGATGGCTGTAATACCTTGCTGGCAGTATTCACTGGCGTACTCCTGGGTATGCCCTGTGAAAGGTAAGGGTAAGGTAAGGGTAGGGTAAGGTAAGGGTTCCTTACTACATTTTACACTCTTTGCACTGTTAATTTATATTAAACTATCAGCCGCCCGCGGTTTCACCCGCTTGGTTCCCGTTCCCGTAGGAATATCGGGATAAAAAGTATTATATGTGTTATTCTGGATGAAATTTACAACAGAGATAGATTATAGGCCATAATCTATCTCTGTTGCAAATTTCATCCAGATCCGTTTAGTAGTTTTTGCATGAAAGAGTAACAAACATCCATACATCCAGACATCCATACTAACAAACTTTCGCATTTATAATATTAGTAGGATAGGATAGGATACTCACCTTTTTAGGAGTAATGTTGGTATAGCATTATCCCTCAGTCTACGCCATTTGTCGTCACTGGTAAAACACTCGGCAGTAAAATGTTTGCAACAATTTCGATGGTGTTTTTTTGGTGTCCAGCCATCTTCGCGAGACACCGCAGCAATCCACTGAGCACGTCGCATTTCATCAAGAGGAAATCTAAAATATTTACGTAAACATTACAATATTTATTCGATAACTTATCGATAACATTTTTCACAACACTGTCATAACCTATGTGGCGAAATAATAAAATTAATTTTACACTCATAGTATAGTAATGTAACCATTTATTCCAATACAGAATGAAAGATAATGTACTTTCTACTAAGTCGAACAAAACCATATCAATAAAATACAAAAAAAACAGTAAATAAACATAAATATCACTTACTTGTGGAAACTTACTATTTCACTTCGATTTTCTCTGCATCCCATGCGAGATTTACATTTCCACACGACACACGCCCTAGTTCAAAGTTTCATACACACTCACAAACTGTATTTTGCGATGGAATTTTAATAATCACGCAATAATAGTTTATAACACAAAACACTACAAAACACAAATAGATTGAACTATTATACGACAAAATTAATAGGTCGTTGTTGGTTAGTTGACAAAGGCGATAGGGCGGGTAATATAATTTGGTAGCATTAAAAGGCTCCAAAGGCTTCACTTTTGACACATCGCCTGGTACGCTAATAATGTACCAAGACGGTTTCTATGCTTTAGTTATTGTTCTTAGGTCGGAACCCTACACACATTGGTAGGAAGTGAAGTTCATGCGAACCAAATCCAGCCAGACCGCTTCAAACTCGAATGGGCGGACGACTACGCTACACACGTCCAGATTTGGTTTGGAGGACCAAATCGGGGCGGTCGGATCGGATCGCGTGTAGAGCCTTCCATTTCGATTCGAAGCATTACACAAACAGCGCTATCTCAGCTGATATGATGAACATATTTGTGCTTCGGTACAACGACGAAGCATACGAAGTAGCATCAAAACGCGTAGGTGCCAGGAGGAAAACGACTTAGTTCTCTAAATTGCCGTCGGGAGGCGCTAGTATAACGTGCTACAGCAGTTTTCTTGAGATAGAAATTACACAGAGTTTCAAATGATGGCGCGTATATAATTTAATATAATATAGCTATAAAAATCTCGTGACACAGTTTTTGTTATCGAACTCTTCTCAAACGGCCTAATCGATATTTATGAAATTTTTTGTGCACAGGGATTTCGTAGGCCTGAGAGTAGGTCGCGTCGTAGGCTACTTTTTATAGAGCGAAGGCTCGGGGCGCAGCTAGTTTAGTATTAATATTTTGTAAAAGAAAATTTAAGTAGGCTAGGAGATCCCTTTCTGGCTTCTTTAAGGATTTTTTCACATTGAAGCACTGTGCCTGAGAATGTTTTATATGTATAAACCTTCGGGAATAAATTTCCTAAATAACAGTGAAAAGTGCATCAAAATCCGTGAAAGCTTATAAACAGACAGACAGAGGCGGAGAGCGACTTTGTTTTATACTATGTAGTGATCTGGTATCCTCAACTTAAACTTACTTATAAATGTTGGACAATTGAAAAGTAATTAATTTTCTCAATCTATTACTTATACTTAATTTAATTTTAATAAAGAGAAGATACCGATTTTAATAAAGGGAAGATATTTTTAATAAAGAGTTTTTAACTTGACTTATAAATCCTGGTCGGATGTTCAAAGCAAAGATATTATAATATAACAAGATTGCGCACTCATGAGTTACAGCCGAGCCGAGCGAGATAGCCCTATTATGGTGTGCATCCCTCTCTAATGAGAGAGACGTGAGTGACTACACGATTTGGTTTTTTCGAGGACAATTTATAGTTAACCAGACTTGGCTCACGTAGGATTCGAACACCACACTTCCTAGGGGGCTCTTGTAGCTAAAACAAACATAGGTACATTTAAACATCCGAACTCACTTTCTATTTATAATATTAGTTAAGATGAGGACTCCGCGAGGCAAAGTATAGAGGGTACTTTGCATCACTTAAGAGGCAATAATGTGACAATCGACACATACACATATGCTTTATAAGCATACTTACTTTTGAACCGACTTCAAAAAAGAAGGTTGTCAGTTTGGCCTGTATGTACTTATATGAAATGTATGTCTGTATTTCTGATAGGCGTATTTTGCTAAAATGGATAGAAATAAAAAGTCCACGTACAGTTATAAAAATTTGTTTATTAGTTAGACTATACATTGCTAAACAAAATTGTCTTGCGGATATTTTGACGCATGGAGGCTTTGTGTTCAATTAATTTTAAAGATTCGTTTTTTGCGTAGGTACTTACTTTTTTAACCTTAAATTAAAATACAGATGTTATAATACATTTAATAAGTTCTGTTTCATGCCTATTTTCTGATAAAGTTCTTCTTCTTTTTCTTCTTCTGCTGAGTATTGTGTCATTTTTTCAGGTATGACGTTAAGCCAACCTTATTTAATTTCTTCATCTTTAGGAAATCTGAAACTATGAAAATTAATGTTTGGGTTAAGTAAGAAAGTAAATTCCAGTCTATAGATTACAAACGAAATGGACACCCTACTATACGCAAGAATAAAACTTTGGCTAAATACTTACCTATGAAAAGATACACCGCTACTTTTATATGATTCGCTTTTGCATCCTTTCACACATCAAGTGAGAACCATTTTTATTGATTTAAACGTAATTTTGAAATGATAATTAAGATCTACACACTAACTTTACACACATAAATTAATTTGCCGTCGCCATATTGATGATGTTTTTATTTTTATTAAAATTGTCCAGACGCAAAGTGTTGCATATTTATTATAATTAAAACTACCATAACACCGACTCTTACATTAAACAAGTAGTTTTTTAAGGTTTTAAATAATACAAATGATATGGACTTTATTATTATCAGCTTAACATTTCTTTTAATTAATAAATATTTTGAAAATTCTCGAGAACAGGAAATATGAATTTGAATTAAGTTCTACTACAACCAAAAATATTTAATTTTTCCGTTTATCGAAATGTCATACGAAAATAAACCTTATTGTAGCTGCATAGAATCGAATTGACATTGCTTTTATTTTCATAGTGCACAATCTTGTTATATTATAATATCTTTGGTTCAAAGTAAAACCACCAAAAAGAGCATTACCTACGTAGAGTCCATTGGGTGTATTTGTCACCAGCCACTCACCCAGCCCAGCCGGGAGCGGTCGTATGTTGTAACCTCTAACTTTAAAATGTTGTAACGTTTCGTCAATATTAATTTATCTTCGGGCAATAAGTCATCCCAGCCAGCCCAAAGATCTATATTTGGCTCACTTCCGCCACGCGACACGATTCACCTGACAGATTGCTCTTAAAATAGTACCAGTTCTGTCAACAACAAGTCTTGTCCCGTTACGAAAATAACACACCGAGGGTTTACCTTAAAACTATTATTATATTCGTTTTATCTTATTATGTATTATGAGCATGCAACAACAATTTAATTACAATAATAATTTGTTAATACTTGAGCGATAAAACTGCTTTTTTTTTTTACTCGACTGTAGATTCTCAATATTTTTGATGGACTGAATAAATGCCTTAAAATAGAGTTCGAAATTACAGCGTGAGCAATAATACTAGATGCTAAAAAATAAATTCAAATTAAACCTTTAATTTATTTATTAGTCTCTTTAATTTACTATTTTAACATAGTCCTTACTACAAGACAATAACTCTACGCTCTCTGGCACCGAAACTTGGCCAACAACGCCAACGTACACTTTTCATAGAAACTTTGATTCTTTGGCCTTTGACCTCTCCATTGACGTAAAAGTCGGTGCAGAAATGCAAATACTTTCCCATCTATGAGACAATAAAGTGAACACGTTTGTACAACAAAAATTAACGTACGCCAAGTTTCGGTGCCGCAGAGTTTATTAACATAATAGCCATCAGTTAAGGTCTCGATTAAACTAAACTACAATGAAAATGGACTAAATTATTTAATATGACAAAGTGACAGCCATAATGATGCGTAATGGCATTTAACATGTGTTGTTCAGTACGCATAAAAAAGAGTCGTATAGTGGTCGTATAGCTATTTGTACCAATCAGCAAAGAAGAGCACCAGTAGCACCACTGATTTATTTATAAGTCAGTACTTTGCTGGCAATTACTGTTGCTGAGCCTATTACTTTAAGGACCAAAAATGCACACAAAGTTTTAATAAACACGTCCTGTCTTTTATCAAAAAGAAAGTTGCAAATCAAATAAAAATAGAGATACCCAAGTACCTAATAAAGTAAAACGTAAGTATTTAAATAACTGTTTAAAAGAGAAAGTCAGAGTCATATCATAATGTACATTATGAATTTCCACCATTAAATATTAATAAACAGCTGAACAAACAAAAGATAATCCATCAATAGTTACAAATTGGCTAGCCGGAGTAAGTATCTGACGGAAGCACAGAAAAGTTCGAAACTTGAAATTTTCTAATAAATACTGAAGTATTCTCTACTCATCGGCATTCCGAAAAAGACTTTTGGTTTAGGTCAAAGTTCCTTTAAAAATTAGAACATTAAGATTTAAATTATTTTTATGCATTCACAATGCTATTCTGTAAGTACTTATATGAAAAATTGTGATTGAAAAAAGACCACCAGCTGAAATCTACTTACAGAGCTGCTGGTTTTTTTTCACGATTTTTCATATAAGTATCACGTCATTTCTTTCACATCTAGGTTTTTTAATATCGTTATCTTATCTATGCATTAATAGGTCGTATGATAACCCAAATGAGTATTACAACATTGTTCGACAAAGGGCTGATAACACGGGAAGTCTGCTAGCCAACTATTATGCTTCCCTGTAGGTACTATCACAGGTGGTATCTGTTTTATTTCTCATAAATTATTATATTACATTACAGATACAGAAAGTGCTTTGGAGATAACGTTAAAAGGGGAGAGTCGAGGTTAATTTGTCAAATCTACTTTCATTCGTCGTTTGGTCGATGCCTGTAATTTTGTTAACTTTGTATTTTAAGATCATAAGCAAGTTGTGCAAGGTCCGCATGGTTGTATATTTTGTTACTTATGTAATCTATTTTCAACGTCTTGTCGGTCGCTCGTCGTCCGTTTTCTTGCTACCGATGACGAATAGCCTATTTTTTTTATATGAAGGGTTTAACTTACCTACGAACTTCCATAGTCCTTCCTTTAGTTTAATTAGTAGAACTTCCATCGTATAGAAGCTGGACATTAATAAAACCCCAAAGTGCAAACACAACTGCGTGAAACTTGCAATTGGGTTTTGTTTAGTATCCATGATACAAACCGACAAGTATGGCACGCATTGATCGATCGGCATTCGGCACGGGTGTCATCGATCACTGGTTACAGAGAAGTTTTGCTATTCAATTTTAAATTTGTTAAATTGTATTCCACAGAGATGATGCGCGAATGACTCGTATTTCGGACATTCACGATTTGCCTGGCCCGTATTTTAGAACGAAACTCAAGTAGAGATCTCTTCTCAAGTACACTTAGAAAGGGATGCAAACACATGCAACGAATCACAGCCGTCTCTATCGTCTGTAGAAGACGATAGAGATGGCTGTGAACATGAAGCTCGACTTAATACTGAGGTAACTGGAGAGTGCAGTACGAACAATTTTTTGAATACCACAAATAACACAGTGGCTGTCTTCCGTCTCACCTACACTTAAAAAAAATACGTATGGTCATATGAGACAGCTGACAGCCACTACATACATAAATGTCAAATTTGCTGGCGACACTTTTTTATTCAGGGTGAGAGCTCCAGTTACCTCAGACTATTAAGTCAAACTTCATGGCTGTGAACGAATACATTCATCCCCTGCTAACATACTTGAGAAGAGATCTCCACTTGAGTGTCGTTCTAGAATACGGGCCTCCAACCAATAAGTCTGTCCATCTTATTTATGGTTTTTTGACAAATGTTAAAATTTCATACAAATAATACTGTACTTCATGGACAGGTTCCTACCGCTCCCTTAGTTGTTGTGCCACACATAACGATTACAATACTACGATTGTGCCACAGATTACAGATAATCGGTAGAAATAAATCGGATATATCTGTAATCGGTAAATCTGATTAAGAAAAACTCTTTATATTATGTTAATGAGGTGTAATAAATGTTATTTAAACAGAAAGACGATAAAATATTGATTTTCATGTGTGATTACGGGTTTGTATACCTCCAGGGAATTACGGTGTGGTATCCGCTATATAATATAATTTTTACGATTATAATAAATGAAGACGCAAACACACGGATTTATATTAATTTACAAAAAACTAAGAGAATATTTAATCAAAATGTACATTTATCGATATCAATTAATACGTACTTAATTAATACCTAATTTGATAAATAATAAAAGAATCTTTAGGACATCACTAAATTGTCAGTCATCGAGCTGTCAAAAAAACATTAATAATATAGTGCCACAAGAGAGTTTTTGGCGCCATCTTGGCGGGTTAGGTTAAGTGGATATTTTAATTAATCGCAATTTGTTTCATAGTGGACTTTGTGACTCAAGATAGGTGTAGTTTTGTGCCCCAAGTGTTTACGCAACTGGACGATGTGTGGAATGATTAAAATATGCGCTATCTCGGTAACGTGATGCCGAGTGTTTTATTGTAGTGGTGACTACCTCAGCAAGAATTACCGAGAAGACCGACTCGACATACTTGACGCCAAATACTCCAAGAAGCATTAGAATGTAACACACCTACATTCTAATGAAAACATAAGAAACTATAATAACATACATAATACTCAAGAATTGGCAGTATGGCTTGATGTCTTCGCCTGTCCAAAAAGGACGAACTTTTTTACAATATAGTGCCACAAGCTTTCCTCATAGATGTATTATTCCTGTAGATGGATCACAAAAATAAGCTATAACTCACCCATCCTTTACCCCTTCTAACACTATCAAATTGTCATAAGATAGAAAGAGACATACATGTTAATCTGTTGCGTCGACATTAGTGAATGTCTCCATTTTGACTATGCAATGCTAGATGATGATGATGCAATGATAGTGCTGTGGTTTTTTTATAACAAGTTATCGATAAAAGATGTAAAAATAATTTGAATGCAATGCGATACATAAAATTACAATGTATGTGTATATATCGCAGGCGTATTGTATATTTCACCGTATTACATAGCAACTAGCTGTATTGGAAAACAGCACCGCATTGTAATGCGGTGGATTCAAGATACGCCGGATTCAATACGGCTGATCGAAAGTACGCCGCATTGAATAGAGCGCTTCGCGATTTTCAATGCGGCTATAGACTTAATGTAATTGTGCGGTTCATAATCCGCTTTTCTGTCAGTTTTTAGTACTAATCGTGTCCAAAGTGCTGACGGCCTTAGAATTTTGTTTATGCTATGAAACTTCAGCATAGGTCGAATATGGCAAAAATTTCTTCCCTCCAGACAAAAGCGCACGCTCAGCTGATCGATCTAGTGTAGCAGAATATTTTTTTTATATTTTGACGTATGCTATGGTCAAGCCCTTTAATTTTGAATCAGTGCCAAATATGAATTAGGTACTATAATTATACTTGAGGAGATCGATGGCTCATTGGTACGCGGATTCTGCATCCGGTCGTTGACGTTAAGCAACATTCGTTGCGGTTGGACATCTGAATGGTGACCAAAACTTTATTTTCTCGGTCTCCTCTGTGCTTCGGAAGGCACGTTAAGCCGTTGGTCTCGGTTGCATTAGCAGTCGTTAGCACCCTCACCCACCAATCCGCATTGGCTTCGCGTGGTGGGTTATACCGGTTCTACCTGTGGTGTTTTCTTGCACAGGGAAGGCCCAGCAGTGAGGACATTAATATGATAATGATGATAATGATACTATTTATACTAGGAGGTGTAGTCGTAAAACTGAACGAGATTTCTAATCAATTTATTAAATTAAAAAATCTACTGAATGATATCAAGTAAAAAAATACAGATTTCACGCTAATTTTTATACTTTTAATGTAACACATTTTTTAAGTATAAATCCACAATTTGCTTTAATAAGTGCATCGAGCATATTCTTGTTTGTTGCGAAGGTCTCCAATCGTCGCCTTTTCTTACGTTTCTTATTTACGTTTCCTTTACATCGACGGCGGCGCGGCGGTGGGAAATCTGTTTAGAATTGAGAAAAAATAAGTTTTAATTCAAAATTGTTAACACTACAATTTTTTATCGATATTACATAATAAAATCGGACTACAACACTATCAGGTTGGTCAAATGTCAAAAAATCCCAATTGGCTTTAAATTATATATTTTTTGCCTAAATACACCCGATTTTCTTGATCCAAGTCAATTTTAAACTGTATATACACGTACAGCGATTTAGTTTTTGCAAATACGGACCAGTAAGCTATAAAAATGTGTTCGCAAAAACACAAAACAATGAGTGTGACTTACCTCTGAAATGATATGTGTTCATTATTCTCTTTCAAAACACTCACTCTGCTTGAATAACCGGGAACAGTACAGGCCATTCTTAACAAACAACAGATTTACCGCACCACACCATCAAATCTTTCTATATTTTTGTACAAAAAAAGCTTTTCTTTCTGAAGCATTTGTTAACCAGCTGGTTAACAAACAAACATGACGTTTACTTTCAAGTGGCGCGCAGCTCACTAAGACGCACACGTTGGGCTATTGTTATCTCTTTTTAACACACGACATATCGCCATTTGAGAAACGAGAGTCGATTATAGAAGGAATTGTTCATTTTCTTATGCTCCATCTACAGGAATAATACATCTATGGCTTTCCTGTTCCGGTGACAGCCGTGACACAGGAGCCCTTGCAAAACCAAATTAGCTGTCAAAATGGACTGTCGTATGAAAACTGTTTTAGTTCCAAAGATAATCACCGGAACAGAAAAGCTTGCTGCACTATAAGATGGACAGACATTAATAAAAATATTTTTCAAGAGAAGCGAGGGTTCTTGTTTTTCCAAATATTTCCAAGATTTTTGTGTGAAAATCATGCCGAAAGTACGTTAGTAATATCATAGTATTCTTTGCCGAAAGCGATCAAAAGTGGTACCAAAGTCGATAGTGGCGCCTCGCTTCATTCTACAAATAAGTTGGTGGCACTTGGTGGCACTGTACCAGTGTCAGCATAGTGCCAGTCTGTCGTTCCCATAGAGTAACTTATATATATAGGAAAAAATATTAAAAATTAAAAAAAGCCAATGATAGATCATGTGAAAATTATTTCTATTTATTAAGTAGCTATATGGTAGCTATTTGCTAGCTATATTATACTCAAGAGGCAAAAGCAACACTGGAAGAAAGTTAATAAGTATTGTAGGTACTTTATACGAAGTGTGAGTAATAGAGCTACAAGAGTTGTGGGATGGACGGGTTGATTTAACAAATTCTGGTACACCTACTAAGGTAACTATTTTTTGATTAAAATACCTTATCCAAACCTGTACTGTTCAGTTTCAGTGGAAGGTCAGAGTAATCACTAAAACGAAAACAGAACATACACTATGCGAAGTGATAAACCTAAAATCCAATACCAATTCTATCGTAGTCTCAATGTCATTATTGGTCACGAAAGTTCCTCTGAAATGGTCGTCAAGAAAAAATGCACATAATATAGCGAATGGGTTACGTAAGTGCGCAGCAGGGCGGCGCGGCGACGACGACGACGGCAGATCCCTTGCGCCGCCCGCCCAGACGCTCGCGGCCGCCCAAACAAATACGTGACACACTCAGTACAATAAAAACAACCATTACCAGAAACTAACTAGTAAAAAGAACTGACGAGACACATTCCAGGTAAGTATTTCTATACTTTATCGTTAGACTCAATCCTTAAACCTAAGCCTAATGTCTTTTGTAATCCTCATGAAAACACGGACCTAAGCGTTTATTTTGGTTTTGGGTCTCGTAACTTGTTTAACTCGATATTACCATTGGATATTACATAAAGTTTAGTCTGTATTTAAGATGTTAAGAAATTTCTTTAAAAAAATCAATCATACGCCTTTATAAAATTTTCGCTTTCATTGATAAAAATGTAGATTATAGAGATATAAAATACCTTACAAATCTAATTATCTTTCGAACGTAATTGCAATTTATGTATTGCTGTAGTTTACCATACCCATAGGTCTTAAAAGCACAAATCAGAAGTATTTGTGCTAATTTCGTAAATGTTATGTCGTATTATTGATACGACATAACATTTACGAAATTAGTTCTTTTTAGAGAGCCAAATAAATCACAATAGGATGATGCTGAAACCCTCTATATCCGTCAGTGTGGAGGAGGGATGAGTCCCAAAAGTAGGTTTCGAAGGTCCTCTCGGCATTTAGGTCAATGACCGCATTTGGTCGATGCGGCACGCGCTATTTAACGTTTAACTGGCGAGGGAACCACTGTAATGTTACAGCTATTCAGATATTAGAAATAGAATCAAATTTTCCAATTCAATTGTCAAGAAAGTCCCCTTTTCTGTCGTCAATTGGAAATGGAAATATCCATAGATTTATGATAGCGAAAGCGAATAGGTACTTATCAGTTATCATAAATCTATGGAAATATCACTATCGTAGGTATATCAGGATATCAGGATGCAGGTTTTTTTATGTGCGTGTTAGTTATAAAAACAACTGTGCAACAAGACACCTTAAAGTTTAGAATACTTAATTAACGCTACTTTAAATCACAACATTCAAACGCCTCCAACCACCTCAATCAAACCTTGTAGGTAGAGTAGAGTAGGTAACAGTGACATAAGGCCCACGTAGGTACTATATCTTTGTAATCTGTGTACTCAACTAAGCATAACTGGCTACCTCACGCATCATGGTGCCACTCCTCGACCAAGGAGTGCTATATCATCAGCGTGATGAAACACAACTACTACAATAAAACTTTAATTTAAATAATATTATGTAAGTAGATGTAGTGTAGGTACCTTCTTTACTACTAATTATAATGACTGAATAAAAAGACAACTATTATTCATATTTATAACTTAAACATTGTTATTTGAATAACGCCCCATTATAGTTTTATTTTAATGGGTATTAGTTAAAGGCATATATCGCTTAGTTTCTAGGTAGGTATATCGCTTAAGATAGCTTAGGTATGTCATGCAGCAGACATCGCAAGGCACTTGATCACATCCATCACACCACACGTTACGTGCAAAGAAGTAGGTAGGTACCTTCCCATTAATACGTAAGTAGACAAGTAAATCAAAAAGAAGAACTACTACTTTGAAAAAATGTCGATTCAAATACAGTTTTAGTGACGTAATCATTACTTAGTTCCTACGAAGCACCGCCAAACAGTCAATTGAAATTTCATCAGCGCTGGGCGAAACTTCACAGAACACCCACTTGCCTCATATTTTGTAAGGTTTCTATAACAGTAAACATTTCTTGTGGGGTCATCACAAGATCAATACAAAATTATCTGCTCGAGTCTGATGTATGATATCAATATTTTGCCTATTTAATTTCACATTTTGTAAGGTTTCTTTAATGCTGGGGCTTCACCTGTGTGACACCTGACGGCGTTAATAACGGCATGCGCGTCTTGTTTCAAATTAGTGCGCTAAGACCCGGCGACACCTGCGTATTATATCAAATAGCGAGCTAATTAATGGCATTAGACGCAGGTGAAGCTCGGGCATTACAGCAGTTAACATTTCTTTTAAGGTCATGACAAGATCAATACATTATTTGTTCGAGTCTTAGATGTGTGATATCAATACTAGACTAGCGTTTGTACAAAAGAATATGACAGCTTGAAATAAAATATTGTGAAATAACCATAAAGTTAATATACCTTAGCGGAAGTATATTAACTTAATGGAAATAACTTAATTCCGAGATTCCCTAGGACTGCCTACCTTAATTTTCTGCCATTTTACCAGCTGTTCGATAAAGTTAATCTCAATAACAGTTTGCAAAAAAAGGACCAGCATTACGGTCTCTATGGTGCTGCGCAAACGTGTCTTGTGTCCCACACAAGACACAAAAGTGTCAACGTTTGTATGAAATCAGTGGAAGTTAGTAACTGGACACCAAAGTGTCTACGTCTGTGTAGGGAGGACTGATTTCATAATATGTTACTTGTCGCTGGTACCTATCCCTCACAAGACACAAAAGTGTCTACGTTTGCGCTGCGCCTATATTAAGTAGGTAGGCCAGTTGTTTAGTAAATGCGAAACTTTCAGAAATAATATCAAATGCGCTACTGTGTCAACATACCTAAAATGTCCTAATTTTACTCGTATGTTAGTATTAAATGTGCTAAATCTGCTTGCACACAGTCGCATCGCCACATAAAAAACAATAACAAACGTTACGTAAACGTTGACCCGCGTACGGCCGCCGCGGCGGCATCGGCAGCGCGCACCGCGCAATACTGTCGCGTGCGCAGACCACTACACACGCTTCTTTTCCGGGCTTTTCGTAACTACACCATCTTCGTTAAAAGCTTAACTTTCATCAGTATATAACAAAAAAAACTCAGTAAGAAATCTTCTCGACTTTCCCAAAGAAGTTTCAAATTGTGCATCAGTTGCGGAATACCTTATTATTTCATAATTTAATAGGTGAGTCTAGTTTTAAAGAAGTTTCAGAGACAGCTGAATAAACATAATAATATTTCATGTGTGATTCGCTTTCTCGTGAAAATTTTTGTTTGATCTTAATATAAAAATAAACGTTAACTATTTTGAAACTACTATTTTAACTTTTATAATAGGTTTGTTTATAATAAAAGCTGTCTATCACAGTAATTATCTTTACATTGCCACAGAATATATAATAGTACTAACGTACATAGCCATCATTTGATGTTGTTTTAATCCCTACTATACATAGGTATAATCCTACTAATATTATAAATGTGAAAGTTTGGATGTTTGGATGTTTGTTACTCAATCACGCCAAAACGGCTGAACGGATTTGGCTGAAATTTGGTACACAGATACTTGGTAGCCTGGAGAGGAACATAAGCTATACTTTTTATCCCGAAAAAATATCCCATTCCCGCGGGATAACGTCGTGTAGTCCACGCGGGCGAAGCCGCGGGCGGTAAGCTAGTAATATAATAAATGCGGAAGTAACTGTATGTCTGTCTGCTACGCTTTAACGCCTAAACTACTTAATCGATTTTGATGACATAGACTTGACCTTAGGAAAGAACATAGGCGAATTTTTATCCCGGAAAAGCATGTACTCGGTAGTCCAAGCCTGCGGGCGGAAGGCTAGTTTAATAAAAGCCGCAAACGTGGTAGGGTATTTTATAAGTATTGTCTAAGTACCTATAGGACTGGTTTCTCTTGTATAATCTGTATTTAAAATAAATATTGATTTACCTCTTTTGTAGCCTGAAATTCAGGGAAATATAGGTCAGTGTACAGCTAGCTACTACCTACCTAGGTAGGTTATGTAATACCTACCTACGTCCACCGAAATGCGGACGACCCACTTGCGAACATCTAGGTCTAGGTCTTGCATCTAGAGTGAAATTATAAATAGATAACTACCTATATTACCACTAAAATATTCAATGCACTACACAACATAAGATAATGTTACATTTAAACCATTTTCGTCAAAACTTTATTTTGTACTAGCGGCCGCCCGTGGTATCACCCGCGTGGTTCCCGTTCCCGTGGGAATATCAGGATAAAAAGTATCAGTATGAGTCAGTATCAGTCCTTAATCTCGGAAACTAAGAACGCTAGCTTTAGATAGGACTTATAATAAACCTATGGTCAAATATTAGTACTTTCAGAGATACGACGTCTGTAAGTTGTCAAATGACATTTGACTAGAGGTTTATTAGTAACTAATGTTCCGCTTAAAAAGCCCTATCTAACAAACGTCATTGTATCTAACGGTATACGACGTATATCACATGTTACTATTGAGGGGTGGGCCCAGAGACTCCATACATTTGACAACTTTCAGACGTCTTATCTCCGAAAGTTCTAACATTTGGCCATAGGTTAATTGGTAACTAATGTTCTGCGTAAAAAGGCCTATCCAACGGTATATCACATGTTACTATTAGGGCTGGGCCCAGACTCCATACATTTGACAACTTTCAGACTTCGTATCTCCGAAAGTACTGACATTTGGCCATAGGTTTATTAGTAACTAATGTTCCGCTTAAAAAGCCCTATCCAACGGTATATCACATGTTACTATTGAGGGGTGGGCCCAGACTCCATACATTTGACAACTTTCAGACGTCGTATCTCCGAAAGTACTGACATTTGACCATAGGTTTATTAGTAACTAATGTTCCGCTTAAAAAGCCCTATCCAACTGTATATCACATGTCACTATTGAGGGGTGGGCCCAAACCTTCCCATCATCCTTTGACAAAATAATTGAGATCGACAATTTTGTCATCTCAAATGAGAAATATCTCGCGGTCTGCCATGTTAGCCTTGCTGGTGTACCACAGCACGAGGAGATCGATACTTGGTGAACACTATGCTTCGTAATCGCTTCCTCACAGGAACTGAATTTACAAATTAGTTTCGACGCCTTGGAGGAAGTATCCCAAGCGCATGGATAGTAAGAAGACGACTTGCTGAAGTTAACTTGAAACCACTTAGACCTGCAAACGGCCCTAAACAAGAGCGTGAGCATCGTATTTCAAGACTAAGATATGCTCAGAACCACTTAAATTGGACTATTGAAGATTGGTCAAAAGTTATATTGTAACGGTACAGAATTGCACTTGTTATTATATTTCAAATATTTATTGGCTTTTGTATAAAATAGAATGATAATGCTAACCTTGGGTCCTTGGGAAGTATTGGTTGATGTTTTGGAGGTGAAAGCTCGATACAAATTGGTTTAGGAAACAAAAATTAGCTTTATTTGCGAAATGCATTATATCTTCAGTGGGTATACATTCATTCTTGAAGTCTTGAGTCTTAAATAATTGTTCTCAAATGTGCACGGATTGATTTCTGAAAAAAAGAAGAGGTTTAAAAGTAAATAAAAACAATAGTGTTTATTTATATCTGACCTTGGAGGTAGCAATTTAGAGATTATAGTGGATCTCACCTTGAAACAATAGCTGTGCAGATTGTATAAACCTTGAGCATGTTATTTTAGACATATTTGTAAACTGACAGGTTTGTAGGCAACAGAGTTTGTAGGCATGTTTGTTTACAGGCGTGTTAGTGGCACAATATGTGTTCGGCATATTTATTGGTTACACATGTGAACTCTGGTTAATTACATCACATCAGTCTAATTATTATGTTTGGAGCTAAATATTTATTTTATACAATGTTAGCAAAATACTGATAGGTTATGACAGGTAAACATAGATGCTCCTAGCGGCAGAGTTGGGAACTAAAGCAAGTCAAATGAGTGCACATAAGTATAGAGAAAAGGTTGTACTCACAGAATGTTAAATTAACATTATGTATAACTTAAATAAAAATATGGGTTAAATAATCAAAAGTACAGAATATTGTTTTCTATCTTAGATAAGGTTCAAAGTTTCAAATGTATATTGGCTAGAGGTGATACGTTCGAAAATTATGTTCGAACAATTACAATTTTGATAATAGTTTTCATTCGTAAATAAAAAAAGGAATCATACAAAATAATGTGTTTATATTATGTGAGAAGGTAGTATTTTGAATAGTTTAGTAAATTTTATAACTTAATATTAGAAGTCTTGTAGCTATCCAAGGTTTCTGAACGAAATTGAGGATTTTTTAGAAGCTGAGGTTGGTAGTCATGAAAACATATCTTCTTCTCTTTCGCTCATTAGGCAGAGGTGATCAAAAGTGTGCCTTATTTTGTTTAGATCTCAATGATTTATATAAAAGTAGAGGTTTCCAAAGAAAAGAAAAGCTGTTATATTAGATAAAAACAAAATGTACTGTTATAACGGAGGCTTCGCATTATTATTTATTGTGTACCAACGCGCAACCCGTTTATATAAAGTTAGGTGTTTGATTATGCTGGTTAGAGTAAGGAGTAGAGCAAGCTAAAAATGGGAGGTTAGCTTGTGGTAATTTAAACAGGGTTTTTCAAAAAAGGGGCGTGGCGAGGGAAAGTTTTTCAAAAAGAGAGCGTTGAGGACGCGACGCTACGGATAGCGTCGCTTGGGAAATCGAGAGGTATAAAAGGTTTGGAGGGGCGACGCTCGCTCTCTTATATTCTCCGGTTCTACGGGCGTCAACATCTGAAAATTGCTCCCCCGGCGTGCGACGCCGCTTCACTCTCCTCTGTAAGAAAGCGTCGTTTTTGAAGAAGTTTATTTTTAAATCAAGCAAGAATTAGTCTTCAAGAAAAGTGTACAGTGAATTCTTGCCAATCATAGGGCGTTTTTGGGTTCGCGATCTTTTAAACGTTTTAATTTTGGAATTCTGACTGGTAAATTAGATCCGAAATTAAAAAGTCTAGTTTGATTACAGAAAGCATTTCAATTAAAGTAAATTATTCCCAAGTAAAATCTTAGAAAATGGGTGATTTGAATCAGAGAGGGTGAACCTTTCACTTGGGCGCATAGGGATTTGTTTCTTCAGGAGTACATTTGCTCATGACTCCGGGCTTTCTTCAGGCAAGATTCACAAGGGGGGGGCTAGGTCCAAAAACCCAACGCTGTGGATCGTTGGGTGAGCGTCCAGTGGAAGATGCTTTGAGTTCCACATGGTTTGAGGAAGCGGGCTGCAAGCGAGGGAATTGACAGTTAACAAGCCTGGGACAATGTGGAGGGTACCTCCGGAATCGCGAACAGTTGCGGCTTTTTCAAACCATACACTTGCTAGGGCGTCTCGCTGTTCCTTCCCACACAGCGAGACCACGGATGAGCGATAGGATTTTAGGAGGGCGCACTCACCCACGCTGTACAGAATTGGGCTTCAGTTTTGGTGAAACAGGCACCAAACCTTTGTTTGATAGGAAAGTCGCATTTAGTCGAAAAGTAGGCAGGTCAAAATTATAACTAGCGTGCTAGTAGGTTTGGCTTCTTGCAGTTGGGGGGGTGTATTGCAGAAGCTAAATGTACACCGTACGGTTTGGTATACAGAGTAGGTAGATTGAGTGTAGAAAAACAGCGAGTCAGGAAAAATTTACGCGCCAAAAGTTCGTTGCGTTGCGTAGGAAAAAGGCGGGAATAATGACCAGGACGCTAAGTCGAGGTATCTGTATAGATTTCCAAAGTAGATTCATAAAGTCTATGAGAAAGTTATGTTTAGGTACCTTAGAAATTGAATTTGTGAAAGAAAAGCGATCGTAGACAACCCTAGGGATATTTTGGTTGAACCTAGAGGAAAATGCAATCTAATAAAAATTACAAGATGGCGGAGAGACGCTTTGATCGAGTCACTTGGACTTGACATGACGCTTAGTAGCTAAACTTGTCATTCGAGACAAATATCTAAACGAACAAACCCGGGCGATTGTATGAATCGTTCTCGTGAAATTAACTACCATCAATATGAATTGTGGATGAAATTAGCTTTGGAGCAAAATAAAGGTGTCCTTGCTATGACAGAAGCATAACTTGTGTGCGTGAACTTAGTGCTGTGAATTGCCTAGAGTTTGTCTAGAAACTAGCTTAGGGCTTGGTACTACCTAACCTTTATCAGTGATAATCAACATTATTTTATTGTTACAAGATAAACTGGGGATAGTTTTAAAGTGATCAGATTGTCCCGCTTCAGTTTTCACAGAGGCACTCTTATAATTTAGAACTAGAACTTGCTGATCAGCTGAGCACAAAGATAAGTTGAAAGATAGAAATCTGAGTGTAAGGTTGACTCAACTGCTGGCTCTGGCGAGGAATTCGTTGCCATAGTGGTTTTGATTCTCTGTCTAAAACATGTTTCTGTGAAATCAGCTGAGCAGAGGTTTTCCTTGTAAGGGTATGGTAGATAGTGCAATATGTCTGGATGGTTTGATCACCTGGGGGAATTTAGGAGTAACGCTTTGGTGATGGAAATTAGCTAAAAATTGCGCGTTCAGAAGCACCAGCTGTATCTCAGTGATACTTACAGGAAAGGTCCCTTAGGTAATAAATAAAACATAAGATTAGTCGCTAAGCTCAGTCAGAATCCTGTGGTTAAGCCAGTATAACCAAGAGGTCAGAATGTTAAAAATCAGCTGTTCCAACATACAATCATTACTTAGATTGGTCGTCTTGACCTTAATATGCACTAAATTACATTATAGTAGTCATATGAATTATTATTGAACAGAAATACTGAGTTGTAAATCATTATGACCATAATTAAAGCTAGCAATTAGCTCACTCACAGTAAAGGAAAGAGTGTAACTAATATTGAATCATATTCTATTAAGTGCATTAGGAAAGTCTGGAGGAGATAAAAATGCTTGGACGAAATCACTGAATACGCGGAGGTATGGGGCGTATTCCTTTGCCAGACCTAGAATAATAATTTAAAAGAATTGGAAAGAATCTATCAAGATGAAAGTAACTATATATTGTATTTCTAACCTCAAAACATGCTAGTCTAACCCGGAATTCTGAACCTAGGCTTAGATCTATGATAATGTTAGATTAGACTGTATATAAATATGTAAATAGAGCACAACATGGGTTTCATTTAATATAATTATGTTAGACAGCTGTCGGGAGGGTTGATGCACAGGACTGAGCTGTAATTTCATTACAGTCTGTCATGATTGAAAAAGCGGTGAGCGAAGACAGGAAACACACATAGTGTTGGATCCTAAATAATCTCTAAAGTAGTATATCAAAGAAATAGCATTCTGCAATGTTTTGGTTCTAATATTCAGTTAGTCAAGTAGTGGCATCATAGGTTTTCCTTTATATCAGTAGTATTTTATTGACAGGTGTTGTACTGGTCGCTTCACTTAGTGTGCTAAAGCTCTGCATGACACCAGGGAACCTTCAGTATCAATTCATAACTTCCATCACCAATTCATCATATGGAATAGGATTAGATAGGGAGAAAGTAGGTATAAAAGCCTTCACTTCAGTTAAACATTCATAGCAACCCAGCTGTTCTATGATAATGTCTAGGTATGAGTGGAGAGTAGGTAACTGGTACTAAGGTTTGTATCATAGCCGGAAGCAGTCGTTGTTCTAAGAGAATAGAGTAACCAGATGGAATTGTATTTGTACATTTAACATGACTATCCAAAACTACTCAGGGAGCTAGGGAATTTAGTATCCTAAATTATCTATACTAGAGGCAATTAGTAGTTTACCACCATTTGACTACACAAACAACTAATCTATATAAGCAAAGTAGGAGACCAGAAGTTGGTTATATTTGCTAAGGGAACAGAGAGATTAGTACTTACTTTAGTCATCTATTAGTCATCCAAGATCTAGACCATTAGTTTGATTAAGTACTTCTAGAGTACTATTATTAACCTATATAGTCGATAAGTTATGAAAGTTCTAGTAGATGAGATAATAGGTTAAATTGGTTAACTTAGACAACCATATAGGAAGCTATCAATTCCTTGGAAGGATTTTATACTAAGGAGGCTAGTAGAATTGTAGGATATTAGTAGAGTTCAATAGGAAGAAACTTTGTTAGTTAGAACGCTAAGTTGCTTCTCTGAACGAATCAAGGGTTCTACGCTAATCAACCAGGGTATCCACTAAACTTCACGTGCCCCCTCAGATCTATAAAAGCTTCATTAACTTACTATCAAAATTAGGGTTAGGTTCAGGTTCGGTAAAATAGTCATAGTAATTTATAGGTCATGATAATTAATTTATACTGAATTTCTTAGTTAGTTAGATAGAACACACATAAAGAACTTCCATTAAAATACAGGGTACAAAGTAGGATTGTTTATTGTATCGGTATTTTATTATATAGAAGCGTTATTAAATAGAAATAAGCAACTAGGTAGTTAATTAGAAATTAGAAAATCAAAAAAATTAAGTTAGGAGGGGTAGGAGGGTTACAATAGTTGTGCCGATAACCAGGATAGAAGTTAACACATATTACTTATATCAAATCTTTTATTTACTTATTCGCATACAAAATAGGTTGAGGCTTTTTATGGTTCTGAAGGCGAGTGGCTACATTTCAATAAGATGATTGTAGTCACAATTTGTTGTTGTGAGTGTGACAGAGGAGCAATTGGCACTAGGAGGGGCGCTATTAGTTAGGAGTCTGTTCTGTTTGGTTCTTAAAGAAATGTTTGGGGTCAGGTCTTGATTGAGATTCTTGTTTCTGAAACGAAAGTCTTCATTAATTTAACATGTTAAGGTTAGCATATAAACATTGAACATGATTTAAAGTCATATTGGGTGGAAACTTACAGTTGTCGATTTATAAACAAAAGACAATCGTAGAATTAAAATTTGGAGGAATCGCTTTCTTTGTACAATGAAGTTCTCGGGGTTGTCGCATATCTTTGAATTTTCTGGTACAGACGAACACATGTTTCCACATTTGTTGGTAATAAATAGACATGTAGTTTTACAATACCAATATTGTAATTTACTGTTGCAGTAAAAACTGATTTTACAAAGAATGAAAAGATGATAACAAATTTGTTTAGTACAACAAATACAATTAGGTATGGGTATAGTGTCAAGTCAATCACGTGTCAAATTATAAGAGGACATTTGAGTAGGCAAAGGCATCAGATCATACAGCTAAGAGTGCCACAAATTAGTACAAAATCATTTAACTTGTGTAATTCATGCAATACATTCCGCATAAATAGTAAGTTTAAAAAAGCGCCACAGAAATGGCGTAGCGCATATTTGGTGATAAGTTTTTTTTTTCCTTAAAACGTTTATGGTATTGAATTTTAAAAGTTGAAGCACTATTTTTGAATTAGCAAATGCGGGAACAGTAATTATTGGGTGAGAATAGTTCCATCTATGCGGTTAGAAGGAGCGGAACGTTGTAGATTTTGCTTGGACGGGACTTTTGTTTCATAAGACGGAACGTCAGACGGATGTTATTTATTTACCATAATAGTTAAAAATACCTATTTCGGTTTTGGTTCTCACAGTAGTATCTATCAGTACTTATTTAAACTATTAGTAGGTTCCTTGGGGTTTATCATTTTAAATATTCATACCAAAATATACCATAGACATGTACATACTCCGTTCAACGCCATCTAGTGAAGCTTTGGAAGCTTTTGTTTTTAAGTGGGCTGTCAGAAAGTCGCTCATTACTAGTAAGGGACAGTTACTCAATACTCAAATAGATGGCGCTTTACGACAAGTATTATGTAACCTGGGGTTTTTTCTCAATATATTACTTACAAAAAAATATGGATATGGATATGGGCTTCATCTGTCATTCGAATTCTTTATTTTGATGGGTTCTTGCTGCTTAGTTCTGTTGAACGGTGTTATCTAGTTATTATTTTACCCAACGTCGCCGAATAGGAAGTCGGCAGCGGCTATATTGTAAAAAAAAAAAAAAAAAAAAAAAAATTTTTGAATCCATAAAGTTACGCGGTTTGTTTGCCTTGCCCCACCATAAATACTCAAGTTGTTTGCCGACTTCTCTATGTCTTGTAATTCAGAATATTGCGCAGAGCGTATAAAAGTTCAAACATACTCAAAAGGATAGTATAAGTAGTATTTAAAAACGCATACTTCTAAATACTCATGGAATAGGTTTATGGAACGGGTATTTTGGTGCGCTAGTGCTTGCGGGACTCAGGGCGTGTTTGGTCTGAAACGTCTCATCTCTAACAGTCAGTCGGTTTAGTACCATTTATTTTCACCCATTGGTTAGAGCTTTAAAGGTGCGCGCGTGTTATATTAGGTTGTATAATGTCATTTCTGCATAGGCTTAAATGATCCGGGGTCGATGCTATAGTGTAGATGTTTGGAGCGGTTGGGGTCGCCATAGTTCTCTTAGGTAGTGTACAGGTTAATCGGAAGGTTGTCTGACCGATCGCTGGCAACATTGGCCGTGGCCATGTACTAGTACCACACTAGCTGTCATTTCTAAATCTTCTATGGGACTATGTGTGGGGGCTGTTCGCGGTCAACTGACGGACCGTTGCTCACACACGAACAGATCGGTTGTGGGGCACCACTAAGTGACAAATTGATAATGACAGGTTGACAGTTCGAAATAAGACAGCCAACAGAGGAAAATTTTCAAATTTTGAGTTTCTTTAGAAGTTTAATTAATTTGAGAAGTTTGTATCGGACGGGAAGTTAATTAATGCGGTTTAGAGGTAATTTCTGCTAAAGATTTATTGTGAAGGTGTTAATAGGAGTCTGTGAATGATACAATCAATAGAAAGTTAAAGAAGGTGTTATGTTACCTATTAAAACAAAGTTAGTAAAAGCAGTGAAGTGTATTGAAAGTTCATCTGGAGGTTTAGTTTTAAAACAAATATTCAAATGAATTTTGGAAGGAGAAAAGGATAAATTCTTTTTAACTTATAGTGGGAGCTAAAACTACTGGGTAAGCTACTTCATAATTTAGTTAATTTTAGGTTAGGTGAGTTTAGGCCTTCTTAAAAAGAATCTTGTTAGCAACTGCTGAAGCTACACGAACTTCATGGAGATATGTTTAGTGAAAGAGTAATGGGTTTGATATCTGTCAGGCAGAATATTGTTTTACATATTTTAGTGATGTTAATAAGGCAGATAGGTAGGTTGTCATCAATAGCATATTTCGTTAAGCCTGTAGGAATTAATGTTGTCATTATGGAATAGATATTTCATAGGAATAACAAACATAGCCTGGGTTTAAGTATAGAGCATTTATTGCACCTTAATTTCAATCAGTGATTTAATCAGAACATGGAGAGGTACTTATTTACATAGTAACTAATAGGTTATAGTGTCAAGGATTAAGTAAATGGGTGGATATTGCGACAGGGAAGGAGATTAAGTTTTAACTAGTTACAAAGGCGTGACCCTGGTAACATTTATATTAAAGTTAGTCGGAATTTGTCATTGGTTTGTTTTAGCCAAAATAGGTTAGCTTTGGAAATGATAAAACCTTTTCAATAGGATTATAGTGCAACTATATAAAAAAATAAAATAACACCAAATAAATAAAATTAAGTTGAGTAATGAAGCGGATCTGAATAAATAAAATAAAATAAAATCATTACATAGTTTGGTAAATTACTGAGATAACCTAAACAATAGATACATGAAAAAAAAAAGGGAAATAAAATTTTGTAAATGTTTAAATCTAATTAGAGAACGGTTTTTAAAAGGGAATTAATTTTGGTTTATTGTTATCCAACACATTGGATAATACTAAACCAGATCTATAGGGTAGCTATGTTTTAATTGTTTGATTAGATCTGACCATACACCAAATATTAGCAAGAATTCATTATGGGTAAACCAGTTCGCGTTCGTCGGGCACCCAAACGATATGAATCTACCGAGGAACAAGTGATGCAAGAGGAGTTACATAATAGTTCTGATCAAGGGGACACGTTAGAAGTCAGGGAATCTCGCCCTGCGGTGGAGCGATCTCCAGCGGCTAAGGTGATTAAGAGGCCCAAGATAACACGTTCACAAGAGTTGACCTCTATACAGCGAATGTTAAACCGAACGGTAGGAGCGTTGACGAGGAAGATTAATGTGTTGGGCGAAGAGGTCAAAAGGGTGCAGGAGTCTATGCAAGTTACCACTAATGAAGGAAAAGAGACGTCTGTAGCCGAAGTTACATCATTGAATCCCATAGAAATAAGGAGTAGTTGTGTGCAAGAAACAATTAAGGATGTCCATCCGACGGAAGATGAACAAAAATATATAATTTGGAACGTCAAGAATATAAATTTGGAAAAGCCTAAATTTGGTGAAACAGCTGTGCATCCTGTTAATTTCATTGAGGACTTGGAAACCTATTTGAAGAAGGCCGGGAAATCAAATAATTAACTGGATTTGATATTAGAGTGCCTAACTGGTAACGCTAGAGATTGGGCCCGTATCTATAAAGGGAGGTGGACAGGATTAGTTGACTTTAAATTAGATTTTCTGAAAGCATACTGGGGAGAAAATGAACAGAACGAGTTGAGACGAAAGATAGTGCAAGGAGTTTGGAATAGAACGGAAACTCCCACCATGGTGGAACACTTCCTTAAGTTAACTGGAAAGGCACAGATGTTGAGTTACAGCATACCTGAAAAACAATTGGTCGGAGATATCATGCGGCATTATCCGAAATTTATTCAACAAGTTTGGGCGACTAGCCAGATAGAAACTATTATTGAAGCCGCCGAATTTTTAAGAAGCATGGACGACATACAGAAGCAAGATGTTCCGAACACGGTTATGACTAGGAATTTCAAGGAGTGGGAGAAGAAGAAGAAGGTACATCAGCAAGGTTATAGGCAGTGGCAGAGGCCAAGAGAGGCTGAAGTACATGCAGTTAATTTAGAAAATAATACAAATTTTAATGTAAATGGTAGTGAGGCGTTAAACTAGGGGAGGCTGAGACTCTAGTCTCCGGATCAGCTTCAACCACAGGGGACCGAATTTATCATATGATGGCTAGGATGAAATGGTGTCCAGGTGAATCACTAGGACAGAATAATACAGGCATTAGGGTACCGATAGGTCAAAATCCGAAAGATCACAGTACAGGAGTAGGATTAGATTATATTGAGCCGGAAACTATCGAACTAAACATTCCTAGTCAAATCGTAGAGGTGTTGAAATTAAAAATCGAGCAACTTATGGTAAATGTTAGCGAGAATATAGGTGCAATATTTGATGAGGAACGCACATCTAAGGTAGATACTCAAATATTTAAGTCTGAACTATTAGTTCAAATATTTGATGAAAATGTTGTAGCACTATTGGATACAGGTAGCGATATAACATGTATTTCAGAAGAGTTTTGGAATAGGCTAAAGGGGAAAAGGACGACAATACCTACTATGCCGATTAAATCATTGCTTATTAAGACTGCGGTAGGACAGAAAAGCGTAGAAGTAAAAACTATAGCGTTGGTAGCCTTAGGTATAGGACCTTTCCAAAGCGATTTGACTGTACTAATTGTACCGGGCCTTAGTGCTAATTTAATTCTGGGGTTTGATTGGATGAAAGAAAATCAGGCATCTATTATACTTAATAGAGAGGAAGAGGGAGTAGAAATTATGATAGGAGGGGACATGAAATTATTTAAATTTTATAGAAGTGAGAATGTTCAAAATGAAAGTAGTCCTTCAGCGCAATTCAATTTAGTAGCAATAGAAGATGACAATATAGATAGTAATATTCAGGAGTTAATACATAAATTAAAATTAGACAAAACTAAACAAGATGCTTTGGAGGGAGTTTTAATGAAACATAGACAGTTATTTACCTCTAAGTTAGGGAGAGCAAATTGTTATGAACATGTTATTACCATGGAACCACATTCACCAGTAGTGAAACGGACATATCCAATACCATATGCTTATAGGGATAAGGTAGAAGCGAAGTTGATAGAAATGCAAAAGCAAGGGATTATTAGTCGTACCTCTACACCATACTGTAGTCCGTTGACCTTTACTTTAAAACGGGACGGATCTATACGTGTTTTATTAGACGCTAGAGAAATAAATAAGCATATGATAGCGGAGACAGAAAAACCACCGTTGCAATTAGATGTTCTAAATTCTTTCCAAGGGGCTAGATTTATTAGTATAGTAGATTTAAATAATGCTTATTTTCAAATCCCCATATCCGATTCTAGTAAGAAGTATACCGGATTCTCATTTAATGGGAAGTCATATGTTTATAATGTTTTGCCTCAAGGATTGAAAACGTCAGTTGGGAGTTTTAGTAGAGCAATGGATTTCATTTTAGGACACGAAGTTAGAGACTTTTGCGTGAATTATTTAGACGATTTAGCCATTATAACAACAGGTTCGTTGTCACAACATCTAGAGCATTTAGACATAGTGTTGGGAAAATTATCTAAGGCAGGTTTAACGTGTAACTTAGAGAAATGTGAATTTTTAAGCACTGAAGTAAAGATGTTAGGATATATCATTTCAACTAGCGGGATTAGCACCGATCCAGAAAAGGTTAAGTCAATACAGCTGTTTCCAGTACCAAAGAAATTAAAACAAGTCAGGGCGTTTTTAGGACTTTGCAATTTTTATCGTAAATTCATACCGGAATATAGTGTTCATACTCAACCATTATGTGAATTATTAAAAAAGGATAAGAGATGGAATTGGGGACAAGTAGAACAGGTTGCTTTTGAGAAAATAAAATCACTTTTTATTCAGACCATAGAATTGAACCATCCAGATTTTTCTCAACCTTACTATTTACAAACAGACAGTTCGGGAATTGGATTGGCAGGGGTTTTGTACCAGATGGATAATCAGGGGGACGTAAAAGTTTTAGGGTTTCACAGTAAATTATTAAGGGGTGCACAGTTAAATTGGACGGTAACCGAACAAGAGTTTTATTCAATCATTTGTTGTTTAGAGAAGTTTGAGACTTATTTGCGGGGTGCTAAAGTAATAATACGTACAGACCATAAAGCTTTGATTTTTGTAAAAAATAGTAAATTATATAATGCCCGGGTAACTAGGTGGATAAATTACTTAGAACAGTTTCAATATGAAGTTCAACATGTCAAAGGTAGAGAGAATGTAGTAGCCGATGTATTATCTAGATACCAACCAGAGGGAGATTTATTGCAAGAGGATAAGACTAATTCACCTAGGATATTTTATACAGAAAATAGGACAAATAAAGAACTACATGAAAAATTAAAGAATCTAGATAGGTCACAGCAAGATGATGTCGAAATAGGAGAAATAATTAGAAAACTTAATAATGGGGTCGTGGTAAACAGTAGGTCAAGTCAAATCTTTAAACGATGCTCATTAGAAAATGGTTTATTGTACTATTCACCGGGAGAGGGAGACAAACGGGTGTTATTTTTGCCCGAGTCGCTTAGAGAAGAAATTATTTGGCAAGTCCATTTAGAAATGGGACATCAGGGGGCATATAAAATAATTAAATACATTAGGGATAGATTTTTTTTGGAAAGGGTTAACTAAACAGGTTAAACGAATTTTAAGGGGATGTCACGAGTGCCAAGTCACCAAGAGTGATACAGCAAAGTATGTAGGACCTTGTCGGTCAATTATAACTGAAAATGTAGGAGACATTGTTATGGTAGATTTATACGGACCTTTACCATCAGGAAAGTTTGGTATGAGCTATATTTTAGTTATTCAAGATTCTTTTAGTAAATTTGTAAAATTTTATGATCTTAGGAAAGCAACAGCAATTTCAGTATTAACAAAAGTGAAAAAGTTTTTCCAAATAATTAAACCTAAAGCTATAATGTCTGATAATGGATCACAGTTTGCCAGTAAAGTATGGAAAAAGAAAATGAAGGAAGAAGGGGTCAGAGTTATTTATACTACTGTTAGGAATCCTAGACCTAATACCACTGAAAGAGTAAACAAGGAATTAGGTCGGTTATTTAGAACTTATTGTAGGACAAATCATAAAGGCTGGGTAGATTTATTGCCAAAATTAGAAATTTTATATAATAACACATATCATGAGAGTACTGGTTTTACCCCTTGTGAGATTTTATATAGTGAACCCACCAGGTTATCATTTGATAATAAGATACCAATTGATTTAGTAGCTCTGCCTGTTGAAGAAGTCCGAGGAAAAGCTCGTGAAAACTTAAAGAAAGCAGGACAAATACGCCAAAATAAATTTAATGAACGATATAGAATTATTCAATTTCAAATAGGAGACCTAGTAAAAATTAGGAAATTAAATAAGTCTGACGCTAAGCTAAAGATAACAAAAAAATTCGAGCCATTGTATGAGGGTCCGTTTGTGGTTGGAGCTAATCCGTTCAAAAATGTTTATTTACTTGTTGAGCCTAGTACTGGAAGGGAGCGAGGGAGGTTTAATGCCATACATCTATCTAAATATTATAAATGAATTTAAAAATGGTTTTCCCTGAAGGAAAACCCAAATTAACTTGTGTTGTGTTAGGGTAGGTAAATGTAACTTTAAAATCAATTATAAATGAATTTAAAAATTGTTTTTCCCTGAAGGAAAACCCAAATTCACTTGTGTTGTGTTAGGGTAGGTAAATGTAACTTTAAAATCAATTAATAAAATGCCACAAAATAAACTTAGTGTTGTTTCCCTGAAGGAAAACCCAAATTAACCTGTGTTGTGTTAGGTTAGGAAAAAGTAACTTTAAAATCAATTAATTAAATGAATTTAATTTTGGTTTCCCTAAAGGAAGTCCAAATTAACTTGTGTTGTGTTAGGCTAGGAAAATGTAACTTTAAAATCAATTAATAAAATGCCATACATTTGTCCAAGGTTATCAATTTATTTAGCATTATTTTCCCTGAAGGAAAATCTAAATTAAATTGTGTTGTATTAGGATAGGTAAATGTAACGTTAAAATCAAATAAAAGGGTAGTGAAAACGCACTTGTTCAGAAATTAATAAAATAATTTAGTATAGTTTCCCTGAAGGAAAAACGAAATTAATTTGTGTGGTGTTAGGATAGGTAAATGTAACTTTAATGTCAAATACTAAAACCCGTGTGAGGAAAATTTTTTTTTCTCAAATAGGTTTTAATGTCATATGATTGTCTATTTAATATAAATGAATTTTATGTTGTGTTCTCTTAAAGAAGATAACATAAGTTGTGTTGTGTTAGGCTAGTAAAATGAAATTTTAAAATATAGTGATTAATATAAAAGAATTGCATTGCGGTGTGATTTGGGGAAACAACGTAAGTTGTGGTATGTTAGTAAAGGTAACTGTAGTATAACAAAGTAGATAAACCAATCCGGAAAAAAAAAAGGAATCTTGAATAAAAGTTTTATTGCCATAAAATTGTTTAAATTTAATAAGTTAATTTTGCGACATGGTACCCTTGGGAAAATATGATATTTTATATTGTGTTAACTAAATAGAAAGGTATTTTATTTCCTTCCATTAACTAGCTGGAAAATGGTTGATTTGAATGCAGGATTGTTGCGATATCCTTGAACTTATGTAAAATTTTATGTAAACTTAATTATATTAATATTTATATGGAATGTAACTTTGAATTGAACAATAAACGATACTGGGGTAACTTTGTATAACGGTTGTCGGGACTGGGAAAAGCCTACCTGAGCTTACAAACAAATTTTAGCAACTCTAGTATTAGGCTGAAAAAAAAAAAAAATATTACCAGCCTAATAAAGATTACATTTGCTCAAAGGAGTTAGTTCATTCAAGTTGTTTTATCGTACTACTAGGTTTCAGACCAAATTTCAAGTATATTCATTAAAAGGATATTCAAATACTCAAGTTGCTAGAAAGTTGTAAGGTCAGATAGAGGGGAGTGTTGGCGGCTTTTCTTACCGGGGGGGTAATTTTTATTAGGTAGGTATACATATTGAAGGGAAAATTTGCCTTTCCTCTACTGGTGATGGTAGTTCATTCGGAATTGATTAAATTTAGGCTCTCAGAATATCAAAAGGAAGAGAAATAACATAATCAAAATTAACAGCTTGATATTAAAATCATCAAAAGCTTCAAGGTTATAGTGCTTTGGTTGAAAATTTATTAAGGTTAATAGAGGTTGCCGGAGCAAGAAATAATAGGAATTAAAAAGGAATGTACCCAAATCGTGTGTTACATGATTGACTGTATAACAAGTAGGGTTGCGTATTGGTGAGTAACATCGAGTAGATTGCGTACAGACAGAAGAATTGCGTAGGGTTGCGTATTGGTAGGATACACTGAGTAGATTGCGCACAGGCGAGGAAGTATTGCTTAGGGGTTGCGTGGTGGTAGGATACATTGAGTAGGTTGCGTACAGACGAGGAAGTATTGCGTAGGGTAGCGTATTGATAGGGAATGTTGCATAGGGTTGCGTACTAGTAGGGGTGGATGAAATAGGGACGCGTATGAATGAACATGTTTTGAGTAAGAATATAAGCGCATAGAAGCACTATGAGAAACTTTATTTTTTTTTTTCATATCGTAATTAATTTGGGTTACTGTATCAATAAGCTGGGGTTTTTATATAAAATTTTATGAGGTGACAGTCTATGTATTTGTTGATTTTAAATATTAATAGAGTACCTTCTACTTAGATAAATAATATGTATGCAGGTTGTAGCTGTGGTGCAACCTTAGGTGGCGTGAAAGTAGGCTAGCGAAAGAAGATAGTGAACGACGTGTGAAAAGAAAAGATGATTAGAGTGAGGATCTAACCTAGATAAGGAGTAGTTAAAAAAAAAAAAAAAAAAAAAAAAAAAAGAGATTCTATTTGAAGGGCTTTGGGTTATAACACATGTGAAGCCTGCATACAAATGTTATTATTAACCCAAAAGATAAGATCCGCACACAACAGCACGTGATAGGGATAGGCGTAGAGCACGTGTTAACAGACTTGAATTTTGTACAGTGGGACTTTGGTGTTAGGATAAATAAAAAAATATATATATATATATATACAAACAGTGTTTATGTTTGTATCTTGTCCCGGTGTAAACGCCTGTACAAAATTTACACTTCCCGTGGGTCAGGGTCGGACCATGTTTAACTCGACAACTATACATTCTCCAAAGTGATATCGGAGGCTATTCCAGAGTTTTGAGTAAGCTTTTTGACAAAAAGGTCTTTGTATATGCTTCATTTAGAAGGGGGCGTACAGGGATATGCAGGGGCACTTTGGGGGTATAAAATGCTGCGCTAGAACGCCATGTAATCGTAAGGTTGGATTACAGTTTATACACCAAGGCGAGTTTATTCTAAACTACGGATTCACAACCCGTACCTTTCACCATGCTTTGTACGTCTCTGGTGTCGGATATACATACGATGAATTTGGATAAAGCAATAAAAATCACTTAAAGCTCGCTTGATAACTTTTGATATTATTTTGGTCTAAACACACTCTACACTCTTAATTACATAATCACTAGGGCTCACTAAAAATTGATTCGATAGGGGTCGGAGGCCGCAATGTCCTTTGGTAGGACAAAGAGCATTGTAGTTTTCCTTGGTCCAAATTGATTCAATTCTTTGATTTTGGGAAAATAATAAGAGATAGGGATAGATATATATATATATAAAAAAAAAATATATATATATTGATATAAAAATTATAATAATATATATATAGATATAAAAAAAATAAAAAAAAAAAAACATGTCTATATTATGTGTATATATATATATGTGTAAAAAGAAATATTAGAGATTTGGATAGAAAGAAAATTCTACTCCGGATCCAATACTTGGTACTGTCACCTTTGAAGAATTTTGGGGTCGGCTGTAACGGTACAGAATTGCACTTGTTATTATATTTCAAATATTTATTGGCTTTTGTATAAAATAGAATGATAATGCTAACCTTGGGTCCTTGGGAAGTATTGGTTGATGTTTTGGAGGTGAAAGCTCGATACAAATTGGTTTAGGAAACAAAAATTAGCTTTATTTGCGAAATGCATTATATCTTCAGTGGGTATACATTCATTCTTGAAGTCTTGAGTCTTAAATAATTGTTCTCAAATGTGCACGGATTGATTTCTGAAAAAAAGAAGAGGTTTAAAAGTAAATAAAAACAATAGTGTTTATTTATATCTGACCTTGGAGGTAGCAATTTAGAGATTATAGTGGATCTCACCTTGAAACAATAGCTGTGCAGATTGTATAAACCTTGAGCATGTTATTTTAGACATATTTGTAAACTGACAGGTTTGTAGGCAACAGAGTTTGTAGGCATGTTTGTTTACAGGCGTGTTAGTGGCACAATATGTGTTCGGCATATTTATTGGTTACACATGTGAACTCTGGTTAATTACATCACATCAGTCTAATTATTATGTTTGGAGCTAAATATTTATTTTATACAATGTTAGCAAAATACTGATAGGTTATGACAGGTAAACATAGATGCTCCTAGCGGCAGAGTTGGGAACTAAAGCAAGTCAAATGAGTGCACATAAGTATAGAGAAAAGGTTGTACTCACAGAATGTTAAATTAACATTATGTATAACTTAAATAAAAATATGGGTTAAATAATCAAAAGTACAGAATATTGTTTTCTATCTTAGATAAGGTTCAAAGTTTCAAATGTATATTGGCTAGAGGTGATACGTTCGAAAATTATGTTCGAACAATTACAATTTTGATAATAGTTTTCATTCGTAAATAAAAAAAGGAATCATACAAAATAATGTGTTTATATTATGTGAGAAGGTAGTATTTTGAATAGTTTAGTAAATTTTATAACTTAATATTAGAAGTCTTGTAGCTATCCAAGGTTTCTGAACGAAATTGAGGATTTTTTAGAAGCTGAGGTTGGTAGTCATGAAAACATATCTTCTTCTCTTTCGCTCATTAGGCAGAGGTGATCAAAAGTGTGCCTTATTTTGTTTAGATCTCAATGATTTATATAAAAGTAGAGGTTTCCAAAGAAAAGAAAAGCTGTTATATTAGATAAAAACAAAATGTACTGTTATAACGGAGGCTTCGCATTATTATTTATTGTGTACCAACGCGCAACCCGTTTATATAAAGTTAGGTGTTTGATTATGCTGGTTAGAGTAAGGAGTAGAGCAAGCTAAAAATGGGAGGTTAGCTTGTGGTAATTTAAACAGGGTTTTTCAAAAAAGGGGCGTGGCGAGGGAAAGTTTTTCAAAAAGAGAGCGTTGAGGACGCGACGCTACGGATAGCGTCGCTTGGGAAATCGAGAGGTATAAAAGGTTTGGAGGGGCGACGCTCGCTCTCTTATATTCTCCGGTTCTACGGGCGTCAACATCTGAAAATTGCTCCCCCGGCGTGCGACGCCGCTTCACTCTCCTCTGTAAGAAAGCGTCGTTTTTGAAGAAGTTTATTTTTAAATCAAGCAAGAATTAGTCTTCAAGAAAAGTGTACAGTGAATTCTTGCCAATCATAGGGCGTTTTTGGGTTCGCGATCTTTTAAACGTTTTAATTTTGGAATTCTGACTGGTAAATTAGATCCGAAATTAAAAAGTCTAGTTTGATTACAGAAAGCATTTCAATTAAAGTAAATTATTCCCAAGTAAAATCTTAGAAAATGGGTGATTTGAATCAGAGAGGGTGAACCTTTCACTTGGGCGCATAGGGATTTGTTTCTTCAGGAGTACATTTGCTCATGACTCCGGGCTTTCTTCAGGCAAGATTCACAAGGGGGGGGCTAGGTCCAAAAACCCAACGCTGTGGATCGTTGGGTGAGCGTCCAGTGGAAGATGCTTTGAGTTCCACATGGTTTGAGGAAGCGGGCTGCAAGCGAGGGAATTGACAGTTAACAAGCCTGGGACAATGTGGAGGGTACCTCCGGAATCGCGAACAGTTGCGGCTTTTTCAAACCATACACTTGCTAGGGCGTCTCGCTGTTCCTTCCCACACAGCGAGACCACGGATGAGCGATAGGATTTTAGGAGGGCGCACTCACCCACGCTGTACAGAATTGGGCTTCAGTTTTGGTGAAACAGGCACCAAACCTTTGTTTGATAGGAAAGTCGCATTTAGTCGAAAAGTAGGCAGGTCAAAATTATAACTAGCGTGCTAGTAGGTTTGGCTTCTTGCAGTTGGGGGGGTGTATTGCAGAAGCTAAATGTACACCGTACGGTTTGGTATACAGAGTAGGTAGATTGAGTGTAGAAAAACAGCGAGTCAGGAAAAATTTACGCGCCAAAAGTTCGTTGCGTTGCGTAGGAAAAAGGCGGGAATAATGACCAGGACGCTAAGTCGAGGTATCTGTATAGATTTCCAAAGTAGATTCATAAAGTCTATGAGAAAGTTATGTTTAGGTACCTTAGAAATTGAATTTGTGAAAGAAAAGCGATCGTAGACAACCCTAGGGATATTTTGGTTGAACCTAGAGGAAAATGCAATCTAATAAAAATTACAAGATGGCGGAGAGACGCTTTGATCGAGTCACTTGGACTTGACATGACGCTTAGTAGCTAAACTTGTCATTCGAGACAAATATCTAAACGAACAAACCCGGGCGATTGTATGAATCGTTCTCGTGAAATTAACTACCATCAATATGAATTGTGGATGAAATTAGCTTTGGAGCAAAATAAAGGTGTCCTTGCTATGACAGAAGCATAACTTGTGTGCGTGAACTTAGTGCTGTGAATTGCCTAGAGTTTGTCTAGAAACTAGCTTAGGGCTTGGTACTACCTAACCTTTATCAGTGATAATCAACATTATTTTATTGTTACAAGATAAACTGGGGATAGTTTTAAAGTGATCAGATTGTCCCGCTTCAGTTTTCACAGAGGCACTCTTATAATTTAGAACTAGAACTTGCTGATCAGCTGAGCACAAAGATAAGTTGAAAGATAGAAATCTGAGTGTAAGGTTGACTCAACTGCTGGCTCTGGCGAGGAATTCGTTGCCATAGTGGTTTTGATTCTCTGTCTAAAACATGTTTCTGTGAAATCAGCTGAGCAGAGGTTTTCCTTGTAAGGGTATGGTAGATAGTGCAATATGTCTGGATGGTTTGATCACCTGGGGGAATTTAGGAGTAACGCTTTGGTGATGGAAATTAGCTAAAAATTGCGCGTTCAGAAGCACCAGCTGTATCTCAGTGATACTTACAGGAAAGGTCCCTTAGGTAATAAATAAAACATAAGATTAGTCGCTAAGCTCAGTCAGAATCCTGTGGTTAAGCCAGTATAACCAAGAGGTCAGAATGTTAAAAATCAGCTGTTCCAACATACAATCATTACTTAGATTGGTCGTCTTGACCTTAATATGCACTAAATTACATTATAGTAGTCATATGAATTATTATTGAACAGAAATACTGAGTTGTAAATCATTATGACCATAATTAAAGCTAGCAATTAGCTCACTCACAGTAAAGGAAAGAGTGTAACTAATATTGAATCATATTCTATTAAGTGCATTAGGAAAGTCTGGAGGAGATAAAAATGCTTGGACGAAATCACTGAATACGCGGAGGTATGGGGCGTATTCCTTTGCCAGACCTAGAATAATAATTTAAAAGAATTGGAAAGAATCTATCAAGATGAAAGTAACTATATATTGTATTTCTAACCTCAAAACATGCTAGTCTAACCCGGAATTCTGAACCTAGGCTTAGATCTATGATAATGTTAGATTAGACTGTATATAAATATGTAAATAGAGCACAACATGGGTTTCATTTAATATAATTATGTTAGACAGCTGTCGGGAGGGTTGATGCACAGGACTGAGCTGTAATTTCATTACAGTCTGTCATGATTGAAAAAGCGGTGAGCGAAGACAGGAAACACACATAGTGTTGGATCCTAAATAATCTCTAAAGTAGTATATCAAAGAAATAGCATTCTGCAATGTTTTGGTTCTAATATTCAGTTAGTCAAGTAGTGGCATCATAGGTTTTCCTTTATATCAGTAGTATTTTATTGACAGGTGTTGTACTGGTCGCTTCACTTAGTGTGCTAAAGCTCTGCATGACACCAGGGAACCTTCAGTATCAATTCATAACTTCCATCACCAATTCATCATATGGAATAGGATTAGATAGGGAGAAAGTAGGTATAAAAGCCTTCACTTCAGTTAAACATTCATAGCAACCCAGCTGTTCTATGATAATGTCTAGGTATGAGTGGAGAGTAGGTAACTGGTACTAAGGTTTGTATCATAGCCGGAAGCAGTCGTTGTTCTAAGAGAATAGAGTAACCAGATGGAATTGTATTTGTACATTTAACATGACTATCCAAAACTACTCAGGGAGCTAGGGAATTTAGTATCCTAAATTATCTATACTAGAGGCAATTAGTAGTTTACCACCATTTGACTACACAAACAACTAATCTATATAAGCAAAGTAGGAGACCAGAAGTTGGTTATATTTGCTAAGGGAACAGAGAGATTAGTACTTACTTTAGTCATCTATTAGTCATCCAAGATCTAGACCATTAGTTTGATTAAGTACTTCTAGAGTACTATTATTAACCTATATAGTCGATAAGTTATGAAAGTTCTAGTAGATGAGATAATAGGTTAAATTGGTTAACTTAGACAACCATATAGGAAGCTATCAATTCCTTGGAAGGATTTTATACTAAGGAGGCTAGTAGAATTGTAGGATATTAGTAGAGTTCAATAGGAAGAAACTTTGTTAGTTAGAACGCTAAGTTGCTTCTCTGAACGAATCAAGGGTTCTACGCTAATCAACCAGGGTATCCACTAAACTTCACGTGCCCCCTCAGATCTATAAAAGCTTCATTAACTTACTATCAAAATTAGGGTTAGGTTCAGGTTCGGTAAAATAGTCATAGTAATTTATAGGTCATGATAATTAATTTATACTGAATTTCTTAGTTAGTTAGATAGAACACACATAAAGAACTTCCATTAAAATACAGGGTACAAAGTAGGATTGTTTATTGTATCGGTATTTTATTATATAGAAGCGTTATTAAATAGAAATAAGCAACTAGGTAGTTAATTAGAAATTAGAAAATCAAAAAAATTAAGTTAGGAGGGGTAGGAGGGTTACAATATTCTCCGACCTTTCTCCGACGAATCAAAATTTATACTCTAGGTACAAGCATAATGGAAAACACAGAGTGTACCTATAGAAGACCAGGGGAAAGATTCAAGCAAGCATCCATCGAAGTTAAAGTAGCCTAGTAAGGTAGTCTGTCTGTACTGTACTTGTGTGGGCCGGAATTTCTTCTGAGAGTCGCACAGAATTGGGTGTTCATAGAAAACGGTTCTTTAACTAGCGTAAGATATGTGGAAGAAATCCTTAATGAACACGTTGGTTCATTTAGGGTCAATTTGGGTGAGGATGCTATTTTTATGCATGGTACCTCATTCAGGTTGGATTGTGAATGACTACCTTCAAAAGAAGAACATTACTCGCATGGAGTGGCCAGCACGCAGCCCGGATATCAACCCGATCGAGCATGCTTGAGAGATGCGTAAAACAACTAAACCCTCCCCCACAAAATTGCTCTCACAGAGGAATGAGAGAATCACAGAACACGGAAAGATTTTTCTCTTGTGGTAGAATATTCCCCAAAATCGTATAAGGAACTTGCTGTACAGCATGCCAAACTGCGGTAAACGCTGTAATGGAAGCACGACGAGGCAATACGAAGTATTAAATTCAAGAAAATCGTAATAATGTTGTTCAAAAATGACATATTTCCTATTTTTGTTTTAAGGCGAGATCAGCAAATTTTTTTTCTTTGTGTATTTTTTTGGAAATTAAATGTAGTGACTCATAAATTTTATAACTTTCACATATTATTATGGAGTATTTAATTGTATATTAAACACAATTTATTTCATTAAGCTAGCATTCTCAGTTTCCGAGATTTATAGGTTTCTGATTCATTGCTCTCGAGTCTCGAGTGTATGTAGTGAACTTTGTATTTATACCTTTGCATAAATACTAAGTTCCATACAAAATTCAATCAGAGCTCCACAGCTAACTCCAAAGTAAACAGTTTCAAAGCGTCCATAACTAGCATTTAAAAAAATGTCGACACGTTCAAAAGCAAAGGAATGACGTAACAATTTTACACCGTTACGGTGGTCCTCCCACTGAGCCTACGCCCACGGTCGTCCGAGTGGACCTCTGTCCAGTCCAGATAGACATCTAATCATAATAATACAAGTTTTTAAACGTGCCAACAACGTTACTATCGTGTTCCAGTTTTGATAAAATTTCAAACTTGTTGGTAAAGAGAGCTAAGGCAAAGAGCTTCTTTAAAAAAGCTCATGTACGCTAAGCGATAAGGCCGCATACTTAATTGTATTATACATCTTTTCTTGTTATTTGTAATTTGTATGATGTTTGTATGTGCAATAAAGTATTATCTCGTCTAATCTAAAAAAAAACTGCCAACAAAAACTCACTTCCCAAAAACATTCCATTTAAAGTACCTACCTACGAAAGAGCGGGATCTTGGAACTTATACTGATCTGAAACAAGTCGGTGCAAAGCCATACTTACTGATCTGATTGAAGTCGGTGTCAACCCAAAAGGAACAATTCTTGAAAACCTACAGAAAAAATATAAATCACGTGAACTACCTATAAATTTGCGAGTTTCTTTGATTTCCCCTGGATTCTACTATCAGATTCTAACTTGGTAACAATGTGCTAACCTCAGGAGTATACTCTCTCGAAGATATTGACGCGTAAAGCAGAAACCACTAGTCGACAACTACACTGGCCTGCAAAGTACTACACTTTTAACTATAGAAGTTCGAGTTTAAAAAAAACGTTTTAAATAGCAAATTTTATCAGCTTTCTTTCAAACTTTAGTAAACTATACACTAGTAACATTTTCAATCAATATAACAGAAAATATGTATATCTTGTGTGTTTAAAAAAGTTATTGCAATTTTAAAAGTGTGATACTTAGTTCTGCAGGCCAGTGTATGTTATTTTTCAGGATTGTGAAAAAACTTCTGAACTGTATACTGTGAATTTTTCATGGGTGCAAATTCTATCCGATAAAAAATATAACCAAAATCCGTTCACAAGGCAGACATATCGTGGAACATACATAAAAAAAATGCATTCAGACGACTTGAGAACCTCCTCTGTTTTTTATAGGTCGGTCAATAAGATTGCTAAGAAATCAGTTAAACATGAAAATAAAATTAAAAACACGCTAAACGGTAATTTAAAAATTCGCTAGCTTTCCGCGCATATTTAGTTAGCTTTATTAAAATAATAAGGCATAGCATAGCATCCTTTGGTAGATTTTTCGAAAAAACTGGAACAAGTGCCAAAATTTCGCAGTATTTCGAGCACCATGGGGGTAGCACAGGAATTTCAGGGTTGCAAACTTGGGTGTCTACTCTCAAGGGACCTAACAACATATAAAAAAATCGTAGTTACATGCGCGTTTGCGAGGTTTGTCTTTTTTTGTGTCGATATTAACTGGCCTAAAAATTTGCATTTGACGAAATGCTAAATAAGCTTCATTCATACAAACCTTCTCCTGATAATAACAAATAAGTCACTTGACTACTTACTTACAATACGAAACGATTTATCCATCAATGCCACTGATCAAGCAAAATGAATTCCCATTATTGACCGCTTGAACTTTGCTATCGTCTAGTGTAGTCTGCTAATGATTTGTTCAATCATTCACTGAGAAAAACGGGCTACTTAAAATTGGCAAATTTGTAATGTACCGGCAGCCAGATACGTATAATGTGCTTTTCACAGGAAAATTGTAAGAGCGATACTTATAATGTAACGACACCATGTTAAGTAAGTATGCGGCATAATGCTCTGTAAAGACAATGTAAACGAGTTACTTGTAATGTGGCCGCATCCCTAATACGTAAGCCACATCATGAAATTACTGTGCCCGCACCGTTAACATTTACGTATGCGGTTTAATGATGCCGCATATGTAATAACAGAGCAGCATACGTAAATTACTTAACCCGCAACAGGAAATATGTATGCGCTATACGTACGGAGTTATGCAGACGCATTATTTCAGTATCCAGGCTCTTTATAACAGCAACTGGTTTCCAAATCATTGTACTGACTCCGTCTCATTAAGTAATGGTCCCGGTTACGTACATAATGTACGAGCAGGGTCGGGGATATGCCGATACATTTTACGCGCACTGGATAATTAATAATGTCTCCGCCTACATAATCATTTACGTATCCTGGGTCATTTTACGAACTCCGTTTACTTACTAACTGTGTTCGGTACATAAAATCTTTATGACGTCAGCCGCATCATGAAATTACTGTGGCGCACTCTTAACATTTACGTATGCGGTTTAATGATTCCACACAGAGCAGCATACGTAATCTACTTAACCCGTAACATAAAATATGTATGCGCTATACGTACGAAGTTATACAGCCGCATTATTTCAGTATCCAGGCTCTTTATAACAGTAACTGATTGCTAAATCATTGTACTGACTCCGTCTCATTACGTAATGGTCCCGGTTACGTACATAATGTATGAGCAGGGTCGGGGATATGCCGATACATTTTTCGCACACTGGATGATTAATAATGTCTCCGCCTACATATACGTATTCGGGCTCATTTTACAAACTCCGTTTACGTACTGACTGTGTTCGGTACATAGAATCTTTATGACGTCAGCCGGATCATGAAATTACTGTGGCGCACTCTTAATATTTACGTATGCGGTTTAATGATTCTACACAGAGCAGCATACGTAATTTACTTAACCCGTAACATAAAATATGTATGCGCTATACGTACGAAGTTATACAGCCGCATTATTTAAGTATCCAGGCTCTTTATAACAGTAACTGTAGGGCTAGCACAACTTAACGCGACTCGAGTGAGAAAAAGTCGCGAGCACTTTCGACCAATCAGATCGATCGTAGATAGCGCGCGTGACTTAAGGCGACCGACGCGACGTGCTGATTGGTTGGAAGGAACACGAAAAACTATGTCGCTCGAGTCGCGCTGAGTTGTAGCCCTACTGGTTGCTAAATCATTGTACTGACTTTAAGTAATGGTCCTGGTTACGTAGGTACATAATGTACGAGCAGGGTCGGTCAATACAATTTTACGCGCACTGGATCTGTCTGGGCTCATTGTACGAACTCCGTTTACTTACTGACTACGTTCCGTAGATACTACATACCAGTGGCCACTTTGTACTTAATTTAAGTTATTTAAGTACCTAATCGGATTGTTCATCCTTCGTAACAGTAAACTAGTCTTGTTGCCATATAATTACACATCATTTCACACACATTCCGGTTACGAAAGCATACGGTTATGCTGTCTTTTAATACACAATCAATACACAATCTGCAAAACGTTAAAACTTAATATTATCCTGTCAAATCAAATCGACTTAACAGCTAGGAAGACGTGATAGTGTAAGGGTATGGGGTGCTAGCCCGGGGACAACAGAACTGTTCTGCTGATGTTGGATGAAGGTTGTATATATATCAACTTGATGGAATTATTCTGCTTGCGCGATGTAGAAATTCCATATAAATTGGTAGGCCCGCATAGTTGCTACGGTGCGTCAGCGGTAGGTAGCGCCATCAGTCGGCTATTAGCGGAGTCTTGTCTGAGTAGAGGCAGTCTTCTTCGTGCTGTGGTTGCCGTCGGTGTGTTATGTGCGTCGTCGTCCAGATGTCGCCACAAACTGAAGTTACTTTATCTAGGTACTTATTTCATTCAGTGTTAGAATCATGCTCTTAAAAATAAAAGGAATATAATTAATTACACCACAATAAAATACTAAGTATTTTAGGTATGCATTTCAGTATTTTTGTAGGTTAGGTTTTTTTTTTATTACTTAAATGTATGTACACCGATTAGGTACCTACTCGAAGACGGCTGAACCGATTGAAATGATTCAAACGTTATAACATCAGGTTTTTTCCCAAGTTGGTAACATTTTTTGAAATTTTGAAATCGGTTCAGTAGTTTTCAGGAAATCTTGAAAATACTGTCGTTTTCGTTACCACTTTATGTGAATTTATTACGTAGGTATCTTTAGGCATAGGTAACTCCTTTGTTTATAAACCGATTTAGATGATTCTTGTTTTGTTGGAAAGGGGATAAGTACCTCAAGGTATTTTAACCGACTTCAAAAGAGGAGGTTATCAGTTTGATCACATACCTATTTACCAGAAAACACGTAAATTGCCTGCATGATGCACTAAAAAGAGTGAAATAAAAAATATTTTTATAAAAAAATAAAACCGCCTTCAAAAAAAAGACATCAAAAAAGTAAAAAATAATCCCTTACCAAATAACGTAAGTACCTACTTTGAAGTCGGGCGGGTTTTAACAAAAACAACAAAAAACTGTATCTACATGTTTCACGCCCAACTTCAAAGTAGGTACCTACTTACTTACGTTATTTGGTGTGGGATTATTTTTTACTTTTTTGATGTCTTTTTTTGAAGGCGGTTTTATTTTTTTATAAAAATATTTTTTATGATCGAAGGGTATGGTGCGTACCTATTAACGCAACCTGGTTTTTGTACCAGGTTTTTACTTCCAGGTACGGAAACCAGGTGCCAGCCCCGAAATACTTGCAAGACCTTCTAAGTATTTTACTAGTAGTAGGTAGGTACGCGCTCACCGTCATGATCAAGGTCACCGCACTTGCAAAGTCAAAAACTGTCTAGTATAGGAAATTAAGCTTTACCTAGGTGGGAATAAGTTACATTATTGCTCAAAAATAAGAACATTTAGGTACCTAACCTTCCTATCTGGTCTGGTGGGAATAAGTAACATCATCATGTCAGCCGAACGACGTCCACTGCTGGGCATAAGCCTCCCCCAAGGATCTCCACCACGATCGGTCCTGCGCTGCCCGCATCCAGCGGCTTCCCGCGACCTTGACTAGATCGTCGGTCCACCTTGTAGGGGGCCTGCCCACGGAACGTCGTTCGGTACGCGGTCGCCATTCGAGAACCTTTCCGCCCCAACGGCCATCGGTTCTCCGCGCTGTGTTGTGTGTGTGTGACCCGTTCCGCCCACTGCCATTTTAACGATGTAGGTAAGTAGGTACCTACCTACCTAATTCTTCGAGCGATATCGGTTTTTTTAGTTCTCCTGCGGATCTCATCATTTCTGATTCGATCGCGCAGGGAAATACCGAGCATCGCTCTCCTCATTACGTGATATCTAAGCTAGTTAAGGCTGGGATTCCCCAAAATAGGGTATTTAAATTATGGATTACTCGCAAACCACAAGTACTTAAAGTATGGAAAAAATATATGTTATTATACAGTTACTATTTATCTAGTGCTTCCGGCCGTTTTTTTCAATTGGTGATATTTTACTGTGTCAAATAAAATCCCAAACATCCGTCTAATCGTAATCCAAATATCCTATTACTTGCAGTATAGGTACTTGGTTTTAGTTAATAAAAATATACTTACGAAAATAATTGTCTTTGAATAGCCGAGGGATTCCGGCCGTCATAAGTTTAAAAATTTTATTATTCAATTTTTAATTGAATTTTAAGTGATTTTCGATTCGCGGGGCGCTCGCGAGTTCACAGTTCACTGCCGGCTGCCGCTGCGTCCACGTGAAGTGTATCGCGCGCGGCCGAGCAAGCGTTAGCGTGCCTATTTCTGTCGGGAATCATCGCCTTAACTCGCGCGCACATTATTTATGTACAGTCAGCTACAACAACCTTAAGATACTTGGTGTTCTAGTAACGGTTTAAAGTATGTACAAGGACAATGTAGCTTTGCGAATTATCGTTTGGGTTTTAAAGTACCTACCAGGATAACATAGCTATGGAGGAGGTACTTATAGTTGCGACTGGTTAGAAAAAAATCTTTACCTGTGTCGGTCGGTACTATAACTACCGATAAAGTGTATACTAGATAATATAGTACTAGATAAAGTGTATCTATGTTATCCTGGTACTTCAGAATCCAAACGATGATTTGGATCCATATTGCATCGAATTAGATCAAAATGTTAGTAGGTTGATACTTATCAGAATCATTTAGTACGTCCGAAACTGCGGAAAATAGCTAGTTATTTATAGTTTTTGTTCCAATCCGTTTTTACTTGACTGTACTTTATATGTGCGCGCGAGTTGACGACAACAAAAATAAGTACCTAATTAAAATTGGAAGGTATCAACTCGCGCGCGCTCGCTAGTTTCACACTCGCGAGTTGACGAATAAGTCATGTGACCCCTTCTTAAGCCCGGTTCCCACGGCCTGTCTTTTCGCAGGCCAGACCGCGCCAGGACAGCCGACAGGCCGTGGGAACGGTCACATCCGATGAGGCCTGTGGTCGCCTGTCGTCCGTCGCCCGCCCGATCCGTCGGGAGTCGGGAGTCGGTAAGTTCAAAGGCGTGGCGCGGCGCGGCGCGGCGGCGCTTGTCGCGGCCTGTCGCGGCCTGTAGGGGCGCGTCTGCGTCGGTTTATTTCATTTCCATTTCACCTGGGATAGCGCGTTCGCGTAGGTACACGCACAGCACACATTATGGAGTGGACGAACGAGTTAACATTCGAGTTTTAAACGCTGTACGAAAATGAACCAGTGCTGTGGAATAGTTCGTCACCACAGCATAAAAACAAGAACGATGTCCGTAATGCGTGGTTACGGATAAACGCTAATTTAAAAGGTGGCACTATACCAACCACGGAGTTATAAAAGGAAAATAAAATTATCAAATGTTGACCACTTAATAAAACCATAGCGGCTGCACACGCAGCCATGCGCTCCGTTATATCACACATGTTGGACTGGCGGTGACGACAGGCGGGTACAGGCCGACACAGGCCGTGGGAATGGCTCGGCACTAGACGCACAGGCCTGCACAGGTATCCACAGGCGTGGCGCGATCCGGCCTGGCCTGTGATAACACGGGCCGTGGGAACCCACCTTTATGAGACCCATAGTAAAGGACCACGTCTCACTTCCATATGTCATACATAAGTACCTAGTCACATAAGTGACATAGGTACCTACCGTAAACTGCTGCAATTTTGCCCCTTAGCTTCAACTTTGCCTAATCTATTAAAACTAACATAACTTCACCACCGCCATCTATTTTTTACTTTTGATAATGGGAGAAAAACCTTCGTTTTAATGGCAACCCATTTCATTATTATTCGTTGTGGCAACACCGTCACTTTTTTGTCTGGCACCTTTCAACGGTCACAAGAAGTGTGCACGTTTTTTAAGTCAGTGCAAAACTTTTTGTTTTTCATTGGAAAAATCGAGAATTTCAGCTTTCTTAGTGTTTACGGGGTAAGCAAATGTGCTCTTTCTCATGTTTATAATGGTTATTCTTGTAAATGTGATCATTTACGACTAGAACGATGGTAGGCAATGTTGTGAAGGCTTCTCGGTCACTTAGTGACTCAAGTTTGCCTAGTCCTAGGGTTGTCACTAGTTACTCAACTACAGTGAAGCGTTTGGAGGGTTTTGATTTTAGCAGTACATATAGGTATGTTTTGTTAAGTTATTAAAAAAAAGATATATTTACATCTATTACATAGATATACTTACGCCTATTTCCCACGGGGTAGGCAGAGACTATGGATCGCCAACTGCTACGATCCTTGCACAATTCTTTCGCTTCATTCACATCCATCAATCTTTTCATTTCATACATGCCCGTCGATTTTTGTCACTGCATACACCAGTCTTTTTTATTAAACCTCCTACTTGGTCCGTGTAGCTTTTGTTATACTTACCATTTTATTTCACTTTTTGCAAAAATAATTTATATTATATAGAATTATACATCTTTTGTTGGTGTCCATAGTGGCATATAAGGTATATTAATATACTATTATTTGTTACTTTTGTTTTGTGATTTTAATTTGACTTATTAAAACTTAAATAAAGAAAACTAGTAAGACAGGAATAATCCTGTCAGATTTGTTTGATTGACCCTATTATAACGTTTGTTTTGGTTAAAAGAGTATTCCACATGATGGTACAAAAAAACTTTAATTGTTTTTATTGAATATACCTACTTAGTCTTTTACATTTTGTGTTTTTCTATTTGGAGCAACCCTAACCATGCTTAAAACTTACTATGAAAATATTTACTGATACTGCTCAAACTGTGCCTGCTTGTGGCCAACTTTGCCTGCTTGCCAGAAAACTAAATTGATGGTTCTATGTGGTAACCCATGCACATCTTTATGGTAACACATTCTTTATGGCTCTATAATTAAGATCAGTTTTTAAATGCGGCTCGTATTTTTGCTAATAATCTTCTAGGCAAAGTTGAGGCTTTTCATCACAATTTTGCCTACAACTTTGACGGTTTCTGGTGATCAATTTAACAGCAGTTTCGGCGTTATGAACCTTAAGATTTATGGCATAGATCTCCAATTAGACCGCTAATGTAAACATGGACACAGATAATAAATACTTGAAGAGATATTTTCAAAAAACCATAAATTTCGTGCAAAGTTGCAGCAGTTTACGGTACCTAATCGCTTTAAAATTATAAAAACTTGCAAACTTTCAAATTACCTACCTACCTACCTACCTATTTGTTAAGGAACAAAACGTGACGTTAGGTAGGTAGGTACCATTATTAATGTTTTCGGGAAATTGAGGTACTTACCTACCTACCTACCTACCTATTTTAAATTTAAATACCTACCGTAAAACCTTACAAGATTGCCCAACCGATCTGAGTTTGCCCTGTAGGTCATTTATTACAAATGTTGAAAAATGTGGCAACTTTTTTTAGAACTGTGGTATTACGTAATCTATAGTAGAAATTTCAATATATTTCTGGCAACACTACGGATGTAACTTTTGCTAATGTCACTTCAGTTGGGTGTCAGTCTATGACAAAGTTGGAGGTGTGATTCGCGGGCCAAAAACAGTGTGAAAAACTTTTGCCAGAACTTGATTTGGTATTGCAGCAGGTAAGTTATTTCTTAACTACTGTTTGTTTGAAACCAATAAACAAGTCCAACAGAATAAACACCGCAAAATCTCTCTCAAATTAGAAAATATTTTGGTGGGCAATGTCAAATTACTTTTTCTGAAGCAGTATTTACAACTTTGCCCACTAAAATATTACCGTTAGGGTTGTCTCCTCCGCGTTAAAAACTGAAAGAGTGATAAATAGGTATAATCAGCAGCAAACAAGTTGAGCCCTGACGCAATGTATACTTTGTTTTAACCATAATACGTTAGAATGAGAATACGTTGAATTGTTATGAGACTTTAAAATGAAAATGTTCCTATTACCTATAATGAGAGTTGCTCGCTAGCATTAAGTATATTGTTTGTTTTTAGAGCGAAAAGCGTTTATATAATTTTTAAGAATCTTTAAAATATATGGTTCTTTAAGTTATGTAAAAGTTGCTTACCAATTATTGATCTTTAAATATTTTAATATTTGTATTTATAGCTAGGTATATCTCAGAAATACTGTTTCATCTCAACTCATCTCATTTCAACTGTTTTAGTATTTTATTTTACATAAACAGTGTAGTAGAAAGTGAGCGTATTCATACCTCAAACCGCGTTGGTTACCACAATAAAAAGTGACAACCCTTGCACATAGTTTTATTTGTATGAAATATTACAAAAATCTTTATGTGACTTTGCCCACACAATTTTGACCGTTAATATAAACTATTAAACTATAATAATAAAATCATATGTTACATTCACTATTTCTCTAAAATAACCCCTAAATCTTATAATCATAAGGTTAACAATAGCAAATTTAGAAAAGTTTCTGCACAGTGGGCAAACTTGTAAAAATTATTAATATTTGGCCCGCTCTTTAAATTAATGTTTTTATCACATTAATATACATTTTATTGGTATCATGATATGTTCTATACAAAGAGCTGATAATTTAACAATGGTTTAGCACAATCATGAATCAAAAACTTTATTATTTTTTTAAATATTCAACGCAAGATCTAAAATTGCAAGAAATTTGGGCAAAGTCGTACGGTTTTACGGTACCTACCTACTTAGATTTTTTGGTAGGTAGGTATTACCGAACCGTTTTTTTACTACATATCTCTCAGGTAGATTTATTTATTTAACCTACATTATTAAAATACCTACCTGCCCATAGTGTTTTTTTTTTTCTGCTCGCTAGTATACCGATAATGGTTAAAGAAATAAGTATGTAGGTACTGAGTACATAGTACTTACCTACCTAGGTATAATTAGGTATTTCATAAATTCGGTAGGTAGGTAGGTAAGGTACCTAGTCACACCTATAAAATTGAAAGACTTTGTTTTAGCTATCTACCTTATATTCCTATAACACGTTTGAAATATCTAGGAATATAAGCTGATGACCAAGACTTGTGATTGTGACGAAATAGGTAACGCATTTCATAGGGGGACGCAGAGAAAAAATTGCCTACCAAGACGTTATTCTGAATTGTCATTAATTAAAGTCATTTGTTGACAAAAGTACCTAGAGTAATAGTAAGGCGACGTGATTCAATATCTTTGAGTAATATCAGGCCTGTCTCACTTCCCGTGAAGGTAATTAGGTATGTAAGTAGGTATGCGCGAATGTATTAGAATTACTATAAACCAATTTACCTTAGGTTTATTTGGAAAGTAACTTGTTCACTAGAAATATTACGAAAAGCGGGTAATGGTAAAAATACCATGTTTTGATTTGTTGTCGAGCCCCCGATCGATCAAAACATGGTAAAAATCCCGCTTTTTGTAATATTTACAGAGTTAATGACCATGAAAGTTTAAAAAGTTGTTCACTAGAGTAGGTACTAGAAAAAAAGTGGTAGGTAGGTTCTTAGTAGGTTGTATCTCGACGTATAGATAGATAGGTATATCCCGAAACACTTTCAGTAGTCGCATTAGTTAAAAGATACCCTGGTAAATAAGTACATTACATGCAGCATACAATACAGTACATTACACTGCAGCCCTATACTTAAAATAAGTATGCGGTTACAGTTTAAAGTTCGCGGCTATTCTATTCTTACTGCGCATTTAACGCACAGTACATTATACTGCAGCACGATACGTAAAATAAGTATGCGGTTACATTATACTGTTCGCGTTCGCTTACTTTTCGTTCGTTCGTTCGCGGCTATTACGTTCATTCGTACGGCGGGCACACAGTCACACACGCACAGGGTGGGTTCGAAGTATCGGCCTCGGGTATCGATACCGAGTACTCATGTGGTATCGAGGGACATGGTATCGATATACGCTCCTGATATCGATATCGCCGCCATCGATACCGCTCTCGGTCGATGAGGGGTTAAAATATCAGTCCTAAAGTATCGATACTACTCAGTATCGAGTATTTGCGCAGATTATATAAATGGCTATTCAAACGTTTATGAACTACAGATTTTACCATGGGAAATAATGGGTTGGGTTTAGAAATAAACTCCCTCGTTCTGGGAAAACTGACACCGTAGGGGGGCTCAGGGGGTTTTACTGAAACCCCTGATATCGATTTTGGTTGCCGGAGAGGTGCCAGAAACGACGGTTTTGTATGTGTGACTTTTTTTACACTCTTTTCCTGTTTCCCCAACACTTTTTAGCCTCCCTTCTGCAAAATTTTGTTTTGAGGTTATGTTTACAAAAATTTCTCGAAAACTACGCATCTCCGGCAGATGGGGGTTGCATAGGGGGGGTTGTGGCCCTCTCCCCCACCCCTCTCATCCCCCAGCAAACCCTTATTGAGGGAGCTTATTTCTAATGTTTTACCGAAATAATAGTACTTAATTTAATATTTGTTTATGGGAGATGTAAAAAATATATTTATATATAATCATTTAACTCATAGAGAAATGAATTTATTGGAAAAGAAAATTAAACCACTCTTCTTCTGGGCGACCGGCTATATAAAATATACAGTCACGTGGTGCATAAGAAAGCCTATCGATAAGACTATCGATAGTTCTGCTATTGGTTGTTTTATTGTATCGATGGTTTGTCAATCTTTGTGCATAGTAGTATATAGTACTACTGAGAACTTCGATAGTATTAATACTATCGATAGTTTTGACACGTTTGAGCTATCGATAGTATCGACACTATCGAAAGTATTGACACGTTTTGAGTTATCGATACTATCGATAGTATCGAAACTATTGATAGGCCTTTCGATAGTTAGATAGTTTTCAGATAAAAAACTCGATAGTTATACTATCGATAGTTTGGCAACACTACCCTACGCCCGCCCCGCCCGGCGCGGCGCCGGCGCTGAGTGAGTCACGACCAGTCACGTCGCGTCGCGTCGCTCACTCACTTTATTCCAGGCCAGCCAGTGAGTCGGACGGGCGCACGCCGCGAAATGCGCAAGCTTAGTAGAGGCCAGAGCACCTACTTACTTCTATCTACTATTGTACTGCGTGCGGTGCGTTGCGTGGCCGGCCATCATCATGGAAGACATTTTAATAGCCGAAGGATTGAGTGATGTATTGCCATTTCTTGAAGGTAAGCTTGCCTGTCTCGGTTTTATTTCGATTGTGTAAACGTAGGTACAAAAAGCGAAGAAAGTATAGACCTGGGAAACCACTGATTTGACTTGGACGATTTCTTAACTTTACCTATAAGAAATCACTACACTACTGCGCAGTTCGAACAACGTGATCCGTCAGGGCCTGGTCAGGTCTCTTCTTTCGTGGCGCAGGCTTATGATTTTATTCTCTTAGATCTGTCGCACGTGGCGGTTTTAATTACGAAAAAATATACTTGGGACGTGCGCGCACATGTGGCAAAAAATCAATAAAATTTAATTGTTGCTTTTTTCAGTCAACCTTATATCCTCAATAGAAACTGCCATTCTGTTAAACGATGAAGAATTAAAAGAAATGATCCCCAAGATAGGCCCCAGAATAAAATTTAAAAATTGGCTGCAACAGCGAAAAGCCCTGCAAGTATGTTTTTTCTTCGTGTTTTTCTCATGAACCTCTGCTGTGTAACTTTGTAATGCTTTGTAATAAAGCTTTTAAATTATTTTTCTAGAACCTTGAAATTGAGAAGCTAAACGACTCGACTCAAAACGCTGTATCGGTACCGGAAACTGATGATGTCGTCGGTGACAATGCAAAAACCTCAACAGACTGTTCTACTGCAGCTAATAACACTGTAAGTTACTCATAATCATAACATTAGGTACTCAGATTAATAACAAAGCGTAGGTATTTAAAAAATTTAAAAATTGAAGTGACAATTTTACATATTTTTTTTGTTCAATAAAGATTTTCACTTGACGGGCAATAATTTACAAATTTGTCAGTCATTGTAGTTACAAGTTTACAATATTGTAGAAAGAAAACGAAGTCGGTAGGCAAAACCATAAAATTTTATGACACTGTTGTGTGGCTTTTTAATAATGAATTTATTATACTAAGGTGTTTCTTAAATATTTATAGCCCTTGCCTACCAATACAAGAACCTAACTAAAATCTTTCATAATCCAAGTACCTACTTATTGTTACTTTGATCTAGCCGCTTTGAGAAACAATGTCAATAGTTTTTAAACGTTAAAAAAACATAGTTACCTATTAAATAAACACAAAAACCCTCCTGCAAAAAATTAACCACTAGAAAGGGAAAACAAGCTTTTTAATTTCTCATTGCAGTCAGGGGAACGTTCGGTCAAAGAATACTATAATATTACTAACGTAGTTCGGTGAAATACTACAATTTAAAGTGTCCTCAGTAGCAGTAGGCATTTTTATTTTTTTTAATAATTATGTTTTTATTATTAGACTTTTCAGTTCATTATCAATAAACACCTGTCTTAAATAAGAACTTACTAATTTAATAAACAATCATGATAAACCTTTTTGAAATCCTTGTGTTGAGCCCTTTAATTTGATACCCATATTGTAGGTAGTATTCGGAAAGAAAAATGAAGAAACAAGCATATTGGACACAAGTACTTATTTGCTTAAATCTTCATCTAATTATACCAGTACAATTATATGACTTAAAAGCACAAAGTACAGCGCCAGTCACTTTTGTAGCATGCTTCTTTGTTATAATAATATAGTTTTGCTTTGTCACTTGGAACAAGTCGCTTAAAGTAAATAATACCTACCTACATTTCTATGGTTTTGTTTGGTAATACCCTTTCGTGCCAATATAAAAAGGAACTTGCTTATTATAATATTCTGCCATACCATTAAAATGTAATAAATAATAGGTGATTGTTAATAAGTTGAAAGTTAAAGAGAGTAGGTACCTACCTAGGGTAGGTCAAAAGATTCTTGCCACTGTAAAACCATTTTTTTTTGTTTCAGGTATCGAAACTACTAAATGTAATGTTATTTTCTTTTAGTAGATTGTATGAGTATTAAGACAAAGGCACTAGTCAAAGTTAGTGTGCTAGTAGAATATGCATAGTTAGTAGTATATTGTTGAACCAGCAAAAATGTAAGTAAATCTGTATGTATAGTACCTATTTATTTGGTAAGTGTTTCAGTAGTATTTATTTAGTATTCAATAGAATTTATCATTGGCTAAACTGTTTGTTTGAAAGGGTATACTTCCCAGCTACCCACCTTCTGCGCCAGTGGTCTCGGGTTCGATTCCTGAGCAAGATAAATATTTGTCTGCATGAACATGTCTATTTGTCTTGGTCTGGGTGTTAACTATGTATATTCAGTATGTATTTACAAACAAAAAGTATTTAAGTATATATATATCCGTTATCAAGTTTTCCATGATACAGTTTCTTAATGAAATTAACATGGGCTTAGATAATTGAATGTAAGAAGTTATTTCTTTATTATTATTTATTTATTGTTCAACAACAATAAAAAAATGTGTTTTAATAGTGTTTCAATAGTGTTTGTGTTGTACATACAGGAAAGTTTAGACGGCAGAGCAATACTCAAAGAGGGAAAAGGAGGATTACTGACGGAGGGTTCCCGAAGGAAATTGAGCCAGCTGCTAATACACCACCACCTAGAAAACAATTGTGCGAAGAAAATTTCCAGTGAAGAATTTTATAAACTAGCTACCGAAATTGTGGAAATATTCCACAAGGAACGCGTTGTGGTGTATTATTCTGCATATTTCGCAGCTACAAATAAATTAGCAAAAAAAAATGCTAGTGGCAAGCTATACGAAACGTACATAGCACGAAGGAGAAAGTTGCGAGAAGGTGGACAGTTGCCGGGAACTAGCCGTTCATCCTCTAAGTCATCGAGATCATCGCTCAGATCCACGCCAACTATCACAGATGAGGACATTTATAGCCTGGAATCTCTGGAAAGTGGTAAGCAAATAATTACTAGTCAAATTCGAGTCGGGCTCGCACTTTTTTTTGGTGCCTGGCCTCTTCCGTTTTCCACAGAAATTTTGCCAATGTCCCGTAATAAGAGTATTAGGTACTAAAAACATTTACAAAAAAAGACAGAAAATGTACAGTTTGACGTTTGACGCTTGACAGCTCGACTGCTGTCATCTCACTCTGCCCTTCCCATAGAGTAATAAATGTATATCCTCTTGTTAACTCATCCCACCATACACAATATAAGTATAAATAAATTACTTACAGATATTGTTTATGAAGAAACATTATTGTGGCTGAAAAACAATGTCGATCCATGGAAATCTGTTGAAGAAAAGTGGGCAGAAACTGCAGATCACCGCCTAAACCGCATCCAATATGGAAAAGGTGAAATAGCGGATTACTTCAAGGATTTCCCAGCCTTGAAACAATCACAAGGCTATACCTTGGTAAGCATTTACAGCAGCCTTATTTTTTTTTACATAATCCTTGTGGTTTTTCTATACAAATGTACGGCGATGCCATTTAAATGATGAGACAAGTGTCTAAATTTCGATTGCCTTGTAAAATTCATAATGTTAGGTCCCGTTTCTGCCACGATTGTTCTCTTTCCGCACAGACTCTAGATACTTGCAACACCAAAAGTATTACTCGCGCGCTGCCGACATTGTTCTGCAATGTCGGCAGCGCGCGAGCTATTGAGCTGGCAGTAAAAACCCAACCAACCCCATAAGCTCTGTGGTAGTGATTGGTAGTGATCCGGACGGATCGTACGTACGTGTGTATGGAAATAACATAGCGTACATTTATTGTATTCTTTTTTCAGCTAATGAACGATTTCAATCGTCTGTATCCGGGAAAGGAAAACAAATTATTTTCTTCTATCACCCTCAAAAATGAAGAGATTATAAAATATGCTTCATTAAAATTACGAAAAATTAGAGACCCAGACACAAGAACAAATATAGCAAATATAATTGCACTGGTTGACGGTAAGAAGTTTTTCTCAAATATTAGTATTATTATATTAAATCTTTATTTACCTTACCTTCATAAAATTAAGTCTCAAAAATTAACAGAAACTTTTTTTCTTTGAATACAGAAGATGAACCAGAGACATCTAGCAATGTTGCTTTGATGTTGCTGGCTTATGTCATCAACATTTCACCTGCACGGAAAATAAAAGGAAAGCCAGCGTGGAAGCCATCCAGGGCAGAGGTATGCGACGGCTATATATCGCAAGCTGCTTCTGAAGCCGACGTAACCAACAAGATAATTCAAAAAAAGGAGAACCTACAGAGGCTAGGCCGCACTGTTCAACCCTACGTAATTTTTGTTGGCCCTACCGTTATTGAGGTAAAAGTAGCGTATGTAGTTATAAACGACACATTGTATAGTTTTAATAAGTTAGTAACAGCAGTAGACTGTGCATTTAAAATATTTCAGTCGATAGGAGCTTCTTACCCGGAGGAAGCTGGAGACATATGGCTTTTTATTCAATTGGGTTTCTACGATATTAAAACTAAATTTGACAGGCCTACGCAGGCTGTGAATACTCTTTTAACTGATCTAGAGTTAATACTTTAAAATGTTTACGTGTTACTATTGCAAAAAAAGCAGTGCGTCTCCGAATTTACTTATAACTCATGTGCGAACTTTCTGTAAATTAACGGTAGGATTTTCTGGATTTCTATATGGTGAACAAGGGTGTTATCTTCATTATATTTCCTCCGCATCTTTCAAAAAGATGAAGTTACATTTGAGTGTGTTTCATTAGAGTGTATAGATTTTAATCAGCATTACTATGCGTATCAAGTGCAGAGAACCAACGATTACCTATTACATAATTATAATATCCTTGTTTCGCCTGTAGGTACCGGCCACAATTACCATAATGTCAAATTTGAAACTTTATGTCACTGTTCGATGGACTTTAGAATAACGACTATTACAAATCACATACGATACGATATACGTATGGTGCCAATATTAGTTAGCATATTAGCACCAACCTTCTTCGTCTATTTTTCTCTCATCACACACTTACATGCATACAACACGTGCAGAAATTCAGAAACACACCCACCTGTGCGGATCTGTTGCCCACAGGTGATACAGTTTACACATCTTACTTACCACATACCTTACCGTTTTGCAAAAGCTTAAATACGGGCCCACCACCAATATTTTCTTTAACTTAACTTCAGGTTAAACGTCAGTACTGAGTTTCATTTGTTGTTTGTATTATTTCATCGTATTGTGTCATTTAAGCTTTTAAAATCAGTAAAATTTCGTAAAAGTAGAAATATCGAAACTCGGTACTGATGTTTAACCTTCACCTAGGCCCTGGGGTAGGGGAGCACCGCCCCTACTGCCAAAAGGTGGCTCTCGGTTCGCTACCAAAACGAGGCGATCCCCACATTTTTTTTTGTAGAATACCGGTTATATCAGTTTAAAGTCGGGCCTTGCGACATAGATTCCGCAACTAGTTAGGTTTATGAGTATGTATTAGCGCCGTTCGTATGCGAAGGAGCTTTAAGTTAATTTTACCGTAGGCCTAGACGCATTGGTTTCCAGCGACGACCACGCGGACTCCATTGATGCCAAGGTACCCGAACTCAGAACGGTATGGCGAACGGTTCGATTAAATTACACTTAGTCGACGGTTGGTTCCACGAATAAATCCATCGCCGATAGGGCTATTCGCCGAAAACACCGTTCATCGATGGTCGCTTCAGCTACAACACCTTTTACCGATGGAACGGGTCGCCGAAATAAATACGCAAACACAAATAATTTCAATGACTGGCCCAAATTTTCTACTTTAACTATTTCATATAATTATGGTAATTTTTAGCTTAAAATTATTTCTTATTTTTTAAGTACAAAATTTGGGCCAGTCATTGAAATTATTAGGCGACCCTTTCCATCGGTAAAAGATGTTGCAGCTGAAGTGACAATCGATGAACGGTGTTTTTGGCGAATAGTTCTATCAGCGATGGATTTATTCGTGGAACCGACCGTTGACTAAAATTGATTTCGGCGAACCGTACCATCGGCGAAGGGTGATTCGCTATACCGTTCTGAGTTCATTAATGCCAAGGTACTGTAGGGTTATATAGATATCTTCTACTAATTGCCCACAGAGTAATAACCTTCCTTACAGTACCCTTACTAGTGATTCTTTGGTCTGGTAATCCTAGGTTGCTCTTGCTCTCAAACACTCAGACGAAATCTATAAAAATAGGATATCTACTGACGCCCTTCACTATGTAATTATTATTCTAGAATAGTATTATTAAATAAGCTTGTTGAAGTTTTTTTTGTATAACTCAATTTTACTATTGAAAATAAATAATATAAATCTTTTATGTCTATTTCCTTTTGATAACAAGCCTATAAAACTTGTACGGGGTTTGAGAACAGAACTTCAGAATTTCTTCTGTTATTAACCTTGTAAAAGTTAAAAAAAAATAAAAAATGTTGTATCATTGCTGTGTAGGTACACTGAATGTATATGCATCATGAAGTATTATTTTATCTAAATTACCAATTATTGTAAGCTTCTTCACTTACAGATCCGGACTTTGGTGCTATATCGGTGCAGCTGTTAAGTTTGCTATAAAATTATTTTGCATAATAATAATAATATAGCCGCACTAATATCGTACAAGTTCAACAACAGTAGATAAAGCCTGACCAGAGCTTTAAAATGTATAATATGTCATAATAAACTGAAATCATTCCGATTTCCTTAACTTAAAGATTATTGTACAATTTAGTTTTTTTATGTTCGTGAAAGTTCTGCAGCATTTTGTTGAGTATTTAAAAGTTGACAAGGAACCGTCATAATGGCCAATGACGTAACTATTGTCAGTAAAAGTTTTAAAACATCTGGTCAGCTTTATAATGATACATCATTCTTTACCGTACCCGCACCATTATTTATAAGTAGATATCTATGTTACCAGTGCAGGTTGTACTACTTATACTACAAAGCATAATGTGTATAAAACGTATTAACTGTTATAGTAGAGGTATGAACGGGAAGTCGAAACGTGGGTAGACCGCCTTTCCTAAGATGGCAGGACCGACCTCGACCAGATACGCCGCATCGAGGACGACATAGGAAAACCATGGGAGAGGCATATATCCCGCAATGGACAAATATATATGCCGAGAAGAAAAATAAGAGGTATGATACTAGTGCGGAACAGGTACCATAGCATTCACCATACGTATGTACATAAATGGACGGCTATTAGACATACTTGATTTTTGGGTTCCGTACCTAAAAAAAGGAAAAACGGAAATCTAAAAATTATGTGTGACTAATTAGACACACGCCCGCGTACATGCGATTCTGCTGCGGGTATAAGGCATGATGCACTATACGTGTTACGTATTGCACACCACTCCTTACGATACTTGCACCTGTATTTTCCTTATGCTGGCATGGTAAAGTCAGCGTCGTTAATATATATACAGCCATATATATATTTATGACGCTGGCCGTACATACAAAGGTGTTCAGATAATTATTTTAAATATTAACCAATCAAAGTCAATTAAATTTTGTAGACATGGTCTAGAAACTAATACCTAGGTCTGTGGTTTATTACATTTTCGTAAACATGAATTAAACCACAGACCTAGATATTAGTTTCTCGATCGTGTCTACAAAATTTCATTGACTTTGATTGGTTAATATTTATAATAATTATCTGAACACCTTTGTATGTACTATGCCAGCATAAGGAAAATACAGGTGCGAGTATCGTAAAGCATGGTGTGCCATACGTAACACGTATAGTGCACCATGCCTTACTATACCCGCAGCAGTATCGTACGTACGCTGGCGTGGTACATAAGTATGGTTCACCGTGCTTTACTGTTCCCGCACCAGTATCGTACGTACGCTGGCGTGGTACATACGCACGGTTCATCATGCCTTACTGTACCGGCAACGGTACCTTACCTCTACTACGACAGTTAATACGTCTGACACATCATGCTTTACTGTGCCTGCCACAGTATCCTACGTATGCCGCCACGGTGCACACGTATGGCGCACCATGCTTCACTGTGTCCGCCATAGTAGCGTAAGTATGCCGCCGTGGTGCAAACGTATGGCTCACCGTGCTTGACTGTGCCCGCTACAGCATCGTACGTATGCCGCCGTGGTACACACGTATGGTACACCGTGCTTTACTGTGTCCGCCACAGTATCGTACGTATGCCGCCGCGGTGCATACGTATGGCTCACCATTATTTACTGTGCCCGCTACAGTATCGTACGTATGCCACCGTGGTACACACGTATGGCTCACCGTGCTTTACTGTGTCCGCCACAGTATCGTACGTATGCCGCCGCAGTACACACGTATGGCTCACCGTGCTTTACTGTGTCCGCCACAGTATAGTACGTATGCCACCGCAGTACACACGTATGGCTCACCGTGCTTTACTGTGTCCGCCACAGTATCGTACGTTTGCCGCCGCAGTACATACGTATGGCTCACCGTGCTTTACTGTGTCCGCCACAGTATCGTACGTATGCCGCCGCAGTACACACGTATGGCTCACCGTGCTTTACTGTGTCCGCCACAGTATCGTACGTATGCCGCCGCAGTACATACGTATGGCTCACCGTGCTTTACTGTGTCCGCCACAGTATCGTACGTATGCCGCCGCAGTACACACGTATGGCTCACCGTGCTTTACTGTGTCCGCCACAGTATCGTACGTATGCCACCGCAGTACACACGTATGGCTCACCGTGCTTTACTGTGTCCGCCACAGTATCAAACGTATGCCGCCGCGGTGCATACGTATGGCTCACCATTATTTACTGTGCTCGCTACAGTATCGTACGTATGCCACCGTGGTACATACGTATGGCTCACTGTGCTTTACTGTGTCCGCCACAGTATCGTACGTATGCCGCCGCAGTACACACGTATGGCTCACCGTGCTTTATTGTGTCCGCCACAGTATCGTACGTATGCTGCCGCGGTGCACACGTATGGCTCACCATTATTTACTGTGCCCGCTACAGTATCGTACGTATGCCGCCGCAGTACACACGTATGGCTCACTGTGCTTTACTGTGGCCGCCACAGTATCGTACGTATGCCGCCGCGGTGCACACGTATGGCTCACCATTATTTACTGTGCCCGCTACAGTATCTTACGTATGCCACCGTGGTTCACACGTACGTCTCACCGTGCTTTACTGTGTCGGCCACAGTTTCGTACGTATGCCGCTGCGCTGCACACGTATGGCTCACCATTATTTAGTGTACCCGCTACAGTATCGTACGTATGCCGCCTCGGTGCACACGTATGGCTCACCGTGCTTTACTGTGTCCGCCACAGTATCGTACGTATGCCACCACGGTGCGCACGTATGGCTCATCATTATTTACTGTGCCCGCTACAGTATTGTACGTATGCCGCCGCGGTGCAAACGTATGGCTCACAATTATTTACTGTGCCCGCTACAGTATCGTACGTAAGCCGCCATGGTACACACTACGTATACGCACTACGTATACGTAGCCGGATGTCGGGCTACGTACGTACGTACAAAAATCGACCACGAGTAAATTACGTAACCCGCTCCATGATGAGCGTCAGTATGCCGACTACGTATGACTGACTACGTACGCGTAATGGAGCGGGTTACACACGTCATTGTGGTCGATTTTTGTCCTTAATTTACGTAGCGCGGCAGAGGAAATTTTTCTCAGTGTTGTTTCAACGTGTACCTACCTATATCTATGTTATTATTTGCGTAACAGCGAACCTTTCCAGCCTGTTTCACGAAATAAATACTACTAAATACTAATAAATGCTACTAGTGTTCCATTTTTAACCGACTTCTAAATCAAAAAGGAGGAGGTTCTCTATTCATCTGTATGTGTTTTTTTTTTTTTGTGTATGTCCACCGATTACTCGAAGACGGCTGAACCGATTGAAATGGTTCAAACGTTATTACATCAGGTTTGTTTCCAAGTTGGTCCCATTTTTTGAAATTTTAAAATCGGTTCAGTAGTTTTCAGGAAATCTTGAAAATACTGTCGTTTTCGTTACCACTTTATGTGAATTTAATACGTATCTTTAGGCATAACTCCTTTGTTTATTAACCGATTTAGATGATTCTTTTGTTAAAAAGAGGATACCTCAAGGTATTTTAACCGACTTCGAAAAAGGAGGTTTTCAGTTTGATCACATACCTATTTACCAGAAAACACGTAAATTGCCTGCACGATGCACTAAAAAGAGTGAAATAAAAATTATTTTTATAAAAAAATTAAACCGCCTTCAAAAAAACCACATCAAAAAAGTAAGAAATAATTCCTCACCAAATAAATAACGTAAGTACTTTGAAGTCGGGCGGGTTTTAACAAAAACAACAAAAAATTGTACATGTTTCACGCCCGACTTCAAAGTACTTACGTTATTTATTTGGTGAGGAATTATTTCTTACTTTTTTGATGTGGTTTTTTTGAAGGTGGTTTAATTTTCATTAGAAAAGTGTCCCGGACCGGTGTTATTACTCATTGCCATGATCTCGGTATGACCAGGAAAGATAAATAAGTAAATCAATCAATCAATCAAATATTTATTTATTCACATAGACATAATAAGCATGTACCTACTTATGAATCGTCATTATTTTCCTACCACTCATTCAAGACTTTTTTAACTGACAAGAAGAATGGGCGCAAGAAACTTGCCAGCGCGTTTCTCAGGTAACGACATTTACAAAAAAAACATATCGTTACGTATTACAAGCATAGCGCACACATTATACAAAATTATTAAATAACCTTTGCTCATGAGAGTCTTTTTAACATGTTATTTAAATTCATGCAAAGGCAATTCAATTACATCTTGTGGAACTTTATTCAAAAAGGCTATGCCTTTCCCCAAAAACGAGCCTCTAGTTTTTTCTAGTCTAAATCTTGGAACAGCAAGTTTATTTTTATTTCTTGTATTTAAATTATGAACATCACTTTTCTTTTTTCTTCTACAAATGAATTAAAATGCATTCTTACATACACTAAGTTTTCATAAATGTACTGTCCTGCCAAGGTTAATATATCAATTTCCTAAACAAATCTCTCCGCCGAAGATTGCATATGGCGCGAACAGCTCTTTTTTGGAGTATATAGATATTTTCAGCGTTTTAAAATAAGTATTAGACACCATCACATACTGACCTACATTGTTCCAATACCAAATTATAGTAGCTTGAGCTCTTGTGTTATTGGATTGTGTTAAAGATCTCGGTATGAAACGCATACCGGATCTGGTAGTAGGTACCTTTATTCTGTACCGGCAGGGTTATTACCGATCTTAAAGTGACAGTTGCAATCGCGACAATTCAACAATGAATCGCTCCCAAAGCACATATTCGTATTACGGAACGTAAATCGTTACGATAGCGCCGCAAGCGAGCGATCTGTGAACTAAAATTGCATGAAAGGTACCGTACCGTACTGTACCGATTGCAAACCAACCGCAACTAGTAGCAGTCGCGTTGCAATTGTACAATTAGCAACTGGTTGCTATTGTTTTGGTAATAAGCCTGCCGTGTTATTCTGTGCCCGTGTTATTCCAAAAAACTATGGTTCAGATTCAGATGCCGCCGTTAGGAAGATCCCAGCGAGCTGACTGTATGTAACAAAATTCTTACTTTGGATCTATCTGGAATTAGAAAAGCTAGTCGTTTTATTACTAAGTACTATTTCGTATTTTTGTAAAGACAAAACGTCAGGTTCTATTAAAAATTACTCCACCATCATCATGTCAGCCGAACAACTTACTTATTATGAAGCAATCAGCAATCGTCATCAATTTAAGGATTTTATTTTCTTCTCTCAAGTAAATTATTATGTAGAAGTATCATATTGAATTATGCTCAGCATGTGCTGTTTCCCGCAGCTGAAGTTAAACGATGATGAATCAACCAAATTTATCGCCAAATGATATCATTATTGTACTGGCCTATTGATTGCTTAATAAAACACACATTGTTTTGATTAATTGTTTGAAGTTACGGTACGATGTGTAGACGCAAAGCCATCTTCTATCTCACTCACCGCAAGCAGCCGAGAAATAATAGCGGGCCATGGTAGACGCCACAATCAAAATGATGACGTCATCGAAAATAGGTTACCTACTTGATTAACATTTTGTTATTGTGAAAATAGAAATATATGATGTACTTAGCTGTCTTCCGCAAAAACTCGCCACTTGCACCTTCACCGATTAGACTACCCCAACTCGGGGCATCTTGACTTTAGGAGATGTTAGTTAGACTTGTGGTTAGACCGTGCGAAATCCAGCACCGAATGCTTGTGTTTTTGCGGAGAAAGCTACACTCACAATGGTTGGAGATTTCCGCTAGGCGACGCCTGATTCAATCCAAGGGCGGATCCAGGTTCGGCGCCAGGGGGGATCACATAATCGTACGATCAGTCACAAGAAGAAAAATATATATAAAAACATTATGTTGTAACCTAGGTCCTGGACCCAGCCCAGGGAGGGGGGGGGTCCCCTAACTAAACACACTTTTGTTAGTAGGTACAATAGTGTGTTTAGTTAGGTTAGGACAAACCCATGAAATACACACGTGCTGATTCCGCGGCTTCGCCCGCGTGGACTACACAAATCCCGCGGGAATGTGACAATTTTACGGGATAAAAAGTAGCCTATGTTCCTCTCCAGGCTTCAAAGTATCTGTGTCCAAAATTTCAGCCAAATTCGTTCAGCCGTTTTGACGTGATTGAGTAAAAAACATCCAAACATCTAAACTTTCACATTTATAATATTAAGTAGGACAACTAGCTCAGAAACCAATTTAGTAATAACACAATAGAATAAAGATCCTACCTACTTACGAGTTTAGGACACTACAATACAGGCAGCGTATCACGGAGTGAGGAGGAGGATTGAGTTCTAACTAGGTAGAGCTTCTTAGACTGGGAATATTTTTCTCTCCGATAGTCTGATCAGACTTGATTTTGATTGGTTGTTTTTTCATTTGTTTGTTAACAACCAATCAAAAGCAAGTCTGATCAGACTATCGAAGAGAAAAATCGGACGTGTATTCCCAGCCTAAGCCGGTTGGCAGACAAATAGAATCAGAAGGAAAACTTAAAACAGGTTCTCTTATCTTTTCTTATAGCTTCAACGAAAGAGTAACGCCCAATACCTACTCGGAACTAACGAACGATTACAATGTTAATTTTCTATTACATTGATAGTTTATTTATAATAATAGTCATTAGTTGCTGACAAGAGCATAGGTCAAGCGACTCGTATAAAAATTGACATCAGATCGTCGTAATCATTTGATTGCCGCAACCGTGTCACGGCCGCCCAGTGTTGATGTATGTGCGTCAAGTTAGCAGCCTCACAACAGAATTAGATGGTTTTGATTATGTCAAAAAATACTGTATAAATAGTGTTAAATAGTGATGTATATTAAATAAATAGTGTAACTTTGATTCAAAAGATATTTGAGTATCTTAGTGAGGCTGCTAACTTAACGTCAAGTTAGCAGTCACCTCAAGAAATACAGTTCGTATCAATGTGATTTATATGTCAAAAAATACTGTATAAATAGTGTATCGTAAACGCAAAATTTCAAAAGTAGTGCTTTAATACAAGCCGAGATATTAGGGTCTCTAAGTGGGCTGCTAACTTGACGTTTCTTGCGATGGAGATTCCAGGGAAACAGGTACAAGTTTTAAATAAATAAATACTTGAAAAAATACTGTGTGAAATAGTGAATCTTAGGATATAAATAAAAAAAGAATTCTTCTTTGCTATTTTCAAAAAATCTAATGTAAACTTCTACATAATAATCTGAATATATGCTGACGATCAATGTTGAACTTTGCTCCTTAGTAATAAGGTTCAAACTTTATTTCAATCGTGAAGTGCGTACTAGCGAGCAAAAAAGTGAAATATATATTTTTGATTGTGTCAATACATACGTATAATCGGTTTAATGCTATTGATTAGGTATTTAAACAAATATATTTCTACCCACTTTTTAACCGACTTCAAAAAAAGAGGAGGTTCTCAAGTCGACAGTATTTTTTTATGTATGTTTTACCATAACTTCGCCAGTTGTTAACCGATTTTAATAATTCTTTTTTTATCTGAAAGAAAATAGGTAGGTAGTTTATGTGTGGTATCATGAAAAAGTTAAAGTAGTCAGTTCAGTAGTTTTTTCACAATCCTGAAAAAACACATAGTTTTTGACTGGTAGTTCCTGCTTTACACGTCAATATCTTCGCGAACTATTGACCAATTTCAATGATTATTTTTTTATTCGAAAGAGTAAAAACTCTAAACTCCTGAGGTAGTCACATTGTTACCAAGTTAGGATCTGATGGTGGAATCCAGGGGAAATCGAGGAAAACCCGTAAATTTTATGGTATTTTACGTATTTTAAAGATTTTCTAAAGTTTTTTAAGTATTTGCATCTGGTAGTAATCATCACATGCTGATGAGCTGGTGATGGAAGGTACAACTCCTCAAATGTCGTTGATATGTAAAGATTTTTAGTTGTATTCTTTCAGGTTATTTAGATTAGATCGTTCTTTCATAAATAATAAATAATAAATAATAAATAATAAATAATAAATAATAAATAATAAATAATAAATAATAAATAATAAATAATAAATAATAAATAATAAATAATAAATAATAAATAATAAATAATAAATAATAAATAATAAATAATAAATAATAAATAATAAATAATAAATAATAAATAATAAATAATAAATAATAAATAATAAATAATAAATAATAAATAATAAATAATAAATAATAAATAATAAATAATAAATAATAAATAATAAATAATAAATAATAAATAATAAATAATAAATAATAAATAATAAATAATAAATAATAAATAATAAATAATAAATAATAAATAATAAATAATAAATAATAAATAATAAATAATAAATAATAAATGAGTGTTTGTACCAAAATTTTGAAGTCTCTCCGGCATTTCGGAAGCGTCCCATCTTGCAGCTCTCAATTTATTTCTCCGTTTACGCTGTTTGCATCGATTATGTAGCTTGTATATTTTGTTTGTTTATAATATACTAGCGGATTCTCGCGGTTTCATCCGCGTGGTACCTGAACGAATGTAGCTTTCTAATGATCAAAGAATTTTCTAAATCGGTCCAGTAGTTTCGGAGCCTATTCCATGAAAACAATTTAACAAACAAACAATCAAATCTTACCTCTTTATAATATTAGTACTTACTTATAGATAATTATACAGGATAATTTTTTTATCAGTGCACAAATTTTTAGGATCGACTCAGAATCGGTAATTGAAAAACTTTCTCCTAGAAACATAGGTCGAAATATGACAAAAAATTTTTGACTCTTCATACAAATCGGACTGATCACGTGATCGATTTAGTATGGGAAGTCAAAAAAATTTTGTCGTATTTCGACCCATGTTCCTAGGAGAAAGTTGTTCACTTACCGATTCTGAGTCGATCCTAAAAATTTGTGCACTGATGAAAAATTTATCCTGTATAATTTGTACCGCTTTAATTGTTTTCTGTTTCCCAACGGTTGACTGGCAAAAAATACTTTTAGTATTAAGTCCGCCTTGTATATTACATTACCTATGTATTATGTACAAAAGTTTATTAAATAAAATAAAAAAGAAATAATAACAAATATGCTAGCCCCAAGCTTATTTTTCACATACAAAAGTTCCAGCTAATTGAACTTTTGTCCAACGACACTTGGATCGCTTATTTTGACGTTTAGTCGTTGAAATCCGATCGAAACAAAGGTTATCTAAATAGTAGAATACCTTCGAGTTATCGTTTTGAAACGATTGAAGGACGATTAATGTACCAGAATACACTTCGACGACACTTCGATAGAATCGCTGCCGCTCAAGTTCTATCGACAGTTGTGAATACGAATATGGTTTCAACGACTAAATCGCTACGATATCGTCACGGTTTATATTACGAGAATCGGGCTACTGGTCAAGGTCGCGGGAAGCCGCTGGATGCGGGCAGCGCAGGACCGATCGTTGTGGAGATCCTTGGGGGAGGCCTATGCCCAGCAGTGGGCGTCGTACGGCTGAAATGATGATGATACTATAGATTATGTATCATTTAAAATGACTGGAATAAAAAATTTGACAATATCAGTACGTCTAAAGAAAACTGTACACGACTGTACCTAAATTCGAATGTATGGTAGAAGTTAACATTAGATTTTTTGAAAATAGCAAAGAAGAATTCTTTTTTTATTTATATCATAAGGTTCACTATTTCACACAGTAATTTTTCAAGTATTTATTTATTTAAAACTTGTACCTGTTTCCCTGGAATCTCCATCGCAAGAAACGTCAAGTTAGCAGCCCACTTAGAGACCCTAATATCTCGGCTTGTATTAAAGCACTACTTTTGAAATTTTGCGTTTACGATACACTATTTATACAGTATTTTTTGACATATAAATCACATTGATACGAACTGTATTTCTTGAGGTGACTGCTAACTTGACGTTAAGTTAGCAGCCTCACTAAGATACTCAAATATCTTTTGAATCAAAGTTACACTATTTATTTAATATACATCACTATTTAACACTATTTATACAGTATTTTTTGACATAATCAAAACCATCTAATTCTGTTGTGAGGCTGCTAACTTGACGCACATGTTGATGTCGCTGGGATCGCTCAATAGACGATATTGGCAAGGTTCCAATACTAACAAAACTCTAAAGCCAATACAAACACTCGCTTTGAACTATCTTTGAAGATAGCTCGCTGGAGACAATCGACTCAGCTCACGGCTGTATCGAAGCAAAATTCGCCTATTTAGGGTTCCGAACCAAAATGGTAAAAAGGAACCCTTATGGTGTGAGTCAGTCTATCTGTCACAGCTGGATATCTCGAGAACGACTATAATAATAGTTTTAGATGACGTTTGCTCAACTATTTTGCAAATAAGAGAGATATAAAAATATTTACCTACTTATATGTTTTTTGCAACAGGGACTGAAACAGGACTGGACAGGGGCGGTCTTAAAAATTCGAAATGGGGTTACTAGGGCATGAGGGGTATCATAATGAAAGACCGCTGCTTGCACATTCTTAAACATGTTTTTTCTTAGACCGCATTGTTTTCGACTTGGGAAGTTGGTCTTTAGTTATCTTGCAAGATTTGACCCGAACCGACATACATGGAAGGAGGGCATGCATACCTATTGCATACCTACATACACTGCAAGTTAAATAAAAGCTTGTAAAAAAATACCATTCTCCCCATCTCTGAAGTTTGCATAGAGAAAAATATTAAAATTACTAGCTTTCCGCCCGCGGTTTCACCCGCGTGGCCTACATGACGACGTTACCCCGCGGGAAAATGATATTTTTCCAGGCTACAAAATCTGTGTCCCAAATTTGAGCCAAATCCGTTGAGCCGTTTTGGCGTGATTGAGTAATAAACTTTCACATTTATAATATTATTATAGTAGGTGTTTAGGATTTAGTTATGTATCACTGTATGTTTTCCGAATAAAAATAAAATAAATAAATAAATAAAATTACAGGCAAAATAAAACGTTGTCTCTCAAATAGTAAACTTTTTCAGAAATCTTCAACAAAAATTTCAGAAGTTCCACTATCGGGAACTGACCTAAAACTGCAACATTGTACTCATTGACCTATAAGATTCTACTCGGCAAAATTTTTAACGAATACCTATTGCCTCGCCAAGGCCTCGCCGATGAAAACATTTTCACATTTTATTTACCTATTTATATTTAGACTCGCTTTTCGCCGGTATTTTTCTATAGGTAATCAACGATAAATCTCAAGGGATTCATGCAAAAATTTATAGAATAATGAAATAAGGAGGAAGAAGTTGACTAACTACGCATTCTTTTATCATAAAAAAAATACAAGTAGAAACCATGTAGAAACATAAATATTGGAAACTAAACGCTTAAACTTAAACTCATGCCAATATGATTTTGTAATAAACAACATGTTATTGATTATTATTGATTAATTACAGCAACCTTCGATACTTATCTCAATCAAAGGTTAACCTTAAAGTACCTAACGTTACAGTGTATGATATTGAAATTTTGAAACCGTAAAGACAGCAAAAGAAGGACCATCTGCAGCATTGTTTTAATGTGGGAAAATCTTTAGCTTGAAAAGCGAGGCATTCGAGGCAGCGTTTACTTTTTAAGTAGGTACCTACCCACAGACTAAGCAGTAAGTAACAAGTTTACTTGTTGTAATATGCGTATCTTTATAACTTATCTTTGAAAGTCCCAAAAAACGAGAGTATCGATATCAACCATCTTATCATTTTAATCTTTATCAAGATGCCGGAAATCTGCTCAAGGCACGATGTTTAAATTGACATGAATTTTATTTATGTCAATTTAAGTTCCGCTGGTGCGTGATGTTAGCTGTTGGTTAGGTAATCTTTGTCCCAGTTACGATATAGGTCACTACGCGCCACGAACCCAGTTCACATTACAGGATGTGCGCAATGTGCAAAGTAACACATTACTTATATATGAATTTGTTGATTTTTACGCAACATTGATCAGTAAAAAGAAAATCTGTATTATATAACCACTAGGGGTATAAAATTGACCATGAGCCTTCTTATAAATAAGACCAACAACATATTCTCCCAATATACTTACACAAAAATAAAAAAACCGGTCAAGAGCGAGTCTGACTCGCGCACCGAGGGTTCCGTACAATCATAATGTATAAATAAATAAAACATGACAATGATTTCATCGGCGAGGCTATATTCGTCAAAAAATTTGCGGTGTAGAATATTGCAGTTTTAGGTCAGCGCCATCTCTTGACCGATGGTGGAACCTATGTAATTTTTGTTGACGATTTCTGTAAAATTTTACTAACAACCTCTCCACAGATAGGGATAAGGCATGATCCAGATTAGTTGCTAGCCAAAACCTAGCAACACCCAGGCAACTATCGTTAATTCTAGCAACTAATCTGGATCATGCCGTCAATTCTGGCCGTAAGAGACATCGTTTTGTTTTTCCTGTAATCCTTACATTTTCTATCACATGAAATAATCAATTTCACGCATTCAGATTTTTCTCTATTGCAAACTTCAGAGATAGTGGGGGGCCGGTATTTAAATCTATATATATAAAAATGAATCCCTATTTCCCTTGGTCACGACATCACGCGTGAACAGCTGGACCGATTTGGCTAATTTTGGTCTTGAAATGTTCGTGGAAGTCCAAGGAAGGTTTTAACGGTGAGAAAATAGGTGAAGGAGGGGTAAGTAGGGGTAGAGTAGAAGTAGGGTAGGGTAAAGGTAGAGTAGGGTACGGGTAGGGTAGGGGTAGGGTAGGGGTAGGGTAGGGGTAGGGTAGGGGTAGGGTAGGGGTAGGGTAGGGGTAGGGTAGGGGTAGGGTAGGGGTAGGGTAGGGGTAGGGTAGGGGTAGGGTAGGGGTAGGGTAGGGGTAGGGTAGGGGTAGGGTAGGGGTAGGGTAGGGGTAGGGTAGGGGTAGGGTAGGGGTAGGGTAGGGGTAGGGTAGGGGTAGGGTAGGGGTAGGGTAGGGGTAGGGTAGGGGTAGGGTAGGGGTAGGGTAGGGGTAGGGTAGGGGTAGGGTAGGGGTAGGGTAGGGGTAGGGTAGGGGTAGGGTAGGGGTAGGGTAGGGGTAGGGTAGGGGTAGGGTAGGGGTAGGGTAGGGGTAGGGTAGGGGTAGGGTAGGGGTAGGGTAGGGGTAGGGTAGGGGTAGGGTAGGGGTAGGGTAGGGGTAGGGTAGGGGTAGGGTAGGGGTAGGGTAGGGGTAGGGTAGGGGTAGGGTAGGGGTAGGGTAGGGGTAGGGTAGGGGTAGGGTAGGGGTAGGGTAGGGGTAGGGTAGGGGTAGGGTAGGGGTAGGGTAGGGGTAGGGTAGGGGTAGGGTAGGGGTAGGGTAGGGGTAGGGTAGGGGTAGGGTAGGGGTAGGGTAGGGGTAGGGTAGGGGTAGGGTAGGGGTAGGGTAGGGGTAGGGTAGGGGTAGGGTAGGGGTAGGGTAGGGGTAGGGTAGGGGTAGGGTAGGGGTAGGGTAGGGGTAGGGTAGGGGTAGGGTAGGGGTAGGGTAGGGGTAGGGTAGGGGTAGGGTAGGGGTAGGGTAGGGGTAGGGTAGGGGTAGGGTAGGGGTAGGGTAGGGGTAGGGTAGGGGTAGGGTAGGGGTAGGGTAGGGGTAGGGTAGGGGTAGGGTAGGGGTAGGGTAGGGGTAGGGTAGGGGTAGGGTAGGGGTAGGGTAGGGGTAGGGTAGGGGTAGGGTAGGGGTAGGGTAGGGGTAGGGTAGGGGTAGGGTAGGGTAGGGTAGGGTAGGGTAGGGTAGGGTAGGGGTAGGGTAGGGTAGGGTAGGGGTAGGGTAGGGGTAGGGTAGGGGTAGGGTAGGGGTAGGGTAGGGGTAGGGTAGGGGTAGGGTAGGGGTAGGGTAGGGGTAGGGTAGGGGTAGGGTAGGGGTAGGGTAGGGGTAGGGTAGGGGTAGGGTAGGGGTAGGGTAGGGGTAGGGTAGGGGTAGGGTAGGGGTAGGGTAGGGGTAGGGTAGGGGTAGGGTAGGGGTAGGGTAGGGGTAGGGTAGGGGTAGGGTAGGGGTAGGGTAGGGGTAGGGTAGGGGTAGGGTAGGGGTAGGGTAGGGGTAGGGTAGGGGTAGGGTAGGGGTAGGGTAGGGGTAGGGTAGGGGTAGGGTAGGGGTAGGGTAGGGGTAGGGTAGGGGTAGGGTAGGGGTAGGGTAGGGGTAGGGTAGGGGTAGGGTAGGGGTAGGGTAGGGGTAGGGTAGGGGTAGGGTAGGGGTAGAGGTAGTGGTAGGGTAGGGTAGGGGTAGGGTAGAGGTAGGGTAGGGAAGGGGTAGGGTAGAGGTAGGGTAGGGAAGAAGTAGGGGTAGGGTAGAGGTAGGGTAGGGAAGGGGTAGGGGTAGGGTAGGGTAGGGGTAGGGGTAGGGTAGGGGTAGGGGTAGGGGTAGGGTAGGGGTAGGGGTAGGGGTAGGGTAGGGTAGGGTAGGGGTAGGGTAGGGTGTAGGGTGGAGTAAGAGGTAGGGCCACGGGAACGAAGTCGCGCTGGGTCAGCTAGTCTATAATATAATATAAAGTCGAAATCTATAATATGCGGCCTAAGAAAAGAAAATGTTTGAGAATGTGCAAACAGCGCTCTTTCATATGATGCCCCATATGCCCTAGTAGCCCCCTTTTCAGTCCCTGTTGCAAAAAAATATACCTACCTACTTACCTACTTAGATATTTTTATTTCTCTCTTATTTGCAAAATAGTTGGGCAAACGTCATCTAAAACTATTCCAAATTTCAAGTCGTTAGCATTAGAGTTCTCGAGATATCCAGCTGTGACAGACAGACAGACTGAGTCGCACCACAAAGGTTCTTTTTTTACCATAATTCGGTTAGGAACCCTAAAAATCATAAAAATCAGTCGAGCCGTTTCGGAGGACTTTGGTTAGAATCACTCATCAAGTAAAATGCAATCACTGTAGCACGAGAATTTTATCCTTTATCCGTTGGTTTGTTAGTTGGTTAACGCTCGCGATTGGTGGTCGTATGGGTTAACCGACACTGTTCACCAACGGATAAGGTGGTAGGTAACCGAATATTGGCGAACTTAGAGAAGCAAGTTAAAGACCGTCTATCTACCCACTTAGGATTCTGGTTCTATTGTCTATCATTTTGAATGTTTGAAAAAAGGATCATAGAACAAAAATAAAGCTGACGACATAACTATGGATTACGTGGACAAAGTCGCGGACATCTACTAGTATATCGTCGTTCGGCATTCAATACCGCGAATACAACATTAGTAAAATTTTACAGGAGACAAAAAAAACTTCGTATATTGTACTGTACACCTACTAAAAATTTAAAATTATGTTTTTTGAACTAAAATTATATCTTATCATTGGGTGCAACACATTTTTTTCGTTTTAAGCTAGTATTGGCATGTGTAAATTGTGTAAGTCACATTCGCGGTTTTATTCAATTACTTTTGGTCATATTCCTATCATATTCGCGGTTATGTTATATATGGTTTATAGAAAACCCAACAGATTTAATTTTTTGTGAACAATTTTGGGAAGTATCTGTTTAATTTTAATCATCATCATCATCATGTCAGCCGAACGACGCCCACTGCTGGGCATAGGCCTCCCCCAAGGATCTCCATCACGATCGGTCCTGCGCCGCCCGCATCCAGCGGCTTCCCGCGACCTTGACCAGATCGTCGGTCCACCTTGTAGGGGGCCTGCCCACGGAACGTCGTCCGGTACGCGGTCGCCATTCGAAAACCTTTCCGCCCCAACGGCCATCAGTTCTCCGCGCTATGTGTCCCGCCCACTGCCACTTTAGTGATGCAATCCTTCGAGCGATGTCGGTCGTTTTAGTTCTCCTGCGGATCTCATCATTTCTGATTCGATCGAGCAGGGAAATACCAAGCATCGCTCTCTCCAGTGCTCGCTGGGTGACTTTGAGCCTTCTTATGAGACCCATAGTAAAAGACCACGTCTCACTTCCATAGGTCATTACTGGCAACACACACTGGTCAAAGACTTTCGTCTTGAGACATTGAGGTATTTCGGACGCGAATATATGCCGGAGCTTCCCAAACGCTGCCCATCCGAGCTGGATTCGACGAGAGATCTCTTTGTCAAAGTTGGACTTACCTAACTGGACCGTCTGTCTTAGGTAAACATAGTGGTCAACAACTTCGAGTGTAATGTTCCCAACATTAACTGGAGCGGGTGCAACATGGGCATTGAACATGATTTTCGTCTTGTCCATGTTCATCTTAAGACCCACTCTTTGCGAAGCATTACCGAGATCTTCGAGCATTGTGTTCAGGTCTTCCAAGGTCTCAGCCATAAGAACTACATCATCGGCAAACCGTAGGTGTGTTAGGCCTACGCCATTGATGTTGATGCCGCATCCTTTCCAGTCCAGCAGCTTAAAAATATCCACCAACGCAGCTGTGAACAGTTTGGGAGAGATGACATCTCCCTGTCTCTCACTCGCTGTAGTTGGATAGGATTAGAGCTCTGTAGGCCTAGTACGAGTTTTACTAAAACCTAAACTACGATAGTTTTCGTTTAAACGCCAAACTTTCAGTTTACTACATCATTGGTAGTATGAGTGACTGTAGTTTAAACTATATCGACCATCGACTATACGATAGAATGAACGAACGATATAGAGTGAATCTATATACTTTTTCTCACTCTACACTACAAAATAGATAAAGACGCAACACTCAAATACTTTGACGTTTTCCTTATAGTTTTAAGTTCAAAACGTCAGTCAGTGTTGTTTGTTTTGTGGTTTTCAGACTAAATAAATGAAACTACATTACTTATTACATAATTTAACAAATTCTCAGTGTCTGAAGTTTGTTCTTCATATGTCGCGAACAATTCCTTCGCAATTTGAGGTCATGTTGTGATCATGGAAAGGTAATTAACAAATTTTGTACGAACTCATGTTACACATATTTTTTGCATTTTAAATGCTATTTACTGGTTTATTTTACAAGATATTTACACTAGAAGATATCAAATAGCTCTAACACGTAATCTCGACCGAGAAAATTAATCCAATATTGTTTAAATAGGTATGAAATATCTTGAAACATTTGTTTATGAAAGCGGTTTACAATATTGCTTAATTTTTCAGAAATTGTGACTTAAATCAATTTGATGAGGACCCCCATGGATGAGTAACGGCCCACAACAAGGGGCTATAACTCACAAGTGTCCCTAATTTGGACACAACCGGCAGTTCCAAGCCGGCTGAAAAGTGGACAAAGATATGTAGCTATGTATGGTTTTCATGTCAATAAAAACATCATTGCATGTTGACAAGTTTGTTTAATAATTATTGGTTTTTCTGTTTGCATGTAAAGATGTGGCAATACAAAATGGAAGGCAGCCAAAATCCACCGCTCTATCAGTGGAACAGGTGGTGGCCCTGCATGCAAGCTTGTGCAGGCATCCACACAACCTACGAAGCAAGAAATACCATGAATAAGACATCTGAAATAAAGAAGATTAGGAACTAAGTTTGTAGTCTATAAGTATTATAAACATAAATTTAACAATATATAAGTTTTTTAATTTTCCTTTGTTTGATTTGCCCCCCTTGCTTGTCTTAAGTGAATGACTTGAGGGTGGGTAAGGGCTGTAGTAACCTTGCTGATAAAACCACTCATAGCTTCTTGCGAAAAGTGGTTAGCCAGCCCAACCACCCGTTGGCATTGGCAGCATCCGTTCTCATAGAACAATAACGCAGACAACACCTAAAAAGCAAAATTCTAATTATTGTTATACTTATGTATAGGTACCTATATTGATCAAAAGAAAGTCAATCAACATAGATGAGAAATATACATACCTTAGTTCTCTCTTTGTGATCTTTGATAGCCGCTGTAAGTCCTTAATGTGCTACTTACATAGAATGTAAAGGCGAAATACCATCTGGCATTTTAACACATTATATTCACACTAGCCTTCCGCCCGCGGCTTTGGCCGCGTGGACGTTATCCCATGGGATAGTGATATTTTCCGGGATAAAAAGTAGCCTTTGACTCTAGCTCCCAAACTATCCTCATACCAAAAATCACATCGATCCGTTGCTCCGTTTTGTTGTGAAAGACGGCGGACAAACGAATACACTTTACATTTATAATATTAGTATCTACCGATTTTGCCATGTGAATGAGCCTTATTCCCGCGGAAAAAAGTAGCCTATGTCCTTCCTAAGGTCTCGAAACTATCTCGTTTCAAATTTCTTAAAAATCGGTTCAGTCGTTTTGACATGAAAACGGAACATACAGACAGACAGACAAACAAACAAACAAATATACACAATCATCGCATCGCATCCTACTTAACCTACTATTTATATTAATATTATAAATGTGGAAGTTTAGATGTTTGGATGTTTGTTACAATCACGCCAAAACGGCTGGACGGATTTGGCTGAAATTTGGGACAAAGATACTTTTTAGCCTGGAGAGGAACATAGGCTACTTCTTATCCTGGAAGGATATCACATTCCCGCGGGATAACGTCGCGTCGTGTAGTCCACGCGGGCGAAGCCGCGGGTGAAAAGCTAGTTTATAATATTAGTAGGGATTATTCTTATTTTTATTTTTTGCCATCGCAATGCAATTTTGGTTATTGAAAATGAGTCGATCCGCTACTTAGCGACTCCGTAGCTCTGTGGTTAGAGTATTCGCCCGGACAGCGAAAGGTCGTAGGTTCGAGTCCCATCGGAGCTAGTTGTGAGACGGATCCACTTTTTGTAATACTTCATTTTCAATATTTTCACATAAATTCACGTTAAAAACAATTATTTCTATGAACTCACTAAGTAATTTTCAGTGACGAAGAAAACTATAAAAGTTTTGGTTTTCGTTTCCGTTTACTATAGGTTAGATGTCAAACCAGTAACTCATACTACCAAATTATCAAAAACTACTCGAAAACTTACAAAGTTTTCGAAAACTTTTACTCGATTCAACTCATACTGCCATTTTTAGTTCGTAATAGTTTCCGCTAGAGGCGCTAGTGTGAAATGTATGAAAACAAAACGATACCATCAAACTGTTCGAAAACTATCAAAACTCATACTAGGGGTACTGGTTCTGTAATCGGACCGACATTGTGGCGTTTTGGTATAAGTACCTCAGCACCTCGATGTACCTGTAGTCTATTTGGCACCTCTGGAGAGACTGCAGCAATATCCTTATAGTAAGATCTAAATAAAGCAATCAACAGTCTTGTTATACGAATATTATGAAAATCTTACGATATTAATATAATTTGTAGATGGTTTGGTACTAACCAAGTTATTGAAAATGAAGGTATTAGAAAAAAACGACCTGTCTCACAACTAGCTCCGATGGGACACGACCCACGACCTTTCCCTGTCCGGGCGAATGCTCTAAACACTGACGAAGACGACTCCGTAGCTCAATGGTTAGAGCATTCGCCCGGACAGTGAAAGGTCATGGGTTCGAGCCCATCGGAGCTAGTTGTGAGACGGGTAGTTTTTTTTTAATACTTTTATTATTTTATATATCTTATTATTTTTATATAAGTTAATTAATCTTTATGTAGCAAATTATCATAATATGCAATTGCAAACATTCATGTGAAATACTTGTGTTATATTATAATGCTTCAAACAGGAAAAACTACGGAAGAGTCTTGCACTCGCGATTGCTAATGGGGCGGCAATGAGAAACTGGCACGTTCGCGGTTTTGTTGGCGGGAAATTAGGTTCGCGGTTTTGACCGACTTAAATATAACAGGATTGGAGTAAGTTTCAGCCAAAATTTAAATGTAGGATCGCGTATTTGTAGGATTAGAATCAAATAAAACAAAAAAAAAAATTTCGTAAAAATGTCACGTTCGCGGTATTGAATGCCGAACGACGATATTATACTGCGTATAGCGCCAACTCGCTTACAATATTACCTACTATTAAGTACATTGTTTGGCAGTTCGCGTTGCAAGGCCCCTGAGGTGTTTTAGAAGTTAAATATAAGTACTGGATATTCACAACTTCACCATAATTTTTACTAAACTTTTTTGTTCTTATAAATTATTTATAAGGTGAAAATTTGTATTTTGCTGGTCTTATGAGGTCAACAACTCTAGTTGACACCATTACCTCCGCAGCGCGGGGTGCGTCGAACGCAAGTAGGTAACGCAACAAGGCACAATGCGTGGTAAACAGCCAGGAACCGATTGTTCTGGTCACGCTCCCGTCGACTCCGATATTATTATACCTTCTGGCTTGCCGTGCTACCTGAACCTGTAAAATCTAGCCACAATGGTATTGCGACGCGTCAGTCTCCCATACAAACGTAATACCAAAATAATTTATTTAAAATACCTATGAGCATGATAGAGGTAGGTACTCAATTGATTTGTGTTTGTGATGTTATTTGGATTAAGACAGTATTTATCTAGGTTTCTATTGAAATAAAAATCGAAAATATCTCTCCAATAATAAATAATGCCAACTACTTATTTTTTTAACGATTTTAAAGCATCGCTCCCTAATGAAAGACTTCATTCGTCATTCCGGCCTAGTCTGCTCAGCTTGCCCTATCTATAGACATACCTTGAATACCAGATTCATTTATGCAATTAATAAATTTTAGTAAAAAATTGTACCTACTTACCTACCTAAGTACCAGTACTTATTCAATTTAAGAAAGGGTTTTTGAAATGTTTGAAAAGTGCGATAAAAACCACTGTTTACGCAATGAGCCCGAACCACGCCCGAACTGAACCCCGCGTATCCAAATTCAGCGTTCTTTTCAGTAAAAAATCTATGTTGTTAGTGTTTTGAGCGCGAGTCCTGCGCGCGTAGCTAGCTTCTTATCTCCCCGATAGCAAAGAATACTATAATATCCGCTAGGTAAGTAAATCCATCACGATCAAAAAGCCAACGCGTAGGTACACAATTAATGTGGCTGCTGCTCTTTTTGTTGTTGACCCCATGCGAGCTTACTTAGGTATAATTTATGTTACTTACCAAAATTTGTATAAAGTTTTTGTAACCGACAAAAAGGTGGCAAATATAGGTATGTTTATAAAGTGGGAAATTTGTTTGTCAGCATTCAGCAACAAACAACAAAATGTTTTTTTGTATTTTTTTACGATAACAATGAACCATGGTAATGTTATCGATAACATACAATTCGTTTCATTTGCTTCTTCCACTAAAATTTTTATTTAATTGTTTGGGGTCAGTGCTGACCCCAGTCCCCATGCGACTATTTGTGTCATTTTCTAAGGTTAATTTAAGGAGAAAATTTCGATGACGGAAGGTTATTCGTATCTACAAGTTGTAGTGCACAGCTCTCGAAGACTCATATCATACCAATCGCACGTTTTTAATTTATTCAATCTATTTGTCCCCAGCATGACTTCGCCAGCCATCACCAAGTCGCCAGACAACCAGAAAGGCGAGAAGAAGTCCCCGACGCACTCAACGGCGGCGGAGGAGCGAGCGCCCTCCCGCGCGGAGTCTGCGGCCCCGTCCACCTCCACTCAGCAGCCCGAGCCCTTCAGCTGGCTCCGAATCTTCAAACTTGCTGATCTCATGATGAAACAAGGTTGTTAAGCCTTAGAAACAAATTCTGCCATATTAGCAAATTGGTTAATTAATTTAGGTAGTATAAGTAGTTTAGATGTTCCATCGTTGAAATGTAATAGCAATAAATGATAATAATTTACTTATTATGTTTTAGGTTATTGACTTTAGAGTAGGTATTTATCTTGACAAAAAAGTTACAAGAATAATACTGTAGCAAATATTACCACCATCCATGTGATCTTTCGACTATGTATCCTCCGTAAAAATGATTTCAAAAGTAGATAGCATAGGTACCTACCTAATCAAAAGAATGTCATATCGATTGCCATCAGCTAATAGAAATATCTAGGTAGGTAGGTATCTTTCTTTCGCTGTTGTGTTGATGATATTTTACACATGGATTTATTAAAATAGCAGTTACCTAGCCTAGTAGAATGACATATACCTAGATGTTAATTCAAATTGTTCATTGTGAAACAAATATTTTCGTAGGTAGTCAATTTGTGCAGTAGGCACCTACTTACCATCTCTTATGAATCAATTCAGTTTTATAGAGCAACAAACGTGCATTTTTCCTTCCTATAGTACACACAGCAGCACGTCTGGGTTACCACCATTATACTGTCTCCTAACAATGGATTTAGTAACTTAGTAACTGGAATTCTAAATTCTAAATTTCTTTATTCAGATTAGGTAATTACAACAATCTGAACGAGAAGCTACGCCACGGTAATAACTATTAATTTTCTGTGGTAATACCTACATTACAATATCCTCCCTACAGTAGCGAAACGCCTTTGATAACGCATTCGTTGCGCTACTGTGACTATTAATACTGTGGCTACGCCATCGGTTCGCAATCCTTATACTTAATAATAGGACAACCCAATGTTCTGTTCAATATTATCTCATCATCATTACAGCCGTGCATAGGCCTCCCCCAAGGATCTCCACAACGATCGGTCCTGCGCTGCCCGCATCCAGCGGCTTCCCACAACTTTGACCAGATCGTCGGTCCACCTTGTAGGGGGCCTGCGGGGCTGCCCACGGAACGTCGTCGTCCAGTTCGCGGTCGCCATTCGAAAACCTTTCTGCGGATCTTATCATTTCTGATTCAGCAGGGAAATACCAAGCATGCTCTCTCCATTGCTCGCTGGGTGACCTTGAGCCATCTTATGAGACCTAGTAAAAGTAGAAAGAGAGATAGTAAAATACCACGTCTCGGTAAGTCCAACTGGTGGAATCCAGCTGGGATGAGCAGCGTTTGGGAAGCTTCGCTTATTATTATATTCGCGTCCAAAATTCCTCAATGTCTCTCAAGACTTTGTCCAGTAGTGTGCGTTGCCAGTTAGGACTTATTATGTAGGTACCGTATAATTTGTATGAAATTAAATCTCATTAGAATTCTTAGCGGTAAATGTGTGTAGAATCCTCTTCTCTTCCAAATTTTGAGATTAGATAGGTAGTTCTAATAAAAATTTACTCTGACACACACAGCCCATAACCAGTTTTTTTTTTTTACCCTGTGCCATAACATTGTAGAGGAAGGCCCATCATGCGTCTATCAAAGAACAAATCTTATGAGCAATCGCCAATACTGTTGCTTTGTGGTTTCCTCGAGTTTATTCGTCTTCCAATTAACACACTTTCAAGAACTTACCTACAAATAGAACTGATGTTGAGCTTTTAATTTAATTATGTGTACGAGATGGATGCGTTTGTAAATAGTAATAAAAACAAATAACTACCTACAAACGAAGCATGTTTGTTTATAGATGTTTAATAATTTAACATATTTTGCATTCCTGTAAAATGTTACAGTTTAAACTTTATGATGTTAAATAAAATGATGAAATAAATGTGAGGTGTTTAATTTTGTTAAGATGTCTAAAGAAATCCTAAGCAATACGCGGGAGAAGGTAATTGATACTAAATACATAATAAAAGACCTGTTTTTATGTAATATTTTTTAATAGTATTGGTAGGTAGGAGGTACATAACACGCAGGAGTCTGGGTTGTTTGGATAAAGGGAAGTAAAGATACAATACTATTTTCAATATGTACAAAATATACAATTATCTCTATCCTATCTTTAAAAACTATAATTACGATCACAATATTTTTATATTCTTACACTCTGCTAGAATTGAAACCGACCTCGAGTGACGTCAGCGCACGGGTCGGGCCGCGGTTGTTGCGATATATTAACAGTCTAGCCTTCACTTTCACTTTTGCTGCACACTTGAGATCAAATGTTATTTTTACAATATTACTCTAATATCTCGCACACTGGCAACAGCCGCAGCCAGAGCGTAGCTGGCGTGCATTTCAATCCATCGTCCAACGCGCACGAGCCCGAGCGCAGTCTCCCAGTCACAGATTGGAGGAATTTTCTCTTCCGTATAGCGCTTCTTAGCGAGAGGGCTCAATAGTTGTTGAAAGACGCGGGCGTGGTGATCGTAAACTATCTAATCCCGATAATAAAGGTTCACCGCGTCCGCGCCTGTGATAGAGTGCGCGCGGGCGGTGGCGCGCGGACGCCGGAGCGCGCGGTGCCCACGCCGCGGTCGACAGCTCCGAAGCGTCGTCACCACACACTCCAATCAGTTTCAAACGTAACGTAAAACAAAACTATATTATACTTCTCACAATAGTTAAGCATAGATAAAACTATTAAGTCTGCGTTAACTTACGGCTTAACCCCACCGAGGAAACTAACTATAAATATTTCAGTGTGAATAAAGAATTACGGAGCATGGAAAAATTTATGAAAATATGAAATATTTAGTAATTGACATTTCAATAGCATAAATACAAGGTGCGATTATTTCCAAAGCGAAGCTAAGCTTCCGATAGCTTACTCTGAGAACAATAACACCTCATTTACAAATCATAAAAACGAGTAAATACCAATTTTACCACAATAAATACATATCTTTTATAATTAATTTGTTTTCTTATCCCATAAATGTTAATATCGAGTCTAAATACTGTACTGCTATGTTCCATGAAGACATATTTACATTGAATCTCCTTCATAAGGATTTCAACTTAGAATAAATATAGTGTACACTATCGGGCATCTGTTAGTTAATAAAATTATACTTTAAAATTAATGGACGAAGTGATGAGTTCGTTAGTGTTCCTCCTAGCCAAGTCAAGAACTGTTTGCGACGGAAACATGACAAACAATTATTATATTATAATTTTTACACTCTACAACTTGAATCCTTAAAAGAATATACATAATAATATTACCTGTGCTATTATTTTCTATATCGTAAATATAAAATTACAATACATAAAATATTTTGTACTTTGTGTTTACGTACGACAGCACAGTCGCACCATTTATCTAACTAGAGATGCCATTTATCGAAACATTAACGCACTACAGTCGGCTAGTTGCACTCGTCTCGGATAACTCATGCAGACGACCGACGCTTATGAGAAGTACAATATTGTTAGTTTCTGCTGTAACCCACTTATTGCTATCGAAACAATTTTTAAATAATCACGATAGAAGAGTTGAGTGTTATGGGACGACAGTATTCATGAAACTACGTTTCCTTCCTGCAGGGTGAGGTCGACTTTGGGGGCGGGTGCTAATGGGGAATGATAATGGCAGGTGCAAAAATTTTGCGCGGAATTAGCAACTTATCGCGAAGTAAATTATGAACGACGCGCAGTTATCAAAGATTCCGCATAAACGTGCCTAGTACCCAGCGTAGAGAGCGCACTTGCAGCTCTGTATTAACGGAACGAACCTTAAAAACTATTGCAAAATATTCAAGTCCAATAATTTAAATAAAGTTTCTGTTCGATCATCTTTATCAAAGTAATAATCTACTTTTAAAATGTATGAATCAACGACATCAAAAAACTTAATTCACATAAATAAGTGGTGCAAGAAAAATTAAATAAAAAATCTGAAAAGTTACATCTCAAGTATGAAAAAACTTTTGTATTCGATCCGCCGTACCTGAGCTGTAACTTTGTACCTTCTAACAGTAATTATCATAACAAAGGCGTAAAGTATAATAAAGGGAGTGATTTTTTTCTATATTACAATAAATCCAAATCAATACAATCAGGATAAAAAACTTTATCAAAGGGTATGTTACCGTTATAAGGTGCAAAGTAAATTACTAAAGTACTGATTGCTGGGTTGACATTCAATACTAATCATGAAAAAATACTACTACAAAATTACGACTAACGTCGAGGGTACCTATATGAAATGAGGGTAATTTGTTATGAAAAGGTGTTGGGATTATTAGTGTGTAGAAGAATTGATAGAATGACCACAAGTTCGTTTTCACTAGTGTCATTCAAACTATCGTTCATACATTCGACAGCTAGCTATCAAAACAATGTTATAACTTTATTCGTCTAGCTAGAGCGATACCGCACGTGCCATTACCGCCTGGCGACATTTGCTCGGGAGTCGCAGGTCGAGGCTAGAACCACCACTACGGCCCCTTAGGTCAAGATTAAGTTAAATTTACTTTTTATTAGCTCTTAAAACGTAGTACGTCTAAACTCGGCCCGCGAGTACATATTGCCCTTTATGCTCCATAAGACTACCTACAGTCTATATTAAAAGTCAGAATCACAGTTTATTTTCCATGTGTTTTCACTTACTGTAATACACCTTTTAACTATCGTATTTTAACAAATAAACAGTATTTATTCGACCCAGTAATCATGAGTTTTTCCATTACCTACCGTAATGAATGACTTAAGCGAATAAATCGAATTTTTAGTATGAATAGATTCGGTATTTACAGAATTTAAATTACTTTAGACCTAGTCGCTTAAAACAAAATAACAATTTACACTAACAATAAAAAATGCTCGATAGATTGCCACTCATCTAATCGGAACCCAAAATTAAAAATATTTTTTATTAACTGACTTTGCCATTTACTTATCATATTTTTTATAAATTTAAACTCCGAATAACGTCGAACCCAGTCGACTATAACAAAAGGTATTTTACAAATAAGCTATTACTTACTTCTAAACACTTAAATAAGTGACGGCTTACCTAGTCATGTGAGACTTTATACAGCGCGCGGCGGCCCCGTCGCAGGCGGCGGCTCGCCGCGCGATAACAATAAATAATCTAACATTACATCACTAAACGAGAGTCCAGTTTCACAGAGGTAATCCAACTCAATTCCTAAGAACTGTCAACGTACTAGGATCGAACGTCACGCGGTCACTTCGCGGCGACCGGCCGGGGCGACGGCGCCCAGGAGCTCGGTTACAAAATAAAACGTTTTAAAAAAGTTTCACAACCTGGCCGTATTTACAATGCGTTATTATAAATAAGAACGTCCGTATCGGCGAGTGTAGAGTCGCGTCCGGGTAGATAGAGGTCAAGTCCGGGGGCTAGGGTGTCGTAGGGGCATCACCGGTTGATATGTAGAGGGGCCTCACACGGTGGCGATCACGATGAGCAGGTGCGCGATGTCCGCCACGCGGTGCATCAGGTCGGGCGCGATGCGGTTCAGGTTCTCGTTGGCGAAATCGCACGACGGGAATATGTGCACGGTGAACAGAGCCTGTCGATAAACATTTTTAGTTCTTGAAATTGTAACTAACTTTCAGCAAGAATCTGGTGCTCAAACTTGAACTACAGGACCAGGCAATTTAATTAATTTAATAGGGTATTCGACTGATTTTTTTTCATTGACGTAACATGTTTATTGAAATATTAGCAACACAACATAGGTATTTATTTTCAAATATCTAGCATATTTTCAGCGATATAGAGCATCAAACTTTCTAATTAGACAAGGAGAGCGCTACCAGCCAGTGACGTCACATGCTAGTAGCGCCGTACTCTCGCCATTCGAAAATTCGAAATTCTTTTTAAAAAGAGATCGCTAGTCACAATTAAGTAGGTAGCTCATAATTCGCTCGTTATAATACAGATCGAATTTCTTTTTTCACATTTGTTATTCAATAATGTTATATTTCTGAATGTCATAATTAAATGTCTACATTTGAACAACAGTCAAGGTTAGTCAAGTACCCTAGGCTTCGTTCCCTTAGGCGCTCACTGTACGCAGTTTGCAGCGTTACGCACAAAACTAGCAAACTGTGAACACATCATTTCAAATATATGGAAGGGCGTACTAAACCGATACGCCGGCAAACAGTTTGCCTAATGGGAACGAACTTAGGCTCAGCGCAGACAGAACGGAAAAATCCTCGCGGTTATTTTTGAGGTCATTGAAAAATGAACCATGTCACCATAGCCTAAAACACAAATTGTCTGTTGATATTCATACAATTTTGTATTTTAGGCTATGGTGACATGGTTCATCTTTCAATGAACTCAAAAAATTCCGCTCGGATTTCTCCGTTGTGTCTGCGCTGACCCTCGTTGTATATATTGAGACAGTGACCTGTTGGTGGCCGGGCGGCGCGATGTTGACGATGCCGGCGGCCTGCTTGCGCTGCAGGTACGTGATGAACCCGTGCGTCAGGTTGGTAGACTGCTGCAGGACGTCCATGTGGTCGCGCCCGCACGGCAGCGCCAGCAGTATGCAGTGTTCGTTTTCCAGCTGCAACAAATATAATATACACTATTTATATTGTTCACAAACTACGTGACTGAATCAGCATAAAATAGTAGATTGTCCTACAAGTGCATAAAACGTACTGACTTGACTTGACTCGACTTGACTATCCACCCTCGCCTATACGTCTCGGGTAAAATGGGTTTTATGTACGAGTTATACACTCTGCTTTTCACTTCGATTGTGAGGAAAATAAATAGCAATATTGATAAAAAATAAAGACGTGGCCATATTGGCGGGAAGACTTTCTTTATCTTCTTTTTTATACAGGATATTTTTATTATCAGTGCACAAATTTTTTGGATTGAATCCGAATCGGTAAGCGAACAACTTTCTCCTAGAAACATAGGTCGAATTATGACAAAACTTTTTTGACTCTTCATACAAATCGGACTTATCACGTGATCGATTTAGTATGGGAAGTCCAAAAATTTGTGTCGTATTTTGACCCATGTTTCTAGGAGAAAGTTATTCATTTACCGATTCAGAGTCTTAAAAATTTGTGCAGTGATAAAAAAAATATCCTGTATGTGGCAGTGGCAGCACATGTGACTTTAGCATAGATCGTAGTCCTTGCTCTTGAAATATTTATTTCTTATAAAACTAATTAATTTTGCCTAGTTTTATTAATTTAGTAATTTAACATGGATTACGTACAAAATTGAAGAAACAGAATGAATATACTTGTTATAGTATAATAAACGAAGTTTAATTGCGTGTGTGACTGTTTAACTGACGACCTTTGTCTTAAAGTATGAGACTTAGACGAAGATTTTACTTTATGCACTAGAGCATAAAAAGCGATTTTATGCAGACTATACCCAAAATAAACACGAACTTTACGAGCATGAGAAGTGAAAAGATAATTGCTTTCACATTTTTGCCTTTTCGTCAACTAAAAATTGCCCATAAAATAAAGCTACGATAGGTCGACAAACGTAGCAAACATATTACAGTAGTAGCTACGCTCAATTTGAACGCGTATTGGTACGAACCCTTACAAGTGTTGTGGGTGCACGCAGACTGGGTGCGAATTAGTCGTAGGTATACGTACATCATTTGTACGTTCACGTATTCGTATTCAAAGTGGGCGCAGCCTAAGACTGGTTTCACATCTCTCCATTCGAGAACACAGCTGTGAATCGAGCCTAAGATCGAACGACGAGTTTATGCCGGTCCCGTTGCGTGGTAAGTAGGTCTCTGGTAATCCTACTATAATATTATAAATGTGAAAGCTTAGATGTTTGGATGTTTGTATGTTTGTTACTCAATCACGCCCAAAACGGCTGAACGGATTGGGCTGAAATTTGGGACACCGATACTTTGTAGCCTGGAGAGGAACATAGGCCACTTTTTATCTTGGAAAGATATCACATTCCCGCGGGATAACGTCGCGGGCGAAGCCGCGGTCGGAAAGCTAGTCTTGTAATATAGATGTCGTCGTCATGTATCGTACCTTCATCTTGCGGTGCACCTGGTCGAGCTGCGCGGGCTCGAGGCGCATGCGCTGTGCGATGCGCAGCAGCGGCGCGGACCCGTCGGCCAGGCGCGGCAGCGTGTCGCCCGCCACCGCGTGGTTGCCGCCCACGAAGTGCGTCTGATGTAACGTACCTTCATCTTGCGGTGCACCTGGTCGAGCTGCGCGGGCTCGAGGCGCATGCGCTGTGCGATGCGCAGCAGCGGCGCGGACCCGTCGGCCAGGCGCGGCAGCGTGTCGCCCGCCACCGCGTGGTTGCCGCCCACGAAGTGCGTCTGATGTAACGTACCTTCATCTTGCGGTGCACCTGGTCGAGCTGCGCGGGCTCGAGGCGCATGCGCTGTGCGATGCGCAGCAGCGGCGCGGACCCGTCGGCCAGGCGCGGCAGCGTGTCGCCCGCCACCGCGTGGTTGCCGCCCACGAAGTGCGTCTGATGTAACGTACCTTCATCTTGCGGTGCACCTGGTCGAGCTGCGCGGGCTCGAGGCGCATGCGCTGTGCGATGCGCAGCAGCGGCGCGGACCCGTCGGCCAGGCGCGGCAGCGTGTCGCCCGCCACCGCGTGGTTGCCGCCCACGAAGTGCGTCTGATGTAACGTACCTTCATCTTGCGGTGCACCTGGTCGAGCTGCGCGGGCTCGAGGCGCATGCGCTGTGCGATGCGCAGCAGCGGCGCGGACCCGTCGGCCAGGCGCGGCAGCGTGTCGCCCGCCACCGCGTGGTTGCCGCCCACGAAGTGCGTCTGATGTAACGTACCTTCATCTTGCGGTGCACCTGGTCGAGCTGCGCGGGCTCGAGGCGCATGCGCTGTGCGATGCGCAGCAGCGGCGCGGACCCGTCGGCCAGGCGCGGCAGCGTGTCGCCCGCCACCGCGTGGTTGCCGCCCACGAAGTGCGTCTGATGTAACGTACCTTCATCTTGCGGTGCACCTGGTCGAGCTGCGCGGGCTCGAGGCGCATGCGCTGTGCGATGCGCAGCAGCGGCGCGGACCCGTCGGCCAGGCGCGGCAGCGTGTCGCCCGCCACCGCGTGGTTGCCGCCCACGAAGTGCGTCTGATGTAACGTACCTTCATCTTGCGGTGCACCTGGTCGAGCTGCGCGGGCTCGAGGCGCATGCGCTGTGCGATGCGCAGCAGCGGCGCGGACCCGTCGGCCAGGCGCGGCAGCGTGTCGCCCGCCACCGCGTGGTTGCCGCCCACGAAGTGCGTCTGATGTAACGTACCTTCATCTTGCGGTGCACCTGGTCGAGCTGCGCGGGCTCGAGGCGCATGCGCTGTGCGATGCGCAGCAGCGGCGCGGACCCGTCGGCCAGGCGCGGCAGCGTGTCGCCCGCCACCGCGTGGTTGCCGCCCACGAAGTGCGTCTGATGTAACGTACCTTCATCTTGCGGTGCACCTGGTCGAGCTGCGCGGGCTCGAGGCGCATGCGCTGTGCGATGCGCAGCAGCGGCGCGGACCCGTCGGCCAGGCGCGGCAGCGTGTCGCCCGCCACCGCGTGGTTGCCGCCCACGAAGTGCGTCTGATGTAACGTACCTTCATCTTGCGGTGCACCTGGTCGAGCTGCGCGGGCTCGAGGCGCATGCGCTGTGCGATGCGCAGCAGCGGCGCGGACCCGTCGGCCAGGCGCGGCAGCGTGTCGCCCGCCACCGCGTGGTTGCCGCCCACGAAGTGCGTCTGATGTAACGTACCTTCATCTTGCGGTGCACCTGGTCGAGCTGCGCGGGCTCGAGGCGCATGCGCTGTGCGATGCGCAGCAGCGGCGCGGACCCGTCGGCCAGGCGCGGCAGCGTGTCGCCCGCCACCGCGTGGTTGCCGCCCACGAAGTGCGTCTGATGTAACGTACCTTCATCTTGCGGTGCACCTGGTCGAGCTGCGCGGGCTCGAGGCGCATGCGCTGTGCGATGCGCAGCAGCGGCGCGGACCCGTCGGCCAGGCGCGGCAGCGTGTCGCCCGCCACCGCGTGGTTGCCGCCCACGAAGTGCGTCTGATGTAACGTACCTTCATCTTGCGGTGCACCTGGTCGAGCTGCGCGGGCTCGAGGCGCATGCGCTGTGCGATGCGCAGCAGCGGCGCGGACCCGTCGGCCAGGCGCGGCAGCGTGTCGCCCGCCACCGCGTGGTTGCCGCCCACGAAGTGCATCTGCACCGCCGCCGAGTCGTTCTTCAGCGCCAGGAGCCCTTGCCACATTACGGGGTACCGCTGCACAACACACACACGTTTACTTGTATTACATAAACAGTCTCTTTCAGATTTGTCTAGCAGTTACACCATGATAAAAAATTGACAACTTTTGTCGTGACCACACAAAGAGAGGTCATAGCATGCGTGGATTAGGATGCTGCTCATTACACAAACGGCACGGCTATATCCGCTTGCCTTATCGTCGCCGCACGCGAGCCACAAACACCGCTACTTGAAGCAGTGCTTGAGGCTAGAATAAGAAACAAGTGACGACTATGTATGAAACCTACAGGAAAGTGGTCGGTGGCGGCGTTTTGTAGTGGCCCGTGTGCGGCGATGCTTAGTCCCATTACGGCCACTATCATCAATGAATGAACCAACCCACACTAGGCGCCGTCACAGCGTCATTATACAACTATACAGGGTGTTAGTTTAAACAAAGGACATACTCCAGAGGGTGAAAGTACCCATCAATATAAACAACTTTTACTATGGGATAAAGTGCGATATCGCGAAAAAAAAAACAGCTGTTCCATACATTTTGGCCCATTCGGTATTGCACTTTAGTATGAAACCTCCGATTTTTTTCTTCGCGATATCGTCCCATAGTAAATGTTGTATGTATTGATGGGTAGTTTCACCCCCTGAAGTATGTCCCTTGTTTAAACGAACACCCTACATACTATGTGCTTCAAATGAGACTTACCCTCAGCAGCATCTGCAGCGAGTCGGCCTCGCGCGGCACCTGCGAGGCGTGCGGCGGGCCGGGCGCGGCCAGCGGCGGCAGCGCGCCCGGCAGCCGCGACGTGCCGTGCGCCGGCGGCGGCGACCGACCGCAGCCCGCGGCGTACACTGCCCGGGGCAAATCATACTGTTACGCGCATGCTACACGCTCGATCTTTATCGCGATATTTGGATCTCGATACAGAGGGCCTACTCTGAAACGCAAAACCCGAAACTTCGGTATACCCGTCCCTCTCACTCTCTAGTCGCGACAGAATCGAGTGAAAGGGGCGGGGCTAACCGAAGTTTCGGATTAGCGTTTCAGAGTACGGTCCCAGGATCACGGTATTTATCGACTGTGCAGTACTTACAGTGTATCGACGGATCGTGATACGGATCGTCGGATTTCTAAAAATCCAGAAATCCACGGTCTATTATAGAGTATTGCGCGATAACTATCGAGTGTTTAGTCTTCGATTTTATATCTATCGTCATTATCTCTTTAATTTTAAAGCCATTATGATAGCAACACAAGCTTTAGTTAGATTATCACTCATTGGCAGGCTGGCACCCACTTGCTCGCGCAATATACAAGTTACTCGTGTTGTGTACGCGTCTACCCAGTGCTAGTATGAGAAATAGAGACCGAATGACGCCGATATATATCGATTGTGTAGCATCCTAGCCGATCCAAAATATTACTCGATATATATCGGGATAAATATTGCCGAAAAATATCGAGCGTGTAGCATGCGCCTTATTACGACAACGAGCGTGTGATCTAGACCAAATCCCAAAAGTCGCGTGCTGACTGAGCGAGCGATCACGCGCTACGACATACGGCTCGTGTCGAGGCATGTACAGTCCCCATCAGATATATTGTAGCAGACAAGGTGACCAAATACTTCTGAACAATTATTTCTTCATTAATATCTGAGCAGATGCTTGTAATTTCTGTACACACAACTAACCAAAAATATCTGCACAAGTACACACTCTCAACATCAAAAAGGAAGCCTACTGTAAAGATATTATTTTTTCTTTTCAGTTGACAGGTACTTTTTGAAGTGGGTTTAATTTTTTAAATTCCTTTTTTATTTCTTAATATTTTTGTGTAGATTGATTGTACCCTGATACCCATATCTCAAAAACTACTCAACCGATTTCGATGAAACTTGCTTGAGCATATCCAATTCCAACAATATAACATACATACTAAGGCAAACTGATAACCTCCTTCTTTTTCGAAGTCGGCTAAAAACAAGAAAACCATAAATTACTCAGATTTGGTATGCATTATAAATAAAATGCGAAATAGTTGAAAATAGTATTATATTACTTTTAATAAAAACTGGAAAAACTATACTGATATCCGTTATCATGATTAAGATAATTACCACAGTTTAAATTTTAAGGGCTAATTTGATACTTTCAAAATAATTTGAAATACTAATGCCTCCAGAAAAAAATATCCGCGTAGATACACTTGATGTTGCAAGTGTTCAGATATTTTTGGTTAGTTGTGTGTACAGAAATTTTTGACAAGCATCTGGTCAGAAATTAATGAAGAAATGAATGTTCAGATATTATTGGTAACTTGTAGTGTATAGAACTTATTGACATTTTAAATTGTTCAGTAAAAGTATTTGGTCACCTTGTCTGCTACAATACTGATGGTGACTGTACTGACCGACCGAGGATTTCTTGAAATAGGTCTAATCTTTTGTCAATGGATAGCTAAAGATTGGCGAAAGTACGAGCAAATATTTAAGCAAATACGCATACGGAGAAAAGGTTACGATTGTTACGATCTTGCATTATAAATGACAGGAAGCGTTCCAAGTTTGAAATACCTTTGACACTGTCAAAATAATCTACTTATAATTATACTCTCAAGTGGGCGCATAACGCTCGCCATATCTGTCACTCCAGTTCTAGTTCTATAGATACATAGTTATGTATCTATAGAACTAGAACTAGTTATTGTTGATCGAAGGTTTATTTAGTAATTGACAGCACCAGAGATGGTTGAAAATCTATTATGTACAAATGAAACGAACAACGTCGGTCGTTTACACAGGAGCACAGCCTCCTATATCTAACAAGCCATGCGCATAAATTTGGCAACGTCGCATTTCTAGTTTTAAGTGAACCTATTTGACGTGCTAAAACCAAGAAAGTTAGATTACTTGACTTGCTTTTCTATCTCTATAGGGTCGTCATTGATTAACGACAGTGGTAGGACTCCAGTCTGCACGAGGAATAGCTAAAATCCACTCGCTCTGTTTCTTCCCTTGGAAATGAAAAGTTTGATACAGCTTCATCTCCATTTTTAGCGAAGAATCGTTATTTGATTTGCATTCGGGAATGCAGCACCGCCTTGGCATATGTTGGAGAAAGAATATAAAGAGTAAAAAAAGCTTAGAAATCATTAATACAATGAGGATATGTTTTGGCAAATCAAAACTACGTGCAATTTAGACATGATTCTTATGAAATCTATATTTTTATCCCATCGATTCGAAAAGCGATGATTGTTTATCTAATAACAGGGTCCAAAACGATTCATTTTTTACCTGTTATGACAAGAGGGTATAAATGAGATTTGAATTTTGAACAGCTTCATAACAGGGTCCAAAACAATGAGATTTGAATTTAGAACATAATTAAAGAAGCATTGGTTGGAGTGAGTGTAGCAAAGGGTGGGCAGTACTTAAAAAAAAAATCAACTGATTTTGTATGGGGCCGGGACTTTTTTCGGGACCGAGAAGTTTTCAAAAACTGAATTTTTTATTTCTTGAAAACGAAAAGTGACAGCAATAGACTTAATGAAGCATTAACTTTAATGGAGCTTCCTGCAAGTGGGTGATAGAAAGGTAGGTAGTTTGAGTTGTCTTTACTGCTTTTCTTATAGAGGGGGATGAAAAGCAGAGTGTATTACTCGGCCGCAAAATTATTTTCACCTCGGGTGGCGTATAATGAATCCCTCGCTGCGTTCAGGATTCTACTTTAGAATCCCTCGCTGCGCTCGAGATTCTACTCTAGAATCCTTCACTGCGCCTGGATTCAAAATAGCGCCCTCGCCGTAAATATATTATTTTGCTCCCTTGTAATATAATCTACTATTATTTACCTTCTTAAAACCTTCACGAGCACGTTTACATATAAATAGATCATTGATGTCGGTAATCTTAATTTTCTGCCGTGAAAAAAATATTTACAATCCGTTTTACAGGTAAGCAACAAGTAAACCGGTTCACTGTGACGTTGCCGCTCCGCTTCATAGCATGGCTTGTAGAAGACAAATAGACAATAGAGAAGGCTGTGGCAGGAGGCAACAAATATAAGCCTTACTGATGAGGCGGTCGGAGGGCGCGGGCGAGTGCGCGGGGCGCGGCACGCGCGCGGACGCGGGCCTGCGCAGCTCCAGCGGCGGCGCCGGCGCCTCGCACCCTTCTGCTTCCAAGCTTCTGTGGGAGAAATAAGGACTAAGTTATATAATTAACAGCCAATTTACTACTTCTATCACAAAGCACGATGTAACTACAAAAGGCAATGCCTAAAATTGGCGTCTTTTTTTTGTCTCGCGGCCATCAACAAAATGTGTGAACATCAATTCTTGATAGTATAACAAACAATATTTGCCAAGACAGTATAGCTGTAAACTCAGGCAGAACCGAGTTAGAACCATTCTTCCGTATATAGATTTTTTTAAACCGCAAATGTAACTTTGTCATTCATACAAACACTATGAATAACAAATTTAAGTTCTAGCTAGTCTCACTCGGTTCGGACGAGTTTACAGGTATACCTCCTTTGCAAATATTGTCTGTAGTGCTGCCAACAAATTATATTTCAATGTTTGTTTGATGGCCGCAAGAAAAAAAAAAGACGCCAGCTGCCATACAAAAATGGTCATTGTCCTTTTTTATCCAAAGTACATAATGAGCTCAGCCGGCCTAGCATGAGCGGCTTATAACGCGCGATATGATATGGTACGGCAAGTTGTCTTGCTTACCCCACTAAGGTGTAAGCAAGACGGGATGCCGTACCATATCATATCGCGCGTTATAAGCCGCTCATGCTAGCCCGGCAGATGAATTAACTGTGTTATGATCTTATGATTGAACTGACAAAATGACTACCTATGTACATTAACGAATTATTATAGTATGCATTATGCGCGAATTTTGGGTGTACTTGAAAAACTGCTAAAACCCTTCTAATATTTCGGTCATAAAGTTCCATGTAACAGGAAACTTTATGAAATTCAAAATTATTCACTTATTCAGTTTAGGCTGTCAAGCACTTGTGAATAGATAGCCCCCCTATATGCAGACACTCTATCGCGCAGGATTGCGTGCAGGAAAGCCCGCACGCGCGATGTCTGTTCGATTTTGTTTAGGCTTACGATCTTTCCCTTCCCTCTACACACACGCTCTTTCCCACACGATTGCTGTATCACGCGCGATAAATTTTTCACTTTTACTAAATGCATACGAAAATACATCATATAAATTAATACAATACATGCTCCATACCTGGTGTAAGGTGAAGGTGAAGCCCTGTTCTCGTGCTGAGTGGCACGGAAGTGTTGTTGATAAACTTGATAGTGTTGGTGAGAGAAGTGCGGATACATTCCATCGCCCTGTGAACACAAAATAACATTAGAAATACTTGTTTTGGATTGAATTGTAACGAATTCTATGCTAATCCACCAATACGACATTAATTACATTATGATATACCGCGGCTACTGGCGAGGTCTGTTGGTGTGCCGGCGGCGGGCTTCTAACTAAATCCGTCGACTGTTTCCCGGGTAGCATGGACAGAATTCATTAATGTTACAGTTAAAGCACTGGAAATCATATTTTAAGAAAATTTTGTAAGTATATGAAACACTATCACTTACCAATCCCATTTGTCCTTGTGGGCTGACTGTTGGCACGCTTGTAAGTGTAACACGGGGAGCAGATCCTATTACCAAATAAAACATATAATTAATGAAGGTCTATTCCGTTCGATTGCGTGTAAGTGCACAGTTGTTTCTATAATTTATTCTACCTATTGATTATTAAATTAACAGAAGACTGATTAAACAGTCTGGTAGGAATAAAATTTATTGATATTTGATTCAAATTAACAGCTGCTCCTGCAGCTGTCAACGATTACGTCCCAGTTTTGGAGTATCATAAATTGAATTTTGGTATCAAATGCAAAAGAAAGACATAATATAATATAATACTTATGTTACACAGACAATTGACACGACAGTAGGCAATATGCACATTCATCACCATGTCAGCCGAACGACGCCCACTGCTGGGCATAGGCCTCACCCAAGGATCTCCACAACGATCGGTCCTGCGCTGCCCGCATCCAGCACATTATAGCACAAAAAATAAGTTGGAAGGAGAATGTCACACATTTTGTACTGAATGAAGCTTGATTCAAAAACAAGGAAGTTTCCCTGACAACTTGAAGAAATTGAAAATTGAAAGCAAGTAAAATCTATAGAAAGAAAGTCTGCTGTTTTCAGTAAAGAGTTTATCTACATGTGCCCCGCCCACTTCCAATATCTAACATATTTCTTGCTTTCTGGGAATAAATGATTGTACTAGCCTTTCGCCCGCGGCTTTGCCCGGGTGGACTATACGACGTTACCCCATGGGAATGTGATATTTTCCGGGATAAAAAGTAGCCTATGACACTCTCTAGCTCCCAAACAATACTCATACCAAAAATCAAGTCGATCTGTTGCTCCGCTTTGCCGTGAAATACGGACAAACGATTACACTTTCACATTTATAATATTTGTATCTACTGATTTTTCCGTGGGAATAAAGATACTTTCCTGTGGTAAAAAGTAAAAGTAGCCTATTAATCCTTCCCAGGGTCTCAATCTTTTTTTTTTTAATACCATTTAGGGCCCGCGACTTTGCCCGCATGGGAATGAGCATTATTTCCGCGGTAAAAAGTATCCTATGTCCTTCCTAGGGTCTCAAAATATCTCCATACCAAATTTTATCAAAATCGGTTCAGCCGTTTTGACGTGAAAACGGTTTCGTTTTACATACAGAATAGACAGCCAGCCAGACAAACAAACATACACATTTTCGCATTTATAACAGCAGGGATGAGTGACCTGGGGCGGAGGGAGACACGATGAATAACACACTGGCCTCTTTATCTCCGTCCATGTGCAGAGGGAGCACCCTGGGGGTTTTAGTGGGTTCATGCCCCACATAACCCCCTCGTCTCCCCACTCCTCAGACGGGGGGAGTACGCGAAGGCATTTCCCCCAAGAATAAAAAAAGGGGATGAGTGACCTGCATAGTGGTGTGGGCCGACGACGGCGACCTGCTTGACGTGCGGGTGGTGGTGCGGGTGGTGCGCGCCGCGCGGCAGGCTGGCGGGCCCGGCGTACGCGCCGCGGAACCGCGACCCGGCAGCGCCCGCGCCCGCGCCCGCACCCGCGCCCGCCATCGCCCCCGCGTTCGCACCCGCCATCACTCCCGCGTTCGCACCCACCGCGCCCGCTCCAGCTACGCCGCCGCCCGCGACCAGCGCCCCCTCGCCATCCCCGCCTCTGTAATGCAACACTCGGTTACTTACTACCCACACAGATTACTAAATAGTTACTATGTAACAGATAGTGCACTCCGCTAAGTCATTTAAATAAATAGCAACTCTATAACGCAATAAAGTAGAATTCAGCTTGTACGGCGCAAATTACGAACAGCCACTCGTCGCATCTCTTTCTATCGCATATATTCTAGCTCTTTTGTGGACCTAATTTCTATGGATTTGCACCGCCGGCTTTGCCGCCGCGCGTAGACCTACCTACCTACCTATATCAATTATATCTGTATGTTTTCGAACCGACACGGGGAGTGACAGAGGCCTGCTACCCAGCTAATCTCACATCCCGTCCGCTCATTCTTCACAGATAAGTATAGTTGCGGCCCTGCCCCGGCAAAGGTTCGGTACCAGACAGTTTCGGCACTATTTACGAGTTTTGGCCGAGTACCGAACCTTGACCCAAGGTTCGTCCGAACCTCCGAACCTTTCTATAATGATGATTGGTCGTTAAATTTCGAAATAATATCTAATTTTTGTTCATTATTAAACAATATTTTAGTAATTTATTTAATAGCTGTAATTAATAAGTGGCAAATTATGTCGGTAAGATAAGGCGCGGTTGGGATCAAGCCGGTTTAATTTTTTTCATACGATAGTTACGATACATATACGAGCCCAGCCTCTGAAAACAGACGTTCCGAATATACGAAACTTGACGGAGCGCGTAGCGAAAGCTTTTTCGCAAGTTTTGTAAGTATGGGAAAACGTGAGCTATTCCGACCCCACCAGTTGTGAGGGCTAGTGTTTGGAGGCCTAAATGAATACCGAGTCGGCTCGGCCGGGTCGCGAACAGTTCGGTATAGATTCAAGATTCAAGATTCAAATTTGTTTATTCAATTTAGATTGTTATTTACAATACTTGTGAACGTCATAGAAGCTACGCCATCGGTTCGCAAACCCTACAGCGGGAGGCCTTGGAGAAGAACCGGCAAGAAACTCCAAGGGTTGTTTTTTTCTCCCTGTTTTATTTCATACAGAGTCGTCAAATTGAAAAATGACCTTAACATGGTATGACTAAGGTCAGTTTCCATCACAATTACACAATGGGTTATGATAAATACAGTTAAGTATAGGCGAACTAATGATCATAGCGGTGAACAATTTTCAATTAAGTACTTAGGAACTCTACTTAAAGCTTTAATATTAGTTAAAAACAAAAGACAATTCTACTATATACTGCAAGTTGCGCCATACATGTTTCAAATGTAATTCTTAATAAAATGAATAAAAACAAAAGAAAACACATTTTAAAGCAAGCAGATAAGAGCAGACCCATTCCCACTGGCAGCACCCGTTCACGAGCATGACGCATGAACCAGCCATCGCTTCGCTCAACCATATTTTAGGGAACGTAACGACCCGCCTCACACGCCACCACCGTAGAAATGTTTTAGTGAGCATATAATAATGAAGGTTCGCTGCATCACTACAAATAAGAAGCATCACTACAAATAAGAAGCCGACTTGCAAACAAAATATGAGTCTTCTATTACAACTAAACATAAAAGTCTCCTTACTTGCACCAACAATACTAAATCGGATTGAAACTGAATATTTATTTAATAATAATACAAATCGATTGGTTTCAATAATATTTTATTTTGTAATTTCAAGTGTTCCTGTTTATCTTAATAATTATTTTATTTAATGGCGCTATCTTTTTTTCTTTCAATTTTTATAGACGGCCAGGGCCACTATGTCTAATACAAGTAGAGCAGTTTGTAATTGAGCAGTGGGGAATATAAACTGCACAACTCGGTTGAGCAGTCTAGTTGAGCAGTGGGGAAGAAAGGGATTAGTCAAGTTTCTTTGTCCGTACGTATTAAAACACTAGGGGCACCGTCCAGTAACAAGTTAAACTTACCTAATGAGAATAGGAGTGGCGCGGTCGGCGGGTCGATGCGAGGTGGAGGATGGCGGGCGGTGCGGCAGCGCGGGCGACTGCACGCGCGCGTCCGTGGCCTCGGTGGCGCCGACCGGCATCATGCTGCCCGGCACGTTGTCCACGAGCCGGCGCGCCAGCGCGTCGCCGTGGAACTCGTCCGGCGGCTCCCGCAGCGGCGCCTTCTCCGCCACCGCCTCCGCCACCTGCGCCCGCTGGATGGGCTGCTGTATGGCCGGCTGTTGCGCCACGCACGGAATCGGCACCCGCACGGACGACACCACGGCCGCTTCGAAAGCACCCGCTAACTTAGCGCTTATCTCTGATATCATCTTTTTAGGTGGCTTCATGATCGGCGTTGGATGACTTATAACGGGTTGGACGACGGTGTGCTGTGGCACGGATTGGACGACCGATGTCGGTGTGACCACACTCTGCACGACGGTAGCTTGAATAACAGGCTGGGCGAGAGGACGCAGCACCGGTGCCGAAGTCGCAGGTGGTTCCGTGTCGATCTTGACGATGTGTGTGGGCTCTGATAATCTCGGCGCTTTGGCTTCCCTGGTTGTCTCGTCTCGACGGATAATCTTCTCATCTCCACTATCGATCGAGGCGTCTGATAAACTTCTATCCCTGCCGCGTTTGACACCCCGAGGTGACTTACGCGAGTCATTTCCTGTCGCCTGGTTGGTTTTAGTACCAGCTTGACGAGTTGCTCTTCTCTTTCCAGATTTTGGACCTTTTCCAAACTCATCAGCAGAATCGTCCGTGGTAGTCTTTTGAACATCCTTTTCCTGTAATCTACGTGATTTACGAGTATTAAGAGAAGGGGACACAAAATCTTCAGGCTTTTCTTCTTTATCGTTTTTTTCTGGTACTTTTCCGTGTTCTTTTGGTGTTATGCTGAGAGTTGACGTAGGACACGAGTTGTTGTGTCCTAGAATAGGACTCTTTATAGTTAGTATTAGCCTCGGACGAGTTTCAGCTTTATTCGGTGACGTCGTCTCATCTCCAGAATCTTCGTGAAAGTCGTAGACATCTCCCGGCATATTATTGATGTTACTATTTACTACCGTTTTCACTTTTTTGTCAACTTTTGCTCTTCCCCTCCCACGTTTTGCGGCAGTTGCGCCTCTAGCTGGTTTGGAAATTTGTCGAGTTTGAACTCTATCTAACTTTTCTGTTTTTCTGCCTCTTCCACTTCTTCCTCCTCTTTTACCAGAAGGCGCCGCTTTCAGAGGACCAGAATCATTTTCAGGACTACTAGTCTCCATGGGAATCTCTTTACTCATTTCGCTAGGCTTAAACACTTCAGCAGTATTAGGTTCAGGATTAGAAGGTAGCTTGTTATCTATATAGCTTGAGGGCGTATCGGTTTGACAGGAATCTGAAGTAGGTACATCATTTTCTATCTTATCATCTTTTTTCTCAGTGGCTTCATTGCTGTCGCTGCATAAGGAGTCAACTTTTTTAATAACGGAATCTATGTTCACATCTTTTGCACTCCACGATTCGTTTTCATCCAAATTTTTGAGAGCATTATCATTACTTTCAGACTCGTTGCTTTCTAACGCAAAAATATTTTCTTTTTGAGTTTCACTAGATTTTCCAATTTCTTTTTCATTTTCACTGCAATTCTTGGTAATTGATGAATCTTTATTCGCGATTTCCGTTTTTGATAATTCGATACTTAATTTAGTTTCTGATACAACTTCAGTAATTTTTTCTGATCCCATAAAATTTTCTCTATTTTCTTTATTTATCTGGCTATTTTTCGTTTTGTTTAGTTCTTCATCGGATTTCAGGAATGCCATTTCGAAACCGGGTTGTTCAGACACTTTATTTACTTTGTCAAAATTATCTTTCTTTCCATCACAGCTTAATTTTCTATCCTTATTCGGAACAGTCATCAATGTCACTTTTTTGCCCACATTGACTTCCAATTTCTTCTCAGGATCATTTGTAACTTTTATTTCATTTGTTGTGTCCTTTAATAACTCTTCGAAATCTGTTTCACATTTGTTAATTGATTCAAGGGGTGTAGATGATTTGAAACATTTAGGTTTTTCTTTTGTATCATAGAGATAACCGGGTGTTTTGTTTTCATGTTTCTCGCTCGTTTTATTATCTGTGTCATTTAGAGAAATATGATTAGGACTCGGACTTGTATGATTTTCTATTATATCTTTATCATTTTTACTGTTTAGTATCATAGTACCAGGATTTGAGCTTGTTTTCAACAAAATAGGAGTCATGACAACATTTGTAAGACATGTCGTTGTTCCGACAACTGACTTCGAAGTATCAAGTTTAGTAAGAACAGTTGGTGGTCGTATTGTTGCCATAGATAACACCGATGGAGGAGCTTTGTTAGCATCTATTTGTAGAACGTTTGTAATTGGCGCAGTAGTCAACAACCTCTGGGAATTCAAAGTGTGAATTACATTTGAACCTTGGCTTCGGACTGCATTGGCTTCCTGGAGTATAACTGGTTTGCTCCCACTTTGAATAAAAGGTGCCGATGAATGGTTTACTCCTGCTACATGTATTATAGGAGTTGTACCAAATGGAATATGTCCTAATGGTTCCGATTTTTGGTTTTGATTATCTCTTTTATCATTCAGATGACTCAAATTATTTAGCAGCACTTTATTACCAAGATGTAAGGTTGAATTCACATTACCTACATGAACAGCATGCTGCATGATTAGGCGATTTTGTGCCATAACTGTAGGATTAGTAGATGGTGGCATGCTCGTGGGAGTTAACATTATTTTAGAATTTTCTGTATTACTATCCACACTAGGTCTATGTTCGCTTTTACGAACTTCTCCAGCTCCTGGCTTCTGCTGCATGGATGGCGAAACTGTTACAGCTATTGTTTTATTTTGATGCACAACATTGCTAACTGCTAGTTGTTTAGAAATAGGCGCTAAAACTGGTGTCACTGGCAAACGATTAAAATGTAGTGGACCACCTTGAGTTTGCACAAGGACAGAATTAGGAATATTAGGAGATACCATTGTTCTTGTACCATGTGGAAGATGCATAGCTTGAATAGGGCTCAACGGCGGTTGTTGCATCCTAACTACTGTAACTTGCCCTGGAGAGCGTTGTTGTAATGCGTTGGGGGAAGGTAATCCAACTGAATTCAGATTTTGAGGGGATGTACTCAGAATAGTCATATTTGACATTCTTGGTGAAGTTATTGATTCTCCTTGAGATGAAGGCTTGGGGCTTTGCAGTCTCGGGTCGTTAGATTGCAACCTTGGCGATATTACGATGCCAGAAGGCTTTTGATAAAGAATATGAGGTTCAGGAATTTTTATTGTAGGAGGCTGCATATTTGGCGATTGAGGACGAATCATTTGATTTATCACTTGATATGGTGCGCCTGTTCTACTTGGATTAATGATAGGCCTCAAAGTATTACTTCCTGTTGCACTCTGATTTGGGGATTTGATTTGAACTATATTGGCTGTTATATGTGTATGCTTATTTTCATTTTTATCTCTGTGTAGTATAGGACTTGTTTGAATATTTACTATATTATGCGGTTCAATCTTGTTATTTGTTAATGTCCATGACGTAATCACAGGTGTGGCCGTAGAAGTAATAACTTGAACATTTTCGCGTTGACTATGAGGTAGTTTCATTTCCTGATCATTTACTTTTAAAACACTTTCATTAGCATCAGAGGTAATGACCTGAACAACAGATGTTTTGGGTTTAGCAATCACTATGTTTGAAATTTCAGCTGGTTTTGACTGTTCAGTACTGACAGCTATGGATTGATTGGTTGCTATGATATTGACAGGTAATCTCTCAATAGCATCTTGTGGTGTTTCGTCAGCCTCCTCTGTGTCCGTGTCAATAAGCAAAAGGTCATTGTCTGAAACTGGTGTGTCGGGTTTCATTTCCAGTTCACTTGCATTCAGATTTTGCACAGCTCGTCTCATTTCTTCTGCATCTTCTTCTGGAATATTTTCTGTTCCTATAGTAGCACTTTCTATTTCAGTTTGATGTGAAGAACTATTTTCAACCTGTTCGTAATCAGTAAAATCAACTTTTCCTCCAAAACTTTCACCCAAAAGTGCTGCAACAGCATCTTCAGTTTCTTCTTGAGAAATTATAGCTCGAGGTTTCTCTTCTAATTTTTTGTCTGTTTTGCACGGCGGTGGTGATTCTAATTTATCACTTTGTTTATCAGTTTCGGTAGGTAAATTAGATATACTACGAACAGCACTTTCACTGTTGCCAATATCATCTTTCAATGTCGACACAAAAGTATCTCGACTCGGTAGTGACTCAGTAGGGGAATCTACTGGTAGTGGTACATCACTGATATAACTTTGAATGGGTGGTGGCATTGGAATATCATCTACTTCGACCTGTTTTGTTGTAGGGTAGTCAATATCCATGCTTACTTCTGAACCAAGACACGGGCTTTTCTTCTCACTCTGATTTTCGGTTTCCGGTTGCACCTCTGCTGGTGGGCTATCAGTTAGTCTTGGTAAACTAGGTGATTCTGTGACAGATTTATTCTCATCAGATCTTTCAATTACGTTCGATACAAGTGTTTCACTCGGTAGCGGGATGTCTAACAACATTTCTTTGGAGGGAACTTCAATAACTGGTGGATCTACAGGTTCTGCCTTACCTGGTCTATCGTGATGGAAAAAATGATGATGATCCTTACGGCTCTGTCTGTCTTCTCTATTTCTCTTCTTTTTCTTTCTTTTTTCTCTGCAATCTTTTTTAATCCTATCACTATGCTTATCATTTTTGTAAGTCTGTAAATCAGTAAGCAAGGTATCATCGGCGCCTTTTAACTCATTTTGCTCAATGTTCTTTACATATTCAGGTAACGCATCAATACCGGACGGATTATCATCGTCAGTAATCGATTCTGCAAATAACCTTGCTTCAATGGCTTTGCTGACAGCATCAACATCCAAACTGTTCTCATCGTCTTTAGTAAGATATCGTCGTTCCTTTCGTCTTCTCTCTTTTCGACGCTTTAATTCTTCCTTATCTTTGAACTTACTTTCATCACAACTGTTATGTTCATTGCCGATTAAAGGTGGTACGTAATCTTGTGCCTGAAATTCCATTTTACCTATTGTTTCCCTATCTGACTCATCGGAGAGCGGTCCAAAAATATCTTCCATTTTGCCATCTTTTTTAGAAATGCTATCTGGTCCACCATCAAACGAATTTAGCATCAATTTCTTGTCTCTCTTAGACTTATTTCTTTCCTCACGGTTATTATCATCGGCATCCACACTATCACGGATTTTATCTTTACGTTTTTCTTTCTTATTACTATGACGACGCACTTTTTCAGAATTTTTTTGTTTTGTATCTCCATCATGACCACCTGTATCATTTTCAATTTTATTTTCTCCATCAGAAACTGAAGATTTATGCTTTTTTTGCTTTTTCTTATGTTTTTTACGAATTTCGGTTACATTCCGATTACACATTGCAGATTCACTTTCCGAAGAAAAATCGTGTGGCGCATTTTTACTAAACATTGGTTTATATTCATTGTCAGTTTCTAAACTCGATTTCAATTTACTATCATCACTGTCACTTTTTCCAAACAAATTCAACAAAGAATTCTTTTTCGTTTTATCCTCACATAGTTCTTTAATATGTGATGCATCATCTCTTGACTTATTAAACGATATCAAAGCCAATTCTCTCTTATGTTCATTTATAAAATTAGGACTTTTACTTATACTTCGTTTTGAAGCATCATCATCTGAAGTATCCGATATTATTCGCGACCTTGAATTCTTCCTAGATAATTTGTTACGCAACTCCTCTTCATTAGCGGGAACATTAAAATATTCATTTGATTTATAATCGGGGCTCGAGCCAAGCTTTTCCTGTTTCTTATTATACATGGCGTCGTCATCAGTAGAGCTATCCATTGATGTTTTTTGACCTTTCTTTCTGTCATGTTCTGAGTCACTGTCTTCATCCCAACTTGATCTTTTCTTTTCCTCTCTTTTAGCTCTGCTTTGCTTCAATTGACTAAACTTCGCTTTAATTTTCTCTTGGCGTTTTTCTTCTTCTTGCTTCTGCATATTTTTACAAGATCGTGCTTTGACTTTATCGTACATTGAAATATAAGTTGGACCATCGTCTATAATATCAAATATAGAATGTTTCTTGGGTTCATCTGAATCGGACGTATCACTACTTTGGACGTGTTTTCTATTTTTACGTTTGCTGTTGTCAAGTTTTTCATCTCTACTTTTGCGGTCAATAGATAACCTTTTATCACGTGCGGCCTCTTTTCTCTTTTCATCGGTACTTTTAACTTTTTTATCATCTTTGTTTTTATTCAATAACTCTGCTTGTTGCAAAGCATCTTGCTGCATTTGCAGTTCGTGGATTTGTTGTAACTGTTGAATTCTTTTCTTTTCCTTCATTTCTTTTCTAAGTGCCTTCTGTCTTTCATCCTCTTCGCTTGATCTGAGCTCTAGTGTTGCTAAAAAGTCTATATCATTGTGCAAGCCATCACTTTGTGATTCAAAATGTGGCGGCGATTTTTCATCTGTGATGGATGGGTGTGGTGATTTTTCTGTTGAATGATTATGCTTAGGTTTTTGTTTATCATACAATGCAATTGTTGAACATGGTTTTACGTCTTTATCGCTATCTTTTAGTTCAAATGTATCATCCGGTGGTTTGACCTGATTTTTCTTATCATCTTTAGTCTTACTCTCAATAAGTTTTGCAAAATGACCCTTGTTGAATTTAGTAGTTTTATGTCTTTCAGTACTTCTAGAATCTTTAGATTCTTTACGATCAGTACTTTTACTATCATTTCTTAATTTTTTAATATCCTCGTTAAGCGAATCAATGCTATCTTGTGAAGACATTCTTCTTTTGTGACCAATATGAGATGGCAAGCTTGAACACGAATTAAGACGTTCTTTGCGTTTTGACTCGACACTTGGTGAATCGAGTGAATAGTGTCTCTGTTTTTCAACATCTTTTACTTTTACTACATGATCCGAATTATGTTCATTTTTAACTTTAATTTGTTGTTCAGACACGTCTTTTTCTTCTTTTATTTCAGATTTTATTTTCATATGCGGATCTAATTTTGATAGGTCTAGGTTTTTCGCGGAGGAGTCTTTATCAAATTCTGGTTTGCAGTTTATTTCAAGGTAATGTTTCACTTTTGGTTTACTTTCTTCTTTTATTTCATTAATGTCAATGTCTTTAAGTTTCGCAGAATCGTGAGAGGCTCTGGACGTTGAAGAGTCTGTAGAATCTTTTCGACATATATCTCTTGACGACTCATCTCTAGAAGACTTTCTGGATTTTGAAGACTCGCCATCCTTTTTGGTGTCACGTTTCGAATCACTGGAATCTTTCTTTCTGTCGTGCTTTGACTTTTCTTCTTTCTTCACTTTTCCATCTCCATCAGTCAACTCTTTCTTTTTATCTAATTTTTCTCGTCTGTGATGGTCATTTCGAGCCGATTTATCTTCGTGTTTAGACTTTTCTGAATCACGATCACATCTTTCTTTATGAAATTTTTCGCCGTCTTTAATATTCTTTTCAATTTTTTCTGCATGCCCTTTGTCGCTGCCATGATCTTCTTTTGGTTTTTTATCTTTGTCCGAAATCCTGTCATGTTTAGTACTTTTTACTTTATCTCTTTCATTTTCATGCTTTTCTTTTTCGTATCGATGATCCTTCGAATGGCGAGTTTTTTCATTTTTATTTCGGTCTTCAACAGTTTTGTCGTTTTCCAATGTCTTTCTTTCCCCAAAAAAATGTGTAGCAATACTCACATCTTTTTCAAAACATTTTTCATGTTCTATATTTTCTTTTTCGAGCTTAGTATTATGTAAGACATTAAGTATTACGTTCTGATTAAATCGTTCCTTTCCATTCTTATCACTACTTTTCAGGTCTTGATTAATTTCTACAATTTCTTTGTTGAATTTTACCAAAGTGTTTACGTGAGTAGTTTGAGCATCCATCTCAACTTCTTTCTTAACATGATTTGCTTCGTTTTCTATTTTCGGTTGGGAGCCAAACTCCTCTAGTTTAATTTCGAAATTTAAGGTAGATTTTATCTCTTCATCAATATGAGCAGGTAATTCAGATTTTACACTATATTCGTCTATAGACTTAGTTCGTTTGTCTTGATGTTTGTCAAAAGATTCAGACTTGATCAATTCGTGCATGTTCCCGATTCGTTTTAAAAACGTATCTGCGAGGTCTCGAACGCTATTGTCGTGAGCGTTACGATTTTCACTGGTCTTGTCTTCATTAAGAAAAAGTCCTTCTTTATGATTAGAAGAGGGCACAGGATTCTCTATGATCAATTCTTGACTCTTACCTATGGACTGCCTTCTCTCAGAGGTTAATGTTTTGCACGGCAGAGACTTCTCTACGTTTGATTCTTGACTCCTACCCAAAGACTGCCGTCTCTCAGAGGTCAACGTTTTGCAAGGGATAGTCTTTTCTTCTTTAGATTCTTGACTCCTACCTATGGACTGCCGTCTCTCGGAGATCAACGTTTTCCTTTTATCTCTAGTCCAGTTATCAAATTCAATGACGTCTAATCGCGGTGTTCCCGCTTCGGGTTCGACTCCAGCTTCAGGACAAGTCTTATTGGAGCTATAAAGAGAGTCTCGCCTTCGTCGCTCGTTAGGCGTTCGGGGTTCAGTTTCAGTTTCCTGTTTCGTTCTAGGAGATCTTCTATCGGTCGAATCGGGCTGCGATCGGTCCGTCGAGGGTGTCCTCGGGCGAACCCGAGATTCAAGTCTAAAGTCGATCTCGTCGAATTTTGCACATCGGTCGAGCGGGGCGGGCCTGTTGAGGCGGGGGTCGGCCAAGCGCTCGGACGCGTCCGGCTCGGCGTCGGTGACCGGCGGCGCGGGCGCGGGCGCGGGCGCGGGCGCGGGCGCCACGCCCACCAGCGCGCTCGGCGCGGGGTGCGCCGGGAACGGGTAGCGGAGCACGCGCGGCGTCAACGGCGCCATGCGGGCGCGAGGGCTGCCCACTGGGCTCGGCGCGCGAACCGCACCTTCCAAACGCTCCGAATCTTCATCGAACACTGACCGTTTCGCCAGCAACGACCGCACGACTTCGGAGGGCTTCACTTCGTTGATGTCCACATCGAGAAGGCGATGTTTCAGGCGAGGCGGGTCCGGAGGCGGCACGCGCGAGCCGCCGCTCCACCGCTCGTACTTCTCGTCGAGACTCCGGATGCGCTCCTCGAGGGAGGGCGAGTGCGGCGCGGAGCCGCCGCTGGAGGAGGAGACGGAGGGTGGGCGCGGCGGCGAGTCGGGCGCGAGCGCGGGCGCGGGCGCGGGCCTCGGCGTCTGCGGCGCCTGGCGCAGCAGCTGCACGGCGAATTTGGGCAGCGGCAGGCTCATGGGCAGGGGCGGGCGCTCGCGCGGCGGCCGGCGCGGCTCCGTGGGCATAGCGTCGGGCTCGTCGCGGAGTGGCGTGCCGGCGCGCGAGCCGCGCGACCCAGACCCGTCCCGCCGCCGCCGATGCCGCCGGCGCCCGGCGTGCCGCTCACCGCCTCGCGACCCCGATCGAGATCTACGCACGGCCCCTACGCATCCCACGACGGAGCTTCCGCCGACGCTTCTGTGACGTTCCTGATGGACATGAACTGACGTTAGTTTTGTTTTCTAACCTAATTAACAGAAAAGTAAACTATGCGAGTTCTCCTCATTATAAAATTGCTATTCCGAGCGTTTAAGTATGAGATTTTCAACTCACTTTCGCCAACAACCTTTCGATCGTTGCCCGTTTGATTTCCTGGGGCCCGATTCTGCTAATGTTAAGTCATAATCGTGTCTCAATCGTGTTTCAATTGTTGTGCTTTTTACACACTAGTTACAAGAAATGTGAACTTTTTTCACAATACTACTGATGGTCACACCACACACTACATTCACATCACATCATACTGTCATAATTCTCGTAACTAGTGTGTAAAAAGCACAACAATTGAAACACGATTGAGACACGATTACGACTTAACGTTAGCAGAATCGGGCTACTGGTTTATTGATGTCGTCCAAATTTCTTACTTCTCACGTGTTCTACAGGATTTCCAAGGCAAACTCTCTTTCAATAATATGGCGTTCGAAGAATACAAATTCAGAAATAAAAACTTTGATGTCTTAGAAACTTGTTTTATTATAATTTTATATCAACCATTATCATTTATGTAAGGCTTACATAAATGATAATGGTTGGTCATTTCATAAAATAGTCGTATTTCATGATATGGTCAAACGTTGAAAATATCATTAAATGTTGTCTATTCAACGATATTGTTAATTTATACTGGTCATTTCATAAAATACGACCATTTCATGAAATTCTCGGTCATTTCATGAAGTGCAAATCTACGATATGACCACGACAGATACACGAGGTGACGATTCAATCAATACGATCCAATAGATGATAGAAAAGATTGGGCATCCTTCCCTACAGTACAGTTGACCACAGAGTATATTATTATCCCTCAAACTAAGTAGAGATTTGACCTCGCTTCACAAAGACACCATCTACAAAAAGCTCTGCCTGTTCCTCCCCATTGAAATGACGTTTCAAATAAAATTATTTTATTCACCTTCGAATGTTTCCGATCTTCAGGACTCGAGTCTCGTCGATGACGTCTAGCCCGGTGAGGAGATACGACAACCGATTGTAGCCTATCTTCAAAGGGCGTGTCTTCCACCTGGGGGCTGGAGCCTAATTCTTCATATACCCTGTGTGAGCAGAGTGTAGAATTATAGGAACGTTATGTTATGTGGAATATAAAGCGCCGTTTCAACGGCATACGTCATACCTGTACCTCCGTTCCGCAGTGTAGTCGGCGCCCTCGTAGGGGTCGAGCGCGGGGTAGCGCGGCGTGCGCGACGACGCGCGGCTGTAGCTCGATGCTCTCGACCGGGATGCGCAACCCTCGTACCTGATAATGGAGAAATATTTATGTTAAACTATGGTATAGGTACCTACTATATTGATAGATGCACGTTTTTTCATCGAAGCCGTATAATATTCGATCTCCGAACAGCAGCGGCATGGGTGTAACGTGTAAGATTAGTTCACTGGTGTAAAGTACGCGCCACATAACTTGGCGCGTGTCTATTTCTGGAACTAAATTATGACATGGGAATAAGCACAGCCTTCGCTATCGAGAAGACGATAGAGAAAGCTGTGGAATAAGAAGGCTTATTTTTGACGATCAGCGCTCTCTGACAAATGTTAAGTTATGTGGCGCACTCGAGGAATTTATAAGTACTACGTTGTACGTAGTACTTATAAATTCCTTGGGCGCACTACAACAACATACAAATTTCTTGGTGGCGCAGACTCTAATAAGGTCATTATCACACTCGACTCTGACAATTTGACATTTCTGACGTTGATGACTCGACATCAACGAGTTACGCGCAGACTACACCGCAGACTAAGTAATAATAAAATCAAATAAAGCCTTAACTGAAAAAAGCCTGTGCTTTTGGAAATTTGGAATAAAATTAAAAACAGTCCGTCGTTTTTTTTTAAATTCGGGCTCTAAAATGAAGGCCACAGGGGAAAAACATGCAATGCCACAAAGATAATGAACTGAGAAATTGCTTAATTAATCTGTTGATCCTTGACAAAAGTTTTAAGTTAAAACTACGTTAAAGAAAATATAATTATTATTATCTACTTTGGGCGAATAGTAGAAAAAATATTTTTATTAAGTAAGTACATAAATAAATAAGATAGTGGAGAAAAACTGAACTGCCAGAAATTACAGGCAAAAGATATGCAATGTCCATTGTGAACATGTGGACATTGCATTGCATATTTTTTGCCAGTATTTTCATATTTAAGGCGCTACTCGGAAAAAGTATGAACTTTTGGATATAAAACTATAGGACGGTTACAGTTGTTATAAATCTGGTAATAAGATATATATTTCTTCATACCTTTATCTAGAATCGTATAGTTTCAAAAACACGATTTTATGATTTTGCCTCGACACTTTTTCTTTTCGAAAATACCTCAAAAAAATACGAAATATGAAGATTATTCTTAAATAGGGTTACATATACTATTGAAAATTGGTTTAATTAGTGGACAGTAATAATATTTAGGATCGTATAGAAGCATTTTTTTAAAATCGCTATAGTTTTTTAATACGAAGTGATTTTGTGTTTTTTTTTGCGTAATCTGCAAAATCGGTCTCGCTCCCGCGCGCGTCGTTTTCTCATTGCTATCTCACTTTAGCATAATTTTTCCGAGTATCGCCTAAAATTCGGGCTCTAAAAATGTTTCTGCTCCGTAAATATATAATACTTCTTCTTCTACGTGTCACTCATTGATAAGTATATGTTTGGTCTAGTGTCTGGCAGGCAACCATGCTCACCTTATAATTTGCCTTCATCATCATAAAAAGAATGTAGCGATATAATCCTAGTCATAGCCATATACTATAGTTGTTTACTAACTATAGTTGTTACCTAAGTTGTTCGTGGCGAGGCGCGGGTGCATAGCGCGCGGCCGGCACCTCGCCGGCCAGCCGGTCGACGCCATTCGGCGTGTTGCTGCTGCCGCCGTGCTTCTCTAGTTGCTCGTAGAACGCCTCCTAAGGGACAACAATTAATTATCATCAATAACTAAATAAATAAATAATGGTACCCTGATAAATTTGTAATTGGTACAATATAGTAGTCGCTGTGATAGCATTGGGATGACTATAATAACAATAAAATTCACAGGTAATCTATACTAAAATAAGCGTTATTCCTTTTGTTTCCATTTTTAATACTGGGTGGCGCAAAAGTACTGGCACTATAAAAATTACTTATATTTTTTTATATGACGTCTCCTGTTATTTTGATATTGAAAACCATAGATGTATTATTCCTGTTGAAAACTGTGTAGTGTGTAGTAAACTAATGTAAAATGCACAAAAAAAACATGGACCTATATAATACCCAAGAACTTGAAATAATCGTGTCAATGTTTTTACGTTATAATTCATCAGTGATAAAAACACAACGTGAATTTCGTCGACGATTTAAGATCACCCAATACTGATCTGTCCCGACTTCTTTCTTTGGGGTTATTTGAAATCTCTGGTGCATGTGAACAAGCCACAGACTCTCGCAACCCTAAAAGGAAACATTTATCTGGTAAAGGTTTATCTAGCAGTATCTAGTAAACATTTATCGCAAGAAGTGTTACGGCAAGTTTTATGGAAAATGTCATAAATAGGGCTTAAATGTGCATCAACTCTGGAGGTCATCATTTCAGAGATCATCTTCAAATCCTAATGAGACGAAATTTCATGGCATAAATATACATATATAAAAATTTAATTCTAGTTTTCTAATTTAGAAAAAAGTTGTAGCTGAACCAAATAGTGCCAGTACTTTTGCGCCACCCAGTATTAGCAAAACTAAGCAACACAAAAAATGTCATTACGAATCATCCCCTTCTTTTTCTAGACGTTCTTCTTGTACTTACTAATAGGATTTATATTCATTGGCAACTAAGTAAGTGAATAAAAAATATACTTATTTGAAACTTACTCATAAAACATGGTAATGCAAAAATAATGCAATAATTCCCGTTAACAACTTTCAGGGTGAAGGGGTGGGCTCACAATGGCATGTCAAATAAAACTAAAAGAAAGAAGAAAAGGTCAGCGAGAGCGATTGGCGCAGAGGAATGCATCGAGCGCGGGGTGTGTCGTACCTGGCACTCGCGGGAGGCGTAGTCGACGCAGAGGCGCGGTTGGTCGGGCTCGGCGGTCGCGGCGCCGGCGGCCGCGGCGACGGCGGCGGCCACGCGCCGCAGCTCGCGCACGGCGGCGCCCGCGGCAGCGGCCTGCTCGAAGTGCACCAGCGCCGCGGCCGCCGCGCGGTCCACGCACACCGACGTCGCCGCGCCGCACCGCGATATCGCGCCCAGCACCTGCGACACCCGTCACCCGTCACCCACGCTCTCGATTCGTTTCCTCCTCTCTGACCGAAACTTCCCTCCCCTCGCGAGTCGACCTCGGCGACCCTTTACTATCTTTCTGCTGACACTGATAACAGTGTCGATGTGCGAATCGTCGGCCGTCTACCGTTATAGCATTTAAGTGCCGATGAGAGAGATATGAAATATAAACCAGAGGTTTATATAAATAATGTCAATTAAACTACTTGATGTTTGGCAATCACGGACAATAAACAAAGCAGAGTAAGATATAGAATATATAAGTTTCACGAGTAATTTTTTTTATAGTGACTGCTTATCATATACACGATAATTCACACATTCGATTGTTTTATAGTTTTAATAGTATTTACAAACACTTGTAGACACTAGCAAAATTAATAGCTAAAACTCGAATAGAGCTCATTTAGTAAAATGTATTCTAAATTAAATAAGTAAATTTTTTGATTGACTTTTAAGTTTAATTTAATTAAAATATCTTGTGAAATAACTCACTTGTTTCTCAGTAAGTTCGGTGAGGCCGTCTACCCAAACGCAAGTCGTGGCAACGGGCTTGCCGAAACCGAGCTTGACTCGAGAGCCTCCGACGTATTCGCCGTCCATTGCACGTATCGCCTCTACGACGCTCGATATTGAAGCGTACTGACAAAACGCATAGCCAGCGCCTCCGCCACTTCCTTTCTTGATGTCAATTTCTATTATTCGACCAAAATGCTTGAATTTCTCTCTCAACTGCTGTTGGGTCACATCTTTCTCTAGGTTACCGATAAATAATGTCCTTGTCGCCTGTAACAAACAACACTATCATGACTATCCTTGTAGACATTTCACATTTAAATTAACTTTAAAATAAAGCACTAACTACTTACTTTCGGATGGTATTCGTCAATATCAGTCTCGTAGGGTTTGGCCGAATCGGCATCTTCATCGCAACTTTGGTGAGGTGCTACTGAGATCTTGCATCCAAAAAAAAGTTTGTCTTGAGAGACCTCGAGCGCCTTTTCTACATCGGACGGCTTTTTGAAACGAACCACTGCATACCTGTCGGCATTCTGACCGACCACCTTGACCCACACCACCTTCCCGTGTTTCTTGTACTCGTGGTATAGACCATCTTTGAGTGAACTATCAGTCGATCGCGTAGGCAAATTTCGCACGCAAATAGCTAGTGGTCTTCCGCTTGCAGTAGATGACCACTGTAAAATAAAATATAAATTTGGTTGTCTGTAAAGTCGGTTTACGGACGATAATTCTACGTGATAACAATATGCCGCTGTCTCTCTTCTACTCGGACGCATCGGCTGAAGCCAGATTTACATTGATCCAGTAGCTGGATCTAGCGTCACTGGATTGCAGCGCTGGATTGGCACTGGATCAATGTAAACATGTTTCAATCCAGTACAGCGTCCACTATCCGGCGCTGGATCGGAATAGAGTCTGTGCCTATTTTTCAATCCAGTGTCCGCCCCCCGCTCGCCGCGCACCCCGTGGCAGTGGGACTGGATCCGTGTCTATGCGCCAGCTTAGCGCCATTGCTAGTCTCTGCCGCGTATCGTACGTACTATGCGATTATTATAAGAATAGGACGGTTTGTTGACAAACTTCACTCTGAAAAGGTACAGTTCGAAGTTTTTTATTTTTTAAATCCACCTACTTCCCTTTTTCTTCGTACACAACTTACTGCTCATGCCCTTCGTTATGCCGCCGGTGCCAGACATAGCACAAACATTTGAACAAATGTTTGGACACATGTGGTATTGAGTATCTGTTCAAAGCTTTGATAAAATACTAGAACATATTTCTACAGTACTTTGCAATGTCAGAAGGAAAAGTCTTCAATGTCTTTGTAGCAGTAGCAGCTCAGACCAGCGGGACGATGATTCTCAAATGAGTGGAATAGAAGAGGTGGAATAGCATTAGCAAGCATAATGTGTTGTTTTGATTTACAATTGGCGGATTCACGAAAGGCGCCTCCCCGAGTGGCTAGATTGAATCGTTCCCCGTGATACCAATACCCGGCACACCCTGGCAACAGATAGATTCTGCCGAATCTAAAGTACGTTTTTTAATTCGGTGCAAAAAAAAAAGAAAACAGTATTACCATATTAAAACTCTATATTCACATATTGTAGAATTCTTTATTTGTGAACGACATTGCCGTTAATTCAAAACATGCTTTGACTGGATAGATATTTGTTTAACATTATTAATAAAAGTAAAAAAATGGAAATTACTCTTACGTAAACAACAAAATAATTTTTCGAAGGGATGTTAGATGGATATTATTTTCACGTACTGGCAACACGCAGGCACAAAATATTTGTGACGCAGGGGTGACAAACCTACTTTAACATGTGTGTGATTATTTGATTGATTTTGATTTGTATTTTGTTTACTTTACGTGGGCTCCTATCTGCTTCGCGTACAGTGCTTCTTTTACATTATTTTGTAGATTTCTTCTTGTTTCTGTTATTGTTTTTGTTTATTGTTAAGTTTGAACCGTTGTTACTTGTTACTATTGTGTCTGTACTATTACTAAATAACCCATTATGCATTATTTTATGCGCTTTACCCCAGGATATAGTTTTTATAAGAAGATTTTAACAAAATCTGTAAAACCAAAACCTCACAATAAATTTTGTTTAAAAGAGACATGAAGAAAAAGGTTTACGACACCCGGTTGCCAAAGTCAAATATGAAAGTGACATTTCTTTTTTTTTGCACCGAATTAATAAACGTACTTTAACTTCAATCAACGTGCAGACTCTAGCTGGCGAATCCTTTTACCATGATAGACCAATACAATTTTTCACTAGACCCCCAATTTACCAATTTTATTGTAAGTTGATTATTAAGGCCCGACTTCACCAATGATATTTAAACGCGATTAACGCTAAACGTGTTTAAAACGTATTTCTGTCCCTGTCACATTCAAACACATGACAGAGGCAGAACTAAGTATTAAACACGTTTAGCGTTAATCACGTTTAAATATCAGTGATGAAAGTCGCCCTAAATTATTTTCATAACTTGAATTCCTGTTTTATTTAAATTCCAGTAAATAGCATCAAAATTCAATTTATTCTGTGTTATTGAAGCATAGTATTAAAGTACCCCGCAGAAACAATGCATGAAAAAAATGGTTTCAGTTAAATATCACGAAATTTCAATTTGATTGAGATTCAAATTACCTGATCATTTTCGTAAAAGCATACTTTCATGAGTCCTATACTTTCTGAAAAAATCAAGTTAATGATTTGTATACTTAATTATTATCTGCAAATTATTCATATGTTTTGGTTTGCACGAACATCATTATTTATCGTAAGCTATGACATGATCAGCCCCCTGATTAACGATAAATTTCTTTTTTGCACACCATACTGAAGTGAAGTAGTCTTCGAGCAACGCGGGCCTTCCGTCTAGGAAGGGAGTAGGCATACGAAGCATTTCCCCTCTGTCAAAGTACTAGCCCAAATGGTCATTGGCGTTTATAAAAACTAGTTGCACTCAGATTTCTTAATAGACCGAGTCCAGTCGCGCAAGTGAACGCGCCGCAGTACTAAAAATGCCGAATTGCTCAGTTTTTTGCTGAAGAAAAAAGGTCTGGAACATCAAGTTAACAAAAAGATGGTGTAACATTTCACATGCAAGTAAATTATTATCGTATTATTGCTATTTAATTACATTTAAATACCAAATTCGCATATTTTATTCTTAAAATGTTGTGATGCTTTAAATGATTTGTTCAGCAACATCAAGTCCGCTCGCCCATATAACTCTGTCGAGCAAACATGACACCTGCAGTTTATACCCGTCTCTTTCGCTCGATCCGCATGCACGGAGAGTGAGAGGGACGGGTATAACCTGCAGGTGTGATGTTAGCTTGACCGGTTTATACAAATTTCAGATCGGTCGCGCGATAAATCCGACTTCTCGCCGACGATGGGCAACACAGTGATGTTACCGTTACATGTCATAATGTTTGTCGATAAATTTGAGTGGCGGCTGGCGACGACGACGCGACGAGACGTTATTTATTCACATGTACAAATGATTGTTATCATGGTTTTATATGAACTATAGTACGTTATTAATATTGGGTAATACCCACTATGTAATTAGAATTAAAAAAACCGATCAAGAGCAAGTCAGACTCGCGCATTGAGGGTTCCGTACTATCATGTATAAATACACTGCGGTGTAGAATATACGTTATAAAAAATAATAGGCCCGTCCGATCGATTACGACCACGGCGGCCTATTTTTTTTTAATAAAATATGATGAAAATATTTTGTTTTCATTGTTTATTTATCGCACTTTTTGTGTTTACAGTTTCCCTAAAAATCCTGAATTAAGGAATTTATGGAAAAGTTTTTGCAATAATAAGCAAACCTGGGATCTCAAGCGGACCAGTGTTATTAGCTCGACCCATTTCATGTCATCCGATTTTCAAGCCCTTCCAAAGAAAAGGAGAATAATAACGGAGAAGTCAATACCAAGTTCAATACCAGACTGCATTTGTGCCGCAAGTCTTCTAAGTATTCTTGGTGTAATAATAAAGTCACAAAATTGCATCTCACTGTTATATTTATTTTCCAGAGCCATTCATAACCCATTGAACCATCTTACAATACTGCTGGATCTGCAAGTTCAGCTACGCCTAAATGTTGACATATTTGATTTCTTGTTTAGTTGAAAATGGTTTACTGTTACATTATATAATATTAAGAGCAAATGTACCTACCTACTTAAATTAAGTATTCTATTGTGATGGAATTCAATTTCAATTTGACGACTCTGTATAAAACATAACAGGGAGAAAAAGATTGCCCTTAAAGGTTTTCTTGCCGGATCTTCTTGCAAGGTCTCCCGCCGTAGGATTTGCGAACCGATGGCGTAGCTTCTTTGACGTTCACAAGTGTTGTAATCTCAACCTAAATAGCAATTTTGAATTTTAATATTTTAAAATCTCGTGTCACGGCGTATGTGGTCGCACTCTTACATAACAGCTCATCAGTAGCGATAGCGTTATAAAATCATCAGCTCTTAGCAATAGCGGTATAAAATTTAGTCTTATTCCTATTCTCGTACCTAGATACCAAGAATAAAAACATTACAACAAAATCGGTCGAACCGTTTTGGAGAAGCGCAACCACAAACACCGTGACACGAGATTTTTATATATTAGAATATCAAAAGCTGTTAGTAAGATCCTACATAAATACCTAATAATAATTATAAGAAATCTAAACTAATATTATAAAGCTGAAAAGTTTGTTTGTTTGAACGCGCTAATCTCAGAAAGGATAGGTTATAATTGTTTAACCGATAAATAAAGATAAGTAATATTTAATATTTATGTTTCAGTTTGTTACCTTTATTAGTCCTTGTTCCGAAATTGAAATTTATCGATATTGCTGCATCGACAGTTGAGTCCAGCCCTATTTATATCCGTTGAAATCGAGGCAATGTGTGAGTGAGTTGTGACTCATCCGTAGACGAATTGTCGAATTGTCCCCCCCCCCCCCCCAAAAACGACAGAACTATTTGAATAGAGTAAACTCGCTAAGGCTACTCCCTTCCGGGACGGAAGACTCGCGTTGCTCGAAGGAAGTAGTGAAGTTAGTTTGACAGCACTTTGACAGCTTGACGTCACAACATGGCGGTGTCCCTATCCTCTTCTTATATTAATCGCATAGTACAGTGTCTTTGTCTAGTGCACCGGTTCATAAAAAATGTCGACCAGAAATGGTCTGATGAGCAAAATAAAAAGTTAGTACAAATAATGCAGACAATAAGAATGTCTATGGAACCTATCATCTCAATCATACCGCAACAAGGATTTGTGGGCTACAGCAATCCTTACTATATATAAAACGTTTTTATATATACATACGTAGACACTCAATATTGAAAACACGGAGCTTAACATTGGCGTAATTTTAAGTTATAACAAAAGTACCGAAAGTACCGAATTTCCCGGGAAATGTAGTCTCAGTACCGGTACTGCGTAAAAGGCCAATTTCCCGGGAAATACCGGGAAAAATCGGTTCCGGGAATTCCCGGGAGCATGCCCTATTATTATGTACCCAGATCCTACTTAATATTATAAATGTGAAAGTTTAGATGTTAGGATGTTTAGATGTTTGGATGTTTGGATGTTTGGATGTTTGTATGTTTGTTACTCAATCACGCCAAAACGGCTGAACGGATTTGGCTGAAATTTGGGACATATATACTTTGTAGCCTGGAGAGGAACATAGGCTACTTTCTATCCCAGAAAAGTATCACATTCCCGCGGGATAACGTCGTGTAGTCCACGCGGGCGAAGCCTCGGGCGGAAAGCTAGTACAGAATATTATTTTGCATTGGAATGAATATGGAGGAGTTAACTTTAATTGACAATATCTTTACTGACTTTAATTGCCTTCGCTTTTAAAGACGCGAAATACTATTTTTTGATATAACGTGTTGTTACCTCAACAATGTCAGTATGTCTGTCTACTGGACGAATGTTAACGGCCCGATACAGTAAAATACCCCATGCCGATCCAGCGCGGCAATCCAGTGACGCAGGATCCAGCTACTGGATCAATGTAAATCAGCCTTGATGGAGTGGAAGAGAGCCGAACGCTTAGGCCGATCGTGCCACTCTATCGCTTGTTCCGCGCTCTAGCTTGCACGCGGAAATTTACACTTTTTCGTGATGGCGATTTATAAGACGTTATCATGTCAAAAATACATTAGTAAAATGCAGTCTGAACTGAACGAATATAAGACTCAAAACAGTACCTGGCTTTGGTTCTCCCTTGTTTGAAATAACAACGTTTGATCTAATCTTACTTTGTTTGTATAATGTCAGTTGGTATAAAATCGCTTGGCATAATTATTCATTAGACCTAAAATTTATTTGTCATAATATTGTTTAGCATAAAGATACAATAGCTGATATTTTTCACTTCTCATGCTCGTAAAGTTCGTGTTTATGTTGGGTATAGGCGGCATAAAATCGCTTTTTATGCTGTAGTGCATAAAGTAAAATCTTCGTCTAAGTCTCAGACTTTAAGACAAAGGTCGTCAGGTAAACAGTCACACACGCAATTAAACTTCGTTAAATAAACTTTATTAATACCTAACGTATTTCATTATGTTTCTTAAATTTTGTACATAATCCATGTTAAATTATTAAATTAATAAAACTAGGCAAAATTAATGAGTTTTCTAAGGAATAAGTATTTCAAGAGTATTATGGACTGCGATCTATGCTAAAGTCACTGTGCTGCCAATGCCCGTATAAAAAAAAAGAAAAAGAAAGTCTTCCCGCCAATATGGCGAAGTCTTTATTTTTTCTTTTTTGCAATATTGTTATTGATTTTCCTCACACTCGAAGTGAAAAGCAGAGTGTATAACTCGTACATAAAACCCATTTTACCCTCGAATTGACTATCCACCCTCGCCTACGGCTCGGATGGATATATACGTCTCGGGTAAAATGGTACCTTTTATGCACTTGTTGTACAATCTACTATTGTTTGATATAGGTAATAATCGTATATTATTCTAATATTTGTTTGACACAATCTTCATTTGACCTAATATTTGAGTGGCTCGTAAGTCCTGTTAGGTTAGAAATTTAAAGTCGCCTCAAATGTCGTGGTTACTTTTTTTTAACAATCCATTGTATGTTGTATTGTATCGTATTGATACAAAAAAAGTAACCACGAAATTTAAGGCGATCGCGAAAATTTCTAACATATCACGTGTTCTACAGGACTTCCGAGGAGTACAAGACTTTTCTACCAAACGTTTGTATACCAAACGATTATTATATCAAATGAATAATATGTCAAGTAAGTTTTAGCGCAAACGTATTTATAACAAATGAATATTATGTCAAACAAAAATTATGTTAAACCAATTTTATACCAAACGATTATTATGTTAAACATTACCTATGTTAAACGTTGTTTTGTTAAAAAAGTGAGATTAGACCAAACGTTGTTATTTCATACAAGGGAGAACCTCTGGCTTTCGCAGGCGAAGGACTCTCTCGAAGAACGTGTCAGTAAGTTTGTGCATGATCTTTACTGTTCCAACCGGAAAATCAAATTTGTCTCCAATAATCTCGTGTATGGTTGGGACTTTTTAGCGCCATTTATCTGCTTGAGAAGGTCGTGTGTACGACTTGCCCGGTCTCGATCGAGAAAGCCCTTGTTTGCGCAGAGCGAGTTATTTATCTTACCTGGTGGTGATGGGAAGGTGTGGAAGGCGCTCGATGGTTGGCGTGGTGGGCGAGCGAGGGCGGCGGCGCTTGCGGGGTGGAAGCGCGCGATGTGTCGCTCGGCTCGGGCGAGGAGGACTCGGAGCGCGACGAGCCCGAGCCCGAGGGGCGCCGCCGCCGGCCGCCCTCGGTCCCGCCGCCCGGCGTGCTCGGCGTGCTCTCGCCGCCCGTCGCGCCGCCTCCCCCGCCCCCGCCTCGGTCGCCGGTCGCATACCACCGGTGGTGAGGAGTTGTTCTGTATCAATAAAACACTTTGTTTAATAATATGCTGATCCATCATCACATAAGACGGTCAGTTTTAGTAGTTAGGCTAAATACTAATAATGTATTCAGAATAAACTGCCAGTATACTACTGTTCATACATTGGAAAGGTAGTTTAAGCAAAGTTTAGCTCAAAGGTCTCATTTTTTTGTTTTTGAATTACATCTCAGAAACTATGCGTCCCAACCCAGCGACATATTATTTGCTATGTGCAAAATGAAAGCTAATTAAATTTGCTACAAGCTCTATTCAGTTAAGTTTTCCGATATCTTGTATAGTTTTCGAGATGTCCGCTCTTGAAAGTTTGTAATTATGGAAAAAATATTTTTGCTTCACATTATTTCACCTTCTGACCGGATAACTTTCCAACGATGCACCGAAAAACTAAATGCTAACTATAGAATCGTAGAGAATTAAATTTTCTTCAATAATATATTACTCTACTACTAGCACTACCCCCGCGACTACGTCTCCGTGGAATTGAGTTCACAAAGTTTCATACAAACTTTGAACCCCTTTTTTACCCCCCTTGGAGGGGGAATTTCCAAAAATCTTCTCTTAGTGCTACCCTACACTCCCCAAGAAACATATGTCAAATTTTAACTTCTTGCGCCCAGTAGTTTAGGCTGTGCTATGTATGTTAGTCAGTCGGTAAAGCAAAAGTTTTTAAATATAAATATCTGTACAAATTCTACAAAACTTTTGCGTTTCTGACTGATTGACAGACATCGCACAGCCAAAACGAGGAGAGAGGATTTTTGAAAATTTCCCCTCTAAAGGGGTAAAATTGGGGTTCAAAGTTGGATGCAACTTTGGGAACTCAATTCCACGGGGACAAAGTTGCAGGGGGAGCGCTAGTAGTAAAGTAATATATTATTGAAGAGAATTTAATGCTCTACAACCCAATGGACAGCATTTAGTTTTTCGGTGCATAGTTAAAAAGTCATCCGGCCAAAAGGTGCAAAAATATTTTTTCTAAAATTACAGACTTTCAAGAGCGAATATTTCGAATACTATACAAGATATTGTAAAATTTTACTGAACAAAACTTGTAGCAAATATAATCAGCTTATCAGTTACGAAGTCAAAAATTGTGTTCCAAGGATTTCCTTCTATACTGTTTTATGAGCGTTCATTGACTGGATAAACCTATAAATAACCAGTCTCTTAAACATTATTTTGAAGTCTATAAACTGAATAAGTAATTAGCCTCTCAGGTAAAGTTGAGAAAGTTTGACCAGAACATAATTATTATACATCATAATAATTATGTAGTAACAGTGAACAAAGATATGAATGGAAGCTAATCAAGGATTCCTGTTTTGACGTTCCATTAAGTTTACCTTTCTACGTTGGAAGGTGGAGTGGAGTAGGGGGCGTTGGAGTTGTTGCGCTGGTATCGGCTGTAGGCTGCGGGCGTGTTGCCGCGTCGGCAGTACTCGGACGCGCTGTCGTTGGTGCCGCGCCAGTTGGCCGGGGCAGCCGCGGTGGCCGCTAGCGGACACGCGCTGCCCGTGCTTTCCTCGCCGCCACTGAAAATTAAAACACAAACTTCAAGAGATTTTCTTGCTATTCTTGCTTGCAATATACATTATATATAAATATGCTATCAATAATAACGTTATCACGAGATAGTCCCGTCCGTGGCCGTCCTTGGGCAGTTGGGCTCTCTGCTGGACTGCTGCCACAAAGCAACAGGCATCAGGCCACTCGTTCGTGGTTCGTAGGTACTACGCTCGCGGTTAATTATTTTTCATACAAACAGCCTCTACGCAAGATCTTGCGGGAGCAGTGCCACACAATAAACAATAGTATACAAGTAGCAGTGCGATGCACGATCGTCTCTTTGGCAAAACTGCAACAACGCATTTAATGCAAAACAACGAACTCTAGTCGTTGTTTGTTAGTGCACCACGAATCGTTACCGCCTGGCCACTAGCACAATCATTGCGCGCTCGCGCCAGACGTATTGGTATTGGTATTGACACTTTTCCGCATTTAGACTCAAATTTGGTCAGTTATGCGTGAACATACATGGCTAGTCGAGCCATCCTAGCTCCTTCCAGAAGCGCAGAAACCTCCTGGGGCGTTCACAGGCTTCTAGGAGCGACCTCACCTCTGTGAGGATTTCTGATCGTTGTGCGGGCCAAACCCACGCACTCCAGGATCACGTGGGCAACTGTTTCCTCTGCTTTCAGGCATCCTCTACATACAGTACTGTCTGTCGCATTCATAATAAATAGTTGTCGGTTTAAGGTTAGTGACCTGTAAGTGTACCAACAACTATCCGGAGGTCTGGACGATTAAGGCTGAGCAGCCTGCAGGTCAAGCGCGGCGAGACTGCAGTCATCGCCATCTTAGACTGTCTACAGCTTGTTAGAGCTACCCAACGAGTATTATGTGCAGCACGAGTTCGTTGCCTTACCCATGAGCGCAGTTGGCTGAATGGGAGTGGCAGAATGGGCGCCAGACGTCTAATCAAATAAGTCAATGAAACGCACCAACTGATGCGTAATTCGCTCGTCGCCGCGCCCGCCGCCGCGCGTCGCGCTGTCCCGTGGCTAGGCGGATAATTTTGTGCCTGCGGGCCTACTACGAAACGCAAAATCTGATTTTTTTTTAGATGTATAATTTTATTTAAACACTTTCTGATGATTTTTGCTTTTTAAGGCTGGGATTCTCTAAAATAGGGTATTTTAAATTATGGATTACTTAGCCGCAAATCAGAAGAACTTAATTAAAACTTGGAAAAAATATACTTATGATATTTTACAGTTATTTATTATCTAGTGCTTCCGGCTTTTTTTTCGATTAGTGATATTTTACTGTATCAAATAAAATCCCAAACATCCGACTAATCGTAATTTTAATATCTTATTTTAGTCCAGTCACGTAAGGAAAATAAAGGGGTTAACCTCGGTCGGAATGAGAGATAATACAGGGTGTTAGGGGCACCCTTGCAAAAACTTTAACCATGGCTTCATGCCATTATGCTAAACAACGCACAGCAAGAATTTTATGTCGGAAATGAAAAAAATATTTCGACTCTCCATACAAAATGTCCCGATTAGTTGCTAAATTTGTATGAAAAGTCAAATATATTTTTTTTCATTTCCGACAAAAAATTCTTGCTGTACGTTGTTCAGCATGATGTTCCGAAGCCATGGTTAAAGTTTTACACATTACATATTACCATACATTAATTCCTCAGTCGATGAAACTTTGCTGAGTTACGAAATAGCATGAGCCATAAACTTTTAAATGATTATCAAACAAAACTCACACGAGGTTAGGTATTTATACCTAAATATACAAATCTGTTTATATGGAACCAAATAATTTCTCACTCCAAATTTATTTTACCAAATGAGTTATTTATCCTAATAGTATGTGATACTTGATAAAAATCCAAAACTTTTTAGAACATGAGTACGCTTGGCATAATGGTATAATTCTGTAAAAAGTTCGACAGAGACATTTTTCGGTCCAAGACACCCCATTTATTTTATTAAAATATGGTGTTTCCTGCTGGGATATTTTTTTGGATATTTCATATTATTGTTTTTATACGTTACATGAATATGTCCGGTGAAGAAAGTTTGGACGGGGCATTTAAAAAATACCTAACCTTCTATTATTACAATTTCTTGGAAATTTATACAATACTTTTAATTTATTGATACTTTATCATGCTGTTAAGTTTTTTCTGACTGAGGAATTACTGTGGGGGTCCACTAGCTTCATTGCCTACACTAATACTCACTGAAATGCAAGGTCAACCGTGAATCTCAGTGAATAATATCTTGTATAAAGTTGTTACGCAAATCATTTCAAACGTTACTAGTGTATAACATACCAATTATCATACTTCTAAGTTCAAAAGTAAGCAAGTTTCATATAAAATGTATCCCCCAGTTTACGCCATTAATGCCCGTTTGCACCAGTCTGGCGCAACTTCCATACAAAAAAGTGTTGTATGAAGTTTGTACCAGAAATATCGCTGTCTTGCTTTCACCTATTTGACTCTCACTCACTCTGACTGACAGTCAGCCGCCAGCCGCCAAATTTGACATTCTTGTCTTGTTGACTGTTTGTAAACGAAGCTTGATTTTAGTATTATTGTGTGAATTTGTGCATTTTGTGAATTACTCGCAAAATTTCGCCTTAATTGTACGTTTTCGTGGTCCCGTGTGATCTGTTGAGAGATGTATTACAAAACTTGTGAAATATATTATGTGGTTTACGAGCCGGCCGGTCAGAAGGCCAAAAGCGAATATTCATGGCCAAATTTCCATTTAATGAAGAAAGGTAAGCATACATTCACATTTTTTTATAGCCATTACATTAAGGATTACGTGATTTAAAAGTTTTCTATTAAAATTTAAAAAATTGAGAAGATAACCTGATAAATAGTGCTTGACATTTTTTTATCGACAATCGATAATTTTTTAACCGACTTCAAGAATTGAAAAGGAGGAGGTTATCTATTCGTCGCGTTTTTTTAATGTAGGTACACTAATTACTCGAAGTCGGCTAAACCGATTTAAATGATTCAAACGTTATAACATCAGGTTTTTTCCCAAGTTGGTCCAATTTTGAAATGCCTATTGCATAATGAAGTAAAGTCCGTTCGGTTAGATAGTGTCGGTACACGGTGCACGGCATTGTGGCCTTTTTTTAGTGCATTCGTGCATGCAGTCGGGCGGGTCTAAACAAAAACACAAAAAATTGAAAATACATGTTTCACGCCTGACTTCAAAGTACTTAATTAAGTACGTATACTTAAATACGTATTAATTACGTACCTACGTGAATTTTTTAAGGCGGTTTGTATGATTTACATTATTTATTCATTTACATGCTATGCTATATTAACATGTTTCTTGTGAATATTCCAGAACCTTCAACTACAACTGCAAAAATAGCCCCTCGGAAAAGAAAACAGGTTTTTTTATAGTATCTTTATTGCCAAATGCATGTATATATATTATAAGTTCGATTAAATTAGACTTTGACTTTAATAATGGTGTTTACTTTTAGCCCCATTTGCGCCAACGTGAAATTCTTGTTAAACTTGGTTTAACTTTTTGAATAAAAATTTTATTGTCACATAACTCTTGTTTAATTTAAACCGAGAATTAACGTTAGCGTAAGTAAGGCATCAATTAGACCCTAAAGTTTGCAAAATGATAGAAATGGAATCCTGATATTTTTTAATATCGCCATCGATAAAAAATCCCACGACTGGTACATCACTATTTCGGTTATTATGTTGGGAACCCTGTACGTCATGTACGTCATAATTTCAGCTATGTGGTTGGTATTCCGTTTTAGTATAACTTCCATACAAAACGATAGTTTACTTTTTTTCTATGAAAGACCCGTCTCTTAAACGTAGTGATTACATGCTCTTTGGTTTGCACTAAACTCGGGTTGAGCTTGTCATAGATAAGATACATCGTAGCTTAGGAACAGCCTAAAACAGCCGAGCTAAAATTTTTGTTTGCACTGACAGACTACGTCGTAACTTTGTCATCACCTTGCTAAAAGAATGAATGAATGAATTCAAATATTAATTGTTTATGGATTTTAAACCTGGCGAGGTAAAGTAGGTCACTGGATATTTTTTTGGTTGAAACTTCTCATTGATTCCTTCGTAAGTTAAAAGGAGACAAAAGCTAAGGCGTTGTCTATTTTATTTGGTAGGAGTAATTCACCGAGAAAAGAAAAAGTCAACTGAGCTCAACTGTTAGGAAAAACATAAATACAGTGCGCAACCTTTTCTGTTCCGGTGGCCAAAACTAGAACTAACGAGTTTTGTTTTTAATGTCATTTTGCTAATACTTTCATGTTTTGCTGCTAAACATAAGCGCCGCTGTCATGGGAACAGAAAAGATTGTCGATCTGTAATGTTTTTTTTAAATAAATGATGAATGACGAATGTCACATGTGTTGTGTCTCTATCTAGCAAACAAGAATACAAAAGCCACAAGCTTTTCTGTTCCGGTGACAGCCGTGACACAGGAGTCACTTGCAATACGAAATTAGCTGTCAAAATGGACTGTCGTATGAAAACTGTTTTAGTTCCAAAGATAATCACCGGAACAGAAAAGCACTACTCTTTGCTCACAATGCCACAGACAATAATCACTGATATAGGTATTTCTTAAGCCTTAGGCGCTCGATATTGGGCCCGTAAGTTAAGAATAGCCAAAAGTGCATTTAAGAATGTCCTAAGGTTAGTGCAAAGCAATTTTTTGTTAAAAATGTCTTAAGTTAGCTAGGAAAAGACTTAGGCGATTTTTAAGTTTAGTGCAAACGGGTGTAAGAGTTTTTCTTTTATTTCGCTAAGGCCCATCGTTTTCAATCGTGACCAGTATCAAACATACTAATTTTCATACTTCTAAGTTCAGAAATTAGGAAGTTATAAAAAATTACATTACATTATAAAAAAAAAAAGTTGTTAACGTAAGTAAGAAGAAAGGAAATAACTACGAACTTTCTCACTAAAGGACCTCAAAGTTTGAGCCTTCCTGATGCTCTCGGGTAGGGAGTTCCACAAACGGACAGCGTGAACAGAGAAGGAGTATGAATAGAAGTCCGTAGAATGCTGTGGAACTTCTAGGGAAAGGTTACTCGCAGAATGTAAAATACACTGCGAAGACGAGGAATGAAAGGAGAAACAGGTTAAACTTCGTTAAATTAACTTGTTATTTCATTCTGTTTCTTTAATTTTGTACATAATCCATGTTAAATTCCTTAATTAATAAAACTAGGCAAAATTAATGAGTTTTCTAAGGAATAAGTATTTCAAGAGCATTATGAACTACGATCTGTGCTAAAGTCACTGTGCTGCCACTGCCACGTATAAAAAAAAAGAAAGTCTTCCCGCCAATATGGAGAAGTCTCTAATTTTTCTTTTCTGCATATTATTGCTATTTATTTTCCTCACAATCGAAGTGAAAAGCAGAGTGTATAACTCGTTCATAAAACACATTTTCCCGTCGACTTGACTATTCTCGGGTAAAATGGTACGTTTTATGCACTTGTAGTACAATCTACTATTTCGGCAATGAGTCACACCAACACATCAAAATATGACTATAATGCGCGTACTCGTGCCAGTAATAACAGTTATTGTTTCATCGAAATCGGGCCAGGATTTCCAAAGATGCAGCGTTGTAAAGTTTCACCAGCTTTTAAAGCTTTCCTTGCGCGCTATTGCGATGACGTCATGTCGCAGTGACATCTCCGATTGCGGCTGCTGCGGGTGATTTCCGTCCAACTGTACCTACATAGAGTCCGTCCGTGCGCAATTTTCGCGCAACTGGTGCGTTTTTGGCGCTAGTTACAGTACATTTTCTTCGTTCTAAGGTTATGGTAAATGATTAGTATTCGATTTCGACCGCGCGCAGCCGCACTCTAAAACTGTCACCTACTGTCCATTTGACGGCTTCGTGTTATTTTTGATCGAAGTTTGACGGTTGCTATTCATATTGACAGAATACCGTCCGCCATCACGAAAGTTGATTTAATTTATTAATCACGAAAATACAACTTATATATTTGAAGGTGTTTTTTCACATGGGCTCAATACAAAATTGATCATTGATCGACTATAAGAAAAATAAATAAATTTATTGCGAAACCATGAGAGCGCAACTAAGGAGAATATGAAGGGCCAACTCGCGATGTGACGTCACACGTTAATGCCATTGGTTCACCCGAATTTTCCTCGGAGGCCGTACCTACTTTAACGTTCAATATCTCAGTCATTTTTGAAGATAGGAAAAAAATAAAACATACTTACCTATTCTTTTTTCTCGAGTAACATATTTTTTAGATATGCTGATAACAAAATCATTGGTGTGACTAATCAGTCACACCAATGCGGCTGTTGCAGGTGATTTCCGTGCAACTGTACTTACATAGAGTCCGTCCGTTCCGTGCGCAATCTACGCGCAACTTGTGTGTTTTTAGCGCTAGTTACAGTACATTTTATTCGTTCTAAGGTTATGGTAAATGATTAGTATTTGATTTCGACCGCGCGCAGAAACTGTCACTTACTGTCGATACCGAAAGACATTTATCCCACAAACTTATCTGACCCAGTGGTGGAGGTGCCACTAGCAGTAAAAAATTATCGAAATGGCTGCCAGTTCTTTGGTTATATATTTGACCACCTGCACGCGTAGCATGACAAACCCGAGAAGAGTTTTGTCTACCTCGAAAGTCTATAATTGACAGCAGAACAATAGCTTTGTCTACGATGAAATGTCATTTTTGACGTTTCGATATAGACAAAACCTTTCTCGAGTTCGTCATGCTACCCGTGCAGGTCAGGTAAGGGGTGACACATTGAAACGCATACAGTTGATTGTCATAATTTCAGTTGGCGTACATCATAAGGCATAATATTGAAAAGCATTTTATTCCTTGGCATAAATTTCATAACGCATAATGATAATAATGCATAATAGTTAAAAGGCATAATATTAAAAAGCATAATCTTCGAAATTCATATTTTCTTTTGTCATAATTTCGTAAACCATACTTTGAAACGCATAACTTAATAAAGCATAATTAACTTTTAATTTTTTTTTATAAAAATGTCAATATCTCGAAAACGGTGCGTCGTAGCCAAAATCTGACGAAAGTTTTGTTACCCTTTTAATGACCCCGGAGGTATTAGAGAGACATCCAATGGTTAAAAAAAACTTTTTTTGAGATCTGTTGGCTCAAAAAGATTTTTTTACCCTTTAAGTTTTGAACTTAGTTCAAATGGAAGAAAACAGAGGAGCAGGGGGACGGGGGGGCGGAGCCCCCCACCAAGGGGGCTCGGGGGGCGAAGCCCCCCGCCACCCGATAACTTCTAACAGTCGTTTTAGGTTAGGTTAGGTTAGAACAGTGACCCAAGCGCCGCGCGCGCGAGCCGACCGAGCGAAGCGAGCGTGCCGCGGCAGCGGCCGTCGAAGCGCCAGAAAATACTTTTTTATTTTCACAGACCTAGCTTCAAAATAAATAAACACAAGGTAACACAATACCCCGTTAAATTTATGCATTTTGAATATTATGCCTTTTAAGTATTATGACATTTAAAAGTTATGCCTTGAAAGTAAATTATTGCGAAACCGTGAGAGCGCAACTATAAAGCTTCTTCGGAGTGCACTGCAGAGAGATAATTTACAATTTCGTCTTTATTTAAGCACTATGTTTTTTTTTTCAATGGCGGCGCTAGTTTGCAGATTGCATAGCCTTAACGTTTAATATCTCAGTCATTTTTGAAGATAGGAAAAAAATAAATACAGATTCTTTTTTCTCGAGTTACAAATTTTTTAGATATGCTGATAACAAAAATCATTGGTGTGATGATTCTGCATAAAATATATAACAGCAAACAATACGTCATTTTATGTAGGTAGGTCGCTACAACTCAGGCAGTCGACAAAATTATCAACCTGTGTTAATTAATACGCTGACGCATACAAAATGTATTTTAAATAAAATATCCGTAACTTGTCTATAAGTACCACTGTTTTCTTATGTTTTCCTCACAGAACACAAGAAAGAGGATAGAAGTATAATGCATACAATTTAGTATGGGAACCAGTGTCGCCTCTCGCACACAAATAAGCGTATATTCATTCACATTGTCACCACAAATAACGATGATATGCGGTTCGTTAATAGTTAGAAAAACTAAAAAAAAGAACTAAGTAAAAAAGCTATACATTGAAATATAGGCTTTACTACTTACATAAATTCAAGGATTAGCTAGCTTACTTTACACGTCAATATTTAACCGTTACGTCTTGGGGAAACTTTGCACAGCAGTCTAGCCAGTGTAGCCAGAAAATGAAATTGTGCAAACTAAACAATCAATGGGACTGTATTTTTTTTAAACTTTAAGTTTCATAAAAGTTTGCTATAAGTAATTATTGCTTAAATTTTTTATAAAAATAGAAAAATTACCTATAGGTAGATGTGAAAACAAAATTAATGCGCTTAGTTAAATGTGTAAAAAATAAAAAAACATAAAATATATACTTACACATAAAATTAAAATGGGAGTGTTCAAAGGTGATGTATTTAGATATGTAATGAGTCACACCAACACATCAAAATATGACTACAAAAATTACTGCATTTAATGCGCGTACTCGTGCAAGTACTAATTAGTTTTGTTTCATCTAAATCTGGCCGTGCCGTGTAGTGCCGGCACATAAATAGAATAGCACTACCCCCTCTCTTTCCGTGGGTGTCGTAAGAGGCGACTAAGGGAAAAGTGCCATCAGGAGATGGGCAGCAGCGTCTCCAGTTACAAAAGGCCAATACTGCGATCGCCAAACCGCCTGCCAAGCGTGGCGATTATGGCACAACCCCCCCCTAAAATGACAACACAACCAACATATCGGCCCCCAGTCCCCGGCGGCCCCGCTATTCCTAGCTACGGTAGCGGCTATGGTAACGGCGGGGCAGGGGGTGCTAAGAATCTCCGGGTAGGCTCCGGCTACCAACACCGACGACTCGACCTGGCAACCTACAACACGCGCACATTGAGGCTCGACGCGAAGCTCGAAGAGTTGGAAGAGGCAATAAGTAAGTTACATTGGGATATCATTGGGTTATCTGAAGTCCGAAGAGAGGGGGAGGACTCGATAACCCTGCAATCCGGTAACTTACTTTACCACCGGGAGGGCGACCAACAGTCCATTGGTGGTGTCGGGTTCATCGTCCACAAGTCCCTTGTGATCAACGTGATCACCATCGGAAGTGTGTCGAGCAGGGTAGCGTACCTGATACTCAGATTATCGAAACGATATTCGCTGAATGTTATCCAGGTCTACGCTCCGACCTCGACACACGACGATGTCGAAGTGGAGGCTTTGTATGAGGAGATCTCTAAAGCCATGCATAGCTATAAAACCCACTACACGGTTGTGATGGGGGATTTCAATGCAAAGTTGGGGCAACGTTGCGGTGATGAGCTGAGAGTGGGGCAATTTGGATTTGGGCAACGGAACGATAGAGGCCGGATGCTGGCAGACTTCATGGAGAGGGAGAACCTCTATATGATGAACTCCTTCTTTAGGAAGCCCGTAAGCCGCAAATGGAGCTGGATCAGTCCGGACGGTAAAGTCAAAAACGAGATCGATTTTATCATGTCGACGAAGAAGCACATATTCAATGATGTCAGTGTGATCAACGCTGTTAAGACAGGAAGCGATCACCGTATGGTAAGAGGCACATTGAATATCGATGTCAAGCTCGAAAGATCGCGACTGATAAAATCCACGCTCCGACCAATACCAGCTCAAATTCAAAACCCCGAGTGCTTTCAGCTCGAGCTTCAAAACCGCTTCGAAGCCCTTGAGAACAGCATAGACGTGGACGATCTATACAACATGGTGGTGGATACTGTCCGCACGGTAGGGTCTAAGTACTATAAAACCCGCCGTCCCAAACTGAAGAAACTCTCCAGTCAGACTCTCCTACTCATGGATCAGAGACACGAAATGAAGCTGCAGAACTCAGCGGATGCCCATCGTTATCGGCAGCTCAATAGACAGATATCTAAGTCCTTGACGCGCGACCTTCGCCAATTTAATACCGAGCGTATTAAAGAAGCCATTGAGCGGAACAAAGGCTCCAAAGTGTTCGCGAGAGATCTGTCTATCGGGCAAAGTCAATTGATGAGGCTGAAAACTGAGGAAGGTAGCATCGTTTCCTCAACACCTGAAATCCTGAGGGAGATTGAGAGTTTCTATGGACAGCTATATTCCTCGCAAACACCTGTTGAAAGCAAGGCTAAAGACCCCAGAGCCAAGCTTACCCGACACTATACCGAAGATATCCCGGACGTCAGCCTGTACGAGATTAGAATGGCTGAGAGCCATTCTAATCAGCAGCAGAGCAGCTCAAAAACAACAAGGCGGCGGGTGATGACGGAATCACAACAGAACTTCTGAGAGCGGGCGGTAAGCCGATACTTAAAGTCCTCCAGAAGCTCTTCAACTCTGTCATCCTCGAGGGCAAAACGCCAAAGGCATGGGGCAGAAGCGATGTGATGCTGTTTTTCAAGAAGGGTGATAAAACTCTCTTGAAGAACTATAGACCCATCTCGCTTCTGAGCCATATCTATAACTTGTTTTCGAGAGTCATTACGAATCGTCTCGCTCGCAGGTTCGACGACTTCCAACCTCCCGAACAAGCCGGGTTCCGGAAAGGCTACAGTACCATAGACCACATTCATACGCTGCGGCAAGCTATACAGAAGACCGAACAGTATAACTTGCCACTTTGCTTGGCGTTCGTGGACTATGAGAAAGCCTTTGATTCGATAGAGACCTGGGCCGTGCTGCAGTCTCTCCAGAGGTGCCAAATAGACTACAGGTACATCGAGGTGCTGAGGTACTTATACCAAAACGCCACCATGTCGCACAGTGGATCGATCCCATACAAGCGATGGGACATAAGCAAATTAAAAAATCATTTAACGAATTTTGAAAATCAAGTAGATCCATCGTATTTGCCTAGTTAAAAGCTATTAAAAACAGTATGAGCATTTTCTCATTGGAACCTTATTTCAAGAAATATGGTACCTACCTAACGTTATTTCTTAGTATGGAAAAAGGCCTTATAAATCCTGTAGCTCGAGAGTCCCTTCGTCTTTAGACTTGATTTTTTTATATGTTAATATGACATATATTTGCTACATTTTCCCCAAACAAACTAGGTGCGCGCCGCGCGCCCCTTACGAGTTATGGTGTTGACCAAGTTTTTTTTTTCATTAAATATTTAAATATATTCAGAAACTATTATTTTGACATATTTTACCAACGAATCACACTTGAGTGAGACTAACTGAAGGTTGGTCAGGTCATAAAATATCAGTACATTGATAACAGCTTACAGAAAAGCACATTATAAATGCTATCTTTTTCTTTGTATTTTAGAATCGTATTTTCTAATTACCATATCAAAATAAATGTTTACTTATTACTTACCAATCTTACTTATTCCCGTACAATTACAAGGTACTTACTTACTTACTCTCATTGTTATACACTTACTGCTGTACTCAGAGACGTCAATTAACTTTTAATGACAATTATAATATCTATATGTGTCTCTTTTTTATGTATAATATTGAATAAAGTAGGAATGATAATTAAATGCCAATTAAAGTTAATTGACGTCTCTGAGTGCGGGAGTTAGTAATTAAAATAAGCTTTGTTTACTTAATGTCTCATAAGGAACATTTTTGACTGTTTCTTTTTGATCTACCCTCATTAGTATGGGTTAACTTTATGAAACCATATAAACAGAAGCTTATAACATATGAAAAGAAGTCTTTCCGAGGTTTCCCTACTTATCTCGACCTTTACGTTTCTCTACGTGAAGGTGGTGATCTTCTTGGACATAATCAATTATATTTATCTTGGAAAACAAACATTAATGTTTAATTAAGCGATAATGGAATTGCCTCGAGAGTCATTACGAATCGTCTCGCTCGCAGGTTCGACGACTTCCAACCTCCCGAACAAGCCGGGTTCCGGAAAGGCTACAGTACCATAGACCACATTCATACGCTGCGGCAAGTTATACAGAAGACCGAAGAGTATAACCTGCCACTTTGCTTGGCGTTCGTGGACTATGAGAAAGCCTTTGATTCGATCGAGACCTGGGCCGTGGTGCAGTCTCTCCAGAGGTGCCAAATAGACTACAGGTATATCGAGGTGCTGAGGTACCTATACCAAAACGCCACCATGTCGGTCCGATTACAGAACCAGAGCTCTAATCCTATCCAACTACAGCGAGGTGTGAGACAGGGAGATGTCATCTCTCCCAAACTGTTCACAGCTGCGTTGGAGGATATATTTTTAAGCTGCTGGACTGGAAAGGATGCGGCATCAACATCAATGGCGAGTACCTAACACATCTACGGTTTGCCGATGATGTAGTTCTTATGGCTGAGACCTTGGAAGACCTGAACACAATGCTCGAAGATCTCGGTAATGCTTCGCAAAGAGTGGGTCTTAAGATGAACATGGACAAGACGAAAATCATGTCCAATGCCCATGTTGCACCCGCTCCAGTTAATGTTGGGAACATTACACTCGAAGTTGTTGACCACTATGTTTACCTAGGACAGACGGTCCAGTTAGGCAAGTCCAACTTTGAGAAAGAGATCTCTCGTCGAATCCAGCTCGGATGGGCAGCGTTTGGGAAGCTCCGACATATATTCGCGTCCGAAATACCTCAATGTCTCAAGACGAAAGTCTTTGACCAGTGTGTGTTGCCAGTAATGACCTATGGAAGTGAGACGTGGTCTTTTACTATGGGTCTCATAAGAAGGCTCAAAGTCACCCAGCGAGCAATGGAGAGAGCGATGCTTGGTATTTCCCTGCTCGATCGAATCAGAAATGATGAAATCCGCAGGAGAACTAAAACAACCGACATCGCTCGAAGGATTGCATCATTGAAGTGGCAGTGGGCGGGACACATAGCGCGGAGAACCGATGGCCGTTGGGGCGGAAAGGTTCTTGAATGGCGACCGCGTGCCGGACGACGTTCCGTGGGCAGGCCCCCTACAAGGTGGACCGACGATCTGGTCAAGGTCGCGGGAAGCCGCTGGATGCGGGCAGCGCAGGACCGATCGTTGTGGAGATCCTTGGGGGAGGCCTATGCCCAGCAGTGGGCGTCGTTCGGCTGACATGATGATGATGATGATGAAGCGATAATGTAGAAAAAGAACTGAAGTAGTAGTTCTGTTATCCGATCTATTGTAAGGGGACAAAATCTTCAAAAACCCAAGAAAAATGTATACAGAAGAATTTTTACTGGTTGGTTCTTTAGGCGAGTCGTTTATTTCTTCTTCGAGTAGATTTTCTTTCAAACCTTCCGGCCACTTAATGTCTGTCTGTAACCAGTAGGAATTCTTCTGTGTAAATTTTTCCTGGCTTATTGAAGATTTGTCCAATTAGAATAGATCCGATAACAGAATTTACGGCACCACTCCTTTAGTTCTTTTTCTACATTGTCGCTTTATTGAACATGAATATTTGTTTTCAAAGATAAATATAATTGTAAATAAAACACTTTCACGGATTTTTTCACGCAATTTATTTAACAACTTGGTTAATATGTGTTTATTTAAATATAATTGATTATGGGTCCGAAGATCACCACCTTTACGTAGATTACGTAGAGAAATGTAAAGGTCGATATAAGTAGCAAAACCACGGAAAGACATAATGACATACTCGGACGAGGATGAAATTACAACTAATTCAGTTTAAGAAATAGGCTTCTATTTATATGGTTTCACAAAGTTAACCCATTCATACTTATGAGTTTACCTATATTTTGAACGGGTAGCCCAAAAATAAACAGTTAATTAATGTTACTGATGAGACATTAAGTAAACAAAGCTTATTTTACTTACCAAGTGTATAACAATTAATAAATAAATTAGAAAATACTACCCTTGGCAGAAAGAGTGCATTTATGTGTTTTTCTCTAAGCTGTTATCAGTGTACCGATATTTTATGACCTGACCAACTTTCAATTAGTCTCACTCAAGTGTGATTCGTTGGTAAAATATGTCAAAATAATAGTTTCTGGATATATTTGAATAATTAATAAAAAAAAAATCGGTCAACACCATAACTGGTAAGGGGCGCGCGGCGCGCACCTAGTTTGTTTGGGGAAAATGTAGCAAATATATGTCATATTGACATATAAAAAAATCAAGTCGAAAGACGAAGGGACTCTCGAGCTACAGGATTTATAAGGTAATTTTCCATACTAAGAAATCACGTTAGGTACCATACTTCTTGAAATAAGGTTCCAATAAGTACCATACTTCTTGAAATAAGGTTCCAATAAGAAAATGCTCATACTGATTTAATAGCTTTTAACTAGGCAAATACGATAGACCTACTTGATTACCAAAATTCGTTAAATGATTTTTATTTTGCTTATGTCCCATCGCTTGTATGGGATCGATCCACTGTGTGTCGGTCCGATTACAGAACCAGAGCTCTAATCCTATCCAACTACAGCGAGGTGTGAGACAGGGAGATGTCATCTCTCCCAAACTGTTCACAGCTGCGTTGGAGGATCTTTTTAAGCTGCTGGACTGGAAAGGATGCAGCATCAACATCAATGGCGGGTACCTAACACATCTACGGTTTGCCGATGATGTAGTTCTAATGGCTGAGACCTTGGAAGACCTGAACACAATGCTCGAAGATCTCGGTAATGCTTCGCAAAGAGTGGGTCTTAAGATGAACATGGACAAGACGAAAATCATGTTCAATGCCCATGTTGCACCCGCTCCAGTTAATGTTGGGAACATTACACTCGAAGTTGTTGACCACTATGTTTGTTTACCTAGGACAGACGAACCAGTTAGGTAAGTCCAACTTTGAGAAAGAGATCTCTCGTCGAATCCAGCTCGGATGGGCAGCGTTTGGGAAGCTCCGACATATATTCGCGTCCGAAATACCTCAATGTCTCAAGACGAAAGTCTTTGACCAGTGTGTGTTGCCAGTAATGACCTATGGAAGTGAGACGTGGTCTTTTACTATGGGTCTCATAAGAAGGCTCAAAGTCACCCAGCGAGCAATGGAGAGAGCGATGCTTGGTATTTCCCTGCTCGATCGAATCAGAAATTATGAAATCCGCAGGAGAACTAAAACAACCGACATCGCTCGAAGGATTGCATCATTGAAGTGGCAGTGGGCGGGACACATAGCGCGGAGAACCGATGGCCGTTGGGGCGGAATGGTTCTTGAATGGCGACCGCGTGCCGGACGACCTTCCGTGGGCAGGCCCCCTACAAGGTGGACCGACGATCTGGTCAAGGTCGCGGGAAGCCGCTGGATGCGGGCAGCGCAAGACCGATCGTTGTGGAGATCCTTGGGGGAGGCCTATCCCCAGCAGTGGGCGTCGTTCGGCTGACATGATGATGATGATGATGAAATCTGGCCGGGATTTCCAAAGTTACAGCGTTGTAAATTTTCACCAGTTTTTGTAAATTTGCTTTCCTTGCGCGCTATTGCGATGACGTCATGTCGCACTGACATCTATTTAGCTTGTCTTTGAAGCTTATCCAGAAGATCCTCAATGAGGATCTTCTGGATAAGCTTCAGCGTCTGCAGAACCTCTGCATTCGTTTTATATTTGGCTTGCGCAAGTTCGATCATGTGTCAGAGTTCAGGGCTGAACTTGGGTGGCTGCCTGTAAGAAAACGACGCGAGGGGCATGTCCTCACACTTTTGTCAAATATACTGTATGACCCTCGTACCCCTCCCTACCTTAAAGAACGTTTCCATTATCTTGGTTTGGACCATAGTCGTTCTCTTAGATCCCAGACTGATAACCTCCTGAAATCTCCCTTTACACGTTCTGGTTATTTCAAGGAGTCCTTCACGGTGAAGTCAACCAGCCTTTGGAACAACCTTCCGCATGAGATCCGTCATTCGAAGTCACTTGCCATTTTTAAGACGAAACTGCATTCGTATCTCTTAACTAAATCGTAGTTTGCAACTATTTTTATTTGTATGTAGTATATTATTATATTTGTAGTAATAATATATACATGTAATGTATATGTAGTATATTTTTATAATCATTTATTTAATTATTATGTTATTTAGCAAGTTGTTTATGTAGACTTATTTATATGTTATTATTATTTTATTTATTTATTTTTAATTTCAAATTAGTTAATTTTTGTATGTTGCTGTGCACTGCCACTCGCTTTTTGTTAATTTTTCCTATGCCTCAAAGGTTGTTTGGAAGAGATCGCTTTTAGCGATAAGACCGCCTTTGCCCACATAATTGTATGTTACCTGTTTCTGTTGTTTATGTACCTGTATCTTTGTGTGAGCAATAAAGTGTTTATCTATCTATCTATCTATCTATTACAATTCAGTGACCATTACTTGTAAATTATGTAGGTGTTGTTTAAAAACGCCAGTAGTAAAATATACTTCTAATAATATAGTACCGTTAGAGCTCATTTATTCGTTATTGGCCAATCATTCTCTGTTCGATTTTTAACCTTTCTAACATTTCTTTGCTTTAATAAAATTGTAGATTATACAACAAGTGCATAAAACGTACCATTTTACCCGAGACGTACTATATCCACCCGAGCCGTAGGCGAAGGTTGATAGTCAAGTCGAGGGTAGAATAGGTTTTATGGACGAGTTATACACTCTGCTTTTCACTTCGATTGTGAGGAAATTAAAAAGCAATAATGCAAAAAAGAAAAAAATAAAGACTTCGCCATATTGGCGGGAAGACTTTTTTCTTTTTTTTTTATACGCGGCAGCGGCAGCACAGTGACATTACCTACCATAGATCGTAGTCCATAATGCTCTTGAAATACTTATTTCTTAGAAAACTCATTAATATTGCCTAGTTTTATTAATTTAGTATAACATGGATTATGTGCAAAATTGATGAAACAGAATGAAATAAAAGCTTATTTAACGAAGTTTAATGAGGGAGTTTTTTTGACATTTCATCGTTAGTTCAAAAATGTGTACTAGATGGCGCTACCCCACTATAGCGACCTAACTTTTTCTGAAGAAGTAAACGAAAAAGGACTTAATAGAAAATAGCCAAAAAAAAAAAAATAGTCTGTCTGTAGTAAGGCGTACCTACATTAGACGGTCATGCAACCATCAGTCACCGCCTGGCCACGGGAAAGGGCGGCGGCGACCAGCGAATTGCGCAATCATTGCGCGCTCGCGCCAGACGCCTAATCAAATAAGTCAATGAAACGCACCAACTGATGCGTAATTCGCTGTCCCGTGGCCAGGCGGTCAATTCCATCACTCATGACTATCTAACTTCGGGCAGCGTTATGAATGGTTCATTTTGATTGGCTAAAATAATCGTGAACTGATAGCAAACTGACAGCAAAACCTACCGTCTAATGGGCGCCTAGTAGGTAGACTAAAGCGGTCCATTCACGGCAGGCCGCGCCGCCCCGCCGCGCCGTCCTTCGCTTTATGCAGGATGGTGAATGTTGTCGCAGGAGGCTCCTGCAACAACATTCACCATCCTGCGTGAGGCGACGGACAGCGGGGCGGCCTGCCGTGAATGGGCTGCTTAAAATAATTAATCATCGTTGGTCGATGATTAATTATTTTATGAGTACATTATTATCCCACAGATTAGGTAGAAAGTGGACTCCAATCAAAAAACGCCAATAACGAAGTCCAGAATTCAATGCCAGGTTTCAATCAAACTATCAAGAAAAACGAATACGCTCACAAAACACCACCAACACCAACGCATAGAAGCAAAGCAATCCGCAGATCTGACAGAAGAAAAACTTTACCACAGACAGATTAATTTGACAGTACAACCGACCGACCGACAAACAAGTCTTTTTTAGGCTCAATGAACTAATCCTTTGCCATAAATGCTGAAAAAAGGAGGTTGTGTTAGGGTTACAGCGCCATCTAGTGCATCGAATAATAACTGCAGGAAACTCTCCCATTGCGTGTGTGACTGTTTACTTTACCTGACGACCTTTGTCTTAGAGTCTGAGACTTAGACGAAGATTTAGAGCATAAAAAGCGATTTTATGCAGCCTATACCCAACATAAAGACGAATTTTACGAGCATGAGATGTGAAAACAATATTATTTTGTGTAATATAAAAAAAAAATATTCTTTTGGATACAAAGTTACATTTCTGTATTCTAGTGACAACTTCCAACTTCAAATACTTTACCTGACGACCTTTGTCTTAGAGTCTGAGACTTAGACGAAGATTTTACTTTATGCACTAGAGCATATGCAGCCTATACCCAACATAAAGACGAATTTTACGAGCATGAGATGTGAAAACAATATTATTTTCACTTCTCATGCTCGTAAAGTTCGTATTTATGTTGGGTATAGGCGGCATAAAATCGCTTTTTATGCTCTAGTGCATAAAGTAAAATCTTCGTCTAAGTCCCAGACTCTAAGACAAAGGTCGTCAGGTAAACAGTCACACACGCAATAAAACTTCGTCAAATATACTTTATTAAAAGCTAACGTATTTCATTCTGTTTCTTAAATTTTGTACATAATCCTTGTTAAATTATTAAATTAATAAAACTAGGCAAAATTAATGAGTTTTCTAATGAATAAGTATTTCAAGAGCATTATGGACTACGATCTATGCTAAAGTCACTGTGCTGCCAATGCCACGTATAAAAAAAAGAAAAAGAAAGTCTTCCCGCCAATATGGCGAAGTCTTTTTTTTTTCTTTTTTGCAATATTGTTATTTATTTTCCTCACACTTGAAGTGAAAAGCAGAGTGTATAACTCGTACATAAAACCCATTTTACCCTCGAATTGACTATCCACCCTCGCCTGTGGCTCGGGTGGATATATACGTCTCGGGTAAAATGGTACGTTTTATGCACTTGTTGTACAATCTACTATTTGTGTAATATAAAAAAAATGTTCTTTTGGATACAAAGTTACATTTCTGTATTCTAGTGATAACGTCCAACTTCAAATGAAGAGAAGCTTACGTATAAATTTTTTGCAAGTCATCTGAGTAGGTACTGAAAAATTTCATTAGCACCCAGTCCCAGCTTACGATAGGGCTCGGCTTCTCCTGTACCTTGTCTATGGTATGAGCTGAACTAGCCAAGACGAGTGGAATCTGCCCATGGTTTTCCTCTCAAGAAACTGTCAACAGGAATGTTCCCCGTAGTAAGGCACCATCGCTTTGTGTATGCTGTGAAAATCCTCAAAGGGAGCATGTCTTTGAGAAACGTCATTCATAAAATTGAGCACAGGTCTAAGTTTAGGTACCACTGTTTTCTGCCTTCACTAGTCACATCACTAACTGCCGATGAAAGCCCTGTAAAGTCATCGATTCGAGAATGATTGGCCAATAACGAATAAATGAGCTCTAACGGTACTATATTATTAGAAGTATATTTTACTACTGGCGTTTTTAAACAACACCTACATAATTTACAAGTAATGGTCACTGAATTGTAATAGATAGATAGATAGATAGATAAACACTTTATTGCTCACACAAAGATACAGGTACATAAACAACAGAAACAGGTAACATACAATTATGTGGGCAAAGGCGGTCTTATCGCTAAAAGCGATCTCTTCCAAACAACCTTTGAGGCATAGGAACATCCATAAGTAAGGCCAGTGCCCCAGCAGTGGGGACATTAAATGGCTGATGATGATGATGATAGAACCTATGCCACATTAAAAAGTACCATAATTCTAAGTATTGACTTGATTTTTTGCATTTTGGTAGTTCAAGAGTAGGAGAATGTCCGAATATTATTCATACGAAAGTAGCTACTGTTTGTCTAGGTATCGTAACCTTGCAACCTTCTTATAGGCACAAGAAAGCAGAAACCACTGATCTGACTTTCATGTTTGGTATAAAGTATAGGTAGCGTGCTCGGCCTGCGATCGCTGAGGTTATGTAACTTTCGGAGTGGTCTTTCACGGGATGGCTGTTCAATTATGGTGCTTCGGAAGACACGATAAGCCGATGGTTCTGGCTGCATTTGGATTGGTTAATACCCCCATAACTGCAATGGGCCCGTGGAAGGTCATGGTCCATTCTCCTTATCCATCAATATGAAGGACTGTACCCCAGCAGCGGGGACATTAAAATGGATTGATGATGGTACTGATGAGACCTTAGAGAATGCTTATCTACCTACTTTTTGATTATGAAATTTTGCGATGCCTTATTGCGGCCCGCACATACGTCTTTATTGTCGTTTGTTCTGTATTCGAACAACAGCAATAAGGGCGTAAGTACCGAGCGCCACAAGGTCAAAGAATATATACACTTACTGACAAGGTCCCTTTTGATTTGGACGACCACAAATTAGGTACTCACGGACGGACGTAGTCGCGGCCGGCCAATCATATTCAAATTTCTACTATCCCTAATATTATTATAAATGCGAAAATTTATGTTTGTTTGTTTGTTTGTCTGTCTGTCTGTCTGTATGCTCTGTTTTTACGTATAAATGAAATTTGGAAGATGAAATTTGGAATGGAGATATATTGTGACCTTAGGAAGGACTTTTACCGCGGGAATAAGGATCATTCCCATGGTAAAATAAGTTTTAGCACGGGCATAGCTGTGGATTGGAATTGGTATTTGAAGTGATAGTTAAGTTAATGGAAATGATTATATTTAGAATAGAGACAGTTTAAGGCCAACCAGTTTCCAAGTGACTCCGACTTTCCAGGGTGTATATTTGCCGATAACCGAAAATCTGGAATTTCTTGGCCTGAACATATCATCCAACCTGAAGTTTAGCGATGTACATCGATTCCATTGCAAAGTGTGCTTCCAAGAATATGGGCGTCCTCTAGGGCTAAACGTTACTTCACGCCCTGGCCGGACTAACTGCTTTTATTATACAAAGCGCAAAATCGTCCGTGCATAGAGTACCTACTGTTGTCACATATGGGATGGTTCTGCTAAGTATCAGCTAGAACTTCTGGAATCTATGGAAAACCGTGCCAGGAAGCTCAGTAGAAACTGAACGTTGGCTACGGTGGAACTTCAGAGCCTCAGTCATAGTCGCAAAGTTGCTTGTCCATCGATTTTTTATAGAATACACTTTGGGGAGTGTGTGAGAGAACTGCACGACTTTTCCTCCAGCCCCTTTTCCCCATCGGGGAACTGCACCTTAAAGGTGCAAGTCCGAGCCAAGCGACATTGACGCCGCGTCAGTGCGTCAGTAAACGCTGCGGCTCTATCGCAGCGTCTCTGACGCTCTGTTGAATTCCGAGGGCGGCGACAGTATCACTGCGGCCTTCAGTCAATTGGCGACCAGTGACCTAGACAGTCGAGTTTTTTGCGTTTACTGCATACATACGGTGAATAACGCTGGCTTTGACTCACGCTATTGTAAAAGATTTGCAACAAATATTTGAAGAAGAGGAAGAAGATGATGATCTGCTGCTTTTGTATTTACTGAGTACTAGAGATCGAACTGACCCGATTTATGGAACCCGCAGCGACCAGGGTCTTTATAAATCAAACAATAATGGATGTTGAGACACTAAATTTATAAGCAGCTCATCATCTTCTTCGGTAAAAGATTTTCAAAGTAATTGCACTATAACCTAAACATTACCTCGCGTTGATCGTGCGATCTCGCGACACTACGAGGGGAAGCGCGGCTTGGCTCGGAACTGCACCTTAAAGGTGCAGTTCCGAGCCAAGCGACACTGACGCGACTAACGCCGCGTTAGTATCGCCGCGACAGAGCGATACTACAATGTTCTATATAAATACATAATGGCGTGTACGAACAAGGCGATACTTGTCGCAGCGTCACTGCCGCGGCGCCACTGTCGCAAGGCGTCAGCGGCCGAGCCCTGCTTCCCCTCGTAGTGTCGCGCCATCGCACGATCAACGCGTGGTAATTTTTAGGTTATAGTGCAATTACTTTGAAAATCTTTTACCGAAGAAGATGAGCTGCTTATAAATTTAGTGTCTATCAACATCCATTATTGTTTAATTTATAAAGACCCTGGTCGCTGCGGGTTCCAAGGTCAGTTCGATCTCTAGTACTCAGTAAATACAAAAGCAGCAGATCATCATCTTCTTCCTCTTCTTCAAATATTTGATGCGAGTCATAGCCTTTATTCACCGTATGTATGCAGTAAACGCAAAAAACTCGACTGTCTAGGTCACTGGTCGCCAAAGCCAATTGACTGAAGGCCGCAGTGATACTGTCGCCGCCCTCGGAATTCAACAGAGCGTCAGAGACGCTGCGATAGAGCCGCAGCGTTTACTGACGCACTGACGCGGCGTCAATGTCGCTTGGCTCGGAACTGCACCTTTAAGGTGCAGTTCCGAGCCAAGCCGCGCTTCCCCTCGTAGTGTCGCGAGATCGCACGATCAACGCGAGGTAATGTTTAGGTTATAGTGCAATTACTTTGAAAATCTTTTACCGAAGAAGATGATGAGCTGCTTATAAATTTAGTGTCTCAACATCCATTATTGTTTGATTTATAAAGACCCTGGTCGCTGCGGGTTCCATAAATCGGGTCAGTTCGATCTCTAGTACTCAGTAAATACAAAAGCAGCAGATCATCATCTTCTTCCTCTTCTTCAAATATTTGTTGCAAATCTTTTACAATAGCGTGAGTCAAAGCCAGCGTTATTCACCGTATGTATGCAGTAAACGCAAAAAACTCGACTGTCTAGGTCACTGGTCGCCAATTGACTGAAGGCCGCAGTGATACTGTCGCCGCCCTCGGAATTCAACAGAGCGTCAGAGACGCTGCGATAGAGCCGCAGCGTTTACTGACGCACTGACGCGGCGTCAATGTCGCTTGGCTCGGACTTGCACCTTTAAGGTGCAGTTCCCCGATGGGGAAAAGGGGCTGGAGGAAAAGTCGTGCAGTTCTCTCACACACTCCCCAAAGTGTATTCTATAAAAAATCGATGGACAAGCAACTTTGCGACTATGACTGAGGCTCTGAAGTTCCACCGTAGCCAACGTTCAGTTTCTACTGAGCTTCCTGGCACGGTTTTCCATAGATTCCAGAAGTTCTAGCTGATACTTAGCAGAACCATCCCATATGTGACAACAGTAGGTACTCTATGCACGGACGATTTTGCGCTTTGTATAATAAAAGCAGTTAGTCCGGCCAGGGCGTGAAGTAACGTTTAGCCCTAGAGGACGCCCATATTCTTGGAAGCACACTTTGCAATGGAATCGATGTACATCGCTAAACTTCAGGTTGGATGATATGTTCAGGCCAAGAAGTTCCAGATTTTCGGTTATCGGCAAATATACACCCTGGAAAGTCGGAGTCACTTGGAAACTGGTTGGCCTTAAACTGTCTCTATTCTAAATATAATCATTTCCATTAACTTAACTATCACCTCAAATACCAATTCCAATCCACAGCTATGCCCGTGCTAAAACTTATTTTACCATGGGAATGATCCTTATTCCCGCGGTAAAAGTCCTTCCTAAGGTCACAATATATCTCCATTCCAAATTTCATCTTCCAAATTTCATTTATACGTAAAAACAGAGCATACAGACAGACAGACAGACAAACAAACAAACAAACATAAATTTTCGCATTTATAATAATATTAGGGATAGTAGAAATTTGAATATGATTGGCCGGCCGCGACTACGTCCGTCCGTGAGTACCTAATTTGTGGTCGTCCAAATCAAAAGGGACCTTGTCAGTAAGTGTATATATTCTTTGACCTTGTGGCGCTCGGTACTTACGCCCTTATTGCTGTTGTTCGAATACAGAACAAACGACAATAAAGACGTATGTGCGGGCCGCAATAAGGCATCGCAAAATTTCATAATCAAAAAGTAGGTAGATAAGCATTCTCTAAGGTCTCATCAGTACCATCATCAATCCATTTTAATGTCCCCGCTGCTGGGGTACAGTCCTTCATATTGATGGATAAGGAGAATGGACCATGACCTTCCACGGGCCCATTGCAGTTATGGGGGTATTAACCAATCCAAATGCAGCCAGAACCATCGGCTTATCGTGTCTTCCGAAGCACCATAATTGAACAGCCATCCCGTGAAAGACCACTCCGAAAGTTACATAACCTCAGCGATCGCAGGCCGAGCACGCTACCTATACTTTATACCAAACATGAAAGTCAGATCAGTGGTTTCTGCTTTCTTATGCCTATAAGAAGGTTGCAAGGTTACGATACCTAGACAAACAGTAGCTACTTTCGTATGAATAATATTCGGACATTCTCCTACTCTTGAACTACCAAAATGCAAAAAATCAAGTCAATACTTAGAATTATGGTACTTTTTAATGTGGCATAGGTTCTATCATCATCATCATCAGCCATTTAATGTCCCCACTGCTGGGGCACTGGCCTTCCTTATGGATGGATAAGGAGAATAGGTTCTATGCCACATTAAAAAGTATTTTATAGTGGCAATACGCTAGTTGATACATAACTACTCTTTGGTGGCAATGAGGTACGTCGCACTGTAAAAACCATAGATGTAAAAACGGATTGAGTTTTCAAACATGTGTCAAAACAAAATGAAATTAAAAATCAAAAGCACTAAGGAGTATCGATATCAACTTCGATGCAAATCACCTCCAAAATAATTTTCTATCCCTTTTTAACCCTGTTAGGCAATGAGTTTCAATGAATTATGAAACACATCTTCGATTATTTCTGTTAAAGAATTAAAGAATGTTTATGCAAAATTTGAAGAAGATTGGACAAAGGAATCACGTTGTCCCATACAAACTTTACCCCCGTTTTTCACCCCCTTAGGAGTATAATTTCGTAAAATCCTTTCTTATCGGCCTACATCATACAAGGAACACACCCTCCAAGTTTCAGGTCTCTACGATCAGCGGCTTAGGCTGTGCGTTTATCCGTCAGTGATTCAGGACAAAGGATTTTATATGTATAGATAGATACTAGTAATGGTAAATAAAGGTACTGTCAAAATATTGAGTTCATAAACTTTCTAAAAAAAATTCTCACGCCGGCGGCTCCGCGCCGTGTACGTAAAGTCCATTCGCTTAGATAGTGTCGCCCTTTTATCGCGCCGCCTTGGCACGTGCCGCTGCTTGTCAAAGGATGCCACCGCATAAACAAAAGAAGCCGCGTGCGGCGTACACCCGCAAAGGGAATTGAATTTTGGAATTCGGCATTTATTAAATTATATTTTCTTAAATAATGTATGTTTGTTATAAATACAGGTGGTAACGACGGTTGTGACTTGTGACAAATCAAGCGATGATGAGTAATCATAATAATCATATAAAAAAATTATAATAATTATTATTATTTGTAAATTACTTATTTAACTTCCTTTTATATAAAAATATCCAAATTTTCATTAAAATTTACTTTGGTACCCAACTTGAGTGTATTATTTTATATCTGCATTTTATAGCAAGGGCCACAATGCCGTGCGGGTGTACCGACACTATCTAACCGGCCATTGAAGCCGGCGCCGCCGGCGCCGCAATGGCCACGGCGCGGATCTCTACGAAGTGAGTTAAAACTGGGTATTTCATTCAATAAGTATCGAAATAATAGGCTACTTGACCCTTTTTTTATTCGTGTCCTAAACGATTAATAACTGTCCTATTACACCAAAAAAATACAAAATACATACATACATACATAAAAACCGACAAAACTTTATTTTAAAATTTCGCCTTTTATTAACCGGTAAAAACGCTCTTCGCCATGTTCTGACGTCATAAAATTTGTAAGCAACCACTTGACATGACAGAGTTGACAGTGTCATGGTTGTTTACATACCTTAGGGTAGTTCCACTTATCAAAGATCTTTGTCCAATATGCATTTGATCAAAGAAATTGGACGACTTTGACGTTCAATTTTTACATTCGACATTCAAATTCTTTGATCAAACGTATATTGGACAAAGATCTTTGATAAGTGGAATACACCCGTAGCAAAAGTGACAGTGACGTTTATTTGTTTACAAATTTAGCAATTCAATGACGTCACAACATGGGCGATAGTGTTTTCATCAGTTCAATAAAAATAAAAAAAAATAATTTTACTTATACATTTTGTACTTTTATTTCATGATATCGCTATATTACGTTTTCCTAAACCAAGTAAGTACTAAAGGAACTATTCATTCAGAGTCAAGTAGCCTATTGTGATGTGACTAAAGTGCATTTAAAAGAAAATGCTCCTGTGTCCTTCTATTGTACCAACATACCGGCAAAGGAACTCTTCAATGAAACGCACTTTACACGTTTTTTCTATTAGATCGATTATTTAAGTAAGTAATGTTTCTATTTATGTATTTGACACTGAAAATCTCAATGTACCGACATATTCAATTATTATTATTTTCGAAAAAGATTAAAACGGTACAAAATGAGTTTAAAAGAACAAGAGTTTATTTTTTATTTTTGTTTAGGATACAAATAGACCCCATTTTAAATGGGTTTCTAATTAAATAGATAAGTATTAGTACAAAAGTAATAATAATATCTCACATTTGGCGAAATTGCAGTTTTTCAAGGGTTGGTAAACAAACAGCTAATTAAAATTTTATGGCGCCGCCGCGCCGCAAGCTGGTAACATTTAAATTGGGAAAAGCTAGTGATGTGATACATTATAGATAATGTTTCCAACTTTGATATGTGCTTGAAGTGGTTATTGTTTATTCGTGCATCTTTACTATTCTTTACCCTTGATTTTACGCCATGGATGTAGGATATCAGAAAGGCCAGTCAGACAATCTGCCAAAAGTGCATAGTTTAATGGTGCCGCAATATTTTATTAAAATTAAAAGTAAAGACTTTACGGCTGCCGAAATTTGTGGAGTGAAAATGAAAAGATATTTTTTTATAATTTGTTTTATTTTAAGATATATAGGCTACTTATGTATGTAGTTAAATACCTGCAAGTTACTTATCTTCGTCTGTTTTAAACTGAATGAGATACCTATAAACTTCCTGGACAAGAGAAATACCTATGCGAAAAAAATGCTATAACTATAATAATATCTGCAGGCTTTTGTTGTTATTCATGATTTTGTAATATGTTATCGACGAATATCACTTCCAAAGGAAGTAAGTACCACCTACTTGATACGATCATTCTGTGAACCTACCTACCTATTAGTAAATAGAAACCATATCTGTCCGTTTAACAATGTATATTTACTTAATTAATTTCACCATTGTATTGAAAAGGTGCGCTGACATCTACTAAAGCAATTATTGCATTAATCACCTATTAAACAAGAACTTTTTTTTTAATACAGTTGCTCAAAAAGTGGCGTATTGCAGGGACGTATAGCATGGTACCTATAGCGTTCGGGATGTGGGCTATTACCAGTGATCGGATAATCAGATGCATATTTACCTAAAGTTGAGGTGTTAGCTGTTATGGAGTGCACTTTTGTATCAAAATTTTTAAATAAATAAATAAACAAATAATAAATAACTTCTTACAATCACACCAATTATCTAAGCCCATGTTAATTTCATTAAGAAACTGTGTCATGGAAAACTTGATAATGGATAAATATATACTTAAATACTTTTTGTTTGTAAAAACATACTTAATATACATAGTAAACACCCAGACCAAGACAAATAGACATGTTCATGCACACAAATATTTTTCTTGTTCGGGAATCGAACCCGAGACCTCTGGCGCAGAAGGTGGGTGGTCTACCCCTGCGCCAAATCGGTCGTATAAATACCTTATGCTAAAGACGTCGTTTCCACATCATGTTACTAACTAATTTTGCATTCGCGAATTTTCTAGAATCCAGTGATTTATATTTAAAAAAATGTTTTAAGAAGCCGCTTCCATAATGTCTTAGCCAAATATTAACTTTAGGTAAATATGCATCCGATTATCCGATCTCTAGCTATTACACACTCGAGCTTTTTCTTTACCTTTCCCGAACTCGTGCGTTTTCTTTCCCAACTGCCAAAATAATGTCTATTAAAAAGAAAAAAACCAACCAAGAAGTTTTTACTAAAAAAAATCAAAGAAGTTTTTATGATTCATGCAAATATTTCTGAAAAGAAGCAACCAATTTATAGGAAAATTGTGATAGTAAAAAACCACGAGCCCTATAAGTAGCTTTCAGGCGGGATACTTATGGGGCTCGTGGTTTTTTACTATCACATTTTTCCTATACTTACAAAATTGCATTGTGAATGCACAAAAATAATATAAAATCTTAAGCAACTAATTTGTTTCAATATCAGATTTAAAAGTAATTTTAATTAATTTAAATATTAAATTAATATTAGTATCAGCCAAATTAAATTTATAAATATAAAAAAGTTGGCTGTATGACGTGCACTGCCATAGTCTCTGCGTTTGCGCGGGTAAGTGAAAAGAAAATGAGGGACCTTATTTCTTAATTTTCTAAATTAGTTTTTTCTGGTTTTTATTGTGGTAGGTACTTAGTATGGTGGAATTAGTGCAATAATGTGCCTTTAATGGAAAACGATGTAGTAAAAGTGAGAAATAAGGAAAGGCGCTCCTGTAGGATTCGGATTGCTTTTGTTAGGTTAGGTTTTATTTTATTTCACCTCATTTATTTTAATTTCATTTTCATTTCATATCAATAAAAAAATCTACTGAAGACTTGGCTGTATGGTCATAGTTTCCTTTGCCTACCCAGAATGGGTGAAGAAAACAAAAAAATCTCTGCTTAAATTCTTTTACAATTAGTTAGTTGAGTTTATTGTGTTTACATTATTTTATTAAATTGCTTCATTTTTTCGCAACTGTATTAAAAATAGTTGTTCAGTACATGTGCGGAACCGTCATTGCAACTTGTTCCGACTGTCAACCCTCACCTTTGGCTGCGCCTCGGCTCGGGTAGACATTTGTCGGAACTCTTTGCAATGACAGGCTTTCCGCACTCGTAATGAAATATACTAATACTTGTTTAATAGGTGATTAATGCATAATCATCTGAGAAATGTATTGAACAGATCGTGCTTAATTTTGTTGGGAACCTAATCCTGGGAAGGAAAACTAAAAAAGTTGTTATAGGATACAGATAAGTATCTCTCTTATCATGTCTACAATACTATTACCGATATTATTATCGACGACCGATTTGGTGCAGGGGTAGGATACCTGCCTTCTGCGCCAGAGGTCTCGGGTGCGATTCCCTTCCTTCCTTCGGGTATATTAAGTATGTATTTACAAACAAAAAAGTATTTAAGAATAAATTTATCCGTTATCAAGTTTTCTATGACACAGTTTCTCAATGAAATTTACAGGGGCTTAGATAATTGGTGTGATTGTAAAAAGTTATTTATTTATTATTACCAGAAACCAGATTATCGATAAATGTTGGTACGATAAGCCTGCACTGCACTATTTGTTTGTACAGTTGCACAATACAATGTACAATATGTACATTGCTTTCTGGAAACGACGTAATTTACATTGACTATGTTTTTAACAAGCAATGTATATTTTATTGACATTGTTTATTATTTTTATTTCACTTTTTGCTAATTAAACAGTAAATACGTACTTATCGATGAAAATAAATGTTTCCATAAGTATCATTAGATGTTTTACTTTGCTTCCTGCAGGTCAAAATAGCACAAGAAGGCATATTTATGTAAATACTAGCTGACCCGGCAAGCGTTGTTTGCCATATAAATTATAGCATACTTTTAAATGACTATTAATAAAGTACTTGGTATCACCATTATTACCACACTTTTATTAGCTTCACCTGTACTTTAACTAAGTCACAATGTAAGAAAATCTTGGAATTCAATTTTAACCTACCTCTAACTGTCGTATTGATTTGAAACTTTGCAAGTCTATATGAATCCGATGACAATACAATAATTTGCTACCATCGAGCTGATCTGATGATATAGTCAAGAGGTGGGGAATAGAACTCTTCAATGGCTACTAGGAAACCCCTCGAGCTTAGGCTCATTTGTTTTGTTCTGATGAGACCTATTCTCTACATTTGGTAGTGAGGGTCTGATGATGGAGCAGGAAGTAAGCCAGTGACACTCCTTAATGACCAATAGGGAACCCCTCGAGTTTGAGCTCATTTGTACGTATCAAGATAAAGGTATGAAGAAATGTATATCTTATTACCAGATTTGTAACAACTGTAACCGTCCTATAGTTTTAAATCAAAAAGTCCTTACTTTTTCCGAGTAGCTCCATAAGGATATTAATATATCGCATATTGTTATTGGATCCTAGGCTGGCTTCCACACATTTTTGCCTTTCCTTTGTTTCCTTTGTTATGGGGCCAAATAAAATACTTTCTATATATCGCTGCCCTATTATTGCTTTGTACTAACTCCACTTTTTAGGTAAGTATTTTGAGTTTATGGTAGCATGTTAAAGTAGCAATTTTTCTGTACTATATCCACCGATCGGATCTTAAAATATAAGTATAGTTACTAAGATAAGTACGCAATGTAAAACTGTACTACGTCCAGGTATTGACGAGATGTGAAATGTATTGTTTTGTACTAAATCCGAAACACATATTTTAGACCGTGAGCCAGATAGTGTATTTTGTCAGTCATTTCCTCTCGAGCGAAAACTCGTGCAATGCTTGAGAGAGTTGTATTATGAAGTATGGTGAACGTCAGCTGCCGCTCCGTGGGTGGGTGGTGCAGCGGCAGCCCCTCAGACACGAAAAAAAGAAAATATTTTCAGTAATTTCCTCTCGACTGAAAATTTGTTAAATGATAGTTAATGCAATTATTAGAAGATAAAAAAAAGTCAGCTGGCCGTACCGTGATGGATTATACGTCAGCTGGCCATAGGAACATGCAAAAAAATTTTTTCGTTCAGTGATTTCCTCTCATTTGAAAATGTGTCATATGATAGTTTACATGCTATTTTGAATAAATAAAAGCGTCAGCTGGCTCTATGTTGGTGGAAAGGTCGTCAGCTGATGCAATGAAATAGGGAGCATGAGAGTCAGGCGTGAGCGCCGATCGCTTATTTAAATACGTCAGCTGACGGGTTTTCCACCAACATAGAGCCAGCTGACGTTTTTAGGGTTCCTTAGTCAACAAGGAACCCTTATAGTTTCGCCATGTCCGTCTGTCCGTCCGTCTGACCCCAGTCTAGCTCATAGACTCTTAGACCCCAGTCTAGCTCATGGCATGAATATACATATTTATCACGCCAACAAAGTGGTAAAGCAAAATTTAAAAAAATATTTTATTTAGGTTACCTCCCCTACACGTAAAGTGGGTATGTAATTTTTTTTTCTTGTCTACCCCATAGTGTGGGATGTGGTTGGATAGCAATTTCAAAAGTGCAAAATTTTGTTAGAGTCAAGTGCCCCCCCCCAACCAGCCAAATGGTTGTTTCAGGATCCGTGAAAAAAATCACGATAGTAGTACGTATGACGAAGTTAAAAGGAAAACTATCACAGCTAAGTAGGCTTTACAAGTTTTTGAGATATAACACATTTTCGAAAACCGCAAATATAACTTTGTCATTCATACGAATACTATGAAAAACAAAGTTATTTTTGAAGTGAAGTAATGTAATTTCCTCCCACTTGAAAATGTGTCAGTTAAAGTTTACATGCTATTTTGAGGGTTCCGTACTCACTTAACGTACAGACCGACTACGTACACCTAGCAAAAATACCACTGTCATTTTTTGCCAGAAAAAAATAACTTTGTTTTTCATAGTATTCGTATGAATGACAATAGTATATTTCATTACGAGTGCGGAAAGCCTGTCATTGCAAAGAGTTCCGGCAAATGTCTACCCGAGCCGAAGCGCAGCCGAAGGTGAGGGTTGACAGTCGGAACAAGTTGCAATGACGGTTCCGCACGTGTACTGAACAACTATTTTTAATACAGTTGCGAAAAAATGAAGCAATTTAATAAAAAAATTAAATCAAGATTTTTTTTGGAAAATGGCGCCAACCATAAAATAATTTAAGCAGATTTTTTTGTTTTCTTCACCCACTCTGGGTAGGCAAAGGGAACTATGCCCATACAGCCAAGTCTTCAGTAGAATTTTTTTATTGATATGAAATGAAAATGAGATGAAATTTTAATGAAATTAAACCTAACCTAACAAAAGTAATCCGAATCCTACAGACGCGCCTTTCCTTATTTATCACTTTTAGTACATCGTTTTCCATTAAAGGCACATTATTGCACTAATTCAACCATACTACTTAAGTACCACAATAAAAACCAGGAAAAACTAATTTAGAAAATTAAATAAGGTCCATCATTTTCTTTTCACTCCTATAAGCAGAGACTATGGCAGTGCACGTCTATATTTATAAATTTAATTTAGCCGATACTAACATTAATTTAATGTTTAAAATTTAATTAAAATTACTTACTTTTAAATCTGATATTGAAACAAATTAGTAGCTTCTTTTTAGAAATATTTGCATGAATCATAAAAACTTCTATGAATTGTTTTTAGTAAAAACTTCTTGGTTGGTTTTTTCTTTTTAATAGACTTTATTTTGACAGTTGGGAAAGAAAACGCACGAGTTCGGGAAAGGTAAAGAAAAAGCTCGAGTGTGTAATAGCCCTCATCCCGAACGCTAAACGTCCCTGCAATACGCCACTTCTTGAGCAACTGTATTAAAAAGTAAAAAGTTTTTACAAAAATAAACAGAATTTTTTATGATTCATGCAAATATTTCTAAAAAGAAGTTAGGTACTAATTTGTTTCAATATCAGAGTTAAAAGTAATTTTAATTAAAATTTAAACATTAAATTTAATATTAGTATCGGCCAAATTAAATTTATAAATATAAAAAAGTTGTCTGTATGACGTGCACTGCCTTAGGGCGTTTGTGCACTACACTGAATTTTACTCCATGAAACGACATCAGCGCCTCTAGCGGGGCACAATGTAACTATTTTACGATATGATCACTAGCATTGACCATTTTATGAAACGACCATGCATTTAGGTGTTCATATCATTAAACGCTGATCATTCAATCATATGACCTGCGGATTTTGACCATTTCATGAAATACGACTATTTCATGAAATAATCAATTCAATGATCTGGGGGCCGATTCTCAGGCAATCGAGAAAAGTTCACATTTATAGCTCGAAATTCAAATATAACACAGTTTTTGTATTGTCAGAAATTCAGAATCGAAAAAGTTCGATCGAAAACCAGTCGAACGCTACGAATGGTAAAAACCAATAGATGTTCGTATACGAACTTAGCTGTCAAAATGAATTTGTTGACATGTGAGACAGCTTAGTTTGTTTGAAACGTTCTAACTTTTCAATAGAAACCATAAACAAAATGTTCGACATACGAATTACCACACTGAAAAAGTTCGAATGCCTGAGAATCGGGCCCCAGGGGGCCGATTCTCAGGCAATCGAGAGAAAGTTCACATTTATAGCTCGAGATTCAAATATAACACAGTTTTTGTATTGTCAGAATTTCACAATCGAAAAAGTTCGATCGAAAACCAGTCGAACGCTACGAGTGGTAAAAACCAATAGATGTTCGTATACGAACTTAGCTGTCAAAATGAATTTGTTGACATGTGAGACAGCTTAGTTTGTTTGAAACGTTCTAACTTTTCAATAGAAACCATAAACAAAATGTTCGACATACGAATTACCACACTGAAAAAGTTCGAATGCCTGAGAATCGGGCCCCAGGGGGCCGATTCTCAGGCAATCGAGAAAAAGTTCACATTTATAGCTCGAAATTCAAATATAACACAGTTTTTGTATTGTCAGAATTTCACAATCGAAAAAGTTCGATCGAAAACCAGTCGAACGCTACGAGTGGTAAAAACCAATAGATGTTCGTATACGAACTTAGCTGTCAAAATGAATTTGTTGACATGTGAGACAGCTTAGTTTGTTTGAAACGTTCTAACTTTTCAATAGAAACCACAAACAAAATGTTCGACATACGAATTACCACACTGAAAAAGTTCGAATGCCTGAGAATCGGGCCCCTGACCACGACATGTTCATTCAACTAATTGATTCCTTGTTTAGTTGAAAATTGTTTACTGTTTTAGGTAATAAGCAAAATTATTGTACTTTTAATTTAAGTATTGTGTACTGAGATAGAAAGTAACGTTACTATATCTGCCGTCCTTACGATAAGTGCAATAACACGGGTTTTTGGGCTAAATGACTTAAGTACATATCCGTAATCAGGAAAATGAGCTCTATATTTTCTTCTTAGATGTCTTTTTTGTATTGACAGTACATTCGGTTATTTTGTTAAGCATTACTGCAACTGCAATAACTAAGGTTGCCAATTATAAGTTGCATATCATAAACGAATTAACTTGAGTTATGGCACGGTTAGCTATAATATTTTGTGATATTACTAAAGATAACTGCAATAAGTCTAAATTCTTGCGCCTATGATTAGAGCATTTATACAATTTAGGGCACATTTATTTTTACTAGACATCAGCGCAATAAGTAAGAGTTATTGCAGATATGTTAAGGAATCTTATTATTAAAATTTTTAAATTTACCGTATTTATAATAGTAACTAGTGAAGTTAGTGCAAATTATTTAAGGAAAACCAGACATGATTTCAATGGCTATACAAACTAAATCGCAATTTGTCTTCAAGTTATTGTGGTTTTGAGTATTGAAGAGGGTGTGAGTGGAAGTGATATTATTTCTCCCGCGCTGCACTAAGCAAGCTGACCGACTCGGTGTACCTATGTCCCGTATTTTAGATACTAAGTATTACATGATATCTTGGGATTATTTGGACCGCTAGTTTGGTTTTCGCCGTGGTCAGTCGACTGGAGATCTTATTGTGTATACCAACCATCTTTAGAGTGAAGCGATCGAGAAACATGGCGAATGCCTTGCCGTACGCTTGACCGACATCTCCAAAGCCTTTGATAGGGTCTGGCATGGCAGCCTTATAAGTAAACTTCTCTCATACGGTATCGCTAAAAGCCTTTGCACTTAGATTGCTGACTACCTCCAAAATCACCTAATCCGAGTTGTTCGGTCAATCATCCGACCTAAAAGACATTAACGCACGTGTTCCGCAAGGATCTGTCTTGTCTGCGACACTGTTTCTTCTGCATATTAATGAATGAACAATACTATCGGGTATGCTGGTGATACCACCATAACTAGCAGATATTTCTCAACTGCAAAGGCTACCAATTTTGCAATCCATAGGTCTCGTCGAGTCCCTTGTTGAGGCAAGGCCAATCTTGTCAGTTTCAATGCTACTAAAACGCAGGTTTGTTTATTCACCTCAAAACGGAGTCTTTTCCAACTGACTCAGACTTTCCAGGGTGTGTTCTTGCCGATAACCGAAAATCTGCAAATTTGTAGCCTGAACTTATCATCCAACATGAATGTTGGCGAGTATATCGATTTCATTGCAAAGTGTGCTGCTAATAAACTGAGCGTCCTCTCTAGGGCTAAACGGTGCTTCACGCAGAACCAACTGCTTTTGTTATACAAAGCGCAGATTCGTCCGTGCATTGAGTACCTACTGTTGTCACCTTTTGGATGGTTCTGCTAAGTATCAGCTAGGACTCCTGGAATCGATCGAAAATCGTGCCAAGAAGCTCTAAAATAGATTAAACTCAGATTTTTAAGTTACTTTTAATTGAATTAAGACTGATTTGACTCATTGATGATCACTATGATTGATCTCATATGTGCTTCAGTAGATTAAGTTATAGAAAGAATAATATTAAGTAATTACTTAAGTATTAAAACGAAAAAAGTCCCAGTAACAAGATAAAAAGTATCTTGGTAAGTTTATTGTTTTTTTTACTTTACCTGCCTATAGCTATATTAAATATTTAATTACAAAGTTCCTAAAGTTATGATTAAGTATATAATTTTGAAAAAATACACTTGAAGTGCTTTAATATTTTAAAGAAGGTAAAGTGATTATATCTTTTAACATTTTTCATATGAGTTAATTTAATAAATAAATATTTTCATACATTTTATTCATAATTTGCATTCAAACTCACCGGTGCATTGTGTCTGATTAAAATACTTTGCTAATGAAAACCGCAATAACTATGACATTTATTGCACTTAACTAACAACAACTGCAATTAGTACTGTACTTATTGCGGTTATGATTAGTCACGCTCTATCCAAACAATTAAAAGTCCTAAAGATAAATACATTATTGTACTTTTTAATGCCTATATAAATTAATGTACAAATATAATATACCACATAAAAATTTGCATCATTTTATCTATCGTATAGTAAAAGTTTCAAGTTAATACCTATCATAGTTACGAAGATACACATAAAATAATAACTAAATGTTTAATTGCGATTTGCGCGAAAGTGGCCAAAACCTAGTTATTGCACTCTTCATAAGAAGGGCAGATATGTGAAGGTCATTTTTCAAATTTGACTACTCTGTATAAATCAGAACAGGGAGAAAAAATAGCCCTTAGCGAGTTTCTTGCCGGTTCTTCTCGTTAAGCTCTCCTGCCTGCCCTAGGATTTGCGAACCGATATGGTAAAGCATGAAGCTACGCCATATGACGTTCATAAGTGTTGTTAAATAAATGAAATTGAATTTTGTTTTTTTTCCGTAGTTTTAATTACTTTTATTACGTTGGTAAATTTTACTGTAGTCAAATAAGAATTAAATGTTTAGTCAGAAATTCAGAATACAGGGTGTATGTAAGGGATAGCCTTGCCGAATCCTAAAAGGTCAGTGATCTCTGAACAAAAATGATTTACCTTTTCAGAAGTAGGTAAGTAACACAAAATTTAAATTCTAATTGATTAAATTCTATAAGATGTGTTTGAGTTCGTTTTCAATCCGTGGCTTGTAGGTAGGCTTGCCAACTCCTAAAAAGGCATTTCCGGGATTACCCAGCCCGACATCCGGGACTTTGGTACATTACGCGGGACACACAACACACCAGTTACAAAATGGTTAAAAAAAAAACTACCCATTTTTTAAATCATCAATCAAAAAAATCAATACGAATGACCAACATTGTACTTAAATTATTGTTTTTTTTAACTGTACCTACTATTTTGCGATTTTGCGCATTTTAACAAGTTTTTGTTATTGCAACACGTAAGTAGTAAAATTCGCTGCCACAGAACACGGAAAGATTTTTTTCTTTTGTTCGCTGCATTTTTGTCGACAGACAGCTTATTTCTGCTGTCTGTCCATGCATTTCCACACACAGAAAACACTCTCTCTGCTGATGCATTTGAAGGTGGTATCGAAGCAACCATCTGAAAGACATGTAGAAAGCCAGGCAGGTGCCTCTTTCATAGTCATAAATAACTTGTGCCATTGTTCTTAAGCGCCCAATGATTTTTAGAGGCTCATTTTTTACTTTCTTTGCCGACAAATACTGTCCAACCCTAGTCGACTGGTACGAGATAGATACTAATATCATATAATCGCTGATTTCCGGGACAAAAGGTGTCCCGCAAGGGGTCACGACGGGACGGCTCAAAATTTACCCAGAAGCGGGACGTCCCGGAAAATCCGGGACGGTTGGCAAGCCTACTTGTAGGCAAGAACAAGGAATTATTAATTGATTGATTAATTCTTTATTTGCACACAAAAAATGACATGGTCATATTTGCGAAGACCAAATATGAATCGTATTGAGAAATTTTGGATACGCTCTAGCTTATTAAGAAGTTCAGACGTAAGGTCTGGATAGCATGTATCTGCATAGTCAAGTAAAGGCAGGAGTAAAGATTGTGCAAGAGTAATTTTAGTGGCAGTAGGTAGAAAATTTCGTAATCGCCGCAACGACCCCGCCGGCGCCGCAGCGAAAGTACGCCTACTGACCTCCGCTATCTGGGGACACCATGATAATGTTTGATCGAAAAGAATTCCCAAGTTTTTGACACTATTAGAGAAAAGAACAGGAGTTCCATCAAATGAGATTTTCGGTAAGTGATTGTGGTCAACTCTAGATATAAAATAAGGGCTGCCTATAATAATGGACTGGGTTTTGTTAGGGTTGACTTTTAGACCGTAAATGTTGCTCCATTCTAGAACACGCGCCATATCTGCATTCATGATGTGAATGGCATCACTCAGGTTTTCAAAGCATTCATGGTAGTAGATTTGGAGATCGTCTGCATACAAATGATAAGAGGAAGAAAGATCACGGGAAATAGAATTAATAAAGATAGCAAACAATAAAGGAGAAAGGACGCCGCCTTGAGGCACGCCGGCCTGTACTAAGACGAATCCTTTGCTAGCCCTCTCATATCTATATTGACATTATTTTGTACTGATGGACTTGACGTCCCAACCATTATTTATTTGGAGTTTGAAATCTTTGAAGTAAGAAAATAAACTTGAGACGCCGGAGGAGTTCTATCCATGTCTGGTGTCGCAAGAACACTATTTTGGGCGGAGAAATTTAACGTTAATTTAACCGGTATAAACAAAATATTCTGCAATCTTGGCGATTGATTACTAATTGGAATATTTAATTAATTCAATAGTGACTCTTCAACCTTTATTCTTAGTCTTAACTCTGGGTTCCTTAATCTACGCTCTGTTTAGTAATAAATGCTAGACTATCTATATCCTGTTTCATATAAATAAATCATAACAAGGAGATAACGTAGTAAGACTTTTGATGAAGATAACAAATTATTTTCCCGAGAGATTCAGAAATAATACGTAAATTATCCTATGGATAGCTGAAACTAGGACTTTAGATAATCCTAGAATTATTCTTTGAGTTTTTTATAGTGAAAATAGAAGTTTAAGATTAGAAAAAGAATCTTATAAAGGTACTAGCTTTCCGCCCGCGGCTTCGCCCGCGTGTTCTACACGACACTGCCCTGATGGAATGTAATATTTTCCGGGATAAACTATGTCATTCTCTCCCAATCTACCCCCGTAACAAAAATCACATTGATCCGTTACTCCGTTTGGGCGTGAAAGACGGACAAACAAATAATACCTACTTATTGATTTTCCCGTGGGAATATGATACTATCCTGTGGTAAAAAGTAAAAGAAGCCTATTATAATCCTTGCCAGGGTCTCAAATTTTTTACTTAAATACCAATTTCTGCCCCCAAATTAGCCTGCGCTTAAAGTGATTTTTCCATACAATGAGATTTCCCGCGGTAAAAAGTAAAATATATCCTTTCCAGGGCCAAAAAATCAAGTCAATACTTTGCTAAAAATGTGTAATTCTGATTTTCTTGAGTTTATTCCAATGCATTAAGAATTTTTTGCTTTGCACAAAAATGAGCTGTCATGCCATGCTTCATTATAAAAAAGTAAACAAAAAAAAACTGTATCCCACGGGAACTGTACTTTTCCCGAGTTAAAAAAACCGTATGAAATATTCCCGGCCAGAGTTCAATTATCCCGATCGATTTAGCCGTTTAGTTGTGATTGAGCCATAAACATCCAAACTCCGTATCTTTAATACCCCCCACCCATCCTATATAAACATTAACCCCCCCTTTCTACCCTATTAGGGTTTTTTTATTTTGCCTACGCAGATCATTTTTAATCATGACCTAGTATCCTTCACATCAATTTCCATACTCCCAAGTCCAGAAATGAGGAAGTTTTCATATAAGCCTTAATCCCCCTTTCTACCCTATTAAGGGTTTTTTTTATGACTTTGCATACGCAGATCATTTTCAATCGTGACCAGTATCCAACATTCCAATTTTCATACTTCTAAGTTTAGAAATGAAGAAGTTCCATATAAGCTTAATCCGCCCGTTTTACCCCATTATCGGGAGTTTTTTTAACTTCGCTTACGGAGATAATTTTCAATCGTGATCAGTATTCAACATACCAATTTTCATACTTCTAAGTTCAGAAATGAAAAAGTTCCATATAAACTTTATCTCCCCATTTTACCCTATTAAGGGGGAGTTTTTTTTACTTTGCTTACTCAGATAATTTTCGGTCGTAACCAATATCCATCGTACCAATTTTCATGCTTCTAAATCCATAAATGAGGAAGTTCCATACAACCTTAACCCCCCCATTTTACCCCTTTAGGGGGGGGAGTTTCCTAAAATCCGTTCTTAGCGGACGTCTCCTAGGCATAATCTACCTTCCTGCCAAATTACATCTTCGTTGGTCTAGTAGTTTTCGAGATTTCGTGATGAGTGAGTTATGTCCCCTCGATTTTATATATATAGATTAACTTAATGCGGACATGCATACACTAATTATAAGGGAAACTTCTAAACTTTTGAGATATCTAATAACATAGGGTTTTAATAGATTTAGGTAGGCTAATTAGGTGCAATATGAGGAATTAGAGTTACTTATCATAGATGTTAGAAAAAGACCACAAGTCGCTTCGCTGAAAGTTCCGAGGTTCTACATATTACAACTTGGGTTAAACACTAGACATCACGAGCCCCTTAATTAAGAGCTATAAAAAGCATTATTCACTAAATTGCTTACTTGTTAGGATTTGGTTTTATGTAGGGTAAATAAGCTGTAGTTAATTGTAGATCAATAGTAGATTTCATTACAAGTGCGGAAAGCCTGTCATTGCAAAGAGTTCCGACAAATGTCTACCCGAGCCGAGGCGCAGCCGAAGGTGAGGGTTGACAGTCGGAACAAGTTGCAATGACGGTTCCGCACGTGTACTGAACAACTATTTTTAATACAGTTGCGAAAAAATTAAGCAATTTAATAAAATAATAAAACATAAGAAACTCAACTAACTAATCGTAAAAGAATATATTAAGCAGAGACTTTTTTTTGTTTTCTTCACCCATTCTGGGTTGGCACAGGAAACTATGATCATACAGCCAAGGCTTCAGTAGAATTTTTTTATTGATATGAAATGAAAATTAAATTAAATGAGATGAAATGAAATTAAACCTAACAAAAGCAATCCGAATCTTACAGGAGCGCCTTTCCTTATTTCTCTCTTTTACCACATCGTTTTCCATTAAAGCCACATTATTGCACTAATTCCACCATACTAAGTACCTACCACAATAAAAACCAGAAAAAACGAATTTAGAAAATTAAGAAATAAGGTCCCTCATTTTCTTTTCACTTACTTGCGCAAACTCCTACAAACAGATACTATGGTAAATAGTGCACGTCATACCATATTTAGTAATCTGTGGTCATACAGCCAATTTTATGTATTTTTTATATTCATAAATTTAATTTGGCCGATACTAATATTCATTTAATGTATAATTAAAATTACTTTTAAATCTGATATTGAAACAAATTAGTAGCTTCTTTTTAGAAATATATGCATGAATCATAAAAACTTCTATGATTTTTTTTTAGTAAAAACTTCGTGGTTGGTTTTTTCTTTTTTAATAGATAATATTTTGACAGTTGGGAAAGAAAGCGCACGAGTTCGGGAATGGTAAAGAAAAAGTTCGAGTGTGTAATAGCCCACATCCCGAACGCTATACGTCCCTGCAATACGCCACTTTTTGAGCAACTGTATTAAAAATTATTTTTTAATACAGTTGCTCAAAAATATCTCTCAATATTAAAAAGAAAAAACCAACCACGAAGTTTTTACTAAAAAAAAATCATAGAAGTTTTTATGATTCATGCAAATATTTCTAAAAAGAAGCTACTAATTTGTTTCAATATCAGATTTAAAAGTAATTTTAATTATACATTAAATTAATATTAGTATCGGCCAAATTAAATTTATGAATATAAAAAATACATAAAATTGGCTGTATGACCACAGATTACTAAATATGGTATGACGTGCACTATTTACCATAGTATCTGCTTAAAGGAGTTTGCGCAAGTGAAAAGAAAATGAGGGACCTTATTTCTTAATTTTCTAAATTAGTTTTTTCTGGTTTTTATTGTGGTAGGTACTTAGTATGGTGGAATTAATGCAATAATGTGGCTTTAATGGAAAACGATGTGGTAAAAGAGAGAAATAAGGAAAGGCGCTCCTGTAGGATTCGGATTGCTTTTGTTAGGTTTCATTTCATTTCATCTCATTTAATTTAATTTTCATTTCATATCAATAAAAAAATTCTACTGAAGCCTTGGCTGTATGATCATAGTTTCCTTTGCCAACCCAGAATGGGTGAAGAAAACAAAAAAAAGTCTCTGCTTATATTCTTTTACGATTAGTTAGTTGAGTTTATTGTGTTTTATTTTTTTATTAAATTGCTTAATTTTTTCGCAACTGTATTAAAAATAGTTGTTCAGTACACGTGCGGAACCGTCATTGCAACTTGTTCCGACTGTCAACCCTCACCTTCGGCTGCGCCTCGGCTCGGGTAGACATTTGTCGGAACTCTTTGCAATGACAGGCTTTCCGCACTTGTAATGAAATCTACTATATTAGATTGAACATAAGTAAAGATTTCTCATTAGGATTTAGAATACTTAAGTAAGGTATCTTTTCGTTAAAGAATTTTAATATAAGTTGCATTATTATGAAGTAGGTAGGTAACTTTACAACACTGAAAAATGAAAATATTTCCGCACTCCCATACAAAGCCGACCAGTGTGCGTCGTCAGCGGCTAAAAATAATGTCGTGTGTAAGGGCCCTTAAGGTTTAGAGGGTGGAAAACGTTATCGCCGTTTGTATGGAGACCGTTTGCTACACACTCCTTTTAAAATCGTTATTTATGTTTATTATTATTTGAATGTAAGTGGCTATGCATCTCCGGGTCGGGAGGCTATGGGGACCGGGACCAATGGTCCACAAAGCCTAATTTTATTTAAATTCAAATTTTCAGGAGGCCTAGTGGACCGCGGCTGTGGTCCACAAATCAATTTAATTTATTTACGTGTTTTAATGGAGGCTTTGGGGACCACCACCGCCAGAGAGTACAAATGACATAATGAATGATTTTGAGAACGGTCAACAAAAAAAGGGGTGGGTTAGTATGAAACACATTGGCATGTATGTTCCTTGGGGAGTGGAAGAGAGCACTAAGAGACGATTTTTGGAAATCCCTTATGAGATGTAGTCACTGCGACCTTGTGACTCGCCAACTGGTGTTATACCCAAGGAAGCCAGAGCGGCCGATTTAGGCCAGGCGAATTATATAGTAATTGCTGCCTTATTTCTATAGAGATAAGGTGGCATTTCAGTTTGGCCCGGGCGTTAAGTAATTTGGAGTAGCGCACAGTTTGCTATATGCGAATAACATGAAACTTTAAATGAATGACGAAGTGATAATAACTTGGTCATGTTTACTTCAAAACTACTCATCATCGAAGATAATACAAATTTATGATTAAAAGTTCGATAACGTGTTACCTGCAAATCACTGTAGGTATTCCCTACTCTACTACCTTAAAATATCGATATCAGGCATGATAACTGATTTTGAAAAAGTACTCCAAAATGTTTGTACACGTCTATTTTATACGAAATAACTCATATTATTGTTTTAATTAAAGGTTTTGATGTAAAAATTGACAATAATAAAGTACAATTTAAATTTCCACCAAAACTCTAAATGTGTCATGGCGTCTGCCTGTGACGTCACCCTTTCGTAAATAAATAGGTAGGTAAATATTTATAGTGACTTTTGTACTAAGACTACAGGGCTTATTACACTTGGCTAAATTCAGCATCTAATTAAGCATACATTGCTTGTTTTGATTGCATCACTTGCTACAAATGAGCTCAAAGAAAGCAATGTATGCTAACCCAGTTGTTACTGAAACTAACTTTTTCGGAAAAAAATTACAACAAAAATAAAATGACCACTTATAACTATGTTTGAACTGAAGGTGCAGTTCCGAGCCAAGCGACACTGACGCGACTAACGCCGCGTTAGTATCGCCGCGTCAGAGCGATAGTACAATGTTCTATATAAATACATGACGGCGTGTACGAACAAGGCGATACTTGACGCAGCGTCACTGCCGCGGCGCCACTGTCGCAAGGCGTCAGCGGCCGAGCCGCGCTTCCCCTCGTAGTGTCGCGCCATCGCACGATCAACGCGTGGTAATTTTTAGGTTATAGTGCAATTACTTTGAAAATCTTTTACCGAAGAAGATGAGCTGCTAATAAATTTAGTGTCTATCAACATCCATTATTGTTTGATTTATAAAGACCCTGGTCGCTGCGGGTTCCAAGGTCAGTTCGATCTCTAGTACTCAGTAAATACAAAAGCAGCAGATCATCATCTTCTTCCTCTTCTTCAAATATTTGTTGCGAGTCATAGCCTTTATTCACCGTATGTATGCAGTAAACGCAAAAAACTCGACTGTCTAGGTCACTGGTCGCCAAAGCCAATTGACTGAAGGCCGCAGTGATACTGTCGCCGCCCTCGGAATTCAACAGAGCGTCAGAGACGCTGCGATAGAGCCGCAGCGTTTACTGACGCACTGACGCGGCGTCAATGTCGCTTGGCTCGGAACTGCACCTTAAGGGTAATTTTGATGATTTTTTTTTGTCTTTATAACGATCGGTGGCAGTAAATGGGTTGACCCACAGAACATGGAAAGTAATAGAAGTCGCATGTGGGCGTGGCAGCGGAATCAAGCTTTTGCGTAGGTAAACACTCCGATTTGATTTGACGTCTCTCAGTCAGTCGCGGACTTTCAAGCAGTACTTTTGTAAGAAATTTTATAAAAAAAGGGCTGGTTGTGAGGCGGTCTGCTTCGAATGGACGATGCGCCGATCATCGACAGAAAGCAAATTTACAAGACCTGTACCCCTAGTGTAAGTTTTTATGTCAAGCAAACGCAAACTATCGCGATTCCGTATTTATGTCAATTTGTATGAAAACTGTATAAGCGCGCTACTCGCCGATTCCGTATTTATGTCAATTTGTATGAAAACTGTATCAGCGCAGCGCCTCTAGCGGCGAGTAGCGCGCTTATACAGTTTTCATACAAATTGACATAAATACGGAATCGCGATAGTTTGCGTTTGCTTGACATAAAAACTTACACTAGAGTGCTCGTCAGATAAGTCTGCGCGCGGTAAAAATCGAATACTAATCTTTTCTATAACATTAGAACAAAAAAATGCACTGTAACTAGCGCCAAAAACGCGCCAGGCACGTGCAGAGTTATCTGACACACACTCTACTGTAGACCTTCCTATGAGACGGGGATCTACACGTTAGTACTATTATATATTCTGTGGATCTACTTAGAGTGGACGAAAAGCTACTTGGTTCTAAATTCAAAAATATTTCGAAATGTCATTAAATATATACATTGCTTACTTAATACGTCACCAATTGAAGTTACACTGTGTATAGACAGTGATGTATATCGATTTGGGGAAATTTTGCCATAGTAGTGCTGTGCTTCGGTTATATTACAAGGTGTCGATACCGCGATAGTTTCTGGATTAAAAATAACATCGTAACGTCATAGATGGTGAAATTTACAATAATTAAACTGCTTTTCTTTTGGCTTTCCCTCAAAACTTAAGTTAAAGTAGAAATAGCTTGGAACAACGGAACGAACCGATTAGGTTCCCAAGACAAAAAAGCGAAGTGCGAGGACAGTGTCTACCTTTTCTCGAAGCACTTCGCCGCTAAAACAGTAACAGCACAATATTAACAGACACTAGAGGTCTGAATATTGACAAAGAGAATTCTTGTGATAAATAATAAAAAAAAACATAATACAATAAATCTTTAAATCAGGGAATGGAAGTTTGTATGGGTTTTCCCATATAAACTTTTAATGTGTACGCCAATGACAGCATTCATAAAAACCTTGTTTGGCAACAAAAATTAAATTACATTGCACACATTAACTTTCATTGTAGAGATCCGAAAACTATACAAGTACACAGAATCTTTATTACAAGTTAAACTAAACTAATAAAAAGCCGGACAAGTTGGACTCGCCCACCGAGGGTTCCGTACAAATGTGTATGTAGATTATTATAAATAGTTCGGAAATTGAGTATCGCAAATTCTTTTCAAACTTTTTCTGAAATTCAGCTTCAAAACCTAATAATCTAACTAATAATATTACAAACGCGAAAGTTTGTATGGTAAAGATTAGTTACTAGTTCACTACACATCTCATTTCTCCTTCTTTTGCACCTATTTTACCACGCGTCAAGTAATCCAAAGATACCAGTATAAACAATGACTTGATAATTTCTGAAAAACTGTACTTGATAGAAACATCCCACTATTTTTCCTTTAAAATTTACATAAATATGGTATTAACTGTTATTACTTCAGATTTTTTCTTCACAGACTTCGTAGTTGAGAAGGCGGGAACTGTATTTTTTGATATTTCTCATTATAAGAAACAAATTGTGCGTCGTACAAAATAAATAAAATATGTTTAGGAATGTGCACATCAAGTCCATTTATATTATAAACCCCTCTTGAACTATGTTGTAGCTTCAATTTGAAACTTTGATCCCCTGAAATACTAAATCTTTTTATGATTTAATTACAAATGTACTCCTAAAGTTTTCAGATTTCACATAAAGGACATTGTCCACGATGTATAGGCGATTTGGCTTAATATGGACATTTTTTCTGGGAAATAATAAGTACAGCCACAGAATTTTTAATTGGCCACGTGATTAAATTTCTTTTTTTATAACCAAGCCACGGGAATAGTACATTACAGCCGAGGACAGGTAAGTAAGAAATTACATTGTTGAGGATGGTTTGAAGCACGAGCCGCAGGCGAGGGCTTTAATCATTCGAAGCAAGGTAATTTGCTTACCGTACAAGGCTTGTATAGTGCTTTTCGCAAGAAATGCGAGGAAATAAAAAAACTGTTTAACTTAATAAAATTTAAAAAAATTATATGACACATGTTCAGGCAATTTTTAAATGTAAATGTTATTTTTTCCCGGGCACACTTTGTATAAATCGCCCAATAATATTATTTTAATGATGAATCATTAAAATAGGTACGCCAACAACACAGATTCCGAAAACGTATGCGCCTTTTTTTCACTTTTCCAAATCAGATCGTAGGTTTTCATATAATTATCTTTCTTTTGATTTTGCTGGCAGTAAGTTTTCTGTTATAAATTTTGCTTCTGCTCTCAAATTTGGTGGAGTAGGTACATACAATGTCTGTATCTGTTTCATTGTCAGAACTCATTTTGATAATTTATTACACAATATAAACTGTATTGATATCAAATCAACCGCTGAAAATCAATCCCGCCGTTTTTTTTTTATATTGGCTTGTGATTGTGAGGCCTTGTGGAACGGTCATACAGCCTATTGATACTTACTACTTGCTACTAAAATGCGCAACTTCAATACCCGCTTCTGCGGCGGCGGTAGATGGCGCTGTACATATTTCCCATACAAAATTACTCGTAGAGGATATTTTGTCTATGATAAATCTCATTTTGTTTTATCGATAGATGTTCGTGCTAAAGGTACATAGCGTTTGTGGTACAATGCTATCTAGTATACTCTGTGCGCACCGTATTTAAAAAAAAAACCTAATTATGATATTTAATTTACCTATATAATAATAATAATAATGTGGCTGTATGGTGCAAATGTCCCTTCGCTTTTTCTGTTTTTATACACAGGAATAACGAAAGAAAAAATAAAGAAAAAAGTTGCTAATGAATTTTAGTACTTACTTACTGCACTGATTTTAGTGCAGTAAGTAAGTACTGAAATTCATTACTGCAGTGATTTTAAAACTTAGGATGTTCACCTCGGAAAAGTGCCACGTACTGCATTCTTTTCTCAAATATAATAATAGGTCTTTACCTATGAAATTGCCGTTTTGTATGGAGATTTCTGTAATAATTTTTTTTCCATACTAACGTTTTTGTTATTATTTAACGACTAATATTATGTAAATTTACAAAATTTTACACACGTATTTATGGACATTTTAACTACTAAATGACACATTCGTTAAGAGAAAAAAATTTTTTTTCACTAAGTTACAACTAATAAAGTACGAAATTCTGGAAACAAAAATAGTTGTAACTTTCGGAATAAGTTTTTTCTATGTAAATAATCAAATATCGTGGTTATTAAATTATCAAAAGTTGCTCGATACGGTCTTAATGTAACGCAATATTAAAGAAATTATATATTTCTAATATTATAAAAGTTGTTAAGTTATATGTACAAAAGAAAAAAACGGCAATTTCATATGTACAGACCTATTATTAACATTTCAGAACATAAGTGTGAAAAATATATTAGCCCCTAATAAACTAATTCATCTTTTTTACAACGCCCACTAAATATTTTTTTCACACTTATGCTCTGAAATGTTAATATTATATTTGAGAAAAGAATGCAGTACGTGGCACTTTTCCGAGGTAAACATTCTAAATTTGAAAATCACTGTACCCTTAGCACGAACATCTATCGAAAAAAACAAAATGAGATTTATCATAGACAAAATATCCTCTACGAGTAATTTTGTATGGGAAATATGTACAGCGCCATCTACCGCCCAGAAGCGGGTACTGAAGTTGCGCATTTTGTATGACCTGTATGACCGTTCCACAAGGCCTCACAAGCCAACATTAAAAAAACGGCGGGAATGATTTTCAGCGGTTGATTTGATATCAATACAGTTTATATTGTTTGTGTAATAAATTATCAAAATGAGTTTGACAATGAAACAGATACAGACATTGTATGTACCTACTCCACCAAATTTGAGAGCAGAAGCAAAATTAATAACAGAAAACTTACTGCCAGCAAAATTAAAAGAAAGAGAATTATATGAATTAACCTACGATCTGATTGGGAAAAGTGAAAAAAGGCGCATACGTTTTCGGAATCTGTTGTTGGCGTAGATACATCATTAAAATAATATTATTATGGGCGATTTATACAAAGCGTGCCCGGGAAAACAATAACATTTACATTGAATAATTGCCCGAACATGTGTCATATAATTTTAATAAATTTTATTTAACCCTTTCGACCCAGCGCCTATCGCATATATAAACGAACGCACCGCCCGGCGCGGTAACTAGGTAAAAATAAATAGCTAATCGAAAAAAATAGCCGTGTTTTACGAAAAACCTGATAACTTAGGAATTAGGCTATATTTTTTCATTATGTAAAGTGTGTTTGGCTTATGAATGTTTTATCTATTTTCAGGTACTAAATTATACTATATTACTATAGTAATATATTAGTTCTACATGGTATAAGTGCAGCAATAAGGTATAAGTCCATTCGCTTAGATAGTGTCGCCCTTTTATCTCAACGCTTTGGCACGTGCCGCTTCTTGTCAAAGGATGCCGCCGCATAAACAAAAGAAGCCGCGTGCGGCGTACACCCGCAAATGGAATTGGATTTTGGGATTTGGCATTTTATTAAATTATATTTTCTTAAATAATCTATGTTTATTATAAATATAAGTGGTAACGACGGTTGTGACTTGTGACAATTCGAGCGATGATGAGTAATCGTAATAATCATATAAAAAATTAATAATTATTATTATTATTTGTAAATCACTTATTTAACTCCTATATAAAAATATCTAAATTTTCATTAAAATTGACTTTGGTACCAAACTTGAGTGTATTATTTTATATCTGCATTTTATAGCAAGAGCCACAATGCCGTGCGGGTGTACCGACACTATCTAACCGAACGGACTTTAGTTAAACAGTTTTTTTATTTCCTCGCATTTCTTGCGAAACGCACTATACAAGCCTTGTACGGTAAGCAAATTACCTTGCCTCGAATGTTTAAAGCCCTCGCCTGGACAATGTAATTTCTTACTTACCTGTCCTCGGCTGTAATGTACTAAAACAAAGCGGCAAGTAAGGATCTACAATTATTTTAACTTGTCCTTCTGATTAATAACTTGACACGTAATTTACTAACTCAGTCACGGATTTTGTAACTTAACATTATTTGAAGTTTTACAGCATCGACACAAGTTCATCAAATACTGTAATTTAAAGCTTTAATAAGCAACATCATATATTATAACTTAGCATGTAAAATGATACATCATTATTCTAATATCGTGAAAAATAGCCTCTTTTAAATTTGGCGCGAGTGCGCGATATGACAGCGACGGGCCATTTGCACCAATCAGCGATCGTCATTCGGTTCATGAACCGACGAGTTACCAACCTGACCAGCTCAGCTAAAACTCAATCCAGTAATTTGGCCCCGAGTGGATAAGGTGTTCCGCAATAGCAGATTTTTTGCGATTTTTTGCGTTGGGAGCAGACCAAATCGGCTGTCGGATGGGAATGTGTGTAGAGACTATTATTTTCATCGTGGTAATTTTTCGTAGTTCTGCACCGAAGGGGGCACTTTGGGGCTTGGACTTAGAAACCATAGACCGTAGGTCACGTGATAGGTGCGAGGAGCGTAGCGACGAGCGTGTTAGGTAGACATGAACCCAGCGCGCGAGCCGAGCGAGCGAAGCGAGCGTGCCGCGGTAGCGGCCGGCGAAGCGCTAGAAACGACTTTATGCGTACTTTCGAGCGAATTTTGAAAGTCGATTATCTCGGAAACTAATAAGCGGCAGCGATTTTCATACTAAACTTTTATCCCTCATAACTCTAAAACTACGCAACTTTGGTAGGTGGGGTTAGAAGAGAGTCACCTCCCCTTTCCCCTCCTCCTCCCTCCCAAAAATCTCCTATTGAGGCAATTTGTAACGATTTTCATAATAACTTCTATCGCTCATATGTCGAAAACTACGCATTTCGGGCAGGTGGAACTTGAAGAGGGGGTCCCTTGACCCTCCCCTCCCCCTCCCACCTCCTAAAAAACCCTAGCAAGGCGACTTATTTTAAGATTTTTACCAATTTGACGTTTAATTAATGTATGACGAGTTATATTTTAAACGCACTGAGTTATGGGTCATTCCATGGAAAACGCTACCGCAACATATTTTCTTAAAATGCTGATTTTAAAAGAAAATGTGTCTTAGGATAATCTTAAAAGCCTATATTTTAATAGACCACCCTTAATTTCTTAATTTATTTTCGAATTTATTCTGTTTTTACTTATCAAAGTCAGGTTACTGGTTACTATTGATGGTAGTTTATTTTTATCAAAACTCTCAACACCAAAACAAGAAAACTACTGTCAGATTGACATTGCGCGTTTCGCTGTTAGAAATGAAAAGTTTTAAGCAACCAGTGCCTGAAATATTATTTGAATACTTTAATAATTTCTTAGATTTATTTAACCTTTAAAGCATGACACTTACGTGTAACACCCGTTACAAAAAAAGAGCATTTGTTCATTTAGCGACCGAGTTAATGCACGCATCATAAAATGCATTTGAGGAAGTAAGGTTATGATTAAGAACTGCTTATATTTTCTATTTATTTGATGTTCAGCTTATTTATTTGTGAGATATTGGTGGGGAATGATGGGTAACACCCGTTACGTAACGGGTGTTACCATTTTTTGATATGACTTTATTAGGACTAATAAAAGGTTGGTTGTGCTGGTTTATGGTTGTTGCATCTAAAAATCTTTCAATGCATTTTATGATGCGTACTACGTGTTAACTCAGTCACTAAATAAACAAATGCACTTTTCTTGTAACGGGTGTTACACGTACGAGGCATGCTTTAAAAGTTCTAAGAAATTATTAAACATACCAAATAATGCGGCTGCTTAAATCTTTTCCTTTCTATCGGGGCAGTGGCGGAACGCGCAATGTCAATCTGACAATTTTTTTCATTTTTCGGAGTTGTAAAAGGGGACTGTACCTTCAACAGTTTTTCCAAAAATATTTATGTTAGAGAGCAGTAGGCATGATACTAAGTTCTACTAAGTTCCTATATTGATTATTGCCAAAAATTTTATCAAATAAACATTTATTACTACAAATATTTATTTAATTTCGTACTCGTAACACCCGTTACATTGGCCTGTAACACCCGTTACATTTTTGAATTAACATGAAAAATCCTAAGTGTATTTTAGTTTTAATATGAATAGTCTATAATGTTTAGAATTTATTTAGAAATACGTTTACATTTTTTTTCACTTCAAAAATAAACACAATTCGCAGACTTTTGCTTTTGTTGCGGGTAATCCGGAAAGCATAGGCAAAATCGTGTAACGCCCGTTACGCACATATATTGTTCCTAATTTCTTTACTGCTAGCTAATACTGTTAGTTTTAATAAGGATGACGAAACTTTGACCTAGGTGGAGGGAGTTAAGCTAATAAAAAGGATATGTTTTCTTTTTGCATCAATCATTAATCCTCAAGTAAAGGTGTACGACCTGTAACACCCGTTACATGGAATGACCCTTATAAAATTAGAAGCTTAGAGTTATTATTTTAGTGTCATTAAATTAATATTTTAGAAGTTTACTACTTGTGTGCTTGTGTTTACTGCATCTGTGTTACAAATTTAGATGCTAAATAATAACCACCATGATGAGTTAGATTTATAGTGGCTCACATAGAAGATAACTAGTGGGCAAGACAGTATTATTCAGAAGCGCATTAATAGCGGCTGACTTAGTAATTTAGAATGCAATGCAGATTTTTTAAGGCGCATAATGCTATTATAAAGAAGGCGGTTTAATTACTACCCATTTTTTCTATGCAGTAAAACTATATAAGTTTGAAAGTTTACACTACGAAGAAGCTATTTATCATATTTGTTTTGCGTCAATATAAAAAAATAATTTTAAAGAAACTCTCGAAATACAGAAATCACGATGCGCAAAACACAAAGCATGACAAAGCAAATAAGTCAGACGAAAAAAGTCAAAAGGATACAGATACCATAGAGCAGGTAGGTAGACTTAGAGAAAGCTTTTTCCAACAATCGATAAAATATCGACAATCAATTGTGTTTATTTAATCTATTTGCGCAAATTCATAGTTTTAAGTTTGTTTTTTAGTTTAACGTAAGTAAGGCAAACATATGAAATAATAACAATGATTTGGAAAAAGATCGCAGAAACTATTTAAATAAAAATTATATAAAAAATATTTTGAAATATTTTAAATAATGATGTGTCTTATAGTTTTCCGAGCTGACTTTTACTGACTGACGTTGAATTGAGTATATTAAGAAACTAATGAAACGATACAGTTGCTGTTGTTAAAATATAATTAGTTAACAGCAATTAAATATGCACGTATTAAATTTTATCGACATTATGGATGACATGATATGACCCCGTCCCTAGGTTTGTACAATCATACCCACAAAACATTTATTTACCCGTAAGTATACAACTTATCTCAAAAAGTTAATTTACGTGAAAATTAAAATAAATATTACAATAGACATTGATTTCAAATGGAATCATAAACTATAAAATATTTTAAGTAATGAAATACTTAGGGGGCATTCCAGCGAAAATGTCACCTGAGCCAAAAAAAAATAAAATCTATAATTTGCTATTGTATTGTTCAGTACAATAAAGCCAATGAACTAATTTATCATAAAACAGCAACAGTTTTTTACTTTTCTACCAGATTTTATTTTTTTCGTGTCCTTGAATGCAGTGGTATCGGGGCTGTCCATGGTATGATATTTCTTCTTCATGTTTGCAAAACTTTTTTGCGCGCTTTTCATGTGTGCTGGTAAAACATTGTTAGGAAAGAAAAAAATACAATTCCTGGCGTTTACATCAGTCGTAACTAATTGTATGTAAGTATTTGTGATGAAAAGTTATCAATGCATAAAGAAATGCATTAGGGATGTCCCGACCGTCACTATTAAACATGTGTTTGCTTATCCTATCCTATAAATATAGAACTGCTTGTTTACCGGCTTTGTCAAAGTAACAATTATACCTAAGTTTATTAGTTTGCATTATTATTACACATTAAAAATAAAAGTGCATCGAAATATTGATACTGAAAGGTATGTCCCGACCGTCACAGTGACGGGTAGGACAAAAGTTCAAGTGCGTGGATTCAAGCTTTTTTAAGTTGATTTAGGTATATTTGTTTATTTACAAATGGTGTTTTTTATTTTTTTGTTTTATACAGTGTACATTTTTTTATTCATTATGTTTTGCGTACATATTAAAATGCCTTTTCATATTTTTTATTGCATATCATTTGTCAGTTTGGTTTAAAGGCTTATCTAGTTTTGGTTTCTTTGCTTTTTAGTGCATGAACATGAATCTTGCAGAAAGAAAGAGAAAGTCTAGAGTAAAATTAAAACAAAATAATAAAAATGAGAAGAGTTTTTAGGAAAAGAAAGGGCAAGAAATGCTGCCGAGGCAGAAAAAAAAGAAAAGAAGTTTAAAGTCAAGACGAAGAAGCAAAAGCTATTTGGGGGGGAAAAAGAAAAAATTCCTGAAAAGAAAACCTAGAAAAAAAAGTATTTTTGGTCTTTTTTTTGGACAGTTTTCTTCTGAAAGAAAGAATTTTCTAATGCTGTTGATTTTACAGAAAAATAGTCTGTATTTCCATTTAATTGTTTGAAATATTCATTAATTTCATTGTTTTAAACATATTTTAATTAAAAGTATGTAATAAATATGCATAATATGTATTTTATTCACATACAATTGTGACTCGTCCCACCCGTCACAAAATGCTGTCCCACCCGTCACAACTTAAAATATATTTTATAAATTCTGATTACAATAATAATACAACTTAAGTTCTAAATTGTATTGAAGGCATTCTAGAGGCAACTTATACAAAAAAATCTCCTAAGAAAATGTTTCTAGTTTGTCTTGATTTTAATGGTAAAACTCTCTACTCAGATAGGTGGGTGACTTTGCTGTCCCACCCGTCACTTTAAGAAAATGGAAATTTTAGGCATAAAGTAATTAATATATTTTTTTCAATTTTGGAAGTTTTATTTTCATAAACTATCTGGGTACATATGTGGTCAGTTTTTTTAGTCATTTTGTTAATAATAAACGATAAATTACTACTTTTAGGAGCAAAAATGAGTCCCAATGTCCCACCCGTCACTTTGGAATGCCCCTTAGAATGAATGAATAGCAGCGATGCTAACACATTGATTTTTAATGTATTTTTCTTAAAAAAAACAAATTCAAATTGCATTTAAGTATGCTGTATATATATATAGGTATCCCATTTGCAAAATTTGAGATTTAAAAAATAATTTTTGAGTTCTAGTCATTTAAAAATGTCCCAATAAAAATGTGCAATTTATTTAGAGACGGATTGACTTGATTGTGTAAAGTAAATAAATGCTTAACTACTTGAAATAGAGTCGATATTTTATTTTTTTCCGTAGACCAATGATAGGGCCGGGTCTTATGTAGTGACAATAATGACTCGTGTTTATTTGTGTGCGAGAGGCTACACCGGTTCTAGAACTAAAGTCGTAACATGCTCCTTCTATCTACAAGAGAAAAAAATCTTTCCGTGTTCTGTGGGTTGACCCATTTACTGATTTAGATGCTGAATTTAGCCAAGTGTAATAAGCCCCTAAGATAGATTGTTTGCTTTGTTGATTCGTTTACAATATTTTGTGCAATGGCAGCACTGGCAATATTTACGAAAGCGTGACGTCACGCTCTTTTGATTGGTGTTCTATCTTACATGGCGGATTTTTGGAATTGTTTTTTTTTTATACAAAAATAACAATGAACTTGCATGTAATTTAAAAACGAGTGCCTTAATAATAATCAGTATATCCTGTAAAATTACATCAAATCGTTATTTCGGTGATCCGTATGTATGTCATCATGCCTATTCAAATAGAACATTAGTAATTGGTGGTTAATAATAATTATTATTATTAACCAAGAAAAAGTCGGGTTTCGTGACGAAAAGTATAAGTACTTACTTATGCATTTTATTCACATTGCACCTGTCTTTATTTCCATTCCATACGGCATTTATTCAAAAGGGCAAGATGAAACAACAAAATGTCAAGCAAGCCTCTGGGTTGTCCCTATTTCTATATTAAAAAACCGGCCAAGGGCGAGTCGGACTCGCGCACCGAGTCTTCCACCATACCATCATAAATATAAATATTTGATATATTTGTGGTCGTCCAAATCAAAAGGGACCTTATTGCGGCCGGCACATACGTCTTTATTGTCGTTGTTTTGTATTCGAATAACAGCAATAAAGGCGTCCACAAGGTCCCTTTTGATTTGGACGACCACATTTATTAATTCAGTAAAGCTGCGTCCAGACTTGTGTCATGACATCGGACCGGACTCCGTGTCATCGTACAAGACTTGTTACGCTCAATGTGGACGGTCTAGGTTGTGCTGACACGGTCTCAAACCATGTACGATGAAATAATAAACACTCGTAACATTTTGGCGTGTCTGAACACTGTGTCTTTATCATGCATCGCTAGTTTTGTTGGGCATGCGCTGTGGTAATACTGTATCAAAGCGACAATGTATTATAAAGACACGGTGTTCTGACACGCCAAAATGATACAAGTGTAGACGCATGGTGTCAATCGAACAAGACTGCGTGGCAAGGCACCGAACTGCTGAGTTCAAAGATGGAATAAAAAATAAAGATTATAAGTATTTAATACCTACTAGCTGTGCCTCCGACTTCGTCCGCGTGGAATTGTGACTTTCAGCAGCATTTTAAATTTTTAAGGCTAATTCTTTTGCATATACTTTTGACGACCGATTTGGCGCAGGGGTAGGCTACCCACCTTCTGCGCCAGTGGTCTCGGGTTCGATTCCCGAACAAGACAAATATTTGTGTGCATGAACAAGTCTATTTGTCTTGGTCTGGGTGTTTTCTATGTATATTAAGTATGTATTTACAAACGAAAAGTATTTAAGTATATATTTATCCGTTATCAAGTTTTCCATGATACAGTTTCGTAATGAAATTAAAATGGGCTTAGATAATTGGTGTGAATGTAAGAAGTTATTTATTTATTTATTAGTTATTTATATACACTTTAGGCCGTCCGGGTGTCCCAAAGGGGGTGCATAAAATTTTTTTTTTCAAACAGTGAAAAAAATCATAGTTTTCGAAAAAAGATCTAAGACGAAAAAACAAAAAGTTATCTTTTTTTTTGGAAAAAAAAGTTTTTTCTGCCGCTTCGCCGGCCGCTGCCTTCGCTCGCTCGGCTCGCGCTGCGTTTTGGTCACAGTTCTAACTTAACCTAACCTAAAACGACTACCTATTAGGATTTCTTGGGCTCGGGGGGCGGCGGCGGGGGGCTTAGCCCCCCGAGCCCTCTTGGTGGGGGGGCTGCGGCCCCGTCCCCTGCTTCTCTGTTTTCATTCATTTGAACTGAATTCAGAACTTATAAAGTTAAAAAAAAATTTTTTTGAGTTAACAGAAACCAAAAAAAAAATTTTTTTTTTACCATTCGATGTCTCTCAAATACCTCCGGGGTTCTTAAAAGGGTATCAAAAATTTCGATAGATTTTGGCTACGACGCACCGTTTTCGAGATATTGTCATTTTTATAAAATAATCATCTTCTGTACTTGTATTTATTCTGTGATGCCGGCACATGTCACGACGTGATCCATTCCTATCCCGTGTCTGTATCTGTGTCATCTGGCGTACTTGTACGCGTGTCATAAACACAAGTGTGGACGTCTCCTTGACACGCGGACAATTGCGAAATCCTTTGATAAAAACCGACTCTCGATGGATCGGCTCGTAACACGTAACTTCGATGCGTAACAGCACACAGACCAGCGTCCACACTGCACCTTCGTAACTCCGTACATTGTCCGTACATTTATCTGTGTCTAGCAGTTTCTTCCAGTGTTCGGAATGGATTTGAAGCTTGTAACATGTACGCGAACTTGTTCGCGTGTCAAAAGACGTCCACATTATCCGTTTTGACACGCGTGTCTGACACGGTACGGGGTAATGTTCGGTGAAATGTTACAAGTCTGGACGCAGCTTAACCGGGAGCCATGATGATGATGAGCCTTATGAGCTTCATTCGTATATATTCACCTAAAAAGTTCTGTGCCTAGCAAACTACAACTGTGCTTCACCCAAAGCAACTTGCGACTCTTGCGAGTAGGTAGGAAGGAGAAACTGCTGATGCTGGGGCCACACTATGGGGATATACTGATGTTCAACGTCGCGTGAATTATGGCGATAAACATCGCGATAATTATTGCGTAGTTCAGTGGCCACACTGCATCGACGTCAAACTTATTGCCATTTACCGATGTGTTTGCCGATAAATATGGATGCTCAGGCCGCAGCACATTTCTTACCTATATCACGGCTGTTAATTTTTATTATAAGTATGATTTTTTAAATTACTTTAAGGCGATACTCGGAAATATCGTGCTGAAGCGAGATAACGACGACGCGAACGACGCGCGCGGGAGCGAGACCGATTTTGCAGATTAGGCAAAAAAAAACACAAAATCACTTCGTACACGGTGCGAAAAAAATCTGATTTTTTTTATATAATATCAGATATAGGGTAACTGACCCAAATGCTAGCACTGCACCAAATAATCAGCACCCCGAATAAATAGTAAAAATATTAGATGTTCACTAACTAATTTAAGTTGGACCACTTGGAAAAATAAATAATTTTATGTTTTTGGTATCCTACTCTCGGCAATACCATACTTTCCGACTTCAAAATTGCGAAAAAATTGTGATCAAACGTTTGTATCAAAAATTGTATCGTTTGTATCAGTTTGTCAGGTTTTTGCCAGTTCCTTGTGATCGAAGGTCAGTTCATGTGTTTACATTTTATCCTATACCTATTAGATCTTTTAGATATTTTATACTGAAACTTTTGATTTCTCTGATTTATAATAAGATAGCTTATGAGGATAATCTGAAAAGAAGAATTTGCGGTTATGGTGATATGTTGGTAAATATGTGGTGCTGATATATGAATTCACTATTTTGCGAATTTCTAATTAGCAGCACTGGTGCAGATAAGTGGAAAATAGTACGTAAATACTTCCATATTTTTTTTGCAAACCGTGACTATTTTATTTTTCTGATTAAATATTATAACGAAGCAGATCAGTTTAGGTCCTAAACAAATCCGCAATAAAGGTCGTCACAGACGGTGAAGATACTATAATATTTTATCTTAACATAGAATATCGCTCGCCATACAATTCAATGAACCATCACACACGCCGAAGATAACATATATTTTCATATTAAGTATCTTAAGATGCTAGGCGATACGGCAAAATATATATTTCGTATGTTAAGATACGGAAATATATATTTTGCATGTTAAGATACTATCTTAACATACGAAATATATATTTTGGATACGAAAAGATGTGTATACAGGTTGTCCCGTTTTCGGTGCTGGGCATAGAGAGAACTAGCGGCCCGCCCGGCGCCCCGGCTTCGCACGGGTGGACATTTATTTTTTAAACATTTTGGGATAAATACGAAAAAGTCAAAGCATTTGTAACGATGCCGTTTCGTTCCAGTGGATGGATGGTTAGAAACTCCATAGTGGCTGGAAAGTTTTATAGTTTTACGTACTGGCCATCAATTTTATGCTGTACCACTGTTCTTTCGTAATTCTTTCAGCATTTTGATTCAGTCCTACCAGAACAATCAAGCTGAACAGAGCTCGCGTGCGAGCTAGCGTACCAAAAATTTATAAGTGAAATGTAATAACTATTAAATAGCCAATTAATTAATTATAGTAACAGTTCCTATTTCTAATTTACAATATTTGATAAAACAACTCTTCAAGTGCTGAAACAATCTTTTATTCTCTACAACATCTTCTAATTGAATACTATGCGGTGACTTCCGACGTTCCGGCTAGTGTACCGCTGGCCGACGAGGGGGTCCCGTAACACATTCATCCCCTTATTAATAAACGAAGTGTAAGTTTACACCTAGTTTAACCAAAAAGTTTGCTTAGAAATAATGACGCTTTGAAACGTCAAACGTAAGGAGTAGGTACCTACCTAATGATGATAGTATGATTTTCTATCCAAACTGATCTAGAGATCGAATTAGCTATAGCAATTTTTATATCAAATTCCAGGTCAGAATCATCTTCTGATGAACTGTCTAATAAGTCTAATAGCAAATCCGAATTGCTCATTTTTTATCATCCTGTATAAGATGGTTTACAGAATATTCGTCCGCTACCTAGGACGGATATCAAGAGAGTGAAAAGATTCCAAAATATATCGTATCTTAACCGTGTGTGATAGTTTAAGATGCTATAATATTTTATCTTACGATATCTTAAGATAAAATATTATAGCATCTTCACCGTTTGTGACGCGCTTAAGAGTTGGTGGTATAGGCACCCAGATTCAGACGATACGGACTAGTGATTACATGCTCTTTGCTACGGACGAGCGACAAGTGGCGGACGTGTCGATTGAACAGAAGTGTGACGAGATTGCCCCAATATTATCGAAAAACCAAAAAAGAAATGTATTATCGTAGTATGGAGCCAAGAGAGAAAAAGAACGAACGAACGGATCTACAATAATCTTTTACCCATCGTAAAAGATTATTGTAGATCCGTTGTTTCTGGTATTTTTCAGTCTGGGACGGTTCGTCCACAGTGGTTTGTCCGTTGAACTCGAATGTTTCTCTTAAATATCTTTCACCTATGAATTTTTAATCTGTATTTATCTTTTGACGACGAACGTTTCGCCAACTCGCCAAGGCTCGTTTTTTAAACTCCCACTCGTGTTTTAATACCCCTCCTTATGCGACAGTCACATAAACTACTATTATGATGGTCTACTGATAACTGGTTTATGCGTGAACGAACGGTTGCAGCTCGCTGCCCGAACGGAACTACCGAGCGACGCGACGGACGGTCGTCGTCGCGTCGATTAGCAAGCGACAAGAACGTTGTCTAAACAGTTTCTGAAAGTCGTTTAATAAAACATATTAAAATGAACCATGACAACAAAACTACTTTGTTTGTCACAGTTTCTTGATCAGTTCAGTATTCTTCGAAGACGTAAACTAGTCGAAAAAAAAAACTGTTTTTTCAACTAGTTTATGGTAAACGATAAACAGTCTCGTTTCGTTCATCGAAAAAGCGTCGACGACCCACCACTATCAAAAACTGAATTTTCTATGAATATTCAAAGTTGGATGTTTTTAAAATCCGCGCGAACTTGACCGCTCAACGCGTGACGGACGACGTCACATCGCCCGCCCGCCCGATTCGGCGGCGGGCGGCGCACGGCGCGCTCGCGAGACGTTGCGGGATATCTTGCCATTTCCGTTTGCTAGCAATAATAAGAGATAGGCCTACTAGATCTGTTACTAGGCAACTGGTGTTATTTCGCGTGCAACAAATCTTTAGTAAGCCAATCTCTTACGTTAGTTGTGGATACAAGTGTTTTGTGCTATCAAAATGGAATCAGGATTTCTACGTGGACAGTCAGATAACCTACCAAAAGTCGACTTTCTTATGGTAGCAGATTATTTTACGAATCACTATAAATACATCAGTTGGGCCATAATAAACGTTACATATTATTCAGTGCTGAGGGTGGGGGTGAAAGAATAAATATGTTCTTATCGCATTAAATCTGATGAATTTTGCAAGAAAACATTCCAAATTATAATGTGCGACAAAAAAACTAAAAGAAACGCTTAATTTTTAAGTTAATTGCCTTCAAAATCCGTACTCAAGTGAACTGGCTGACCCATTGTGCCTGTAACTATTGGAAATACAAATAAAAAATATCTGTTGACCGTTTTGCCATGTTGTGATTTGAGGTTATTTATCATAATATTTATGGATTGCGTCACAGTCCCAAAAACATTGATAATTATTAAGTTTCTTAATTAGTCTTATTAAGTTTTTATTCTTGTTACTTTGGAACTGTAACACCCGAAACGAAAAATCAGGTAATTGTTTTATTATTATTTGTTAAGGAGAACTTACTGCTTGCATTTTACATAATATTTATAAATAAATAATCAAAAGCTATTAATTACAAGTTTCCACATATAGTTTTTTTTTATATATAATACTTTTACATAATTACTTAACTAAAATTTAATTAAGTTACTTTCATGCCAATACCTTTTTAGGATAAACAAACAAAAAAATATAATTAATTTTATACCTTACAGATTAAAGTAACGTTATGGTGGTAATGGTTTAAAATACTAACTAATATCTGAGCATTAGACTAATTTGATATGATTTTTGCATGATTAGAAACTGTAAAACCCGAAACGTTTCGGGTGTTACAACTTTTTGTATGTCGATATATGTGTGTGTATTGCTTGAAAAATGCAAAAAGTATTATTTTAAGGCTATTTCGACGGCCCACCTAGCGCCGCCATCGAAAAAGCAGTCACATTTCTTTATTTACATTTGTTTAAATGTCAAAAACAAAAATAAAACTTTATTAATATTAAGGTATTGCGGTAAAATTTGGATGTTTACGTAGAGAATAAGGCACTTAAATTGCTAAAATAATATTACAAAATACATAAGAAATTTGACTTTGATTGAACAAATGTAACACCCGAAACAATTAGATATATATTTGAAAAATAGCGATATTTTTCTTTAAATGTTTGTGTTTTTATTATAATTCTGCAATGGTTCCTTAATTTCTGTAATAATTTTAATAAAAGACAAAATAAATAAATATAAATGGTCTATTATTTTAGGTAAATGTGTTTTAATTTCGTACTCTTAATACCCGAAACAAACCCTCTGTAACACCCGAAACAGACGATAACAATAATAAAAAAATAACTACTACATATTTTTCTGATTTTATTAATGTACCAGATTTCATCCTTTATGCAGTGATCGGATAATCGGATGCATATTTACCTAAAGTTGAGGTGTTGGCTGTTATGGAATGCACTTTTGTATATAAATTTTTTTAATAAATACCTCATGCGGTTAGAGTGTAGCAAGAATCATTTTTTTGGATTTAGTATGGAGCGGGAACTTGTAAAATTTTCATGGATGATTGCAATTTAGCTTTTGGCGCTTCGCCGGCCGCTCCCGCGGCGCGACTTGCGCGTCCTTTTGGTCACAGTTCTAACCTAACCTAACCTGAAACGTCTGTTACATTTACATTTTGTTAAGTGGCGGGAGGCTTCGCCGCCCCGTTCCTCCTTCTCTGTTTTTTAAACAAAAATTGTGAAGTTTTGTAACAAAAAAAATATTTTTTTATACGTCCATCGGATGCCCCCTTTAGTATCTGCGGAGCACCATAGGGGGTCGATAATTTTGTAAGAGTTTAGGCTACGAGACGCACCGATTTCGAGATATTCTCATTTTTATAAAATTCATTCTTGAACATTTTACAAGTCCTGGCCCCATACAGAAACTAAGTTGAAAGTCCTGCACACCCTTTGCTACACTCCAAACCCTCAACCTTGTTACCGACGCATTTTGCATTCGCGAATTTTCTGGAGATCTGGGACTTACATTAAAAAAAAACATGTTTGAAGAAGCCGCTTCCATAATTTCCTAGCCAAAAATTAACTTTAGGTAAATATGCATCCGATTATCCGATCTCTATATGACTGTTGTTTTTATAGTATAATAATTAATCTAAATAACTTCGCAAAATTTCGAATGTATGAAACATTGATTAGAAAGTGGAGGCAAAATCGCGTAACACCCGAAACGCTACTTTGTCCTTTGTAACTGAAGTTTAAATAAGAATTTAGTCTTTATTCATATACGACAACTTAAAACTCTGATGCTGGGGCTGATCACCTGCGTCTATTAGTATCTATTTTGTTACCTACATGCGAAGCATAATGTAATATTTGAGTGCACGGAATAAGTAATTAACATAGATTAATAACTCTTCGCTTATAATAGGTCTTTACCTATGAAATTGCCGTTTTCTATGGGGAAATTGTAGGAAGTTGGAATCGGCATACAAAGATATTTGGGGATTTCTTGGACATGTGAACTCCGAATTCAACGAAACTTTCGAGATATGATCAGACAAAATTATTCTAACTAGTTATTGCCTATAATCTCTTTTGATAAACTGTGTTCATAATAGAACGTCACTATTTGAAAACGTAATCTTGTCTATGGCAGACGATGTCAATGTGACAACCTCACGGGTTTGACAGCTGACGTGGGCTGTCACTCACTTACTTGCAAGCCGTCATGGGGGCGGCGTGTTTTTAGAGGTTATGTAATGTGCCGGGCACACAAAGGTTTGGTGATATTTTAAGTGCTTTGATGTTGAAATAAGTGGAATTAGTCAACATAATACTCCCGCAGGGCGCGAGAGAACAAATTGTGCGGTTCCGATTTTGTTATACGAACGCGACGGGCGTTTCCAGTGGTTTGGATTGTTAAAAGTGATATTGTGAAGGTATCTGTACGGAATGGCGGCATAGTACAAATAATATTTGGACTCGCGGCGAGATTGCTGATGGTTCAGTGCTACTAAGGAGTGGACTCCTGGAAACCAGGGGCCAGCCCCAAATCGCGAAGGTTCCGGTCATCTCTCTTTGTTCCCAATCTCCCAACCTCTATCCCTAGAACCGGCGCCTTCCAGGCGATATCACGCTTATGGACTAGGTAAGTGTTCGATTTAAGTTAATATTAGTAATATAGGTTTAGTGTAAGTGTTAGTTTTAACAGGTTTCCGAGTGACCTCAATTTAGCTCGGTGGTAGCAGAGAAGGCTTATGAAGGGGTGACCACAGATTCGGATACCGTTTTCCGTTTTACCATTTTCGGTATAACGGTATTTTCGGCATTTGTGGACACCCTCGCTCGTTAGCCTACAAACTGTATTAGAATTAAAAAAAAACTGTACAAATCTGTCAAATTGACGACAACCAAAAAGGGGTACTTTGGAGCATTTATAAAAATTTTAGACGCATGTTTAATTATTCTTTTCTTGGATGTTTAACATGACGATATACTCTATTTTCGAAACTGATTATTAATTTTAATATATTAATATTAATTAAAAAATTAGAGACCAATAAACATGTGAGAAAAAGACGGCAATTTCATATGTAAAGACCTATTATATTTTTTAGAATAGAATAGAATAGAATATCGTTTATTGCCAATACTGTGTACATCGATATTGCTGAAATAGTTATTTATCTATATATCATCATCATTTCAGCCGTACGACGCCCACTGCTGGGCATAGGCCTCCCCCAAGGATCTCCACAACGATCGGTCCTGCGCTGCCCGCATCCAGCGGCTTCCCGCGACCTTGACCAGATCGTCGGTCGTCCTGTTCGCGGTCGCCATTCAAGAACCTTTCCGCCCCAACGGCCATCGGTTCTCCGCGCTATGTGTCCCGCCCTCTGCCACTTCAACTGAGCAATCCTTCGAGCGATTTCGGTCGTTTTAGTTCTCCTGCGGATCTCATCATTTCTGATTCGATCGAGCAGGGAAATACCAAGCATCGCTCTCTCCATTGCTCGCTGGGTAACCTTGAGCCTTCTTATGAGACCCATAGTAAAAGACCACGTCTCGCTTCCATAAGTCATAACTGGCAACACACACTGGTCAAAGACCTTAGTCTTAAGACATTGAGGAATTTTGGACGCAAATATATGACGGAGCTTCCCAAACGCTGCCCATCCGAGCTGGATTCGACGAGAGATCTCTTTCTCGAAGTTGGACTTACCTAACTGGATTGTCTGTCCTAGGTAGACATAGTGGTCAACAACGAGTGTTATGTTCCCAACATTAACTGGAGCGGATGCAACATGGGCATTGGACATGATTTTCGTCTTATCCATGTTCATCTTCAGACCCACTCTTTGGGAAGCATTGCTGAGATCTTCGAGCATTGTGTTCAGGTCTTCCAAGGTCTCAGCCATGAGAACTACATCATCGGCAAACCGCAGGTGTGTTAGATACTCGCCATTGATGTTAATGCCGAATCCTTTCCAGTCCAGTAGCTTAAAAATATCCTCCAACGCAGCTGTGAACAGTTTCGGAGAAATGACGTCTCCCTGTCTCACACCCCGCTGTAGTTGGATAGGATTAGAGCTCTGGTTCTGTAATCGGACCGACATGGTGGCGTTTTGGTATAAGTACCTCAGCACCTCGATGTACCTGTGGTATATATATATATATATATATATATATATATATATATATATATATAATTTATACTACTTACTTTATTTATGATAATATAATTGATTTTTGACGTGATAAAGTCTTATAAATCGATAAGCGCCTGGTTGCATCCACGAAAAAGCATGACGCAACAGTCACGTTCCTCCTAGGCTGGCCTAGATCATTGGTACAGAGAGCTAACTTCTGAAACAGTTACATTAAATTATATGTCTGCCTCATCAATAAATATTTATTTATGAGCGGCATACGCAATTTCGTGAGAAAAACTAATCTGGCATTCTACGAATCTGGCATTTTGCGAATCTGGCATTCTGCGAATCTGGTATTCTGCTAATCTGGCATTTTGCGAATCTGGCACAGTGCGTCAAAAGGGAGACCACACGTACAAAAGTGACGACTTTTTCAGAAGATGATGAACAGAAATTAATTTAGCTTTGTTGCTGGTCATCCAGTCCTTTACGATACCACAGATTACTAAATAGTTACTATGTAACAGATAGTTCACTCCGCTAAGTCATTTAAATAAATAGCAACTCTAACAATAACGCAATAAAGTAGAATTTAGCTTGTACGGCGCAGGCAAATTACGAACGGCCACTCGTTGTCGATGCATCTCCTTCTATCGCATATATTCTAGCTCTTTTGCGGACCTAATTTCTATGCCATACGCCTGCCCGGCAGGCGCGCCGTCCGAACGTACCTAAACTGCGGAGTGACACCCCCCTGACGATACCTACATCCAATCAAAATTACTGCAATAATTTGGTCAAAGATAATGTGTAGAAAGTAATAGAAAAGGATCTAAATAAAAATAGTAAGTAGGTATCTAATTCCTTTTTTTTTTGATGTTACAGATGTCTCATTCTGTCTCGCACGAAGGTACTGGAGAGACAGCCATGGTTCCATGCATTGTGCGGTCGCGGCATGCCTCTTTGCTTGGAATAAAGGCAACCGCGACCGCATGCAGCACTGCTGTCAACCGCATCCGTTAACCGCAGTGTCGCCTGCGGTTGCGGTCTGCGGCCCAGACCGCAAACTGCAAGCGACACTACTTGTTTCTATGAATCTCTATGAAGTTTACGCGCCGCGCGCGACTGCAGGCCGCAGTGCTGCCGCTTGGAATCAGTTTCATAAATATTCATAGAAACAAGTAGTGTCGCTTGCAGTTTGCGGTCTGCGGCCCTTCTCGACAACCCACCTTTACTATTAGTGTTGTGTATTAAGGTGGGTTGCCGAGACGGGCCGCAGACAGCAACCGCAGGCGACACTGCGGCTAGCGGATGCGGGGTGACCGTAGTGCTGCCTGCGGTCGCGGTTGCTTCTATTCCAAGCACAGCGGCATGCCGCGACCACACAATACATAGAACCATGGCTCAGTCTCTCCAGTACCTTGTGCGAGACAGAATCATCTGAAACATCTGATAAAAATATTACTTATATTTAGGTAGATACTTACTATTTTTATTTAAATCCTTTCCTATTGCTTTTCACACATTACCTTTGACCAAATTATTGCAGTAATTTTGACTGGATGTATCGAAAAGGACCGGATGACCAGCAACAATGTTAAATTAACTTCTCTTCATCATCTTCCGAAAAAGTCCTCATTTTGGTACGTGTGGCCTCTGCGGTTCGCAACACTACTTGCGCTGCAGTCTGCGGTCGCTGTGTGCCGCGGCCGCAGGCTACGCGCCGCGACTGCAGGCCGCAGCGCCGCTGCGCTTGGAATCAATTTCAAAGAGATTCATAGAAACAAGCAGTGTCGCTTGCAGTTTGCGGTCTGCGGCCCGTCTCGGCAACCCACCTTTAGACATAATTTTTTAGTTATTCTATTAATACTGTAATTAATTTACAAAGAATTCCATATTTTGAAAATTTTCTCATTAACTGTGTACATAAAACAGATAAATAAATATTAAGGTAGGTTTCCGAGACGGGCCGCAGACCGCAAACTGCAACCGCAGACTGCAAGCGACACTACTGGTTTCCATGAATCTCTATGAAATTGATTCCAAGCGCGGCAGCACTGCGGCCTGCAGTCGCGGCGCGTTAACTTCATAGAGATTCATAGAAACCAGTAGTGTCGCTTGCAGTTTGCGGTCTGCGGCCCGTCTCGGAATGTGTTACTTTATGTTACTAGCAAGGTCATTACTTCAATTTAACTACTGATGAATCTCTGATAGAAGCAAAACGTGATTTTATTTTGAGCACAAACCATTGTACGTAGTATTTAAGAGAATTTTACTATTCTAAAAGTTTAATTTAGACAATGTACGGGGCTTCACACTAATCATCTGAGATGCGTAAGATGATTCTAAAGGCATCTTAATAAAATGGTTTTATCAAGCACATAGATAGATTTAAAAAAAAACTGTTATATTATCAATAGTCGTAAGTAATCAAATGTGAGCCAAAACAGCAGTGACTTAAATAAACACACAGTGTTAATAACAAGGTGCACAAAAACAATGGGGGAGCCGCCGCCAGCCAAATAACCCTAACTGTTATCGCCAAAATTCACTTCACAATATCTTCACATTGCACTGTTTGGCACTATAATAACGTTTATTCACTGCACTAGTGTCACTTTTCCGCGGGCACTGCAATCCAAGGAAAATCACTGCAATCCATCAGGCTATCCATCTCGGCCAATTCAGGGCGGCGGCGGCACCAAAAGTGCGGGACTAAGTTTAAAAAACATGCTCTCTCTTCACACGAGTTAGAATGGCACAACAATGCAATAAATCAACGTCAACGGTCCCGTCGTTGAGTCTGGAGACGCTGACCGTATCCCCCACACTGTATTATTTACCAGTCAAAAGGTAAACTGACAGTGAAGGTTTCCTTTAATAAAGCATTAATCTGTATGTATCATATTATTAAGTAGCGCTAAAATAAAAGAGGCTTATAGAATTAAATAGAACATTAGAACTATTCTTGTTTAACTAAATACTTAAGTGGTGGTGAATTTATTTTTAATTAAATTTCCTGATACATAAGGCAAATAATAAAATCTAGAATAAAGTTCGAAATATAATCACAATGTCAAACATTTTGTTGATAAATTGTAATACAATCAAACACGTTACGAACTTACGATATTGCTGCGACGAAATTAGTCAAAATTTTATTTATAGTATCTACACACTTTTTCAGAATAAACGGGCACTTGCTTTATTTTCATACAAACATGCTTACTGCAGTGCAGTGCAGTCTCTATTGATTGCAGATTATCTACTCGCTATTTCTCTACATTATCACTATTTTCAAAATGAGAAAGAAATGACTCTTCTTTCGTATAAAAGCCTCAAAAAAAAATAAACACATCCCTTTTTCCCCATAGCGGAAAAAACATTGAACGTTACGTTACATTTATTGTTCTATGAAACTGAAACGTAAAGTTTTACATTTTTGGAAGTTTGGGAAGGTGAAGAATCTTTTAAAGCTGTTTCAAATGACTAGCGGAAGAACATTGATTCTGAGTTTTATTTAAATGACCATTAAGTTTGAATGGTAATGAAACTAAAGCAAGTGCACGTTTTTTCTGCCAATAGATTTATTATTCCATTTCATGGAAATCTTAGTGAAGTTTAAACATTTAAGTAAAGGGTAACGATGGTTTTCACAGGTTGCCATTTTAATATTTGTTAGCATACTTTAAATACTTAATTTAAAATTATTAAATTCAATACATATTCAAGTTATAAATTTATGTTGATTATCTAAATGTGATTATTTTGAAAATTTATAAAAATGTATTAAATAACAAAATTTTCAAATTAATCAAAAAAATTTGTGCACGTAAAAACTTTCGACAAAATATGCAGAAAAGTTGCTTTTATTTAACCACGAATTTCGCAAATAAACAAATTATTTCTACATGTAAAGTGACGGTGACGACAAGATCTACTCAAATCTCTACTTGGCTTTTTTTCATACAAACGTGCTCACTTAAGCGTCTCATAGATGAGTAACGTTTTGCATCTCTGCAAGGATTTTTACGTCAATGGAGAGACTAATCTCGTTTTCAAAAATTGCCAAAAATCGCTCAATATACTCAAAAAGGAAAATCAATTTTTAACCGAAATCCATGCTATATATATCGTTACATGGCACGTGAAGTTTGACATTGTTTTTCCATTTTGAAAATATTGAGCGGTATTTGGCAATTTTTGAAAACGAGATTTGACAAATTGTGGGTTTGGTATCTGCAATGATTTTTACTTTATGCAAAAAGTTACTCATCAATGAGACGCTAAAGAGAGCACGTTTGTATGAAAAAAGCCCAGTGGCCCCTATTTTGTTTTGAGTAGTATACATAGTGACATTTTGTAAAATGGTTGCCCAATCTTTTAGCAATAGGTATCGAAAACGTTACGTCAGGTTTTAAGCCAGTAGTTCATAAGATTAACTTAATTCAAGCGTCGACGCGTTAATAGTTAAATTAGATTCAATTGTTATTATTAGACGGTTTGATAAAACTGTTCCCATTGGCATGCGGGTGAGCCCTTGTTTTCACATCGAAACCCTGGGCTACCCACATCTGTGGACCTTTTTTATAATCATTGGTCAGTTTAGATATAGTGGCAGATCAATAATGAATCTTGCACGCGAGAGGACCTCATGTTGGCTAAGAGTGGCACAGTTTTGGGCCAACGTAATTTGATTTTGTGCTTGCCATTGCCACGACGAAGATCATTGATCCAGTAGCTAGCTGTTTTTAGGCGCCTTAAAATGGTGCCATGCTCGCGAGGTAGATTATAAACTAACGGGTTTCACAATCTTACGGTGACATATACACGAAACGAATTAATGTTTTCTGATTGGTAGTCACAATCATCCAAGTGGTAGGTAGAGTACTGTCAAAATCTTGTACTAAATTATGACATAGGAATAAGGCTTATTTTTGACGATCAGCTCTGACACAAGCCAGGTTATATGACACGGAGCATAGTAGTACTACACTAACTAATAATAAGAGAATTTATGACTAAAAGCTATTTACCGAAAGAGGCATAATTAGGGCGGTTTATATTCGCGTTTTATATGCGCGTATAAGCTAGTTTTTGGAAGCGCATGTAGTTGCGTATAGGCTCGCCTTTTGCTACACGCGCGACTCGTACGAGCGTTGACGCGCTTGTAAGCTCGTATAAGCGCGAGCCTAGCCGGGCGGTTTCAGATTAGCGTTTTATACGCGCGTACAAGCTACCCCAAGAGCTATCTGATATTTTTGTAAAAAATTCAATAACAGGCCAAATTTTTGTAAACGGCCCTTAAATATAATTTTAAGAGACTATATTTTGGAATCCAACATAATATCGCATTGGAAGGTATAAAAAAAAAGTTATACCCCGAAAATGGTGCAATTCTTTCAGCAAATATGCTATCACCAATTTTATCGTTAACATGTGTTAAGCACCAAAGTCGAAATCCATAAAGATATAAAACGGGAAACTAATACTTTAGGAAGAAGTCGGTTGTTTCTGATAGCATTTTTAACATAGGTGTAATGCCAATTTGAGTTTACGTAGAGAGTTTTTTTTAAAGTTTATTTGTTTTTCATTTACAAATATAGGGGGATTATATACTTTTACGAAAGATAATAATAAATGTATTCAAATGTAAAGTGAATAACACTTATACCATTTTTGCCTATTTTTTATAGATTTTTTAAAGCTTTGTATTTGTTTTTTTTAATGTCGCTGTCATAAATATTGGTGGATTACTAATGAATTATTTATTAAACTAGATAATCTAATTTTCAATGTTAAGAAATTACTGATATAGAATTATTGTTGAGTCTCCATAGAGCGAATTAGTTTGGCTCTCGGGCTAAGCTCGTTTTTGGAAGCACATGTATGTAAATTTAAACGAACGTATACACGCAGAAAAATACGCTAATCTGAAAGCGTGAGCCACGCAAGCTCGAGCGAACACGCCGAAATACGCCCGTTTACGCGCGTCCAGTTTTTTGAAGCGCGTAGTGTAGCGCGTGTAAGCGCGTATGCCGAAACGACCGTATACGCGCAGAAAAAACGCTAGTCTGAAACCGCCCTTATTGTTCGCCAAGAGTTTAAAGTAAAGGTGGGTTTCCGAGACGGGCCGCAGACCGCAAACTGGAACCGCAAACTGAAAGCGACACTACTTGTTTCTATGAATCTCTATGAAGTTTACGCGCCGCGACTGCAGGCCGCAATGCTTGGAATCAATTTCATGAGAGATTCATAGAATCAAGTAGTGCAGTTTGCGGTCTGCGGCCCGTCTCGGCAACCCACCTTACCATGCCTTTGCACAGAACCTAACTCCAATGAAAAATCATTCCTATAATAGTTACGTTACATTCTGTATGTATTTGGATAAAGCAAGTTCTTATTGTTGATTACAATGACATATTCACATATTATGGACCAGTAGCAGCGGTTCTACGGCGGATATGACAATATTAAGACAATTTAAGTTTACTTATCATTTTCCAGTATTTATTTACCTTTTTTATCGATTTAAACTTTTCTGGTAACTTATTATCTGAAGCGAAGAAATGTTTTTTTTTTATCTACTGTAAAGTTGACTTTTTTGAGATAGACAATATACACTAATGATTTTAACCGTCGATATAGGAATGGCTTGGTTTCTTTTAATTTGGAATGGAACATAGTTTCCGATTAATACGGAATTGTAACCCAGAACATCTGCTGTTACAATATACAATACACAGTGTTTTCACAGTCAACGTCAAAATTGGGAGTTAGTGACTACACCCAATTTTGACGCTGACTGTAAAAATAACAACATTTCCATTATGCTTTTAATTAAAGTGTTATCCATAAAATTTAACAATTCAAATAATTTAAGTCTATTTGTACTCTTTACTTACTGGTTACAAAGCATGTAATACCAAACCAAAATCCAAAATCATAATCTCCTTTAATTAACGATATTAGGATTTTGGTTGGAAGGTAAACAAACAAATCCTTTAAGTGGCATGCAAGCATCGGGACACCGTGCATTTTAACACTTAATTTATTTTTAAGATATGTTATTGAAATAGGCCAGATCTTTGGTATTGCCTAGTATCTGATATAATTAAGTCCTACCATGACTAAACTTAACCTATTTTCCGACAATGAATGAAACGAACTAAAAAGACATGGCCCATACTGCATTTTAACATTTCTTTATTCTCTACATATTACAACAGATTCGCTTAGATTTTTCAAACTACGCAACAGATTTTAATGCAGTTTTCTTTCCAGTCCACAATATACAGACTAATACAGAGTGATACGTTAATCAAATAATACATCTACATTGCACCCGTGCGAAGCCGCAGCCGGGGCGAGTCGCCAGTTCTATTTAATTGTAAAAGCCCAGACTGTACTGTTTATTACATAAATTATGATACATACAGATTTCTAACATAATATATAAATAAAAAAGACAAGAAAAGTTAGACTCACGAAAGATGGTAACGCGAGACGGATGAAGGCGCCGGTGTTGAGTTCACGGAGGACGAAGAACCAGAGTAGCCGGAACCAGCGGGCGACGATCCCGCCGAAGGTGCGCCCGCTGCCGATGGTATCGCGGCCGGCTCGTAATATTCGGTGGTGAGTGTACGCTCATCCAGCACGTGCTCCGCGTTGTGTGCCTTTGAAGCTGACTTGATGTCCATGAAGGCAACAGTTGCGCAAACTCCACTGTTGGTACCACCGCTTGCGTTAGCAACTGTGCTTCCACTCTCCGTTCTACCCAACAGCTTGACATTCTGGACTCGGCCATAGCTGTGAAATCAAAAACACAATTTAACATATTGTTCACCTTCATTTTATTCAACACATTATTGCTGTCGTGAAAAAAGGAGAGCAATACATTTACATATGTACAATCACGAGTAATAATATTTATACAATATAGAACTTTGTCACATTGAAGCATTCCGAAATCAAACTATCTGCGCCACAAAAATATGACATCATAGTCCTACTATGATGTTTACATATTATTGCTCGTGACTGTACTAGAACGATAATAAGGAACAGCTATTATACTCAAAAGAACAAATTTTAAGTTATTCTTATAAGAGTATAAAAAGACAGGGAATTTTGTATAATTACATTATAACGACACCATTAAAGGTGGGTTTCCGAGACGGGCCGCAGACCGCAAACTGCAACCGCAGACTGCAAGCGACACTACTGGTTTCTATGAATATCTATGAAATTGATTCCAATCGCGGCAGCACTGCGGCCTGCAGTCGCGACGCGTAAACTTCATAGAGATTCATAGAAACAAGTAGTGTCCCTTCCTGATCAGAAGGTCTAAGTAGCTAAATGTCCAACAGCGCGAAACGTCTGATGAGCAGTAAGTCTAATTAGCAGAATGTCTATGTAGCAAAACGTCCAACTATCAAATGGTCCGTATAGCAGAACATCTATTTAGCAAAGAGTCATTTGTGAAATGTGTACACTTATGATAAAAAGGAAAAGTCATTTGTAAATTACATTACATTTATTTGAGAAAAACAAAATCTGGATTAAAAAGCTAGTAGCGCCATAAATATTATTAGTATATTAGGCGCACAAATTCCCCTGCATTTATTTACTTATTCTTTTGATATGACCAAGGTGTATCAATATGTGTTGGGGAAATCCTTGGGGGAGGCCTATGCCCAGCAGTGGGCGTCGTACGGTTGAAATGATAAAGGTGTATCAAAAATTCAAAGGGACTATCTTTTTGGCCCTCAAACTTTTGCAGCTCTTTTGTATTTGGCATTAAACATTAAATAGATCTTACTTTTTTTATTTCCTTCAAATAACATATTCTTGTATTTGCGATCTTGCCAAAGCGCTTCTTTTCTAAGAGCTTTATGTAATGCTAATCAAATTGCATTCTTGACAATAAATTGTCAGTTACCATCAAAAAGATATGATTTAAGCTACATAGACCAAAGAATCTGTAGGTATGTACAAGTCTGTACGTACGTACATATTATAATTCCGTGTCCGTTTCCCTCCCGATGTAATTTGTGTGTTGAATTTTGTGCCTGAGTATCCAGACATTCGATAATGTGACGATTTGCTAAATAGATGTTCTGCTATACAGACCATTTGATAGTTGGACGTTTTGCTACATAGACATTCTGCTAATTAGACTTACTGCTCATCAGACGTTTCGCGCTGTTGGACATTTAGCTACTTAGACCTTCTGATCAGGAAGGGTAAGTAATAAGTTAAGGCGCTACTCGGAAAAAATATAGACTTTTTGATTTAAAACTATAGGACGGTTACAGTTGTTACAAATCTGGTAATAAGATATTATTTCTTCATACCTTTATCTAGATTCGTATAGTTTCAAAAACACGATTTTATGATTTTGCCTCTTCACTTTTTCTTTTCGAAAAGACCTCGAAAAAATACGAAAATTCAAGATTATTCTTACTTACACTTTTGAAAATTGGTTTAATTAATGGACACCAATAATATTTAGGATCGTATAGAAGCATTTTCTTAAAAACCGCGCGATAGTTTTTTAATACGAAGTGATTTTGTCTTTTCTTTGCCTAATCTGCAGAATCGGTCTCGCTCCCGCGCGCGTCGTTTACAATTTAACGACTTATTTGTCTATAATTATTAAATATTGGTGATACGAAGTTCACCGGGTCCACTATAATTTATATCGACCGTAATGGTACAATAACTCGTAGCTCGACATTTTATACATATAAGTAAATAAGATTTCGATGCCATCTGCTGTGGAAAAAAATACATCTTTTCTCTGACAAAAACTTGTCTATCGAAAACCTCTAACCGCCAAAAATCGCCGAAATAAAATATTTACGAGGTACCTATTGCTGTCTGTGATTTTTTATTTGTTTGGTTACTAACGCATATTTTAGTTGATTAGATACGAGGTATTGCGGAAGCATTAAATCGTAACTGCAGTATTTTCATTTAGATGAAGCAATACCATGTACCTATCTAGCAATAATCTAGCATTTTATCACTTCCAGACTAATTTAATCTCTAAAGAGCATTTATATATCAGTAATTTAAATAAATTAATAAACTAAGGAATTTTAAATATCCCTACTAATATTTAAAATGTGAAAGTGTGTTTGCCTGTTTGTTTGTCCCGTTTTTCACGTCAATACGGAACCACTGATCGACACGTGATTTTTGGTATAGGTATTTGGTAAATATTTTCTTTACTTGGGGTTGGATATGAGGCTATTTACATATCATTATATACAAATAATAACAATAATAGTTTTATATGTAAAAATAACTTTAAAGCCCTTATCTTTTTTTCCTAGTGGATTTCAGCATCGCCGTCATAAAAAGAAATGTTCCTCTGAATAGTAGCTTTCCAATGATATACAATACAGCCCAAAGTGCTACAACACTTTGGCCAATTTTCCCATTCTCCTTTGTAAATTGTATGTATACAGGTTTGGTTCAGATGACAATACAATCTATCTTCGACTGCCGTAGCAAATAAATAAAATAAAATGTTTATTTTACAATTTTGTATTGAAATATTTTTATAACAAAAAATAAAATTAATCGATTACCTTTGTTGTGATACTATTCATGACATGAGTATAGTATTGATATGTACTTTTGTTTTGATACCACTGCCCTAACTGTCATTAGAACTAGTTTTTGAATAGCAGCGGAGAAAAAAGGATCTATAGAATTTCAATACGAATAACATGATACTAGCGCCACGCGCAACTGTTAAATTTGTGCCGTCATGATACAACAAACGGGGATTTCCGTGTCACAGATACGCATTGTTTTTTTTTTTTGCTATTTATAGCTGGGAACCTAACAAAAATTCGACCTTTCAATATTGCCGTAGATTTTGCTAGTACGGTAATAGATTTGCTGCCGTAGGCCGTAGATTTCCTTCTAATTATGTTAAATTACCGTAGAACACGGCAATTGCCATAGCAATGGCAACGCTGGCGCCAACTATTCGTAGCGATGCTATTAAACTTGCCTAAATCGTAAACAATTTAGGAAGTAGAGCGATCGGGACCTTCCAATCTCTCTATATCGGATTCTAGCTGTTCTTTCTTTGATTACATCTTTCGATTTCCTAATTAGATTTTCTACAAATTGGATAGTGTAATAAGCCCTTTAGATGCACTCTACGAAAGATAAACTAGTCGGTCGATGCGATGATTAAGAAGTGTTGCAATTTGTCACTTGTTTTAGTTACACAAAAATTTTTCTATATCCTAACTATTCCGTTTAAAGAACAAAAACTAGTGTTAAGAATCAAAATAAGCGGCATTTTCACTTTATTCAAAGGGTCATTCCATGTAACGGGTGTTACAGGTCGTACGTCTTTACTTGACGATTAATTAATGATGCAAAAAGGAAACATATCCTTATTATTAGCTTAACACCCTCCACCTAGGTCTAAGTTTCGTCATCCGTATTAAAACTAACAGTAATAGCTAGCAGTAAAGAAATTAGGAACAATATATGTGCGTAACGGGCGTTACACGATTTTGCCTATGCTTTCCGGATTACCCGCAACAAAAGCAAAAGTCTGCGAATTGTGTTTGTTTTTGAAGGGGAAAAAAATGTAAACGCATTTTTAAATAAATTCTAAACATTATAGACTATTCATATTAAAACAAAAATACACATAGGATTTTTCATGGAAATTTAAAAATGTAACGGGTGTTACAGCTCAATGTAAAGGGTGTTACGAGTACGAAATTATACCAATATTTCTAGTAATAAATGTTTATTTGATCAAATTTTTGGCATTAAACAATATAGGAACTTAGTAGAACTTAGTACCATGCCTAAACTGCTCTCTAACATCAATATTTTTGGAAAAACTGTTATAGGTACAGTTCCCTTTTACAACACCGAAAAAAGAAAATAATTGTCAGATTGACATTGCGCTTTCCGCCGCCGCGCCGTTAGAAAGGAAAAGTTTTAGGCAGCCACATTATTTGATATGTTTAATAATTTTTAACGTACGTATAACACCCGTTACAAGAAAAGTGCATTTGTTTATTTAGCGACTGAGTTAATGTACGCATCATAAAATGCATTGAAAGGTTTTTAGATGCAACAACCATAAACCAGCACAATCAACCTTTTATTAGTCCTAATAAAGTCATATTAAAAATTGGTAACACCCGTTACGTAACGGGTGTTACCCATCATTCCCCACCAATATTTCACAAATAAATAAGCTGAACATCAAATAAATAGAAAGTATTAGCAGTTCTTAATCATAACCTTACTTTCCCAAATGCGTTTTATGATGCGTGCATTAACTCAGTCGCTAAATGAACAAATGCTCTTTTTTTGTAACGGGTGTTACACATAAGAGGCCTGCTTTAAAGGTTAAATAAATCTAAGAAATTATTAAAGTATTCAAATAATATTTCAGGCAGTGGTTGCTTAAAACTTTTCCTTTCTAACAGCGAAACGCGCAATGTCAATCTGACGGTAGTTTTCTTGTTTTGGTGTTGAGAGTTTTGATAAAAATAAACTACCATCAATCGTATACAGTAACCTGACTTTGATATGTAAAAACAGGATAAATTTGAAACTAAATTAAAAAATTAAGGGTGGTCTATTAAAATATAGGCTTTTATGATTATCCTAAGACACATTTTCTTTTAAAATCAGCATTTTAAGAAAATATGTTGCGGTAGCGTTTTCCATGGAATGACCCCAAAGTTGTTACGTATTCGTCGCGTGTGGTATTTTTGTGGAAACCTAATTTATTTAAGTTAATTGTTGTCTAAAATTAGTGTTCCTCTTGTAGTAAAAGCCAGAAAGTAAGTTTCTGTACAAACAAACTACTAATGTTTTGGTATTTAAATTTTTACTTTTTTGCATTCACAATGCAATTTTTATGGTTGAAAAAAAAAGTATTTTTCTAAATACTTCATTTTCCATACTAATGTTTTTTGTGGGAGTGCTTAATGATCAAAAACAGTGTGTAAATTAAAGACGATAAAATTGTCGGCTTCAAAAACAACGACGATATAAATACGACAAACACTCTCGACATTATCTGTCAAAATCGCCATGCATGCTAACGGAAGTTGATAAACTTTTTTTTATTTTCTTACCGTTTATCGACTTTTCGTTAAAAGTACGAGTCGCAAGTCTCTTAGGTACGCTTGATAAACGCATTTTATCATACGTCAATGTCAAATTCGGTCGATATACTATAAGATATCGACCGCATCCTAGCCCTACAGCCAACAGTAAATTTTACGAACTTATCAATATTTACCTTATTTTGTAGAAGCTCCAAGGTGTCATATTATCACGAAATTATATTAAAAAAAACCTTTTATTTAAATCAAGCTTTTATTTAAATGTCCTAAAAAGAATAAAATAAAGTTTGTATCAAGTCAAATCCAACAAATTTATTACATTATACAATTTATATGTTTTAAATGCTTGTCGCTTTAATTCCATATGTCAGATATAAGTTAAAGCATTTGTGTTTAGTGCAAGCCCAGTAACAATAAAATCTCGCGACAAGCTTTTAAAACATATAAATTGTATAATGTAATAAATTTGTTGGATTTGACTTGATACAAACTTTATTTTATTCTTTTTAGGACATTTAAATAAAAGGTTTTTTTAAATATAATTTATTTTTGTATTTTTAGTTATTATTGTACGTGTTTCTAAGAAGCTTCATTTCATTTAATGCATCATTATTGCATGGTCGTTTGCCAGTTAATTTATTACAGTCTAGCTCTTCAACTGCATCAAGTCTCCAAACACACGAATATAATATTTTATACCACCAAATAGAGATTCATTGTTTTTAGGGTTCCCTTACCGAAACTTTGTGTAAATGAAACATAGGTAACACTGCACCCTTTATTAACAATAAAACAACAAATATGCATAACTAAAGACATTAACAATGTTCAAAGAAGTCTTTTTTTAAACACAGCACATCACAAACGAATTCTATAATATTAACATCACACTCAACACAAACGACTCTTATTCTCAAAAAGCGGTACTGCGAGCAACGAAACTATGTAGGTAATTGCTAACGGAATTACGGAACTTAACGAAACAGAACATAAAAAATAACAAATTAGATAAAAACAAATATTATTTAGATTTGACATTATTTTCCTTTGGGTCATTCCATGTAACGGGTGTTACAGGTCGTACACCTTTACTTGACGATTAATTAATGATGCAAAAAGAAAACATATCCTTTTTATTAGCTTAACACCCTCCACCTAGGTCTAAGTTTCGTCATCCGTATTAAAAATAACAGTAATAGCTAGCAGTAAAGAAATTAGAAACAATATATGTGCGTAACGGGCGTTACACGATTTTGCCTAGGCTTTCCGGATTACCCGCAACAAAAGCAAAAGTCTGCGAATTGTGTTTATTTTCGAAGTGAAAAAAAATGTAAACGCATTTCTAAATAAATTCTAAACATTATAGACTATTCATAATAAAACAAAAATACACTTAGAATTTTTAATGGAAATTCAAAAATGTAACGGGTGTTACAGCTCAATGTAACGGGTGTTACGAGTACGAAATTAAACCAATATTTGTAGTAATAAATGTTTATTTGATCAAATTTTTGGTAATAAACAATATAGGAACTTAGTAGAACTTAGTATCATGCCTACTGCTCTCTAACATCAATATTTTTGGAGAAACTGTTAAAGGTACAGTCCCCTTTTACAACTCCGAAAAAAGAAAATAATTGTCACATTGACATTGCGCGTTCCGCCTCTGCGCCGATAGAAAGGAAAAGTTTTAGGCAGCCGCATTATTTGGTATGTTTAATAATTTCTTAGAACTTTTAAAGCATGCCTCGTACGTGTAACACCCGTTACAAGAAAGGTGCATTGGTTTATTTAGCGACTGAGTTAATGTATGCATCATAAAATGCATTGAAAGATTTTTAGATGCAACAACCATAAACCAGCACAAACAACCTTTTATTAGTCCTAATAAAGTTATATCAAAAATTGGTAACACCCGTTACGTAACGGGTGTTACCCATCATTCCCCACCAATATTTCACAAATAAATAAGCTGAACATCAAATAAATAGAAAATTTTAGCAGTTCTTAATCATAACCTTACTTTCTCAAATGCATTTCATGATGCGTGCATTAACTCAGTCGCTAAATGAACAAATGCTGTTTTTTTGTAACGGGTGTTACACGTAAGAGGCATGCTTTAAAGGTTAAATAAATCTAAGAAATTATTAAAGTATTCAAATAAAATTTCAGGCACTGGTTGCTTAAAACTTTTCCTTTTTATCAGCGAAACGCGCAATGTCAATCTGACAGTAGTTTTCTTGTTTTGGTGTTGAGAGTTTTGATAAAAATAAACTACCATCAATCGTATACAGTAGCCTGACTTTGATATGTAAAAACAGAATAAATTCGAAAAAAAAATAAGAAATTAAGGGTGGTCTATTAAAATATAGGCTTTTAAGATTATCCTAAGACACATTTTCTTTTAAAATCAGCATTTTAAGAAAATATGTTGCGGTAGCGTTTTCCATGGAATGACCCCTTTACTACACTTTACTCTGCTTAAAGTTTATACTCTTCCATCTACTTTCAACAACATAATTTATAAAAAAAGGATTTTTCTCTTCTTTTCTATACTGTGGGTTTATTAACTTGGAGCCATCTAACGTTGACTTTAATGAACTATTTATGTGCAAAGTGACACCTAGGGTCTGAATATAGCAATTTTCGCATTTTTTTGCTTCTTTTTATGCTGCGGCTACATTAGCGGGCTACGGCAAAGTATCGCAATATCTTTCTCTTTCTAACTAACCGGTAGTGGCGTATGGAAAGAGATAGCCGACAAGTCCGCTAATGTAGCCGCAGCATTATAAGTAGTTCATTCGTTAGTTCTTTTAGCCGCTACACACGTCCGGACCCAACCGCGGATTTGGTGCGGACATACTTTGCTGCAAATCTGATCGGTGCTACACACGTTCGTACCATATCTGCTGCACCAAATCTGGCCTTGCTTTTCCTTATCAAATACTAACAGAAATCACCTTTTATTTGCCAATGCAACGGGCTTGTAAAGAAAAAAGACCTATTAACAAAAAAAAAGGTCTTGGATTTGAAAAAATTTTAACGGTACCTGTCACAAAAGAATCACGAAAAATTCTTCAAAACCATTTCTAGTGACCTGTAAGGCTGTAACTGACAGGGATAATTTAGAAGTCGAAGATGTTAATACAAATGGTCTGATTTTATAAAAAAAAATCATTTTTAATTAAATGTCAATTTTTTAAATAAGTAAGTGAGAAAAATCATAAGTCCAGGGACTTTAAATTAATGTTTTATTAAAATAATAATATTGATAATCTCAAATTTATCTTAATAGTATAGGTAAGTACCTATAATAACATACTTTTCAAAACTGCATCGAACATTTTTAATGCTTGGTATGTTTTGTTTTAACAGACAATTTTTTTTTACTCCTGCCGGCCTAGCCGCATGAGCGGCTTTTATCGCGCGATATGATATGGTACGGCAAGTTGTCTTGCTTTGCACTTGCACTAAGGTGTAAGCAAGACGGCATGCCGTACCATATCATATCGCGTGATAAAAGCCGCTCATGCTAGGCCGGAGCGGAGCGAGCAATTAAGTGACATGGACTCATGTTCTTTCTCAAATAACCAATTCAAATCGGCTGTCGGGTTGGGACGTGTGTTCTATTACTAGTTGAATGTAGAGTGTGCGCTAGATAATGTCTGCGCGGGGTCAAAATCGAATACTAATCTTTTCCATAAACTTAGAACAAAAAAATTTACTGTAACTAGCGCCAAAAACGCCCCAGCCGCAGAGTTATCTGACACGCACTCAATGAAGATTGCGCTCGGTGATTATAACTTTATGGTAAGTACATTGACAATGTGTCAAGTAACCATCACAACAAAACAAGAATATCAGTACTTGAAAATTTGCAAGAATTCTGAATTGATAACTATACTGATTATATATTTAATTGCATTGTCATCGGAACAAAAGGTGAATTCCAAATTTCAGCTCAATCGGACATTGGGAAGTGGGTCAAATTTAGCTCGCAAGATTTGACCCGAACGGACATACATGCATGCATACATACATACATACATACATACACTGCAAGTTAAATAAAAGCTTGTAAAAAAGGATATATGATGTTTCTAATTACACGAATGTAATAACCAAGTATAATTTAATTACTTTTTACAAGCTTTTATTAATTTAACTTGCAGTGTAGGTACGTATTGCTTGCCCGTTCGTCAAATCTTGCAAGCTAAATTTGACCCACTTCCGAGTGTCCGATTGAGCTGAAACTTTGCATAGGTACAGGTTTGGTTTGGATGACAATACAATATTAAATTAAAATACAGTCAACATCAAAGCTTGTTATAAAAACGAACTTTAAAAAAAACTTGAGTAACAAAAAAAAATACTAAGTTAGCACAGACCTAAAATAATAAACTACATTTATGGCATGTTTCACAATGTCTAACTAATTAGTTACTTGTTAGATATAAAATATTTAAATTTTTACTTTTTTGCATTCACAATGCAATTTTTATGGTTGAAAAATGGAAAATAAAGTATTTAGAAAAAATCGACCCGTCTCACAACCAAAATACTTCATTTTCCATTTTTCAGATATAAAATAAATAAATGTCTAATAATCACACCAATTATCTAGCTCATAAGTAGGTAGTTTTCATTATGAAACTATGTTATGGAAACTAGATAACGGATAAAATATATTATATAAGTACTTTTTTTTTGTAAATACATACTTAATATAATAGATAACACCCAGACCATGACATGTTCATGCACACAAATATTTGTCTTGTTCGGGAATCGAACCCGAGACCTTTGGCGCAGAAGGCAGGTATCCTACCCCCGCGCCAAATCGGTCGTTAAATATAGGCCATAAAATACTATAAATATATAAATATAAATAGGCCATATAATATAATATAAATAAAAACTGTCAAGTAATAAAACTGGAAAGTACTTATCTCCTAATCGGACATAGTGAAACAGGCACTTAGTGTGCATTTCAGTATTTTTGTTGGTTGGGTAAGGTATAAGGGTTTGAATTTTGTACGAACTGAAAGTTTCTGTCCAAAACAACCGTTTCCAACCGTTAAAATGTTAATGCGTCAGTTACATTTCGTAACTCAAGCAGACATTAGGTATAATAGTCATGTTCATGTTAAATAAATTACAAGATACCTTTAAAAAAATCACAACAACAATATGATGGAAACTAAAGCATTTCATATTTTCATCGAGCTTGATATTAACAAAAATATTTGAACACGTCTGACCGGACGAGGAGGGAGTGCACCTCGCCATGACTCTTGCTTGAGCGCGAGTCGGGTTATAAAAAATGCGCAGTTGCCGCGTTGGTCGCGCGCGGTATCGGGCAAACATGCGCTGTTGCCGTTCCGTCAGACTTGTTTTATCTACCTACAAATATGTATGACGACAGAGTACTTTATATTGTTGCAGCCGCTAGCAGCAGTTTAAAAAATTTCGTCAAGCAACAGGAATCACGACGATACTTTGTACTGTTTGTTTGTACGTAGGTACTACACCTACGTTCGTTCGGCCAACGTTCTTGTTTTGCAGTTTATGGTTGGGCACGAAATCTAGTCAAGAAAATATAAAACTGAATTTATAGAAAATAGTCTGTTCAGCCCGCTAGCAGCAGTTTAAAAAATTTCGTCAAGCAACAGGAATCACGACGATACTTTGTACTGTTTGTTTTTACGTAGGTACTACACCTGGGCATTTTCAATTTAAAGTGTACTCCACTTTAGAAATTGATTTTATTTTATATGTTATTTTTTGTTACAAATTTATTTTCGAAAAGTAATTACATTTACTATAATCATATTTTAGGGCCGCACAAATTTAAATGGTAAAAATCGCCTAATTTTATATATTAACTCCATCAATTTGAAGGGACAGTTTGACAAGGTTGCGTTCACATGGTTAAAAGATGGCCTAAATACCTTATAAAAATTATGGTTTTTATAAGTAAAGAAAGATAATTCGATCACTCAATGTTAACCGTACTTCTCAATATGGAACAATTTGAGTTTATTAAGTATTTATTCAGTTTAAATAAAATAATTGGTGAAATAATCGAAACAAGTAGTTATAAAAGATGAATAGTACTTATAAGAAATAAAACAATAATTTTAAATATTATTTTCGAATACTTTTATTACTCTTTTAGTTTCTTTATTTTAATTAGTCTTATTAAAACTTGTCAGTAAATTAATTAGTAGGAACTGTCTTAGGTTATAATCACATTATTTCAGATCACAAGGCAAGACATTACAAAATTGGGGCCAAACTTGAGTAGACCTAGAGCCTTCGCCGCTGCTGTCTGTAAATTTGATGAGGAAATAATAAAAAATAAGAAATTGTTATTTTAGTAAATCATTAATTTGGTCAATAAGGATTTCCAATATGAAATAAGCTTTACGCTTTCCAACCTGTTGTGACTTGCCGTTCCGATATTATGTGACCGTAGAATAAGTCACAAAACGGAAGTCACATAATGCTACTTTCTTGTAGTTTTAAATTGTTTAAAAATTAGCAATCGCACTTAGCGACTTTAACTTTTTGTTATCAAATACTATATAAACTTTGTAATGTGTCTACAATAACAATAATTAAAGAAAAGGGGATTTTAACGGCAAAACATGGTCACATACCTGAGCAAAGAAATCGAAACACACAACACTTCAATAGTTAAGTCCACGCTGTCACGAAAATCAGTATGTCAATGTAATCAAAATAGCGTCTCACGATGAAGGACGACTGGTTTTTGCTATTTCGAGCCGAATTTTTACACAAGGAGACATTGAGTTATAATGATTTTTGTTAAAAAAGCGGTCACAAAACTGAATGTTCCAGTTAGTCTAAATTTTCGATTTTAATTAAATAATTTATTTTTGATAGAAATTATGTAAAAAATATATTAATGAAATTTTTAACTGATAAATTAAACATTCAAAAATTGAAAGGGTATTTACTAAACCGCTCGCATACATGGAAACTTTAGGAAAAAAATATTTTCTGACGCCTGTTGGGAAAGGGACATGCAGATTTGATGGGCTTCAACATTTTAAAATCTTCGTTAATGTAATATTTAGTGAATTATCAATATAAAGCCAACTTACATATATATTATGCTTATTTCACTTAAATGAATTGATTCTGCTAGAAGTCATTTATTCCAAAAAAATAAGCGAATAAATCTGAGGGACAAGGCAAATACCGCAGGTACACTTTTTTTTTAAATTGCCCACCTACGTTCGTTCAGCCTACGTTCTTGTTTTGCAGTTTATGGTTGGGCACGAAATCTAGTCAAGAAAATATAAAACTGAATTTATAGAAAATAGTCTGTTCAGCTGCCAAAATTAATTTATCAGTATCGAAACTTGTGGAACATAATAATATTTTACACCAATAATAATGAGCGGCGGGCGGTAGTAGAAAAACTGCTCGGGCCGGGCATAATAGGTACCTGTACACTGTACTACAGCTTGGCCTTTAATTTTAGTTTAGGTACCGTAAACTGCTGCAAGTTTGCCCCTAAGCTTCAACTTTGCCTAATCTATTAAAAGTAACATAACTTCACCACCGCCATCTATTTTTTACTTTTGATAATGGGAGAAAAACCTTCGTTTTAATGGCAACCCATTTCATTATTATTCAAAGTGGCAACACCATTACTTTTTTGTCTGTCAGCTTTCAACGGTCACAAGCAGAGTGCACGTTTTTTAAGTCAGTGCTAAACTTTTTGTTTTTCATTGGAAAAGTCGAGAATTTCAGCTCTCTTAGTGTTTACGGGGTAAGCAAATGTGCTCTTTCTCCTGTTTATAATGGTTATTCTTGTAAATGTGATCAATTTACGACTAGAACGATGGTAGGCAATGTTGTGAAGGCTTCTCGGTCATTTAGTGACTCAAGTTTGCCTAGCCCTAGGGTTGTCACTAGTTACTCAACTACAGTGAAGCATTTGGAGGGTTTTGATTTAAGCAGTACATGTAGGTATGTTTTGTTTCGTTATTTAAAAAAAAAGATATATTTGCATTATTATTATTGGGCGCCTATTTCCCACGGGGTAGGCAGAGACTATGGATCGCCAACTGCTACGATCCTTGCACACTTCTTTCGCTTCATTCACATCCATCAATTTTTTCATACATGCCCGGCGATTTTTGTCACTGCGTACATCAGTCTTTTTTATTAGACCTCCTACTTGGTCCGTGTAGGTTTTGTTATACTTACCATTTTATTTCACTTTTTGCGAAAATAATTTATATTATATAGAATTATACTTCTTTTGTTAGTGTCCATAGTGGCATATAAGGTACATGTTAATATACTATTATTTGTTACTTTTGTTTTGTGATTTTAATTTGACTAATTAAAACTTAAAAAAAGAAAACTAGTTTATTCCTGTCAAATTAGTGTGCTTGACCCTTTTATATCGTTTGTTTTGGTTAAAAGAGTATTTCATATGATGGTCCAAAAATTCTTTAATTGTTTTATTGAATATACCTACTTAGTCTTTTAAATTTTGTGTTTTTCTATTTGGAGCAACCCTAACCATACTTAAAACTTACTATGAAAATATTTACTGATACTGCTCAAAGTTTGTCTGCTTGTGGCCAACATTGCCTGCTTGCCAGAAAACAAAATTGATGGTTCTATGTGGTAACCCATGCACATCTTTATGGTAACACATTCTTTATGGCTCTATGATTAAGATCAGTTTTTAAATGCGGCTCGTATTTTTGCTAATAATCTTCTAGGCAAAGTTGAGGTATTTCATCACAATTTTGCCTACAACTTTGACGGTTTCTGGTGATCAATTTAACAGCAGTTTCGGCGTTATGAACCTTAAGATATATGGCATAGATCTCCAATTAAACCGCTAATGTAAATATGGACACAGATAATAAATACTTGAAGAGATATTTTCAAAAAACCATAAATTTCGTGCAAAGTTGCAGCAGTTTACGGTAAGTATTGTTTTTTAATAACATTTAAATGTTTGTGTTTTTATTATAATTCTGCAATGCTTCATTAATTTCTGTAATAATTTTAATAAAAGACAAAATAAATAAATATAAATAGTCTAATATTTTAGGTAAATGTGTTTCAATTTTGTACTCGTAACACCCGAAACATTCCCTCTGTAACACCCGAAACAGACGATAACATTAATAAAAAAACAACTACCTACTACATATTTTTCGGATTTTCTACTGTATTAATGTACCAGATTTCATCCCTTATGACTGTTGTTTTTATAGTATAATTACTCTAAGTAACCTCGCTAAATTTGGAATGTATGCAACATTGATTAAAAAGTGGAGGCAAAATCGCGTAACACCCGAAACGCTACTTTTGCGAAAACGTTAACAGAATTTAAATAAACAACACATTTAATGAGTTGAAGTGTAACACCCGAAACGATGGAATGGCCCAATATTGTTACTTACTCAATATTGTAAATAAAATTATTGTGAATTTCCCAGGGTTTTCACGTTCCTGGGAAAACTACATATTTACAATTTCGGAAATCTGGATTTTTCGATATTTTTATGAAAATCTCGTAGTCGTGTTATGAAAATATTTTTATGAAAAAAATTCAAGTACTTGAATTTTTTAGTAAAATACAACACACAGGGTGTAAAAAGACCCTTGAAAAAGCTGAAGTCTACGCATTTTAATCAAAACAGGAAATATAAAAAAATACTGGGAAACGATTATTTTTGTGTTAAAAAGTTTTTCTATTGAACATAAATTAAGAAATACCTAACTAAAAAAAATGTTTTCATAAAATCATGAGAACGAAAGCTTAAAAGTTAAGTATGTACTTACCTCATTTGTATGAAAAGCAAATTTTACCATAATTATGTGGTCATCACATCCATCACTGTAATTTTGAGTCTCAAATGCCTATGTCCAGCAGTGTGTCAAAGACTTGTTTTGGGAATCATAATTTTAAAGCGTTTAGTACTTTATTAAGACATTATTATCATTATTGAGAGTTACTAATTAATAATTTTTAATTTTATACAATGATAGTTGTTTAATTTTGTAACACCTGTACCCGGCTGGAATTAGGGAACAAACCGGCTGATCTGATATTAGGGCAAAGACGGCTGGAATTTGGGTTTTTCGCCCTTTGTGCATTTAAACGCTTGCCTATTTTTTTCCACAAGACTACGTAAAACTATGTACTACTTTCGTAAGAAAGATTAATCAAGCTATCTAAAACTGTATTAACAATATTTTTAAGACCGTAATTGTAGCAGCAGCAGATATTCAAAGTTGAAAAATCCTTGGGGGGCTGGTATTTGGCAAATTCACCCTACGTAAAACTATGTACTATTTTCGTAAGAAAGATTAATCAAGCTATTTAAAACTGTATTAACAATATTTTTAAGACCGTAATTGTAGCAACAGCAGATATTCAAAGTTGCAAATTCCTTGGGGGGGGGGGGGGGGGGGGGGTGGTATTTGGCATATTCACCCTATCTAATCATTCATGGGTTCAACTATTAATATGTATAGGTTCAATAAACTACTGAATAACATTCATTTCCTATATTTATTTCGTTTTGCGCGGGCTTCAAGAGATATTTTTACTAAATGGTATTTAATCAACGGTACCCAAAGACAGATTAAATCGGTCGATGTCTGCTGCGGCGTTGCCGTATTTACTCTTACAACATGGCCGCGCTCGTTGTACCCGTTTCCGTGTGAAACTCGACTCAACAACTGCGTCTGTGTGTTTGAGGTGGCGGCATCGGCAGTGGCATGGCAGTCAACGACGAGCTTCGAGACGAAGCGGGTGTGGTAGGGAGGGGGAAGGAGATACCGGTTTGGTGACGTCAGTTTATCTACTTTCAGAATCAGAACATACATATTATAGAAACGTGTGTATTTTTACTAGCTATTCGAATAATTTATTTTATGACAGGTGGTAGGGTACCTTCTTTTACAGAAAAATACTTTGCCTATTATAAATTCATTGTATTACATACAGAAGGGAATAGTAAATTGACAACGTGCACCAGCAGTGGAATCAAAACGGCTTCCTTTCCATTGAGTTATAAACTCAATGTTCCTTTCAGTATTACTTTACTTACTGAATAGCATAAGCACAAAACAGGTCTTCTTTAAATTTCATATTCTTGGGATTCCACAACTCAAGTGCAGTTGCGATCATAATTGAATTGAACTAGGTACCTAGTGTACCTACTTCATGGTCGCTTTTTGTTTTGGGACCTATGTATATGAAAGAGGAACAAAAATTGGTACTTAACTAAAAGTTCCTTTTGTAATAATTATAAATATGATGACAACTTTTTATGGCGTGAGATTAAATACTGAGCGTAGGGTGGATGCCCCGAATACCAGCCCCGTACCTAATACCAGCCTTTTCACTTATTTGTTTGATATTCGAATTACCTTTCGTTTTCACAAACCAATGTTGTCATCTAAAAAATAAATATATTCGATTTATTCGTCAACTATCTACTAACATTTCGATCTAATTCGATGCAATATGGTACATTTAAATATCTAAATCGTACGGGCAAAACTGCGGGGAATAGGGTGGATGCCCCGAATACCAGCCCCGGACCTAATACCAGCCTTTTCACCTTATTTGTTTGTTATTAGAATTACCTTTCGTTTTCACAAACCAATGTTGTCATCTAAAAAATAATTATATTCTGTAGAAAATTTAAAACCAAATTTGGCAGCACCAGCATGATCAGTTGTGTGTCAGTTTCAAATCGAAACTTGCACAGGACGGATATCGGCCATATTGCAATTTTTTCGACAGATTTAAAGGTGGCTTAAACAAGTTATATTTCACATTTCTTCTGCTTTATATGTCATGATTTGTTAGATTATGGATTATGATATTGTAATGCATGAATTTCTCAGTAAATATACAAGTTTTTTCTTTTCTGCTCGTAGAAATTGATAGGGCTGCAATTAGATACACGAAACGTATGGAGTACCTAATACCAGCCCCGGGGGCTGGTATTCGGTTGGAGTAAGTACTTAATTACAGCCATGTCTTAATAATTAGGGATGTCACAAACTTCTTACCAGCAGCAGTTCTTCGCAACAGTTCAATATTTTTACAAACCAGTTCTTCATTGTATTAATAAAGGTCTCAAAATGCCCGTTTTCAGCACTTTATGAATACAAACCTTAGACGTAATATATAATTAAAATGTAGTTAGTTATACAAATAGAGAACTGTCTCATATTGACGCAAATTTTTCTCATAGTGTAAATAAACGAAAGACTGACTTTATGTTACGCATTTAGGTATTATTCATATTCAGAATGCAGCACAAAGAATTAAGACATGACCCTATGCTAGGCTGATATTCGGTACACAAAAGGCTGGCAATAGATACAGCCTGGCTGGAATTAGAGACACAGGGTATTTTTCTGTTTGACATTATTTTAAAAAAATTCTATGTAACTTACGATCAATTACCCTAATAAATACATTTCTCCATTAGGTAACTTACCGTTTAAAAAAAATAATACTAGTTTTGACCTATAAGTTTATGCAGAATATTTTTGTAAACATCAAAATTGCACTAAAAGGCTGTTATTCGGGGCATCCACCCTAGGTAGTAATTTATAGTTTTTGTTCTAATCCGTTTTTACTTGACTGTACTTTATAAGTGCGCGCGAGTTGACGACAAAAAAATAATTAAAATCGGAAGGTGCCAACTCGCGCGCGCTCGCGAGTTTCACACTCGCGAGTTGACGAATATGTCATATATTCTGTAGAAAATTAAAAAAAAATTTATTGGAAGCACCGGCATTCAAATCGAAACTTGCTTAGAACGGATATCGGCCATATTGCAATTTTTTCGACAGATTTGAAGGTGGCTAAAACAAGGAATATTTCATATTTCTTCTGCTTTATATGTCATGATTTGTTAGATTATGGATTATGATATTGTAATGCACCTTTTCTGCTTCGATTAGATTCATTGCGTTGCGGCTTCAATTAGAAACACGAAACGTATGGAGTACCTGATACCAGCTCCTGCCGGCCTAGCATGAGAGGCTTTTATGGTACGGCATGCTGTCTTGCTTGCACCTTAGTGTGGTAAGCAAGACAATATGCCGTACCATATCATATCGCGCGATAAAAGCCGCTCATGCTAAGCCGGCAGGAGCTGGTATTTGGTTGGAGTAAGTACTTAATTACAGCCATGTCTTAATAATTAGCGATGTCACAAACTTCTTAACAGCAGCAGGGTCATTCCATGTAACGGGTGTTACAGGTCGTACATCTTTACTTGACGATTAATTAATGATGCAAAAAGAAAACATATCCTTTTTATTAGCTTAACACCCTCCACTTAGGTCTAAGTTTCGTCATCCGTATTAAAACTAACAGTAATAGCTAGCAGTAAAGAAATTAGGAACAATACATGTGCGTAACGGGCGTTACACGATTTTGCCTATGCTTTCCAGCTTACCCGCAACAAAAGCAAAAGTCTGCGAATTGTGTCTATTTTCGAAGGGAAAAAAAATGTTGACGCATTTCTGAATAAATTCTAAACATTATAGACTATTCATATTAAAACAAAAATACACATAGGATTTTTCATTGAAACTTAAAAATGTAACGGGTGTTACAGCTCAATGTAACGGGTGTTACGAGTACGAAATTAAACCAATATTTTGTAGTAATAAATGTTTATTTGATCAAATTTTTGGCATTAAACAATAAAGGTACTTAGTAGAACTTAGTATCATGCCTACTGCTCTCTAACATCAATATTTTTGGAAAAACTGTTATATGTACGGTCCTCTTTTACAACACCGAAAAAAGAAAATAATTGTCAGATTGACATTGCGCGTTCTGCCGCCGCGCCGTAAGAAAGGAAAAGTTTTAAGCAGCCGCATTATTTGGTATGTTTAATAATTTCTTAAAACTTTTAAAGCATGCCTCGTACGTGTAACACCCGTTACAAGAAAAGTGCATTTGTTTATTTAGCGACTGAGTTAATGTACGCATCATAAAATGCATTGAAAGATTTTTAGATGCAACAACCATAAACCAGCCCAACCAACCTTTTATTAGTCTTAATAAAGTCATATTAAAAATTGGTAACACCCGTTACGTAACGGGTGTTACCCATCATTCCCCACCAATATTTCACAAATAAATAAGCTGAACATCAAATAAATATAAAATATTAGCAGTTCTTTATCATATCCTTACTTTCTCAAATGCATTTTATGATGCGTGCATTAACTCAGTCGCTAAATGAACAAATGCTCTTTTTTTGTAACGGGTGTTACACGTAAGAGGCATGCATTAAAGGTTAAATAAATCTAAGAAATTATTAAAGTATTCAAATAATATTTCAGGCACTGGTTGCTTAAAACTTTTCCTTTCTAACAGCGAAACGCGCAATGTCAATCTAACAGTAGTTTTCTTGTATTGGTGTTGAGAGTTTTGATAAAAATAAACTACTATCAATCGTATACAGTAACCTGACTTTGATATGTAAAAACAGAATAAATTCGAAAATAAATTAAGGAATTAAGGGTGGTCTATTAAAATATAGGCTTTTAAGATTATCCTAAGACACATTTTCTTTTAAAATCAGCATTTTAAGAAAATATGTTGCGGTAGCGTTTTCCATGGAATGACCCAGCAGTTCTTCGGAATTATTATTATAAGAAGTTATTATTCGGAATTACACGCTGTATGTCACAAACGCGACTCGTCACATACGCAGTTTGACATAATACGCGATTTGGCACTATCTCTTCGCCACAAACGCCGTTTGTCATACATGCGGTTTGTCACACGTGCAATTCGTCACACATGTTAGAGAGCAGTGATACTAAGTTCTACAAGTTCCTATATTACTTAGTTTAATGCCAAAAGATTAAATAAACATTAATTTCTTCAAAATATATTGATTGGTTTGATTTCGTACTCGTAACACCCGTTACATTGAGCTGTAACACCCGTTACAGTTTAAAATTTCGATGAAAATCCTTAATGTATTTTTGGTTTAATATGAATAGTTACGAATGTATTTAAAAATACGTAATTTTTTTTTTCTTTCGTTAAGTAACTCAATTCGCAGGCTTTTGCTTTTGTTGCGGGCAATCCGGAAAGCATCGTGGCAAGCAAAGCAGGCAAAATCATGTAACGCCCGTTACGCACATAAATTGCTTCTAATTTCTTTACTGCTAGCTGTTAATGTTAATCTCAATACAAATGACCAAACTTAGACCAAGGTGGAGGGTGTTAAGCTAATAAAAAGGATATGAATTCTTTTTGCATCATTAATTAATCATCAAGTAAAGATGTGCGACCTGTAACACCCGTTACATGAAATGACCCATCTCATAATTAACTATATTTCTCACAGTGGTCCTTGAAAGTTCGTAGATCTAACAAATAATCAACCTGTCATTACAAAAGTGCATAAAGTGGATATTTCAACTTTCACTTAGTTTACTAATTTGCTATTACATTGTTTCGTAAATTTAGCAACACGCATTGACCGTTCCAGTTTAATACGCATCAACAAACATTCATGTCAACTTTGAAGAAACAATAATTTTTAATTTTGTAAGTAATTAGGAGAGGGGGAGATCTAAGCTTTATACTGGGTGGCGCAAAAGTACTGGCACTATTTGGTTCAGCTGCAACTTTTTTCGAAATTAGAAAACTAGAATTAGTTTTTTATATAATACTAGCTTTCCGCCCGCGGCTTCGCCCGCGTCGACTTGACGAAGTCCGCGGGAATGTGATATTTTTTCGGGATAAAAAGTATCCTATGTTCCTCTCCAGGCTACAAAGTATGTGTCCCAAATTTCAGCCAAATCCGTTCAGCCGTTTTGGCGTGATTGAGTAACAAACATACAAACTTCCAAACATCTTTCGAAATTAGAAAACTAGAATTAGTTTTTTATATAATACTAGCTTTCCGCCAGCGGCTTCGCCCGCGTGGACTTGACGAAGTCCGCGGGAATGTGATTATTTTTTCGGGATAAAAAGTATTCTATGTTCATCTCCAGGCTACAAAGTATATGTGTCCCAAATTTCAGCCAAATCCGTTCAGCCGTTTTGGCGTGATTGAGTAACAAACATACAAACATACAAACATACAAACATCCAAACATCTAAACTTTCACATTTATAATATTAGTAGGATTTGTGCCATGAATTTTCGTCGGATTAGGATTTGAAGATAATCGCTCGAATTCTCGAACGCAAATCATCTTTGGGAGCGTCTCAAACATCATGGCATCTCTTTTATACGTTTGACATTTAAAGTGACAGGGCGATGTGTGAGACGCTCCCAAAGATAAGTAGCGTACGAGTATTCGGGCAAATTGACGCACATTTGAGCCCTATTCTATTTATGACATTTTCTATAACTTGCCGTAACACTTAACGTAACATATTATCGTAGTCGATATGTTCCTTATTTCTTGATAAATGTTTTCTTGCAGTCTACGGTTGCAGTTTGCGGTCTGCGGCCCGTCTCGGAAACCCACCTTTATTCCACGTTCTTCGGGAGATTAACTTTCCATGTTTATTTTTAGTGAATTTTACATTTATTTACTACACATGACAAGAGATGCCATATATAAAAAATAATAATTCTACAGTGCCAGTACCTTTGCGCCACCCTTTGCAAACAGTAGGTACGCAAGATAGTCGCAAATAAACACGAGATGCCTTCATGCCTTGTTTTGTATGGCATGTGAAAACAGAGAACTATTAACAATGGTCGTATACTCGTAAGATACAAGACTTTCCGTTCGCACGGGATCTATCATTCAGCTGAAACGTTAATAAAATAAAAAGATGTCTTTTAAACGACTTTAATGTATTAGAAACGACGTTTTATTAGTAGTAGTTTTTTGTTGTGCTTAGTTGTTGTTGGATCGATACGAGTATGTCTGTGTTGGTAAAGGTAAGTAGCAAGAATTTTTAGAGCTAGCTGCTAGGGGTAATGTGGCGCCGAAGAGTCGAATTGGATGATACGGACTAGTGCGCGGTAAGGGTGGGTGGATAGGGGGTTCAATTTGGTCGGGTCGGTCGCAAAGCCCGTACCCGCGGCGTCGGCCTGGTTGCCCGCGCAGGTCGATAGAGCGAGGGACGTAGGTGGGGCTGAGTAATACTGCACGGGGTGGTGCCCTCGCTCTCACCCCGTGGACCATCACCAGAAGGCAGCAACTTTCGCGTTGCATAATAATGTTACAACACCTAACGTCCGTGCCACACCGCCCAACCCCTCATGACCACCCGCCCGCTAGTTCGTTCGCTTTTATAATTTGAAATATATATACTTACAGTTCTACATGATACATACCTACCTACCTTGTACTTTGCGTTTTCTACTGTTCACTGCTACATCAAATAATAATATCAAATTCAACAAATAATATCTGTATTTCTGAACGGTCGTCGAGATGGTGTGGAAAAATCTCATCCTGCATGAGGCTGGCGATAATTATATCTCTAGGTGAAAAAAAATTCGCCTTGTGGAACTGACTTCGAGTTATCTCGACGCAAAATTATGTAGTCAACTTTGCTTCTTGAAGGTAATGTTGCTAAATTAATTCAAATGGTCAAGAGCCAAGCAAGAGTGAGCCGAGATTGAGAATTGGGTATTTGACTGTTGTTGAAATGTAGATATTTAATTACGACATTCAGTCATATAACATTATTTAATAACAAATCTGAAAAAAGAAATTCAATCTGTATATAACAAGCGAATTATGAGCTACTTAATTGTGACTCTTTTTTTTTAAACGAAATTTTCTATAAGTACCTAATAAATAATAATAATTGACGGCCGATTTGGCGCAGGGGTAGGATAGCTGCCTTCTGCGCCGGAGGTCTCGGGGGTTCGATCCCCGAACAAGACAAATATTTGTGTGCATGAACACGTCTATTTGTCTTGGTCTGGGTGTTTTCTATATTAAGTATGTATTTACAAACAAAAAGTATTTAACTATACTATATTTATCCGTTATCAAGTTTTCCATAACACAGTTTCTTAATGAAATTTACATGGGCTTAGATTGTAAAATATTATTTATTTTCTTACTAAAACGTAATTTTCTATGGCGCGAGTATGGCGCTATAGAAATGTGACGTCACATTAAATTTCTATGTCACATTTAATTTTCTCCTTGTCTAATTAAAAAGTTTGATGCTCTATATCGCTGAAAAATTGAAAATATGCAAGATATTTGAAAATAAATGCCTATGTTGTGTTGCTACTAATTTAATAAACATTTTAAGTCAATAAAAAAAAATCAGTCATATACCCTAGATTGTACCTAGGTAAACGAATTTTAAGGTTCTCGAATGGCGACCGCGAACCGGACGACGTTCCGTGGGCAGGCCCCCTACAAGGTGGACCGACGATCTGGCCAAGGTCGCGGGAAGCCGCTGGATGCGGGCAGCGCAGGACCGATCGTTGTGGAGATCCTTGGGAGAGGCCTATGCCCAGCAGTGGGCGTCGTACGGCTGAAATGATGATGATGATGAAACGAATTTTTAAAACTGCATTTTATTTAATTTATTCATACATTATCGGTGAGTGATATTTTAAATGACAGGAGGCGTTCCAAGTTTGAAATAACTTAGTATTATTGACACTGTCGAAATAATATACTTATTAATTATACTCTCAAGTGGGCGTATAACGCTCGGCCATATCTGTCGGTCCAACTTTGTATCTAGAACTAGGTGTTATTGTTGATCGAAGCCCTTCCTTATCGCATAGATTTTTTATTATTTTTGCGAAAAATATATTTGATCGTCTTTGATGTTAACATAACGTTAGTTCAGACACGTTTCTGAAATCTTAATAGTTTTTGATATTTTGATAAAAATATTTATTTCCCATAATGGCATTATATGCAGTACAGGCAACTATAGTAGATTGTACAACAAGTGCATTTTAATTATTTCATTTTAAAATATCCATAATTGTGTAAAATGGGCAAAACATCGCTATGTCGTTTCTATGTGTAAGGGCAAAGGCAAACTCTTTGGGGTTCAAGTCGTGCCTGACTCGAGCGAAACAAACTCGTGCTCCTTGCAAGACCTCGATATTTTAAAAGTTCAACTAGTCAAACTTGTTCTATTACAGGTGAATATAAACTGAAATTGTTGGATTATTGTGAATCAAAATATTCTAAAATATCATTATGTCAAAATCAACAGTAATTATTATTAAAACTTGTATAGAAGTGGTAAAGTTATTTACTAAAATGAATGATGAAATAATGACGTACGTTTTCGTTACGTTAATTTTACTCTGAGGAAGAGATACAATACAAGGAAACGCAAAGGCCGTTTGTGCACTACCACTGAATTTTACCGATCCGGAAAAAAACGGATGCTTGTATTTAATTAATTACTAATATAAATGATTAATTATTAAAATACAAGCATCCGTTTTTTTCCGGATCGGTAAAATTCAGTGGTAGTGCACAAACGCCCAAACTGCTCAGAAATTATTCAAGTCAATCTTACTACACTTTTATCTTGTCAAATAATATGCGCTCAAACAACGATCACAGGTTTCAGAGTTCGTTGTGTCAACTCTCAAGCCCCTACAATGGGCAAAGGTGTATAATAATCTCGTCTTAATAGGTACGCACATACACACACACACACACACATGCACACACACATATACACACACACACAAACACTATCAATTCATTCTCTCATGTGACTCGCACGCATCATAGTATTTCTCCCATAAACTGTATTGTTTTTCGACCGGTTCGGCTGTGGAGAGGCTGGTAATCTGTCATACAGGTATTCCTACTAGTACAGACACCAGTCTTTCACATAGTTTTTATTTAATGTAGAAAACTAAGTTGTCTTAATTTTCATTTTTGTACTATGTGAAAGAAAAACTAATAAAGAATTTTATTTTATTATTATTTTATTATAATCATTTCGGTAATTTAGGATTAGCGAACAACTTTACCGTTTCTAATACTCTGAATTTATCATAAAACTGTGACGTGAATCAATAAAAATTGCTTTGAAACTTTTAGATTGGGAGCTAGCGAACACCTCAAAACATTGCTGAGACTTCGCAAGCGAACACCAAGCGTTTTTTTTTTGTTTTCATCTCACAGTGTTGTTGTTAAAATAAGAAGCCTAGTAAAAATCACAACATTGGGGCAAAAGCTCGGAAACATATTGCAATGAATCAACTAGCAAACTAGTTTCAAACACTGTAAGTAGGTACTGTATATGTCGCTGTTTGTATATGGAAAAGTTAAATAATGAAGAAAAACCCTAACTGATTTCACTAACTCCCTGCAAGTGCGTTACTCTTGAACTAAACGACGCCCGCAGCTAGGCATAGACCTCCCCCAAGGATCTCCACAACGATCGGTCCTGCGCTGCCCGCATCCAGCGGCTTCCCGCGACCTTGACCAGATCGTCGGTGCACCTTGAAGGGGGCCTGCCCACGGAACGTCGTCCGGTACGCGGTCGCCATTCGAGAACCTTTCCGCCCCAACGGCCATCGATTCTCCGCGCTATGTGTCCCGCCCACTGCCACTTCAATGATGCAATCCTTCAAGCGATGTCGGTTGTTTTAGTTTTCCTGCGGATCTCATCATTTCTGATTCGATCGAGAAAGTAGAAGAGAGCAAGAAGAGCAAGAGCAAGAAAATACCAAGCCAAGCCTTCTTTTGAGACCCATAGTAAAAGACCATGTCTCACTTCCATAGGTCATTACTGGCAATGGCAACACACACTGGTCAAAGACTTTCGTCTTGAGATATTGAGGTATTTCGGACGCGAATATATGCCGGAGCTTCCCAAACGCTGCCCTTCCGAGCGGGATTCGACGAGAGATCTCTTTCTCAAAGTTGGACTTACCTAACTGGACCGTCTGTCCTAGGTAAACATAGTGGTCGACAACTTTGAGTGTAATGTTCCTAACATTAACTGGAGCAGGTGCAACATGGGCATTGAACATCATTTTCGTCTTGTCCATGTTCATCTTAAGACCCACTCTTTGCGAAGCATTGCCGAGATCTTCGAGCATTGTGTTCAGGTCTTCCAAGGTCTCAGCCATAAGAACTACATCATCGGCAAACCGTAGGTGTGTTAGGTACTCGCCATTGATGTTGATGCCGCATCCTTTCCAGTCCAGCAGCTTAAAAATATCCTCCAACGCAGCTGTTAACAGTTTGGGAGAGATGACATCTCCCTGTCTCACACCTCGCTGACCGACATGGTGGCGTTTTGGTATAAGTACCTCAGCACCTCGATATACCTGTAGTCTATTTGGCACCTCTGGAGAGACTGCAGCACCGCCCAAGTCTCAATCGAATCAAAGGCTTTCTCATAGTCCACGAACGCCAAGTAAAGTGGCAAGTTATACTCTTCGGTCTTCTGTATAACTTGCCGCAGCGTATGAACGTGGTCTATGGTACTGTAGCCTTTCCGGAACGGGAGGGAGGAAGACTAACCCACCAGGTGATAAATAAAAGATCAATAAAGGTCTAGGTCTTCCCTTCTTTCTCTCACCTCCATTTTGCTTTCAATGATGTTTGTCAGGAAACTGTCGTCTCGCAACAAGTGCCTATCTATCTTTTTGTTTTGGCTCAATTTACACCGCCGTGGAATGAAATGGAAGCTACTTTTTCTGTACATAGCATAATGAACTTTATGTCAATTGTATAACATACAAATTAGATACGAGCTAAAAAAATCTCGAGAATTCCCCGGAAGACGCGCGACCTTTTTGGCTCGTATCTAATTTGTATGTTATAAAATTGACATAACGATCATTATGCTATGTATAATTTCGTCGCTTCCATCCCATTCCGCGGCGGTGTAAATTGAGCCTTATGCTATCTATCATGTTTTTTTTAGCCAACCAAATAAAGTTGATTCGAGGGGTTTTTGGTCCGCGCGTAGGGTTACCAGATGAAAAAAACAAAAGTCCTGAGAATAGGCCTGATTTCCATTGAAAAAGCCTGAGTTTGAGAGCGGGAGGGGGGTGCAATAAATCAATAATTAAAGAAAAAACCTTACTTAAATAGCTATATATCTACTAAGATAAATTAGTACTTATTAATTAATTATTACCAAAGGAAGTTAGTTTGTTCTAAAAGATCTATAAGCTTTCTTTTAATCTAAGCATTTATTTTACTATTTCTTTTGTATTTTATTGGAAATTCTGAAAATCCTGAGATTTCATGAGTTTTGCGAAATCCGGCCGCAATCCTGAGATGAGTCCAAAAATCCTGAGATCTCAGGCCAAATCCTGAGATATGGTAACCCTATCCGCGCGCGGCATTGCACAGCAGTGGCGTATTTACCAGACATTTTTAAGTTATTTGTTACTCATGTAACAATGGTTCTCACTACTATCTACTATTTCATTGAAAAGGGTTTATTCAGTAAAGAAACGTAATTTTAATTCATATTGCTTCATTCATATTACAATACAAACACAAGTATTACAACAAACCTAAACCTAGTGCATTTCAGAAGCTGAATAATGATGCAAGATCGTAATGAAATACACTTCACAAAATACGAGAGAAATTATGTATAGCACCTATTGACACAATGCAAATATGCTCGAATGAGCGCACAGCATTTGGGATACGGTCTGTCGGCGCAACAGCGGTGTGCGCATTGCCCCTTTCCCCTCGATTTGCCTGGGCCCAAGGGGCGACGTTCGTCGGGCGGCTCGGCTAGCATCGATCGCACATCACAGTAGCTACTGCGTCCTACTACCAAGCGGGGCCGCCGCGCAGTTGATAACTCGATATCGAGAAACTCAAAACTTCTTCAACTAGCATGCAAATTTCCTTGAAAAAACCTTTATTTTAATTATAAAGATAATTTAGAAACTACTACTACTGCGTTCTTTTAGGTGGATTTTGTGACATAATATTTATATATATACATGCAGCAGTCCTAATCTAGCTAGCTAGGCACTCCAATTCTCGTAATAACGTTAACGTGATCTTGAGCATAAATTGTCTTCAAAACGAGACAAATTATGAAAGCAGAAAACAATATACTTTAAGTAATTCACTTCATTGTCAGACTAAATTTTACACGTAGGCAATTTTTCTCCGTTAATAAGTCAAGACGATCGCGATCTCTCTACTATAAACGCTGTACTTAACTAAAACGTAAAGATAAAACAATTATTATTATAATCGTGTCGTGTGTGTCGCATTTTGTGCTTTGGATATTAAGTAGTGAAACGAACATCTCGTCAATATTATTCTGTGATCTCGTCGTCGAACAGTACAACGGCGGTTTAAGATCTGTGCCCGTAGTGTAAGTTTTTATGTCAAAAAACGCAAACTGTTTCGAATGCGTATTAATGTCAATTTGTATGAAAACTGTATTAGCGCCTCTAGCGGCGAGTAGCGCGCTTATATAGTTTTCATACAAATTGACATTAATACGCATTCGAAATAGTTTGCGTTTGCTTGACATAAAAACTTACACTCGGGGTACAGCTGAATTATTATTGAAAGCTTAAAATAAAATCTATTAATTATCTATCTACATCTACTACTTCGATCAAAACACCAAATAAAATCTTTATCCGTAAAAAATCTAAAAATTTGGTGCATTGCGATTTATTGCCAAATATTTTTTGTTTTATTTAAAATTTTATGTTTAAATATATATAAAATGTATATATATATATATACTTCTATAAATTTAAAAAAATCTAATGCCCGGATTTACGGATTAGGGGTTCATTATTTCATAAAAAAGCCTGATATCGGGTGTTAAAAATGGTGATGGCCGATACAAGGCGAGTCAAAATCCTGATATCGGCCACTAAACATTAAGTTATGGACCATACAAATGTTAGTACTTCATACTAATCTAGGTACACTACATACTTAAGGCGCTACTCGGAAAAAGTATGGACTTTTGATATAAAACTATAGGACGGTTACAGTTGTTACAAATCTGGTAATAAGATATATCTTTCTTCATACCTTTATCTAGATTCGTATAGTTTCAGAAACACGATTTTATGATTTTGCCTCGACACTTTTTCTTTTCGAACACGGCACTTTTTTGGAAATTGGTTATAATTAGTGGACACCAATAATATTTAGGATCGTGTAGAAGCATTTTTTTAAAATCGCTATGGTTTTTAATACGAAGTGATTTTGTGATTTTTTACCTAGTCTGCAAAATCGGTCTCGCTCCCGCGCGCGTCGTTTTCTCATTGCTGTCTCGCTTCAGCAAAATTTTTTCGAGTACCGCCTTAATTTAGTTAATTATTAGACTGTTGTGTGTTTGCGATAATTTAATGACAGTGTCACCCACGTTTCTAGTTACTGTCAGTTTTTCTATTTTAAAGTGAAATGTTTTAAAATTTTAATTTGAATGTTTACGGTTTTTTATTTACTTTTGTGTGGATGTATTATTTTTGATGTGCAAACAGTACCCCGAGTGTAAGTTTTTATGTCAAGCAAACGCAAACTATTTCGAATGCGTATTAATGTCAATTTGTATGAAAACTATATAAGCGCGCTACTCGCCGCTAGAGGCGCTAATACAGTTTTCATACAAATTGACATTAATACGCATTCGAAATAGTTTGCGTTTTTTGACATAAAAACTTACACTACGGGCACTGTAATGGGCCATTCCATCGTTTCGGGTGTTACACTTCAACTCATTAAATATGTTGTTTTAATATATTCTGATAACGTTTTCGTTTATATCTGTGTCTTCAATTCAGTACACGGTCTACAAAGCGCGGACCGTTAAATCATAGTGAACTGAAAATAACTGTGGGATTAAACGTCATAATATCTGAACATATCTAACGTTCGCATCGCGGGACCCACTAAGAGTATTAAGTTCTATTTCTGTGTGGTATATGAAAAGACTAAATTCTTATTTAAACTTCAGTTACAAAGGAAAAGTAGCGTTTCGGGCGTTACGCGATTTTGCCTCCACTTTCTCATCAATGTTGCATACATTCCAAATTTAGCGAAGTTACTATGATAAATTATACTATGAAAACAACAGTCCTATAGGATGAAATCGGGTACGTTAATACAACAGAAAATCCGAAAAATATGTACCTAGTTATTTTTTTATTAATGTTATCGTCTGTTTCGGGTGTTACAGAGGGTTTGTTTCGGGTGTTACGAGTAGGGTCTTCCATGTAACGGGTGTTACACGTCGTACGTCTTAACTTGACGATTAATTAATGACGCAAAAAGAAAACATATCCTTTTTATTAGCTTAACACCCTCCGTCTAGGTCTAAGTTTCGTCATCCATATTAAAACTAACAGTAATAGCTAGCACTAAAGAAATAAGGAACAATATATGTGCGTAACGGGCGTTACACGATTTTGCCTATGCTTTCCGGATTACCCGCAACAAAAGCAAAAGTCTGCGAGTTGTGTTTATTTTCGAAGGAAAGAAAAATGTAAACGCTTTTCAAAATAAATTCTAGACATTCTAGACTATTCATATTAAAACAAAAATACACTTAGGATTTTTAATTGAAATTTAAATACGTAACGGTTGTTACAGTTCAATGTAACGGGTGTCACGAGTACGAAATTAAACCAATATTTGTAGTAAGTAATACATGTTTATTTGATAAAATTTTTGGCATTAAACAATATAGGAACTTGGTAGAACTTAGTATCATGCCTTCTACTCTTTAACATCAATATTTTTTGGACTAACTGTTATAGGTACCGTCCCCTTTTTCAACACCGAAAAAAGAAAATTATTGTCAGATTGTCATTGCGCGTTCCGCCGCCGCGCCGTTAGAAAGGAAAAGTTTTAAGAAGCCGCATTATTTGGTATGTTTAATAATTTCCTATAACCTTTTAAGCATGCCTCGTACGTGTAACACCCGTTACAAGAAAAGTGCATTTGTTTATTTAGCGACTGAGTTAATGTACGCATCATAAAATGCATTAAAAGATTTTTAGATGCAACAACCATAAACCAGCACAATCAACCTTTGATTAGTCCTAATAAAGTCATATAAATAATTGGTAACAGTAACGGGTGTTACCCATCATTCCCCACCAAAATTTCACAAATAAATAAGCTGATCATCAAATAAATAGAAAATATTAGCAGTTCTTAATCATAACCTTACTTTCCCAAATGCATTTTATGATGCGTGCATTAACTCAGTCGCAAAATGAAAAAATGCTCTTTTTTGTAACGGGTGTTACACATAAGAGGCAAGCTTTAAATGTTAAATAAATCTAAGAAATTATTAAAGTATTCAAATAATATTACAGGTACTGGTTGCTTAAAACTTTTCCTTTCAAACAGCGAAACGCGCAATGTCAATCTGACAGTAGTATTCTTGTTTTTGGTGTTGAGAGTTTTGATAAAAATAATTCTACCATCAATCGTATACAGTAACCTGACTTTGATATGTAAAAACAGAGTAAATTGGAAAATAAATTAAGAAATAAAGGGTGGTCTATTAAAATATATAGGCTTTTAAGATTATCCTAAGACACATTTTCTTTTAAAATCAGCATTTTAAGAAAATATGTTGCGGTAGCGTTTTCCATGGAATGACCCAGTACGAAATTAAAACACATTAACCTAAAATAATAGACCATTTAAGTATATGTATTTATTTTGTCTTTTATTAAAATTATTACAGAACTCAATGAAGCTTTGGAGAATTATAATAAAAACACAAACATTTAAAGAAAAAAATCGCTATTTTTCAGATACTAATAGTTTCGGGTGTTACATTTGTTCAACTAAAGTCTAATTTTTTAGGTATTTTGAAATAATATTTTAGCCATTTATGTGCCTTAATCCCGAATACTCGTACGCTACTTATCTTTGGGAGCGTCTCACACATCGCCCTGTCACTTTTAATGTCAAACGTATGAAAGAGATGCCATGATGTTTGAGACGCTCCCAAAGATAATTAGCGTTCGAGAATTCGGGCGTTATTCTCTACGTAAGCACCCAGATTTGACCGCAATACCTTAATTTAATAAAGTTTTATTTCTGCTTTTGACATTTCAATCAATGTCCTAACTAAATAAAGAAATGTGACTGCTTTTTCAATGGCGGCGCTAGGTGGGCCGTCGGAAGAGCCTTAAAATAATACTTATTGCATTCTTCAAGCAAAACACACACATATATCGACATACAAAAAGTTGTAACACCCGAAGTTTTTAATCATGCAAAAAACACATCAAATTAGTCTCAAGCTCAGATATTAGTTAGTATTTAAAACCATTACCACCATAACCTTACTTTTATTAAATATTATTACTTACACCAATCAATCTGTAATGTATAATAATAAAACAATTACCTGATTTTTTGTTTCGGGTGTTACAGTTCCAAAAGTACCAAGAAAACACACTTGTAACTTAATAATTATGAATGTTTTTGGGACTGTGACGCAATCCATCAATATTATAATAAACTAGCGGATCCTCGCGGTTTTACCCGCGTGGTACCCGTGGGAATATCGGGATAAAATATAGCCTATGTCACTCGGGAAGACTGTAGCTTTCTAACGGTGAAAGAATTTTCGAAATCAGTCCAATACTTTTTGAGTTTATTTGTTACGTACAAAAATATAAATCTTTCCTCTTTATTATATAGTACTTTAAATAGTATAGATAACCTCAAATCACAACATGGCAAAACGGTCAACAGATTAACAGATTCTTTTTATTTGTATTTCCAATAGTTACAGGCACAATGGGTCATTGAGCCAGTTCACTTGAGTACAGATTTTGAACGCAATTAACTTAAAAATTACGCGATTCCTTCAGTTTTTTTTGTCGCACATTATAATTTGGAATGTTTTCTTTCAAATTTTTTCAGATTTAATGCGATAAGAACATATTTATTTTATCACCCTCGGTACCGTTTATTATGGAATGGCCCTAATATTAAATTCATAATGACTTGTTAATAGTATTTGATTTATAGACTTTTCTTTATTAAGATATATTAATAAAACATTTTAAAAGAATATCTTTTTGTATGTCGTTTTATACTTAAGTTATATGTATATATATTTTTTACTTATATCTTTATGTATATCTTTGTATATCTTTATCTTTCTTTATCAATTCGAAGTTTTTTAGTAAGTATTACTCATCATAATGTTAGCCTAGGCCGATACAAGGCAAATAAGTAGGCGATCTTAGGGAAATTGGGTGTGTACAAAGAAAAATATAAATATAAAAAAATGTTATTCAAATATTTTATAAGTTCCTAGGAAAGTCAAATAATCACAGTTTATTAAAAAATACCTCCTAGAAAGCTAGGCTAATAATTAATTATTAATGTGAGAATAAGAAGCAAAACAATGTGAAATCTTGTTGACGTGGCCGATACAAGGTGGCTTTGCCCCTACAAGGTCTTATAGTTTAATTTGCTAATCGTTAGGTTATAAAACTTCTGATTAGATAAATATCAACCTGCCTCATTTTTATAACGTTTTATGCCCTATGAATTAAATATGAAAGCACTAAGAAAACAGTAGGTATAGTAGCAAGTAGCCGCGAATAAAATTATGAAATACATACATACCTATACATTACCGACCTATAGGCATGAATTAGCTGTACAGCAGAGTAGCGACAACAACGAACGCTTCAACATAAATATTATCTACGTAGGTATCTGTAGTTGAATCACTTCGAGTCCGACACGTACAAAACACAAAAGCGACGTTGCCAGCTCGCTCGTCGGCCGCGCTACTTGCCTTCCAAGGCGAACGGACTTGTGTGCGTGGATCATGGGTCGGTTGAAATGAGTGGCTGGTAAGCGAACCAATTCAACTTTATGTACCTACCTACTACCTGCGATGATATTTTTATACTAGCAATGGATGAAACCAATGAGATGTACTTAACTTTAACTTTTTAATGTGATAAAATTATTTCATAAATATATTTGGAATTCAGATGATTAAATACAAAGCTCTAATCCATGCTATAGAATAGTTTGTTCCAAATATAGATTTGGTTTTCATTATACTATACCGCGTTTTTATCGATAGATTTGGTTGGCTGGACCAACTGCTAACTGATAAATTGGTGAAATGGCGTGACACCGGGTTGTTTGTTAAAATACCTACTCGTTATCGTAAACAAAAATCGTAATTTATTGTTAAAACCTCGATACCTATATGTTTTCAATGCTAGCCGTGAGTAAGCCTAATAAAATAATTAATTATTATTAAATCCACAGAACATGACGTGTTCATTGCCCGTTTGGAACATACAAAAATAAAAACATGTTTTTTGTCGCATTAAGATTCATGATTGATTAGTGATAAATATCACAAAATACGTTTCTGATTAGATATATCACCATTTAACAATCTGCCATTGTTATGTTTTGATATGATTTAACAATCAAATCCAGCAAGTACCCATTCCACAATATACCTACACCAAAGAATATATAGGTACACTTACACTTAGGTACGTACACACAGCAAATTGACTTGTCAATGTAATATCTGGTAACTGTTGCAATAAAAAAAAATTTCTTTTCTTTTTCATTTTTCATTTCAATGTTTCATATACCTATTTTAATAGTGTGGCGACCGACCGACGTTACTAAAATGCAACTGATATTTTTGTCGCAGTAAACAGATTTTCTAAGTTTTCCATTGAAGCGATCTGTGTGGTGGACCCCAACTGAAGGGTACAGGGGCAAAACAAGAAATGTCACAAACAGGTTTTTGTTTTTTTTTTTAATGTTTGTCTTGTTTAATTATTTTTTATTAATTTACTGATAGGAACCTAAGTTTACTTTACAAAGATCGGCTGTAAATACAAATAAACTTTTGACAAATGTTCACAAATATACTTAAATTACACAAAAATCTGTTTTGTGACATTCCTTGTTTTGCCCCTGTACCCTTCAACTGTAGTCTTTAGGTTGCATTCGATGATTTGACCAAACTTTTATTCCAAGAATAACGCTTACTTTAGGATAGTAATGTCAGAACCCCATAATAGTTTGACGTAAGTATCCGACAGTAAGCGATATTCTCGGAATAAAATTTTGGTCAAATGCAGCCTTAGGCTGACTTAACGGAGCTTTAAGGGCAGGATCTCCAAAAACACTGTCTTTGTCTTTTTCTTTATGTGTGAAGAGATATGAAAATAACCTCATTTTTTCAATGTTTTTTTGAGCATAAATTCACTTTTTGAAAAAGTAGCCTGAGGCTGAGAGTAATATTGTAATGTCAATAGGTACCTAATTAGTTAATTATTAATTAGGGGCGCCGTTGCAATGCAATAACTTTAGCCATGGCTTCAGACCATCATGCTTAGGGGTCACAAAACCGGTTTCACCGAAATCGAAAAAACCGAGTAAACCGGGTTTGCAGCTAATTTTTTAAACCGGGTTTAAGATTTGACAAAACCGGTTATTTCGATTTTACGGTTTTTAACTTTGGTTGACATTTTTGGCCAAAAATTCCCACTCTACCAGATTTCTGGAAATATGATCTAACTCGCAACACTGGTTTCACGCAGCGCTCAAACAGTTCTAGAATCCTGAGCCTGAGCCAATTAAAAACAATATTAGATCATCCCAATTCATAACCGCAGACTAAGTAGAAGAGTAGAAAAAGCCTTCTCATCTGCCTGCTAGGTACTTAAAGTACCAAAGACCACATTCATACGCTGCGGCAAGTTATACAGAAGACCGAAGAGTAAGTACAACTTGCCACTTTGCCGCTGGATGCGGATAGCGCAGGACCGATCGTTGTGGAGATCCTTGGGGGAGCCCAATGCTGGGCATAGGCCTCCGCCTATGCCCAGCATTGGGCGTCGTTTGGTTGACATGATGATGATGAATATAATTTTAATTTGACTTTAAGGGAAGTTCCAAGAGGCACTAATTGGTAATATTATTGTAACAAATGATTATTAAGGCTGATTAATTAAGAATATTCCTTGACATTCGGTTTTTATTAACATTAAATAATAAAATCGAATTCACCGAAAAAACCGGAAAACCGGTTTTGTCACAAATTCAAAACCGTAAACCCGGTTTTCAAATATACTTTCGAATTTGTGACCCCTAATCATGCTGAACAAGGTACTTACAGCAAGAATTTTTTGTCGGAAATGAAATAAAAATTCGACTTTTCAATCTTTTCATACAAAGGACAATAACCATTTTTGTATGGCAGCTGGCGTTCTTTTTTCTTGCGGCCATCAACCAAACATTGAAATATAATTTGTTGGCAGCATTACAGACAATATTTGCAAAGGAGTATACCTGTAAACTCAGTCCGAACCGAGTGAGACTAGCAGCTAGCTAGAACTTAACTTTGTTTTTCATAGTGTTTGTATGAATTACAAAGTTACATTTGCGGTTTTTAAAAATGTTATACGGACGAATGGTTCTAACTTGGGTCTGTCTGACTGAGTTTACAGCTATACTGTCATGGCAAATATTGTTTGTTATTCTATCAAGAATTTATGTTCAAACATTTTGTTGATGGCCGCAAGACAAAAAAAAACGACGCCAATTTTAGGCATTTTATTTTATTTTTTATTTTATTTATTTAGGCTATCAACAGAGGTAACATGTTTACATTCATAAATAAAATACGATCGGTCATTACTTGCATGCAACTCCAATTATAGACAGGCATGTTGCCTTTTAGCAACTAATCGGGACATTTTGTATGGAGTCGAATTTTTTTTTTTTCATTTCCGACAAAACAAATCTTGCTGTGCGTTGTTCAGCATGATGGCCTTAAGTGATTTTTGGTACAGGGGTAGATTGGGAGCTGGAGAGTGATATAGGCTACTGATAATCCCGAAAAAATATCACATACCCTTAGCATATCGTCGGGTACTACACGCGGCGAAGCCGCAGGCGGAAACCTAGTGTAAAATAAAACCCAAAATATTATATATTTTTAAATATTCGTAACCTATGAAAGTAAAAAGTATCATATTCCCACCGGAAAATCCGTAGGTACCTAACCTACCTATTGTCTGTTTGTCCGTCGTTCACGTCAAAACGGGGCAACGGATCAATGTGATTTTTGGTACAGACAGGGGTAGATTGGGAGCTGGAGAGTGATATAGGCTGGCTACTGTTTATCCCGAAAAAATATCACATTCCCTCAGGATAACGTCGTGTACTACACGCGGAAAGCTAATGTAAAATAAAACCCAAAAGAGCGCTACGGCCTACCTTGGTACTAATTTATATTCTGTGCTACGGCATTATATGCTCAAGCACAAGTACTAGAAATGCGAACCGCGGGGGTTGTGTGAATAACTAACCAAAATATATTACAAAAACAAAGTGTTTTATTTGTAAAGTGACATAATTTACGTTTTTTTTTCATATAGGTATTCGTAACCTATATATTACACTACACTGAGTAAACCCACATGTGTCTCATTGTTGGCCGCGTCTACATCATGACCGGGTCAGATCTGCCCAATGTCTTTTCAATCAAAACAAACAAAACTAACAAATATCTATTGAATAACCTTTAAATAAAACCAATTGGTGCAATGGGGTGGCTAGCGTGAAGATAGCCACTCCTATTATGTTTAAAAAAAAGGTATTCGAAGGAAATTGAAATAAACGTATTTTTTTCCAAAAGAAATCAAAACTAACGTCCTGCACCCTCGAAACCTGGGCAATATTACCTGGGTACTCGTCGTGGGGTGGCTATCTACTGAGGTGTACTAAACAGGTTAAAATCATCCCGCCTGAAAGCTAGTTATAGGGCTCGTGGTTTTTTACTATCATCACATTTTTCCTATACTTACAGAATTGCATTGTGAATGCATAAAAATAATTTAAAATCTCAAGGTTAAAATCACATTGTTTAGAAGTTATTGTCAGTCACTGTACACGTGCAGATTATGAATGAACTATACACAAGGGGCATACAAGGCACTACGCACCCAATACAACAATGCCTTTAGGGGGCTGATGGGGCTGCGTCGACACTATAGTGCGTCAGGGATGTTGGCTGCAGCGGAGGTAGATAGCTTTTCAGCTATTCTAAAAACGCATTGCGTCCCTTATGCGTGTGCGGGGCAGCTCTAACAGTCTCCTACCTAAGGACAGCTGCGGAGCGGCTGGACGTTGATAGTGTTGTTGTTATAACTACCGCCTTCATAATGTTATCTTGGTACTTCAGAATCCAAACGATAATTTGGACAGCTAAATTGAACTTTATGTATTCTTCTGTTGTTACTAGAATACCTACTTCAAATAATGTTTTCAAAAATAATCAAGAACTGAACTGATTTATCGATGTTTTATAGTGAATAACTCTACTTTAAACCATTGGTGCCGCAACTGGAATGCTTTAATAATATTTTAAATTCATTTTTAGAATCTCCAATAACCAAATAGCACATTCTTCATCGATCTCGCGTATGAGAGTTAAATGATAAAAATGGCGATTAAATCAAATCTCTAAATGATAGATAATAATAATATGATCAATTACCTGCAGATGTTTAAATTACAGTCAATTTGAATATTTTCAGTATAAAAAGTGATTTGATTAAAACCTTTTTTAGTGAGAAGACCGAAATATGTAGAGATTTGATGATCAAATCATCATAATTATCATTCCCCTGCAACATGCAACCTGAACTCTTGAAACTGGAACCTCACATCTTAAAAGCCTGTATTTTGTAGCCAAGTAACAAATTAAAACTGCAGACCAAAGTATACCTATCTCGTTAAATTCATGGTGATACAGAAAGAAACATCTATTTACGTATAAATTATTCAAAAAGGTCAGTCAACTGTCTGGCGAGTCATCAGAATACTAGTGTAAGTACATGTCTATGATTTGAAATCTCAGGTGATTGAAGTCATGTTGATATTGCACATTGTTGAAGTAGAGTCGGAGTTAAGTCATGTCGGCATTGAGTATTGTCGAAGTAACGTAGTTTCGGAGTTCAGTCATGTCGGCATTGAGTATTGTCGAAGTAACGTAGTGTCACAGTATTAGAGCGCGCAGTCTGTACACTCAAATCAAATCATTTATTCCTTTTAGGCTGATACAGCACTTGTGAACGTCAATGAAGCTACGCTATCGGTTCGCAAATCCTACGGCGGGAGGCCTTGTAACGAGAAGAACCGGCAAGAACTAGCGCCGCCATTGAAAAAAAAACATACTTGCTTAAAATGAAGACGAAATTTTTGTGAATTATCTCTGTAGTGCACTCCGAAGAAGCTTTGTGGTACTTTTACTCGCTTAAAGAATATTTGTTAGCCTAGGTCGTTTAGTTTAAATCAGTTTTTTTGCGAAAAGTGTCCACTTTTAGTAATAAAACTGCATTAAATCAAGGCGATGATTCCCGAAAATAGGGTATTTTAAATTATGGATTACTCGCAAACCACAAATACTCAAAATTTTGAAAAATATTTATGTTTTTTTACACTCTTTTATCTAGTGCTTCGGGCCGTTATATTTTCCATAGTGTTACTTTACTGTATCAAATAAAATTCCAAACATCCGTGTAATAATAATTCAAATATCATATTACTTGCAGCTTCGAGCAACGCGGGCCTTCCGTCTCGGAACGGAAGACCCGCGTTGCTCGAAGACTTGCAGTATACCTACTTGGTTTTAGTTAATGAAAAACATATGAAAATAATTGTCTTTGAATATTTTTTTTTGTTTATTTCATTTTTAATTGAATTTTAAGTGATTTTCGATTGGCGGGGCGCTCGCGAGTTCACAATTCACTGCCGGCTGCCGCTGGGTCCGCGCGAAGTGTATCGAGCGCGGCCGAGCAAGCGTAAGGGCGTTTGTGCACTACCACTGAATTTTACCGATCCGGAAAAAAACGGATGCTTGTATTTAATTAATTACTAATATAAATGATTAATAATGAAAATACAAGCATCCGTTTTTTTCCGGATCGGTAAAATTCAGTGTAGTGCACAAACGTCCTAAGGGCGTTTGTGCACTACCACTGAATTTTACCGATCCGGAAAAAAACGGATGCTTGTATTTAATTAATTACTAATATAAATGATTAATTAATAAAATACAAGCATCCGATTTTTTCCGGATCGGTAAAATTCAGTGGTAGTGCACAAACGACCTAAGGGCCTTTGTGCACTACACTGAATTTTACCGATCCGGCGCGCGGCGGTCCGTTTTTTTACGGACCGGCGCACACTGGTTAAATTCTTTAAAATTTTGGAAGTAGACATCAAAGTCCTCAGATCGGTCTGATTTTTTTTCTATGGTTACCTTTCGGTTCTTAATAAGTGTTACAAAAAATTTAAATGTAACTACCTATATCAATAAAGAAATCGCAGAAAGGAACATTAGAGTTGGCTTGACTTTACTGAGAGATTTCAACGCTTTTTGTAAAGAAATAAGCAGCTCCAGCGAGAGTTGGTTAGTTTTTTATAGGATGATTTTGGTGAGATTTCATATCTTTTTGCTTGGTCATAAATCAGTATACCTGCAAGCCGTGTCCATCGTTCCAGCAGCGCCACGGTCTCCGATTTGCTTGAAAAAAATACACCATGCAGGCCAATTTTTTACCAGTCGGGAAAAAATACGATTGATTTTTTCCCCCCACTGGATCCGAGGATATACGGGGATTTCTGTGGCGCTGCTGGAACGACGTCGTCCTGGCAGCGCCCCGCTATTTCTCATTAATTACAAAAGCTATAATAAATCTAATAAGACACATATTTTTGGCTTTTTTTTCCATTTCACATAAGCTAATGTCCACCTGTAAATGTCGACAGATTCAGGAGTAATCGTAGGTCACTTGGGGCGCTGCTGGGACGACGTCGTCCCAGCAGCGCCACGGCCGAATCTCAGCAATTCGATTTTTTTACTGAAAACAGTGTGCCTGTATATTTAGTTCCTTCATCATAGGGTACGGAAAAAATTGAATTTCTACATTTCATCATGGAATAATGATTTTATAGGCATCGAAAAATTATAACCTCAAAAAAATTTTTTTTTGCTCTAACGCCTTTAATTGATGTATTAAATAGCATTTGCGCATTCTTTTATCTTCCTATAAAGGGAAAAAAATAAACCACTCTCGCAGCATTAACTATTCCAGAGAAATCCTAGGTTTAGATTGTGTTCCTACATTTAGGCATCGTTCCAGCAGCGCCACACCCAGTACAGCATGATCCAGGGCACCTGTCACCAAACTGAGCATGCCAATATTTACTACTACCATAGCGAACACGGGAAAAAATCTGATAACGAGTATAACACAGCAAATTTCCGAGAAATAAGCCTTTGATTCAATATGCCATACAATTGGTACATTCGAGTAGAAAAGTTTTATTTAAATTCTTTTTAGTGCCACAAACTTGGGGGCTTTAAGCCCCCAGTACAGGCTGTCCGATCATGTTGGCCGACCATGATGGGCCATCGTGTACAGGGGCGGTTTGCGTGTGATTGCCGTCTGCGAGCAACGCAAACCGCTCCTGTACACGATGGCCCATCATGGTCGGCCAACATGATCGGCCATCCTGTACTGGGGGCTTCATACTTCATGTTTACCGGGCTTGTCAAGCATTGCATTGCATCATTGGGGCACAATATCGGTATCGCTATGCGGATCGCAGCTCAGCATTATTATGGTGCAAATAATGCAATGCAAGCAAAGTAATATCACAGTTTAAGCAATCTTTCTATACAGTTGGACGACGCCCTTGAAGTTGGGCGATGCCGACGCCTGTATAGGTATTTACGTAAGTACGTAAGGGTTGTCACTTTAAAATGTGACGGTGGACCTTTAACGACCCCGGGTAGGTACATTGGAATTGCGATATTAAATTAATAAAATAATTTAATAATGCAAATGCAATGTCAAAAATATTAAAAAATTCAAGATGGCGGCCGACTTTTTTGTTTGTAGGCTGATTTCGATGAAACTCGGTTTTTGGTACTATTCTGACAAGAAAACAGCAACGCAATGTCAAAAAAATTAAAATCCAAGATGGCGGTCAACTTTTTAGTTTGTGGGCCGATTTCGATAAAACTCGATTTCTGCCCCCCTAGCATGACCAACAAAATGGGATATGATATGATAAGTTATCCGGTTTAACTGTCAAAAGACTATGGGTTTTGACGTTTGAATGTCGATAAGTCGCTTTATCATTCGATACATATCGCGTTTTGGGTGGTCATGCTAGGCTTAATGGTACTATTTTGACAAGAAAACAGCAACGCAATGTTAAAAATATAAAGAAATCCAAGATGGCGGCCAACTTTTTTGTTTGTAAGCCGATTTGTTTCTGGTACTATTTTGACAAGAAAACAGCAACGCAGTGTTAAAAATATTAAAAAATCGAAGATGGCGGCCAACTTTTTTGTTTGCAGGCCGATTTCGATGAAACTCAGTTTCTGTTTCTATTTTGACAAGAAAACAGACACGCAATGTTAAAAATAGAAAGAAATTCAAGATGGTGGCCAACTTTTTTGTTTGTAAGCCGATTTTGATGAAACTTAGTTTCTGGTACCTATTTTGACAAGAAAACAGCAACGCAATGTTAAAAATATAAAAATTCAAGATGGCGGCCAAATTTTTTATTTGCTGGCCGATTTCGATGAAATTCAGTTTCTGGTACTATTTTGACAAGAAAACAGCAACGAAATGTTAAACATATTAAAAATCTAAGATGGCGTCCGATTTTTTTGTTTGTGGGCCGATTTTGATAAAACTCAGTTTCTGGTTCTATTTTGACAAGAAAACAGCAACGCAATGTTAAAAGTATTAAAAAATCCAAGATGGCGGCCAACTTTTTGTTTGTGGGCCGTTTTTGATAAAACTCGGTTATTTATACTATTTTGACAAGAAAACCGTTCTTAACACAATGTAAAAAAATACAAATGGTCAAGATGGTGGCCGTTTTTTGTTTTTGTTTCTCTCTTTTCGCTTATTAAAATGTAACAGGTTTTTATTTGAAAGCTTGAGACAGAGTCAAGTATCATCATCATCATGTCAAGTAAAAGATTTAACTAATTATTAATTTGCTTTAACACAAGCACAGTAAATTACGACGTAACATCCTTCGTAATTTACTGTTTTTGACAGCTGTAAACCCTATTAAAAAAAAAATAAGTAAATAAAATTATAATATATATTAAGTTACAGAGTTTAAAAAAAATTATGATTGTGACATGGGATGATTTTGATATATAGACGAAGGCGCTTCAAAGGTTAAGAAATATGAATCGGCTTATTTCCAATCTGAATATTTTTTTTAACAAAACTTCAACCCATTCAAACGTCAGGAGTAGATCAAATTTACCTTGCAAAATTTCATGGCAGACAGACAGACAGATACAATTAAAGGTGAAACTAAATAAAACATATAATATATTTTATTTTGATACTTCTAAAATGCTTACCATAATTATTTATTTTATTTTATTTCGCAATACACCAAAATGTACCTGCCGCATTTTAATTTTGTTACAACCCTTCCGTAGTTACGGAAATACCTATACAGACGTCGGTATCGCCTAACTTCAAGGGCGTTGGCCTAAACAAAACATTGGTTATACTGTGGTAATTGTAACATTTATGTATATATAATTTAGCGTTGCTGTTGCCTTGTCAAAATAGTACCAAAAATCGAGTTTGATCTAAATCGGCTTACAAATTAAAAAGTTGGCTGCCACTTTGATGCTTTTATTTTTTTGACATTGCGTTGCTGTTTTCTTGTCAAAATAGAACCAGGAACTAAGTTTCATCAAAATCGGCTTACAAAAAAAAAGTTGGCCGCCATCTTGGTTTATTTTTATTTTTGACATTGCTTTGTTATTTTCTTGTCAAAATTGTACTAAAAACCAAGTTTCATCAAAATCGGCTCACAAACCAAAAAAGTTGGCGGCCATCTTGGATTTTTAATATTTTTAACATTGCGTTGCTGTTTTCTTGTCAAAATAGTACCAGAAACTGAGTTTCATCGAAATCAGCCTGCAAACAAAAAAGTTGGCCGCCATCTTGGATTTTTTATACTTTTAACATTGCGTTGTTGTGTTCTTGTCAAAATAGTACCAGAAACTAAGTTTCATCAAAATCGGCTTACAAAAAAAAAGTTGGCCGCCATCTTGGTTTATTTTTATTTTTGACATTGCTTTGTTATTTTCTTGTCAAAATTATACTAAAAACCAAGTTTCATCAAAATCGGCTCACAAACAAAAAAGTTGGCCGCCATCTTGGATTTTTAATATTTTTAACATTGCGTTGCTGTTTTCTTGTCAAAATAGTACCAGAAACTGAGTTTCATCGAAATCGGCCTGCTAACAAAAAAGTTGGCCGCCATTTTGGATTTTTAATATTTTTAACATTGCGTTGTTGTTTTCGTTTCAAAATAGTACTAGAAACTAAATTTCATCAAAATCGGCCTACCATAAAAAAGTTTGCCGCCATCTTGTTTTTTTTTTATTTTTGACATTGTGTTGTTGTTTTCTTGTCAAAATTGTACTAAAAACCAAGTTTCATCAAAGTCCGCAAACAAAAATGTTGGCCGCCATCTTGGATTTTGGAAATTGCCTTTTTTTAATAAGCGAGATGAAGATTTGCACGCACTCACACTACATGTCGTATGCACCATAATATTAATTTTAAAAAAATTATAACGATAAAGACGTGATAGCCCTGGAAGACTTGTCCCGAGTTACTATGAACGGCGTTGTATATAACTCGGGACAACCACTCCCCCGTCTCACCCCGCAAGCCCCGCACGATTGACCTGTCTAGACGTCTCCGTCGGCCTACTGTATGAAAAGTTAACTGTGGTAATATTAACGTAATAAAGACCGTACGAGCCAAAAAAAACGTTGGCCATTTGTTTCCACATGCCATAGAGAAAGGTTAACCTATGGAGTGTAGGATAGAAGCATGATAGAAGTGGGTAAACCACATCATCCATCATAGCCTGATTACACCTACCGAGTAGAGTGGGGAGACAAGTACTCTCGGCTCGGCCGAATACTAGGTACATGTAAACACAGTACTCGGCCGAGCTCGGTACAACATTAACTCGGTCCCGTCAGATACTTTTGATTGGGTAATCGATACTTAGATTATTTGAGCCCCAAAAATAATCTACAATACAATGGGTGATTTTCTGGCCGCTCGCTCGCTCGCTAGATGGCGCTGTCCCACCTATGCAGTTAGAAGGAACGGAACGTTATAAATTTTACTTTGACGCGACTTTTGTTACGTAAAACGGAACGTCAGACAGATGTTATTTATTTACCTTAATCTTTAAATTTACCTATTTTGTTTCTGTTCCTCACAGTAGTACCTATCAGTACTTATTTAATTTATTTTAAGTTTCCTTTGGGTTTTTTAAAGTAAATAAATTAAATATGATTCATACCAAAGTATACCATGTACATACTTCGTTCAACGCCATCTAGTGAAGCATTTGGAAGCTTTTTTTTTAAATAGCCTCAGAAAATTGCTCATTAATCGATTCGGAATCGATTATCCGGCAACAATCACTATATACCTACGTCGAATAATAAGAGCGATAAAAATTTAATTAACGGATTTATTTGAAAATGAAATTGTCTTAATTTTATGAGAACACAGAATCCTAAACTTATACTAGGCTCCTCAGCATGAAGTTTGACTTAATACTCTGAGGTAACTGGAGCTCTCACCCTGAATAAAAAAGTGTCGCCAGCAAATTTGACATTTATGTATGTAGTGGCTGTCAGCTGTCTCATATGACCATACGTATTTTTTAAAGTGTAGGTGAGACGGAAGACAGCCACTGTGTTATTTGTGGTATTCAAAAAATTGTTCGTACTGCACTCTCCAGTTACCTCAGTATTAAGTCGAGCTTCATGCTCCTCAGAGTTATCTGATATGCAGTGTAGTCTCTTTAAATGATCTCGAAGATTTGTTAGGTACCTATGTTTCCACAAAGCTTTATTTTCTTTTTACAAGTTTTATTTTTCTTTTACAAGTTTTGCACGTGGCCCCCAGTTCCCCCTCTCTTCTCAAAATGCGTCCAAATACGAAATTTACTTTTTAACAACGACAGATAAATAAATAAACGGCCCTAAATTACCGCCCAAATAACTCTACAATTCAAAGGTAACTGTACTGTCATTGTCATGTCACTATATGACACTACAGTCTGTAAAATTTGGCATGGTTGGAATAGCAGCTCATTTGTGCAAAGCAAAAAGATGTTTATGCTATTGGAATAAAGCTCAAGAAAAACCGCATCAGATATTTTTTATGACAATGTAGCTTACGCTAGAAAATTAGACTCTATTCCTTGTCAGGCTATGATGGATGATGTGGTTTACCCACTTCTATCATGCTTCTATCCTACACTCCATAGGTTAACCTTTCTCTATGGCATGTGGAAACAAATGGCCAACGTTTTTTTTGGCTCGTACGTTCTATATTACGTTAATATTACTTTGCTTGCATTGCATTATTTGCACCATAATAATGCTGAGCTGCGATCCGCATAGCGATACCGATATTGTGCCCCAATGATGCAATGCAATGCTTGACAAGCCCGGTAAACATGAAGTATTAAGCCCCCAGTACAGGATGGCTGATCATGTTGGCCGACCATGATGGGCCATCGTGTACAGGGGTGGTTTGCGTTGCTCGCAGACGGCAATCACACGCAAACCGCCCCTGTACACGATGGCCCATCATGGTCGGCCAACATGATCGGACAGCCTGTACTGGGGGCTTAAAGCCCCCAAGTTTATGGCACTAAAAAGAATTTAAATAAAACTTTTCTACTCGAATGTACCAATTGTATGGCATATTGAATCAAAGGCTTATTTCTCGGAAATTCGCTGTGTTATACTCGTTATCAGATTTTTTCCCGTGTTCGCTATGGTAGTATTGGTAGTAGTAAATATTGGCATGCTCAGTTTGGTGACAGGTGCCCTGGATCATGCTATACTGGGTGTGGCGCTGCTGGAACGATGCCTAAATGTAGGAACACAATCTAAACCTAGGATTTCTCTGGAATAGTTAATGCTGCGAGAGTAGTTTATTTTTTTCCCTTTATAGGAAGATAAAAGAATGCGCAAATGCTATTTAATACATCAATTAAAGGCGTTAGAGCAAAAAAAATTTTTTTTGAGGTTATAATTTTTCGATGCCTATAAAATCATTATTCCATGATGAAATGTAGAAATTCAATTTTTTCCGTACCCTATGATGAAGGAACTAAATATACAGGCACACTGTTTTCAGTAAAAAAATCGAATTGCTGAGATTCGGCCGTGGCGCTGCTGGGACGACGTCGTCCCAGCAGCGCCCCAAGTGACCTACGATTACTCCTGAATCTGTCGACATTTACAGGTGGACATTAGCTTATGTGAAATGGAAAAAAAAGCCAAAAATATGTGTCTTATTAGATTTATTATAGCTTTTGTAATTAATGAGAAATAGCGGGGCGCTGCCAGGACGACGTCGTTCCAGCAGCGCCACAGAAATCCCCGTATATCCTCGGATCCAGTGGGGGGAAAAAATCAATCGTATTTTTTCCCGACTGGTAAAAAATTGGCCTGCATGGTGAATTTTTTTCAAGCAAATCGGAGACCGTGGCGCTGCTGGAACGATGGACACCTGCAAGCCTACTCTAATTCAACAAAAAACGAAACTTCGTTAGCCCCGCTGCTTTCACTCGATTCTGTCACACCCGGAGAGTGAGAGGGACGGGTATAACGAAGTTTCGTTTTTCGTTGAATTAGAGTAGGCTTGCAGGTATACTGATTTATTTACTGCAAATGTAACTTTGTAATTTGTAATACTCTCTGAGCTTATGGGAAGTACTAGTTCTATTTTGATGATCATGAGTGAGTGTCATAAATGCGAAACTTTGCTTTCGCTTAACTTCGGAACTAAATGACCTACAGACTTAAAATTTTGGATTTTAAGTATGTAATTATAGCTTACTGGATGACGAAAATTTCAGCGATCTGGTCTTATCCAGAGGTTCTCAAATAGGGGCCTGAAAATGCGGCGAAATGGTTCCAGTAAAGGATGGTACGGCAGTGTTTGCTTCGCGCTCGACTTGGCGGGGGCACTGCCGTACCCCCAGATGTGACTGCCTGACGAATGCATCAAAAAGCTTCCGTTATCCACTAGTGTACTAAGTATCACTCTCTCTCTCCTCAGCATTATTATTCCCATCTGGGGGGCAATTGCGTAAAGTAATCGTATTAATTTGACAGTTCATATCGTATTTAATCGGCAGCAATTTGTATGGAATGACATTTATTATGATACAATATGAACTGTCAAATCAATACGATTGACTTTACGCAATTCCATAGCTGATCTGATAGTGGGGTCTGCTTTAGGCTCGGCGCAGACAGAACGGAAAAATCCTCGCGAGAATGTTTGAAATCATTGGAAAATGAACCATGTTATGTTACCATAGCCTAAAATACAAAATTGTATGAATAAATGCGCGCGAGGCGAGACGCTCACTTCTCTGTTGATATTCATACAATTTTGTATTTTAAGCTATGGTGACATGGTTCATTTTTCAATGACCTCAAACATTTTCGCGAGGGTTTTTCCGTTATGTCTGCGCCGACCCTTTCAGGCTTCGATCAACTACTAGATGAAGGTTCACGAACTAAATGAAAACTCTATATGGCCAGACTGACTTTTTTTTAAACGGAGAAAAAAGGTTAAGAATGTTACGATCTTACATTATAATTATTATAAATGACAAGAAGCGTTCCAAGTTTGAAATACCTTAGTATTATTGACACTGTCAAAGTAATCTACTTATAATAAAAGTACACTCTCAAGTGGGCTTAAGAGGCTTGGACTTATCTGTCACTCGCAAGTATGTATCTAGAACTAGGTGTTATTGTTGATCGAAGCTTACAGGTCAATCTTTTCCACTTTGCTCTATTCGACGCATCTGGGACCGTACCTACTCTGAAACGCACATCCGAAACTTCGGTTAGCCCCGTCCCTTTGGGCGTTTGTGCACTACCACTGAATTTTACCGATCCGGAAAAAAACGGATGCTTGTATTTAATTAATTACTAATATAAATGATTAATTACCGTAAACTGCTGCAAGTTTGCCCCTAAGCTTCAACTTTGCCTAATCTATTAAAAGTAACATAACTTCACCACCGCCATCTATTTTTTACTTTTGATAATGGGAGAAAAACCTTCGTTTTAATGGCAACCCATTTCATTATTATTCAAAGTGGCAAAACCATTACTTTTTTGTCTGTCAGCTTTCAACGGTCACAAGCAGAGTGCACGTTTTTTAAGTCAGTGCTAAACTTTTTGTTTTTCATTGGAAAAGTCGAGAATTTCAGCTCTCTTAGTGTTTACGGGGTAAGCAAATGTGCTCTTTCTCCTGTTTATAATGGTTATTCTTGTAAATGTGATCAATTTACGACTAGAACGATGGTAGGCAATGTTGTGAAGGCTTCTCGGTCATTTAGTGACTCAAGTTTGCCTAGCCCTAGGGTTGTCACTAGTTACTCAACTACAGTGAAGCATTTGGAGGGTTTTGATTTAAGCAGTACATGTAGGTATGTTTTGTTTAGTTATTTAAAAAAAGATATATCTGCATTATTATTATTGGGCGCCTATTTCCCACGGGGTAGGCCTCATGGATCGCTAACTGCTACGATCCTTGCACACTTCTTTCGCTTCATTCACATCCATCAATCTTTTCATACATGCCCGGCGATTTTTGTCACTGCGTACACCAGTCTTTTTTATTAAACCTCCTACTTGGTCCGTGTAGGTTTTGTTATACTTACCATTTTATTTCACTTTTTGCGAAAATAATTTATATTATATAGAATTATACTTCTTTTGTTAGTGTCCATAGTGGCATATAAGGTACATATTAATATACTATTATTTGTTACTTTTGTTTTGTGATTTTAATTTGACTAATTAAAACTTAAAAAAAGAAAACTAGTTTATTCCTGTCAAATTAGTTTGCTTGACCCTATTATATCGTTTGTTTTGGTTAAAAGAGTATTTCATATGATGGTCCAAAAATTCTTTAATTGTTTTATTGAATATACCTACTTAGTCTTTTAAATTTTGTGTTTTTCTATTTGGAGCAACCCTAACCATACTTAAAACTTACTATGAAAATATTTACTGATACTGCTCAAAGTCTGTCTGCTTGTGACCAACATTGCCTGCTTGCCAGAAAACAAAATTGATGGTTCTATGTGGTAACCCATGCACATCTTTATGGTAACACATTCTTTATGGCTCTATGATTAAGATCAGTTTTTAAATGCGGCTCGTATTTTTGCTAATAATCTTCTAGGCAAAGTTGAGGTATTTCATCACAATTTTGCCTACAACTTTGACGGTTTCTGGTGATCAATTTAACAGCAGTTTCGGCGTTATGAACCTTAAGATATATGGCATAGATCTCCAATTAAACCGCTAATGTAAATATGGACACAGATAATAAATACTTGAAGAGATATTTTCAAAAAACCATAAATTTCGTGCAAAGTTGCAGCAGTTTACGGTATTAAAATACAAGCATCCGATTTTTCCCGGATCGGTAAAATTCAGTGGTAGTGCACAAACGCCCTTTCACTCGATTCTGTCATGACTCGAGCGTGCGAGGGACGGGTATAACGAAGTTTCGGGTTTTGCGTTTCAGAGTAGGCCCTCAGAGTCGGAAACATTGCAGTCTTTAAGATCTTTGGCATTATTAATACTTGTGTACTAAGTATAATTCACAAAAATAGGTGGTTATCCATGCAGTATGCTCAGACCAAAACAAAAAAGTCTGAGGCAGTATGAAGTATGGCATCGTGCGGTTGCTGACATGATCAACTTCTAATGCTGCGGCCACACTATCGGACGGAATACGCCGATAATCAACCGATCAGGGTTATGTTATGCTTATGCCACATTACAACACAGTGTAGTCACGTCATCGCGATCATTCTTGCGATCGAGCGGCCACACTATCGCGATTTATTTATGTTGCAGCTACACTATCGGAATACGCCGATAATCAACGGGATATGATATGCCATATTCCAACACAGTGTAGCCACGTTATCGCGATTATTAACGCAATAATTTTACTACGGAATTCACTACGCCCCGTATGCCGATAGCTCGAGTGGCGATTATCGCGAGAATACTTGCGATCGAGAGGCTACACTATCGCGATAAAAACGCGATAGTTCTCGCGATAATTCGCGATGTTGAACATCGGCATATCCCGATAATGTGGCCGCATCATTAGCGCTATAATTCACGCGATGTTGGACATCGACATATCCCGATAGTGTGGCCCCAGCATAAGCTAACATTCAAAAGAAGTACCAACTCTGACAGGTTAATGACCTTGTTGAACGAGAGTAGCGAAGTGAGTATTTATAATACAGTAATAACGCAATGTTTTATTTTTGTATGTTTTGAAATGGTTGTATTTCTCAAGTCTTAGAATTACTGCTTCATATCTACTTAGTCATTCTAGAATTGCTGCTGTGGCATCAAAAGTTTAAATTTTAACGTAGGCGTTCGTTGTAATAAACTGTGTTGGTGCTTTGCTTACGCCCCGGTGCACATTCAATTCAAACCCGCTCATTGGAAAGTGCCTTGCGACGAGTTGCGTTCGACTTTGCTCTTGCAACATTGTATTGCCCCGTTAATAAAATGCCGGTCCGTCCGGCTTGCTGGCTCATTATTTATAAAGATAAATAAATAACCTGCTGCGAACCTGCGAACCTCGTGACAAGACAAAGTTAACATCTTTCTATTGTAGGTACTGTATTTGTTAGATAGGTACATGGATCGTCCGCATAACGTGACACTTCCTGTTGAGAAGGTCATACATACAAGTAAGAATAAAGGCGAATGGTTAGGTACTATTTGCAAGGGGGAAGGACGGAAGGCAAAAGGAAAATGTATATTTACCTAATAAAATAATTAAAATATTTCCCCTTACCAAAAACTAGGAAATATGTACTTACCTAGATGCCAATGTAAATAATCAATACTACATTCCTACTAAATACCAAATGTTAGTGGAGTTAGTGAAGCATTGTAGTTCCAAATAACTGTTTGTAATGTAAATACCAAAAATATTAGGCGTACAATAACAACAATAAAGTCATATTACCGTTTGAAGTGCTCTCTTATTCGGTCTTCGCGAATGTTATCGGGTAAATTGCCAACCCACAGGTGCCGAGTCTCTCTAACCATCTTGCTTCGAGCTCCACATTAGGAATCATTACCCGTTCGCGTCACTACGTGGCAAAAATCAATTTTGCACGCAACGGTGCTTCACACATTTTGATTGAATCACATTAATAAAACACAAACATTGTTTTAAACACATCAGTAACACATTTGATAAAAAAAAACACGAACATTCACCTCCACGACATTCGATAATCACACCACAAATTCAACTTCACTATAAACACACCACGTAATAGATAGACGCGCGCGAGTGTACTCTTCGCAGCTCTCGAATTGACAGTGAATCCAGCTTCGACGCGAGTTTGCCGATAAGCTCCGCCTTCTGACCGCTGCCGCGCAAAGTGGAGTAGGGTGCCTAGCAAAAACAGAATTGTTTCCCTGGTTGAAATGTTTTTTATTAGGTGTTTGATATTTTATAGTAAACATAAAAATGATATTAACCCATGATCATAAATGCTGAAAATTAAAAATGCACTAATAAGAAGCATTTTTTTATTACAAAAAAATCCTTTGTGTTAATTAAAATTCATAGAATGTTCAGATATATTCCTGCGTTGAAGTACGCTATATTGATAAAACGTAGTTTATGTAGTTCAAATTAATGTTATTTTCCTAAAATAATATAAGAATAACGGTAGCTGATACCAACGAAATAGCGGTCCGCTGGCCAGCTTACCCCAGAGTTTTGTTGTCTCTTTCATTTTACGTTGGTTGCATCTCGCTTTCGCACGAGATTAACTCCCTCGATGTTGCAATGTTATGAAAACTCCACATATTGTGGGTTTTGGAGTAGGTTGATAGTTTCTTTTGAACCAGTATGTAAGTAAGTACTTTTGTTATGTATGATTGCGAATAAAATTCACATAGGAATAATATATCTAACGAGACTGGTAATATACACAGGTATTTAAATAATTTGTGAATTAATTAGGTAAGTAAGTACTTAATTATTTTTAAGAAAAACCTTTTCAAAATTACGTATAAAACTTGTTTAATTTTTTTTCGTTTCTTTTTATGGAAGATACAAAACTTAAGCATGTAGGTAGGTAGGTATAGGTAATTACATACAGCAAGTACCTAGGTACCTGGCAAGTCCTACCTACCTATGTATGATGATGTAAGTAGTTTTATTATTTTATTATAAATTAGCTATAAATCTAGCTTATTAATAACTGAATAAAAACCTATTAATGTGTTTTGATTTTTTTTAAGTAGGTACACTAGCCTTTCGCCCGCGGCCTCGCCCGCGTAGACTACACGAACACGACGTTATCCCGCGGGAATGTATTTTTACGGGATAAAAGTAGCTTATGTCACTCTCCAGCTCCCAAACTATCCCCACACAAAACATCACGTCATCCGTTGCTCCGTTTTGACGTGAAAGACCGACAAACAAACTTACTTTCACATTTATAATACTACTAGCGGCCGCCCGCGGTTTCACCCGCGTGGTTCGCGTTCCCGTGGGAATATCGGGATAAAAAGTACATATAAACCTTCCTCTTGAATCACTCTATCTATTAAAAAAAAACGCATCAAAATCCGTTGCGTAGTTTCAAAGATTTAAGCATACAAAGGGACATAGGGACAGAGAAAGCGACTTTGTTTTATACTATGTAGTGATATAGCTTTTGTCTCGCGACTTCGCCCGCGTAGTTAGGCGTGTAATTTTTGCAATAAATTGTTGATTTGTTACGTCCCGTCCCGTCCTACTATTGCTATTACTTACTTCCCATATTAATAATAATAATAATACCGCAGCACTGTGTGGCAAAGCAAGGAGTTACATGGCAGATTCTACCGGGCTCTCCTTGGGCCCGACGTAGATATATTAGCCCCAGTATCCTGGCTCCGTATCGGTGATCTTTTTGGTGAAACCGAAGGTTTTGTCTGTGCAATTATGGATGAGGTTGTGATGACGAATAACTACCGAAAGTATATCCTAAGGGATGGCACAGTGGATATTTGTCGAGCGTGCCATCGTCCGGGTGAATCCCTTAGGCATATAATATCCGGTTGTTCTCGTCTCGCAAACGGCGAGTATTTACTATTTGCATAGACATAACAACTTGCTCTGAAACATAGTCTTGTGGCATCCGAGGTGCCGTACTAAAGGTATGCACCAGAACAGGTCCTTGAAAATAGCCATGCCACATTGTATTGGGATCGATCTATCATTACAGACAGGACTATTGTAGCTAATAAGCCTGATATTGTATTGATAGTTCGACACGAACGCCGCGCAATAATTGTTGATGTCACTGTTCCCCATGACGACAACCTTGTGAAAGCTGAAAAAGATAAAGAAAACAAATATCTTGATTTAGCTCACGAGATTGTTGACATGTGGGACATTGATTCAGCAATTATTGTTCCGATAGTCATATCTGCCCATGGTCTGATAGCCAAGAGCCTCGATAAACACCTTAAGAGGCTTGCGTTAGGTGGATGGATCGGGAGTCAGATGCAGAAGGCAGTACTTCTGGACACGGCCCGTATAGTGAGAAGGTTCCTGTCTCTGGATCCTTAACCATCGGTAGCCGGGACCCTGATCTTGCTACCGTTGGGGAACTGCATTTTTGTATTATTAAATGTTATATTTTTTAGTGTTCTAAATTGTAAAAATTTAATGTTTAGAAATATAATTTTGTAAGTATTTAAAATGTAATAAAGGGAATAATAATAAATATTAATAAATGCATTTCTTTCGGAAACGATGTAGAGTCAATGTGGGGAAGTCCGTTTAGGGCCCTGTTTAACCATTTTTACAAGTCTACAATTATGTAAGAAAGCTACAAATTTGTAGACTTGTAATACAAGTGCTGTTTAACCAACATTACAAATATGTAAAACTTCTACAACTAAAAATCTTACATATTTGTAAAGTCTAATGCTGTTTAACCAAAGTCTACAATTGTAGAAAACGCCTGTAGATTACAATTTACATATTTGTATTTACATATTTTTAGTTGTAAAATACAATTTACAAGTTGTAAATTTATGAAGATGGTAGATTAAAAACAATAGAATTTTAATCATGATCAGCCATTATAAGTCCCGTAAGTAATAAATAACTGATGGGGTAAAGACCTTCCTTATGGATGGATATGGAGAATGGGCCATGACCCACCACGCGGGCCCAAAGCGGATTGATGGGTATCAACGACGGCAAACGCAGCCGGGACTAACGGCTTAAAGTGCCTCCGAAGTACGGAGGAGCTTGAGATAATAAAATTTTGGTCACCCATCCCGTGACTAACTATAGCGAAAGTTGCTTAACTTCAACGATTGTAGGCCCAATGCGTTTACCACTGCGCCACTTATGTGAATAACAATTTAATTTCTTTACTTATTCGGCTGGTGCAAACAATTGTAAAGTTCTGACACAGGGTGAGACCGCCTGTAGAAATCGTGCTACAATTTACATATTTGTAGACTTGTAATTACAATTCTTCGTTTAACGATACGGTTTTCCTTACAAATTTCTAAATTGTCACCTGTAACTTGTAAACGTTGGTTAAACAGAAATATGTAGAATTGTATCTACAATTTACAAATTTGTAAATTTTCCACCATGATAAACTTGTAACTTGTAAATGTTGGTTAAACAGAAACTTGTAGACTTGTAGCCTGTAAATACAATTTACAATTTGTAAATTGTATTTTTGGTTAAACAGGCCATAGGAGGTAAGACTACACTATATAATTTGTGGAGGTAAGCCCGTCTAGCGGCAATAACTTCCATTTTTGAATGACTAGGTTCTTATGCCTCGGTCGGTAAAACAGTATTACGGAGCTAGTTTGAACTGAAAATCATAGATGTCGCTAACATCAATAGGTTGAAAGAAATTGGTAAGCCATTTTTTTTCGCGTTGTGTACTTGAAGCTGAAGTGTACCTAACGTCTTTTCAAAAAACTAAAAAAAAGTAGAAAATCAATGGAGTTTTTGGAGTTTCTTTGATTACTCAAGTCATTAAGTGATCCATCCATATACTTATTTCTGGTGATGAATTCAATTATATCGCTTGAGTTTCGTAATTATTACCTGCAACAAATTTCTAACCACAAAATGTAATAGTTGGGAAGTCCGTCTGGCATGCATTATGACGGTCTTGCCTCGATTGCAGATATTGTCAACCTTTTCAGCTGCATGTATTTTATGTTAAGTAGGTATTTGTATTTGTTAGCTACTACGTGCTGCTATCACTACTACTACTAATACTACTATGAAAGTATTTATTTGATTTATTGAAAATCATTCTACACCTACGATAAAGCTTGATATATATGTCGCAGTAAGATGATAAAGCCGTGATATAGTTATATCCTTAGGCATATAATTATGTACCGTAAGATAGTAATAAATTGCTTTCGTATATCTATCTTACTAAGAATACAAAAATGATCGATCGCTTTGCTGCGCTGCGCGATCGCCTTTAATTTCGTGGTTATTTTGCAGTCAATGCTTACAATTAATAGAATTAGAAATAAAGATTTATGTTTTACTTAGTACCTATAGATCTATTTTATTTTACAAAAAAGGAAATTCACTACATACAATTTTATTAAAAATGTTTGCAACCACTGTCACCAAAGATATGCCGGACTTGCCTTAAAATAAAATAAAATTGATTATCTTTGAAATGTAATGTAAACCTTATAGACAAATACATAAATCACACATTTCAACGCTAGTTTTACGTCACTCACATTGTCTCTTCTCGGACATTGGCAGAATCGTCGCGTAAAGAGACGCAGCCATCTACAACCAAAAATTGATTGATTGATTTACCCCAACTAGCAAAATACCCTTACACACAAAAGCTTTTAAGAGCTCAAGTCTCATATAAGGATTATATGGGTTCTGATTATGACGGAAACCCTAATAATGGCATGTTCTAAGTCTATTTAAGCTTTGAGAGTGTTCTTGTAATGAATGTAACACATTCTTACAGACGTATATAAGAAAACGTTATATTATATTAATAAGAATTGTGATCTTAAACGCGCACTTTATAAGCCTGATTGCCCTTGATTCTTTATTAGCACTTATACATGCATTTTGCAAGAACACTCGATCTTAGAAACTACTTTACTAAGTATTTACTAAGTGCTAATGACTTACTAGGGCATTATACAAACCTGTTGTAAAACCAGTGCTTATTTATAAGTGTGTTTTATCTTACTTGAGACATATTAAAGAATAGTAGCACGTTAAGAGTCTCTGTTAAGAGTATCTAAAGCTAGTGCCCACAAACAAGATTTGTGAGGGTTCCGTACAAAATAACAGTGATTTATTTCGTGACATTGAAGAAAATGTTAATAGTGATTATAGTGACCGAAATATTCAGAGGACCGTCCCCAACACATAATACACCACTAAATTTTAATTAGCAAAAATATTTTAGGGGATGTTAGTGCCCATCAATATGATCAACTTTCACTATGGGGCCAAGCATGAAATCGTGAAAAAAAAATCGGCTGTTCCATACATTTCAGTCGACTCGATGTTGAACCTTTGTATGGAACAGCTGTTTTTTTTTCGCGATTCCATGGTTGGCCCCATAGTGAATGTTGTTCATATTGATGGGCACTAACATCCCCTAAAATATTTATGCTAATTAAAATTAGTGGTGTATACACATAGATATACATATATTAAGTATTATATTGAACGAACATTATGGAATTCGTCGTTTGGCTTACTCTGTCTTTACTCTTTACTAAGGAATCCTAAAATTATCAGCAATATGGCCGTGAAGCCAAATGATATTTGGTTTATTCTGACTTCACAAGTGTGATTAAAGCCTTAAATAAGAATATTGGGCTTATTTAGTACATATAAATCACTTATAAATCGTATTTGATCGTAATGGCCACATTTTGATATATTTTACAAATAAATAATATTATTTTTAATATTTATGACACATTTTTGAAAAGGCCCGTGATAATATTGAAATAATCGAGAAAATCTACTTCGCAACCTAATAGTCGCATATATATTTCTAATATACAATACACATTAAAGTTTTATAAGAAAATAAAATAAACAAATGCGTTATGTTGTTGCGTCTTAATTATATATTCACGAAGAAAATCCAAAAAAATATTTGACGACTCGCGACCGCGACCTCTGTGGCGAATTGCGATTATCTACCTACATTCTTATTAGGAGATCACAAAGAGGACTACAAGAGATATTACAGTTAGAGCAGCACTATTAAGAGGACTTTAAAGGCAATTGCCCTTAAAGCATGCCATTATAAGTCACTTGTAAGTTTGTTTGTTACTATAAAAGCATCAGTTAGAGTTTTGTTTGATTGATAATACACTTCCCGAGACCATTATAAAGCAAAACAAAGGGTGAATGGACTTTTAAAGTGCGCCCAATTCCACACTTAGAGCAGTCTATAAGTGTGATTTAAGACTGATAAAAATATGGTCTTGAGATATGTATAAGTTTGATTTTAGCTAGTTGGGTTACGTCACTGCTAGAAACTGTTTTCATACATATTGCCTCACAAGTTATGGTTATATTGCTACTAGACGGACTTACCTTATACTGCACGGGAAGTCCGTCTACACGCCGAGTTTAAAAAAATATCATTTATATCTAAAGATAATTGCAATTCATACTATTTTAAGTAATATAGGTAAATAAATATATTACTTACCTATAATTTCCGACGACACAAGTCACTTTAGAAAGCGTATCTCGATTCAATAAGTTCAGTTGAACTTAAATTTTAAAAAAGTATGCCGGACTTCCCAACATTGACTTATAGTAACTAGCATAGTGTTAGTAACAATTTAACTTAAAACCATTGAGTTATAATGTACTAACGTACTAGAGAAGCTATCCCAAACAAAAATCTTGTAGTATTTTTGCAAAGCTAAGAGTTAAAACTAAAGTTCGCTTGCAGCGCTTACAATAATTCGCCGTCTTTTCAAACGATTCAAACATACAGCGCTAGAGCGCTTGTACAGTGTTGTTTCCTCGCGACCAATCGAAAGCGCCCGTGCAGAAAGCGGCAACCAATAGTAGTGCAACAGACATAGATCAAACATTGCAGAACAGACATAGCTTTTGTGCGTGTTTTCTGCCTACCAAATTTTATGAGAATTCACATTTTATTTAATTAATTATTTTTTTAAGATTAAACATTGACATCGTGAGAGAAATACTTACTAATCGAAATTATTTTTGGTACTTATATACGTATAAATACATGAATACTATTAACTATTTTACATGCGTTTATTTAACTTGCAGAATAATTATGTAAGTTCAATGTTCAAATGTTCAATAATAAAAAAACATCAAACTTCCATCAAAACCTGACCAATTTTGTTAATCTATGGCTCTATTGAAATATGGCCGTCGCTTAATTTTTCGGCGACCTAATGAAATAATTACTCAGTAGCATGTTATTAGATACTTTAGTGAGTACTTACTAGTGAAAAGTAATTCCTTGGGCTTTATTAGTATTTTTTGAGTTATTTAAACAGTACCTCAACCCACATATCGGCATTTTTAAATAAAATAGAACAGAGTACACACACATGTTGTTGCATCTATCGCTTGCCACAGACTAAACGAGTTGAGTCCACGTGGACTCAACTCGTGTTGCAAAGATTCTAGTTGAGATGTCTCCTCTATTCTTTTATCTCAATGCTTAAAACTATGTATGTATGTTAACTATGAATAACTATGTATGTTAGTAATTTATAATAACAATTTTAAATAAGTAATTGGAATAATAATATCGATTCAAACATCAAATTTCGCTTTGCTAACATGCCGTTTGGCCCATAGGCTCAGGAAAACAGAGTCCCACAGCGCTCCACCAACAACGCCCTCAAGATTGTATTATCGCTTTTATGATGGTAGGAAAGCCATCGACCCGCGCCTCCGCAAACATACGATGCACTACCGCGACGCGGGAGTATCATTAACACCCTGAAGCGTCGTTGTATTCTAAGTCAAGTCAGTAAAGTCGGACCCAATTAGGTGCAGCGCAGACGGCACACTTTTTGTGTGATCGAGTCTGCGGAGCACAAAAAGTCTGCATGGCGCGCAAAAAGTCGGTCGCGGATTTTTCACAGACTCAACGCACACGACGCACATCTAAAGCCCCCAGGTTGGCCGACCATGGTCGGCCAACCTGTACCATGTAACCTGTAACCTGTACCTGTAACCTGTACCATGAAAGAACCTTTTTAAACTTCTTCGTTCAAAAGTGTCAATGTACGATGTATTGGTCATGGTCGCCGACCATGATGGGCCATCGTGTACAGGTGGCCTACCACAAGCTCTTAAAGCAGTTATTTTTAAGTTGAGAGAGTGAGACGCCGCTATACGGCGTGTAGAGCGGCGTCTCACTCTCTCAACTTAAAAATAACTGCTTTAAGAGCTTGTGGTAGGCCACCAGGGCCCATCATGGTCGGCCAACATGATCGTCCATCCGACTATGGTCGGCGACCATGACCAATACATCGTACATTGACACTTTTGAAATAACCTTTTTAAACTTGTTCGTTCAAAAGTGTCAATGTACGATGTATTGGTCATGGTCGCCGACCATGGTCGGCCAACCTGTACTGGGGGCTTTAGATCATTCTGTCTGTTCTGTCTGAACAGTAGGGACGTAGACGCTATGGAAATACGCTATGGACAGACTAAAGTGTGCGCCGTCTTCGTTAGCGCGCGTTGAAGCAACGTCCTATTTTTTTCGCACACTTTTGTGTGGCGCGGCGCGAAGCGGCGCGGCGCGGTCTGCCCAAATTACACGGATTTTTTGTGCGCCGGACTTTTTGCGTGTCGTGTGCGTATAATTGCATAGAGCGCTCGCCAGATAAGTTTGTGCGCGGTCGAATTTGGAACTAATTTCAAATTTGGCAGGTCGCCATGTTATTTGTTGTGACAGGCAAAGAGAGTATGTCAAGTGTCATTGTGTTTTATTATTTTATTTGGTAATCGTCATGCCAAAAGTCATCAAAAGTGCTGGAAGAGAGATTGTTATTTAAGTGAAATGTGCTTGCAAAATAGAACGGGACACTAACGGGCTACTTATACCATTTGCTAAAGTGCGGGCGCCGACTGCTTTTTGAAAGGTCATTTTTAGGGTGACCATTATGTGATATTTTGCTTTCGCTTAGGGTATTTTAGTTACTATTATTCTCAACTCTATAGTTACGATAGTGACTTAATAAAATATTTCGAAATATATTTATTTTGTTGTTATTTAATTCCTAAATTACTAACAATTTAATAAACAATATAAAATCTATCTGCTTATTGCAATATCAAAGTGTTTGAAATGTCTTACAGTTTTCTATTGCTATTATTGATGGAAGTATCTAGGTAACATTTACCGTATTCTCAATTATAGCAACCGGACAAAAGCCAGTTAGATTTTTCCTCATCTAATCGTGATGGGAGAATTATTTACAACTACTTACTGGCAACATTAAATACGCCACCAGTCGCGCGCAGATTTATTCTAGGTTCTATTTTCACAGACTAAAAAGTGCGTCACGGATAGTCTGTAACATACAAATTTCTTGGTCTGACGTCTGCGCTGCGCCCAAAGATGTAGTATTAAACAGTACATCTTTGGCTGCGCCTAAGTGAACCATAGATGCTGTAACGTTGTAAAACGTCACACATTTAAATACATAAATTAAATAACCTAAATCTACTTAAATCTAATATCAAAATCAATATTAAAGAAAATATATATTTACATTTATTATAATACGTTTCTGAACGAAAAGAATTTAAACAGCTAAAGCCCCCAGTACACGATGGCCGATCATGGTCGGCGACCATGTTGGGCCATCGTGTAAAGGGCCGGTTTGCGTGTGATTGGTGACTGTGAGCAGTGATCGCCGGCGATCCGTCCCGTGTCGGTTTTTCGTGCACGATTCAAAGGGAGTTTGTCGCAGGCCACAATCAGCGTTCACACGTTGGCCGATCATTCAGTTGATCTAAATATTTCTGCGTTGACTGACGTGTAGGATATTTTAGATTTATTGTTTTTTTTCGTAATCAGGCCATTTTGTGGAGCAAATTACATTGTCAAAAATATCCTTGATGTTGTATATCTTTGATAAAATATATTTTTTATTCAATTGATAATAAAATACACTTAAATTCACAAGATGTATAGGAGTATTCTGTTTCGTTATCTAAAATTAAGTAAATAAAATAAAATGAATAAAACGTTATTAATATATTATTATTATTATACTGGGTTCAGTCCCCGCCCAAGAAATATTGATATGATGTAAGTATTTGTTTTTTCTGTGTCTGGGTGTTATGATAAATATGTCTATTATTACTTTAATGCATAATTACATTTATCTAGACATATTATACAAGATCCAGACTCTATTAATATAGAAAAATTCTCGTAATAAATTAAAAGCGCTGTAAATGTAAATTGCATAAGCCGGCATTGCATAGACATCCATCCTCACGGCCAGTCCAACGCAGAATGAAACCGGCGATCGTGTGAACACTATCACTAAATGATCGCCGGTCATGGTCGCCGACCATGGTCGGCCAACCTGTACTGGGGCCATATCATCGGCGCACGCACAGGTAGCTCCTCCCCCTCGCCTCACCTCAACAAAACCGTCCAGTACACGATGGCCGATCATGGTCGGCGACCATGACCAATACATCGTACATTGACACTTTTGAACGAACAAGTTTAAAAAGGTTCTTTCAAAAGTGTCAATGTACGATGTATTGGTCTTGGTCGCCGACCATGGTCGGCCATCCTGTACTGGGGGCTTTAGCCGGTCCGGCCAAACACCGCAGCAGTCGCCTCGTCATCACTCCAAATCGTGCCTTTGAGGTAGATCCGCGCTCGCCTGTTTCGCGACGTTACACCGCGATCTATCCAATTTACTAATTTCATTTTTTTTTCAACATTTATTATTCGTGCTTAAGTGCCGTATTTTAAATATTTTTGTGAAACCCACGTATTGGTAAGTTTTGAACAAGTGTTTCTAAAACTAGCTTAGTAGTAGGTACAGTTATATTTTAAATATATTTTCAGCCACCTTCATATTTTGCATATTTATATTTTAATAATATTTTAACTAATTCTAATGATACCTATTTCACTGTACTATTGTTGCTAATTTGCTTTAGTAGATTGTTTTCTAGCATCTGATTATTAATTTTGTGCCAATGATAGTAATTAAATTATTATTTGTGTAACTCCGATCTGATTGTGACCAACACTCATCACCGCATACTGCTTCGGTACTTTCCTACCAGTCTTCTGCCGCGGTCACAATCAGAGGAGGATTTCCGGATTCTTTTTTGACCCGTGATTACGGTCAATTCCAGGGTCCGAGGTTCCTGGTGAACCCAGTTGCAGCTTCGCCGGTGCGTGCGTGACCTTGAATTTCACGCTTACCGTCGAGCATCGTCGCCGTTTTACCCGGGACCTTCGGGAACGTTCTTCCCGTCCCGGACTAGAAACCACACCTTCGGAACTGCCAGCCAGGAGAGTACCACTCTGGGCATAGTAAAGCAACTATAAATAATTTTACCGGGCATTTCGGACCACGCCCAAATAAATTTTTGTGTTCGTAAATTAGGGTTATTCTTTTATTTAACACCGGTGTCTCTCGGACACCCGGCCCATCCTTACTGGTTCCTAAACCCCAAGTGCGACAATGCACCTAAACGTTTTAAGCCCCCAGTACAGGGGGGCTACCGGCTAAGACATATGGATATGGGTATGGGCTTCAACTGTCATTTGAATTTCTTATCTTGATGATTTTTGCTTCTTTCTTCTGTTGAACGTTGCTAGCTAGTTATCGTTATACCCGACGTCACAAAACAAGGAACTGATAGCGGCTATTTTCTTTCTAAAATTGACTTAAAGTTCCCAAAAACTTATGAAGTTCATACCCATAAAGTTACGCGGTAGCCCCCTGGGGGGCTTCTGGCTAAGAAATATGGATATGGGTATGGGCTTCAACTGTCATTTGAATTCCTTATCTTGATAGATTTTTGCTGCTTTGTTATGTTGAAAGTTGCTAGCTAGTTATCGTTATACCCGACGTCACAAAACAAGGAACTGAAAGCGGCTATTTACTTTATAAAATTGACTTAAAGTACGTTAGTACTATTATATATTCGGTGTTAAAGTTCCCAAAAACGTATGAAGTTCATACCCATAAAGTTACGCGGTAGCCCCCCTGGTTAGCCGACCATGGTCGGCGACCATGAACGAACAAGTTTAAAAATGTTCTTTCAAAAGTGTCAATGTACGATGTATTGGTCATGGTCGCCGACCATGATCGGCCAACCTGGGGGGCTACCGCGTAACTTTATGGGTATGAACTTCATACGTTTTTTGGAACTTAAAGTTAATTTTATAAAAAAAATAGCCACTATCAGTTCCTTGTTTTGTGGCGTCGGGTATTATGATAGCTAGCTAGCAACGTTCAACAGAACAAAGCAGCAAAAATCTATCAAAATAAGGAAATCAAATGACAGTTTATAATGCTGCGGCCACACTATGGGGATATGCCGATGTTCAACTTCGCTTGAATTATGGCGAAAATTATCGCGAAAAACTTCGCGAAGTTTATCGCTTGAATTATTGCGAAGTTCAGTGGTGGCCATTGAACTTCGCAATAATTCAAGCGATAGTAGCAGTAGAAAAATTCCGCCGTTAAATGGGTTAAAGTTTGGTTAAAGCACAGAATATATAATAGTACCTAATAACGTACAGAAGGTTATGTGCGCGAGGGCAATCAAATAATAAGCTACTCTCGCTGCACGGCAATAAAGTACCATTTGCGCGCCTTAAGCCCCCAGTACAGGATGGCCGACCATGGGTGCGATTGCGTAAGATAATCGTATTCATTTGACAGTTCATATCGTATTCAATCGGCTGCAATTTGTATGGAATGACATTTAATATGATACAATATGAACTGTCAAATGAATACGATTGACTTTACGCAATCGCCTAGCATGGTCGGCGACCATGACCAATATATCGTACATACATTGACACTTTTGAAAGAACCTTTTTAAACTTGTTCGTTCAAAAGTGTCAATGTACGATGTATTGGTCATGGTCGCGACCATGGTCGGCCAACCTGTACTGGGGGCTTAATATTTTCGCACGTGATAAGCACCAGCGAAGCGCACTCTTTCTTCCGCGTAGCTCTGTCTCAATCTCAACCGACACAACTATAAGGTTGCTTGCTACTCGCTACTTACCGATCAAAACATCCGTTATGCCGATGAATATACAATGAAATTAGGTACCTACTAATATAAAATTAAATAAATCTACCTAAGTGAGCTGAGCATATTAACATAAATAATTCTAAGTAGTTAGATCTAGTTACTTGTGTGAAAATAATATTATTCGAGAGTAATTAAATAGCCACTACACACGCTCCTATCCGACCGCCGATTTGGTGCGGGCGAACTTCACTGCAGATCCTACACACGTTCAAACCAAATCTGCCGCACCAAATCGGTCGGCGCTACATACACCCGTTCCGATTTGGTCTGAGGTGCCTCAGCTGTTGTTGCAGTGTTGCCAGCCACTGCTAATCCCCCAATTTTAATATTATTTATAAATACTGAAAACATTGATTTGCTTGCAATACCTACGTAGATAAAAAGAAAAATATTTTCGGTTTTTAATGTTTTATTAAGATAAGATAAAGTGTTAAGATTATGGGTCAGGTATTACAATAAATAACTCAATAATTAATATTCATTTTCATTTATTCAAGTTATTATTAAGCCTTTGTGATTGTCAAGGATGCTACGCTATTGGTTCAGAAAACCCTACGGCGGGAGACCTTGTAACGAGAAGAGCCAGCAAGAAACTCGCCAAGGGGTGCAATTCTCCCTTCATCAAACACTTTTATTTTCATAAAACACGTCAGACAAATTACATTTTTAAGAGTGAAATGCACAATGTGTATTCGAATTATAACCATACTGATAATAGTTTTAATACATTTACAACAATAGAATATTGTGACAAAGAATAACAAATTCCAACAGAAACTATTTGATGCTAGTTCAAGTTTGTTTCGTATTAGATATCTAACAATTTACAACACCAATAATCTCACATCGATGTAGGTAATAGAATACTTAGCTTTGCTTTGAATTCCCGATACAGAATGAGAGCCGCTCAGGGACCGTACTACCCATGGGGGGGTAACTTCCATACATTTTTGTATCAACTTATCTTCGCTTAGCGACCAGAGCTCGCCACCAGGGGGCGCTAAAACCGTACACAGACTAGAAAAGTAAATGCTATTGAAAGAGAAAAAAAGTCTCTTTTTTCTATACTGTGGCAAAGTAGTAAAGTTAATGTTATAAATACAAATAAAAATATACGTATTTTAGAATGATTTATTGCTAAGTTATTAAAATCATACACAGTTAGCAACCCAGCGCAACATCTTGAATAACCATAACTTTAACAGATACAAACTTATCTGACTCGATGACAGCGTCGCTGTCGTCTATATAGCGTAACCTAGGTAACAGCAATAACCCATAGTTCTACATTTGGCCACTGACTCAAGATAAGTTTGTGTTTGTTATAGTTCAGGTTAAAGTAAGATGGAGCCACCCACCCTTACTCTATGAGCTAAACCATAAAAAAGAATAATAACCATAACATTTTGTCAAATAACGTCAAATTCAGTCGCGAATTTTTTATGTTTATTTTCTAAATATTAAATTTTTTGTAAAGCAGTGCGTTTAGTTGAAAACATAATGAATCCAAGTGTGTTGTTGTTTTGTTGAATCAATGTGATAGTCATTATTATCGGTTGGTTTATATTTTATATTTATAAAATTTATTTAATTTTTATATTTTAAATAAAGATAAAGATAAAAAAGATAAATTCTTAATTTCTAAGTATGTTGTTTTATTTAATTGTTATCCCACTATAGTAAGTGATTTCTTTAAGACATAATTTCATTCATTTAAAGTTTTGTGGACACCACAGGGCTTGTAATTCCACAAAATAACTAACAAAATCATAGTTATTTTGCGGAGTACAAGCCCTGTGGTGTCTACAATTTATTCTCGTTGTAGTACTAATGTTTTGCATAACTTTGAAGTCCGTAAAATTAATAACAAATCATTCTTCAATATTTTGATATTCAAAGAAAAGTTTATTCTACTAAATTTTATTTTACAGCGCCATCTAGTAAGTCAAAAGGCAAGCTCGCAGGAAGTATGACTTACATCGCCATCTATGGACGAGTTCACCACATTTAAGACAATATGAAAAGCTGAGTTGACTATCTATTCCTGTATATATAGTGTCTTATCTATGGTACTACCGTATTTATACATCACTTAAACCAAAATGGCGCGGTAACACAACCGCTTTCTGCCTATGTGTTTCCGCCCAGTTAGTAATAATTCTTATTTACCTAAACTAATTTAAATTATGAATACAAATGTTTAAATATGATTATAACTTTATAAAGAATGCATTTTAATTTTAATAACGACATTTGTTTAATTTTCAATAAAAAGTACGACTACAGATTGTGGACTTTGACTAACATAGACAATACACTGTTCTATTAAATTTAGATTCCTTTTATTACCTATTAGATAACTTTAATTCTCAATAATTATAACATTCGTCCATCCTGACAAAATTTGTTACCACACAAATTTGCTATAAGGTAATGAAAATATGTTTGATTACTTACTTTTAATCAACTAACCAACTTATTATAACTTATCGTAACTAATATGATTGCAATTGCTTAAGAGTCAACAGCGACATTTCGACACAATCCCATGGTAACATCAAGTAATTTATACAAAACTATTATTATTGTATTAGCTCCATGGCCTACTGATACCAATTCTCGACTCCATCCCATGTTAACTGTAATAAAATGAATAATTAGCCATTGGTAGTAAGTTCATCAAATATATACAGAAGCCTTGTTATTTGCATGAAAAATTACATTATAATCGTCATCACCATCATCATCATCATCATCATCGTCATCACCACCAACATCATCATCATCATCATCATAACCAACATCATTAACATCATCATCTACCCGTATATTGGTCCATTACTCGAAGACATGACTTAATAATAAGTTGTATTTGATAATTATTTGCGTTAAACATGGTACGATCACATTCCGATAGCCCTCCTCAGTTGACAAGCTCATTCCTTCATTAAGTTTATTTATTTATTTTATTTTTCCTTATTAGCACAATAACAAAATTCAGACCAAAACAATTTTCACATAGTTTACTACGGCTAAACATTATTAATAGTAGTGAAATTATGTTCTCTTAGTACTTTTCGAAGCCTAACCACCTTTACTTCATCGTTAAAATTGTACACACTTGACCCCCGTCCAATTTGATATCAACATCGAAAATCTCTAATAGCTTACATTCATTACAAAGTTTGAACCAGTTATGTCCTATTTATTTGACTGTATTGCATTTAGCATATTCGTCAGCCACGTAAAAGCTGTTTCAAATCAGCCTTAGCATTTAGGGTCATTTTGTTTTATCCCAAATGCATCATTCTCAAGCTATGAACACCTTGTTTTTGTATATCCATCTACCTTAATTGTAACACTTTACCCTTAAAGTGACACCATGTATGCAAAGTACACTGTGATTGCCTTATTCCAAATGCGATGGTTCTTAAATTCATCGTCTAAGTGACGGCCATTGTTTCATCGTCTGAGTGACGGCCATTGTTTCATCGTCTAAGTGACGGCCATTGTTTCATCGTCTAAGTGACGGCCCTTATTTCATCGTCTAAGTGACGGCCGTTATTTCATCGTCTAAGTGACGGCCCTTATTTCGTCGTCTAGTCGACGGCTCTTGTAGCATAGATGCTATAGAGATAAGTAGACTTATTGCCTACCAGAAAGTCATTAATTTCGTTAATTTCTCCGTAATTTTTCACATATTTATTGCCTTCCAGCAAGATAAAGATAAGATAAAGATAAAAATATTCTTTATTCACTTAGACATAATAAATATGTACTTATGAATCGTCAATATTTTCCTACCACCCATTCAATTAGTCATTATTATCTCCGTGCTCTCTAATGGTATAAGAATTCTCGAAATTTGTTTAGCAGTTCCTAAGATTACTTCCTACAATGATACCTTACTTCTTTATGATATGATAATGACAAGTACCTATTGATATTATTATGATCTCCGTTAGATTTTGTCATCTATAAAATATCCTTGTAAATTAATATAAAAGATCCAAAAACCTTTGGTGATCGAGTCAAAAGTAATCTCGTAGCTCTTTCTCCTTATTTATGATTTTATCTACTTTCTTCCTCCATAATTATTTAGTTGTAATTATATTCTTTTTCTAACTCTGTTTATAATGTACCCATTTATTACCCTATTTATTTGTTTTCTCTGGCCCAAGGTTACTTGAAAGAAACTGTTGTCTAGCATAAAGCTACCTAGACTAGTGTGTGTTATTCTTTGTTGTATTTCTCTGTATTTATTGTTATATTACCCTGTGCAATAAAATTTAACTTATTTTAATTATAAAATAACCCAGGGTAGACATTATAAACACTTCAATAAAAATGTATCAAAATATTCATAAAAATAATGAAGCCATTATTCTGCACTAAAATTCTCAACCTTATAGAACAAAACTAAGTCTATTTTAATTAATAATAACCCAGGACTTCAATAAAAATGTATCAAATATTCATAAAAATAATGAACCCATTATTCATTCTGCCACTAAAATTCTCAACCTTTTAGTTCAAAACTAAGTCAATTAGAAGTTATTTCAATTACCAGTAATATGTCAATTGATGATCAAAACTTACCGAAATAAAAGTTGTTTTAAGTACCAGCGATATGGTCAGTTATTGCTTAATAGAAACTTTCCTCAAAATACAATGTTAATATTTCACAGATATCAGGTTATTCCTTAGCCTCACATCCCAATCACGGGTCAAGTCAAAGGGTGGAATATGTATGTAATTAGTAAAAACAATAACTTACAAAAAAACTCGATTGTCTTAATTCCATGCCATAAATAATAGTTAAGACTTTATCATAAATTCGGTCCAACAAATTATTCTATTGTGTTGTTTTAAGTTTTTTTTTTAATAGGTCGTACTGAACTTTAGCGTTGTAGCTACAAGCTGCAACACGAGCTGAGCATGTTAATATCCATGATAGCATCCCTTCTAATTGCAAAACTTGACAACTAACCTCTTCAGGTAGGCTATTGAAGCTTCTACTGATAAAGCTATTACACAATTACTGTAGACTTCCTCACTGACTCTTCCTTAAATGAAATGGATATTTAAATAAACTCATTCATTGACATATTAGGGCACAACTTAATTTAAGTTTTTATTGACATATTATGATGGCACAATTTAATTTTATCTTTTGTTTGACATATTTATGACACAATTTAGTTTTAGGTACCTATTCTTAATTTAGTTCCTGACATCGCTCTAATATGATAATTGTATTTTTATAATTATGTTGAATTGAATTTTTGATTATTGTATACCTTGTAAAAGGTGGAAGTGTAGTGAGACTTAAAACCTATTTAACAATCTTTGTACACTAACAATGTAACTAGCTACATTTCACAATAAAGACAATTCGTAATTGTATTTGTATGCAGGGTCAGCCCCTTTCAGTTGTTTCTCATCACCTCGGTTGAGGAAACCTCTTGTAATTTTCCATTGTTAATGCATAGAACATAATTAATGATATTTTTACTTTGCTTTACTTTACTTTATTATACTGTGTTATACCTTGTTAAACTTTGCTATACTTTGTTATACTTTGTTATACTTTGTTATACTTTGATATACTTTGCTAAACTTTGATATACTTTGATATACTTTGATATACTTTGCTACAATTTGCTATACTTTGCTATAATTTGCTATACTTTGCTATACAATACTATACTTTACTATACTTTACTATACTTTACTATACTTTACTATACTTTACTATATTTTACTATACGTAGGTACAACTTCTGTGAAAGACTTATAATGAACCATCAACAATATTTTTGTTAATGACACCGTAACTGATAACGCAAAAGCCACAACCAAACCATTTAACTAAGATTATGGAATAATAATGATATAACTCATCAACCAATTCCTTTTTAGATGGATAAGTTATGCCTCGAGTTTGTTTGTGTTCAATACTTTGTCTTGAGTTGTATGAAACAATGTTATTTTCTTTTGTTTAATATTTCTAGTGTATGTATTGTTTCTCATTTCTATGTGTGTAAATCTGTGATTGGCTTTCATGTTTCCATATTGTTACTTATTTTAGGATTAATAAGCTGTTGATTCACCGAAAAGTTAAAATAAAGACACAAATAATGCCAATAAAGAAACTATAAGGCAAGATGTCGTAAATTTTATTTCTGTCTTAATAACTTTATTTTATATGTTATCAAATTTTATTCAATATGTCCATATCCATCATTATTTTACTTCTGCTAAAATGTAGCAAAACTATCTGAAATTCTTATCATTACACTTTTTCTTGTTTTATTGGTTTTGAAAACTTTTATAAGAAAATCTAACTAATGATCTATCTGACAAAATATTTAATGGGCCCCCAGTAAATATCCCGATGATAACGTGTTACATATAAGTAGTTGAAAGTATTTCTAGAACTTGTAAAATAAAAATAGAACAATAAACCTCAGAACTGTCTTAAACTGTAGAAAATAGTATTTATTAAAAGCCCGCAGCTACAGACGAGTTGATAAAAAACTTGCAAAGTTAAAACCGAATAATAGCGGTGACTATGGTATGGAGATATCCCTAGCTGATCATTAAGAAATCCCTCAATTCAATATGTAAAATGTTGTAAGAATATCTCATAATCAGGAAATAAACATAGTTATTAGTTATAAAAATTATACGGACGGATCCAACTATAAACAGTAACATAAACAGTAAATATTACGAAAAAACTGGATTTTTACAATGTTTTGATTGGTTGTCGAGTCCCCAATATTTTAGCGCAGTTGCACACGCCATGATCACGGAGTAACTGAAGAAAGTTAATGCGGGTTGGATGTTAGGAGCGGACAAATCTGTCTACCCTCTTTCTTGTTCGTTTTCTATGCTCAATCGGGTAACATAAACACCGGAACAGTGGTTTGATAAAATGGTATTAAAGTGTAATATTATTTGCCCACTACTATCAAGCTTGATCAGTCAGTTGGTCAGTTATTTAGACTAACTATAAATTTAAATTGATTCTTAAACGTTAAATAAATTGATGATACTAAATTTGTTCTGGATATGTGTAGCTCTAAACTTTTAAGTCGTAAATATGTAACCTTCATATTTCCACCTTTAGTCTGAATTGTAATTGAAATGGAATTGCCTCCTGACGCTGATATTTTTATATCAAGAAGGGGCTCACAAAAAATATAAAACCATTATTGAAAACGGGGTTTTTACTATGTTTAAATTACAATAAAAGTTAGTGACGTTAAATTAGAAGTATTTAAATACATAATAGTTTTACTCATTATGACCATGTAAGCTTAAAATGTTATTAATGTTCTTTCTTTCCAACTTGCTTAACAGTTGTAAATGATACTGATTCTGTTCTGTCTGATGATCTGTCTTACATTTAGAACTGAGAGTTCGTCTTCTCAACTAGCCATTTACAGAACCCAACAGCTCCATTTTGTTGAGCAAAATGCAACAAAGGTGCAAGGGATTTTAAAGGTCAAAAATTAACTAAACACTTCATCAGGCGAAGTAGTCACGTTTTAACATAATAAGGAACATTCCTACCTTGCAAGCCCTTACTCTCAAGGCTTTCATCTTCACTATCCATTGTAGAGTGACCAAAAGCAGAAACCTGGCATTTCCAAGGTCGCCCTCTTCTTTGATAGTTGTTCAGCTCTCCAACCAACTGGAACATTGTAGCTGTCGATCCCACTTCTGAAATTGTTAAGATTATGGGTCAGGTATTACAATAAATAACTCAATAATTAATATTCATTTTCATTTATTCAAGTTATTATTAAGCCTTTGTGATTGTCAAGGATGCTACGCTATTGGTTCAGAAAACCCTACGGCGGGAGACCTTGTAACGAGAAGAGCCAGCAAGAAACTCGCCAAGGGGTGCAATTCTCCCTTCATCAAACACTTTTATTTTCATAAAACACGTCAGACAAATTACATTTTTAAGAGTGAAATGCACAATGTGTATTCGAATTATAACCATACTGATAATAGTTTTAATACATTTACAACAATAGAATATTGTGACAAAGAATAACAAATTCCAACAGAAACTATTTGATGCTAGTTCAAGTTTGTTTCGTATTAGATATCTAACAATTTACAACACCAATAATCTCACATCGATGTAGGTAATAGAATACTTAGCTTTGCTTTGAATTCCCGATACAGAATGAGAGCCGCTCAGGGACCGTACTACCGTATTTATACATCACTTAAACCAAAATGGCGCGGTAACACAACCGCTTTCTGCCTATGTGTTTCCGCCCAGTTAGTAATAATTCTTATTTACCTAAACTAATTTAAATTATGAATACAAATGTTTAAATATGATTATAACTTTATAAAGAATGCATTTTAATTTTAATAACGACATTTGTTTAATTTTCAATAAAAAGTACGACTACAGATTGTGGACTTTGACTAACATAGACAATACACTGTTCTATTAAATTTAGATTCCTTTTATTACCTATTAGATAACTTTAATTCTCAATAATTATAACAAAAGATAAAAATATTCTTTATTCACTTAGACATAATAAATATGTACTTATGAATCGTCAATATTTTCCTACCACCCATTCAAGACTTTTTTAACTGACAAGAAGAATGGGCGCAAGAAACTTGCCAGCGTTTCTTAGTTAGGTAACGACATTTACAAAAAAAAAAACATATCGTTACTAATACAACAATTGCTTAGTATAAAAATACATCATATTAAACAGTGATTATGTTATGTGTTACATCCTGACCATGCATTGCGGTCATTCAAATAATCGTCTACTTTATAGTATCCTTTGCTCATCAGCGACTCTTTAATGTAACATTTAAATTTATGCAATGGTAGTTCAATTATATGCTGTGGAACTTTATTAAAAAAGGCTATGCTTTTCCCCAGAAATGAGGCTCTGGATTTTTCTAGCCTAAACTTGGGAACGACAAGTTTATCTTTATTTCTTGTGTTAAAGCGATGAATATCGCTCTGCTTTACAAATGTATTATAATACTTTTTCACATAAATTATATTTTCATAGATGTAATGTCCTGCAACAGTTAAAATGTTTATTTCTTTAAATAGATCTCTTAAAGAATCTCTCGATCGGAGGTTGTAAATGGCGCGAATAGCCCTTTTTTGGAGCACGAATATACTTTGGATGTTAGCGGCTGAGCCCCACAACAAAAGGCCGTAGGACATAACACTATGAAAATAACTAAAATAGACTATTCTAGCCGTTTCAATATCGGTTAAGAGCCTTATTTTCTTAACTGCGAATGCAGCCGAACTGAGTCTACTCGCCAAGGCTTCGATATGAGGATCCCATTGTACTCGCGAGTCTAATATAATACCTAGAAATTTTGTATTGTTAATGAATTCGACCGTATCGCCGTCTAGTCTAATATGAAAATCAACTTGTCTTACATTAGGTAACGAAAATTTTAAACACTTAGTTTTCTTTGAGTTTAATGATAAATTATTACTATTAAACCAATGTGACACTTTTGAAAGAGCACTATTTACTTCGTCAGAACAGTCATCACCTCTTTCTACTTTAAAGACTAGAGATGTATCATCGGCAAATAGCACCGTCTCACATAAATTCTTCGCGTAGTAAGGAAGGTCATTTATGTATATTAAAAACAACAGCGGGCCCAATATTGATCCTTGGGGTACGCCCATAGTAATGGGAGCTCCGGTAGACTCAGTTTTATTAATAACTACCTTCTGAGTTCTTTCATACAGATATGAATGCATAAGGCTTACTGACATTTCAGAAACACCATAATGTTTTAACTTCCTTAATAGTGTTTGGTGATCAACACAATCGAATGCCTTGGAAAGGTCACAAAAAATAGCGATTACATCCTGCTTGTCCTCCCAGGCATCAAGTACATGTTTTAGAAATGCAACCCCAGCATCAGTTGTACTTTTACCTTTTGAAAAACCAAACTGTTTCTCATGCAGTATACTATTTAATTTAAAATATTCTAAAAGTTGAGCATAAATTAATTTCTCAAATATTTTACTTATTGCTGGTAGTATGGATATAGGTCTAAAATTTGCTGGGTCACTTTTGTCACCAGCTTTAAACAGAGGAATAATTTTACTATTCTTCATTAAATTAGGAAAGACCCCTTCACTTATACATTGGTTAAAAATTATTGCTAATGATGGAGCTATCACATCAATTATTGATTTGATGATACTTGTAGATATGCCCCAGAGATCTTCTGTTTTCTTAATATTTATTGCTTTGAATGCTTTAATAATATCTTCGGTAGTGACATAGCTAAAACTAAATGTTTCCTGGCACTTGTTTACACTAGACTCCATAAGAGAGACAGCGGTGTTGGGGCAAGAATTAAGTCTGCTAGTAGTTTCTAACGGTATTCGAGCAAAGAAACCTTCAAAAGCACTAGCCACCTCAATATCTGATTCAAAAGTCTGATCACTAATTTTTAAGTTAAATGAATTAATTTTGCTTTTTGTTTTGCCAGTTTCTTGGTTTATAATACTCCAGGTAGCTTTTATTTTATTTTCAGATGATTTAATTTTATTTGAAATATACCTAGATTTTGCCAAAGCACATACTTTCCTAAATGTTATTGAATATTTCTTGACATATTCAATGAAGCTAGGATCACAGGAAGTCGTTTTTTGTGCATAGAGTTCAAATAACTTTCTTCTGCTATTATAAATACCAGGTGTGGCCCAGTCACTAAACTTCTTACGATCATTACACTTTATAACTTTTTGTTTAAAATTGTTACTAAATTCTTTTTCAACAATATCAAATAATGATTGATAAGAGTTATTAGCGTCAGAAGAAGCTGGCAAACATTGAATTTTATCTTGTACATTATTTCTAAATTTATTAATACCACGTTTCGGTATTGGCCTGCAAATTACTTCGCGTTTAGGAATAACATTATAGTGCTCAAAAGAAGCTAGTTGTCCACTGTGGTCGGATTTAATAATATTAATTACCGATTTCTCAATTAAGTTACAGTTGGAAAAGATGTTATCTAAGCAAGTAGCCGATGTTGGCGTAATTCGCGTCGGTTCATTAAAAGTGTGAAGCAAATTAAATGATTTAAAAAGATTAAGGAATTTACTGGAGAGTTGTGCTAATTTAATATCTAAGATGTCTATATTAAAATCTCCACAAACTACAATTTTTTTATTCTTACGACAGCATATTTTCAAAACATCCTCCATAGTGGACTCAAAGACTGTGTAATTTGCTCCAGGGGGGCTATATACACAGATTATAATTATTTGTTCAAGTTCCACGCATGATATCTCACAAATTCGTTCAACAGAGAGGGATACTATATCCTTTCGCTCTTTATATTGTGTGTTATTAGGTAAAATTATTAAAGAACCCCCCCTTATTGTAGTTTTTCTATTAAATGAACTTACAACACTATAATTATCCAAATTTAACAATAATTCATATTCTTTTAACCAATGTTCAGTAACACATAACACATCAATATTTTCACAATTTAAAAATAAACTTATTTCTAGGTCTTTGCCAGCAGAAAAGCCTTGGATATTCTGGTGTACTATTTTTAAACATTTAGGCCTTCCTCTTGTCAATACTGGGCTAGAGTATGCCTCCGTTGTCTCTAATGGTAATTTAAATTAACCATGTCAGTATTTGGATTCAAAAGAATCGAATTATTTGGAACAGATTCCAAAGTTACATTAGAAGTATCAAAGTTAAACTGCTCAATAGAAGCAGAGGTTATACTAGCCAAGTTGTTGGCTAATTGTTTAAAATAAAATGATAGCGATACCGCTATTTGTCGCTTAAGATAATTAGGCAGATAATATTTATCTTTAGTCAAGTATACATTATTCAACAACATATTGATATCAATAATATGCAACTCTTTATTATGACAGGCTAATGTGTTCATAGTTAAGTTTAGATTATACCTTATTTTATTTTCTAACGGTGAAAAACTTTTACTGTAGGGAAATGTAAACATAACAACTTTCCTTACATTTAATGAACATAATGTGTTGCAATAGGCTATTAACTGGTTTTTATTTAAATTATCCCTGTTCCCAATTAAAATTATCAAGTTTGTGTTTTCACTTAAGGATTTTTTAACAACTATTTTCATGATCTCGTTTATACTGGAACCAGGCATGCAATAATTAATAACATTTTCCTTTGAATCTTTCTGTAAAAATTGGCCTAAATTCTTCCCAATCTCATCACTGAACATAATTGTTTTGGTGTCAGTAGTTTTAGTGGGGGATTTACTTTTATTATTTAATAATAAACTATCACAAATGTTAGAGACTTCAGGTGTGGTTGGTAAATAGACCTCCTGAGCCGCTTGGCCTAATGACTCCTTTTGACAGAAGTCATTGCATACTGTGTTACAACTGCATCTGCATTTTTTCCCTAATGATTCGAACCGGTCTGAATTAAAATTACAAAAGTCAACCATATTATATGCGGCCATTTTTTGATTATTCAATTGTTTTTTAGAAAACTCACACAAGTTGGAGTACATTTCCCTAAGTGAAAGTTCTAAATTGTCAATCTTATAACATAATTGACTACCTAATAATTCACTTTCTTTGTTCTTATTACATGTTTCCATGTTTATCATATTTAATTGTTCTAAAAGTTGCTTACGTTCTTGCTTTATGTGACTATACTTATTATAATAATTTTGTTTTTTCATTAACTTTTGAGTTTTTCTTATGTATCTATTAATTTTAATGTATTTTTTTAATTTCTTCCCGCTACTAAACTGGCAGACGTTATTATTATTAAACAATGGTTTATCAACATAGTTAAGACCTTCCAAAGTTGAATTGTCATTTGCTGCAGAATTACATTGCATCAACTCATTAAACAGGCTTTGAGAGTGCTTATCTTCTATAATACTTCTATTTTCTTTTTCTAAATCTAATACTGTTTTCTGGGCAAGAGAGAGACTAATTTCCAGGTCTGTTATGCGACTCAATGCCTGTTCATGAGTATCTGAGCAAGCCCTAAAAGACTCAATAAAGTCTTGCATTTGGTTACACTTCTGCACAACTTCCGAGTATTTTACATGAAGAGCAGCAAGTTCATTTTTAAACTCAGTGTTACGGGTAATGTTCTTATAGATCTCCGTCTCACTTTCCTCTCTTTCCCTTATTAGGGAGTCACTTAGATCTTTAGCTGCCTTTAGATCTTGCAGGGCATTCTTGAGTTGTACCTCCACATCCTTAGCCGTTGCCCTCCGGGTCATCATAATTGCTAATTAAGCTTAAAAGTTGCTACCGCTGAAAATATACAGAAGTGATCAATATATGATTTAAGTAAAGCTAGGATTGACAGATTTATCTAAGGAAATAATTAACAAAAGAATTTTTTTATTTAATTGACTTTTTTTATTTAATTGACTTTTCTAGGTAACTACTTTTTTTTTTTAAGGAACAAACAGTTAAAAAGTTAAATAATCATAAAGTGTATTTAGGTGTAATAAAATAACAAATACTTAAATAAAATTATGAATGAATGCTATGTTAATCTTAATAACACCATCAACTTTACTTTGAGCAAAGGAAAGTGAGGTTTATATTTGTGTTAGTTAACAATGTTTAATAAATAAATATTTATAGAAGTAGCTGGAAGGTGTCACCATCAGATTGACTTTTGTTAAAGTAAAGTGAGGTAAGCCTTTCAGAAGTATGAAGGTAGGTACTTAGTTAAATTACATAAATATCAATCAATATGTTTAAATTATTAAATTATTAATACTGTGTAGTTTACTTAAATAATTTTGCATACATATATTGAAAATAAAGGATCTGAAATAAGATTGATTTTTGTTGACTTGAATGTAGGTAGTCAAACAGTAGGTACCTATACTTATTAAGGAAATTTAACTCCATTCACTAATAAATTAACAGACTTATTATTACTAATTGTTGTTGCAAACTAGTTTCACAATATTTGTTCGAGATGATTTGGGTTTCTTTGTATAGATGTAGTGCATGGAAAGAGTAGCAGAATAGGTGAATGTCTGTGACAGGTAGCGGTCACCATCAGCTTCACTTCCACAGTATGTCAAGTGAAGAGAGGTATTATCAATGCCAAATCGTAATTGTTTGTGACGTTGTTCACTGGAAGTGAACTCTGTACCAGTAATGTTAAATTAGTGTACAGTAAGTGTGAAACCAGTTTGACATACAATTGTACTTGTCTCTTAACAGTTCAGTGAGAACAACAAAGTGTCTAAGTATTATAAATTAACAATAAAGTTACGAAACAAATACCTTCCCCGGTTTTATTTGCCGCTTATTATCGATTTAATCGTCCTTCTTCAATAGGTAATTATCGTCTTGCTAAATCTTGATGTCCGTTACATTGACGTTTCGCCGTTACAATTTTGTCGTCGATGTTTTTCAAAATATATTAAGTAGATTTTTTGGAAAACACTTGTACTAGGTATTTATAATGTTAGAATCACTTTTACAATAAAACACTATACAAATACTATGAATTTAAATAATAAAATTAAATTTAAAAACAGCTGATACACTTTGACATCTGTATCGGCCGGTGTTGCCAGCGGGTGTCTTTATTATTATATTATTATTATTATTTTAAAGAATTCAATTTCATTATTTTTTAATTTTCTGTTATTTTCATTAAAATACTAGAACATGCTAAATATTTACTAAAAGCAGCACTTATTGATGAGATGTTATGCCTATAATATAAATATTTAGTCTTACGACAAATTGCGAGATTTTAAATAAAATAAACTAATAGATAAAATAATCTTTGCACAAATTGCCATAATTAAACCTTTCGTTTGTTTAGTCCTACGTAAAACTCATGAACGAGCATTAAATTGAATACTCTGAAAATCCCTTAAACGTAATTCTATCTGCTTTAAAGATTTCTGGTAAAATATTAATTATTTTATTATTTTAGGCGCGGATTAGATCTGCAGTGAAGTTCGCGCGCACCAAATCGGAGGTCGGATAGGAGCGTGTGTAGCGGCTAATAGCATCTACACACGTTCCGATCCGACCGCCCGCTTTGGTCTGCTCCAGACCAAATCTGGACGTGTGTAGCGTCGTCTTTTTTTTTAACTGTCCCATTTTTTGTTGGAGACTAAGTATTTTTTGCGGTTACTCCTAAGTTATTCATTTGAATGACAATTACACAAAATCTTTATAAATTGTAGCAGGCTTCCGACCATAATTATTATTATTCGTCTTTGACGCGGTCGGCCGGATTTGGTTCGCACGAACTGGGGCCCTATCGCCCTATGCTAAATGCGCTTAAATTACACTTACATTGCTCTTATTTGACAATTTGGTATCGGTATGGCTATTTTCTCAACGACAACAATACCATTACCTACCATTAATTTTTGCGAATCGCGCTAGGTTTTTAAACGTAAAATGATTACATTGCAGCCATGAAGTTTGACATAATACTCTGAGGTAACTGGAGCTCTCATTGACATTTATGTATGTAGTGGCAGGTAGTGGCTGTCAGTTGTCTCATATGACCATACGTATTTTTTTAAAGTGTAGGTGAGACGGAAGACAGCCACTGTGTTATTTGTGGTATTCAAAAAATTGTTCGTACTGCACTCTCCAGTTACCTCAGTATTAAGTCGAGCTTCATGATTGCAGCCGATAACTGACCGTTCGCTTATGTCAAAATAAAAAGCTAGTCGGAGACAGTTTTTTCAACATTATTCAGAAATTATTAGCGTATTTTAGTAAAATTCTGTGTGTTTCAAGTTGTTAAAACGTATTTATTCTCTTGCTCAGTGGTTGTTAATTCCGGAAAAAATAATACCGTGTCGAAAATACACAAAAAAGTGATAATCAGATGAAGTAAAGTGACGGGTGCTACTTGACTCTAAACGGCTCAAGAAAGACACTCGACCCATCGACCACTCGACACTGCCGGAAGGCAGTGTCGAGTGGCGAGTTGACAACGCTAGTTGGAAAACTAGCGTTGTCAAGTGTCCCGATTTTAGCGGGACGTCGATATTTTTCAGTTAGACAAAGAAACAAAACAATCAAAGAGTAATATTTCACCGAATATACATTTGATTTGAATCAATTATTTTGAGCAGTAGTTCGAAGTGTTTTTGTTTTAGCAGTATGCAGCTGTGGACCACGTTGTAGAAACAATTTCCTTAATTGCAAATTTTGAACATTTTAAGTATTCTCAGTTTTATTTTGTGCAGAGAGTACCTAGTTGTTAATAATACCGTCCTTAAAAAAAGTAAAATCATCTTCCAGAAGGATTAAAGTCAAAATGTTGCAGAAATAGCTATAAAACTCGAGCAAAAGTAAATAATTTCCAACACAAGCGTCGTCGTCAAAAATTTTGAGGTTATGAAAACAACTCGATCGTTCCGTCGCTCCGTTGCAATGAGCGATTTTCTGAGGCCATTTAAAAAAAAAAGCTTCCAATTGCTTCACTAGATGGCGTTGAATAAGTATGTACATGTCTATGGTATATTTTGATATGAAAAATATTTAAATTAATTACTTTTTAACAACCCAAAGGAAACTAATAATATATTAAATAAGTACTACTGTGAGAAACAGAAACAAAATAGGTAAATTTAAAGATTTAGGTAAATAAATAACATCAGTCTGACGTTCCGTTTTACGTAAAAAAGTAAAATTTATAACGTTCCGTTCCAACGATATGCCCTCTGTAAACAACAGCGAGAGTGAGATGGAGCCACGGGTCGAGCTGGCGCTATTTGCGGACGACAGCGCCTTTTTCACTTCCTCCCCGTGGCCCAGTGCTGCCGCGGCGCGGATGCAAAAACAGCTGGACCTCCTCCCGCCCTGGCTTGAAAAATGGAGGATTGCGGTGAACGTGGGGAAAACCACCGCAATACTCGTTGGGAGGCAGCGTAAAATGCCACCCAAGCTAGACCTGAAGGGCGAGACCATACAATGGCAGCCGTCCATCAAATACCTAGGCTGCCACATTGATCGCGGCCTGACTATGGCCGCCCAATTAGAGCACATCACGTCGTCAGCCCGCGCCGCGCGGGCCACCCTCCGCCCTGTCTTGAACTCTAGACTGCCGCTGCGGGCGAAGCTCGCAATCTACAAATCCCACGTCCGTTCTCGGCTCACATATGCTGCACCGGCGTGGTACTCGCTCTGCTCGCAGACGCGGAAGCAGCGACTACAAGCCCAGCAAAATTTAGCGCTCCGCATCATCACTCAAGCGGGGCGCTACGTCCGCAACGAGGTCATTGCGCGGGACCTCAACATCGAGCCGCTACAGGACTTCGTGGGCCGACTGGCGCGTCGAATGTTCGACTGCGCCGACCACGGCCCCCATCAGCACCTGCAGGGCATCGCGCCCGCAAGACCTCTGCCGCCGATCCCAGAAGATCCAACTCCCACCGCAAACGCCAACATCAACACCAGAGCTAAGAAGTGGGCGCTGCCCCGTGACAGTGTGCCCCCGCCATCTCCCTAGCCCTTTCTGTCCACTCCCACTTCCCACCCTATACCCCCACCTAAATTATAGCCCTTACCCCGTTTGCGCGCCCGCTCGCAGGCGCTAGCTGGGCCTCCCCCAATGGGGTCTCACCCGGCTGGCTGACCGCGCCGAGGGCCGCAAACATCCAGTGGGGCACACCTCTCGTCAGAAGACGGCCGCGTAAGCGGCACCAAGCACCGTGGGGCAGCAGCCCCACGAGATGAAGCCCGGGGAAGGAGCAGAAGCTCGAACCCGCACCCGCCATCATCCGTGGAAGGAATCCAGAGAGCGATAAAGTAAAATTTTTTCGAGACGTCATTCAAACTTTGACAATTTTCATTGTTCAAACGTCAAAAAGCTGTCAGAGTGAAAAACAACCGGTTGTTTGGTTGCTGCACTCTGAGCCACAGAACGGGTGATACTACACTCTGACGGCTGTCAGATTAAAATTTCACCAAGCCACGGAACGGCTAGAGCGCGCGCCGGAGTGCGCTCGAGTGCACTCGAGCGAAGCCACAGAACGCACCCCTAGTACTCATTGACTCAGAGTCTAAAATAGAGGTCAGTGGTGTCAATGTCACATGTGTCATGCCTACCACAAGCTCATATAGAGTGCGCGCCAGATAAGTCTGCGCGCGACTGGTGGCGTATTTAATGTTGCCAGTAGTTGTAAATAATTTTCCCATCACGTGGAGATGAGGAAAAAATCTTACTGGCTTTTGTCCGGTTGCTATAATTGAGAATACAGTAAATTTTATCTAGATACTTCCATTTATAATAGCAATATAAAACTGTAAGACATTAAAAACACTTTTATAAGCAGATAGATTTTACATTGTTTATTATAATGGGCGATTTTCTGAAAGCTCAGTCACTAGATGGCGCTGTCCCACCTATGCAGTTAGAAGGAACGGAACGTTATAAATTTTACTTTGACGCGACTTTTTTACGTAAAACGGAACGTCAGACAGATGTTATTTATTTACCTAAATCTTTAAATTTACCTATTTCGTTTCCGTTCCTCACAGTAGTACTTACTTAATATATTATTAGTTTCCTTTGGGTTTTTAAAAAGTAATTAATTTAAATATGTTTCATACCAAAATATACCATAGACATGTACATACTTATTCAACGCCATCTAGTGAAGCAATTGAAAGCTTTTTTTTTTTAAATGGCCTCTCAGAAAATCGCTCATTGTTAGTGATTTAGGAATTAAATAACAACAAAATAAATATATTTCGAAATATTTTATTAAGTAGCTATAGTAACTATAGAGTAGATAATAATAGTAACTAAAATACCCCAGGCGAAAGCAAAATATCACTTAATGGTCACCCTAAAAATGACCTGTCAAAGAAGCACTCCGCGCCTGCACTTTAGCAAATGGTTTAAGTAGCCTGTTATTGTCCTGTTTTATTTATCAAGCACATTTCACCTGTAAAACAATCTCTCTTTCAGCACTTTTGATAACTTTTAGCATGACGATTACTAAATAAACTAATAAAACACAATGACACTGGACACACTCATTTCGCCTGTCACAACAAATACCATGGCGACCTGCCAAATTTGAAATTAGTTCCAAATTCGACCGCGCGCAAAGTTATCTGGCGAGCGCTCTAGCAGTTATTTTTAAGTTGAGAGAGTGAGACGCCGCTATACGGCGTGTAGAGCGGCGTCAGAGTGTAGTATCATAGTGGGAGTGGGAAGAAATATGAAGTCCATGGAATTAGGCGGTACCGCCAAGTTCAGATTATGAGCTTCAAATGTCAAATAAAGCCCATATCCATATCCAGATTTTTTAGGCGGTAGACCCCCAGGTGGCCTACCACAAGCTCATAAAGCAGTTATCCCCTCATTTGCAAACAGCTGCCGCGATCTAGGACCCTACTTGCTGCGCGACGCAACCGCGGTTGCGACTGTTTCTCGAGGGACTTATGCGCGACGCAACCACAGTTACACACCAAATATACCACACATGTTGTATATCGTTGGATTCCTGGAAGTATTATCTACAATTTAATAGTACTTTCATTAAAAACTATGATGATTTAGCGGTGCAATTAATTTTTATAATTTTTGTGTTTTAAAGGCGCAATAAAACTTAATATAAACCTTAATGAAAAGCAATAAGGTCCAATTACTCAAGCAAAATAAAAGTAATTGAGAAAAACGCGGCTTGACAGTTTTATTTCTTAAAAGAAGTCTGTTCTCATTGAATGGGCCCGATTCTCAGGCATTCGAACTTTTTCAGTTTGGTAATTCGTATGTCGAACATTTTGTTTGTGATTTCTATTGAAAAGTTAGAACCTCTGAGAACGTTTCAAACAAACTAAGCTGTCCCACATGTCAACAAATTCATTTTGACAGCTAAGTTCGTATACGAACATCTATTGGTTTGTACCACTCGTAGCGTTCGACTGGTTTTTGCTCGAACTTTCTGGATTGTGAAATTCTGACAATACAAAAACTGTGTTATATTTGAATTTCGAGCTTATAAATGTGAACTTTTCTCGATTGCCTGAGAATCGGCCCCCTGAACTTCATATTTTTAGCCGGTAGACCCCCAGGTACTGTAAGTACTGGACTGCGTTCCGTCGTTTTGGGTGAAAAAAAAACCGGTTGTTTGGTTGCTGCACTCTGAGCCACAGAACGGGTGAAACCATAGTGAAACTACACTCTGACAGCTGTCAGAGTAAAATTTCACCGAGCCACGCTCGAGTGCACTCGATGACTCGATCGAAGCGACGGAACGCACGCCTGTTCACTGTCATTGTGCTGTCATTCATATTATCAAATATCAATGTGATCGATCATCCTAATATTTTCCTTCTTGCATTGCACCGAACCGAATTTATAACATGTACCTTTTACATACATTTTAATTTGTCCGTTTTTACTCATGAATTGAATCATTTTATTCGTATTTTCAGTTGAATGAATTGAGTTGCTGAAATAGTAAAGTGATTAAAAATATTTAGAAGTGTATTTTTGTTGGTATTACTAGAGCAAATATGTTTTTGAAAAGTAGGCATATTCTGAAACTCGGTGTTAGGTCTACTTTTAGAAACAGTGCGCTGTATTCTAAACAAAATGCAAAAATAGTATATACTCCTGATGGGATTGGCATAAGCGAAAGCTGTGTTTCGAAACTGAAGCAATTATGTGAAGGAAATAAAACGTTCTTGAGACTATGCGTTGAAAGTGGAGGTTGTTCAGGATTTCAGTACAAATTCGACCTTGATGATAAAATAGCTGATGATGACAGGTTAGTACTTTTATTTATATTTGCTAACTACGGCGAAATAAGGGAGCTCTATCTTTATATTAACCCGAGCGTTAAATACAATCATTCATTACCTTCAATAAAAAAGAAAATTAATAATAAAATTGGGTTGGCTATAGAAATCTGCCGCAGGCTTTGGAGGTTGGAAGTACATGGGGGTTGTAGGGTGTGTCAGGGCCAACCCCCCCCAAACGTTTTTTTTACCGGAGACGCTATTTTTTTTTTTTTTTTTGGCAGAGTCGATTCTGATTTCTAACCATGAAATCCATTTTTTTTCCAACTCAGAATAGTGTTAATAGGTCAAAATTAGTGACAGAACCGAATTAGTCAACCCCGACCCCACGTGGTACTAGTCTGCCCTACCCCTAGAGTGTATTTAAAAGCCCGGAGGCGCGGAGGGAGTGCAGCTCCCGCCCGCCGTAACAAACCACAGGCACCATGTGAGGCAACATGAAGTGCCTGCGGTTTGTTATGCAGGGGCGGAGGGGCTGCACTTCCCGCAGCGCCGGAGACGTTCGGAAGCAAAATTAGTGACAGAACCGAATTAGTCAACCCCGACTCCATGTGGTACTAGTCTGCCCTACCCCTAGAGTGTATATAAAAGCCCGGAAGCGCGGAGAGAGTACCCCTGGGGGAAGGGGAGTGGAACCCCCTCCCTCCCAACCATAATAGACCCCCCCAACCCCAAATTTTGTCACTTATACCTAATATAACCTCACAAAACAAAAAAAATATTAAAAGAAACTACGTGTTTCAGGCAAGGGGGGGTTAGTGGGGGGGGGGGGGGAAGTCCCCCTCCCCCCTCCCCCCGCCCGCCCCCCCACTCGCTAAAACCTGCAGCAGGTATCTATATTTTTCCCATAAAATTAGAATCAGTGCAATATTTTTTGTTTTTCAGAATATTTGAACGAGATGGTGTCAAAGTAGTGATTGATGAAACTTCTTTAGAATATATCAAAGGATCAACTATTGATTACCACACAGAATTAATAAGATCTGCTTTTAGAGTAGTGCAAAACCCAAACGCTGACCTAGGTTGTTCTTGTGGTGCCAGCTTTTCTGTAAAAATTGATTAGTTAATTGTTTTGTAATTTATAAGTAGTGTGTGTAGTCACAATTATGGTTTTGTTTAATAATATTCTAATAGTGTTTAGATTTTAAGGTATTGATACAGAATATAAATCTTTATATATTAAAGTCTTTTCAATATTGTTAATGAATACAACAAGACCGGGTATATTCTGTGCGCAATGAGAATGGGATGGAACCTTGTCAAAGTAAATCCAAAATGACAGTTCTCAACTCAAGTAGTTTTATCAAATAAGTGCTGAACAAAATAGAGTTCCGAACCGAACTGGTATAAAGGAACCCTTGTGGTGGGGCTAAGTCTGTCTGTCACAACTGGATATCTCGAGAACTACTAATCCTATCAACTTGAAATTTGGAATAGTTTGAGATGATGTTTGCCCAAGTACTTTGCAAATAAGAGAAAAATATTTATATTTTTCTTGCAACAGGGACTGAATAGTCCAGTCGACAAACGCTCCAAAAACAGAAAGGGGGAAATGCTTGGAACACAATTTTTGACCTTGTTTGGACTACTTAGGAGGTAAACATATCAAAAGTCCCCGCCAGCAGCCAATTGGGGGGTTTGAAGATCTTCTGTTTGGCTTTTGGATTATATCTCACAAACTATGCGTCCGTAACTGACTAAAGGATGATGGGAAGTATTGGGCCCACCCCTCTATTATATAGTAACAGGTAATATACCATTGGATAGGGCTTTTTAGGCGGAACATTAGTTACCTACTAATAAACCACTGGTCAAATTTTAGTACTTTCGGAGATACGACGTCTGAAAGTTGTCTCAGTCTAACATATTCTTTACTAGCGGCCGCCCGCGGTTTCACCCGCGTGGTTCCCGTTCCCGTGGGAATATCGGGATAAAAAGTACATATAAACCTTCCTCTTGAATCACTCTATCTATTAAAAAAAAACGCATCAAAATCCGTTGCGTAGTTTCAAAGATTTAAGCATACAAAGGGACATAGGGACAGAGAAAGCGACTTTGTTTTATACTATGTAGTGATGGATATTAATAAGGTAGAATAGTAAAAATAGATGTATTTCACTTTAAAACAAAAAAGATAACGATTACAAAGAATGTTACGATCTTACGGCATGTCATAAATGTCAAGAAGCGATAAAATATTTTCATCTTCTCTTTCAAGTTTGAATTACCCTTCATTAAAAAAATTTGAGACTTGTATTTACAGCTCAGAACAGAGTATTAAGTATGGAGTCGCACTTTGTTTATTTTTTATGGGAATGAGATGATGGGAAGTTTTGGGTACACCTCTCAATAGAAATAAGATACTCATTCATGAATGAATAGGGATTTTCATGCAGAATATAACTTAGTATTACGACTTAGGTCAAATCGTCGCTGCTCGTGACAAATTCCATATGTGCATTTTTTGATTTTTGTGTTTTGCACTTAAAATAATCTCCGTTTGATTCTCTATGTGCTCATAAAATCATTTTTGTAAAAATTTTATACTTAAATAAAATCTTTATTTATATTTCTTTGTACGATTATTTTAAACAGTGTACAATCACAAATTTCAGATTTTATATGGAAGTTCGATTATTTATTTTGCCGTGTACGATCGTTTTTTCATGGTTTTCCCGAGTTTGCATGGTTTTTGTACAGGTGTATGATTTCGTATTTACGTATGATCCGTATTCCGTGTCCGATTCCGGACACGGAATACGGATCCGTTAATCAGGGTGAATCCTTCATACCATTTTCATACTCCTAAGTCCAGAAATGAGGAAGTTTTCATATAAGCCTTAATCCCCCCTTTCTACCTTATTAAGGGTTTTTTTTATAACTTCGCAATCTTCGCATACGCAGATCATTTTCAATCGTGATCAGTATTCAACATACCAAATTTTCATACTTCTAAGTTCAGAAATGAAGAAGTTCCAAGTAAACTTTATCTCCCCATTTTACCCTATTAAGGGGGAGTTTTTTTTACTCTGCTTACTCAGATCATTTTCAGTCGTAACCAGTATCCAACGTACCAATTTTCATGCTTCTAAATCCATTAATGAGGAAGTTCCATTTAACCTTAACCCCCCCCATTTTACCCCTTTAGGGGGGGAGTTTCCTAAAATCCGTTCTTAGCGCACGTCTCCTAGGCACAATCTACCTTCCTGCCAAATTACATCTTCGTTGGTACAGTAGTTTCGAGATTTCGTGAAGAGTGAGTTATGTCCCCTCGATTTTATATATTTAGACTAGCTGACTCAGCGCGACTCCGTTCCCGTGGCCCTACTCCCTACTCCACCCTACCCTACCCGTACTCTACTCCTACCCTACCCTACCCTACCCTTCTCCTACCCTACCCGTACCCTACCCTACCCTACCCCTACCCTACCCTACCCCTACCCCTACCCCTACCCTACCCCTACCCTACCCCTACCCTACCCTACCCCTACACTACCCCTACCCTACCCCTGCCCTACCCCTACCCTACCCCTACCATACCCCTACCCTACCCCTACCCCTACCCTACCCCTACCCTACCCTACCCTACCCCTACCCTACCCTACCCCTACCCTACCTTTACCCTACCCTACTTCTACTCTACCCCTACTTACCCCTCTTTCCCCTATTTTCTCACCTTTTAAACCTTCCCTGGACTTCCACGAATATTTCCAAGACCAAAATTAGCCAAATCGGTTCAGCCGTTCTCAAGTTTTAGCGAGACTAACGAACAGCGAATCATTTTTATATATATATGTATAGATATAGATATAGCCCGCTAATGTAGTTGCAGCATCAGAGAATTTGCGGTGTAGAATAATGCAGTTTTATGTCAGCGCCATCCCTTGACTGATAGTGGAACTCATGGAACTTTTCTTGACGGTTTCTGAAAAGTTTGCAATTTAGAGACATCGTTTTATTTTTCCTGTAATCTATCTATATCTATATAAGGTCCTTCATAAATAGTGCATATAATTTTAAGAGGTCAATGTACTCACGCATACAAACAACTTTTACTATGGTACCAACATTGAAAACGCGAAAAAAAAACAACAACAGAAAATTTTAAATCGAATAGATCAAAATGTATGGAACAGCTGTTTTTTTTTCGCGATTTCAATGTTGGTACCATAGTAAAAGTTGTTTGTATGCATGAGTACATTGACCCCTTAAAAATATGTGCACTATTTATGAAGGACCTTATATAGATATAGATAGATTACAGGAAAAATAAAACGATGTCTCTAAATTGCAAACTTTTCAGAAACCGTCAACAAAAGTTCCATGAGTTCCACTATCAGTCAAGGGATGGCGCTGACATAAAACTGCATTATTCTACATCGCAAATTCTCTGATGCTGCAACTACATTAGCGGGCTAAGGCCACAGAATAAATAATAGTGCTAAGCATAGATGTAGAATTTTTTCGCTACGCAAAAAGATCTACGAAGCGTGGGAGCGAGAAATCCTAATCAAGTTATAAATGTCCAAGAGAGAAAAAGACAGCAAATAAGTACCGCTATGTCATTATTTTCACGAGTAAGAGGCCATAGCGTCCCAGCTGTTCAACGTCTCGTTACAATTTGAGCATATTTGTAGTAATCCTTCGATTACAAGTGAAAAGTGCAATTATGGTGACATGTTCGGTACGTGAATGTACGTGAATGTGGAGTTACAAGACGCAATAATCCGGATAAATACACTTTTCACAGGTAAAAACGATTTTATCATTGGAAGTTTTCGAACCTTAATTTATCAAATATCTGACAGAAATCGGCTCAGAAAAAGATGTTTAAAGTAGAATATTAAATAGTAATGTTCTGTTTGAGTGTAAATCGTGATTTAAAACAATATTTGCGAAGAAATTATGTATAAATAGTAAATTGATGGTTACGCTAGTGCTTGACAAAGCGGTGACGTCACGAGTATCGATAAAAACAATAAAATTGTTTTTTATTGACATCGTGACATGAATACAAAGTAATTTAGCCAAGATTATGTTGAAATCGTAGATAAATAGTAGGAAAGAAAGATTGCCGACGTCATACATTATTATTATTTATCTTTTCTTGAAATAGAGGTAAAATTGAATCATTATATTATTTTTTTTACTTTTATTGGGTTTGATCTTGATCCCAATCAAGCCCATGGTGGGCTAAGACAGGATCCACGATGGAGCGAGCTAACCCAGAAGCCCACAAATTTTGTTCAAGCTCATTAAGCTCTCTTACGCTATTACTGCATCCATATATACTCTCGTCTTCCTGGAAAGAGCTGTACCTGTACTGGAACTACAAAGCTTTCTTACGCGACGCTTACGCTACTGCATCCACCTATACTCTCGTTCTCCTGGAAAGAGCTGTAATTATCGGCTTGCTTTGTAATAAACGTCTTGCTACCCGTATCATACCATCTTTTACTGCTTCAACTACGTTATCCTGCACTTCCGAAGACTTCTAAGAAGAAACCCCCTCACAAAGTGTTTTAATTTCGTGTACTTGTATTATTAAACGTCTCACTACATTGAGAGAGCATTAAATGTCGCAGTCAAATTGGTGAATTCTATTTTTCGCTTCCTCTTCGATTTTTAAGCGTTCCAGTGGATCGTCACTCACACAAGCGCCGCAAGTAGAAATAAATCATTTACTCAGTCTCAAGGACTTAAATCAAAATAATTATTTTAACTTTTGCGGAAAATACTCAATTGAGTATTTTGAGTTTTGAGTATAAACATGAAAAAATATATATTAAAAAGAACAAAACCGGCTTTAAAACGTATTTGTTAAGTGTTAATTTACTAATTCTTTACCACTAAACGACTTCTGAAGTTCTGACCATTTACACAAATATAATTTATTGTCTATACTTTCGGCTAAAATATTTAAAAAGCAGATTAGACTATATATTTAGATATTTGCGCCAAACACTCAATAATTTCGATCCAAGTCCTTGAGATTAAGTACCTACTTATTCTTAATGGTCTGTGTAAGTAGAGTACCTAAATGATTTATTTCTATTGGGGGCGCTAGTAACGTGTGACGTAGGTACCAACTTAAAATTTCCTGACGAACGATGTATAACAAGGCCTACCTACTGAAACAATCGATAATGTAAAAGTATATCCTGGACAACACTATTTTTAACTCACACATAGACATTCATGAACACATGTACATAATTTTTTTAGTCACATCTTCGAGCCGTCATTGTGTATCTTGTACATTCTAAATCTATGGTGCTAAGTATCGTATCGTAATATCTTTCTCTTTCTTAATAACCGGTAGAGGCGTATGGAAAGAGATCATAGACAATTATCGTCCGCCACAGCCTTCTCTATCGTACCGTGAAACCAGCCAACTTTGCCCGCTTTTTTGTTTATATTTCAAATTTTTTAACAGGCGGGACTTAAAAAAAGTTGATGATTAGGTGTTATACTGTTTAATTCTTTAAATTACAAAGTATAAAGCCCCAGAATTTAATAGAATCGGAGAAAATCGCTGTTGAAGAGCCGGGCAAAATAACCTTCACAAGCGTCCAACATTGCTCATCTTTAATTTCTCTGCAACTATCAGTCCTACTGCAATAGTAAAAAGATATATTATAGACTAGCTTTCCGCCCGCGGCTTCGCCCGCGTGGACTACACGACGTTATCCCGCCGGAATGTGACATTTTTCCGGGATAAAAAGTAGCCTATGTTCCTCTCCAGGCTACAAAGTATCTGTGTTCCAAATTTCAGCCAAATGCGTTCAGCCGTTTTGGCGTGATTGAGTAACAAACATCCAAACATCCAAACATCCAAACATCTAAACTTTCACATTTATAATATTAGTAGGATAATGGTGCAATGTTATCGTAGGCAATCCCATTATGGTCGAATAACTATATTTTGAAATTTTATTGAGGTGGGCAAAGATAAACTCCATGCCAGCCACTTCTTCATACAAACCGAAACAGTGGGTTGGGGTTGACACTCAGTTGGGTTTAGTGAAAAAAATAGTAATTTTCATACCTCTGTTTTAAATTAAGAAAAAGTATCAAGCAACACTTGAGATTAACGTATGAAACAATTATTATGTAGTTAATAGTGAACTTTATAATATTAACTCGCAACAGTTGTAAGTATCTATTATTTTAATCTTATATTTAACAACAGTCTTAATAATTTAGTCTTTTAAATATATGGTCCTCCTTGACGTATCCGTTAATGGCGAACCTGGACTAAATTCTATCGTGTGCACGGATGTGGCTTGCAAAGCGTTATTTATTTCTTGCGTTTTTGTAAAGTGGCGTAGCTTTGTTCATAAGGCTGTAACTAAATTTGAAAAGCATCGCATAGAAGATCTAGATCTTTTAAATACTTAATATTTAAGAAGATTTTAGTTCTTAAAATACTATAGTGTTGTCAAAAGCCTCATTGATAACACCTTTTTCAAAATCGGTTAAGGGCTGTTTGTACCGCAAATGCTGTTTTTAAAATGAATCAGTCAAAAACTGACGTAAAATTCTGAAAAAAATATATGCTTCAGTTGAGGATCTTACAGAGTACAATTCGCTTACAGTTACACAATCAGATGAACTTCGCTCGATAGAAAAAAAATTCAAAGTTACCTCTTTTTAAAAAAACATTTTCTATACTTTGCCTAAAGTAATAATCTTATTGACCTTATTTTTACACCAATCGTTAGATAAATCATTTTTCTAGTACAAATCGCTGAGATTGATGTTGTAGTGTTATTTTCCTATTTATGATGTCTACAAACCTACAAATTCGCCAGCGGCGCGACGCCGCGGGCTTCGACAGTCGCGCTGTGGCGCTTACCGACGGTGGACCTGTGCTAGTGCTCTTCCCGCCCACGTGCGACGTGTAACGTGTAGTGATTTTGAGAGAATCGAGCGTAATACGATATTACAGAGACAGTAGTGAATGGCTAGAAATTCGAAAAAACCTAATCACTGCCTCTAATTTTGGCCCTATTTGCAAACGACAAGTATCAAAAGCCCAACTGCCCCTTTAGTAAAAAATATATTGTATAAAATAAATATAAGCCATGTTGTATCTGTTACCCATGGTATTGAAAATGAGCAGCAAGCGTTGCAAAAGATACAACAACAAGAAAATGTGTCTATTGAGCCTTGTGGACTGTTTATAGATAAAGATTTCCCATTCATTGGTGCTACGCCAGACGGGCTTATTGGAAATGATGTTCTGGTAGAATTTAAATGTCATTTTTCGGCGTCAAAAATTGGCTTGAAATATTAAAATTTAATAAAAAGACGCGGACTACAACAATTAATAAAAAAAGTAATTGGTTTTTCCAAGTCCAAGGACAACTACATGTAACATGACGTCTCCCTGTCTCACACCTTGCTGTAGTTGGATAGGATTAGAGCTCTGGTTCTGTAATCGGACCGACATGGTGGCGTTTTGGTATAAGTACCTCAGCACCTCGATGTACCTGTAATCTATTTGGCACCTCTGGAGAGACTGCAGCACGGCCCAGGTCTCGATCGAATCAAAGGCTTTCTCATAGTCCACGAACGCCAAGCATTGTGGCAAGGTATATTCTTCAGTCTTCTGTATAACTTGCCGCAGCGTATGAATGTGGTCTATGGTCCTTTTCGGAACCCGGCTTGTTCGGGAGGTTGGAAGTCGTCAAACCTGCGAGCGAGACGATTCGTAAAGACTCTCGAAAACAGCTTATAGATATAGCTCAGAAGCGAGATGGGTCGGTAGTTCTTCAAGAGAGTCTTATCGGCCTTCTTGAAGAACTGCATCACATCGCTTCTGCCCCATGCCTTTGGCGTTTTGCCCTCAAGTATGACAGAGTTGAAGAGCTTCTGGAGGACTTTAAGTATCGGCTTACCGCCCGCTTTCAGAAGTTCGTGTCGTGGTATGCCTGTACGGAATCTGACACTTGAATGCGAACCCACCGAATCCGAAAATAAAGAAAATGAGAATTTTTTATCGCAAAATATGATTAATTTTCAATCAGGTCCTATTCCGTCACCGGGGCAGTTCAGTGAGGACCTAGACTATATTCTTAATAAATATACAAATGCAACTTTGGGTCATAATACGACCACATCGATCAATGAAAATGAGCCTGGACCTAGCACTAGAACTCTAAATTATAATAAATTTTAATTAAAAATAAGCTTTTTGTACCTCATATTAAATCCATCTGTAAGTATAATAAATGTGAATAAATATTGTAAATAACACATATAAGTACTTATGTTTGTTTTCATTTGTTGTTTATATTCTTTAGGTAGGTACCACAAATTCTCCTATAATCATCATTACCACGTAAAAGTTTAGTAGGAGTAATTATGTTTACAGTTAATACTTATACTAGTACTTATAATAATATAATAATATCGTCAATAAAATAATCGATATAGTAAAATAATACAGTCAATAAAATTAAACATACCTACCTTACCTACTGCATTATGTTATACTGTGGCGTTCTCGCCCGCCAAAGTTCGCCGTACGTAGTTCATATCAAGTCGGCTCCCACATAACGCGGACGCAAGCCGACTGGGTGAGCGAAATACCTAAATGTTCGGAACAAGGTGGCCTTAATAAGTATGTGTCAACACTTTCAAACCACCTTCAATACACGAAATGTTGGGTAAAATTGCCCACTGATTTATTTTGAATATTTGGGGATGAACTATCAAAAACAGTTAATTAAAATATCCCTTAACATTTATTCTATCAATGATATTAAAGATACTTTCTCAGAGGAATTACACGCTGTATGTCACAAACGCGATTCGTCACTTACGCAGTTCGACATAATACGCGATTTGACACTATCGCTTCGCTGTATGTCATGAACGTAGTTCGCCACAAACGCCGTTTGTCAAACACGCGGTTTGACACACACGCAATTCGTCACACACGCGTTTTGTCACAAACGCAGTTCGTCACATCATAAGCAGTTTGTCACTTGATTTCTTCAAACTTTATATCAATGGAATGACTATCACTTTTCCGAAAAATCTGCTAAGTGTGTGTAAGTAGAGTAAAATATATCTATATGAACTTTATTTTTTCAAATTTCCTAGTTAAGTAATGAACTATGTACACACGGCGGCACATCAGACTAAACATGTTGACCTTGAGACCGCCTTTATGCCTTACGTAATAAAAGCTGTTATCGCAGTTCAACTGTTTAACCTGATGTGCTGTCGAGTATAGCGAACTAAAAGTAATAGGCTGCGCCAGAGGTCTTGGTCTTTTATCCGTTATCAAGTTTTCCATGACACAGTTTTATAATTAAATTTTCATGGGCTTGGATACTTGGGTAATTGTTGCGATTGTAAAAAAATAAAAAATAAATTAAAAAAACTTAATTTTAATTAATAGTATGATTTTTAAATATGGCTAGCTGACAACCGTGGTCGTTCTTGGTAAGATTAATTGCGATGATGACAAATCGCGTTTAAGACGAATTGCGATTATGACAAAATAGTCCAGTCAAAATAAAGTTTGGGGTCACATTAATGGCACCTTTAACAAATTTATTTTTAAATAATAATATTGCCTTTATTTTGAGCACTCATCGTGATTTTGTAGGTATACTGGTGTCCGTTCGAGAGAAATACCTAAAGTTGTGTTTTGGCCGTTTATAATTAGACAAAAAAGGCACTTTAGGTGAATATTATAATATAATCTATGGATACCCTTTAAATTATGTTAGGCAAGTAATCCCTGACGTGAGCACAATATTCTGCACATTACAACGTTTTTTCAGTCACGACGTAAAAAATGAGACTTACAAAATCGCACTCTCAGAGATTTTACTACTAATACACTTTATATAAAAACCTCAAACCTATTTTAAGTTTTCACCTAGGTGACTTTCTTGGAACCTGGTTAAAAGTGGTTTTTTTGCGTTAAGTCGGTTATCACTTCAGTTTTTATGTAAGATTTCCATTAACATATTTATTTTATATATAAAAAAATCATAATCCCCTGATAACATGAGAAAGATTCCTCAAAATATAAATAAATGCACAATCACCGCAAAGTAATAAAATAACTCATTCAAAATCCAAATTACGCGTGACCTTGACGGAGCGTCCGCATGGCCAGTCGGTGTGCGAGAGAGACGGAGTTATCGGGCGTGAAAAGGATGGATAGACGCGGCGCGTTGCCGCGCGGCGGCAATTCATCCTGCTTCCTAATTAAATTGATTAAGTAAAAGTTTAGATGTTTGGATGTTGTTTGTTACTCGATCACGCCAAAACAGCTGAACGGATTTGGCTGAAATTTGGAATCTAGATACTTTGTAGCCTGGAGAGGAACATAGGCTTATTATTTTATTTATTACACAAATTCGCATCTTATTATCTAAATTTCAAAAAGTTTGCTGCGTATTGTGCGCAGACTAGCCGGAGTAAAATTATTGATACTTTAATTGCGGATGTGATTTTTTACAAGCTTTTATTTAACTTGCAGTGTATGTATGTAGGTATGTATGTCCGTTCGGGTCAAATCTTACGAGCTAAATTTGACCCACTTGCCAGTGTCCGATTGAGCTGAAATTTTGCATATAGGTTTGGTATGGATGACAGTACAATATTAAAGTAAGGCCAGCAAAAAAGCTTGTCACAAAAATGATTTTTTTACAAAAAACTAATTTTTGTGATAATTAGAAAGATCATATAATTATTTAAGTTTTATAACAAACTATTTTTATTTTATTTTTTTTATTGCAATTCGGGTTTTGGTATTATTTTGACAGGAAAATAGCAACGCAATGTTAAAATATTAAAAAATCCAAGATGGCGGCCAACTTTTTTGTTTGTAGGCCGATTTTGATAAAACTCGATTTCTAGTACTATTTTGAAAAGAAAACAACAACGCACTGCTAAAAATAAAAAAACAATCCAAGATGGCGGCCAACTTTTTTGTTTGTGGGCTGTTTTTGATGAAACTCGGTTTTTGGTACTATTTTGACAGAAAAATAGCAACGCAATGTAAAAAATAATAAAAAATCCAAGATGGCGGCCAAATTTTTTATTTGTTGGCCGTTTTCGATAAAACTCGATTTCTAGTACTACTTTGACAAGAAAACAGCAACGCAATGTTAAAAATAATAAAAAATCCAAGATGGCGGCCAACTTTTTTGTTTGTGGGCTGATTTTTATCAAACTCGGGTTTTGGTACTATTTTGACAGGAAAATAGCAACGCAATGTCAAAAATGATAAAAATCCAAGATGGCGGCCAAATTTTTTGTTTGTTGGCCGATTCTGATGAAACTCGATTTCTAGTACTATTTTGACAAAAAAAAAACGCACTGCTAAAAATATAAAAAAATCCAAGATGGCGGCCAACTTTTTTGTTTGTGGGCTGTTTTTGATGAAACTCGGTTTTTGGTACTATTTTGACAGAAAAATAGCAACGCAATGTAAAAAATAATAAAAAATCCAAGATGGCGGCCAAATTTTTTATTTGTTGGCCGTTTTCGATAAAACTCGATTTCTAGTACTACTTTGACAAGAAAACAGCAACGCAATGTTAAAAATAATAAAAAATCCAAGATGGCGGCCAACTTTTTTGTTTGTGGGCTGATTTTTATCAAACTCGGGTTTTGGTACTATTTTGACAGGAAAATAGCAACGCAATGTCAAAAATTATAAAAATCCAAGATGGCGGCCAAATTTTTTGTTTGTTGGCCGATTCTGATGAAACTCGATTTCTAGTACTATTTTGACAAAAAAAAAACGCACTGCTAAAAATATAAAAAAATCCAAGATGGCGGCCAACTTTCTTGTCTGTAGGCCGATTTTGATAAAACTCGATTTCTAGTACTATTTTGAAAAGAAAACAACAGCGCACTGCTAAAAATATAAAAAAATCCAAGATGGCGGCCAACTTTTTTGTTTGTGGTCTGATTTTTATCAAACTCGGGTTTTGGTACTATTTTGACAGGAAAATAGCAACGCAATGTCAAAAATGATAAAAATCCAAGATGGCGGCCAAATTTTTTGTTTCTTGGCCGATTCTGATGAAACTCTATTTCTAGTACTATTTTGACAAGAAAACAACAACGCACTGTTAAAAATATAAAAAAATCCAAGATGGCGGCCAACTTTTTTGTTTGTGGGCTTATTTTGATGAAACTCGGGTTTTGGTACTACTTTGACAGGAAAATAGCAACGCAATGTTAAAAATATTAAAAAATCCAAGATGGCGGCCAACTTATTTGTTAGTAAGCCGATTTTGATGAAACTCGATTTCTAGTACTATTTTGACAAAAAAACAACAACGCACTTCTAAAAATATAAAAAATCCAAGATGGCGGCCAATTTGGGTCAACTTTTATGAAACTTGATTTCTAGTACTATTTTGACAAGAAAACAGCAATGCAAGGTTAAAAAAATAAAAAATCAAGATGGCTGCCAACTTTTTTGTTTGTGGGCCGATTTTAATTAAACTCGGTTTTTAGTATTATTTTGCCAAGAAAACAGTAACGCAATCTTAAAAATACAAAAAAATTTTCAAGATGGCGCGTTTTTTTGTGGGCCGATTTTGATGGAACTCTGTTTTAAGTATTATTTTGACAAGAAAAGAGTAACGCAATGTTTTTGTCTGTCTGTCAGTCAGTTTCATCAAAATCGGCCCACAAAAAAGTTGGCCGCCATCTTGGTTTTTTAATATTTTTAACATTGCGTTACTGTTTTCTTTTCAAAATAGTAGTAAAACCGAGTTACATCAAAACCGGCCCACAAAAAAAAAGTTGGCTGCCAGCGTGGTTTTTTAAATATTTTTAACTTTGCGTTGCTGTTTTCTTACTGCTGTATGGAAAAAATGGATAAACTGTGTCTTAGCCTTCGATGCTATTATTCAAAAATATTAACATAAGAAAGGTTGACACTGCGAGTAGTACCTATTGGGAAAACTAAAATAGCCTTTGAGTATTAATAGAAAATAGCCTAAAAGACTTAATATAAACCTATTACTAGAAAAAATCGGCCAAGTGCGAGTTGGACTCGCTCATGAAGAGTGCCGTACCAACTTACTGTACCGATTGGTTATACCTAGCCAAAATTCCACTATAATTTTTCGTCAGCAAAATATAACTTTGTTTTTCATAGTGTTTTGCGGTTTTTGAGTATGTAGTATATTATATCTCAAAAAGTGCTTACTATATCTCGTTCAAACCAATTTTCGTTGAAAGTTTTTATTAAGATCTACAGCATTTATTTTTTCTAGGTTTTTCACTCTTTTACTTTAAAAGTTAGAGGGGGGGGGAACCCCCTTTTTACCTTTTAGAAGGTTTATATTTTAGAAGGTTCTCTCTAACAAAAGGTAGACTTTGAGAAAAAATGGTTTGAGAAACTAGCATGTCATTTTTAAAGACATATCTATGGATACCCCACACGAATAATAATATGTTTGATTAAAAAAAATATTTTTGGTTTTAGTTCCATGTATGGGGAGTCTCCCTTAATTTTTTATTTATGTATAAAAATCGTAAAGCGGTTAACAGAATACATTTAACTACCAAGTTTCAACTGTGTAGTTTTTATGGTTTGGGAATAAAGTGGCTGTTACATACGTACGGACGGACAAACGGACAGACAGACATGACGAATCTATAAGGGTTCCGTTTTTTGCTATTCGGCTACGGAACCCCCCAGATCCTTGGGGGAGGCCTATGCCCAGCAGTGGGCGTCGTCGTTCAATCTATACAGATACCTGATAATGTTTACTACTATGAAAGTTTCTTTTTGTATTTTCAGTTTGGAAACAGTTATAAATGGTTAAAGAATTTATTAATATAAAAGATCTTTCTTTTCTACATTCTCTAAATATTCCTGCGGTGATGTCGTGTGAGTCGGGTCGTTACGTTCCCTAAAATATGGTTGAACGAAACGATGTGACTGGCTCATGCGTCATGCTCGTGAACGGGTGCTGCCAGTGGGATGGGTCTGCTCGTGTCAACTTGTGTTAAAGGTGTTCGGGATATGGTTTATAATAGTATTATACTTGTAATATAGTTTTGTTAGCGAGCTGGTGTATCTCATAGTAATTTTGGTAAGTACTCGTGTCTTACAGTAACAGCAATTTTTTCTAATTATTGTTGTAAGTACTTAATATTTATTCAAAAATTCCTTTTATTTGTTAATACTTATAGATTTGAATATACGGCGCAGCTTGCAGTTTCCTTTTTATTAATCCTATAATATAATGTAAATAAGATTAAGATTAGTGCATCCATTAAACTATTTGATTCCTCGTTTAGTTGAAAATTGTTTACTGTTTTAGGTAGGTAATAAGCAAAATTGTACTTACTTTAAGCGGTATTCTGTATTGTGATGGAAAGTAACCTTACTATTATGTAAAGGTCACTTTTCAAATTTGACGACTCTGTATAAATTAAAACAGGGAGTAAAAAATAGCCCATGGCGAGTTTCTTGCCGGTTCTTCTCGTTACAAGGTCTCCTGCCGTAGGATTTGTGAACCGATGGCGTAGCTTCATTGACGTTCATAAGTGTTGAAACAAACCTAAATTGAATAAACGAAATTAAATTTAGCTTTTTTTTTCTATGTATTTCAGAAACTATGGATACAGTACTTTGTGCCCATACAAACTTTTTTAAGAGAATAGAAAAATCTAAGAAATGAGACTATTTTTTGAAGTGGCCGCGTAGGCTACCAATTTGCCCATTGATCTTTATACAATAAAATATTATGGTCAAAATACATAATATTATATACAATATGGTTATACTAAAATAAACAAATACTTGTAATTTTATAGTGCGACCAAAAAATCTTGAGCATGAAATATTAATTCGTAGGTATAGTTGTTTAATATTTTCGCTATTATCCCTGATTTAATTTTAGACTTTTTTTGTTTATTTCAGGTTTATCACAAAGTACAGTTTGGAGAATTGTAAAGTGGTGGAAAATTCATGACTCCAGCTAAACATTTTACTGCAAAAATGTCGAATATAGGAATTCTGCAAAGATTTCAGAACAGTGTGCTCAAAACACTAGTGAATGCCCCATGGTTCACAAAAATGGAAGAAGTCCATGAGTATCTGAATATACCAACCGTCAAACAGCACATAGCCAATGGCATTAGTTCGTATAAAGATCGAATTGGTATTCATAAGAACAAACTGGCCCAGTGTCTTATTGAACCATTGCAAACAAGACGCCTGAAAAGACTGCATCCTTGGGACAGCATACAATAACTATACCAGTTAGCAAAACACAAAGGCAGCCTGACACTGGAAAGGCATGCCTACACGTCTGCATTAAAACCCAAACCATTTGCTTATGGTCTCAAGACCGATCGCATGTTTGCAAACGTATTATATCGAAGTCATCTAAATTTTTAGGAGTGTTTAGCTGGAGTCAAGAATTTTCCACCACTTTGATTACCAAACTTTACAATTCTGCGAACTGTACTTTGTGATAGAAACAAACAATAACAGTCTAAAATTAAATCAGGAATAATAGTTTTCAATACCTACAATGTTTTCTACGAATTAACATTTCATGCTCAAGATATTTTGGTCGCACTATAAAACTAAGAGTATTTGTTTATTTTAGTATAACTGGTATAACCTCTTAAGTTAGGATAAAAGTATTAAAAATGTACCTATGTGGGGTAATTCTTAAAGGACTAACATCCAGGATCAATATAATACTTTGTGAATACGCGTCGTGCAACTTACTTACTTACCCGTGAAATCGAATCGCGGATCGTCGAGACTACTGAGCAACTTTCCTGCTTGGAACTCCGCCAAACATCGTAAAAACACCTAGAAAACTATATCACGGGCACCGCCACGGATTACCTTATTCATAGTTATGAAATTTCCACTTCTCTTCTACGAAATACAATAAACAAATAATACTTATAAATAGTCATAACTTTAAACTTTTTAAAAGGCATTCTTATGGCCGTTTTCACCAAACGTTAAGACGTTCCTAAGGCAATGCTTATCGTTAAGCGATTCTTAAATGGAACTTTTACGTTTCACCACAACTTAAGAATGCCCTAAGTAGTTAAGAAGCTCCTAAAGTTAGGACACAGAAAACGGCCGCCTAATTGTTAAGGATCAACTTAATGTCAAATGAAACGTCAAACTTGACTTGAGTTATCTTCGTAAATCTTGAATAAAGTTTAAAATAATCATGAATTTGTATAATAAAAAATGAATGTGTAAGATTTGTTTGAATTTCTGAATTTCTTTGAAATGTTTGACGACGATGAAGGTGATATTTCTACGCATAAAGACAACGACGGATAACGCCAATACACACGAAACGCTCTCATGCTGTGGAAATATACGAGAACTTGTATCTACATTACGGAAAATGTTGGTTTCCTAGAACTTTCAAGACTTTCAAAGGAACTTTATGGTACCTACCTAATCTATGCTAGAATTCATTTTTCAGAAGAGACATTCTATAGAGAAATTGAAGGGTACAGGGGCAAAACAAGAAATGTCACAAACAGGTTTTTTGTTTTTAATTTTTTTTTATTTACCTATTTTTTTTGTCTTGCATAATTATTTTTTATTAATTTACTGATAGGAACCTAAGTTTACTTTACAAAGATCGGCTGTAAATACAAATAAACTTTTGACAAATGTTCACAAATATACTTACACTAGCTTCCGCCCGCGACTTCGTCCGCGTGGACATTCGAGAAAATACTTAGGGGACCAATAACCAGGATAAAAAGTAGTGTATGTTTTAATTTCATAAAAATCCGATCAGCCGTTTTTACGTGATTAGGCGGGTCCTCCCTCACCAAGCGAGCAGCCTCGCGCGAGGCAGAACGCTTGCCACGTGCGGCGGGCCTCGCACGAGGCTGCTCGCTTGGTGAGGGAGGACCCGCCTAATCACGTAAAAACGGCTGATCGGATTTTTATGAAATTAAAACATACAATACTTTTTATCCTGGTTATTGGTCCCCTAAGTATTTTCTCGAATGTCCACGCGGACGAAGTCGCGGGCGGAAGCTAGTAAATAGTAAATGTCTGTTTCACAATCAAAAAGTTAGTACTGAGTAGCTTAGGTATCAAGAACTTGTTAGGTACCAAGAACTTTTAGGGTACTTAAGATGATTTAGGTTTCTATAACTGCCCTATATTTACCCCCTGGGTTTGATTTTCCAAAAACTACGAAATGGGTTGCCTATTTGTTTTAAGAAGTAAGCCTACAAAGTTTCAAGTTAAAATGTCTATTTTACCCCCTGATTTTTCATTCAAATTTCACCCCTATTTCAACCTTTTAGAGGTTGAATCATGTTCAGGGTGTTAAACATCAAAATAAATGCCATTTTTGCAATCGTCATCCCACAAAACCTCAATAACGACATCCATATCGATTTTTAGGTTTATTTATCCCATTTAACCTCTAAGGGGTTGATTTTCGAAAAAATACGAAATATGTGTTTGCTTATTTGTTTTACTTTCCGACCATAAGCCTAAATAATAAATTTAATGTTGGACTTTCTAGATACAACATTTCATCCCCTTTCTCACCCCTTCGGGGGTGGAATTGTCTAAAACGCTGACACAGGAAAATATTAATTTTCAATTGCCAGCCTAAATACAAAATTAGAAGATCCTAACTTCAAAACTGACGGACTTTCATACACATATTCATCCCCTATTTTACCCCCTGGGTTTGATTATGGGAAAATTACGAAATGGGTTGCCTATTTGTTTAAAGAGTAAGCCTACAAAGTTTCAAGTTGAAATGTCTATTTTACCCCTGATTTTTCATTCAAAATTTCACCGCTATTTCAACCTTTTAGAGGTTGAATCATGTTCAGGGTGTTAAACATCAAAATAAATGCCATTTTTGCAATCGTCATCCCACAAAACCTCAATAACGACATCCATATCGATTTTTAGGTTTATTTATCCCATTTAACCTCTAAGGGGTTGATTTTCGAAAAAATACGAAATATGTGGTTGCTTATTTGTTTTACTTTCCAACTATAAGCCTAAATAATAAATTAAATAATAAATTAAAAGGACTTTCCAGATACAACATTTCATCCCTCTTTTCACCCCTTCGGGGGTGGAATTGTCAAAAACGCTGACACAGGTAAATATTAATTTTCAATTGCCAGCCTAAATACAAAATTTGAAGATCCTAACTTCAAAACTGACGGACTTTCATACAAACATTTATCCCCTATTTCACCCCCTTAGGGGTGGAATTTCCAAAAATCTTTTCTTAGTGGATGCCTACACTGTATAACGTATCTGTATGCAAAATTTGAAGTCTCTAGGTTCAGCGGTTTGGGCTGTGCGTTGATATCTCAGTCAGTCAGTCAGTCAGTCAGTCAGTCAGTCAGTCAGTCAGTCAGGACTTTGAATTTTATATATATAGATTAAAATGTAAATTACACAAAAATCTGTTTTGTGACATTCCTTGTTTTGCCCCTGTACCCTTCAATTAAACTTAACTAAGACGTTCCTATCTAGGAATCTTTTTAGTAGTTATGGTTGGTGAAACGTAACAGTATCATAAGGTACTGTTTAAATTAAGATATTCTTAGCTGAGACATACCTTACGAGTGTTTGGTGAAAACAGCCATAAATTTTCAAAATTACTTATTTTGCTAAGTATATCTACTGAGACGCACGGGGGTCCCACCCCACTGATAATGCGATGTTCTTCAAATTGTATCTGCGGTTGGGAATTCTCGCCTTAATGACGCGCGCGCCTCACTTCATTTGCGTTTTTGATAATAATTATAATTAAATAATTATAACATATTGGTACGGGATTTTTATTGTTTTGAGTTTATATAAATTATTTCTACATGGATTACTAAAAAAATTCGAGGTGACTTTAATGTGCGAATTTTAAAATCAACTGCAAAATAAAACTGCATTTAAAAAAAAGTACCAGAGTCACCTTGGTGATAATTGGTATACTTATTAGTATTATTTATATACATGCTTTGATTAAATATCACTTGATGTGCCATTATTGTTATAAAGTTAGAAATAATTTGACATAGTATATTCGAAATACACTCAATAAATCGACCTAGACGAGAGATTATTTATTCCTTAATTAAAGCATTCTAAAAGACTCTAAAATGAACAAAATCACCAGTTTTCCATTTTTTGTTCACACCCAAATTATTTTTTCTTACTTTATTGATTAATTAACCGACAAGTACGAAGTTAATATCAGAGATTAGTCTGATTTCCGGTTTTTCAAGTATTCATTTATGTTATTCCAAATTATCACCCAAAGTGCTAATATTGCAACCTACTCCATACAAACACATTTATTTTGACTGGACTAAAAGGCGTATAAGACGAACTGCGTTGATGACGAATCGCTTTCATGACAAATCGCGTATATGACAAACTGGTGTGCTACATCACGGCGCGGCCCACTCTGAAAACCGCAATTCTGACTACATGGTCATTTTGTCCTATTTCGTCCTATTTCTGTCCCAAATTTTCAGAATTCGTCCTAAAGGGGACGAAAAGATATAAGCGATTTAAATGGTCCATGCCAAAGCAAACCTTCATTATGGCACGGACAGGCTATATTTATTGAACCATAACACCTAGCCAGGATCTGATTAGTATAACATTTTGTCCCTTTTTTATAGAACCCGCAATGTCTGGAATCAAAACGAAATGAAGCGCCGTTCAAAAGATATAAAGGAATGATTTGGTCCATGCCATAATTAACCTACATTATGGCGCGGACTTTTTAACCAGGTCACCTAGAGAAAATCTGCTTATTGGAAACGATTCGTGTTCATTCGTCCCAATTCGTCCTAAAAGCCACAGAATTCGTCGTCCTTTGGTTTAGGAGATATTCAGTTTTTTTATATAAGTACAGTCACGTACAAAAGCGTACAGTAAAAATTAATTAAAACTATTCCGTTCCGTAATACGCAGTGTTCCGATTGTAAAACATTAAGCGAGTTATTTAAATTTTTATTGTTTTGCATTCACAATGCAATTTTTATTATTGAAAAATTGAAAATGATGTACCTATTTAGAAAAAATCGACCCGAACCATCGGAGCTGGTTGTGAGACAGGTAGATTTTTTTCTAAATACTTCCTTTTAATTTTTCAAACATTAAGCGTCCTAACTTGCGGCTCTTTGCGAAAGCTACATCCTTTTGCACGAACTTTTCGTAGATTGAGGAATGCACGAACAGTCTCTGTGAACATTAAGTTTTACAATCGGAACATGAACAGAATGCGCATTACGGAACGGAATAAAGTTGAGGGCTTGTAAGGGCGTTTACACACGAACAACGACACGAGACGATTTACTAACAGTGTTGCCAGAACGTACCAAAAAGTACAGTTTTCTGTACCATTTACCATCAAACCGTAAACTGTAGGTGCTATTTTGTTGCATGGCAACTGCAGTTCACAGTTTGTCGTATCTGTCAGCAATTCGCTGTTAAGTTGGTCGTACTGTCTTTATGTATGCTCAATGCTGTGAACTGAACCGTCTTTTATTGGAAAATAGTGCTGACAACACTGTCGCGCAATTTGTAAATCGTGTCGTGTCGTCGTTCGTGGGAAAAACCCTAAGGCCACGTTCGCACGGACGTAATATTAACGCGCGTTGAAGCGATTTTTTGACGCCTTGAAACAGAACTTATGGACTTTCCCTAATCCGTTCACATGCGAGCGATTTTTTTACGCGGCGTTATTTTATCGCACATTGCCCGATTGACGGCGCGACGCGATGGACGCGATGGAAATACAACATACGGGCAGCCCTATTGGCGTTCATACAAGCGTTTTTTTAACGCTACCTACGTCAGTGGGTAACTATTTTTACGTCATTAGGTTTATTTTCATTTAGGTGAAACCTACCAAATAACCCAAGGACTCATTCGGGAATCTTGTCGCTGTATTTTATTAGGGCCAACAAATAAGCAGTAGTTCATCAAATGAGCTGATTGACATTCTCATATTAATCGAAGAATTTTTGAGGAAATCATTGAAGCTTGCTGTACCGAGTGTAAAATTTACCAGTAAGATAACTCTCTCTGAATGAAGAGGATGAAACCAGTACTGATTCTATTTGCTTATCGTTTCTTAATATACCAAACGGCGATTGCCAAGATGTCGTCTGAATTCATGATAGGTACGCCTGCAGTCCGCACCGTGTGAGCACAAAACGCCAAGCGATTTTTTTACGTCTATGCGAACACCTCTGGTTCCTAGGCGTTGACGTTGAGATATCGCCCCGCTAACGCAACGCCTTTCTGCACGCCCGTGCGAACGTGGCCTAAAGCCGCGTTTAAGCAGACACAAAACATGAAGCAAAATGGACAAGACAGGTAGATGTTGCGAAACATGTGTTTGAAACATGTTGTCTGGTCTAAACGGCTCTTAACCAAGCCATAAACAAACACCCAACCAAAAAAAGAGAGCGTTCTTGTCATACGTGCAATGTTGCCGTTCTAGCGGATTTTTAAATAATTTGCAACTTTTTGTAGTCTATTCGCTAAAAAGAATATTATTATAGTAATATACTGGGTAGCGCAAAAGTAGGTACTTACTGCCACTATAAAAATTACATATTTTATATATGACATCTCCTATTAATCTGATATTGAAAACTGTGTAGTAAACAAATGTAAAATTCACTCAAAATGTACAGGGTACCCCCAGGGCCGTAGCTAAGGGGGGGCATTATAGGGCAATGCCCTACCTTAAAATGAGTTATACCCTACCTTAGAATTTTGTATTGGCCAGCATTGCAAGCTATGGTATGGGAAATCCCTTTTTTAAACTAAAATAAGGTTTAGGAATAGGAAAAATGTGGTAGTAAAAAAAATCACGAGCCCTTTATGTAGCTTTCAGGCGGGATATTGTTGTATTAAAATAAGGTTATTGTTTGTAGTTTGAGTTGGGTTCAGTTGGGTTAGTAAAGTGTACGGAGTATTTTTGTCAAAAATCGATACAATATTTTTTTATAACTACATTGTTTAAAGAAACAATAAAAAATATATGGTTTTTACAGTCGTACATACATATTTGTCACCCCTCCAAACAATCATATAATACGGTTACAAGTTTTTTTTTACTTTGCCCTACCTGTTACCACTGCTGCCCTACCTCAAATTCAACGCTAGCTACAGCCCTGGGTACCCCTTACTTAACCCCTGACAGAATCGAGTTGAGATCAAAATTGAATCAAGATAACTTGTCGCCACTATTAGATCGAAATAAATAAATAGAAAGAAATAATAAAAATAAAATAACTCTGCGCATGGCTGGGGTGTTTTTGGCGCTAGTTTCAGTGCTTTTTACCCAACTGCGACAGAAGGAGCGAGAGTAGGTACGTATGTATGTATGTAGATTTCTATGTTCCCTGATATAGCCTAAACGGTTTGAAGGATTTTAACGTATTAAAATAATTAATAAAAGATTAGTCTTAATTTTCAGCTTCTTTATTTCAGCATTTGAAAAAAATAAAAAATAACACTAAACATTTTGACCATCGATAAAGATAATAAGCACTGAAACTAGCGCCAAAAACGCTCCAGCCATGCGCAGAGTTATTTTATTTCTATTTTTTCTTTATATTTATTTATTTCGATCTAATAGTGGCGACAAGTGGATATAACAATAAAAAAATCTAAAGTGTACTTGTCTCCCCCGGTCGGTGGAGACAAGTCGACAAAAAAGTAGACACCGGGGGAGACAAGTGCACGGACTGGAAATAACTAAAATCTTTAAAACGGTTCGATTTTCATCTCAACTCGATTCCGTCAGGGCCTCAGGGGTTAGGGGGCAGTTTGTGTGCATTTGCAACGGCAATCACAAGCAAACTGGCTCTGTACTTGTACACGATCGCCGATCATGGTCGGCCAATGGGATCGGCCATCCTGTACTGGGAGCTTTTCTTGCCGACCATGATCGGGCAACGTGTACAGGGCACGTACACAGGTACAATCACACACGGTTTGTGTGTGATTGCCATCTGCGAGCAACGCAAACTCGCCCTGTACACGATGGGCCATCATGGTCGGCCAACATAATCGGCCATCCTGTATTGTTAAAGTTTTCCGTTCCGTGGTTTACCATAAATTTATTTACCCTGTTTTTCTTTCTAATAACTCTCGCTTGCGCTTCGCTTCTCGCCACCCAGTGACTTAGAAATAGTTAATTGTTTGTACATTAAAATTCGGTTTTGGTAAAATAAAACGTACCTTGAAGTTAAAAACCGTACCTTTTCAGAAGCCAACCGTCCTTTTTTGGAAAATCATACTGGCAACACTGGTGAGGTGTACCGCAATATATTGTGTGCCGCAATTCATCAACTATATTTCCCAAAATAAAACATTTTTTCAAAGTGATTTTACTGTGATTTTGCAATAAATAAATGTGATTTGGTGACAAGGAGGTATCTATGAATGTACAATGAGTCACACCAATGATTTTTGTTATCAGCATATCTAAAAAATATGTTACTCAAGAAAAAAGAATATGTTTTTATTTTTTTCCTATCTTCAAAAATGACTGAGATATTGAACGTTAAAGTACGGCCTCCGTGAAAAATTCGGGTGAGCCAATGGAATCAACGTGTGACGTCACGTCGCGATTGAGAGTTGGCGCTTCCGTATTTCTCCTTTGGCTATAGAGTTGCGCTCTCACGGTTTCGCAATAAATTTATTTATTTTTCTTATAGTCGATCAATGATCAATTTTGTATTGAGCCCATGTGAAAAAACACCTTCAAACACATAAGTTGTATTTTCGTGATTAATAAATTAAATCAACTTTCGTAATGGCGGGCGGTATTCTGTCAATATAAATAGCAACCGTCAAACTTCGATCAACAATAACACGAAGCCGTCAAATGGACAGTTGGTGACAGTTTTAGAGTGCGGCTGCGCGCGGTCGAAATCGAATACTAATCATTTACCATAACCTTAGAACGAAGAAAATGTACTGTAACTAGCGCCAAAAACGCACCAGGTTGCGCGAAGATTGCGCACGGATGGACTCTTTGTAGGTACAGTTGGACGGAAATCACCCGCAGCAGCCGCAATCGGAGATGTCATTGCGATTGCGACATGACGTCATCGCAATAGCGCGCAAGGAAAGCAAATTTACAAAAGCTGGTGAAACTTTACAACGCTGTAACTTTGGAAATCCTGGACAGATTTCGATGAAACAAAAACTGTTATTACTTGCACGAGTACGCGCATTAAATGCAGTAATTTTTATAGTCATATTTTGATGTGTTGGTGTGACTCATTATTATAAAAAAACGTTACCTTATAAAAAAAAGTGTCATGTAACCTACCTACTAATATTTTTCTAATTATAATGATAAAACTTATACGGGCTGAATTTTTATTGGTTTTAAAGCCGAAACCCTGGTGTTCTACCCATCATTCTGAACAACTTTCACTATGGGACTAACTCTACGGTGAAAAAAAATCAGCTGTTCCAATCTAATATCTGTCTCATAATGAAAGTTGTTCAGTTTGATGGTCTGATTAACCCCACGAGATGTTTTAAATGAATAACAAATAACCCTGTATATGTACACACGGCGGCACATCAGACTATACATGTTGACCTTGAGACCGCCTTTATGCCCTACGTAATAAAAGCTGTTATAGTAGTTCAACTGTTTAACCTGATATGCTGTCGAGTGTACAATGTTTCAAGTACCTAGCTATTCCATTGAAGGAAGAAAAGTTTCATACAAACAAACCCTTTTTTCCCCCCAATCCCCACTCCACTATTCACTTCACTCCCACGGTGGGAGCCCCACCTCCAAATATTAATAATTTCGAAAGAAGAGCAATATAACATTGAAATGCAACTTCATACATGACCTCTATCGAAATTATTTTGTACGCGACTGTACATGTTTTTGATATAGTCTAGGAGCCCATGATCAAAATATCTCTTAAGAAAATATTTTTGTTTATGACTTAAAAATTAAGGTTTTGAGTTTCGAAAATGCATAAAACTTACGTATTACTTTACGTTATACTTTTGTGTTACTAATACACTTAATCATTCTAACACAAACACGCAAAACAAGAACAAGTTACAAACATCGTCACTAAATAGGAAGTCAGCTCCTGTACTATAAAAACAAAATTTTAATTCCGATTATCTCCTAAACCAAAGGACGACGAATTCTGTGGCTTTTAGGACGAATTGGGACGAATGAACACGAATCGTTTCCAATAAGCAGATTTTCTCTAGGTGACCTGGTTAAAAAGTCCGCGCCATAATGTAGGTTAATTATGGCATGGACCAAATCATTCCTTTATATCTTTTGAACGGCGCTTCATTTCGTTTTGATTCCAGGCATTGCGGGTTCTATAAAAAAGGGACAAAATGTTATACTAATCAGATCCTGGCTAGGTGTTATGGTTCAATAAATATAGCCTGTCCGTGCCATAATGAAGGTTTGCTTTGGCATGGACCATTTAAATCGCTTATATCTTTTCGTCCCCTTTAGGACGAATTCTGAAAATTTGGGACAGAAATAGGACGAAATAGGACAAAATGACCATGTAGTTAGAATTGCGGTTTTCAGAGTGGGCCGCGCCGTGATGTAGCACACGACAAACTGAGTAAATACGAACGTTGATGTCGAACTGCGTATGTGACGAAATGCGTTTGTGACATACGGCGTGTAATTCATATTAGCATTTAGTCTGTGATATTAGTATAGATCATAATTAAGTGAAATAGCTTCAATAAATGAACTATTCTACCTACCCGAAAATACGATGATTTCAATTAAATGAATTACTAAAACAAGTAGGATAGCCTGTAGTTCTTTAAAAAAAATCTAAAAAAGGAAACAATAAAATTGGAAGGGAAGGGATAGGCGCGGTGCCGGGCGGGCGGGTTTCGCGACACAAGACGACTTTTTCCTACCCGATTTCTTGCTACCTGCGTTTTTGCTATCATTACTATTTTTTACATTAAAATAAATAAAATGCATTTAAGGGGTATGCAGAGACTGTACGAAGAGTGGGTTGTTACAATAACAAGATTCAAAGCTATGTTATGCACCAACGAGCCGCGACTAAAACCGACGGTCTTTAAAACCGCGTGTTTTAAAAAGTGTTAAATCTTAATACTGTCACCGCGGTATACTTAGGTGTGGATTACACGCTGTATTTCACAAACGCGATTCGTCACATACGCAGTTCGACATCAATGTTCTGATTTACTCAGTTTGTCATATTCGCGAATCGCGATTTGTCATAAACGCGATTTGTCATCAACGCTGTCTTACACGCCTTTTGTCATAATCGCAATTCGTCTTAAACGCGATTCGCCATCATTGCAATTCACATTACCAAAAAACGACCACTGCTGTCGGCTAGCAATATTCAAAAAATTCGTACTAGGATAGTAAAACCAATATTTCCATACAGTAGGCCGACACCTTTGACGCCCTTGAAGTTGGGCGATACCAAAGCCTGTATAGGTATTTAAGTAAGTACGGAAGGATTGTCACAAATTTAAAATGTGAAGGTGGATCTATTACGACCCCGGGTATTGTAAAATTAAACAAAAAAGACTATTATGCCACGCAATGTTAAAAATATTAAAAAATCCAAGATGGCGTCCAAACCTTTTGTTTGTTAGTTAATTTCGTTGAAACTCGGTTTTTGGTGCTATTTTAACAAGAAAACATATTAAAAATATTAAAATTATTATGTTAAAAATATTAAAAAATCCAAGATGGCGGCCAACATTTAACCTTTAATTGTTTAATTCTATAAATATCTATACTAATATTATAAAGAGGAAAGATTTTATTATTTGTTTGAGTTGAATTGGCTCCGAAACTACTGGATGGATTTAGAAAATTTCATTAGAAAGTTACATTCTTCCCTAGTGACACAGGCTATAAGTATTTTATCCCGATATTCCAACTGGAACGGGTACTACGCGGGTAAAACCGTGACGATCCGCTAGTATTATATAATTTGGGCAAGTATTACTCGTCAACTTCTAAGCTTATATTTAAATACATATATTGTTGGCAACAGAACCCTAAATATGTTGTACATAATTCATATACATACTTACTTATCTAGGAAAGAAAAAATAAAATATTATATAAGTAGATATATTTTACACTACTTACTCGCACTTAGCAGTTTTTATCATAATGTGATAGTCATTCCAAAATGATATAAAGTTGGAAGAAATCGAGTGACGAACTGCGTTAGTGACAAAATGCGTGTGTGACGAACTGCGTGTATGACAAACTACGTTCGTGACATATAGCGATTAGGGCATCGAAACTCGGTTCAATTTTGAAAACCCGGGTTTTCGGGTCTAAGAGTAATCAAAACCCGGGTAGACCGGGTTTTTCGAGCTTTTCGATCTTTTTGTTATAATTTTATTAAATAAAGACATAAGAAACTGTGTTATTATATCAATTTTTACAATAAGTACAAGATGTTAAAAATGTGGAAGGATTAAAATAAATGAAAAATAGTACTTTCCAAATTACAAAAACAGTTATCACTACATAGTATAAAACAAAGTCGCTTTCTCTGTCCCTATGTCCCTTTGTATGCTTAAATCTTTGAAACTACGCAACGGATTTTGATGCGTTTTTTTTAATAGATAGAGTGATTCAAGAGGAAGGTTTATATGTACTTTTTATCCCGATATTCCCACGGGAACGGGAACCACGCGGGTGAAACCGCGGGCGGCCGCTAGTCTAATATAAAAAAGTCAGATTTTTATTTTTTCTGAATATCTTAAAACTAAGTTAGTATAGATTACTAACTTAGCACCTTCACGGACTTGCAGGACTGGCCATCATAAACTTCGGGACTGGTTGCAGACGATTTTTTTTTATATTTGTACAGGGTATGCAGTATGCATGCATTTGACCACCATCCAGCATAGCATACAGTATGCAGTCTAGGATGTTGTATGCTTACCCAGGAGGTGCCCATTCACTCTTGCTTTGAAAAGGCCAAGGTTATAATGGCCAGACGCGCATCCGGCTCGACCCCTGTTGGCCCAGAGCCGATCGCGCCTATCCCGACAAGCTGGTTTGCAAATAAGATCCGTGAACGCACTATGGAATCACACCAACTGAACTGGACTGGAGCTCGCTGGATTCGTGCAGACAGGCGAAACTCGCACAACCGCGCGTGGACGCGCGTCTATCCAGGGACCGTACTCTGAAATGCAAATCCGAAACTTCGGTTAGCCCCGCCCCTGTCACTCGATACTGTTATGACTGGAGCGTGAGAGGGACGGGTATAACGAAGTTTCGGGTTTTGCGTTTCAGAGTAGGCCCTCAGGGCCCTGATACAACTGTGCAGACCGCAACTTCGCCTGGTAACAGGTGTTATTACTGGTCATGGTCAATTTAACAGACATCTTATTAATTAAGATTTCACCGAGAGTCCCCTATGCAGACAGAGGGTGCATAGAGGAAGAAGAAACAGCTGCCCACGTACTGCTGGAATGCAGTGGGGTGGTCCCTACCGGGCGAGGTACCTCGGCTCGCCGGGCAGCGTCCAGGAAGCGATCACGAATGTGAAAGCTCTTGGAACGTTCCTGGCTGAGCTGCGCTGGCTGGAGTGATCTGGCCGCGCACTCTCCAGACGCAAAATTGGCGCAATAGACGTCGAGTTGCAGAAACCGCCCGTATTGATAAGAAGAAGAATGATCGGGGAACGCATTCACAGGTAGCGCATTCCAATCTTTAGCAGCTCGCATTAAAAAAGTACTGGCGAAGCGCTTAGTACGGACAGGTGGTATGTCTATGATGTATGGATGGTAAGCTGACCTGCATCTGGTAACCCCATGGTGGAAAGGGGCTGGAGGAACAAGATTGTGCAGTTCCTGTGCGCACTCTCAAAAGTGAATCCGGTAAAACACCGACAGACCAGCAACAGCAACTCTACGGCAATGACTGAGACTTTGAAGTTTAGCTTTTTCTAAAGTTGTGTCTCCAATGAACTTGTTTGCGCGGTTTTCAAACGCATCTAAAACTGCCAGTTGGTACTTCAAAAATCTAATCAAAATTGTTTATTTGCTTGAAAACACGGGTAATGCAATAAGATACATGTGAAACTACTACTAAAACTTTAGCGGAGCCATCTCAAAGGTGACAGCAGTACTCCATGCACGGATGAATTTGTACTTTGTAAAGAACTTTGAGAGGACGCCCAGTTTTTTGGCAGCAGTTTTACCGATTGAGTCGATTTACTCACCGATGTTCAGCTCCGATTATAGAGTAACGCCAAGTTGCAGGTTCTCGGTTACTGGTAAGGATACGCCCAGGAAAGTCGGCGCTAGTTGAAAGGGACTCCGTTTATCTGAGAAAAGACACGCCTGCGTGGCGAGACGTTGAAACTGACAAGGTTGGCATTTCCCCAATCGTAAGTGCCTGAAGTGCCAGGTTCGTTAGCTCAACTAGTGACTCTCGACAAGACTGAACTTCATCACTAGTAGCCCTTGCAACTGAAAAATATCTGCTAGACACACTGGTGTCATCGTCATAACCAAATGTACCAGGCACCAACAAGTCGTTAATGTGGAGAAGAAATAGTGTTGCAGATAATACCGAAACTTGGGGAACTCCATCGTTGATGTTCTTCAAGTCTGTGTCTGAGTTCTTCAAGATGTCTGTCCATCCACAACGACTCGAATTGAACGGTTCCTAAGGAAGTCGGTGATCCAGATGCCGAGGCCGTCAGAGATTCCATATGAGGGAAGCTTGCCAATTCGGCTATCATGCCAGACCCTATCAAATGCTTTGGAAATATCAAGCGAGACAGCAAGTGCTTCGCCATGTCTATCGAACGCTTGATTCCAAAGGTGGGTGGCGTACACGAGAAGATCTCCAGTCGACCGTCCGCGGCAAAAACTATACTGGAAGTCACTAGGGAGCTCGTTAGTTTCAAGTTACGCCAATAGATGTTTATTCAGTACATGCTCCGTAGTCTTGCAGAGTATGAAGGTGACTGAAATCAGCCTGTTGTTAGAGGGGTTGGCAAGGCTATATTTTTTAGGTATGGACTGCACATTGGCACGCTTCCGCGACTGAGGAACAAGACAAGTCCTGTCTCAAGTAAGAGGCGGCTCAAGACAGGAGACAACTAGGGTGCACAGTTACGCAGGACTATTGCCGGGATTCCATTAGGACCACTAACCTTATTTCCTAGACCAAGGAGAGCTTTGAGAACCTCTTTGTGGCGAATGTGAATATTACCCATGGAAGAGCTAGCACGACGTATCTTTGGTGGAGTTTGGCGTGTAACATCTTGACGTGAATTCTCTGCAAAGAGAGACGCAAACAGACCGAAAATATGCTATATTTTCGGGGTCGTCTTCATAAGCAGTATATAACAAACTAGTCGAAAAGATCCGAGAACTAGTTCTAATTCTATGTGGTTCCAAGGGGTGAAATGTGGAGTCCACATTTTACCCTCTCCATGTCCTAAGATGGAAGCACCGTGCGCGTTCCATTTAACTTGCTTTGCTTGTTTTCTTGGTACGAACGCAGCAACAAAGCATCATTTATTGTAATTATTTATCAAAGTGTGTTTTTATTCCATTTATTATTGCATTCGAAGTGGCTTGTACTTAATAAATAACAAAAAGAAAAGTATCACTAGATAGTATAAAACAAAGTCGCTTTCTCTGTCCCTATGTCCCTTTGTATGCTTAAATCTTTGAAACTACGCAACGGATTTTGATGCGTTTTTTTTAATAGATAGAGTGATTCAAGAGGTAGGTTTATATGTACTTTTTATCCCGATATTCCCACAGGAACGGGAACCACGCGGGTGAAACCGCGGGCGGCCGCTAGTTAAAAATATTTGATTGAATCAGGCGTCACTTGGCGGAAGTCCCTAACCATTATGAAAAACGAACTATATGTAGCTTACTTCCGCAAAAGAACACAATATGCAAGATGCACCGCTCGCCCGCCAGCAAAAATTTGCACATGCACACCACTAAAATACCATTGCACAATACCTGCATTTAGCAAGACAGCAATACACCTTGCACCTTCACCGATTAGACTACTCTACACGTGTTTCGCCCTAACCCGGGGCATCCTCAGGAGATAGTTTGTGCGAAAACCAATGAACACCAAATTTTGGTGTTGGTTTGTTGGTTGTTTTTTTGGGGAACTAAGCTACATTTCAGCTATATTTCGTTTTTCACAAAGTATTAAAAATACCCGAAAAACCCGAAAAAAAACCCGGGTTTTAAAAATCAAACCCGGGTTTTTTGTATTCCTTAAAACCCGGGTAAACCCGGGTTTTTCCGGACCGGGTAAACCCGGGTTCGATGCCCTAATAGCGATAGTGTCAAATCGCGTATTATGTCGAACTGCGTACCTATGTGACGAATCGCGTTTGTGACATACTGTGTGTAATTCTTAGGTGCCGTGGTCAGATCATAAAATTGGTAGGTAATTTCATGATATTGTCGGTCATTTCATGAAATAAGTCAATAATAAGTAAGTCAATCGGGCCAAGGAATCGCGTTCTCCCATACAAACTTTGCAACCCTGTTTCACCCCTTTTGGGGTTGAATTTCGCAAAATCCCGTCTTAAGCACTTATTACACTATCCAATTTGTAGGAAATCTAATTAGGAAATCGGAAGATGTAATCGCAGAAAGAACAGAGCGAACGCGCACTTGTGATTTTTAATCGGGCGATAGTTTGATAGTTCTCGGATTCAGTATTGAGTTATAGCATCTACACACGTTCCGATCCGACCGCGACGTGTGTAGCGTAGTCGTCCGACCATAATTATTATTATTCGTGTTTGACGCGGTCGGCCGGATTTGGTTCGCACGAACTTCACTTCCTACCAAATCGGAACGTGTGTAGGCTTCCGACCGGACCAACTTGGCAGTGTTGACAATTTTGGAGGTTTTCCCCTAGATTTAGGGAGAAAATATGTAATAGCGGAAATATTTAAAGCAGGTAAATTACGTTTAAGGGATTTTCAGAGGATTCAATTTAATGTTCGTTCATGAGTTTTACGTAGGACTGAACGAACGAAAGGTTTAAATATGGCCATTTATGAAAAGATTATATTTGTGTATTTGTTTTTTTTTAGAATATTTTGTTTAAAACTAGCAATTTGTCATAAAACTAAATATATATAAAAAGGGCATAACACCTCATTAATAAGTGCTGCTTTTAGTAAATATTTAGCATGTTTTAGTATTTTAATGAAAATAACAGAAAATTAAAAATAATGAAATTGTTTTTTATAGTAATAAAACATTAAAAACCGAAAATATTTTTCTTTTTAATTTATTTATTGCAAGAAAATTGATGTTTTCAGTATTTATAAATAATAATAATATTGGGAGATTAGCAGTGGCTGGCAACACTGCAACAACGGCTAGAGGTCGGCCAGACCAAATCGGAACGTGTGTAGCGCCGACCGATTTGGTCTGGCAGATTTGGTTTGAACGTGTGTAGGCGCGGATCATCTGCAGTGAAGTTCGCCCGCATCAAATCGGCGGTCGGATAGGAGCGTGTGTAGTAACGGCCATTATATGGCAATGGCAGTGCGCGCACTGACGGTTAAACTATCGACCTGTAGCGACATCTGGACGACGACGCACATAATAGCCGCTACACACGTTCCGATCCGACCGCCGATTTGGTCTGCTCCAGACCAAATCTGGACGTGTGTAGCGTAGTCGTCCGACCATAGTCGTGTTTGACGCGGTCGGCCGGATTTGGTTCGCACGAACTTCACTTCCTACCAAATCGGAACGTGTGTAGGCTTCCGACCGGACCAACTTGGCAGTGTTGACAATTTTGGAGGTTTTCCCCTAGATTTAGGGAGAAAATATGTAAAAGCGGAAATATTTAAAGCAGATAGAATTACTTTAAGGGATTTTCAGAGGATTCAATTTAATGCTCGTTCATGAGTTTTACGTAGGACTGAACGAACGAAAGGTTTAAATACGGCCATTTATGAAAAGGTTATTTTTATCTTTTAGTTTATTTTAGAATATTTTATTTAAAACTCGCAATTTGTCGTAAAACTAAATATATATAAAAAGGGCATAACACCTCATCAATAAGTGCTGCTTTTAGTAAATATTTAGCATGTTTTAGTATTTTTTTTTAAATAACAGAAAATTTAAAAATAATGAAATTGTTTTTTTATAGTAATAAAACATTAAAAACCGAAAATATTTTTCTTTTTAATTTATTTATTGCAAGCAAATTGATGTTTTCAGTATTTATAAATAATAATAATATTGGGAGATTAGCAGTGGCTGGCAACACTGCAACAACGGCTAGAGGTCGGCCAGACCAAATCGGAACGTGTGTAGCGCCGACCGATTTGGTCTGGCAGATTTGGTTTGAACGTGTGTAGGCGCGGATCAGATCTGCAGTGAAGTTCGCCCGCACCAAATCGGCGGTCGGATAGGAGCGTGTGTAGCGGCTATAACACAGACGGCAACCACAAGACGGCAACCACAGCATGACACGCAACACGACTCTGCTACAAATGCCGACAGATGGCGCTACCTAACGCTACCGCAACAACTTCTATGCGAGCCTACAAATATATATGAAATTACTACATCACGCAAGCAAAGTAAATCCATCAAGTTTGTATATATACAACTTTCATCCATCAACCACCAGGACAGTGGTCCCCGGGCTCACACCACCCTAGCCCGGAAAGGAATTACACAACATCAGTCTTCCTTCACCAGTTGCATCATCCTTCAAGCGGCTAAAGTGGTGACCCCGACCGAGCACAATGGAGCACCTTCATCACCAGCAACTTCATCACCAGCAACTTCATCATCAGCACCGTCTTCACCAGCGCCAAGCACCGTCTTCACCAGCGTCAGCACCGTCTCCACCAGCGCAGCCATCACTCCCTATCATCATCCAGCAGTCGCACAGCAAGCCAGCACCCCGCCTCAAGGCACAGAATAATATTTGTAGCAGAAGGCTCACTTCCGAAACAGTTACAATAAATTATCAATCTTGTCCACGCGACAATTAGGTCTAAAATAATTTGCACCCGCACGCCTGCCTAACTAATTTACCGTTCATTACAAGCGAAATTGAACCGAAGCTGTACGTAATACGCTTCTATTACTCGGAAACGCTTACACCCGTTTGCACTAAACTTAAAAATCGCCTAAGTCCTTTCCTAGCTAACTTTAGACATTCTTAACAAAAAATTGCTTTGCACTAACCTTAGGACATTCTTAAATGCACTTTTGGCTATTCTTAACTTACGGGCCCAATATCGAGCACCTAAGGCTTAAGAAATACCTATATCAGTGATTATTGTCTGTGGCATTGTGAGCAAAGAGTAGTGCGACAAGCTTTTCTGTTCCGGTGATTATCTTTGGAACTAAAACAGTTTTCATACGACAGTCCATTTTGACAGCTAATTTCGTATTGCAAGTGACTCCTGTGTCACGGCTGTCACCGGAACAGAAAAGCTTGTGGCTTTTGTATTCTTGTTTGCTAGATAGAGACACAACACATGTGACATAGGTACGTCATTCATCATTTATTTAAAAAAAACATTACAGATCGACAATCTTTTCTGTTCCCATGACAGCGGCGCTTATGTTTAGCAGCAAAACATGAAAGTATTAGCAAAATGACATTTAAAACAAAACTCGTTAGTTCTAGTTTTGGCCACCGGAACAGAAAAGGTTGCGCACTGTATTTTTGTTTTTCCTGACAGTTGAGCTCAGTTGACTTTTTCTTTTCTCGGTGAATTACTCCTACCAAATAAAATAGACAACGCCTTAGCTTTTGTCTCCTTTTAACTTACGAAGGAATCAATGAGAAGTTTCAACCAAAAAAATATCCAGTGACCTACTTTACCTCGCCAGGTTTAAAATCCATAAACAATTAATATTTGAATTCATTCATTCATTGTTTTAGCAAGGTGATGAATTATTTACGACGTAGTTTGTCAGTGCAAACAAAAATTTTAGCTCGGCTGGTTTAGGCTGTTTCATCTATGACACGCTCAACCCGAGTTTAGTGCAAACGGGCATTTAGGGTCGCCGCCGGTCGACTCGACTGCAACGTAACGACTCCGTAGCTCAGTGGTTATTAGAGCATTCACAGTTATTATATTTTTCTAAGACAGAAAGTACGTAGATATTTTGTAATTTGGTAGGTAGGTACCTATTTTAAAAGTGCTACAGCTACTTCCTATTGATTCTTTTTCCCTAATAATAATTATTCGTAGGTACCTAACCTAGCTATGTATGTATAAAAGCGAGAATGACTTTGTCAATTTTTATTTTTGTCGTAATTACCTATGCTAAGGTGGGTCGGTGGTCCTTAAATCAAATATTCGGATCATTAAGTATTATAGATACTTAGAATAAGACAGTAGGTATAGTCTCACAAAAAAACTTAGGTAGGTACTTTTCAGGTTTTTTAGGAAGACGATAAAATTTTAAATCCGGTCTCTTTCTGTCGTTGTTAAGACAACCGAAGGCCGCACAATAACATTTAATATTACGGATTTTGCTATGGATAAAACCATTTTGGCGCGAAAGTGTGGCAAAAGTAAAATAAGTAACTATTCTTTTCTTTCTCGCGTGGCGTCGCATGCACAACTGAGCGGTGAGCGCGCGTTACACCCGCCTATTCTCTACCTCGCGGTAGACAGCGCGTAGTCGATTGAATTGCGGAGTGAGCCCCCCCTGCTCAAGGTTCCAGCGCAGCAGCATCTAAAAGCAACCTGGACCTTCGGCAGCACCCGACGACAGCACCCCGACCTGGCACTCCGCAGCCCACCTGGAGCACCACGGGGCACCCTCTCCAGCGTGGCACGTCTGCGGACCAGCAGTTTCGGACCCACCGTCACAAGCCACACTCCATCCCGACCCACCGTGGACAGGAGCAACAACCAGCAGCACCCCGCGCGTCTCGACCCACCGCAGACCGGGACAACCTGCACCACACTCTCCCTGGCACTTGCAAGCATACGCATCGACTGCTGAGCAACCCATCGATCGACCTCCGGTCTAGGAGGGGAGTGATGTAGCGACATCTGGACGACGACGCACATAACACAGACGGCAACCACAAGACGGCAACCACAGCACGACACGCAACACGACTCTGCTACAAATGCCGACAGATGGCGCTACCTAACGCTACCGCAAAAACTTCTATGCGAGCCTACAAATATACTTATATGAAATTACTACATCACGCAAGCAAAGTAAATCCATCAAGTTTGTATATATACAACTTTCATCCATCAACCACCAGGACAGTGGTCCCCGGGCTTGGGGAGTCCCTAGCCCGGAAAGGAATGACACAACATCAGTCTTCCTTCACCAGTTGCATCACCCCATCATGTATGTGCGTCAAGTTAGCAGCCTCACAACAGAATTAGATGGTTTTGATTATGTCAAAAAATACTGTATAAATAGTGTTAAATAGTGATGTATATTAAATAAATAGTGTAACTTTGATTCAAAAGATATTTGAGTATCTTAGTGAGGCTGCTAACTTAACGTCAAGTTAGCAGTCACCTCAAGAAATACAGTTCGTATCAATGTGATTTATATGTCAAAAAAAACTGTATAAATAGTGTATCGTAAACGCAAAATTTCAAAAGTAGTGCTTTAATACAAGCCGAGATATTAGGGTCTCTAAGTGGGCTGCTAACTTGACGTTTCTTGCGATGGAGATTCCAGGGAAACAGGTACAAGTTTTAAATAAATAAATACTTGAAAAAATACTGTGTGAAATAGTGAATCTTAGAATATAAATAAAAAAAGAATTCTTCTTTGCTATTTTCAAAAAATCTAATGTAAATTTCTACATAATAATCTGAATATATGCTGACGATCAATGTTGAACTTTGCTCCTTAGTAATAAGGTTCAAACTTTATTTCAATCCTGAGGTGCGTACTATCGAGCAAAAAAGTGAAATATATATTTTTGATTGTGTCAATACATACGTATAATCGGTTTAATGCTATTGATTAGGTATTTAAACAAATATATTTCTACCCACTTTTTAACCGACTTCAAGAAAAGAGGAGGTTCTCAAGTCGACAGTATTTTTTTATGTATGTTTTACCATAACTTCGCCAGTTGTTAACCGATTTTAATAATTCTTTTTTTATCTGAAAGAAAATAGGTAGGTAGTTAAAGTAGTCAGTTCAGTAGTTTTTTCACAATCCTGAAAAACACATAGTTTTTGACTGGTAGTTCCTGCTTTACACGTCAATATCTTCGCGAAATATTGACCAATTTCAATGATTATTTTTTTATTCGAAAGAGTAAACTCCTGAGGTAGTCGCATTGTTACCAAGTTAGGATCTGATGGTGGAATCCAGGGGAAATCGAGGAAAACCCGTAAATTTTATGGCAATTTACGTATTTTAAAGATTTTCTAAAGTTTTTTAAGTATTTGCATCTGGTAGTCATCATCACATGCTGATGAGCTGGTGATGGAAGGTACAACTCCTACTCAACTCAACTGTCGTTGATATGTAAAGATTTTTAGTTGTATTCTTTCAGGTTATTTAGATTAGATCGTTCTTTCATAAATAATAAATAATAAATAATAAATAATAAATAATAAATAATAAATAATAAATAATAAATAATAAATAATAAATAATAAATAATAAATAATAAATAATAAATAATAAATAATAAATAATAAATAATAAATAATAAATAATAAATAATAAATAATAAATAATAAATAATAAATAATAAATAATAAATAATAAATAATAAATAATAAATAATAAATAATAAATAATAAATAATAAATAATAAATAATAAATAATAAATAATAAATAATAAATAATAAATAATAAATAACAAATAATAAATAATAAATAATAAATAATAAATAATAAATAATAAATAACAAATAACAAATAACAAATAATAAATAATATACTAGCGGATTCTCGCGGTTTCATCCGCGTGGTACCTGAACGAATGTAGCTTTCTAATGATCAAAGAATTTTCTAAATCGGTCCAGTAGTTTCGGAGCCTATTCGATGAAAACAATTTAACAAACAAACAATCAAATCTTACCTCTTTATAATATTAGTACTTACTTATAGACAATTATATAATTTGTACCGCTTTAATTGTTTTCTGTTTCCCAACGGTTGACTGGCAAAAAATACTTTTAGTATTAAGTCCGCCTTGTATATTACATTACCTATGTATTATGTACAAAAGTTTATTAAATAAAATAAAAAGAAATAATAACAAATATGCTAGCCCCAAGTTTATTTTTCACATACAAAAGTTCCAGCTAATTGAACTTTTGTCCAACGACACTTGGATCGCTTATTTTGACGTTTAGTCGTTGAAATCCGATCGAAACAAAGGTCATCTAAATAGTAGAATACCTTCGAGTTATCGTTTTGAAACGATTGAAGGACGATTAATGTACCAGAATACACTTCGACGACACTTCGATAGAATCGCTGCCGCTCAAGTTCTATCGACAGTTGTGAATACGAATATGGTTTCAACGACTAAATCGCTACGATATCGTCACGGTTTATATTACGAGAATCGGGCTACTGGTCAAGGTCGCGGGAAGCCGCTGGATGCGGGCAGCGCAGGACCGATCGTTGTGGAGATCCTTGGGGGAGGCCTATGCCCAGCAGTGGGCGTCGTACGGCTGAAATGATGATGATACGATAGATTATGTATCATTTAAAATGACTGGAATAAAAAATTTGACAATATCAGTACGTCTAAAGAAAACTGTACACGACTGTACCTAAATTCGAATGTATGGTAGAAGTTAACATTAGATTTTTTGAAAATAGCAAAGAAGAATTCTTTTTTTATTTATATCATAAGATTCACTATTTCACACAGTAATTTTTCAAGTATTTATTTATTTAAAACTTGTACCTGTTTCCCTGGAATCTCCTTCGCAAGAAACGTCAAGTTAGCAGCCCACTTAGAGACCCTAACATCTCGGCTTGTATTAAAGCACTACTTTTGAAATTTTGCGTTTACGATACACTATTTATACAGTATCTTTTGACATATAAATCACATTGATACGAACTGTATTTCTTGAGGTGACTGCTAACTTGACGTTAAGTTAGCAGCCTCACTAAGATACTCAAATATCTTTTGAATCAAAGTTACACTATTTATTTAATATAAATCACTATTTAACACTATTTATACAGTATTTTTTGACATAATCAAAACCATCTAATTCTGTTGTGAGGCTGCTAACTTGACGCACATCATCATGTGGCTAAAAAGACCGATCAAACAATCGGAAATGACGAGCCGATAGTTGTACGATCAAATTATCGCACAACTATCGGCCGGGCGGTAATGTGCATGAAGGACTATGTGAGCGCGCGCACTGCATTCAACCAAACTATCGCCCAACTATCGGTAGACTGTGCATTCAGGATCGAACTATCGAAAATGACTGGCCATTAGTTATAGGTACAACTATCGGACAACTATTGCACAACTATTGCACAACTATTGCACAACTATCGGACAACTATCGCACAACTATCGGCCTGTGCATGAAGGACTATGTATGTGAGCGCGCGCCCGGATTCAACTAACTAAACTATCGACCAACTATCGGTCGACTAAAAATCACAAGTGCGCGCAGGCTCTCAAAACCAAACTATCGGCCGACAGTTTGATCACGATCGTCTTACGATTCCGTCTAAACTATCGCTCGATTAAAAATCACAAGTGCGCGTTGGCTCTCATCTAGAATTCTAGAGACTATTTTTCTTAAGAATGGTTTCAGGAAAGATTGAAGCAAATAAAACATTGATTTATGGAAGTGAGTTAATAGTACCTATTTATTATATCAAGATTTAGCGTCCTTTAGTGCTAATGGGATTGAGATACATTAATGGCAGCCCACACATTGTCCAGGCTGGTGGGGGGCAGGTTTATTACGGGCTCGGCCTTGTTTATGGAATTGACAGCAGATCTGAAACGATACAAAATATTTTAGAATAATATAAACTAGGCAGTAGGTACACACAAAAATGTGATAAGTGTAAGTAAAATTTTTTATGAACACATCATGTTAGAGATATAATTTTTGGTGTTGATGAACCATAGCATAACGGAACGCGCCGAACGAACTGCGCCTTAACAAAATGTGTCGCAATGTTTACTTTAGTTTAGTTCAGATATCAGCCACCCGCAGCCTTATCACAGGCGCTCTGGCTATTTAAAAAAAATACACACCTCAAGCTCGCACTTATTGGGATGAAAGTATTGACGTTGAGTTTATTGTAAGTACATAATAATATGTACTTCATAATAAATGTCGCGTTGAGTCCCGTTACTCTTGTTTATAATTATAATGGAACGCGAAAGTTTAAAATCTTATATTAAGCGATTATTATAAGAATAGGACTGTCAAACGGCATTCTTGATCTTTGTTCCTTTTCTTGCACATCCTACACCCTGAAGTGGAAGCGAAATGCAAACAAATATGGCCGTTTTGACAGTCCTATTCTTATAATAATCGCATTGTAAATAGACATATCAGTTGAAAAAAAAACCGACACCTATGTTTCACGTTCGTCATGCAAGCCACTTTTAGGTAGGTAGGTACTTATGTACTCCTCATATCATGCATGGCATGCCATGCCTTCGAAAGATTCATGGACACTAAAATTGGATTACGAAGTAGGGCAGAAGCCCTGGTTTTGGCCACAGTACCGGTTTTGGCCACTTTTTGCTCTAAAAGTTTTCTAAACAACTTTTCGCCATTTTCGCTAAAGGCAATTAAAATAAGATATTTTAAGGTAATAATAACAACCGTTAGAATTCCATAAGTCATACGATTTTTTTTCAATAAATTCCATTTTCTGTTTTAAAAAATGTTTTGTATGAAAATTTTAAGAAATTTGTTTTGGATGAAATACTTAGGTACTTTATAAACCTTTGTTTTTTTACAATTAAATTGTTGTTTTGCAATTGATTGGTTTCTAGCACATTAGAATATATTGATTAGAGTTTTCGCTATAAGTACTTCATCATGTCAGCCGAACGACGCCCACTGCTGGGCATAGGCCTAAGTACTTACAAAAGTTTAACTAAGTCACAATAAGTGGCCAAAACCGGTACATTTGGCACCTCTCACACATTTTGTTTTAGGTAAGTAAGTACCTAAGTACCTATATAAAAAAATATCACTTTTATGAAATTTTAAAAATGTACCTACCTTTAAAGGTAGATAAATTATCTATAATTTAAGATATAATTTGTGTCTTAAATACCTAAGACCATTTAGTACTTATTGCTTAAAAGTCAAAAAATCCCAAACGGTAACTCTGCCCTACTTACCTATCCATTCTGTGCCTATACAATGACATATAAACAGGATATTTTTTTTATCAGTGCACTTTTTAAGATTGACTCTGAATCGGTAAGTGAACAACTTTCTCCTAGAAACATGGGTCGAATAACGACAAAAATTTTTGGACTTCCCATACTAAATCAATCATGATCAGTCCGACCGACACGACAGTCTAGGGAAAATTGAGGGTCAATTTTTTTGTCATATTTCGACCTAGATGTTTCTATGAGAAAGTTGTTCACTTACCGTTTCCGAGTCGATCCTAAAAATTTGTGCACCTTTTTGTAAAGAAATAAGCAGCTCCAGCGAGAGTTGGTCAGTTTTTTATAGGATGATTTTGGTGAGATTTCATATATTTTTGCTAGGTATTACACATAAGCAATAAATACAGGTATACTGTTTTTAGATTTCTTTACTGCAAATGTAACTTTGTAATCCTATATATTTATATAGGATTACAAAGTTATTTATGCAGTTGGTGTAACTAGAAATTATCCTAGTTTTTATAGTTTTCCCTTTATGTGGCCATTAAACCCTAACTCTGTACCAAATTTCAGCTCTCTGAGTTTATAAACTTTGCTTTCGCTTAACTTCGGAACTAAATGACCTCATCATCATCATCATCAGCCATTTAATGTCCCCACTGCTGGGGCACTGGCCTTCCTTATGGATGAATAAGGAGAATGAGCCATGACCCACCACGCGGGCTCAGTGCGGATTGGTGGGTATTAACGACTGCAAGTGCAGCCGGGACCAACGGCTTAACGTGCCTTCCGAAGCACGGAGGAGCTCGAGATAAAAAGTTTTTGGTCACCCATCCCGTGACCGACCATTGCGAACGTTGCTTAAGCTCAACGATCGCAGGCCAAGCGCGCTATCCACTGCGCCACGGGCTCCTCAAAAAAAATGACCTACAGACTTGAAATTTTGGATTTTAAGTACCTGCTACCTATGTAATTATAGCTTACTGGATGACGATAATTTCTGCGTTCTGGTCTTATCCAGAGTTTCTCAAATAGGGGCCTGAAAATGCGGCGAAATGGTTCCAGTAAAGGATGGTACGGCAGTGTTTGCTTCGCGCTCGACTTGGCGGGGGGCACGGCTTATTGAAACTGAACTCTATTCGTTGGACATAAGGTTGAATTTTATTCAAAGAAATTTGACAGTTTGTAGTAACCCGACGTGCTGGCGACTGTACCTATTACTCAAGTATAGTCCGTTCGGTTAGATAGTGTCGGTACACCCGCACGGCATTGTGGCAGAGCGACCCTATCTAAGCGAATGGACTATAAACGATCTTCGCGTATGAGTATGACGTTCTGCGTTTTGAAACTTACTGCTGCAATTCCCCATTGAAAACAAAGGAGGCTTCGTTGATTTTCTTCACGTTGTGTGGAGAGTATCGGTTGTACAGGCCCCAGATGCTATTCATCAGCTTGCTGTTGTACTTCAGCGGAGATAGCTCAGCAACTGGAATTTGGATGAATAATAAGTTTATTTAAAAATTAATTTTTGTTGTAGGTAAGTACTTACTTACCTTCCTACCTTTCGTTAGAACTAAGAAAAAATTGCATTGATTTTGAGACAGTCGACCGACATACAACTTAAAGTGATGTGTGTGTAGGTTGAAAATATTACTTGAGTGTGTCATTACTAGAGGTGGAATCGCTCATACGCCCTACGCTGCAGTGCAGCACTGCACAAAGTTCTAGTGTCCAAACTTAGCAGAAAAAATCGGCCAAGTGCGAGTCGGACTCGCCCATGAAGGGTTCCGTAATCCGTACCCACTTAACAACGTACCGATTACATACACACGTAACTTTAATTTTTTATCAGAAAAAATTACTTTGTTTTTCATAGTGTTCGTATGAATGACAAAGTTATATCACAGAATAGATACTGTTATATTATAAGTACTGTTATATTTCCTGTTTACGAAAATGAGTTAGGTACAGTCAGCGTCATATAGTAGGTGACATCCAAAGTGGTCATATAGTTCGGTACGCCATACAATTTGTATCGTGTACCGAACTATTTGACCACTTTGTATGTCACCTACTATATGACGCTGACTGTACTTATATCTCAAAAAACTTGTAAAGCCTACTTAGCAGTGATACTTTTCTTTTTAACTTTGTCATAAATATAAAAAGCAGCATTACTAAAATATAACTGGGCCGGGCATGTCTGCCGTATGCCAGACGACTACTGGGCAAAACTCGCCACCAAATGGACCCCCACAGTTACACGTCCACGCGGCAGACCGAGACGGCGGTGGCGAGACGATCTTGACTCGTATATGAGTGACTGGCACACAACAGCTCTAAACCGCGTGAAATGGAAGGAAGGTGGAGAGGCCTTTGCCCTGCAGTGGGACGACCCAGGCTGATTTTTTTTTTTTTTATTATAAATATACAATAGAATATCGTGAATATTTTCACGTATCCAAAAATAAACATTTAGCTCAAAATTTTGCATTTCAAGCTTAATAATTCACAAACGGATGCCCCAATCAAAAAACTGTTTTTACAAACTCGCAATATTTTTGAAATTGCTATTCAACGATACCCCACACTAGGCTCCACTCCATGGACACGAAAATAAATTACTTACTCACATCCCCACTTCACATGTAGGGGAGGTAACCTAAAATTTTACTTCACCACTTTGTCGGCGTGATTAATAATGTATCTTCATGCCAAATTACAGCTTTCTATTAATAAGAGTCTATGAACTAGGCAGGGGACGGACAGACGGACATGGCGAACTATAAGGGTTCCTTGTGGACTAAGGAACCCTAAAAACGAAATTACTTATAGGTATACAAAACCGTAATAAGAGCTCTACTAATATTATACGGTTGCGAGGCTTGGACACCGCTAAAGGAAGAGAACAAAATCTTGGTGGCAGAGCGTAAAGTTCTCGGAAAGATCTTGGGCCCTGCATAGTGATGGCTACTGGAGAATCCGTAAAAACGCCGAAATACGAGACCTCGTGCCCGAGTCTAACATTGTAGGAGAGATAAAAGCTCAGCGTCTCCGATGGCTTAGCCACACTGAAAGAATGGGGGATGATCGGGTACCTAGTCAAGAAAGCGTATTTGGGTCGACCGGAGGGGCGAGGCGCCCTGTACGACGGACGAGATACCGCTGGCAAGATCGAGTGCTGGCTGACCTGGGGGGCTACCGCGTAACTTTATGGGTATTATGAACTTCATACGTTTTTGGGAACTTTAAGTCAATTTTATAAAGAAAATAGCCACTATCAGTTCCTTGTTTTGTGACGTCGGGTATAACGATAGCTAACTAGCAACGTACAACAGAACAAAGCAGCAAAAATCTATCAAAATAAGGAATTCAAATGACAGTTAAAGCCCATACCCATATCCATATTTCTTAGCCGGTAGCCCCCCTGGGGCCGGCTAAAACTATGGATATGGACATTTGAAGCCCATATTATGCCCATATAAGGACAAAATATGAGCTTCAAATGTCAAATGAAGCCCATGTCCGTATCCATATTTTTTTGTCGATACAGGGGCTGCTGGAATTTTGCGCCGAGAATCGGCGTGAAATCGCGCAGGACAGAAGGAGGTTGTAATCTTGTGTTGGAGCTATGGTTGGAGGCCAAAACTCACTTGGGTTGATGCGCCATAGGAGTAAGTTAAAGAAAAATTTAATAAGTAATCCTTCATTACACGCATAAGGGGGGGTTACCGGACCACTTGTAAGATAAAAACTCTCTATTCACTGGACTATGTAAGAGTCAGTATTTTAAATAAGATTTCTTATTGTAAGCTATAAGTATTAGCCACATACCTACTAAGTATAAAAACTTATTTTCATGTCTCATATTCTGAATCTGAAAGTAATTCCTAACTTGCCTAAAATGCGGGTTGAAAGTGGTATGTGGCGGCCCTAGGGCCGTTATGAAATTTAAAAAAGGAATAGGAGGGGTCATGTCAAAATCTGAAAGTATCTCTTTGGACATTTATTTACCAAAGGTATGCAGGCAAAGTCACCTAGCCTTTACAGCCTGTTTTGCTATTATATAAAATAATTAATATCGTTGAATTATTAGTTTAATATCTAAAACATAGTATTTTTTTAAGAATGCGTTATTAGAAACAGATTAAACCAAATGAGTTATTTGTAACATAAAAAATCAGGCTATTAATTTCATGGAACTGCATAGATTACGGGTCAAACACCAAACTAAAAATGGACTTAGTTTCCCTTGCCTTCCCTAAAATAGAGAAAATGAACAAAAAAGTTATAGGTAGTCTTTCGAAAATTCTGCGGCCATTAGAAAAATATTTTTTAGATTATTTCTGTTTATTTTTACTTTCCTCATATTCAAAATGAAAAGTAGAGTGTATACTTCGGGTGTATGGACCCATAACAGTCTCGAACTATCGGCGCCCTCACTTCGTTCGTGCGCCAAAACATTCGACTGTTATAACAAATATTATTCTGTGGTTATGGGTGCCATTCACCCCTTGCTAAATAATCTACTATTTATACTTTCCGGTCCTGAGGCAAAATAACGGGATAAAAGATAGATCCCTAGTATTCCATTGAATGGAAAAATTTAATCTAAATCAGTGAAACCATTTACGCGTAATTGGGTAGGTTTGGGGTAGGTAACCAATAAACCTTAAATTACAGTAGGGTAGGTAGGTACTATAGGCAACAGCGTCGCTTAACCACTTAGCAACAAAATTCGTGTGCGCGCGTATCGCCCCTGCACAATCTAAACGTATGTGGTGATGGCGCGACATGCAAGCCATTTTAGTCTTAGAAGTGGTTAAGCGACGCTGTTGCCCATGGTACTTTACTTACACTTAGTCTCGAAGAACTTGCTGTATTCGCTGTGCTTAGGAATAACAGCCACCTTCTTGTCTTTGTCGCACAGTTTCTCGCGCACTCTGCCAGCGGTGAAGCTGCAGGGGGGGATGGCCGCCATCGTCTTTGTCTGGCAGGCTGGTTGGGGAAATCAGGAGTCATATTAAATATTAAGTATTATCATTGTTTGCAACGTTTTTGCTATCTTATTTTTTGCAAGAGGGGCAGCTGAAATTGATTTGATTTCGTTACCAATAGCTAACGTCTTGGCATAAAACATAAAGAAGCAGCACCTGTGTTTAGCCTAACTCGCCATCGCCATTTCCGAATTAAATGGCGGATTTCAGTGATATCGCGCGCGACAGTGCGCAGTCTGCACACTAGCACCGCCATTGAAAAAAAATCATAGTGCTTTAATAAAGACGAAATTATGAATTATCTCTCTGTAGTGCACTCCGCATTGAGTTATAATCTAACTCAATGGCACTCCGTAAAAAATGACGATTATTGGTGCCATTACGCTATAGTAATAATAATACACCAACAACTTGCTCTGAAACATAGTCTTGTGGCATCCGAGGTGCCGTACTACAGGTATGCACCAGAACAGGTCCTTGAAAATAGCCATGCCACATTATATTGGGATCGATCTATCATTACAGACAGGACTATTGTAGCTAATAATAAGCCTGATATTGTATTGATAGATCGACACGAACGCCGCGCAATGATTGTTGATGTCACTGTTCCCCATGACGACAACCTTGTGAAAGCTGAAAAAGATAAAGAAAACAAATATCTTGATTTAGCTCACGAGATTGTTGACATGTGGGACATTGATTCAGCAATTATTGTTCCGATAGTCATATCTGCCCATGGGCTGATAGCCAAGAGCCTCGATAAACTTAGGTGGATGGATCGGGAGTCAGATGCAGAAGGCAGTACTTCTGGACACGGCCCGTATAGTGAGAAGGTTCCTGTCTCTGGATCCTTAACCATCGGTAGCCGGGACCCTGATCTTGCTGCCGTTGGGGAACTGCATTTTTGTATTTTTAAATGTTATATTTTTTTGTGTTATACATTTTAAAAATTTAATGTTTAGAAATATAATTTTGTAAGTATTTAAAATGTAATAAAGGGAATAATAATAAAATCTTTATTTCGAACAAATTACATTTAACACATTTAACACTTTTGAAAGAACGTTTTTAAACTTGTTCGTTCAAAAGTGTCAATGTACGATGTATTGGTCATGGTCGCCGACCATGGTCGGCCAACCTGTACTGGGGGCTTTACATTGCTCAATATATGGTCATGGTCCATACATGAGCTATATACATACCACTTGTTGGTTTTTTTTATGTGCAGTGTACAACAAATGTATTTTTAAATATCAGTAGATTTGTCATATTTATATAATACTAGCTTTCCGCCTGCGGCTTCGCCCGCGTGGACTACACGACGTTATCCCGCTGGAATGTGATACTTTAAGTAAAAAGTAGTCTATGTTCCTCTCCAGGCTACAAAGTATCTATGTCCTAAATTTCAGCTAAATCCGTTCAGCCGTTTTGGCGTGATTGAGTAACAAACATCCAAACATCTAAACATCCAAAATATCTAAACTTTCACATTTATAATATTAGTAGGAAGTAGGATTTAACCAAGTGTTACTATTGGTGTCTTCTACGATTATTGTTAATAAAGTAAGGTGCATTGTTAATCTGCATTTTATTTACGCAAATTATCCATTCTTTATCATGATAGAGTATTGTATAGGTAATGTATAGGGTTATTCTATAGGAATGTGGGTAGGTGGGTCTTCCTGAATGTTAAGTGTAAATAAAAAGCAAATAACCGCAAATAGCAGGTATAATAATGTGTGCGTGCGTGTATATGTGTGCGTACGTGTATAAGTGTGTATGTGTGTGTGTTAGGTAACCAAAAGCTGCTATGGCTAGAAACCAGATGGCGCCAGGTTACACTTCCGCTAAAGGGGCCGAAGATTGTTCTCTATTTCCTATATATACAAGTTACTCTATCCGGCCCTGTACACGATGGCCCAACATGGTCGCCGACCATGACCAATACATCGTACATTGACACTTTTGAACGAACAAGTTTAAAAAGGTTCCTTCAAAAGTGTCAATGTACGATGTATTGGTCATGGTCGCCGACCATGATCGGCCATCGTGTACTGGGGGCTCAAGACTGGCACTGCGATGGCGGCGCGGCGCGGCGCAGCGCAGTCGTACGTTGGCGAAAGAGATAGGGCGATGCACGATGGTCAAGCGAGATCCGATAATAGACATTATATATTATATAATAGATAAGTAAACATAAAAGGCAAAATTAAAGCAGCTACTACAGTGCAGAAGCTATAAGATTTCTGTTATGATAACTAGGCGCAGCGAGATATATAGTAACTATACTTATAGGGTGCGTCTAGTTTGGCTGGAGTTAGTTATTCCCATCCGATCCCCTGGTGGATCGGTTTTATTTTTAATTTTTTTTTATTCCCATCTGATCCCCTGTGTAGGGGATCAAGATTAAATATTAATATTTTATTGCCATCTGATACCTTAGGTTCTACTTATGAGCTTATTTTTGGTAGGTAGAGTGGTACAATCAACAATAAAATGCATTTTAGGATTATACTGTGTTTTATTTAGTTTATCAGTAACTAGCGTTACGCCCGCGACTTCGTCCGCGTGGAATTTATATGTTAACACGACCTTTAACTTAAAACAAAAAATAACTATTTTATTTTTAAAGGCTACTAAATTAATTAAGGGAAAGAATTTTCTAAATCGGTCCAGTAGTAGCAGCTTCTCTCGTGTTTGAGCTTTAAGCCACAAAACAATTCCAAAAATTCTTTGGTAGTTCTCACTTAAATCTTTTGCAAAATCTGTAAGTATACAAAGTGTCTACTGAATCTATTGAAGAAATAAAAAGTTTCATACAAACTCTTATCCCCTTTTTTACCCCCTTAGAGAGGAAATTTCTAAAAATCCTCTCTTAGTGCTTCTCTACACTCCCCAAGAAACAATGTATGTTTCTTATATTTCTATGCCTTCAGCTTCTTGCGCCCAATAGTTTCGGCTGTGCGTTGTTTGTCAGTCAGTAACGCAAGAGCTTTATATATACAAATTAACAATATCAAGCATAGGAAACGGTCATGGTTTTCTTTAGCAAAAAAATACCACGTGTGACCACGTGCTGTACTTGTTGTTCACCAATTTCAGTAAGGTGTATGACGTCATTTGCACATTACTAGGCGCTGATTGGAGAACATTCCACGCGGAATTTGAATAAAAAGAATATCATTAACCCCTTTATTCCAAAACGTGGACTAAAATAGTCCTGGTTTAAAACTGGTGCTGTCACTTTCATTTTCCAAATGAAAGACAGAAATAGCATCAGCTTTAAACCAGTCTAACTTTAGTCCACGTTTTGGAATAAGGGGGTAAGAGTTTAATGACATGTTATAGGTACTATCGTTGTGTTAGTTATAAGTAATGTCATAAAAATGTTTTCCCTTCTCATGCTCGTAAAGTTCGTGTTTATGTTGGGTATAGGCTGCATAAAATCGCTTTTTATGCTCTAGTGCATAAAGTAAAATCTTCGTCTAAGTCTCAGATTCTAAGACAAAGGTCGTCAGGTAAACAGTCACACACGCAATTAAACTTCGTAAATAAACTTGTTATTTCATTCTGTTTCTTCAATTTTGTACATATAATCCATATTAAATTACTAAATTAATAAAACTTGGCAAAATTAATGAGTTTTCTTAGAAATAAGTATTTCAAGAGCATTATTGGACAACGATCTATGCTAAAGTCACTGTGCTGCCACTGCCACGTATAAAAAAAAGAAAAAGAAAGTTTTCCCGCCAATATGACGAAGTATTTATTTTTTCTTTTTTGCAATATTGCTATTTATTTTCCACATATTCGAAGTCAAAAGCAGAGTTTATAACTCGTACATAAAACCCATTTTACCCTCGACTTGACTATCATATATACGTCTCGGGCAAAATGGTGCGTTTTATGCACTTGTCGTACAATCTACTATTTTTTTGACATTTATGACTTTATATCAAGATCATAATGACTATGATTTTTTAAATCTTTAACATTTGTTTTTCTTTATGATTGCTTGATTATACTACGTTCTATATCATTCTTTGAAAGCTACTTTTACTTTTTAAGACTGATTTTCTGTTACTTGTGATTTTAAAGAATTATTTAACTTAGTAGTAATTTACACGTTTTTTTTTAAATAGTAAAATAAATAAAAAGGCTATTTTACCATCCGGCCTAGCATGAGCGGCTTTTATCACGCGATATGATATGGTACGGCATGTAAATATTCTAATTTAAACGTGACAACTCCATAATAATATCGAGAAAAGCTTTTATTTATTTTATTTGTATTTGAGTTTTGCTTAATGAAAGGATATTTCAAAATGCTAAGATGTTAATTATCAACAATGAAAACAATATTTTTAAATCCGATTATCTGTGTGTGATATTTTGTTACATTAAAAATAATTGCTCAATAAATGAATACTTGATTTTAATACTTCTTTTTCTTCTGACTGTACTCACCTACCTTATCTTGCTTAGAAACACAATGAGGGGATTCGTTGGGAATTGAAAACTATAAGCTGATCGGTTGGGATTTTTAATTCTCGGTGGATCAGTTACATACAGTGGGTCGGATGGGAATAAGGCCACGTTCGCACGGGCGTGCAGAAAGGCGTTGCGTTAGCGGGGCGATATCGCAACGTCAACGCCTAGGAACCAGAGGTGTTCGCATAGACGTAAAAAAATCGCTTGGCGTTTTGTGCTCACACGGTGCGGACTGCAAACGTACCTATCATGAATTCGGACGAATTCTTGGCAATCGCCGTTTGGTATATTAAGAAACGATAAGCAAATAGAAGGCAGTACTGGTTTCATCCTCTTCATTCAGAGAGAGTTATCTTACTGGTAAATTTTACATTCTGTACAGCAAGCTTCAACGATTTCCTCAAAAATTCTTCGATTAATATGAGAATGTCAATCTGCTCATTTGATGAACTACTGCTTATTTCTTGGCCCTAATAAAATACAGCGACAAGATTCCCAAATGAGTCCTTGGGTTATTTAGGTAGGTATCACCTAAATGAAAATAAACCTAATGACGTAAAAATAGTTACCCACTGACAGTAGGTAGCGTTAAAAAAACGCTTGTATGAACGCCAATAGGGCTGCCCGTATGTTGTATTTCCATCGCGTCCATCGCGTCGCGCCGTCAATCGGGCAATGTGCGATAAAATAACGCCGCGTAAAAAAATCGCTCGCGTGTGAACGGATTAGGGAAAGTCCATAAGTTCTGTTTCAAGGCGTCAAAAAATCGCTTCAACGCGCGATAATATTACGTCCGTGCGAACGTGGCCTTACTCTTTGGCGATGGCGTATTTTTTAAATTTTTACCCGGCAGCGTCTAAAAGAAGGGTTATGTACCTAATGATGATGATGAAGGCCTACCTATATAACTTGAAGGAGGTAGGTATATGGGTGGGTAGTGTGTCTGTTCCTGTGTTCCCTCATAACTACTAAACGTACCGGATAAACGTACCGATTTTCATAACCGATTATTTATTACGTCGTTAGATTTGTACACACGGCGGCACATCAGACTATACATGTTGACCTTGAGACCGCATTTATGCCCTACGTAATAAAAGATTTTATCGCAGCTCAACTGATATCTATCGCAGTTTAACCTGATGTGCTGTCAAGTGTACATCAATATTAAAAACCGGCCAAGAGCGAGCTGGACTCGCGCACGAAAGGTTGCGTTGCGTACCATTATCTATACAACTTTAGATACTATTTATAACGTACAATATTATTCTATACAACATTAGACACTAGTAAGTATTAATAAGATCGAGAAAAAAAACGGCAGAAAATCACGTTGTTTTTAGTAAGTATTTGTTTTTGTTGTTATAGCGGCAACAGTAGGTCTAGCACAACTTAGCGCGACTCTTTGTCGCGCTCCTTTCAACCAATCAGCACGTCGCCTTAAGTCACGCCCGCTATCTACGAGCGATCTGATTAGTTGAAAGTGTCCGCGACTCTTTCTCACTCGAGTCGCGCTCAAGTTGTGCTAGCCCTACAGAAATACCTAGGTACATCATCTGTGAAATTTTCAACTGTCTAGCTGTCATATATGACACGGTTCATGAGATACAAGTGCGAGTGCGACAACGTTTTCTGTTCCGGTGGAAAAACTGGAACTAACGTGTTTTCTGGAATTAACGTGGTAATTCGTATGTCGAAAAAGTTCGATCGAAAACCAATCGAACGCAACGAGTGGTACAGACCAATAGATGTTCGTATACGAACTTAGCTGTCAAAATGAATTTGTTGACATGTGGGACAGCTTAGTTTGTTTGAAACGTTCTAACTTTTCAATAGAAACCACAATTGAGTTAAAATTATAACTCAATGAGAAACCACAAACAAAATGTTCGACATACGAATTACCACACTGAAAATGTTCGAATGTCTGGAGAATCGGGCCCCAGAAACTGAAAAATATTTTTTAATCAAACATATTTATTCGTATCTAGGATAGTAAGTAGGTATTATAGATATGTCTTTAAAAATTACTTACTTACAGGTTTCTCAAGTTATTTTTTATTAAAGTCAACCTTTAGAAAGATAGAGCCTCCCAAAGTGGTAAAATGTGTGTCGCTAGAAAAATATATGCTGTAGATCTTAATAAAAGCTTTTAACGAAAATTGGCTCGAACCAGATATAGTAAGCACATTTTTAGGGTTCCGTAGTCAACAAGGAACCCTTATAGTTTCGCCATGTCCGTCTGTCCGTCCGTCCGTCTGACCCCAGTCTAGCTCATAGACTCTTAGTACTAGAAAGCTGTAATTTGGCATGAATATACATATTTACCACGCCAACAAAGTGGTATAGTAAAATTTTGAAAAAATTTTTTTTTAGTTTACCTCCCCTACACGTGAAGTGGGTATGTAATTAAATAAATAAATAATAAATAAATAACTTCTTACATTCACACCAATTATCTAAGCCCATTTTAATTTCATTACGAAACTGTATCATGGAAAACTTGATAACGGATAAATATATACTTAAATACTTTTTGGTTGTAAATACATACTTAATATACATAGTAAACATCCAGACCAAGACAAATAGACATGTTCATGCACACAAATATTTGTCTTGTTCGGGAATCGAACCCGAGACCACTGGCGCAGAAGGTGGGTAGCCTACCCCTGCGCCAAATCGGTCGTCAAATTGTTTTTCTTGTCTAGCCCATAGTGTGGGATGTCGTTGGATAGCAATTTCAAAAACGTTGTGGGTTCGTGAAGACAGTTTTTTGATTGAGGCATCTGTTTGTGAATTATTAAGCTTTAAAGTGCAAAATTTTGTTAGAGCCAAGTGTCCCCCCCCCCCCACCAGTCAAATGGTTGTTTCTGGATACGTGAAAAAATTCACGATAGTAGTACATATGACGAAGTTAAAAGGAAAACTATCACAGCCAAGTAGTCTTTACAAGTTTTAGATATAACACATTTTCGAAAACCGCAAATATAACTTTGTCATTCATACGAATACTATGAAAAACAAAGTTCTTTTTTTTCTGACAAAAATGACAAGTGGTATTTTTGCTAGGTGTACGTATTCGGTAGGTACGTTAAGTGGGTACGGAACCCTTCATGAGCTAGTCCGACTCGCACTTGGCCGATTTTTTGAGATAAGTATTAGCACATTTACAAAAACCGCAAATGTAACTTTGTTATTCATACAAACGCTACATATGAAAAACAAACTTATATTTTGCTGACGAAAATTATAGTGGAATTTTGGCTACCTAGGTATAGGCGATCGGTAGGTTTGTACATTAAGTGGGTACGGAAGCCTTTATGGGCAAGTTTAACTCGCACTGGGCCGATTTTTTCAAAGTTTATGCAGTCGGGTTTTTGTTTAATTATTATCATTACAAGCCCTCTTACAAGTATTAAAACGTGTAGGGTCATCTATTGATTAGAAGCGGTAGTCGAATAAGTTGTTAGTAAAAATTTCATTTTCATGAAAAGCTTTTTTGCTGACTGTACTTAAATATTGTATTGTCATCTAAACCAAACCTGTATACAAAATTTCAGCTCCATCGGACACTGGGAAGTGGGTCAAATTAAGCTTGCAAGATTTGTCCCCCACTAACTAACTAACTAACATGGCAAGTTACTTAATAAAAAAGCTTGTAAAATAGCTCGATGTGTTTCCGAAACATATAAACTATATCCATGGCATAGATAGGTTAACCATGAAGCTTGAAATTATTAGATAGGTACCTATTGTCTTTTTTATAAATGTGCAAATGTAAGGGAGATCTTGTTATGAAAACATGGTTAGCGGCTTGCAAAAGGTCACGATTTTATTGGATAACGTAAAAGCATAAAATGGAACATAAACATCATTTTTGTTATATTCTCGATAAAAATGATAACGAATGGCAAACAATACGCTCACAATATCATATTATTCCAATCATATTTCCAATGACCTATGGAAGTGAGACGTGGTCTTTTACTATGGGTCTCATAAGAAGGCTCAAAGTCACCGAGCGAGCAATGGAGAGAGCGATGCTTGGTATTTCCCTGCTCGATCGAATCGATGATGCGAAAGCGAAATGATGAAATCCGCAGGAGAACTAAAACAACCGACGTCGCTCGAAGGATTGCATCATTGAAGTGGCAGTGGGCGGGAGTGGCGGGACACATAGCGCGGAGAACCGATGGCCGTTGGGGCGGAAAGGTTCTTGAATGGCGACCGCGTGCCGGACGCCGTTCCGTGGGCAGGCCCCCTACAAGGTGGACCGACGATCTGGTCAAGGTCGCGGGAAGCCGCTGGATGCGGGCAGCGCAGGACCGATCGTCGTGGAGATCCTTGGGGGAGGCCTATGCCCAGCAGTGGGCGTCGTTCGGCTGACATGATGATCATATTATTCTAGAAACGACGACTACATACCTACTAAATATTAATAAAGATAAAACTTAAATTACCCATATTAATTTACATTAGGTAGGTACAGTTGACGAAACGTTAGGTAGGCTTTTCATATTGTTCTTGTTTGCGCTTATCGATCATAACGACATAGGTACATATATTTAAATAGGTAGGTACTTAGGTACTCAGTGCCAACTTTCGTATATTATTATGAAATTCACTATTCGTCTAATATCTAATTAGTTGAGTTAGATACCTATACTACAAAATCAATAAATTGGAAAGCTGCAGACGAACTGACTTAAGTTATCTAGTAATGAGGGACAGGTAGATAAATGTTTGGCTATGCTTCGATTTTTAGTAGGTAGGTAATGTAGTTGGTAGTGCTTAGTGTACCTCTACACTCCACAGCTTAGTACCCATGCCACAGATAAAATAATACTATAGTCACCTATAGTCCCATCCCATGACAAGATTTGTTAAGTAACATTACCTATCACTGCCCCGTGTTTTTATCTGGCTGTTATACCTACGTCTACTTCATAGAAATACATCTGACGTTGTATTTTATTTGAGTTTAGAATGTCCTAGAACGGTCTCTCTCCTTATGTATGTAAAGATAGGGTTTAGTCCGAGAGTCTCTATATTGGACTGAAGAAACAAGGGCACATGTCTCAAGTTTCCTTTTTACTTTTACGTTCTACCTACATGACTCAGATTGTAGAATGATGCTTGATAAAGCGTGTGGATGAGACATAATAAACTCACTCGGACTCCAATAAAAGATATTGTTCTACCACAGAATAATATTTGGATCTACATCGCGCCGATGATGTATCAGCGTGGCGCTACTGTTGTTGGTTGTGTTAGATGCTTACATTACACGACATTATAGGTAAGAGAAGACGATTAGTAGGTAACTACTAAGTCTACTCTATACTCTTTGGTCTGGCCTAACTCGGTGGAATGGTAAGAACTTAGCAACAAAAATGTGTTATTCTAATAAACAAATATTACAGGCAGATTCCTTTTCGACTTGGTATGAGGTAAAATGGGCTACTGAACTGCATTTTACACTGCGTCACTCTGTGTTTAACATGAAAACATGAATGATGAGACAACTTCTTAGACAAATATAAACGTACCTTTACACAGATTGAACAGAATGTTTCTAAACAGGTTATAAGCGAGTTTTTTTATGCTTCCCGCCCCGGTGATGGGACCCCTGCAGCTTGAAGCGCGAAACAACTTGGTAGTTCCAAGTAGCACCATAGAACCACAAAAACCAGAGAATCAGGGAGAGACAAGAGCCGCTTGCGCACCAAGTGACACGAGCGTAGCAAGTGACGCTAGAAGAGACACTGTTCAATCAAAATGGCTGCGAGCCGCTGCTGAACCGACTAACCCTGGAGGTTATCAGTGGTCACAAACGTAATTTCTTAATATACGACCACTTGTGAGATAACACTCCTATTGAGCACCCCAAACGACTTTATGTTTAATTATAAGGAATACGCTATTAACAAAAAATCAAGAACACCAAGTAACAAAAACATAGTAGATAGATACATACTTAGGTGCCTACGTATGAACGAAATTTTCCATTATGAGATAATAAATAAATTGGAATAACAAATTGGATTTAATCGAGTTATTTTTGACTTATGAAGACTTCAATTAGACAAAGAAAACATAGATGCGAGAGTGATAATGATAATATAAATATTTTTTTATCTATCTGGGTTAGTTTTTGTTATTATAATACAGAAGCATTATTAAATGAAAGTGCAGTGAAAGATTAAAATAAAATCAACAATATTCTAGACGTTTTTTTTCATGGAGAAGATAACATAGGGAGTCGAGTCGGAATTTTTCAAGTTCAAAAATGAATACAAACACTCTCTTCAGACTACAAAGTATCTGTGTCCAAAATTTCAGCCAAATCCGTTTAGCCGTTTTGGCGTGATTGAGTAACAAACATCTAAAACATTTTATAATATAAGTAGGATAATTAGACAAAAAAAAATAAAGTTTATGTTGCAGTCCTAAGGTTGCAATGATTAAGTTATTCAGCGGTCTTGTAACTGCAATGTGGTGATATCAGTACTTTGTAATCGGTTTCCGGGCTAGATTTTTTACAGGTAAACAATAGAAGAACAGCCCCCCGAGACAAGTGGCTTTCTTATATATATTTAACCGCCTCTGCGGTCTAGTGGTTCATACCACCGATTTCAGACCCAGAGGTCCCGGGTTCGATTCCCAGTGGGGGTACATAAATAAATCTCGTGGTTATTTTTTTTGTGAAACAATCCATAAGTAATTTGTATTGATACAAAAAAAAAATAACCACGAAATTTAAGGCGATCGCTTCGCTGCGCTTCGCGATCGCCTTAAATTTCTAACCTATCACGTGTTCTACAGGACTTCCGAGGAGTCGGCTTTTCTTCCAAACGTTTTTATACCCAAACGATTATTATATCAAATGAACATTCTATTTTATGATCATTAGCGCAAATGTTGTTATCGCAAATGAATATTCGATGAAATGAACATTCTATTTTACGATCATTAGCGCAAACGTTGTTATCGCAAATGAATATTCGATGAAATGAAAATTATGTCAATCGATATTATACAAAGTGATTATTTTCTCAAACGTTGTTCGAATTATTGAAATTCGATCAAACGTTGTTCTGCCAAACAAGGGTGAACCGAAATTATACCTAATTTTTCGTTAAATTATGAATAGTACGTACGATACGAGACAGTATGCACACGGCTGTGAGCTCACGAATTAGCCTCGGAAAAGTCCTTTACTCCTCGGAAGTCCTGTAGAACACGTGATAGGTTAGAAATTTAAGTGAAACAATCCATAAGTTGTATTGATACAACAAAATAAAATAACCACGAAATTTAAGGCGATCGCGAAGCGCAGCGGAGCGAAATTTCTAACCAATCACGTGTTCTACAGGACTTCCGAGGCTCGCAGACGTGTGCATACTGTCTATTCATAATTTAACGAAAAATTATAATCTCACTAGGTAGATTATAAGCTAACGGGTTTCACAATGTAACGGCGACATATCGATATCGCCAATCGAATAGAAACAAAATGTATGGGATTGATATGGATTCATTTCTATTCTACTGGCGATATCGATAGTGGAAAGCCACTTGTCTAGACCCGCTGAGCTGGTACGATTCGTGAAAATAAAAAAAATGTTTCATTTTAATATCTCTAAAACGTGGTTTCGTCTCGTAAAATGTCGTTGTGGCTTTGTATTTACATAGAAGCAATGCAATGCAATATGTATGCAATGTATTATCAAAGAACTATTTATCATCAACAAGTAAGCATCAGTAATGGTCTATGTCCGACTCGTGAGAGTAAATAAACGGTAAAAACGTTCGTCGCAATTAGCAGAAAAACGATTAAGTTGTAGGTAAACATAACACGTAAGAATTATAATTTTAAAATTAAAAAACACGACTGATAAAATCTAAATAAATAAAAATAAACAAACTCTCATTGCAGTAGGGGTACCATGCTGTGGAATACTTAAAAGGTCCCCCGACTTCAATGAGATCTTGTTTTTGACACGACTGCCTAGGAGTGTACTCAAGTAACAATTTTAGTTGTAGAAAGGTCTCAGATAAGTTATATAACCTTTCTATGGAATTTAACAGCATTCCATATTATGCTCATAATAACCTTCGCATAAACTCCTGGTGGCCAAAAGGGCTCTTCATAATAAACTTCGCAAGACCTACTTTATAACCTAGATCAGACTAGACTAGACAAATAACTAAAGGCATACTTGTAAACCTTGATGTATCCGTAAATTAACCATTTTATAACCCGATACAATACAGTTTTACCTAATAAGAACCATCATGAAGTCTATACTTAGTCGTGAACTACTTAGTCACAATAAGTTTTTAACTCAGAATTCTTATTCCGGAATTTGGTTATAGTCAAGCCTTAGCAGAAGTTTGTAAGCAAGTTTTAAAATTATCTTTTAGCAAAATGGCTATAAATTAGTTAAAACTTGTTTCATAATCATAACAGACAAATGGCTTCCATTTTGTAAAACTACCTAATAATTATATTAAAGTAGGTATTTTATGTGCAATGGAAAAACATCAATAATTTTTACACGCGTGTGTAAATCCTATTGCGACTGCCGGTTTACTGTTAAATTATGGAATAAAATACACGGACCGTCATTAACAGGCATCACTACATAGTATAAAACAAAGTCGCTTTCTCTGTCCCTATGTCCCTTTGTATAATCTTTGAAACTACGCAACGGATTTTGATGCGTTTTTTTTAATAGATAGAGTGATGCAAGAGGAAGGTATGTACTTTTTATCCCGATATTCCCACGGGAACGGGAACCACGCGGGTGAAACCGCGGGCGGCCGCTAGTATTTAAATAATTTTAAGCCTAGGTATATGGTGTCTAAAAAACTACATGAAAGATTAATAATAACATTAATAATTACATTACTCCCAAACCGACATAATGATTATACATCATTATTATAAGTACAAATGCACTTTAAATTACGGTTTCACCAGTGAAAACTACGCAATAAGCGTAACTTATTCAATGTTTTCGAGAGTTCCTGTCACAATAAACAACTTAAAATGGCTGCCTTAGATAAAATGCTCAATAGCTTTACAAATAACTCATAGATCTCCTGAAAAACTACCAACGCACGAAATTTACCAAAAAATAAACTGTAAGTAATGTTTATAACCAAAGTACAAAGTAGTTATTATTGCAATTGCAACTTTATACGCATTGAATTGACCAGTAAGACTTGAGAGTGCTCAATTATCAACGCGGACGGACCATTTTAAAACTCTTGAACGCATTTTATAATGGTGTAAAGTTATCCAATAAATTTATGACGTTATTCACAAGACTATACATATGATACATGCGATTATTATAAGAATAGGACTGTCAAAACGGCCATATTTGTTTGCGTTTCGCTTCCACTTCAGGGTGTAGGATGTGCAAGAAAAGGAACAAAGATCAAGAATGCCGTTTGACAGTCCTATTCTTATAATAATCGCATAGTACTTAACTGATTCTCTTTTTTTGAAATTAGGTTTTTAAGAAAAAAATAAAATAAAATCATACATTTACATACTTACAGAGATACATTTTTGTACAATAGAGAGGGGAGAGTGTTAAATATTCTTGTTATATATCGACAATTTTTATAGATATGCGATAATTATTATCATGTACTTACTGGTTTATCGTTAATATTTTTTTTGCAAGTAAGTAAGTACCTATATTTGTTAAGGATAAAATCAGACGGAAATATACTGTCATTTTCATAAAACGACGTCCTTCTAATCTAGTACTACTCTAAAATAGTATCATTAATAAAAACAAGTTTATCTTTCCCCAGTTACGTATTTTCATTCCAATTCTTCTAGAAGCGCTCACGTTCAGTAACAAATAAAAATAAAATAGACGTGATTAGGTCACAATCACTATACACACTATAGTTGATAGTTTACGTATTATTAAAATTTAGTCCAATTGATTGTAACTGCGTGACCTCTCGTCTTTGATCTACATTAGAGGCTAGGTAGTAGGCATGATAACGGCATATTTTTGGCTTTAACACGATACGTGGAGGCCAAAGAGCTAGTTCAACGAACAGTATAGAAGATCTCGTTTGATACAGACGGTACAGCCAATAACCTTGTAATACGGTATTTTACTGTTTTTTTTTTATTTCTTTAAAATGTTTTTCGAAATATTAGCTACACAAAACAAGTTTTCATTTTGAATTATCTTGAATATTTTCAAAGATATAGGACTTCAAACTTTAGAATTAGACAAGGACAGGACGCTATCTTAGTGACGTCAGTGGGTTAGTAGCGTCATAGTCACGCCATAGAAGATTTCGTTTTAGAAAGAGACAGCTATAGTCAAAATCAAACAGACTATAATTCTTTTATTATAAAACAGATTCAAATTATTTTTTCACATTTGGTATTCTTAATTGCAATATTTTTTAACGTCATCATTAAATATCTACATTTCAACAACAGTAAAATACCCTATTGTAACTAAGCTGTTAGGACCCGTGATAAGCAACTTTGTTTTGGACTTACTGCCGCACTCAGAGACGTCAATTAACTTTCATCATTTCAGCCGTTAATTTCAATGAGAGATTTTCTGCCAGCAAATTAAAAAAAAGAAGTTTATTTATTAGCTCGATAGATGGCGCTGACCTGATATGTATCTCATCTGATCTGACCTACACTTGTATTTCAAAGTTGTGCAAGAAGGTGCAAGGCCAAAAAAAAAAGATGACGTTGACGGAAGAAAAGAAAAAATAATTCTATTCCTCTTGTTTTGCGTTGCAATACCATACCACGAGTTGTAGATAAGCCTTTTCAGTCCTGTAAATGATTTTTACCTTCTGCAAGTGTTTTTTTTTTAACATTGACCGTCTCACGTAGACTCCTTGCCAGCAAATTAAAAAAAATCAAACCCATGTCTGATGAACGCCATCTGTTGAGTTTTTTGGAACTAACTTTTTTCTTTTTTAATCATCTGTCAGAAAATCCCTCATTAACTTTAATAGACATTAAATTGTCATTCCTACTTTATTCAATATTTGACATAGAAAAGAGACAGATATAGATTTTAATGCCAATTAAAGTTATTTGACGTCTCTGAGTGCGGAGTGCGGCAGTAAGTTACTAAACTTTTATAGTACTTCCATACCTAATTAAGTATAAGTAATTTACAGTAGAATAAATTAATATGAATAGTAATTAATAAGCTTGGTTCCTTCGATCAACAATACCACTAGATAACCGGTTGGAGTGTAAAAAACGGCCGAAAAAGGAGCGCTCTTATTTCTTAAAAATTCCTGTCATTTTTGACGTAAGTTGATCATTCCTGACCTTTTTCTCCGTTTAAAACAAAGTCAGTCGGTGCCGTATTTGCGCTTTGTTTTAGTTCGTGAAGCGTTATCTATTGATCGAATCAGAAATGATGAGATCCGCAGGAGAACTAAAACAACCGACATCGCTCGAAGGATTGCTCAGCTGAAGTGGCAGTGGGCGGGACACATTGCGCGGAGAACCGATGTCCGTTGGGGCGGAAAGGTTCTCGAATGGCGACACACATTTTTACCAAATATTTGTTATTCGTCATTTTACCACGTAAAATTAGCTAACAATGCCCTCGAAGCAAATTTGAAAAAATCTTGGAACCGCGCCCGTTTCCCGGCCGGGCCTGGCTCGGCAGCAGTACGGCGGCGTAGCGTGGATGAGCCGTAATGATGAAAAAAAGAAACGCCAGCAAAAATATTTGTCAGCCTTACAAAACTATTACTTATTGTATGTACAGTCCACAGAACAAACTTTTATTGCCTACCTAATTTGTCAGGTTTTCGTATTGCAACTGTTTTGGTTTATGAGCTGTTTAAGACTACACTACTGTTAGATTTTTTTATAAACATTTTCTAACAATAAAACATTTACTTACAAAATGTTAGCAATGAACAGATTGTTATAATGTTTTAAGTTTTCCCAATTATTTCGTTTTTTACGTTCGATTAGTTTTTTAATGAGGGATTTTCTGACAGATGATTAAAAAAGAAAAAAGTTAGTTCCAAAAAACTCAACAGATGGCGTTCATCAGACATGGGTCTGCTTTTTTTATTTGCTGGCAAGGAGTCTACGTTAAGACGGTCAATTTAAAAAAAACACTTGCATAAAGAAAAAAAACATTTGCAGGACTGAAAAGGCTTATCTACAACTCGCGGTATGGTCGGTATTAAAGGTGTGCGTTATATTCGATAGCGCATATAGCATAACGTTATAAAAATATAACTATCGCACCTAATATAAAAATATAACTTATTCTGCTATTGCTATTTTAAATTATATCAAGCAGGGCGCCGCACGCCATCGAAATGAACAAATGAAATGACAGAACTGAACGAATGAACTGTGTTCTTCTCTATCCAGCCGTTATTTAAGCTTCTTGATCCAGCCGCACGCGATGCAAGTATTGCTGTCTCTTTTCTTGGTAATCAAATCTATCAAAATTCAACTCTATCAAATAGAAATAGAGTTGAATTTTGAAAGTTGGAAAACCAAATAACGCGTTATATTTGAAACAGTTGAGACAGACTCTATGTCTTATCAATAAGGATTAATATCATAAATCACGTACGACATGCGATTTGAACGAACATGTTATTTTTCTGCTATAATATTTATTACTGTTATTAGAATATTTAACTAATGCTGTCCTGTGGAATTCTTGATCGCGAACTCACGCTCGCTCGGGGCTTAAAAAGTACGTAAGAATTCTGTTTTTAATAGCGTAATATGAATTTATTTGTGTTGTTATTTGTAAAATAGTGGAAAAAAGAATAAAGAATTGGTTTATTAATAGTAATTGATCATTAAGTAGTGTAAAAAACATTAATAACTACTTTTAGTTTAACATAGGTTATAATAGGTTATTTATTATATTAGGTACCTACTTAATACTAATATATTATAGCATTAAAAATAACCTAATATTTTAATGTAGCATAACGATATGCTATAATATACGAATATAACATAATAGCACACCTTTAGTCGGTATGGTATTGCAACGCAAAACAAGAGGAATAGAATTATTTGACATTTCTTTTCTTCCGTCAACGTCAACTTTTTTTGGCCTTGCACCTTCTTGCAGGTCAGATCAGATGACATACATGTCTGGTCAGCGCCATCTATCGAGCTAATAAATTAACTTTTTTTTTTAATTTGCTGGCAGAAAATCTCTCATTAGACACGTTTAAAAGATAAAAGAATATGCGTATGTAGAAGTTATAGTAGATATTTTTGACGACCGATTTGGCGCAGGGGTAAGCAGCTTACCCGTAGCTTACCGTAAGCTACTTGCCTTCTGCGCCAGAGGTCTCGGCTTCGATTCCCGAACAAGACAAATATTTGTGTGCATGAACATGTCTATTTGTCTTGGTCTGGGTGTTTTCTATGTATATTAAGTATGTATTTACAAACAAAAGGTATATAAGTATATATTTATCCGTTATCAAGTTCACATAGACACAGTTTCTTAAGAAATTTACTATGGGCTTAGATAATTGGTAATGAGAGAAAAAAAAAGTAAGTACCGAAGACACTATAATATTATTATCTAGTTTCTTTACTATTCTAGTCATAGGACTTATAATAAATAATACAGGTTCTTATCATTTCAATATATTCAAATCTTTATTCTTAAGACCTAAAATGGATTTGTTGATTTGACAAATTCATCGGGACACAATTTGAAAACAATATATGGGTAAAAAAATCTCCTAATAAAAATATCACGTTCCAGGACGAAAATTAATAAAACCGATAAATAAATGGGTAAGATCGTCAATGCTGTGTTAACAGTTTGTTTTTTGTTAAATAAATAGTTATTTTTCCAGTTATATAATTACGTATGTTACATTACATGTACCCGTATTTCATGTTATAAAGTAAAAAAAATCGGCGGTTTTGAAAGGGCAGTTTATACAAATATTTATCAAATTCAATTAATGATTTAAAAAACAGCTCTTAGGTACATTAAGTTAAATTTACACCGAAGTTTTACATTAATTTTTACATTTAAATTTTATTAAGTACTATGGTGCTGCTGAGACCACGATCAAAACACTAAAAATATAAATAAATGCTGCACTCAAAACGAACAAATGTACATACATATACTTCATTTATACATTATAATGTGCATACAACCTATAAAAACGGTAACAGCGTATCTGGCACTACTACATTTGTACATAAAATAGCGTTTGAACCGCGTCGTAAGCATTGTAAAGTTACTTATTTGTGTGTTACGCTTAAAGATGCTAAATAAATAGATGTCATGATGTAACATGATGAAGGATGATCCCAGTTCGTCCGAGCCGAGTGTTGTGCAGATAATACTGGTCGGCTCAGTCAGCACCCGTCAGCAGTCGACATTATTACCTGCAAACAACATTACAATAGTTAGGAAAAATGTGATAGTAAAAAACCACGAGCCCTATAAGTAGCTTTTAGGGCTCGTGGTTTTTTACTATAACATTTTTCCTATACTTACAAAATTGCATTGTGAATGCATAAATAGTAGATTTCATTACAAGTGCGGAAAGCCTGTCATTGCAAAGAGTTCCGACAAATGTCTACCCGAGCCGAGGCGCAGCCGAAGGTGAGGGTTGACAGTCGGAACAAGTTGCAATGACGGTTCCGCACGTGTACTGAACAACTATTTTTAATACAGTTGCGAAAAAATTAAGCAATTTAATAAAATAATAAAACACAATAAACTCAACTAACTAATCGTAATAGAATATAAGCAGAGACTTTTTTTTTGTTTTCTTCACCCATTCTGGGTTGGCAAAGGAAACTTTGATCATACAGCCAAGGCTTCAGTAGAATTTTTTTATTGATATGAAATGAAAATTAAATTAAATGAGATGAAATGAAATGAAACCTAACAAAAGCAATCCGAATCCTAAAGGAGCGCCTTTCCTTATTTCTCTCTTTTACCACATCGTTTTCCATTAAAGCCACATTATTGCACTAATTCCACCATACTAAGTACCTACCACAACCGAAAAAACGAATTTAGAAAATTAAGAAATAAGGTCCCTCATTTTCTTTTCACTTACTTGCGCAAACTCCTATAAGCAGATACTATGGTAAATAGTGCACGTCATACCATATTTAGTAATCTGTGGTCATACAGCCAATTTTATGTATTTTTTATATTCATAAATTTAATTTGGCCGATACTAATATTAATTTAATGTATAATTAAAATTACTTTTAAATCTGATATTGAAACAAATTACTAGCTTCTTTTTAGAAATATTTGCATGAATCATAAAAACTTCTATGATTTTTTTTTTAGTAAAAACTTCGTGGTTGGTTTTTTCTTTTTAATAGACAATATTTTGACAGTTGGGAAAGAAAACGCACGAGTTCGGGAAAGGTAAAGAAAAAGTTCGAGTGTGTAATAGCCCACATCCCGAACGCTATACGTCCCTGCAATACGCCACTTTTTGAGCAACTGTATTAAAAAATAATTTAAAATCTCAATTACAAAAGTTACTCAGTGAGGATGGCGCAAGCAACTGTGCCGAAATATCGGGGAGTCAACAAAACATGGTAAATATCTGTTTTTCATAATAGTCATAGTTAAAGTGACCATGCAAGTTTAAAATCCTAAAACATAATTAAAAAACTATTACAGCATTTTATTTATTAAAATTAGTTCCGTAAATATCGATAATTTAATGCCAATTAAAGTTAATTGACGTCTCTGAGTGCGGCAGTTAAAGAGTGTTAAAGCTTCGTTCAGTTCAATTGAGGCGAATCCCGCGCGGGACACGGGACGAGATCCGCTCGCACCGATTGCTTCAGCTAACTTGCATGGACGTGTTCACATTGGCGCGAATAGTCGCACGTGCTGCAGCGAAATATACGCGGGATACTTAGTGCCTGTTGATAAGTGTGAAACTCTCCAAATTCTATGCGTTGAGTGAACCTATTTTCATCATTTCTTCCTCACATCTTGAGATTCTTCTTCAGTTAATGCTAGTAACAACAAAACCTCAGTTTCGATATCAAAGGACATGTTTTGCTTTTGAAATAAACAAAATTAATAACGTGCGGGATTCGCCTCAATTTGGAAGGCTAAGCGAGCGAGCGAATCGCGCAGATTCCCGTCCCGCGTCCCGCGCGGGATTCGCCTCAATTAGAACGGCGCTTAAAAAATAAGTCCCCTGTGTGTTTACCTATTGGCGCTCAGTCCTCAGTAGGTCCTGATGACGGGCGGCACGGTCTTGCACTCGGCGGCGTCGAGCGTGCCGTCGATCACGGGCCGGTACGATAGCTTTGTGGCGCCGCTTTCGCACTCCGTTTCCACCATCGTGTGCTTCCTCCAGTGTTTCTCGAATGGGAGTTTGGTCTGCCAACATCAAGTGTTTTATTAATAAACTAGCCATCCGCCCGCGGCTTCGCCCGCGTGGACTATGCGACGTTATCCCGCGGGAATGTGATATTTTCCGGGATAAAAAGTAAGCCTATGTCACTTTTCAACATCCAAACTATCCCTATACTTTTTTTATGAGGGGAATGCGTTTACGCATTGGTGATATTAATATGGATGGCAGCTGTACAAAAAACTTTTTAAAATATTAATGAAGATGAGTTAAATTTCGGTAGGTATTATACCGAAACGTGTCAAAGTCTGAACTATACTTTGTAAAATTTTGCATGGGTCCAACAGCATTTTTGCGCAAAAGAAAAATATTGCTTTTGCACATGAAATACTTTTCTAGCATTAGCTGAATTAAAAAAATGTAAAATGCTATTTTTATCGAGTTTTATTCCAATAGCATAAAGAACTTTTGCTTTACACGAATGAACTGTCATAGATAGGACCCATGCTATATCTTTTAGAAAATATAATCACTCGCTAAAACTTCCACAATCGGCACAGAATTGACGAAACAAGGATTCTTATAGTTTCCAACGAACCTGTCCATCGAGAGATTTGGAGTAGTCATACTCGTCGCGCCTCGTCTTGAAGTCCTCTCTTGCGTGCGCACCGCGAGACTCTTCTCTCGCCAAAGCACCTTCCACGATCTGCACCGAGTTAATAAGCAGGTTCTGAAGCTCCAACGTTTCTACCAAATCACTGTTCCAGATCAGGGACCTATCCGAGACGCAGACGTCCTTGAATTGGCCGTAGATTTCATGGATCTGCTTTTGACCTGTCGGAAGAAATGAAAGCAATAAATTATTAGTAACCGAACCGCATTTTGTTTCATTACGACAATTATACATGTCAATAAATGAAACATCAAAGCAGACCTACAATTATAGGATATTTATCAGATAATTAACCATGTTGATATAATCTCTTAAATTTTTTACTTACAATCTAAGAAAGATTAAATCCATTATTAAAATGTAAGATAAAAAAGACATTTATAATTTTTCAAAGTTGACAGTTGCGCTGACGTCACATGCAACGCGTACGTCATAACCAAGTATTGGTTTTATTCAACATTCCCTTTGTTAACGTTTTCCTCTCTGCCGCGAACGCGTTTTCATGAGACGTCGGCCCTAACCTAAGGCAGAACACGCGCAGAAGCGGCAAATCGAGTTTGTATTCTTGTAAAAACAAATTATCTTGATCAAGACAATGAACAAGAAACAAAGATCAATGATAATTATCGCATCGAACCTTCTACAAATTCCACATATTTTGAAAGAATATGATGCTTTATTTTTAGTTGACAAGTTCTGAATATTTTAACCCATAGAATATCAATACTTATCTGAAAATTAAATGAAAGCTAGAAATAAAGCGCAAACAACACCAACATTTCAATTAACTATTCAGGTCTGATTATACTAGGTGGCGCAAAAGTACAGACACTTTTTGGTTCAGCTACAACTTTTTTCTAAATTAGAAACTAAAATTAGTTTTTCACTTCTCATGCTCGTAAAGTTGTAACGATGCCGTTTCGTTCCGGTCTCATGGATGGTTAGATAGAACCTTCATGATGGCTGGAAACTTTATAGTCTAATTTACTGGCAATCTATAGTATAGTATTCTGGACCTGTCCATTCAAATTCAAAATTTTCGTTTCACGATCCTTGTTCAGCATTTTTGACTCAGTCCTACAAAAACCATCGTGATGAACAGTGCTTCCATTAGTTACCAGTTATTATATTAGTTGAAATTGTATTGATTATAGTAATAATAAAGTGGAACCTTGGACCCTTGGAAAGGGTTCCTTATTCCTACCTTTTACCTATTTCTACATAAAAGAAAATAAAAGAAGTCTCAAGTCCCTATAAACATCTTGTATTCATCTATCTACTACGACTACATCTTGTGCGGCGATTACCGACGCTCCAGCACCTATACTGTGGCCCTGTGTCACACTGGCCACTTTGCTACAAAGTTCGTGTTTATGTTGGGTATAGGCTGCATAAAATCGCTTTTCATGCTCTAGTGCATAAAGTAAAACCTTCGTCTAAGTCTCAGACTCTAAGACAAAGGTCGTCAGGTAAACATTCACACACGCAATTAAACTTCGTTAAAAAAACTTGTTATATCATTCGGTTTTCCTTAATTTTGTACTCAATCCATGTTAAATTACTAAATTAATAAAACTAGACAAAATAAAATTAATTGATCACGCACAATTGTGATGACCACATCTACTGTGTTCCACAGTTTATTGAAACGAAGGTTTCTCATGCAAAATTAAGTAAATTAAGCTAATCCTACCTTACTAGAAAATAGTGTCCGTAATCCAGGGGGGCTGAACGTTGTCTCGCCGGCGCGCGCCTGACAAAACGATCTCCACACAACCCCCGATGGGATACTCTTACAGCTAACACTCTTATACTACACAATGCCCTAATAGGCAGCTAAAACTTTCCCGGCGCTTTTCAAAGCGAACACACACGGGTCACAAGTCCGTACCCGGACCGGGCGCTCCTCACGGCTGCTTACGGCCAACTGGTCGCGATGTCGCGTGGGCGGCGGGTGGCGCCGACCCCACGAATAAACGTGAATGAATGAATCACGCGCGGCGTGAACATCCCCCCGTCCCGGACAGTAGCAAACTGTCCGCCAACTCAATCTAAAGGTAGGCGAGAGAGGGTAGCGATCGCTCGCTTCAAAACAGAGTCCCCCACCAGGACCTCGGCAAACCTGGGCACACCATCCGACCCCGGATGAAGCTGAACAATGCGTCCTAAACGCCAGCGGAGGGGCGGCAGGTTTGGATCCTTTACCAACACGAGGTCTCCTGTCTTGGGTGGGGTCGTCCTATCCGACCACTTAACGCGTTGCTGCAAAATGTGCAAATACTCCAGATGCCAACGGCGCCAAAAACTCTGCGTAAGCTGCTGGAGCAATTCAAATCGCGAGAGCCGTCCGGAGGCCACTTCGGAATAAGGATATTCCGGCAAGGCGTTAAGCGGTCTGCCAATCAAAAAATGGCCCGGCGTAAGGGCCTCTAAATCATTCGCGTCCGAAGACAACGGACACAACGGACGCGAGTTGAGGACCGCCTCAACCTTACAAAATACGGTCGCGAGTTCCTCAAACGTGAGGACCGTCTCCCCAATAACGCGACGAAGGTGAGTTTTAGCGGCCTTTACAGTTGCTTCAAAAATCCCTCCCCAGTGGGGGCAGGATGGCGGGGAGTACTGCCATCGTACCCCTCTGCGAGAGAGTGTGGATCCGATCTCAAAATTATTCCTATCCAAAAATTCACAAACTTCCTTTAAATACCTATCGTTGCCCTTGAAATTGGTTCCACAATCGGACCTTATTAACGACGGCATTCCGCGGCGAGACACAAAACGATTCAACGTGGCTACAAAGGCTTCTGTGGTGAGGGCACTAACCACCTCCAGGTGGACCGCTTTAGTGGCCAAACAAACAAATACACACAAGTAAGCCTTTTCCGTTCTAGCATTACGAAGCCGCGATGTCTTAACGGTAAATGGCCCCGCAAAATCCGTTCCAACTCCTGAGAAGGGCATCGATTCGTTCACCCGATCGGCAGGCAAATCACCCATCTGGGGCTGCATCGTATCGGCGCGCAAACGATAACACGGGAGACAACGAAAAATAACGGATCGGATTATTCTCCGCGCTGACAAAATCCAGAACTCTCGTTGGAGGAGCGCGGTCAAAGCATTACAACCGGCATGAGCATTCTTTACATGTCGGTCTGTAATCAACAGTCTAACTAACGGTCCATCCTTGGGGAGCAACAAAGGGTGGCGTGATCCGTACGGCAGGTTGGCATGTCTGAGCCTACCTCCGACACGCAGCAATCCGGTACTGTCCAAGAAGGGATTCAACCGCACCAAGGGTCCCTTCAGCTTGGGCTTACTTGAGCGCAGGGCTTTCAGCTCCGGTTCAAACTCTCGCTGTTGCGTCACTCGCAACCAATGCAACAGAGCGTCTTGCCGCTCTTGTGGGGCGAGGACCGGAGACAACGATTTCTCCTGAGGCTGGCGACAATTTCGCACAAAGCGCCTCATCCAAGCAGTCACGCCGAGCAACTTATCAAGAGAACTGTAGCGGTCTAACAAAAACTCCATCTGCGGAGCCGCCACCGTCTCCACGGCGTGAACACGCATGCCTAGGTCTGGGACTCTGGCCACAGCCGGGGTGGCAGGCCATGAGCGCTCAGGCCGTAACAACCATGATGGACTCCACCATAGGTGGTGGTCCACTAACTCAGGCGCCTCGCAGCCGCGGGAGGCACAATCTGCGGGGTTCAATTCGCCCGGTACGTGGCGCCAAATCAACGGGGCCTTTGAAGTCTGAATTTGTGAGACCCGGTTGGCCACAAAAACCTCAAGGGTGTGGACTGAACTCTTCAGCCAACAAAGGACGACCTGGCTGTCAGACCACGCAAATATCGACTCCAAGTCGACACCGTTTCCCAAGGTGTCGGCAACATGATTGAGTAGCCGTACTAAGAGAGTGGCGCCGGACAACTCCAACTTCGGAATGGTTAGCCTAGTCCGAAGGGGGGCGACCTTACTCTTGGCCGTAACTAAGTGTACGGCGACAACGCCTGCTGCATCCACCGTTCGGATGTAAACGGCTGCCGCGTATCCGCTTTCGGACGCGTCACAAAAGCCGTGCAGGGAGGCTTTAAACTTTCCCGAAGGCAGCATTTGCCTCGGTATACAAACCCGATTGACGTCGGGTAGGGATGACACGAACCTCACCCACTCTCGTAGGAGGCTACCAGAGAGGGGCTCATCCCATGACAATTCCGCAGCCCAGAGCTCCTGTAGGAAGCACTTCATCGAAAACACTACAGGGCTGAGCCAACCGTTCGGATCAAAGGTACGGGCTACAGTAGACAGCACCGTGCGTTTAGTCCAGACCTTTGGGTCTGGCAGTTCCAATCTATATGTGAACAAATCCGGGACTGGTCGATACTGGACTCCCAAAACAGACAGGACAGGAGTCTCCGGATTTTCAAAGAGGAGCGGCTCTTGCTGGTGGTCCTTAGGCAAATCTGCCAATAGGTCCGGTGAGTTAGACAGCCACTTCCGCAACTCATAGCCACCAGCCCTCAAGAGCGCAATCAGCTCATCACGTAAGACGAGAGCCTCATCTAAGCTCGAGGCCCCCGTGCAGATATCGTCGACAAATAAGGCCCCCCCCTCAATAAGAGCAGATGCCTGGGGATAGCGTAGCCGTTCGCGCTCTGCGAGCTCCAAAAGCGAACGGATCGCCACAAAGGGGCTCGACCGCAAACCATAAGTGTTGGTGTTCAGCTCGTAAGCCAACATCGGATCCTGGGGATCCTCACGCCAAAGGATGAGCTGGTATCGTCTATCCTCCGGGTGAATCACGGTCTGTCTGAACATCATGCGGATATCGGCCACAAAGACGACAGCGTGCCGGCGGAAGTTGGTCAAAACATCACAGACATCGTGATGCAACTTCGGCCCCGCATGCAGACACTGATTCAACGACACTCCGGTTGACGTGGGCGCTGAACCATCAAAGACCACGCGGATCTTCCCATTGGAAGTCTTCAAAACAGCGTGGTGTGGCAGGAAGTAATGTTCCACATTACGCCAGTCCAACTGCGAGATGGACATGTGCCCAAGGTCCAAATACTCCCGCATGAAGTCTATATACTTCTCCTTGAATGCGGGATCCCTGGCCATCCTACGCTCCATGGACAACAATCTCTTCTCGGCCATCGGTCGGGAGCTCCCTAAAGGAGGGCGAACCGCCAAGAAGGGCAAGCGGGTAATCAAGCGACCCGAGAGGAGGCGCCCAGTGTTGTTCTGGTAGAACAATTCGCACTCCTCCGCTAACGGATCCAACCGCTTGGCAGTGGGAGATTCCTCCACCTCCCAAAACTTTTGGAGAACGTCGGACAAAGTAGAACCGACAATGGTCTGGCGGTCTACCGACGGGGTCTCTGGTGTCTGTGGTACCTTTCCCATCACCACATGACCCAGCGACGAGGACAAGGCGACAAGATCGGCTGTCTGCAAAACTCGCTTGCTTCTACACAGTACACGACCGAGGACATCCGCACCAATCAACAAGTGTATTGGGCCCGGTCGGTGGAAGGAAGGATCAGCCAAAGCCAGTCCAGACGTCAGCTCAATCGTGGATGGCGGCACTCGCACTTGCGGGAGTGGTCCAACCACCTTATCAAAAACTATCGCCGAAGCACCGATCTTCGGCCTTGGCGTGAAGTGGGGGGAGAAGGAGAACTCAACTCGACCAATCGGATCAGGGATCCGCGAGTCTCCCACCCCCCGTACCGCTTCGTGATGCGGCACAAGCAAAAGACCCAGCTGTCGGACAAGCCACCTGGACATTATGCACCCCTGGGCACCTGAGTCCAAAAGGGCACGCACCGTGACAACATTGCCCTTAGGTCCCCAAACATTCACGGAGGCTGTTGGCAACAGCACAAGCTCCGGAGGGGTGGTTGGGTCCGACAGGGGCGCCATTAAAAATTTTGGGGGGGTACTTGTCCCCCTCGCGCCTGAGTCGGCGCGCCAAATGTGGGACGCTCGTACCGGGCGAGCGGGTCCCAATCGGGTACATACTGGCCCCGACCAACAGCACTCCTAGGTGCAGGGTAATACCCGTGTGGGGCGTGCCTCGGTGCATAGTACCCCAATCGAGGCCTCTCCATTAGGGGGGGGAGTAGCAAATAGGGCCCGTGCCCATCGCCACCGTGGCGTACCCTTGTGGTACCCCCCTACCCCCGCCCGTGGCGGGGGCGTCTCTCCTATAGTTCCCCCTCTCCGGGGGGGACTGAACGGGGGGGCTAAGCCCCGCCGAATCTCTAGGGGACCGGTTCCGGGCTGCCGGGCCCCCGCCCGTGCGCGAGGAATTCGAACCCCGGTCGCTCCCGGCGTCCTTGCGGTCCAAACAAAGGAGGGGGTGATGCCTCCCTCCGCAAAGACGACAATCCTCGGTCTGGGGACACGCCGACTGCATGTGTCCCCCCAAACACCTATAGCACCATTGGCGCTGTTTCGCAACGGCCCTCCGTCCCTCTGGGCGGAGGCCTCTAAATTTGGCACATTCGTGCACCACATGCCTATCTCCCCTGCAATACCTGCACCGCTCACTCGGTGCGGGGGGAGGGGACTGCTGGAAGGCAGCATAGCGATTGGTCGGGCGACGGGGCTGTTCCCTCGCCGCCACCATACGACCAACACCTGGAACCGGGGCGGGCTCCAGGTGGTCCGTCACCCTACATTCGTCCTCCAAAAAACGAAGGAGGTCCGCGAAGGGCGGGAGATACGAGGCGCTGTCGCCTCCGTACCTCTGCTCGAAACGCCCCTTCATTTCAGCGGGCAATTTGGCGAGGACTATGTGCAGCAGTACAAAGGACCACTGATCCACCGGCAGGTCCAATCGCCTTAGGGAGTTGACCGCTGACAGTAGCGGGTTCAGCAACTCCCTCCGTAACAGGTGTACCCGCGTGATTCGCGGGAGGGCCAAAATCGTGGCCACGTGGGTGTCCGCCAGTAACCGGACATTCTGGTACCTGCTAACCAGAAGCTGGCGAGCCACCTGGTAGTTGTCGTCGCTGATGAGCAGGTGCTGGATTACCGCGCTGGCCTCTCCTCGCAGGGAGGAGCGCAAATAGGCCAACTTCTCGCTAGGGGATAAGTCCCGTCGTGAATCCACCAAACTGTCAAACAGATTAATGAAGCCCATCCAGGCTGACAGATCCCCATTAAAAGTGGGAATCTCCAAGGTAGGCAATCGGCCTAGCAACGCCGTCGGGGTAGGTTTGACCTCCCCGCTCAAAACCGGCTCCCCCTTCCGAACAGCCAGGGCCCTCTCAGTCGCCTCCGTGAACTGGTCAGCCAGCTCATAGGCCTGGGCTACATCCTGCTCCAGCTGTTCCGACACGGCATCATCAGCTGGGGGGTTTTCCAAATAATACGCGCGACACTCCATGGCGTGGCGCTCCAGGTCCTGCAGCCGAGCTGCCAGCCCGCCATACCGAGCTAGCAACGCACCTACCCGGTCGGCTCGGTCTATTAATGTGACCGCACAAGCAAGCCAACGCAAAGCTCCTTGGATGCCAGCCCTGGATACGGCGGTCGGATTCGTAGGAGCCATTTATATTCCGTTTAATAAACAAAGCCAACAAAGAAATATAAAGGTGGTAAACATCAACAAAAAAAGCAATAGAAATAGGTCGCGTCACGATAATATAAAACACAATTGAAATTCGGACGACATACACGGACCCTACTATTTTCATAAATTATTAACAACTTACCAATTTCAAGGGCTAACAATATAACGGTATAAACAAAACGTATAGGATTAACGGTATGGCATAACGGCACGGCCAAGTCAACCTCGCAAATCAACTACTAAACCGTTATCAACAAACAAAAACAAAACTATTTTTAATAATAATACTCGTAATTTAATACTACTAATAATTAAAACTAGTTCCACTTTTTTAACTAGGCAAGCGGACTCGGAACAAACACTAGTATGTGGTACTAATAAACAACACTTTCGAACGAAACTATTCGTCAAATAAATCCGGACACACAAAAAAAAATATACACATCTAGGCGAGTAAACTCGTATCAAATCACTAGTATGTGGTACTAATAAACACACTTTCGAACGAACTATTCGTCAAATAAATCCGGACACACAAAAAAAATATACACATCTAGGCGAGTAAACTCGTATCAAAACACTAGTATGTGACAACAATTATATAAGTGTCTATCTATTATCGGATCCACCAAGTGAGAAACATTCGCTTCGAGAATTTACTAGAACAATTTCTTAGTACTTCAAATCGTCTCGGGATCTTCAAATACCCTCGAGATTTCAACAAAAAAAAAATAATTTTTAGGTACGCTTTTTAGGTACGCTTTTTATTTTTACTATGAAATTTTATGTAGTTAATTTTAATATGAAAATTAATTATATCAACTAAGCTCTGCTACCAAAAATATGATCACGCACAATTGTGATGACCACATCTACTGTGTTCCACAGTTTATTGAAACGAAGGTTTCTCATGCAAAATTAAGTAAATTAAGCTAATCCTACCTTACTAGAAAATAGTGTCCGTAATCCAGGGGGGCTGAACGTTGTCTCGCCGGCGCGCGCCTGACAAAACGATCTCCACACAACCCCCGATGGGATACTCTTACAGCTAACACTCTTATACTACACAATGCCCTAATAGGCAGCTAAAACTTTCCCGGCGCTTTTCAAAGCGAACACACACGGGTCACAAGTCCGTACCCGGACCGGGCGCTCCTCACGGCTGCTTACGGCCAACTGGTCGCGATGTCGCGCGGGCGGCGGGTGGCGCCGACCCCACGAATAAACGTGAATGAATGAATCACGCGCGGCGTGAACATTAATGTTTTGTTAGAAATAAGTATTTCAAGAGCATAATGGACTACGATCTATGCTAAAGTCACTGTGCTGTATGCTGCCACTGCCACGTATAAAAAAAAGAAAAATAAAGTCTTCCCGTCAATATGGCGAAGTCTTTATTTTTTCTCTTTTGCAATATTGTTATTTATTTTCGCCACACTCGAAGTGAAGAGCAGAGTGTATAACTCGTACGTAAAACCCATTTTACCCTCGAATTGACTATCCACCCAAGCCGTAGTCTCGGTTAAAATGATACGTTTTATGCACTTGTTGTACAATCTACTATTATATTCTTTTGCAACAGAGACCAGAGGGCATACTCTCGAATATACGTCTCGGGTAAAATGGTACGTTTTATGCACTTGTTGTACAATCTATTTATATTGTTTTATGCTATTATTTTATATTTATGTATATTTATGCTATGAAATTTCGTCTCATTAGGATTTGAAGATTATGTCTCTAACTAAATGGTGAACTCCATATTCATCATCATCAGCCATTTTTAATGCCCTCACTGGCCCCCCTTATGGGTGGATTCAGTGGCTTGTTCACATACACCAAAGATTTCAAATAACCCCAAAGAAAGAAGTCAGATCGGGTGATCTTAAATCGTCGACGAAATTCACGCTGTGTTTTACTGATGAATTATTACGTAAAAACATTCACACGCTTATTCCACGTTCTGGAGTATATCGGTTCATGTTTATTTTAGTGAATTTTACATTTGTTTACTACACAGTTTTCAATATCAGAATAACAGAAGATGTCATATAAAAAAATATAAGTAATTTTTATAGTGACAGTACTTTTTCGTCACCCAGTATTATGTAAGTACACAAGGAACTAGAGAAGCCCGTGGCGCTGTTGTTAGCGCGCTCGGCCTGCGATCGTTGAAGTTAAGCAACTTTGACAATGGTCGGTCACGGGATGGGTGACCAAAAACTTTCATCACGAGCTCCTTCATGCTTCGGAAGCCACGTTAAGCCGTTGGTCCCGGCTGCATTTGCAGTCGTAATAAAGAGGGCCAATGCCCCAGCAGTGGGGACATTAAATAGCCGATGATGATGACACAAGCAACATAATCATATAATATAAGCATGTGATGTCCAACATAAAAAAGATTATTGCGGTAATGATTTCAGTAAGTATAATTAATGAGATTCTAAGGGGGCTCAAAACAGGTTTTCAAACTAGCAGATATTGTATTCCTGTTTTGATAACTACCTTCTTCAAGTGTGTCCTTCTGCCTGAAGACAGCGGCGTTCTTCTGCATGCACTTCTGCATGCGCAAGCGCAGGTCCGCCGTGGAAATCGTGCCCTTGGCGTATCTGACTTTGTCCAGGTTGGCGATGCTAGCCTCTCCCGTTGTCTGTTTGAAGAATAAATAATGATAAGAAAAACATACAATTCATTCATCATCATCAGCCATTTTTAAGGCCCCACTGTTGGGGTTGGGACACTGGCCCTCCTTATGGGTGGATAAGGTAAATGGGTCATGCATGACCACCACGCCTTTTACTTGAGTGTCACCACGCCTTAAATACAGTAGGTGCACTTAATACTATTACTATCCAATGGATCAAAGGTCACAGCGGATCACGTGGAAACGATGCAGCCGACGAACTGGCCAGACGCGCATCCGGCTCGACGCCTGTTGGCCCAGAGCCGATCGCGCCCATCCCGGCGAGCTGGTATGCAAATAAGATCCGTGAACGCACTACAGAATTACACCAACAGAACTGAAGCTCGCTGGATTCGTGCAGACAGGCGAAGCTCGCACTGCCGCGCGTGGACGCGCGTTTATCCAGGGCCCTGATACAACTGTGCAGACCGCAACTTCGCCTGGTAACAGGTGCCATTACTGGTCATGGACAATTTAACAGACATCTTTTTAATTTAGGTGTCACCGACAGTCCCCTATGCAGAGGATGCATGGAGGAAGAAGAAACAGCTGCCCACGTACTGCTGGAATGCAGGGGGGTGGCCCCCTACCGGGCGAGGTACCTCGGCTCGCCGGGCAGCGTCCAGGAAGCGATCACTAATGTGAAAGCTCTTGGAGCGTTCCTGGCTGAGCTGGGCTGGCTGGAGTGATCTGGCCGCGCACCCTCCGGACGCAAAATAGGCGCAATAGACGTCGAGTTGCGGAAACCGCCCGTATTGTTAAGAAGAAGAAGAAGAAGAAGACCACCACGCTGGATTGCAATTCATTGGGATTCATTTATTATTATCTAGCGAGCCGCCACGGCTTCGCAAGGACGAAGGAGGATAAACTTTCTATTGATATTGAATCACTCTATCTACTGAGGAAAACCGCAATAAAGCCCGTTGCGTCGTTTGAAAGATCTAATGGGCTTACTTATCCTAGTTAGATGATCCTAATTAAGCATTCATTGCTTTCTTTGAGCGCATTTTTAGCAAGTGATGAATTCAAAACAAGCAACGTATGCTTAATAATTAGGATCCTAACTAGGATAAGTGTAATAAGCCCTTAAGCGTACAGAAGATGAGAAGCGACTTTATTTATACTTACTGCACAACCCGGATACCACAAAATGTAAAATTTTATAATATAATATACTAGCTGACCCGGCAAACGTTGTTTTGCCACATAAATTATAATTATAAGTAGGTATACTTTAATATAGTACTTCGTCTCACCAATATTGGACAGTTAAAAATAAATAATCACGAAGAAGTTTTATAGGTACTTACGTGACAGATGTCTTTGCGCGCATGCGCAATTGGGTATTTGACTGAATTTTTTTTATTGACTTAAAATGTTCATTAAATTAGTAGCAACACAACATAGGTATTTATTTTCAAATGTATTGCATATTTTCAGTGATATAAAGCATCAAACTTTCTAATTAGACAAGGAGAGCGCTATAGAAACGTGACGTCACATTTCCATAGCGCCATACTCTCGCCATAGAGCATTTCGTTTTAGAAAGAGATAGCTAGAGTCACAATTAAGTAGCTCATAATTCGCTTGTTTTAATACAGATTGAATTTCCTTTTTCACATTTGTTATTCAATAATGTTATATTTCTGAATGTCATAATTAAATATCTACATTTCAACAACAGTCAAATACCCAATTGGGGTATTTTTGGCGCTAGTTACAGTACATTTTTTTGTTCTAATCTTATGGAAAAGATTAGTACTTGATTTTGACCGGGCGCAGACGCGAAAGCGGCCATGGAAGAAATGACAGTTTTGTATCGTCCTACGGTCAAAACTATTTTCCATACAAAATTACCATTATTTATTTTATAATTTTCCGGAATAAAAAGTAGCCTATGTTACTCTCCAGCTTCCAAACTATTCCCATACCAAAAATCAAGTTGATCAGTTACTCCGCTTTGACGTGAAAGATGGACAAACAAACAAACACACTTTCACATCTATACTTTATAATATTAAGTATGGATATGCTACGGCACGGGATGACATTAAAATCACATTTCTATCTGTACCTCATATTAAATAGCTGCATGATCATTCAACATAAACAGGATGTATACTACTTTCATTATAAAATAGTCATTAGCAAAGCATTAGCGTGATTAATTATGTAACGATGATTGAAAGTGTGACGTCTTTTCATTTTATAACCTTTGCATCAAATAACATTAATATGGGGTTGTGTAACGGTCCAGCGTTGTTACCTAGATTATGTTATTATATTATTACACCATGTGATTATGACGATTTAATTTGTTTTGTCTATTATTATTTACGAGATCTGAGTTATCAGACTATCATTGAATCACACGTTTATACATATGTATAGACAAGACTGTAAAAGAAAAGTATTGACTTACTTATTACACTAGCGGATCCTTGCGGTTTAACCCGCGTGGTACCCGTTAAGGTGGCAATATCGGGATAAAATATAGCCTACTGATGATGTAGCATTCCAAAAGTGTTTTTTTTTTTAAATCAGTCCAGTTGTTTTAGTGTTTATTCATTACATACGTGCAAATATTTCCTCTTTATAATATTAGCTACTAGCGGCCGCCCGCGGTTTCACCCGCGTGGTTCCCGTTCCCGTGGGAATATCGGGATAAAAAGTACATATAAACCTTCCTCTTGAATCACTCTATCTATTAAAAAAAACCGCATTAAAATCCGTTGCGTAGTTTCAAAGATTTAAGCATACAAAGGGACATAGGGACAGAGAAAGCGACTTTGTTTTATACTATGTAGTGATTACAGATGAAAGTTTACAGATGTTTTTAATGTAACGAGGAAGGTTTATCGCTGTATAATTGTATGCAGTCTTTGAATCGCAAAGATTGGAAGATCAGCAAAAAGTACGATTATTATGCTCAGACATGACGCCGTTTTGCTGTTACGTAAAGCTTTAGGGATGTCTTATTGCGTGTCTCCGAGCTTGGCGATCTCCTTGAGGGCCCTCGCCCACGTCCGATAATCGGTGGCCGATTTTGGCTGATCTCCGTTTCGCACTGGCCGATTTTGGCTGATCTCCCTTTCGCACTCACATAATAGAAAGGGAGATCAGACAAAATCGGCCACCGATTATCGGACGTGGGCGAGGGCCTTGATGGTGAGCGCACACGCGCGGCCGAACACGACGATGTCGAGCAGCGAGTTGGCGCCGAGACCTTAACTAGCCCGATTCTCGTAATAAAAACCGTGACGATATCGTTGCGATTTAGTCGTTGAAACCATTTTCGTATTCACAACTGTCGATAGAACTTGAGCGGCAGCGATTCTATCGAAGTGTCGTCGAAGTGTATTCTGGTACATTAATCGTCCTTCAATCGTTTCAAAACGATAACTCGAAGGTATTCTACTATTTAAATGACCTTTGTTTCGATCGGATTTCAACGACTAAACGTCAAAATAAGCGATCCAAGTGTCGTTGGACAAAAGTTCAATTAGCTGGACCTTTTGTATGTGAAAAATAAGCTTGGGGCTAGCATATTTGTTATTATTTTTTTATTTTTAATAAACTTTTGTACATAATACATAGGTAATGTAATATACAAGGCGGACTTAATACTAAAAGTATTCTCTGCCAGTCAACCGTTGGGAAACAGAAAACAATTAAAGCGGTACAAATTATTTATTACTAATTATTAATTATCTATTATTTATTATTTATTATTTATTATTTATTATTTATTATTTATTATTTATTATTTATTATTTATTATTTATTATTTATTATTATTTATTATTTATTATTCATTATTCATTATTCATTATTTATTATTTATTATTTATTATTTATTATTTATTATTTATTATTTATTATTTATTATTTATTATTTATTATTTATTATTTATTTTTTATTATTTATTATTTATTATTTATTATTTATTATTTATTATTTATTATTTATTATTTACTTATTATATCATATGAAAGAGCGCTGCTTGCACATTCTGAAACATGTTTTTTTTTTCCTAAACCGAAAAATGTACAAAAAATACCTCTCGATTGAAAAGTCGCTGAGTTTCGATCCTATTGAGTTGAAGTCCTATCGAAACTCGTCCAAGCAACACGAGAATACCGATTTTGGATAGGACTTCGATCGAACGACTTCTGAACTACAACGATATTTAGATTGTTTGTATTTACGAGAATCGGGCTACTGGCCTATTTCACTCCCCGTATCGGCTCGAAAACGCGGCGGCACCGCCGGCGTTGTAAATCCATAGAAATAAGGTCCGCAAAAGAGCTATAATATATGCGATAGAATAGATCTCTAGATCTAGATCTCTTTCTATCGCATATATTCTAGCTCTTTTGCGGACCTAATTTATATGGATTTTCACCGCCGGCGGTGAGGGCAAGATTTGCGCGCAAGTACATCGAGTGTCAGACGCCTGCCTTAACCAGTAACACTCACATCCTTTTTCCGTTGAGCGGCGGCGCCTGCGTGTCTCCGGGCTTGGCGATCTCCTTGATGGTGAGCGCACACGCTCGGCCAAACAAGACGATGTCGAGCAGCGAGTTGGCGCCGAGACCTTAACCAGTAACACTCACGTCTTTGAGCGGCGCCTGCGTGTCTCCGGGCTTGGTGATCTCCTTGATGGTGAGCGCACACGCTCGGACAATCACGACGATGTCGAGCAGCGAGTTGGCGCCGAGACCTTAACCAGTAACACTCACGTCTTTGAGCGACGGCGCTTGCGTGTCTCCGGGCTTGGAGATCTCCTTGATGGTGAGCGCACACGTTCGGCCAAACACGACGATGTCGACCAGCGAGTTGGCGTCGAGACCTTAACCATTAACACTCACGTCTTTGAGCGGCGCCTGCGTGTCTCCGGGCTTGAAGATCTCCTTGATGGTGAGCGCACACGCTCGGCCAAACAAGACGATGTCGACCAGCGAGTTGGCGCCGAGACCTTAACCAGTAACACTCACGTCTTTGAGCGGCGCCTGCGTGTCTCCGGGCTTGGCGATCTCCTTGATGGTGAGCGCACACGCTCGGCCAAACACGACGATGTCAAGCAGCGAGTTGGCGTCGAGACCTTAACCAGTAACACTCACGTCTTTGAGCGGCGCCTGCGTGTCTCCGGGCTTGGCGATCTCCTTGATGGTGAGCGCACACGCTCGGCCAAACACGACGATGTCGAGCAGCGAGTTGGCGCCGAGACCTTAACCAGTAACACTCACGTCTTTGAGCGGCGCCTGCGTGTCACCGGGCTTGGTGATCTCCTTGATGGTGAGCGCACACGCTCGGACAATCACGACGATGTCGAGCAGCGAGTTGGCGCCGAGACCTTAACCAGTAACACTCACGTCTTTGAGCGACGGCGCTTGCGTGTCTCCGGGCTTGGAGATCTCCTTGATGGTGAGCGCACACGTTCGGCCAAACACGACGATGTCGACCAGCGAGTTGGCGTCGAGACCTTAACCATTAACACTCACGTCTTTGAGCGGCGCCTGCGTGTCTCCGGGCTTGAAGATCTCCTTGATGGTGAGCGCACACGCTCGGCCAAACAAGACGATGTCGACCAGCGAGTTGGCGCCGAGACCTTAACCAGTAACACTCACGTCTTTGAGCGGCGCCTGCGTGTCTCCGGGCTTGGCGATCTCCTTGATGGTGAGCGCACACGCTCGGCCAAACACGACGATGTCGAGCAGCGAGTTGGCGCCGAGACCTTAACCAGTAACACTCACGTCTTTGAGCGGCGCCTGCGTGTCTCCGGGCTTGGCGATCTCCTTGATGGTGAGCGCACACGCTCGGCCAAACACGACGATGTCGAGCAGCGAGTTGGCGCCGAGCCGGTTGGCGCCGTGCACCGACGCGCATGAGGCTTCGCCGGCTGCGAATAGCCCGGGAACAACTTTGTCTTGACCGTTGTAGTGGGTGATAGCCTGGGAAATATGCACTTGGTGAAGCAAACGTTTTTCTTAACGATAATAATCGAAAGGAGGAACACTGTGTAGTTAATATTACGCGTTAAAATTGAAAGAAAATGAAACAAAGAGAGTTAGAATTGAGCACAATATAATTAAGTCAGTGATAGAAAAGTTAGCTATGCTATTATGGTACGTCTTGGAACATTTCTACAACTAACTTGTTGTTCTAAGTGAACGACCAACGCGGGAACGCGACGCAATGCAACAGGGCCCGTAAATAATACAGGCTGTTATAGAAAGGGTATATATGTATGTCGTGGTCAGATCATTGAATTGATTACATATTTCATGAAATGGTTGGTGATATGAATGATTGGTTAGAATACGAACAACTTTTACTATGAAACAAACTCTTAAATAGGGGAAAAAAATCGGCGACTCCATACAAAGTACCTGAGTCCTGTCCTGAGGGTTGGGGCGAAACACGTGTAGAGTAGTCTAATCGGTGAAGGTGCAAGTGTATTGCTGTCTTGCTAAATGCAGGTATTGTACACTGGTATTATCGTGGTGTGCATGTGCAATTTTTAGCGGGCGGGCGGGCGGTGCATCTTTCATAGTGTTTTTTGCGGAAGTAAGCTACATATATTTAGTTATATATTTAGTTAGTACAATCGGATTTTATTTTAAGTTTAATTTTGAGCGGAAAGGGCAATGGGCAAATTGGTATGGGACCCTCCCCCCCCCCCGCCCCTCCCTCCAATATACCTTTTATGCGTGTCGACAATTTCATACGTATCTATTTATAAAGTGATTAATAGCTATATGCAATGTCAAAATCAAAATTATTTTTATCAACTTTAGTGTTACTTTTGTAATAAATAACAATATTAAAATAATATTTTCCCAGAATTCCCACACATTTGAGGGATATCGCCATAGTAAAAAGTTGTCACTATATTAATATCTTTCACCTGAGATGCATGGATTGGGAAATGGGTTTCGGGGGACGTTTGGTCCCATATCGTCCTTTGAATAAATATTGCTCACCTCTCCGCGGTAGTTGGTGGGTGTGCCGCCCATGTTATAATGCACGGTGGGCAGGACAGGGATGGGTTCCTTGGTGACGTCCACGCCGGCGAAGATCATGGCCGTCTCCGAGATGCCGGGCAGGCGCTGCTTGAGCTGGTCGGGGGGCAGGTGGTGGAGCTGCAGGTACACGTGGTCCTTGTCCGGCCCGCAGCCGCGACCTGGTGTATACTCCAAAGAGCTTAGACTAAATACTGAGGTAACTGGAGATAGTAGTACTCCGAGTCACTTGCAATACGAAATTAGCTGTCAAAATGGACTGTCGTATGAAAACTGTTTTAGTTCCAAAGATAATCACCGGAACAGAAAAGCTTGTCGCACTACTCTTTGCTCACAATGCCACAGACAATAATCACTGATATAGGTATTTCTTAAGCCTCAGGTGCTCGATATTGGGCCCGTAAGTTAAGAATAGCCAAAAGTGCATTTAAGAATGTCCTAAGGTTAGTGCAAAGCAATTTTTTGTTAAGAATGTCTTAAGTTAGCTAGGAAAAGACTTAGGCGATTTTTAAGTTTAGTGCAAACGGGTGTGAGAGTCACAATTAAGAAGCTCATAATTCGCTTTTTATAATACAGATTTTTTTCACATTTGTTATTCATTAATGTTATATTTCTGAATGTCATAATTAAATATCTACATTTCAACAACAGTCAAATACCCAATGGTCAATAAAATTAAAATACATTGAAGTACCGTTACCGTACCTTCCATGATCTCCACAGTCATAGCCCTGGAGACGACGTCCCGACTGGCCAGATCCTTGGCGACGGGCGCGTACCGCTCCATGAACCGCTCGCCCTTCGCATTCACGAGGAACCCGCCCTCGCCGCGGCAGCCCTCCGTTATCAGGCACCCGGCGCCGTAGATACCTGCATCAAAACAATAAGCGTCCAATAAATCATTGTATTGTGACGTACAGAAGTTTCAAATTTTAATTCCAATGACATAGTATTGAGGTAGCGATGAACCTGGTACAGTCCGCTAGGTCTAAGCTGAGCTTTGCATTCTTGTGACTGCACATATACATAGTGTAGATGAGCAATCGGCTTGAGGCGCGAACCGCCCGTTACTTGGTTTAAACCGGTTTATATACTGCTTTTTAACAAATCGGCTTGAGGCGCGCACCGTCCCTTCGGCCGCCGCGCACCTACCGCACTCACACAAATGCAAAGCTCAGCTTAGACCTCGCGGACTGTATGAGAGACAAACATACTTTCAAAGTTTTAGGAATCATCGTCATCATCACATCAGCCTTTATAAGTCCCCACTGCTGGGGCACAGGCCTTCCTTATGGATGGATAAGGAAAAAAGGCGAGCCACCACGCGGGCCCAATGCAGATTGATGGGTATTAATTAACGACTGCAAACGCAGCCGGGACCAACTGCTTGACGTGCCTTCCGAAGCACGGGGAGCTTAAAATAATAAATTTTTGGTCACCCATCCTGTGATCGACCATTGCGATAGTTGCTTAACTTTAACGATCGCGAGCCGAGCGCGCTAGCCACGGAATCCTCCAAGGGTTAATTTTCTAGTTTGTAAAACCATGAAAGCAGGAAGCTCATGGAGCAATCTAGCTCGTCACGAATACAACCAATCTGCTCGTGGTCAATAAGAGCGATTGCATGATAAGATTTATAGAAACAAAATTGTTAGCTTAGGACCAAAATGATATTTACCAGTGCGGTGGAACTGCATGAACTCCGTATCCTTGTTTTGAAGACAGGGACCATACTCTGAAACGCACATCCGAAACTTCGCTTGGCCCCGTCCCTTTCACTCGATTCTGTCATGAATGGAGCGTGAGAGGGACGGCTGTAACGAAGTTTCGGTTTTGCGTTTCAGAGTAGGCCCTCAGGCTCGGGCCGTCATGCCGGTACGGTGTTGCTCGTGGAGTGTGTAGCTGTATTCTATAGTCGAGAGCTGGAGGTAGCTCCAGCTTTTGATTATAGATCATGACGACAAGCGTGGTGGTGGGACTCACCGGTGGGGTGGAACTGCATAAACTCCGTATCCTCGTTTTGAAGCATGGCGTTGCTCGTGGAGTGTGTAGGTGTATTCTTTAGTCGAGAGCTGGAGGTAGCTCCAGCTTTTGATAATAGATCATGATGACCAGCGTGGTGGTGATACTCACCGGTGGGGTGGAACTGCACGAACTCCGTATCCTCGTTTTGAAGCATGGCATTGCTTCTGGAGTGTGTAGGTGTATTCTTTAGTCGAGAGCTGGAGGTAGCTCCAGCTTTTGATTATAGATCATGATGACCAGCGTGGTGGTGATACTCACCGGTGGGGTGGAACTGCACGAACTCCGTATCCTCGTTTTGAAGCATGGCGTTGCTCGTGGAGTGTGTAGGTGTATTCTTTAGTCGAGAGCTGGAGGTAGCTCCAGCTTTTGATTATAGATCATGACGACCAGCGTGGTGGTGGTACTCACCGGTGGGGTGGAACTGCACGAACTCCATATCCTCGTTTTGTAGTCCAGCGCGCGCCGCCATGGCGGTGCCGTCGCCCGTGCACGTGTGCGCTGACGTACAACTGAAGTAAGACCGGCCCGTGCCGCCCGTCGCCAGAATCGTGTTCTTAGCTTGGAACCTGACAGAATAAATACAATCACACCAATGAGGCACACCAACACATCAAAATATGATTATAAAAACTACTGCATTTAATGCGCGTACTCGTGCAAATAATAACAGTTTTTGGTTTTTGTTTCATCGAAATCAGTCCAGAATTTCCAAAGTTACAGCGTTGTAAAGTTTCACCAGCTTTAGTAAATTTGCTTTCCTAGCGCGCTATTGCGATGACGTCATGTCGTAGTGACATCTCCGATTGCGGCTGCTGCGGGTGATTTCCGTCCAACTGTACCTACATAGAGTCCGTCCGTGCGCAATATTCGCGCAACTGGTGCGTAGCCAAAGTAGTGCGTAGCAAAAGTAGCCTTTGTTTCTCATCAGACCACAAAGTATCTGTGTCCCAAATCCATTGAGCCGTTTTGGCGTGATTGAGTAACAAACATACAAACATCTTAACTTTCACATTTATAATATTAGGACTGAATATACAAAATACGAAAAACAAGACTTTTTTAAATACATAGTTGAATGTAATAAAATTGTTCAAGATTTGCAGACACCATTATATCAAGTTACGTTTTCAATAAAATGTCTTACCTGTGCAGTGTTCCGTCTTCGAGATTTAGTGCAATGCATCCCTTGCAGACACCATCTTCCATCAACAAATCTAGCGCAAAGTATTCAATGAAGTATTCACAGTCGTATCGCAGAGATTGTCCATACAAAGTGTGAAGGAGTGAGTGGCCAGTTCTAAAAAAAAACCATGTTTTTTAATTTTCGTTATTTATTGATAAGATACATTATTTTTAGGTCTACAATAGTAGATTGTATTACAACAAAGGAGCAAAATAATATTCTTATGGCGAGGGCGCTATTTTGAATCCAGAGCGCAGTGAAGGGTTCAATATACGTCGCCCGAGGTGAAAATAATTTTGCGGCCGAGTGATACACTCTACTTTTCATCCCCGTCTATGAGAAAAGTAATAAGAGCCTTCTAGATACAGATTATGAATGTATCTATGAAAAATTGTATTACTTATATGATTAAAAAAATAATAAAGTAATAAGTAGCGAATAGTAGATTTTACAACAAGTGCATAAAACATACCATTTTACCCGAGACGTATATATCTACCCGAGCCATAGGCAAGGGTGGATAGTCAATTCAAGGATAAAATGGGTTTTATGTACGAATAAACTCTGCTTTTTACTTCGAGTGTGAGGAAAATAAATAACAATAAGTAACCTATTGCAAAAAAGAAAAAATAAAGACTTTGCCATATTGGCGGGAAGACTTTCTTTTTCTGTTTTTTTTATACGTGGCAGTGGCAGCACAGTGACTTTAGCATTGATCGTAGTTCATAATGCTCTTGAAATACTTATTTCTTAGAAAACTCAATAATTTTGCCTAGTTTTATTGATTTAGTAATTTAACATGGATTATGTACAAAATTGAAGAAACAGAATGAAATAACAAGTTTATTTAACGAAGTTTAATTGCGTGTGCGAATGTTTAGTGTTTACCTGACGACCTTTGTCTTAGAGTCTGAGACTTAGACGAAGATTTTACTTTATGCACTAGAGCATAAAAAGCGATTTTATGCAGCCTATACCCAACATAAACACGAACTTTACGAGCATGAGAAGTGAAAAAAATATTATATATTTTTAATACAGTTGCTCAAAAAGTGGCGTATTGCAGGGACGTATAGCGTTCGGGATGCGGGCTATTACACACTCGAACTTTTTCTTTACCTTTCCCGAACTCGTGCGTTTTCTTTCCCAACTGTCAAAATATTGTCTAGTAAAAAGAAAAAACAACCACGAAGTTTTTACTAAAAAAAAATAGAAGTTTTTATGATTCATGCAAATATTTCTAAAAAGAAACTACTAATTTGTTTCAATATTAGATTTAAAAGTAATTTGAATTAAAATTTAAACATTAAATTAATATTAGTATCGGCCAAATTAAATTTATCAATATAAAAAAGTTGGCTGTATGACGTGCACTGCCATAGTCTCTGCTTATAAGAGATTGCGCGGGTTTTTGTTTCATTTCATTTCATCTCATTGGATTCAGTACAGAGATCTCAAAAAAGTTCCACTGAAGACTTGGCTGTATGGGCATAGTTCCCATGGCCTACCCAGAATGGAGAATGAGTGAAGAAAACAAAAAAAATCTCTGTCTATATTCTTTTACTATTAGTTAGTTGAGTTTATTGTGTTTTATTATTTTAATAAATTGTTTCATTTTTTCGCAACTGTATTAAAAATAGTTGTTCAGTACACTTGCGGAACCGTCATTGCAACTTGTTCCGACTGTCAACCCTCACCTTCGGCTGCGCCTCGGCTCGGGTAGACATTTGTCGGAACTCTTTGCAATGACAGGCTTTCCGCACTTGTAATGAAATATACTATTGTAGTTTAAATTGCATTGCAAATATCACAAAACACTGTTTACTCCAAGCAAGGGTAATACGTAAATCGCGCGTTTTTCATGTATTTATTTTTTCGCGGCGTGGCACGCGCACAATCAGCTAATAATCGGCCAGTGACTTTTTCATACAATATTTTCGATCTCTTTGGTAACGGAGCCGGAGTACTAAGGAACGATGTTAATGTTCGAAATTCAAATCTCATTACTGCCCCGTGTAAAAGTCTCTTGGAGAAAAGACTTAACTTTGCTCGCACTTATAGGCGAATCAATCAGCGTTTTTCGAATAGATAGGATGAAAATTAAATAACCTGTCAGCGACAGCACAACATCTATGCGCCTGCCCACCCTTTCCGAATTTAAGAGACTGTCCTCCAAAGGCCCTCTGGTATATTCTGCCCTCCGGCGTGCGGGAGAAAGGTACTCCGTAGTTGTCGAGTTCTATTACAGCGTGTGGAGCTTCTCTGGTCATGTAGTGAATGGCATCCTAGGGAAAAACAAAAGAAATTTAATATCCTGGTAGTAAAGCAAGTACCTAGAATATCAGAATAAATAAAACTAAACACCTGAATCTATAAACAATGTCCAGTTACTTTACATCATCATCAGCCCGTATCGTATCCATCCACTGCTGGACATAGGCTTCTCCTAGAATGTTTATACCTCTCCTTTACATTCTTTCTTGTTGAATGGTAGAGAATTCCTAAGAGCATTAAATCCGCAATTTGCTGTATGTGCAATAAAGAGACTGTTAATAAATTTATAGGTACCTGATCTCCTAGCCAGTCAGATCCCTTCACAGTATCATACATATGCCACAACCAGTTGTCCTCTTCCATATTACCTAACAAAAAAAATGTTTTTAGATACAGGATATTTAGCATTTATATGTAAGCTAAAATACAAATGTAATTCCATACAACTTTTAGAGTAAAAATAAATAGTGATTATTATTAATACTGATCCTTACTTTATTATATTATTAACTAGCTTTCCGCCCGCGGCTTCGCCCGCGTGGACTTCAAGACGTTATCCCGCGGGAATGTGACATTTTTTCGGGATAAAAAGTAGCCTATGTTCCTCTCCTGGCTACAAAGTACCTGTGTCCCAAATTTCAGCCAAATCCGTTCAGCCGTTTTGGCGTGATTGAGTAACAAACATCCAAACATCCAAACATCTAAACATCCAAACATCTAAACTTTCACATTTATAATATTAGTAGGATGCGTCTCTGTCTGTCTGTGTGTTACACAATCACACCTAAACTACTGAACCGATTTGAATGAATTTTGGTACAGCGATAGTCTAGAGCCTGAGAAAGGACATAGGCTACTTTTTATTCCTGAAAAATATCACCTTCCCGCGGGATAACGTCGTGTAGTACACGCGGGCGAAGCCGCGGGCGGAAGGCTAGTTGAAAATAAATACGTTCACATGGATCAACAATTATTATTCCATAAATAAGATTTTTTGTTAAGTGCCTGTCTCAGATGCTGTCAAAGTCGAAGATGTCTTCGTTCAAAATTCAAAATATAAACATTTTCTGCAAGAGATTCTTAACTCAAAACCATTGAAGTAGTCATTCATTCACATACCTAAAGCAGCATTGATGCCTCCCTGAGCAGCGACGGTGTGAGACCTAGTTGGGAACAGTTTCGTTACAACAGCAGTTTTGAATCCTTCCTGCACAAGACCAAAAGCAGCTCGGAGTCCAGCACCACCGGCACCAATGACCAGTGCATCGTGTTTGTGGTCAATGACAGTGTAAGCATTTGATGATGCATTTCTCTGTGTCCCAACAGGCAAGAGTCGCAGATTTCTGTAAGCGTGCATCGCCTAGAAGAGAACAAAATAATGCTTGTTTGTATTTATAACTACGGACTATCTCAATACGCAAGTTTGTTTATAAAGATATGGTTTGCTTGTGTCACTGATGGGGAATTCCAAAGTGACGGGTGGGACATTGGGACTCATTTTTGCTCCTAAAAGTAATCATTTATCGTTTATTATTAATAAAATGACTATAAAAACTGACCACGTATGTAACCAGATAGTTTATGAAATTAAAATTTCCAAATTTTATAAAATAAATTAATTACTTTATGCCTAAAATTTTCATTTTCCAAAAGTGACGGGTGGGACAGCAAAGTCACCCACCTCTCTGAGTAGTGAGTTTTACCATTAAAATCAAGACTAACTAGAAACATTTTGTTAAGAGGATTTTTTGTATAATTATGTTGCTTCTAGAATGCCTTTAATACAATTTAGAAATTTAGTTACTTGTATTATTATTGTAATCAGAATTTATAAAATATATTTTAAGTTGTGACGGGTGGGACAGTATTTTGTGACGGGTGGGACAAGTCACAATTGTATGTGAATAAAATACATATTATGCATATTTATTACATAATTTTAGTTAAAATATGTATGTGAATGAAATAAATGGATATTTCAAACAATAAAATGGAAATACAGACAATTTTACTGTAAAATCAACAGCAATAGAAAATTCGTTCTTTCAAAAGAATACTGTTCAAAAGAAGAACAAAAAGAGTTTTTTTTTCTAGGTTTACTTTTCCAGAGTTTTTCTTTTTTCCCCCAAATCCTTTTGCTTCTTCGTCTTGACTTAAAACTTCTTTTCTTTTTTTACTGCCTCTCAGCATTTCTTACCCTTTCTTTTACTAAAAACTTATCCCATTTTTTATTATTTTGTTTTAATTTTCTCTAGACTTTCTCTTTCTTTCTGCAGGATTCATGTCCATGCACTTTTTTAGTGCATGGACATGAATCCTGCAGAAACTTTTGCAAAGCTTTTTGCAAAGAAACCAAAACTAGATAAACCTTAAAACCAAACTGACAAATTATATGCAATAAAAAATATGAAAAGGTATTTTAATATGTACGCAAAATATAATGAATAATAAAATGTATACTGTATAAGACAAAATAATAAAAAACACCATTTGTAAATAAATAAATACCTAAATCAACTAAAAACGCTCAAATACATGCACTTAAACTTTTGTCCCACCCGTCACTGTGATGGTCGGGACATACCTTACAGTATCAATATTTTGATGCACTATTATTTTTAATGTGTAATAATAATGCAAATCAATAAACTAAGCTATAATTGTTACTTTGACAAAGCGGCTAAACTAGCAGTTCTATATTTATAGGATAGGATAAGCAACCACATGTTTAACAGTGACGGTCGGGACATCCCTAATGCTTTTCTTTATTTATGCATTGATAACTTTTCATCACGAATATTAACTTACAATTACTTACGACTGATGTAAACTCCAGGAATTGTATTTTTTTTTTCCTAACAATATTTTACCAGCACACATGAAAAGCGCGCAAAAAAGTTTTGCAAACATGAAGAAAAAATATCATGTCATAGACAGCTCCGATACGACTGCATTCACACGAAAAAATAAAATCTGGTAGAAAAATAAAAAACTTGCTGTTTTATGATAAATTAGTTCATTGGCTTTATTGTACAGAACAATACAATATAGCAATTATAGATTATTTTGCCTCAGGTGACATCTTTGCTGGAATGGCCCTGATTTAAGAAAACACAAATTGCTTTATTTACACCAGTAACCACAGATTAAAAAAAAACTAGCCTGACTCCAAGAAATGACGTGGAAAGAAATGGTAAACAGTAAAAATATAAACTTGAAATTGAGCAAAGAGCATGGAATATGGTTGGTTGGTATAACTAAAGTTTCTCCAAGAGAGCCCTACTATGGAGAAATCAAAATATGGTGGCCAGTGATGAAACATAATATGTCAATCGATAAATAAAGTCCATACAAACTAAAAATATATTTTGATAAAATCTCAAAAACGATATACCTACTTTCGGAGATAATAATTATTTTTGTTATGAAAAAACATCAATATACACAAAAATCAAAATAATTAATATCTCCGAAAGTAGGTATATCGTTTTACCGAGATTTTACCAAAATACATTTTTAGTTTGTATGGACTTTGTCTATCTATTGCCATATGTTTCACAACTGGCCACCATATATTGATTTTTTCCATAGTGGGGCTCTCTTGGGTGACGTAAGGTATACCAAGCCCCATACAAATCTTCCATGCTCTTTAAATTAAATTTATCCCCCTATCTTTTTCCCACTAACCTTCTTTAAAAGTCCTGTACTTAATTTATTATCTGTTTGACAACTATTTATTTTGCACATAGTGTTAAAACAGCATGCAGCCCTTTCTGATAGCATTGAACTTACTCATAAAAGATGGAAAGATATTGTGTACTGTAGTGTGTATAACCACAGCCGTTAGATGAAATTGTAGGCTGTGGGCAGTTAGCTTTTTAAAAAGGAATAGAAACTGCTTTACGATTATATTCTCAAATCAATCTTTAAAGAATATGAGTTTAAAAATGAAAGATGGATTTGACGCAGTCATATACTAGACGGTAATAAAGAGAGAAGTTCCTTTAAAAATATAACATATTTTTTATGTATAGATAAATGAAATAAAAACCCAATACCAGAGGAAAGTATTTTATTGAAGAACACCAGTAGCTAATAGAAAAAGCTTACAGTGGTGGAGGCGCCGAGTCGAAGACAGAGTTGGAAACCAATGGAAGTATTGTATATTTAATTATAGATACATAATTTTCTTTTTCCCCGTGGACCTAGGAAAAAGCAGCTAAGCGAGTGGCCCTAATATTTTGATATAAAAAATAAATAAATAAAAAATATATCATTTTTCTGATCGGCGGACATTTTGTGAGAAAATATTTTCACGGAAAAATTTTCACAATGGAGTCGATATCAACCTGTTTCTCGGGCAGTCCGCATGAATCCTTTTCATCATTCTTAGAAGAGTTCAAGGAAGCGGCTGCCAAACAAAAATTCATTTCTTCGAATGAACTCCTGATGTTACTACCATCATATTTGAAGAACGGGGCATTATATTTCTTTAGGGAAATTAAAAGCTCTATTAAAACATTTGATGAAGTTGTGTTGAAATTCAAGGAAGAATTTATAGAATTAGATTATGGTGAAAAATTTTACAATGCGAGACAGGAGAACAGGAGTCCCCTGGATTATTTTTATTATTTAGCCAATCTAGCAGGGAAGGCTGGCATTGTAGAAGATAATATATTCATAACACAATTCCTGAGGAATCTACAACCATATTTACGGAGTAGATTGATGCTAACCCATTTCACGGATAAAAAGGCATTGAAAGCAGTATTAATCCAAATGGAAAAAATTAGCCCTGATAGAAAGGAAGAAAATATAAATGTTTATAGAAACTCGGCGAGTTTTGGTCCAAATATGGCCACAACTAATAGGGGAGGGGGAGATAGTAGGCCGTGCAGGCCATTTAGATTTAATACGCCGGTACAAAACCGAGCAAGATATTCATCATCGCCGCGTGATCAAGAAGCTGGTGTTGGTCATAGTGTTAATGGTTTTAATGTATATTCTAGGAAAGCGGAATATGTACCACGTCGCAATGACGTAGGACGAGGAGAACATCTCTCCTGGCGGATGCAGCAGCATGGCACGGAGGAAGTAGGACGATTGGGACATGCGAATGTTGTTGCGGACGGAGCGTCGTCGAATCAGCAGGTCAGACCAGTTGTTCCTTTTTATGCGCATAATTTTGCAGATGTGGCCCTGATCGATACAGGTGCTACAATTTCATGTATCAGCCAGACCGCTGCGGTACAAATGAATGCAAGGCGTGTGGCGAATGATGAAAGGTGTGCGAAAGCAGTGAATGGGAGCTTATTACAGATAGTAGGAAAATGTAGCGTAGATTTTTCTCTTAATAATTTTAATTTTTGCCATGAATTTTTGGTAGTAGCTGATTTGAACCGTAGTGTTATTTTAGGAGTAGATTTTTTAATAAAGAATAGAATGAATATCGATATTGTTAATTCATGTGTGTATTTTTTCCAGAATAAAATATTGTTTTGTGATGACAGTCAGAAACAAAACACGATTCGTGATAGGGTTCTTTCAGAACAAATGATAGAGTCAGTTTTTCTTGACAGTTCGAATTCGATCGCGAGCGAACAAATGAAGTTCAGGGGAACAGCTGACAATAAGGGTTGTGACGTAGTAGGTTCGATGGGTTTTCAGGGTTTAAATAGGAAAGATCATGTTGATTGTTTGGATTCGCGCAAAGTTGCGTGTGGGGTAGAAGAGAAATGTGTTAAGGTAGAGAAGGATTTAGGTAGGATTAATAGGCGGGGTTTGTTAGGTTTATCAGAGGGGAAAGTAGATAAGTTTTCTTCTTCGAGCAAACAGTTGGATAAGCCAGGGATAATGCTGGTTAATAATAATATAGAGATGAGTGGGGATGAGTCTCCGGTGCAACGGGACGTTGTAGGTAGAGCCAACGTAGTGGTAGATTTTGTAAGTAGGGAGTCGTTTAATGAGGAGAAAGGGCGAGAGGTAGGAAAGAAGCAATCTTCTTTACATATTGAACCTGATGATGGTGTAGGTTTATTTAGTATCAACGGGCCGGCAAAGGTTCGCGCGAATAATAGTAATGTACAGGCGTCAACAAAAGTATCGCCATATAGTAGTTTGTTAGGTAGGGAGCAATGTTCGACAGTAGATCATTCGTTAAGGTTAGATATGATAAGTTTAGATGAGATGGTAACAGGAAAGGTTAATCGTATAGGCGGATTATTTACTAAGGCTTTGAATAATATTGCGAGGGCGCAAGTTATTCAAAAACGGTATTATGATAGGAAGGTACGACCTAGATCGTTTCGGGTCAATGACCAGGTCTTATTGTATGTGCCAAGGCGAGTTACGGGTAGATGTATGAAGTTGGAGCGGCTGTACCGTGGTCCTTATAGGGTCGTACAGAATGTGGGACGGTCTGATTTGTTGATACGTCGTATAAATTCGCGATCGCGTGGGGTGGTTGTACATTCGAATCGTTTGAAACGTTTCGTGCCACGCTGATGTATCTGTCTGATAGAATGTTAGATGATAGTTATTATTCGTAAATAAGAAAGTTATTTGTGGTTACATCTTTAACCTGTAATTTTATCCATGTTGTATATTTGTGTTTTAGGAAAGATGTATTGTATGGTTGTAAATATGATATTAACCGGTGTTTCTTTTTCATGTTGATCCTGAGCTTTGATGACTGATGAGCTGGAGAATGAGGCCACATTATGAGCGTACTAGGTCGTGCGTTGCGAGGACCCAAGGATATATCTTGTAGCATACTAGAAATTTCCGTGGTAGTCTACCTTTGTATGAGAAATATTTGTTGGTTGACATAGTTTGTTGGACCGATCGCTTGATTTTATTTTTGGGAGCAACATGATAAGGCAATAAGCTATTTGTCATGGGGTCCTGGTTTTGGTCACACGCCCTTAAGAATGAGATTGAGACGAGTTGGTAAGGTAAGAGTAAGGGATTGTTCCCAAGGTTGATAACGAATGTTTCTCAAAGAAAGTAATTTCTGACGTGGAATAAATCGGGTATTCTATGCATGTTCGGAATTCCTTTGTAGTATTTTACCTTGGGTAATCGTTTGAACTCACGATAGTCATCTTGAAACTTTGAATGGTAACAGATAATTTCGTGAACTTCGATAGATTATGTGAGATGATTGTATATTATGGTATCGGCTTTAAAAGTAGTGGATTTCGCTGTGTGGTTGGGACAATATCTATGGCCTCATTCTTAAGCATCTTGAATTTGTTTATTCTTTAAGAAGCTTTTGTATCTGGTTGTATTTTTATCGTCTTGATTACATATGTGTTATTTTCTGCATTTGAAAAAGATATTTTTTTTTCTTCTGTCTTTGCCTGCGTTAATTTTGGATTATTTCTATTCGGTGGAAATAGATCACGAGTTGGTGATATAATTATAATAGTTGGCAAGGAGTAAAGTTTAGGGTTAATAAAGAACGGGGTCGTGGGAACCTCTGGTAAATTTTTAGACCAGTTTTTTTTGCCAGATAGTTTATCGAATGATGATCGTTCGAGAAGCTAGATCCTAGCTGGGTCATGTTTCCATGGTTCTATGGTTTATAATTCCGTTTCTGGTCTTAGCTAGTTTAGATTTTAAGTCGCGATACAAAATGTACTGGAACTTGTAATGATTATTTAAGTAGGGTCTGCACCTTAAGTGTGGATAGGTTATTGGTTAAGTAGGGTCTACGCCTTAAGTGTGGATAGGAGTTTGGGGTTAGGATCTGCACCTTAAGTGTAGTTAGGTATGTATTTTGAGGGTCATGCCTTATGTATGATCGAAATTTTTTTCTTAGGGTTGTCACCTGTTGAAAAAAAATTTTTTTCTCCGATGAAAATTTTTTTTTTTAATGGAGGGGGGAATGATTGTAGTGTGTATAACCACAGCCGTTAGATGAAATTGTAGGCTGTGGGCAGTTAGCTTTTTAAAAAGGAATAGAAACTGCTTTACGATTATATTCTCAAATCAATCTTTAAAGAATATGAGTTTAAAAATGAAAGATGGATTTGACGCAGTCATATACTAGACGGTAATAAAGAGAGAAGTTCCTTTAAAAATATAACATATTTTTTATGTATAGATAAATGAAATAAAAACCCAATACCAGAGGAAAGTATTTTATTGAAGAACACCAGTAGCTAATAGAAAAAGCTTACAGTACACTCAAAAAGTATCCACTTAATATACTTTCTCCCAAAAATTCTATTTTTTACTAGGCCGTCTGCTTTACAACCAACTTAGAATAGAATATATTTTTCCTCTTTCTTAAAGTAGGTACTTACATGTAAGAACAAAGTGAAAAATATTCTGCAATGTACGTCCTATGATGATACCGAGAAGTTACTTGTAATAATATAATAAGGTCTCTCTACATTACTTTAAGTTTGAGGCTGTCCATTAGTCACATGATGTTTTAGGCAACTTTTTAGACCTCCCCTTCCCCCTTGTGATATGTAGTGAGGTTTTGTACTATCCTTCCCTTCAAAAAACGAAGGAGGTTCTTAACCTTGGGAGGACCTGGGTTTTTTTATATGGCCCATTTTTTTATGTAAACAAAGCACTTAAGAGCGCGCTATCGCACTCCCGAACATATGGTTATACTTACGAGGTCTTTGGTTACATTTATGAGTAGCTGATTAGCAAAAGCAATAAAGTTAAGCTAATGGACAGTTTTACGACATGTTTTGTTTTTATAATCGTCGTTCATACTCTACCTTTGTGTAAACAAATGACAATAGTGTGGTACATTCGAAATCAATTTTTTTCACATAGTTATCGATGAAATAACATATAAAAAGTATATATATTTAGAATCTACATAAAAAACCTATTGAATAAGAATATAATAAAAGGAAAAACAATGTTTTTGTTTTTTTCGAAATTTTCAAGAAATTTAATTACTTCCGTTTTGAAAAAAACACAAAATTCAATTTTTTTTATTTATTTATTTTTTTCCAGATCACATATTATAGTTTATTTTTACAGTACGACGAGTTTATCTCTCTTTTGAACATCGAAAATCGCATTCAATAAATCAAAAAACTGCAACAGTTAGAAAAAAAAGAGTCCACTACTCTTTTTTTTCTTCATATCTGCGGCATAAGCCGCCATGGGTCCGGAAGAGGTTAAGTATCTGAATTTTTTTAGGGATGTTGATATAATATAATTTGTATAGGTACTAATTAAAATTCTCTGTTTTAATTGTAAGTGAGTAGTTTTGAAAATTGTGTTATGAATATCTGCCTTACGCTCCCCTGGAACACAGATTTTCTAGTTCAGGCAAAATGTAATAGGTTTTATCCCTAAGTATAATGTGTGTTCTTCAAAATATATGTATGCAATTATGGAAAATAAATTATGATTATTATTATCAGTAAAATGTGCAATGTGAAGGTATCAAAAGACCCAGCGTCCGTGTATAATGCTAAACAATCTACCTTTTATTTCTTTTTTATCTTATTGCTCTGTATTTAATTTTCTGGCGTTTTTTAAACGTTATAACTCAGTTTCAACCACGAACGAAAAAGAGTGGCGTAGTGCGATCTCGAATAAAGTGATCAAAACATATTACATAACTTAATTTCACCTAATTTGGTGTTTTACGTATATTCTTACCAAAGTAGCAGGGCTACGGGACATTGCAGCCTTCATTATTGCACTCATGATGGAACTCTCTATCCGCACCCAGAGCACAATAATTAAATTAAAATTTCGCCTACAACCACATCCACAAAGAAACAAATTAATTATTTCGTTACGCGTTAGACAGATTAGTTCGTTGACAGCTGACTGACAGACAGCCACAGAGTATTTTTAGACAGCTGACGCAGCTGACAGCCACAGAGTATTTTTGTGCTGGGGGGGCTACCGGCTAAGAAATATATGGGTATGGGCTACAACTGTCATTTGAATTCCATAACTTGATAGATTTTTGCTGCTTTGTTCTGTTGAACGTTGCTACAGTGACACAAGCTTTTCTGTTCCGGTGACAGCCGTGACAGAGGAGCCACTTGCAATACGAAATTAGCTGTCAAAATGGACTGTCGTATGAAAACTGTTTTAGTTTCAAAGATAATCACCGGAACGCACTTTAGCTAGTTATCGTTATACCCGACATCACAAAACAAGGAACCGATAGCGGCTATTTTCTTTATAAAATTGACTTAAAGTTGGGTATGAACTTCATACGTTTTTGAGAACGTTCAACAGAACAAAGCAGCAAAAATCTTTCAAGATAAGGAATTCAAATTACAGTTGAAGCCCAAACCCATATCCATATTTCTTAGCCGGTAGCCCCCCTGGGGGGCTACCGCGTAACTTTATGGGTATGAACTTCACACGTTTTTTGGGAACTTTAAGTCAATTTTATAAAGAAACAAGCCGCTATCCGTTCCTTGTTTTGTGACGTCGGGTACAACGATAACTAGCTAGCAACGTTCAACAGAACAAAGCAGCAAAAATCTATCAAGATAAGGAATTCAAATGACAGTTGAAGCCCATACCCATACCCATATTGTTTAGCCGGTAGCCCCCCTGCACGCGTAGTATGATAAACCCGAGAAGAGTTTTGTCTACCTCGAAAGTCTATAATTGACAGCAGAACAATAGCTTTGTCTACGATGAAATGTCATTTTTGACGTTTCGGTATAGACAAAACCTTTCTCGAGTTCGTCATGCTACCCGTGCTGGGGGGCCGTTATACCCGACGTCACAATACAAGGAACTGGGGGGCTACCGGCTAACAAATATGGGTATGGGTATGGGCTTCAACTGTCATTTGAATTCCTTAATTAGATAGATTTTTGCTGCTTTGTTCTGTTGAACGTTGCTAGCTACCTATCGTTATACCCGAACGTCAGAAAACAAGGAACTGATAGCGGCTATTTTCTTTATAAAATTGACTTATAGTTCCCAAAAACGTATGAAGTTCATACCCATAAAGTTACGCGGTAGCCCCCCTGATAGCGGCTATTTTCTTTATAAAATTGTCTTAAAGTTCCCAAAAACGTATGAAGTTCATATCCATAAAGTTACGCGGTAGCCCCCCTGGGGGGCTACCGGCTAAGAAATATGGGTATGGGTATGAGCTTCAACTGTCATTTGAATTCCTTATCTTGATAGATTTTTGCTGCTTTGTTCTGTTGAACGTTGCTAGCTAGTTATCGTTATACCCGACGTCACAAAACAAGGAACTGATAGCGGCTATTTTCTTTATAAAATTGACTTAAAGTTCCCAAAAACGTATGAAGTTCATACCCATAAAGTTACGGGGTAGCCCCCCAGGTGGCTTACCACAAGCTCTACAGTCGTCACAAAATAAGATGCCCGTTTTGACACATGCCAAAATGACGTGATTAGGCATGTAACCATACGAGTCTGTGATCGATTCTCGCGATTAATCGATTAAGGTTCTGAGTAACTAATCGATTATAGTAGGTTTGCAACTTATGTGGATTAAGACTAAAGTTATAATTATAAAATGTTAAACTTACTATAAGTATAGGAACTTACTTATACTTTTAATAAACATTTATTTTCACTACATAGTATAAAACAAAGTCGCTTTCTCTGTCCCTATGTCCCTTTGTATGCTTAAATCTTTGAAACTACGCAACGGATTTTGATGCGTTTTTTTTAATAGATAGAGTGATTCAAGAGGAAGGTTTATATGTACTTTTTATCCCGATATTCCCACGGGAACGGGAACCACGCGGGTGAAACCGCGGGCGGCCGCTAGTTAAAGTATAAATTGACCTTTTATGTTATATAAACTTGAATCGAATCCACTTAAATTGCATAATTTATATAAGAGCGAACGCGCACTTGTGATTTTTAATCGGGCGATAGTTTGGTCGTTCTCGAATTCAGTATAGAATTATATGGCAGTGGCAATCGTCATTGCGCTCGATCGACCGATCAAACTATCGAAAATTACTGGCCGATAGTTGTACGATCAAACTATCGCACAACTATCGGCCGGGCGGTAATGTGCATGAAGGACTATGTGAGCTCGCGCACTGCATTCAACTAAACTATCGCACAACTATCGGTGGACTGCGCATTCAGTATCGGACTATCGAAAATGACTGGCCAATAATAGTTACTACAACTATAGTTATAGTTACAGTTATACAACTATCGGCCTGTACATGAAGGACTATGTGAGCGCGCGCCCGGATTTAACTAAACTATCGACCAACTATCGGTCGACTAAAAATCACAAGTGCTCGCAGGTTCTCAAAACCAAACTATCGGCCGACAGTTTGATCACGATCGTCTTACGATTCCGACTAAACTATCGGTCGACTAAAAATCACAAGTGCGTGTTGGCTCTAAAAGTGCAAGTATTTTAACTACAGCTCACAGCATAGACATGGTCATAGAGTAGCTACATTACTTATTATAGCGGCCTGTAGACGTTGGCCCAACCATTGGCCAATACGTCGTATATTAACACTTTTGAAAGAACCTTTTTAAACGTCTTGTTCGTTCAAAAGTGTTAATGTACGATGTATTGGCCAGTGGTTGGACCAACGTGTACAGGCCGCTTATGGTGAACGCACGCTTGTCCGATGCGAACGCTTCGAACAAGCCAAACGAAACGTGTTTTAAGAAATCTCTGGAAAGGTGAACGTGACGATTCGACATGGTGGGGTGTGCAAGGTTGTCTAGGTTGTATTTAAAGAATTTTTTTTTTCATTCGGTTCATTCGAAACGTTCTCGCTTGGATAAGTGTGCGTTTGCCTAGAAACCGTTTTATCGAAATCATTGTTGCCAATTCATAATTTCACTAATGCGCCAATCTAGTTTTCACACAAAAAAGATCAATTTTACAAATTAATCTATTAAAGTGGTTATAACGATTATTTCGATAAAATTGAATGAAGCTGGAGAAATCCTGCACACAAGAGTTACAACACTAGTATTTAAAAAAATAAAGACTGAGAACGTAACTGTTTTTCGAGACGTTTCGTAGTTAATCGAATCTGAGTTTACTTTAGAATAAACGCAAAAATAATACGCGTAATACACTTTGCCTTAATTTATGACGCGTTAAAAAATGTAACATATTATTTTCATACGCCTTTGATAAGTAATCAGCATATATTTGATTTTTTGGTTTTCGTAACAAGTTACATTCTAGGGTCATTACCATGTGTCAAAACGGGCATCTTAATTTGTGACGACTGTAATAGCAGTTATTTTTAAGTAGAGAGAGTGAGACGCCGCTTTACACGTCGTATAGCGGCGCCTCACTCTCTCAACTTAAAAATAACTGCTTTTAGAGCTTGTGGTAAGCCACCGCTAAGCCATCGCTATGGCTGACAGCGCTGATGCTGACCAAAGATGTTGTACTAAACACATCTTTGATTATATATATTTAAAAAAAACAACGTCAACGTCAACTGTCAAGTCAATTGTCATCGTGATGCCAATCGCAATAAATAATACAAACGGATTTGAACGGATTTACAATTTGGTTTATTGAATTGAAATTCGATTGAAATTAATAAATACTGAGACGAGTGAAGTTTGACTTAGTTAATAAAAATGGCAGATAATCCTAGTAGTAGTGATGGTCTATCGGAAGCTGACAGACTCCGAGGTGAGTGTACAGTACAACGAATACCAGGTTATTTTTATAACTCACGACTTCACCAAACTTTGTTAACTTTGTGCCATTATTATATGGATTTCTATCCACCTCCCCCCCCCACCCCTCATGAAAATCCGAGGTGTTGCGACGTCTAAAGTGCTTCTCATTCGCCGCAACATACAGTGATTCGATTTCCCGATCATTGTTGACGAAGAGGGTTATCGAGTTTCTTCTGTTGCATTAGCTATGATAACCATAGTAAAACCAAATAAGAAGGTCGACTCGAGCCCCGAGCGACCGATGATAGCCTAAACACTTAGGGCTGCCACTTAGAGTTTATTCAATCCTCAAAAATGTACAGTCAATCTCTATACAAAACAATTTTCTTCTAGTTTTTTAATCACATAAGTACACAATAAGAATACAAGTAAGTAACAATTTCATCTATAAAGTAGCTTTTAGCCCACAGCCCCATTGCGTGAATTACACGACGTTATCCCGCGGGAATATGATATTTTATTTTATTACTGTTCAGCCTACAAAGTATCTGTGTCCCAAATTTCAGCCAAATCCTTTCTGCCGTTTTGGCATGATTGAGTAACAAACATTTAAACTTTCACATTTATAAACATCATTTTTCACTACAATAATAAATGGTTGACCTGACCACGCTAATCAAAGTCCATACCGGGTCCAATTCGCAGGCAAATCATGAATTTATAGTTATTATTATTATTATTATTTATAGGGGGGACGCCAGCGAAGCCGGACGGGTGATCAGTCACCTAGGTCGGGACCATTTCACCCAGTTCCCCAAGTCCCCTAAAAGCTGAAAAATCAGGGGGGAGACGGGTTATCATTTACCCCACCGGTGTCGGACCCTCGAACCTACCTGTGCGCTTACAGTACCTGTTGAGTTGACTTATCGTTAACTTCTTTAGATCCTCTTCCTTAAGCTTGTCCGTTCCAAAGAGCTCCCAGCGCAGTGATGCGTACATCGGGCACTCTGCCATGAAATGGTAGCTTGTTTCTTCTCTTTCTTTGCATTGCGGACAGATTGGGTCCTCTGTCCGTTTAATCACTGATAGGTGTCTGTTTAGTGGGCAGTGCCCAGTAAGTACACCTACAATCGTTCTTATATTTCTCCTACTCTGTTTCAGAAGTTCTCTAGTTTTCTTCTTGTCAACCGATTTGATGAAAATCTTAGACTGTCTGCAGTCCTTTCTTCTCATCCATCTTTGGTTGGTTTCTTTGATTGTTCTGATCCCGATAATGTTCTTAGTAATTCTATATGCAATTGGTAGTCTTGGTTCAGGGCCAATGAAGGGTTCATCAGCTCCTCCCCTGGCTAATTCATCGGCTTCCTCATTGCCTACGTTACCTATGAATTTATAGTTAAAGGAGGTAAACCTACACATACAAATTATTACGAGCGGCAGCACAGCGGATCAGAGAGACAACTGTCATAGAGCGTGCAAAATTTTGGTGGGGTTGTCACAAGAAGTTAAAATAAATTAAGAATAGATAAGCATATCATTTATTTTTAGGTAAATTACACCCATAATAATATATACAAAATTATTACACATTGACAACAACAACATTAAGAAATCACGAAAAAATAAAATAAAGATAAATTAATGACATACATAGGAATTAAACGAAACAAATGTTTGTTAGCTTTTTTATTAGGTACTAGCTGACCCGGCAAACATTGTTTTGTTAAAACAATGTACTTAATTCTATCATATTTATTTATTTAACATATTTTTAGTGAAACTCAAAATATTTAAAAAAGTCGTAACTCTGAAAGTATCCATGACAGCGAAGTAAGGTTTTTCAAAAATATAAGCACATATCACTACCATTAAATAGAGGCTACTTCTAGAAGTGGCCGCCAGTTTGTTTTTCTTGGGCCAAGCTCCATAGTATTTTGCCCACTCTCCTTTCAGCCAAATCCATTCAGCCGTTTTGGCTTGATTGAGTAACAATCATTCAAACATTCAAACATCCAAACATCTAAACTTTCACATATATAATATTAGTAGGATAATAATAATTTAAAACCAACATTTAAGTACTAGGCTGACACCCAGTAGCAGAAAGCTCCATTAAAGTTAGTGTATCATTAAATTATGAATAAATCTATTGCTGTCACTTATTTTCTTGACAAAACAATGACAGCAATAGATATAATGAAGCATTAACTTTTAGAACTTTCTGCAACTGTTAATTTAGTTATAAAACGTCAACATGCTAATGCCAGCTATCATTGGTTGAAGAGTATTATTTTAGAATTTCATTTGCTTTTATTTCTAGAAGACGAACTTGCACGAGAATTAGAGCACAGCGACTCTAATGAAGATGATTCACAAGAAATATCCTTGGAGATAGAAGAAAAGTTGTTGAAAGATGAGCCAGAGTGTAAGTATATAAATTAAATTGTTTGTTTATAATTTATCCACACTGAATCAGAAATACTCATAGCAGTAGTTACCTGACTATGAAATATACAGCTTGGAATTATTTCCAACTAATGGAGTACTCCAAATAATGGAGTTAGCAAATTATACTCAAACAAAACATCCCTTATTTTAATTTTATATATTACTAGCGGCCGCCCGCGGTTTCACCCGCGTGGTTCCCGTTCCCGTGGGAATATCGGGATAAAAAGTACATATAAACCTTCCTCTTGAATCACTCTATCTATTAAAAAAAAACGCATCAAAATCCGTTGCGTAGTTTCAAAGATTTAAGCATACAAAGGGACATAGGGACAGAGAAAGCGACTTTGTTTTATACTATGTAGTGATTTAACTGTCTGCAATTAGCAATATTGCTATAAGCAGGTGAGGGGAAAGAATAACTAACTATGTGAGAAGACCCTTATACAATAATGAGGTTCCTAAATAAGGCTTGGGAATCGAATTTCGTTAAGCTCTATGAAGCAGCTTCTTTTTAGAGTGCCATAGTCAACAAGGAACTCTTATAGTTTCGCCATGTCTGTCTGTCCGTCCCCAACCTAGCTCATAGACTCTTAGTACTTAATAGCTTTAATTTGGCATGAATATACATATTAATCACGCCGACAAAGTGGCGAAGAAAAATTTTGAAACGTAAGTTTTTTTCGTTACCTCTAATGTGTAGTTGGGATGTAATATTTAAAATAATAAAGGTAGGTAGATATATCTCGCCGCAAGAACATTAAGAGAAAGGTAGCCCCACAGACAGTTGCAGCAGGTTAGCCCTTTCTGTTGTAGAATACCTCTTCATGATCGCTTGGTCTTATTCTTCTCATTAAATCTGAAAGTAGCTTAGTATTAAGGTCATAGGCTAGGCGAAAGTGGCGCCTGCCGCGGTGAATTTTATTTAATACTAGCTGACCCGGCAAACGTTGTTTTGCCATATAAATTTTAGTTTTATACACCAAAAGTTGCCTAGACCAGACAACAGATAGCGCTAGTTATACACAACCAATAAAGGGGCCCAAGATTGGTCTCTATTTCCTACATATAAAAAATTACTCTGTGAAGGAGAGTGAGTGTTAGATAACTCTGCGCGCATGCGCGACTGGGGCATTTTTGGCGCTAGTTACAGTACACTTTTTTATTTATGGAAAAGATTAGTAAGTATTCGATTTTGACCGCGCAGACGTCAGTGATTACATACTCTTTGGAAACGGTAATGGAAGAAATGACAGTTTTGTATCGAAGGTACGACAGTTAAAAGATTTTTCATAGAAAATTACAATTTTTACTCAATTTTCCGGAATAATAAGTAGCCTATGTTATTCTCCAGCTCCCAAACTACCTCCTCACCAAATATCACGTCGATCCGTTGCTCCGTTTTGACGTGAAAGAAGGACAAACAAACAAACAAACAAACAAATAAACAAACAAACAAATAAACAGACAAACAAACACACTTTCACATTTATAATATTAGTATGGATTGTAATTCTAGAACACAATTTTAATAAAACTTTACATGGAATTTTTAGGGCCCATAGTCTTCGATCAACAATAGTAATAGATGAAGGCTCACGTTAGTTCATCAAAACTTTATATGGCCCGACTGTCATTTTTTTAAGCGGAGAAAAAAGTTTACGACTGTTACGATCTTACATTATAAATGACCGGAAGCGTTTCAAGTTTGAAATACCATATTATTATTGGCACTGTCAATAATCTACTTATAATTATACTCTCAAGTGGGCGTATAACGCTAGGCCATGTTTGTCACCCAACTATGTATCTAGAACTAGATGTTATTGTTGATCGAAGCCCATAGTCTAGTATGTTAAGACGGTATCATTCCATTCCTTCGTAACCACTGCTAAAAGTAAATTGCAAAACTGCTTAAAGTAGATAGAAAACTGCTAAAAGTGGCCGTTTTAGCTATCTACTTCTACCAATGTATGACTATGAGGGAAAGTAGCGATACCTTCTAAAATTACTAGACTATGGGCTCAAAAATCCATGTTTTTTATTAAAATCCTTTTCTTTTTTTTTCTTTTTTTTTTTGCGTCGAACGACCGATCGTTTCCTATTGAAACAATCGCTCATCCGGCAACCTTCCGGACTACGGGGGAAGGAGGCAGTGAATCCTCATGGATACCATTACAGCCGGCTGTAATGGTTATGTCAGACTCTTACCGACTAATCACTGCCTGAAAACAGCTGTTACCTGGACGGGTATTTCAGCATATCTGTGGCGACCACGTCCCTGGGGGGCCGAGGCGTAGGGCGTCACCCGCCTAGGCGAAGTGCGCACTGGGGATAACCAGCATCCAAAGGAGGTGACTGGCCATATCTAAACCAAATCCTTTTCTATTAGCAACTAAATATTAACTTCTGAGGGCGTCACTTTCCGCTAACCTATTGCCTTAAGTACCTACAAACTTCAATATTTATTTATTGTAACTACCTACTCATTCATCATCATCATCATTTCAGCCGTACGACGCCCACTGCTGGGCATAGCCCTCCCCCAAGGATCTCCACAACGATCGGTCCTGCGCTGGCCGCATCCAGCGGCTTCCCGCGACCTTGACCAGATCGTCGGTCCACCTTGTAGGGGGCCTGCCCACGGAACGTCGTCCGGTTCACGGTCGCCATTCGAGAACCTTTCCGCCCCAACGGCCATCGGTTCTCCGCGCTATGTGTCCCGCCCACTGCCACTTCAACTGAGCAATCCTTCGAGCGATGTCGGTCGTTTTAGTTCTCCTGCGGATATCATCATTTCTGATTTGATCGAGCAGGGAAATACCAAACATCGCTCTCTCCATTGCTCGCTAGGTAACCTTGAGCCTTCTTATGAGACCCATAGTAAAAGACCACGTCTCGTTTCCATAGGTCATAACTGGCAACACACACTGGTCAAAGACCTTAGTCTTGAGACATTGAGGAATTTTGGACGCAAATATATGCCGGAGCTTCCCAAACGCTGCCCATCCGAGCTGGATTCGACGAGAGATCTCTTTCTCGAAATTGGACTTACCTAATTAGATTGTCTGTCCTAGGTAGACATAGTGGTCAACAACTTCAAGTGTAATGGTCCCAACATTAACTGGAGCGGATGCAACATGGGCATTGGACATTAATTTCGTCTTATCCATGTTCATCTTCAGACCCACTCTTTGGGAAGCATTGCTGAGATCTTCGAGCATTGTGTTCAGGTCTTCCAAGGTCTCAGCCATGAGAACTACGTCATCGGAAAACCGCAGGTGTGTTAGGTACTCGCCATTGATGTTAATGCCGAATCCTTTCCAGTCCAGTAGCTTAAAAATCCTCCAACGCAGCTGTGAACAGTTTCGGAGAAATGACGTCTCCCTGTCTCACACCTCGCTGTAGTTGGATAGGATTAGAGCTCTGGTTCTGTAATCGAAACGACATGGCGTTTTCGTATAAGTACCTCAGCACCTCGATGTACCTACCGGTAGTCTATTTGGCACCTCTGGAGAGACTGCAGCACTGCCCAGGTCTCAATCGAATCAAAGGCTTTCTCATTGTCCGCGAACGCCAAGCATAGTGGTAAGTTGTACTCTTCGGTCTTCTGTATAACTTGCCGCAGCGTATGAATGTGGTCTATGGTACTATAACCTTTTCGGATCCCGGCTTGTTCGGGAGGTTGGAAGTCGTCGAACCTTAGAGCGAGACTATTCGTAATGACTCTCGAAAACAACTTGTAGATATGGCTCAGAAGCGAGATGGGTCGGTAGTTCTTCAAGAGAGTCTTATCACCCTTCTTGAAGAACAGCATCACATCGCTTCTGCCCCATGCCTTTGGCTTTTTGCCCTCGAGGATGACAGAGTTGAAAAGCTTCTGGAGGACCTGAAGTATCGGCTTACCGCCCGCTCTCAGAAGTTCTGTTGTGATTCCGTCATCGCCCGCCGCCTTGTTGTTTTTGAGCTGCTTGAGAGCCATTCTATCGTACAGGCTGACGTCCGGGATATCTTCGGTAGTGTCGGGTAAGCTTGGCTTTAGGTTCTGGAGCCTTACTTTCAACAGGTGTTTGCGTGGAGTACAACTGTCCATAGAAACTCTCAATCTCCCTCAGGATTTCATGTGTTGATGAAAAGATACTACCGTCCTCAGCTTGCAGCCTCGTCAGTTGACTTTGCCCTATAGCCAGATCTCTAGCGAACACTTTGGAGCCTTTGTTCTGCTCAATGGCCTCTTTAATACGCTCGGTATTAAATTGGCGAAGGTCGCTTGTCAAGGACTTGGAGATCTGCCTATTTAGCTGTCGATAACGAAGGGCATCCGCTGAGTTCTGTAGTTTCATTTCGTTTCTCTGATCCATGAGTCGGATAGTGTGGCTGGAGAGTTTCTTTAATTTAGGACGGCGGGTTTTGTAGTGCTTGGACCCTACCGTGCGGACAGTATCCACCACCATGTTGTATAGATCGTCCATATCGATGCTGTTCTCATCTCAAGGGCTTCGAAGCGGTTTTGGAGCTCGAGCTGAAAGCACTTGGGGTTTTGAATTTGAGCCGGTATTGGTCGGAGCGTAGATTTTATTAGTCGAGATCTTTCCAGCTTGACGTTGATATTCAATGTGCCTCTAAGCATGCGGTGATCGCTTCCCGTCTTTACGGCGTTGATCACAACGACATCATTGAATATTTGCTTCCTCGTTGACATAATAAAATCTATCTCGTTTTTGACTTTACCGTCCGGACTAATCCAGGTCCATTTGCGGCTTACGGGCTTCTTAAAGAAGGAGTTCATCATGTAGAGGTTCTCCCTCTCCATGAAGTCTGCCAGCATCTGGCCCCTTTCGTTCCGTTGCCCAAATCCAAATTGCCCCACTTTCAACTCATCACCGCAACGTTGCCCCAACTTAGCATTAAAATCCCCCATCACAACCGTGTAGTGGGTTTTATAGCTATGCATGGCCTTAGAGATCTCCTCATACATATCCTCCACTTCGACATCGTCGTGTTTCGAGGTCGGAGCGTAGACCTGAATGACATTCAGCGAATATCGTTCCGATATTCTGAGTATCAGGTACGCTACCCTCCTCGAAACACTTCCGATGGTGATCACGTTGTTGACAAGGGATTTATGGACAATGAACCCGACACCACCTTGGGACTGTTGGTCGCCCTCCCGGTGGTATAGTAAGTTACCGGATTGAAGGGTAATCGAGTTCTCCCCCTCTCTTCGGACTTCAGATAACCCAATAATATCCCAATGCATTTTGCGATCAACTGCCCACGTATACGTACGTACCTTAACTTCGACTTTAATCCCGCCGGTCCTTTCATTTGTGGGCAAAGCGGTAAGCGAAACCGTCAGATGAAATCGGTGTCGGGAAGCAACAACGGCCGGGCCAGTGCGCGCTCCATTCTCCGCAGCCACCATAAGTGCCATGACTTGCCATGGTATCGCCGCCGTCCTTCTAAAACACAAAGAAAACAACAACACAGCAAAAACGATTAGTCGCTGTTTTTACCAAAACTTATGAATCGCCTAAGTCTTTGCTTAAATACTACTCGGCACCCGAGTGTGTTTAGAGACGTTTTCGAGCCAGGTGCGCGCGCAAAACCGCGAGGATCTGCTAGTGAAATATAAAGCAATGTTTCCTTTCAGTGAAATTTGCTATTGCCATTATTTCGAGTACTTTCCGTCCAGTAGGGCTAACATGACAGCAACGACATAGTTTGTCGCGCGCCTTCCAACCAATCAGCACGTCGCTTAAGTCACGCGCGCTATCTACGAGCGATCTGATTGGCCGAAAGTAACGCGACAAACTATGTCGTTGCCGTCATGTTAGCCCTGCTGGTCTCATGAAATAATTTCACCCTGTATATTAACCAAACAATTTAATATTGTGTTCAACCAAAGGAAGACTTAAATTACATACAATCATAAAATAAATAGTTTAGGTATTGAAGTCTTTGATTGTTCATTCTTGTAATAGATAAATAAATAAATAACTTCTTACATTCATACCAACTATTTAAGCCCATTTTAATTTCATTAAGAAACTGTATCATGGAAAACTTGATAACGAATAAATATATACTTAAATACTTTTTGTTTGTAAATACATACTTCACTACATAGTATAAAACAAAGTCGCTTTCTCTATCCCCATGTCCCTTTGTATGCTTAAATCTTTGAAACTACGCAACGGATTTTGATACGTTTTTTTTAATAGATAGAGTGATTCTAGAGGAAGGTTTATATGTACATTTTATCCCGATATTCCCACGGGAACGGGAACCACGCGGGTGAAACCGCGGGCGGCCGCTAGTAATATACATAGTAAACACCCAGACCAAGACAAATAGACATGTTCATTGTTCATGCACACAAATATTTTTCTTGTTCGGGAATCGAACTCGAGACCACTGGCGCAGAAGGTGGGTAGCCTACCCTTGCGCCAAATCGGTCGTCAAAGATATTGAAGGTACGTTGATTTTAACTTAGTTGCTGTGCTGTGTCTTCTATAAAACTATAGTTATCATAGAGGTAGGTAGGTATAGATAGGCTCACCCTAGGATACAAATAATTATTATAATTGACTTTAATTTTAGATACTACATTAGTAAATTATGGTGAAAGCGTCCAGCCAGAAAGCGAAATTGTAGAGACATACTCAGACAGCTCACAGAACATAGAGACTGTCCACCGAGCTGATGAACTTGGGAATGTCTATACAGACAACTCTGATACATTTATTGGTTCGCAAACTGACCCAATCACAGACCAATATGAATCATATATTAATGACTACTCTTTTGATAACACCAGCATGTTAGACAACAACCCTCAAACAGAACAGTTTCTTGACCAAACAGACTTAAATGATGAATCTAAGGACAATATGGGAATGACAGATATGAATGATTATCAACAAACTGATTCTTTACTTAATTATGAATCTCAAACCACTGAAGAAATGCTAATGAGCGAAAGGGAGAGGGAGAAAAAGAGTAAAAAAGAGTTAGAAGAAGAAGAGCGGGAGAAAATGCAGTATGTATCAAATATTGTTTATGAATTTTCTTATTTATTTTTTTAACCCCTTTGACTCTGTCGTTGTCCTGACCTCTTTCCAAGGAATTTATAAGTACTACGTACAACAGGAAGGTGCACTGCTGCTAAAAAACGGTCCTAATGAGATAGTCAGAACCATAGTCAGAACGAGGTCAGTTTATCTCACTCTATTCCATTACGACCTGGCCACGAACATGCGCGACGGGCGGCGGGCGGCGACGAGCGAATTGCGGGATCATTGCGCGCTCGCGACAGACGTCTAATCAAATAAGTCAATGAGACGCACCAACTGATGCGCAATTCGCTCGTCGCCACCGCCGTCGCGCATGTTCGTGTCTAGGCCGTTAGGGTGACCATAAGTTTTAAAAGAAAAGACTTGTTTTTTTTACAATTTGTTATAATTGGTTAAAATTAAATGCGAAAGTGGTTTTCGGTTGTGCTTTCACGCTTCGTGTAGTTAACCGATTTTGATGAAATTTGATCCATGAATAAATTGTCAGAATATTGAATATAGGATATTTTATTTTTAAAATACGATAGCATTCGAAAATTTACGTAATACGGATGTATTAAACAACACACTAGATTAACAATATTAACAACTTGGATGTTCGTGGCATCACGTAAGGGCCCGTGCAGCGTATACGGTCGCACCGACTCGCAGCGACATCCGGCGTGCCTGCGACTGGTGACCTCTGATAAATAGTCAGTGCCACCGACGCCGACGTCGGTAATAATTATTCTCTACTTATATACCTAATTCTCCGGCCCCATTTGGCCATTCCCACTGGCAGCACTCATTCACGAGCATGACGAATGAGCCAGCCATCGCTTCGCTTAACCATATTTTAGGGAACGTAACGACCCGCCTCACACGGTCACACGCCACCGCCGCATTAGAAATAAAAACAAAAAAAACACATTTAAGGCAAGCAGAGAAGAGCAGACCCATTTCCACTGGCAGCACTCGTTCACGAGCATGACGCATAAGCCAGCCATCGCTTCGCCACTTTTTGGGCTGAATTAAATTTAAAATTTAAAAGGAAAATTGCCCTACTGCGCTCTTATGTCGATTTTTTTAAAAACAGCTAGGTAACCTAATCAATTTTGTACCCTTTTGGAAAGCTTATGAAACTAGTTAGTCATTTTACTTATTTGTACGCCAACTTTCATACAGTTTTTTTCCAATAATTTAGGGCGTAGTTGGAGAAAAATGCAAAAAATAAAAATTATTGTTAATACTAAAAATCTTTTATTTCTGAGATTATGTAAGTTTTTTTATAAATGATCACTAATTATTCAGCTTTCAGAAAAGTATTGATTCAATGTTAAGAGTAGAGTAGTTTATTCACAATCAATGATTTTTGGTAACAATTCAGAAAAATTTTAAGAAATCGAAGAACCGTCACAGCTCGGTAACCATCTAGTTTTGACCCCTGGTTCACTGGACTTAATTTGTTGCTAATGACCTCTAGTATAACCCCTTTCAAGAAATAGGTCGAGTTTCCCCGTCAGCCTGTTTAATAGTACCAACCAAGGTATATGGTTAGAAACACACTTATGCAGTGTGGCGCGACTCTTTCTGTCTCTGTCGTGTCCATACTAAGTGTATGAAACAGACATTCTGGCGTCGCGCCACACCACAGAAGTGTGTTTCCGACTTTAAACTAGTAGGGATGCCAGGAAATAGGTGCCAGTAAATAAAAGAAATAAATCATAATAATAGTTTATTGTTACACAGATGTTTAACAAAACATGATTACCTATACATTACTGAATAAAATTGTAAGATACGAATCAGACAATAATTTTAGGTATAAACGTTTTATAGAATCAAATGAAAAGAAAAAGGAAATTTGTTGTCACCCTAATTGTTCCATAGTAAGAACTCGTGTCATTTTCAATAAATTCTATCTCACCTGTGAAAAGAAATATTGCAACCAGCAAATGTTTCATTTCTACAGCCCATAATTATTAACGCAACACCTTTTCACGATATTGCAAAAAACACCACCACAAGGCGAAATATTTACGCATAACCAGCTTGACACAACGAAGACGGAAGATGTCATTCAGCTTGTCATGTTGCCACTTTAAAATTCTGAAATCTATCATTCAATTTTTTTCTAGGATAAGCCGTAAAAAACTTGAACGACCTGATACATTTTTATGCATAATACGCTAATACCTAAATTAATATACGATGTTTTCTATTGACTAAAAATAATACGAAGCGAAAATTTTACGAAATTTTATTTTCATAACGAAAGTTGTGTACCATAAATCTACTAAACCTGTTATTTAAGAGTGCTGGCAATTTGAAAGAAAGGGACACCCTCACACCTCGTTCTTGCGGTCTCAGCTGGACCGTTGACATTTTGTATTGAAATATAAACTTTATCTTTTCAAGTTAAAGTGTATTTTTAAATACACAGAAATACGGAGTGTACCTTCCTGTTGTAATATAAATTCCTTGCCTCTTTCTCTGACAAGAAAACCTCTGTTTGACAATTAAATAAAATATATATTTTTACATCATACTGCTCGGTAACTAGGATTTACTAGTATGGTAAGAGGCTGTGTAAGTTGGCATGTGCAACACAGTGTATTGTTTAGATAGAACGTTCCATTTTCAAATTACTTTGCAATTCAAGCAGGTGAATGCTTTAACTGTAAAGTAACTTTACCATTCAAGCTATGCAAAACTCCTTGGTCAAACTATATTTTTTTCATAAAATGATAAGAAAACTATTTGCTGTAGAGAACAATGAAAATGACGGCATTTCATCGATTAAGGCCCGATTTCACCAATGATATTTAAACGCGATTAACGCTAAACGTGTTTAAAACGTATTTCTGTCCCTGTCACATTCAAACAGATGACAGAGACAGTACTATGTATTAAACACGTTTAGCCTTAATCACGTTTAAATATCAGTGATGAAAGTCGCCCTAAATGTTTGTTCACTTGCAACGACTGTATTAAAATTTAAAATAAGTAATTTGAATAAATATTTTCTCTTTTATAAAAAAAACCTTTTGTCATACCAATATAAATGTTTTATTTACCTCGCATGAATAATGTAAAGTAGAATGTTTACCTCGGTTGTAAGTAGCTATTACACCCTCGAACTATATTCGCCCTCGCTTGCTACGCTCGGTCGGGCGTCTAAATATCTCGGGTGCACTCGATCCATTAGCGCCCTTTCGCTCGCACGGGCGCCAAATTGGATCTTGTTCCGTAATAGCTCTCTTACGTCCCTTGTGTAACAAACTACTATTTTGAGGTATATGAAAAATTGCAAGAAAGGTTGATTGAAGGATTAAAGTTCAATTATTGTAATAAGTAACGATATGTTTTTTTTGTAAATGTCGTTACCTGAGAAACGCGCTGGCAAGTTTCTTGCGCCCATTCTTCTTGTTAGTTAAAAAAAGTCTTGAATGGGTGGTAGGAAAATATTGACGATTCATAAGTACATGCTTATTATGTCAATGTGAATAAATAAATAGTTGATTGAGGTTTCGATGAAGGATCTGTAAAAGTATTGACACTGTTTTCTTATGCTATCGTTTTGTTTTTTCCAGAGTTCTAGTCTCAAATTTCACAGAGGAGCAGCTGGATAGATACGAGATGTATCGCCGCGCCGCGTTCCCGAAGGCCGCCGTCAAACGCTTGATGCAAACCATCACAGGAGGCTCTGTCGGACAAAATGTGGTCATTGCTATGTCTGGTATAGCAAAAGTATTTGTAGGGGAAGTGGTTGAAGAAGGTGAGCTAAGCTTAACTAGAATTATAGTACGAAAAAACTTTATCTGTGTTGATCATAAACCAAAAGTAACATAATGCATGTTTCATAGCTCTGGAAGTTTTGGAGAAGTCTGGAGAAGCTGGCCCTCTGCAGCCTAAACATTTGAGAGAAGCATTGAGGAGGCTACGAGTGAGAGGAGCTTTACCAACAAGAAAATCTTACAAGAGCATGTTTAGGCTATAGCAACTGGAGCTGTAACTGTGTGTGAATCATCAAGTATACTCTTAAACTGTAAATATTTCAATTCATTGCTAATCTTTATAGAATTATGTCTTTAATAATTTATAATAATAATTAATAATCTTAATAATTTTTCGAGTTTGTAATTAAGTATCTAGTACAAGTAAAATATCATTTAATTAAGCAATAACAAGCCAAAACCACAGTCTACTTATGTAGTAAGTAGACTGTGCCAAAACATTGTGGCTTAGTTAGAAAATAGAGATTATATTTGCTATGAATGGACACTAGTACCTACGCGTCGGGCACACGGCCACCGCATGATCGTATAAAAGCAGCAGGCCGGTCTTTATACGCAACACTTCTACAAATTACCAAACTTTAGATTATTGTGTGTCAATAGAAAATACTTATCACGTTAAGCAACTTCTCTAAAGACGCTATATTTGTATCTCTTATAGTTTAGCTGGGCTGCTAGGGTTCCACATCAGGTGTACAGTCACGAGCAAAAATATGTATACAACATAGAACTTTGTCATATTGAAGCGTTCCGAAGGAAAACGATCAGTGTCACGGATAAGTCATTCAATATTATAATATGACATAGTTCTATGTTGTACTATGTTGTTCTGTTAAAGCTGATGAGTTTTTTCGCCTGTTTTTCTTGTCAGTTAAAAGGTGTCCATAACAGGTGGTAGGTAAAAAAATGTTGGACGATTCATAAGCATTAATTTTATTTAATCTTTAAGAATAAAAAATTTATGACTATGACTATACATATTATTGCTCGTGACTGTACCAGACCTTCGATATTTTTACGTCAATAGAAAATGTTATTATATTGTCTAAGGGTACAGAAAATGCATTGCATGCATTTTTTTAGATTTTAGTAATTTTTTATGCCTGCCGGTCTGCCACTTAAAAAGTTGGCATTATCCGGAGTTGGCATTGTGAGAAATTGGCATTCTGATAAGTTGGCATTTTGAGAAGTAGGCATTCTGAGAAGTTGTCATTTTGCGAGCGGTTGGTATTTTGCGAAGTTGGCATTATGAGATGAGACGGCTTGAACCTCGCGCTATAGGAGGCAGGCTCGCGCTTATACGAGCTTACAAGCGCGTCAACGCTCGTACGAGTTGCACTTGTGGCACAAGCTGCGCCTACATGCGCTTCCAAAAACGAGCTTATAGGCGCGTATAAAACGCTAGTCTGGAACCGCCCTTATAGTTTCGAGCAGGTCATCCGCGCGCTTACGGGCCGCGCACTACCCGCGTGGACGGTAAGGGTCACTGTGAAACAAGCCTTATTGTGTACATCCGCTTGACGTAAACTGCAGCAGCCTATTTTCGGCAGGTAGTATCCACACAATTAAAGGTTTCAGTCAGTCAAGTATACATGGTATGTTTTTGAGATGGCTCTGTATGGCCAAATCATAAACTATGAGAAATAACGAATAGTGTTCAAAAGAGTCATCGAGCTCGAGGACTGGATTTTTCAGAAAACAAAAATGATACTCACATTTTTGAAAAATTTGTTTATTTGACCAGGAATCAAACCCCTTTTGATTTGTTAAAAAAATAACATCCTGAATTATTGCACTAATCGATATTGTTGCTAATAAGGATCAAGGCTTGCAAAGCAATGTCATATGGAAAATGAGAAGAAATATTATAATTTTCAAAACTAACTACGACACTGTAGATAGATTAAACAGGACCTTAGAAGAAATATTATAATCACATCGTGATAAGGAACGCTGTGAAATGTATGAGGAAACCGTGGAAACGCATAAACTTGTGCATTCAAGAAACTGGTTACCATTTGGAACTTTTAATTAATTAATTTATATTTATTTTAAATAGGTAAGTACACTGACAGATTAAGGGCAATACAAAAACAATAAAACATATTTTACAAAAGCATAAAAAGCAAGACAATAAAATAATCTAAAGACGAAGCTAAAACCAGAGTGATCTAGGGCACAAAATTTATGTTTCTGAGAAAATTAAGGAAACGCGTAGGGAATATATATAAAGCTCATATATGAGCTTTATATATTTTTTTTCTTGTTTAATTTACTTCTAATGATTTTTAAATAAAAGGGGAACAAGTATTCTAAATATTTTTTATTTAATATAGCGGAAATTCTTAGTTTTACGAAAAAAACACTTAGATCAGTATGGCATTTCACAAATTTTAATAATGTGTTAAAAATGTAAGTGTTAACTTTTATATCTCGAGGAGAACCATGTCTTAATCATCACCAAACAAAGAAGGCAATAATCATCATCACCTTGTGCTTCCTAAATGCCTCTTCTTCTTGTAATATGTGGTAATGTCAAGTAAAACTGGTGATGGATGGGAGGAACAAATTTTACAATTTTCCTTGTCTTGCATTTTTTGCTATGATATTAGCCGAATCATTCTTACCTTCTTACCTTGTCTCTCCTATCCAAAATTTGATCTTTTGAAAAAAAAAAATTTCTAGTATAAAATAAATAATACAGCACTTCTTCACGTTAATGTTTCATCATGTTGTATGAGCACCAGTCCATTAACTGATATGTATGAAAATTAAAGAAAATTATAAAAAAAAACTATTAGTCGATTACTACGGTAGGGGTACTTAAGTCGGTTCACACTAGCGTAGTGGGTGAAGGGGTAATCGTGAATTACCCGTCCACCCACCATAAATGTCCAGTGGGTGGACGGGTCGGGCGGGAGGGATTTCTTTTCATTTTCCATATGACATTCCTTTGCAAGACTTGATCCTTACAATATTGATTGATGCAATAATACAGAATGTTATTTTTTAACAAAATCAAGGGGTTTGAAAAATCTTACTTTGACCGGGATCAAAGTAAGATTTGTGTCCGTTACGCTGGCAAGAAAGTAGCTTCTAGAGGGAAGCGAGTTTGATGAATAGTTAGTGCGTAATTTGCTGTAAATGTGCGCCAAATAAAAAATTTGTGGGCCTAATACTTTTGGAATAAAACGGGAAAAACGAATTCTGCTGGAGTAACGGTGCTCCAGCAGGAAGATTCTAAACTAATGATTGGAGAGAAATAAAAATTATGTTGGCGGGTAGCTTAGATTCTAGCAGGAATGTGCGCCAAATATGAAATTTGTGGGCCTTACAGTTTTGGAGATATTTGATTTTCTGCTGGCGTAACGTTTTGCCGAGTCCCAGATCTCGGGAACTACTGGATGTGCGATCTTACAGTAAAGGCATATAAGTAGCGCCTAATTTGTGCTGTATGCACATACAGAAAACATTTCAAAAATATTCACGGATTTGAAGTAAACAGACATTTTCAGAAATCAAAAAAATAATTCTAGCGCCTAAACTACCACACAAATATAGAAACCAATAACGGTGTTCTATTCTTCTTGCTATTTCTAATTACCATAAAAAGTTTGAGAATCCCACAGTTACGCGTTTTTGAATAATACCCACATGAAGGTGAGACAGACAATGTCATGACTTTGACGATCAGCAGGATAAAGACAAAGAATACTATAATATTACTAACGTAAAGAAGCGACACTCACCTCCCCCCGCCAATTCATTTCCCCCGCATTGAGAAAGTAAACCGAGGAGTAAACGTCACACGTTTGTCGGTTGTCTTGTCAGTCACTCAGTCAACAAGAATGTAACCAAGTCAACGATGTCATTATATTTCGTAAGCAAACTTCGATTTGAGGATCGTGCGATATAACCTTGCAGTGGCGTTCGTATATGCAGTTGAATCGTAGATGATTGATATCAAATTTAATATTAACAGAAAACAAATATTTCAATACGAATTGTATGACCAAATAATAAATGTTATGATACGATTAAATTCTATGAAATTAGAGGATCTTTTATTGATTTGATTTAACTTTCATTAGGTGCAAGTATTGGATTAAAGAAATTGGTCGAATGGACTTAAGGCGCTACTCGGAAAAAGTATGGACTTTTTGATTTAAAACTATAGGACGGTTACAGTTGTTTGTTACAAATCTGGTAATCACTACATAGTATAAAACAAAGTCGCTTTCTCTGTCCCTATGTCCCTTTGTATGCTTAAATCTTTGAAACTACGCAACGGATTTTGATGCGTTTTTTTTAATAGATAGAGTGATTCAAGAGGAAGGTTTATATGTACTTTTTATCCCGATATTCCCACGGGAACGGGAACCACGCGGGTGAAACCGCGGGCGGCCGCTAGTAAGATATATATTTCTTCATACCTTTATCTAGATTCGTATAGTTTCAAAAACACGATTTTATGATTTTGTCTCGACACTTTTCGAAAAGACCTCTAAAAATACGAAAATTGTAGATTATTCTTAAATAGGGTTACTTACGCTATTGGAAATTGGTTTAATTAGTGAACACCAATAATATTTAGGATCGTATAGAAGCATTTTTTTAAATCGCTGTAGTTTTTTAATACGAAGTGATTTTGTTTTTTTTGCCTAATCTGCAAAATCGGTCTCGATCCCGCGCGCGTCGTTTTCTCATTGCTATCTCGCTTCAGCACAATTTTTCCGAGTATCGCCTTAAACCAAAAAAGCGTGGAGACACTTCATACTAGTTATTTTGTTTGCGAACTTCATTTCCCTAATTCTGACCGCGCAAAAAGAGTTTCTAAGAAAAATGCAGCCCCTACCCTATTATTACTGCAGCCAGAAGACTCATCTGGTACTCGTATTTACATCAAAATTTACTCAAACTGTTAATAGCCTCTTAGTTCCAAGTACAAGTACTTCACAGGTGTCACACTCAGTGCAGAAAACACAGATTTTAAGTGAAAATTCACCCCGGAAAAGGAAGTTGCGGCTTGACTTTAAATCAGAGGCTAAGAAACGATATTAAATTAATAATTAAAGACAATTTTATTTGTTGGATTCATTTCATTTTTTATTAAATTAGTTAGTACCGTACGACAGGTGCGTTTCTGAAGATTTCAATACAAAGTACATTGTGCCATTCACACGGCCTTTTGACAATCGCTTTTGTACTGAAAAAAGCTTGTAAAATGATTGCTTCCGAACTTACCCGACATAATATAAACATACGTAAATAATAAATTGGGACGCTCTTGCAAAGTTATTTCGTGACGCACACGGCACGCGCCATCTAGTCGATATATTTTGTACCACTAGCTCCGGAGTGTGCTACGGCGGATGTCATCCCTGCATCGTTGACGCACACATTTGACGCGTGTACACACGTTATGTCAGTTACGTAGTAGTAGAAGGTTATTATGCGGGGGTCGTAGTATGGAGTGTCGTAGGTGTGATAAAGATATCAGAGATTATTTAGATCCTAGCCCAATAAATAATTAGTGCTGTTACTAAAGTACATGTTCTGAAAATTTCAGCATCAAATTTTTCGTAATAAAGTAAATATTCATTAAAATCCAAAACAACTGCCAGTATTCTGATTAACCGACCAAATTCGATAGACCACGAAAAAGCGACGCGCTCATACATATTAATGACCTTCTTAACTTTTTTGCCGATCAGATTTGTACACGTCACGTTTGTGTACACTTAAGTAAAAAAGTGTTTTGACTGAGTACTTTTATTTAATTTTTAATGACGAATGAAGCTATTTCTGTTTTGTTTTTTTACTTGAAGTGAAAGAATTCAAATAATTTTAACATTATTTAAGTATAAAAATAAAATTAAGGTTGTTTTGTAATTTTATTTCGTTTTTTTTTCAAACATAGGTACCTAATGTGCAATGTGATTAAATTGACAATAGACAGTGATCTCACATGAATAAATATTCCACCAACCAATAACCAAGCTGCCTTAAGGGCTTATTACACTTGGCTAAATTCAGCATCTAATTAAGCATACATTGCTTTCATTGAGCTTATTTGTAGCAAGTGATGCAATCAAAACAAGCAATGTATGATTAATTAGATGCTGAATTTAGCCAAGTGTAATAAGCTCTATAATATGCGGCCCGCTGTCGGTACACCGATACATAGCGCGGCGATGTGTGCGTGACCTCTCACCGACGGGCTCACCGATGCGCCGCCGCCCGCCGGGGCTAGAACTGGTTTGCGCCCCGGCTCAGTTGCGGCACTAGTTGCGAGTTTTTGGCGCCATTTTGGCGGGTTAGGTTAAGTGGATATTTTAATTAATCGCAATTTGTTTCATAGTGGACTTTGTGACTCAAGATAGGTGTGGTTTTGTGCCCCAAGTGTGTACGCAACTGGACGATGTGTGGAATGATTAAAATATGCGCTATCTCGGTAACGTGATGCCGAGTGTTTTATTGTAGTGGTGACTACCTCAGCAAGAATTACCAAGAAGACCGACTCGACATATTTGACGCCAAATACTCCAAGAAGCAATGGAATGTAACACACCTACATTCTAATGAAAACATAAGAAACTATAATAACATACATAATACTCAAGAATTGGCAGTATGGCTTGATGTCTTCGCCTGTCCAAAAGGACGAACTTTTTTACAATACAATACAATACCTCAGTTGTTGCGGTATAAGTGACAGGGCCGCACCGCACGTCGCGCGCATAAAGCCCAAAATGTATGGAACAACTGTTTTTTTTTTGCGAATTCACTGTTGATCCCATAATAAAAGTTGTTTTTTTCATGAGTAGAATAATCCCTAAAATTATCCGGGCTGATAAAAAAAAACCCCAATTCGTCGACAAAATCACTCTATTAACTTCCTCAATCTCGCTCGTCTAAAGACCCCAGTACAGGTTTGCCGACCATGGTCGGCGACCATGACCAATACATCGTACATTGACACTTTTGAAAAAACCTTTTTAAACTTTTTCGTTCGTTTTTTTTATCAGCCCGGATAATTTTAGGGATCAACAGTGAATTCGCAAAAAAAAACAGCTGTTCCATACATTTTGATCTTCGAGCAACGAGACCCGCGTTGCTCGAAGATTTTGATAAAATATTTTTGCACTTTTGTATGGAACAGCTTATTTTTTTTTCGTGATTTCAGTGTTGGTCCCATATTAAAAGTTGTTTTTAATATGATTCGCGACTGAGCAGTCGCCCGGAAAGCGAAAGGTCGTGGGTTCGAGTCCCATCGGAGTTGGTTGTGAGACGGGTCGATTTTTTTAAAATACTTCAATTTCAATCTCCCACTTCTGTTAGTACCTACATCAAAAACTTTTTTTCTCATACCATCGATTGAAGATATTCGATCGCCGCCGGTTCCCAGCATGACAAAGGGTAGTAAATAATGAGCGATTTTCCGACAGGCCATTTAAAAATAAAGCTTCACTAGATGGCGTTGAACGAAGTATTTACGATCTCTATAGTTTTGTATCTGAATGACCTATATTGCAATCAAAAATAAATCGTCTAGATATGACTTTTAGATTACGAACGCACAGGCAGGCGGCTTGCTTGGCGCCAAGAGCACAGAATATATAATAGTACTGTGACGGGACGTCCTCGTCGGCCAGTGGTACACTAGCCGGAACGTCGGAAGTCACCGCCCAGTATTTAATTTGTAGATAATAGATGAATAAAAAGATGATGTTTAATGGGGACTTGACTTTTTATTGTAAAGGTAGTAATAAAGAAAATATAGGAAGCATAGGAAGATTAGGAAGATTAGGAACTGTAATAACAAGATAAAAAATACATGAATAACAAAAAGTAGGTAGGTAAGTAGGTAGTAGTGGGTATGATGATGATAACTTACCCCTTTCCAAGGGTCAAGGGTTCCACTTATTTAAAACTATAACAAACAACTCAAACTGGTATAAAAAACTGGTAATGCTCCGAGAGCTCTGTACGGCTTGGTGATTTTAGTAGAACTGAATCAAAAATGATGAACAGGACACGTGAAACGAAGATTTTGAATTTGAATTGAAAGAACAGGATAGGATTCGATAAAATTAATGGCCAGTATGTAGAACTAGATGGAGTTTCCAGTCATAATAGAGTTTTTAACCATCCATAATGACTGGTATGAATCGACATCGTTACAGTACTAACGACTAGAGCCTAGCGAGTCACCTTGGTAAAACGAACGTTCTAGAATGTTCGCGACTGGCTGCACTGCGCGCTTGGCGCCTAGCTAGTTGCGCTAGTAGAATGCAAGCCACTAGGCTCTAGGCGCCAAGCTAGCCACCTGCTAGTGCGTACGTAGCCTTAGTTTTCTAGAAATTCGTGGACCGTGGACAAACATACATACACTTACGAAAATTAGCACAGATGCTTGGAAGCATTCTATTTAATAACGCTATACTAAAATATAATCCAATTCCAACTAAATCACATACATACAGGGTCGCTACCGCGTAACTTTATGGATATGAACTTTATACGCTTTTTGGAACTTTAATTACTAATTTTATAAAAAAAATACCTACTACAATTGTTTTGTGACGTCGGTCGTCGGGTATAACGATAGCTAGCTAGCAACGTTCAACAGAACAAAGCAGCAAAAATCAATCAAAATATAAACAAAGCATTCCGTTTTATGAAACAAAAGTCGCGTCGAAGTAAACTTTATTACATTCCGTTGTTTGTGACTGCATAGGTGGAACAGCGCCATCTATTGAGCTAATCAAAACGAGCTTTCAGAAAATCGCCCATTCGCCAATCATTAGATTTAATCGCAAAAAAATATGTGTTAGCAAAAGCTGTAAAGCTTGGGCAAATCTTCATCTTGAAGAAAGTTTCTTTGCGCTATAGAGCCTTTTCTTAGTGGGAGAAAGCAACAAATAATTCATTAAGTACCTAACTACTTGAATTTACAAAAAATAATTATTAACAAAGTGTTTAAACCATTCATGTTTCATGTTTATATATTATTTGAGATTTCATTAACAAATGTGTTTTGTTGCATTCCTGGGGGGCGATCGCGCTAAATAATTTCAACCAAACCACAACCGAAGCTGGTAACGTCATTCTCGAAGTAGGTTTTTCTCGAAAACTGAAAAAACAAGATTATATTTTGTATTTTTTTAGGCCTTTTATCTTGCCAATTTTGAGTTAATATTGTAGATTACAGAGAGAAAGAAAGAAAAATAATTTATTTTGTGAACCAGTTGAATACGCATATTAAATCTCCTTATTTTGTAATGAAATAGAATGGCAGTGGCAGGCAACCCTAGTAACAGCTCGCACAAGCGCAACGCCACAGAACAGATTCGTGCTCAACACAACAAACAGTGTGCAATATTCTATGCTATATAACTTTCTATGCTACATATCTTCTCATTGATCTTAGATTGGGCACTTCGATCAACAATAACGCCAAGACTGGGCACATAGAGAGGGAATTTTTATACGGAATTCCGAAACGGAATCATTCCGAACGCAGCTTATCCATACCAATTTATCAACTTACGGATTTTTTATATTTTAACAATGCGTTGCTGTTTTCTTGTCAAAATAGTACTAGAAACCAAGTTTCATCAAAATCAGCCCACAAACAAAAAAGTTGGCCGACACCTTGAATATTTTATATTTTTAACATTGCGTTGCTGTTTTCTTGTCAATATAGTATCAAAAACAGAGTTTCATAGAAATCGGCCCAGAAACAAAAAAGTTGGCCGCCATCTTTGATTTTAAATATTTTTAACATTGCGTTGCTGTTTTCTTGCCAAAATAGTACTCGAAACAGAGTTTCATCGAAATCGGTCCACTAATAAAAAAATGGCGGCCATCTTGGATTTTTAATATTTTTAACACCGCGTTGCTGTTTTCTTGTCAAAATAGTACTAAAAACCGAGTTTCATCAAAATCGGCAAACAAACAAAAAAGTTGGCCGCCATCTTAGATTTAATATTTTTAACACCGTGTTGCTGTTTTGTTGTCAAAATAGTACCAAAAACCGAATTTAATAAAAATAGGCCAACAAAGAAAAAAGTTGGCCGCCATCTTGGATTTTTAATATTTTTAACATAGCGTTGCTGTTTTCTTGTCATAGTACTAAAAACCGAGTTTCGCCAAAATCAGCCCACAAATAAAAAAGTGGGCGGCCATCTTGGATTTTTAAATTTTTTAACATAGCGTTGCTGTTTTCTTGTTCAAATAGTACCAAAAACCGAGTTTCATCGAAATTGGCCAACAAACAAAAAAGTTGGCCGCCATCTTGGATTTTAGAAATTAATACGTCCCAGACAGTAGTTCTATAAAATATGCGAGATCAAGATTTGCACGTATGCAAATCGTATGCACTATAATATTAATTAAATAAGAAGTTTGTTTATTTGTTTATTTGTCACGCCCCGCACGATTGACCTGTCTCTCTTGACGTCTCCGTCGGACTACTGTATGGAAAAATGGTTCCTTCTTATACTGTGCTGGTATGAATAAAGGCTCAAACTATCCTTTTGAATGATAGAGCACTATTCACCTACATTTACCAAAAAAAAGTTATGAACGCGACTGTACATAAAATTTTTCTGCATAATACGACACATTAAAGAAGGTCATCAATATGTATGAGCGCGTCGCTTTTTCGTGGTCTATCGAATTTGGTCGGTTAATCAGAATACTGGCAGTTGTTTTGGATTTTAATGAATATTTACTTTATTACGAAAAATTTGATGCTGAAATTTTCAGAACATGTACTTTAGTAACAGCACAAATTATTTATTGGGCTAGGATCTAAATAATCTCTGATATCTTTATCCTGCTGATCGTCAAAGTCATGACATTGTCTGTCTCACCTTCATGTGGGTATTATTCAAAAACGAGTAACTGTGGGATTCTCAAACTTTTTATGGTAATTAGAAATAGCAAGAAGAATAGAACACCGTTTTTGGTTTCTATATTTGTGTGGTAGTTTAGGCGCTAGAATTATTTTTTTTATTTCTGAAAATGTCTGTTTACTTCAAATCCGTGAATATTTTTGAAATGTTTTCTGTATGTGCATACAGCACAAATTAGGCGCTACTCATATGCTTTTACTGTAAGATCGCACATCCAGTAGTTCCCGAGATCTGGGACTCGGCAAAACGTTACGCCAGCAGAAAATCAAATATCTCCAAAACTGTAAGGCCCACAAATTTCATATTTGGCGCACATTCCTGCTAGAATCTAAGCTACCCGCCCACATAATTTTTATTTCTCTCCGATCATTAGTTTAGAATCTTCCTGCTGGAGCACCGTTACTCCAGCAGAGTTCGTTTTTCCCGTTTATTCCAAAAGTATTAGGCCCACAAATTTTTTATTTGGCGCACATTTACAGCAAATTACGCACTAACTATTCATCAAACTCGCTTCCCTCTAGAAGCTACTTTCTTGCCAGCGTAACGGACACGTAAGATTTTTCAAAAATGAGAATATGCAGTTTTTGTTTTGACTCCTTTGAACACTTTTCGTTATTTCTTATACTTAATGATTTGGCCATACAGACCCCATCTCAAAAACTCACCCTGTATAACGGAATTTCACAAGTTCTAATCGTTAGTCGTATAAATCTTTACGAAGCCAAAATAGTAGGAGAAATAATAAAACAAAAATGTAAAAAATGTTAATTTATTACATGATAAAATGTTATTTTATTAAAAACAATATACAACAGTAACTAAGGTTTTATTCGTAGTTCGAAAACTTGAAAATAAATCAGTCTTGTTAAAATGGCCAACTACGATGTAAATGCGAGACAATGGAAACACGGAGAAGGCAATACTTTTATAAAACAAGTCGTAGCTCGCTATCATTTGAAAACATAAAAAATACGTAATTCATAAAACTCACATAGAAACTTACGAGTGGGAATTGGCACTCAGCTTATCAGAAACATCCAATCGAAAAAACACATCATTCGCTACTTGATCTGTTGGATATTTCGCAAATATCACAGACAGGCGATTTTACAAACTTGACTTAGCATTGGTTGGCCTCAACATCAACAAAACTAAAAATAAACTAATGACAATCAACTGAACTATTAACTATCATCTACTTCATAGGAAGGGACGAAAAGTTTTAAGATTTTGGTAACATAAAATAAAGGTTGCATATATTACTATATTAATCTATAAATAGCGACAGTATAATTAAATACATAATAAGCATTCCGAGGTTTGTGCTAATATGTGCAAAGTGAGATTACTTCATTTGATCTGATATACATTTATTTATTATTGTTTCATTATTGGTCCTCATATTATTTGTGTAGATATACGAGTAAGTCATTTGTTGATGCTTAAGTATAAATATTAAATTGGTCTTCCCCATAGTCGAAATATTAATCAACAATATGTTGGAAAAGGTTCACATCAAACAAATTCATATTGGTAAGATGTGCACATTTTATACAAGCTACGGTATATTTTGTTCATGATGAATAATAGCTATCAAATTTCGAAAAGTGTAAAATGCTTTTAAACACTGGTTCCATAAGTTGTGTGACTAGTGTTCGCTAACTTAATACTCAAAACATGTAAAAAACAAATTCCATTCCTACTTCAAATAAAGAAGTGGGATTAGTACAGAAAAAGGACGTTTTTTTATTAGTGCATAATGGAGGCTAAGTTACTTATTACAACATTATTCAGATAAAGTCAACATGCTTTAATTTTATACAGTCATAAATTACCGCATGGCAAGTAAAAATTAAATTTCAAGTTTCACAACATCGTACATCAGCTGCATAATTTTCGGGTCCTTTTATAATAGTTTAAATCTAATGGAAACATTCATTTTTAAGCTTTAGCAAACATAAGCATTCTATACCGGAAATAAAGTGGTACCCTCGTCCATAACTTAAAAGTTTTACGACACGTAACAGCAAAAAAAGGTCGAATACGACCACCATCTTTCGAGAAAACTATATCGTCGGGAGCTGCAGATCCGTGTACGCAAGATCGAGCAATATATAAAGGCTTTACCTGACAAAACGCAGGGTAGCGGCAACGTAAAAACCAAATTCAACATCACTTGAAGACTAGATCGCGGTGGCGTGCTAGACTAGGAGCCTTTTGACGCCGCATTCGATGCAAAACTTGGCGGTGTCGACGGGGAACTTGCTGCCGCACTCGTGGCAGAAGCGCGACAGGCGCGGCGCGGAGTCGCGGCGCGGGGGGGGCAGCGACGCCTCCGACCCGCTGGAGCTGACGCCGCCCGCCGGCTGCCACGTGGGACTCCGCCGCATAGACGCTCGAGAGCTCACGCGTTTTTCTGCACATCATAGAACGGTAACGTTAGTACCGTCCAATCCAAACTTAATGACAATTTAGAGGCATATAAGCCGCTCATGCTAGGCCGGCAGATTGCATTGCTAATCTGTGAAAATTTTCATATGGGGAATTTTAGCCCCCCGAACAAAACCATACTTTTGCTACCATGTTTTCGATACTCTCAATTTATTTATTATTGTGTTTTAGATGTGATAAAACTTATGAGCTTTGTTCTATGGTTAATAGAGCTTACATTTAAAAAATTTGTTTCATTCCATTTGGTTTAATTTTTTTTCTACAGCAGAAGTTCTCGTTTGGAGAAAAAAAAAGTTGCCAGAGTAGTAACAAAAGTCAGACATAGAGTACTACTTCTTTTATTACATTGGGCAATAGAGAATTCGTTCAGAAATCAAATAAAACAAACAGATTAGAGATCCGATAGGTAGTTCGTATGTTATGAACGTTTTCGTCCATAGTTGCAGAGCGCGCGGCGGAACACGTTCGTAGGCCGAAGCTTGACGGGTGCTTGACGGATATAATTAATTAATTAAATTAATCCGTGAAATGTTAATACGGCAATTAGCGCCTTAATTCACCACATAAAAGTACAAGAAAGTGGTTAGAAGAGACGGAGCATGTCACGCTTTTTGTACTGAATGAAGCGTGGAACCGGAAACAAACAAATTGCCGTGACAACATCAAGAAATTCAAAATCTAACAAATATTAACTGTACGAGTATGGGTATGGGTTTGCTCTATCGAGCAAATGGTTTTCCACGCGCGCTCCGCCCACTTGCTACTTCTTTCTTGTGTTCTCTGGTTATTTGTTTTAGAGTTTAGTGAGTTTTATTGTCTTTAGGAATAACGAAATATTTATCTTAGGTACTTCGATCATTGTTGATCGAATTGTAGGTACTAATATTATAAATGCGAAAGTTTGTGAGTAATGGATGTGGATGTTTGTTATGCTGCGGCCACATTAGCGGACGATAATTCACGACTATCTCTTTCCATACGCCACTACCGGTTAGTTAGAAAGAAAGATATTAAGATTCGTTGCCGTAGCCGCAGATTACTAAATAGTTACCACGTAACAGATAAATTACTCCATAGAAAATGTTCGATACCTACCGCGTTAATAGACTACTTTTTCTGCCGCGTACAAAAATGCACCTACAGCTTTGAGTATAAAGTCACTATTGCTTCGCAGCTGCGCGAGACCACGTGACGTCAGAGCGAGCGGCAATCGGACTAGGGTTGATTCTTTCGGTAAAAATATTTCAACCACATGTTTCTAATTGTGTTTTAGGAAAATAAAAAGCATATTTAGACACGCATTGTTGACTACGTAGGTAGTTATTTCGCGAATTGGTCATTAGTCGATACGCACAGCTCATAGGTGGTACACAGCCCATGAAAAGTAGACTAATACTTAGGTATTACTTCGATAAATTCCTGACCTATGTTTCACTATAGTTATTTCATTTTGTACCCACCCAGAATAAAGCCGAACCATAATTTAACCAATTAACGTACCTACCTTAGTACCTACTAATTTGTTTGTTTATATATTGTGTAAATAAATTACTAACTTACCAGGTAATATTTACATTATTTTATCAAAAAAACTAATACATCCTCACCTTTCTGCATAAGCAGGTAGACTAAAAAAAGAAATAGTTTTATTTCTTTTATTATTCGACGTATACACCCATCAACAGCACATAAATTTCCACCACCACCAGAAGTCATTTTTCTTAAATAAATTAACGCTTAACAAGCACAGATCACTTATTTGGTTCGTATGAAAACTAATTGACCGAGCGTAACACGAATACAGTGTGTGCTCGCGTCTGACGGTTGTTGGCAGCCCACTGAATTCTCGGTCTCGGTGAGGGCGAGATTAGGCTAGTAACGCGCGCAAGTACATCGAGTGAGAGACCCCTGCCGTAGTCCGCTAATGTGGCCGCAGCATTACTCTTTCACGCAAAAACTACTGAACAGATCTCGATGAAATTTGCAACAGAGATAGATATAGACTGGAATAACTCATAGGATACTTTTTATCCTGATATTCCCACGGGAACGGGAACCAAGCGGGTGAAACTGCGGGCGGTCGCTAGTACAAAATAATTTCTACAATCATAGACAAAAAACCTGCGCAGTTGCAATAAATAAATAACTTCTTACATTCACACCAATTATCTAAGCCCCATTTTAATTTCATTAAGAAACTGTATCATGGAAAACTTGATAACGGATAAATATATACCTACTTAAATACTTTTTGTTTGTAATTACATACTTATTATACATAGAAAACAATATTTTAATACAAAGTTTTTACGCGCAGATTTTTTGTCTTTGATTTTGCCAGGACCTACATTAAACTTCTTACAACCTTCCGCTTTTGCAAATATTTTAATATTAACTTAAAACAGAAAAACTAACAGAGAGAAAAACATAACAACAATATCTTACAACAGAAAAAAATCGAGGCTCGAATTCAAATATATGTCGCAGGCGGATGGTTGAATCCGCCGGATAATTTAGTATGGCAGCATGTACCCCTCGGAAGTCCTATGAACACGTGATATGTTAGAAATTTCGTGGTTATTTTCTTTTTTGCGACTCCGTCAACTTATGGGAAGATAAAATAGCTTACGGAAAAAATGATCGGCCTAGGCGTTTAATTAAATGGCGGACTCAACCATTTGGCTGCGACATATACACATACATAGTACCTAGTTTAGAAATATACACTTTGTTATTATTCAGAAGACCCACCAGCTAGGATCGCCCTGGCGATATACAGGGCGTCCCAAAACTATGTCACATGGAGGGAAAGTACCTTAAATACTGAAGATATCAAATTTTACTGAAAGGGGACTTCATTTTTATTTTAAAAAGAAAACGAACGGCATTCGCAGAATTTTAAATAATCACCTGTCTAAACTGGGAATCGAACCCGCTGAATGTAAAATAAATATTTCTCTTATTTTATTGTACCAATCGAAAGGCTCGATTATACCTAAGCATTTCTTCTAAGTAACATAGCATCTTAAATACAAGGATGACTACGAAATTTAACATTTAATGTTGAATAACAAGTTTATGCAGCGTTATGGATAGCCTTTTCTGTGACTGTCGTGCTCAAAACGAAATATTCCGATCTGTCCCCCTGCTCTGTCCCCATGGGGTGACAGAACGGACAAAAAAGTTTGATCTGTCCCCCTGTTACCGATGAGGGGACAGTTCGAACTTTATTCACCTCCTTAATGTTTTATCTGTCCCCCTATCGGTATTAAGGGGACAGATCAAACTTTTTTATTCCTGTTTGTCCCCCATAGAATTATTATTAAATATATAAAATAATGATATTTTATTATATTTATTTATGTTCTTAAAAGTTTATTAACACTTATTTATAGTGCAAACAGTCATTTTGAATTATTTTTCGCGAGCTGTGTTCGACATAACGTGCGTGATCTTGAGCACTGACAGCGCGCGGAAAGAACTGTACCCCTAGTGTAAGTTTTAATGTCAAAAAACGCAAACTATTTCGATTCCGTAATATATCAATTTGTATGAAAACTGTATTAGCGCCTCTAGCGGCGAGTAGCGCGCTTTTATAGTTTTCATACAAATTGACATAAATACGCAATCGAAATAGTTTGCGTTTGCTTGACATAAAAACTTACACTAGGGGTACTGAGCTAGATATGGCTTAGTTTTAGTTGCGCGTTTTTCGTGCTTGCAATAGGTTTCTAGTGGCCGTTTTCACCAAATGTAAAGACATTCCTAAGGCAATGCTTATCGTTAAGCGAATCCTAATTGGAACTTTTACGTTTCACCACAACTTAAAAATGTGCTAAGCAGCTAAGAAGCTCCTAAAGTTAGGACACAGAAAACAGCCGCCTAACTGTTAAGGATCAACTTTATGTCAAATGAAACGTCAAACTTGACTTGAGATAACTCGTAAATAAAGTTTAAAATAATAATAAACTTGTATTGTAAAAAATGAATGTGCCAGATTTGTTTGAATTTCTGGATTTCTTTGACGATTTTGACGACGATAAAGTTTTAAAACAATACAAAAAAATTTAACCTACGCAGATTTTTTCTTCCGTAGGTACTGTAATTTGGCGTCCGCTTTATTTTTACCTCCTCCAATAGTTAAAAACCTATAGACCATAACATCATTATCATTATGAAAACTGTTTTAGTTCCAAAGATTATCACTTGAACAGAAATGGTTGTCGCACTATGACTGACAACACTGACCATAGAGAAATTAAACTTAACCAAGACGTTCCTAGCTAGTAGGAATCTCTTTAGTAGTTTTGGTTTGTGAAACTTAACAGTATCATAAGGTACTGCTTTAAATAAGATTTTCTTAGCTTAGAAATACCTTAGGTACGAGTGTTTGGGTGAAAATGGCCGTGGGTGTTATTATTCTAAGTTATAACTTAAGTATAATTATAAATAAAGGCTATTATAAACCGAAACCATTTTGTCCTTTTTAATAAAAGGTTGCATTACTTAATAATAAAATATAATTATTTTATATACTTATTTAATTATATGGGGGACAAACGGGAATAAAAACGTTTGATCTGTCCCCCTAATACCGATAGGGGGACAGATAAAACATTAAGGACGTGAATAAAGTTCGAACTGTCCCCACATCGGTAACAGGGGGACAGATCAAACTTTTTTGTCCGTTCTGTCACCCCATGGGGACAGAGCAGGGGGACAGATCGGAATATTTCCTCAAAACTTTAACAATTTCAATGTAGGTATTACTAATGAGTGAGTGGCAGGGCCAATGGTTCAAAATATTGTAAGCAATAAAATGCTCATAAATATCTATGCAAACTTAGACATCAATAATATGTGAACTTATAAACAGTTCATTAATATATGACGGCAGTGCAGACAATAATATCTGACTACTCTTCTCAGCAAAAATATCTATACACTCTAGATTTCAATAATTTCGGTACAGCATAGGATTCATAAATATCTATGCAGCTATATTATTGAGCTTTATGTCCTTGAACATTTGACTTATTTTTGATTGCCTTTATGGAAGCGATGTTGCCAATTCGCATAGGACTGCACATCAGTCTGGCAACGTTGTCAAGGAGTTGTATAATTTGAATAATTAGATTTTAGGCAATCTTAGGGCTAATGCAGATAAGATTATATTTTTTCTAAACTTTTGTTCAGATGGTTTTAAAAAACCAAATGTTCAAAGAAGTAGGTAGGTAAGTAATTGGATTTATTATTTATTTTGTTGTTAATAAAATCTAACATTTAAAAAATAAAATAGTAGGTACCTTAGCAAAAAGTGTTCTCAAAATTTATGATATTATTTTTTATATAATTATTACATATCTATGCTAAATTAACCAACAAAAACGAAATCAAAAGTAGTTAGGTAAGAACGAAACAAAACAGGAGTCTACAATTTTTGAGGTCTGTAGTAGGAAATTCATCGGATATAAACTATAGATAAGTAAGTACTTACTTTTTGTTATTAAACACTTATACCAATACCACAGAATAACCAATAACAAGGTGGGCATATAAAAATTCCGAAATATAAACAATTGATTACTTTTGTTTATTTTTAGCCCACCAAACAATTTTCTTAAATACTGACACCAAACTGAAAAAAAATTGTAGGCCCCTAATCTGTTCCGTCCCTAAATGTATAGATATTTATGAACTTTACTTTGCACTCAATAATTTGAATAACGGACTGCGCACAATTTTTTGAGTCTGTATCTGTAGTGATATTATTGACAATATATGCCGTCACATACTTATGATGTCAAAGAAAATCCGTTTCATTTGACGCATTTTTCGCATTTCATTTATTATTTACTTAATATTAGATACCCACATCAAAGAAGGTACATAACATAAATTAAAAACGAATAAAGATCCGCACGCAAAGCTTAGCGCAGATGGCGCCAGCGGCGCGATGACCGCTGTCATTGTCGACAATTTGTTTACTAATGGATTTTCGAGATTTTCATCAAAAAATTGATTTGTAGAATTTGTGGTTAGTTTTGATGATGGGCCTGATGTTATGTTAACCCTCTTAAGTCTCCGAGTAGGTAGATAGAGATACTTACCTACGTCTTGGATAAAATAATGGTTACTTTCTTTATTTGTCTTTGTTATTACCTACCCATTCATCTATTTCATCATTCATTCATTATGGCTAAATAATTATTTGCGTTGCTTTTAAATAAAAAGTTGTTAAATAAATGTTTTTTACCCTAACTTCTATATTTTTAGGTTATTAAACATATCTCTGTTGTCCCAACTTAAAAAGCATAGAAACAATTAACTTTTTTGTTAGTCTAGCATAGTTCTTTAAGTACCATTCGATTTTTTCCATGAACGAGACCTATAAGTCGAGGTCTGAAAATACATAGAAGTTCGCCAGTCTCCTTTCTTAAGCTGCGTCCAGACTTGTAACATTTCGCCGAACATTACCCCGTACCGTGTCAGACACGCGTGTCAGAACGGATAATGTGGACGTCTTTTGACACGCGAACAAGTTCGCGTACATGTTACAAGCTTCAAATCCATTCCGAACACTCGAAGAAACTGCTTGACACAGATAAATGTACGGACAATGTACGGAGTTACGAAGGTGCAGTGTGGACGCTGGTCTGTGTGCTGTTACGCATCGATGTTACGTGTTACGAGCCGATCCATCGAGAGTCGGTTTTTATCAAAGGATTTCGCAATTGTCCGCGTGTCAAGGAGACGTCCACACTTGTGTTTATGACACGCGTCGAAGTACGCCAGATGACACAGATACAGACACGGGATAGGAATGGATCAGGTCGTGACATGTGCCGGCATCACAGAATAAATACAAGTACAGAAGATGATTATTTTATAAAAATGTCAATATCTCGAAAACGGTGCGTCGGAGCCAAAATCTATCGAAATTTTTGATACCCTTTTAATAACCCCGGAGGTATTTGAGAGACATCGAATAGTGAAAAAAAAATTTTTTTTGAGATCTGTTAACTCAAAAATAATTTTTTTTTGAGATCTGTTAACTCAAATTTTTTTTTTTAACTTTTTAAGTTCTGAATTCAGTCCCCGAAGTTATTTGAGAGACATCCAATGGTAAACAAAAAATTTTTTTTTAGGATCTGTTGACTCAAAAAATTTTTTTTTTACTTTATATGTTCTGAATTCAGTTCAAATGGATGAAAACAGAGGAGCAGGGGGACAGGGCCGCAGCCCCCCCACCAAGAGGGCTCGGGGGGCTAAGCCCCCCCGCCGCCGCCCCCCGAGCCCAAGAAATCCTAAGGGCGTTTGTGCACTACCACTGAATTTTACCGATCCGGAAAAAAACGGATGCTTGTATTTAATTAATAACTATTAACCGCCCTAACAGTCGTTTTAGGTTAGGTTAAGTTAGAACTGTGACCAAAACGCAGCGCGAGCCGAGCGAGCGAAGGCAGCGGCCGGCGAAGCGGCAGAAAAAACTTTCTTTTTTTCCAAAAAAAAAGATAACTTTTTGTTTTTTCGTCTTAGTTCTTTTTTCGAAAGCTATGATTTTTTTCACTTTTTGAAAAAAAAGTTAGTGTTATTTTTATGCACCCCCTTTGCGACACCCGGACGGCCTAAAGTGTATATAAATAACTAATAAATAAATAAATAACTTCTTACATTCACACCAATTTTCTAAGCCCATTTTAATTTCATTACGAAACTGTATCATGGAAAACTTTTGTTTGTAAATACATACTTAATATACATAGAAAACACCCAGACCAAGACAAATAGACATGTTCATGCACACAAATATTTATCTTGTTCGGGAATCGAACCCGAGACCACTGGCGCAGAAGGTGGGTAACCTACCCCTGCGCCAAATCGGTCGTCAAAAGTATATGCAAAAGAATTAGCCTTAAAAATTTAAAATGCTGCTGAAAGTCACAATTCCACGCGGACGAAGTCGGGGGCACAGCTAGTAGGTATTAAATACTTATAATCTTTATTTTTTATTCCATCTTTGAACTCAGCAGTTCTAGTGCCTTGCCACGCAGTCTTGTTCGATTGACACCATGCGTCTACACTTGTAACATTTTGGCGTGTCTGAACACCGTGTCTTTATAATACACTGTCTCTTTGATACAGTATTACCACAGCGCATGCCCAACAAAACTAGCGATGCATGATAAAGACACGGTGTTCTGGTTCTGACACGCCAAAATGTTACGGCAGCACAACCTAGACCGTCCACATTGAGCGTAACAAGTCTTGTACGATGACACGGAGTCCGGTCCGATGTCATGACACAAGTCTGGACGCAGCTTTAGGCATATGAAATTTGAAGTCGCAATGAATATCAAGCGCAGCCACTGCCGCACACGCACACAACTACACGTGTACGTACAGCTCAAATCAGCTGTCGAGTTTATTACTATAATTCCAGTTTTTCCAGGATATCCAAGCTATCCCAGTAAGGAAGACCTAGAATTTTCGGGAACGTCATCCTGGAAGGTGTTCGAACATATTCCAAAAGGTCCCGCTTAGTAATTTATGAATGTCCGAGTTAGGAAAAAAAACTTTCTAAGTAATTTGACAGTTTTTCCAGGATATCCCGGCTATCCCACCAGGGAACTCCTGGGACTTTCGGGAGCGTCATCCTGGAAGGTTTCTAAACATATTCCAAAAGAACTTGCTGAGTAATTATGAATGTCCGAGTTTGGTAAAAAATTGGTCTTATTTGACAGTTTTTCCAAGATATCCCGGCTATCCCACCAGGGAAGCCCTGGGACTTTCGGGAACGTCATTCTGGAAGGTGTCTGAACATATTACAAAAGGTCCCATTTAGTAATTTTAAATGTTCGGGTTTGGTCAAAAATTTGCCTAATTTGACTGGGCTAAAATGGTCATGGTCAGGCCACACAATCAGAGGAAGTGAGAAATGGTCTAAACTAGTGATAAGTTGGTACACTATTCATAAGTAGAGAAAACGAGGTAGACCCCTTAGACGGTGGGTTGATGACATTAAAGCCATAGCAGGTGGCATATGGACAAGAGTAGCAAAGGACCGAGAGAAATGGAAACAATTGGAGGCCTTTGTCAGCTAGTGACATACAGACACAGAGCTGATGCACAATGAGTCACACCAACACATCAAAATATGACTATAAAAATTACTGCATTTAATGCGCGTACTCGTACTCGTGTTTCATCGAAATCTGGCCAGGATTTCCAAAGTTACAGTGTTGTAAAGTTTCACCAGCTTTTGTAAATATGCTTTCCTTGCGCGCTATTGCGATGACGTCATGTCGCACTGACATCTCCGATTGCGGCTGTTGTGGATGATTTCCGTCTAAATGTACTTACATAGAGTCCGTCTGTGCGCAACTCGTGCGTTTTTGACGCTAGTTAAAGTACATTTTCTTTGTTATAAGGTTATGGTAAATGATTAGTATTCGATTTCGACCGCGCGCAGGCGCTCTTTAAAACTGTCACCTACTGTCGATACCGAAAGACATTTATCCCACAAACTTATCTGACCCAGTGGTGGAGGAGCCACTAGCAAGTACACAATTATCGAAATGGCTGTCAGTTTTTAGGGTGCATATTTAACCACCAAGTCAGTTAAGGTTGTAAGTAAGTACATTTTGTTTTGACGGTTGCTATATGTATTGACAGAATACCGCCCGCCATTACGAAAGTTGATTTAATTTATTATTCACGAAAATAAAACATTATTTGAAGGTGTTTTTCACATGGGCTCAATACAAAATTTCTTAACCATTTCATTGATCGACTAAGTATAAGAAAAATAAATATAGTAGATTGTATTACAAGGGAGCAAAATAATATATTTACGGCGAGGGCGCTATTTTGAATCCAGAGCGCAGTGAAGGCGAGGGATTCTAAAGTAGAATCCTGAACGCAGCGAGGGATTCAATATACGCCGCCCGAGGTGAAAATAATTTTGCGGCCGAGTAATACACTCTGCTTTTCATCCCTCTCTATAAGAAAAGCAGTAAAGACATCTCAAACTACCTACCTTTCTTTGTCGTTCGGATACATCATAGCGCTAGTCGGACAAGAAAAAAATTTGAGTTTGGAAATAAAAAAAAGTTAATAAAAAAAATATATGTCCATCAGATTCCTTGTAAGTATCTCCGGGGGCGCCGTAGGGGGGTTGAAAATTTTGTTAGATTTTAGCTACGATTCACCGTTTAAGAGATATTCTCAATTTTATAAAATTCCGTTTTCGAAAATTTCTCGGTCCCGAAAAAAGTCCCGGCCCCATACAAAATCAGTTGTTTTTTTTTAAGTACTGCACACCCTTTGCTACACTCCAACCAATGCTTCTTTAATTATGTTCTAAATTCAAATCTCATTTATACCCTCTTGTCATAACAGGTAAACAATGAATCTTTTTGGACCCTGTTATTAGATAAACAATCATCGCTTTTCGAATCGATGGGATGAAAAAATATATTACGAAACCGTGAGAGCGCAACTATACAGGGCGTCCCAAAATTAACTCACATGGAGGGAAAGTACCTTAAATACTGAAGATATAAAATTTTACTGAAAGGGGACTTCATTTTTATTTTAAAAAGAAAACGAATTGCATTCAAAGAATTTTAAGTAATCAACTGTCTGAACTGGGAATCGAACCCGCCGAATGTAAAAAAAAAAATTCTCTAATTTAATTGTACCGATCGAAAGGCTCGATCAATGTGCCGCTGGGAATATTCCCATTTCCAAGTAATTTACTCTTTGTAAATTTACGGGAATATTCCCAATGTTCCCGGGAATATTCCCAAAGTTTCCAGACTAATTTAATTTCAAGAATGGCAAAATTTTCTGTCATATTTATATTTCCTTTTACTCCCATGGTTGCGCAACTACTTACTAGTTTTTGCCTGCGATTATACTTCTCTTAATCTCTATTAAAACACAGAACAAGACTACTGAATGTTAAACTACATAGTTTAATTTGTTAACTGAGCAAAGTAACGGTCTTAAGCCAACATACTTTGCAGCATTGATTATTATAGATCCCCATAGCCAAGGAAATCAAGGAACAGATATCACATCGAAGAAAATATTAACGGATGCCAAGTGACTAAAAATGTTAATCAAGACCTTTTGACTTCTTAAAGATTTATCAAACTACAAGTGCAGACGTGAAATTTGGAGTCGTCCCGTCTTACAACTAGCTCCGATGGGACTGGAACCCATGACCTTTGTACGGGCGAATCGAATTTATTTAATACTTCTTATAAGCTGTTGGCCAGCGTTTATTTCATCAATGTGAAGATATTACTAGCCTCGATATTTAATAATAGAATATTTGATAAGATCTTTTTTTATATGGAACTGGTCAGGCATTTGACCACAATCTTGTTTAATCATAGGATGTGGTTTAAGATGCTGGATGTTTGCCCAGGATGCCTGTTCACTCTGGCCTTGAAGTGTTCAAGCTTGAAGTTATCGGGGATCACATAAGCAGGCAGCGCATTCCATTCTTTAGGGGTTCGCATAAGAAACGAAACTGCGAAGCGCTTGGTGCGGATAAGTAGAGTGTCAACAATATAATAATGATAAGATAGCCAGCGTCAGGTTCCCCGATGGTGGAAATGGGCTGAAAGAAAAAGGTCGGGCAGTTCTCTCGCACACTCCCAAAAGCGTATTCTATAAAATACCGATAGACACGCAACTTTGGGTTGGTGACTGGCATTCTGGAGTTCCGCCAGCGCCGTAGCCAACGCTGAGTTTCCAATGAACCTCCTGAGACGGTTTTCAATCGATTCCAGAAGTTCTAGCTGATACTTAGCAGAACCATTCCATAAGTGACAACAGTACTCCATGCACGGACGAATCTGCGATTTGTATATAAAAAGCAGTTGGTCCGTCCGGCGTGAAGTACCGTTTAGAGCCCTAGAGAAGACGCCCATTTTCTTAGCAGCACACTTTGCAATGGAATCGATGTACTCGTCAAAATTCAGGTTGGATGGTGAGTTCAGGCCAAGAAGTTGCAGATGTTCAGTTATCGGCAAGAATACACCCTGGAAAGTTAGAGTCAGTTGGAAAGGACTCCGTTTTGCAGTGAATAAAAAAACCAGTGTTTGAGTAGCATTGAAAGTAGCAGATTAATTTGCTCAACAAGGGACTCTCGACAATAGCAATAAATTATTTATGATTTATGACAAGACTGGATTTCATCATTCGTAGCCTTTACAGTTGAGTGAGATATATCTGATGGTAGTTTCATCTGTATACCCGATAGTATTCCTCAATGTCTCAAGACTAAGGGTCTTTGACCAGTGTGTGTTGCCAGTTATGACTTATGGAAGCGAGACGTGGTCTTTTACTATGGGTCTCATAAGAAGGCTCGAGGTCACCCAGCGAGCAATGGAGAGAGCGATGCTTGGTATTTCCCTGCTCGATCGAATTAGAAATGATGAGATCGCAGGAGAACTAAAACGACCGACATCGCTCGAAGGATTGCTCAGTTGAAGTGGCAACATAGCGCGGAGAACCGATGGCCGTTGGGGCGGAAAGGTTCTCGAATGGTGACCGCGAACCGGACGACGTTCCGTGGGCAGCCCCCCTACAAGATGGACCGACGACGATCTGGTCAAGGTCGCGGGAAGCCGCTGGATGCGGGCAACGCAGGACCGATAAAGATAAAGGTCTTGAGACTTTTTGCCGTGTGAATATGCCATAATAATAAGTCTGCTATGTGACTGAAACAAATAATGAAATGTAGTAAATAAATAGAAAATAAAATAAATAAATACATATGTGGCGAATATACGTTAATCAAGCTGTAATTTTTAATAAAAGTTTAATATTATATTACGACATCATGGTACGACACTATTGTAATTCAAGTTATTTTAATAAATGACTAGCGGATCCTCGCGGATTTATTTTACCCGCATAGTACCCGTTTCCGTGGGAATATCGGGATAAAATATAGCCTATGTCAGTCGGGAAGAATGTAGCTTTCTAATGGTGAAAGAATTTTTAAAATTGGTCCAGTAGTTTCGGAGCCTATTCGATGCAAACAAACAAACAAACAATCAGATCTTTGCTCTTTATAATATTAGTAAAGATTATTATTAAAAGTATTACAAAAAAATCTGTTTTACTAAGTAGGTATTGGGAATATTCCCGGAAACATTGGAAATTTACTGGGAATATTCCCGGGAAAATTGGAAACTTTCGCCATAAAAGTGATATTAAGTTTGGCATATTCATTTTGCTGTGTAATTTTGGCCAATGGAACGGTTAGCACAAAACAAAAAAAGATTGAAATACGTTATAAGCAATTTTCCCCAATATTTCCACTTTTGGGAATATTGCCGGGAACGCTTCTGGGAATATTCCCAATGTTTCCAATATTCCCGGGAACGGCACATCACTCATACCTTATCATTTTTTCTTAATAACATAGCATCTTAAATAAAAGGAAGACTACGAAATTTAACATTTAATGTTGAATAACAAGTTTGTGCAGCGTTATGAATAGCCTTTTCTGTGACTGTCGTGCTCAATACAGACTTTAACGTTTCAATGTAGGTATTACTAATGAGCGAAGATTGGAGCAATTATACCTAATTCCCTATCATAAGTGTTTGATAATGTGATAAGTAACACCACCTCGATTGGTTTTAAAAAGTTTGAATAATTTCGTGCGGGTACGATTCTCGGTTTGGACATGCTATTATTAAAAAAAAATTGAATGCAGTTCTATTGTTATTTAAATAAAAATAAAGTCCTATTTCAATAAAACTTTCTATCTACAGTATTTGGTGTGGTCTATGCCACCATGTGACATAGTCATTGGAAGCCCTGGGGGCGTCCCACGACTATGCCATATGTTGGAATAGACCGCACCAAAGTAACTATTCAAACATTTTTAAACCAATCGAGCTGGTGTTACTTAACACATTATAACCAGTGATCGGATAATCGGATGCATATTTACCTAAAGTTAATATTTGGCTAACTAACTATGGAAGCGGCTTCTTAAAATATGTTTTTTAAATATAAATCCCGGGATTCCAGAAAATTCGGGAATGCAAAGCTAGTCGGTAACATGGTGTAAAAACGAAGCCTTTAGCATGTGGCATTTATTTTTATAAATTCCGGGATTCCGGGTTTACTTACACAACTGTTCATACGTATTTACTTGAAGTTTAGTTAAGTTCCCAATGCGATTTATGAGTATGTAGTGTTAGAGGAAGAGTAGTGAGTGTTAGTTTAATACAACAACAATAAGTACTTACAACAATACTATACGGGTCTATATACCCTTTTCGGGTCGCTACTTGCACACAAGCAGGTATATGTATAATTTGCCGTCTCACTCGCATTCATTAAGAAATACCATAGCCTTCTCTATTGTTTGCACAGACGTATCCGTACGCGTCAGAGTGAGACACGAGACACGCCGTGCTTCCGCCCACACACCAACCCCGGGCAGGCCCCAGTCAGGGCGTTTGTGCACTACACTGAATTTTACCGATCCGGAAAAAAACGAATGCTTGTATTTTAATAATTAATCTTTTACAATAGTATGAATTTATTTATTTCGTGTAGTTTCAATGTTTCAAACCCTAAACTACACGAAATAAATAAATTCTTACTTTTATTAATGATTAATTATTAAAATACAAGCATCCGTTTTTTTCCGGATCGGTAAAATTCAGTGAAGTGCACAAACGCCCTCACTCGCTCAAGGTCACGCGCTATGTGCCTACCGCTAAGTAGCTCGTAACCGAGCCGATCAGCGGTGGGCTGTCGCACGCGTTTCCCGCACAAAACGCTGCGATACAATTTTATTACGTTGACTAACGATACGATGGTTCATTATTGTAAATTGTTCACACGATTCAGAATATTTTTGCTAGTAAAATTTAATAAGCGTGAGTTCAAAGATGGAATAAAAAATATAGATCATTTTATAAAATTAAAGCGCATTTAATTCACTCCATTGCATTATTCATAAATAGTAAAGTTTATTTCACTTCAGCCATTTTGTTTAATTTATGTTCTTTGTACAACCTTGACGATTTCGCTCGATGACGTACTCTCGCGAAGTACGCGGGAATCTCGGCTCTTGGAGCGCGTCCGTAGAATATGTGTCTTCTTGCAGCGGTTCTGCAGCGGTTTTTGTAGGCTTATATAGCGTAGGTATTTTAGCTTTTGTATAGATAGAGGGATTTATCTGTTACGTAGTAACTAATTTCTAATCTTACCCCGGGCACACCTGTATTCGTCTACTGCGCAGCATTCCGCGCGAACTTCAGGGCCGTCATGTTATTTTGCGCACGCCAATGACAATACGACAAATTTAAAAACAAGAGAAAGCCTACAATACTTACGAATGCCTGACAGCCACTGAAAAGATTCCAACTTTTTATATGGAGCTTGGCATAGGTACCTAAAGTTCCAAGTACCTTACCTACCTAAAAATGACAAGTTTTAATATACTAAGTTTTATTATACACATTCAAAGTGAAATATTTCAAAAAGTACATCATTTACGACTTTTTGTCAAATATTATTTGTTGTTTAAAAATGTTTTCTCTGTTGATTGGTGTATGTTTCATAGGTGTACACCAAAATATGACGTTTAGGTACATACGTACTTGCAACTTTAAGTATGCCAATGAGTTACGTTCGTGGTAGGAGGCAGTGAAGTTACATAGATACTGTGTTTCCTAAACATTCAACTTACTTAGTCCTTTAATACGATAGGTAGGTACAGGTACTACTGTTAGTTGATCGCGGGATTTTATTGGTGATGCTGTTTTACTTTAATAATCAAGAACTTGAATGGTTTTTCTTTATAATTTCTTATTTATTATTCGTTTGAGATATGTTTCGAAACTTGAAAAAGTATGTGAAGAAATGTAAAATTATAAAGGAGTTATTATTATTTTTAGATATATTTTTGATACAAAAGTGCATTCCATTTTAGCCAACATCTGAATATATGTAAATACCAGATTTGATTCTATATAACCAAAACACTATATTTGTCAATTCCGAAATCCCGGGATTTTTCGATACAAAAGTGCATTCCATAACAGCCAACACCTCAACTTTAGGTAAATATGCATCCGATTATCCGATCTCTAATTATAACTTTATCAAACACTTTATGATAATTGCTCCAATCTTCACTCATTAGTAATACATTGAAATGTTAAAGTTTTGAGCACGACAGTCACAGGAAAGGCTATCCATAACGCTGCACAAGCTTGTTATTCAACATTAAATGTTAAATTTCGTAGTCTTCCTTTTATTTAAGATGCTATGTTATTAAGAAAAAATGATAAGGTATGATCGAGCCTTTCGATCGGTACAATTAAATAAGAGAAATATTTTTTTTTACATTCGGCGGGTTCGAATCCCAGTTCAGACAGTTGATTACTTAAAATTCTTTGAATGCAGTTCGTTTTCTTTTTAAAATAAAAATGAAGTCTCCTTTCAGTAAAATTTTATATCTTCCGTATTTAAGGTACTTTCCCTCCATGTGAGTTAATTTTGGGACGCCCTGTATAGCCAAAGGATTCTATGTAGGCATACGGAAGTGCGATGTGACGTCACACGTTAATGCCATTGGTTCACCCGAATTTTCCACGGAGGCCGTACTTGCATTTAATATCTCAGTGATTTTTGAAGATAGGAAAAAAATAAAAACAAATTCTTTTTTCTCGAGTTACATATTTTTTAGATAAGCTGATTACAAATATCGTTGGTGTGACTCATTATGTTATAAATAATCTTATTATGTCACTTACTGTCTGAATAAAAGCTATTGATTGATTGATTAACAAGCATGATAGATCTTCTTTTTGCGATTTTAGCAAGTGCATTCGACACTATTCATTTAAATCTATTGACTATCAATTTAAATACAATTAATAAAGTCTCACCAGTGACAGGATGGGTGTCCAACTCCTTGTAAGTAATATCTGGTTTTGGCAGTGGTTCGTCTAACTCGGCGGATCGTTCCATCGCCAAGAACTCTTCACTGGAAACTGATCTGAGTTCCTCCTTCCCGCTGGAGTCCGAACCCGCTGGGATCTGCTCCAGTGACGTCAAACCGTTGGGCTCTTTCGAATTGCAAACGGAAAGTTTCGAAGGAGAAATTCTATTCAGGCTAAAACATACATAAAAGAATAGTAGTGTTGATTTTTAAAAAGTTTGTAATAAATATAAAGGAACGAAATTTTGTCAGAATTAAAAGAGTTACCTGACTAACCTGCTATAAGCCGAGTCATTGCTCAGTTTCCCAGGCGTATAGTTTCCGTTCGATGCTTTCTCATTCTTCTTATTAATCCGTTCAGATTTTAAACGGCTCTTCGTCATACCATTCGAAACTTGCATATTATGACTAGCTATCTCCCTCTGATTGTTTTCAATCCTGTCGGACTCATAGAACTTGTCCAAGTCCTTCAGCGACTGCATCAGGTCATGTTCTAGTTGGTCTGTTTTATGACGACTCTTCGAGCTGTCTGTTTTTTGTACATGCTTCTTTTGGATGGAATCCAGGAGGGAAGTGGAACGTTTCACAGAGGATGGGAAAATGTTCTCGTTGACGTTGTTATTGTTAGTGCTAAAAGTGAGAGACATCGACTTATTAACCGGTATTAGACCATTACCGTTCACTATCTTTGGGGTTAAGCAAACACTATTCATACCAGAGGACCTATTACTATCTGCAAGTTCTGACTTCACTACTCTAGTCGTCGAACTACAAGATCTTTTGTTTCCATCCATTTTTTGTTTGCTTATTTCTTCATCAAACGAGGTCATAAACTCCTCCAAATCGAAATCCTCACACATGGATTGATCGTGCGAGGCTTTCGATACTATACTATGCTCTAAAGAAGACATGATTCTATCATATTGTGCGCTTAAATCGTCTATGATTGGGGCAGTGTTTTTATTAATTATATTCTTATTATTAATATTATTGTTACTTTCTACTTTTGTAACATTATCTTTAGTTTCATCTACATTATTATTACATTTGTCATTATTATTATTATGGTTAGTGCTAAAAGATTCAAACTTAGACGGTAAGTTTTCAGTGGTGAGAAGAGACTCCATACTACTTATGATGTCGGGATTGTTCAAAATAGTATTGACGTTTATGGGCAAATTGTCATTTTCATTGATAAGTCTGGGGTCTATGTAATTACTATCGGTCATTGAAGAGTTATCGTCTGTAAGTATTAAGTCTAAGTTGACAAATTCTTTCTTATTATCCTCTCTTTTGATCTTATCGAGTTTCAACGGTTGTTTTATAGTGGTTCTTTGGAAACTGTGGTACATAGACGTGTTTATTTTTGGATTTTTTTCTTTTGGTTTTGGGGTGCTATAACTAGACGCTGTGTAACTGGAAAACGATCTATTTAAATTATTATTGCGACTGAAATAAGATTTTTCTTGGGTAATAATATTTTCTTTGCTGGATTTTGTAAATGTCGAGTTGAGTTTCTGTTGACTAGATTTTTTGTCGTTTCGATTAAGTCTAAACGAGCTACATCTACTTCCAAACGAGTTATTGTTATCATTATTTGTGCTGCCGAAAGATTTCATTCTTTGTAGTGTAGGAGTTTTCTGGTATGTTTTGTTAAGTGTGTCTTTCATCATTTTAGTGTTATCGGTTCTAAGGTAGGAAGGAGGTGTCTTTTCTTTACCGGGACGGAGGATGGGAAGGGTTCTGTTGGGATCTTTGGTAGAGTTTTGGATTTTTGTAGGAATGTTTGTGTCTGAAGACATTAGTTCTTTCATTTGTCTAGCGGCTGATACAAATGGATCGTAGTTGTCCTCTAGCCTGAAATTGTAAGTATAAAAAAATATAAAATAAACTTAAGCATGTGGTGGTATTGAAATGAACTTTCATTATGGGTAAGTTTCTCATATAGTTTGCTTGTTTTCAGCCAAATAGTTTAAGTAATTTATGTGTTCTGAATTAAAAGATTGAATGATTATATAATGAGAAAACCTGAAACTGACCCAGAATAAACCACCTAGTCATTGGACAGTTGGACACCCATAAAATGCGGGAAGATTATGAAAGGAACGGCATACCCCAAGCTCTTATTTTCTATGCGAGGTAGCTTGAGCGGTGGAGCTTCGGACGTTATTGATTGTGCATCACTGTTGTCATCAATATTCTCTTTGACAATAAAAGTTTTATACTCCGTATTTGTGCGATTTTGTTCACCTAGCATTTTATATTTTCTATGAGGTTTGTAAAGCCTCTGCATCTTGCTTTTGTTACAAGCTGATTTGCGGTTAGGTTTATTTGTTTCAGATATAGAAGGCAATTTGAACTCAGATGAAGTACTTTTGAGAGTATTCTCTTCAACTTTCTTATCTTCGTATAATTTTAATTCGTAAACAGTTATATGTTCCATGTCGCAAACTTTTTTATTAGCGTCAAGGGTTTCTTCTTTGCTAACTTCTTGTGGATTTTGCATAACGTCTCCACCTGCACCTTCCAAAAGTTCTTTTAAATCCATTTTTAAACTCTCAAGGGTATCGGAAAATTTTGGTTTAGTGGTCTCTGTGGTATGGGAATTAGTATTATCTTTATTAGTTTCGTTTAAAGTTTCAAGCGAATTAGTCTTCGGAGTGTGCAGAATTTCAACATCATTGTCTATGCTTAATTTGTCTTCTGCATAATGACTTCCCATCATTTTATCAGTCATATTGATAAACTCTTCAAAATCAGCAGAATTTTCAGAAAATTTGGTATAGGTGTCACCACTCCCGTGTCGACACATAATGTCTTGCACCTCGTTATCATTAAAATCCTCAGATTTATGTTCTTCATCATTGCTAAATTCGTTACTGATATCGCGTTCATAATTTTCTTCAAAATGTTCAGCCGATAAATCATGTGCATCATCACTTAATTTATTCTCATCGATATTTAAGTCGAAATCACTTTTCATTTTTATTTTGATACTGTCTTGTTTTGGCAGCTTTGTATTTTGTGATGCTGTAGCATTTTCAGATTTACTCTCACATACACTGGAGCTGGTTTCCATATAATTAGAAACGTCCTCAGAGTTGCTGGGAGCAACATCAAGGTTGCCATCAGAAGTACTTTCCTCATTGAAATGTTTTGCACCAATATCACACGAACTCACCATTGTTAGATTCTTATAGAGGAGCTGAACTTTTGGTTCTTCAACACTTTTTGGATTCTTTTTTGATGCATTGCCAGCTTTTGGTTTCTTTGGTTTTGTGTCTGGATTATCATATATCACACAAGGAATACATGGACACATAAACTCTGTATTTATTCCAACAGATTGGCAGTTGTTTTTATCAGTACCATGCACGGATTTAGCTTCTTCGAGGCTGTCCAAACTCATACTAGTCTCTTTTACTAATTTAGCTCTATTTTCCTTTTTGATTTGAGGTTTTTTGGTTTCATTTTCACTGATTTTCTTTTCAATTACTTTCCTTTCTTTTGGAACTTTTTTGGTTATCGTTTCTTTCTTTTTGCTTTTGTCCATTTTGGTGTCAACGAGTTTTTCATCTTGAACTGTTACGTGTTTTGTATGTTCTTCGTGTTCTTTTTGTTGTGTAACGTCTTTGAAATTGGACTTCTTAGGAACTGGTATTTGACTTTTATCTGTGACCTTTCGCGGGTTGATATTATGCTCATCTCTATATTTTTGATTTCTTTCGTTGTATTTGTTGGCAAGTTCTTCGAGTTTTTTTAACTGCTGTTGTTTCTTGACATTCAATTTACTTTTGGCTTTATTTTGGGGAACACTTGTCTTGATATTAGGATCAGTATGACTGGTTTGTACCGAGGTGGGATTGGGTTCTTGGTCATTTCTACAGGAGGGGAAAGGAAGGGTTATAATTTTGTGTGAAATTTTTGGACAAATAAGGAGACAGGAACGTCAACAATCCTAGTCTACAAACAAAAATCCAAATAAAAACGTGTTACCTTCCTTTCCCCTTATTTGCTAATAAAAATTTAATAAAATAGCAGATACCTGGTGCTGCTTAGATCTCTAGCAAGCCTCGCCTGCCTCGCTTTAACATTGGCGTCACCAGAAACATTATTCATGGAATTCCTAGAGTTTCTGATCACTGGCACATGAGGCGAAGAATCTTCGTGGTCGTTGCTTGAAACAGATTCTGGAAAACAGAATTGAAAAATTATTGACTTGAATTATAAGAGGAAATGTAAAATTTATTCTTGGTTTTGGTTGTTATGATTACCTGAAGCTCTTGAGCGTGAATTTTTGTAGTCGCCGTATTCCCGCGGTGGTGGGGGTGAAACGCCGCGCGACGAGTCGACAGATGCCGAGCGGCTATTGGATGATTTGTCCCGGGTTTGTGACGACCTGAGCAATATAATACCAGAATTAGAGAGTGGACCTTAGTGTTATAACTCTCGGTAGCTAGTTGATGAAATTCAATCTACTGGCTGCTCGGAGACGCATCGACGCGGCCACGACGACGGAGTCGCTGTGAATAGCCCATCAGGATTGTGGTTTGGCTGCTGTACATTGAGTGGTAGCCAGGGAGAGGTTACCTGCGGCCGCGCACGGGCGGCGCCTTGTACTGCGTGCGTGCGTTAAGGCGCTGCTTGGCGTCGGCGATATGAGGCGGCGGCTGCGCGGGCGCGGCTGGCAGGATCTTGGCTTTATCCGCGCACCACTCTACGTGCCGCTCGAATGCTCGCACGCCGAACGCTCGGCTGCAGTGCGGACACCGCTGGAGGTCTGCCATCGGCTGCAATATTATTTGGGGCATTAGATGCCAGTTAAGTTTAAATTGACTTACGCCCAAATTCTCGAACGCTACTCTACTATAAGAGCGTCTCAAACATCACCCTGTCGGTCGCTTTAAATGTTAAACATATGACGATTTTTAAGACGCTGCCAAAGCAGAGTATCGTTCGAGGTCGACAGGACCAAAAAGAAACAGTGAATGCGCAATGTAAATTGTGTGAAAAATTTGTCAGCTCAAACTCAGCATCCATGAAAGCCTGGGTTATATCCTTTCCACAAAGGAAGCAGGTTTGTCGGATATCCACCGATATCGATCTCGCGGAAGTCCTGCGCTCTTGAGAAGGGCCAGGACTCCAGGAGTTGGGTCTACTCCACGATTTTCCAACATTTTGAGGAAAATAGTGAACATTGGGAACCCTGTATCGTGTGACCTATTAGACCTACACACACAAAGAGTCACACCAATGATTTTTATTATCAGCATATCTAAAAAATATGTAACTCGAGAAAAAAGAATCTGTTTTTATTTATTCCTATCTTCAAAAATTACTGAGATATTAAACGTTAAAGTACGGCCTCCGTGGAAAATTCGGGTCAACCAATGGCAGTACCGTGTGACGTCACATCGCAATTGAGAGTTGGCGCTTCCGTATAGAATCCTATGGCTATAGGTATAGGTAGTTGCGCTCTCACGGTTTCGCAATAAATTTATTTATTTTTCTTATAGTCAATTAATGAAATGGTTAAAAATTTTGTATTGAGCCCATGTGAAAAACACCTTCAAATACATGTTTTATTTTCATGAATAATAAATTAAATCAACTTTCATAATGGCGGGCGGTATTCTGACAATACATATAGCAACCGTCAAAACAAAATGTACTTACAACCTTAACTGACTTGGTGGTCAAAAAGCACCCTAAAAACTGACAGCCATTTCGATAATTTTGTACTGCTAGTGGCGCCTCCACTACTGGGTCAGGTAAGTTTGTGGGATAAATGTCTTTTGGTATCGACAGTAGGTGACAGTTTTAGAGTGCGCCTGAGCGCGGTCGAAATCGAATACTAATCAATTACCATAACCTTAGAACGAATAAAATATCATGTAACTAGCGCCAAAAACGCACCATTTGCGCACAGATTGCGCACGGACGGACTCTATGTAGGTACAGTTGGACGGAAATCACCCTCAACAGCTGCAATTGGAGATGTCAGTGCGACATGACGTCATCGCAATAGCGTGCAAGGAAAGCAAATTTACAAAAGCTGGTGAAACTTTACAACGCTGTAACTTTGGAAATCGTGGCCAGATTTCGATGAAACAAAAACTGTTAGTACTTGCACGAGTGGGCATTAAATGCAGTAATATTTTTATAGTCATATTTTGATGTGTTGGTGTGACTCATTGAATAAAATGCCATCCAGTGTCGTTTTTTTGGCACAAAACTAAAAAAAGAGGTGGTTTTTCAGCAACGCGAGAATTTCAGACTGCCGCAAATCTGGATAAATACTATCCAGGTGGACCCAAACAAGGTAGCATAAGAGCAAGTTTACCGCAATTATTTGTATTTCGAATGTAACATATGACTGGCCTAAAACTAGTCCTCTCAATAATAATTATTTATACTATCTATAGAATTTCTTTTCGCGTTAGTGTAAGTACCTATATATTCTTTGCTACAATGAAAATAAAATATCAAAAGTTTATGCACTCGATAAGTATCTTGGACGGCATGGTTTAGAAAAGTGGCTCTGGTGTAAAATGGGTATAGATGGCGCATTCAGTGTTTCTTTTTACCCACGACGGAACGGAGGCGGTATATGAGTTTGGGGTTAGAAGTTTGTTTGTTTGTGTGTTTGTATGTATGTCTGTTACCATTTATTTCCTAAACCACTGGTCCGATTTTAATGCGATTTTCAGTTATGGGTTTTGATTTGATTGGTCACAGCCTTCTCTATCGTCTTCTACAAGCCATGCTATGAAGCGGAACGGCAACATTGCTGTGAACCGGTTTACTCCTCGAAGTACTAAATCCTATGGAGATGGCATACCTACGAAAAAGTGAGGCGTACCTACATATACCGAGAAACAAAAATGGCGACCGGTCACCGGCCTCAAACATGCATTACTATGACGTCACGTTTTAATTTTGCCAAAAATAGGTCAAATAAATAATATATTGCTGTCTCTTTTTACATACTCCATGTAAAATGGAGGTAAGATAGAACAAGATGGCTGTTTATGAGACCAATGTCGATTTAGCTCATATTTGTATAACGGATAGTTCATATACTTAGAACAATATGCAATCTCCATAGGATTCAGTACTCGAGGTTTACTCGCTGTTTACCTGTCAAACGGTGTCAATAGGTTCACTTAAAACTAGAATTGCGACGTTGCCAACTTTATGCGCATGGTTTGTAGAAGACGATAGAGAAGGCTGTGGATTGGTGCATGTTCTTAGATAAGTTACGGTAACAACTCACCAGGGGGCACTGCATTTGCTTGTGCATAACCAAAACTACTAGTCCGATTTGGATGCGGTTTTCAATAATGGGTTTGTGAATGATTAGTTATTATTTTTAAAATGCTCTTTAAAAAGTATGAAATAAAAAACAAAATATAAAGTTTTGAAATAAACCTACGACGATTAAAATGTAATTGAAAAAGGATAAAATAAATTAAAAACCCCCGACTTAAATAATTTATGTGACCTATGAACTTACCGAAGATATCCCGGACGTCAGCCTGTACGAGATTAGAATGGCTCTCAAGCAGCTTAAAAACAACAAGGCGGCGGGCGATGACGGAATCACAACAGAGCTTCTGAGAGCGGGCGGTAAGCCGGTACTTAAAGTCCTCCAGAAGCTTTTCAATTCAGTCATCCTTGAGGGCAAAACGCCAAAGGCATGGGGCAGAAGCGATGTGATGCTGTTTTTCAAGAAGGGTCATAAAACTCTCTTGAAGAACTATAGACCCATCTCGCTTCTGAGCCATATCTATAAGTTGTTTTCGAGAGTCATTACGAATCGTCTCGTTCGCAGGTTCGACGACTTCCAACCTCCCGAACAAGCCGGGTTCCGGAAAGGCTACAGTACCATAGACCACATTCATACGCTGCGGCAAGTTATACAGAAGACCGAAGAGTATAACTTGCCACTTTGCTTGGCGTTCGTGGACTATGAGAAAGCCTTTGATTCGATTGAGACTTGGGCGGTGCTGCAGTCTCTCCAGAGGTGCCAAATAGACCACAGGTACATCGAGGTGCTGAGGTACTTATACCAAAACGCCACCATGTCGGTCCGATTACAGAACCAGAGCTCTAATCCTATCCAACTACAGCGAGGTGTGAGACAGGGAGATGTCATCTCTCCCAAACTGTTCACAGCTGCGTTGGAGGATATTTTTAAGCTGCTGGACTGGAAAGGATACGGCATCAACATCAATGGCGAGTACCTAACACACCTACGGTTTGCCGATGATGTAGTTCTTATGGCTGAGACCTTGGAAGACCTGAACACAATGCTCGAAGATCTCGGTAATGCTTCGCAAAGAGTGGGTCTTAAGATGAACATGGACAAGACGAAAATCATGTTCAATGCCCATGTTGCACCCGCTCCAGTTAATGTTGGGAACATTACACTCGAAGTTGTTGACCACTATGTTTACCTAGGACAGACGGTCCAGTTAGGTAAGTCCAACTTTGAGAAAGAGATCTCTCGTCGAATCCAGCTCGGATGGGCAGCGTTTGGGAAGCTCCGACATATATTCGCGTCCGAAATACCTCAATGTCTCGAGACGAAAGTCTTTGACCAGTGTGTTTTGCCAGTAATGACCTATGGAAGTGAGACGTGGTCTTTTACTAAAGAAGGCTCAAAGTCACCCAGCGAGCAATGGAGAGAGCGATGCTTGGTATTTCCCTGCTCGATCGAATCAGAAATGATGAGATCCGCAGGAGAACTAAAACAACCGACATAGCTCGAAGGATTGCATCATTGAAGTGGCAGTGGGCGGGACACATAGCGCGGAGAACCGATGGCCGTTGGGGCGGAAAGGTCCTCGAATGGCGACCGCGTACCGGACGACGTTCCGTGGGCAGGCCCCCTACAAGGTGGACCGACGATCTGGTCAAGATCGCGGGAAGCCGTTGGATGCGGGCAGCGCAGGACCGATCGTTGTGGAGATCCTTGGGGGAGGCCTATGCCCAGCAGTGGGCGTCGTTCGGCTGACATGATGATGATGATGATGAACTTAATAAGAAACGCAAGAAAACCCGTCGAGGGCTGCCATCAATATTTCAAAGGAGATTGCCCATGGACAGTACTTTATTTAAAAACATTGTGTCTCAATGTATTTCGGACCTAAAATTAAACAAAAGTATTTCAAGTATTTCGGCTATATTCTATTAGGATTCCTTTTGGGGTTCATTTTCTTGAATTAATAAGTAAAATAACTCTACTTCCGTATTATGACAAATTCACACATTCCGCCATTTAGTTAGGGGAAGGGTTGGGCATATGGTCCTGAAATTGAATTTTAATTGATGTTTTTATTGATTTGAAGCTATCCAATCGAAATCGATTCTCAGCTTTAGCGATTAGATACTTATTTTGAAATTGGTGTGTTTTAATATAATACAGACCGAAGATAACAATTAATGAGACTGTAAAGCATCATTAACTCATTCATTCAGTGATTACTCAGCTCAGCATACGTTTCAAGTATTCACTGGAGCTGCTTCCTCAATCAGATTTTTAGGTCATTAAGAGGCTCTGGCTTAGTTTCTTATATCTATATATATCCGATCGATCAGGGCGATCCTCTATTAATCCAGTAAGCCTGTAATTGTAAAACAAGAGCTCATCGATTAATAGTGAATTCATTGTTTTATCATTTATTTATTTTCATAAATATTGAAATGTACTTAGCTTTATTATTGTAATATTGAAATCATGATAATCGAAATCGATAACGTAACTGATTGATTCTATATGTTACACCCCTAGCTGTCACTGTCTGTCTCTGTCAGTGTCAATAATCAATCAATCAATCATCTTATCAAGTGATGTTTTATACTTTATAGGTACTTACTCTTTGATCTCATTTGTCATCTCGTAGTTTATTTATTGTAAACATTGAAACTGAAATAATAAAATATCAATATTCTCAATAAAAAAATGCATTGTGAATGCAAAATAGTATAAAATATCTCTGAACTCCTAAAATTAAAATTGACTAAAGTTGGAACGTTACTTCATTAAGATAGCACAATCAAATAAACCCATTTTTATCAAGACACAAGAATATTTAGTTCAATACTTTTGTCCATATAATTTGGGCAATCTCCTTCCAACATAAATATAAATAACTAAAAAACTAGTTCATTTAATGGCAGCCCGGACGGATTTTCTTGCGTTTGTTATTAAGTTAATAGGTCACTTAAATTATTTTTAAGTCGGGGGCTTTTAAATTATTTTATCCTTTTTCAATTAGGTACCTACATGTTAATCGTCGTGGGTTTTTTCAAAAATTTTAGTTTTTGTTGGTACAGTCAAATATTCCAGCGTCAGTTAGGCAGAGAATTCAAAGTAAATATAATCTTACGACTATGTAACTGCACCAATAGCTGACAGTGTACCTAAACCTGACACCTTCGGATACAATTCATTTATTAAGACATTCAATCATCATGATCCAATTCTAAAAGAAGGATAAAAAGCGGGGTAAATTTATTTAACCAGTAGCAACACTATTCCTGATATGGCAACACTGACCCACATTTTAATTCTTACTTCATTTAAATGATTCTAATGAAAGCCTTACATGTGTGACAGACACTGGTGCATGAGGTGACAGCTATTGGTAATGGGCATAATTATCTTAATTTTTTAATCATACCCTCACCAAAACTACTAGTGGTCGGGGAGGGAATGTATCAGATATCTTTTTAACCGACTTTAAAAATTGAAAAGGAGGAGGTTATCTATTCGTCGCGTTATTTTTTTTTTGTTTATATGTATGTACACCGATTACTCAAAGACGGCTGAACCGATTGAAATGATTCAAACGTTATAACATTTGGGTTTTTCCCAAGTTGGTCCCATTTTTTGAAATTTTGAAATCGGTTCAGTAGTTTTCAGGAAATCTTGAAAATACTGTCGTTTTGTTACTACCTTATATGAATTTATTACGTATCTTTAGGCATAACTACTTTGTTTATAAACTGATTTAGATGATTCTTGTTTTGTTGGAAAGGGGATACCTTAAGGAATTTTAACCGACTTCAAAAAAGGAGGTTCTCAGTTTGATCACATACCTATTTACCAGAATACACATAATGCACTAAAAAGAGTGAAATAAAAATTATTTTTAGAAAAAAATAAAACCGCCTTCAAAAAAATTACACCAAAAAAGTAAGAAATTATCCCTCTAATGTATTCACACTCACAAGTACTTTGAAGTCGGGCGGATTTTAACAAAAACAACAAAAAATTGTACATGTTTCACGCCCGACTTCAAAGTACTTACGTTATTTGGTGTGAATACATTAGAGGGATTATTTCTTACTTTTTTGGTGTCATTTTTTTGAAGGCGGTTTTTCGACAAACACTTATGTATAAAAAAAAAGAGTAAAATAACATTATTTCCTATTGCTAATATGTTTTCCTTTTTGTGACAGGTACTAGTACTGTCAATGTCAGCAACTGGTGCAAAGTTTTTCTGCCGTGTCAGGCTTAGGAACATATAAGTTTGAATAAAAAATGACGTTGCACGAGCGGGTATTATTTATTTGTAGATTTCTAACCTAAAAAAGGTAGAATATGAGTTTCTTAATATGTTAATAAAACGTGGTTCCTAAACGTAGAACGAGCGCAGAGGTCACTGATTAAAGTTATGTACTCTAAGCCATTCAGGTTTCCTACCGATACCCTGTACAAAATCAGTGGTCTTCTGTCTGTAAGAAAACTGTATGTTCTTAATTTAATAATTAAATGTCACAAATCACTGCAGTTCGACGAAAATAAGTTAAATAAACGGAGAAAGGATATTGTTGCATCAACACATCCTATTCGCACTTCCTTCGCCAGACGTCAGTTTAATAACCAATCCGCTTATTTGTACAATAAAATCAATCATGTACTTAACATCTACCCTATGCAACTAAACAAATGTAAAAAAGTTGTGACTGATTGGTTAAAATCTAAATCATACGAGGATGTTGAAAATCTACTTGTTAGAATAACGTAAATAATTTAAAAACTAAAATGGTTAATTTGCACAAACATAATATAGTTCTAATCAGGCATTCTTACTCACAAGCACACACACATACACACACACACACACACACACACACACACATTAAACTAACTTAATTTTAATTCTAATCTTTATTTTACTTTGTTTTTATTTTGTATTAAAATAAGCTTGTAGTAAACCTACCATATTAATTGTAATCCGATAGGGAAGTTGCGAGTCATCCCCGATACGAGTATCACTGATTACTCACATTGACTATGAGAAATAAAGCTATTTTTATTTTTATTTTATTTTATAATTAACTTTAATATGTCTATATTTCAAATAAGAGATTTTAAAGTTTATTGAATGTCTAATTGTGTCAGCTATTGGTACAGTTACGTTATACTTAACTGTAAAATGAAACTACTTGGTAAGTATGTAGGTATTATAAATATTCTGCATAAAAATGCATAGTGTCAATGCACCTATAAAATCTATATTATGAAAATATTTTTATCGGAAATGAAATAAGTATTCAACTTAAATTATAATCATTTCGGGGCAATTGTTTAACTTACAACAAAGTATTGCGAATTACGAGGGACACTGTTTGAGTACCATATTTTTCAACAGATTTTCATTGTGTCACTAAGTTATGCAAATATTTTGTTTCGTAGCCTTGAAAATAATTTCATACACGATTTGCGAAACGCTTCGTCCTGTGCTAAGACATAAGTTCATACAAGTAATGCTAAGCGTCAGTATAATTATCATCACAATGTGACCTCAAACGCTAATAATGCTCGAGATAATTTGCATAAAAATAACATGTGAGGTACTTTGCAATTATTCTAGGGCAAACCAGTAATTTGCTACTTAAGTCTAAATATAGAATATGTCGTGAGCTTAGGTACCTAACTGAAAATATACATAGGTAAGTAATAGGAGTACATAATACTGAAACTTACAAAGGTGTCTCAAAAGTACTTACGTAATGGATTTGAATTCATAAGTGTTGTTAAACAAACCTAAATTGAATAAACGAGATTGAATTTTGAGTTTTAGGCTATTTTGGAAATATTCAAGATTGGGTTAAAATTTGACCTAAGTCATCTTGTCTTGACACATGTAAAATTAATCGTGGAGCGTTTCACAATAAACGAGCGCATAGAAATTGTACCTACAAATATTTTACGAAAATTGACGTTCAATTACGCTGCCCGCCCACGTCCGATAATCGGTGACCGATTTTGTATGATCTCCCTTTTGTGAGTGCGAAAGGGAGGTCAGACAAAATCGGACACCTATTATCGGACGTGGGCGGGCAGCGCGGCGGAAAACTCGCGTAATTTCAAGAAGTGGTGATGTCAATTGGTCGCCGAGATCTTGCAATCGGACGCCACTTGATTTCTTTCTTTGGGGCTACGTCAAAGATATAGTCTACGCTAACGATCCACAAAACGTAGACGACTTGAAACAAAATATACTATTGGTGTTGGTGAAATAAGCAGCAAAATGTGTGAGTGTCATGAAAAAATTCGGCAAAAGAATCGGCATTTGCAAAAATGCCCGTAGCGGTCATTTAGCAGATATTCTTTTCAGATAAAATCGTACAAGTCTCTTCTTTAAAATAAAAAAAAACTAAGAAAAAAACTCCAATCCTATATTGAAAAAAAAAAAACATCCTTTACCTCGCCTTTTGGGACACCCGTTAAGAAACGTTCTTAACCCTTAACACCACTCGTAGGTACTAGGGTCGGGTCCCTTAACACGCTTTCCGTAGCACGTTTTCCGTAAATATTTCTTTAATTTTAAGTTTTATGCGTTTGCTTGAGTCTTCGCGTATTTTTTGTATCAACCCAAAAATCGCTGCATACGCGATTTGGTTAGTTAGGCTTGTAGTTGTTAGTTAACGAGTGGTGCCAAGGGTTAAGGAAGACCGAAAACTTATATTTTTAGACTGTCTTTCTTATGGCCGATTACCCCTTTTAGGGTTTAGTTAGCTTAGCTAATGAGTCACACCACAGCCGTCTCTATCGTCTTCTACAAGCCATGCTATGATACGGAACGGCAACATTGCTGTGAACCGGTTTACTCCTCTGAGTACTAAATCCTATGGAGGTGGCATATCTACGAAAAAGTGAGGTGTAAGTAAGTCACAATGTAAGAAAATCTTGGAATTCAATTTTAAACTACTTCTAATTGTCGTATTAATCGGTCCGTCAAAATTGGTCCAGCCGTTTCAGAGATTAGCCGGAACAGACAGACAGACAAAAATTTAAAAAAATGACATTTTGGTATATGTACCGTATATTTAATCACATGCACGTCGTAAAAAGCGGTTATTTAATGTTACAAACAGACACTCCAATTTTATTTATTTGTATAGATGTATAGAAGATATGCCATCTCCATAGGATTCAGTACTCGAGGTTTACTCGCTGTTTACCTGTCAAACGGTGCAAACGGTGTCAAATCGGTTCACTTAAAACTACGTTGCCAACTTTATGCGCATGGCTTGTAGAAGACGATAGAGATGGCTGTGGTCACACCAACACATCAAAATATGACTATAAAAATTACTGCATTTAATGCGCGTACTCGTGCAAGTACTAATAGTTTTTGTTTCATCGAAATCTGGCCAGGATTTCCAAAGTTACAGCGTTGTAAAGTTTCACCAGCTTTTGAAAATTTGCTTTCCTTGCGCGCTATTGCGATGACGTCATGTCGCACTGACATCTCCGATTGCGGCTGTTGCGGGTGATTTCCGTCTAACTCTACTTACATAGAGTTCGTCTGTGCGCAATCTGCGCGCAACTCGTGCGTTTTTGACGCTAGTTACAGTACATTTTCTTCGTTCTAAGGTTATGGTAAATGATTAGTATTCAATTTGACCGCGCGCAGGCGCACTCTAAAACTGTCACCTAATGTCGATACCGAAAGACATTTATCCCACAAACTTATCTGACCCAGTGGTGGAGGCGCCACTAGCAGTATAAAGTTATCGAAATGGCTGTCAGTTTTTAGGGTGCATATTTAACCACCAAGTCAGTTAAGGTTGTAAGTACATTTTGTTTTGAGGGTTGCTATATGTATTGACAGAATCCCGCCCGCCATTACGAAAGTTGATTTAATTTATTATTCACGAAAATAAAACATTATTTGAAGATGTTTTTTCACATGGGCTCAATACAAAATTTCTTAACCATTTCATTGATCGACTATAAGAAAAATAAATAAAATTATTACGAAACCGTGAGAGCGCAACTATATAGCCAAAGGATTCTATGTAGGTATACGGAAGTGCGACGTGACGTCACAGGTTAATGCCATTGGTTCACCCAAATTTTCCTCGGAGGCCGTACTTTAACGTTTTATATCTCAGTCATTTTTGATGATAGGAAAAAAATAAAAACAGATTCTTTTTTCTCGAGTTACATATTTTTTAGATATGCTGATAACAAAAATCATTGGTGTGACCACAGCCATCTCTATCGTCTTCTACAAGCCATGCGCATAAAGTTGGCAACGTAGTTTTAAGTGAACCGATTTGACACCGTTTGCACCGTTTGACAGGTAAACAGCGAGTAAACCTCGAGTACTGAATCCTATGGAGATGGCATATCACTACATAGTATAAAACAAAGTCGCTTTCTCTGTCCCTATGTCCCTTTGTATGCTTAAATCTTTGAAACTACGCAACGGATTTTGATGCGTTTTTTTAATAGATAGAGTGATTCAAGAGGAAGGTTTATATGTACTTTTTATCCCGTTATTCCCACGGGAACGGGAACCACGCGGGTGAAACCGCGGGCGGCCGCTAGTCTTCTATACATCTAAACAAATAAATAAAATTGGAGTGTCAGTTTGTAACATTAAATAACCGCTTTTTACTACGTGTATATGATTAAATATACGGTACATATACCAAAATGACATGTTTTTCAATTTTTGTCTGTCTGTCTGTTTGTTCCGGTTAATCTCTGAAACGGCTGGACCGATTTTGACGAACCGATTAATACGACAATTAGAAGTAGTTTAAAATTGAATTCCAAGATTTTCTTATATTGTGACTTAGTTACACCTCACTTTTTCGTAGGTATGCCACCTCCATAGGATTTAGTACTCAGAGGAGTAAACCGGTTCACAGCAATGTTGCCGTTCCGTATCATAGCATGGCTTGTAGAAGACGATAGAGACGGCTGTGGTGTGACCCATTAGATACAGAGTACAGGCAGGGGGGGCTCACTCCGCAATTCAATCGACTACGCGCTGTCTACCGCGAGGTAGAGAAATCACGGGTGTCACGCACGCTCAGTTGTGCATGCGAGGCCACGCGAGAAAGAAGTCACCTAAGTAGTTTACTTTCGGCACACTTTCGCGCCAAAACACAAGTGTGTTACCTTGTGGTTTTACCCATAGTAAAATGCGTAATATTAAACATTATTATTGTGCGGCCTTCGGTTGTCTTAACAACGACAGAAAGAGACCGGATTTAAAATTTCATAATCTTAGAAAACCTGAAAGAAGTTTTTTTGTGTCACTATACTGTCTTATTCTATAAGTATCTATAATACTTAATGATCCGAATACTTGATTTAATTTTATTTGATTTTACCTTAGCCTAGGTAATTACGACGAAAATAAAAATCGACAAAGTGATTCTCGCTTTGCAGCGTGACGCTAGCGCTCATTGCCGTGGCAACCGTGCCGTGGCGCACATAGGAACTACGCGGACGCGCGCTGCGCCCGCGCTGTTACTACCTACTTAGGTACTTCCTTAGCTTTTTCTCACTTCACGATAGACGTTATCGAATAACTACGCTAACATCAACAATATGTACACTAAACTAAGGTAGGTCCCTACCAAATTACAAAATATAGCTACTTTCTGTCTTAGAATAATATAATAATTGTGAATTGTGAATGCTCTAATAACCACTGAGCTACGGAGTCGTTACGGCCTGGCCTGGCCACGAAATGCGCGGCGGCGACACGGCGACGCGAGCGAATCACGCAATCATTGCGCGCTCGCAACAGACCCCTAATGAAATAAGTCAATGAGACGCACCGACGGATGCGCAATTCGTTCGTTGCCAGCCGTTAGAGTATTCGCCCAGACAGTGAAAGGTCGTGGGTTCGAGTCCCATCGAGGCTAGTTGTGAGACGGGTCGACTTTTTAGCGACTCCGTAGCTCATTGGTTAGAGCATTTGCCCGGACAGTGAAAGGTCGTGGGCTCGAGTCCCATCAGAGCTAGTTGTGAGACGGTCGACTTTTTCTAATACCTACCTACTTCATTTTCAATTTTTTCAGTAAGTAAGTAACAAAAATTGAACTGTGAATGCAAAGAAGTAAAAATTAAAATTCTAAGCTTTCTGTATTTAAAAATCATTTGCGCTATTTGTGATTCCTTTACTTACTTCGTCGTAACATTGCAGTCGAGTCGACCCTAGTGCGGCAACCAAGACCACCCAAAACCAATTTGGCTTAAGCGTTTCCGATTAATAGAACCGTATTACGTACAGCTACGGTTCAATTTCGCTTGTAATGAACGGTAAATTTGTTAGGCAGGCGTGCGGGTGCAAATTATTTTAGACCTTATTGTCGCGTGGAAAAGATTGATAATTCATTGTTTGTGTTTCGGAAGTGAGCCTTCTGCTACAAATATTATTCTGTGGTACAGGGGTGTAAACCGATCGGTGAGTAGGGTCCTATAGTGAAAAATTCCTACCTTGATACTGACCAGCTGGTAAAAAATTTGCAAATACTTGATGTCTTAAAAAATAAGTCAAACAAAACGTTAATTACTTACCTTAGTTATAGCATTCTTAACTGATTGTGGTTTGGGCTTCGGCGTTGCTTTGGCAGTGTTTGGCGGACTCTTTTCAAGGAACGGACTGTTCTCTGGTAGGCCAAAATTCTTTGGCAAATATTGTTCCAAGTCTGTTCCTGAAAATCAGAAAATATAATCAAAATAAAGCTAAAAAATATAGTAACGAAAGAAACAAGTGATTGTCCTAGTGCTTGTTTAAATAATTTACACATTAACAATCAATTTTAATTAAGCTTGATATACAATTTAAAAAGCTCTGTAGAACGAGCTTTTTATTAAAAAAATTACACACGCAATGAAATAGAAAACCATTAGCACATTTCAAACGTCACTAGTGACAAGACCAGACTGACACAAGACAAACCCATGCATTACGTTTCAAAGGTTTTTAATTAGAAATACGAATCATGCGATTGTTTAGTAACATTTAATGAGATCCTTGTAGCAGTTTTTGTACCTAGGTACTATAAATATGCTGACTATTAACATTAAATGTAAATATGAGGAGATAAGACACTTGGCCCATATGAATTTGTTAGTCAGTCCCATATCCATCACATTACAATATTTACATAATAATATAGTTTAAATAATAGTATGTTAGTCAGATTGTTATTGCACGATTCCATAATCTTTAAGGCTGTGCAGTATGCACACTAGCGCCGCCATTGAAAAAAAAACATAGTGCTTAAATAAATACGAAATTGTAAATTTTCTCTCTGCAGTGCACTACGAAGACGCTACCTATGTGGTACCTACCTACTTTTTATCGGTAAAAGGATATTTGTTAGTCTGTCTTTCGACATTATTAATTAAATTAAAAGACAAGCTAGAAAATATAGATATTTAAGCAATAGAAAGTACCTACCACAATTACACTACTTTGTCTACAATTTCGTCTTTATACCTAGCACTATGATTTTTTTTTCAATGGCGGCGCTTGTGTGCAGACTGCACAGCCTTAAATAAGTTCTAAAAAGCAATGTCAATCTAATTCTAAGTTTTTGTCTACAAAAAATAAGCTAGGTTTTTGTCAGTTACGCGCCGTAGAATATCTACCTACTCAAATTCCATGTTTGTAAAGGATATCATGAAACCTAATCCTAAGTAAGATAATGTTACTGATAAATTAAAACAAAAAGTGATCAAACTTTGATGTAAAAAATATTGCTTCGACGTATTCGACAGATTGATATCGGTTACATTTGCAGTACCCGCAATTTTAAAAATTTTTAGAAGATGAAAGCTGCAAGTCTTTTAAGCTTAAGTAGGTATTCAGGATGAGAAGTGTGTTAGTTACGCATAAATTATGGCCAGGCCAGCGAGCGCATCGCGGGCAATACGGGCATGGGATGCTAATTGTACGCAAACAGTCTACTCACTCACCAGAATTAACACCATTCTCCGACGACAGCCCTTTTTACCCACAAAAATAAAATATTCATCAATACGTAGGTATAACAAAAATATCATGCTTATAAAGCTACATAATAAATGGATGATGGTACAAAGATATACTCCAATCACTCAAGTTTTATGGGCTACATAAAATGGCAATGGCAAATAAATTAGTACTTAAACCCACTACCAAAATATAAAATTTGGAAATTTACCTTCTCGTCTTTGCCGGGAAGAGTCGAATGTTTTTCGTTTCTTGACTGTCATCTTTTCGCATATTTTGACATGTTTGGTGAGGGGCTGAGGGGCGAAGGTGCGGCCGCAGACAGGGCATGGCAGGAGGGCGAGCGGGCCGGGGGGCTCGGGCGACACGGGCGCCACCGGGTGTGTGGGCACGGGCGGCGAGGGTGGGGGGCCCGCGCGGCTCGGTGGCGGAGTCCTCAGCAGCGGCTGGAACGAATCGTTGGCGGGGTCCCCCGCAGGCTGAGGCGAAGGTGATCTTGAACATTTCGTTTGTTGCAGCTGGAGTTGTCGTTTTTCTGCAAGAAATGAAAAAATCATTTTAGTTTGTTAATTCGGACGACATTCCGTGGGCAGGCCCCCTACAAGGTGGACCGACGATCTAGTCAAGGTCGCGGGAAGCCGCTGGATGCGGGTAGCGCAGGACCGATCGTTGTGGAGATCCTTGGGGGTGGCCTATGTCCAGCAGATGGGCGTCGTTGGCCTGATATGATGATGATGATAATTCGGACAACGGTTCGAAGCGTTACGTAAGAAGACTATCAGTGTCACAGAAGACATTCAATATTGTAAAATGACATAGTCCTAGCTATGTTGTTTATATGTATGTAGGTACGAGGGCAGTTTGATAATTACCTGTTTTTGTCGACTGTCACCATCACTGGCTAAAAATTTGTTTACCATCTTTTAACAACATCTTTAAAACAACGTCTGTCAAAATTTTAGAAAGATTTATGCCGGACTTTTGTTTTGAGAGCTATTGGAAGGGAAACATTTGGCGATTACTGCAAAAATGGAAATCGAGTGACAGCTTCAGAGTCAAATTTGACTTTGTTTAAACGCAATCCGAAGTAGTTTCTGAGGCGTTATGTTACAGTTGATGAGACATGGGTCCATCACTATACCCCAGAAACCAAAACTCAGTCAAAACAGTGGGTTTCCACCGGTGAACGTATAAAGCGAAAACGGTACCATCGGCAGAAAAGGTCATGGCCACTGTTTTCTGGGATTCACAGGGTATTTATTTTATTTTATTTATTTAATTAGGCTCTCACAACAATGAGTTCACTATTACTAATAACATATAATAAACAGATGGTTCTTATCTAAGTGTCCCATTACTTAAAGGAGGGCACCGCATGCTCTATGTAAAAACTAAAATAGATATAAAATATAAACAAAAATCATGACAAACAAATTGGTTAATTTACAGTAAATAAAAAGACTTCTATACTTTTTTAACTTAAATCTTACTTAATATAACTCTCCTAATGCTACGTATGGTATCATGACTGAGATCAACTTTGCTTTGATATTCTCTATAGAATGACATGGCCCGCGATAGGAAGCTGTGTAATTTTAGATTAGTGCGACTTCTAGGTATATGGAAAAGCTTATTGTTACCAGGATGTGATACATGCCGCGGTAAATGAAGTCCATTTTAGACAAAAGATCAGGGCAGTCGATGGAGCCAGACACAATCCTCTTTAAAAATATAAGATCCATCACTTTTCTGCGGATTTCTAATGTAAACATGTTAAAATGATTTAACCTGTCCTCATACGAACTGAGCTTTTTGCCTAAGTTACAAGAGTAAGATAACTGCCATAGAAATCTCTTTTGCAGCTTTTCAATTCGCTGAACATGTACTTTGTATATGGGTGACCAAACAACGCTACAATATTCAAGATTGCTTCTGACTAGAGAATTGTACATAACCATCAGTTAGCGGTTTTTTGAAATTTTTACATTCTATTAATACAAATCCAAGCATTTTCGATGCCTTGGCAATGCAAGTTTCAATATGTTGGTCGAACTTAAGCTTGGAGTCGATTCGGATTCCTAAATCTCGGATGTCCTGAACTTCCTCAAGTATTTCACCACACAACCTATACTCTGATTTAACGATATTTCTGTTTCGGGTAAATTTTATGCTTGCACTTTTTAATGTTAAGATCCATTTTATTGCGATTACACCAATCCGAAAATCGATTCAGGTCATCCTGAAGTAACGAGGAATCAATTTCGCTATTAATTGCCCTGGTAGCCTTTAAGTCGTCAGCAAACATATACACTTGAGAGTACAAGAAGCACTTATCCACGTCGTTGATAAATACATCGAAAAGGATGGGCCCGAGATGGGATCCCTGTGGGACGCCGGATGAAGCCGTGTAAGAGATGGAACGAGCACCATTCATCACTACTACCAATTCGCGTTGAGAGAGATAAGACCGAAGCCAACCGAGCAATGGCTCTGAGACTCCATACTTAGACAACTTCTGCAATAAGATACCATGGTTCACCGTGTCAAAGGCCTTACAGAAATCGGTATAAATCGCATCCACCTGCACACGTGAGTCAACGACATCCACAACATTTCCGACAAATAAGGCCAAATTAGTAGCAGTAGATTTGCCCCTTGCGCATTTTAGTAGCAAGTAGTAAGTATCAATAGGCTGTATGACCGTTCCACAAGGCCTCACAAGCCAATATAAAAAAAAACGGCGGGTATGATTTTCAGCGGTTGATTTGATATCAATACAGTTTTTATTGTGTAATAAATTATCAATATGAGTTCTGTTCTGACAATGAAACAGATACAGACATTGTATGTACCTACTCCACCAAATTTGAGAGCAGAAGCAAAATTAATAACAGAAAACTTACTGCCAGCAAAATCAAAAGAAATATAATTATATGAAAACCTACGATCTGATTTGGAAAAGTGAAAAAAAGGCGCATACGTTTTCGGAATCTGTGTTGTTGGCGTACCTATTTTAATGATACATCATTAAAATAATATTATTATGGGCGATTTATACAAAGTGTGCCCGGGAAAAAATAACATTTACATTTAAAAATTGCCCGAACATGTGTCATATAATTTTAATAAATTTTATTAAGTTTTTTTATTTCCTCGCATTTCTTGCGAAAAGCACTATACAAGCCTTGTACGGTAAGCAAATTACCTTGCCTCGAATGATTAAAGCCCTCGCCTGCGGCTCGTGCTTCAAACCATCCTCGACAATGTAATTTCTTACTTACCTGTCCTCGGCTGTAATGTACTATTAAAGCGCTGTTGTTAACGTCAAAAGAGTCATCAACATCCTCAACTCGGTCGTCGTCAGTGGGACTCACTCACATACACCCTTGAAAAATGAGTTAACATCAAAAGAGTCATCAACATCCTCAACTCGGTCGTCGTCAGTGGGACTCACTCACATACACCCTTGAAAAATGAGACGCAAAGTAGTTGCACATCTCTTCGGGATCGTTAGAACTATTATCTCCATACGACATAATGGTAGGGTAGTTACTAGCTGCGTTCTTTTTGTGTTTTAGATAGCTAAAAAATAACTTAGGATTATTCTTTATTTTACGTTCCAAGTCTGCAGTATAGGAATTATAACACAAAGTATTATTATTAGTAGTATTATCTACATCGACTATTTGAAGAAGGAAAGGACAATTACAGGGCATTACTATGCTGAATTACTGGGCCGATTTGACGCCGAATTAAAAGTAAAAGTTAAAGTAAAAGTTCGACAAATCCTACTTTTTGGATGGGTTAAAAAAGTTGGAAACTCGCTGGGTTGAGCAAAGTGTATCCACCTGCAAGAAGACTACGTCGAAACATAAATGAAAAAAATAGTTACTTATCAATGGGTACTTATCAAACTGCCCTCGTATGTGTTAGTTGACTAAGTAGTGGTTTCTTCTGTTGTAAGATTCCCTAGCACGATCCAACCACTCTCAGACTATTTGAACTATATCTTGAATTTTTTAAATGCTCTTTCTACTCTATGGACCGGGAGGACATCCCTTTTGAATACTTTTAATACTTAGTAACTACCTATGATGAAGTGCCCTATAACCAAAACGAAGATTCAACAAGATGTTTATCTCTATAATGTTGAGTTGAACGGATAACATTCCGGGTTATCCTAAATTCTACAATGACTGAATGGAAGACAAAGGATATGGCAGTGCACCATTTTATTTAACGTTCATGGACTTCGAAATTCTTCTTCGGTACACAATTGATAGTCCTAATTAAAAATTGAGTTCTACGCGATAAGCTGAAAATATTTAAGAGGTAGGTACGTTGTTTCTTCATTCATTTAAATAATCAATTTTAGCGCTTCGATCAACAAGTTTTAGCGTGACTAGCTTATGTTCGAGGTCTAAAAAGGTTCAAATCAAAAGCCAAGCATAGCTTATCTTAAAAATATATACAAAGCGGAGTGTCAACGTATTCAAGGGCAGTCGGCAAGTTAAACATGAATGACGTAACCGCGACCACAACCTCCATATTGATTAGGTAAATTACTACCGTGGTCACGCGATTCTCACACCTATAGTTTTTATTACTGATCGTTACAATTTTGGAAACACTAAAAATGCATAAAGTGTAATGGCAAACGATCAATACGCACGTAGTAGTAAAAATAATTTTCTTGACACGAATTCTTTACCCAAATGTTCGAAATATTATAGAAAATATCCGAAAACTATACCAATTTATTACCCGACTTGTCGTACCTACCTACTTAACTGTAATAAGTTACCTTGGTCTAACTAACCCACATTTCCTGTGACTGCAAGATTTGAATGGAAGGTGTCAGATGAATGAAACTATACGTGGGCGTATCGTACGGTTAGGGCATACCTGACCTTAAGAAAAAGAGAAAACATATAGGTAGGTACCTAAATGATGATGGTATGTTTGCATTTTAAGCTTTGTCAGTAGGTAAATGTTAAATTAGCTTGTTAGAAAGTAAAGTTATGCAAAATTACTGCCCAAAGTTAAAGCAATTACGAAAGTAAAGCCATAATAGAGAAATTATGCAACTAAAAATCAATGCCCAAATGTACCCAAACATAGAATAGATAGAAAAGAGGTAGGTACAGCTTTCGCTTTCAGCTCATTATCCACATCAAAAGATTTGATTTTGTAAAAGTTCTAGTCTTTTGAAAAACTTACTTTCTATAGATATGAAAGTAAAGTTGATCTTGATGTGCTAAATGTATGTGAATAATTTTAAGTCCACGTGTACCATTGTTCCACTATAAATACCTAGGTGTTCTCTGTAACTAAGAACATCCTAATTGACCATTTCCAAGAATATATTGGCATTATTTATTGATTGGTGCTTTCGCCAGTAGGTACCAATTAAGGCCTTAGGTATATTGCTTCCTACGAAGACCCCTAATTCATTATAATTGGCTGTTGAGTGACGGTTTCCTTCGCGCAGTAACATTCTTAAGCATTCCGGTTACGTTGATCTGGCGTCTATTTATTAATAACATAGTGTATTGCTAATATTGCTATGCACATTTACATATTTTATGCCAAAACAAGAAATGCGACCTTGAATGTTGTCGTTTTGGTTTCAATCGATACGTTTTATCTTATGTCTAACTGATAATAATTTAGGCAGGTATTAATTATTTAATCGTTTACATCCATCCATTTATTTAGTAAAACAAAAAAGAGATCAAATTGATATCTTCTTTAAAACGATGAGCGACCATAAGGCTCAACCCACACGAACCACAACCACAACCACACCACGTGGGCGGGGCGCATTTTGTATTGGAAATGAATAGTCAATTCACACGTGCATTCGCACACGCGCACACGCACTCACACACACGTATTAATTTTGCAGTCATTACCGCGTGTGTGGGTGATACCGACCGGCCACAACGCAACCACCAGCGACGACGAGACGCTGCCTGCAACAAGCAAACTAGCGGCCGGCCACATCCACATCACAACAACTACTAGCGTGAACGACATTGTCGACATTTTGTCGCACTACCACAACTTTTTGCATCGACACTATTCACACCGTACATTTTGTCGCTGCGATGTGGTGTGGTTGTGGTACGTGTGGGTCGACACTAAGAGCAAAGTGGTTATTGAAATTATCTGAACAGATTTAAAGTAAGTACCTAATCTATGGTGACGCAAACATATTCGACCCGGTAACAGCGAGCGGTGGTGGAGAGGCCTCTCGCAATATAAAATTAGCCGTCAAAATGGACTGTCTGATGTCAGCAGTCTGAAAACATTTCTAGTTTCAAAAATGACCGGACCAGATAAGTTTGTGGCACAAGAAATGGCACCCAGTTGACCCAGTAACCAGGTGGCAGGTAGGCCTGTACCACAGAATAATATAATAGTAGGTACTAAACGCCTGTACTGCCCTGTACTGTGCAGGCACATCTCAATCGAGTACGGTCGAGTGGAGCACGAGCCGACTGCTAATTCACATTAACCGGATCGCATAAATCGTGCTGCAGTCAATGATGTTGCAGTTTAATACAGGTACATCTCGATACATAATTGAGCAAGACAGGCACTCGAGCAAGAATATAAACAAAACTGAACTGTTGTCTAGAAAAAGAAAACGTAGGTCGAGCGTGACTCGGTATCTAGTTGACTATTCTTAATTACTTTAGACTAGCTCCACTTATGGTAAGGAAAATAAAATATTCAAGGGAGATTGAAATTGAATGTTATCATAAAAAAAAATACAAAACGACTAAAACACTTCAATCGCAATGCTCCAATTTTATGTTGACAATGGTAATGAATGGTGTTGAAAGTGAGAAACTGACATTAATTAAGCCAATTTTTGCTGATATCTACGTACGACCGTTAAACTAGACTTTCAGACAGCAACTGAACTGAGCTAATAAATTAATCAACTCTACGTTCGTGGTGGTTGCAGACATGCAGACCGACCGACTAGCCAAATTGATATTACATCGAGGCTCGAGCATGACCCACAACCCACAAGACCAACAGATCTTTTGATGATGTTATCACTCGATTTCGCCAATTTAACCTTTCCAAGAAAGATTCGCCGTAGTCAATACAGCGTGTAAATTGAGCATGCGGCACCTTGCGCGGGCGCGTGTCGTGGATGCCAATTAAGGCGGATTTAAACCCAAGCTTGTTAATAAGCGCACCGCTGTCTGGCAGAAAAACCGACAGACTTTATGTGATGCCGATGCCGTCAAGGCTTGATGTCTGTCAAGTAACTGTTGTAGCGGTGCAACTTGCAAGGTTTAAGTACTAGTTTCTCGTTTGCTCATTCAATAAATCAACAAAGTTTCTTTCATTCAGGTGTCCAGTGTTAATATTGATAATGAGCCACTGATGTATGATTGATTAATAAATCTTACATTTTGCACGTCACTATAATTTCAGTAACCTAACACCAATAGTTAGTTATTTGTTAGATTTTATTTGTAGGCAACACAAGACTACAATTTGTAACAATAATAAAGAAATTACGTTTGGAGGTACTTCGTGACTTACGTATATAATTGTAATATTATGCCGCCATCGCCATCTCAGTCTCCTCAGCGTGGATACCTCGTACCTACCTACCACGATGCTATCAAAAGATCACTCCGACCGGATTTGGATATTGAGCCGGTTCTTTCATTGCATTGCACATTATTAAAGTTATCGAATAATTACATCTAAGTTGTACCTAAATCAAATTACTATACTTACTTATCATCGTAGAGACAATTCCACTAAACTATTTTCGGTACACCAACTTCTTACTTATTTGCGTTACGGTGGTACTAAAAGTTAGCTGCTTGGTGCATTAGTATATTCAGCAATTATAAAAGTCAATAAAGTAACGACAAGCACATTGGCGATGCAAGGAACAGAACAGTTTAATGTTCGGAGGGGTAAGACTGTGCTTGGCGTAGCCCGGTACGACTCCACGACAAAAACAGGAAGGCGTTGGGGTGATGTAAATATGATATAGGTACATACCATTACCTAATATGATTCTTGATATAAATCCCGATACTTGAAGAAAAGCTTTACATGACCTGTAACTGACATTAGGAAGAATACAATCACTAGTTCAAAATACTATACAGATATAAAACGAGTAATCCTACTACTAATATTATAAATGTGAAAGTTTAAATGTTAGCTGAAATTTGAGACAGAAATACTTTGTAGCCTGGAGTGGAACAACTTTACGGCTACTCTTTATCCCGGAAAAATATCAGCATAGATACAGGCGTCTTCCGCAACTCGACGACATATTGCGCCTATTTTGCGTGAGAAGGGTGTACAACTGGACTACTCCAGCCAGCCAGGAAAGCACCCAGCGCCCTCACGTCGGAGACCGCTTGGACGGTGGACGCTTCCCGGCGAGCCGAGGTACCTCGCCCGGCATGGGGCCACTCCGTCACATTCAACCACGGCGTGAGCAGCTGTCTCTTCGGCCCTCGTGCAACCACTGCATAGGGCTGTCAGTGATACCTAAGTTGAAAACGTGTCTGTTAAAATTTCCATGACCAGTTATAGCACCCGTCACAACTTCACAAGGCGTAACTGTGATCTACTTAGTTTATAGCGCTACTCGGAAAAAGTATGGACTTTTTGATATAAAACTATAAGACGGTTAGAGTTGTTACAAATGTAATAAGATATTATATATTTCTTCATACCTTTATCTAGATTCGTATAGTTTCTGAAACACGATTTTATGATTTTGCCTCGACACTTTTTCTTTTTGAAAAGACCTCTAAAAATACGAAAATTCAAGATTATGCTTAAATGGGGTTACACATACTATTGGAAATTGGTTTAATTAGAGGACACCAATAATATTTAGTTTAGGATCGTGTAGAAGCATTTTTGAAATATCGCTTTAGTTTTTTAATACGAAGTGATTTTGTATTTGTTTTGCCTAATCTGCAAAATCAGTCTCACTCCCGCGCGCGTCGTTATCTCATTGCTATCTCGCTTCAGCATAATTTTTTCGAGTATCGCCTTAATGAGAGCTCTGGACAAACGGGCGTCTAGGCGCGGTAGTGCCATTTTCGCCTGCCTATATGTTTCAAGTGAGCTCCATTCATGTCATGTTGGTGCGTAAGAGCGGTGGGTTCACGGATCTTAGCAGCAAACCAGCTCGCCGAAATGGCGAGTGCGACCGGTTCTCGGCAAATCATCACCCTGTCCGATCCGATCCCCTTCTCGCCAGCTCATCGGCCTGGTCGTTTCCACGTCTTCTTCTTTTCGTGTCAACGGTAGATATTTTAAATGATATTTTGCCAGTAGTGCGCGACGTCAACCCCTCTCTGTCTGGCTTCATAAAGGTCTTGTTGAGTGCAGGATGTGGGAAGGTTTGAGCAGCAGATCATGTGCTCCATAGTTTAGATCGCTCCACAGGCGCACGCATCGTTTGAGGCGAAGCCCCACCTTTTGCGATTCACGCCACATCTGCCTACTCCAGTTCGAAGTCTGTTTAAGGACTTCCAGGTTTTACAATGGCGTTTCAACGTGATCCACTGTGGACCTTTGATCGATTGGATTGTGATATTATTAAGTGTACCCACCATATTTAGTGTATGCTTTAGTCTTGCCGGTTCTTCTCGTAAGATCTCCCGCCGCCGTAGGATTTGCGAACCGATGGCGTAGCATCTTTGACGTTCATAAGTGTTATACGTTCTAACCGCCTCTGTGGTCTAGTGGTTCATACCACCGATTTCAGACCCAGAGGTCCCGGGTTCGATTCCCAGTGGGGGTACATATTGTATTCGGTTTGGTTGGTGGTAGGATTTGTTCTTAGTCCGCCTGGCTAGCTACCACCATCTTATCTAAGTCTGACGCCATAACAATGATGTTTTCAGCATTATTGTGTTCCGTCAGTTAGAGATAAGATAGCCAGTTTCTCAGTTATTGAGGATTCCGGGAGTAGTGCGCTTCCACCTTCAGCCTTATCACCACTTATCATCAGGTGTGATGAAGGCTAAGTGCTACCCCGTTGTGAATAAATAAAAATAAATAAGTGTTGTTACCTCAATCTAAATTGAATAAAAAGATTAGATTTTTTTTTAATTATGATAACACTCCTGTACAAGGCTCGATACACTGCGACTGCCAATAAGAGTCTGAAGTATTGATTTACTGTGAAAGTAAAAGTAGGTATATCATAGTCGGTTACTTCCCTGGTTGCGACCGCTTGAGCTACCAGCAAAATGCCCATACACTCAGCCTGAAAAAAGTGTTCTAAGCTCATACAACACTTTGTGTTTTTAAGTAACACATAATTTGTATATTTAAGTCTTCAGAGAACACACCTGTCCCTGCTCCGTTAGAGGTTTTATGGAACTATCGGTGTATATCAGAAGCGCTCTGTGTTGAACCTGAGAGCTTTCTAAGTCATCCAGTTGTATTTTGTATTTCTTATCAAAGACAAAGATGAAAGATGGTTTGACCTTATCGCACACCGCCTCCACGTGTGTCTAACCATTCTTCCAGTAGGCCCTTTATGTGTCTTACCTTTGAGAACTCAGGTTCCCAAAGGTATCCTCAGGGGTACCTAGGTGTTTCAGTCTGAGTGCTGCTTTCACCGCCTCTTGTTGCACGTGAATATGCAGTGGAGTAAGGTTTAGCATTACCTCCAGCGCTGCAGTTGGAGCAGTGTTCATGCTGTGCAGCCAGTGAGAGCACAGCAGGCCTGTCGTTGAAGACTCTTCAGTTTCTTTGCCCCTACAGTCTGAGCAGCTTTGGGCCACCAGACTACAGAGCCTTTGCTGATGAGTGTTTCATTACTGGATTATACAGCCAGAAAAATAGTTTAGGAACAAGACCCCAAGATGCGGCATTTTTTTATTATTTATCATAGATTTTGAAATATTTCCACTTTAGTGGTTTCATACAAAACAAAAAAGTGACAATATTTTCAAATCTACAATGAATACCTATTAAAAAAACAAAAGCTACAGCCCTACTTCTTATGCATTTCAACAACGTATATTATGTAGGTAATGTATGTTAAGGTTGGAAGGTTGGTTGGAAGGAAGAGGGTGGAAAACGTTAACGCCGTTCGTATGGAGTCCCCTGTCTACACACTACACTTAAGAATAATCTAAACAGAATTCGGCTAACCTACGAGAAGTTCCGCAATGACATAGTTTGCGGTCTAAGTTTATTCTAAGCGTTCAAATAGCAGCTGCGCAGGAAAATTTGCAGCAAACCTAATGAAAGATAAATGAGACGCTCATGGTGTACACCTTATAAGAAGGTCAGACAGACAACTAACATAAATGGTAAAACTATGTCAAGAATGCTACTAAGTCTATTAGATAAAACAGTAACACTTGGAAATGTAGTTGTGTGGAAGTTTCTTTATCGTGTTAGTTAGAATAATAGTCGAGATCGAATCTACGGCTTGTCTGTAGGAGGTATCTGTATCTATTAATATTCCGTTGGGATTTCAAACCGGATAACCCATTGGAAAAAGGGCAGCCACAAAGCTAATGGTGGGTACGAACTTATTTCTGTCAACACATTTCAGCTTTAACTAACAAAGTTAAAATAAGCAATCACTTTGGCTACGGAGTTTGTAATGGCCATTATTTGGAAGAATATTAAAGAAAATATTAAAGAATAATGAATTTGATAGAAGAAAGCGTGTCTATGTTATGTTATGAACTTTAATTACAAGCCTCAATTTGCGTGAAGAGCTCAATAAACCACAAAATTACTTCCTATTCCGGACATACTGATGATGGAGATTATACGAATATGCATTTTCTTAAAACATTATCGTAATTTGACTGTTAAAGTATCAAAACTTGATACATAATTTTAATCGTCACATTTCCGACAGCAAATTAAACAACAGTAGGTACCTATTACATTCATTAACATTTACTGGACATGCGGTTATAAATACCGCTCGCCGTGAAATCTGACTCTACATCAGACGTAGGAGTTAAGTAAGTTCGTCAAGTGAATAATGTCCGTATAAAATTCGACATAATACTAATCGTGATTACAGCATAAAGTATGTGCACACAAACGAGGCAAGTCAGAAAGGTGTCTGACAAGTTCCAATCAGTTCGCATTGTCGATCAATCTCTTTTCGCATACATACATACATAGTCACGAGTAGAGTTGCCAACCGTCCCGCGTCAGGCGGGACGTCCCGTTTCCACGGCTCAAATAATGCGTCCCGCGACACATGTGTGCGGGACGCTAATTGTCCCGCTTTATGGTAAAGCCAGCCCGGTTAGACAAAACTTTTATTGAGATCAAATTACGACTACCGTGCAGAGCGATAGCGATGCGCGAGTGGAACAGTGTGGTCATCAGAGCCGTTTACATTTACAATTTCAGTTTGTAGCATCAATTCCTAGCTCTAACGCCCCACGCCCCACGGGAACGGGTACCACGCGGGTAAAACCGCCAGGATCCGCTAGTATATTATAATTTTGTAATAGCAGAAAGTTTATTTTGTTTTTTTTTAATAAAACTGATTTAAGTACTTATATTTAGTTTTTTCTCGTTTCTGCACATTTGTCCCGCTTTTTTTGGTCAAGTCCCGCATAAAAATTTCTAATGTCCCGGATATCTGTTAATGGGAGTTGGCAACTCTAGTCACGAGACTCAGAGTCTTGTTACGTGAAAATACTTCCCAAGAAAGTTTTCGGAAGAAGGTCTACTATCTCAAGGATCTGAACTTTGTTCGTCTTACGTTTCCATAGAAAAGGTTGTTAAAGCGAGCCCGTGAGAAACGGCACATGTAAACAACTTGTGGCACAGTGATAAATTCAGTTTACACATTCGTTAGCGTCTCTTATGTAAACAAAGGTCAAGTGAATTTAAACTCATTTGTCTTTTTGTCAGACATACACTCTGTTACATTACATGGTATAATTAATTGGGTATTTGACTGATTTTTTTTTATTGACTTAAGATGTTCATTTAATTAGTAGCAACACAACATAGGTATTTATTTTCAAATATCTTGCATATTTTCAGCGATATAGAGCATCAAACTTTCTAATTAGACAAGGAGAGCGCTATAGAAACGTGACGTCACATTTCTATAGCGCCATACTCTCGCCATAGAGAATTTCGTTTTAGAAAGAGATAGCTAGAGTCACAATTGAGTAGCTCATAATTCGCTTGTTATAATACAGATTGAATTTCTTTTTTCACATTTGTTATTCAATAATGTTATATTTCTGAATGTCATAATTAAATATCTACATTTCAACAACAGTCAAATACCCAATTTAGAGTAAGTAGCAAACATAACGACATTTTATACTTCGATTATTAGGGAACTTGGTCGTCTACATGTTTTGGTCAGAAGTTCTAAGCTTAATTTAGGATTTCAGAAATGTGAAGCGCCAAGATAAGCTTTGAAACAAAACCTACCCAGTGAAAGTAAACAGAGTCGTATTTCCAAAGGCCTTGCACCAATGAACAAATAGAAATCTATTCTATCTTCACGCTCACCGCGCCGCCGCCGAACAGTCGATTCCGCCTATGAAAACTAATATTGTGATCTCAAATAACGTCTGATCGAATGCGCGTTTTAACTATGGTAAAATTCATATAGTGTGCACGATCTTACTTATTATAAAAATTTGCACTCCGTATTGACAGTGTGAAGTCATAATTTTCACCTCAGCAATTCAGCATCATTAATTCCAATTCTTTACGCAAGTGTTTTGCGTGTGGTCTGAGATACGGCGCCGTAACCGTCAATATTGTTAAATGAAGTAAATTTTAATATGCAAAGGCATTTTCACTAGCATATTACTATTATATGAGAAGTAACTATAAATCACTACCTAGTATAAAACAAAGTCGCTTTCTCTGTCCCTATGTCCCTTTGTATGCTTAAATCTTTGAAACTACGCAACGGATTTTGATGCGTTTTTTTTTAATAGATAGAGTGATTCAAGAGGAAGGTTTATATGTACTTTTTATCCCGATATTCCCACGGGAACGGGAACCACGCGGGTGAAACCGCGGGCGGCCGCTAGTATAACTATAATCATTAATCATACTGCATCTGAAAATACTGCGAAAAATAAACCACTACTTACTTAATGGATTTAAACTTGATTCAAATGTGGAAATTATGATAAAAAGCTTTTTAAGTATATACTTATCCCTTTTTCTATCTAAAAAAAAGGTTGTTTTAATCAAAAGAAACAAAGATAAAAGCAAAAATAATAAAAGGAACGATGCTACTAATTTGACTTGGCTTTTGAACCTGAAGCTGGTTGAAACGATAAAAACAAAAATCATGAAGAAAAGCCCACAAGATAGAAGTTATAAACTATAACAACGCTTCATAAAGCCACCGCAATGTGTCGTGGTCAGAGATGCTGTATGATTTGGTTAGTTTTCTCTCAAGAGTCTAGTCGCAATCTTATGTTAAAATAATTTACATAATCCTGAAACCCACACGAGCGATAAAAAGTGCAACATTGTCACATGATATTTTACATATTAGGAGACAAATTAGAATAGATAACAAAGAACATAAATTACTAGATTCGTGGCTGTTATACACGACCGTAGGTACATTTCCCACGAGACGATTCTTAAATGCCACGTCGGTAGGTATAATGATTTCGATGAAATTTCACAAAATAAGATATCCAATGAGCGGACAAGTGAACGAAATGATTGATGATGGAGGTATTATGACGACAACGCAGAAAAAGCTATGACACGAGAAAATTAAGATACTTTGCACGCGAGGATCTAATGCAAAATTACATGTTTTGTTACGACAAGAAGACAAAAACAAAGCATGTGTAATTTAATAGCACACTCACGGTACAGACTCGCTGTTTAATTGTTATGGCAGTCTGCGTTAGATAATAAATATCATTTTTAAGTCTTCACATATCATGTTATGAAGGCAAAGGCAATTAGGTACCCGTTGATAATGTTAGACAACCATTTATGGATTGGCACAATTTCGACAAGCAAGTTTTGGTGTTTTATGAGCGACTGCTAGCTAAATATTTATAAAATCGAACGTTTTAGTACCAGGATATTACTATACATATTACTGCACACAAAAAGCATTAAGTATCGTAATTATCTTTAATACTTTACCTACATAATGGGCAAAACTGGTATATCCAGATGTTTAATCAATATTGATGATTGCGTCAAAAGTCAAATGGACCGGCAAAGACATCGATTTTAATTAAGATGCTGTTGAAAAGAAAACTGACGAATATGCGTAAGAAATAAAAAACAACTGTAGAGCACACGATTAAGCACTTGTCATCCAAATAATTTGTAATTTAAATCACCTTTCTTTTTGCGACGAAAACTAAAACCACAAAGCATTGTAACAAAACCGCCACAATTTCACTGAAACATGTAACACTTCGGGCACTATGTACAATACTGAACACGAAACAATAAGCGTAAGTAGGTTTGCTATGTTCATGCTGGAGTTACACTGGCTTATCGGTGTTTCACTCGCAAATACAATGCGCGTACGCAGAAACGGCAAACAAACCCTTAGTAGAGCAAAATTCATAGATATGCTTATGACATCTTGTTTTTCTGACTGACTGATAAGTAAAGACACTATGAATAAGTAAGCTTTTCTATCACACTACACACGTGATTATCTGAGATACGTTTACAATAAAGGTTTTCCTTTAAATTAAACTTATCAGTGCCCTCTACTATATTTAAACTCGTCTTCAAGGTCTTACAGCCTTGCTTGACAACTGTTCTTACCTACTCTTGGTTATATCGTGTGACGTAAATGTTACTACTAACTAGCCCTAGTAGGTATTTCATTATTCATTTAAGAAGATATAAAAGTAAATGCTTTCTATTATAGAACCAAATCTTTTGAAGATTGTGGCGCAACATTTTAGAAGCGGCATTTTAAAAGACCGCCGAGACGTCCCTTAACTCTTAACGATTTTGAACCCGGGATGGGTGTTGGGAGCAGCTGTAGATCACACTAAGGGCCGCATTGTGTGCGGTAAAAAAATCACGACAGTTGCCCCAGCTGCTACTTGCATGGAGGAATGCGTCGCTACACTACTCGCATTCTTCGAGTAACTATACAAAAACTCTGATACAAATTGCGAACACATCGAGTTTCTCCCATATACATAGATGATCAAGAAACAAGCTACCGAGATTTAAAACCAATTAAAAATTGCATTCATTATTCTGCCCCAGCCATTGAGCAATAAGTATAAGGAAAAAGTGCTTGGAGCGGCAATTGTGAAAGAAGGGAATAATTATTACATTTAATGATTATATAATTATCATCCTGAAAAGCGAATGTAAAAGAAGTTATAAATAACGTTTATAAGTTAACTGATTCGTTGCGGTGTGATTATGTTCTAAAACTTATAATTGGTGCAAAACATACAGTAGAAAACACAAGTCTAATAAGTACTGGAAGAAATTTTACATAACAGAGATCAACCTACCTTTCTTCGAGCCAAAAATGGATTTTAGTTTGGACAACGTTCTCTTCTTCATTTTTCCAATATTGACACGATATCAAACGAGATCCACGGGCACACTTGAAGGCATCGGTCCACAACAGACAGAAATACACACAGCACTGCGTCCTTAGGTAAGTTTTTCAGGCGCCCGTAGCTTTTTGCTCCTTTTGCCGCTCTTATTTCCGTGATACGAAAATAGGCCTCACGATACACTTGCACCGGCGGAGGCGCATCAGTCATACGAACGTCACGTCATGCTTTATCACTAACGGTGAATTAAAACTATATTTTTTTATAAACTTATTAAACCAAAACAAATGCTTGACACACTTTACATTTCTTTTACGCGATGTAGCTATTACTTATTTCCAGTTATCTTTCCCTCTTATCAAGTATTATCATGTCATGAGTAAGCAAATGCTATGTTTAGATAAAACACCGCAGTATAAAATAAATCTAAAAATGTATTCGGTAAATTACACGCACGAGTTTATGGTTCACGCACGAACAGAATACTGACTGGCCGTCAAATATTTATAACTTGATTGTAAACAAGATAATATGCAGTCGCGACAGTCCGTCGTATCCAAAAACTACGTTGCACAACTTGTTGGCCGTTTACGAGCAACTGAGAAGTTTACGAAGCCCTCCTAATGATTCAGGCGGGAACCATCGCGGTAACGGCTATTCTTGGGCGTGTTGCGGACACAACTAAACAGGCAGCGCACGCGCAACATGCGAGAATAATGAGGAGTTGACTGGCACTAAGTATCTACACTCAAATTGACAAAACTGTGATCCCTTTTCCGCTAGATGAATCCCGTATCCGTTCTAAACTAATCAAGCGGCGAAATAAAATACAATCGACTCATAAAGGAGTCGTTTGAAAATGTTCAATGAGCAGAGTGCTGAGAGAAGCGGAGACGACGTATCCGCTGGCTCTTTTAAAAATGGAATTTAACGAATGACACTTATGGGAAGTCGATCGGGATGGGGATGGGACACCCGAGTTAGAAGAAAAGGGTCGCCCAGCTCATAAATCACAAAGGGTGCGGTGCGAAAAGAAAAAAGTATTGCACAGCCCTTAGTAAGAATGGGACGTGGGATGACGGTACGGTAAAAAAATAAGAATTGGAAGATGATTTTTTAGAGATTTTAAAACATAATGGTCGGTAATTTCATTATTTATTTATAACAAAGATGAATGATTTGTCAAATTAGTTATCCTACGTACGGCAAGTGGGCATTGCGCAATCAATGAAAATAATGAAATTGAATCATCAAAATTCACTAAGTATCCTTATTTTAATTTAAAGATTTAAAATCAATTAGTTTATAGAGTTGTTGAAACATCCTTTTTAAACTCAACTACCAAAATATCATCAGTAAATTACATCCTTTTCCCAGTTAGACGACGACGCTTTAATTCACCGCGTAACAACAACGCAAAGTTTCCGGTATGCCCTTAGGATAACTGTATCACTTTCTTGTGTGCTAATTTACATCTTGTTACTCGTACATTGATGAACTGGAGACCTATTTTCTATGATAAATGTAAGTAATGCTTATGAGTGCTAAAGCTCAAATAGCCTCTGAAGACTTTTTTCACGAGGATATTTTTCCAAATTCCAATATTAACTTACATTCCCCCTCATCTATTTCACCTCATTTCAGATTTAATTGACTACGAACACCTGATACCTATACGAACACCTGATACCTATAGGTTAGGTAGGCAATATCTTTCCCCATGGTCACATTTCTTACAGAAATTTATCGCAACAAAATGGAACTTTCAGATATTAGCGCGTTTAAAAACCTCAATTCTTCAGCTATTATAGAAAAAATAAGAATTTTAAGATTTGGCCTTTAACTTATCATCTTTAATTTCATGTGTACAGAAATACAAGGCAAATATTTCGTCAATTTATAACACATGTCAACATGTGCTAAAATTGCTAACAAGCGATTCAAATTGTGTGTCAGAAGTTTTGGGCAAACATTTAGTCGAGTTTACTTCATCTGACCGCCTGTGGCGCAGCACTTTCGACATGGTGTGTGGAAATATCAGATAGTGCTTCACGATCGCACTCAACTGATGTGTGAAAGATGCCACCATCAATGACAAAAACAATGAACACATTAAAAGCGAACTCATACATAGCAACATAAGAATTCTGTGTAGTCATTTTTGGGAGAAATTACTTCTTACAAATTGTATTAATTGATTAGGTTTTTTGGTTTATTTTTAGTTTAAGCAACCGTAACTTTCTTCATGGGGAATAAGGGAATAGCCTACATAATATAGGTTACCTTCCTGAAGACTGGTTCCAAAAAACATAGTAGTGAAGTAGGTACTGTTCAAGAGATTAGTATAGGTTCAACGTTAGTACGGGCTAACTAATAATAATAATATTAGCAGAAATAGATGGGAGACGAATTTTACTAAGACTGGTTCCAAAAAACATAGTAGTAAAGTAGGTACTGACTGTTCAAGAGATTAGTAGGTTCAACGTTAGTACGGGCTATAATAATAATAATATTAGCAGAAATACCTAGATGGGAAACGAATTTTACTATAGAGTAGGTAAGTACAGTCAATCATGCATGATAAAGATTAAAGAATTTCACATCTTTATCAAGGGTGCAATTGCGTAAGGTAATCGTAATAATTTGACAGTCCATATCCCTTCAGTCGCAGAATGTACCTTTCGCAAAATGTACCGCGTGCGCAAAACGTCCCTTTCTCATATTGCACCTTTCGCAAAACGTACCTTTCTCATAATGCACCATTCGCAAAATGCACCATTCGCAAAATGTACCTTTCGCAAAATGCACCATTCGCAAAATGTACCTTTCGCAAAATGCACCTTTCGCAAAAAGCACCTTTTGCAAAATGTACCTTTCGCAAAACGTACCTTTTTTTAGTAAAGCTTCCAAGAGCATTTTCATTGAGAACGTTCAGATTTTTTAAATTATTTGTAATAGCAAATAATACACTACTTAAGCATTAAAAAGTTTTTTGGGGATAAGTCTTTTGAGAAAAAATAAAACAACTCATCTCATAAAATCTTTTTACCATTTACAATTTAGTAGTGCATTATTTGCTTTAACAAGTAAGTAAATTAAACAACCTGAACATAATATATTTGTTTTATTGAAAAAAAAAACTAAAATACACACAAGCAGATTACGAAACCCAAGGAGATTATGAAATCTGAATATTGTTTAAAAAAACTAGTATACACACAAGCAGATAATGAAATTCGAACATTGTTTACTAAAAAAAAAACTAAAACAACTACACACAAGCAGATTACGAAATCTGAATATTGTTTTATAAAAAAAAAATATACACAAGCAGATTATTAAGTCCGAATATTGTTTTATAATAAAATACCTACCTACACACAAGCAGGTAACGAAATCTTAACCTCTCGACTCTCAGGGGTATCAAATTACAGGCTCATTTTTTACGTAAACAAAGCATCTTAGCGCGCGTTTGGGCTCTTCCAAACATCTGTTTGTGCGCACGACGACGGAAGTTACATTTATGAGTAGCATATGAGTCATAGCAGCGGATAAAACTTATCCGACACTTTAACGAGATGTTTTGTTTTTATAATCGACGTTCAAACTCAACTTTTGTGTAAACAAAAGACAATATCGAAATATTTTTTTTTCACATAGTTATCGATGAAATTTTAATAACATATAAAAAGTATATATATTTAGAATGTACGTAAAAAAACCTATCGGATAAAATTATAATATATGGAAAACCAATAATATTCTATTTTTCGAAAAAAATAATATATTTTTTGATACCCCTGAGAGTCGAGAGGTTAAGATTTCGTTACCTGCTTGTGTGTAGGTAGGTATTTTATTATAAAACAATGTTCGGACTTAATAATCTGCTTGTGTATATTTTAATTTTTTTATAAAACAATATTCAGGTTTCGTAATCTGCTTGTGTGTGGTGGTGTTAGGTGTTTTTAGTTTTTTTTTATTAAACAATGTTCGAATTTCATTATCTGCTTGTGTGTATACTAGTTTTTTTAAACAATATTCAGATTTCATAATCTCCTTGGGTTTCGTAATCTGCTTGTGTGTATTTTAGTTTTTTTTTCAATAAAACATACGTTCAGGTTGTTTAATTTACTTACTTGTTAAAGCAAATAATGCACTACTAAATTTTAAATGGTAAAAAGATTTTATGAGACGAGTAGTTTTATTTTTTCTCAAAAGACTTATCCCCTAAAAACTTTTTAATGCTTAAGTAGTGCATTATTTGCTATTACAAATAAATTAAAAAATCTGAACATTCTCCATGAAAATGCTTTTGGAAGCTTTACTAAAAAAGGTACGTTTTGCGAAAGGTACATTTTGCGAAAGGTGCTTTTTGCGAAAGGTGCATTTTGCGAAAGGTACATTTTGCGAATGGTGCATTTTGCGAAAGGTACATTTTGCGAATGGTGCATTTTGCGAATGGTGCATTATGAGAAAGGTACGTTTTGCGAAAGGTGCAATATGAGAAAGGAACGTTTTGCGCATGCGGTACATTTTGCGAAAGGTACATTCTGCGACTGAAGGTCCATATCGTATTCAATCGGCTGCAATTTGTATGGAATGACATTTATTATGATACGATATGAACTGTCAAATGAATACGATTGACTTTACGCAATTCCATAGCAGGTCAGTCATCAGTTTTTCCATTGATTTATGTCAATGTTTTGTCAACACAACGTGTTAATGAATAAGCGCGAAACCTCTTAGGTGGTGAATGTGCTCATGAATATGAACAACTTTTACTGTGGGGCCAACTCTGCAACTCACCGAAAAAATCAGCTGTTTCATACAAATTGTCAATATCTACTCGACCAGAATGTATGGAACAGCGGATTTTTTTTGTTGAGTTGCAGATTTGGCCCCATAGTAAGAGTTATTCATATTCATGGGCACAATCACCACCTAAGAGGTTTCGCGCTTATTCATTAACACGTTATATATACATACTTACATATTATACATATTATACATGATACATGCTATTTATATAAATGTGAATCCTAATATAATATTATAAATGTGAAAGTTTAGATGCCTTGATGTTTGTTACACAATCACGCCAAAACGGCTGAACAGATTTACTTTGTAGCCTGGAGAGGAACATAGGCTACTTTTTATCCCGGAAAATATCACATTCCTCCGGGATAACGTCGTGTAGTCCACGCGGGCGAAGCCGCGGGCGGAAAGCTAGTTTGTAATAAGCTAAGAAAAGGTAGGCGAATTAACAGTATTACAAAAGCTCAGTAGCTGGTGATGCGCCATGTTTGCCGAGATGGTTAATAACCTGTGCAACTCGGGGCATATGCGATGCAGTCCAGCATCACGAGCAATGGCGCGCGACCGACGGACCGCTCGCTTGCACTCGGGTGAGCGAACATCCTGCCTGGAGTGGCCACATAACATATTGTTAAACATTGGAGTTTTTGTTGCCACACGTCTCGGGAGTATGATAAAGTTACGGGATTGGAATTGAAAGTACATACCTAATATTGGGATATATATTTTTGTTCTTGGGTTTTTGTAGGATATTTAAGCCTCAGTACAGTACTTAGGTAGTGAATGTAAAAGCTTCTGAAAATTTACTAAGCAATAAAACTAAGAAAAATACTGATTCATCGATCACACTAAAAAATCTTTTGTTGATTTTTGAATTAAGTACCTACTTAATTAAATTGTATTTTAATTTGTACTTATGTTTTTTTAACATAGCTGTAATAAGATGTCATGTTAAGTAATTAATTTACCAGGCAACATTCGAACTAAGTACTTACTTACTTTACTATTTATTATTCAACAAAATTAAAATCTTACACATTTAAAACCGCAATTTTATTTTTCCTTAGAAATATTACTGACAAAATTATTTTCTTGGAGATGTCAAAGATGCAAATGCAACACCCACACGACGCTAACATTGCATTGCACAATGGATGTCAACGATCCCGGTGAGGACATTATGTACCTACCTACACACGAATAGAGCACTGCACGACTTCAGCGACTTCTGATTGCTAAACGAAAGCATTCAGAAGTTTGAAGCCTTATTATTATTTTATTAGGTAGGTACCATGATTTGTTAAAAATGTCAAAATAAAAGTAAGTAAGTGAAATAAAGTCAAGGCCAAGAAAGTGGTGTAGGTAACAATTTAGATTTAATTTCCTTGTCATTGAAAATTTCAACAAGTTTTATACAATATCATTGAAAGAGATGCATAACAATGACATAAACATAATCTTTATGTAAGAGTCCTTTAATTTATTGTCATGCTCATGACAGCTTATGGTAGGCCCCTGTAACCAGTTTATTTGCCCATTCTTGCCACTCAGCATTAGAAGGACTGACGTAACTGCCATCGCCCTGTCACCGAAGACGCTTCAATCCTGACGAATGAGACAATAGACTAATTTCGCAACCATGCCGCTGTCATATCAAGCTCGAGTATTATACAACCAATATAAATGAAATTCGGTCTTATTGTATTAACACTTTCGTAAATACTATTCTTAATTTCGTGGAAAAAGATGTTGGCATGGCAAACAATCCTAAAGGGGCTTCTTATAGTACCTATGCTCAATTTTTTTTGAGTTGTGGGCGGGGAAGATTTAATTTGCATTTCCTACCATCGACACGAAAGAAGAAGAATTTGAAGTGTAATCTGTGTAAGTACCTACCTACCTAATAGTAATAACAAACTTGTTAGTTTTATATTATCTTATTGATTATTACGTTTTTTGTCGTTATATTACGAGATCCACATTTTCAAAACCCGCAGAAATAACTTTGTAATTTTTTGCTGGCGTAAAATTGTAATGGTATTTTTTTAATACTAGCGGCCACATTTTGATAGGCAACCCTATAGATATAAGTAATATTCTCCTAATCATAAATACTTAAAGGTAGGTACTGTAGTGTATGTAGCCACAGCCGTTAGATGAAATTGTAGGCTGTGAGCAGTTAGCTTTTTAAAAAGGAATAGAAACTGTTTTACGATTATATTCTCAAATCAATCTTTAAAAAATATGAGTTTAAAAATGAAAGATGGATTTGACGCAGTCATATACTAGACGGTAATAAAGAGAGAAGTTCCTTTAAAAATATAACATATTTTTATATAAAGTAATACAGAGAAAAATGAAATAAAAGCCCAATTACCAGAGGAAAGTATTTTATTGAAAAATACCTGTAGAATAAAAAGTGAGAGACTGAGATCTCTCACAGTGGTGAAGACGCCGGGTCGAAGACAGGAGAAACCAATGGAAGTATTGTATATTTAATTGTAGATACATAATTTTCTTTTTCCCCGAATACCTAGGAAAAAGCAGCTAAGCGAGTGGCCCTAATATTTTGATATAAAAAAAAAAAAAATAAAAAAATATATCATTTTTCTGATCGGCGGACATTTTGTGAGAAAATATTTTCACGGAAAAATTTTCACAATGGAGTCGATATCAACCTGTTTCTCGGGCAGTCCGCATGAATCCTTTTCATCATTCTTAGAAGAGTTCAAGGAAGCGGCTGCCAAACAAAAATTCATTTCATCGAATGAACTCCTGATGTTACTACCATCATATTTGAAGAACGGGGCATTATATTTCTTTAGGGAAGTTAAGAGCTCTGTTAAGACATTTGATGAATTGGTGGAAAAATTCAAGGAAGAATTTGTGGAGTTGGATTATGGTGAAAAATTCTACAATGCGAGACAGGAGAACAGGAGTCCCCTGGATTATTTTTATTATTTAGCCAATCTAGCAGGGAAGGCTGGCATTGTAGAAGATAATAACACAATTCCTGAGGAATCTACAACCATATTTACGGAGTAGATTGATGCTAACCCATTTCACGGATAAAAAGGCATTGAAAGCAGTATTAATCCAAATGGAGAAAATTAGTCCTGATAGAAAGGAAGAAAATATAAATGTTTATAGAAACTCGGCGAGTTTTGGTCCAAATATGGCCACAGCTAATAAAGGGGGGGGAGATAGTAGGCCATTTGCTTCGACACGGTCTAGCCCATTTAATACGCCGGTACAGAACCGGGTCAGGAGGCTATGGGGACCGGGACCAATGGTCCACAAAGCCTAATTTTATTTAAATTCAAATTTTCAGGAGGCCTAGTGGACCGCGGCTGTGGTCCACAAATCAATTTATTTTATTTACGTGTTTTAATGGAGGCTTTGGGGACCGCCACCGCCAGAGAGTACAAATGACATACTGAATGATTTTGAGAACAGTCAACAAAAAAAGGGGTGGGTTAGTATGAAAAACATTGGCATGTATGTTCCTTGGGGAGTGGAAGGGAGCACTATAAGACGATTTTTGGAAATTCTCCTCTAAGGGGGTTAAAAAGGGGTCTACGTAGACGACTTCGCGAGCGGAGCGCTATTAAAATATAAAACAAACTTTGAAAAATATAAAAAATTATTTGAAAAATACAATGATTTTTTTAAATAAACGAAGCCATCTCCCAAGTAACTCGACCGACGATCCAACCTGGGACCTTTCACTGACCGGGCGAATCTTCTGACCGCCAAGCTACAGAGTCGTTAAAAGATGATGTAAAATGTGTTTTAAAAATGTGAATTAATTGTGTTTAAAATAATTTTTTTATTAAAAATGTGCCTTAAAATGTGTTTTCTTTTGTTTTTATTCATTTTATTAAGAATTACATTTGAAGCATGTATGGCGCAACTTGCAGTATATAGTAGAATTGTCTTTTGTTTTTAACTAATATTAAAGCTTTAAGTAGAGTTCCTAAGTAATTGAAAATTGTTGACGGCTATGATCATTAGTTCGCCTATACTTAACTGTATTTATCATAACCCATTGTGTAATTGTGATGGAAACTGACCTTAGTCATACCATGTTAAGGTCATTTTTCAATTTGACGACTCTGTATGAAATTAAACAGGGAGAAAAAAACAACCCTTGGAGTTTCTTGCCAGTTCTTCTCCAAGGTCTCCCGCTGTAGGGTTTGCGAACCGATGGCGTAGCTTCTATAACGTCCACAAGTATTGTAAATAACAATCTAAATTGAATAAACAAATTTGAATCTTGAATCTTGAAGCGTCAAATTTTCCAAAAATTTTTTTGCTGTTAGCCAGCGTTTATTTTATCAATGTGAAGATATTACTACCCTCGACACGACACTCGAATGAAATAATTTTCCACATAAATTGACAATCGAGTACGATGTAATAATTGGGATTTTGAATATAAAAGTTATTATGTAACTTTTCATATTTATTTTAAAACTTCATTATCAATAATAATATTATAATTATATCATATTATTATCATTTAATGCGAAAAACTTATTACTTTTTGCAGTTAATTATAAACAGTTCAAAATCGATAAAATTTGAACAAACATCACGTGACTTTGAACGCGCCACGATTGGTCACCATAGATATGTAGTTGTGGCGTCATAATGTTAAAGCTATTCCAACAGAACAGTGTTTACGGCTTTTACACGTGAACTAACAATAATATTGAAAATTTATTGTTAAAAAACGATTTGTTAGTTACTTCTGATTAGCTATTAGCCCAGTCAACGAAGAGATAGAGAAGAAAATGCTTGGAACACAATTTTTTAATTTGTAACTTTGTTTGGGCTAGATGAAATGTAAACATACCAAAAGTCTACGCCCGTAGCCCTTAAGCTGGGGGAGGGGGAGGTTTGAAGGTCTCATTTTTTTGGTTTTGCATTATATGTCAGAAACTATGCGTCCCAGCGACATGTTCACTATGTGCAAAATGAAAGCTGATTCAATTTGCTACAAGTTCTATCCAGTCAAGTTTTTCGATATGTTGTATAGTTTTTGACCGGATAACTTTCTAACGATGCACCCAAAAACTAAATGCTAGGCTTAGAATCGTAGAGCATTCAATTCTCTTCAATAATATATTACTTTACTACTAGCAATACCCCCGCGACTTCGTCCCCATGAAATTGAGTTCACAAATTGATAACTATTTTTTTAAATGTCGTTCTTGTTTTGTACCTTTATGTACGAATACTACAAAAGCAACTCCAGAAAAAATATATAATAAAATATAATAGATATAGACTTATATTTTTCTTATTAACCCACCCCTTTTTTGTTGACCGTTCTCAAAATCATTCAGAATGTCATTTGTACTCTCTGGCGGCGGTGGTCCCCAAAGCCTCCATTAAAAAATAAATTGATTTGTGGACCACAGCCCCGGTCCACAAAGCCTCCAGAAAATTTAATTTTAAATAAAATTAGGCTTTGTGGACCGTTGGTCCCGGTCCACAAAGCCTCCCGACCCACAGAACCGAGCAAGATATTCATCATCGCCGCGTGCTCAAGAAGCTGGTGTTGGTCATACTGTTAATGGTTTTAATGTATATTCTAGGAAAGCGGAATATGTACCACGTCGCAATGACGTAGGAAGAGGAGAACATCTCTCCTGGCGGATGCAGCAGCATGGCACGGAGGAAGTAGGACGATTGGGACATGCGAATGTTGTTGCGGACGGAGCGTCGTCGAATCGGCAGGTCAGACCAGTTGTTCCTTTTTATGCGCATAATTTTGCAGATGTGGCCCTGATCGATACAGGTGCTACAATTTCATGTATCAGCCAGACCGCTGCGGTACAAATGAATGCAAGGCGTGTGGCGAATGATGAAAGGTGTGCGAAAGCAGTGAATGGGAGCTTATTACAGATAGTAGGAAAATGTAGCGTAGATTTTTCTCTTAATAATTTTAATTTTTGCCATGAATTTTTAGTAGTAGCTGATTTGAACCGTAGTGTTATTTTAGGAGTAGATTTTTTAATAAAGAATAGAATGAATATCGATATGGTTAATTCATGTAGGTATATATTTTTTCCAGAATAAAATATTGTTTTGTGATGACAGTCAGAAACAAAACACGATTCGTGATAGGATTTTTTCAGAACAAATGATAGAGTCAGTTTTCCTTGACAGTTCGAATTCAATCGCGAGCGAACAAATGAAGTTCAGGGGAACAGCTGACAATAAGGGTTGTGACGTAGTAGGTTCGATGGGTTTTCAGGGTTTAAATAGGAAAGATTATGTTGATTGTTTGGATTCGCGCAAAGTTGCGTGTGGGGTAGAAGAGAAACGTGTTAAGGTAGAGAAGGATTTAGGTAGGATTAATAAGCAGGATTTGTTAGGATTATCAGAGGGGAAAGTAGACAAGTTTTCTTCTTCGAGCAAACAGTTAGATAAGCCAGGGATAATACCGGTTAATAATAATGTAGAGATGAGTGGGGATGAGTCTCCGGTGCAACGGGACGTTATAGGTAAAGCCAACGTAGTGCCAGATTTTGTAAGTAGGGAGCCGTTTAATGAGGAGAAAGGGCGAGAGGTAGGAAAGAAGCAATCTTCTTTACATATTGAACCTGATGATGGTATAAATTTGTTTAGCATCAACGTGCCGGCAAAGGTTGGCGCGAATAATAGTAATGTACAGGCGTCAACAAAAGTATCGCCAGTTAGTAGTCTGTTAGGTAGGGAAAAGAGTTCAGCAGCAGATCGTTCGTTAGGGTTAAAGGTGATAGGTTTAGATGAGACGGTAACAGAAAAGGTTAATCGTATAGGCGGATTATTTACTAAAGCGTTGAATAATATTGCGAGGGCGCAAGTTATTCAAAAGCGGTATTATTATAGAAGGGCGCGATCTAGATCGTTTCGGGTCAATGACCAGGTCTTATTGTATGTGCCAAGGCGAGTTACGGGTAGATGTATGAAGTTGGAGCGGCTGTACCGTGGTCCTTATAGGGTCGTACAGAATGTGGGACGGTCTGATTTGTTGATACGTCGTATAAATTCGCGATCGCGTGGGGTGGTTGTACATTCGAATCGTTTGAAACGTTTCGTGCCACGCTGATGTATCTGTCTGATAGAATGTTAGATGATAGTTATTATTCGTAAATAAGAAAGTTATTTGTGGTTACATCTTTAACCTGTAATTTTATCCATGTTGTATATTTGTGTTTTAGGAAGGATGTATTGTATTTTTGTAAATATGATATTAACCGGTGTTTCTTTTTCATGTTGATCCTGAGCTTTGATGACTGATGAGCTGGAGAATGAGGCCACATTATAAGCGTACTAGGTCGTGCGTTGCGAGGACCCAAGGATATATCTTGTAGCATACTAGGAATTTCCGTGGTAGTCTACCTTTGTATGAGAAATATTTGTTGGTTGACATAGTTTGTTGGACCGATCGCTTGATTTTATTTTTGGGAGCAACATGATAAGGCAATAAGCTATTTGTCATGGGGTCCTGGTTTTGGTCCCACGCCCTTGAGAATGAGATTGAGACGAGTTGGTAAGGTAAGAGTAAGGGATCGTTCCCAAGGTTGATAACGAATGTTTCTCAAGGAAAGTAATTTCTGACATGGAATAAATCGGGTATTCTATGCATGTTCGGAATTCCTTTGTAGTATTTTACCTTGGGTAATCGTTTGAACTCACGATAGTCATCTTGAAACTTTGAATAGTAACAGATAATTTCGTGAACTTCGATAGATTATGTGAGATGATTGTATATTGTGGTATCGGCTTTAAAAGTAGTGGATTTCGCTGTGTGGTTGGGACAATATCTATGGCCTCATTCTTAAGCATCTTGAATTTGTTTATTCTTTAAGAAGCTTTTGTATCTGGTTGTATTTTTATCGTCTTGATTACATATGTGTTATTTTCTGCATTTGAAAAAGATAATTTTTTCTTCTGTCTTTGCCTGCGTTAATTTTGGATTATTTCTATTCGGTGGAAATAGATCACGAGTTGGTGATATAATTATAATAGTTGGCAAAGAGGAAAGTTTAGTGTTAATAAATAACGGGATCGTGGGAACCTCTGGTAAATTTTTTGACCAGTTTTTTTTGCCAGATAGTTTATCGAATGATGATCGTTCGAGAAGCTAGATCCTAGCTGGGTCATGTTTCCATGGTTCTATGGTTTATAATTCCGTTTCTGGTCTTAGCTAGTTAAGATTTTAAGTCGCGATACAAAATGTACTGGAACTTGTAATGATTATTTAAGTAGGGTCTGCACCTTAAGTGTGGATAGGTTATTGGTTAAGTAGGGTCTACGCCTTAAGTGTGGATAGGAGTTTGGGGTTAGGATCTACACCTTAAGTGTAGTTAGGTATGTATTTTGAGGGTCATGCCTTATGTATGATCGAATTTTTTTTCTTAGGGTTGTCACCTGTTGAAAAAAAAATTTTTTTCTCCGATGAAATTTTTTTTTTTGAATGGAGGGGGGAATGATTGTAGTGTATGTAGCCACAGCCGTTAGATGAAATTGTAGGCTGTGAGCAGTTAGCTTTTTAAAAAGGAATAGAAACTGTTTTACGATTATATTCTCAAATCAATCTTTAAAAAATATGAGTTTAAAAATGAAAGATGGATTTGACGCAGTCATATACTAGACGGTAATAAAGAGAGAAGTTCCTTTAAAAATATAACATATTTTTATATAAAGTAATACAGAGAAAAATGAAATAAAAGCCCAATTACCAGAGGAAAGTATTTTATTGAAAAATACCTGTAGAATAAAAAGTGAGAGACTGAGATCTCTCACAGTACCTACGTAAAAATGAGGTTTTTAGTGAAAACTCAATGAGCGCACTAATTTGCCGTGGGATCTTAAACTATTAGGTACCATAACTATTTAGTAATATGTGCTATTACCTAGGTACCTATATCGTTATAATAAATAATGATAGGTAATTAGCGGATTCTCGCGGTTTTACCCGCGTGGTACCCGTTCCCATGGCAATATCGGGATAAAATATAGCCTATGCCACTCGGGAAGAAAGGAAGCTTTTTAATGGTCAAAGAATTTTTAAGTAGGTCCAGTACTTTCGGAGCCTATTCGATGCAAAACTACAAACAATCAAATCTTTCCTCTTTCTAATATTAGTAAGTACCTACCTATAGATAATAATTACTACCGGTGAACCAATATCCGATTTTATTTTGTTATGTTAGTTTGTTCGCGGAACAGTTTAACAGAGAATATTTTAACTGTTATTTCGTAGTTTTGTATTTTATGGTAAACGCCAACATGTTTATCATAATTTTGATCAATAATATAGTTTCAACCTACTTGATCCATTCAGAAACTCGTTGACCCTTGCCGAAATCAAACCAAGAGGAATGTGAGTAGGCGACTATCGAGAGGCCCTAAATACCCTAATCGACGAAGAAAATGTACCTATTGGTTTAGGTCAAAGAGGTGGGTACAGTCACAGCAATAATATGTTATGTACAAACTTCATAACAATCATAACCGACTGATCACTTGGGACATCTGGCCTAAATCTGACCAAACAGGAGGCTATTCACTGTCTTCCATTATCCAGCCCCTGAAGTAGGACTCGGAAGCTTTAGGTGAGGCACTAAGGCTTGTCCCCAGACATGGACTCCCTCTTTGATATATTGCCCTGGTGAAGAGCATAGCTTTCGTTGGAGGGATAATACGAAAATACGAAATTACGGATTAATACGAAAATGAGACTGGTGACGGGTGATGGGTGGCGGCTATCTTTGTATCTCGCCCTCTACGTCTAGCCTCAATTTTTTTCTGCCTCCCCGACTAGAAATGTTTAGAATTACTCAAGGAATATAATAGGTGATGAAGCTCATTGCTTAATAGAAAAATTTTGGTTTATATACCTACATATGGGAGCGATGCATAACTGCCTCCACCTCCACTACCTATACAATATTGAATGACTTCTGTGACACTGGTCGATTTCTTTCGGAACGCTTCAATGTGACAAAGTTCTATGTTGTATACATATTATTGCTCGTGACTGTACATGGTATGGTATGATTTGATCCACAGAACAAAGAAAGACGAAGTACCTAGTAAGTGGGCAGGGCGCGCATTGAAAACCCTTTGTTAAAACAGCAAACTCTCCATACATTTTACCCTTGTACGATTTTGAATTTCTTCAAGTAGCCATGACAACTAGTTTGTTTTTGATGTCACGCTTCATACAGTACAAAATGCGTGACATGCTTCCAACCTCTTTCTTGCGTTCTTTGGTATGACCTATTCAAACAACACGAGATATCTTTGTTACCAATTCAATGGTGACAGAACTAGTTTAAATCGTGTGAAGTTTAATAGATGGAGACGTGACTCAGATTTAAAACGTTACCACATCCTAAAATTGCGATTGCGAAATGTATTACGAATTTACGAATGCCGAAAGTATTTAGGTATAACTGCCTATTTAAAGGAAAAGAAACAATTTAAAAGCTGATCTGACTAAAGGTAGATCTATCTATAAAAACCTTTCACTTTAAGAATGTACAAGTAAACGTAATACGTCTCATCAATAGATACCGATAATTTTCAAAGCTAATGAAATGAGACGAGATTTCAATTCTGTTTATAATGTTAAAATGCATGCACTCCACAAATACTTAAGTAGATACCTACCTACTTGAAAGTTAACTGATTGCCGCGCATGAAATTAGGAAGCAAGGAAGCCAAAAATATATTGAAAGCATGTCTTGCAGGGCTACAAAGGGAGTGATTGATGATACTAATTTCCTTCTGATCTACTTAATGCTTTAATGCGTTTATTTTGCATTAGCTCTGCGCCTTTGTTTAAACAGCTTCGACAGACTCGTACCTATTTAAGCAAGAAAAGGGTGAAGTGATACCGCTATCAATTATCTTTTGACAACATTTTTATTAGACACAATGGATGATACTTCAGTTTTAAAAGGAGTGAATGTCCTGATTATTTCTTACTCATTGAACACAAGTACGGTTGAGTAGGTAGGTATATCAAAGATGAGCGAATCTTTCAATTACATTTGTTAATATAGGCAACTAGCTTTCCGCCCGCGGCTTTGCCCGCGTGGACTTCACGACGTTATCCCGAGGGAATGTGATATTTTTCCGGGATAAAAAGTAGCCTATGTTCCTCTCCAGGCTACAAAGTATCTGTGTCCCAAATTTCAGCCAAATCCGTTCAGCCGTTTTAGCGTGATTGAGTAACAAACATCCAAACATCCAAACATCTAAACTTTCACATTTATAATATTAGTAGGATAACTGGAGGAATGGTTAACAAAATGAACCTAATGGGTTTCGACACTAGTAACAAAATAACTTGAATGACTTGTAATTTTTTGTGTAAGCAGAATATAGAATAAAAGTTTTGGGTAGAAAGCTGTGTTAATTTCATATTAATCTTGCATTTCTTTGGTATGTTCATGACAGACAATTTCATTCATAAAAAAGACGCGTTCAATGGCCTTCAAAGTTGAACAGGTAATAATATGAGTGTTTACGATGACCAATGTCATTCGGTTTCGCGGCGAGTGGGCGCTGCGTAAACCTACACACAAATAACAAATATTCGATGGTCTTCCATACTTATTTGAAGATAATAATTCAACATGATGATACCTATAAATATTAATTCTAAATGATAGGAATGACTTACAGCTTTCTCATGATTTATGAATAAGACACGCGGAATTAGATTATCATCAAGCTGTTGTAGTCGAAGGAGATAGAGAATTGCAACGGACTTTAGATGATGCCGATAGATTGCCCATTGTATGACGATTAGTTCAGCTAAACAAAAAGGTAAAGTGAGACATTATGGACCATAATCGGGAATCGGAAAGCAAATTGAAAGTTGCAACGGTATAACAATGACAAGCAAAATTCATATCGCTGAGTTGCATTATATTTAAACGCGTCAAAATAAGATTGCCCGATAAAATGCGTAAAATATTGACAGAGAGATAGTTTGTTAGACAATCAAAAGCAATTACCCAGTTAATTGAACCGAAAATATTGAAATATAGATTTTAGCCGCGATTGTAAGTTGGTAATTTGCATGCTGTTTCGTTTTGTTCGATATATTTATATTTTTTGCAGTTTTCTGGTATTAAATGATAAGTCATAGTGATTCTAATAAATATTAACTTCAGCGTGTAATATTTTCCTGATGTTTTTGATTTTGATGATTTTGATGTAAATTAGTTACCGATTAAAGTACCTGGGCAGTGGGCACTACAAAAAGATAATAAGAGGTGCTATAGCTTTCTATATCAATTCTAAAAAAAGGAAGAAATAATAGCGAATCCAAAAGTTTATAAACAATAAAACGATCATAAACAGTTATTTTGTGACCTAAAATTAGATAGAATGGCAATAAAAGCGATGGATATACCTGACGAAATAAATAGTAATGCGGAAGAACCATACAAGCACCTCAATCCGTTATGAATAGACTTAATAGGAACGAATGAATGTATGTACAACATTAGTATTAGCCATGAGCTTATTGATTCTAAATACCTATATACCTATATGCTCTTAGTATTGCTGTTTAATTCAAGTAAGATTTATACAATACGCTTTGACATTGATAGATCCTTCATATTGCAAAGTTTGAAGTTTATTTACAGAAGAAAGATTGCTGCTTCAGTGTGTGATCTTAGTGCACTATTTTTTACCAATAGGTAGTCTAGTCAAAAAGTTCAAAAACGTGTTAAATAGAGATAAAGCTCCTAAAAATATAGCGATAGCTCATTTGATTAGGAATGATGTCTAGAAAAATGTGTTTGAAGGATTTTTCAGGACGCAAAAATGTGCAAGTTATTAACAAATTCAGTTGAAAAAATGGGAACTTTGTTTTTTTTTTGTTAATAACTCCGCAACTATAAATAATTTAAGAAATTAATAAATAGCACCTTCAAAAGGAGGTCATTTCCAATAAAAGTCCCGATTCCAGGAGTTCTATCTTCATTATTTATACTTTTAATTAAACACTGAAAATAGGGCTACGCGAGGCAGTCACGGCATACGCGCGCCAAACCAAAAGTGAGCTTACCTACCTACCTACCTACCTACGCAACAGATTTTTTTTTTGTAGTAAACTAACTAACCGTTTTACCCGCGTGGTACCCGTTTCCTTGGGAATATCGGGATAAAATATAGCCTGCCTTCCTCGATAAATTGACTATTCAACACAAAAAGATTTTTTCAATTCGGTGCAGTAGTTTTTGAGATTACCGCGTTCAAACAAACAAACAAACTCTTCAGCTTCATATTAATAGAATAGATATTAATTAAAAAAAAAGAAATAATTACTGTGTATCCGATACACTTGAATGAATAAATTTCAATGGAAAGAAGTTTTAAAGTTCATTTTTTAACAAGTAGGGCTAAATTAACAATACAATTCCGATCCCCGCACTAACGGGTATTTGACCCTATGGGCGTTTGTGCACTACACTGAATTTTACCGATCCGGCGGTCCGTTTTTTTACTGGCCGGGGCAGCGCAGTGATCTCTTTGAAACTACACTCTACGGACACGTTTTAAACGAGAGGAATGAGTTCCTTGGAACGTCGGCAATTGCTTGCGTTAATTTATTTGCGATAACTCCTAAGATATTAATTTAAATTATATGGTGTAAAAGAGTACAATAATGTGCATGAAATGCTTAAAGCAAGTAAGGTATTTAGATTGATAAGGGTTAATACTGTATCCGTTTAAATAGCTTTCCAAATTACCGCATTGTTCGTAACCATTTTTTAAGAAATAATAATGGATATAATATGCTATCCTTAAAAGATAGACATATGCTATCGCGGATTTTTTTGTAGATCTATAGAAGAGGAATATCCCAACATGCATTATTTTTTTAAACCTCGAAAGGATTAGGCAGCGTTTTTGATAAAAGCTCCCGGGCGGCTTGCCGTTTGCCTGCCTTTCGACAATTATCGTTATATTTCAACCAATTTACACAAAACTTTCATAAATTATATATTAAAACTTTGCTGAAAAACCACGCCACCTATTAGTGAAAACCGCATGAAAATCTGTTTCGTAGTTTTAATGATTTAAGCATATATAGGGACAGACAGACGGGAAGCGACTTTGTTTTATACTATGTAGTGATTTATGATTAAAATACAACCATCCGTTTTTTTCCGGACGGTAAAATTCAGTGTAGTGCACAAGCGCACATATGTTTTTCATTGCCGTCATCTCGGAACGGAAAAAAACGGTCCGGAATGGGGAAAAGTAAAATGACGGACAGTAAAATTCAGTGTGGTGCACAAGCGCCCATATGTTTTTCATAGCTGCCATATCGGTCCGGAAAAAAACGGACCGCCGGATCGGTAAAATTCAGTGTAGTGCACAAACGCCCTAAAAGCTGGCCAAAAATCATTTTCGCGAAATCGTTGATATTGAAAAACAATTTGCTGGCTTAAATAGCTAATTGTATCGCGCATCATGTGACATCCATTGTATTTGACTCGACTCACGCGCCGCCCGCTGGTATCAGTCAGAAGTTAAAATGGCCGATCATGGTCGGCGACCATGACCAATACATCGTACATTGACACTTTTGAAAGAACCTTTTTAAACTTGTTCGTTCAAAAGTGTCAATGTACGATGTATTGATCATGGTCGCCGACCATGGTCGGCCAACCTGTACTGGGGGCATAAGAGGTTTAGTTAACTTAATACATCGTACATTGACACTTTTGAAAGAACCTTTTTAAACTTGTTCGTTCAAAAGTGTCAATATACGATGTATTGATCATGGTCGCCGACCATGGTCGGCCAACCTGTACTGGGGGCATAAGAGGTTTAGTTAACTTCTAAGCTTTTCTATGCAATGAAATATACCTACATATAATTGAAGAAGACAGATCCAGTAATACGCTCAATGCAAAAGTTGCCGCGGAATACCGCGGATGTATTTTTCTTAATTTTTTTAGTAGGTATGGAAAGTTGAGAAATAAATCAAATTATATTTTTTTTCCTTAATTTTTTTTTGAACCAATTGGTGTCACGCCAAATATTGATTCTGATTCAGAAACACACACGGACTTAATGGTGACGACGAAATTTAAACGATTATACATTAAATTTGTATTGACTGACACCTGCCCTGTAGGCTCATTAAGAGACAAAAAATATTTATGGCCAGCTTTTACCTTCAAATACCCCTATGAGCCCCGTTTTCATTGAAGGCAATAAAAAATGTTTAAATACCTAATTGCTCTATAAAATTTTCGCTTTTTGGAGACCCTATATATATGTCGTGGTCAGATCATTGAATTGATTTATTTCATGAAATGGTTGGTCATTTCATGAAATAGTCTTATTTCATGAAATTATCAAAATCCGCTGGTCATATCAGCGTTTAATGATATGAACGGGTGCGTTATGAATGATATAATTTCATTTGGTATAATTTCATTTCAATAACGTTCATATGACATAATAAACGTTTGACATAACAACACTTCAACTAATTTCATTTTGCATAATGTTTATTTCATATAATCATCATTTTATATAATATAATTTGACATAACGCTCATTTTATATAAACATATTTTATATAAAACACATTTGCTATAAAGGTCATTTGATATAACTTTGTTTCATATAATCATCATATGTAATAATTTTATTTGATATAATTTTGTTTTGTATAATCATGAAATTAGTCAATTAAATGTATAGGATAGGCAAAGGAGCAGGGGGCACGGGGGGTACAGTGCGCTCGAAAGGGGGGCTCGGGGGGCGAAGCCCCCCGCCATAAAAAGCCACAACGGTGACAAAACAATTGATAATAGATTAGGTTAGGTTAGAACTGTGAACAAAACTGTAGCGCCAGAATAAAAATTAAAAAAGACAATTTGATTTTTTGTTAAATTTAAAGAAAAAAAATATAAACACACGTTTTAAAACTAGAAGCGAAAAATTTATAGAACTATTATTTAAACTTTTTTTATTGTCTTCAATGAAAAGAAGATAAAATTCGAAGTGTTTTAGATGACTGCTGTAAAAATGCATATTTTAGAAATTGGAACCCAATATCTGAAAAACGTCCAACAATTCCGAGGTTTTTCGAGCACCACGAAGTTAGCAGTCTTTCGTGGTTGCAAATTATGTTTTACATTTGATTAAACATGACTTGCTCGAAAACCTTTTCTCGATTTTCTGTGACCTCTATAGTTTGCAACATTAATGCATCAAAATCTCTAACGATTAAAAGAAGTAAAAATGATTTCTCGAAATATCGTCAGATCAAATCGTTTTAAACACTAGTATTTTTCTCGTACGCCATATGGGTTATGAGCAGTGCCTAAAATGCAGGATGCCACTGCTGCAAAAATGCCTAACACGGCAAAAAATTGACTAAGAATCAGATTGCCTAACCATGAATGCCTAGACATGGTAATTGCCTAAATGTTACTTCGTCTACAAATCAAAATGCCTAAACAGTGCTATGCCTTCCTGATCAGAAGGTCTAAGTAGCTAAATGTCCAACAGCGCGAAACGTCTAATGAGCAGTAAGTCTAATTAGCAAAACGTCCATGTAGCAAAACGTCCAAATATCAGATGGTCTGTATAGCAGAACATCTATTTAGCAAATCGTCACATTATCAAAATGTCTGGATACTCAGGCACAAAATTCAACACACACATATTCATCGGGAGGGAAACGGACACGGATTACGACGTACGACGTAGTACGACTTGTACATGTACATGTTCTTTGGTCTATGTAGCTTAAAACATATCTTTTTAATGGTGAGGTGACTGACAAATTATTGTCAAAAATGCTATTTTATTAGCATTACTTAAAGCTCTTAGAAACGAAGCGCTTGGAAAAATCGCAAGTACAGAAATATGTCATTTGAAGGAAATTCAAGAAGGAAATTCGATTTAATGTTTAATGCCAATTACAAAAGAGCTGCAAAAGCTTGAGGGCCAAAAAGTTATTTCCTTCTAATTATTGATAAACCTTGGTCACATCAAAATGATATTAGGTGAATAAATGCAGAGGAATTTGTGCGCCTAATATCCTAATTATATTTATGACGCTACTAGATTTTTAATTCAGAGTTTGTTTTATCAAATAAATGTAATGTAATTTACAAATGACTTTTTCTTTTTACCATGAGTGTACACATTTTAAAAATGACTTTTTGCTAAATAGATATTCTGCTATACGGACCATTTGATAGTTGGACGTTTTGCTACATGGACGTTTTGCTAATTAGACTTACTGCTCATTAGACGTTTCGCGCTGTTGGACATTACCTACTTAGACCTTCTGATCAGGAAGGGTGCTATGTCTCTCCAATGCCTAATGAGCAAGTTTCTTTGAATTATTTTGTTGTAAAGGGTTGTAATTTGATACTGGCACTTGAAAATGTAGTTACCAGATAAGTCTGCGCGCGGTCGAAATCAAATACTAATCTTTTCCATAACTTTAGAACAAAAAAAAATTACTATCTATACTATAACCACACTATAACTAACGCTCCAGTCACGCACAGAGTTATCTGGCTATGTTTTTTAGCGTTTTGTTTTTTTAATACGGTAAATGAGTATTTTGTTAAGTAATACGGTTTTTTTTATTCTCCTACTAATATCATAAATGTCAAAGTTTAGAAGTTTGGATATTTGGATGTTTGGATGCTTGTTAATACTCAATCACGCCATAACGGCTGAATCGATTTGGCTGTGGGACACAGATACTTTATAGTCTGGAGAGGAACATAGGCTACTTTTTATCTCGGAATAATGTCACATTCCCGCGGGATAACGTCGTGTAGTCCACGCAGGCGAAGCCGCGGGCGGAAAGTTAGTTTAATAATATTTAAAGATTTCAAATTGACGACGACGGTTGGCAGCAAACATTATAGTCACGGTACATTGTAGGCAATCTGCTTCAGGCATTGTAGCAGTAGAAGCATCTTTCATTTTAGGCAACCTGCTTCTTAGTCTTATTGCTGTGTTAGGCATTTTTGCAGCAGTGGCATCTTGCATTATAGGCACTGTGCTCAAAATGGGTCATATGCATATCGTGAGACCCAGCTATCTATTTTAAACTACCCTCTCACTGCTAACAAAAAACAGAGTGATTTTGCTTAGTTTTTATAATTAAAATAACATACCTACTTGTAGAAAATAATATTACTTATTGCATAAAACGATTTGATTTGACGACAATTCGAGAAATCGCTTTTACCTCTTTTAACCTTGAGATATTGATGCATTGATGTGGCAGGCAAACTATAGGGCTAACTGATTGTAGGTCTCGTAAACAATTGAGGAAAAGTTTTCGAGCAAGTGATGTTTGATCAATCGTCATTAGATTTCAAATAGGGGACTCCCATGTGCCCATATCCATATTTTTTTGCCGGTAGCCCCCCAGCCCCCCTGGCAATTATTTGCGACCTAGAATGTTTTAGATGACTGGCCTATAACGTCTGCGAACCACGAAGTATGTTTACCTACTTCTTGATAAATAATAGTACAAATAACAAAAAGAGGCCATTGGAAAATTGGGAATAATTCTTTCATTTATATTATCGCGACAAAACGACGCTACTTTGGATTCCGCAAATACGTACCTACCTAGCTATATTTATCACGATTGTTCTCCAACTCGCTAAACGACCTAACTCAGGCAATAATTTTGCCGAGACGCCATGACGTAATTTCTAGCATATTGCGCGCCATTGCATATTTACAACCCATAGAAATAAGCACGATAAAACATGGACAACGTTCTACATACAGGCACCATATTTGTTTTGCTGGCCTTACGTTGGAATTGGAATTTAACAATGACTGGACAGAGCCGACAGAGTACACGATCAGACACGATAACTGAACCCTAAGTGCCCATAAAATGTATTAGGAGACACATATTTTATACAATTTGTTGTGATTGTGCCGTTTTTTGCGACGTCATCCACGATTCATGTAGGTAGGTACCTACTGTTAGTCTGATTGACTGATGAAGTTATTTAGGTACTTATTTAGAATGATTAAGTTTACTTTGGAACAGTTTATAAAAAACTTTGAAAATGGAAGGAAGAATTATGGAAGATATTATTAATTATTATGCTTCTTGGGTCCCTAACTCCCTATACATAAAAAAGGTGTCATTTTTATTAAATAGGTACCTAAGTAGGTACATTTGGATCACAATAATCAGTGATTGGGATGAATTGAATACCTACTTACGAGGTCAGTGATTGGGATGAATAGGTACACTTACCTACTTCTAATACAAAAGCAGATAAAATAAAAGCACAAATGTTTTATTTGTTTGTAAACACAAGTATTATGTAAGTAGGTACCTATGTAAAAGTCAATGATCAAATCTTACAACACAGAATATGCTTACAACACAGTTTGAGTGGTTATTATGATTCTGTTTAACACTTGTATCATAAAGCACATACCTAGATAGATTTGTGTCTTGTTTCTTGCTTTAAGCTAAATTAACCAATAAAAAAAATCATTTTCTTTTTTTTTCAAATGTACGTACTTAAATAACTTTGTTATTCAGAGCTGGAATTATTTTTACCTGTGTCTTAAACAATAGAACATAATTAATAAGTAAAGAAACTTAGATTGGTAGGTACCTACCAAGTAAACATTGGTAGATAAAAATACCTACATTATTATACATAAGTAGAAACTTACTGAATAAAATATTTACAGAGAACGGAGAACGGTCTGTCTTTATAATATTATACTCGTAATAACTAGGTAAGTACCTACCGATTTAATTCGAAATATACTTATCGAAGAAAAGACCGCATAGTTTCCCTTTCTAAAATATACTATATTTTTAATCACCAATTAATCACAAATGAAAAATATAAATATTTTCTATTGAAATTTAAAGTTCACCATTGATTGACAAAGGCCCCCAAGTATTTTTACACTCCATACATAAATGGACCTTCATTAACATTGCGAAGTACGATCTTAGTCTTATTACACCCGTTGAATAAAAAAGGGTAGAAGTGAAGCAGGAAATTAAAATAAAATAAATAATAATGCACAAAACTTACCTTCGTAAATCTCCATGTCGATTCCGGCCAAAAAATGAAAAGTTTTTCTAAAATAAAACGTTTCTATGACGACGCATGACAGCAAACTCTGATTGGATTCATATTGGCTGTCAAAAGTGCTAATGATTGTTTTTTTGCACAGATTAGCAAATATTGTGAGTGACCCTTCTAGTGTCTACACACGTTCCGATCCGACCGCCAGCCGCCGATTTCCTCAAATAATAAAGGTCAGTGGTCAGCTCCAAAGTACAGAACACTAAATAGTACAAGTACAGAAAGTTCACTCCGCAACACCAATCAAACAAATAGCTAGTCTTCTACCACGCAATAAAGTGCAATTCACGTCGCACTGCGCTAAATGCGTATCTTTCTATCGCATAACTCGAATTCCTTCTGTGCGTCAGAAGGGCTGCCTCATTGTGATTTATTTATTACTAGCGACCTGGGGGGCTACCGCGTAACTTTATGGGTATGAACTTCATACGTTTTTGGGAACTTTAAGTCAATTTTATAAAGAAAATAGCCGCTATCAGTTCCTTGTTTTGTGACGTCGGGTATAACGATAACTAGCTAGCAACGTTCAACAGAACAAAGCAGCTATCAAGATAAGGAATTCAAATGACAGTCGAAGCCCATACCCATATCCATATTTCTTAGCCGGTAGCCCCCCTGGGGGTCTACCGGCTAAAAATATGAAGTTCAGATCCATATTACTGATTTCAAGCCCATACCCATAATATGGGCTTCAATTGGAGCTACCGGCTAACTGTTTATCCGGATCTGGATTTCGCGAGTGAATGATAGTCGCGTCTTGTTGCATCATATCAAATAAATACCAATATTTAACAAAATATTATTATTTCTCTGCATTTTTTAATCTTATTATTTATATTTTAAATGACAACGGACAAAGTCGATAAAAACAATTAATTTAGTTCTTCATAGTATTAAAAACAAGTATTCCTAAAATAAATAATGTACGTATCAATTAATAACCAAACGCAAATGACAAGCCTTTCTAGAGTGTTCCACTTATGAAAGATCTTAGTCCAATATGCATTTGATCCTCAGAACAATAACTTATTGTTCTGAGATTTGATCAAAGAATTTATCAAAGAAACCATTCGAAGTTGTCCTATTTGATAAGTGGAATACCACCCTTAACTTTTCTTTTTGAAATAAGTAAATAACACAAAATTAATAAAATATAACGAAAAAGGCATATCTTTGAGGGTCAACTATGGTTTCTCTTCGATTTGTGTGCGCTAATTACGTGAACAATTTGACAAATGACCCCGTCATGGCAAAATTTTGTAGAAGTTATTGTTTGGGTCATTTTGTGGTTAATGTTCTTCATTTCCTCTTATGATACTACCCGTAAGGCTCATTATCAGAGCAAGGTTGCAGATATTTATCAAGATTTAAAGAAAAGCAGACCGAATGTTCCTTATAAGTTTAATATTGACATGATGGAATGGACGGCTACTCCAAGACAAGAACATTGTTTATAAGATGATAATTACAGAGAAAATCATTCAACAGAACCTTTAAAAGATAAACAGTACAAAGTATACCGTAATAATGTCTTAAATTATGTGTTGTGAACTTGTGACAATAACAACTTGGTTAATAAATGCATGATGATACCATTTTGCTAGTTCTTTATTTCTGGTTGTTAATTTCTTGTACTTACCTACTTATACCTTTGTGTTTACATAAATTATTAGTATATTGTGACAAATTCAGACTAAACAAAGCCAATATTCTCAATTAAGAAGTGCCACAACACAACCCTTCCAGAATTGAAAATAAGCAATGTTTAGTTTCTTGAATTCATATTTTTAACACTTATTTATGTAACATAGGTAGGTACTTATTTTTATCATTATCTTTATTTTATATAAATTTGCTATGAAAGAGAAATAAAATTACTATCATTTATGAGGATGATTAAATAGTTAGACCTGTAAATACATAAGTTATTTATTTCTTCAGCGGCCAAATGTTATTTTATTTTTTATGATTTTTCAGTTTAGCACATCTTATGTTTTCAGTTGCTAACTTAAATATAAATAAGTGGGTTTTTGACATTACAATTTAACAGCAATTAAGAAAATTAACAAATTGTCTATCAACTCATAATTTTATTTGGAAAATATGAGCTTTAAGCGCTGTCTCATAAGAGTTGCACACAATAGACAGGTATAGATGTGCAATGTGCATTGTAGCTATGCTATATTGTACTTAGTAAGTACAACATAGCATAGCATATTATGTGGTTGTACTACTTACTACAAAATACTTTTACAAAATAGCACATAACGTGGATTAGGTACTTTGAATAGAAATTGCTAAATAAATAGGTTAATAATATGGTTTATTTATTCAGTAATTCTGAAATAATTGCATCGTCCCGAAACGAAAAACGACAAACTAGAGTTAGTCTGTTAAGTATAGAGTATCTAACAAATGATAACAGATGGGAGCTTTTATTGAAATTTATAACTTAAACTTCTATAGATTCGGTTAAAAATAAAAAGATATTTGTTCGACAGAAATGATTAAAAATAAGCAATGATTAAACTTTCAAATAAATTAAAATTCCTTTATTTCAGACCATTTCTTTGCTTACTGACTATTTTAGTACAAAATCACAATATTAAAATTAAAATTGAAAAAGTAAATTAAAATAGGCTACTTATAAATAAATAAATAAAATAAAAAAGCCTTTTATTTCTTACTTTTGGTAAATTTAACAAAATATGCATAATATTTACTTTATACTAAATTCTTAACTAATACATAATAATTGCAAATAAAACATGAAAATTCATTATCAATTTAGTAAGAACCCCTCGTTTTCGAAGGTGAAGGCCTCCTCTAGAGATTTCCAAGTCTCCCTGTTTTTCGCTATCTCCATCCACTGTTTGCCAGCCACTTGCATGATATCATCTGCCCAGCGGGCAGCTGGCCTACCTCTTCTTCTAGTGCCCGGTGGTCCGTTCCAGCATGTTATTCTGTGGGTCCATCTATCGTCTGTTTGTCTAGCTATATGGCCAGCCCACCGCCACTTTAGTTTTTTACAGTGACGCAGAGCATCAGTAACTTTTGTCTTTTTCCTAATAGTTTTGTGTGATATTTTTTGTATTCTTTTTATTTTTAACAAGCTCCTTTCCATACCTCTCTGACTCTATGTTCTAATTTTGGATTTTACTCTATAAGTGAGCTTCCAGGTTTGGCTAGCATAGGTTAATGTTGGCAGTATACAGGAGTCCATAATCTTTTGTTTAATTGAGATTAGCATATCACTCTTCATAATTTCTTTTAAGCTCCAAAACTTTTTCCATGCATTTGAAACTCTCCTTTCTATTTCATGTTCATTTCTCTGCATATCAAAAGAGATTTGCTTACCTAGATATATGTAGGTGTCAACATACTCTAGTGCTTCATTTCCAAGGGGTGCTTCATTTACAATAGGCTACTTATGTTAACATAAAGTTTCACCTAGCAAAATATGGAGAGACTAACTTCTCTCCACTCTCCTCAGAATGCCTTTGAAATAAGAAGCCAGATGCACTGCAGAAACGTGAAAAATTTTGACAATAGGCTTTAAATAAAGTAAAATTTACTTCTACTGTACACCAAGCAAACCTGTGCCTCACCATGTTACCACTGACCAACAAAGCCCTGCGTCCCTATCCATCTATATCAAAATAAATTGTCATACAGAGTTTCAGTTACTATATGCCCAAGGTATTTAAACTGACTTACACGGCCCAAAGGAACCCTATTCAAAAGTAACAGGGGCACATTTTCAAGTCTCTTAATGTTACCCCTGAAGATCATGAATTCACTCTATTTCTCGTTGTACCTTAGGCCGTGCTTCCATATATAGTCCTCGCAGGAGCTTTTTGGGGCCACCCAGCGACAGGCTGAGCAGCACAGCACCATGTCATCAGCATAACTGATATTATTCACACAGACATTATCTATATAACAACCATGTGTGCTGCTCAGCCCAGCGATGAGCTTGTCCATATATACATATATAAGAGCGAAGTCAGCCCATCCTGTCTAACACCACATAAACTCTTCAAAGCATGTATTTCCCCACTTTACCACATTTTTCTGATTACCATACCAATGTGCCAGTACATTTATAATCTCAGCCAACGAGAAACATCTTTAACTTTAAGTTTTGTCCAAAGGTCCAAAGCTTATCATAACTTCATAACACACAAGATCAAATGCTTTGCTGAGGTCTTAAAACATGCATTTATAGGAAGGAGTTAGCTTTATAACATAATAAATAACAGAGAACTTTAACACAGCTCAATATCACTTGTAAAATAATATGTCAATCAAATGCACTTTCCGTAGACAATATCCACAAAAAAGTCGCTATTGATAATATCACACAACACAATTACTCCAAGGAGGATAATAAGTATTATCTAGCACTTCAGCACACTTCAGCCAGAATGGTGGCTAGGCTTGGCTAGTGATTTGGTTTAATTTTTGTGTTTCGGATAAAAATCCTCAAAGCAGTAAAAACAGAATATATAACCGTACCTACATAAAATAAAACTTTCCTATTATTGATTTACATAGTATCTTCATTACTTTAATTAAATGCCTAATTTTTATCAAAAGTAGGTCAACAATTTATCTTTAAAGTTATGTAAATTCCGATAACGAAACAAGAAACGAAAATTTGATTTTCGCGGCTAAAATTCCATTACATGACTTTGAGAGAAAGGAACAGCGAAATAGCAATTTGTGTTTGTGTCTCTTTCGCTCCATCTTTTCGCTCCGCTTTTAAACTCACTTCTGCTAAAGTTCAACGTTTTACAAGTGCTAGGGGTATATTTACTATAAATGAAGTTGATTACACTCAAAAGTAGCAAGTTATTTCACACAAATTGAGAAATTAAACTTTTCCATGAATCTTCCGATACCAAAATACTCGCCTGCTTCATTTGACATAACGATATGAATCTGGGTTTCGAGTTTTTACTTTTTAAATTTTACAAAATACCGATTCTGGGCTTCAACTGTCAAAAATGTATAGAGAATTTTCTTCGTCATTCACTCTTTTTCTGACATATGGGTATGGGAAGAAATATGAAGTCCATGGAATTAGGCGGTACCGCCAAAATCAGATTATGGGCTTCAAATGTCAAATAAAGCCCATATCCATATCCAGATTTTTTAGGCGGTAGACCCCCTGGCCCGGCTTCGCACGGAGTCCTTTGAATAATTTGTTGGTGCTTCGACAGTGATAGTACTTTTAAATCTGTAATAACTTCTAAAGTATTCATTTAAATGAAATAAGGTACATACATGATAATTTTAATCTACATTAAATGGCCAAGGTAATTATATACTTATTTGAATACGGTTTAGCCATCGTACGCAATGTAAGCGCTCGAAAAATCGTTTTTTGACGACTTCATTACAAAACATGGAATTTTCTATATTATACAAATACTTACATAGGTAATTCGAATTAATTTATTTAATCCGTGTATAACCAATTAAACACAAATTGTTACTTGTTTTTTTTTTAGTTTTTACCTTCGATCAACAATAGTAGGTACTAGATGAAGGCTCACGAACTAAATGAAAACTTTATACTTATAGCAGAAGCCAAGTTGAAAAAACATAATTTTCGTAGGACTGAAATTTTTATACCGATAAGTAGTGGTGGTGGTTGGATACAGCTTAGTCTACTGATTGTCAAAATGCATGTTGTCGCTTTTTAAAATGGTGGAATGAGTACCTATGAATGACGTCACACAAATGGTACGTCCGAGGTGTAGATTTTGCCGATTATTGCGATATCTATTTATTGAATATAAGCAAACTAGGTGTCAAATGAGAGATAGTTAAATTTCTAACAAAACATTAATAAAACTAAAAATTAAATCAATTTTGCGGCCTTTGATGTGCACTATTCATTATGGCGGACTTTGAAACGGACATTTTTCATTTTGGCGGGTTTTGATCCGAACATTTTTTTTCGCATGGATGGTTTTATTCAAAATGAACACCATTATTATATTATATGAATGAAATGTAATATGATTAATGAAATACGATGTACGAAAAAAAATATATTTATTATTAAAATAATTCTACTTAGTAACAATTAAATTATGTGTTTTTTACCAAATACCCACTGTACTTAATTGTCAACAATATTACTAGACAAAAAGAAAACCCAAGAAACTTTTTTAAAATAAGTATAATCTCTTTAAGAACCCGAATAAATGATTTGTTTTTTCAAACCAAGCTAATATTTGGGCCTTTTTATCGTATGATTTTACAGTATTTTTATATAATAAATTAAATTATTATCTTTTACTTGACACCTAATTTATTAAAATCGTTGCGGCGGTTTGGCTTGTAGATTTTTTAAAGAAGTGGCGCCATCTCTGTTTCTACGGGATGAAACTTTCGCTGCTGCGGGTGAAATTGCTTATTTTGGTCCCTAGTATCACTGTGCTATGCGGCTTGCTTACATAACAAATTGTAGCTTCCCGACGAAATATCGCCAAGACCTAGTACTATCTAGTACTACGACCACGAATGTGCCTGATGATGTTGTTTTTGTTATAATTTCGTTGTTTTTACTGGGATTCGGACAATTTAAAGTGTGGGATACTCTTAAAAAATGTAGCTAATTATTTGAGAGGTTTACTTTCAAAACCCACTAAAACGATTTTTTATGAAATCATTGTTAATACATAAAAAGACACTTTAACCCTTTAATTCGCAGTGTTGTCCCTCAACAACATGTCAAACAAAAAATATGGCTTGAGGATCGTATTTTTTTTAAATTATTATTCGTGTTTACATTATGGTTGAAACGAAGGGAAACATGGAAAAAAATCAAACTGTCACTTAATGCACTCAAAGTGACTTTTATTGTCATTCTTAGTCATCATGGCGTCTAGAATTTCTGTTCAAAGTTAAATTATTTTAATTTTATGGGTTTTTATTTCTCAAAATGCGGAATGCACACTGTTTTTCTAAGATAGTGTCCCTACTGAATTTGTTTATGTGGTAAAATGTGTTACTAACATTTATAATCACGACTTATGATGTTGAGAACAGGTATGTTGTTCATGAACAACACTGCGAAGTATACAGCAACTTACAAAATGCTTTGTTAGTTGTTCTCTAACGACACTGCCCGTTAGCTAGCGAAATTGTTTTAATAGTATATAACTAAGTTTTTTTGGTTTCCTGAATGTTTTATAGCTCATTTTGCATGATAATCGATTAATCTTGAGAAAATGTTTAACAATGTTCGTTTTTCGATAACAATTTTGACCGTAGAGAGAATGATTGTTATCATTCTCCTGTTTGAGTTTCCCTACAGTACAGGCTATCTCTCAGCGAACTGCAGAACGAGGTTTGCCTAAAAGCGCGCACTGCATTCCTTTTTTATGGGTTTGAGGCACCTTCCTATGATGCGACAGGTCTTATTCAGGGCTAGATTTACCTTATTTGTATGCGTAAAGCGGTGCTAAACTAGACGCGCATATTCACCCGACGAAATCATAGTGAGAACCCTGTTGTTGGGTGGACTTGTGGAAAAGTGGCCCATGATGCTGAAGTGAGTCGAAAAAGCAGGTTGCCCTTCAAGCTAACTTCTTACTTTGAGTTTTGGCAGTGGTTTTGATACGATAGAGTCATATCCTGGGAGCAGGCCCCGAGATTACCTATAGTAGTTTTATGTTTGACATTAAGGGCAACACATCACAAAACGAGATGTTTCACGCTTTCTTATATAAAATATCTAAACTTGATTCAGTCTTTGATGGATTAGGTCGAAGTGCGTTGTCCTCATAGTCCTCAGACAGCATCAGTCTAGCGTCTTCGATAATCTCTGCTAGAGTGGCTTATGCTAGGACATCGACATATAGAAATTGAACAGTACCGGGAAGGGTAGTGTTTTTTATATTGTCATGGATAATGAATGAGTATTCTTCGATTTTGTTAAGTTATGATAATAAAAGATTAACGAAACAGTATTTTATCTCCCTAATTTCCTTCCTAGAGAAAGGCGCAGTGTTGGTGGTGAACGACATACATTATTCAACCTACATCTTTGAGGGATGCCCAATGTCGTTTCTCAACGACATATATTTTCTCGAAAATGGCACATAATATATTTTTTTTATTATTTTTCTGGATAGGTTTAATCCATAAATAAAGCGCATAAATAGGAAAAGTGACGAATTTTAAGATTTTTTTGTTCTGCGAACTAAAGGGTTAATGTTCATATTCACCAATCAGTTCTCATCAAAATCCCCTATATCCTTTAAAAATCACTGATTGTTGCAAACACCACTAAAACCGCATGGTTGCGTTTCAAATTCCGCTAAAACTGCGGGAACCAATCATATCGCAGCATTCATATCACGTGACGCTATAAACTGTATGGCAGTGTATCTAAGTTAGTCAAGACTCAAGACCTGTGCGAAGATTTAATTAGTTTTTACTAGGGATGGGCCGAACTTCGTTTTACATTCGGTTTAACCGAACTTCGGCGGCTTGAACCAAACTTCGGCATTCATTCGGCCGAAGTTCGGCTTAAATGCCGAATATTCGGTACAAGAAAAAAAGCAATTAAAACGCCGGCACTATTTTGATTTAAATTAACAGAACATAAAATCTTTCATATTTGTTAAATAAAATAAGTCCATTACATTATTTTTTATCAAAATCATTTATTTGTTAATTACAGGTAACAAACTTTCATAATCATTTTGCTACTTTGCAATTTAAATCTTAATTTGTAAGTAAAAATCAAATTAAATAGGTAATTTCTTCTTAAATAATGAGTTTAATGTATCAAGTTTCGAGACATACCTTTAATAGGCTTTGAATTTACTGTAAATTCAAAGCCAATTAAAGGTATGTCTCGAAAGTAAAGTAAATTATTTACTTAAAACAAAAAAATACCACCAATCCGCATTGAGCCCGCTTAGTGTGGGTTATATATGACTTCGCGCATCGCCCGCGCGGACTACATGACGTTACCCCACGGGAATATGATATTTTCTAGGATAAAAAGTAGCCTATGTTCCTCTCCAGGCTACAAAGTATGTGTGTCCCAAATTTCAGCCAAATCTGTTGAGCCGTTTTGACGTGATTGAGTAACAAACATCCAAACATCTAAACTTTCACATTTATAATATTAGTAGGAAGTAGGATGGCCCATGATCGTTATCCATCCATAAGGAATGACTAATGCTAAAGTTTCGTTGTTGCAAAGAACCATGTACGATTCCAATCAGAAACAATTTAAAAATAATAACCAAACCAATTTTATTTTAATTGCTTTAAAAGATTTGTTTAAGAATTATTGTTACTTAAGAATAAGTGTTATTAAAATCTAAAGATTCAATTTAAGCACTTTTCAGTGAAAATGAATGCTTAACGCATTCCGTTTCAACTAGTTTCTACAAGTGAATGTGGCTGCCTATATTGAGAGATTCCTTTGGGATGTGATGATTTGTGATCGAGTGTTGTTTGATAGAAAAACGGACTTTACATAGTAATGCATAAATAAGACACGACTTATTACTCCCTAGGCAGGGCGGTGAAAATGAACCGAACTTCGGCCGAATTTTATATTTTTACCGAATGTTCGGCCGAACCGAGTTTTAACTGTTTTAAAATGGAAGAAATGTTATCAATTAATACTGAAAAATGTGATCCAAAACATTCAAGGAAAAGAAAAACTGACGTGACAAAGTGGAAACGTAAGGCAGAGCAAATAAAACGGAATGTTTAAATCCACTTTGAACCTACCAATACTGTCTGATTGGTTATGTTATGCAGAATGAAGCCGCAAGTTTAAGCATACTATAGGTACTCCATTTCAGACCATTTTATTGAATTATATATTATTGAAAACAACGTGTCCGCAGACGAAAATTGTGAACATGGGTTTGAGGATATCACTATTCATATATTTGATTGATATTGGTATAAGTAACTAAATTTTAACACATAATTTAATTGTTACTAAGTAGAATTATTTCAATAATAAATATTTAACTTTTTCGTACATCGTATTTCATTAGTCATAATACATTTCATTCATATAATAATGGTGTTCATTTTGAATAAAACCATCCATGCGAAAAAAAATGTTCGGATCAAAACCCGCCAATATGAAACATGTCCGTTTCAAAGTCCGCCATAATGAATAGTGCACATCAAAGGCCGCTTAATTGATTTAATTTTTAGTTTTATTAATGTTTTGTTAGTAATTTAACTATCTCTCATTTGACACCTAGTTTGCTTATATTCAATAAATAGATATCGCAATCTACACCTCGGACGTAGGTACCATTTATGTGACGTCATTCATAGGTACTCATTCCACCATTTTAAAAAGCGACAACATGCATTTTGGCAATCAGTAGACTAAGCTTAATCCAATGACACCACTTGTCGGTATAAACCTTTTCAGTCCTACGAAAATCGTAAATAAGCGAGTTTTTATGAATTGGCCTCTCTCTCTACTAATATGGCACAGACCGACTTTTTTTTTACACAGAGAAAAAAGGTTACGAATGTTACGACCTTACATTATAAATGACAGGAAGTGTTCCAAGTTTGAAATACTTTAGTATTAATGACACTGTCAAAATAATCTACTACTAATTATACTCTTCAGTCATCCTCGAGGGCAAAACGCCAAAGGCATGGGGCAGAAGCGATGTGATGCTGTTCTTCAAGAAGGGTGATAAGACTCTCTTGAAGAATTACCGACCCATCTCGCTTCTGAGCCATATCTACAAGTTGTTTTCGAGAGTCATTACGAATCGTCTCGCTCGCAGGTTCGACGACTTCCAACCTCCCGAACAAGCCGGGTTCCGAAAAGGTTATAGTACCATAGACCACATTCATACGCTGCGGCAAGTTATACAGAAGACCGAAGAGTATAACTTGCCACTATGCTTGGCGTTCGTGGACTATGAGAAAGCCTTTGATTCGATCGAGACCTGGGCAGTGCTGCAGTCTCTCCAGAGGTGCCAAATAGACTACAGGTACATCGAGGTGCTGAGGTACTTATACCAAAACGCCACCATGTCGGTCCGATTACAGAACCAGAGCTCTAATCCTATCCAACTACAGCGAGGTGTGAGACAGGGAGACGTCATTTCTCCCAAACTGTTCACAGCTGCGTTGGAGGATATTTTTAAGCTACTGGACTGGAAAGGATTCGGCATTAACATCAATGGCGAGTACCTAACACACCTGCGGTTTGCCGATGATGTAGTTCTCATGGCTGAGACTTTGGAAGACCTGAACACAATGCTCGAAGATCTCAGCAATGCTTCCCAAAGAGTGGGTCTGAAGATGAACATGGATAAGACGAAAATCATGTCCAATGCCCATGTTGCATCCGCTCCAGTTAATGTTGGGAACATTACACTCGAAGTTGTTGACCACTATGTCTACCTAGGACAGACAATCCAATTAGGTAAGTCCAACTTCGAGAAAGAGATCTCTCGTCGAATCCAGCTCGGATGGGCAGCGTTTGGGAAGCTCCGGCATATATTTGCGTCCAAAATTCCTCAATGTCTCAAGACTAAGGTCTTTGACCAGTGTGTGTTGCCAGTTATGACTTATGGAAGCGAGACATGGTCTTTTACTATGGGTCTCATAAGAAGGCTCAAGGTTACCCAGAGAGCAATGGAGAGAGCGATGCTTGGTATTTCCCTGCTCGATCGAATCAGAAACGACCGACATCGCTCGAAGGATTGCTCAGTTGAAGTGGCAGTGGGCGGGACACATAGCGCGGAGAACCGATGGCCGTTGGGGCGGAAAGGTTCTCGAATGGCGACCGCGAACCGGACGACGTTCCGTGGGCAGGCCCCCTACAAGGTGGACCGACGATCTGGTCAAGGTCGCGGGAAGCCGCTGGATGCGGGCAGCGCAGGACCGATCGTTGTGGAGATCCTTGGGGGAGGCCTATGCCCAGCAGTGGGCGTCGTACGGCTGAAATGATGATGATGAATTATACTCTTAAGTGGGTGTCAAGGAATTTATAAGTACTACGTACAACAGGAAGGTGCACTCCGTATTTCTGTGTATTTAAAAATACACTTTAACTTTAAGAGATAAGGTTTATATTTCAATACAAAACGTCAACGGTCCAGCTGAGACCGCAAGAACGAGGTGAGGGTGTCCCTTTCTCTAAAATTGCCAGCACTATTAAATAACAGGTTTAGTAGATTTATGGTTCACCAACTTTCGTTATAAAAATTAAATTTCGTAAAATTTCCGCTTCGTATTACTTTTAGTCAATAGAAAACATCGCATATTAATTTAGGTATTACCGTATTAAGCATAAAAATGTATCAGGTCGTTTATGTTTTTTATAGCTTATCCTAGAAAAGAATTTGAATGATAGATTTCAGAATGTTAAAGTAGCAACATTACAAGCCGAATGACGTTCTGACGTTTTCCGTCTTCGTTGTGTCAAGTTCGCAATTCGCTCGTCGCCGCCCGCCGCCCGTCGCGCATGTTCGTGGCCGCCGTAATGGGATGGAGTGAGATAAACTGACCTCGTTCTTACTATCTCATTAGGACCGTTTTTTAGCAGCAGTGCACCTTCCTGTTGGATTATAAATTCCTTGGTGGGTGTATAGGTAATGCTTGGCTATGTCTTTCACTCCAACTATGTATGTATATATAGAACTAGGTGTTATTGTTGATCGAAGGTTTTTTCATTTTAAAATCTACAGATTGAGCTAGGTCACCTACTTTTCGAAGCTTACTAACTAAGAAAGCTTCAAAAAGTAGGTGACGAACAAAACTCGCGCGTGCGTCACTGCTACTGCTCGCTTGTGAGTCCCTCCCTACTAGATTAGCAACAACGGTGTTGCCGTTGCCGCCGCGCGTAGGTATGTTTTCGAGCCGACACGGGGAGTGAAACAGGCCTGTGGCCTATCTAACCAAATCCGCCCGTACCGGCTCCAAATTATGAATATGGGCTTAATTTGACATTTGAAGCCCCTATTATGCCCATATAAGGACGTGTATATGGGCATAATATGGGCTTCAAATGTCAAATGAAGCCCATGTCCATACCAAGAAAATATTTTTTTAACCACAGGCTCGATTTACATTTTACATAATGGGCGATTTTTTTGAAAGCTTGCTCACTAGATGGCGCTGTCCCACCTATGCAGTTAGAACGAACGGAACGTTATAAATTTTGCTTTGACGCGACTTTTGTTACGTAAAACGGAACGTCAGACATTATTACGATGTTATTTATTTACCTTAATCTTTAAATTTTCCTATTTCGTTTCTGTTCCTTACAAAAGTACCTATCAGTACTTATATAATTTGTTTTAAGTTTCCTTTGGGTTTTTAAAAGTAAATAATTTAAATATGATTCATACCAAAACATACCATAGACTTCGTTCAACGCCACCTAGTGAAGCTTTTGGAAGCTTTTTTTTTTAATGGCCTCTCAGAAAATCACTCATTCAAAAAGGGAAATTATAAGTAAATCATAGAAAATGACGTGAGCGGTGAGTGTAATTTAAAACCAATAAATAAGCTAATTTCTAAGAAATATGGATATGGGTATGGGTTTCAACTGTCATTTGAATTCCTTATATTGATAGAATTTTGCTGCTTTGTTCTATTGAACGTTGCTAGCTAGATATCGTTATACCTGACGACACAAAACAAGGAACTGATAGCGGCTATTTTCTTTATAAAATTGACTTAAAGTTTCTAAAAACGTATGAAGTTCATACCCATAAAGTTACGCGGTAGCCCCCCAGGGGGGCTACAAGCTAAGAAATATGGATATGGGTATGGGCTTAAACTGTCATTTGAATTCGTTATCTTGATAGATTTTTGCTGCTTTGTTCTGTTGAACATTGCTTGCTAGTTATCGTTATACCCGACGTCACAAAACAAGGAACTGATAGCGGCTATTTTCTTTATAAAATTGACTTAAAGTTTCTAAAAACGTATGAAGTTCATACCCATAAAGTTACGCGGTAGCCCCCCAGGGGGGCTACAAGCTAAGAAATATGGATATGGGTATGGGCTTCAACTGTCATTTGAATTCGTTATCTTGATAGATTTTTGCTGCTTTGTTCTGTTGAACATTGCTTGCTAGTTATCGTTATACCCGACGTCACAAAACAAGGAACTGATAGCGGCTATTTGTTACGTAAAACGGAACGTCAGACATTATTACGATGTTATTTATTTACCTTAATCTTTAAATTTTCCTATTTCGTTTCTGTTCCTTACAAAAGTACCTATCAGTACTTATATAATTTGTTTTAAGTTTCCTTTGGGTTTTTAAAAGTAAATAATTTAAATATGATTCATACCAAAACATACCATAGACTTCGTTCAACGCCACCTAGTGAAGCTTTTGGAAGCTTTTTTTTTTAATGGCCTCTCAGAAAATCACTCATTCAAAAAGGGAAATTATAAGTAAATCATAGAAAATGACGTGAGCGGTGAGTGTAATTTAAAACCAATAAATAAGCTAATTTCTAAGAAATATGGATATGGGTATGGGTTTCAACTGTCATTTGAATTCCTTATATTGATAGAATTTTGCTGCTTTGTTCTATTGAACGTTGCTAGCTAGATATCGTTATACCTGACGACACAAAACAAGGAACTGATAGCGGCTATTTTCTTTATAAAATTGACTTAAAGTTTCTAAAAACGTATGAAGTTCATACCCATAAAGTTACGCGGTAGCCCCCCAGGGGGGCTACAAGCTAAGAAATATGGATATGGGTATGGGCTTTAACTGTCATTTGAATTCGTTATCTTGATAGATTTTTGCTGCTTTGTTCTGTTGAACATTGCTTGCTAGTTATCGTTATACCCGACGTCACAAAACAAGGAACTGATAGCGGCTATTTTCTTTATAAAATTGACTTAAAGTTTCTAAAAACGTATGAAGTTCATACCCATAAAGTTACGCGGTAGCCCCCCAGGGGGGCTACAAGCTAAGAAATATGGATATGGGTATGGGCTTCAACTGTCATTTGAATTCGTTATCTTGATAGATTTTTGCTGCTTTGTTCTGTTGAACATTGCTTGCTAGTTATCGTTATACCCGACGTCACAAAACAAGGAACTGATAGCGGCTATTTTCTTTATAAAATTGGCTTAAAGTTCCCAAAAATGTATGAAGTTCATACCCATAAAGTTACGCGGTAGCCCCCCTGCTAAGACATATGAATATGGGTATGGGTTTCAACTGTCATTTGAATTCCTTATTTTGATAGATTTTTGCTGCTTTGTTCTGTTGAACGTTGCTAGCTAGTTATCGTTATACCCGACGTCACAAAACAAGGAACTGATAGCTGCTATTTTCTTTATAAAATTGACTTAAAGTTCCTAAAAACGTACGAAGTTCATATCCATAAAGTTACGCGGTAGCCCCCCTGTACCTTTGGTGATCCTCATTCCATGGTCCATCCATATTTTTTATTTTATTTATTTATTTAACCTTTATTGCAAGAGTTACAAATGGTGGACTTAATGCTAGTGAGCATTCTCTAACAGTCAACCGGAAAGGATGTCAGTGAGAGAAAAATAGGCGGCAATAATAATAAGAAAAACAGCAAAATAAAGAAATACAATATGTATCAAACACAATATACTTACTTATATTAAATACATAAATATATAATAATAAATACATATTATACAATATATAAAAATATTATACTTATATACCTACACTTACATATACTTATATACATGACACAGTAAAGACCAATTAGACCGGTTAGATTACAAAACTCGGAGCCAAATTGCTCAAGTAATATTCTTGAGCCAATCTCTTGAAGACGCACTTACTAGGGGCATTACGAATGTCCAAGGGCAAAGCATTCCAGAGTCGTACAGCCGAAAGGGAGAATGACTTTGAGACAAATCCGGAAGAATGAGCGGGAGTTTGCAACAGAGAGTTGTTGCTAGAGCGAAGGTCACGTACATGAGAGCTACCCAGAAACTGAAACCTGGATTTCAGGTATTCTGGGGTAACCGGATCGAACAAAATGTTGAAGAGCGCACAGACAACTCTAAGTTTCCTACGCTCGCGAATAGGAAGCCATTTGAGCTGCTGGCGATAGTGGGAGATATGGTCGTATTTACGTAAGCCATATATGAAGCGAATACAATTATTTAGAAGACGATCCAGCTTGTTGAGAAGATTTTCATTGAGGTCTGTGCAGCAGATATCTGCGTAATCGATGATAGGTAATACAAGAGTTTGTATAAGCGTAATGTTGGTAGTAGATGGAAGAAAGTACTTAAATCTATACAGAGACCAAAGCGCATTGGTTGCTTTACGAGATATTTGTTCATGTTCAATATAGTCGTTCCAAGAAAGGCAGGCGTCAATAGTTAAGCCCAAGTCCTTCACTTGTTGCGAGTATGGTATTAAAACGCCGTTACATTCTAATTTGGAAATGGTATTTAAGTTTAGTTGCGACAGCCGACGAGAACTACCCACCGCGTTGACCGATACGCCATAGTTAGTCGACCTTTCAGAGATAACCTCTAGATCACTGTTAAGTAGTGCAATGGCATTGTTTAAGTTGTGTATGTCATCTTGCACATACATTTGCAGATCATCGGCATATAAATGGAAAGAAGAGGAAATATTAGGAGTGAGAGAGTTAATGAATAAGGAGAAGAGAAGTGGAGAAAGTATACCGCCTTGCGGGACGCCAGCCCCTAGTTCGCACCAGTTGGATAGGGTCCGATCGACACGTACAGCTTGCTGGCGACCGCGAAGATAAGAACGGAACTAGGATAGTGCGGTAGAAGAGACACCTAAACGAGAGAGCATGGCTAAGAAAATGTCGTGATCAACAGCGTTAAATGCGTTGGAGAAATCAATCAAATCTAAAATAGTTAATCGCGAACCCTCAAAGCCATCTCGAATATCCCACTCTGGTGAGCGCCGTAGTAGTGCTGTGGCCAGATCTAAATCCAGATTGGAATGGACTGAGAAGATTGTTGGAAAGGACAAAATGCGAAAATTAACAAATTGTCTATCAACTCATAATTTTATTTGGAAAATATGAGCTTTAAGCGCTGTCTCCTAGAGTTGCACACAAAAGACAGGTATAGATGTGCATTGTAGCTATGCTATATTGTACTTAGTAAGTACAACATAGCATAGCATATTATGTGGTTGTACTACTTACTACAAAATACTTTTACAAAATAGCACATAACGTGGATTAGGTACTTTGAATAGAAATTGCTAAATAAATAGGTTAATAATATGGATTATTTATTCAGTAATTCTGAAATAATTGCATCGTCCCGAAACGAATAACAGACAAACTAGAGTTAGTCTGTTAAGTATAGAGTATCTAACAAATGATAACAGATGGGAGCTTTTATTGAAATTTATAACTTAAACTTCTATCGATCAGGTTAAAAATAAAAATTTATTTGTTCGACAGAAATGATTAAAAATAAGCAATGATTAAACTGTTCAAATAAAATAAAATTCCTTTATTTCAGACCATTTCTTTGCTTACTGACTATTTTAGTACAAAATCACAATATTAAAATTAAAATTGAAAAAGTAAATTAAAATAGGCTACTTAAGTTAACATAAAGTTTCACCTAGCAAAATATGGAGAGACTAACTTCTCTCCACTCTCCTCAGAATGCCTTTGAAATAAGAAGCCAGATGCACTGCAGAAACGTGGAAGCGCCAACAAGGATTTAAAGATGTTACTGTATAACACACGCAGGGCATTGTAGGAAAGCTGGATAAAGTTTGACCACAGACTACTGGTATAAAAATTTTGACAATAGGCTTTAAATAAAGTAAAATTTACTTCTACTGTACACCAAGCAAACCTGTGTCTCACCATGTTACCACTGACCAACAGAGCCCTGCATCCCTATCCATCTATATCAGAATAAATTGTCATACAGAGTTTCAGTTACTATATGCCCAAGGTATTTAAACTGACTTACACGGCCCAAAGGAATCCTGTTTAAAAGTAACAGGGGCACATTTTCAAGTCTCTTAATGTTACCCCTGAAGATCATGAATTCACTCTATTTCTCGTTGTACCTTAGGCCGTGCTTCCATATATAGTCCTCGCAGGAGCTTTTTGGGCCACCCAGCGATAGGCAGAGCAGCACAGCACCATGTCATCAGCATAACTGATATTATTCACACAGACATTATCTATATAACAACCATGTGTGCTGCTCAGCCCAGCGATGAGCTTGTCCATATATACATATATAAGAGCGAAGTCAGCCCATCCTGTCTAACACCACATAAACTCTTCAGAGCATGTATTTCCCCACTTTACCACATTTTTCTGATTACCATACCAATGTGCCAGTAGGTACATTTATAACCTCAGCCAACGAGAAACATCTTTAAGTTTTGTCCAAAGGTCCAAAGCTTATCATAACTTCATAACACACAAGATCAAATGCTTTGCTGAGGTCTTAAAACATGCATTTATAGGAAGGAGTTAGCTTTATAACATAATAAATAACAGAGAACTTTAACACAGCTCAATATCACTTGTAAAATAATATGTCAATCAAATGCACTTTCCGTAGACAATATCCACAAAAAAGTCGCTATTGATAATATCACACAACACAATTACTCCAAGGAGGATAATAAGTATTATCTAGCACTTCAGCACACTTCAGCCAGAATGGTGGCTAGGCTTGGCTAGTGATTTGGTTTAATTTTTGTGTTTCGGATAAAAATCCTCAAAGCAGTAAAAACAGAATATATAACCGTACCTACATAAAATAAAACTTTCCTATTATTGATTTACATAGTATCTTCATTACTTTAATTAAATGCCTAATTTTTATCAAAAGTAGGTCAACAATTTATCTTTAAAGTTATGTAAATTCCGATAACGAAACAAGAAACGAAAATTTGAATTTCGCGGGTAAAATTCCATTACATGACTTCGAGAGAAAGGAACAGCGAAATAGCAATTTGTGTTTGTCTCTTTCGCTCCATCTTGTCGCTCTGCTTTTAAACTCTCTTCTGCTAAAGTTCAACGTTTTACAAGTGCTATGGGTATATTTACTATAAATGAAGTTGATTACACTCAAAAGTAGCAAGTTATTTCACACAAATTGAGAAATTAAACTTTTCCATGAATCTTCCGATACCAAAATACTCGCCTGCTTCATTTGACATAACGATATGAATCTGGGTTTCGAGTTTTTACTTTTTAAATTTTACAAAATACCGATTCTGGGCTTCAACTGTTAAAAATGTATAGAGAATTTTCTTCGTCATTCACTCTTTTTCTGACATATGGTTATGGGAAGAAATATGAAGTCCATGGAATTAGGCGGTACCGCCAAAATCAGATTATTGGCTTCAAATGTCAAATAAAGCCCATATCCATATCCAGATTTTTTAGGCGGTAGACACCCTGGAGAGGTCGTTAAAATGTGGTCAATCCAGGTATCGTCAGTAGTCAAATTATGATGCGTGGCATCAAGGGGTAAAAAGGAGAAGTACCATACCCATATTTTTAGCCGGTACAGGGGCAAATCGGCGGTCGGATCGGAACGTGTGTAGTAGTATTGTTACTTAGTTCTTGTTTATGGTTTGCTCGGTTGTCAACGAACACATCACTTTAAAATGACGTTTATAAAATAACTCTATAGTCTGTGGTACGATAAGATACGTCGACCTATGGTGATCCATAGAATCATCTTTTAGTGTTATTTCCCCACATTTTGTAACCATTTTTGAATATAAAAAGCAACTAACAGTTTAGAAAGCCATAAGCAATCATGGGATTAACGATATCAAGCGTTTTCACGAAACTTTTCGGCAAAAAACAGATGCGTATCCTTATGGGTAAGTGACATGACAGCTCATCGTTTGTACAGTACAGACAGCGTAATATTTCTTCTAAATTGTGTTGTTTAGAACTACATGAATGTGTTTTAACAGTTCTTGTTTTAATCCTAACTTCTTGCTTTCGCAGTTGGTCTGGACGCCGCTGGCAAAACCACTATACTTTATAAATTGAAATTGGGCGAGATCGTCACCACGATACCGACCATCGGCTTCAATGTGGAAACAGTGGAGTACAAAAACATTAGCTTTACGGTCTGGGACGTCGGTGGTCAGGATAAAATCAGACCCTTGTGGCGTCACTACTACCAGAACACGCAGGGTCTCATCTTTGTTGTGGATTCAAGTGACACGAAAAGAATAGCAGAAGCTGAAAATGAACTTGCAAACATGGTAGGTGCTGTTATAGTTATGTTGTTAATCCAACATTTTGTTTTATTTATTGATACATTATAAACATAAAACTTTGCTTGTTCTTAGTTAAAAGAAGATGAATTGAGAGATGCCGTAATTTTAGTGTTTGCTAATAAACAAGATATGCCAAATGCCATGACCGCAGCTGAGCTCACAAATGCACTGAACTTGAACAACTTAAGGAATCGTCGTGTAAGTATGACATGTAGCCACTATACATGCCTCCCACATTATGAGTCAGATGTCTCGTGTCTTTTTTGTACTTTGCATTTCGTAAGGTCAACATGCTATGATTTTAATAATTTGTGAGAAAAACATTCTTAGATGATATATTATTTATAACGTTTTCTCTGTATTGTAGTAGGGGAGCCCATGGTGCTAAATGTGGATTTACTCAATCGTAGATTAGATTATAGGAAGAGTAAATGGTCCTTTAATGTTTCTACTTTTAGTGGTGGGGGAAGTGTCTACAGATTATCAAAGTTGTAAAAAAAAAAAACAATGACATGGAAGTACTGAAGTGTTTCAGATTATAACATTTTTCATGCTCCAACATGTCTTTGATATAAAAATATATAGGTTTAGTTGACAAATGTCAGATTCTGGAAATATCAGACGAGTATAAAACGCCAGATTCTATGAATGCCATATTCTACTAATGGCAAATTCTACAAATGACAGATTCTAGAAACGCCAGATTCTGATGATGCCAAATTCTATGAATTCCAGATTCTATTAATGTCAGATTTCATATCAATTGCAAAATAATCATTAATTGGTTTAAGTGCATTCAATTTCAGCAAGCCTTTGACAAGGTCTGGCATAAAGGACTCCTCTGCAAGATAAAGAGTAGCCTCCCGCATAGCTTCTACCAAATCTTCGAATCGTATGTTAATGGTAGAATATTTCAAGTGAAAGGGTCAGGGGAAACATCAAAATTCTTTGAGATAAATGCAGGAGTTCCACAAGGCTCAGTCTTGGGTCCGATACTCTATACAATTTTTAAAGCTGACTTACCTGTAATGGACAAAATCACAACTGCCACATTAGCTGATGACACTGCTATTCTTGCAAGCAATAAAAACCCTGACATAGCAACCCAAACATTGCAAAAAGGACTGGATGAAATTACAAAATGGCTTCAAAAATGGCGAGTATGAGCTTCTAAAACGGTGCAGGTCACATATAACCTCAAAAAAAGGCAATTGCCCTCCAGTATAATGGAGAACACAAAAGGGTCACAATATTACTACCAAATACACCTAAAATCAGAGTGTAGATCATGTACATTACATTAGTTTTTATTTCACTTCAATACATGCAGTATTTCCGAAGTTATAACGACTAGAAGTTTAAGCCCTTTTTTTAAATTTCCGAGATTACTCGCCGCGCTCATACTATGACGTCACAACCTCGCTCAGCCCGCGGCGCGGTTACACGGTCCGGTGCGTTGACCCTACTAAATTACGTGCGTCTCGTTTCATTTTGTTTTGATCGTCGTTGTGTGCTTGTATTTCAAAGAAATAGGTAATACAAATTATCCTCTAAGTATATCCGATTACACTAAAGTGAAATGTGTAATGTGTAGAATGGAAGGTTTTTTATAAGGTCAGTCGGACAATCTGCTAATAGTGGATTGTTTGATGGTGGCACAATATTTTATAAACAATCAGGATTTTACGGCTGCCGAAATTCGTGGAATAAAGCTGAAAAGGTATGTAAGTACCTATGTTCTAAGTAAGCATTACCTACTCTCGGCTAGGTATTTGTTCAAACTTAAACCTTACTGAAAGTGTGTGTTTCATTTAGTACCTAGTACCTACCTATTATGGGCGGCCATAAAAAAAATACTAAGTAAGTACCTACCTAGGTACTCGCTATCCACATCTCGAGGTAATCAATGATTATTTTATGTGTTTCATTAGTTAGTATAAACTTAAAGAAAATGTCACTATTTACCCATATACAGATGTAGGTAAGGCCTAGTAGGTGTTTAATTTACTTAGTTATCATCAGTTTTCTAAGTAGGCAAATACTTACCTACCTAACTATTATTATATTTTTATAGCTTTAGTTTTGGGGCCTATTGCATCAACTCTTTTTACGGCTGTCATCCACTTTTTCCACATTTTTGGGTCCACAGGCACATAAAAAAAGAGTATATCGGGTGTTTTAACTGTTGAAATATAGCACTGTGGCACAAGGCACAATACCAACACAATACAGTATTTTTTCCCCATTTTTACCACACACCACTTTATAATTTTCATTTTTACTGCGCAGCGGCGCCGGCGTGTGAACGAGAGCTTGACTGTCGAATGACAGAGGTTGTGACGTCATTGGCTTAGCAGCACCGGCCCGCGTTTTTAAAAACTTTCGGGCGCAAATACGCACTTTGATCGTAAATATCTCAGCCATTTTTCAAGATATGAAAAAAGTAAAAACTCAGTTTTTCTCGTAATTTTTTGTAGATTTATTTGGCATGTAAAGTAAAAACCGTTTGTCAGACCCATTGGATAATGATACACTCTCCCATCAGGATCGTATTAGATATCTGAGGCTACACCTGGATAGACGTCTTATCTGGAGAAAACACATAAGAAAAAAAGCAGTGTTGCCAACGCAGTCTAAATTTGTCTGCGAAAGAAAACATATATAAATGAAATTAAAAAAAACATAAATTAACGCTTATTTCTACGGATTTGTTATATTCTATGACTTTTCCATTCCGTTTCACATTTACGTCGCGTCGTCGGCGTCGTTGGAAAGGGATGTTGGACTATTTGTGTGCGTTATCTCATAAATGCATGCATGACCGTCTTACTTAATGTACGCCTTAAAAAAGCGCTACCTAAAGAGAGGAACTAAACATCCGCTATAACCATCTCCAGGGGCTGCTGGGCCGAAACAGCAAGTTGGCACTAGACAACAAACTTTTAATATTTAAAACAGTCCTTAACCACTATGGATCTATGGTACCCATCTCTGGGGAAGTGCCAGCAATTCGAACATGGCATGCCTCCAAAGAGCTCAAAATATGATACTCCGAACCATCAGTGAAGTGCCAAGGTATATAACTAACTCTGAAATACATGAACACCTGGAAATGAGTAAAGTTATGGAAGAGATTGCCAATGCAACCCAGAGATACCGGGGTAGACTGGATAGACACCCAAATGTTCTAGCATCACAGCTCTTAACTCGAAGCTATACCAAGCGCCTCAAAAGGAGAGATATCCTGTACTCCTTACAGGAATTAAGGAGATGTCCCTGCTGAGGGCCACACTCTACACCGATCAAAGACTAGAACTCATTTGCTCATAGTGTTTCCACTATGCACTGATTACAAGTTTCAAACCAGAAAAAAATAATTATTTACCTATCAAAAATATAAATATGCAGCAGTTACATAGTTACAATCAAGAAGTAAACTTATATCAGTTCCAAAAAGAAAGCTTTTACTTAGATCATAAAGAAACTATCATTGATTGCTAATGTAAAAAAAATACAGTCAACTTCAGAAAAAGTTCCTCTTCTATCACATAATTTCCACTTTTATAAGGTATCCTCCCTTATATTAATCTGACGCTCTGAGTAAATCCCAAAATCCCCACTTGGGCTCCCCTACTATTGTATATACATACATATAAGTACATAACTTTTACTATTCTGACTTTGGACTTTACTAGGAATAACAGACACTTATGCTTATATACTTATGATGTTAACTTTGTTCTTTGTTTTATGTTCCCAGTGGTATATCCAGGCTACATGTGCCACTCAAGGACAGGGGCTCTATGAAGGACTAGACTGGCTCTCAAATGAACTGGCGAAGAAGTGAGACACTACCTAACACACAGTTGCTGGGAACCAAGATGTACATTCCCACATTGACTGATGAATTCCAACACAAATGTGAATTGTCAACAATCTTCATTGGATCCAAAAGACTAAAAAACTCCTTTAATAATATAAAGTTTTCCTAAGGTATTCTTTAATGCCTTGTATTGTTTTAGAAGCCATCATATTTCATAATTTTATTATAACAATGTCTTTCATAGTATGTATAGGGTTCTGAATATTCTTTATTGTAAAGTGCAATGCATTTACAAATACCTATATTTAATTCGTATTGTCAGCGTATTTATTAAACGTTTTGCAATATATCTGTATTATCATGGTTGTTAGGTTATTATTTTATTTGCTGATCAATAATACCACAAGATGACGCCTCACGAACTAAAACACAATGCAAATATTATGGCACTGAATGACTTTTTTTTAACCCATTGACGCCTGACCGTTGGAATAGGGCCGGAGAACAATGGAAAATCTATTGTGTCTCATTTCTGGGGCGTTGAAGGATTGGAGTAAAAAGACATGATCTTACATCAAAAAATTACAGGAAATAAGAGCTTTTATTTGCTCGGCCGTTTTTGACACTCCAACCGGTTATCTAGTTGTATTGTTAATCGAAGCTCATTTGTGTATCACAAGTGCATTTTTTAAATTTCTCAGCACAGCAGGTAATCACCACACTAACACATTTTGTACCAAATACCAATGGAAGAGGATGTTTGAGTAAATGACAATAAACAAATTGGTTAATTCACTCTGCTTATTTTAAATTATTACATTTAGATATAATATGTATCATTAAAATTATTTAGTGTATAAGTTTTGAGCTTTTGTTAAAGTGAAGTACCTATGTATACAGTTTGTCAATGTATTTGATAGTTTCTTGTATTGTGGTATTGCCTCTTTAAAATGTTCAAATATTCACTTGGTAATAAAAAAGGTGTATATATAATGTAAATCCTATCGGCCAAATAATATTTTAATATCATAATGTGACTTGCAAGTCTCATGCTTTTAGTTCATGCTTGTGAGATGCGATAAGGTTATGATAAATAAAAGATAGGTGTAATTAAGAAAAGTTTTTATTTGCCCTTATTATACAAATAGATACCATTTACATGCTTTTAAATCGCATTATGACTTAGCTTACCTAGTTACAGTCAGAAGTTTTATGCCTTTTGCCCATATTGTTTTCAATGATTTATTTCAGTAAGTAAGTAGGTACTTTCACTTTTAAATTGATATAAAAAAATATATTAATGTATGAATAGTTTTGAGAATCGTGCTTTACTATTCATGACTCCATTTTGCTTTCCTTTTTTCTACAAAACTTCTTATTCCTTCTTGACCATCGTTGCTATTAATATTTTGAACCATAATATCTTCTCCTAATTTGTATGCATCAAATAAATTCAATTCTATTTGTTTGTAAAAGAATTGTTTTCCTAAAGAGATAACGCTACGGCTCTTGAGTTTGATTTTTTCAATAATTTTTTCTACTTCTTGGTCAAGTTCATCAGCTTTAACTACCTTTGTAACTAAGCCACAGTCGTAAGCTTCTTGAGCGTTGAAAGGTTCACCTGAAATTAATAAGATATTGATAAATTACTTTTACTTTTTTGCATTCACAATGCAATTTTTATTATGGAAAATGAAATATTAGAAAAAAGCTACTTGGAGGATGGAACGTTTTTTTCTAATACTTATTTAATTTTCAAAGATATTGATAGCTAATAGATGGCGTTGGTTAAGGTTTGTTACAGCGATGTGTCGGGACACAGATAATATAATACTATACGTCGGGATAAAAACTCTCAAAAGCTTTTGGATTTCATGGATGCCTCCAGGTTAAAAGAGTTACATAAGTACGCTAAGGAGGCGAGTCACAATAATCTATTAGGGCGCAAATGACTGACCGCAGATCCTACGGTGCAGCTCCCGTTACTCAAATATTATTAACAAAGAATTTCGGGTTCCGAAAAGGCTATAGTACCATAGACCACATTCATACGCTGCGGCAAGTTATACAGAGATCGAAGAATATAACTTGCCACCATGCCACTATGCTTGGGGTTCGTGGACTATGAGAAAGCCTTTGATTCGATCGAGACCTTGCTGGGCAGTGCTGCAGTCTCTCCAGACTACAGGTACATCAAGGTGCTGAGGTACTTATACCAAAACGCCACCATGTCGTCGGTCCGATTACAGAACCAGAGCTCTAATCCTATCGAACTACAGCGAGGTGCGAGACAGGGAGACGTCATTTCTCCGAAAATATTCACAGCTGCGTTGGAGGATATTTTTAAGCTACTGGACTGGAAAGGATTCGGCATCAACATCAATGGCGAGTTTCTAACACACCTTCGGTTTGCCGATAATGTAGTTCTCATGGCTGAGACCTTGGAAGAACTAAACACAATGCTCGAAAATCTCAGCAATGTTTCCCAAAGAGTGGGTCTGAAGATGAACATGGATAAGAAGAAAATCATGTCCAATGCCCATGTTGCATCCGCTCCAGTTAATGTTGGGAACATTACACTCGGAAGTTGATAACCACCTATTTCTACCTGGGACAGACAATCCAATTTGGTAAATTCAACTTCGAGAAAGAGATCTCTCGTCGAATCCAGCTCGGATTAGCAGCGTTTGGGAAACTCCGGCATATATTCGCGTCCAAAATTCCCCAATGTCTCAAGACTATGGTCTTTGACCAGTGTGTGTACCCAGTTATGACTTATGGAAGCAAGACGTGGTCCCTTACTGTGGGTCTCATAAGAAGGCTCAAGGTCACCCAGCGAGCAATGCAGAGAGCGATGCTTGGTATTTCCCTGCTCGATCGAATCAGAAATGATGAGATCCGCAGGAGAACTAAAACGACCGACATCGCTCGAAGGATTGCTCAGTTGAAGTGGCAGTGGGCGGGACAGATAGCGCGGAGAACCGATGGCCGTTGGGGCGGAAAGGTTCTCGAATGGCGACCGCGAACCGGACGACGTTCCGTGGGCAGGCCCCCTACAAAGTTGACCGACGATCTGGTCAAGGTGGCGGGAAGCCGTTGGATGCGGGCAGCGCAGGACCGATCGTTGTGGAGATCCTTGGGGGAGGCCTATGCCGAGCAGTGGGTATCGTACGGCTGAAATTATGAAAGAATAGAGACTATGCGATACGAGACATAGATATGGCAAAAACAGGGTGCATAGTCATGTCAATACATATACAATGCATAGATATTTACAATAGGTATCAATACATACGCTACTATTAAAATTAGACAAGTGACATACCTGTGAATAACATGTACGTAGCTCGCGACTTAGCCACTGATCGCGAAACGGCTATCCCTGGGGTTGAACAAAAGATTCCGAAATTGGCGCTGAAACAAAAGCAGGCAAACTAAAGCTGGCAAATGGTGTAACTAAGATGAATTAAAAGTACCTATCCACCCGAGCGTTGCGGTTGGTCGAATTCGGTCCTTCGAGCGAGCCGAATCAAGGTTTTTGTTAAGTGAGCTGAATATATGTTATCGATTAATCTACATAATTGGGTATTTGACTGAATTTTTTTTATTGACTTAAAATGTTCATTTATTTAGTAGCAACACAACATAGGTAGGTACTTATTTATTTTCAAATATATTGCATATTTTCAGCGATATATAGCATCAAACTTACTAATTAGACAAGGAGAGCGCTATAGAAACGTGACGTCACATTTCTATAGCGCCATACTCTCGCCATAGAAAATTTCGTTTTGGAAAGAGATAGCTAGAATCACAATTAAGTAGGTCATAATTCGCTTGTTATAATACAGATTGAATTTCTTTTTTCACATTTGTTATTAAATAATGTTATATTTCTGAATGTCATAATTAAATATCTACATTTCAACAACAGTCAAATACCCAATTACTGTAATTCCTAAAATTATGGAAACGACATCACAAATTTACAATACGTTATAGGTAAATATTAAGCAAGTACTTATTTAAATTACTTAGTTACCCAGGTGTGGAAAATTTACTTGTGTCCGAACAAACTATCATATCGCAAGTGGCGACTAGCTGACAACCTGCTGCTGTGGCGAAACCATTTACCTGTAATTTTAATATAATTTAAAATGAGTACTTTCAGACAGATATCTGCATAAAACTATTGTATTTATCGTATATTAAAGTCGGTTCTATCTATCTGCCATAATCTGTTTTCCTTAAATGGAAAGGTAGAATATAAAATAGAAAAATATCTTATGTTAGACAAGTCTTCTTTATTCAATGCTAGTGGCTTCCCGTGGTGTTACCCTCGTGGTACCCGTTCCCGTGGGTATATCGGGATAAAATATAGCCTGTGTCACTCTGGAAGAATGTAGCTTTCTAATTTATATACCTACTAATATACTAGCGGCCGCCCGCAGTTTCACCCGCGTGGTTCTCGTTCCCGTTGGAATATCGGGATAAAAAGTAACTCCTTATTACATCAGCTACCTGCCAGTGAAAGTCCCGTCAAAATCGGTCCAGGCGTTTCAGAGATTAGCCGGAACAAACAGACAGACAGACAGATAGACAAAAATTGTAAAAAAAAATATTTTGGTAAGTATATGTACCGTATATAAAATCATATGCATGTAGTAAAAAGCGGTTATTTTAATATTAAAAACAGACACCCAATTTTATTTATTTGTATAGATCTCTGACTAATTCAGTACTCAAGAGGTATTATACAGAGAAATGTTTTTTTTTTAGTTTCTTTGAAATGAAAATGAAAAATATTATTTACGGTATTACAAACTTTCAGTTATTTTATGTGTTTAGGTGGTCCTAGACACATAAAATAACTGAAAGTTTGTAATGTTTTGTCCTGAAACAGGTATTTTATATACTTAACAGGTTGGTACCTGTTAGTTAAGTATATAAAATACCTGTTTCAGGAGACGCCGTTTTTCACTAAATAAATTACAAAAAAAAACACGACTGAATTTATAACCTAGAAAACAATTTCATTTATTATCATCTTTGTTTGCAGGTATTTAACGAATAAACTCAAAAACGACTTACAGGGCCGATTAAAAAAAATACTTCATACCGAGTAATATCAGGCCTGTCTCACTTCCATACAAGCGGCGCAAAATCCCCGAGATATTTACCTACTATTCTGGAAAACAACCTAATTTCAACCTTTTGCATTGCGTATAGCGTTCATAGTACAATAACTGTCTGCCGTCTCGCTTCAATATGCTAGGGCTGTCAGAGGTACTACTTTATCCGTGAAAGTAATACACGCGAAGCGAGACAGATGGCTACACATACAGATGCGTGCGCTGCGTGTGCGACAAGTCGAGCGAGTGCCAGCCTATTGAGACTAGTAGTCCGGTGACCGGACGCTTGCGTTTATCATACCTAAACTCGGGAGTGAAATTTCTGTACCGTAAGGTACTAATATATATTCTGTGGTAATATAGGCTATTATTTGATCGAGATACCTATTCCCACGGAAACAGGGGGCCAAGTCTGCTAACGTTAAGTCACAATCGTGTCTCAATCGTGTTTCAATTGAAGTTCAGTTGTAGTGCTCTTTAAAACACTAGTTACAAGAATTATGACAGTATGATGTGATGTGAATATAGTGTGTGGTGTGACCATGTAGTATTGTGAAAAAAGTACACATTTCTTGTAACTAAGTGTGTAAAAAAGCAATACAACTGAACTACAATTGAAACACGATTGAGACACGATTGTGACTTAACGTTACCAGACTTGACCCCCAGGTACCACGCGGGTGAAACAGCGGAGAGCCACTAGTGGTGGAATCATTTATAAAAATTGGTCCTTTAGTTTTTGAGTTTATCCATTACAAATAAACAAAATCAAATCTTACCTCTTTATAATATTAGTATAGAAATCGTACGATTGCTGCCTAGTTTTCATAAACTTAAATCAATAAGTAGGTAGGTCTACTAAAGTTTGTTGAGTTTTCCAATTTCCTAACTATGAACTCGAACCGAACGATATAAAACCGATAACGATTATATATCGTAATATAATCAATTAAAAGCCGTTTCAAATAAATTGCATTGTTATCGAAAAAAAAAACAGTAAAAGTGATTCGTTTCCGAAGTAGGTAGGTATTTCTTTGTACTGTAGGTAGTTACTTTTACTAGATCTAATTTCTATTAGTTTCTTGGAATTCTAGTTATTGTCTATTCCCTTAAAGTAATGTTCACATTACTTATTATTACTTACGGCCCCTGTAGTGAGGACACTCAAATATGGTTCATAGTGATCATTGATCACTTAAATTACTTCTGCAATGTAGTAAACTGCCTTAATCATTGGCATCCGTCCTATTAAGTATTAGCACACTAAAGCGTCGTAAACCAAGGAAAAAATAGATTACTTACACAAGTCCAATGTGCATTTAAATGTGAAATAGTATTTTATTATATTGTACAAAATTGGCCCTTACTTTTTCAATTTGAGCGCCAATAATAAGGGCAGTTTACCCTACATAGCATTCATTAGTTTATTTTATACCTTAGCAATGACGGGAACTGGACTCTGTATAATAGACTTCATGAGCTCAGTACATTTAACAAATATTAACTTGTGCTGTTCAATATCGCTGCTATTTTGCTAAAAGAAGAAAAAAGTTTGAATTAGCTACCTGCTCAAGCGACTTCGATCTTAATGTTTATAAAATAATAATAATTGAAGTATAAATAAAAAAAAAATTACGTAGGTACAGTGCAGTCCACCTTAAACGCGTATGTAACTATACTCCATTCAACAAAGCAAAAGACTTTTAGTAAACAGTCCTAATATGTCTCTTTATCTAAGTAATGTATATAAAAATAAGAAAGATTTATTTTTAAATACGTTATCCATTTTATAAATGAAACATGGAGTTACTTTGAATAAATGTTTCATATTTTTATAAGACGTCAAGATAACAATCTTGACGTGATTTTACCTAGGCATAGGTAAAATCTTTTTCTCCACTGAATAGAATGTAGTAGTTATTATGTATATTTTTGTTAATGAAATAAAATCAAAGTCTTAATTAATTTTGATACAATATATTAAACATTAAGTATGTACTCACAAACTCTTTTAAATTGTGTCCAGCAGAGAACACATTGCCTTTAGCAGATAGAACTATGGCTCTCAAAGAGGTGTCATCTTTATTTTTATTTATGGCTTCAGTGAGATAATTTAACATGTCCAAAGACAAGGAGTTTCTAAAACATGGAAGATTTTTTAAGTTACTTTGTTTATTAAAGTAAGTAAAGTATCCAAGCAGGGTTTGTAATTATTTTTACAATTTGTGTGTCCACTGTCCACTGTAACCGCACTGTAATAAAACACGCGTGGTCAACATTCCCGAGGAAATTACTAGAAAAAACTTAGTCCTTGTACTGTTCCAGATTAAAATCAATCTCTTTGCCAAATTACATCCTTAAATGTTCAGTCGTTTTTACGTGATTGCGCCCAAAGACGATAGTTTTAAGGAAGGATGGAAGCCATTCAATCAAACATTCGTATTCGCAATAGAAGATTATCATTTTATTACAAAGACATTATGGATACATATGATGAATGATGAATACAATGATTACTTACCTACCATACTTTCATAGTAGGACCCATAAACTTATTATACTCTAGTAATAGACGAACAGAGTTCGCTTGGTTGTGAAACCGAAAATGACATGAGCTAGTGTGTGTAATTTGTAAAAGTGTGTGTGAGTTTTAGAGCTGCCCTCAAGTCCATTTTAGGTTATCGATAACAATAATGTAAATAAAACACAAACAAGATTTAATAATTACAATAAAATAAGTACTTATATGAAGTATACTTCAATGGACATGGGAAAAATAAAAATAAAGTTCATTTTTATCCTATACCAGTATAGAAGCCGTTATTCGAAAACCAATAGTTTTTATTTTACTTCAATACGATAAATTTACAAAGTTATTGTAAAAATTAATTTGCTTAAAACACTATTGCCTTGGTTGTTCGCTAGCGATCGGCTTTTACCACGTTCGACGTCATTCCTCCCGACCGCCCGTATACCGCACCGGCCGGTCATACTTACCTACTCGCAGAGCTGCACTGGTTCAGTTCAGATCAGACATTGAATTGAAATCTTGTTTTATAGTTGTTTTTTTAACAAAACTAGTTCTGGAGTTTTTGGAGTCTCTTTTCATCGCATTGCACCAAATTTTTAGATTTTTTACAAATAAAGATTTTATTCTGCATTTTGATCGAAGTATTGGCACACAGAGTATTGTACACAGAGGCACAATACAGTATTTAAATACCGTACTTTGTGAAGACATGTTGATAATTTTCTTGAATAACACAATATTGTATAAGACTAGCGAGAGAATTGAGCTGTATGACGTCACGCCCGCGGCTTCCGGCGCATTGTGGCTGTCACGAAAACAATAGCACGTGAATAATTTAAAATGAAGTATTTAGAAAAAATCGACCCGTCTCACATCACAACCAGCTCCGATGGGATGGGACTCGAACCCACGACCTTTCGCTATCCGGGCGGCTGCTCTAAAGACTGAGCTACGGAGTCGTTAACGACGACGACGACGACGACAACGATCAACGACTCCGTAGCTCAGTGGTTAGAGCAGTCGCCCGGATAGCGAAAGGTCGTGGGTTCGAGTCCCATTGGAGCTGGTTGTGAGACGGGTCGATTTTTTCTAAATACTTCATTTTCAATAATAAAAACTGCATTGTGCATGCAAAAATGTAAAATTTAAATAACTTGGTGGTCATTTTTACGAATGTTTAAAAATTCATTGTAAAGTATTTTGAAGGGCTACGGAAAAAAAAGTAATGACATATTTTAAGTTAAAATGTATATATTTCAAAATAAATAAATAAAAATACCTTTCCCAAACCCATTTAACATTTAGGTACCATTAATTATTGTCCTCTGAAGAAAACAATTTTATTTAAATAATTTCTCAAGGTTTCTTTGCCGTTTTGCTTGAAATATTTGCTGCACACCACAGAGTTTTGGCGAAGCTCCCAGCCTATTCAATTTATTAATTTTATCTAGTTTAACTTAATCACTAGATTTACAGGAAACCTGAAAATATAGTTAAATTGGTACTGAAGTAAGTATAATTTACTTTTTAAAAGGTGTCGGTTAAAATCAGCACTGATAAAACTATCAGTGTTTACAAAGACAAACAAAGTTATATTGGAAACTATCGACATGAGTATCGATATCGATAATTTTTGATCAATCTCTACGTCATATTTTCTCAAGTTCACGAATATAATATCTTTTTATCTAACACATAATGTTAAAAAATCAGCCTTTATTTAGAAAATTGGCGGAAAATAGTATGTTATTAATGTGTCACTTAGTGTATTTGGGAATATATTCAACTAAAATATGAACTATGAAAATGGTAATTGTACAATCCTATTTTCCTGTGAAATTAGTGTTTATTTGGTTTATTGTCGTAAGTAACATTACAATTCAACACAGAACACTACACCATTATTGATTTATATAGTTATAAGAGCCAAATCGACGCGATCGCGATAAAAATCACAAAATAATCGAGTGGACGCTTTTCATCAAGATGATAACAGACGCTAAATAATTCAAATCGGGTTCTGCTGTCATTTTCTTCCAACTCTTTCTCGCACATAGCTTCTGCCGTAAGGACTGGTTTCTCACTCGCACCATTGTCCGTCTATTACCCCTAGTATAAATAAGTTTATGGTAGGACCTAACATAGTTTGAACATAATTTTATCTTGTAATTACAAGATAAAATTATGTTCATACATTAATGTATGTAGGTACTTAGCTATTTTGTATGCGGCAAGTTATAATGAGTTGGTAAACAAAATAATACTTTGTTTCACAAAAGGTAGGTAAGTTTAAAAATAAATTTCTTACTTACTTAGTTTTTTCATGGCACAATACAATTTCTCTAGTGCCATTAGCTTCATTTGTAAAAATATAATCAGTATGAGCATAACGACACAGAGAAATAAAAGGTTTTGTACATCTTCTCTGGAAATAAAACAAAACGGACATTTCAAACACTTTTTGTTAAGCCTACTAGAAATTTGAGGTTATGTTTTTTAATGACAGGTACAAATTCTTTGGTATATGTTTAATAAGCTAGAGATAACCGGTATATTTATAATTTGCAACAATAGATAAGCTCATATCACTAGTAACTTGTAAAACAGTTAAAACTATGTTTGACTATAGACTTACCTCTAACAGTGAAAGCATTTTTAACCTTAGTATATGCCTCTAATGTAATCAATTAAAAAGGACAATCAATAAAAACAAATGAATTATTCAAATAGGAATTTATGCCTTAAAAACAAATGTAATAGAACTCAAAACAAACTTTGAACAGTAAAGTAAACATTGCACGCAGCTGGCAGCTGCTCTCTGCTTGTCATTTTAGGGTTGCCATGTGGGACAAGAATTTTATTATTAAATACAGATCGCGCGGCGAGAGTTTGGCTTTGACCTTCGGGTGGAGGGGATTACTGCGCATGCATTTACCCCGCTAATTGCCCGTTGATACCCAATTTCTGATTTCTGCGCAATAACGGTCAAAGCCAAACTCTCGCCTTTTTTTAAGCAGAAAAGAGGATAAACCTTTATCATCATCATCATCAATTCGACAATAATGAATCCACATGAAATCCCATACAAGTTTGTTGCGTCACGGTAACCTCGACTTTGTTCAAAGAAGGTTGTCAAAATAATTACCATATTACAAGCAGTTTTGAGTAACTATAATACTGATGTCTAAGGTCAGCTTAGTAGATAGGTAGGGTAGGTAGCTCAGTGGTTAGTTTGCATTGTGAATGCAAAAAAGTAAAATTTTATCATATTTTTTAACATCTATATTTGAATAATTCTTTTAGTTATAATGTCTCGATTCAGATTCAGAGTTGTCCGATTCAGTGTCATCATCAAAGTATTCGGTGCGTTCGTCTTCTGCTGTTATTACCGCTATTACAGCACTACAACAAAAGAAAGTGATATAAAACAATGATGTTTTACGAACAATTAAATGATAAAACACCCGCATATTGCAGGATTACTCAATTTAATGAGCTTTCAAGGAGTGCTACAAACCTAACTGACTCGATTACAAAATCAAGTATCGCAATACTTACTTGATTTTGAGTTTTTTAGTTCAAAAAGATGTTGGATTGTTTGAAGTTTTTAGTTCCAAAAATGACCAACGGTTCATATGAGTTCGTAGCACTTTACTCTGCTGTGCTACTCTACTATAAAATTTACCTACACGGTTACACCCGGCATGGTTGAGTAGTGCTCGAGCGTTCGAGCGAAACTGTTAATAAACGAGACAGTGGAATAAAAATAAACTAACCTTAAAACCTGCTCTTCGAATTCCGAGTGGTGGGTACCATGTTTGCTGGAAACCATTATTTTTGATGCCAACACTTGGTCCAATAAATTACGCAACTCTAATAGAAGTTCTGCTGTCTCTTTTAACATTTGTACCTTGTATGTCGCTACCGACACGTTGCACAAGGTTTGGTCTTCTTCACCTGTAGAAATAAAAAAAGGTTAGGTATGGATTGATTGTTGAGGATTACTTATGTATGAGCATTGATAGATATAGCAAATGCAACCAATATATTTAGTCGTAGAAACGACCATAATATTATTAATATTATTATTACTATTTAACTGTGAAATTTTTACCATTGCAACACTGTTATTAACAAATCTACTTTTTTAATTGAATTACATGTTTAGTGCAAAAGCGAAGCAGGTGGCATCATTACTCAATAGAATCCGTAATAGCACCAACGCAACAGTATCCTAAACGTTATAGCTGACAAGTACAACTCTAAAGTTATGAGAGCTTTCATTCGAGTCTTGATTGAATAGTGTCGCAAGATTTATTTTATTCTGAACTAGCCTTCCGCCCGCGGCTTCGCCCGCGTGTGCTACACGACGTTATCCCGCGGGAAGGTGATATTTTTCAGGAATAAAAAGTAGCCTATGTCCTTTCTCAGGCTCTAGACTATCTCTGTACCAAAATTCATTCAAATCGGTTCAGTAGTTTAGGTGTGATTGTGTAACACACAGACAGACAGAGAGGCATTTATAATATAAAAAGTAAGGATTAAACATGTAATTGAAATTTTATTCTTTTTGTTTACTAACTTTAATAGGTTTTAAGCTAATTTTTACTAACAAAAATGTATGTAATATCTGAGAAATAAATGAATTGAATTGAATTGAAAACAGCTTAGATCTATACTGACTATCAGAAACCTTCAGCTCACCGAAGAAGAGTAACGGCAGCGAATACACCAGAGTAACATCAATGACAAAAAGGTCTGAAGACTATTGTTTCAGCCAGAAGACCAGCCAGTTGGCGCCTTTGTTCGAGCAGTCTGACCGGAGACGAGAACTTGGGAGGACACATGAAAATCAGCATAGATCTATACTTACTATCAGAAACCTTCAGTTCACCGAAGAAGAGTAACGGCAGCGAATACACCAGGGTAACATCAATGAGGAAGAGGTCTGAAGACTTTTGTTTCAGCCAGTAGACCAGCCAGTTGGCGCCTTTGTTCGAGCAGTCTGACCGGAGACGAGAACTTGGGAGAACACATGAAAATCAGCATAGATCTGTACTTACTACCAGAAACTTTCAGTTCACCGAAGAGTAACGGCAGCGAATACACCAGGGTAACATCAATGACAAAAAGGTCTGAAAACTATTATTTCAGCCATTAGAGCAGTCAGTTGGAGCCTTTTTTCGAGCAGTCTGACCGGAGACGAAAACTTGGGAGGACATATGAAAATCAGCATAGATCTGTACTTACTATCAGAAACCTTCAGTTTACCGAAGAAAAGTAACGGCAGCGTATACACCAAGGTAACATCAATGAGGAAGAGGTCTGAAGACTTTTGTTTCAGCCAGTACACAAGCCAATTGGCGCCTTTGTTCGAGCAGAGTTTGACCGGAGGCGAGAACTTGGGAGGACACATGAAAATCAGCATAGATCTGTACTTACTGTCAGAAACCTTCAGTTCATCAAAGGAGAGTAACGGCAGCGAGTACACCAGGGTAACATCAATGAGGAAGAGGTCTGATGACTTTTGTTTCAGACAGTAGACCAGCCAGTTGGCGCCTTTGTTTGAGCAGAGTTTGACCGGAGGCGAGAACTTGGGAGGACACATGAAAATCAGCATAGATCTGTACTTACTATCAGAAACCTTCAGTTCACCAAAGAAGAGTAACGGCAGCGAGTACACCAGGGTAACATCAATGAGGAAGAGGTCTGATGACTTTTGTTTCAGACAGTAGACCAGCCAGTTGGCGCCTTTGTTTGAGCAGAGTTTGACCGGAGGCGAGAACTTGGGAGGACACATGAAAATCAGCATAGATCTGTACTTACTATCAGAAACCTTCAGTTCACCAAAGAAGAGTAACGGCAGCGAGTACACCAGGGTAACATCAATGAGGAAGAGGTCTGATGACTTTCGTTTCAGCCAGTAGACCAGCCAGTTGGCGCCTTTGTTCGAGCAGAGTCTGACCGGAGGCGAGAACTTGGGAGGACACATGAAAATCAGCATAGATCTGTACTTACTATCAGAAACCTTCAGTTCACCGAAGAAGAGTAACGGCAGCGAATACATCAGGGTAACATCCATGATGAAGAGGTCTGAAGACTTTTGTTTCAGCCAGTAGACCAGCCAGTTGGCGCCTTTGTTCGAGCAGAGTCTGACCGGAGTCGAGAACTTGAGAGGACACATGAAAATCAGCATAGATCTGTACTTACTGTCAGAAACCTTCAGTTCACCGAAGAAGAGTAACGGCAGCGAATACACCAAGGTAACATCAATGAGGAAGAGGTCTGAAGACTTTTGTTTCAGCCAGTAGACCAGCCAGTTGGCGCCTTTGTTCGAGCAGAGTTTGACCGGAGGCGAGAACTTGGGAGGACACATGATGCTGCTGGGGTGGATTTGTACAGGGCCCTCGGGTGTCCGCACTCGAACTCTCTCTTGTTTCCTTGGGTTGCGGCTGTTAGTCCATCTAGAAGAATAATGACATTTTCATTATTATAATCGGTAGTATTGTGACCTATGAATTGTTAACACCAAAAACAGTCAACCTCGAGGTACCGTGAAACCTAAATAAAACAGTAAACCTTAACCGTGTGCGTCGCCGCAAAACGCAAACGCCTCCACTTGAAGCGCAAGAATAAGAAACAAGTGACGACTATGTATGAAAACTACAGGAAAGTGGCCAGTGGCGTCGTTTTTAGTGGCCCGTGTGCGGATAAGCTAAGGTAGGTACCATGAAACTTTTTTTTATCCATACGGGGTAGCCCTTAGCCTTCATCACACCAGCCGGCCTAGCATGAGCGGCTTTTATCGACTATTGACGCATGATAAATAGCTTATATCTTGCTTACACCTTAGTGGGGTAATCATGACTGCATGACGTATCATATCATATCGCGTGATATAATGTGGTCATGCTCGGCAGGTTGATGTTAAGGGGTGACCTAAGGCCTAAAACTTTGTCCTTTTGTCCGGAATCCGAAACTTCCCGCTTCTTCTGTGGTGTGAGTGAACTTCCTTATACCTAAATGTAATCAAAGTATCGGTTGCGAACTTCCATTTATCGGTTAAGGGCCGTACGATCTCGATCTCGCGACTTTTGAATTGAACGTTTTCGAATTTGGGCCAACAAAGTAAAAAACCGCTGAAGTTTACCGGTTTTACGGTATCTAGGGTGATGACATTAGTTGCTAGTTTACCTTGCTGTAGCGATATTAGGGTACAACGAAGCCGCAACGATAGCCTTGAACAAACTCATGTTTTCCGAATTTCGATTCTCCCACGCGGACTTCACACTCCCCGAGCCCAAGAAGCCCATTTGACTAAGGTTGTCTCCTAACTGGTTCTTCATATCCGAGAGCAATTCCAAAGTGTTATTTGACAGGAAGTGTTCGTAGGCGAAACTGCGCTGTATGTGGCGAGGGCATCGCTCCCATTGGATTAGAGCCTCTGCTATAGCAACGTGGTCGCTCGGCTCACCGAGGGCTAACTGACGTTTCATCGCTTTCACTTCGTCTTCTTTCTCTGAAAAAGTATGATTTATTTAGAAGGTGCATATTTGCTTTAAGGAGTAGCGACACACGCAGAAAATTTGTAAGTTGAAATAATCGTTACCTACCTCTCAGAACATCAGATTTATTTTTAGGAAGTGAAAAGAAGGCAGAATTTACTGCTACTAATTGCATGAAAGCAAAAACAGAGTCTGAACTAATGTGATTTTAAATCCTGGCCATTCTTACCATGAAGTCTTAGTCCGAAATCAAAGTACCTTTATATGGCGCTAGCAGCTGATGGTCTCTGTCATATTGTTGAGTCTTTCTTTGTTCAGGAAACTCACTTTATAAGAAGCAACGGATCCTTCTCCGATCGCCGCGAGCCAGGCAGATCTAGAAATCTAGAAGATTCTTAATTCTTACCTATGATAAGCAAAAATGGATCCTTGAAACTCCAGGCAGCAGCAACGCTGGCTGCGCGGTCCAGGCACCCAAATAGAGCTCCGAGTAGCACCAGTTTCCCGGCCGCCGGATGTACTGGTAACCTTGCCAAGTGCCAACCCAAGGGTGTCAGGGTCTCGGCGTCATCTAGCGCTCCACATCTAAATAATATAACAGTCAACGTTTATAACGGGTGTTCCAAAAGTAGGTATAGGATGATTTGTCTCAATAAAACGCGAATGGATTGGAATTTCTTCGTAGTTTTATTTTATTTTAAAGAAGAGACTTGTACTATTTTATCTGAATAGAATATCTGCTAAATGGCCGCCACGGGCATTTTTGCTGTGTGCAAGACACTTTTTCATGACACTTTCACACATTTCGCTGCTAATTTCACACATTTCTCTACTTATTTCACCAATAACTCGGCGAATATTTTGTCTATATTGTCTATGTTTTTGTGGATCGTTGTTGTAGACTTTATCTTTGACGTAGCCCCAAAGAAAGAAATCCAGTGGCATCAGATGGCAAGATCTCGGTGGCCATTTAACATCACCTCTTCTTGAAATTACGAGATTTTTCGACCTTTCGACGAGTGTTTGTATTTGATCGTGAATTTTCGTTAAATATTTGTATAACTACTATGCGCTGTTTTATTGTGAAACGCTCCACGATTAATTTTACATGTGTCAAGATGACGTATATCAAATTTCAACCCGCCATCTTGAATATTTCGGAAAAATCCTATACGTACTTTTGAGACACCCGTTTATTAGTAGCAAAACTTATGCCACAATATTTTTTGAATCAAAATCTTTGTTATTGTTGATCGAAGTTCAAAATTTAGTCCGTCTCATTAATATATCTTCTCAAATTAACATGTTTCTCTTTGCTGAAATGATGGTTTAGTCACCAAACGTTAATTTCAGAATCGGCCCATTTTAGCCCAAGTCGAAAGTTAGGCCAAAGTAGGGATTTTTGCCCGAGGTCATCTTAGCCAAAGCTTTGCTCGGACACTAGATATCACTTACTGTTGCAAATGCGTAACAGCTCGTTCAATGGTACTATCAGCCGGAGAATCTGGGACATTCTTCAACGCGTCAGCCGTTTTGCCGAGCCTCAGCCTCTTGATGGTGAGGACAGGTTCCAATAAGTTGCTCCTCTGCAGTTCTGGCAGAAGGCGCTCATCAAGTTGCTCAGCTCGGTAAGTTGTCAGCAGGTGGTAGCAGACTCCGGGCTGGCAACGGCCGGCGCGACCACGTCTGATGTAAAAATAATATGTCTGTTTTATAAAGGAAAATGTATAAAAATTTAGGGTTGGCTGATATTATTGTGTAAAGGCGGCGTGGTGTGTTTTGACGCGCGGTACCACGCATATCGGTTTCATACATTTAGTATGGTTAGAAACACATTAATGCAGTGCCGCGCGTTTTTCTGTCTCTGTCGTGTCTGTACTAAGGGTACGAAAAAGATAATATGTTTGCGTCGCGTCACAACCAAAAATGAGTTTTCTATAGAAGACTTCTCAATTTTTAGAGCGATAGAAAGATCATATTTCATTATGTAGGCGGGGCTAACACTTTTTTTACCAATAGGGATGATGACAATTTTTTATTTAGGTAATTACAATGATCTCTCAAAGATAGAAACTTTGGCTAAAGAATTATTTTGCTAGCATGAAAACTCTCCGAGATATCAGTTTGAAATGCACACACATTGAACTCGCCCAAAAACGCTCCATACTAACGTTTGTATGCAATGCAACACGTAAGAAATTTGTTCGGCAGCTATATTAAATATTGTGTTTATCAAAAGAGTTTCTTGGACAAAGCTAAACATTTTACGGACTAATTAAAGGTAATATTTATTTTATGAAATTTTATACTTTTTAAATGGAATTGCCCACCCAACTTTGAAAGGTCATAAAACTAATAAAACGCAATATATAAAACCAAGAGGCTGCCACTCCAAAAGTTAATATTTTTACGTTTTCTATTAGTATTTCGTTATTTTATTCATCAGTCATCATCCCTATTGGAATAAATTCAAAAAGTTGCAGACATATCTCGGTCTGGGGATACAAATTATTCCCAGACCCTCCCCACAACCACTCAACAAATGTAACGATTGACATCACTCGAAGGATTGCTCAGCAGAAGTGGCAGTGGCCCGGACTCAGCAGCGCGGACATCCGATGGCCGTTGGGGCAGAAAAGTTCTCGAATAATGACCGCGCACCGGACGAAGTTCCGTGGGCAGGTGGATCGAAGGTTCCCTTACAAGGTGGACCGACCGACGATCTGGTCAAGGTAGCGGGAAGACGCTGGATGAGGGCCAAGCAGGACCGATCGTTGTGGGAGGCCTTCTCCTTAGGGAGGACTAGGCCCAGCTGGGAGCGTCTTACGGCTGAGCTAATGATAATGATGACTTTTGTGATTTGTCAAAAGCTATATTATAAGACTAAGAAGTGCCTGTTTAGTTTTATATGGACTATCTGTCAAGTAACAGCTAATCATAACTTACTTAAACATTGTGAAACAGGCCCTAAGTGCCTGCTTCACAATGTCCGATCAGGAGATACTTTCCAGTTAAATTGACAGTTTTGTATGGACTATCTGTAAAGTAACGTCTAATGACAACTAACTTAGACATTGTGAAATAGGTCCTAAGCTAACTAAAACTTAGATGACATAAAGCAAACTAAAAATTAAAACCATACCATACCTTTGCCTCAAATTAGCTTGAGATACCCATTCAGTCCTCAATGTAGAAAAATAGTGTTCTACATTTAAACCACTATATTTTATCTTTCCACAATCAATGACATATACTATATCATCTATCGTTATTGAAGTTTCAGCTATATTTGTTGCCACTATGATTTTTCTTACATTATCAGGAGGGTTTTCAAATATTTTGTGTTGTTCTAAAGTTGATAATTTTGAATGGAGTGGGTAGACTTCGCATCGTGATCCCAGATATGATCGATTTTCTTCTATAGTTCTTAATAATTTTGTTATTTCACCTATTCCAAGAAGAAATACAAGAATTGCACCTGGAGGTCCACGACATATGTATTTAACTACTTCAAAGATCAAAGCTATATTTAATTCTTCTATTCTGTGATCTTGTAGTGTGTGGTACACAGAAGTATCGAGATTCATTTTTATAGATTCTAGCCAAGGACCTAGAAGAAAAAAAAGCGTTCATTTATCATTACTTACATATCATATTGTAACTATTGTGTTAGGGCGTATACACTTAGCCCCTACGCACACGGGTCGTAAGCGTAGTCGTATCGTTACGACGCAACGCGTACGAGACCTGCAGTGTTCTACAAACGAATCTTCGAGTAGACGTATCGTTTTGTAAGATCTTAGTTGAAATCATGGCGTCAACAATAATATACTACCTACATTAAATTACTTATCTGTCTAGTTAATTTTGAACGATATTTCTGCCCAAGCTTTGTCCGTTATCTATATTTTTCCTTGAATATTTCCATGATTAGACAAAGGAACACTTCGACCAGTTACACGAATTCAATAACTTTTTTCAGTCGATATAATAAAATTTAAATTAAAGTTCCGTGTAGTGCACAAGCGCCCTTACGATACGACACCGTGTGCGAAGGGGCTAGAAAGCTGGTTACTGGTTACTGGAAAGTGGCTGGGACGCAGACAGTCATTATTTTTCTTTATTCTATTCACAACGGTTTACGGGTTTAGCAATTAGCCTTCATCATATCATACCTGATCTTAAGTGATTATAGGACTAAAAGTGGAAACGCACTACTCCCGGAATCCTCAACTAATGAGGAACTAGCTATCTTATCTCTAACTGCCGGAACACCACATTGCTGAAAACATCATTGTTATGGCGTCAGACTCAGCTATGCTAGCTAGCCAGGCGGACTTAGAACAAGCCCTACCACCAACCTAACCGAATACAATATATGTGCCAGCTTTCTACGTGTATACTCCCTTAAAGAGGACCATGAGCACATAGAGCAAGTTGCCCTATTGTTGACACCCCCCTAATTATTGGCACGCTGTAGTTTAGTTTGAATGGCAAAACTGACCGTCAATTTAGTACAATATACTTCTCAATTGCTTCTACAATGAAATCCCGATTCACTTTGAAATTAATAAGGAATTTGAGTTTCTATTTCTTTCTAAATTTATTTTGTAATTGTTTTTGGAGCTAAACTCTAGGCCTCTAGGGTGCCAACAGTAGAGCAGTTTACCCTACATCAATTTCATTTCTGACCTACGAAGTATGGCAAAATCATCAACATTACCAATCTCTGCTTTGTACTGGATCGCTTTCTCCATTACAGCACCAGCACCTTTATTTTTTAAATACTTATGGTGCGGCTTTTCTTTACCAGGGCGTCTTGGTTCTGGCAGTTGGAAAGGTACCAAGTGCAGGATCTCTTCAAGGTATATGTCTTTTACTGGGTAGGCTAACCCTTCTATATGCATTAGGGGGCAGTCGCCGAAATATGCAGATAATTTTTCTGCATCTAATGTGGCACTCATCAATATTAGTTTAAGGTCTTTACGTTTTTGCAGCACCTTGTAATAAGAAATTGTTATTTGAGTAAATACAAAACTAAAGGCTATTTATTAATATACTTTTTAAGCAATACAAGGTATTATAGTTCTACTTATATTGTGAGAAATGTAAACATACAAACAGACAAAAATATTAATAAGAACTAATCTTTGGTATCTTTAATATACCTACTATCTAAATCCAAACACAGATTAGTCAAATTGGGCCAAAAAAGTAATTGCCGACGAATGTTATTATTATTTTTTTAAAACAGTGTTACAATATGTTTTTGTTATGACGTTAACAGTGTACAATGAGTGGCCAAGCAGTTATTCAAGTTTGAAAATTAAAAAATAGGTATACATTTTAAAACTTGAATAACTGCTTGGCCATGGCCATACACACATCGTACACTGTTGACGACTTTTGAAAAGTTAATTGATTTCCTAATCAATTGGTAAGATTAACTTGTAAGTATTATGCTGGGGCTTCACCAGTGTTTAATGTTATTAATTAGCGCGCTATTTGATATAGTACGCAGGTGTGACCGGGTCTTAGCGCGCTAATTTCCTTTAATGACATTAGACGTAAGGCGATAGCTCGGACGTCGGTAACTTTCGGCACATCAAAGAGATTTAGCAGGCCTCTAGTGCGTTGTTGTGGCTGGCTACACCTACGTATACGAACTTGTCAGAACAGGGTCACATTCATTCTCCTTTTACTCTCGGTTTTTGTTTAGCATGGTAATAAAATAAATTTTAATAATAATTCTTCACACTCTTAAATAAAAACCAACGCCACCAATTATATAGACTAGACTAGTATCCACAGATCGCACGCTTCTAAGGCGCTAGAATCAAACATTAATGATTGTGACCACACATTTATCGCATAGTTTAGTGCGCAATTTAATGAACGCTAATCATGCGCTTGTTAACGACAGTAGGCGTCACACAGGTGAAGCCCCAGCATTACAAATATTTTTAATGCTATATGTGAAAACTGATAAAGGCATGTTTGTACTACGTGAATTATGTTTTATTTTCCTTAAAAATATAATATGTTGTTTGTTTTCTATGAAAAAAATTTTTTTGTTATGTTTATATCTGCAATTAGTCTCGCGACTATAAGCGGATGGGTTGTAAAGTGATCGCGAGTTAAGTGTGTGCTCCATCGAGTACACTATTTATATTTTGCATAATCTTTTTTCATATTCAGTAGGTCTAGCACAACTTGAGCGCGACTCGAGTGACAAAGAGTCGCGGGCACTTTCAACCAATGAGATCGCTCGTAGATAGCGCGCGTGACTTAAGGCGACGTGCTGATTGGTTGGATGGAGCGCGACAAAGAGTCGCGCTAAGTTGTGCTAGCCCTACTGGTATGCAATAGAATATAGAATAATAGAATTAATTTATTTCTGTATAAAACTTAGTCTAAAATTTACATAAATTTTAAAAAGTAACATCTATTTTCATTTTTTACTTCACGAGATATCAATTTCGAGATATCAGGCCTCTTGAGGCGCTTGGGGTAGCTTTGGGTTGTTAACTGGGCTGCTAACTCATTGGGGTGAATGGCCAGCCGTCTTTGGTATCTTACAGCATTGTGTCTTATTTCCTTTAATATGGTCTTAATTTCTAAAGCTTTATGGATTTCAGCATTTGTCACAAACCATGGAACATTTGATATGGTACGAAAAATAGTGTTTGGAAGTCTCTGTATCATGGACAAATTTGATTTGCTGGCGCTGCCCCATAGCTGTATGTCATAAGTCCAGACGGGTTTTAATACAGATTTGTAGATAAGAAGCTTGTTGTCGGTGGAGAGTTTACTATAGCATCCCAATAGCTAGAGTAACGTCTTATACTTTATATTCAGTGCTTCCCTTTTAGCTTTAATGTGATTTTTCCATGTAAGCCTGCGGTCTAGATGCATTCCAAGATATTTTACATGCATTGTATGTGGTAGAATATTATCTCCAAGGTAGACTGATGGGCAATCGCCTCTCCTTAAGGTGAAAGTTATGTGTTGCGATTTTGTTGCATTGCTCTTATCTTCCATTTATTGAGCCAGCTATCAATCTCATTGAGTCCCCTCTGCAGGTCTCGAGAAGCTAGTTCTTTATCTTTACTAGTGGAAATTATTGCAGTGTCATCGGAGAATGTTGCTGTGGTGACTCCTATAACTTCTTGCATATCTGAAGTAAAGATTGAGTAGAATATAGGACCCAGGACCGATCCTGGGGGACGCCAGCCATTATTTGGTGAAAAGTGGAGGTTTCTCCCGATTCCTTTACTTGAAAAATTCTTTCTGACAAAGATTTCAAAGTAGCTGTGTGGAAGGCTGGTTTTGATTTTGCTGAGGAGACCCTCGTGCCACACCTTATCAAATGCTTGCTGTACGTCTAGAAAGGCTGCTGAACAATATTCCTTTCCTTCCAGTGCTCACTTAATCTTATCATGAAATTACTTATTACTTAATTATGAAAATTAAATAACTAAAAATTATTGTAACACTGTTAACAATAATAATGTGCAATTTATTTTCGTTAGCCGACCCTTTTACTTTTTTGGTCCAAACATGTATGATGCGTGCGTACACTACAGGGATACGGTAAGAGGTTGACTAAAATAAGGTTACTTATTCTTACCTGTTTTAACATGCACATTGCAAAGTCAATGTGACAATCTCTCTCATGCACTTCATCTAATATCACATGGCTGTAGTCCGTCAAACCCTGGTTGAGTTCTAAGTCGACCAACAGCACACCTGTGGTGCAAAACATCATGCTGCAACGGGCTCTGGCTTCTACTCTGGAAAAAGTCAAAGATCCAATTGATAAGAAAAGCCATAAATATTAAAAACTTCCATCAATAAAAAAAAATATTTTTGAAAAAAATAGAGCAGAATTTTTTCTATTAATTAATTTTAGGTGTGAAATTTCAATAAAGGTGAATAAAGATGACTGTGTGTCTGGCTTTTAACTTTTTATTTACTAACTTTTCTAGTCTAACAGCATATCCCACAGAAGTGCCCATTTGTTCTGCCCTTTCGCTGGCCACTCTGGCAGCTAGAGATGATGCAGCAATACGTCTTGGTTGTGTGATCAACAGCTTTACATTTGCTCCCTTCTTATTCATTATAGCATCATCAAGAATTATTTGTGGCACCTGTAAAAGTTAAATGATTATTATTAAAAATTTCTGTTAGTACCAAACTGGTGGAAATTGCCTGGGTACCTAGACACGAAGGTAATAGAGGCAATGAGGAAGCAATGAATTGGCCAGGGGAGGAGCTGATGAACTATTCATTGGCCCTGAATCAAGGTAGCTAAGTACAGGTAGGTCCGAGGGTCCGATGTCGGTGGGGTTAACAATAACCCGCCTCCCCTGCTCTCAGCTTTCAGCGGACTTGGGGAACTGGGTGAATAGTTCCTATCAAGGTGTCTGATCACCTGTCCGGCTTTGCTGGCATCCCCCCTTCTAAATAAAATGTAAAATAGTATCTTTTTGGCCTCACTTTTTTATGTAAACCGCTAGTGAATAGCTAATGAATATTGTTATATTCTTAGAAAGGATATGGATGGATAAGGAGGTAAAGTAACTCTCATGGTACATTGACACAATTGACACCGAGCAGTGAGATGAATGTGTAAAGTGTAAATGGTTGCTCATGTCGGGACACAATAGGCAAATGTTTTGCCAAATGCCTCTCGGCATTCGGCTTAGCAGCGCACACATAAGTTAATCCAGTATCATATTCATTTCTTGAAGCAAAATTATCCTAATAAACTAAGTATTACCTGTGTTGATTTACCACAGCCAGTCTCACCACTTATTACAACAACTTGGTTGTTGTTTATGACATTCAGTAGCTCTTCAGACTTTTTGTAAGCTGGCAGTGTCTCTCGAAACTTTTTCATTTTAATGTATTGAGATTTTGTTAACCTGTTTAAATGTTCTTCGTAGAAACCGAGGTTAGAACTTGCAACATCATCATTTAATTTAGTTATGTTTATACCTTTTGATAGACATTCATCTAATTTTTCATCAAAAGTCCCTGTTATTATGTCATTATATCCATATTTGAAATCACCTGCTCCTCTGAGGGATAACATTTTGTTTCCTGTTCCATATTCTTGGTCAGGTTCAGATTTTATTGGTATAAAATCTGGTGTTTGTGATGATGACCCTTGTTCAGAGTTATCTGAAGATTTGGTTTTAAAAATCTTTGATGATGGTACATTCAACTCAGTTTGGCTTTCAGATTTTATATCTACTTCACTTTCACTATTGCTTTCAGGAAATAATACTGAAATCATTTTTGGCATTATTTTTATATTCTCCTTCTCAGCAATTTTTGATATAGAATCAAGATTACTGATTAATTTTGTAATTACTGGTTTGGGTATCCTCAGTGATATCTAGAAATAAATATTGTTATAAGTTTAATATCATATCATGATTAGTCTGACCTAGATGTAGAGGCAAAAGTAAGTCAATTAAATAAGTAATAGTATTGAAATACTAAATACCACTTGAATTTTTATTTTCTTTCCACTTTTCTTATGTAAATCCCGGTAATATAACCCAATCTGACGACCTCTCAAGCCTCGAGGTGGCATTGGTTTCTTGAAACTGGTGTGAGTCCAACTAGATGAAGAACCATCTTTACCGTGCCTCTGTCTTTTCCAAGGTTCTCCTCTTCTAGACATAATTTGGATATTATAAGTCTGTAAAGTCAATGATAATTAAATTAACTGCATAATTCTATTTTGACACTGAAGAAAAAAAATATCTTGAAAATTATTTGCTTTAGGCAAAGAATATATACACTTTAGGTAAAGAAAAAAGAAGTAGGTATTGTAGGCACAGACTACATAGAGAACAATTGTAGGTAGCTTTCATAACTTTGTAGTATTTTTCTCATCACATATTTTGTAGAGTAGCAAAGAAATAATAGTAATAAACTTATATTTACAAAGAGCGAGTCTGTCTGCGTCTGCGTCACTGACCTCTAATTGTTGTTATTTATATTATTATTAGTTATTTATTTATTTTTCTAGATTGTGTTGTGTGTCTCGTCCACAAATTATATAGGTCTCGTCACAAATTATAATATATATAGGCTAAAGTCGGATTTTTAAATTAGACGACGAAGTCACAAATTATATAGACGACGAAGCACAAATTATATAGACTAGTACAGATAGGAATCAAGCCTTATAACGGCCGTTTGTTAGTGAATGACGGACCCCGATTAGATTTTGACAACATAGTGCTGCCAGAACTATCGACCCTTGATTCGTTATCGATAGTTGTGCAAACCATCGACGTTTGGTACAACCCTAGTAATATATTATTTTAAATTCTGCTCAAATAAAAAACACATTTGATGAAAGAAGGCATTTATTACTTGACATTATAATTTTATCAAATACAAAGTACATAAGTTAAGTTGAGATTTATACAAGACAAAGAATGAGAGTAATGAAATTACTTACTAAATTGACTTTTTAGATAAACTAAGAAATATAAATACTTTATCAGCTACAAGAAAAATTAAACTGCTTGCAAATATTTATTATGCACAAATGCTAATGCTATTTTTCCTAGTAGTTTTATTTAGTATCTGCCATTTCATTATTCACTGTTAATATCACTTTAGTTTCAATGCAAGACGCAATAACCTAATTCCAATAGTTAAACACTTAATGCAGTAAGTAATCAATATAGCAACTAACAGCAGTAATTTGCACCATAATTCTAATTTGATAACTTATAACCGCAAGAATAGGCAGACACGGGCATCTTCGCAGCACTCCACGAACCTCGTTGAGACTCAAGTTATCTGAAAAGATTAGATTTGGTTAGTATAGATTCTACATATTGTTACTATAATCTGCCAAACAAATAAGTGATAGTTGAACTGAAAAGTTTGTAAATCAAGAAAGAGTAGTGTGTATATTTCATATAAAGCACATTTTGTTTGTTGTGCCGCTATGCACAAGTTATAGATAATCAATGTTTATAGTTAATAACTGTTATTAAGTAGATAAGCTTTGGACTGATGAGAGGGAGTATAAATAATTAAGTAAGATCTAAGATAGTAGGTAGCAGTAACAGTTATAACATACCTAGTCATAAGACAATCACAATAAACCATCATTCGTACCGACAACAATCATATATTATCCCACCGGTACATTTGTTATAATTCTGTTCTGTTTGTCAGAATCAGAAATATGAATTTGATGATAAGGCATTTTAAATGTTTTGACAATGTTTTGACTTGGTATTAACAACTTCACTAAATTGAAACTTGTTAAATGTGACAACTGATTATTTAAATTTAATCCCAAGTAATCTACTGTGCTTTATCATTATCACCATATGATATCACTTCTAAATGTATATTGAAAATGTATATTTTTTAACAAAACTAATCAATAATTAATTACACATACCTACTTACATTCATATAAAAAGAATAAACAAACATTACCTACCTTTCATTCGTAACTTCTTCAACATGTCAATGACAAGTACAAAATCATATGTTGTTGGCCCAAAACTGTGCCACTCTCACCGCATTATCTGCAGCCAACATGAGGTCCTCACGTGTGCAGGTGTCCGGGCATGCATAGGGTTACCATATCTCAGGATTTGGCCTGAGATCTCAGGATTTTTGGACTCATCTCAGGATTGCGGCCGGATTTCGCAAAACTCATGAAATCTCAGGATTTTCAGAATTTCCAATAAAATACAAAAGAAATAGTAAAATAAATGCTTAGATTAAAAGAAAGCTTATAGATCTTTTAGAACAAACTAACTTCCTTTGGTAATAATTAATTAATAAGTACTAATTTATCTTAGTAGATATATAGCTTTTTAAGTAAGGTTTTTTCTTTAATTATTGATTTATTGCACCCCCCTCCCGCTCTCAAACTCAGGCTTTTTCAATGGAAATCAGGCCTATTCTCAGGACTTTTGTTTTTTTCATCTGGTAACCCTAGGCATGCATGCAGAGCAATCAATGAGGTGGGCCATGGTCTGTGGAGTGTAACCACACCTGCACGCGAGATCCGTGTTACTGGTGAAGCCCCACCTGGACAGGTTGTCTTTACTTCGACCAACTTGGGTACGGAGTCTATTTAAAGATCTCCATAATGATCTGGGAAGTTCAGGGCCAGGAGGGAGCTTTTCCTGGATGAGCACATATGGGTGTGGAAGGGTAGCAGAGTTTTCCCACAGTTTAACTTTGGTTAAAGAGGCCTCCGTGGTACCAGGCATGACGCACTTGTAAAAACTATTGCGACTCTTTAGCCTTTGATAAATTTCATAACTTTCTGAGAAACCGAATCTTCTTTACTCCGGTTAAGTTGTGAACTGTATTTTCTTTTGTTTTGGTTAGTTTTAAGAAATACAAAGTTGCCTCTTGGAATTACCTAAAACAACAAAACTCAAATTTAGGTTAATGTAATAAATAATTGATACATAAAACTACGTAAATAGATTTACTTACGTGTACCGAAGGCATCTTCGAATAATGTATCCATATTTCTGTAAAGAAATATCTGACAAAAAGTGGAAAAACCTCTAAAGAATACTAGAAAACCGAAATGAGTAAAAAAAAACACAAACTAAATAAACGTCATCTTGAAATTCTTGAAAAAAGTGACAGCCTTAATTTCAGCCAATGGGGGCACCCCAACAAAATGGCGGTCTTAATTATAGCCAATGAATGGGTATCGGGGCTACCGGCCACTAAGTTTTGACCTATTCTATGGGTGATTCCAACGCCTGCGACGAAGTAATCTGACGTTTACTGGGCTGCCAGGTTATGACGAAACATAGATAGTGACGCGGCAAAGTGAATGAACGTAACAAAAATATTATAATTTTATTATTTATATAAATATCACTAAAGTTTTTTCGGTAGCTTAAGAAGTAGTTAGAACACCGGGCTACCGATGTCGAGTCCCAGGTTCGAATCCTAGTTGTGCTATGTAGGCACTTTTTTATGAAACTCGGTTTTCCGTACTATTTTCGAAAGAAAACGGCAACGCAATGTTAAGAATATAAAAAAATCCAAGATGGCGGCCAAATTTTTTGTTGGTCGGCCGATTTTGATAAAACTCAGTTTTTGGTACTATTTTGGAAAGATAAAAGCAACGCAATGTTAAAAATATTAAAATATCCAAGATAGCGGCCACCTTTTTTGTTGGTGGGCCGATTTTGATGAAACTCGGTTTTTGGTACTACAGGGTGTTTTTCTATAAGTGCAATACCTCTTAGGTGGTGATTGTACTCTGGTCAGGTAAGTATTAACAAATTGTATGAAACAGCAGATTTTTTGTTGAGTTGCAGAGTTGGCCCCATAGTAAAAGTTGTTCATATTCATGAGCACAATCACCACCTAAGAGGTATTGCACTTATAGAAAAACACCCTGTATTTTGACAAGAAAACAGTAACGCAATGTTATACATGACAAATGGTCAAGATGGTTGCCAACTTTGTTTATTCTCTCTTTTGCTGTTATTAAAATGTAACACGCAATTATTTGGAAGCTTGAGACAGTGACAGGTACACACAAATTTAATAATAAATGATATGATGTTTTAGGGTTTAAAAATATGTAAGTAAGTATATAATTTTGATATGGGATGATTTTAATATAGAGGAAGAAGCTTCAGTGGCAAAGAAATATGAAGCGGCTTATTTCCAATTTGAATAAAATTATTTGTTTTTTTTATTAACAACTAATAAAAGCTTGTATATTTTTTTGTTTTTTTTTTTGCTTTTTCGTTATAATAATTTAACTTTACCTGTAAACCTGTTGAACTAAATCAAGGTCATCAGGAACTCAGAGCGATATTTCATAAAGGATTGCTTGTATAAAATTTCATGGCATTGCTATTGACCGTTAAGGAGTTCTCTCGTCTTGAGCCAACCTTGGGCGCAGGAGCCAAGTTACCATAATTGAATGCATATATAAAATTTCGTGTCAGTGCTGTTGAGCGTTGAAGAGTTTTCTAGCCTGGAGCCAACCCTGGGTGCAGCAGCCAGGTCGTAGTGTAATTTGTTATTATTATTATAGATAGCGGCAACAGAAATACATAATCTGTGAAAATTACAACTTTCATGAGATACAGCCTGGTGACAGACAGACAGATGGACAGCGGAGTCTAAGTAATGGGGTCCCGTTTTAATATTGTTATTTTCTCGTCAATATAGTGCCAAAAACCAAGTTTCATCAAAATCTAACCACAAACAAAAAGTTGTCCGCCATCTTGGATTTGTTACATTGCGTTGCTGTTTCCTTTCCAAAATAGTGTTAAAAACCGATTTTCATCAAAATCTAACCACAAACAAAAAAGTTGGCCGCCATCATATTCCCGCGGGATAACGAACGTGCAGTCCACGCGGTCGAAGCCGCGGGCGGAAGGCTAGTCACAATGTAAACCTGTGAACTTCGCCATAATATATCTCTATACTTACCTGTTTAGTAAGTTAGTCAAGATGTATAAAATGTAACTCCTTTTTTCGGCAGTCTCGGGTATTCAATCGTTATAGTTTTAAACGGTTGTTTTACAACTATACACGTGCCAGCCGTGCCAGCGATTTTTTAAAAATAGATAGAAAGAAAATATTATTATAATAAATATAAAACACAGAAGATATATACAAATTATATTAAAGTATTCATTCATCATCATTCATTCACGTGAATGAACGAATAGAGCACATCACTATTACATTGAACATGGCAGCATTATTTCCCTAAGTGACATTAGCAACTGTCAGATTACTTTTGCGCCAACAGCGATAATATTACCACAGAATAAGCAACTGTGGTACTATTGACTCAAAACGGAACACGGCCATAGTGACATAGTGATCTGTGGTTTGAGACTAGGAATCATTGATAATTCACTGTGTGAGTGTGGCACTGGATTGGGTGATGTAAATCATATATTTTTTTCCTGTCCCCTCTACGATCATACTTCCTTTTATGACTCTTTAATTTCCCTCAGTATCCCTCTTCCTACTTCTATATTACTTCTTTTATATTCCAATGATATTTATGTTTATAAATGTATTTCTCTTTTTATATCCACTAATAATATTCAAATTTAATCTAAACCCCTCTTACACATCCTATATATATTTTATAATCCTTCTTTCTTTTCCTCCCCACTATCCAATTCCAAATTTCCTTGTATATACCTAAATTAGTTTATAAAGATGTAGTTCAGTTTCCCTACCTTTGTCATGGCTAATACCCAAACCGGGTGGAGCCAATAATAAAAAAAAAAAAAAAAAAACCCTCTGTTTTTTTTTTTTTTTATTAAGATTTTTGGCTTGGATGCAGGTTCTTTAAGCCATGTCTTGACGTCTACTCGTCTCATTCATAGCTTTTCTACTGTAGATTTTATATAATTGTAAAGGGGCACAAAGTTTTTGGCACTTTTTAAATAGTCATGTAAGCGGCGGGTTTCGTTATTTACATTTTCACTAGCACTATTATCACTGGTATCACTTTCTTCCACTGACAGTTCGCACGCCAATAACAGACGCTGGATGTTGAACTGACTGCATTTAAATATCAAATGTTGAATGTCACCAACTTGATCACGATTGCAGTAAGTGCATAAATTGGATGGTATTATCTTGAGTCGTCCCAAATGTGCAGGAGTTTTATGGTGGCCAAAACGTAGTCTATTCATGGTTGTAATGAAGTCTCGGCTAGCTGCTATCTTCAACTTAGCGTACCAAGGCTTTGCAGGTATTCCTTCTTGTATGCTTCCGTACCATTTGCCTTTAGTTTCTTTATCTTTTTTCCAGATATCATCCCATAATATTAACACTTCTTTTCTTATTTCAGAATAGCAATCAGTAAATGGGATCTCTGTTATGTACCTTACATCTAAAGAGTTTATTCCTTCATATGCAGTCTTATCAGCTATTTCATTACCAGTGATTCCTTTGTGTGAAGGAATCCACAGAAAGGCAACTTCAATACCTTTTTGCCTCAAGTTAAGTATAAGTTCCTTTATATTATAAACAATGAAATGTTGTGTTGTGCACTCAGAACAATAACTAAACTTTAGTTATTGTTCTTATGGCCCCAGTACAGGTTGGCCGACCATGGTCGGCGACCATGACCGGCGATCATTTAGTGACAGTGTTCACACGATCGCCGGTTTCATTCTGCGTTGGACTGGCCGTGAGGATGGATGTGTATGCAATGCCGGCTTATGCAATTTACATTTACAGCGCTTTTAATTTATTACGAGAATTTTTCAATATTAATAGAGTCTTGATCTTGTATAATATGTCTAGATAAATGTAATTATGCATTAAAGTAATAATAGACATATTTATCATAACACCCAGACACAGAAAAAACAAATACTTACATCATATCAATATTTCTTGGGCGGGGATTGAACCCAGTATAATAATAATAATGTATTAATAACGTTTTATTCATTTTATTTTTATTTACTTAATTTTAGATAACGAAACAGAATACTCCTATACATCTTGTGAATTTAAGTGTATTTTATTATCAATTGAATAAAAAATATATTTTATCAAAGATATACAACATCAAGGATATTTTTGACAATGTAATTTGCTCCACAAAATGGCATGATTACGAAAAAAAACAATAAATCTAAAATATCCTACACGTCAGTCAACGCAGAAATATTCAGATCAACTGAATGATCGGCCAACGTGTGAACGCTGATTGTGGCCTGCGACAAACTTCCTTTGAATCGTGCACGAAAAACCGACACGGGACGGATCGCCGGCGATCACTGCTCACAGTCACCAATCACACGCAAACCGGCCCTTTACACGATGGCCCAACATGGTCGCCGACCATGATCGGCCATCGTGTACTGGGGGCTTTAGGTTGTGGTGTTGTGGACGTTGTGGTAGTATAGTGTCTTATCTATGGGTAGTATGTCTATCAGGCGTTGGAATCACCCATAGAATAGGTCTAAACTTAGTGGCCGGTAGCCCCGATACCCATTCATTGGCTATAATTAAGACCGCCATTTTGTTGGGGTGCCCCCATTGGCTAAAATTAAGGCTGTCACTTTTTTCAAGAATTTCAAGATGACGTTTATTTAGTTTGTGTTTTTTTACTCATTTCGGTTTTCTAGTATTCTTTAGATGTTTTTCCACTTTTTCTCAGATATTTCTTTACAGAAATATGGATACATTATTCGAAGATGCCTTCGGTACACGTAAGTAAAACTATTTACGTAGTTTTATGTATCAATTATTTATTACATTAGGTAACCTAAATTTGAGTTTTGTTGTTTTAGGTAATTCCAAGAGGCAACATTGTATTTCTTAAAACTAACCAAAACCAAAGAAAATACAGTTCACAACTTAAGCGGAGTAAAGAAGATTCGGTTTCTCAGAAAGTTATGAAATTTATCAAAGGCTAAAGAGTCGCAATAGTTTTTACAAGTGCGTCATTCCTGGCACCACGGAGGCCTCTTTAACCAAAGTTAAACTGTGGGAAAAGTCTGCTACCCTTTCACACCCATATGTGCTCATCCAGGAAAAGCTCCCTCCTGGCCTTGAACTTCCAGATTAGGAAGATCATTATCTTATTATATAGAAGATCATTATGGAGATCTTTAAATAGACTCCGTACCCAAGTTGGTCGAAGTAAAGACAACCTGTCCAGGTGGGGCTTCTCCAGTAACACGGATCTCGCGTGCAGGTGTGGTTACACTCCACAGACCATGGCCCACTTCATTGATTGCTCTTTATGCCCGGACACCTGCATGCGTGAGGACCTCATGTTGGCTGCAGATAACGCAGTGAGAGTGGCACAGTTTTGGGCCAACAACATATGATTTTGTACTTGTCATTGACATGTTGAAGAAGAAGTTATGAATGAAAGGTAGGTAATGTTTGTTTATTCTTTTTATATGACTGTAAGTAGGTATGTGTAATTAATTATTGATTAGTTTTGTTAAAAAAAACCTTCCTAATACCTTATTTCAATATACATTTAGAAGTGATATCATATGGTGATAATGATAAAGCACAGTAGATGACTTGGGATTAAATTTAAATAATCAATTGTCACATTTAACAAGTTTCAATTTCGTGAAAAGAAAATCGTCGAGAAAATAACAGTGTAAGTAATTCAATAACTTTGTCAAAACATTTAAAATGCCTTATCATCAAATTCATATTTCTGATTCTGACAAACAGAACAGAATTATAACAAATGTACCGGTGGGATAATATATTATTGTTGTCGGTACGAATGATGGTTTATTGTGATTGTCTTATGACTATGTTATAACTGTTACTGCTACCTACTATCTTAGATCTTACTTAATTATATATACTACCTCTCATCAGTCTATGTACAAAGCTTATCTACTTAATAACAGTTATTAACTATAAACATTGATTATCTATAACTTGTGCATAGCGGCACAACAAACAAAATGTGCTTTATACACACTACTCTTTCTTGATTTACAAACTTTTCAGTTCAACTATCACTTATTTGTAACAATATGTAGAATCTATACTAACCAAATCTAATCTTTTCAGATAACTTGAGTCTCAACGAGGTTCGTGGAGTGCTGCGAAGATGCCCGTGTCTGCCTATTCTTGCGGTAATAAGTTATCAAATCAGAATTATTGTGCAAATTACTGCTGTTAGTTGCTATATTGATTACTTACTACTGCATTAAATGTTTCACTATTAGAGTTAGGTTATTGCGTCTTGCGTTGAAAGTGATATTAACAATAAATAATGAAATGGCAGATACTAAATAATACTACTAGGAAAAATAGCATTAGCATTTGTGCATAAAAAATATTTGCAAGCAGTTTAATTTTTCCTGTGGCTGATAAAGTATTTATATTTCTTAGTTTATCTATTAAGTCAATTTAGTAAGTAATTTCATTACTCTCATTCTTTGTCTTGTATAAATCTCAACTTATACTTATGTACTTTGTATTTGATAAAATTATAATGTCAAGTAATAAATGCCTTCTTTCATCAAATGTGTTTTTTATTTGAGCAGAATTTAAAATAGTATATTACTAGGGTTGTACCAAACGTCGATGATTTGCACAACTATCGATAACGAATCAAGGGTGTCGATAATTCTGGCAGCACTATGTTGTCAAAATCTAATCGGGGTCCGTCATTCACTAAGAAACGGCCGCTATAAGGCTTGATTCCTATCTGTACTAGTCTATATAATTTGTGATGTCTATATAATTTGTGGTTGTGGTGTTGTGTTTGTTGATATATTTATTTTTCATTTTCCAATTTAACGTGATGAATAAATTAAGTTATAAATTAGTTAGTGTTATTGTCATGGTATAAATTTACATACTTACTTTATACTTTTTAATTTGTAAGCCTTTTTATTTTCCACAATGGTGTTACAAAATGTGAGTACTTAGATTAAAAGTTATAACGAAATAAACACATTTTTAATAAATTCTGAACGAATATAGCTAAAGAATTTACATGGTTTCTGTGTCATAAATGGTAGGTAATGAATAAATGCCTGTGTATGACTGTTTTCTCATTTCTCCTTACAGGGTTACTGGTCGTTATTTTGTAGAGGTCGAAAGAAAAAGATCGCATCTTTGATATTGATGCTAATTTTTTTAATTAACGCAATGTTGTACGTGAGTTTTGAATTGTATAGTACTGTGAAAAAAAGGCACAAACAACCTTGGTTTGACAGGTATGTTGAATTGTTTTTATCCATAACTAGTGGCTCTACGCGCGCGGCTCCCGTTCACATAGAAATATGCGCTTTTTGACCACCGTCCACCTCATGAGACCACCTGGGAGTACATCCAGGGACAAATTCGGTGAACCACCTCTTACTTCCTTTCGTATGGCTGGCGTCTCACCGTTTACTTGCAGTCCGTATCCGTAATTGCTTATGCATTGTACTACCGTTGTTTTAATACAAAACCAAATAGTAAAAGGGTCTGCGCGTGATTGGCGATGCACCAGCCACACAAAAAGAAGTAAGAAGTGGTTCACCGAATTTGTCCCATAATTTATATTGGCGACGGTCCACCTCTGAAACATAATACTGGCTGTTTATATAGGTTTAGGGTTTTCGCGAAGAATTATTTGTCTGACAGATATAGATAGAGTCTTGAGCACAACCACAGACAAGAAAACCTGCACAGTTGCAATATTTAATAATACAAAAGGCTTGCCAATTTTTTTTTATTTTTTATTATTATTTAACTATCTGCAATCAGCAATATTGCTATAGGCAGGTGAGGGGAAAAGATATAAACGTGAGAAGACCTTTATTTTATTTTATAAATAAAATAAAATAAATTATGCGCATGGGGGTTGTAGTATGGAGTGTCGTAGGTGTGGTAATGGTGTCCAATATAAAACAAGGGCAATTTAAAGTTTGGTAATATTTAATCTTTTATTACATACCAATTATAATTAAAATATAATTTATAACTATATACCTACTTTCTATTTATTTTCTCGCAGTCAATGTTTAAAAGTAGAGTATGTACTATACAACTCGTGAAAAAAAATATTGATTCTACTCTAGAATCCTTCGCTGCTCTCGGGATTCAACTTAGTCCCTCGAACTAAATTCCCATTTTTTCACTTGTAGTATAATCTACAGTTTTCCTATTTATAATATTTTTTTTTTTTTTTTTTTACTTTTTAATTTGCGATCAGTCGCCAGACTATAAGCGAATTTGTGGAGCGAAATGAGTTGAAAATAGTGGGACGGTCATCACCAGCCCTCCTAATTAAGTATGTGGTTTCTTTTTAATCTGTTCACCACAAGCCGATTAGGATGATTCAGAAGGCGATTTTTGTGTCGCTTCTGATGCTGCTGGATTTCTGCAGCTATAGTTTATTTATTATTATTTATAGGGGGGACGCCAGCGAAGCCAGACGGGTGATCAGTGACCTAGGTCGGGACCATTTCACCCAGTTCCCCAAGTCCCCTCAAAGCTGAAAAATCAGGGGGGGAGGCGGGTTATCATTTACCCCACCGGCGTCGGACCCTCGAACCTACCTGTGCGCTTACAGTACCTGTTGAGTTGACTTATCGTTAACTTCTTTAGATCCTCTTCCTTAAGCTTGTCCGTTCCAAAGAGCTCCCAGCGCAGTGATGCGTACATCGGGCACTCTGCCATGAAGTGGTAGCTTGTTTCTTCTCTTTCTTTGCATTGCGGACAGATAGGGTCTTCTCTCTCCGTTTAATCACTGATAGGTGTCTGTTTAGTGGGCAGTGCCCAGTAAGTACACCGACAATCGCTCTTATATTTCTCCTACTCTGTTTCAGAAGCTCTCTAGTTTTCTTTTTGTCAACCAATTTGATGAAGATCTTAGACTGTCTACAGTCCTTTCTTCTCATCCATCTTTGGTTGGTTTCTTTGATTGTTCTTATCTCGATAATGTTCTTAGTAATTCTATATGCGATTGGTAGTCTCGGTTCAGGGCCAATGAAGGGTTCATCAGCTCCTCCCCTGGCTAATTCATCGGCTTCCTCATTGCCCTCGTTACCCTCGTGTCTGGGCAGGCACCCAGGCAACTTCTACCTCAGCCAAGTTAGCAAGTTCCTGAATGCTTTGTTTGCATTCTTTCACCAAGGCTGAGGTAGTCTCCGTTTTGTCAAGGGCCTTGATGGCAGCTTGACTATCGCTATATATTATTATTTTTCCTACGTCATAATTGCCTATCTCACTTTTAATCGTGTTCGCACACTCCAGTATCGCGAATACTTCCGCCTGGAACACGGTACGGTACGGAACAGCTACAGTTGGTACCTCTAGGTATTCATGGATCTCATCATTCCGTGTAAACCATGGAGCATTGATTATTGCTCTCAGAATGCTATTTTGTACACGTTGCAGGCAGAGAATATTTGATTTGCTTGCAATACCCCATAACTGGATGCCATATGTCCAAATCGGTTTCAGAACTGACTTGTATATAAGAAGCTTATTGTCAACAGACAGAACTGAGTTTCTTCCTATAAGCCAGTATAAATTCCGATATTTTATGTTGATTTCGTCTCGTTTTTTCTTGATGTGCGTCTGCCACGTGAGACGTCGGTCAAGGTGAAATCCAAGATATTTGACATTGTCAGTGTGTGGAAGGACCTCGTTGCCAAGCTTGACTGGGTTACAATTACCTTTCTTCAGCGAGAAGGTGATATGTTGAGATTTTGAGGCACTTGCACGAATACGCCATTTGTGAGTTTCATCGAGCTGTTTCTGTAGTTTACTGCTTGCTATATCTTGGGCTAAATCTGTTGCTAAAAAGGCCGTATCATCAGCATAAGTGGCGACATCGATGTTGTCCATTACGGGTAGGTCGTGGGTGAAAACAGAATACAATACTGGACCCAGAACAGAACCTTGAGGAACTCCAGCTTCTATATTGTAAAAACTAGATCGGGCTTCACCTTGCTTAATCTGAAAGGAGCGACCGGTGAGATATGACTTAATAAGGAGGAACATGGAGTGTCGCAAATAAGCTTTGACTTTGGCTAACAGTCCATTGTGCCAGACTCGATTAAAAGCTTGCTGTACATCAAGGAAAGCCGCAGAACAGTATTGCTTGTTTTCGAAGCACTGACGTACTGTGTGATAAACGCGGTGAACTTGTTCAATAGTCGAGTGTGCCTTTCTCTCGTCTTCTTCATCTCGCGCGCCACGGCGCCGGAGGCGCCGGTGGCGTGCGGGTGGCCATGTATTAGACTTGCGTCTCTTATGGCGTAGCGGGTGCGCGGGACGCTAACGAGCGCCCCGGTCATTGGATCCGGCCCCAGCGCTCTTCACCGTCGTCGCGCGGTCCGCCCCGCCAGGTGAGACCCGTGAGGGAGGCCCAGCGGAGGCGACCAGCGGGCAGACGACGGACTGTATGCGCGGGGGCTCGATCGTGATGTTGGGGGTAGTTGGAGAAAACTACCGGGGTGGGGGGGCCCTCTCGCTCGCACAATGCGGCGGTGGGGGCACCGTGGTTTGTGGTGTGTGGCGGGTAGGCTGCAACCGCTCCGCGTTAGCGGGCGGGAGCCAGTCCCGTCAGTGATGGTGGTGCGGGGGGCGCGCTGTGTGCGCAGCGCCTCAGGCAGGCCGGGTCGTCAGTTGTGCCATGCTTGCTTGCAACTGCATAACAAAAGATGACACAATCTGGGTTAGGTCAGGCGGCAGTGCGGTGGGCGGAGCTGTGGGCACAGCTTGAGCGGCGTCGGCTGGGTGGCTCTTTGCGGGCGGTGCGGCGACATCGGGGGCGAGGGGGGCGGTGCCGCGCCCTCGCTTGCGGTGGCGTCGGGTTTCGGGCAGCGGGGCGCCACGGGGAGTGGGCGCGTTGGCAGGCGCCATGAGTGACGCTGGCGCTGTCTCGCTCACCTGTGGTGCGGGGGCGGGCGCAGTTGGTGCGCGCGCGGTGGGGCCGGTCCTGGCAATCGGGCCGGCCTTTTTGTTACGGAACTCCTTGGCGAGCTCCGGGCATGTGGAGTGGTTAGCGGGATGGGGCCCCCGGCAGTTGGCACAGGTGGCGGGGTCCGACTTCGGTCTCGGGCAGTCGGCGGCGGCGTGGGCGTCGCCGCAGCGCACGCAAGCGAGCGGACGGCGACAGCCTTTCGACGAGTGTCGAAATCCCTGGCATCGGTGGCATTGTGGCGGGCCACGCCTGCCGCGCCAGGCCTCGATGGTGATACCAGGCATGCCGAGAAGATCGCACACCTGGTATATGGCAGCCTTGTTGGTGTCTGGGGGCAGCGTCAGGGCAGCGAAGAAGATGCAGCCGGGACGGCCGGCGCGGGCGCGGATCTGCTTCACATGCTCCACTGTGAATCCGCGCTCGCCGAGGCCCGCCTTAATCTCCTCCGGTGTCGTGTTGTACGGGAGGCCGCGGATCGCGACCTTGAAGCTCCGGTCCTCCGGCAACGTGAACGAGTACCAGGACAATTCAATCCTTTTCCCGAGGTCATCGAGATAAGATTGAATGATCCGATACTCGTCCCCGTCGACGGGGGAGAAGCGGATACCCTTTCCAAAGGGTCGGGCACTGGGGGCGCGGCCGAGCGCCTCCTGGAGGGCGCGCAGGTGCTTGGGCCAATCTGGGAGTAAATCGACCACGATTGGCGGGTACTTGCGGGGCTTCGGGGCGGCAGCGGCGGGGCCGGCAGCGGCAGGGGTAGGGGCGGCGGCGGCAGGGCGCGTGGGAGCGCTCGTTGGGGCGGTTGCCCGTGCGTAGGTCGCGGCGGGCGCGGCGGGCGCGGCCGGCGCCGCGCGCGCGGGCGACGGGGATGGTGACGGGGACGGTCGCGGATCAAATCGACGCGGCCGTGAGTCCCGCTGGGGCAGCGGGGCGGGGGTCTCGAGAGACTGGTCATCTGGCGGAGCAGGCGGCGGCATGTGGGGTGCGTCGACGACGGCATCGGGGCGGTCGCCGGTGCTGCGCGATCGGCGGGGGTCACGCGGGTGCGGGGGGGCGCAGTGGCGCTTCTCCTCCCGCATGGCGTGCGGCGAATGAAGCTTGCGCTTCGCTGGTCCATAGCGGCCTAGTCCCGGGGCCGGTGGCAGGACGATCGGGGAGCCTTCCAAGGCATCGAGCGCCTGCAGGGCCACCTGGTCGGACTCGCAGAGTACGGGCGTCTGGCCGAGCTCGAACTCCATCAGTCGAATGTACGTAGCCATCCAGCGCTGCATTCTGAGCGAAATTAGCCCAGCATGGTGGAGCCTGGCCAGCATCACCTGGTCATTCGTCAGTCTGACGCGAGGCGATGTGGACAGGGCCCCCAAACGTACAGCGCTGGATAGCTCAATGCTATTCGCTGAAGGAGTGGTAGGCGGCGGCACAGAGGTCGGAGTGGTAGTGGCGGCGGCGGCGGCAGCGGTGGCAGAGCCACGGCTGCCCGGTGTAGGCGGCGGGCGCGCGGGGCCGGGTGTTTCACGGCGGGGCGCGGAGCTGGGCGTCTTGGAGCGCGGCGCAGCACGCGGCGGCGATGACTCAGCCATGGCACGCGGGCTGCGCGGGGGCTCGTGTACGTACGACCCTGGATCACACGGGATCCTGCGGCGAAAGAGGGGCGCGGTTGCGATCGCTAGCGCGGGCTAGGCGGCGTACCCCGGGAGCTAATCAGCACGATTAGACCGGGGACGACTGGCGAGGGTGGGTCCGTGTACTCGGCACACGCAACAGTCCGAGTGTGCCTTTCGGAAACCGAATTGGTGATCTGGCGTAATACTGCACTCGCTCATAGCCGCTAGTAACCTGGTAAGGAATATTCTTTCCCAAAGTTTTGATAGCACTGGAGTCAAACTAATAGGTCGGTATGATGAGGCGTCATGTTCGGATTTTCCCGGTTTAAGTATCATAACCACTTGTGATATTTTCCAGAGCGTAGGAAAATAGGACAACCTGAGAATGGCATTGCACAGACAGGTAAGAAAAGTGATAGCCTTCCTGGGCAAATGTTTTAAAATTGTTGGAGTGATCAGGTCAAACCCAGGAGCCTTTTTACGGTCGAGGGTCCTGATTTCGCGTGCAATTTCTCCGGGTGAGAATGGCTTAATAGGAAGACACAATTGCAAATCTCTATTTAAAATTTCGTCTATATCTGATTCGTCGGAAAACTGTTCGTTTGGAATAAAAACTTTAGATAAGTGTCGCGCGAACACGTCCGATTTTTCCGAGTCTGTTCTTGCCCATGTCCTCGCTCCTGATCTTAATGGAGGGTTTGGATCTTGAGGCCTCTCTACGTTTTTAGTAGCTTACCAAAGAGAGTACTCATTACGTTCCGTGGGCGACAGCCTTCTGATATTATCTGAGATCGATTCATTTACGGCGCTTCTTAGAGATTCTTTGAGTTTCTTCGCAGCTTTATTAAATATTGATTTATCTGAGGTTCGGCGAGATAAATGCCAATTCCTTCTGAGTCGGCGCTTTTCCAAAATCATTTGCTTTATAGCCAAGCCAATGGATACTCTGAGGCTTTTATGGGATGAATTTGCTGTGGAGTATTGTGCCATGCAGCCACCTGGATGAGATTGGTCAAGTATTTACAAGCATTTTCTACTTCATCAGCGGTTTTCAGAGACGTTTTCAAATCAATATTATTATCTACGTAGCTTGTAAAACCTTCCCAGTCTGTTTTATTATTAGTCAAGAACTCGGGATTCTCCCGATAGATCACATTGGTTGACACTGTAAGAGTAACTGGTGTGTGGTCTGAGGATCCGTCCAAGCAAGATTCCGCAGCAGTATTCATGTTGTTCACGAAGAAGTCTAAAAGATCCGGTAGCTTCCGGGGATCACTGGGCCAGTAAGTGGGTTCACCGGTTGAGAGCGTCTTAAGGTGTAGGTTCTCTGTACAGCGCTTCAGCTCACGTCCTCGTGTAGTTGCTATCCGGGAACCCCAAAATTGGTGCTTTGCGTTCCAGTCGCCACCTGCTATAAACCTGGGACCCAAGGTTTGGAAGTAAGCTCCAAACATTTCAGTCGAAATTTTGTGTTTCGGAGGACAGTAAACCGAGGACAGTGTGATAGGCGATGGCGCGAATAGCCAAAAAAGGGCTATTCGCGCCATGTACAACCTCCGATCGAGAGATTCTTTAAGAGATCTATTTAAAGAAATAAACATTTTAACTGTTGCAGGACAATACATCTATGAAAATATTATTTATGTGAAAAAATATTATAATACATTTGTAAAGCAGAGCGATATTCATCGCTTTAACACAAGAAATAAAGATAAACTTGTCGTTCCCAAGTTTAGGCTAGAAAAATCCAGAGCCTCATTTCTGGGGAAAAGCATATCCTTTTTTAATAAAGTTCCACAGCATATTATTGAACTACCATTGCATAAATTTAAATGTTACATTAAAGAGTCGCTGATGAGCAAAGGATACTATAAAGTAGACGATTATTTGAATGACCGCAATGCATGGTCATGATGTAACACATAACATAATCACTGTTTAAATTGATGTATTTTTATACTAAGCAATTGTTGTATTAGTAACGATATGTTTTTTTTTGTAAATGTCGTTACCTAACTAAGAAACGCTGGCAAGTTTCTTGCGCCCATTCTTCTTGTCAGTTAAAAAAGTCTTGAATGGGTGGTAGGAAAATATTGACGATTCATAAGTACATATTTATTATGTCTAAGTGAATAAAGAATATTTTTATCTTTATCTTATCTTTATAGTGCCCCGTCGTGTTTGGAGTTGTACTGTAGTAGCCTGAAGATGCACTGTAGAATATGGCTCCAGTGACGTGTGTTTGAGGTTTGATTTAATAACTACAGCTGTACCAGCGTGAGCCCCGCCGTCTGGGTGAGGAGTGAAATATGTTACAAAGCCACGAATTTGAAACGAAATTCTTATGGTAGCATGTGCCTCTGATATTATAACTACGTCCAGATTGTTGGATTCAATAATAAGTTCTAATTCCTGTATATTTGGTGCCAGACCATTTATGTTCCAAGTTGTAATTCGCAATGAGAACTCTGTTATGGTGACAACTTGCAACTGGCTGTTGACAGTAATCCTATCAAGGTACTGATTTGTTGAAGGAGTTGTTCAATTTTCTCGTTTTGCTTTAAGAGTAGTTGTTCTAGATAATTGCTTTGGTCGTTGTTTGGATCTTGTCGGATTTGATTGTTGTTGAAACGTTTTCGAGATTGACCTGATGTGACGTCGGAGTATGAATCCTGATTTCTGTTGTGTGAATCTGAGGTTTGGCGAGATAAATGCCAATTCCTTCTGAGTCGGCGCTTTTCCAAAATCATTTGCTTTATAGCCAATGGATACTCTGAGGCTTTTATGGGATGACTTTGCTGTGGAGTATTGTGCCATGCAGCCACCTGGATGAGATTGGTCAAGTATTTACAAGCATTTTCTACTTCATCAGCGGTTTTCAGAGACGTTTTCAAATCAATATTATTATCTACGTAGCTTGTAAAACCTTCCCAGTCTGTTTTATTATTAGTCAAGAACTCGGGATTTTCCCGATAGATCACATTGGTTGACACTGTAAGAGTAACTGGTGTGTGGTCTGAGGTTCCGTCCAAGCAAGATTCCGCAGCAGTATTCATGTTGGTCACGAACAAGTCTAAAAGATCCGGTAGCTTCCGGGGATCACTGGGCCAGTAAGTGGGTTCACCGGTTGAGAGCGTCTTAAGGTGTAGGTTCTCTGTACAGCGCTTCAGCTCACGTCCTCGTGTAGTTGCTATCCGGGAACCCCAAAATTGGTGCTTTGCGTTCCAGTCGCCACCTGCTATAAACCTGGGACCCAAGGTTTGGAAGTAAGCTCCAAACATTTCAGTCGAAATTTTGTGTTTCGGAGGACAGTAAACCGAGGACAGTGTGATAGTGCCCCGTCGTGTTTGGAGTTGTACTGTAGTAGCCTGAAGATGCACTGTAGAATATGGCTCCAGTGACGTGTGTTTGAGGTTTGATTTAATAACTACAGCTGTACCAGCGTGAGCCCCGCCGTCTGGGTGAGGAGTGAAATATGTTACAAAGCCACGAATTTGAAACGAACTTCTTATGGTAGCATGTGCCTCTGATATTAAAACTACGTCCAGATTGTTGGATTCAATAATAAGTTCTAATTCCTGTATATTTGGTGCCAGACCATTTATGTTCCAAGTTGTAATTCGCAATGAGAACTCTGTTATGGTGACAACTTGCAACTGACTGTTGACAGTAATCCTATCAAGGTACTGATTTGTTGAAGGAGTTGTTCAATTTTCTCGTTTTGCTTTAAGAGTAGTTGTTCTAGATAATTGCTTTGGTCGTTGTTTGGATCTTGTCGGATTTGATTGTTGTTGAAACGTTTTCGAGATTGACCTGATGTGACGTCGGAGTATGAATCCTGATTTCTGTTGTGTGAATCTGAAGTTTGGCGAGATAAATGCCAATTCCTTCTGAGTCGGCGCTTTTCCAAAATCATTTGCTTTATAGCCAATGGATACTCTGAGGCTTTTATGGGATGACTTTGCTGTGGAGTATTGTGCCATGCAGCCACCTGGATGAGATTGGTCAAGTATTTACAAGCATTTTCTACTTCATCAGCGGTTTTCAGAGACGTTTTCAAATCAATATTATTATCTACGTAGCTTGTAAAACCTTCCCAGTCTGTTTTATTATTAGTCAAGAACTCGGGATTTTCCCGATAGATCACATTGGTTGACACTGTAAGAGCAACTGGTGTGTGGTCTGAGGTTCCGTCCAAGCAAGATTCCGCAGCAGTATTCATGTTGGTCACGAAGAAGTCTAAAAGATCCGGTAGCTTCCGGGGATCACTGGGCCAGTAAGTGGGTTCACCGGTTGAGAGCGTCTTAAGGTGTAGGTTCTCTGTACAGCGCTTCAGCTCACATCCTCGTGTAGTTGCTATCCGGGAACCCCAAATATGGTGCTTTGCGTTCCAGTCGCCACCTGCTATAAACCTGGGACCCAAGGTTTGGAAGTAAGCTCCAAACATTTCTGTCGAAATTTTGTGTTTCGGAGGACAGTAAACCGAGGACAGTGTGATAGTGCCCCGTCGTGTTTGGAGTTGTACTGTAGTAGCCTGAAGATGCACTGTAGAATATGGCTCCAGTGACGTGTGTTTGAGGTTTGATTTAATAACTACAGCTGTACCAGCGTGAGCCCCGCCGTCTGGGTGAGGAGTGAAATATGTTACAAAGCCACGAATTTGAAACGAACTTCTTATGGTAGCATGTGCCTCTGATATTAAAACTACGCCCAGATTGTTGGATTCAATAATAAGTTCTAATTCCTGTATATTTGGTGCTAGACCATTTATGTTCCAAGTTGTAATTCGCAATGAAAACTCTGTTATGGTGACAACTTGCTTATGACTGTCGACAGTAATCCTATCAAGGTACTGATTTGTTGAAGGAGTTGTTCAACTTTCTCGTTTTGCTTTAAGAGTAGTTGTTCTAGATAATTGCTTTGGTCGTTGTTTGGATCTTGTCGGATTTGATTGTTGTTGAAACGTTTTCGAGATTGACCTGATGTGACGTCGGAGTATAAATCCTGATTTCTGTTGTGTGAGATAGGACACACAGTTATGGGGTTCTAGAAGCTATGTTTCATACTTGTCGGAACTTTGTCGGGTGCATTGCTGGTTGTGTTGGATAATGTCTTCCTGGAATTAGATTTACGAGCAAGAATTTCTTTATAGACTTGACACCCCTTGTAATTTGCAGGATGATCGCTGGAGCAAAGAGCACATCTCGCAGGCGTATTCCTATCCTTTTTGCTACAGTCGGAGGTTTTATGACCCTCTCCACACTTAACACATCTGTAAGGCCTCATGCAGTTATTTTTACTGTGACCGTACTGTTGGCATCGTTGACACTGAACAACTGTTTTATTTTTGTGTGGGTCTTCGATTTTCACACGTTGATGGTAGATATATTCAATTTCTTTGACCAATTTATTGTTCATACTGGGTTCTAAATTAATAAAGAATGTCGAGGTCGGTTTTTTATCGGGTCCATACCGACAGTTAATTATTTCGCCTCGAACTTTATTTTGACACTTTTCAATTTCTTGAACGATGTCATCATGAGGGGTTGTATGGTGGAGATTTTTAATAACAATACGGTAGCTTTTGGTGTCTTTTTGTGTAAAGGTATGCCCAATGAGCCCTTTCTGACGAACCAAATCAATCACTAATTTGTAATTTTCAGCTGTATTACTAATAATTACTAATATTAGTAATTTGTAGCTGATACGCGCATCAGGTTTTTGTTAATGATTTTAAACTTGAAGTCGCTGGGGACAACTACTGTTTCAATTAATTTTGTCAGTTCATTGAGATCCTCAATACCATATAGTACAATAGGAGGAGGTTTGCTGGGTTGTTTGGGTTGAGTTTCGATATCAGACGAGTCTACTGGCAGGTTGGCAAATCGATTCTCTGTCTGTGTGGTAGTTGGGAGGGGGGGGGGGGGGTGGATGAAACTTGAAACTTGCGTTTTTTTGATGCTGGAATGCGTTGCCATGGTGGAGGTTGTTGATCAGAGTTATCTTGTTGAGTGTTTGTGATCTCATCTACGTCTTTTTCAGAGGTTGTTGTTAAAAAATCTCGGTTTGGTTGTTGAACTGAGACATCACTACACTAACCGAACTTGATCGCTGTCTATCAAAGAGGCCTGGATGGAAAGCTTGTTGAGTAAAGATTTTTGTTGGGTTGTTGGTTTTTATATTATTAGAATCCCACGAGTTGGGACGAGTAAAAAGTCGCTAACAGGGTGACGCCCATTCCTGTTAGAAGGCACAATACAACAATGTTAACCTGTCACATCGAGGTTGGTGCTAAGGACTGGAATCCTTCCAGACATTCATCCCTTGGGCACAGTCCACACCACTGGGATTAGGGTAATTTTTATTGAGGTTTTCTTCCTCGCGGTTCGAACAATAAAGCTAAAACCCTCGGCCTTACGAGACATGACCGCAAGGACCGAGTTGTTGGGGTCATTTCCTACCTCCAACAGGAACAAACGTGTTAGGTTTGCTAGATCGGGTTAATTTACCGCCGCCCAAGACTCGGCGTAGTTACTCTTTAGCACCACCCAGGGGGCACGTGTAGGGTGACTCTTAGGAAAGATGGAATATCCTACGGACGCGAGTAACTTTAACCCCCCAAAAATCTTAGTATATAAGGTGTTGTACAAATACCTGACGGAATTTAAGGGGCAGGTCAGGCAAATTGTTTTAAGGCGCTACTCGGAAAAATATGGACTTTTTGATTTAAAACTATAGGACGGTTACAGTTGTTACAAATCTGGTAATAAGATATATATATAAAATCGAGGGGACATAACTCACTCATCACGAAATCTCGAAAACTACTGGACCAACAAAGATGTAATTTGGCAGGAAGGTAGATTATGCCTAGGAGACGTCCGCTAAGAACGGATTTTAGGAAACTCCCCCCCTAAAGGGGGAAAATGTGGAGGTTAAGGTTATATAGAACTTCCTCATTTATGGATTTAGAAACATGAAAATTAGTACGTTGGATACTGGTTACGACTGAAAATGATCTGAATAAGCAAAGTAAAAAAAACTCCCCCTTAATAGGGTAAAACGGGGAGATAAAGTTTATATGGAACTTCTTCATTTCTGAACTTAGAAGTATGAAAATTGGTATGTTGAATACTGATCACGATCGAAAATTATCTGCGTAAGCTCAGTTAAAAGCTCCCCGATGATGGGGTAAAACGGGCGGATTAAGCTTATATGAAACTTCCTCATTTCTAAACTTAGAAGTATGAAAATTGGTATGTTGGAAACTGGTCACGATTGAAAATGATCTGCGTATGCGAGTTATAAAAAAACCCTTAATAGGGTAGAAACGGTGAATTAAGGCTTATATGAAAACTTCCTCATTTCTGGACTTAGGAGTATGGAAATTGGTATGAAGGATACTAAGTCATTATTAAAAATGATCTGCGTAGGCAAAATAAAAAAACCCCTAATAGGGTAGAAAGGGGGGTTAATGTTTATATAGGGTGGGTGGTTATTAAAGATACGGAGTTTGGATGTTTATGGCTTAGTCACAACTAAATGGCTAAATTGATCGGGATAATTGAACTCTGGCCGGGAAAATTTCATACGGTTTTTTTTACTCGGCAAAAAGTACAGTTCCCTTGGGATACAGTTTTTTTTGTTCACTTTATATAATGAAGCATGGGTCCCATCCCATGACAGCTCATTTTCGTGCTAAGCAAAAATTCCTTTATGCATTGGAATAAAACTCAAGAAAATCAGTATTACACATTTTTAGCAAAGTATTGACTTGATTTTTTGCATTTTGGTAGTTCAAGAGTAGGAGAATGTCCGAATATTATTCATACAATAGTAGCTCCTGTTTGTCTATGTATCGTTACCTTCTTATGCCTAAACCACCGGTAGCGTGCTCGGCCTACGATCGATGAGGTTATGTGGCTTTTGCAATGGTCTATCATGGGATTGCTGTTAAAAAATATATCGTGCTTCAGAAGACACGATAAGCCGATGTTTCTGGCTGCATTTGGATTGGTTAGTACACCATAACTTCAATGGGCCCGTGTGCAAGGTCATGGCTCATTCTCCTTATCCATCTATATGAAGGCCTGTGCCCCAGCAGCGGGGACATTAAAATAGATTGATGATGGTACTGATGAGTGAGACCTTAGAGAATGCCTATCTACCTACATTCTGACACAAAATTATGCGATGTAGTACTCGCGGCCGGCCATTCATATTCCTATTTCTACTATCCCTACTATTATTATAAATGCGAAATTGTATATGCTCACGTCAAAACGGCTGAACCAATTTTGATAAAATTTGGAATGGAGATAGTTTGTGACAGTGCTTCCGGGTGCTCCTACTAATTACTCCTACTGATAGGAGCACCGCGACACCCATGTCCTGATGCCACAGAATAAATAAATAGTGCTAAGGCACAGAAGACTCACTCTGCAAGCTCATTCAAATAAAAATAAACCTTTCTGCGTGGGAATAAAGTCCAACTCCTGTTGCTTTGTCATCGCTTGCCTACTGTTATAATAACCTAGAGTTCGCGCATGCAAGCAAAACTGTACCCAATAGCTACGCGCGAGCGTTTCTATTTCTATAAATGTCTCAATCAGCTCGCTCGCTGGTTAGGGTTGCGAGCGACTTGGAAGTTCGGTTTTGTTGTTTATTTTGTTCTTTCTTTTATTTATACACCCGTTAACACAACAGTATCTTATATACGGATTATGTGAACGTTTAGTAGTCATTGTTCGGTGCACAAAAATCACAGAAATGATCGATCGTTTTACGCGCGAACGTCGAGCGTACGCGCCGAGCGGCATCCTTCTTCCATACGCCTGCCCGGCAGGCGCGCCGGCCGAACGTACCTAAACTGCGGAGTGACACCCCCCTGCTGATGCTAGGAAGGACATAGACCAATTGTAACCGCGGGAATGAGGCTCATTCCCATGGTAAAATAAGTTATAGCTCGGGCAAAGCTGTTGAATGGAATCAGTATTTAAGGCGATATTTTTAAGTTTATGGGAAGGATGATATTTAAAATAGAGACAGTTTATGGCCCTGGAAAGGATATATTTTACTTTTTACCGCGGGAAATCTCATTGTATGGAAAAATCACTTTAAGCACGGGCTAATTTGGGGGCAGAAATTGGTATTTAATTAAATATTTTTGAAACCCTGGCAAGGATAATAATAGGCTACTTTTACTTTTTACCACAGGATAGTATCATATTCCCACGGGAAAATCAATAAGTAGGTATTATTTGTTTGTCCATCTTTCACGTCCAAACGGACGGATCAATGTGATTTTTGGTAGGTACGGGCACAAAATAAAGAGTTTACAGAAGGACCGCTCCCACCATTTTTGAAAATCTATACCTATCCTTGTCTGACTCACTAGGGTTGCTTCTGTATTGATTCTGAATTTAAAAAGGAGTAAGTAGTAAAAGTTAACAATCATACATAAATAAATTCATTTATACATACATCGTAACAAGTTGACATGCCTTAGATGCTGCTTAGATGGTAAACAGAGCATCTAATATCCATTTAAAGTCCCGACGCCACACACGACGAAGACAAGATCCTATTGTACCTATACCGTACCTATTATGTTGTAATGTATTCCATTCCTATATGTTATAATGTACTCTATGTACAAGATATAAATATGGTGTGATAGTTATCCCACTAAAAACATAAACGTGAAAAAGGCACTAAGTAAGTTCGACGAAAACATAAAGGTAAAAAAGGTGCCAAGTTCAGCGAAAAATAGTTGAAATCTAAATGGGTTATAAGTTCCATAAATTTTATCGTTCAAGAACTTCAAATAATTAATATTTTCTTAAATGTTGAATTTATAACTTGTCATCTTCAAAAATTGAAAAACCTTTATAACGCAAGAACTGTATCAAGCAATAGTGGTAACTATTTTGAAAACAAGAAAGTGTATTTAAATACCTATGTTGTGTTTTTATCGTATATAGGTAAATAAAAAAATATAAGTAGTTTAATAGTCAAAGTCAAATTTGTTTATTCAATTTAGATTGGTTTTTACAATACTTGTGAACGTCATAGAAGCTACGCTATCGAGATGTAAACAGGTTCATATTTGTTTCTGGCGCAGCTGTTCTTCATAGTCTTTTCTTGCACTCAAGAATATCGTTTTTCAGCTTTCTTTTTCTGGGAGAATTTGCAGAAACGTGAGTTGCTATTTGTGAATTTGAGTCACATTTAACTTTTTCATATTGTGTACAAGATTCATTAGTCTCCACAGTTGCTTGCGATTCTTCATTTAAATTTTTTTTGACAGGTAGCAAAAGTTTGGGAATCGAACTGTCCTGAAAAAGGCACTAATGCCTTTTTCAGGACAGTTCGGTTCGATGTCTTGATTATAGAATTGGTTTCGAAATGGGCCTCACAAACTCGAAGATATGTTGACCATTTGTTGCGTACATCTTCTCGATCAATTAAACTTATCCATAAGGTTCGTCTGAAAAAAAAAACATTAGATTTTTAAAATGAACTAGTTAGTTTTGCAACGAAAATAGCCTATGGCACTCCTACGATTAAGACGTTAAAATAAATAGGTATACGCATAATCGTGCGTGGTTCGTTTTCTCCTGAACTTGGCTGGCACACTGCCGTGCGTCAAAAAAAACTTTACTGCAAGTAAAATGTTATTTGGGGTAAGTATAATGACTGGCGTTCTCTCCCAAACTTGGCAGGCACACTGCCGTGCGCCTAGATAAAGAAAACTTTACTGCAAGTGAAATGTTATTTGGGATTTATTGATTGGCGTCCTTTCCTGAACTTGGCTGGCACACTGCCGTGCGCTTAGATGAAAAAAAATACTGCAAGTAAAATGTTATTTGGGGTTTAATGACTGAAGTCTCTAAAATGTAAGTAGGATTTCATAACACTGCTAAAATAAAAGAAAATGCAACGACAACTTTTACTTGAAAATTCGTCAACATGACTTAATTGTGGCTGTGTTCGCTGAACCGCCAAGAAGTTTTGAGAATACTATAACATCTAAATAAGGACCATAGAACCCAATTACTGGCGTTTTACCACAACCAGCTAACTATAAGATGAATGTGTATGGTTCATCGTTGTTATCAAAGCGGCTAGTCCCAAAAGTACCTAGGTATACTCACCTACCAACAAGAGAAAACAGTTTGACATAACTTACCTTTCAATATCGTTTGGAAATTTAAAGAACGTGTATGCACAGTTTTTAGTCGTATTTAGACAACCAAATACACTGCAACTGTAATAATATTGGTTATTAATTTTTGTTAATTAATGGTAAAATAGGTATATAAGTGTCACAGTGACACGTAGCGGCGCGGACGTGAAGTGATCAATTAAATGCTCTTTGGAACTTGCGATCACTGACCTCTTTGCGATACTCGCGACTGAGTACTGTCCCAAACTGTCCCATTTTGCCTGTATATGTGACGTCTATGTGTGCGTGACGAAAATGGCACTTTGTTCTAAGCGGACTCTCTGCTAGGGCGACCGCCCGCCCGCGTAGTTACTTTGTGGTACGGGGGTAGATTGGGAGCTAGAGAGTGACATAGTTTATCCCGGAAAATATCACATTCCATCTGGATAATGTTGTGTAGTACACGCGGGCGAAGCCGCGGGCGGAAAGCTAGTAAGATATATATTGAAAAATGGAAAATGAAGTATTTAGAAAAAATCGACCCGTCTCACAAATAACTCCGAGTTGTGAGACGGGTAGATTTTTTCTAAATACTTCATTTTCCATTTTTCAGTAATAAAAATTGCATTGTGAATGCAAAAAACTAAAAATTAAAATAAGATATATATTTCTTCATACCTTTATCTAGAATCGTATAGTTTCAAAAACACGATTTTATGATTTTGCCTCGACACTTTTTCTTTTCGAAAAGACCTCTAAAAATACGAAAGATGAAGATTATTCTTAAATGGGGTTACTTACACTATTGGAAATTGGTTTAATTAGTGGACACCAATAATATTAAGGATCGTATAGAAGCATTGGCACTTTGTTTTAAGCGGGCTCTCTGCTTCGGCCGCCTACTTACTTTGTGGTAATAGTAAAGACAAATAGTTTAATAACTAAAGAAAATAAATAACTTTCTAGTTATTTTAATTTTTACATTCACAATGCAATTTTTATTATTGAAACTATTGAAAATTAAGTATTAAAAAAGTCGACCCATCTCCAGGGTTCGATTCCTATCGGAGCTAGTTGTGAGACGAGTTGACTTTTTCCAATACTTCATTTACAATATTTTCAACTTTCTAGTTTCAATAACATGTGAACTGTAAGAGATTTACTTACTAATATAGTTGTGCAGATGTAGTAGGCAACATTCATTAAATAATATTGTTATTCTTCCAGCCTGCATTTTGATGAGAACTCTTATGTGGATAAGACGGGGATGAGAGTGGTTGTGGGACACTATGTAGGAGGTAATCGCGGAGGCAATTTGTCTGATGGTAAGTTTTGCTTATTTTTATTCTTTCCAATAACAAGTGGCTCCTCCCGTGGGAATATCGGTATATAATATAGCCTTTGTCACTTGGGAAGAATGTAGTCCGATCCGAGCAGTCTGTTCAAAAAAGGGCAAATGGAGGAAATAACCTATGTAGGTAGTTCCAATAGTTTTAGGATTGTGTAGGGGTAGCTCTGAGCAAAGTTAAATAAATTCTTCTCGACTACACGCGCTGCAGGGGAGTGGTAGGCGGACTTATTTTTAGGTCTTTTTATGGTATACAATCCCGTAGTACCTACATTCTTTTGATGTATCTCATACGGTTTAGCCAGCGTTCGCAATGTAAGCGCTAGTAAATTCGTTTTTTTTGACGGCTTCGTCACAAAACCTGAAATTTTCTCTATTATACAAATATTTAATTAGAATGTTTCGTATTTGTAAACCTTCAGGAATATTTTTTCTAAATAACAGTGAAAACTGCATCAAAATCCGTTGCGTGGTTTAAAAGAAGAAAGCTTAAAAACAGACAGACAGAGGCGGAGAGCAACTATGTTTTATAATAGTAGTAATTATTGTGTGGCCAATTATTTTAGACCTAATTTGCAGTGTGGAAAAGATTGATAATTTAATGTAACTGTTTCAGAAGTGAGCTTTTATTATTCTGTGCTCAGGCGGAACGTGACAATGAGTCATGTTTTTACGTGCGCGCAGCCGGAGGTATTCCAGTATTGGTATGGTATTGGTATTGGTATTCCAGTTACAGCACCAAATTGAACCGCATCATTTGAACCGCACCAAAAGCATTCCCGTTACGGCACCAATCGTTAGGGCGTTTGTGCACTACACTGAATTTTACCGATCCGGCGCACAGTGGTCTGAAATTCGAGCTCCATACTCATAGAATTTTTTTGCAAGTAATTCAAAATTAAAAAATTGTTATGTGTTGAACACAACCCCCTCTATTTCTCATTAAAACTTGGAAGGTATGAAACGCTCCACAAGTGAGAAAAAAAATATTTGTAATTTTTTTGTATGGGCGAAAACACTTAAAGTCCCTTTTCTCGAAACTAAATGAAACTGAGACCTTGGTATTTATACCAACTATTATCCCGTCCATGGCGCTCAAGATGGCATACCATACATGTGCCGTTCGGTACCGCTTTGCGCGCAGCAGACTTCTGAAATTTTGAACTTTTAGTATCTGATTTTTGAAATTTTTGACAGAATAAAACGATGTTACATGTAATTAATAATGTAAAAATAACAGTATTATTGGTTAATTATTTATAAATAATGAAGTAGGTGCTTAAAAAAAGTTAAAGTGAAAATTTTCAATGAATAGTACTTATTATAATTTGAACCCCTCAATCTTATTAATAACGTAAGTATAGTAAGACCATTAGCTTGGTGCACTGTCTGTACTAATTACACTACAACCAACTAAACGTAACGCTTGAAAATGAAGGCTACTTAAATAATCATAACTTAAAAGAATATGGATGTTTGATGTTGAGATGTTTTAAATAATCTTGGTCTTAGAATACGCGCTCATTTAGTAATAAATAATAAATTTCTTACTACCACACCAATTATCTAGCTTATAAGCACTTTTCATTAAGAAACAGTGTTACGGAAACTAGATAATGGATAAATATATACTTTATACTTTTTTTGTAAATATACATACTTAATATACATAGAAAACACCCAGACCAAGACAAATAGACATGTTCAAGCACACAAATATTTGTCTTGTTCGGGAATCAAACCCGAAACCTCTGGCGTAGAAGGCAGGCATCCTACCCCTGCGCCAAATCGTTCGTCAATCAAAACTTCAAGCAATCTTAGATAAAACTGTGTCAAGACAAATTTTTTACGTTTAGAAGATTCATCGGGTGGTATAGAGATTTCACACTTTTGTGCAAATGGGGCATTGATGGGGCTTCTGGGCAAAGTTTGTACATACAAAATATGGCAGGAGAAGATGACTCAGTATTTTAGTGTATGTGCCTTTGCGCTTAGATTGTAGAGATGCAACGTTGTGGGAGAATCCAAAACGTACATCAACGATGTTCTGCAGACCCATTTATTTCAAATGAAAATAAATTTAATATTCAAGAAGAATAAGCTGTGATTAAAGCAGAGATTGGAGCCATCTTTTATGGGAATTTATGCTGCCTAAGCATAAAATGCCTAGACAGACCATGATAGATGGCAAAATCATATTACAGTTGTCACACACATCCACTCAAACATGTGACATCTGTAAAGCGACACCTTTTGAGATGAATAAACTAGTGACTTTATCACAGTAAGTTTTGGATCATTATCCTTTTTGGTAACTCACCGAAGTATTTTAGTGTAGTGTGCGACCTTACATAATAATTTTTTTTTTAGAAAACCTATTTCAACAGAAGTATCTAGTATGGTTTGTTTACGCTTCATGCTTGGATCAGGTGTATCCATACTACTCCATATTTCATACAGACTCGACTTAAAAATATGGCAAGCTAGAGGACACAAAACAGCAAAGAAGCATTGAAGAGTAGAAGACAAGCCATAAATACAAATTGAATTGAATTGAATTTACCTACAACAGAAGTTCCGTGATGAAATGGGTCTTTTAGATTGTCAAACAAAGTGAATCTAAATACCGAAATATTTGAAATATTACAATATTTAACTGAAATGCAACGTACGTATAGGTAGGCTAGATATTTCCTTTACCAATTTGTGTTTATTTTTATTTTATAGGATCCAGAACCACAAATGATGGCAATACAGCAAGAATTTTTAGTGAACCTGTGAAAACGGCTGCCATCACTGGATTAGATTCTTGTTTGATCTATAGATTTGGAACAATTTTGGTGTGATAACGTCTGGGGAGCCTATAAATGTTTAAGCATTTTAAAATTTTACGCACCTTAGGTACTGCAGAAATCTATGTGAAACTATATATATATTTGGTATCACATGCCTGAAAACGTTCACAAGCTTTTACTGCACGGTGCTGAAATTTTCAGGCACTCCAACATCATATCAATAGGCAAGTTATCAGAAGAGGCATCAAAAGCTAGAAACAAGGACTTTGCGAAAATCCGGGAACATCATACACGCAAATTTTGTCGTAAAGCGACAAATGAAGACATCTTCAATGGTCGCTTTGTATCATCCGATTCCTAGCTATATGTCCAGTATAAGACCCGTGCTGAGAAAATCTACGAAAACACCTGTTTCCGATAATATAATCTCTGCTCATTGGTGACGACGACACGGGTGTAGACAAGGAGAACATCGAATTTGTCGACATTAGTCCGTCAATGATGGACTCGGACTTAGAAGACTCTGATCTAGGCGAAATGATGGACTCGGACTTAGAAGACTCTGATCTAGGCGAAGATACTTTTTGCTAGTTTGTATCAATGTGTCAATATTAGTCGTAATCGTAAATAGTACCTAGTCATTTATAAGTGTTTGTAATATTTTTGTTACAGGTGAGTAAGAAATGTAAGTATAGTTATTTCTCGTAAAATATGGAATGTATTAATTAAATACTTTGTTTTTATAGTCAATCAATATTTACTAGTTTATTGTTATTTCATACGTATAACTAAAATTTTAAAGGTAAGTAATGTTAGTATAGGTTTTTCATGTAAAATAAGCAATGTATTAAATGAAGCAACTTTTTCGGTTTTTATAGGTAGTCAATCAATCATATTTTATTGTTATTTTGTATGCAACTATAGTCTTTTATACTTTTTTTATGTATTAGAAAAAAAAGTTTTTGATTTATGAGTACCTACCAATTTTTTTGTTGATCAAATAACTTATTTAAATATATCACTTTCTGCATTAAATTAAGTTGTATTATTTCGATTTGGCGCAAGTGTAGGATGCCAGCCTTCTACGCCAGAGGTCTTGGGTTCGATTCCCGAATAAGACAAATATTTGTGTGCTTGAACATGTCTATTTGTCTTGGTCTGGGTGTTTTCTATGTATATTAAGTATGTATATTTACAAAAAAATATTAAGTATATATTTATCCATTATCTAGTTTCTGTAACACTGATTCTTAATGAAAACTACTTATGAGCTAGATAATTGGTGTGGTAGTAAGAAATTTATTTATTTATTACTAAATGAGCGCGTATTCTAAGACCACGATTATTTAAAATATCTCAACATCAAACATCCATATTCTTATAAGTAATGATTATTAAAGTAGCCTTCATTTCCAAGCGTTACGTTTAGTTGGTTGTAGTGTATTAGTACAGACAGTGCACCAGCTAATGGTTTTACTATACTTACGTTATTAATAAGATTGAGGGGTTTAAATTATAATAAGTACTATTCAATGAAAATTTTCACTTTAACTTTTTTAAGCACCTACTTCGTTATTTATAAATAATTAACCAATAATACTGTTATTTTTACATTATTAATTACATGTAACATCGTTTTATTCTGTCAAAAATTTCAAAAATCAGATACTAAAAGTTCAAAATTTCAGAAGTCTGCTGCGCGCAAAGCGGTACCGAACGGCACATGTATGGTATGCCATCTTGAGCGCCATGGACGGGATAATAACTGGTATAAATACCAGGGTCTCAGTTTCATTTAGTTTCAAGAAAAGGGACTTTAAGTGTTTTCGCCCATATAAAAAAATATTAAATATTTTTTTTCTCACTCGTGGAGCGTTTTATACCTTCCAAGTTTTAATGAGAAATAGAGGGGGTTGTGTTCGACACATTACAATTTTTTAATTTTGAATTCCTTGCAAAAAAATTCTATGAGTATGGAGCTCGAATTTCAGACCACTGTGCGGCGGTCCGTTTTTTTTCCGGACCGATATGGCAGCTATGAAAAACATATGGACGCTTGTGTACAACACTGAATTTACCGTCCGTCATTTTACTTTTCCCCATTCCGGACCGTTTTTTTCCGTTCCGAGATAACGGCAATGAAAAACATATGTGCGCTTGTGCACTACACTGAATTTTACCGTCCGGAAAAAAAACGGATGGTTCTATTTTAATCATAAATCACTACATAGTATAAAACAAAGTCGCTTCCCGTCTGTCTGTCCCTATATATGCTTAAATCTTTAAAACTACGAAACAGATTTTCATGCGGTTTTCACTAATAGGTAGCGTAGTTCTTCAGGAAGGTTTTAATATATAATTTATGAAAGTTTTGTGTAAATTGGTAGAAATATAACGATAATTGTCGAAAGTGCCGGCAAACGGCAAGCCGCCCGGTAGCTTTCAGTAAAAACGCTGCCTAATCCTTTCGAGGTTTAAAAAAATAATGCATGTTGGGATATTCCTCTTCTATAGATCTACAAAAAAGTCCGCGATAGCATATGTCTATCTTTTAAGGATAGCATATTATAGCCATATTATCTCTTAAAAAATGGTTATGAACAATGCGGTAATTTGGAAAGCTGTTTAAACGGATACAGTGTTAACCCTTATCAATCTAAATACGTTAGTTGCTTTAAGCATTTCATGCACATTATTTTACTCTTTTACACCATATAATTTAAATTAATATCTTAGGAGTTATCGCAAATAAATGAACGCACGCCAAAATAAATTCAAGCGCCTTTCTCGATTGACGACCGATTTGGCGCAGGAGTAGGCTACCCACTTTCTGCGCCAGTGGTCTCGGGTTCGATTCCCGAACAAGACAAATATTTGTGTGCATGAACATGTATATTTGTCTTGGGTGTTAACTATGTATAATATGTATGTATTTACAAACAATAAGTACCTATTTAAGTATATATTTATCCGTTATCAAGTTTTCCATGATACAGTATGGGCTTAGATAATTGGTGTGAATGTAAGAAGTTATTTATTTATTATTATTATTATTATTTCTCACCACTAACACGTAATATATCTAGCACCAAAAATATGAATTTTGAAATTTTTGTTTGTCTGTCTGTCTGTCTGTTGTCCGTGTTTCACGCAAAAACTACTAAGCGGATTTTGATGAAACTTTTTTTGTTATATAGCTAGCTGTAGACATTCGATAGTAGTTAAAAAATAATTTTTCATCCTGCCTCAATTAATTGTGATTTCGGTAAAATGACCCTGTCAGGTACCTTTCACTGATAAGAGGATGAACCCAAAATTCTTTCTGTCTTCTACGTCTTCGTACATAAAGCAATAAAGCAAGTAATTGCTGACGTTCCAAGGAACACATTACTCCTCTCGTTTAAAACGCGTCCGTAGAGTGTAGTTTCAAAGAGATCACTGCGCTGCCCCGGCCAGTAAAAAACCGGACAAGTGCACAAGCCAATCATCCGTGTTTTTCATGCCACGCCGGTCCGTAAAAACACGGACCGCCGGATCGGTAAAATTCAGTGTAGTGCACAAACGCCCTTAGGGGCGTAGTAGAGCTGTTACCTAACTAAAAAATATCGATAACACAGTTCAGTTAAGTTCACTTCTTTCGCGATTCTAAAGTACCAGGATAAACATAGCTATGCAGGAGGTAGTTATAGTTGCGATTGGTTAGAAAAAATTCTTTACATCATACTGCTCGGTAACTAGGATTTACTAGTATGGTAAGAGGCTGTGTAAGTTGGCATGTGCAACACAGTGTATTGTTTAGATAGAACGTTCCATTTTCAAATTACTTTGCAATTCAAGCAGGTGAATGCTTTAATTGTAAAGTAACTTTACCATTCAAGCTATGCAAAACTCCTTGGTCAAACAATATTTTTTTCATAAATGATAAGAAAACTATTTACTGCAAAGAACAATGAAAATGGCGGTTAAAATAAGTACATTTACAAGTTTTGGCAAATTTAGAATAAATATTTTCTCTCTTATAAAAGAAACATTTTGTCATAACAATATCAATGTTTTATTTACCTCGCATGAATGATGTAAAGTAGAATGCTTACCTCGGTTGCAAGTAGCTATTACACCCTCGAACTATATTCGCCCTCGCTCGTTTCGCTCGCTCGGGCGTCTAAATATCTCGGGTGCACTCGATCCTTTAGCGCCCTTTGCGAGCTGCGCTCGCACGGGCGCCAAATTGGATCTTGTTCTGTAATAGCTCGCTTACGTTCCTTGTGTAACAAACTACTATTACCTATGTATACTACCGCCTCTATAGCTATGTTATCCTGGTACTTCAGAATCCAAACGATTATTCTGACAGCTACATTGTACTTTATACATGCATAATATAATGTATTATTCTGTTGTTACTAGAATACCTAGGTACTTCAAATATAATAAAGAACTGAACTGATTTATCGATGTTTTTAGTGAACACCTCTACTTTAAACCAAATGGTGCCGTAACGAGAATGCTTTTGGTGCGTTTCAAATGGTGCGGTTAAAATTGGTGCCGTAAGGGCGTTTGTGCACTACACTAAATTTTACCGATCCGGAAAAAAACGGATGCTTGTATTTTAATAATTAATCATTTATAATATTAAGAATTTATTTATTTCGTGTAGTTTCAATCTTTCAAACCCTTAACTACACGAAATAAATAAATTCTTACTATTATAAATGATTAATTATTAAAATACAAGCATCCTTTTTTTTCCGGATCGGTAAAATTCTGTGTAGTGCACAAACGCCCTAACTGGAATACCTCCGCAGCCGGCGTTCATCGATTTATAAGACGTCATCACGTCAAAATTTATTATACAGGGTGTTTTTCTATAAGTGCAATACCTCTTAGGTGGTGATTGTACTCATGAATATGAATAACTTTTACTATGAGACCAACTCTGCAACTTCACAAAAAAAAAACAGCTGTTCCATACATTCTGGTCAGGTAGGTATTAACGAATTGTATGAAACAGCTGATTGGCCCCATAATTAAAGTTGTTCATATTCATGAGCACAATCACCACCTAAGAGGCATTGCACTTATAGAAAAACACCCTGTATTATTATTAGTATGGATATTTAAAAATAAAACTTGTTGTTATGATAGAAAATAGAAACAGTTGTGTAGGTTCTGATCCATACTGTAGCACTACGATTATAAAATTTATGTCTGCAGAAAGTAACTTCCCAGATTTTTTTATGTTAGAACAATATTTGATTTGTTTTAATGATGTTAGTATTGTTTATTGTAATGTTGTTTTTACAAAGTTCAGATACTAATTTATATAAAAACCTATCATTTACATATCAAGTACTCAGTCCCAAAAACGAAATGGTAAATCCAATTGTTGACATTGTGTAAAGAACAATCAGATTGCTGTAAGTTCAGTAGGTAGGTCAATGGTATTGTCATGGTGAATATATCAATTCATCTGTCATTGTATAAGGTCACCTAACTATGTTGAGATACAATAGCATGGGTTTTCTATATACAGGACGTCCCAAAACTATGCCACATGGAGGGAAAGTAACTTATATACTAAAGATATACAATTTTACTGAAAGGAAACTTCATTTTTATTTTAAAAAGAAAACGAACTGCATCCAAAGAATTTCAAATAATCGCATGTTTGAACTGGGAATCGAACCCGCTGAATGTGAAAAAATTTAGTTGTATAATTTTATTATACCGATCGAAAGGTTCAATGATAACCATTTATTTATTCTAAGTAATTTAGCATCTTAAATAAAAGGGAGACTACGAAATTTTACATTTAATGTTAATTATCAAGTTTGTGTAGCGTTATTTTGGATAGCCTTTTCTGTGACTGTCGTGCTCAAAACAACTGACTTTAACATTTCAATGAATTACTAATAAGTGAAGATTGGAGCAATATTATACCTAATTTCCCTACCATAAGTGTGTGATAAAATTATACGTATTGTGATAAGTAAAATATTTAAAAAAATCTTTTAAATAAATAAATAAACTAAATAAATATTTTCTAACAATCACACCAATTATCTAAGCACATAGTAAATTTCTTAAGAAACGGTGTCTACGTGAACTTGATAACGGATAAATATATACTTATATAATTTTTGTTTGTAAATACATACTTAATATACATAGAAAACACCCAGACCAAGACAAATATACATGTTCATGCACACAAATATTTGTCTTGTTCGGGAATCGAACCCGAGACCTCTGGCGCAGAAGGCAGGTAGTTTACCCCTGCGCCAAATCGGTCGTCAAAAAATCTTTTTGAATCAATCGAGGTGGTGTTACTTATTACATTATGTATAACTTTATCACACACTTATGATAGGGAAATAAGGTATAATATTGCTCCAATATTCACTCATTAGTGGTAATACATTGAAATGTTAAAGCCAGTTGTTTTGAGCACGACAGACACAGAAAAGGCTATCCATAACGCTGCACAAACTTGTTAATCAACATTATATGTAAAATTTTGTAGTCTCCTTTTTATTTAAGATGCCATGTTACTCAGAATAAATAAAAGCTTATAATTGAGCCTTTCGATCGGTATAATAAAATAAAAAAAATTAAAAAATTCTCATTCATCGGGTTCGATTCCCAGTTCAGACATGCGATTATTTGAAAGTCTTTGAATGCAGTTCGTTTTCTTTTTAAAATAAAAATGAAGTTTCCTATCCGTAAAATTATATATCTTCAGTATTTAAGGTACTTTCCCTCCATGTGGCATAGTTTTGGAACGCCCTGTATATGTTACATATTAAAATTTATGACTACTTCCAAAAGAAACTTAATTTATTTATTTTCGATTTGCTGTTCCCAACTGAAGCTTTTTAAATATTAATTTGTCATCTATACTAATATTATAAAGAGGAAAGATTTGATATTTGACTGATTTTAAAAATTCTATAAAATACAGGTTATCTCGATATTCCCACGGGAACGGGTAAAACTGCGGGGAGCCACTAGTAATAAATACAGTGATAGTGACTATGATTCTTATTTTTCACAAAGTGAATGATCACAATGTTTTTAATCATTAATCATATGATGTAGCGTTCGTTATTGACTAGCTTATTGAAAATGATACAGTAGGTAGGTTATAAATAAGTGTTATAAATAACATAAAGGTGACATGTCTGTTTTAAATTTTTGATGTGTAAAGAGCTCTAGAACTAGTAATCAAATTTCAAAATGTGAAAATGATAAGTTACTATAGCTAATTCTGTAGAAAAATAAATTTCTACAGAATTTCCCATGAAAAATTAAACATTATTATAATACATTAATAAATAATATACTATGCCCACTGTTGGCGTCGTTCGGCTGACATGCTGATATGATGATAATATTACACATTATTTTTACAGAAGTATTTCACAAGAATAACTACTCTCCTGTTCCGGGAGCTGGAGAAGGTGGTAGACCAGTTATTCTCTCCCAAAAAGAGCTAATCATAGCAAGAGATCTATATGCATTGCACTCCTACAATATACTTGTTAGTGACAAAATATTTACTAACAGAAGTCTTCCAGATGTTAGAAGTGATAGGTAAGAATTTTCTGAAAATGAAATTCAAATTCATGTTAATACATATAAGTGTGGTATAGTAGTTTTCTCTCACGAGCGCGGTCCGCCTTTTGTTGTGTGCACCCGTGTATATGTATATGTCGCAACCAACAAGCTTAATTTGCCGTTTAATTAACAGCCTAGCCTTTTTACCAAACGGCGTCGTTCAACTAGTGGCCTGAATGACATTCAGCCATCCAATCTAGCAGCTAGGAAAATGTATTGGATCGATAACGTTTAATTACTTGCCTAGCCCAGTAATTTAAATTTAGTTCCACTTTCTGCCACCTGCGCTCTGCGCTGAAACCCACACACTTAATAAAATGGCGTCGGCAAGCAACAATGCTCAGTTTGATTGCGTTTACGCAAAAAAATAGTACAGTGGAAGAGTGATGCGATAAAAATAATGTGAATTTAGCTGTGAGTGTCTCGAGGCGTTTAAATTTTAGAGGTAACCTATAAATGAAATAACAAAAGCTCAGGTGACCATGAGTTTCTGGACAGAGATGGACGGCCATGGATTATACGAGCATCTCGCGACAGTAATGACCACGGTTGCGTTGACATTTCAGAGAGCGAGTTTGCCTCGGAAGGTCGGAAGTCCTGTAGAACACGTGATAGGTTAGAAATTTAAATTTCGTGGTTATGTTTTTTGTGAAAATATCTAAAACTTTTGTTTCACAAAAAACCAGCGAAGCGATCGCCTTTAATTTCTAACCTATCACGTGTTCTACAGGAACTACACGCTGTATGTCACAAACGCGATTCGTCACCATACACGAGTTCGACTATCGCTATATGCCACGAACGTAGTTCGCCGCAACCGCCGTTTGTCATACACGCGGTTTGTCACACACGCAATTTGTCACACTCGCATTTTGTATCAAACGCAGTTCGTCACATAAGCAATTTGTCACTCGATTTCTTCAAACTTTATATCATTGAAATGACACTTTTTTTTAAAACTGCAAAGTGCGTGTAAGTAGTGTAAAATATCTATAATAGTGATCCGGCGAACTTCGTACCGCCTTATCGACAGCACGACACCTACCGGGTGAAATTGTAAATCTTAACCATTAACCAATGGCAACCTTAGCGTTGCTGTTGTCTTGTTAAAGTAGCACCAAAAACCGAGTTTTATCAGTATCGGCCCACAAACAAAAAAGTTTGCCGCCATCTTGGATTAATGTATTTTTAAATAGTAGATTGTACAACAAGTGCATAAAACGTGCCATTTTACCCGAGACGTATATATCCACCCGAGCCGTAGGCGAGGGTTGATAGTCAATTCGAGGGTAAAATGGGTTTTATGTACGAGTTATACACTCTGCTTTTCACTTCGAGTGTGAGGAAAATAAATAACAATATAACAAAAAAAAAAAAAAGTTCGCCATATTGGCGGGCAGACTATCTTTTTCTTTTTTTTATACGTGGCAGTGGCACGGCAGCACAGTGACTTTAACATAGATCGTAGTCCATAATGCTCTTGAAATACTTATTTCTTAGAAAACTCATTTATTTTGCCTAGTTTTATTAATTTGGTAATTTAAAATGGATTAAGTACTTATGTACCTACAAAATTGAAGAAACAGAATGAAATAACAAGTTTATTTAACGAAGTTTATAATTGTGTGTCTGACTGATTACCTGACGACCTTTGTCTTAGAGCCTGAGACTTTAGACGAAGATTTTACTTTATGCACTAGAGCATAAAAAGCGATTTTATGCAGCCTATACCCAACATAAACACGAACTTTACGATCATGAGAAGTGAAAATTAATTATTTTACTGTGTTCGTAGTATGAATTTTTAAATATTGCTAGCAAACAACCGTGGTCGTTCTTGGTAAGGTGAAATACAATGATGACAAATCGCGTTTATAACGAATTGCGATTATGACAAAAGGCGTATAAGACGTACTGCGTTGATGACAAATCGCGTTCATGACAAATCGCATATGTGACAAACTGAGTAAATCAGAACGTTGATGTCGAACTGCGTATTTGACGAATCGCGTTTGTGACAAACAGCGTGTAGTCCTTCTACAGGACTTAAAGGAACTACAGGACTTCCGAGGCATACTCGCTTTCTGAAATGTCAACGCAGCCGTGCTCATTACTGTCGCGAGACGATATTATCTCTTGTCACATGGTCACCCTACTGAATAAATGGCTTAAGCATCAGCCAGCCCGTTTATTAAATGTTGTATTAGACACTACAGCTGAATATCATACAGGCCGCTACTTGAACGGCGCCGTTTAGTAAAAGGGCTAGGCTGTTAATTTAACGGCTAATTAAGCTAGTTGGCTGCGACATATATACACGGTTTGACATACAGTTTGTATGACAAAAGGAGGCTACAGTCTGTCTACACACACGAGCGTGGCTCACCCGCGCTTGTGAGATAATACATCTATAAGTTAGCAGCAGCATACTGTGTGTAATAATTTTTATTTACTAAGATTAAGCTTATGTATTTTAACCATAGCGCTATTTTTGATGTTACAAGTTTTTCGGTGACTGCCTAATAAATAAATAAGTAAGGGGTAATTATCCTGTAGGTATATCAGAAGCGAAAAATAGTATAATAATGTATCATTTAATACTATACTATAGGCTCTAACCATCCCCGTACACGAGCCACAAACGCCGCCACTTAAAGCTAGAAGAAGAATTAGTGACGACTACCGGCGTCGGCATTCTTATAAAGCAAACGAACATAAAGCTAGAGCTAAAACATGATAATTCTTTCTTGATCTTTTAGTGTAAACGAAAGCACGTGTTCAGAGTTTACACCAAACTAACAACGAGCAAGAATGAGAACCAAGAACTAGAATTCTAGAAAGCAGATGTTTAGATCAGCCGAGCGAATGCTCGCTCACTGCCCAAATGATTATTACTCATTGCTCATTCGTGTCAATGAGAGATTTTCGTTTTGAGTATTGGCGTGGAAAAACCATAAAAAAACTCGTAAAGTGCGTGTCAGATATTTCTGCGCGCGACTGGAGCGTTTTTGGCGCTAGTTACAGTATGTACCTACATTTTTTGTTCTTTGGATATAGTAAAGATTGGTTTTCGATTTTAACCGGCGCGGCCCTTACTTTGACCTTCGGCCGGCAACAGCGCCATGGTTGGACAACAACGTAGTGATTACATACTCTTTGGACAACAACATGACAGGGAAATGACATTTAAAAAAAAATTACGTATTCAAATCGCGAGAACACAGAAAAGTTGGAAAACACTGACTGTCGGACATTTATCGCAGAAGACTTACTTGCAGGTGGAAATGAGGCCTAAGAACGCTCTAAGCAAGTGATTAAATGCTCTTTGGCTCTAAGCTCCTGTTCGCACGCTCTAGTGCCGTTTAACTTACATCAAGCGAGCGAGCATTCTTTGAATGTTAGAATCTATGCGAGCATCTATAGAACAAAGAAGGAATGATCTATCTCTGTTTACACTAACAGAGTTTGATGGAGAGGGGATAGAATGAGCATTCGCTCGTTTGATGTAAATCGGGCTTAATGTGTGAAATCTACAGGCAAGAGGTCGGTGGCGCCGTGGCGGCGTTTTTCAGTGGCCCGTTTGTGGCCAGGCTCACTGAGGTGACATACAGTCTGAGGATAGCACTTTGCGTCGGGACTAAAATAAACTACAAACCTGATATAGCACGCTGCAATTGAGTCAGCCATATGCAGGCTATAGGTCAAATAATTCGGTTTTAGTTAACAGAACAGATCTATATTATATTTTTTTGTGGAAGTAATTCATGCCCGCGGCTTGTGTCGTCGTGGGTAGGAATAGAAATGTGGTTCTGGTACCATTTTAAATGTTTTGAGTGTTGAAAATTTACAGATTTAAATAAGTCAATAGATGAAAGAAAAAGACGTTGTCGCGCGCCGCTGTTAGTTTTATTTTATTAACTGTGTTCCTCTTTATTTCAGTTGTAAAAGTATTGAATACGATATAAACAGCCTACCGACGGCCAGTGTGATCATCGTGTTCCATAATGAAGCGTGGTCTACGCTCATGCGTACTGTGATGTCCGTACTTATAAGATCTCCAGATATACTGTTGCAACAGGTAGTTACACTGATGGAACCTTTGACTTTGAGTCATGAATCTTAACATCACTAATTTCTTTAAGTCATTAACTTAACCTTAAATAAAAAAAACTATATACCTTAACTTTTAAGGCACATTTGGATGTCAGCCGACCCTTGACCTCACAGCTCCAGTTTTCACCATCATGAAGTCTTCTTCCAAATTTTCTTGATTGATGTTAAGGAATATAATAAACCGACCGACTAAAATTACTAAATTTACCGACTAAAATACTAGGTTTGGTTGCGGAAAAAATAGGTTTAGTTTAACTTAGATTGGCGAGTAAGTCGCTCACCTAGTATTTTTGTCAGTAAAAGTATTTTAGTCGATCAGTTAATTACTACACGATATTATGCATATATAAATCATTATTCTCTTCAAAAGTTGTTATTTTAAAACCTGTTACCACTGTTACCTTCTATCTATTGCAGATAATTTTAGTTGACGATGCTAGTGATAGGAAGTACCTCGGTAAGGAGTTAGATGATGCCATAGACAAGTTGGTCAAGGTCCAGTTGCTGAGAAGCCCTGATAGGAAAGGGTTGGTGGGCGCTCGACTCATGGGCGCCAGGACAGCTACGGGGGATGTTCTGGTGTTCCTCGATGCACATTGTGAGGTAAGTCTCCTATAAGTTAAATGGGTTAGAAGTTAGATGATGCCATACAAAGTTCAGTTGGTCAGGAGCCTTGAAAGGAAAGGGTTGGTGGGCGCGCGACTCATGGGCGCCAGGACAGCTACGGGGGATGTTCTGGTGTTCCTCGATGCACATTGTGAGGTAAGTCTCCTATAAGTTAAATGGGTTAGAAGTTAGATGATGCCATACAAAGTTCAGTTGGTCAGGAGCCTTGAAAGGAAAGGGTTGGTGGGGGCGCGACTCATGGGCGCCAGGACAGCTACGGGGGATGTTCTGGTGTTCCTCGATGCACGTTGTGTGGTAAGTCTCTTACTAGGTATTGTGAAAAATCTTGTGAACAGGAATTCCTATTGGCAGGAATGTTAAAAAATAAATGAGGCTTAGGTTACGCTCACTTTGGACGCGAATACGCAAACGTACGAACGAGGTCGTACAAATTGGCATACGTATACGTACGACTAACTCGCACCCAGTCTGCGTGCACCTTTGCAGTTATAAGGTTTGGATCATTGGAGTGAAATTCGTATGAATAGACGTTCAAAGCTGCTAGTTCTAAAGATTAGCGCTATTTAACACTTTCATTGCCAAACCAAAAAGTTTGGTTTTTAGCAGGTGGCCATATTATTGGATTCTATGTAAAGGCCACTAAAACTATCGTATGATTCTATAGGCCAAACCCCCTTACAATAGTTTAGTCTTTGCCTAATGAAACATGTTTGTGATAACGCTACTGCCCACGTAATATCCAAAACTTTTTGGACATCTCCCGCGTCGTCGCGTGCTAGGCCAAATTGAAGATATCCGCCAATTCACGACGTCTCGTGATTGGCAATAAACGTGTGCCACGTGTGTGTGTGTGTGTATTTGATGTTTATTCACGTGTGTTGAATAAACATGTAACTCTTCAGTTTAACCTTTTATTAGTCTAAAGTCTAAATATATCATATTTTGTATAATTCCTTTCATAAATGTGTAAAATCTTTATTGACAGGTAACACATGGGTGGTTGGAGCCATTATTAGATCGAGCTGGTAACGATGACGTCTTTATTTGTCCGCACATTGACTTATTATCTGAAGACACTTTAGCTTATACAAAGAGTATCGATGCCCACTGGGGCGCCTTCAGCTGGCGTCTCCATTTCCGCTGGCTTATGCCCAGCAGTGAAGTCATGAAGAAGAAATCAGAGAACCCTTCCAAACCTTACCCGACCCCAGCAATGGCTGGCGGCTTGTTTGCTGTAAGAAGGAGTTTATTTTGGCGGTTAGGGGGCTACGATGAAGGAATGGTTATATGGGGCGCGGAGAATTTAGAACTTTCATGGAGGGCGTGGCAGTGCGGCGCACGAGTTGAAATCACATCTTGTTCTAGAGTAGGGCATATTTTTAGGAGACACAGTCCATATAAATATCCTGGAGGAGTGGCCAAAGTACTTCATAGCAATTTGGCGCGAGCAGCAACCGTATGGATGGACGAGTGGGCCGATTTCTTTTTCAAATTCAACCCGTCGGTAGCAGCGATACGCGACCAGCAGCAAGTAGCCGATCGTGTTGAGCTCCGGAAAAATTTGAAATGTAAAAGTTTTAAGTGGTATTTGGAGAATGTTTGGCCGCAGCACTTTTTCCCTACTGATGAAAGATGGTTTGGGAGGATAAGGAATGACAGGGATGGGTGTTTGGGCGTCGTGTCTAGCACGCCGGGGCTGGGAGGTCCGGCCGCTGGTATCGACTGCGGAACAGATATGGACATCGATAGACTCTTGGTCTATACTCCTGAGGGCAAATTAATGGCTGACGAAGGACTTTGTTTAGAACAAGGCAATGGCAGAGCGGTTTGGAAAACCTGTAGCGACAAACCCAAACAGATTTGGGAACAGAAAGGTCCGAGATTAAAAACGACCAATGGTTTGTGTTTGACTATGATGAAAAATGAGAGTAAAGATGGTGTTGGTAGCGCTCTTACGGCGAAGAAATGCACCAACGATGTTGGCCAAATATGGCATTTTGAACGAGTGCCTTGGCGATAAACTAATGTGATATTTAGTGATATACTCGTTAAGAGATCTGTAATAAGATCTTATTTAGGTGTAGGTATGTAGTACAATTTATAAAAGCCCGAGTTGTATAAGTAGGTACTGGTTACTTATTTATCTAATTGTGATAGTCTGACTATCGTTGCCAGTTTATAGTGTGTAATTAAGAACTTTCATAAAGTATTAAAACTCATTGTAATCTCTTTTGAACTTGATAGGATAATATGCAAAGTAACGCTTTTTGCGAAATGTTTTATAAGTCTTAACTTAATTACGTAAGTATATGTCTAAAGGACTAATAAAATCATTTTTCTGATAACTAATTTTGTAAGCTTAAAACAAGGTCTATGCCAAGCAGTGCAGCTGACATTAAGTGAATGTAAAAAGAAATGTTAAATTTTGATATTATTTTTAAACGTAACTTTTATCTTAATTATTATTTTTACATGTAAAAGTGCATCTTATAGATGTTTCTAGTCTTAAAATACTTTTATGATGTACCTAAGTGAAAAAATTATGTGGACTTGAATACATTCCATTAGTGAAGATAGATATCTACGTAAGTCCTACATGGTTATATAACTGTAAGACTATTTTGTTTGTAAATAATAATCACGTTATTTTGAACACAATCCTGTTAACTAGTTACGTCACACAATTTATCCTTTGACGTTGGTATTCTAGCTATAGTGCGCCAATCTTTTCTGTTCCGGTGATTATCTTAGGAACTAAAACAGTTTTCATACGACAGTCCATTTTGACAGCTAATTTCGTATTGCAAGTGGCTCCTCTGTCACGACTGTCACCGGAACAGAAAAGCTTGTGGCACTGTAATTCCATTTTAACTGTAAATAAATTTTAGAAATGTATTAACTAATCAGTTATTTAGTTCTTACGAAAAAAAATCATTTTGATTAAGTATGTCTAGTTAGCACTTTTTCTACTTTTATATAAAAAACCTACAATTACTCAATAACATTTTTATCACAGTCTGTATTTTTTATAACTCAATAATCTCATTAAAATAACACTTAAGCTTTAATACAAACCGAAACCGGTGTAAAAATTAAAATAATATGAATAGAATCGCTACATATAACTACCTAATATTACCTACTTAACGAAAATAGTTTAATCTGTGACATATTAGTATTACTTACAAAGACAGTAGGTACATACTAAACTTTTCGTAACGTTTAATTAAAGTTTACGCGAAAAAGTACAATAACGAATTTACCCACTTAAATAAAAAACCGTTTTATAAATCAACGAGTCTTTAATTTGACTTGAACCTATTTAAGAAATAAGTCGACAGTACATCAAAAGTAGAATGCGACAAGCTTTTCTGTTCCGGTGATTATCTTTGAAACTAAAATAGTTTTCATACGACAGTCCATTTTGACAGCTAATTTCGTATTGCAAGTGGCTCCTCTGTCACGGCTGTCACCGAAACAGAAAAGCTTGTGTCACTGTACGGACTTTATTACAAGGCGATATGGAAGCGATATGGTGTCAGATTTAAAGTGTCACGCAAGACTTTCCATTGCAATGCTTTCCAGAGGGCGTACAGTGGCACAATCTTTTCTGTTCCGGTGACAGCGGCGCTATCTACGTTCTTTCTTTTTTTTAGCAATTTAACCGGCCCTGACTTCTAAGACCTTCAGCCGCCAGCAGCGTTATGGTTGGATATCAACTTGACAGCAAAATGACATTAAAAAAATACGCTAGTTTCACATTTTGGCCACCGGAACAGAAAAGTTTGTGGCACTGTATACCTGCGTATCTGCGTGTATGTACACGTAGAAATGCCCGTATATATGCATTTAATAAGAGCGATTTTTGTAGTGCTTCTAAATGTTTCTAAAGCTTGATGTGTTTTCAACTATACCTACATACCTACTCGTATATACGAAATTCAGTCATTTTCACAGAATCCAAGAAATAGGTTGGAAGCAGCATGTCATAAGTACATTTAGCACAGGCAGAAGTGTTAAATTCATGGGCGTGCTCAATGAGGAAAAAATTCGATAAATAAACGTCCCGTTAGACTTAGTATGCATTTACTTTCTTCACATGAAATATTTCCCTGACAAAATTTGATTAAATCTTGCTTTATATTTTGATTTTCTGTTTAGACTAAATAAATATATAATAATATTTGAATTTGAATTTGTATGTAAGTATTAAAATCAAATCAGAAATTTATATGTACCTACATAGGTCAAATATATACACTATATAACGCGCCTAGGTGCCCATTCAAGACTTTTTAAACTAACAAGAAGAACAGGCGCAATAAACTTGCCAGCGTCTTGACTCCTGCCAACGACATTTACAAAAAAAAACCGGTCAAGAACGAGTCGGACTCGCGCACCGAGGGTTTCGTACAATCATAAATATAAATAAACTAGCTGACCCAGCGCGACTTCGTTCCCGTGGCCCTACCCCCTACTCCACCCTACCCTACCCCTACCCTACCCTACTCCTACCCTACCCCTACCCCTACCCTACCCCTACCCTACCCCTACCCTACCCCTACCCTACCCTACCCCTACCCTACCCCTACCCTACCCCTACCCTACCCCTACCCTACCCCTACCCTACCCCTACCCTACCCCTACCCTACCCCTACCCTACCCCTACCCTACCCCTACCCTACCCCTACCCTACCCCTACCCCTACCCTACCCTACCCCTATATCCTTCCTTGGACTTCCACGAACATTTCAAGACCAAAATTAGCCAAATCGGTCCAGACGTTCACGCGTGATGTCGTGACCAAGGGAAATAGGGATTCATTTTTATATATATAGATAAAACGTGAAATTGATTTCATCGGTGAAGCTATATTCGTCAAAAAATTTGCGGTGTTAATAATAGTAATATTGCAGTTTTAGGTCAATTTATTTATTTCGTGTAGTTTAGGAACGGTAAAAAACGGATGCTTGTATTTCAATAATAAATCATTTATAATAGTAAGAATTTATTTATTTCGTGTAGTTTCAATGTTTCAATCTTCGATCAACAATAACATAAGGTTTCAAACCCTAAACTACACGAAATAAATAAATTCTATAATTTATTATTAAAATACAAGCATCCGTTTTTTTCCGGGACGGTAAAATTCAGTGTAGTGTACAAGCGCCCTATGGATGGGTTCCTTTTTACCCTAAAAACATAATATCGTTACTATTATAATTACAAATTATTAATAAATTATAGTAATTTTCTAAATAGGTACCTATTTAGCTTCTAGTCTAATAGTCGGGGCCGTGGCGTAGCGTCACAGAATGATGGACTATTATAAACGTAGGCGAAGTCACATCAGCGAGGCCCCTTTTCTTTTGTACTCAAGACCTACCCGCTGATATTGAAAAAAAATCGGCAAAGTGTGATTCTGACTCGCCCATGAAGGGTTCCATTCCATACCTACTTAACGTTGGTACCGATTACATACACTACACCTAGCCTGAAAATCCTGAAATACCAATATCATTTTTTAAAATACCACTATCATTTTTAAAGCGGCCTCGCTTAGTGCAAGGCCGTGGGCGTGTGGGGCCACTTCGCCCAAACCTAGCTACACCACTGAGTCGGGGGGTGGGGCAAGCGCCCAACCTTGCCCCTTCCTGGGTACATCCATGGTGGAATCAATACCATACACGTTGCCATGACAATGTGAAGAAATTCAAAATCATACAAAGGTGTGAAAAGACCGGTGTTTTCACGCGCGCCCCATCAACATGCTACTTCTAAGCTCTAGTTTTTTGTGGTAATTTTATTAAACCTTTTACAATTTACCTAAATACAAAATGCAATATTAACAAAGCTATAGGTAAGTACATCATAAGCAGCGCGCGCGCAGCGGAGTTGCAATCGTCGCCTCTGCATACGAAGCAACGTGCGTCGCTGTGCCCTCTCGCTCTCTCCACTGCTACTAGGCCGAGACAGACCGAGTCCACTTGCAGCAAGGGTACACAACCCTTAACTACGTCCACTGTGTTTCCAACTGAAAATAAGAAAAATAACATTAATTTAAACAGAATCCGCCACCAAAAACCAATTCTGAGTAAAAGCACAGAATATATATAATAGTGTAAAGTACCTTATTTATTACGTACTTACCTATAGCTACGATGCATTTTCGCTTGTAATGACCGTTCAGTCGCTAGATAGATCGTGCGGGTGCAAATTATATGATTGATAATTTTTATTGTGAGAAGTAAAATTAATTGGTATGCAATTTTAAAATTTGGGTAGCAAAATAAAACAGCCTCTAATTCATTTGGACTTATTGGAGCAATGTTGTGTACCCATTGGGCTGTCGCCTAGTTGGAGGGTCGGCATTCCACCTAGAGCCTGGAGTGTAAATATCACGATATTGTGACGAGGCATAATTATATGGCATTAAACCTACATGTTTTATCATCCGGAGTAGCGACCATCTTTAAGCAGCGGTATTCGAAGTGCACCCAGCTATCTGTCCACGGCGGGGGGTGGCCTATGTTGTGGACCCATTGGGCAGTCACCCAGTTGGAGGGTTGGCATTCCACCCTGGAGCCAGGATTGTACGCTTGCTCTGGCGCGCAGCCGAGGCAGCGTTTGTGGAAACAGCTCTCTGGCGAAACTGAAACAAGTATTATTGGGTTTAGTAAAGATTATTATATTATACCTAATAAGGTACTTAGATTTAGAACAGTTGGTGGTAGGATTTGTTCCAAGTCCACCTGGCTTGCTACAAACATATTTTTATCTAAGTCTACCGCCATAACAACAACGTTTCAGTGTCATCATCATCTCAGCCGTACGACGCCCACTGCTGGACCTAGCCCTCGCTCAATTTAAAATTCAAAATTATTTATTCATTTAGGGCTGATACAGTGCTTGTGAACGTCAATGAACCCAAGCAATCGGTTTGCAAATACAACGGCAGGATTCCTTGTAATTGTAACGAGAAGAATCGGCAAGAAAATCGCCAAGGGCTGTTTTTTTCTCCAAGGATCTCTATAACGTTCAGTCCTGCGCTGCCCGCATCACAAGGGCGGATCCAGGATTTTTTTGGCGACGGGCACAAACACTACTAGGTGATCTGTGGGGACTGTGGGCACAAAGGGCGGACGGGAACACAATCAACAATAACAGAGAAATAAACTTGAAGTAGATACCTATCATACTTCAAGTCAAGTTTATTTCTACGAGTTCACAATGTCGTAGGGAGATAAATTTCCTATTATTAATGTTTGTAAACGATCTTTTCTGGCTAAAATGCACTTAAATGAAGATATAAGCGAAAATTTTTAGCTTATTTCAAGACTTATTGAACTATACTGTAACTTTTATATTTTTCACAATTCAGCTTCGTCGGTATATAATAAAATGTTGTAATTATTTACTAGTATATATATTCATTAAGGTTTCAAAGTGCTACGACTCTGGGGCCCATTTTACACCTTGTTCTTTAGAAGTTTGATAATATCTGGAAAATCATTTTGTAAAAAGTGCATATCGCCGTATCTATCTGTCCTAGAAACAAAATTTAAAACGTTAATGATAGAAAATTTAATTCTTAAGAGTCCACACCAAAGAAAAGCCTTTTAAATGTGGTGAAGTGTATGTGAGAAAGGCTTTTCGGTTTAATAGTAATTTAACTACACACTTAAAAGTCCGCACCATAGAAAGGACTTTTAAATGCAAACAAAAACAAGAACAAAACAATAGACAAATGAAATGTTTAGTAAAGACAGTTTTCTTTTATGTTTCCTGCTAAAAAGATGTCCAGCACTTCATTAGCGTCCATTTTTGCAGCAACTCATGGATATGCAGTAAAGCCAATCCATTTAAACGCTCTTCTGTCATCCATCCCCCTTTCCCCCGACCGAACCGCTCTCGCAAACGCTGATTATCATCTTTCATTTACAAGTACGTGAAAGGGATGCAACGGACAAAATTTCCAATTCCAGCCAGAAATAGACAAGATCAGACTCATATCTACTGTGATGGAATCTTCAGAGTACACAAAAAAGCCTACTTTGGCACGTGCCCTCGTGCCCTTGCCGCATCCAGTGGCGTCCCGCGAGATCGTCAGTGAAAAATGTAGGTATCTAGCCAGATAAGAGTTGCGCATTATTTCACTGATAAAAATCATTGCTCATTTTTATTTTAAAGGAGTTAAAGCTCGCATTCACTAGGCGACTTTTGAGGGTTGACTTTTGTATACTGTGCTTTTGTTCTCTACTTAGTCTGTGGTTGACTTGACATATCACGTTGCACAACACTGTGTTGAACGGCGACGAGGAAGTTATTTTATAACGTGGTACGACCATACAGAACCATGAGGATGCATAATGAATTAATGTAGAATTTAGCGATAGGCTTTGGTGTCGTCTCCACTTGTCAAAATATTTGTTGCTAAACCCATTCACTGCCTCCCTTCCAAGTAACGACTTTACCTCTTTGCCATCTTAACCTTACATTGGTAATAGCCCGCCCATCGCCCACCGGGCCCGGCATCTCGATAGACTACTTTTGCCCGCCCATGGGTGTTTTCGGCATAAGGCCTCAGACATCGAAATGAAGTGATTTTAATGCAGATTTTACACTGTCTGTGTGTGACACCATCATCATAATATAGCATATCTACGTAATTATAAATAGTTCTTGTGGCGAAACTGTGTAATTCTTCTGTGTAGTTTACTGATTATAAACAAGAATAATAAGGTGTGGGGACCATGGAAGACCATTATAACAAAATAAACAGTTATAAGTAATTCTGTTATTTACTGGATAAATAAAACAAACAAATTATTAGGTAATAGGAATAATGTGATAGTAAAAAACCACGAGCCCTATAAGTAGCTTTTTTACTATCACATTATTCCTATTACTTACAAAAATTGCATTGTGAATGCATAAAAATAATTTAAAATCTTATTTAATGGCTGTTTCATCTTAATCGACTGTTAAACATTTGTAAAAATGTTTCTTTCGGATGCGAGGGTTTCCTCACATTGATGAAACAACGCTGGCCTACATCGTAACAAGTGATAGCAAAATTCGACGAGTCGTGTAAGCCTTTCGATAGCTTAGTTGGTCAGAGCATCGGGCCGGATTCCCGGAGGCGCGGGTTCGAATCCCGCCTGAAAGCTACTTATAGGGCTCGTGGTTTTTTACTATCACATTATTCCTATTACTTACAAAAATTGCATTGTGAATGCATAAAAATAATTTAAAATCTTAAATTATTAGGTACTTAACACTTTGTTTTATAATGCAGATTGTAGCTAATAAAACTTTTAATTGCAGAGTTAATTATTTTTATGGTCAGCCCCCTGATTCACGAACCGTTTCCGACGGTTCGTGAATCAGGGGGCAGATCGCCAACGTTTCTCTTTCCCCGATTTATGGGTGTAACGATGTCGTTCGTTCCAGTCATTATGGATGGTTAAAAACTATAATGGCTGGAAACTCTTATTAATTTAAAAAACTAACTTAAAACTTAATTTTATCGAATCCTATCCTGTTCTTTCAATTCAAATTAAAAATCTTCGTTTCACGTGCCCTGTTCAGCATTTTTGATTCAGTTCTATCAAAACCACAAAGTACCTTTGTATATACGGAAAACCATCAAGCCGGCGAGCTCTGTAGTCGCGGAGCATTACCAGTTTTTTATATCAGTTTAAATTGGTTGATTACAGTTATAATTAAGTGGAACCCTTGACCCTTGGAAAGGGGTAAGTTTTCATAGTCATACTCAGAGGCGGATTAAACATGGAGAGCGCCCTAGGCAAGCACCCCGTAGGCGCCCCTCTACACACATTTTTTACTAACTTCGAAAGAACGAGGAATCGTCTTACTGCATATGGTAGTTGGTGATTATACTATTATGTGAACGAGTAAACACATTCGGTCTTACTACAAAACACTGTTTAGCTTGTGTTTAACTTAAACAGTGTTTGAATGTGATGCTATCACATTGAACGAGACAGCATCCCCCAGCAAAGGAGCCATGAAATCCTAACAGTCGTTTTAGGTTAGGTTAGGTTAGAACAGTGACCAAAACGCCGCGTGAGCCGAGCGAGCAAAGGAGTGAAGCGAGCGTGCCTCGGCAGCGGCCGGCGAAGCGCCAGAAAAGATTTTTTTCTATACTTAACATAATAATAATGTTAAATATACCTATTCATGCTTTTTATTTTGTAACCGTTGGTACAGTCCTATCGATTTATAGCTCTAGTTCAGACTTATCAATGAATTATCTTCGCGCTCTAAAATTACCTTTATTAAAAACTGAAAGAATTATAGCATTCAATAGTTTTGCATAGAAACGAAAATATCCGAAGTGCAAACTCAAATCTTGCGCGCGCGCCCCTTCGCAACCTCGCGCCCCTAGGCACGTGCCTAGTTTGCCTTAGGGATAATACGCCTTTGGTCATACTCATACCTACTACTACCTACCTACCTACTTTTTGTTATTCATGTATTTTTTATCTTGTTGTTACAGTTACTATTACTACCTTTACAATAAAACAAGTCAAAAGTCCCTATAAACATCTTTTTATTCATATCTAATAACTACAAATTGAATACTGGGCAGTGACTTCCGACGTTCCGGCTAGTGTACCGCTGGCCGACGAGGTCCTGTTACATGGGCAAGAGGAACAACAAGCTAATCTCCCTGTACACGTTCTGGTTATTTCAAGGAGTCTTTCACGGTGAAGTCAACCAGCCTTTGGAACAACCTTCCGCATGAGATCCGTCATTCGAAGTCACTTGCCATTTTTAAGACGAAACTGCATTCGTATCTCCTAACTAAATCCTAGTTTGCAACTATTTTTTTATTTGTATGTAGTAATTATTATATTTGTAGTACCTATATATGTAATTTATATGTAGTATATTTTTTTAATTATTAGGTAATTTTGCAAGTAGTTTATGTAGACATATTTATTTGTTATTATTATTTTATTTATTTATTTTTAATTTCAAATTAGTTAATTTTTTTGTATGTTGTTGGTGCACTACCACTTGCTCCTTGTCAATTTTCCTATGCCTGAAAGGTTGTCTGGAAGAGATCGCTCTTAGTGATAAGACCGCCTTTGCCCACATAATTGTATATTACTTGTTTCTGTTGTTTATGTACCTGTATCTTTGTGTGAGCAATAAAGTGTTTATACCTAATTTCACACAATTGGGTATTCAACTGATTTTTTTTATTGACTTAAAATGTTCATTTAATTAGTAGCAACAAAACATGGGTATTTAATTTCAAATATCTTGCATAGTTTCAGCGATAAAGAGCATCAAACTTACAATTAGACAAGGAGAGCGCTATAGAAACGTGACGTCACATTTCTATAGCGCCATACTCTCGCCATAGAAAATTACGTTTTAGAAAGAGATAGCTAGAGTCACAATTAAGTAGCTCATAATTCGCTTGTTATAATACATATTGAATTTCTTTTTTCATATTTGTTATTCATTAATGTTATATTTTCGAATGCCATATTAAATATCTACATTTCAACAACAGTCAAACACCCAATTACAAAGCATGCGAAATATATTCGCTGCTAACTTCATTACTGTAATTGATGCTATCGATTCTGAGCTTTATTATATTCAAATAGCTATCATTTTGAAAACTAAATGATGTTTTGAGTTTTCGGGGTAAGAGGAACATACGGGTTAAGTCAGGGGTTACAAACCAAAACAAAGTGGGAAGCTCTTTTACCCGACGAAAGTTATGATTTTAACAAACTTTTTTATTATTATAAATTAAAATTATTCAAATATTAAGATTAAACATTCAAAGAAGACAGACAAAAGAAAAATCGTTAGCTTCTTTTATTTGCTATTGTAGATCTTGGAATCCCGTATATTTCGACGCATACCTATCTAGTATGCACAAAGCGTGCCGTTTGCTGGTTTCACAGCTACTAGCAGGTTTTCTAGCGTATAATTTATTTATTTTTTAATTTATTCATTTAACACATTACAAAATATATAACAGAATTATGTAGGGTCACGTGGTTTATAGTTGATCACTTTTTTTAGACGGCTGTATTTCGGAAACTATTACATGTAATGACTTGAAATTTAAGTGACTTGGAGGTTGTTTATTCTACTTTTAGAAAAATAATCTTTTAAAAACGTATCTGTAGCCAAAAAATAAATAAAAATATTTTTTTAAGAAATGGGATTTGATCGACTGTGTACCAGGGGTGGTGCACAGTAGATCGGCCCATGGGGAACAGTCGATCAAGGGATTTTTCATAGAAAATGAATTAACTATCAATAAAGTGGCCAAAACCGGTACATTTGGCACCTCTCACACATTTTGTGTTATATACAAAAAACTATTTTACTCTTTTAAATTTGTACCGTTAAAGGTAAACAAATTATCTATAATTTAAGATATAATTTGTGTCTTAAATACCTAAGACCATTAAGTACTTAGTGCTTAAAAGTCAAAAATTCCTTAAAGTGGCCACAAACGGTACCTATGCCCTACTTTTATGACGAAATAATGAAAATATTTGTTGACTATTTAACAATTTATTTACAGAATACATCTACCTATATGTAGTCTTAATAGTTTTGGAATAAAGTGGCTGTGACATAGGGACGGACGGACAGACAGACAGACAAACATAACGAATCTATAAGGGTTCCGTTTTTTGACATTTGGCTACGGAACCCTAAAAGTTATATCTCCAAAACTACTTTAAATCGCGGAATATACATGGGGGGTTAAATCGATAGATATGGTACTCAGATATCACCTTGCACCTTAACAGAAACACCCTGTATATCAAAAATATAAGTATACACGGTAATTTTTTTATCACCCCGGATAATTTTAGAGGGATTTGGTTAAAAAAAATTAGCTTGCATCACTCAAAGGCTTGCATAAATAGCGTAAGTACCTACCTAAGTATAATTGTTGCCCTGAGATTTTGCGCATTGGTTTTCAAGTTTTAAAAAGTTCATATACCTATTGTCAAAATTTTGTTGAAATTGATTCATTTCAATTTAATCAGTAAGTAGATAACAAACCACTCGGCAGGTAGAATACTTCACCGAGCAGTCCATTACGTAAGTAAGTAATGATAATAAACAAGAAAATCAATTTCTTGTCTACACCGGCTATACACCGGCGTAATACGGGGGTGCAATTTATGTAGTTAATTAATAATTTTACTTATAACGCCATAAACAGTGCGTCGTACCAAGTTTGTTTTCGCTTCTGCGCATGCACTTAAAATAATAAGATGGCTGTTAAAACTACCAGCAACTGCAGAAAGTGTCATCTCGTTTATCATACGTATGAATTAGTAAGGTAAAAGAGGGTATAAAACAGAACTCAGATATTATGGTAGCTGGTGAATGGTGATTACAAGTTTAACGTATAAATACTTGCAAGCAGTAGGAACACTTGATAGTTTGTAAATAATATGCAACTTCACTATGGCGTTTGCATTTACACTTTTGATTCCCAATGTTATTACATTGTCGTTATGCTATCGTTAAGTAGGTAGGTACTCGTACTTTATCTCAATATTTAAATCAAACGCAAGTGGAAAGTCGGCCCTCTGTAACGTTAAGGCGCTACTCGGAAAAATATGGACTTTTTGATTTAAAACTATAGGACGGTTACAGTTGTTACAAATCCGGTAATAAGATATATATTTCTTCATACCTTTATATAGAATCGTATAGTTTCAAAAACACGATTTTATGAGATTTATTTAATAACTCGGAATTCTTCGACGATAGATATGAAATATTTAGGTGTGATCGCGACAGCGTGTCTAGTGGCTGCGGCCGCGGTGGGGGGGTTGCGGTGGCTGTGTTGCGGGAGCTGTGTGCGTCCGCGCAATCGGCTTGGTGCGCGCCGCCGCCCGCCGATGAGCTGTGGGTGACCATCCCGCTGCGTGGCAGCACCGCCCGCCCCTCCGCCGCCGCCGCAGCCGCGGGACCGCACGCTGCGCGAGACCCAGCGGTTTTACATGTAGCGTGTTGTTATATACCGCACGGCTCAAACCATGAATCTTTATTGAACTCTTTTTATGATAAAACTATAAATCTAATACACTCTCAGCCTAATGATGTTTTTATTATTCTTGGGGATTTTAACGTTTCTAATGCTCCGTGGCAGTACAATGAGCAACTCGGTAGTATGATAGTTCAGTCTAGTAATGATAAATTAACCAAGTTAACAACCGATTTCATGAATTTATCTGTCTTAAACCAGTACAATACTCACTTTAATAACAAAAATAGGATACTAGATTTAGTTTTCTGCACCGAACCGTGTTGTGTTAATTTACCTTTTTTGCCACTTGTACCTGAAGACGCACACCATAAAGCACTGGAAATAGAGCTTTCATTGAGCTTACCTGACAAACTAAAACCAAATAAATTACAGAAAAAGATGTTTTTTAGAGCTGATTATGATTCCATAAGAAATAAATTAGATTCCGTGGATTGGGATGCGGTTTTTTTGGTGTGCAATGATGTGGATTCAAAAGTAGAAGCTTTTTATAAAATATTATATGATTTAATTGAAAAATACGTACCAAATAGTAATCATCACAATTCTCATAAATTTCCGCCCTGGTATTCACGCCCTCTTATCAAATTAAATAATGAGAAACGGAAATATCACAAAAAATGGAAAACCTATAAAAATCAGGCAGACTATAGAATTTTTTCTTCACTTCGATCCCGTTTACGTAAATTAGAGTCAGAAACATATAATAAATATATTGCCTTTTCTGAAGACAAAATTAATAAAGACCCTAAGCATTTCTGGTCTTTCGTAAAGTCTAAGGGGCAATCTAGCGACATTCCTTCAAAAATGGTTTATAACAACAATATCCTGTCGACTGGAGAGGAAATTTGTGAAGCGTTTAATACTTACTTTCAATCAGTTTTCATCCATTCAACGAATAAAAGTGAAATCGATTTTTGCTGTGATACTACAGCTATTAATGCACCGACTGACCTTGGGCAAATGTCATTAAATGAAAACAAAATTTTGGAAAGCCTAAAGCATGTTAATGTCCACAAAGGTGCCGGTTCTGACGGCCTACACCCTATCTTTGTGTCTAGTTGTGCAAAACAATTATTAAAGCCGATATCTATTATCTTTCGAGCGTCTTTAACATCCGGTGTTTTTCCTAGCGCATGGAAGAGTGCAATTATCACTCCAATACCAAAGGGTAAAGAAAAGAATAATATAACACAATATCGCCCTATTTCCAAGTTATGTGTTTTCGGAAAATTATTTGAAAAAATGATTACCTACCAGCTGTCTCATTTTATTCGACATCATATTTCCGAGACTCAGCACGGATTTATGAGAGGGCGAAGTGTCGATACAAATATGGTTGCTTTCACTGATTTTGTTCTAAAAGCTATGGACGAAAACAAACAAGTGGATGCCATATACACCGACTTCTCCAAAGCATTTGACAAAATTTCTCATAGTCTACTAATAAACAAGCTTTGGAGGTTAGGTGTGCATGGTAATCTACTTAGATGGTTTGAGTCTTACATAAGAAATCGTAGCCAAGCTGTTTGTTTGAAAGGTTACTCTTCTAGGTATTTACCCATAGCATCTGGAGTTCCACAGGGCTCACATCTTGGTCCAGTTTTATTTTGCATATACATTAATGATATAGGTGACGCTCTGTACAACTGCAATTACCTTCAGTATGCTGATGACTCAAAATTTTTTATGGTTGTAAGTAACCCAGAGGACTGCTACAAATTACATTTAGATTTAGACTCATTATCTGAGTACTGTGCTAAAAATCAATTATTTTTAAATATAGACAAATGTCATGTTATAACATATACCAGAAAAGCCTTGCCCGTCACCTTTCAATATAATATTAATAACACTTATTTAAATAGAGTAGATAGTATTCGTGATCTAGGAATTATGATGGATAGTAAACTCACTTTTAAATTGCACTTTGAGTCAATAGTCCAAAGATCATTTCGCAACTTAGGTTTCATTAATCGCATCTCTAAGCCCTTTCAAAGGTCTCGTACGTTCAAAATACTTTATTTTAGTTTTGTGCGTTCGATTTTGGAGTTTGGGTGTGTTGTCTGGAACCCTTTTTATAAAGTAGATACTGAACGGATAGAAAGAGTTCAAAGAAAATTTCTTAAAATTCTAAATTACCGGAATAATATGCCAAATGAGCCTTATCCCGAGTCATTAGAACAAAACAAACTGGGATCCTTAGAAGATCGTCGAAAACAATTTGACTTACTTTTTCTATTTAAGTTGTTAAATAATCAGTAATCACATAGACGCCCCTAATCTTCTTGCCAAGATAAATTTTATTACTAAGGCTCGATTGCCCGTTCGTTCCTCACGTTCTTTAAAAATATTTGTGCCACCTCGTTTTCGTAAGAATTATACCCGCAATAGTTATTTTACTCGGTGTTTTCGTTTGTATAATTCGGAATTCCCAAACTTGGATTTATATAACAATGTAAAAAAACTTAAATCACAATTTTTAAAAATTCTAAAATCCGAATAATAGTCTGCAATTCTTTGGTTATTTCCATATCTAAGACTATTAAAAATGTTAATTTTGTTTATTTTATAAGTAAGTATTAAGTATTTTTTTTTTAGGTTTGCGTTCTTAGTTCGCTGTTATAGTTAGTTTTTTGTCGTTGTATAGCATTTTATGTACTTTATGTGTCTATGTTTGCATAAATATTAACACGTTGGTATGTTTTTATGCATGCATTACACCTTTGCTGTGTTTCTTTTATATCTGTAGCAATCAGTCACCACAACTTTACCATAGAAGGCTTGTTTATTTCATACAACATACTATTATAGTACTCTTGGGCACTCGTTGTCTTTTTTTTGTATAATGTACTTTATAAAAAATTCAATGTAATGACTGTTTCGTGCCAGAATAAATAAAATAAATAAAATAAAATAAAATAAATAAATAAATTTTATATTATTTTTATGCATTCGCAATGCGATTTTATGATTTTGCCTCGACACTTTTTCTTTTCGAAAAGACCTCTATAAAATACGAAAAGTGAAGATTATTCTTAAATGGGGTTACTTTCACTATTGGAAATTGGTTTAATTAGTGGACACCAATAATATTGAGGATCGTATAGAAGCATTTTTTTAAAATCGCTGTTGTTTTTTAATACAAAGTGATTTTGTGTTTTTTTGCCTAATCTGCAAAATCGGTCTCGCTCCCGCGCGCGTCGTTTTCTCATTGCTATCTCGCTTCAGCACATTTTTTCCGAGTATCGCCTTAATAAACGGCTGATCGTGAAAAGCGCAGTACTTACCTACGCAGTGGTCGTGGTGATATTCCACTGCGTAAATACAATAATATTATGTATTATTACTACAATATTAGTTACGTTTATTTAAGGAAGTATGTTAAAAGAGTAATCTTTGACAATAACCGGGTCTCAATCTCAAGTGGTTCTTACAGTAGCAGACGTAGATTCGTTCCAAAGCAGTTATTTTTAGATATGTTAAGAGTTTCCAATTTTCTAATTAACTGTAGCATTGTAAAATAATGGTTCGTTTACTGTGCTCAGTACCTACTTAATTTTATGACCCTAGCAAATCTATTCACCCCGTAGGTATTACGATAATTAAAAGGCGGGAAAAAGTTGAGTTTTGCATACCTAGCATTTGCATTTAAGTAGCAAAATTTTGTATCTTTGTCAGATAGATAGGTACAAAATTTCGCACGCCCTACGCTCTTACGACAATCTTGAAGAAACCACAGATCTATGCAGTTTTATATTTGCGTAACGCAAGATTGTGTTTCACGGCACCAGACCATGAAATTGTTGCATACGCTTTAATAATATTTCGTCGAATTATGGCCTAACTTGCCGCCCGAAACTGGATCTTTAACAATCGGAAGTTTAGAAATTGTTTTTTTTACCTAACCACGGTGAATGGTTATTCTTTCAATTTGGGCCGATCTTGCTTGTTAACTTGGTAGTTTCTCAATTTTTTGTGCTGTCCCATTGGGCCTTAACTCGATCTCTGAAGAGGTTTCAATCGCAGCTACGCCGCGTCACAGTGTAAAGGTACACTACTAACTGCAAGTACTTAGCATTTACCTTCTGGCTGCATTGCTTCACAAAATAAGAAAGGCATAAAGGTAGGTAGAATAATTTCAGTTCATTCATTCATAATTTCTAACTTTAGAGATAATTACCGTTTATAGAGCATAAGCGGTTTTGCAACACTTATATCGTGATGCCTTATCTGCCGACCTACATTCATAACGAGTGATGATCAACAACGAAATCTTCTGCCCACGCGCATTTTGTCGTGACAATCCCTAGCGCATTGACAATATAAATACGATTGTCAACAGTAGAATAAATAAATATTTAAACTGGACAGGGCTGTCGCTTAGCATAAATAAGCGTAAAACTTCTTAGGTGGTGAGGTGATTGTGCTCATAAATATGAACAACATTTATTATGGGGCCAACTCTGCAACTCAACAAAAATCAAAAATAATCAGCTGTTTCATACAAATTGTCAATAGGTACCTACTCGACCAAAATGTATGGAACAGCTGATTTTTTTTGTTGAGTTGCAAAGTTGGCCCCTTAGTAAAAGTTGTTCATATTCATGAGCACACTCGCCACCTAAGAGGTTTTGTGCGTATTCATTAACACGTTGTATCTACTTACACCTTTTTATAAGTGCAGCACGTACCTACTCAACACAAACGATGGAATTTTTATTTATACATAAATAGTGAGTAGTGTTTTGAACTCTTACTTCAAAGTTTACTGTTTTCGCACAGGTATGTATTAAAAATAATTAATTTTAAATTGTACTTACCTACCTAAGTAATATGCGAAAACACGAACCGTTCCTACTTTCCACTCAAAAAGAAAAATAGAAAAGTCTTGCAACATGCTTGCAACCAAGTAATGGATAGGTAGGTAGGTACCGTCATGCATGTCCTACCACGCGAGCGATACGCGAGCCCAGCCCAGTGCGGACTCGACTTGGGGGTATAAACCTAGAAAAAAATCACATACAGAAAACCAGAAAAAGTAAACGCTGAATTAGTTTTTATTTAAATTACTCGTAAAATAAACATTATTTTTGCAAATCGTTAGTAGTTACTCCGTGATCATGGCGTGTGCAACTGCGCCGAAATATCGGGAACTCCAAAAATAAGGGTGGTATTCCATTTATCAAAGATCTTTGTACAATATTGCATTTGATCAAAGGAATACCACCCTTATTACCATAGTACAATGTGCGTCATAATGAAAATAAATTGATTATACTTAGCTGAAAATTTGACCAGAACTTTGTGGTTTCTTTATCGACAAAAAGTTATTATTTTATGTTTTCAAGTATGTTGTAATATCTATAAACTTTTTTCCAAATAATTCGTGGTTTAATCTGTATTGTAAAAATCAAATCTAAAACTGGCGATTACCTGTATACCCCCTCTGGATCTAAAGATAGGTAAGCGGGCCGCGGATGAAAGGTATCTAGCAGACTGGGAACGCCAGCTGCAGGCACCAATTTGGTGCCACCAAACGCCGATCATAAAACCGTGGACTGGAGGTGATCCTCCCCGTTCTTAGGGAGTGGAAGTTAAGAGCCCACGGGGCACCCTAACTTATCGACTGAAACAGGTACTTTCCGGAAATGAATGCTTCGGGAGGTTCCAAGCCTGCACCATTGTGGTGCGCCACACCACAGGACACTGCTCGCCATACTCTAGGGCTCTAGGCTGTGCTAGGCGTGGGCGGTCCAGCGCCTGGAGTTGGTCGCTGCGGTTGGGCTGGACCTCTCACTCCCCAATATCACAGTTGCGATGCTGGGGAGGATGTGAGGATGTCATTTCGCAGAAGGAGGCCGCGGAGAGAGTTCGCGAATCGGACGTCGCAGCGAGCCAACTCCGACGGACATGTACGACCGGGGAGAACGAGACGCAGACGTGCGCGTCTCGATCTCGCCTAATTGCAAGAGGAAGCGCAGTAAGGCTCCGTTCCCCATGTAGGGTGGAGCGTGTTAACACATACCCACAGGCTCGAGGAAGTCACAGGTCTTCGTTAAAAAGGTCCACGTTTCGAGTAGTTACATGCAGTTGCAGTAACTACTCGAATCGGAAGGGAGTTCCGTTTCCCTACCGATCCATTGCAATTGCAACTGCACGTGAACGACACAATGTTGGCCCCTTTTAAATGAATTTAAATAAATTATAAACAAAAATTTATGATTATTATTATTTAATCTTATTAAAAAGAAACATGTTTTTTCACGTCCCCCCAGCCCTGAGAGAACTAGCCCTGATCCGAGATGAGTCTCCATAGTCGCGCGCGCGCGGGCGCACCGGTCTCGCTCGCGGGACAATTGAATTAAACGCGCGGTGACGTAACAGTTTGTTTGCATACATTGGAAGTAGGCGCACGAGACTGGTAGCTTCGGCACGGTGGCTTCCTGTCGGTGTCTCCACTAATCTTTGTTTTTTTATCTACAACGGGATACCATTTAGGCTTCATCACACCTGATGTTAAGCGATGATAAGGCTGAAAGTTCCTCAGTAATTGAGTATTCCGGGAGTAGTTTGCTTCTACCTTCAGCCTTATTCCCACTTAACATCAGGTGTGATAAAGGATAAGCGCTACCCCATTGTAGATTAAAAAAATCTATGTTATTCAGAAACAATGTGGCTTCCTAGTTTCTACTGGGGAAATAATTTATTCGGTTGCTAAAAATCGGTTTTGAAATTCCAGAGATTAGATACCTCCAGACTTACTAACTCCTCTTTCATAATTTAATTGGGAAGGTACGGTGATGCCTTCATTATAAGTTATTCTGTTAGGTTTAATCAATCATTATCTACTTTATTATCACAATGTTACATTTCACGAATTCGGAATGTAAGTCGTAATGTAAACATTTTGTTATGGTCCAGTGTTCCTTTTTTAGGTTTATGTAGGGTAATATTTTTAAGTAAAAGTAAGTATCTGATAATATTGTAAGGAAACTTACCAAAAGGCACTAAAAAGGCAGCACTTAAAATAAACAGTAACATAATGCACAAAAATGTAAAGAACACAACACACGTTTTTCTGACACACACGGCCTAACTGAATCACTGTTATCTTTTCACACCTGTTATCACTGGCCAGTATGTACTATTAACGTTCCGGCAAGCAAAACAATACCAAACGTTATGATTATCATACAACAACTAAATATAATCTTGCATCAAAACTTTATATCCACCGGTTAGAATAAAAATTAAAGACGAAATATCTGCTTATTCTCGTCTGCAAATCGCTTAAAAGTTATTCTTGGCACGAATTTAGATTTTTGAAGTGGGTATACGATTGTAGAACCAAGGCTATAATAATGAATGAGTTTGTTGAATATCTACGTGTGGAAGAGTTTCTAAGCAACTTTTAAACTAATTAAAAACTATTACAATGAAAATTTTAATGTCTGTCATAAGAATGTTAGACATTATTTGTTACTGTTAATTTTGAAACAAGTAGGTAATCAAAATCGCAATTTGTCATACCCATAAACAATCGAGATTGAAATGTGAATGAGCGACGACATTCTTAAAAAAGCGCGCTAGAAAAGTATTAAATTATATAAAACTATTTTCGATCTTATCTTAAACTCTTGAACAAGTTAATCCTACATATACTATAGTAAACACCTTTCTTGTACGTAAATTCAATTTCTAAATATCCTTTGGCGACAGCGCGTGGGCGATGAAAAATTAGTGTCCTCTATTCGGTAATTAAATATTAAGAGTTCTTAGATATTTACTAATGAGCATTTTTGTAAACATAACATTATTATACTTATTAATTTAACTCGAATTGATATATTATACAAAATTATGTTATTCATACTCACAATATCCTACAAAGATATAAGCTTATTAACAATTCTTATATAAAACTTACGACTTGCAATAAGTATGAAATACTAATTATGTTCTTAAACACAAGGAAAATATTTAAGATTAATTCTGTAAATTTTTTTTCGTTCTCAAAACTATACATTTTGGTTTTATGTAAAAAATTAATGCAAAAGGCTCCCTTACACTAAATAATATTTCAGAGAAGACGTGACTTTAAATATATCAATTTGATGTAGGTACGTAGGTATCAAGAAGATTACCTAATCTAGAAAGTAAATAAAAAAAAACAAAGCATTTATTACAAGCTTTTTATTAACTTGCCATGTTAGTTAGTGTCCGATGGAGCTAAAATTTTGTGTACGGGTTTGGTTCAGATGACAATTATACAATATTAAAGTACAGTCAGCAAAAAAGCTTGTCATACAAATGAAATTTTTACTAAAAACTTGACACGCGTGACGTGATGAAAAGTCTGATCAAATCATATCAAATCGATGTTTGATACTGAAACAAAAATACGAATAGCGATGAGCGAACATAACTTTACACCATTTTATTCAACTTTAGTCGACGACAATGTTCAATGATATAATGGCCTCACGCCTCAACGGAGCAGATGTCATATGTCCTTACTCCGAAGATCTGGCTTCCATACAGAGTTATCTGCAAGAATTCTTTCAAAATTCGACCCTAAGTCGTTAAGATAAGGGTCTTCAACATTTTAAGGTAGGACGTGCAAAATACTAAGATTGCGATTGTTATAGTGGTTTCGTGTTGGCACGCTGGCCGATGCCGCCGTCGATATGGAGGGTTTAGACGCGGAGATGAAAGTTGACTTTGTTTCACTCTACATGCAGTATCCACTTATCAATCATTCATCACAGGTAATATTCAAGTCAGTTTATTTGATGAGTCAGTCTTTAGTACCTATAGCAGTTTTGTTATAAACTAATGGTCATAAATCAATTGTCTAGATTACTAAATTAATGTAATTAGATTAAGCTTTAATATAAATGGCGAATAAATTGCGTCATTTAATGCTATGCTACTAGTTTTCTGACAATTAAACTTAGCTTTATGAATTTTGATGATGCTACTAGAAAACGGAGAAAATACTTATTAGGTACTATCAGAAAAAAAATCTCCGTAACGAGATGAAGTGTGTATCTATACTATAGATACTATTGCTAACGAAGATGAATGCGATCAAGATGATCAGATATAGAAGTTTCCCATTTCGCTACAAATTATTAAAGACATAGTCTTCAATAAAAACTGGTCTCTATTCCTTACGCGGTTAAAACACAGAGTTGGCTCAAATATTATGTTGTTCTTGCCATTGATCATTGCCATTATCAGATGGGCCGAGATCAGATAGCGAGGTTCCTTGTAGCGATGCTTTATCGGCCCAAATCTTTGGCTTTTAAGTGTTTTGAGCGTTATAATTCAAGAGCGGCATAGCTTTCACTCAAGAGGTCCAATTAATTCTTGAACGATACATTAACCGTTCGATAAATTTGGGAAAAAAATGCCGCGTCGATAACGACGGGCCTCGCCTCGCATTAAAAGGTTTTATTTATCTTGGACAATTTGTTAATGCCACTATTTGTGTCTTCCGGTAGCCGTGTAATTGAATCTTCTGGTTTTGTATATTTTATTGCGTTTAGCCGCCGAAGCTACCGACCGATTAGCGGGACGGGACACTCGTGGCAAACTTTATTTGTGTTTTTATAAATATGTTCTTATACTAGCTAGACTACCGAACTCGACCGTACCTGTTTGACGATCCTACTTAAATTTGAGATAAGACGACATTTTATCTCTTTGCTGATTCCAATTACATTAATTACAAGGTATTTTAACACCACTTAAGTATCGGAGCTGGTTGTGAGACGGGTCGATGTTTTCTAAATACTTCATTTTCCATTTTTCAACCATAAAAATTGCATTGTGAATGCAAAAAAAGTAAAAATTTAAATAACCACTTAAGTTTCGCAATCGTTTATATTGATTACCGTTTTGGCTAATAAAATTGAATAAATAAACTGTTTGGCATAGCTATTGAATGACTTTGAGGAGCCCGTGGCGCGGTAGTTAGGTGGCTCGGCCTGCGATCGTTGAGGTTAAGCAAACTTTCGCAATGGTCGGTCACGGGATGGGTGACCAAAAATTTTTCATCTCGAGCTCCTCCGTGCTTCGGAAGGCTCGTCAAGCCGTTGGTCCTGGCTATTTGCAGTCGTTAATACCCACCAATCCGCACTGGGCCCGCGTGGTGGGTCGGCCATAAGGAAGGCCAGAGCCCCAGCAGTGGGGATATTAAATGGCTCATAATCATGATTGAATGACTTTTGTTTGCAGTAATGTCAATACGATTCTCTGATGCAGGAATTCGTAAGAAAGAAACCAAAAAGTAAATAGCTATAAGCGTGAGTGTGTGTATTATAATTCTTTCTAAGTACCAAGGGAAGTGTTTTAGAAAAGGATCTAAGTATCATAGAGAAGATATGCGATAATCATTTTCACATAGCAGCGCGTGCGACCGAGATTCCCTGCGAAGTTATCTCTTTGCCACGATCTTGCTTACGGGAAAAAGATACTTAGTTAATCAAAAAATGCAAGTTGAATATTTTTTGTATTTTTTATCCACAACGGGGTAGCACTTAACCTTCATCATTATTGATGTTAAGTGAAGATAGGGCTAAAGATTGAAGCGGAATAATCCCGGAATCCTCAACTGTTAACAACTGGCTATCTTATCTTATCTCTAACTGCTGGAACACAACAATGCCGAAAAACATCTTTGTTATGGTGTCAGACTTAGATAAGATGGTGGTCATCATCGGAGTTTTCTTCAGCCTTGGCTGGAACGGGGTCGAGCTTTTGCTCCTTCCCCGGGCGTCATCTCTAGGGGCCACTGCCCCATAGTGGTTAGATGCCGCTGTGAGTGGCCGTCTTTGACGAATAGAGTGCCCCCGTTAGAGGTTGCTGCGCGGCCCTCTGCGCGGTCTGCCGCACTAGGTGAGAGCCCCATAGTGGGCCAGGCCCAGCGAGCGCCTGCGAACGGGCCACGGCTTATGCAACGGGGTAGGGGCTATAATTAGTTCGGGGGGTTTTGAGGGATTTGGGGAATGGAAGTGATGGGCTGGGGAAGGATGCTGGTAGCTAGCTAGGCAGACTAAGAACAAGTCCTCAACCAACCAAACCGAATACAATATGTACCTAACCCCCACCACTGGAAATCACCACTTCTTTTGATACCGGCGCTGTGTACCAATTGACCACATAGGTGTTAAAATATCTGCGGTTAAGTATCTATCTATAGGTACATTTAAATATGTAACGTAAAAGCTGAATAATTCTCTCCTCTTTACAAGGTTTTATTTAACTTGCAGTGTATGTATGTCCAATCTTGCGCAGGCTAAACTGGTGGACTCAGGCACTTCCCAGTGTCCGATTGAGCTGAAACTTGTTTGGTTTGGAACTTTGGATGACAATACAATATTAAAGTACAATTAACAAAAAAGCTTGTCATAAAAACGATGTTTTTACGATAAACTTATTTTAAATGCGCCCGTCTCCAGCACTACGAAATGAAAAACACTTTTAAACAAGATGTTTTTTTTATAATCAACAAAACTAAAAAAAAAAACAACATTATCTTGCCATGATTATCAAAAAACTATAAAATTGTTTTTCTTTTGTGTCTTACACAAAAGAAAAACAATATTTATTAATATAATTTAACAAAACGACAAAAAGTCTACTGGAAATTTTGAGCAATATTCCCAATGTGCCCGAAAATTTCCCGGGCACATTGGGAGTGGAAAATTTCCGGCAGTGGCAATATTCCCAGGCGTACATCAATAATTGTGCATTTTGCATTTTAAATACTCACTAACCATCTAGACAATATATCAAAAATTCAGAACTGCCGGACTACTTGTAAGATAACCCCCCTTAATTAGTCTCAATTTACGGGTTAAATAGGGAAAGTGACTATTAAGTACCTATGTTTCAAAATCTTAGATACCACCACCGCCGAGAACTAAACCGTAAAACATATTTTTGTGTATTGTATTCTTAACGTTTTCAATAATAAGTGTTGTTATATCAAGGCCAACACTTCTTATGTCAATTCCTAATCGATTATTAACGGTTCTTGATTATTTCACAATCATAAACCACCATGTAAGTCAAAAAGTCCAAATAAAAATATAAATAAATTTTGTTATTTTTGTCCTAATACAGGAGATCACAAATCAAACTGAGCACATTTTAGAAACAAAAAGTACTTAAATTTCTATTCGTGCCAAATTAGCACGCACTGAGAGTCATCAGTGGAACATGATGTCTTGTCTAATGTACAATTTCTTAATCTGAATTCAGTATTTCTATTTTGTTACCATTTCGAAGATTTCAATTTCATTTCATCCTTGACACTAACTTGCCTTCATCACGTCTAACCGAGATCTATTCTATTTTGGGTAAGTATCACTATACATCTGTGATATAACCTTACAATTGGCACGTACGTTTCTTTGATATAAACTATTCATTTTCAACCTTAAAACTTAGCTTTTAAGGTTAACAGTAGGTTTTTGTCGACGTGACCGTTCTGTCCTCACTTGTTCCAGTAACCGTGACCTTTGGTGTGTGTCCGATTTTTCTTGTTATTTGTGCAAGGGCTTAATTGCACACAAACATGACCAAAATACGGGTACTTTGGTAAACAACTACTTACGTATAATTAACATGCTAGGGGGGCCGTATAAAGTTCATGGCTCTTTTAATACTGGACTGGAAACACCAGTGATAGAATTTCATTTAGTTTTTTAATATTTTGCGTACCTATTAAACAGAGCACATCAAGTGAGGTGCACTAAGATGTAGGTATATTAGGAATAAATTATATTAAAAAAACCTTTTATTTAAAATCAAGCTTTTATTCAAATGTCCTAAAAAGAATAAAATAAACTTTGTATCAAGTCAAATCCAACAAATTTATTACATTAAACAATTTATATGTTTTAAAAGCATGTCGCTTTATTTAATTTCATATGTCAAATATAAGTTAAAGCATTTGTGTTTAGTGCAAGCCCAGTAACAATAAAATCTTGCGACAAGCTTTTAAAACAAATAAATTGTTTAATGTAATAAATTTGTTGGATTTGACTTGATACAAAGTTTATTTTATTCTTTTTAGGACATTTGAATAAAAGCTTGATTTTAAATAAAAGGTTTTTTTAATATAATTTATTTTTGTATTTTTAGTTATTATTGGACGTGTTTCTAAGTTGCTTCATTTCATTTAATGCATAATTATTGCATGGTCGTTTGCCAGTTAATTTATTACAGTCTAGCTCTTCAACTGCATCAAGTCTGCAAACACACAAATATATTTTACCACCAAATAGAGATTGTAGATTCTTACTACAGACACACATATTCATTAAATACAAGGCATATTCACATAGGTATAAGAGAAGGAAGCACTGTATTACGAACAAAAATAGAAAACACAAATTAGACCCAATAAGACAAAAAGTTCAAAATAAAAATGTGTGTGTGCCGTGCCGCAGCAGTACTCAATGGTCGCAGCTCAGCTTCATATTACTTGTCTTGCAACGCAAGCAAACGCTGATTTTCAGTTTTAAATTTTAGTACGTATTTCAAAAATAAATACTAAAGAACAAGACACATTTAAGTTATTTAAATTTTTACTTTTTTGCATTCACAATGCAATTTTTATCATAGAAAATGGAAAATAAAGTATTTAGAAAAAATCGACCCGTCTCACAACCAGCTCCGATGGGACGACTCCGTAGCTCAGTGGTTAGAGCAGTCGCCCGGATAGCGAAAGGTCGTGGGTTCGTGTCCCATCGGAGCTGGTTGTGAGACGGGTCGATTTTTTCTAAATACTTTATTTTCCATTTTTCTAAGACACATTTAAGTTTCTATCAAAGTTGATAAACATAGTAGGTACATAAAGAAAAAAAGGTTTTTTCTTTTCTGTAGGTAGACTATGGTTGTATTAACTTGGAGCCATCTGTCGTTGACTTTAGTGAACTATTTATGTGCAAAGTGACACATAGGGTCTGAATATAGCAACTTCGCGTTTTTTCCTTTTTTTTATAGTTCGTTCGTTCTTATAGCCGCTACACACGTCCAGACCAGACCTAACCGCCGATTTGGTGCGGACGAACTTTGCTGTAAAGCAAATATAATCCGTGCTACACACGTTCGTACCAAATCAAAATTAAATCAAATGAAAAAATCAAAAAGCTACACCAAATCTGGTCTTGGCCAAGGCTTTGTATCACATCACTGAACAAGGCCTTGTATCACATCACTTTTTCTTATCAAATACCCACAGAAATCACCTGGATTTGCCAATGCAATGCAACGGGCTCGTAAAGAAAAAGACCTATTAACAAAAAAAGGTCTTGGATTTGAAAAAAATTGAACGGTACCTGTCATAAAAGAATGACGAAAAATTCTTCAAAACCATTTTGAGTAGCCTGTAACTGACAGGGAAACTTCATTTTTAATTAAAATGTCATTTTTTTTAAGTAATTGAGAAAAAGCCTAAGTCCAGGGACTTTAAATTAATGTTTTAATATAAATAATAATAATGTTCACTTCTCATGCTCTAAAAGTACGCAAATATAGCCCTACGAAGCGGGACTAAATAACCACTGTAGTCCCTAGGGAGTAAAATGTAATTACTTTTTTAATTTCCTTCATGTGACATTAGTTAAACTCAAACAGCCAGTGAATATACTATTAATTGTGAAGTGTGGACCATCTTCATTGCGAAAATGTTTTTTTGTTTCATGGTTTTTCCGCAAGGAAGGTGGCGCCATGTGTTTTAAATTGTCAATTTATGACTGGTTTAGCGGAAAAAACTTACTGCGAGCTTTTGGCGCCATTTTGGCGGGTTAGGTTGAGTGGATATTTTAATTAATCGCAATTTGTTTCATAGTGGATTTTGTGACTCAAGATAGGTGTGGTTTTTGTGCCCCAAGTGTCTACGCAACTGAACGATATGTAGAATGATTAAAATAGGCGCTATCTCGGTAAAGTGATGCCGAGTGTTTTATTATAGTGGTGTGGTGACTAACCTCAGCAAGAATTATCGAGAAGGTTGGCTTGACACACTTGACGCCAAAAACTCCAAGGAGCACTGGAATGTAACACACCTACATTCTTATGAAAACATAAGAAACTATAATAATTAAATAATACTCAATAATTGGCAGTATGGCTAAATGTCTTGGCCTGTCCTACAAAAGGGCGAATATGTTTACTACTACTACTACTGACCGCGAAAATGTCAGAATTTGTTAAATGTTTTTGTACTAAATTGACTAGTTTTCTCGCACTCGAAGTGAAAAGTACAGTTTGCACCTCGAGACTAAACGCCAACTTAATATACCCTCGGTTTCATTGACTCCCTCGCACGCTCGGGAGCCAAACCACCTCTGGTATATAATGGCTTCGTTTAGTCCCTCGTTATAAAATATTCTATTGATAATCTCAAATTTATGTAAATAGTATATTATAGCATACTTTTCAAACAGACTGTTTTTTTGTCTCCATAGCAATTATGTGACATGGACTCATGTTCTTTCTCAAATAACCAATTCAAATCGGCTGTCGGGTTGGGACGTGTGTTCTATTACTAGTTGAATTTAGAGAGTGCGCCAGATAAGTCTGCGCGGGGTCAAAATCGAATACTAATATTTTCCATAAGCTTAGAACAAAATAATGTACTGTAACTAGCGCCATAAACGCCCCAGTCGCAGAGTTATCTGACACGCACTCTATGAAGATTGCGCTCGCTGAATGCTCGCTGATTATAACTTTATGGTACCTACCTACATTGACAAAGTGTCAAGTAACCATCACAACAAAACAAGAATATAGTACTTGAAAATTTGCAAGAATTCTGAATTGATAACTATACTGATTATATATTTAATTGCATTGTCATTGGAACTAAAGGTGAATTCCAAATTTCAGCTCAATCGGACATTGGTAAGTGGGTCAAATTTAGCTCTTATTTATTCCTCCTTTAAAGGTAGGTACATCCTGCAAATAAAAAAATAATTAATACAGTAGGTACATAATATAAAATATGCGAAAGGTGCAATTTGCCCTGGTTTTGGCCACTTGATTGTAAGTACTTATAGCAAAAATCAGAATCAATATATTATAATGTGCTAGAAACCAGTAATTTGCAAATCAAAAATTTAATTTTAAAACCCCTGTGTTTTAAAATTAAATTAAATTTTATTTAAGTATATTTAATTACCTTCATCCATCATAAAATTCTTAAAATGCTCATAGAAAAAAATAATAAAACAGAAAACGGGAGTTTGTTGAAAAAAATCGTATGACGTAAGGAATTTTAAAGATTGTTATTATTACTTTAAAAATCTTTGTTTTAATTGCCATTGGCAACAATAACACTTTTTAAAAGTGTCAAGTCAAATCAAAACACCGGGGCAGTGGCCAAAACCGGAGCTTCTACCTTAATGTAGGTACCTATATTATTTGGAATGTGAGTCGAATTGTGGTAATAGTAGATTGTTTAGCAAGGGATGTATGGCACCCATAACAGTCGAGAGTTTTGGCGCACGAACGAAGTGAGGGCGCCGATAGTTCGAGACTGTTATGGGTCCATACGCCCGAAGTAAACACTCTACTTTTCATTTTGAATATGAGGAAAGTAAAAATAAACAGAAATGATCTAAAAAATATTTTTCCTATGGCCGCGGAATTTTCGAAAGACTATAAATTTTTTGTTCATTTTCTCTGTTTTAAGGAAGGCAAGGGAAACTAATCAAAATCAAAATCAAAATCAACCGACCTCCGATCCGATTCGGTCTGCTCCCAGACCAAATCGGAACGTGAGTAGCGTAGATTTGGTCTGGGAGCAGACGAAATCGGCTGTCGGATCGGAACATGTGTAGATGCTATTACAGATTTTGTCATGACCCCTCCTATTCCTTTTTTAAATTTCATAACGGCCCTAGGGCCGCCACATACCACTTTCAACCCGCATTTTAGGCAAGTTAAGAGTTACTTTCAGAATATGAGACATGAAAAATGATTTTGTCTGCTAGATCAACTTGTTAGGTGAACCATCTTTAGCGGCCTCCGGCTGAAGCTATTTTTGGATTTGTAATTTCTAGTCTTCAACTATTTTAGTTACTAAGATTAGGGTATGGTGCCACCTAGCCTCCTATCTCCTTCCTCTGTTCGGCCCTCTCTGGAGCTTTCGAGTTCGTTGGGGGGGTGGGGCTGGGGTTAGAACCGTCCAGTCCTGACGCGAAGCCTATTAGACTTGGCGGGAAGGCTGGGTGCGGCGAGGGACATGCCCTGGAAGTGACCGAGTTCTACATGCGGTTTGGTATGCCTAAAGATCGCATTCTACTCTTGATACAAAAAGAAAGGGTAAGGTGCCTCCTAAGGTTGCGGCCACAAAAAAATCACAAAATGCATTTCTGTGGTTGCATAAAGACAAAAGAAAATTGTTATTGTAGTAGCGGTTTTTATGCTACTTTTACATCATACAAAAATGTTAAGTTCATATCCCTTAGATTATGATTTTTTTTATACTATATTGACAAAATTAGATTCAAAATCCATTATTTTTTATGTAGCCATCTGAAAACCTTTTTATCTTTTCTAGAAATAAATCTCTTTCCAATAAAGCTTTGATTGCGTTAAGTAAAGTACTCGTTATGGGGGTCTTTCACCGAAGCCATGATTAATTTTAATAAAGTCGATGTTTATGTGTGGCTGCCCGCCTCCGATTGTGGTCAAAGATGCCGCGGCGTGTATGGCTTGGCTTTACGCTAACGTGTCGCGGTGTCAGAAGGGGCGCGTCCGTGTTATGAATGGCGCATCGAACAGTGGTGCCACAGAGATGCAATTGCCATCCAATTCTTGTTTTTTTGAAGTGAAAACTTCTTTAGCGGCGTTGTGCACTTTTTGTGATGGGTAAAAAATGTTAAACTCGCGTCAGGACTCAGCATCACGTGACCGTCAGATCGAAAATTCGTAAGACGGACACGTGACGTGATCGAAAAACTGTTACAATGTCTTTAGAATACAAAGGCAAATTTCGTCACCGTTTCCAAAGTTGTGATAGCTCATATTAGAAAACGGGCGGCATTGAAGCCAGAGGACCTTGGCTCAAATCTAGTCCGTATTTTTTTTCTTTTTTTAGTCAAATTCCTTTTTTACCACACTTTGATTAGCTTCACATGTAACTAAGTCACAATGTAAGAAAATCTTGGAATTCAATTTTAACCTACTTCTAATTGTCGTATTGATTTGAAACTTTGCAAGTCTATATGAATCCGATGACAATACAATAATTTGCTAACATCGAGCTGATCTGATGATGGAGTCAAGAGGTTGGCAATAGAACTCTTTAATGTCTGCTAGGGAACCCCTCGAGCTTAGGCAAAACAAATGTGTTTTGTTCTGATTAGATCTATTCGCTACACTTGATGGTGAGGGTCTGATGATGGAGCAGGGAGGAAGCCAGTGGCACTCCTTAATGACCAATAGGAAACACCTCGAGCTCTGGTTCATTTCTTTCGTTCTGATGAGACCTATGCGCTACAATTGGTGGTGAGGGTCTGATGATGGAGCAGGGAGGAAGCCAGTGGCACTCCTTAATGACCAATAGGAAACACCTCGAGCTCTGGTTCATTTCTTTTGTTCTGATGAGACCTATGCGCTACAATTGGTGGTGAGGGTCTGATGATGGAGCAGGGAGGAAGCCAGTGGCACTTCTTAATGACCACTAGGAAAACCCTCGAGTTTGGGCTCATTTGTTTCATTCAGATTCACTGGATGAGACCTAATTGCTACACTTGGTGGTGAGGGTCTGATGATGGAGCAGGGAGGAAGCCAGTGGCACTTCTTAATGACCACTAGGAATACCCTCGAGTTTGGGCTCATTCGTTTCGTTCTGATGAGACCCATTCGCTACACTTGGTGGTGTGAGGGTCTGATGATGGAGCAGGGAGTAAGACAGTGACGCTCCTTAATGACCACTAGGAAACCCCTGGAGTTTGGGCTCATTTGTTTCATTCAGATGAGACCTATTCGCTACACTTGGTGGTGAGGGTCTGATGACGGAGCTGGATGGAAGCTAGTGGCACTCCTTAATGACCACTAGGAAACCTTTTGAGTTTGGGGCTTAATTGTTTCGTTCAGATGAGACATATTCGCTAGACTTGGTGGTGAGGGTCTGATGATGGAGCAGGGAGGAAGTCAGTGGCACTCCTTAATGACCACTAGGAAACCATTCGAGTTTGGACTCATTTGTTTCGTTCTGATGAGACCTATTCGCTACACTTGGCGATGAGCGTCTAATAATGGAGCAGGAAAGAAGTTAGTGGCACTTCTTAATGAGCACTAGGAAACCCCTCGAGTTTGGGCTCATTTGTTTCGTTCTGATGAGACCTATTCACTACACTTGATGCTGAGAGTCTGATGATGGAGCAGGGAGGAAGTCAGTGGCACTCCTTAGTGACCACTCGGAAACCCCTCGAGTTGTGGTTCATTTGTTTCATTCTGATGAGACCTATGCGCTACAATTGGTGGTGAGAGTCTGATGATGGGGCAGGGAGTAAGTCAGTAACACTCCTTAATGACCACTGAGAAACCCTTCGAGTTTGGGCTCATTTGTTTCGTTCAATGTTTAAGGGGTAGGCAGATACATGAATGGACTGTAAAATCCATTACCATCCATCCATGGCTTGCCATTTATAAAACTAAAAAGTAAAAAATAAATATGTAGTTTAAAAAACTAATAAAACCCACTTTTATAGGAACATACTAAAAAGTACAAAATAACCGTCTACAGATTCAGTAACTGAAATTTAAAAGCGTGGTGCGCCCTTTGCAAAGCCTGCATTTCAAGTAAGTAATATTGACAACGCGCACCTCGCTTTTTAATTTCAGTTACTGAATCTGTAGACGGTTATTTTGTACTTTTTAGTATGTTCCTATAAAAGTGGGTTTTATTAGTTTTTTAAACTACATATTTTTAATATACTATATCACAGCCATCTCTATCGTCTTCTACAAGCCATGCGCATAAAGTTGGCAACGTAGTTTTAAGTCAACCGATTTGACACCGTTTGCACCGTTTGACAGGTAAACAGCGAGTAAACCTCGAGTACTGAATCCTATGGAGATGGCATATCTTCTATACATCTATACAAATAAATAAAATTGGAGTGTCTGTTTGTAACATTAAATAACCGCTTTTTACTATGTGCATATGATTAAATATACGGTACATATACCAAAATGACATGTTTTACAATTTTTGTCTGTCTGTCTGTTTGTTCCGGTTAAACGGTCTCTGAAACGGCTGGACCGATTTTGACGGACCGATACGACAATTAGAAGTAGTTTAAAATTGAATTCCAAGATTTTCTTACATTGTGACTTAGTTACCTCACTTTTTCGTAGGTATGCCACCTCCATAGGATTTAGTACTCAGAGGAGTAAACCGGTTCACAGCAATGTTGCCGTTCCGTATCATAGCATGGCTTGTAGAAGACGATAGAGACGGCTGTGACTATATCTATGCTTTCTGTGTTCTGTGGTTGACATCATGTGCGTGCCTCTTATGCTGCGGCCACATTGGCGGACGATAATTCACGACTATCTCTTTTCATATGTCACTACCGGTTAGTTTGAAAGAGAAAGATATTAATTAAGATTTTGTTCTCCGTAGCCTGCTTATGTGGCTGCAGCATCCTACTAATATTATAAATGCGAAAGTTTAGATGTTTGGATGTTTGTATGTTTGTTACTCGATCACGCCAAAACGGCTAAACGGATTTGGCTGAAATTTGGGGCACAGATACTTTGTAACCTAGAGAGGAACATAGGCTACTTTTTATCCCGGAAAAGTATCATATTCCTGCGGGATAACGTCGTGTGGTTCACGCGGGCGAAGCCGCGGACGGAAAGCTAGTTACAAATAAACCCAACGAAAGCGAGAAACAAGCGACGGCCGCCATACAGTTTGCGATAGTTAAGCGACAGTTCGAAAACGTATCATAATATTTATCAACTTTAGTTGAACAGAGTTGGTATCGACAAAAAGGTTAAAAGACTGTTAGATTATACGATATTTAATGATGTGTTTCCATTTCAGTAGAGAGGAGCAGGACTGTATTTTTTATACATTTGACATTACATAAAAATACCAGAAAACATTTATAAGCTCTGCTTTCTGTCTTGAAGGAAATGCGGTCCATAAAGGGAACGTAAGAATTCTGTACGCAATATATATTTTTTAAATTTTTAATGCAAGCAAATTAAGTCGTTCCAGTAGGGGTACACATTGTATTCGGTTTGGTTCGTGTTAGGGCTTACGCAAAGTCCGCCTGGCTTGTGTTCCGGCATTAAGAGATAAGATAGCTAAGATCCCCGTTGTGGATAAAAAAAACCATCAAAGTGTTTGTTTGATCGCAAGCGCCAGCAGCATCTTTGTAGCGATCCGGCTGTGTCCACAGGCTGGTTGTTTACAAAATAATAGAGGGACGATTTCCTCAGCTCGTAAACAACCGATCGTCGTATCAGCGATTACAATATTCTCCAACAAGCTTTAACGATACTTTAAACGGTTTACCAGCCAATTTTCGCACCTACATTTCTTATTTGCGTGGCTCCCCGAATTCAATTTAACACTCATCGATTTTTATGTGGTATGGCTTTAAAATGAAAATTATGATAATGGCTGCCTTACCATAGGAGGATGGGCGGTAAATTCGTAAGATATTTTAGTAACGCTGCTAAATTATCGGTTTGTTACGATCGTGTAATTGATGCAGTAAATTACTGATGAGGTTATCATAAATACTAAAGGATTATACCTACCTGTTTTCTCGACTTTCGATACGGTGCTGTAGCAAGTGTATGAACTGGTTTCCCACTTTTTCCGGTGTCACATAGAGAAAATAATAAAAAGGGTGTAGCACACATATTCTAAATATTGATTGTTTTCAACTTTTACTTCCTTACATTATTATCAGTCCATTGTACATCATTTAGATCATTTATTATTTGTGTATGTTTTAATGATTCTTATTAGGAAATTTCACTTTTTTTCTTGATCCTCAACAGGGTAGCACTAAGCCTTCATCACACCTGAATGTTAAGTGATGATAAGGCTAACTACTACACACTACTCCCGGAATCCTTAATCACTCAGGAACTGGCTATCGTATCTCTAACTGCCGGAACACAACAATGCTGAAAACATCGTTCTTATCGCGACAGACTTAGACATTAAGATGCTGGTAGCTATCCAGGCGGACTTCGAACATGTCCTACCTACCACCAACAAAACTAATTTCAAAATTTACCCCCACTGGGAATCGAACCCGGTGTGTAGGTACCACTAGACCAGCGAGGCGATTTTCAGTAATTGTCGGTTTTGAGAAGGTCTACCATAATAAATATGTAGTAAATGTAATCACTACATTAAAGTCATTCATAACGGTGACGACGACGACACAAGAAATATGCTTTAGCTACCTTCTTCAAAAATAATTCAATGGCGCACCGCTTGTTACCGCTTGATAAATGACTAAACGAGTAAAAGCGAAAGTATCAATTGGTCATTCATCAATGTTTTCTGAATAGTTGATTGTGCCGAACAAACAATAGTTTGTTATGAAGTCATCTTCTTACATAACTTCAACGAGGCCACCTTGAAATTTCAGAATAGAGCGATCAAAACATTAGACAATCGTAAAATCTTATCAAGAATATCTATAAAGAATTTAGTTTGTTTTTGTCTCTGTTGATTATGTTTTTAGGGTTCCGTAGCCCAATGACAAAAAAACGGAACCCTTATAGATTCGTCATGTCTGTCTGTTGGCCGTCCGTCCGTCCGTATGTCACAGCCACTTTATTCCAAAACCATAAAAACTACACAGTTGAAACTTGGTATTCTGTACCATTACCAATTTACGATTTTAATAGGGCGAAACTCAGTGAGGCGAACGGGGAACAAATCATAAAAAAAATATATAAGTACTAAATTAAGTGGGGCTCCCCATATATGGAACTGAAACTGTTTTTTTTTAATCACACATATTCGTGTGGGGTGTTTATAGATAGGTCTTTGAAAAGATTTTTCAAACCATTTTTTCTCAAAGTCAACCTTTTGAAAGATAGAGAGATTCATAAGCATTAATTTTATTTAATCTATATGAATAAAAAATTTATGACTATGACTATGACTAGAGCGCCTTCCAAAGTAGTAAAATGTGTGTCCCCCCTCTAACTTTTGAAATAAAAGAGTGAAAAATCTAGAAAAAATGCATCTTAATAAAAACTTTCAACGAAAATTTGTTTGCACGAGATATAGTAAGCCGTTTTCGTGATGCAACATTTTCAAAAGTTGCAAATATACCTTTATCACATACAAACACTATGAAAAAAAGTTGTATTTTGCTGACGAAAAATGATAGTGGAATTTTGGCTAGGTAAAGGCAATCAGTACGTTAAGTGTGAACCCTTTATTGGCGAGTCGAACTCGCACTTGGCCGATTTTTTATAAGTTATCATGTTGTTTTTCTGTGATATTGAATAAACTTTATGTTAAACCACTAGCGCTATAGAAGTAAGAAAGCCGTAAACATATGGAACGGAACGCATCCCGAGTCGATTGCATTAGAGGAATGGCAACATTAATCACAAAAAAGTCGAAGTCTATTTCAATGAGGGATTTTTTGACAGATGATTAAAAAAGAAAAATGTTAGTTCCAAAAAACTCAACAGATGGCGTTCATCAGACATGGGTTTGCTTTTTTAAATTTGCTGGCAAGGGCCCTGTTTAACCATTTTTACAAGTCTACAATACGGTATTTTACTGATTTTTTTTATTTCTTTAAAATGTTTTTCGAAATATTAGCTACACAAAACAAGTTTTCATTTTGAATTATCTTGAATATTTTCAAAGATATAGGACTTCAAACTTTATAATTAGACAAGGACAGGACGCTATCTTAGTGACGTCAGTGGGTTAGTAGCGTCATAGTCACGCCATAGAAGATTTCGTTTTAGAAAGAGACAGCTATAGTCAAAATCAAACAGACTATAATTCTTTTATTATAAAACAGATTCAAATTATTTTTTCACATTTGGTATTCTTAATTGCAATATTTTTTAACGTCATCATTAAATATCTACATTTCAACAACAGTAAAATACCCTATTATGTAAGAAAGCTAGTGAAGTACTTGTATTTTTACTATAGTAGAACATCAGAATCACAAGTTGGCGGCCATTTTAGAAGAAATCATTCACTATAATTACGAGTGTAATGTCAGTGACATTGACATTAAGATAATAGTAGATTGTATTACAAGGGAGCAAAATAGCATATTTACGACAAGGGCGCTATTTTTAATCCAGAGCGCAGTGAAGGATTCTAAAGTAGAATCCTGAACGCAGCGAGGGATTCAATATACGTCGCCCGAGGTGAAAATAATTTTGCAGCCGAGTAATACACTCTACTTTCATTTCGAATTTATGGAAAGTAAATACACTTTGCTTTTCATCCCCCTATACAGGATAATTTTTTTATCAGTGCACAAATTTTTAGGATCGACTCAGAATCGGTAAGTGAACAACTTTCTCCTAGAAACATAGGTCGAAATATGACAAAAATTTTTTGACCTTTCATACAAATCGGACTGATCACGTGATCGAATTAGTATGGGAAGTCCAAAAATTTTTGTCGTATTTCGACCAATGTTTCTAGGAGAAAGTTGTTCACTTATCGATTCTGAGTCGATCCTAAAAATTTGTGCACTGATAAAAAAATTACCCTGTATAAGAAAAGCAACAAAAACAACTAAAACTACCTAGAAAAATAAAAGAATGGTGGCGGGGGGCATCGTCTTCTCTATTTTTTCTATTATATTAAAAAAAATTGAAGTTCAATTAAACAAAAAATAAAAAAATTATATGTCCATCGGATGCCTCCTATGTATCTCCGGGGTACCATAGGGGGTTGAAAATTTTGTTAGATTTTAGCTTCGACGCACCGTTTTTGAGATATTCTCATTTTTAAAAAAATCATTTTTGAAACAGTTCCGGCCCCCCCACCCCATACAACATCAGTAGACAACTTTTTCATTGCCGATGAGATAACTCTATGGTTGACTGTAACCAAATTCAGTTCTATTTTTAAAAATACTTTTACACCCTAGGGTGCAACGCAGAGTTTTGAACCCACTCACTGCTCAGTTTAAAGGCCTGATCAGACGAGGGACTGTCCGCCGAGTACTTTTTTGTCCATCGATATAGATCTCTTATAAATTGTATCGAATAACGCACACAAGGAACTAAAAGTACCGCGGACAAAAAGTCCCCGAAAGTACGGCGGACACCGAGAGACTGGACTGGACAAAAGTTCGCGGTAGTCCCCGAAAAAAATAGAACAAACGTAAATAGGCGTAACAACGCACACAACGAACTTTAGTCTGCATTGAGCGCCCGATAGTGAAGTACGTCTTCGGGCAACAAATGACCGCACACTATATGCGTTGAGTCCGCGACAAGTACCCGGAGGAAATATTTTGGAATATTTTGGAGGAAACAAAAAGTCCCTGTAGACTTTTTGTCCCACGGGGACAAAAGTCCTTCGTCTGATTAGGCCTTAAATATACATCACTTTTCGAATATGAGAGATGAAAAATATTTATCAGCCAATGCATTTATATGTCATTAGGTATTCCAATAACACTCTTTTCTGTTACCGTAAAAAACACTTGTTATTTACTTCGTGAAACAGAATTTACAAGTCCATGTTACATTTCGAAGCTTGTGATCTTGTAAACTTGTATCTTTCGAGAAATAGGCCCATCTCTGAGTGGTAATAAACAATAGAGGTGAGGGATTCATGTCAGGTCAGCGCCATCTATCGAGCTAATAAATAAACTTTTTTTTTTTAATTTGCTGGTAGAAAATCTCTCATTAGTGCTGAGAATAGGAACACAATGTCGATTATCGAAATTTTATGGGCGAGATAGAGATCGAAATCAAAACTTGATTCGAGATTACAATTCGAAAAATGAGAATTGGCCTCCTGGCCTATTTTAAAAACAATCCTTGATATCAAATAATTGTTAGTAGTTTTAGGTATGGTATTATCATATCACTTATCATGTTGGATTACACTTTAATTTCTATTTAGGTACCTACCTTCTTTCTGTCAACTACACAGATGGATAGGTAAAAAATATCATCACCCCCGGTAAAATGGATTGGGGACTTTGGTCAGAGAAGGATTTAGTTGCCATTGAAAAAATATATATGATTTTAATAAAAATGCGACTTTTGTTATAGTTATAAGAGCAATAAGGCCCACAGTAATACCAGTAATTATTTTAAATTTGATTTATTTTTGTTTAAACTTTAGTGTTGTAAAAACTGTTACTAAATGTATTTATTTTCATTTATAGTTTTGTATTTTAAGAAAAAAATACTATTTCTTCATATCTTAAGTTTAATAAAGCCCAAAGCCATATTTAAGGCGCCGATTCCCCAAAATAGGGTATTTTAAATTATGGATTACTCGTAAATCACAAGTACTTAGAATTTGGAAAAAATATATGTTATTTTACAGTTATTCATCTAGTGCTTCCGGCCGTTTTTTTTCGATTGGTGATATGTTACTGTGTCAAATAAAATCCCAAACATCCGTCTAATAATAACTCAAATATCATATACTTGGTTTTAGTTAATGAAAAACATATGAAAATAATTGTCATTGAATAGCCGAGGGATTCCGGCCGTCATAAATTTAAGTTTTTTTATTATTTAATTTTTAATTAAATTTTAAGTGATTTTCGATTCGCGGGGCGCTCGCGAGTTCACAGTTCACTGCCGGCTGCCGCTGGGTCCGCGCGAAGTGTAAAGAGCGCGGCCGAGCAAGCGTTAGCGTGCCTATTTCGGTCGGGATTCCTCGCCTTAAAAAAATGATTGATTGACGCAAAGAGTTTAGACTAAATACTCAGTATTTAATGTGCGCGCCAGATAAAGTCTGCGCGCGGTCAAAATTGAATAAGTACAATTTTTTTTCATAAACTTATAGAACAAAAAATGTACTGTAACTACCGCCAAAACGCCCCAGTCGCGCGCAGATTTATCTTACACGCACTCTAGTCTAAGCTCTTTGGACTGACGCCAGAGGTCATATTTTGATATTTTGTCTATGCCAAATCTTAAAAACTTATAAAATCTGTAATGAACCCATAATGAACCACATAATGATCTAATTATTTTTCGGGCCATAATACCCTCATAGTTTTTAATAAAGCCAGATGTGACAGTTTTAAAAAACATGACTTATTTCTTTAAATTAGCAATAATTTTGATATTTCTATGTGTTGGAATATTCTTAGAAAAACGAATCAATATTGAGAGATTATTTCTTCATAACTTTATTATGTTTGAAAATATTTGGATGGTGCCTTAAATGCACCCCGCACTTATGTTCGTATCTATTAAAAAAAATCCTTTTAAGTGATTTATTTTTCGATCAAAAATTATGTGCCATAAATTATTGGAACCCAAACGGTAATTCGGGAATGAATCTTCAACTTTAGAAACGTTTATATTATAGAGCTACGACACAATACTTGATATAAAATGTGAAATAAAAGCATAATGTTTAAATAAGACTATTTATGATCAACTTTAAAAAAAAACAAAAAGTAAGTTTTTATAACGCCATTAACATTTATTTTATTACACTTTTACTGATGCGGGGACTACTCGTATTTCGTTGTTGGATTTAACGCAAGTAGAAATTGAGATCAGGGACAGCCAGGAAATACGGCTTTATTTTATAGCTTTTTTTGTAAATATCTTTTTATATTGCCATAATTTATTATTTCTTTTATCCATATCCACAACGGGGAAGCGCACTACTCCCGCGGAATCGTCAACGGCGGAACCACTGAGGAACTGGTTATCTTATCTCTATATGGCGGAACACAACAATGCCGAAAACATCGTTGTTATGGAGTAAGATTAAATAAAAAGGTGGTAGCTAGACAGACTTCAAATCAAATAGTCACAATTTCAGACCAAATGTTTTTTTATATAAAATAAGTATCAATACTTAGATGTAGGTTCGATCCCGTCTGAGACGTACTCTTGAGTCTTGTAGATTTTTTCTATTACAAACAAAATCTTACTAAATAAATGCGAAAGTTTGGATATTAAGATGTTTGTTTGTTTGTAACTCAATCAAGGGAAACAGCTGAACGAATCTCAATGAGGCACAGATATAGATATGGTCTAGAATAGCACGCGTAGTGTCATTCCCACATTATAACTTTATTTGATTATTTCTAGATAAATCAATGAGGAAAATTTTTTACAAGCTTTTGTTTAACTTGCAGCGCTTGTATGTATAGGTACTAATATGTCCGGTCAGGTCGAATCATGCAACCTAAAAACCCACTTCCCGGTGTCTGAGTGAACTGAAATTTTGAATACAGGTTTGGTCTAGATGTCAATACTAGTACAATAAGGTACAGTCAGTTATAAAACTTGTCAATAAAAAAAAAACTTTTTACTCATGCCTTTTTTTAATTCTTGTAAGATTCCATTTTCTAGCGATCTTCAGCTAGTTTTTGAATAATTATTAATTTGCGTGCATGCTGCTTACTTATGTAACAAGACTGAGATTGGGATCAGTGAATCAAAGACAGACATTTTAAATTGCATGCGGATGACGGTGCGCAATCGGCCAACTTTATTTTAGATGGTATGAAGTCGACCTATATCAAAAGGTTAATTAAAAATGTATTAATTTGATAGTTATTTGGATCTACGCTAGCTGAAAGGAGGAATAATAGTTGTCAAATGCGGTGTCATTTCTTTGGGGCAACTTGTGGTATGTTTTTTCCATTAAGTAACTACATAACGGTGGGTGACTATTATAAATTGTGGGACGTTTGCATATGGTAATTTAAGCAAAAAGCAGCTGGTTAACTTCCCTAGCTAAATAGAAATATTCCATGGTCATAATGTTTCCACTGCTCTATACCCCAACTCGGCTAATCAACATGATGGCCGGTTTTCATGAAGTCGGTTGCTGGCGTTTTTTCGTGCCAATCTACGCTGACGTCAGCCCTAATATGGAGTAAAACTTCTGACTACTTACTGGCGTTATGGTAGGTATGTTTGTTGATTCTTCACACTGAAATGACTTAGGTGGTCTTGGAAATAAGACCCTCTGGTGGTTTACAGCTATATTATAGCCCGCATCCAGCGGCTATACCCGCGACCTTGACCAGATCGTCGGTCCACTTTATAGGGGGCCTGCCCACGGAACGTCGTCCGGTTCGCGGTCGCCATTCGAGAACCTTTTCGCCCTAACGGCTATCGGTTCTCCGCGCTATGTGTCCCGCCCACTGCCACTTCAACTGAGCAACTTCTTAGACTTAGGGAAATAGCAAAAGTGTATGAAATAAGTTTAATTACATTCAGCAACGAATAATCATACAATATACCATAGAATAAGTTCAGCTAGCTGGCTACTTGACACATGAAAGAAAATAAAGCAATCATTAGAAAGCTGAAAGTAATTTAGCATTCCTACACCACTTGCAGTGTAGTTCAAACAGCTTAATTTACAAAGTAAAAGGTACACCCTATCGCGCTCCAAATCTGGTCTTGTGCAACTTTATTACGAGCACCATCGGCCAGCCCTGACCGGTGGCGTGTGCTATCTGCACATCAATAAATTAAACGATAAACAATTAGCTGATGAATCATAAATTAAAGTGGGTTGAATGAATTGCAGGCAAAGTCATTCTTTTTACCCGACTATGGAGGGTATATTTCTTCGTCTTCATATAGATAAATACAATGTACCTATGTAAATACGGGGGAAATACAAGATAATATTAACTTCATGCTCTCAATATGCTCGTATGTAGAAAACCGCAGCCAAACTGTAGCACTACATGGTTATACCTCTCGTAGGCTCTCTGTCCCTTCAGGCATACCGCAAGGCTCGATTTTGGGTCCATTGTTGTTCACTATATATTTAAAGGATATAGATTTAACTTTTAAACATAGTAAAATCTTGTTGTACGCAGACGACCTCAAAATTCTCTGTCCTGTCTCCGAGTTGTCGGATTGTCTTAAGTTGCAAGAAGATATCCATCGTTTCCAAGTCTACTGTGACATTAACAAGTTAGATTTAAATATATCCAAGTGCTTTGTCTGCTCATTTAGTAGAAAACCTATTAATGTCTTATTTAATTACTCTATTAATACCGAACCGATAACACGTGTCTCTCATATGAAAGATCTCGGAGTCACGTTTGACTCTAAACTACTGTTTGATATGCATATAGATTCCATAATCACTAAAGCTAGAAAAGCACTTGGGTTCGTAATGCGAATGACATCTAAATTTCATAGTATTAAAGTCATAAAGATTTTATACTGTGCTTTCGTACGCAGCCACTTGGAGTATGCATCACAGGTTTGGAATCCCCAATATAATGTGTATATTTCGCGTATCGAGGCGGTGCAGAAAAGATTTCTACGTTATTTGCAGTATAAATGTCACCATTCTTTCGAAAATTATTCTAAACGTTGCAAGCACTTCCATTTCTTACCATTACATAAAAGAAGAGAAATGTCGGACATAGCACTACTTCTTAATACATTCCAAGGTAATATAAACTCTCCTGAACTTTTAAGTAAATTCTACATCAATACGCCCAGAAAGACGACACGTCATACAAATTTATTAAACGTACCTTTTTCAAAAACGAATTATCTTTCGAATACGTTCACCAACAGAGCGCCTGAACTTTTCAACTCGATGTGCCAGATCATGGGCTTGGACTTATTTGCCACCAAACCAAACAAATTCAAAAAAATTTAAAATGATAACTTCTTTCAACATTAAAAACTAAGCATAATAATAACACCACTTGTAACATTTATTAAGTATCGATCGATAAAATTTATTTAAAGGTGGAAACTTGTAATTGGCTCTATTGTACTTACACTAACATTGTTATTAAGTAAGTTTTCCAAAAACTGTAAACTAATATAAATAAAATAAAATAAAATAAATATTCTAATAATCCAGTAGTATTTCTTTCGATAGAATAATATTGCTCGGCTTGAAGTTTCGGCCTAATCCTAGTCTTGAATTCTAGGGTCTATTTTAGTAAATTAAACACGCACTCGAAAAAAAGAAAATTATAGAAAATTCGCTAAGAAAATACTTACAAGAAATTATTCAATATTCTCAACAATTTGAATCGCTCAATAATCTTCAAAAAATAAATTAGTTATTTTTCAGTACTAAAGTATTCAAATTTGAAATAAGTGCTTATGTTTTCGAAAGATTTTTTATTTTCATTTGGCAACTTAATTACAGAGCGGCCAAAGTTTTCAAATCAAAATGTAGGGCAGAAGTCCCGGTTTTGGGCACTGCCCCGGTTTGGCTCTAAAAGTTTTCTCAATCAATTTTATCACGTTGGGAAACTCTGTAATAGCTTAAGATTATTTAACTAAGATACTCTGTGTAATGTAAATTGTAAATAAGCGGTTGAGTTTCGAAATAAATAAAATAAAATAAAAAATAAAATAATTTTTCGTATTTTTTGCCAATAGTAATTAAAAAAAGTGTATTTTAAGGTTAAAATATAAATCGTTGGAATTCCTTATGTTTTACGATTTTTTATCAATAAACGCTATTTTCTGTTATAAAATTTATTGTATGAAAATTTTATGAAATCTTTTAGAAATGATATTTCTTTTATAAATATTTGTTTTTCACAATTACATTATTGTTTTGCAATTGATTGGTTTCTAGCACATTAGAATATATTGATTTAACCTGGGTTTGGTTGTGATTTTTCGCTATAAGTACATACAAAAGTTTGGCTATCAATAAGTGGCCAAAAACGGGGCATTTGGCACCTTTCGCACATTTTATATTAAATACAAAAGTATTTTTATTATTTAAATTTGAAAAAATATATCCTTAAAGTTTGATAAATTCCCTATAATTTAAAATATTATTTTTGTCAGACCATTTAGCACTTAGTGCTTCAAAGGGAAAAAGTCCTAAAAGTGGCCACAAAGGGGTCTCCTGCCCTATACTCAATTCAAAGAAAATGTACCAATCGAATCAAGATGTATCAAAAGGCACAAGAATTAATTGGTTGGTAGTTTCACAAATTTTATTATTAATTCTTTTGACATCCGAAGGTCCGTATTAACCTTTTGCAGTGTGCGATCAGTGATTATGGTACCGCAATAATTTTTCTACAAACGAGGATGCCCCCAGCGAACTCGATTAAAATGTAAGACGCGTAAACGAATTTTCCAATTAAAGATAAGCTGCCTATCACACCGTGTAGCTGCTAAAAATATAATATGTTGAGGCATTTTCGTATAATTGACTGCATGACCTATCTTTGAATCCTTTTTCGTGCTCTTTTCGTATTTTTAACAACACCGTTACTGTGGGACCACTCCATTAACATTTTCGTCCTCTTTTCCCCAGGTCACAAACCTCTGCTAGGTCGGTGCCAGCACGCAGCATACACGATTTGTCGGCAAGCATGTCTGCTTTACAAGTTCAAGCATTCACAAGGCTGTTCACGTGCACTAAATACTAATTTAAAGTTGTACTTTCAATGAAACTAAAGACAGAATACTTATCACGCGTTCGATGATTGATGTTTCCAGATTGATACGCAGTGCCGATTGCTGACTATTATCATTACGAATACCAGTGGCTAAGCTCTCAGTGCTCGCTACGGTGTAACAGCGGGAGGCGCAGGCGCATGATTTAGGGTTGTCAAATTACCGTTGTCAAATTACCCACTTATCGGGTCAATCGTCTCGTGTTTTAGCGGTTATTAATCACGGTGAAGAGGCACCGGCCGGCCGCCCGCGATCCGTCACGGCTACTAAATAACTATTATAAGTAACACCTACTTTCAAACATGGCACATCCTTAGCATTGATAAAAATGATTTACTCATTCGATTGTTTGTCAATGGTTAAGCGTAGGGGTGTAACATGATATCGCATTTGTTGTTTTTACGATATATATTTTAATGCAATAAATATTATTTGTGTTTGACGTGATTGCTAAACAATAGAAGTGATGAAGTGATTAGGAGGGTCAACGACCGTCTTCAATTTATAAATAACTATCGACTTGCCCTGGCATCGCACGGGCGCAATATAGATGTACTAATCGTTGAGGTTAAGCAACTTTCACAGTGGTCGGTCACAGGATAAGTTTTTATTTTTTTATTTATTTAAACAACATAAAAATACATTTTTTTTTCATCTAAGCAAACCAAAAACCACGGGGGTTTGTCCGGAATGCTAGATTTAAACTTAAACTTAACTAAAATACTTACATTATTATCTGTGATACATACAAAAGGCTAAAAAATTATAATAATGATTCATTGGTAAAAATTTACCTGCGGCGATCGTCCACAACACAACTACTCGCCGCTGTGCACAAAAACATGTTAGGTACCTACCACACGTTTACAGGTTGTTTAAAAAATGTTCCTTTAATTTGGTCTTAATGTTACTTTGCGTGATGCTCTGTACAAAAGATGAATCCAACTTATTAAGTAAACGAGGAATGATATACGGGATGGTTCTCTCTCCGTAAGAATTAATTGCACTAGTTGTTGTTAACTTTTTATTCGTTTTTTTACGGGTCTGAATATTGTGCGATATTTCATTTTGAATACCTTTATCAAAGAAATTTTCTTTTAGAGGACTATAAATGACCTTAGTATGAATCGGAAGTACCTTACAGTATCTAAATATTTCTAATTCATTTTTACATTTTTCCCGTATTTTAGGAGTGACAACTTTTTTTAATATTCTGATTTGTAGTTTTAAGATGCAGTCTAAGTTAGTTTTAAAGGTCCTGCCATAGCTCGTCAATCCGTATGCAATAATTGAGTCCACAAAAGCGCTGTAAAGCATAAGTTTTACTTTAAATGGAATCCTATCTTTAATAATATAAAGGTTGGCGAGAAAAGCTTTGAGTGTTTCACATATCCGAGTGACTTGCGGTGACCAATTAAATCTGTTGTCAATAATTAGGCCTAGGTACGTGTGTCTGTCAACGGTTTGGATTTCAGGACACTTGCAATTGATTTTGCTATTGTGCAAGCAAAGATGTTCATGAGCCACTAGTCTTTCACCACTCAAGCGCCCGGTCTTGTTGTATGGACTGCAGATGTGGACAAGTTTAGTTTTTTGGGCGTTTAGGACCAGACCATTGTCATGACACCATTTATTAATATTGTCAAAATCGGTTTGTAGTTTCGTAAGGGCATGTCGAGCGTCTCGGTCCGCGATCAACAAACATGTGTCATCCGCATATTGGTAGGAGGTACAGTAACTGAGAACGTTATTAATATCATTGACATATGCAATAAAATGAAGAGGACCGACTACTGAACCTTGAGCAGTACCCTCGCTAACATGAACTGTATTGCTATAGGTGTTGTCAACATTGACGCAATACGTCCTGTCCCTCAGGTAATTTTAACAGGACCAAACACTTTTCATATCTAGCTCCTCCGTGCTTCGGAAAGCACGTTAAGCCGCCCTGTGGCAACACTACCGTTAACAGCTGTTGATAATTGCTCTCAATAATTTAATTTAAACTACATTGTTAAATCGTAGTTACCTGGCCAAATTCCAATAAATCACGTTCATAAATATATAATGTGTATTGTGTAGTATTTGTAGTGAATAAGAACAAGTACTTTTGAGTGAAAGTGTGTTCCAAAACCACCCGGTCAAACGCCGGTAAGTTAATTGTCAAAACGTATTTAGATTGAATGTGAATCACTGTTATCCCTTTTGTATTAGTTATTGATCACAATATTTATGGGAATTAGCCTTAATTATCATTATTTTAAAGTACTAGAAAGCAATTCATTTACAAAAGGTTTACTTGTCATAGTTTTAAAACCTCACCGTTATTGTTTGACAACTACCTGGACTTTAAATTTAAATAAATTAATTCTATTTTAATACGTTAATTCACCAAAATGATGACACGCAAGGCATTGACACGTCAGGAGGAATCAAAACTCCAGTTAACCTTGCAGGAATTAAAAGTTTCCAAGGAGTTGAACAAATAACTGCATAGAGAAAGGGATGACAATGAAAAGGAATTATTGGATGTGCTGAGTAGTAATACTGCATTAAAACAAGAAATGGCTGTGTTGCATAATGAGAAGTTAGAATTAAGAAATGAACGGGACAGACTTCAACAGTTGTTAGACGGGTTTGACCAGTGCAGGGATGAGTTTGAACAGGCCCTCAGCCTCACCTCTCGGTTGGAGAAGGAGTTATGTCTGGCAAATAACAGTATAAATAGATTAGAATCTGAAAAAGCACATGTAACTACCTTTCAAAACCAAAGTCTTTTTGATGAATTGGTTGGTAGCGCGCCTGACATAGTTTCTGCCTCCTTTAATCACACTGTGATAGATTTAACAAATAATGATTCAATTCATTGTAAGAATCCCAAAATAGAAATTAAGTTGAGCAAAAACAAAATGAAAAAGTATGTTAAAATAAATAAATATATTAGCAGAACAAAAAAATTAATTAATAAAAATAAACTGACTTTCAAATATGCTAAAAATGCAAACGATAGATTGCAGTTACTTGAAAAACTTGATGTTTGCAGTTCCATTATTAAGGAAAACAGAATTATTTATGAAAATAACTTAAAATGTTTGACAAACAAATTGAATAATCTGCACGATTCTTTAGATAAAATGTCTCAAAATTATGAATCATCAAAAAAGGAGATAGGAGAATACACACTGGCCCTCAAACATCTGTCTAACACCTCAAGGTTATCTACAGAAAAAAAAACGTGTCTTTCAACCCCCGGGGCATCAGGCCAGACTGTTCCGGAGAGTTTACAAAATCAATCAGTGTGTGAGCTCGCATCCTCCAACATATGTAATAGATTAGTTTGCACAGATGAAAATAATTCCTTTACACAACACAAATGTAATAAGTTAGTTATGTTTAGTGATGAGATTGGAAAAAATCTAGGCCAATTGTTCCAAAAACAATCAAAGGAAAGCATTATTAACTATTGCATGCCGGGATCAACTATTGATGAAATAATGAAAAGTGTGGTAAAACATAAGTTTACTCCGGATACAAACTTAATCATTTTAATTGGAAATAGGGGTAATGTAAGCAAAAGTCAACTTATGAACTATTGTGATACACTGTCTTCATTGAATATTAAAAAAGTTGTAATGTTTACATTTCCTTACAGTAAAAGTCTGCCACAGGAGAAAAATAACTATAGATATAAGTTAAATCTATCTTTAAGTACCATGTCATTTTATAATAGCCATCAGTTGCACATAATTGACATCAATAAATTAATAGAAAATTTCTATATGACAAAAGATAGTTACTATCTGCCGACTTTTTACAAAAGTTAGCATTATCGCTATCTTATTATTTTAAACATTTAGCCAGTAGTCTGGTTAGCATAACTCCTGCTTCTATTGAGCAGTTAAATGACATACCCGAATTACCCTTGGAATCTGTTCCAAGTAATGATAATTATTTATGTAATCAAAATGACATTTTAAATTACAACTTGAGACAATAGAGAGTTCCTCTAGCCATGTTATGACAACAGAAAAATCTTCCTATTTAAAAATTGTGCATCAAAACATTGAAGGCTTTTCTAATAAAGATTTAGAGCTAAGTTTATTCTTGAATGAGGAGAGTATTGATGTGTTGTGCATTACTGAGCATTGGTTAAAAAATTTTGAATTAATGTTTAATATGGATAATTATAGACTTGTAAGTTCGTTCAGTAGACAATCCGCTATCAGAGGAGGGTCTCTTATAATTTTACATAATAATTTACATTGTAAAGAGCGCAAAGATGTAGTATCCCTCTCTACTGAACGCATTGTTGAACTATCTTGTGTGGAATTAGATAAAATTATAATAATCTGTGTGTACAGACCCCCCGGTAGTAATTATTCAGTATTTGAGTCCACTATGGAGGAAGTGTTAAGAATTACCTGTAAAAGCAATAAAAAACTTGTCATATGTGGGGATTATAATGTTGACATTTTAGACCCAGACTTACACCAAATATCAAGTAGGTTTCTAAATTTGTTTAAGTCATTTGATTTATTGCATGCTTTTAACGAACCTACACGAATTACACCCACATCTGCCACTTGTTTAGACAATATCTTTTCGAATTGTAAAGTAATAGAAAAATCAATAATAAATATTATTAAATCTGACCATAGTGGACAGCAAGCCTCTATAGAGCACCATCATGTTTGCCCGAAACGCAAAATAATATATAGGCCAATTACAAAAAAGGCCACACATAAATTCAGAAATAATGTCATTGATAAAATTGAAACACTGCCTGCTCCGATTGGGGAAGCCAATAAACTTTATAATCACTTGTTCAATGTGGTTGAAAGTGAATTTAGTAAATCATTTAAACAAAAAGTGATCAATTGTGATACTAATAAAATGAAGTTTAGTGATTGGGCCACACCAGGAATCTATATAAGCAGAAGGAAATTATATGAACTTTATGCATTAAAGCACACTTCCTGTAGCCCTGATTTTGTAGAATATGTTAAGAAGTATTCTAAAACATTTAGAAATGTGTGTGCTACTGCTAAGTCGATTTTCATTGCTAACAAAATAAAAATAGCCGATAACAAAATTAAGGCTACATGGAACATCATTAACCAAGAAACTGGAAAAACAAAAAATCATATAAATTCCTTCTCTCTCAAAGTTGGTAATAAAGCATTTGATTCTGACGTTGAGGTTGCCGGTGTTTTTGAAGATTTCTTTTCGCGCGTTCCCTTAGAAACTACCAGTAATTTAAATTCCTGCCCAAACGTTGCAGCTGCCCTCTTAGTATCTGGTGTTGATAAGTGTAATGAAGAGTTCAATTTTAAATACATTAATACTGAGGATATCCTTAAAGCTTTTAATATGATTAATATAAAAAATCTGAAGATTTATGGGGCATATCAACATGTGTTATTAAATCAATAATTGATGCAATAGCTCCTTACTTAGCTTTTATTTTTAATGAATGCATTGACGAAGGTATTTTCCCAGTCCTAATGAAAAATAGTAAATTAATTCTGCTTTTTAAATCAGGGGACAAAAGTGACCCCAATAACTTTAGGCCAATATCAATTTTACCGGCACTTAGTAAAATTTTTGAAAAAATTATATACTTGCAACTTTTAGATTTTTTGACAAAAAACAAAATCCTACATCCGAATCAGTTTGGATTTTCTAGAGGTAAAAATACTACTGATGCTGGAATTGCACTTCTCAAACACATATTTGACGCTTGGGAGGGCAAGCAAGATGTTATTGGTGTGTTCTGTGACCTGTCTAAAGCTTTTGATTGCGTTGATCATCAAACACTTTTAAAAAAGTTAGAACATTATGGTGTCTCTAATAAATCAGTTAGCCTTTTGCAATCATATTTGTGTAAAAGGAATCAGAAAGTAGTTGTTAATAATACTGCATCTGCTGGAGCCCCCATTATAATGGGCGTACCCCAAGGTTCAATATTGGGCCCTTTACTATTTTTGATTTACATAAATGACCTACCTTGCTACGTGAATAATTTGTGTGAGACAGTGCTGTTTGCAGATGATACCTCATTAATTTTCAAAGTTGATAGAGGTAATAATTGTTCTGACGACGTAAATAGTGCTCTTTCTAAAGTTGCTCATTGGTTCAACATTAATAATATGGCCTTAAATTCTAAGAAAACGAAATATGTTAAGTTTTCCCTACCTAATGTAAGGGAGGTTGATTTGGATATTAAGTTAAACGCAGATGTAGTCGAGTTAATTGAAAGCACTAAATTTCTTGGTGTTACATTAGACTCACGACTTCAATGGGATCCACATATTGAAGCCTTGTCGAGTAGACTCAGTTCTGCAGCTTTTGCAGTAAAAAAAATAAGGCAATTAACTGATATTGAAACGGCAAGACTAGTATACTTTAGCTATTTTCATAGTGTAATGTCCTATGGCCTTTTGTTGTGGGGTTCAGCAGCTAATGCTGGAAATATCTTTATACTCCAAAAAAGAGCTGTTCGCGCCATATACAATCTTCGGCGAAGAGATTCTTTAAGAGACTTGTTTAAGGAAATTGATATATTAACCTTGGCAGGACAGTACATTTATGAAAACTTAGTGTATGTAAGAAAGCATTCTAATTCATTTGTAAAGAAAATTGATGTTCATAACTTAAATACAAGAAATAAGAATAAACTTGCCGTTCCAAGATTTAGACTAGAAAAAACTAGAGGCTCGTTTTTGGGGAAAGGCATAGCCTTTTTGAATAAAGTTCCACAAGATGTAATTGAATTGCCTTTGCATGAATTTAAAGAACATGTTAAAAAGACTCTTATGTGCAAAGGTTATTATGACGTCAAAGACTATATGAACGATCACAATGCTTGGTTATGAAATGTATATATACTTTTATATTTGTTTGAAAGGAAAATATTCTAATGAGAAAATTTTCCTTTTAAATGTTATAATAATATTGTATAATATGTGCTCTATGCTTGTTCAAATATTGTAATAAGTAACGATATGTATTTTTGTAAATGTCGTTACCTGAGATACGCGCTGGCAAGTTTCTTGCGCCCATTCTTCTTGTCAGTTAAAAAAGTCTTGAATGGGTGGTAGGAAAATATTGACGATTCATAAGTACATGCTTATTATGTCTATGTGAATAAATAAATATTTTGATTTGATTTGATTTGATTTGTTGGTTCTGGCTGCATTTGCAGTCGTTAATACGCACAAATTCGCACTGGGCCTGCGTGGTGGGTCATGGGTTCATGGCCATTCTCCTTATCCATCCATTAGGAAGGCTAGTGCCCCAGCAGTAGGAACAATAAATGGCTGATGCTGATGATGATACATACAAGACTACCTACTTCTTGAACCACTGCCTGTAAACCACTCTAACCGCACAGACGGCGGGAGGCTACTTTTTAACCGACTTCCAAAAAAGGAGGAGGTTATCAATTTGACTGTATGTTTTTATTTTTTTTATTTTTATGTGTGTTACCTCAGAACTTTTTAATTAATGAACCGATTTGGTTAATTCTTTTTTTATCTGAAAGGTGACGCTTATCGTGTGGTCCAATTCAAATTTCATCAAGAACTGACAAGAAGTTCAGGAGTTATCCTAAATATTGCGTATTTAGACTTTAGTTTGTGTATTTAGACGATTTCTTATTTTCATCAAAGTTATTTTTAAAATTATTTTTTTCTTTCGAAAGTTTATACTTTCTTCTGACGTGATCTAATTTTCACCAAGTCAGGATCAGCCCCCTGATTCACGAACCGTCGGAAACGCTCCCGACAGCGGAATGTATGCCCTGTCTCTGTCACTCGCTATATAATAGACAAGGACATAGCACAGAAGTCAAATCCGAATCCGATTCCGACGGTTTGTGAATCAGGGGGCAAGAGATGAAATCCCAGGAAAATCGAGAGAAATTCTCAAATATAGGCAAGCCTTATTAGTCCGGTCGTGGGACATTAAATTCCATACAAAAGTTTTGATAATTCTAAAATTTTTCATTTTTGCTGAGCGTATAGATTATGTGTATTGTGAGCTATTTTTGAAAAGTTAGAAGTTTGCTGACAGTGCTTTAGGTATGGTATAGGCATTTCGTAATATTTCGTGTAACGTAATATGTATAAAATTAAAGTTTGAAATTTTTAGTGTTTCATAATAAGAACTATCTTAGCTTCACTTTGAAAAATTATTAGAAAATTAATAACAGCGTAAATCTGTGTAAACTGTGTCAAATTTCAGCTAAATCCGTTCAGCCGTTTTGGCGTGATTGAGTAACAAACATCCAAACATCTAAACTTTCACATATGTAATATTAGTAGGATTAGCAAAATAAAGGATCGGGTGCAATTTCGTAAGGTAATCGTATTAATTTGACAGTTCATATCGTATTCAGTCGGTTGCAGTTTGTATGGAATGACATTTATTATGATACATTATGAACTCTCAAATGAATACGATTGACTTTACGCAATTCCACAGCAGATGTTTGTTTCAGTTATCTCTTCAAGGTAACATAAAATAAGGGTATTATTATTGACATTACATTCATAGTTAGCTCAGTTAGTTTTTAATATAAAAAAATTAAAAGGATTTCACATCTCCATTTTTCTATTGCCTGGTCGCAATTAGGGCTGCCCACCGGTTATCAGTCGTAATGACGTTTCGGTCTGATCCCACTGTTTGAATAATTCAGACGAAGTCGCCGTCGAACGAAAGGGCATTGTGAACATAGCAATATGGCCGCAGTCAACGGAAAACAGTAAGTTAATGATTATAACATGACTTGCTTATTTTCTTTTCCACCTACCTGGTCAATTTAACTAAATAATAATAAATGGGGTTGGTTTAAGTCTTATTACACAAAACACGAAACAAGAAAGAGAAGAAGCATATGCTTTTTTTTCTTCAAACCTTCTGAAATCTAAAATGGCAGCAATAACCTGCCCAGAAACAGCCACACAAAGATTAAAAAAAAACATTACTTATCAATTAAAGGTCAGTACTATGCGACTGTTGTTTGAAATGGGTTAAAAAAACTAGTTCGTTATCCATCCATAAGGAAAGCCTGTGCCCAAGCAGTGGGGACTTATAATGGCTGATGATGGGATCGTTATAATTCATCATCTCAGCCGTACGACGCCCAGTGCTGGGCATAGGCTTCCCTCTACTACTACTTAACTATACTCTATCTTTCTATTTTCAAATGCGTTCTCTACCCCACCCCTATCCCATGTTCATAATGTTGTCGCTCTGTATGGAATCGCAGTTCGGGTTTGCGGCATGGCGCGTTCATAAGTTCAGTATTTCTGAGTTGTCAGATCTATTTAGCCGGTTTATTCTTTCTTATTGTTCATTTTGAGAATCTCTAAGAAAGTAATAGTCCAAATCTAAAAACCAATCCAATAAAAAAAACTGTTAGAACGTACCAGATACCTACCGGAATGTATGCATTTTCACTGTCACTCACTATCCCTTCTGTGTTAGGAAGGGCCCCACAGACTATCAGTCCCCTGCAAGCAAAACGGCCTATTAGTTAGCCGAAATTGGCCTGTTCGATTGAGGACTGCCGTCGGCCTGCTGACGGACTGATAGTCTGTCGGCCCCTTAAGAATAGACACTGACGAAGCACAGAATCGAATCTGATAGGCGATTGCGTAAAGTCAATCATATTCATTTAACAGTTCATATTGTAGCATAATTAATGTCATTTCATACAAATTGCAGCCGATTGAATACGATATGAACAGTTCCTGTTAAATTAATACGTTACCTTACACAATCACACCCCTGATTCCCTTTCCGAAATTCTACCTAATTCCTTCCTAATTAGTTTTACAAAATGGACGGACGGACAGACAGACAGACAGACATGATGAATCTATAAGGGTTCCGTTTTTTGCCATTTGGCTACGGAACCCTAAAAACACGCAAAAGCATAAATTTCAAGTCATTTGCAACATTTTGTAAGCTTTACGATTTTCCTCAATTTCAGAAATATTTTCAATTAAATTTTGTCTGAAATTGGGATTGTCACGATGTCTTCCTAGAGTGGCAAATAGAACATTATACTAGGTACAGTCAGAATAGAAAGTTTTACTTTTGAAAAAAAAAACCTATATTCGTTTAGGTATGTCCATGAAGCTCGACTTAATACTGAGGTAACTGGAGAGTGCAGTACTAACACTTTTTTGTGACCAAAAATTACACAGTGGCTGTCTTCCGTCTCACCTACACTTTAAAAAAATACGTATGGTCATATGAGACAACTGACAGCCACTGCATACATAAATGTCAAATTTGCTGGGTACTCTTTTTTATTCAGGGTGAGAACTCCAGTTACCTCAGTATTAAGTCGAGCTTCATGGGTATGACACTCTGTAGAGAAATGAAAATCAAAAAGGGGTTAGGAATCCTTAGTTTTCTTTCGTGTCGAATCTGAGGAAAATAGGCGATGCTCTGGTTTTCATACAAAATAATACGATCACGATAGCTATTATCGTAAATACTTAGTCTGTAGTACCTACTTATTTCGTTCTTGAGGAACTTGATATCTGGGTATTTCTCATTAAAAAACTGTGATTATAAATTTAAAAAAATATATTAATAATATATAATTAATTAATTATACTTAATTAAATTAAATATTAATAATTTAATTAATTGTGCTTTGTGATATTAAAGTACTTATATATGAAATACAATATTTTAGAGAAAATAAAATGGTATATTATTATGTAATTCAAATTTAATTTAATTTTTAATATTTTTTTACAATATTTTCCCTTCCGTGGAAGTGACCATATAGGTTTTAAGAAGAAAAAAATGCTGTGTTTTGACTGTTACTGTGAAAGGGTTAAAATGTAAGCTGTAAATGTATTTACTCTGTAAATATGAAAACATATGTTTCATCATCATCATCATCATCAGCCATTTAATGTCCCCACTGCTGGGGCACTGACCTTCCTTATGGATGAATAAGGAGAATGTAATACATATGTTTAAGAAGCTAATAATAAATCCAAAAAAAAAATTGTCATAAAAATAATTCTGATAATTTTTTTTGGCATTTTCATGGATGATGATGATGCGAAGAGTAAAATAATTAATATAATATAATATTCATAGGATAAACTAATAACTTAATAAGATAAGATAATTCCTGCGTTACAAATTCATAAGGTAAATTAATATTTTTAAATGATATATTTTTTTTTTAATTTTATTTTGGGTTTTTTTTAAGAACAATATTTATTTAGGGATTGTCTTTTCTGGCTTGCACGCCGCGTCGACCGTCACAACATACGTTTGGTTCATGCAGGGGCGATACGCACGCACGAATTTTGTTGCAACAAAATTGGTACTGGTAAAGCGACGTTGTTGCCCATAGTACTTATTCATTAAGATAAATATAGATTTTTAATTGATAAAATAGTAGGACCTTTTATTTTAAAAACATTACTTAATTTTTATTTTCATGGACAATAATATTTATATAGGGATTATCACTTCCGTGGATCTGGCCCTGGGATCACTTCCATGGAGGGTAAGTAATTCTTTTTTTCAACCCTTTTTATTTAATATTTAAAAGACTTCGAGCTCGGCTAGTATTTTATATGATGACCAAGACCAAATCTAGTTAAATGCATCATCAAATGCATTTGAATACCATTTTCAATACATCAAATTTTATTCTATAAAAATGAGAAATACCCATCTATGCATCTTATTTAAGAGACTTAATGCAGTTTAAGATAGCACACCACCATTATTCAACTATAGGCGAGCATAGACGAAAGAGAATAAAGGAGTTGCCGGTTATCTATGGAATTCGACCGACCGGCGCGCGGGCTCAGTGAGTCACGCGGCCACACCTGACCGGCCGCCGAATGCCGGCCACGATTGTACTTCAAATCTAGCTTAATTGGCCGTCGTCGTAAATTATTGTGTGTGCAAGCCTTTAACTTGTGATAACGTTCGCGCCCGTTATTAAGGTTTTGGTGGAAGAATTGGCTCTTGCTTTTCTTTCGGTCTTTTGTTGATTGAAGCTGTTCCTCTCCTCAGTTGTTGATTGTAGTGTTTTCCAAAGTAAAGAAAATTAGTAAGATAGAAAAAAATCTATTATGACAATCAGCTTAATTGGAACTATAATCTGAAACAACAGCGACAAAACAAAAAAAAAAACTTTTAAAAATAAGCCATACTTTTGGCTATAAAAAGTTCTGCCCTCTACAGTAGCAGTTCGAACTAAATTTGAAATTGCTATCATAGATGGCGGAAGCTGCTGAATTTCGTTAAGTTTGTGAGAAAACTCAAAAAGCTGTATTTGCTCCATGAATGTTTTACCCTGACTGAGGTGACATTGGGTGAAATTTTTGGAAAAGTAATAATAATAATAAATAATAAAAATCTTTATTTTCTCATCACAAACTCTTAGTGTATGCCTTATAAATACTAACCTTATCTAAACTTGTGTGAGACTGATGCCTGAAATAGGTAAAAAATACCCGTTAGCACAGAACATCAGGCTCCCACCATCTCGGATATTTAAGACAACGAGATCAAATGAAAATGTTATGGTAATCAGTATAATCAAAAAGACAAAAATTGGAGAAATAAATTAATTCTTATAGATTAAGTATATCTAGGTACAGATTACATGCATTTTACATAGTTTTATCAATATTTACAGTTAAAAAAAAAGTAACCTTTGGATTCATAAGAAAAGCTAGATTTTCCACACTCCCAGTAGGTATTTCTCGTTGCTGACTGTACCCAGTAGCTTTGAACAACACCGCACAGACATGGTTTAGTTTATTTCAATTGTTCGTATCTATTGTCGATTTCATAGTTGTGTGTTCGCCGCGAAATGAGTTTTGTGGTCAAACAATTGCTCCGTCCGTGCCTGCGCCGTTTCAGTAAAAGTGCGACAATGTGCCACGCTGATTTTCCTTTTAATCTAAAATACAGTAAAGTCCAAAGTCCCTTGTGAACTTTGAGCGGTAAAACCTTCACCGGTGTTAATTTCACAGTAGATTTGTGTGTTACGATGGTTTCCGTTTGAATGGAATCAATAGATGAAATGTTCGCACCTACTTGCCTCTGTGAGCGTGACCATGCACTTATTGCGTATTTCGGGATGTTGTGTTTTGGTTCATCGGATATGTAACCTATTTTTCAATCTGTTTCCTTTTTGAAAAATGGAACATTAAGTATTAAGAAAAAATCGACCCGTCTCACAACTTTTCCTTTTCTGTTTCCTTTTTAATAGAATTAATTATTTTTTTCAGGTCTCATATTCTGAAAGTAACTCCTAACTTGCCTAAAATGCGGGTTGAAAGTGGTATGTGGCGGCCCTAGGGCCGTTATGAAATTTAAAAAAGGAATAGGAGGGGTCATGTCAAAATCTTAATAGCATCTACACACGTTCCGATCCGACAGCCGATTTGGTCTGCTCCCAGACCAAATCTACGCTATACACGTTCCGATTTGGTCTGGGAGCAGACCGAATCGGATCGGAGGTCGGATAGGAACGTGTGTAGAGTCTTATCTCTTTGGACATTTATATACCAAAGGTATACAGGCAATGGTACAGAAGACTATACAGCCATGTTTTGCTATTATATAAAATAATTAATATCGTAGAATTATTATTTTAATATCTAAAACATTGTTTTTTTAAAGAATGCGTTTTTAGAAACAGATTAAACCAAATAAGTTATTTGTAACATAAAAAATCAGGCTTTTAATTTCATGGAATTGCATAGAGTACGGGTCAAACACCAAACAGACTGAATGGACTTAGTTTCCCTTGCCTTCCTTAAAACAGAGAAAATGAACAAAAAGTTATAGTCTTTCGAAAATTCCGCGGCCATAGGAAAAATAATTTTTAGATTATTTCTGTTTATTTTACTTTCCTCATATTCAAAATGAAAAGTAGAGTGTTTACTTCGGGCGTATGGACCCATAACAGTCTTGACTATCGGCGCCCTCACTTCGTTCGTGCGCCAAAACACTCGACTTTTATGGGTGCCATACATCCCTTGCTAAACAATCTACTATATATCAGTGCCAGAAAAAATACTACAACACTAGTCTCTTACAAGAAATAGAAAGCGATCTTGTTCATTGCAGAAAAATTGTACTTACCAAAATTAAAATGGGAACATATAAATGAGCATTCGAGGGCTACAAAATTGTGCATAAGATTAATTTATTAAATATTTATATCGCTCACAGCTTTAAGGTAAAATCTCACATTTAAATTATTTTAAAGAAAAAACGCCTGCCTCTTGTGTTTGCGCAGAGCTTAAATTTACGCACTTTATTATTTCCATTTTGTGTAGCACATGTATGTGACTTCATTATTTTTCTAAAGATTATCGTTTACAGACGCCAAAACATACAGTGAATCCATACAAGTTGCATCCATCCATACACAATGCATTTTGACATACACCTACGCTTATTAGCTGGAATGAGAATTCAAATTGGAAGGGCAATTATATAAGTTCTTTACAGTGAAATCAGTTTTGCATTTCCTCAAAATGCATCGTAATGACTTGGCTTAAGAATTACTGCGTTTGGGTACACAGTCCAGTCAATTATACCTTAATGCAATTCGTCTTTGTAATAATCTTAATGGAAATAATGACATGACGCATCTTTTCAGAAAACCCCGATTTGGCATGATAATGATAATTTGCCAAATGAAGACGTTCCCAGAATTTTATTGCGAAGGTGAAGGATTTGTTCATTTTTGTTTGTCCATGCCTGCAAGGATAAAAATGTGCACTTGCGAGTTAAGCAGCAACTCATGCTTATAAGGTTATGCTTATAAGGTTAAACAACGATAGATTTTCACACCACATGTTTTCCGTTATACATACCTATACGTTAATACAGTACTGAATGAAAAAAAAGAAAAAGAAGCATTTTTGCTTTAAGTACTCGTCCTGTTCATCACCAATCTTTAATTTTTGATAAAATTTGTAACACCTTGACGGTGAAAGTGTGCGTTCGTAAAGATATATGGTAACAAAATTCGCACGAAGTCATTCTGAAGACTGACCGCTAGTTCTTTTTCGTTTTGCGGTAGATGATATAATTAAAATCTTCCCCGCCCAGTAGGTACTCGGTTTCTCTTTAGTATCTTACAAGAGGTACCTTATTGTAATTGGTCCACATTAAAAAGTCTGAAGTTATGCAACGAACTTTATATTATATTTTTGTACCTATTTCAGTTAGCAATGCATACAAAAAATAATAGATAAATTACAACCGATACCGTTGCATTGTCTATACTTTTTTGCATTCAAACCGATTAACGGTTCGTAAAGTTTAAATCCAGCCGTAAGGAAATGTGATTGTAATTATTTCCTATCGATTGTTGTCATCTACTCCCTTTGTCGTAATGGTGGTAAATAATATTGAGATAATGTTGGCTTTTAATTATATTCATACAATCAAGACCAGGTTGGGCACGATTTAGTTTTGAATTAAATTAAATTTTAAATGTGCTCTGAATACCTTTGACCTTTATCAGTCGCATGTCAATTACTAACACAAAACATGGTAGGTACAAGTGTGGTGACGCGCCCTGCTAGTAATTAACATTATAATGTATGCCGGATATGCGCCTACGCAGCTTTAAATGGGATCTTGCATATGATCTTCTAATTTCATTGCTTTGATTAAGTTTAACCGTTAGGTCGAGTTTAGGTATTATTTATTTTCATATCTCTATATTAATACTTGTAAGCAATCTTATCTTTCTGAATCAGCATCGAAATGGACACAGCACAGGTTGTACAATCGTATATTATTGAAAATCTGACTAGTGAAAGTTTTTAAGAATTAGGAAAAAATCCTGTATTACTTCCTTTTAAATAATAAAATATTGAAATTTGTCTAACATTCAAATTACTAGCGTAGTTTGTAGTTGATCCTATATATCAGTGCAAGCGAACAAAACTGTATGGAGAATCTTATTTTCAATTTCATAGGAACCAACAAGCTATAGAACAAATTGACATTTGCTCTAGACCAACGTGAAAGCGTAGCAATATCTGTAAAATTGAAATATCTAAAATAACATCAAGTTGAAGTATCGAAACTGTACTTATTTCTATAGTCCTTACCCGCTGTAGTTAGTACCTGCTGTAGGGCATTTTAATAGTTAGGTACTAAGGCCTACCATGATGTTTATCAGTACCTCTTATAAAATTTCACAGCCTTCATACTTGACAAAAATATTGTCAAATTCCAAAAAGTCCAAATCTCAATATCAAAATTGATTCAGTACCTAGTTAAGGCGTAAACGTCGTCAAAATCAGTCAACTTTTCAGGCAAAACAATCTGTGATATATTTCAATAAATTATGTCTACTGCAGCGGCAGTTATACTAAGAATATACGGATGTAAGAATCAACGAGGCAATTGCAAATATGAATGAACACACTTAATTAAAAAAACCCAGATGCAAAACCAACACCTATCTTCATTGCGAGAAAAGAGATAATATGTAGACCGCAAACTATGTTTCTGCGGGTAGGCGGGCGTTGCATCTTGCATGTTTTTGCGGAACAAAAATTAATTTTATTTGTAAAGGGTCGTCATCGAAACCACAGCCCCTAGATCAGTGCCACTTTGCCACCGGGCCCTTTACAAACAAAGTTCCTTTCGAACTTAAAATAGTATCTATAACAATCTGCAGGCCACCTGGTGGCTATCAACCAAACTAAACTATATTCATACAAATCTTAAGTTAAGTTTGACTGCGTAAACCTGCGGTGGACGTACCGAGCCGGACAAACCTGCCTAGATGACCTATGATATACTTAACGCGACAGGGGCAGGGCGTGGCGCGACGCGTGCGCGGCCGGCCGCGGGAGGGGGGGCCGAAGGGACAGTACGCTTAAAACTAGGCTGCACTGCAAGTTATAAGCTTATTTACGATTATACGATGATTTTGAAATAAGTTTAAGATGTATTCTGTTAGCTCTACTCCGAACCACAGAGTATTTTTAAACATTCGGTCCATCACAAACACTTAAAACGTTACCTACCCTAATAAAATGCTATTTCTAAGGTTTCAGATCTTAGCTGTGAGTTTGAATGCGTAAACCTGCAGGACTAGCATAACTGCAACGACATAGTTTGTCGCGTTACTTTGATCGCTCATAGATAGCGCGCGTGATTTAAGGCGACGACGACATGCTGATTGGTTGTAAGGAGTTCGACAAACTATGTCGTTGGCGTCGTGATACTCATGCTAGCCCCGCTGCAGTGGACGTACTGCACAAACCTGACTAGATGACCTATACTATATGACATGACAGGGGCAGAGCGTGGCATCTAAGAAATCTAAATCTAAATTTAATATTCTGTCAATCAAAAATACCTACATAAGTCGTCCACTTGGAAGGAAATGCAGTTTTTAAGATTTCAAATCGCAGCAGCGAGTCTGCTAGATACCCCGAACTAACTGGGCTGCATTTCAAGTTATAAGCTTAGAAACGTTGATTAATGAAATATTCAATAACCTTTTTCTTGTTCTTAAAAAACAACAACTGTCACTCAGCTGGTTCTGTCCTAAGTCGGTGTTAGCATAATTAACTAACACATTGACTAACTATAACTATCTAATGTGTTATTTTATTGAGTTCGGCGCAAACGGGCGACCCACTACAGCCACCGATGGCTGTCGCGTGGCCGCAACCTTCCACATGGGTGCGACTAGACCTTACTAAGTACATGAAAAATTGGTTAAAGTGCCTATCGCTGACCTCGGGTGGCGGCGGTTGGTGTGAAAATGATTTCCATTATCCTCTTTAACAGTGTTTTATTTTTGATATTATTTCACACTTCGTGTTTTTCTAATATTTTCTAATCCGCTTCCTCTTGTGGTTTGCGAGGTAAGACAGGAAGATTGGCGCAGCGTCGTGCAGCCATCGCGCTATTGATAAATCATCGACAGGCCACGCGCGCCCCCGGCCAGCACGCCACTATAAATATCAAAAGCAGAAGGTTCAATCTCGATGCTCTAAGTGGAGAAAAACGTTAAGATTAAGATGCCACTTCAGACTAAATTACTTTTTTATTGCAAGTGCCGAAAGTTCGATCTAAATAGTAGATACATAAGAGTTGATAGCACACTAAATTTTAGACCACAGTTTCACTCATAATTGCCAAATGGTCGCCTATCACAAAATATTTGACAAAGTTGCCTGAAAAAGGGTAAAGAATTTGGAATCATAGATAGAATGAGGATAAAAGTCTAATAATGTTGTCTCAGACAGAACAATGTAAGTGCCCATTGTAGTCAATGCATGTCGAGTTAATATCTTGTGTCTATAAAGCTCCATGTCTATGTATCAGTACAGTAGTTAATAGTATTCAGAGCAGTTAACACATTCAAGAGATTCCGAACAAGATCCTAAATCAACTTCTAGTACCTATTTCAATCGTGAATCTACGCTACCTTCAGAATTAACATGACCCGCCGTCATTTTACATTCACTTATCATTCAAACTAGAATATTTATGTCAAATAAAAAACAAGCGAATAATAGTAAATACCGAAGTAATATGCGAGATGGTGATCAATCTTTTAAAGAATAGACCTACTGTACGTACATATACAGTGTCACCGCTTGCGCAGCGCACCCGCACACAGCCCGGCTTGTTACACCTAATGTAAAGCAGTTTGTTACACTTACCTTATAAACTTATTTAGTGCCCAACCAACTTTAACTTACAAACTGATTTCGTAAGGTCTACTCTAGTAATATAAGAGGAAAGTATAAAAGCCTGGAAATGTAAGCTTACAGAAGCTTCGTAATCAATGACAAGAAGACACAAATTTTGCATACTGACTTCCAATTTCAAAAAGGAGGAGGTTATTTTGAGTAAATATTAAGAGAAACGTAGTAAACTCTTAAAAATAACAGGATTTGCAAGTCCATAAATGCATATTATGCTGGCTGCTTAGAATGTATGAATACTTAAGTGAATCTATATCAAAGGAGTAAAAATTACACTTGTCTTGACTTTTGAAGTTTATCGTTTGTAGTACATTAAACAAAAAAATAAAGTATTTGGCATTGTTGTCTTTTACCTTGCAACAAAAAATACAACTGTGCGCGAACATGCGATGATCGCGTGGTCGGAGTACGCCTCAATCCTATATTTGCAGATTCCATTCCTGCAAGTAACATTGTACAGAAACTGGAATGGACAGCTGTTTTGTTTCTGACTAGTTAGTAAAACTGTCTAACATCTATAAGGTGGATTAGCCAATGCCTTATCTAAGGAATGGTCATAAAAAGGGTATATCGACAACCGATAGCATCGCTTAGAGAATTACCGAGGTGCCTCCATTATTTCTCGGAATCTGAACGAAGATATTGGGAACTGGAATAGGCGTAATTAAGATTTTAAATTATTTTTCTACATAATATACAACGCTATTTTAAAGTAAAGAAAAAAATTGTGACGGTAAAAAACTACCAGCCTTGCAAGTACTGAAAGTACTGAAAATTTACATGTAGGGCTGGTGGATTTTACTATCACAACTAGCTGACCCGGCAAACGTTGTTTTGCCATATAAATTATAGTATACTTTATATAGGACTTCGTATCACCATTATTAGACTGATGAAAATAAATAATCACGAAGTTTTATAAGTTGTAAGTCTGCGCGCATGCGTGACTGGGGCATTTTTGGCGCTAGTTACAGTACATTTTTTCTGTTCTAATCTTACGGAAAAGATTAGTATTCGATTTTGACCGCGGCGGCGGAAGCGGCCATGGACGAAATGACAGTTTTGTATAAGGTTTTTTTTTAAGAGTAATCGTTTAATTTGAATATCTTTTCTGTTCCGGTGACAGCGGCGGCGCTTATGGTTGACAGCAAAAAGCAAAATGAAATTAAACAAAACACGTTAGTTCTAGTTTTGGCCACCGGAACAGAAAACGTTGTCGCACTCTCAGGCCGCACCATGAAGTTTGACTTAATACTCTGAGGTAACTGGAGCTCTCACCCTGAATAAAAAAGTGTCGCCACCAAATTTGACATTTATGTATGTAGTGGCTGTCAGCTGTCTCATATGACTATACGTATTTTTTTAAAGTGTAGGTGAGACGGAAGACAGCCACTGTGTTATTTGTGGTATTCAAAAAATTGTTCGTACTGCACGCTCCAGTTACCTCAGTATTAAGTCGAACTTCATGGGTCGCACTGAACGGAAAAATAGAAACGAAACGTCAGCTCGTGCGGTGACAATCAAGTACTTATATGACCAAAGCAAATACAGTGCCACAAACTTTGCTGTGCCGGTGGAACTAACGTGATTTTTTTAAATGTCATTTTGCTGTCAAGTTGATGTCCAACCATAGCGCTGCTGGCGGCTGAAGTTCTTAGAAGTCAGGGCCGGTTAAATTACTACAAAAAAAAAGAAAAACGTACGTACCGCCGCTGTCACCGGCACAGAAAAGGTTGTGGCACTGTACCATGAAGTTTGACTTAATACTCTGAGGTAACTGGAGCTCTCACCCTGAATAAAAAAGTGTCGCCACCAAATTTGACATTTATGTATGTAGTGGCTGTCAGCTGTCTCATATGACCATACGTATTTTTTTAAAGTGTAGGTGAGACGGAAGACAGCCACTGTGTTATTTGTGGTATTCAAAAAATTGTTCGTACTGCACGCTCCAGTTACCTCAGTATTAAGTCGAACTTCATGCACTGTACGTTCAGATGACAAATGATATTTATTTTTCATAATAAAATTAATCTATCAAATGCACTAAGAAGTTTCAACTCCAATGTCGAAGTTAATCACCCCAAAAGTAGCCTTCTTCCACTTTTTAACCCTGTTAGGGGATAAATATAAAAAAAATATGAATTACATATTCAATTCATTTTGTGAAAGAATGTCTATGCTGAGAGACTGGACTATTTTAAAATAAATTCTCTTTCAGATCGAAGACGTATGCATGACCTGTTGTTTCTTTTTAAGCTAGCGAATGGCACCCTTGATGCACCTGAGTTACTTAATTCGCTTTCTTTCAGTGCACCGTTAAAGCTTCCGCGTGCATCGAAATCAAAAGTACTTATTGATAAGCCTTGCAAGTCCAACCTCGGTCAGTATGCACCCCTAAACCGAATCGTGAGGGAGTTTAACCGTGTGGCTCATACCAAGAACTTGGATTTATTTACGGGTGCCATCCGCGGCTTTAAGGTATCTCTTCTTCCGTAAATCAACTTCTTCTGTAAATCAACTTATAATTCGCAGCTCATAATTTTTAAGTTTTATTTTTATATATTTTTTTTATTGTATAATGAATTTCAATTTATCATCTAATTTCATTTGTTATTTATGCTAATTTATTATTTAATTTGCTATGGCTTTGTGTTTAATTTGATTTGCTTATTGACTAATTCGAATTGATTTTTATTACAAAAAATATTTTATTGCGACTTTTTACGTAAGGACTATGACATTAAATTTGCTATTATTATCTTTTTTTTATCGAACTTGTTAGAATTGCATGCAGTCTTCACCTATAATTGTAATGACATTTAATTATTTTGTATATTGAATAAGTCCTAGTGTAATTATTGATGTTTATTATGTTGGTGTTCTAATAAATAAAAATAAAATAAATAAAACAAATTTCAAGTCAATCGGGCCAAGGAATCGCGTTCTCCCATACAAACTTTGCAACCCTGTTTTACCCCTTTAGGGGTTGAATTTCGCAAAATCCCGTCTTAGTGAGCGCCTACGCCCTAAAAGGAGCCCCCATGCAAAATTTGAGACTCCTAGCACTTGTAGTTTCTGAGATTTCGTGATGAGTGAGTGAGTGAGTGATTTACTCTTTTATATATATAGATTTATTTATTTTTCCTTTAGTCGTTATTGATCAACATAGTACAAGGTAATGAATGATCATCGGTTTTTAAACTAATTTCGATATTTTGTCTCTAGTTGAAGTTAACAGGACAGGATGTTCATTAATACATTTTCGATACGTAAATCTTAAACCGAATAGTAAAGTAGGACGAGTTAGTTTTCTTAATTGTCAATGGGCTACATCATGGCTACATTTGCGTCTTAACAATTCGATTGCGATTCTTTTTCATTCTAAGGATGAGATTAGTTTGTAGTTCAGAAGGGTGGAAATTTCTTGTAAAAATTTCATTTTAAAACAATAAACATCGAAGTAGTTTTAAAATGTGGTTGGATTTTCTGGCACACATAAAATAGAGTGTCTGACTTGTGCACTTTACTTCATCTGCTTACTTACCCATCTCTAACGCATCCTAGGTCGACTAGAAGAGATATATTTTAAAGATAAGTCCACCATTGCTCAGAACTTCTAAACTATTATTTTCCGAACGTATTATAATGGCACCTAAGAGAATTATAATATAAATTAAGACGATTTAATTATGTTAATGAGCGTCCCATCCAGCTAATGAAGTATCGCCAGCCATTCTGCAGCTTCGGATAGACTAATGCTCTATCGGTGCAATAATTCAGTGTTCGCTCATTGTCCGCGATTCGCACTCTCGCCCTATCTATAATGTGGTGACAAATTTATTAATGCCAGCCTCCCTGGCCGAGGGCATTTATCTTGTGGCTGTGGCCAATTTGATGCAGTCTCTCAATGTCCTCGTATAGTTTTCATATGCTCGTAAGTCGATGCTGGCATAGAGGATGCTTGTAGTTTATGCCCGAGACGAAGTGTTAGGTGTGAGAATTGATTCCGTTTAAATTATACATATATCTATACTAAAGTGTGCAAAAGTTGTACCGTAAGTTTATTACTGTGAAATAGATTGGTTTTTGGGCTAGGCTAACTTTTATGGAAATAATTAAAGAATGTTGTGGAAAGACGTTCTCTAGGCAAGAGATAAACTCTTAAGTAGTAAATAAAAAGTATTTGAAATCTACATTTCTAGGCACAATGACGTAGTCTTTCGAGTCGTGTTCAAAAATATTTAAGTAATTGACGGTTAACACATTGAATGCCAGCTTCGAAATATCTCGTAGCGGATTTCTTCTCAGATGCCAGATAGGTAGGAGATATATTGTAAGACTGTAAGGCCATTTCTAAGTAAAGCGTAAATTCTAGCACCTCACGGACAGCTGAAATGTGAGCATTATTGGTACCTCAAATAAAACGAGTTAAGACAAAGTAATGTTTATTATTTTTCAAAGGAATTAATCTAAGGCAGACGCATTTTTTTTGGTTGTACAAAAATTAGTTTTAGTTTACATTAGAAACGTATTTAGGAACTTCTTTAAAATTTAAAGGTATTGCAGCAGGTATTTGAAAACGGTTTCGACTCATTACATCAAAGAAAGACATTAGTTACGTAGTAACTATTTAGTAATCTGTGACACTACGAGTTTTCTCGTAGGTGGCACCTAATTAAAATACCTATTAATATTGCTGGTGCCAATGTACCTACGAGATATCTGTACATGGCACTGTTAGATACTTTAATAATTAAGACGCCAGCTACGAGTTATCTCGTATTAGGCTATTCGCCTCCTCGAAATTTTTGAGTTTTATCAATTACACTGTAGCGACGCATTCACATGACTACATAAGCAACGAAGAAACGCAAGATCAGCAAAAAAGTATGAATGTAAACATCGACGCGCAAGCCTGACGTCACAAACTACGTCAGGAGAGAACTGAAGAATATTGTAGAAAACATGAAACGCGTGAGTTTCTCAGATGCGTTGCATAAATATAATTTTTGACTATTTACAGTTGGGCCGCGATCCCCGAGCGTGTGCTCTGGGATCGCAGCCCAAATGTGAATCGCGGCCAATGTGGTACAGAAATGTGTACTTTTTTCACCATACTACTGATGGTCACACCACACACTACATCACATCATATTGTCATAATTCTTGTAACTAGTATGTAAAAAAGCACTACAATTGAAACACGATTGAGACACGATTATGACTTAACGTTAGCAGGCTTGGCCCCCTGGCTCGAAGGAAATTACTTCCTCCGAGCTAGGTATGTGTGTGTAGGTGTTAGGAAGTAATTTCCATTTCGCTGAATATATGACAAAGCATCCTGCCTCAATAACACTGACTTCAAAATTAGCTCTTTGAAATTGAATACCTGCATAACTGAAAATAAAGCCATATTACAAATACAAGCTAAAGGAAAAAACAGGATCAGTCCAATAAGCCTTGGACGTCCAATAGAATCCGTTTACAGCCGAGGTTTACAGTCACAGTTTTTCTGCCTTTCGATTAATATAGAGCTAGGTGCATACCATCAACTTTAAGACAGCGATTAAAAAATAGCGCGATGCAGAATAGGTTCCTAAAATGAATTGCTTTCTTTCGTACCATGACCTTCTAAAAACTGGATCGCAAATGAATTGCTAAATGTGAATGACCGAACGATTTGTGTCCTTATTTCTTCTACCCGTCTCTTTCACTCGATTCTGTCATGCCAGGAGAGTGAAAGGGACGGGTATAACCTGCAGGTGACATGTTAGCTTGGCCAAGTTATACGTCAAATATGAGTTGATGACAGTTCAGCGGCTGTGAAATGTCATTGAATGATCACTGAATCGCTGTCATTGATATTAAGCTGTCGTGGTACGAATAAGCGAAGCAGATCAGTTTAGGTTCCTAAACAAAACCGCAATAAGAGTTGATGGTAGGCACCCAGGACATATTACTCGAATATCTACGTATACTTATGGAGTTCAGTCGTCATTTATCATCATCAGAGGTATTAATTTCTGTAAACGCAGAGCCGGCACCAACGCTTACCGTGCCTCAGGAAGCCCTGAAGTGCTCGAGATAGTATATTTTGGTCAACTATCATTTTGCCGACTATTGCGAAAGTTGCTTAACCTCAACAAGGGCTGAACGCGCTAACCACTGCGCCATAAGCTTAATAGAGTAAAAAAATTGATTGAATTGAATTGAACATCCGCTAAAAGCAATCGAGCAACAATGTCGCCGACTTTCTACGACACGTCAGTTACGAAATCACAATGGAACCTCATTACATACACTCCAATTTAATTCATGTAATGTTGATATTAGATAACTGGCAAGGCCAACGAAAGTTAATTAACGAGCGACCACCTCGACGAGAATTTAAAAGGCTTCTGCACTATGTAAATGCTGTGGTTTGCTAAAATAAGCATCAAGTTACAGAAGACCTTATAAGCTGACCATAAAAACTTTTTTGACAGTCAAAATACAAGGTAAGAATTGGTTCTCAAAATCTGCAGACGATTCTTTGCTCGTTACTTCTAAATTTGCATATTGCACACGGATACAATAGTTGTAAACATTATTGTAATTATTTCTGTGAATATAAACCGGAGACATGTCATTACTTAAAATAATAATGTTGATAAATTATGCGGAATAATACCTACTGTTTAAGATAAAGCTGTAATAATTACGATTAAACACGTAGTTTAAGATATAATTTTTAAGCAAACCACTTTTCCGGCTTTAGTCACTGAATGATAGATTTTTTTACGGGAAAAGTTGTACCCAATATCAAAAATCTATTATAAATGTTTTAACAATCGAAACAACCATTACTTAGATTAAATTTTTGAAATTCCATTCACAATCGCTTATCAATTCAATACCCACTACAATCATTATCAATATCACATCCAAAACGCTTAAAAACAAAAGGAGATCAATAAAAAAGAAACTTCAAAGAAGCGGACAGTACCATTCCAAGCACGTTAAGTAATCGTAACTAGGTGTAATGATACTCTTTAAGCGTTCAAATAAAAAGTCCGTCGTCTATATCCTTCAGTCGCAGAATGTACCTTTCGCAAAATGTACCGCGTGCGCAAAACGTCCCTTTCTCATATTGCACCTTTCGCAAAACGTACCTTTCTCATAATGCACCATTCGCAAAATGCACCATTCGCAAAATGTACCTTTCGCAAAATGCACCATTCGCAAAATGTACCTTTCGCAAAATGCACCATTCGCAAAAAGCACCTTTTGCAAAATGTACCTTTCGCAAAACGTACCTTTTTTTAGTAAAGCTTCCAAGAGCATTTTCATTGAGAACGTTCAGATTTTTTAAATTATTTGTAATAGCAAATAATACACTACTTAAGCATTAAAAAGTTTTTTGGGGATAAGTCTTTTGAGAAAAAATAAAACAACTCATCTCATAAAATCTTTTTACCATTTACAATTTAGTAGTGCATTATTTGCTTTAACAAGTAAGTAAATTAAACAACCTGAACATAATATATTTGTTTTATTGAAAAAAAAAACTAAAATACACACAAGCAGATTACGAAACCCAAGGAGATTATGAAATCTGAATATTGTTTAAAAAAACTAGTATACACACAAGCAGATAATGAAATTCGAACATTGTTTACTAAAAAAAAAACTAAAACAACTACACACAAGCAGATTACGAAATCTGAATATTGTTTTATAAAAAAAAAATATACACAAGCAGATTATTAAGTCCGAATATTGTTTTATAATAAAATACCTACCTACACACAAGCAGGTAACGAAATCTTAACCTCTCGACTCTCAGGGGTATCAAATTACAGGCTCATTTTTTACGTAAACAAAGCATCTTAGCGCGCGTTTGGGCTCTTCCAAACATCTGTTTGTGCGCACGACGACGGAAGTTACATTTATGAGTAGCATATGAGTCATAGCAGCGGATAAAACTTATCCGACACTTTAACGAGATGTTTTGTTTTTATAATCGACGTTCAAACTCAACTTTTGTGTAAACAAAAGACAATATCGAAATATTTTTTTTTCACATAGTTATCGATGAAATTTTAATAACATATAAAAAGTATATATATTTAGAATGTACGTAAAAAAACCTATCGGATAAAATTATAATATATGGAAAACCAATAATATTCTATTTTTCGAAAAAAATAATATATTTTTTGATACCCCTGAGAGTCGAGAGGTTAAGATTTCGTTACCTGCTTGTGTGTAGGTAGGTATTTTATTATAAAACAATGTTCGGACTTAATAATCTGCTTGTGTATATTTTAATTTTTTTATAAAACAATATTCAGGTTTCGTAATCTGCTTGTGTGTGGTGGTGTTAGGTGTTTTTAGTTTTTTTTTATTAAACAATGTTCGAATTTCATTATCTGCTTGTGTGTATACTAGTTTTTTTAAACAATATTCAGATTTCATAATCTCCTTGGGTTTCGTAATCTGCTTGTGTGTATTTTAGTTTTTTTTTCAATAAAACATACGTTCAGGTTGTTTAATTTACTTACTTGTTAAAGCAAATAATGCACTACTAAATTTTAAATGGTAAAAAGATTTTATGAGACGAGTAGTTTTATTTTTTCTCAAAAGACTTATCCCCTAAAAACTTTTTAATGCTTAAGTAGTGCATTATTTGCTATTACAAATAAATTAAAAAATCTGAACATTCTCCATGAAAATGCTTTTGGAAGCTTTACTAAAAAAGGTACGTTTTGCGAAAGGTACATTTTGCGAAAGGTGCTTTTTGCGAAAGGTGCATTTTGCGAAAGGTACATTTTGCGAATGGTGCATTTTGCGAAAGGTACATTTTGCGAATGGTGCATTTTGCGAATGGTGCATTATGAGAAAGGTACGTTTTGCGAAAGGTGCAATATGAGAAAGGAACGTTTTGCGCATGCGGTACATTTTGCGAAAGGTACATTCTGCGACTGAAGGGTCTATATAATGTTACTGGCTATTAGTTACATGATCGATTATAATTATAGCGCGATATATCAGTGACATCTGTAGCGTAGCTGCTCGGACCTCGATCACGTGTCAACCGCGCAACGCGAGCAAAATCGAAAGTGCAAGGTGACCGGGCCGCGGCCGATGTGCAAAACGCAAAAAACGTATTGGGTAAGGCTGTGGCCGTGATAGGGTAGAAGCGGGCGAAGGAGCGATTTGTACCTAAAATGACTTTTGTGGTTCGTTTGATTGAGATAATTAGAGATAAGTGTTAGTTCCTAATTGAGAAATTAAAATATAGGTTATATGTCCACAACTCATCAAAAAAACATTTTCTCATTAATTTCAGATTCGTACCTAGGATCTTTGTCACGTTTGTTAGGTTATTTAAAAAATATTTTATTTTCTATATCGCCCTTTTCAACTTGTCTATAAAGTTCGGTACAAAAATAATTACTATCATAATGTTACACAAACATACGAATCACGATAATCGAACGATGATTAAGTGTTAAACTTATCAGTTTGTCAGTGACATCAACAAAACCTTTTTCGGAAGCACGGGTTATACATTAAAATAAACGCTAGCACTGGTAACCAAAGCCTTACCGCACTCCAATGGGCTGGTACAATTAGATCAAACTAGGAAATGATTTGTCATCATAACAAGCAAAAAGCAACACGAAGTTTATGTTGCGTGAAATTGGAGTAGGCTTTTTTCAAGATACGAGTATATTGTTTGAGTATGGCGACTGGTACGAGTCGCGTTATTCACGCGGAATTGTAGATTCTAGAAATAAAAAAAGTCTATGATGACCAATTGACTGTGAAATGACGTCCGACAGTCACTACATCACGTCAAATAGCTCCCATTTCCGAGAAGCGTCTAAAAGCCAATTTCGTTAATATATTTCGAATTTCGAAAAAGTTTTCTATTTTTTTCTATTCGTGTCGTGTGCTCGTAAATGGTAAATTACGGTATTGTGTACTTTTTGTTTTTAACACCTTGTAAGTAGCTTTCTACTCTCTATTGATGGTTAAATTTAGTTCAAGATGTTCTGTCCTATGATTTGTGGTACTCAGCCATATTTTGTATAATCCCGCAGGAAGGCATAAAGTATAATTCTCATTATAGTAGTTTTTTTTCGTAATTCCAACTAGTAATGAAACCTGCTACGGTAAACTCGCTGTCTGATTGAAGTTTTTGATGGATAAGGTAGAAACAGAACAGATTTTGTATTTGGCGGAATGGGGCATTTTTATGGTTTACTAATGTTTGCCCGAATTTTAAATACAATAATTTTGTTTGACGTAATTTCATTTGTCATAATTTCATTAGAAATAACGTTTCGTTTGCCATAATTATCAAATAACATAAAATTGTTTGCAATAATTTAATTATTTATAATCTATCAAATATCATAATTTTATTTGCCATACCTTTCATTTTCAATAAAGTTTAATATCCATAACAGTGATTTACAATAAAACTCATTGCCCATACTGCAAACAGGCATACAACACGCAAGCAGGCATACAATACGCAAGCAGGCATGCAGCACGCAAGCAGACATGCAACAATTAAGCAGGCATGCAGCACGCATGCAGACATGCAGCAAGCAAGCAGGCATGCAGCACGCAAGCAAGCAAGTCGGCATGTAGCACGCAAGCATGCATGTAGCATGCTAGCAGGAATACAGCATGCAAGCAGGCATGCAGCATGCAAGTCTTCTGTCACGGCTCCGGCACTGCGGGGTTGGCGGTCCTAAGCGTGCTGCGCGGCTCGCTCAAGGCCACCTGCTCCTCAGCACGCGGGCCGCCTCACCCCTCCGCGCCTTAGCGGCTCTAAATAACAGTCTACGGGGTAGGGCATACAAGACTACGTGCAGTCTGGGTCAACTAAGTCGGATTTGAATATTATTCGCCATTCGATTTGATATTTAATCCGCCATTTAATTAAACACCTAGGCCGATCATTTTTTCCGTAAGCTATTTTATCTTAAGTTAAGTTGACGGAGTCACAAAAAAAAAACCTATCACGTGTTCTACAGCGACGTGATTCACAAACCGTCGGAAACGCTCCCGACAGTGGAATGTATGCCCTGTCTCTGCCACTCACTATAGAATAGACGAAGACAAAGCACAGAATTCGAATCCGATTCCGTTTCCGACGGTTCGTGAATGAGGGGGCAGGACTTCCGAGGGGAACATGCTGCCATACTTAACTATCCGGATTCAACTATGCGCCTGCGACATATATTAATGATAAGTAAATAAAAAATTATAAGACATGTATTATTATGTCAAATGATATTTATAGTTACTAATAATTATAGCATTTGTTATTATGACATATCATTTTATGGCAAATGAGAGTTATTGCTACTAAATGATTATATCATGCATTATTAGTATAAATAAGAATAGTGCTAATGAATATTATGACCGAGGATTATTATGGCAAATGAAATTATTGCAAGGAATATTATGAAAAACAAGGAAATATCGATATGTACCTACGGAATTTTGTGTGGAACTTGTTCTTAGTCCGCCTGGCTAGCTATCACCATTTTATCTAAGTCTGACGCCACAACAATTCGGCAGTTAGAGATAAGATAGCCAGTTCCTTAGTGATTGAGGATTCAGGGAGTAGTGCGTTTTTACCATCAGCCTTATCACCACTTAACATCAGGTGTGAGGAAGGCTAAGTACTTACACCGTTGTAAATAATATTCATTTTACCCCATTTTAAGAAAGTCTATAGATGTGATTATAAGTTTTGCAAATTATCTCAGTAAAATATGATCGACAGAACTGTGTTGGCATTGGCATTAAAGTTTAATTCAGTTGCAGCCAATAAAATATAACAGTAAATCCAATAAGTAGTTTCAATCGCGGTAGGTGAATAAGGCAATGATTTTCAGATAGTGTCAGACTGGTGTAAGCCATTGCTTCCATAAAAGTACTCTTCAGTATTGGCTTCCGCGTGCCCAAGGTCAGTTTGGACCGAGGAATCTTATTAGTCAAGCAAAAACTACGGGAAAAAATCTAGAGCAAAGTTAATCAGAGTCCGAGTAGTAGGCATTTGACGACTGCCGCACCAATTGGTTGGAATATTTTTACTTGTTAGAAGCCTGCTATATTTTATGCCAAATCTATGGGTGGTATTTGTAGAGAAAAACGCGTAAAAGTGTTAATGTTTGTTTTACGAAAGAAATGATTATTTCATAGCATCATCTAAGTTTTGAATATAAGTAATTATGTAGGTTTTTTTTATTTGAAGTATTTTCGAAATGTCGCCTTAAATTCACTTAAGAAGTAGGAAGGCATATATTGGATAATATGGAGTATTTCTTCAAAGCAGTAACACTTATTATTATGGCCTAACTCTTTTATTTTCTTATAAGCTAGTAATCGTGTTCCATTTAATTTTTAAATATATATAACAGAGTTAATTTTACGCTTTTGAGATCTTAATATTGTTAACAATGTGAAAATTTTCGTACAATCTTATAATTTGGCTCGTTTGGGAATCATTAGATTTAATTAACCCTATTTTTGATTCTACTTTCTATTTATATCTTGGTTGATTGTAATTCTGTGATCAGACACCATCGCAATAAAAGCCAGTACCTATTACTACTAATTTTATTTAGTGTTCTAAATATCACTTCTGTAGTACCTACATAATTCTACGTTTAGTATCTGAAAGTATAGGTACCTAAAGTGACGGGTGCTAATCAAACACAAGGTCACCTTGACGTCCGAAAATATTCAGTAATGACACTTTTTTCAAATCAAATACTTGTACACAAATGTTTAGAAGAAAAAACTAGCCTGACGAAAAGGCGACTAACTTAAAATGAGAATATTCTTCAAATGCGATCTAGTTCCAACTTAACAAAGATCTACGAGTAATTTATATTGGTTGGCGTAACTTTAAGACATTCTAACAATTTTGAAAGTTACTTAAATGAAGCTTGTTTATCAAACCTTTTGTGGAACGAACTTTTCAAACCATAGAAAGGTGTAAGTATTCTTTTTTTCTTGCACCAACATGGGTGAGTTAAGAAGGTGCAATGGAAAAGTTCATATATAAATAAGTTTATGGTTCATATTCAAGTTATGTAACGAACGTCGAACTCTTTATACTTTTTTGGAATGTTGCTATGTAAAATATTGATACACTTGAGACACCGAAAAAAGTGGTCGGCCGTCGTCGCACCTTAACCTTGCCAAGAAATTTTAAATATGAACAATTTTGTTGATTTGCATCGAAATTAATATGATTTTAATGTGAGGCAGTTTTGAGAAAGAATGCTATATAATTTTCTCTTTGCTTACGAAATATTGTTGAGTATTTAAAATTGGAATATTATTGGAATATTTAATATTAGCTCAAATGAATGCCCGTGACTTCGATTACGTTACGGATTTGCGTTATTTCATCGTTGTTGATCGTCAGTCAAATATTTGCTATTTCTCATTAGGTATTCAATGATTTTACTGTACTTTACTATAAGCTGCCTCTACAAGTTTCTTTTTGTCTCTCTATACATAAATACATACACTGTACATAAATTTTAATACCATAATTTCAGTAGGTAGTTATTGCGAGAAGAGACAAAAGCAAAATACGAAGGTAGCTAGCATTTGTTTTAAATATTCCGAGTTTCTTACAAGTTTATCAAAAGTATAGATATCAAATGAAATAACTGCTGTGAACTAATTAATACCGTTAATAATATTTTATTAACATAAACCAAACGTTTGTCTTTCAATTAAATATTCACAGTGAATACTAGGTATATTTGAATATCGTTCGTGATTTATATGATGATTAATGCGAGCTTATTGACTAATGACAGATTATTGAGTTTTGTAAAATATCAAATTTACGGTAGTTGTCAATAAATTAATGTGTTTGATGTTTATCGCGTGTTAAAGTAACTTATATCTTGTGTTGTGATATAGGATTCAACTTTGATATGCTAATGTATGTTAATGGGAAATCGACTACTAATTATCGATGTCTAGATCAACTTAATATACGTATTAATAGTATTTATGAGGAGGTTTTAAAATTAATATTATGATTATTAAAGTTTTGCATAATCTGTGTTCTATGGATGGACTGGTACGGTAACATACTTGGTAGTAATCCTGCAATCTGTGCAATCAGTGTTTAGGGTCGAGAGTTCGATTTTCACTCGTGACAAATATTATGTGATTGACGTAGTTCTATTTGAAGAATTTTGATTCGTGGCGGGGCCAACCGTCAACAAAGCATGATCAAGCAATTGTACTTTAATTTGCCTATAAGTACTGCATAATGTGTATAAAATCATGTTATTACTTTTAATATTCATATCAATTAATTTATTACTGAAATGTTAAGTAATATAAAGTATCTAAGTGTACTTTTACGTTAGTAAGTACACGTTACTTCCGGTTGAACAGAAAACAAATAGATAATTATTGTAATTATTGTATTTATAAATAATGTTATGTAAAATCATTCTTTGATTTTAGAATACTTTTTCATAATTGTTATGTTTATATTATGGTGTTTTCTGTATTTTTCTAAAACAAGAATTGGCGGTAGACGCTAACATTTATAAGGCAAGGCAGCCATTTTATTTGGTTAGTCTGGTTCGAGCCGTGAGCGGTGTACAAGTTAAGTAACTATTCCGTTGTTTCATATTTCTCATTCCTTGTTTTTCTTGCTGTTTAATGCTGATGTATTGTCTAGTAAATATTGCTGAAGATTTGCCCTTGTTCGAAGGATATTCGGTAACTTGTTAAATGTAAATGCTTATTTGTTGATAATATTAAATTAAAGTTGTCCTTATCGGTTTCGAATAAATATGTGAGTACTGAAATAATATAAAGTATCAGTTTATAGAAAATGCTTGATGATATTCGTAAATGTTGTTTAATCTTTTATCATGAAAAGTAATGTTGTTAAATGTGTTGTATGTTCAACAACGACATGATTATTTGTAAATGTCGTTGTTTCTGTTAAAGCTGGTGAGTTTTTTTCGCCCGTTTTTCTTGTCAGCTAAAAGATGTCCTTAAAGTAGTAGGTAAAAAAATAAAAGGACGATTTAAAAGAATAAAATAGTTTATTAGAGATTTGAGATTTTTATTAATCCTGACCTTATTGAAATAGAAGCTTTATAGTTTTGTTTATAGTTATTTGAATAGTTTAATGCTTTTATCAGAATAGTTATATTTAGATTTGAGATTTTTATTAATCCTGACCTTATTGAAATAGAAGCTTTATAGTTTTGTTGATAGTTAATTGAACAGTTCAGAATAGTTCTATTTCTATATTATCCGCCCTAAATCTATCACGCGCATGCGTGACTGGGGCATTTTTGGCGCTAGTTACAGTACATTTTTTCTGTTCTAATCTTATGGAAAAGATTAGTATTCGATTTTGACCGCGGCGGCGGAAGCGGCTATGGACGAAATGACAGTTTTGTATAAGGTTTTTTTTTAAGAATAATCGTTTAATTTGAATATCTTTTCTGTTCCGGTGACAGCGGCGGCGCTTATGGTTGACAGCAAAAAGCAAAATGAAATTAAACAAAACACGTTAGTTCTAGTTTTGGCCACCGGAACAGAAAACGTTGTCGCACTCTCAGGTCGCACTGAACGGAAAAATAGAAACGAAACGTCAGCTCGTGCGGTGACAATCAAGTACTTATATGACCAAAGCAAATACAGTGCCACAAACTTTGCTGTGCCGGTGGCCAAAATGTGAAACTAACGTGATTTTTTTAAATGTCATTTTGCTGTCAAGTTGATGTCCAACCATAGCGCTGCTGGCGGCTGAAGTTCTTAGAAGTCAGGGCCGGTTAAATTACTACAAAAAAAAAGAAAAACGTACGTACCGCCGCTGTCACCGGCACAGAAAAGGTTGTGGCACTGTACGTTGAGATGACAAATGATATTTATTTTTCATAATAAAATTAATCTATCAAATGCACTAAGAAGTTTCAACTCCAATGTCGAAGTTAATCACCCCAAAAGTAGCTTTCTTCCACTTTTTAACCCTGTTAGGCATGAAGTTCGACTTAATACTGAGGTAACTGGAGCGTGCAGTACGAACAATTTTTTGAATACCACAAATAACACAGTGGCTGTCTTCCGTCTCACCTACACTTTAAAAAAATACGTATGGTCATATGAGACAGCTGACAGCCACTACATACATAAATGTCAAATTTGGTGGCGACACTTTTTTATTCAGGGTGAGAGCTCCAGTTACCTCAGAGTAATAAGTCAAACTTCATGCTGTTAGGGGATAAATATAAAAAAAATATGAATTACATATTCAATTCATTTTGTGAAAGAATGTCTATGCTGAGAGACTGGACTATTTTAAAATAAATTCTCTTTCAGATCGAAGACGTATGCATGACCTGTTGTTTCTTTTTAAGCTAGCGAATGGCACCCTTGATGCACCTGAGTTACTTAATTCGCTTTCTTTCAGTGCACCGTTAAAGCTTCCGCGTGCATCGAAATCAAAAGTACTTATTGATAAGCCTTGCAAGTCCAACCTCGGTCAGTATGCACCCCTAAACCGAATCGTGAGGGAGTTTAACCGTGTGGCTCATACCAAGAACTTGGATTTATTTACGGGTGCCATCCGCGGCTTTAAGGTATCTCTTCTTCCGTAAATCAACTTCTTCTGTAAATCAACTTATAATTCGCAGCTCATAATTTTTAAGTTTTATTTTTATATATTTTTTTTATTGTATAATGAATTTCAATTTATCATCTAATTTCATTTGTTATTTATGCTAATTTATTATTTAATTTGCTATGGCTTTGTGTTTAATTTGATTTGCTTATTGACTAATTCGAATTGATTTTTATTACAAAAAATATTTTATTGCGACTTTTTACGTAAGGACTATGACATTAAATTTGCTATTATTATCTTTTTTTTATCGAACTTGTTAGAATTGCATGCAGTCTTCACCTATAATTGTAATGACATTTAATTATTTTGTATATTGAATAAGTCCTAGTGTAATTATTGATGTTTATTATGTTGGTGTTCTAATAAATAAAAATAAAATAAATAAAACAAATTTCAAGTCAATCGGGCCAAGGAATCGCGTTCTCCCATACAAACTTTGCAACCCTGTTTTACCCCTTTAGGGGTTGAATTTCGCAAAATCCCGTCTTAGTGAGCGCCTACGCCCTAAAAGGAGCCCCCATGCAAAATTTGAGACTCCTAGCACTTGTAGTTTCTGAGATTTCGTGATGAGTGAGTGAGTGAGTGATTTACTCTTTTATATATATAGATTTATTTATTTTTCCTTTAGTCGTTATTGATCAAAATAGTACAAGGTAATGAATGATCATCGGTTTTTAAACTAATTTCGATATTTTGTCTCTAGTTGAAGTTAACAGGACAGGATGTTCATTAATACATTTTCGATACGTAAATCTTAAACCGAATAGTAAAGTAGGACGAGTTAGTTTTCTTAATTGTCAATGGGCTACATCATGGCTACATTTGCGTCTTAACAATTCGATTGCGATTCTTTTTCATTCTAAGGATGAGATTAGTTTGTAGTTCAGAAGGGTGGAAATTTCTTGTAAAAATTTCATTTTAAAACAATAAACATCGAAGTAGTTTTAAAATGTGGTTGGATTTTCTGGCACACATAAAATAGAGTGTCTGACTTGTGCACTTTACTTCATCTGCTTACTTACCCATCTCTAACGCATCCTAGGTCGACTAGAAGAGATATATTTTAAAGATAAGTCCACCATTGCTCAGAACTTCTAAACTATTATTTTCCGAACGTATTATAATGGCACCTAAGAGAATTATAATATAAATTAAGACGATTTAATTATGTTAATGAGCGTCCCATCCAGCTAATGAAGTATCGCCAGCCATTCTGCAGCTTCGGATAGACTAATGCTCTATCGGTGCAATAATTCAGTGTTCGCTCATTGTCCGCGATTCGCACTCTCGCCCTATCTATAATGTGGTGACAAATTTATTAATGCCAGCCTCCCTGGCCGAGGGCATTTATCTTGTGGCTGTGGCCAATTTGATGCAGTCTCTCAATGTCCTCGTATAGTTTTCATATGCTCGTAAGTCGATGCTGGCATAGAGGATGCTTGTAGTTTATGCCCGAGACGAAGTGTTAGGTGTGAGAATTGATTCCGTTTAAATTATACATATATCTATACTAAAGTGTGCAAAAGTTGTACCGTAAGTTTATTACTGTGAAATAGATTGGTTTTTGGGCTAGGCTAACTTTTATGGAAATAATTAAAGAATGTTGTGGAAAGACGTTCTCTAGGCAAGAGATAAACTCTTAAGTAGTAAATAAAAAGTATTTGAAATCTACATTTCTAGGCACAATGACGTAGTCTTTCGAGTCGTGTTCAAAAATATTTAAGTAATTGACGGTTAACACATTGAATGCCAGCTTCGAAATATCTCGTAGCGGATTTCTTCTCAGATGCCAGATAGGTAGGAGATATATTGTAAGACTGTAAGGCCATTTCTAAGTAAAGCGTAAATTCTAGCACCTCACGGACAGCTGAAATGTGAGCATTATTGGTACCTCAAATAAAACGAGTTAAGACAAAGTAATGTTTATTATTTTTCAAAGGAATTAATCTAAGGCAGACGCATTTTTTTTGGTTGTACAAAAATTAGTTTTAGTTTACATTAGAAACGTATTTAGGAACTTCTTTAAAATTTAAAGGTATTGCAGCAGGTATTTGAAAACGGTTTCGACTCATTACATCAAAGAAAGACATTAGTTACGTAGTAACTATTTAGTAATCTGTGACACTACGAGTTTTCTCGTAGGTGGCACCTAATTAAAATACCTATTAATATTGCTGGTGCCAATGTACCTACGAGATATCTGTACATGGCACTGTTAGATACTTTAATAATTAAGACGCCAGCTACGAGTTATCTCGTATTAGGCTATTCGCCTCCTCGAAATTTTTGAGTTTTATCAATTACACTGTAGCGACGCATTCACATGACTACATAAGCAACGAAGAAACGCAAGATCAGCAAAAAAGTATGAATGTAAACATCGACGCGCAAGCCTGACGTCACAAACTACGTCAGGAGAGAACTGAAGAATATTGTAGAAAACATGAAACGCGTGAGTTTCTCAGATGCGTTGCATAAATATAATTTTTGACTATTTACAGTTGGGCCGCGATCCCCGAGCGTGTGCTCTGGGATCGCAGCCCAAATGTGAATCGCGGCCAATGTGGTACAGAAATGTGTACTTTTTTCACCATACTACTGATGGTCACACCACACACTACATCACATCATATTGTCATAATTCTTGTAACTAGTATGTAAAAAAGCACTACAATTGAAACACGATTGAGACACGATTATGACTTAACGTTAGCAGGCTTGGCCCCCTGGCTCGAAGGAAATTACTTCCTCCGAGCTAGGTATGTGTGTGTAGGTGTTAGGAAGTAATTTCCATTTCGCTGAATATATGACAAAGCATCCTGCCTCAATAACACTGACTTCAAAATTAGCTCTTTGAAATTGAATACCTGCATAACTGAAAATAAAGCCATATTACAAATACAAGCTAAAGGAAAAAACAGGATCAGTCCAATAAGCCTTGGACGTCCAATAGAATCCGTTTACAGCCGAGGTTTACAGTCACAGTTTTTCTGCCTTTCGATTAATATAGAGCTAGGTGCATACCATCAACTTTAAGACAGCGATTAAAAAATAGCGCGATGCAGAATAGGTTCCTAAAATGAATTGCTTTCTTTCGTACCATGACCTTCTAAAAACTGGATCGCAAATGAATTGCTAAATGTGAATGACCGAACGATTTGTGTCCTTATTTCTTCTACCCGTCTCTTTCACTCGATTCTGTCATGCCAGGAGAGTGAAAGGGACGGGTATAACCTGCAGGTGACATGTTAGCTTGGCCAAGTTATACGTCAAATATGAGTTGATGACAGTTCAGCGGCTGTGAAATGTCATTGAATGATCACTGAATCGCTGTCATTGATATTAAGCTGTCGTGGTACGAATAAGCGAAGCAGATCAGTTTAGGTTCCTAAACAAAACCGCAATAAGAGTTGATGGTAGGCACCCAGGACATATTACTCGAATATCTACGTATACTTATGGAGTTCAGTCGTCATTTATCATCATCAGAGGTATTAATTTCTGTAAACGCAGAGCCGGCACCAACGCTTACCGTGCCTCAGGAAGCCCTGAAGTGCTCGAGATAGTATATTTTGGTCAACTATCATTTTGCCGACTATTGCGAAAGTTGCTTAACCTCAACAAGGGCTGAACGCGCTAACCACTGCGCCATAAGCTTAATAGAGTAAAAAAATTGATTGAATTGAATTGAACATCCGCTAAAAGCAATCGAGCAACAATGTCGCCGACTTTCTACGACACGTCAGTTACGAAATCACAATGGAACCTCATTACATACACTCCAATTTAATTCATGTAATGTTGATATTAGATAACTGGCAAGGCCAACGAAAGTTAATTAACGAGCGACCACCTCGACGAGAATTTAAAAGGCTTCTGCACTATGTAAATGCTGTGGTTTGCTAAAATAAGCATCAAGTTACAGAAGACCTTATAAGCTGACCATAAAAACTTTTTTGACAGTCAAAATACAAGGTAAGAATTGGTTCTCAAAATCTGCAGACGATTCTTTGCTCGTTACTTCTAAATTTGCATATTGCACACGGATACAATAGTTGTAAACATTATTGTAATTATTTCTGTGAATATAAACCGGAGACATGTCATTACTTAAAATAATAATGTTGATAAATTATGCGGAATAATACCTACTGTTTAAGATAAAGCTGTAATAATTACGATTAAACACGTAGTTTAAGATATAATTTTTAAGCAAACCACTTTTCCGGCTTTAGTCACTGAATGATAGATTTTTTTACGGGAAAAGTTGTACCCAATATCAAAAATCTATTATAAATGTTTTAACAATCGAAACAACCATTACTTAGATTAAATTTTTGAAATTCCATTCACAATCGCTTATCAATTCAATACCCACTACAATCATTATCAATATCACATCCAAAACGCTTAAAAACAAAAGGAGATCAATAAAAAAGAAACTTCAAAGAAGCGGACAGTACCATTCCAAGCACGTTAAGTAATCGTAACTAGGTGTAATGATACTCTTTAAGCGTTCAAATAAAAAGTCCGTCGTCTATATAATGTTACTGGCTATTAGTTACATGATCGATTATAATTATAGCGCGATATATCAGTGACATCTGTAGCGTAGCTGCTCGGACCTCGATCACGTGTCAACCGCGCAACGCGAGCAAAATCGAAAGTGCAAGGTGACCGGGCCGCGGCCGATGTGCAAAACGCAAAAAACGTATTGGGTAAGGCTGTGGCCGTGATAGGGTAGAAGCGGGCGAAGGAGCGATTTGTACCTAAAATGACTTTTGTGGTTCGTTTGATTGAGATAATTAGAGATAAGTGTTAGTTCCTAATTGAGAAATTAAAATATAGGTTATATGTCCACAACTCATCAAAAAAACATTTTCTCATTAATTTCAGATTCGTACCTAGGATCTTTGTCACGTTTGTTAGGTTATTTAAAAAATATTTTATTTTCTATATCGCCCTTTTCAACTTGTCTATAAAGTTCGGTACAAAAATAATTACTATCATAATGTTACACAAACATACGAATCACGATAATCGAACGATGATTAAGTGTTAAACTTATCAGTTTGTCAGTGACATCAACAAAACCTTTTTCGGAAGCACGGGTTATACATTAAAATAAACGCTAGCACTGGTAACCAAAGCCTTACCGCACTCCAATGGGCTGGTACAATTAGATCAAACTAGGAAATGATTTGTCATCATAACAAGCAAAAAGCAACACGAAGTTTATGTTGCGTGAAATTGGAGTAGGCTTTTTTCAAGATACGAGTATATTGTTTGAGTATGGCGACTGGTACGAGTCGCGTTATTCACGCGGAATTGTAGATTCTAGAAATAAAAAAAGTCTATGATGACCAATTGACTGTGAAATGACGTCCGACAGTCACTACATCACGTCAAATAGCTCCCATTTCCGAGAAGCGTCTAAAAGCCAATTTCGTTAATATATTTCGAATTTCGAAAAAGTTTTCTATTTTTTTCTATTCGTGTCGTGTGCTCGTAAATGGTAAATTACGGTATTGTGTACTTTTTGTTTTTAACACCTTGTAAGTAGCTTTCTACTCTCTATTGATGGTTAAATTTAGTTCAAGATGTTCTGTCCTATGATTTGTGGTACTCAGCCATATTTTGTATAATCCCGCAGGAAGGCATAAAGTATAATTCTCATTATAGTAGTTTTTTTTCGTAATTCCAACTAGTAATGAAACCTGCTACGGTAAACTCGCTGTCTGATTGAAGTTTTTGATGGATGAGGTAGAAACAGAACAGATTTTGTATTTGGCGGAATGGGGCATTTTTATGGTTTACTAATGTTTGCCCGAATTTTAAATACAATAATTTTGTTTGACGTAATTTCATTTGTCATAATTTCATTAGAAATAACGTTTCGTTTGCCATAATTATCAAATAACATAAAATTGTTTGCAATAATTTAATTATTTATAATCTATCAAATATCATAATTTTATTTGCCATACCTTTCATTTTCAATAAAGTTTAATATCCATAACAGTGATTTACAATAAAACTCATTGCCCATACTGCAAACAGGCATACAACACGCAAGCAGGCATACAATACGCAAGCAGGCATGCAGCACGCAAGCAGACATGCAACAATTAAGCAGGCATGCAGCACGCATGCAGACATGCAGCAAGCAAGCAGGCATGCAGCACGCAAGCAAGCAAGTCGGCATGTAGCACGCAAGCATGCATGTAGCATGCTAGCAGGAATACAGCATGCAAGCAGGCATGCAGCATGCAAGTCTTCTGTCACGGCTCCGGCACTGCGGGGTTGGCGGTCCTAAGCGTGCTGCGCGGCTCGCTCAAGGCCACCTGCTCCTCAGCACGCGGGCCGCCTCACCCCTCCGCGCCTTAGCGGCTCTAAATAACAGTCTACGGGGTAGGGCATACAAGACTACGTGCAGTCTGGGTCAACTAAGTCGGATTTGAATATTATTCGCCATTCGATTTGATATTTAATCCGCCATTTAATTAAACACCTAGGCCGATCATTTTTTCCGTAAGCTATTTTATCTTAAGTTAAGTTGACGGAGTCACAAAAAAAAAACCTATCACGTGTTCTACAGCGACGTGATTCACAAACCGTCGGAAACGCTCCCGACAGTGGAATGTATGCCCTGTCTCTGCCACTCACTATAGAATAGACGAAGACAAAGCACAGAATTCGAATCCGATTCCGTTTCCGACGGTTCGTGAATGAGGGGGCAGGACTTCCGAGGGGAACATGCTGCCATACTTAACTATCCGGATTCAACTATGCGCCTGCGACATATATTAATGATAAGTAAATAAAAAATTATAAGACATGTATTATTATGTCAAATGATATTTATAGTTACTAATAATTATAGCATTTGTTATTATGACATATCATTTTATGGCAAATGAGAGTTATTGCTACTAAATGATTATATCATGCATTATTAGTATAAATAAGAATAGTGCTAATGAATATTATGACCGAGGATTATTATGGCAAATGAAATTATTGCAAGGAATATTATGAAAAACAAGGAAATATCGATATGTACCTACGGAATTTTGTGTGGAACTTGTTCTTAGTCCGCCTGGCTAGCTATCACCATTTTATCTAAGTCTGACGCCACAACAATTCGGCAGTTAGAGATAAGATAGCCAGTTCCTTAGTGATTGAGGATTCAGGGAGTAGTGCGTTTTTACCATCAGCCTTATCACCACTTAACATCAGGTGTGAGGAAGGCTAAGTACTTACACCGTTGTAAATAATATTCATTTTACCCCATTTTAAGAAAGTCTATAGATGTGATTATAAGTTTTGCAAATTATCTCAGTAAAATATGATCGACAGAACTGTGTTGGCATTGGCATTAAAGTTTAATTCAGTTGCAGCCAATAAAATATAACAGTAAATCCAATAAGTAGTTTCAATCGCGGTAGGTGAATAAGGCAATGATTTTCAGATAGTGTCAGACTGGTGTAAGCCATTGCTTCCATAAAAGTACTCTTCAGTATTGGCTTCCGCGTGCCCAAGGTCAGTTTGGACCGAGGAATCTTATTAGTCAAGCAAAAACTACGGGAAAAAATCTAGAGCAAAGTTAATCAGAGTCCGAGTAGTAGGCATTTGACGACTGCCGCACCAATTGGTTGGAATATTTTTACTTGTTAGAAGCCTGCTATATTTTATGCCAAATCTATGGGTGGTATTTGTAGAGAAAAACGCGTAAAAGTGTTAATGTTTGTTTTACGAAAGAAATGATTATTTCATAGCATCATCTAAGTTTTGAATATAAGTAATTATGTAGGTTTTTTTTATTTGAAGTATTTTCGAAATGTCGCCTTAAATTCACTTAAGAAGTAGGAAGGCATATATTGGATAATATGGAGTATTTCTTCAAAGCAGTAACACTTATTATTATGGCCTAACTCTTTTATTTTCTTATAAGCTAGTAATCGTGTTCCATTTAATTTTTAAATATATATAACAGAGTTAATTTTACGCTTTTGAGATCTTAATATTGTTAACAATGTGAAAATTTTCGTACAATCTTATAATTTGGCTCGTTTGGGAATCATTAGATTTAATTAACCCTATTTTTGATTCTACTTTCTATTTATATCTTGGTTGATTGTAATTCTGTGATCAGACACCATCGCAATAAAAGCCAGTACCTATTACTACTAATTTTATTTAGTGTTCTAAATATCACTTCTGTAGTACCTACATAATTCTACGTTTAGTATCTGAAAGTATAGGTACCTAAAGTGACGGGTGCTAATCAAACACAAGGTCACCTTGACGTCCGAAAATATTCAGTAATGACACTTTTTTCAAATCAAATACTTGTACACAAATGTTTAGAAGAAAAAACTAGCCTGACGAAAAGGCGACTAACTTAAAATGAGAATATTCTTCAAATGCGATCTAGTTCCAACTTAACAAAGATCTACGAGTAATTTATATTGGTTGGCGTAACTTTAAGACATTCTAACAATTTTGAAAGTTACTTAAATGAAGCTTGTTTATCAAACCTTTTGTGGAACGAACTTTTCAAACCATAGAAAGGTGTAAGTATTCTTTTTTTCTTGCACCAACATGGGTGAGTTAAGAAGGTGCAATGGAAAAGTTCATATATAAATAAGTTTATGGTTCATATTCAAGTTATGTAACGAACGTCGAACTCTTTATACTTTTTTGGAATGTTGCTATGTAAAATATTGATACACTTGAGACACCGAAAAAAGTGGTCGGCCGTCGTCGCACCTTAACCTTGCCAAGAAATTTTAAATATGAACAATTTTGTTGATTTGCATCGAAATTAATATGATTTTAATGTGAGGCAGTTTTGAGAAAGAATGCTATATAATTTTCTCTTTGCTTACGAAATATTGTTGAGTATTTAAAATTGGAATATTATTGGAATATTTAATATTAGCTCAAATGAATGCCCGTGACTTCGATTACGTTACGGATTTGCGTTATTTCATCGTTGTTGATCGTCAGTCAAATATTTGCTATTTCTCATTAGGTATTCAATGATTTTACTGTACTTTACTATAAGCTGCCTCTACAAGTTTCTTTTTGTCTCTCTATACATAAATACATACACTGTACATAAATTTTAATACCATAATTTCAGTAGGTAGTTATTGCGAGAAGAGACAAAAGCAAAATACGAAGGTAGCTAGCATTTGTTTTAAATATTCCGAGTTTCTTACAAGTTTATCAAAAGTATAGATATCAAATGAAATAACTGCTGTGAACTAATTAATACCGTTAATAATATTTTATTAACATAAACCAAACGTTTGTCTTTCAATTAAATATTCACAGTGAATACTAGGTATATTTGAATATCGTTCGTGATTTATATGATGATTAATGCGAGCTTATTGACTAATGACAGATTATTGAGTTTTGTAAAATATCAAATTTACGGTAGTTGTCAATAAATTAATGTGTTTGATGTTTATCGCGTGTTAAAGTAACTTATATCTTGTGTTGTGATATAGGATTCAACTTTGATATGCTAATGTATGTTAATGGGAAATCGACTACTAATTATCGATGTCTAGATCAACTTAATATACGTATTAATAGTATTTATGAGGAGGTTTTAAAATTAATATTATGATTATTAAAGTTTTGCATAATCTGTGTTCTATGGATGGACTGGTACGGTAACATACTTGGTAGTAATCCTGCAATCTGTGCAATCAGTGTTTAGGGTCGAGAGTTCGATTTTCACTCGTGACAAATATTATGTGATTGACGTAGTTCTATTAAGCTATATTTGAGGCGACTTTGTTGGTTTTGATGTCCGTAACAAAAGTGCAAAGCTACCTTCTTATAAGCATATTATTGCATGTGACGAAGTTCGATTAACCAGTAACCTAATTCTCGGCCATCACTGGCAAATATTACTGTCCATCAAATACGTACACAAAATACTAAACCAAGTTCCCTTTCACCCGAACTGGTATTACACGAAAAAGATAAAAAAGTTTCGTCAAATTGAATCAAATAAGGCACGGATCGGAGTCTGCGCACAATGACTAAGAGCAATCTCGGCGCGCACGGCCCGTCAGGCACGAGTGGACCGGCCTCGCCCGCCGCCGCGCCGTCCTGATAACATGTGACTGTGCAAGTCCAGACCGCTATTTTTGATACTGAATGACTGCAGCTTTTAGGGTTTCATACTTCCGGAGGCAAATGGAATCCTGAATGAAAATGCTCTTTTTTAGGATACAAGTAATACATACCTACGAGAAACCATGTGGGTTTAACGGCTTAATCAATATTTAGTTGGACTAGACCAACCTCGGTGCGCACGGCCCGTCAGGCACGATTGGACCCGCCGTTCTGATAACATGTGACTGTGCAAGTCCAGACCGCTATTTTTGATACTAACTAAACACACACTAGGTGCCTATAAAATTTCAAGATTTCCCTCGATTTCATCACATCTTGTCTCGGTTACAATGGTGGCCCCATTGTAACCGAGACAAGATGTGATGAAGGAGGAGTATCGAGTATGATATACTCAGGAGTATATCATACTCGATAAAAGAAATATGAAAATCGGTCCACAATTGACGGAGAAATCGATGAACATACCTACATAGAAACAATAAGGTTAAATGACTCCTCCTTTTTGAAATTGGAAGTCGGTTAAAAAGTTGTCAGTATGGTACCTATAATAAGACGTGTACCTCATGCGGACCAGATGCGCACGGTAGTGGCAATCTGTAGGAGAGGAAAAGGTAAGAAGTTATATAACGTTTGGAGATGTTTGGATTAGAATTAAAAATATCAATATCAATCACTTTGCAAGACGCTTGTCAGCCTGTCTGCCTGTAACGATTATTTTTTCACGAAGAAAGATTTCAAATTGAAAGTTTGACACAACCATCTTGATATTTTTTAGAACTTAGGGACCAAACTGTGCAACTTAAAAGCTTAACACACCCACACACACCAAGATGCAATTCACAGTCTACGCCACTCTATTTTAATACAATTGCTGCTGCAAGTTTTTTTGTCCCCCTTTCATATCAAAAAATAACAGGATACGTGACATAATAGAACACCTAGGGAGGCGTTAATTGCAAATCATTGCGACCTTTTGACCGTTAGAAGACTCTATGTCCTTGCTATTGCTTGCTTATTTAACACTTTTGTGGAGGTGATTCAGTTATTTTTGCTAGTTTTAAAATAGTGTGCACACAGATCTAGAGCAGGTTTAAAAGGTTTTAATTTAAAAGAGATACAATAGCACCTTATTTTATTACAATGAAGATTTTTGACAAAGTTTTGCTATTTACAGATTTTTGTTCGAGAAAACGTCTGCGCAAACTTCATTTCTACTACATAGCTATTAGGAATAGACATAGAATATTCATGCAAATATTTAGGATTGATTAATAAGTATGTATTTGAAAAACAAATACTTTAAATAGGTTTTCATGCGATAAGCATACAACTATTCAGTCAGAGATTCGTTGATAACTTAAAACAGTGCTCTATGTGCGCGTGCGATAAACTCGTAATATGTTTGAGGAGCAGACAGATGATATGCTGACTTAGACAAGCAAATTCAAAAAGGCTATTAGTCGTCTCTGATACCAGTGATATCTATTGCCCGATACATTCCAAGGACTTGGACACCGTTATTCATAAATCAAGCTGTTTTATTACGACAGTAGCCACTAAACCTATTTGTCCCCTATAATCGGCTGGCACTTGACAGATATGGATCCCTATATCATTTAAGATTATTTTCTTTGTTATCAAAATTTAAGCGAATTTAGATCTTAAGTCAATGCATCGAGAGTTTGCGGCGGTAAACGGTTTCTGCTGTAGCTATGATGTGTGTTCGTCGATGGTTAATCGTGGAAACATGCTAGTAATTTTGCGAAAGGGTCGTCTGCGCCTTTGGTAAATAGTCAACAATAAAGAAACAGATAAATCATCTCAAAACTTGTATTAAAGCAATCATATTTTGACACTAACGGCCGCCCGCCTCTTTGACCTTGTCGGCATCTCTTGTACATAGGTATTCATTTAAAATGTTACTTCCGTAGAGACTCACCGTTGCCATAGAGTCTTTTGATGACCGAATTCTTCTATTACTTAGTAATATTTGGCGATCAAGTAATATAGCGATCCTCCTGGTTAGCTCCTAGCTAGTTTCAGTGATTATCAGGTTCAGATTAATATGCAAAATATCTTTATCTTTCTAATACCATATAAACAGTTTAAGTTTATCTTAAGGTATTATTTAAACTTATAAACCATTTAATTGAGTCATAGTCAAATATTAAATAATCAGTTGGTGATTTAATTTCATTTTGTCTTTAACAAATTTTGTCCATCAAACAAAAGACATCAACGCATGTTAAACATTGTTCACAATATTCGGACGGACATTTGATCAATTAATCAAATGCATTGCGTTTTTTTTTAAATAGTTTGACTCAAACTTTAAACACCACTTTAAAAAACTAACCTAACTGCAAATAGTGATTTAGGCATTGCTATTTCGAATAATTCACCACTTTTAGTCAATTCATAGAAAAAGTAGTAAATAACTAAAACTAAAATGAAACAAACTTTTTGTCTGAAAATTTGCACTTACCTATGGCACCGCACTCGGGAGCAGTCACGACGGGGCGCGACCGCGTGACCGACCAGCGGACAAATCGAGATGAATTGCTAGTATTCTTTCCTTTAGACCGACATGTCGCTAATACGTTCTGCAACTTCTTGCGCCACCGCGTTAGGGGTCACACTCAATCACATTACCAATAACTCATAAGACCTAATTTTGTATCACGATAGAGCCTTTGTTGTGCCATTGTTCTATTCCTTTGCTCTGTGAGTTGGTTTGTAAGAGATTAAGTATCTGCTTAATTGGGTGTTCGCTTGCTAATGAAAGGAACCAGATTGTCATGCGTATACAAATTGGTGACGTAATAGTGAAAAAGAGATGGGACATATACATAGAAGCCTTACGGCTTGTTTCTATGCCTTGTGTAAGTGATATTACAATATATCAGCGTTTTAGGTCATGCAATAACTTGGAATAGTAAAAAATTACTTCACAAGTTATTTATCACTGTCGGCTTTCCTTCCGATGTCGATCCTCGCATGGGATTTAAACAGAAAATAATTTTATAATTCAATTAATAAAATAAACATATAATAGTTTAGTATCCTTTTCATAACTATACACTGTAAACCTAATATAAAAAAAAACAAAAGAAGAAAACATAATGTTTTAAAAGTTCCTGCTACAAAAACGGTATTCGCAAGTAAAGAATATAAAACGCAATCAGCTTATAACGGGTGTCCCAAAAGTAGGTAAAGGATGATTTGTCTCAATAAAACGCGAATGGATTGGAATTTCTTCGTAGTTTTATTTTATTTTAAAGAAGAGACTTGTACAATTTTATCTAAATAGAATATCTGCTAAATGGCCGCCACCGGCATTTTTGCTGTGTGCAAGTTTTTCATGACACTTTCACACATTTCGCTTATTATTTCACCAATAACTCGGCGAATATTTTGCCTATATTGTCTATGTTTTGTAGATCGTTGGCGTAGACTTTATCTTTGACGTAGCCCCAAAGAAAGAAATCCAGTGGCATCAGATGGCAAGATCTTGGTGGCCATTTGACATCACCTCTTCTTGAAATTATGAGATTTTTCGACCTTTCGACGAGTGTTTGTAATTGATCGTGAATTTTCGTTAAATATTTGTATAATTTCTATGCGCTGTTTTATTGTGAAACGCTCCACGATTAATTTTACGAGTCAAGATGACGTATGTCAAATTTCAACCCGCCATCTTGAATATTTCGGAAATAGCGCGAAATTCAAATCCTATACTTACGTTCTTTTGAGACACCCTTTATAATTATATAAAGTAAATAAAGCAATACACATTTATCTATTCTATTACCTTTATCATGAGTGTAAAACAACATTAGCAATATGGTTAAAAACGTTCAATACGTTCGCTCGAGTAGTTATTGACAATTTGTATGAAACAGCTGATTATTAGGGTTCCGTACCAAAATAGTGATAAAAAGGAACCCTTATGGTGCGACTTTGTCTATCTGTCACAACTGGATATCTTGATTACTACTAATGCTATCAACTTGAAATTTGGAATAGTTTTAGATGACGTTTGCCCAACAATTTTGCAAATAAAAGAAAAATAAAAATATTTATATAAATAAAACACTTTCACGGATTTTTTCACGCAATTTATTCAACAACTTGGTTAAATTTTAGTTGTTTTTTGAGATTTTTTGGTTTATCCGACGTTTCGGCACCTTTCCAGTTTTCCGTGACCATGGCCCCTGGACGAACCGAAACCCCTCACGAAAAGGTTTAAATTGATGATGTTTTTTGTTTCGGTTCCATGTATGGGGAGCCCCCCTTAATTTCTTATGTTTTATTTTCGTATGAAAATTGTAAAGCGGTTTACAGAAACGGTACTTACCTAATAATTAATAGTTTTGGAGCAAAGTGGCTGTTCAATACGCATGCACAGACAGACAGACGAACAGATAGACAGACCAGACATGACGAATCTATAAGGGTTCTTTTTTTTGCCATCCGGCTACGGAACCCTAAAAAGGCTTGCAGGGCTGGTGCTTTCTTCTATCACAATTTGCAGACAATTTACAGAATTGCATTGTGAATGAATAAAATTAATTTAAAATGTTATGGTGATAGCGGTTATGTATCATTCATGTGGATCTGATATTATTAAGGGTTCCATTTTGCTACATTGGCATTACTGGTATTGAAATGTTGCATTAACGTCACTTTCTGAAATATACAAACCATTCATGTTCATGTTATTCAGTACATTTTTTTTATATATTTTAAACACAATAATATGCTAAGATTAAAATCGCAATATTGTAAAGTCCAGTTACATTGTTTGATATTATATGTTGTTTGTTTTAAGCTGTTTAAATTATCCTCATTCATTTTATAACCGTCACTTTTAATCGCGCGGTGAAACGCTATCCGCTGAATGAATTTAAATTAATGCCAAATGTTATCGTTTACAAGATAAGATTTAGATCGCTAGGTGTAAAAAAAGTCTAACGTTAAAAAGTTATTAGGAAAAGTGTCGCTAATACAAGATAAGATTTAGATCGCTAGGTGTAAAAAAAGTCTAACGTTAAAAAGTTATTAGGAAAAGTGTCGCTAATAAAAAACCAGGCAAGTGCTAATCAAGGGTTCCTCTTTTTAGGGTTCCGTAGTCAACAAGGAACCCTTATAGTCCGTCTGTCCGTCTGTCCGTCCGTCCGTCTGATCCCAGCCTAGCTCATAGACTCGTATTACTAGAAAGCTGTAATTTGGCATGAATATACATATTTACCACGCCAACAAAGTGGTAAAGTAAAATTTTGAAAAATATTTTTTTTAGGTTACCTCCCCTACACGTGAAGTGGGTATGTAATTTTTTTTCTTGTCTACCCCATAGTGTGGGATGTCGTTGGATAGCAATTTCAAAAAAGTTGTGGGTTCGTGAAGACAGTTTTCTGATTGAGGCATCTGTATGTGAATTATTATTTACATTTCTTTTTACGCGATGCACGTAAGTTTGAAATTATTATTTTCAGTTGCTATTCGTCATTCGTTATAATGTAATGTGAAGACAGTAGAAAGGAGATACAGTATAGAGCTGCAATATGTGATACAAATATGTACCTATTAGGTAGGTACCGTTTGATAGGGTTTATTTAGAAACTTATTATTTCACAGCTCTAAATACAACTCAGTACCTTTTATCGTAATTACTTATATCATGCCCAGACCGCTATAAATGTAAAAAAAAGCACAGGTTGCACTCCAGGAGTGCCGGCAGAAGTGAAAAGGGCTCCCTAGACCTTTTCACAAAGAACGGAATTTGAAAAAAAAAATACGGACCAGATTTGAACCGAGGTCTTCTGGCTTCAATGCCGCCCGTTTTCTAGTCTAAGCTGTCACAACTTTGGAAACGGTGGCAAAATTCGCCTTCGTATTCTAATGACATTATAACAGTTTTTCGATCAAGTCACGTGATCCCGACGCGAGTTTAAATTTTTTTACCCATCACAAAAAGTGCACAACGCCGCTAAAGAAGTTTTTACTTCTAAAAATAAAAATGCGTAAATCGAATCGGATTGTATAAAGGGGGAATGCAGAGGAGAGAGTCATCGCAAGTGCGCGTTTCACTGGCGTATCAATCAACATCAAATCGGATTTTATAATCCGTTGACGGACTGATTTCATTAAGGACGTCGCAGGACCCGTTCCGATTCACGATGGGATTAACGGGCAGACCTGCGATAACTGGGCCAGTACAAGCGCATGTTCTTCGTGGAATTATTATTAGCACAAATATTTGATTCATAAGTACTTTTAATAAATGCTATTTTATAAATGGAGTGTTGTGGAATCTTTAATACTTTTCATCAGTATCCCAGTAATATTAAAATGTGAAAGTGTAGATGTTTGGACATTTAAATGTTTGTTACTCAATCACGCCAAAACGGTTGAACGGAAATTGCTGAAATTTGGGACACAGATACTTTTTACAGCCTGGAAAGAAACATAGGCCGAAAAAAATTTACATTCCCGCGGGATAACGTCGTGTAGTCCACGCGGGCGAAGCCGCGAGCGGAAAACTAGTGTCAAATAAATAATAATAAATGTTTTCTTACAGTCACACCAATTATCTAAGCCCATAGTAAATTTCTTAAGAAACTGTGTCTACGTGAACTTGATAACGGATAAATATATACCTACTTAAATACTTTTTTGTTTGTAAATACATACTTAATTATCATAAAAAACACCCAGACCAAGACAAATAGACATTTTCATGCACACAAATATTTGTCCTGTTCGGGAATCCGGCGACCTCTGGCGCAGAAGGCAGGTAGTCGGTCGTTATAAATGAAAGTAACCAAAGCGCGCTATTAGATGAAATATAAATAACACTATTTTGTTTATGTATTCTGTTTAATGAAAAAAAAGTAGGTAACTAAAGTCTACATAATTAACATATTTTCAGCAAACCAATCCGTTTAAAAAGTTTATCAACAAATCCAGTATTTTTTGAATAAGTAAAACGAACTAACTCTTACATTCATTCAAAAATCTCATCTTTAAACTCGGTAGTAATACAGCAGATAATTACTCAAAGTGTTGAAACAAATTATACTGTTCAACCAATAAGGGTTGAAGTCATCATGCACTCATCATCATTACGATCAAGGTTATAAATCATCAGTTGCATTACACCTGCAACTTAAGGCGCTACTCTGAAAAAGTATGGACTTTTTTATTTAAAACTATAGGACGGTTACAGTTGTTACAAATCTGGTAAAAAGATATATAATTCTTCATACCTTTATCTAGAATCGTATAGTTTCAAAAACACGATTTATGATTTTGCCTCGACACTTTTTCTTTTCGAAAAGACCTCTAAAAAAATACGAATGTTCAAGATTATTCTTAAATGGGGTTACTTACACTATTTTAAATTGGTTTAATTAGTGGACACCAATAATATTTAGGATCGTAAAGAAACATTTTTTTTTAAATCGCTGTAGTTTTTGAATACGAAGTGATTTTCTGTTTTTTTTACTTAATCTGCAAAATCGGTCTCGCTCCCGCGCGCGTCGTTTTCTCATTGCTATCTCGCTTCAGCATAATTTTTCTGAGTATCGCCATAAGGCGCGTTCACGAACATTTTTATTAATTTTTACACAACGGGGTAATTTTCACACAGAAAAGTTTAAAAGAAATCGTTTTGGGTCGGCTTGGGTAGGACACGTTATGAAACGGGATGATAGGTATGTTACTGGAAAGGTAGCCTACATTGTAAGTAGATGGACAGGGAGAGGAAGACCGGTTAAAAGATGGATAGATTGTGTGCGCAATGATATGAATGAGAAAGGAGTGAATGAGGAGATGACGGGTAACAGAGTAGAGTTGAGAAGGACGTACTGCCCGACCCCATATAGAATTGGGATAACGAGAGGATGATGATGATGAAAGGGGTAATGCTCTGAACAGATAGACGCGACTACGTGTCTTTTCGGAGCACGAGCGACGCGGTAACGTTGGTCGCGCGGCAGTCGCACAGCCTGTCACTTATCTATCTTATACAACTACCGTCGCTGCACACGAGCTACACGCGACTAGCGGTGTCAATCGTGTGCGGCTAGTTCATATAAATATATAAGAAACCGACAGGAATTAAGTCGGCGGCGGCGTTTTGTGGTTGTGGTCGGTCGGCCAGTGTGCGGAGACACGAAGCGACGGCGACGCGGCCGGCGCGTCTCTGCGCTGACGCTCCCGCTATAATAACCTGTAAGCTTTCATGAATCCGGTAAGGCTGAAGGTGGAAGCGCGCTTCCCCTGTATGCTCAACCACTGAGGAACTGGATATATCTAACATTGTTGTTATAGAGGCAGACTAAAACTTATGATAGTAGCTAGCCTGGAGGAGTTAAAACAATTCCTATCGGGAAAAGCGCAAAACTGAATTACTTATGTGTTTTTACAGGGAATCGAACCCGGGACCTCTGAGTCTTATAACGGTGGCATGTACCACTAGACCACAGCGGTTGAAACATGACTGCAATTACGTTGCAGTTTTATATCCGACCACTTATGACATTGGCCGTGCGCATACGCAGAAATGTTGAATGTCTCCGTCTTTCTAGAACTGTGCGGCCGTGAGAGTAACGACCGTGTTATCTTTATATGCTAATTATTTGTAATTACGGGATTTCTTGTGAAATACAAATTACTTATTTACCTCAACGTACGATGTATAAAGTGTCGAGTTTATTTCCGTTCTATATGTATTATTGTACAATGTGCAAGACGGAATTAATTAATGGCTCTGCTCTTTTCTACGATAATAAGTAAGCCCCTACCCACGTCTTTGTTAATTTAAGCTTCCCTCCCCTTTTTATTGGAGTGAGGGCAAATTCCTTATATTAGGTATACTAAAAAGCATGTAGGAAAGCTATCCTCCTCTATTTCACCACAAAAACAGGTAGGTAACAATGAGACAGACATAGATAACTTCACATTTATGAAATGAGTTTGGACTACCATTTAATGTTGTTACATTGTACTTTGCAATTTTATTACAAAAGAATGAATTGGCAAATAATCACACCCTAAAAATATTTAATATTAAGATTGTTTAATGCGATATTTACAAATGTGTCCATCATAAACAAAACAAAATTTCATCCGGTATTACTGCTTTACACTACCTGCAAATGTCATACAAAAATCTGCATTGCCTTTTTGCATCATTTCAAAAACTCAGTGAGTCTTCATAATGTATTCTGTCTTAATGCGCTCGAGTGAACAAGTTCACACAAACAAACGAACAATATGAACCTTTCGAAGTGTCCAAAGCAGGACGTACAAAAGCTGCATTTCCGATCATTTATTTCTCTTCGACACCCGACTGAATACTGACAGCAGAGTCGGTACGAAAAACGTAATACAACGAGTTAATTCCCTTGTTGCAATGAATAAATATGACAGGCACCATAAAACATTCGAACCTCTTTTGACGGAAAGTTTTTACTGGTTATGAGAACAGGGTGCCTACCATCAACTTTAAGACAGCGATTCAAAAATAGCGCGATGCAGAATAGGTTCCTAAAATGAATTGCTTTCTTTCGTACTATGACCTTCTAAAAACTGGATCGCAAATGAATTGCTATATGTGAATGACCGAACGATTTGTGTCCTTATTTCTTCTACCCGTCTCTTTCACTCGATTCTGTCATGCCCGGAGAGTGAGAGGGACGGGTATAACCTGCAGGTGTTATGTTAGCTTCGCCGAGTTATAAGTCAAATAAGAGTTCTTGACAGCTTAGCGGCTGTGAAATGTCATTGAATGATGACTGAATCGCTGTCATTGATATTAAGCTGTCGTGGTACGAATAAGCGAAGCAGATCAGTTTAGGTCCTAAACAAAATCGCAATAAGAGTTGATGGTAAGCACCCAGGCAACTCAATTCGAAATAACCTTTATGAAAAATTAAGAAAAGAAAAAGTTCAGTTTAATTTCGTCGAGCGAGGAAGTCTAACATTTTTCTCAGCAACATAGCATTTCGGCGACGAACGGTGGGACTGCAAGATACCACCCAAACATTGCATAGTTTCGCATTCCGCGAATCTTTCGAATCACGCCTCCGTGGGAAGTGCTGAGTTAAAAACGTTTATTTACCCGAATTATTGCTTGGGAGGCCTCAATTAATTATCGTCCGCCGTCGGCATTAAGTGCGAGCTTTTTTCTTAAATAAAATACCGACGTTATTAGCGTGCTCGACTGATAAATTGAAGTAGGGCAATATTTTCGACAGGCCTCGGTATGTTTTCATCGGCCGAGAATTGTTCCATCTGTTACATAATTAGCCCCACTTTGGTTCCGTTCCGTCTCGATCATTAGAGCCGGCACTTGTTTCTCGTTACGACAACAGAATAATGGACGGCCAATTTTCATGAACTTCGTATTTTTTACGCAATAGGTGCAATGCCAGTTTCGGATATGGTAAGTGTGCGACGCAACTGTTATCTAAAACTGTGAAATCGATTCATACGCGAGTGAGCAATTAATTCATTGACATGGTTATTTAGGTGATGGTGAACTCCGATAAGATGTTGCCAGTAGGTGTTTGATTGGTTGTTTGCAGTTTTTTCAAGGGCGTATAGAACTTGTTTGGGGAATGCGCCTTAACTTGAGCACAAATGTAAGGCTTCGGTGCTATTAAAACAACCACTTGGTTGCTTCCAAGAAAAGATACGAAAACGAAAGAAAGAAAAAATATTTATCGTCCACAACATACACACATACAATAAGAATACGTAAATATTTATCTGTTGCACAGAAAATAAATATTCACGTTTTCTTGTCGTCTAATTACCTAAAATTTACGTTTTTGGTAAGGTAATATGGACATGCAAATATAACTGATTTCCAATGCAAAGTGTGCTAATATCTATATATATAAAATTCAAAGTCCTGACTGCCTGACTGAGATATCAACGCACAGCCCAAACCGCTGAACATAGAGACTTCAAATTTTGCAGATAGATACGTTATACAGTGTAAGCATCCACTAAGAAAGGATTTTTGGACCCCTAAGGGGGTGAAATAGAGGATGAATGTTTGTATGAAAGTCTGTCAGTTTTGAAGTTAGGATCTTCAAACATTGTATTTAGGCTGGCAATTGAAAATTAATATTTACCTGTGTCAGCGCTTTTGACAATTCCAACCCCGAAGGGGTGAAAAGAAAAGGGGGATGAAATGTTGTATCTGGAAAGTCCTTCATTTAGTTTATTATTTAGGCTTATGGTCGGAAAGTAAAACAAATAAGCAAAAACATGTTTCTTATTTTTTCGAAAATCAACCCCTTAGAGGTTAAATGGGATAAATTAACCTTAAAATCGATATGGATGTCGTTATTGAGGTTTTATGGGATGACGATTGCAAAAATGGCATTTATTTTGATGTTTAACACGCTGAACATGATTCAACCCCTAAAAGGTTGAAATAGGGGTGAAGTTTTGAATGAAAAATCAGGGGTAAAATAGACATTTCAACTTGGAACTTTGTAGGCTTACTTCTTTAAACAAATAGGCAACCCATTTCGTAGTTTTCCGAAAATCAAACACAGGGGGTAAATAGGGTATAGAAACCTAAATCATCTTAAGTACCCCAAAAGTTCTTGGTACCTAAGCTACTCAGAACAAACATTTTGATTGTGAAACAGACACTTATTATTTACTAGCTTCCGCCCGCGACTTCGTCCGCGTCGAATACTTTTTATCCTGGTTATTGGTCCCCTAAGTATTTTCTCGAATGTACACGCGGACGAAGTCGCGGGCGGAAGCTAGTATTATTATGAAAACTTACTATTTTTCCGGTGATCTTATTCGTTTTTGCTACATTTTTATTTAAATTTTCTTCACTTTTTACGCCTCCTTAATTTGTTGTTTACTATACTTCGTTTAAGAATAACATTGTTACATAACATTTCTTTTGACAGTTACTTAATTCATGTCAAACGTACTCTATGGACCTCGGGTTTTTCTATTAAAACTGTTTGATTTAAGTTCTTTAAAATTTAATATAATTTTCAAAATTACCCTGGAACAGTCGAGCTCGGGTAAATCACAGCCCAGATAGCTGGTCAGTCTACATGCAGTCTACCGTCCTTCTAAAATCTTCGAGGAGATGATCGCCGAACTCTTACCCATGAAAGTATATTGTCTGCATAAGCACTTCCCTTGCGTGCGCAGTTCACAATAACCTACGTTTTGTCGCGAAGCATCCTATTCTCTACTGCGCGTATTAGTATAGTGAATCGCATTGTTTCGCGACGTTCTTCCTGCAATGCACAACCTCCAGTGAATAGCTCTAGTAAGCTTAGTGTTTTCGTTTCCGTATCGCACGTCGCTTCCTGTGAAACTGCTTCCACCACGAAGTTTCCCTCTGCTGTTTGCCGGTCTCCATAAGCAGCGCCGTGGCGTGACTTGTACCCTCCGCTATCCGTGTGCTATTCTCTTTCACGTGCGCGATCCCCTCCACTATCCGCGTGTGCTTATCCCTTCTATGGTACGCGATTGAGTTTCATATTGTGCGTGTATACCTTCCGCCGTACGCGCGTGTGTGTGCCCTGAGCTTCGCCTGTTCCGAACTCATATTCAGCCCCCTGATTCGGAAATCGTCGAAAACAGAATCGAATTCGAATTCTGTGTTTTGTCCTTGTCTATTCTACAGTGAGTGACAGAGACTGTGCATACATTCCGCTGTCGGGAGCGTTTCCGACGGTTCGTGAATCAGGGGCAGGTCTGCCCTTGAACATTTTATCTGTAGACATGGCGCCTTTGTAAACTTAGTATTAGTTAATTTTAGTACTTGTATGTGTGTCATTTTTATACTTAGTTACTTAGGGCACAAAATAAACAGGTACAGAAGACAATCTACATATAAAGTGCGCTCGAGCAACGCACACATAGACACTGCTCACGGACACGATATCTCGATCTGTCTTGCCGTTTATAGCGATATACTCGCGTTTTTATGAAAAGTGAAGTACATACATGTGATTGACTTCTATACCTGTTTATTTTGTGCTAAATCTACTTAAATAAATTCGGCTGTTAACTCATATGCAGTAGTTTCTATTATCAACTCTCCCTTTCAAAATTTTAATTGTCTTTTACTTTGAGTACCTAACGTCAAACAGGACATAAGTACTTACAAAAAAGTTATAAATGAAAACTACAACAAAAAATGATTACATTATCTGTGCTTAAAATAAATCTATAATATTCAAGTAAGTAAGTTATATAAATAAAGCCTATTTAATTAAAAGTACTTACCTACCAAAAAATTACAATAAAGAAATAAAAAAATGTTTGCTCAACTGAAAGAAATATTCACAAAAATAACACACAAAATAAAGATGAATATATTTACAAGAGCCAGTATGTTATATTATTATGCCTTTGCCACAGTGAAGGATATTAACATTTTTCATATTTTTTAAAATGTAATAGCATCAGACACCTCACTTGCCTGCCGGGCAGGGGGGGCACAACGCAAACAGACGAAAAGTAGCCATCTTTGAAGCTTAACTTGAACTTTTACAACAAATAGTTTTCAAGGTTGCCATACTATGTCTCTTTTAGCAGAGCAAACGTCACGTGTAATGGTGGCCGGCTAGATCACTGACTCGCAAGAAGAATCTTCCTCTCAAAAAGTTGTGTCGAGTCGAGTGATTATTATCATCTGGCTAGTGTGGTGATATTCTACTCTATGTTGCGATAAAGACGCTTTGTGTGTTGCGTTTGTGGTTTTAAATAATCGTGCCGTTCCTGTGTATTATTGGATTTAACATTCCTGGTACTAACTAGCATAATATAACCTCTGCCAACGTATGACATGTTTGTAAGCAACTAGGCATTTTGTCTGTGTCTGTATGTATGTAAATATTCAATTTGTTATACTTGTGATATCCCTTATCAATTATAAAAATAATTAAAATAAATAATAAATAAAACAAGATTCTGCTGTTTCATTTTAATTTAAATAAGTCCGTTTCTTAATTATTTTAAATATTGAATAGAGCGTATTTCTCGGGTATGAACTTTTTTAAAAGTAAGCCATTTTTATTTTTAATAAACTAGCTTGCTAAACAAAATAGTTCATATCTGGAAAATACTCTCCATTCAATATAGTTTATCTGTACGAGAGTAGGTAGATATACAATACCTACCTAAAGTATTAACGTATGAGTATGAAATTAGTTCCCTCACTGTCTACCAGAGGCGCTGATTGACTTTCAATTCGATGTTTCAAAATATTGCTGGAGTACAGTGCCACAAGCTTTCCTGTTCCGGTGACAGCCGTGACAGAGGAGCCACTTGCAATACCAAATTAGCTGTCAAAATGGACTGTCGTATGAAATCTGTTTTAGTTCCAAAGATAATCACCGGAACAGAAAAGCTTGCTGCACTATAGGCGCTCTTTTCCCTTTAATTATTTTACTCTTTGGTGCCGGGTGAAAATAAGGTGAAATAATAGGTTCTAATGGTTTCATTAAGTCAAAAGAGTAAAACTATCACAATTACTTACATTAAAACAACGTATGTCTTTTATTCGTGATAGGTACTATCAACAATTTTCATATTCCACATATTTATTCACCAATATAAAAAAAATATACAGGAAAATAGTGGTTTATTGCTATGTCTTAATTGAAATAAATCAAAACAATTTTAATAGCAATTGTTTCCGATATCCTTTTTTTGAAATTCTTTTCATCAATGCGTGCCATTAATATCACTGCCTTCAAATTATTAAAAACGTTATGCTGATTGTCTTTTGTTCGACAAAATTTTAATCGCGGCGATACATCATACGAAAATAGCAGTCCTTTTGTTTACAATATCAATTATGTCAAGTTTATGTATGAGAGACGATGATACTAAAGGCCTCGCTCGTAACTGGCAGTAAGAGCTCATTTAACAGGTTTTTGCTACCTTCTTTAGGGTTCAGTAATACTAAAAGGAGATTAAAGTGAGTCTCTTAGCTTTTTGCTCAGTAATAATCATGAAGTTTAAATGTACCTGTACATATACCATATTAAACAAAACTGAAATTCAACAGTCATATGAAATAACTAGCGGATCCTTGCGGTTTTACCCACGTGGTACCCATTCCCATAGGAATATCGGGATAAAACAAAGCCTATTGTCACTCGAGAAGAATGTAACTTTCTAATGTTCAAAGAATTTTCTAAATCGATCCAGTAGTTTCGGAGCCTATTCAATTCAAACAAACAATCAAATCTTTCCTCTTCATAATATTAGACTGAAAAGCTTTAAAGCTTAGCTTAGAGGGTATTGAAAATAATATGCTAATACCGATTTTGAATTGGTAAAATATTATGGAGGCAATCATAACATTGGATGCATTTTTGATACTTATATAAATGATATTTAAAAAAAAATCAATAATATACTTAACCATTATTTTTAATACAGACAGATTCATGAATTATGTAATTTAAGTCATTAAGAGGTTACGGCCTTAGCGAGCTTATCGCACTGTCCAAATGATTTATATGTCCATGCCATGTTTAAATAAATAAATAAAAACAACAAAAGATCGACATTAAATTTTTAACAGTAGTTGGTTATCTTTCATTGTCATTAATTTTCAAAATTCGAATACTTTTATTCAAGACAAGACATAATGCCTCAATTTTTTATTTTATTAAATTACAAATATTTTAGCTGATGATTGTCTCTATCAATACCAACAACTTTAACTAAGGAGTCAGCCACAAATTTTCGAAAAAAAATCAGCTGTTCCATAGAAAAGTACAAAATAATTGACTCCACCAAAATGTATGGAACAGCCGGTTTTTTTACACGATTTTTGTATTGATGGACACTTTCATAGGTAATCTAAAATGTTTGTAATAATTCAAAATAAGTGATGTACTACTTATAAAGAAAAACATTATTTACAACATACATTTGGTTCGGCCCTAGCCCTAGCAGTACCTAGTGCATTAGTTTTGATTGCCATTAACTTTTAAGCTTCGAAAACCATATTTAAAAAGAAACGAAAAGAGGTTATATTGTCTGACAGCGGCGCAGTAATTTATAAGCATGCATTCTTAATTTTCGTCTCATTACAGGTTGAAACTTTACTCATTGTTTACCGATGCGCCGATCACTGATACGGCCAAAAGTTGTCCAATAAATTATCGAAACCAGTAGATTAAGTGATTTTTAAAGATAAAAAAGCGTGTTAAAATGGCCACAAAGATCCACTTGAATTTCCTTTGTTTCCGAACAAGAATTTAAAGAAGGTTACATTTACATAACTTTGAGAAAGCTGAGCTTTTTTTGTAAAAATAATTTAAAATACTATCGATTACAAAATAGATTAGGATAATCGTTGGTTATTTGGTTGGTAAACGCATGTGATTGGTTTATGAATGGGTAAACCAACGGTTAACCGACCGTTAACCGACGTAACCGACTGTTGGTGAACTCAGGCCTAAATGCGTGAGTTTGGATGGATGTTCGTTAGGTACTCAATGACGTCTGATCACGGCGAATACAGCCATGTGGCTGTTCAGGGTCTTGGCACACGTAAAAAATATAATATCTATGTTCCAAATTTCAGCCAAATCCGTTCAGCCGTTTTGGCGTGATTGAGTAAAAAACATACAAACATCCAAACATCCAAACATCTAAACATTCACATTTATAATATTAGTAGGATAAAAAACAAAAAAAATTGATTTGATTTTTTTGTTCTTATTTTAAATTTTTTAGTTCATTTTATCAATAAATCACCATTCTGTAAGTTTAATAATAGTTGGTAGCAATGGTTTAATATTAGATTTTTTTTGATAAATTTATGCGGAGAGTTTTGCAAAACTGCATTTTGAATCGCTATACCTCTGGAAGACGATTTTTTTAATGGCCTATTTTTTTTTAAAACAAAGCACTTGAGCGCTTGTTATCGCTCTCCCAAAAAGATATTTATATCCACGCCGACTGAAGTTACCTTTCTGAGAAGCTGATGACTCAAAGCATCGAATAAAAGCTTTTGGATACTTTTACGAGATGTTTTGTTTTTATAATCGTCGTTCGAACTCGACCTTTGTGTACAAAGAACAATAGTGCGGTCTATCCGAAATATTTGTTTTCATGTAGTTAACATATAAAAGTATATATATTTAGAATCTACATAAAAAACCTATCGAATAAGAAAGAAAGAATATACAAAAATTAAAATGTTTTCGAAAATTAAAAAAAAGAAATACTTACGTACTTCCGATAACAACATCCAGTCTGATTTAATTTTTTTTTCTTTGTTTTCTTCCGGATGACATATTATATTGTATTTTGACGACCGATTTGGTGCAGGGTATTCTTCCCACCTTCTGCGCCAGTGGTCTCGGGTTCGATTCCCGAACAAGACAAATATTTGTGTGCATGAACATGTCTATTTGTCTTGGTCTGGGTGTTTTCTATGTAAGTAGGGCAGAGGTACCCTTTGTGGCCACTTTAAGGATTTTTTGCCTTTTAAGCACTAAGTACTAAATGGTCTTAGGTATTTAAGACACAAATTATATCCTTAATTATAGATAATTTATCTACCTTTAAAGGTACGTTTTTCAAATTTATAAAAGTAAAATAGTTTTTTTTATGTTACACACAATGTGTGAGAGGTACCGGTTACCGTTTTTTACAATTAAATTATTGTTTTGCAATTTACTGGTTTCTAGCGCATTAGAATATATTGATTTTACCTGGGTTTGGTTTTGAATTTTCGCTATACTTACAAAAGTTTAACTATCAGTAAGTGGCCAAAACCGGTACAGTGGCCAAAACCGGTACGCCTGCCCTATATTAAGTATGTATTTACAAACAAAAAGTATTTAACCCCTCAATCCCAAAAAATCAAAGGTCGCAAAAAATTTCAGTTTTATAGCTATGACAAAATGGCGCCGCAAATACCATAAAATGGCGCCGCAAATACCACAAAATGGCGCCGCAAATACCGTAGCAAAATACATAGTACTCTACAATTAAACCATATTTTATCGTTCTGTAAACGACAATGTACTAATTGATATATTTCCTATCCATCAGTTATCAAAATAAAGCGATGATCGAAACAGTATATTTGTTCTTCACCTCGAAAAAGTAAAATTCACATGAGAGCCCGGATTACAAGAGTCAAATGAATACTCAAACAAAATCCAAAGAACAAGGGCGTTTGTTTTATTATTATTTTAACTAAATAGAGTCATTATAAGCAGAATAGTCTATTTTCTAATAAAAAACAGTATTTACTTCATATAAATCCGTAAAAAAAAGACCGTGTCAAAATCAAACACGACGACAAACAACGACGAAAAACAAAACCAAAGACAAACTAAGTTATATTTTGCATTCACGAGTTAGCAAATTTATCAAAGGATGTAAATAACCAAACTTCTTCATACTAAAGTAGTCTGTATTAATTAAGAATAAGGTGTAAAGTGAAAGAGCAGCCACCCGGTTACCGGCGACCGCTTAGGATTTGACGGAATGGCGCGAATCGAAAGGCGCGATGCAGGTCCGGTGCCCGGTAACCGATTGGGGATTGAGAGGTGTATAATTGTATATATTTATCCGTTATCAAGTCTTCCATGATACAGTTTCTTAATGAAATTAAAATGGGCTTAGATAATTGGTGTGACTGTAAGAAGTTATTTATTTATTTATTTTATTTATTTTTATAAGTAGTACGTAGAATTTATTTCCCTTTTGAAACTCGAAAGCCGCGATCAAGTAGTCGCAAACGGCATCATATGATGCTATCGGTCGTTGAGAAGACCCCTACATTTTGATACCCCACTCGATGGGATTGATTTTTTTTTATGTTGCAATAATATGCCAATATTGCATCATAAAGCAGGATCAAATATCCGCCATTTTGTTTTTTTAATGTAGCCAGTGTCACTCGCGCCGTTTAGACGAATCTAGCGACACCTCATACGTCTAAATTCTTCAAACCGTTAAGGCTGTAACAGAGAACATGGAAATCTACATACACACCTACATCTACATACATACACACTCAAAACATGACCCTCCTTCTGTCGCCTATTTCAAGCCTATTTAGGTATAAGTACCTATTTCAAGGTACTTATACCTAAATAAGCTTACTTAATCGGTTTATATGTACAAATAAAATAAAGAAACATAGTTTTGCAACTTGAGATATCCAATATTAATGCAATATTCACGCATAAAACTCAAAGGGAAAGATTAATAAAAAAAGGCCAAGTGCGAGTCGGACTAGCTCATGAAGGGTTCCGTACCCACTTAACGTACCGAATACGTACAACGTAGCAAAAATGCTACTATCATTTTGTGCCAGAAAAAAATTCATAGTGTTCGTATCAACGCCAAAGTTATATTTGCGGTTTTCTAAAATATGTTATTTCTCAAAAACTTGTAAAGTCTACTTAGCTGTGATAGTTTTCCTTTTAACTTCATCATAAACACAACTATCGTGATTTTTTTCACGTATCCAAAAACAACCATTTGGCTGGCAGGGGGTGGGGACACTTGACTATAACAAAATTTTGCATTTTAAAGCTTAATAATACACAAACGGATGCCTCAATCAAAAAACTATTTTCACAAACCCGCAATATTTTTGAAAATGCTATCCAATGACACCCCACACTATGGGATAGACAAGAAAAAAAATATATCCCCACTTCACGACTAGGGGAGGACCTAAAAAAAATTAAAAAAAAAATATTCTCGGCGTCGTCGGCGTGATCAATATGTAGATTTATGCCAAATTACAGCTTTCTAGTACCTACTAAGAGCCTATGAGAAAGGCTAGGGACGGACATAGTACGGACATGGCGAAACTATAAGGGTTCCTTGTTGACTACGGAACCCTAAAAATGGAATGGACCTGGGACTGATTCGATCGATTTTATTTACGTTAAAATTCCTATTAAATCTTTTTAAGCATTACATTAAGATTACTTTATTATTGCATTCATCTGCTTATCAAAGCAAATATTGCAGAATACTCCTCGGGCTAAAATGCAAACAAGTTAAATCAGACTGATATAATCAATTTTCATTTATATTTAGTACCTTTATCGAATATTTTGATGAGTTACTTCCTGACCAGTTAGTTGATTTAGCTTCGAAAATATTATGTTTAAGCCCCCGACTGTCTGTGACATCGTAGTTCTTGAACCAATGGACCGATTTTCAAGCGGTTTGTTTGTTGAATTTGAAGCTCAGGTGACGTGATCGAGATGGTTCTTAGCTAAAATTTGTGAAGATTCATAAAATAACTATTGTGATTAGTGCGATAAAACTGCTAATGTATCGCGACGTCTTCACGTGAACTCTTTTTAATGGATAGAATTGTAATTCGATATTCTTCACGACGACGAGGCTGAAAACTGAGGAAGGTAGCATCGTTTCGTCAACACCTGAAATCCTGAGGGAGATTGAGAGTTTCTATGGACAGCTATATTCCACGCAAACACCTGTTGAAAGCAAGGCTACAGACCCTAGAGCCAAGCTTACCCGACACCATACCGAAGATATCCCGGACGTCAGCCTGTACGAGATTAGAATGGCTCTCAAGCAGCTTAAAAACAACAAGGCGGCGGGCGATGACGGAATCACAACAGAGCTTCTGAGAGCGGGCGGTAAGCCGATACTTAAGGTCCTCCAGAAGCTTTTCAACTCAGTCATCCTTGAGGGCAAAACGCCAAAGGCATGGGGCAGAAGCGATGTGATGCTGTTTTTCAAGAAGGGTGATAAAACTCTCTTGAATAACTATAAACCCATCTCGCTTCTGAGCCATATCTATAAGTTGTTTTCGAGAGTCATTACGAATCGTCTCGCTCGCAGGTTCGACGACTTCCAACCTCCCGAACAAGCCGGGTTCCGGAAAGGCTACAGTACCATAGACCACATTCATACGCTGCGGCAAGTTATACAGAAGACCGAAGAGTATAATTTGCCACTTTGCTTGGCGTTCGTGGACTATGAGAAAGCCTTTGATTCGATTGAGACTTGGGCTGTGCTGCAGTCTCTCCAGAGGTGCCAAATAGACTACAGGTACATCGAGGTGCTGAGGTACTTATACCAAAACGCCACCATGTCGGTCCGATTACAGAACCAGAGCTCTAATCCTATCCAACTACAGCGAGGTGTGAGACAGGGAGATGTCATCTCTCCCAAACTGTTCACAGCTGCGTTGGAGGATATATTTAAGCTGCTGGACTGGAAAGGATGCAGCATCAACATCAATGGCGAGTACCTAACACACTTACGGTTTGCCGATGATGTAGTTCTTATGGCTGAGACCTTGGAAGACCTGAACACAATGCTCGAAGATCTCGGTTATGCTTCGTAAAGAGTGGGTCTTAAGATGAACATGGACAAGACGAAAATCATGTTCAATACCCATGTTGCACCCGCTCCAGTTAATGTTGGGAACATTACACTCGAAGTTGTTGACCACTATGTTTACCTAGGACAGACGGTCCAGTTAGGTAAGTCCAACTTTGAGAAAGAGATCTCTCGTCGAATCCAGCTCGGATGGGCAGCGTTTGGGAAGCTCCGGCATATATTCGCGTCCGAAATACCTCAATGTCTCAAGACGAAAGTCTTTGACCAGTGTGTGTTGCCAGTAATGACCTATGGAAGTGAGACGTGGTCTTTTACTATGGGTCTCATAAGAAGGCTCAAAGTCACCCAGCGAGCAATGGAGAGAGCGATGCCTGGTATTTCCCTGCTCGATCGAATCAGAAATGATGAGATCCGCAGGAGAACTAAAACGACCGACATCGCTCGAACGATTGCATCATTGAAGTGGCAGTGGGCGGGACACATAGCGCGGAGAACCGATGGCCGTTGGGGCGGAAAGGTTCTCGAATGGCGACCGCGTACCGGACGACGTTCCGTGGGCAGGCCCCCTACAAGGTGGACCGACGATCTGGTCAAGATCGGGGGAAGCCGCTGGATGCGGGCAGCGCAGGACCGATCGTTGTGGAGATCCTTGGGGGAGGCCTATGCCCAGCAGTGGGCGTCGTTCGGCTGACATGATGATGATGATGATGATTCTTCACTTAAGAGAATATCCTAGCACGTCTTATTTACTACTTATTCATAGTTTTATTAGGTTTATAAGGTATTTTATTAGATATTAGTATATGGTTTATTGTGTACCTTCTGTTATTGTTATTTCATTGGTACTCCTCATACTGTTATTCAAAACATGACGTCGTAATTAACAATACCCAATCTTCGATCAACGAACTAGGTGTTGATCGAAGTACCCAATCCATCTATTTGACCTGAGTTCATTAATGTTAATAGTATGGAATTAGCGCTATCATCAATAAATGAAGCGAACGTCTCTTCAGGCCCTTACTTTATTGCTCGTCGAATAGAAATTATCTCGTTAAACTCCTCATTACGCGTCGGTGTAACGGCTGAATTGTTCGCGAATATCGGCACGACATCGTCGCGGGGCCGTCACGTAATAACTGGCTGATTATGTTTTAATCTCGATCACTTTAAATTCGACATTTTCGAAAAAATTACATTAAATTATTCCACTTACGATCTTCGGGGCAATCATCCGGCAATAAAACTGATGCCCCGATACGGTTTTCGGAGAAACTACGAGATGATATTTCACGTAATAATACTTCGTACAGTTTGTGTGGAAATGGTTTTGTATGTATGTTGCTTAATGTATTTTCTTTTGTTTCAAGAACTTAAATATAATATACACGTAATATACAACTTTAATTTTTAATTAGTTTAAATATTTCAGGTGACTTATTGTGACGATCAATATGAACAACTTTTGGTATTAAGCTAGCCACAAAATAACGGAAGAAAACTGCTGCTTTTTTCGCAATTTCATAGCATTTTTTTATTTTTATTAGATAAGATAAGATAAAAATATTCTTTATTCACTTAGACATAATAAATATGGAGTCGGTCCCATCCACCCCGGTGGCTCTGCCCCGATGGCGGGACCGTTGGGAAAAATAGTTTCATCCACCCCGGTGATTCGTGTCTTGATGTTTAACGGGGTGGATGGCACTGGCAAAGTTTCAGCGACCCCGGTATTTCATTTAACGGGACGGATGGCACAGATCTTGTATCATACAATTCATACACCACGTTTAATTGCGTTTAGTTGAATATAAAAAAAAAATTATCTAATAATAATATTATTTATTCTACACCGTAAAATTAAACCCATTGAATAAAACGCAAGATATTTTTATGTTATAATCTGATAATTATTGTGACAATAAATATACAATGTTCATATACTTTACTTACGCAGTTTAAAAAAAACAGTATTCATTATAAAAGTAAATTATTACATTATTCTACAAGGTGAAATTATACATAGCTAGGTATTCGTACAAATGTTTATATATAGTAATCAATTATAATAACATAAGATAAGTAATTAACAACTAGTAACATAAAACCTTATAGCAAAAAACTACGTTGTTAATCATTATAATAAATTCATCAGCGAACAATCATTATAAATTTGACTCCCATAATCACAGATTCGTAATAAACAGTCTTTGTTGTTAATATAAATAACACAAAAATAAATAAAAGAACACACAAAGTATTTATTACCATAAACTTACCTACCTTTAAAATAAGTAATACATAAACAACTAATAAAATCCAACACCTTCTAACAAAAACCAACGTCGTAAAACATACAGTTTTATTAGCAAACAATATAACTTAAAATAATCAAGTCCAAACTCAAATCTCTGCATGAGTACAGTTAGAAAGGTATACAGGGTGGAATCGAAGTCGTTAGCATCCTTTTAAAATAAGAACATACTCATGATATAGTCTTTTCCCCAAATATGATGTAAATCCAAGACGTAAAACAATTATTTTTAAAACCCTGAAAAATCGCGTAAAATACTCAGTATTTGATCACTATAGCAAATAAAAATTAAAATAACTAAAAATAACAATTTGATAAAAAAAACATTGATTAATTAATATTCAAATAACATACAAGCCTTAAACTACTTTCATTGGCCCCTCGACAAAACGCGGGCTCTACTATAACGTGAATTTATTCAACTTCGTTCACCGAAACAAACAATGTCGCCCATGCTTCATGCCCGCTTTGCCTGCGTCGCTGCGCCCGCGCCACAAATTTTCACGTAAAAACATAGCTTCATTATAAGTACATTAATGGGCCGAATGGATACCAATGACTTAAAAACCACCCTGTGGATGACGCTATATGCGATGAATAGCACCATCCCTTTCTAACTGTACTTCAGATTCGTAATTTAATCAATTATGATGTTATACTTACTTAAACAACTAATAAAATGAACACATTCCAGCAAAAATCAACGTCGTAAAACATACAGTTTTAGTAGCAAACAAAATAACACAAACAATATACAAAGATTTTATATTATTGTCAGTTGGTCAGAGCATCGGGCCGGATTCCCGGAGGCGCGGGTTCGAATCCCGCCTGAAAGCTACTTATAGGGCTCGTGGTTTTTTACTATCACACATTTTTCCTATAACAATATACAACTCAGACATCGATAATCAATTAATCACAGATTCGAAATTAATTCAGTCTTCATTGGTCAATATTGATTGAAAAAAGTAAATCAGTTTTTTTTATTATTTACTTACTTATAAAATACATAACTAATAAAATAAAACTTTCTAGTAATAATCAACGTTGTAAAACAATCATAATTCCAATAGGAAACCTAATCACAGATTTGAATTAGTCTTCATTGCTAATTCAATCATCATTATTCTCTCTAAAAGCTATCTCAGACTTTCTAGAAAATGTCCTACCGTAAAATTAGAGATTTAAGTTTAAATTGGGCGGGACACATAGCGCGGAGAACCGATGGCCGTTGGGGCGGAAAGGTTCTCGAATGGCGACCGCGAACCGGACGACGTTCCGTGGGCAGGCCCCCTACAAGGTGGACCGACGATCTGGTCAAGGTCGCGGGAAGCCGCTGGATGCGGGCAGCGCAGGACCGATCGTTGTGGAGATCCTTGGGGGAGGCCTATGCCCAGCAGTGGGCGTCTTACGGTTGAAATGATGAAGTTTAAATTGACGACTAATTGACGCCTGACCGGCCGAATAGGGCCGGAAAACAATGGCAAATCTATTGTGTCTCATTTCTGGGGCGTTGAAGGAACGAGCCTTAGTTGTATTTTGTTTGTTGTTAAGTATATTTTTTGTTAATAAAAATGTATGTTTTACAACGTTGATTTTTGCTAGGTGTTAATTTTATTAGTTGTTTAAGTATTACCTACTTATTATATTAATAAGTTTATGGTTATAAATATTTATTGATTTATATTATCAGCAAAGATTGTTCATTACGAATCTGTGATTATGGAAGTCAAATTTATATTTAACGATTGTTTGCTAATGAAAATATTATATGATTATACCTAATGATTTACAACGTAATTTTGTGCTATAGGTAAGGTTTTATCTAACTAACTAGTTATTAATTACTTATCTTGTGTTATAACTGATTATTATGTTAAACATTTCTACAAATATGTATTATTTCGCTTTGTAGAATAATGTATTATTTTACTTTTATAATGAAGACTGTTTTTTTTAAACTGCGTATATCAACATTGTATATTTATTGTCATAATAAAACCTGATTATTACATAAAAATATCTTGCGTTTTATTTAATGGGTCTAATTTTACGGTGTAGAATAAATAATATTATTTTTAAATAATATTTTTTTTATATTCTCCTAAACGCAATACTGTGGTGTATTAAATACGATCTGTGCCATCCGTCCCGTTAAATGCAGTAGGTACCGGGGTCGCTGAAACTTCGTCAGTGCCATCCACCCCGTTAAACATCAAGACACGAATCACCGGGGTGGATGAAACTATTTTTCCCAACGGTCCCGCCACCGGGACAGAGCCACCGGGGTGGATGGGACCGACTCTAAATATGTACTTATGAATCGTCAATATTTTCCTACCACCCATTCAAGACTTTTTTAACTGACAAGAAGAATGGGCGCAAGAAACTTGCCAGCGTTTCTTAGTTAGGTAACGACATTTACAAAAAAAAAAAACATATCGTTACTAATACAACAATTTGCTTAGTATAAAAATACATCATATTAAACAGTGATTATGTTATGTGTTACATCATGACCATGCATTGCGGTCATTCAAATAATCGTCTACTTTATAGTATCCTTTGCTCATCAGCGACTCTTTAATGTAACATTTAAATTTATGCAATGGTAGTTCAATTATATGCTGTGGAACTTTATTAAAAAAGGCTATGCTTTTCCCCAGAAATGAGGCTCTGGATTTTTCTAGCCTAAACTTGTGAACGACAAGTTTATCTTTATTTCTTGTGTTAAAGCGATGAATATCGCTCTGCTTTACAAATGTATTATAATACTTTTTCACATAAATTATATTTTCATAGATGTAATGTCCTGCAACAGTTAAAATGTTTATTTCTTTAAATAGATCTCTTAAAGAATCTCTCGATCGGAGGTTGTAAATGGCGCGAATAGCCCTTTTTTGGAGCACGAATATACTTTGGATGTTAGCGGCTGAGCCCCACAACAAAAGGCCGTAGGACATAACACTATGAAAATAACTAAAATAGACTATTCTAGCCGTTTCAATATCGGTTAAGAGCCTTATTTTCTTAACTGCGAATGCAGCCGAACTGAGTCTACTCGCCAAGGCTTCGATATGAGGATCCCATTGTAGTCGCGAGTCTAATATAATACCTAGAAATTTTGTATTGTTAATGAATTCGACCGTATCGCCGTCTAGTCTGATATGAAAATCAACTTGTCTTACATTAGGTAACGAAAATTTTAAACACTTAGTTTTCTTTGAGTTTAATGATAAGTTATTACTATTAAACCAATGTGACACTTTTGAAAGAGCACTATTTACTTCGTCAGAACAGTCATCACCTCTATCTACTTTAAAGACTAGAGATGTATCATCGGCAAATAGCACCGTCTCACATAAATTCTTCGCGTAGTAAGGAAGGTCATTTATGTATATTAAAAACAACAGCGGGCCCAATATTGATCCTTGGGGTACGCCCATAGTAATGGGAGCTCCGGTAGACTCAGTTTTATTAATAACTACCTTCTGAGTTCTTTCATACAGATATGAATGCATAAGGCTTACTGACATTTCAGAAACACCATAATGTTTTAACTTCCTTAATAGTGTTTGGTGATCAACACAATCGAATGCCTTGGAAAGGTCACAAAAAATAGCGATTACATCCTGCTTGTCCTCCCAGGCATCAAGTACATGTTTTAGAAATGCAACCCCAGCATCAGTTGTACTTTTACCTTTTGAAAAACCAAACTGTTTCTCATGCAGTATACTATTTAATTTAAAATATTCTAAAAGTTGAGCATAAATTAATTTCTCAAATATTTTACTTATTGCTGGTAGTTTGGATATAGGTCTAAAATTTGCTAGGTCACTTTTGTCACCAGCTTTAAACAGAGGAATAATTTTACTATTCTTCATTAAATTAGGAAAGACCCCTTCACTTATACATTGGTTAAAAATTATTGCTAATGATGGAGCTATCACATCAATTATTGATTTGATGATACTTGTAGATATGCCCCAGAGATCTTCTGTTTTCTTAATATTTATTGCTTTGAATGCTTTAATAATATCTTCGGTAGTGACATAGCTAAAACTAAATGTTTCCTGGCACTTGTTCACACTAGATTCCATAAGAGAGACAGCGGTGTTGGGGCAAGAATATTCACAACCGTGTAGCATTTAGCCTTCATCATCGGGTCTTTGTAAACTCGCCACTTGAAAAGTTCAATACATTGAAAGTAAATTCGCCACTCCTATGGAACGTACGTATTAGGTAATTTGTTACAGGTAGATACATGTTATTGTAAACTCGCCACTATTACTGATTTGATATAATATTTGCAAGAAGTACCGTTAGCAAGTAAGTTGGCCGCTAATACGAGTAAATATTTGGAAATAATAATTTTGACAATGCCAAGATTATGTATGCGTGCATCTTCTGAAGTACTGACACGGTGGTGAGAGTGCGGGGAGCAGAATGATCATGGTCATCTTATGGTCATGGACAGTATAGTACCGCGCAGCACGCTCCGTGTCGTCCCTAGGGGAGTAGGGGGATTGTGTGTGAGTGTGAGTAGTGTGACTCACATAGTAAAAAACTGATTTATTAAAATCGATCGAGTATTTTGCAAAAAATAATAATCTTTTCACAATAATCGATTTTTATACCTTATTAATTTTGCCGTACCTACTTATAACAAAGGTACATTTTTAACCGACTTCATAAAAAACTGAAGGTGTCAGTTTAACCTGTATGTATGTGACACTGTTGGCATTGGATAATATTTGAGTTTTAAGAATTTCATTTAGACTTCCAAGCACGTGTGCTAAATTTTGTTAGTGGATGTTTGTCCATGAATTTCTAGAAAACTAAAAGTAGTATTGGTGGTTTTGAATTGCATAAAGGGGTTTCTAATTGTTTTGACTTACTAAATGAAATTCCAAAATCAAAACATGATTATATAAAATGTAGGTATTATTTATATTAATATGATTCTTTTTGATAAGAACAGGTGTATTCCAAGTAAGGGAAAAGTTTAAGTTTCATTAAAATCGGTTTTGTAGTTTTTGAGATAAGTATAGATATTTTATGGTAGAATTTACAATAAACATCATGAAATAAAAAAGTACCTAATTTAAAAAATTAAACCGACTTCAAATGGTATAGACAGGATTTAATCTTTTAAATTACCTTTTTTTTGTTATTCCCCTTGATTTACACACTATTATATAGATATTATTTACAGTTTTTTTATTGTTTAATGGTATTATGCTAATTTATGCTAATCAGTAGTACACTGTTATTGTTACACCTCTAGATATATTTATTTAATTCTGTTATCAGAAATGTAAAAATAAATAAATAATGATTTTATTATCTTTGCGTTTAATTTTTCTGCAGTCCATACGAAAACATCCTACAGTGGCGAGTTTACAATAGAGTAAAAATAATGTAAAGCAATTTTTTTAATGCTACCCGTGGCGAGTTTACACATACGTATTTCTATAGTCCATACATCCAGACATCGTCTGGAATCGAATTTGGCGTTTATAATAATACCTAATAATAGAATAAAAATGTAACCCTTTACGTAAGCTTCTATTTAATTCAAGCTTCAATTCACGAACAATAATTTGAAACTGAAAGTCACAGGTTATACAGGATCACGTTTATTTATTCAATCAACAGCCCCGTCTCCCCTCGATTTTACCTGCGTGGTAATTGTTTCCGTAGGATTTTGGGGTAAAACATAGCCTGCATAATATGCAGGCTATGTTTACATATTATACCATTTAAGAACAGTAATATTAAGTTTTCCAATAGTGAAATCGAGATATTATCTCAAACAATCTAACTTTTGTTATGTGTGCGCAGTGTGCGTAGGTAATGTAGGTAGGAGTAGTAATTTATTTGTAAGTAATATTTTTACCCACGACGGAACGGCGGCGGTATATGCGTTTGGGGTTAGAGGTTGTTTGTTTGTTTGTTTATTTTGTTTGTTTGCATGTACGGCTGTTACCATTTATCTCCTAAACCACTGGTCCGATTTTAATGCGGTTTTCAGTTGTGGGTTTTAATTTGATTGGTGCATGTTCTTAGATGGGTTCGTGTGTTAGGCCCCCGGTGTGTGACGCCCCCGTGGTGGAAGCCCCCGATTTCGTTTTAGTGCTATAAAATTTATTACTTAAATATTTTTATCCAAAGTACAGTGAGGTAGCAAAGTGTAACCTATTATAAAAATGTTTATAAGTGTCTACATGAAATGATTCAAAGTCTTAGTTTTTTTTATATAAATCTTTATTAATAATGTCGGTGAAACAACAATTTGCTTTTCTATAATATCACATTAGTCAAGGTACAATTCAAAAATCTCATTTAAAGAAATAAGATGATTTACATAATCTGTAATTAAGGTTTTTCAATACCTAATAAATAAATGATAAAGTTATCTACTTAAGTATTTACAACATTGATACACAATAACAACAAAATAATCAAGCATTAAAATATAGCAACATTAACATGCAAAATCACGAATCCTAAAAGAAAATAAAAGAAAATCACAGAGAAATATTAGGATGATTTGAACTACTTAAATAAAATATGTAAGTAGGTACTTTATTTTTCTTAAAAATATATAAGTACCTATCTCCTTAAATATATAGAACAATGATAACAAAATAATGAAACATTATAATCTAGCAATAACAATTAACATTCAAAATCACAGATCACAAAAAAAAACACAAATAAATATAAGAACTTTGAAAGTACTTAAATATGTAATTTAGTATTTAAATATAGAGATATCTTCTTTAATAAATAGTTACAACATTGCTAACGATAAAATTAAACTGAGCTAACTTAAATTTAGTAATTATGTAACAATTAACATGCAAAATCTGTTTTTTTTTCAGTCTAAGTAATTATTTTAAATATTTTTTATATGTCGTGAACTTTGATTTAGTAATTATGTAAAAATTAACACTCAAAATCATTTTTTTAAGTCTAAGTAATTATTATTGATATTTTTTTATTTACATTTTTGTTTGACTTGCACAAACGGACGGATTTGTTTCAAAAACTCCATAATTGAAATTTGTTTCTTTTCATATATATTTGTCAGCCTGGCAATGATGTTGTCATTTATTATAGAAGATTTTTTCTTTTTGCATAGGTATAGAAATGTCATTTCGTCGTAATCTGAAAGTAAGTAAGTACGTATAATTATATAAAAATTGATTAAATAAAAAAGAGAAAAATATTATGTATTACGTAAGTAAGTAATAGGTATTTTACCTCACTTGTGCTGTAACTTATTGCAACAATAACTTGACTTCTGTGCGAACGAGGTAGAAATAGCGTCCATCGCTATATTCGCTATTGTCAATTATGTCCGTTTACCTGAACTCTATTGTTTTCAATCCTTTGCGCGAAAGAGATAGTTAAGAAAGCGATCTGGCTTTTGTCTAAACCGGTTTGGTCGGCTCGTTTGAAAAAGGTACAAATTAATGTATTTTAAGGAAATAAACTGTAACAACAACGTAAAATTATGTCTAATATTTTGTTGGTTAAATTATATCTATATAATCAAATAATTATACCTGTAATACATCATACTCATAATAATCACAAACATGAAACAGTTAAATTTAATTACTTAGTTCATAAACACTTTTTTTGTCGACTGTATCTGGTAAAAATTACTTTTATTGCGATGAAATCGACTGTTATAACTTAATTGAAAATCGGGGGCATCCACCACGGGGGCGTCACACACCGGGGGCGTAACACACGAACCCTCTTAGATAAGTGTTACGGTAAGAAACAACTCACCAGGGGGCGCTGCATTTGCTTGTGCAAAACCAAAACTACTAGTCCGATTTGGATGCGGTTTTCAATAATGGGTTTGTGATTGATTAGTGATTATTCTTAAAAGGCTCTTTAAAAAGTTTGAAATAAAAACCAATTTTTTTTAAACTCACGTCGATTAAAATGTAATTGAAAAAGGATAAAATAATTTAAAAACCCCCGACTTAAATAATTTATGTTACCTATCAACTTAATAAGAAACGCAAGAAAGTCCGTCGAAGACTGCCATCAATATTTCAAATTTCACGTTATATATAAATAACTAAAAAACTACAAAACTAGATCATTTAATGGCAGCCCGGACGGATTTACTTGCGTTTCTTATTAAGTTCATAGGTAGGGTCACATAAATGGGGAACTTGCATTAAAAATATTTTGGGAAATTATATTAATAATCCAATGATGATAGCCATTAAAAGTGCATTCGTGGAAGATTTATTCCAAAATTATTATTATTTTGCAAAATATTTTAATGTAAAGTTACGTAAATTGAAACGTGATTTGAAACACCAATCAGCGCGCAGTGACGTCATTCCATTAGTCACCTAAGCTGAGTTCAAAAACATTATAGGTAATCATACATTCAAATCATGTCATAAAACATTAAAAATATCTACAAAATGGAAAAAGGCTTGACTAAATTCGACTCGCGAGATTTGCTTAAGGTTTTTATGGACATAGTGCGGTGGCTATTTATAGAAAATTCAAATTTTTCAAGTGTAGAGATTGCTGTTTACTTTATACACTGTTGATGCAAGATCTAACGAGGTTATGATTTTTACGAATACAAGGTACTTACATCAAAATGATCTTCACAACATTGCAAGGCAGATTTTGAAGAGGGTGAATGTTGTCTTATATAGCTCCTTTCATCCACTTTTCTCTAAGTTTAGGCTCTTGAGGCACAGTTAAAACTGCACACTATATTTTGTGAGATTTAGCTTTACTTGTAAAAGAATTATCCATTGTAGTAGTAATAAAGTATCGTTTACTGACTTTTTTGTATGTCAAATAAACCGAAATAAATTAATTCTGTCTTACAAAAATAATATTTACGCGCCATGAAAAGTTATGTGCATCTGAAAGGAGTGACCACTGACCACGAAAAAAGAAACAGGTTGAGAGCCTATCAGAGAATCTTTACGCGACATGAAAAGTTATGTGCATCTGAAAGGAGTGCCCACCAAAAGAAAAACAGCTTGAGACCCTGTCAGAGAATCTAGTAAAAAAATTGTTGATTCCTAAGCAAAACTCCAAATAATTCGTATTAATTCTGAGTTGGACACTCAGTTCAGCAACTGTTAAAAATTTACTGTCACCTGTCAATGTAATTAAGCATTGTGTGTTAATTATTTTTAAATTCGAATCTAGTAAAGAATTTAGCTTGGTCACTGAATTCATACAATTTGTGCATTATCGAATCTCTCAAATTTTGCAAGTAAACTAAAAAAATACATAAAATTACTTTAAATATCTAATTATTTAGCACCTTATGAAGAAACAATGGTACAAACGTTAATAGTTTAATAATAAATGGAATTTATCTATTTTGACAACTAACGACAAACGTTTGAACTGAGTGACCAACGTTTTCGGTTTTAATGACTAGGCTTCGCCACATAGATAAATTAAAGTAAGCTTAAGTTTTTTTACTCGACTGCGGCGGGCGAAGTCAAAAATTACCTGACTGCGGCGGGTGAAGCCCAAAAAGTGTTACGTTTTTGACCTGAATGTATGTGTTTCTGTTCCTATGTTCCCTCGTAACTACTAAACGGATAAACTGATTTTGTTAATTGATACGTCATCAGATTCGTCTTAATAGCCCGAGTGAAAATAGAACATCAATATTAACAAAAAACAAAATGGCGGCTTTTAGGCGGCATATTATTCTGTGCATTGTAAAACAAATATTTTTAAATCTCATCGAGTGGGGTAGGTATTAAATGAAGAGTTTTAAATAGCGATTCCATAAACATCTATAACTTGCAGTTTTGAAAATCTCTCCGTATTAATTTATCTAAAAAAGAAAAGAATTTACGATTTTTTAAATTAGTAAGTTCTTACTTAAAAAGATGATTTATTAACAATGAACTAAAAAGTCTAAAATAAAAACGTAGGTAATATTTAAAAAACTAAAAACACGACTGCAAAAATTTACCATTAAAAATGAAAAAACCAGCTCTTTACTTCTCGGGTTTTTTAGTTTTTTATTAATTATTACCTACGAAATCTTTACAAGAAGTTGGCATATCATCCGTTTCTCTGAGGGTGCCATACTTTTAGAGATTGAATTTTTATTTTTTGTTAATACAAAATTGACAGATGGCTACCCTCATTTATTACTTTTTTTAAGGATTTTAAATGCCGCTATAACGTTGTTGTCCATCCTGTCATGCGACAAATATTGGAATGTGAAGCACAGCGGTAAACGTCGCGAGTGCACAAGTGTGTGGACACTATGAAAATATTTACGAGAAAGTTCAAGGCAATGCGAATGCGGTCGCAAGTATAAAGGATGCAATGCAATGCAACCGACTATCAGTCCACCTGCAGGCAATGGCCTGTCATTGGCCACATTCGCCCACACACCCACAGTTTTACATTAAGGGCCCGCTATATGCCAACGAAAATTAGATTGCTTTACATGATCGTCTGTAATATCAATATTACTGAATTTCAAATTAAGATGCAGCAAACTTCAGGACTAACACTAGTGACTATGTTACTCAAAATCACGATTACATAAAATTTTGTCAATAGAAAGAAATTGCGAAGTTGCCTCCAAATCGCTATAATTAACACGATAAACAGCTAGTATTAATAATACATTTAAATAAAGCTTGAAACTTTTTAGTATAATTACACTATATAGATAAGGCAGGGCTTATTTTTGTAAATAACCTTTAAATATCCTTTTAAAAAAAAGAATTTCCTTTATTTCTTTATTCCGGACCGGCCGAATAGTGCCGGAGAATTATATAGAAATAAGGCAGCATTTACTTTGCAGTTGGCCGTTGCAGTTATTACTTTTGCAAGTGGCCTAGTGCGCGCACTTAAAAACCGAATATCAGGTGGCCTGTTCGACTAAGGACTGCAGGCGGCCTGCCTGCTGACTGATACATATACATATGTAGTAAATATACCTCATTACTTATATTTTCTACCAACATTAACATCTTCATTTAAACAATATATTTATAACAATGTAACAGTATATTTACTCCAGTGTGCAGCAGAAATAAATCAAGTATCAATATAATCAATCAAGCAACAACAAGTATTTTTGCCTTTGTCAATGTTAGTTGTTTAAATTTGTTCACAATATTTTAGACTAATGCAAAATAGGCATATTTTCAATACTTATATGTTAGTGCGTTTTACGTAAAGCTTACTTAATTTTTAATTACCTTAAAAAACAGTAAAAAATGATGGTAGCCATATTCTGTCAATTTCGTTTTCACGAAAATTAAAAATTCAACCCCTAAAAGTATGGTAAGAACTTAGAGAAACGGATGATAAACCAAGTTCTAGTAAAGATTTCGCTAAAAAACATAAGTTTTCTTTCATTTACCTATCTGGCGAAGCCTAGTCAGTAAAACTGAAATCTTTGGTCACTCACTTTTAGCGTTTGTCGTTAGTTGTCAAAATTTCTTTGTCACTCCTTTCAGATGCACATTGAAAAGTTTGACGTTCTAAGAAATGACGTCACGTCCGGCCATTGAGCGTTTACGCTCGGACTTTAAAATGTTAATTTTTGATTTGCATTAAATAAATAATTTAAGTATATTTTAACTTTTTCGCTTGTGATATCTTCATACAATCCTTAAATCTTTCAGATAGACTACATTTATGAAATAATGCAAGTTCCCTATTATTTAAGTCGGGGGTTTTTAACAGGTTCAACGCCGCGCCGGTCACTGGTGACCTCAGTTTAACAATTATTTTATTTCTTCGAAGGAAGTTGTATGGAAGAAGTGATGTTGTATATTTTATCTGAAATTTTCTACAAAAGTTTTTCTAATTGTTCATTTATTTTTAGTGTTTCATTCATGAATTGTAAAAAATATATTTGTATGGTGGCGTTTAATGTGTTATATATAGTACATTACAGCCGAGGACAGGGAGTAGTGCGCTTCCACCTTCAGCCTTATCACCACTTATCATCATGTGTGATGAAGGCTAAGTGCTACCCCGTTGTGGATAAAAAAAAAAAGTAAGAAATTACATTGTCGAGGATGGTTTGAAGCACGAGCCGCAGGCGAGGGCTTTAATCATTCGAGGCAAGGTAATTTGCTTACCGTACAAGGCTTGTATAGTGCTTTTCTCAAGAAATGCGAAGAAATAAAAAAAACTGTTTAACTAAATAATATTTATTAAAATTTATATCACACATGTTCGGGCAATTATTAAATTTTATTGTTTTCCCGGGCACACTTATGTATAAATCGCCCATAATAATATTATTTTAATGATGTATCATTAAAATACGCCAACAACACAGATTCCGAAAACGTATGCGCCTTTTTTCACTTTTCCAAATCAGATCGTAGGTTTTCATATATCTTTCTTTTGATTTTGCTGGCAGTAAGTTTTCTGTTATTAATTTTGCTTCTGCTCTCAAATTTGGTGGAGTAGGTACATACAATGTCTGTATAATATATATTTCATTGGCAGAACTCATTTTGATAATCTAATACACAATATAAGCTAACCGCTGAAAATCATTCCTGCCGTTTTTTTAAATATTGGTTTGTGAGGCCATGTGGAACGATCATACAGCCTATTGATACTTAATACTTGCTACGAAAATGCGCAACTTCAATACCCGCTTCTGGGCGGTAGATGGCGCAGTACATATTTCCCATACAAAATTACTCGTAAAGGATATTTTGTCTATGATAAATCTCATTTTGTTTTTTCGATTGATGTTCGTGCTAAGGGTACATAACGCTTGTGGTACAATACGAAGTAATATGCTCTGAGCGCACCGTATTAAAAAAAAAGTTACCTAATTATGATATAATAATTACCTATATAATAATAATAATAATGTGGCTGTATGGTGCAAATGTCCCTTTGCTTTTTCTGGTTTTATACACAGGAATAACGAAGGAAAAAAATAAATAAAAAGTTGGTAGTACCATTGCAGATCACTGCAGTAATGAATTTCAGTAGGTACTTACTTACTGCACTAAAATCAGTGCAGTAAGTAAGTACTGAAATTCATTACTGCAGTGATTTTCAAATTTAGAATGTTTACCTCGGAAAAGTGCCACATACTGCATTCTTCTCTCAAATATAATATTAATATTTCAGAGCATAAGTGTGAAAAATTATTTTATCTACACTCATGTTGTAATATTCGAATTATGAACTCATGCCTGAACGTATATTGATACACTTTATGCCATAGTCAACTTTAAAAAATCAAATTCTGTATCCGGTTGTATCATAATGGTCATTATGATACAACCGGATAAAGCTTTCACTCATTTTAAACACTTATATTTCTTAATTTTTCAGTCTCCATGGTAACCGTAGGATTTACCGGCCCTGACTTCCAACTCTTTCAAGCCCTTCTTTAGCCGGCAACAATAACACCCGTTTGCACTAAACTTAAGAATCGCCTAAGTCTTTTCCTAGCTAACTTAAGACATTCTTAACAAAAAATTGCTTTACACTAACCATATGACATACTTAAACGCACTTTACGCTATTCTTAACTTACGGGCCCAATATCGAACACCTAAGGCTTAAGAAATACCTATATCAATGGTTATTGTCTGTGGCATTGTGAGCAAAGAGTAGTGCGACAAGTTTTTCTGTTCCGGTGATTATCTTTGGAACTAAAACAGTTTTCATACGACAGTCCATTTTGACAGCTAATTTAGTATTGCAAGTGACTCCTCTGTCATGGCTGTCACCGGAACAGAAAAGCTTGTGGCTTTTGTATTCTTGTTTGTTAGATAGAGACACAACACATGTGACATACGTCATTCATCATTTATTTAAAAAAAAAACTGTATAAAGTTTTTCTTGAAAGTTGAGCTCAGTTGACTTTTCTTTTCTCGGTGAATTACCCCTACCAAATAAAATAGACAACATCTTAGCTTTTGTCTCCTTTTAACTCACGGAGGAATCAATGAGAAGTTTCAACCAAAAAAATATCCAGTGACCTACTTAACCTCGCCAGTTTTAAAATCCATAAACAATTAATATTTGAATTAATTCATTCATTCTCTTATCAAGGCGATGACTAAGTTACGACGTAGTCTGTCAGTGCAAACAAAAATTTTAGCTCGGCTGTTTTAGACTGTTCATAAACTAAGATGTATCTTATCTAGGACAAGCTCAACCCGAGTTTAGTGCAAACGAGCGTAAGAAACTTTTTTTAAATTAGTATTTTGAATTTAGAAGGTATAGACCGTATAGACTCCTATCAATGGGGTTTGGCGTCAATCCACATTTTATAATTAATATTTAATGCTTAATTTTTGAAATATATGATAAATGTAATGAGTGTAGGTAGATAAAGTAGTGTATGAGACTGCACATAACTCGGTATTAAAACACTCGTGAAATACTATTAAAAAACTTGCCAAGGCTCGTTTTTTAAACTCCCACTCGTGTTTTAATACCCCTCATTATGCGACAGTCACATAAACTACTATTATCCTTTTTCAATTACATTTTAATCGTCGTGGGGTTTCTTTTAACAAAATTTTTATATTTGTTTTTTATTATTCTGTTCACTGTTAAGATTTTTCATTATATATTATATATATTTATATTTATAATTTATAATAATTAATATTTTCAATGCCTATTATGAATAATCATAGTAGAACATTCCAAAAATACTCTTATAGTTTTTGAGTAAAACTACTTTTTTGCTTATTTGAAGTGAATAAGAGTTTATAAAAGTGAACATGAGAAGCGCGACGTAGCATCGGTACAGTGACATCTATCGAGGGTGTTCAAAAATGGCTACTTGACCTCTATAAAAATAAGATATGAAAAGTAATAGGTATGATAGCTTAGATAGAGGTAAATAATAAATACGCAATTTATTTTTTGCATTAAAAGACATTGCTTAATTTTATTTTTGTAAAATACATTAAATTTTTTCCACGCGCGCTTTATGACAGCCAAAACGGAAGCCGGCCATGATAAATCATTTTGTGACGTCTCGATTTACAAAAGAAACAAGACAAACTTCTCTAGTGACATTGCGAATCTGTGTCTGTCACAGTCATGTTAATTTGATAAAAGAGTTAGAACCTAACGTAGTTTTCCACAAGCACTTTTCCTCCTCCCGATAGATATTTATAAATTGTTCCACAAAACCCCGAGAATTTTTGTTATTCCCCTTGATTTACACACTATTATATACTTAGATATTATTTATATTTTTTTATTGTTTTATAGTATTATTTTTATTTATGCTAATCAGTAGTTCACTGTTATTGTTACACCTCTAGATATATTTATTTAATTCTGTTATCAGAAATGTGAAAATAAAGAAATAATGATTTTATTATCTTTGTGTTTGTGTTTCATTTTTCGTTCTACAGTCCATACAATTATTTTTATAAAAAAATTAAACCGCCTTCAAAAAAAACATCAAAAAAGTAAGAAATAATTCCTCACCAAATAAATAACGTAAGTACTTTGAAGTCGGGCGTGAAACATGTAAGTACAATTTTTTGTTGTTTTTGTTAAAACCCGCCCGACTTCAAAGTACTTACGTTATTTATTTGGTGAGGAATTATTTCTTACTTTTTTGATGTTTATTTTGAAGGCGGTTTAATTTTTTTATAAAAATAATTTTTATTTCACTCTTTTTAGTGCATTGTGCAGGCAATTTACGTGTTTTCTGGTAAATAGGTATGTGATCAAACTGAAAACCTCCTTTTTTGAAGTCGGTTAAAATACCTTGAGGTATCCCCTTTTTAACAAAACAAGAATCATCTAAATCGGTTTATAAACAAAGGAGTTATGCCTAAAGATACGTATTAAATTTACATAAAGTGGTAACGAAAACGACAGTATTTTCAAGATTTCCTGAAAACTACTGAACCGATTTCAAAATTTCAAAAAATGGGACCAATTTGGAAACCAACCTGATGTAATAACGTTTGGACCATTTCAATCGGTTCAGCCGTCTTCGAGTAATCGGTGGACATACACAAAAAAAAAAAAACATACATACAGACGAATAGAGAACCTCCTCCTTTTTGATTTAGAAGTCGGTTAAAAAGATCTACAGTGGCGAGTTTAGAATAGAGTAAAATAACTAAAAGCAAATTTATTTTTTAAATACTACCCGTGGCGAGTTTACACATATTTTTTGTCGTTTTTCTGATGACGAATTAACCGTTATGGCGAGTATACAAAGACCCCCTTCATCACACCTGATGTTAAGTGGTGATAAGGCTGAAGGTGGAAGCGCACTACTCCCAGAATCCTCAATCACTGAGGAACTGACTATCTTATCTGTAATTGCCGGAACACAATAATGCTGAAAACATAATTGTTATGGCGTCAGACTTAGATAAGATGGTGGTAGCTAGCCGGGTGACAGACGACAGTGCACGGTGACCGTGCTTACACCAGGCCATACCTTTCACACGGTGATCGGGCCGAAACCGTGAAGGTACCTATATGTGAAAAGGCACTAGCTCACTTTGGTATAACACCTGTATTTTAAAGAAAAATACTATAGCTACTGAAAAAAACGTCAGTAAAACGTGATCGTTTCCTCATTGGTAACGTTTTCAATTTCGATCAATACTTTTTATCATTGAATTAATATCTTTCAAATTCTATTAGACGTTTAATGAAAATATCAGAGAAGAAAACATCCTCTTCTATTGTTAAGTAAAAATAAAAACAGAACTGTGTTCACGACTTATCGCACTAGTTCTTGTGCATTTAAGAAACATTATATTTAATGTAACTTTGATATTTATACTTCTTTGAGTATTTAAGTTTACTTATTTTTAAATAAGAGTTAGTATGGCCACACGAGCCACACGCGACAGCTACAAACGCCGCCACCTAAAGCTAGAAGCGGCTACAAAGGTAGCTGAAGCGCATGACAGACACTTGTGGTCGGTAGTAGTCACTTGCGGTCGGTGGCCTCCTTTATTAATCCATTGCTTGCAGTATTTTGTGTCGGCGTTAGTGGCTGGTGGTGGCTACGAGAAGCGGGTGGCGACGATTTGTAGCATGTGGTGACCAGCGGCGTCTACCGTGTGTGGCGAGTTCATATAAATTTGATGAGAACTATAGGAAATGGGCCGGTGCTGGCGTTTTGTGTTTGTGGTCGGTGGCCCGTGTGCGGCGTGTAAGGCTTAGAGTAAATAGCATATATATCATTATAAGCAGGTTGTACTACAAAAATAGCTGTTGTTGCACCGGTACGTGCTGCCTACTGTACCTTTAACTAAGATAAATGAAAGATGAGATTTACTATATGACGCTGTTTTATGCATCAAATAAAGACAATTTTCACACATTCTAAAATTTAAATTATTAGGTACTTAATTATATTTTTCATTGGACACACAGCATAACGCGGAATTAATGCTCGTAGTCATTTTCTGGCCAAGAGTGAAGATATCAAGTAATGCTCAAGAACTAATATTGAAAAAAGTCAGACTAATCAAGCTACATTTCATTACAAGCAGTACATAAATAATATTTCAATAATAAAATTAGATCTCGGCTAGGACAAACGCAGTGCAAGTTTTAATAACGACTCGGTCCGGACACTTTAACCTCGGGCTGTAGCCGTTACTATTTATCATAATGGCTGCATTACACATGACCAACACAATAAATACTACTCCTCATAATCGTGCCAATTAAACTTTCATAATAGCAATTAATTGTGAATCAGATTAATTAGAAATCGTTCGATCGCGATAGGGCAAATAGTTTATTGTCCGTAGGGGTATCGGTAGCTGGCCACACCCAGGTCATTACGAGGCACGTTCAGAGTTTTTAATGTGTTTTGTGTAACAATGGACCGGGTGTAATAGCTGTAGGGTATTCGAGAATAGGCTTCGTTCATTTTGCAATATTGAGTGGCGGTGGTAATTAGACCCGCGTCCGGACTATTACAGCATCCTGATTCTAACGCGTACCTTATCTGAATATCCAAATGCATTAAGTACCTTATTACCACATTCTAATTTTCACTTTGTTTCTTTGCGGATTGAGTGCTAAGTTGATCGCATCGTTTCGCGCTTTTACGACAGTAATTCTATTAGTAGCTCAGTTTTCACGGCAGCGCAGAGATGACTGAATGAAAACTGGAGTACACAGGAATTTTAACGTTATGAATATTTGTATAAGGGTTAAAGTACTGTGGAATTGGAGTGGAATATATGATTGTTTGATGTGGCAGGTCCGATATGGTCCCTAAGAAGCTAGACTAGTTTCGCAAGGGACGGCCACGCTATCGCATCGAATTGATATCGTCTAATTACAAGGTACGGCGCACGCGCTCTATATTCAATTTTATTGCTATGTTCATTCAGGCCTTTTTCAATATGGAAATAGAAATTATGGTAGCGGTATTTTATAATCATCACCTATCGTATTTCTTAATTGAGCCTTCAGGAATTATTGCTGATGACTAATGTGAATTTCTTTGTTTTTGTATTCATTTAATTAATTTTTTGTGTTATATTTCATTATTTCATCATCATCATGTCAGCCAAACGACGCCCACTGCTGGGTATAGGCCTCCCCCAAGGATCTCCATCTTTTTATTTTTATTATATCGTTATGTTTAATTTGTTTAAAGTCCAATACTTTTGTGGAGTCAATTATTAAAGTTTCAAATACGTTTAACAGTGTTATCACTCATTCTATCAAAAACTAGTGCTACCTATTACGATATACTTGATTGATAAGCCGTGAAATAGCATAGTAACCAAATTGACTGTTGAAATTGTGTCTGTAATCAACTTTTAAATAAGTGTTAAAGCAACTAATGAGTACCTAATGATACAGGATGTCGATCTAGATGAATGTGAGTTAAATGCGGAGACAGTTTAATATTTGACAGACATTTTCGAGTGCTGATAGCAATCTATCGAGGTCACTCGATCGTTAATCTGAGGATTGTGGCCTTAGGTTAACTTTAATTCCTGTTGTATCTGGTCTCACCTCGATCACCTCACTGGTAAAAGATAATAATATAGATTACTATGAAAGTGAGCAAAGATACAAAGTTCGTTCTATAGATGTAAAAAGAAAATAACTGTACTGTTTATTCTGGTAGATGTTATGTTTATCACCAAAATAAAAACAAGAATAAAATTAATTGTAAGATAATTATACTTACATTTTATTTTACATTGTGGTCTTTCTTTAATTTGAGAAAGAAATTGATCCTTATGAAAGACTCTTTCGGTTGGTATCATAAAATACAGAATGTAAATTTTTTCACATTTCACCGGTTCGATTCCCGGCTCAAGCAGGAGATTTTTCAAAAATCTTTAAAGCAGCTTTAATTATATTTGGAAATAAGGGAAAGTTTCCTTTCAGTTAAATTTGCCATCATCAATATTAGGGTACTTTTCCTCCAACCACGATATTTTTTTCCACCCTGTATATAAAACTCTTGCGTAACTGAGTGACAGACAACGCGCAGCCAAAACTACTAGGCGCATGACGCTGAATTTTGGCATGTAAGTATGTTCCTTTGGGAGTGTAGGAGAGCACTTTCTGCTGTGAGTTGACCAACAACATCTGCTACCGAATTCCGACGCGCTCTGCGAGAATACGCAGTATCCGTCCTCACAAACTTTTTTACCTTAAAAATATAAATACGAATGCAGGTCAACGCGCCCCATATTATAAAATTGTATTGTTATATAACGACTACTTTTATGATATTGACATTTTCCACCAATCACCTCGTATGTTTAAGAAGGAAGGAAATCCTGACAAAACTTAGCGAAGTAGAATAATGTGTATAACTCAGTGACATCAACGAATTCCTATTTTTAACGTTTTTATATTTTAATATATTTTTTTTTTGTATTTATATGTTTATTTATTTATTGCGAATTGAGCGAGTAACGCAGAAAAATTGAAAATTAAAACGTAGAAAAAAATACATTTTTCATTCGAAAATCTTTTTTCATTTTTAGACGAGGCTTCATCATCATCATCATCAATAATGTTGTCATGCTCACGCTTGCTTGATGTTAATTTGTTTAAATGTTTTTTTATCCGGATTTGGATTTCTGGTGCATGTTAAGTTTCTTTTTTGCATAAAAGTATGTAAGTAGGTACCTACCTAAATAAGAATTTGTAAGGTGTAATGTTTTCTTTAGTTACTTAATCTGGGATAATGGTGTTGATTGATCAATTAGTACCTAAATATTTTATTTATTTAAGTATAAATATGTATTGGTCAATTGTTTGTTGTCCTGAATAAAAAAATAAAATAAAAAAAAGCACTAACAGAGGATTTTTGGAAATTCCCCCTCTAAGGCGGTAAAAAAGGGAATAAAAGTTTGTATGAAACTTTTTATTTCTTCAATGGATTTTGGTTACCCATTCCGTGACCAACCATTGCGAAAGTTGCTTAACGACGAGGATCAAAGACAGATCACTCTAACCACTGCGCCACTGACTGCTCCCTTTATTCTATATGTCGCAGAGATTTTGTAAAAGTTGTGATATTATAATTCCACTAGTGAAATTATAATTTCGCGTGATATTATAATTCCACTAGTTAAATTAATTGTTAAGTTGTATTGATAAAAAAAAATAATCATGAAATTTAAGGCGATCGCGAAGCGCAGCAAAGCGATTAAATTTCTAACCTATCACGTGTTCTATATGACTTCCGAGGCTCGCAGCCGTGTGCATACTATCTCGTACTGTTTATTCATAATATCACGCGAAATTATAATTTCACTAGTGAAATTATAATATCACGACTTTGACAAAATCCCTGCGACATATACATAAGTAATTTAATTTTTCGAAACTTAAATTTTCGACCTAATTTTCACCGTGCAAACATTTGATGTCGAAATATTAAACACACAAAAGAGACCTATGCGCGATAATGAAACGTAGTTTAAGGTTGTCTCACAACCTCAGGTAGTGGTGCATAATAATATTCTATCCGGTGCACAAGTCGAGGTCAGCACTCCCTGCAATCGAGAGCAATAAAAAAAACCTCTTTTATTACCGCGATTGTTGCGAGAGGACACTGTGAATTATGAACTTGGTCCTTTATTGAGTTTTTATTGCGTGAAACTCAGGGTTTTCAATTCGCTATAGAGTTTGACACAAGAACGAATAAAAAGTCACATTTGGTCGTATGTTACTTGTTATTAAAATAATGGTAACAATAAAAATAAAGAGATATGACCTACTATTTTATGTTTTCAGTCAGATGCAAATTCTTGTGGAAAATTTGTAATTTGATGGATATCTTATAATGGAAAAGAGGCTATTTTCATATGGTAAACTGATGAATGAATTTGGTACCTAGTTCTTTGTTTAATTCTGTAAATCTTATGTCACGACGACGTATGAAGATATAAAAACACCTGTAGTTTAAGACATAAGAATGCAATAATAAAAAAAAAACTTACTTCTTATTTCCTCTCCCTAATAAAATAATAGTCTCTTATCTCACTCACCAATCCGCATTGGGCCCGCGTTGTGGGTCATGGTCCATTCTCTTTGACTCCTCACTTCTGCAGTGGGGGCTTTAAATGCCTGATGATTATAAATAATAAAAGGGAAAAATTAACACAACTTTCCATAGGAGTTGACAACCTTGCCGAAACGTCATGAATTTTATGACGCCCAAAGTATAATGTGCGCTTCAGATGGATGCGGATAAAACTGGTTGCCTCACGCTAATATGCAAATGTTTAAGAAGAAATATGTTGCACGTGGTAATTACTTAATTTACTCACTTGGCTCAATGTTTAAATGTGATAAATTTGACATCGAGAGTAATACAATGGTCAAGACGAGTTGTAGGTATAAGATGAAAGCAACTAACGACTCTATTAAAAACTAAATAAGTATTTGTTAAATTGTTGTAGAAACTCCTACAATATTATAAAAAAAATGTAACTATGTAATATTGATAAACTCAAAAATGACTGGACCGATTTTTAAAATCCTTTCACTGATAGAAAGCTACATTATTTTTGAGTAACATAGGCTATATTTTATCCCGCTATTTTAACGCGAACGGGAATCACGTGGGTAAAACCATGGAAAGCCTCTAGTCTATATCTATATAAATAAAAATGAATGTTGCTTAGCGCAAAACTCAAGGATGGCTAGATCAATGCGGAATTTTTTTTTCATATGTTTTTATGTTTTTTTTAAAACCACTCTATTCTTTTCTCATACAAATCAGCTATCAACTAATTATTTGACGTAAATCGTTTATCCGTCTTTCATCCGATTTTCGGTATGCGGATAGTTTAGAAGCTGAAGAGTGACAAAAGTTACTTTTTATCCAGGAAAAACATTAGGTTCCCATGGGATAGCGTCGTGTAATCCACGCGGGCAAAGCCGCGGGCGGAAGGCTAATCTATATAAATACAAACTCGAGAACTGAAAACGAGTCGAAACGAGGCTGGACCAATTCGTCAAACTTTTTTTTTCATAATTATGTTCCGGCGTTTTGAATACTCAAAAGGTCATAGCCCACTTATACCGCACCGCTCCAACCCAACACCGCTCTAAACGAAGGCGAAAGCTAGCAGGCACCCAGCAGTCCACGCGGCGACAGCTAGTAGACTCCCAGCTGTCCACGTGTCAACTGCTATCGGCGGCGACCGCTAGCTGTCAGCGCGCGGACAGAGCGCGCGGGCCCCGCGGCGTCAGCGAGGCATCAACTACCAACCAAGCAGTCTGTCGGCGGTAAGCTCGCGAACCGCGCGCTGTCCGCTGTTTTATATTTTTACTGTAAAATGCACCTACAGTGAACGAAGTCCATATTAGGCTGTTCATACCTACTTTGTTTGGGTGGGAGCGGTGCGGTATATGTGGGCTATGACCTAAAGGTTCCGGCCCACAGAAAGTTTTTATAAATCTTTATATCTTAAAGAGATACATTTTTATATCTTAACCACTCAATGGTTCCTTGCCTCCCAGAGGCAAGTATTTTTACCCGCTCTAATGGTTTCTTGCCTCCTGGAGGCAAGCTGACATCTAATTAAAATACTTTAATTAATTGTGTCAAAACACTCTCTGTTCCTATCCAAATTATACCAATATTAATCTAGACACCTTATTTTAATCGTAGAATAAGAAATAATGTCTAATTTAATAAAATTTTGTCGGATTAATATTCAATTGAAGTTCGCCGACTTGCTTGCCTCCAGGAGGCAAGGAACCATTGCGTGATTTAGGCAATGTTAGCTAAGTATGGAAAAATAAAATATAAAAATATTGTTAAATATATTGTACTAAATATGTTGTAATACATTAATATATACTTGTTATGCCCTCAATACTCATAAAAAGTATATATTTAAAATTTATGTACTTACAAAAAAGAAGTCGATACAAAATCGATCCATACTTTTGTAGCCCGTAAGGGTGATTCTTTACTTACATTTTTATATCTTTAATTAAACAATATTTTTCTAAGAGAGAGTTATCTTTTTTTACTTTTATCTAATAACAACATTGTAAACTATTATTTAAACACAAATTGGTCTGTAATAATTGTTTATTTATTAGAATTTATTGCATGTTTTAACAAGAAACTGGTAAAATATTTCCTTTTCTGCAACTTCAACTCGCTGTTTCTAATTAAATCGTAATAAAAATCCATCTACAAATCATACAATCTTATTGAAAATTTAACTAGCATTATAAATAAATAATTTGTTTTTATTAAATCCTTATAGTTTTTGAGTAAAACTTAATTTAAAGCCGAGCGAGCGAAGCGGAGCTGTGCTGAGTAACCATTGCCCCGTAAGCATATTTAAGCGTGCGTAACCATTGAGTGGTTAAAGAGGGAAATAACATAAAAATTGCGTGGAAAATAGTAAAAACAACACTTCTCTTTTCCCATACAAACCAGCTGTAAAAACGGAGCAAGTGTATACCTATGTCACCGGAAAATAAAAAGAACAGCAAATGACATCAGGCACATTCCCTTTACAAAAAACCTAAAAATGTATAGCTATTCTATTGAAGTGAATGACTAAAGTTTATCACAAACAAACACGAAAAATACTTAAAATATTATTATGTGTTTTTTTGTTCGAGTTATTTAGGTTTAAAATATGTTGTTTTTGGTAACACTGATACTGAAACAGCAACACGATTAAAACGTTCCGTTACTTGCGTTATTTTGACCTAGAGAATATTGTGTTTCCATAATACTGAAATTGGAGCAATTTGACTTGATTTATGTATTAACTCATTTAATCCTTTTTAAGTTCTTCTTTTATATACTATTATTTTAATTACATCAGTTTTTATGACATGATTCACATGATCTACTAAAAAAATAAAATACGAGCGTGCGTGCGTCGAAACGTCTTTAACAACTGTTGTCAACTTTGACATGTAAACAAAGGTTTTTTTTTAATTTTATAAAGAGGTTGACACACGGTTGACATTCTTTGTTTTTTTTTAATGGCTAGAGATGTTCGTTTCATGATAAATTCATAGTCATTTTTGTGTTTTTACACAAATTAATTATTAAACAATGAAAGACTTTAAAATTATTTTGGTACATGTAGTAAGTTCACAGTGGCGCATAGTGCCTAAATAAAATATAACGAAGCATATACAGTTTTTGGCAATATGTGCCTGATGTCCTTTTATCCTAAAAAAAATAACTACGAAATTTAAGTCAATTTCTAACCTATCACGTGTTCTACAGGACTTCCGTAAATTTAGAAATTTCCTAGGAAATTTATAAATTTGCGGTTCTTGTTATTTTCCGGTGACATTTATACTTACCTATTCTTTGGCAACGGATCGACGACGTGATTTTTGGTACGGGGATAGTTTGGGAGCGGAGCGTGACATAGGTTACTTTTTATTAGGATCCCGCGGGATAACGGTTTGTAGTTCACGCGGGTGAAGCCGCGGGCGGAAGGCTAGTTGTTAATAAAGTATACTACAAGTAAAAATTATTATATGGTGTCACAACAAAAAATCAACTTTAGCTTTTCTTTTTCTATGCAAAGTAACCAAAATGTTAAGATTTTGCGCATCTAACTAATATTTTAAAAGCAAAAGTTTGTTACTCATGACAATACATGGATAGATAGTATGGTCTAGCTAGCACAAAGACTTCTTTTTACCCCAATACTTCTAAGGGAACAGAAAAGATGCAGATGAAACCGCTGGGCGCTGCTAGTAACAGATACAAGTATAATAAATAAAAATATTATCAAAAGCAGATGCTCAAAGTAGCATCGCACTAGCCCATATTTGGCGTATGATTGTGATGCGCACGCAGCCGCTGACGCGCAGTGAGACGTCACCGTAGCGAACCAGGGGTGCGATTCTCTAACGAAATTACAGCGTCACTTCGTCGTTCGCCTTCAATTCTTTATGTCAAATTCATAACAAACAAATGAAAGTCAAGCGAAAAAGAACGTCGAGTTTGTTGATTGAATTTTAGAGAATCGCACAACAGGCCGCCGGTTATGGGTGCGCTTTAGGCCGCCTTTGACATCATTAGGCCGGTACGTGCAAGAGATTTAGATATAGGACAACGCTTTTATATATATAATATACAGGATATTTTTTTTATCAGTGCACACATTTTTAAGATCGACTCGGAATCGGTACCTAAGTGAACAACTTTCTACTAGAAACATAGGTCGAAATATATGACAGAAATTTTTTGACTTCATACAAATTGGACTGATCATGTGATCGATTTAGTACCTATGGGAAGTTCAAATTGTGTGATTGTGCATGTGCGCGCAGCCGCTAATGCGCGCAGTACACAGACAACGGTCTGTGGCGCCGTAAGACCGCTGACTCCTTAATGAACCAGGCCGCTGATTATGGGATGTCCGTTGGATATTGATCACGATTAAAAATGATCTGCGTAGGGGAAGTTTAAAAATCTCCCCCAAATGGGGTAAAAAGTAGGTTTCAAGTTATTTTAATTTTTAGTTTTTTGCATTCACAATGCAATTTTTATTACTGAACAATGGAAAATGAAGTATTTAGAAGAAAAAAAACTTGTGAGACGGGTCGATTTTTTCTAAATACTACATTTTTCAAGTAGGTTTCAAGTTTATATGGAACTTCCTCATTTTTAGAATTATAAAAATTGGTACGTAGGGTACTGGTCACAATTGAAAATGATCTGGCGAAGTTTAAAAACTCTCCCACATAATGGGGTAAAATGGGGAGATTAAGCTCACATGGAACTTCCTCATTTCTGAATTAGAAGTATGAAATTTGGTATGTTGGATACTGGTCAAGATTAAAATGATCTGCGTAGACGAAGTTAAAAAATCCTCCCCTAATGGGATAGAAAGGGGGGTTGAAGTTTAAATAAAAACTTCCTCATTTCTGGACTTAGAAGTATAGAAATTGGTACAAAGGATACTGGTCATGATTAAAAATTATCTGCGTAGTCAAAGTTAAAAAAAAAACTCTAATAAGGTAGAAAGGGGGGTTAAAGTTTATATGGAGGGGTATTAAAGATACGGAGTTTGGATGTTTGTGGCTCAATCACAACAAAACGATAAATTGCGCTCTGGCCTGGAAAACTTCGGGTTTTTTTAACTCTGGAAAAAGTATGGTTCCCGTGGGATACAGTTTTTTTCTCACATTACTTTGTTCAATGTAGCATGGGTCCTATGCAAATCATTTTCGTTGTTTCTCAACAAGAAATAAGGTCTAGCCTAAACTGCATAAAAAATGTGTAGTACTGATTTTCTTGACTTTTATTCCAATGCATAAAGAACTTTTTGCTTTGCACGAATGAGCTATCATACTTAGGACCCATACTACATTAAAAAGTACCAATTAGCAAAGTATTGACTTGATTTTTTGCATTTTGGTAGTTCAAGAATAGGAAAAAATCCGAATATTATTCATGCGAAAGTAGATCCTGTCTGTTTGTCTAGATATCGTTACCTTCTCTCTCACGCCTAAACCACTGATCTGACTTTCATGAAATTTGGTACCTATATAGAGCAGTGGGTAGCGTACTCGACCTGCGATCGTTGAGGTTATGTGACTTTCGCAATGGTTTATCACGGAATGGCTGTTCAAAAATAATTCGTGCTTCGGAAGACACGATAAGCCGAAGGTTCTGGCTGCATTTGGATTGGTTTGGAAATTTACCGTTTTAGCGTGGGCAAAGCTGTGGATTGGAATTGGTATTTAAGGTTAAAATTTGAGTTCATGGGGAGGATTACATTTATAATAGAGACAGTTTAAGGCCCTGGGAAGGACAAAACTTACCGCGGGAAAAACCTCATTCCCATGGGAAAATCACTTTAAGCGCGGGCAAATTTGCGGGCAGAAATAGGTATTTGAGTAAATAATTTAAACCAGGCTGGGAAGGATTATAATAGGCTACTTTTACTTTTTACCACAGGAAAGTATCGTATTCTCACGGGAAAATCAGTAGGTATTAATTTTTTGTCCGCTTTCACGTCAAAACGGTGCAACGGATCAATGTGATTTTTGGTACGGGGGTAGATTAGGAGATGGAGAGTGACATAGGCTACTGTTTATTCCGGAAAAATATCACATTCCCTCAGGATAATGTCGTGTAGTACACGCGGGCAAAGCCGCGGGCGGAAAGCTAGTATTCTAATATAAAAATTAACGATTCGATTTCGATAACGATTTTTTTTCCAAATTTTGAGTAACTACTTGTGATTTGTGACTAATCCATAATTTAAATTACCCTATTTTCGGGAATCCTCGCCTTAATGGCCTTACTCTTGACCTACATCGGGCCTAAGTAAGTGTATATGTTCTTTGCCTAAGGGCAGAGACGAGGTCCAAGATTTTTTTTATTAAATAAATAAATAAGTATTGGACACCATCACATACATTTTTCCAATACCAAAGTGCTCTAGTATTATGGAAATTGGAAACAACGACGGGTATTACCACATACCTACACCCAGACCCAAGGAAATATTGAAAAGTCGAATTTCAATATTTACCCGACCGGGGATCGAACCCGGGACCTCTATAGATAGCGGCACCATGAAAACTGGTACTAACACCACTCGGCCACGGAGGTCGTCACCGCCAAGATAAAACCTCATTGAAGAGGTTTGGGTTGTTGGCAGGTTGTAGGTCCTCGGGTTTGGTGAAAACAGAAGCAGGCAGGGCATTTTAAAAAAAAATTAAATATAAAAAAATACAACATACCAATTTTGCAATGAGAAACATTAACTAATAAAAATACAGTAATATTCATATTAACGGTATTCAGTAACTTGTTCGGTAATCCTTCGTACATGTCGCGGACAAAGATGAAATAAAAACCTGAATGTTAAATGTTGAGACATTTTAAATGTGCAAGTGTTTGACAGATGGACAGCCTGACTTGATTGTATACATTTACATAATTTTGAAGGCAAACCTGATTTATGTTTGGTTAAGTAATATTGTAAATAATTTGTAATCCGTCGTAGTCCTTACACCCGATAATCCTATAGATATAATCTTAAATTACTAATAACATTCATAGTTATATATCTATCTAACGTCCGAATTCTCGAACGCTAATTATCTATGGGAGCGTCTCAAACATCATGGCATCTCTTTCATACGTTTGACATTAAAAGTGACAGGGCGATGTGTGAGACGCTCCCAAAGATAAGTAGCGTACGAGTATTCGGGCATAAGCTATTTAAAGATAAGAGCACTAAATGCATTTGTTTAATATTTTGAAAAGGTAATAAGAATGAAAAGGTAGTACAATGTACTCTTCCTTAATTTGTAGGGTACACGATTAAAATTCAATAGTAGATTGTATTACAAGGGAGCAAAATAATATATTTACGGCGAGGGCGCTATTTTGAATCCAGAGCGCAGTGAAGGATTCTAGAGTAGAATCCTGAACGCAGCGAGTGATTCAATATACGCCACCCGAGGTGAAAATAATTTTGCGGCCGAGTAATACACTCTGCTTTTCATCCCCCTCTATAAGAAAAGCAGTAAAGACAACTCAAACTACCTACCTTTCTTTGTCGTTCGGATACATCATAGCGCTAGTCGGGCAAGAAAAAAAAAATGAGTTTTGAAATAAAAAAAAAATTAAATAAAAGAAATATATGTCCATCAGATTTCTTAAAAGTATCTCCGGGGATGCCGTAGGGGGGTTGAAATTTTTGATAGATTTTAGCTACGACTCACCGTTTACGAGATATTCTCAATTTTATAAAATTCCGTTTTTGAAAATTTCTCGGTCCCGAAAAAAGTCCCGGCCCCATACAAAATCAGTTGAATTTTTCTTTAAGTACTGCACACCCTATGCTACACTCCAACCAATGCTTCTTTAATTATGTTCTAAATTCAAATGTCATTGTTTTGGACCCTGTTATGAAGCTGTTCAAAATTCAAATCTCATTTATACCCTCTTGTCATAACAGGTAAAAAATGAATAGTTTTGGACCCTGTTATTAGATAAACAATCATCGCTTTTCGAATCGATGGGATGAAAAATAGTTTGAATCATACTTTCATTGCAAATTAGTAAAATACGGTAATGTGCCGCCATTCCGAACGATGGATTGCTTTTAATGAAACATATTAAGATTAAAGTAATTACTAGAAAAGTACAAAACACAAGAGATAAGTTTTTCTATGATTAAAAAGCATTGATTTAATATTTCAATCACAATCCAAAATAGAATTTAAAATGAAACATTTTTGTTTTAGTTATCCCCGTTAGAACATTCTTAATTGTAACTCTAGGTTTATAGTTTATTACAGCTTAGTAGAGCTGAGAGCGTTTACGTGTATCATTTAACCGAGTGATTGATGAGACCAAATTGCCGCGCGACAGCAGCCGTGATGTCTGCGCCAGATGATAAACCTATCTATATTATATATGGATATTATTTATTTACATACTAATACAACAGTTTGACAATTTAAATATTTTAGTAAATCTTTTTGTCATTAATAATGGCTGTTAGGTACTTAGTTTTGAAGGTTTTGTTCGTTTTGGACGCCATATCATTACTGAATAAATACAGCACATTCTTACTACTAAAGAAATATTTTGTTATAACCAACCTGTCCACATTTTGAACCTATACTTTTTCAAGGTAAAATTTGATACTGATGATTATGCATGAAAACCAAATACCTAACCCGCAGTCCTCGCAGACCAAGTCGCGGACGGCCATTGGTACAGACTAATCTACACTATAATAATATAATTATTATAAAAAGGAACACTTTGTTTTAATAATCGGCAGGATAATATTGTGTAGTCCACGTGGACGAAGCCACGGGCGGAAGTCTAGTAGGCTATATTTTATTTCAATATTACCACGGGAAGGTGAAAAGCGCGTGTTAAACCGTGCCACTGAATCAAAAAGGTGTTAACGACTAAAAAAGTTTCATATAATTTGACAATAAGCAAGTATCTATCTCTTATGCCAGGGCTTCACCTGCGTGACGCCTAACGGCGTTAATAACGGCATGAACGTGTCTTAGCGCGCACGCACAGCCGAAACCACTGAGCCCAAGTAGCTGAAAAGAAGAAATAAATTTCCCCCCCTGAGGGTAAAAAGGGGATAAGAGGATTGGTATAAAATATAAACTGTGTGTATAGGTTCCTCAAGTGACGCAAGTGAGCACTAAGACAGGATTTTTGGAAATTCTCCCTTTGGGGGTAGAAATGGGGGCGAATTTTAATGAATATTTTTTATTGATTCAATGAATTCACTTGAAAGTTTGTACAAAGGTTCTTTTATGACGTGAGTGAGAACCTATAAAGGGTTTTTTGGAACTTTAACCCCCCACCTAACAAGGGGGTAAAAAGGGGAAATGAATAAACTCTACTGAAAAGCTGCTGGACGATTTTGATTTTTTTTAACTAAATAAAGCTACATTATTTCTGATTGATAAAGCTACATTGCGGCTAAAATATATTTTTTGAGTTATTGAGTTTATTATATATTCATACATTATTTTACCTACTCGTATATAAAAGCTACATTATTCCAGAGTTACAAAGGCTACATTATATTCCAATATTCCTACGGGAAAGGGTATCATGGGTGTGAATCTGCGCGTGCTATAATCGCCACTTATAAAAATAATAAAATACTTATACAAATTCTTTCTTTTTCAGAGTCGCGTGTTTATCTACATTCTACGCAGACGAAGTCGCGGGCGTCCACTAGTATGCAATAAAAAGGAACAATCAAATTTATATCACTTGTAATGCTAACCATTGTCCACATGCTATAATTACTTCATGAGGTGGACATAATAAATCGCGGGTGATGGATGCGGCTGCATTCTTGATGTATCAAATATATTATGCACGAATTAATTATTTAACAAGGCGACAGAGACAAGGACACGTGTTTTAGGGTTGACAATATATTTGAAAAGGAAACAAAAAGTATGGTTCATGCACCTAGGTCAATTATGTCTCTTGGTATATTAAATCTCAAGGCTGTTATATTTTTAGATAATTTGTATATTTTTACACCTTTACACCGTCAATAAAATTAGCTCCTATGGTCATTAGGTCAATGATGTTGTTTTTGCAAGAACTTGAAAAAACTTCGATTAGGTACAACTATTTCCGTTTCCTTAAATAGGAAATAATTTAATATTGAGTTTTTTGATTAAGCATGTGAACTAAGCTTTTCACAATCTCGATTGTGTTACAATTGTAAAGCGCTCCTGCACTAAATGTCTTCATACTCACAACTTTGTTGTTTGATATAAACGTTCGCATCACGTACGAAACAGATAACTTAACTCCTAAAAGGGATAAGTGGGAGCCCTATACAGAATATAGTCAAATAACGGTAGGCAATGTGATAAAATCTTTGGGGCCACGTGTTTCAGCAATGGTAGGGGATGCCGTAAATCTGGGTCTTAACTAAGCTGATGGACTAACGAGAAGCATGGTCGTTGATAGTTACGAGATAATTAACTTTATACAGCTCTTTTACAACTTATTATTTGTGAGAGTAGGTTATAAGGGTAAAAAGACCGATTTTAAGTCACTAGGTTTATTAAGAACTCTCTCTTTTAGAACACTAATATGAAAAAGCTCTGGCTTACGGATGAAATTTTAATTCATCTCAAATTGTCTTTAAAGGCTGTCATCGTAAAACTCCTTCATGTATAGATAATAATGAAGCTTTAGTTAATTGAAATTAGAATTCGAAATCAATAGTATACGCGTGGTCTTTTCTAGACTTAAATCAACTTTGGAGGCAAGGTCTCACTGCAAAGGAAAACCTAGCATTTTCTAGTAAAATTAAAATAACGGATGATGAATAGATAGAACTCTTATGCCCGAGCTTCACCTGAGTCTAATCTCATTAATTAGCGCGCTATTTGATATTTTAGCCGGGTCTTAGTGCACTAATTTGATACAATTAGCGCGCTAAGGCGTCACGCAGGTGAAGCCCCGGCATTAGGTTGCGAGTATACACTAATGTAATTTTTTTTAAAAGAAGGAAAATATTTCCAATACTGATACAAATATTTAAAAAAACTTAAGTGATTAAACATTTAGGTATACTAAGATGATACGTTTGATCCGGTGCCAGTGTAGGTAGGTACTTTTTACAAAACGCGCAACGATGTTCATCATGCAAGACAGTCAATTTTGTGCTGGTAATATCAATGCTGAAAAGCCTCATCTTGCTGAAATGTAATGACTGTTTTCTCCATTTTTGAGCAGTCGCCATAGAAAAGAGTTGTAGTGCTGCAATTAACTATTGCTTTTATTTTAATGATTTCTAATTTCAGCTTAGCTTAGCACACTAATCGTAAAGTTGATTGTGGTAATCAAAGAGAAGGGGCTTGTAATTGTGATAAAGAATGGGACGGTGGTTAATTATCATTCGTGTAACATTATGATTAAGGTTATTATAATTGAAATCCTCTTGGAAGAACAAATTGGAGTAATATAATATAACAGTATAATGAGATATCATGAGATTTGTTTAACAGTTTTTATAATGTCTTTTAAGTTTTGTTGTAAAAACTTAATGGAATTTTAATTTGTGCTTTCGTTAACTTTTGTTTTTTATTATGAATGGGGATTAAACATTTTGATTTCTTAGGATGATCTTTAAACATAGATTCTGTATCAGTCTATATCAATAGAGTGTAACCTAACACAATTAAAGAGAGATATAAAAAAATAACCTGTTTGTGATGTAACGACGTAATCAATAATGAAAAAGTATTTTAAAACCGAAATGAAAACGATAAGAAGTCCTATTGAAAGCAATACCACAAAGAGAAAAATTAAAAAAGTCTTACAAAGTCAAGTAGAAAATAAGGATTGGAAAGGAAATTACTTTCACACCAGCGAATCTAATATTCGTTTGAAATGAAATGTAGGTACGTGACCGATGGTTCAATATTCAATACTTACTTCCTTAACTAATAAAATAATTATTTAATTACTAAATATTCTACTACTTAAATAAATATTGCAGAATTCCTAATCCAATCTAATATATTCACAAATAATTCTCAGCCAAACGAGAAAGTGTGCCGAATCGTACAAATCAAATATCATGCACGTGTGACTTTAAAATGGAACGTGAATTTATTAAGACCTCAAAAATTTACAATAAGATAAAAACAACAATTGAAATAATTTCATCCTTTTGCTCCTACTAATGGTTACGTGGTATCACCAGTATCACTGCGCTGCGCCATTCAATCTTTGTATTCCATCCTCAAAAAAACCTTATAACTCACGTCCATTATACAAACAACAATAGTCTTTATTCCTTTCTCCATTTGGATTGTTATTACACGTTTGTTGTTTTGTGTTACAACGTTTCGGAAGGACTGCCGGGCGCGTGCTCAGCTCGTGCCAATTTGTGAATAGCGCCGGACGCTCCGGGCAGCTTTCTTTCCTCCATTGCTAAACTAGCTAGTTGAATATCACTGTTGTGTTATAGGAATGCCCGTTAGCTAAACACCGACATCGATAGAATCATTGCCTAAAGAACTCTCCTTATCATATTTGTTCGATTTTCGTGCATATTTTTTAGGGTTCCGTAGTCAACAAGAAACCCTTATAGTTTCGCCATGTCCGTCTGTCCGTCTGACCCCCAGTCTAGCTCATAGACTTTTAGACTAGAAAGCTGTAATTTGGCATGAGTATACATATTTATCACGCCAATCGTGAAAACGTGAAAAAATTCACGATAGTAGTACTTACATATGATAAAGTTAAAAGGAAAACTATCACAGCTGAATAGGCTTTACAAGTTTTTGAGATATAACACATTTTCAAAAACCGCAAAAATAACTTTGTAAGTGGGTACGGAACCCTTCATGAGTGAGTTGAGTGATCACTTGGCCGATTTTTTATATGATGTAAGATACATCATTCATTCGTCATTTAATTTTATTGTGGCACCCTTTGAACCCTTTCCAGTTGACTGCAGGAAAATGCTTTGTAGCGCTAAGCGCGCCGTTTTGGATTCCATTATCATATCATACATTTAAAATAAATTAAAAGTTTTAACAGTTAAATAAGATTTTTTTAATTTTTCGCATCTCGTAAAGGCTGTTTAAAATAAGATCGTAAAAATATATTTTTTAACGATATCTCCTAATTCTCGTATGAATAATTTTCTTTCTAGTATTTTGAATATGTTTTTAATACAATCTTATGAACTGTCTGTTCTTTCTAAGTCTGTTTAAACACCGAAATCCAATCTTTAGATTTTATGAAACACTTGCAGTTTATTCCAATAATTTACAAGGGAAATGCCATGTTCTAAACCTAATTAAATCGGTGTAATTAAAAATGTGTGAGTGATGTTAATAAGTTTAGAAAAATCCTTACCGAATTAGTATTAGGATCATGTACGTTACAAGCATAAGTTAACGTAAAAAGTTGTACACATGAAATGACTAATGAGGCAATGTTGTCTTTTTAAATTATATATTTGGCTTGATTAGTTTAAAAAACGCGAATTCTAAGCATCGAGATTCTGTTTATAGTAGTGTATCAGCTGTCAGAGCGTATCAGAAATGCCAATTTAAAATATAGAGCACACGTAACTCCTCGTTATCAGAGGCTACGAGACGCGAACGTATCGAGTGCTCGCTTTCTATATTCGGTATATATCCGTTCGTTTTTTGTCGACCAGTGATTTAATTCATGTCGTTTTTATATGTTGGTATTTTTGTGTACCTGTCAATGTTGTGTAGTTGTATGTGTTAATTTTTGTAGTTTATAAAGTATCGTTTAAGTGGACGAATGTAATTTATCGCCCATTTTTGGTCTCAATTTGAAGTAGGAGGGAAATAAAAAGCGCCGGTAGATTTATGTCATCAGCGTATTTTGGTCCAGGGAACGATGCTAAACAGTAGTAGGACTTGAATATGTAATAAAATTATCAAAACATCGATAAATGAACTCTAGAGTATCCCTAGCCGCAAATACCTCGCACTACCAGGTCGGCTCATTTGAATGATTGATGTTATGATTGAATACATAAGTATGTGCCGGCTGTGTTACTATACGCACTGCCCACGAGCCACAAGGTGCGCCTAGATCGATCAAGAATCGTGCTTTTACTTAAGAAGTACATTCTAAATCTTTATTTTGATTTTTTGTATAATATTTACAGGCAGTAGATAATACAGGGTGTTTTTGAAGTCATTGTCATCCATTCGGCCCATTAATGTACTCACATGAAACTATATTTTTACGTGAAAAGGGGTGGTACGCGGCGTCAGCGCGGGCACAAGGACGCGGGTTAAGCGGGCATAAAGCATGGGCAGACAATTATGTTTGTTTCGGACTCGGTGACTTCCGTGCGCGAACTTGAATAAATTCACCTTATAGTAGAGCCCGAGTTTTGTCGGGAGGCCAATTAAGTAGTTTAAGGCTTATATGTTATTTGAATATTAATTAATCAATGTTATTATTTTTTTATCAAATTGTTATTTTTAGTTATTAAATTATAGTAATTTTTATTTGCTATAGGGATCAGTAACTGAGTAAGTACCTATTTTACGCGATTTTTCAGGGTTTTAAAAAGAATAATTTTAGATTTTGGATTTGCCTCATATTTGGGGAAAATACTCTATATCATGAGTATGTTCTTATTTTAAAAGGATGCTAACGATTTGGGCACAGTAAATATATTACTTCGATGTCACCCGGTATACACCTCTTAAAAATGTGGTTTTTGAAATTTTTGACGTCAGTTGTCCGCGTTTCACGCAAAAACTACTAAACGGATTTTGGTGACACTTTTTTATATAGCTATTGGTCCTTGGCAACATATAGGCTATATCTATATATATCTTCAAAATAAATTATATTTTGAAGATCAAAATAACTGTTTTTTATCTTACAAATTTATTTAATTTCCCTATAGTAAAAGTTTGCCACAGGTGGAAAATAACTTTAGATATAATTTAAATTTATCTTTAAATACTATGGCATATCATAGTAGCCAAATGTTGCATATTATTGACATTAATAAATTGTTAAAAAATATTATTCTGACAAAAGATAAATACTATCTGCCAACTTATTGTAAGAGACAGTTAGCACTATCGCTATCTTTTTATTTTGAACATTTAGCCAGTAATCTGGCTAGTATAACTCCTGCTTTTATTGAGCAGTCAATTGACATTTATAAATTACCCTTGGAATTTGTTCCAAGTCATAATAATAATTTGTTTAATCAAAATGACATAAATCTGAATACTGACTTGGTTAATTTAAATTACCATTAAAGACAACAGAGGCGCCCTCTAGCCCAGTGTTGACAAGAGAAAAGCCAAACAGTTTAACAATTGTCCATCAAAATATGGAAGGCTTTTCTAACAAAGATCTAGAATTAAGTTTGTTTTTAAATTGTAATAATGTTGATGTGTTATGTGTTACTGAGCATTGGTTTAAACCACATGAATTAATGTTAAACTTAGATAATTATAGAGTTGTAAGCTCGTTTAGTAGGCAATCTGCTATCAGGGGAGGGTCTCTTATAATGTTACATGATAATTTCCAATACAAAGAGCGCAAAGATGTTGTATCCCTCTCTATTGAACGAGTCATTGAACTATCCTGTGTGGAACTTGACCAACTAATTATAATATGTCTTTATAGACCTCCCAATAGTAATTATTCTGAGTTTGAGTCCACTATGGAGGAAGTGTTAAGAATAACTTGTAAAACCAATAAAAAAGTTGTCATATGTGGGGATTTCAATGTAGATATTTTAGACCGTAAATTGGCCACACTCTCAAGTAGATTTTTAAACTTGTTTAAATCATTTAATTTAATACACACTTTTAATGAGCCTACTCGAATCACACCCACATCTGGCAGTTGCTTGGACAATATTTTTACAGACTGTTCGGTTATAGAAAAAAAGGTAATTGATGTCATAAAATCTGACCATAGTGGACAAATAGCCTCTATAGAGCACCATCATGTCTGTCCTAAACGTAAAATAATATGTAGGCCAATTACGAAAAAGGGCATTGATAAATTTAGAAATCATGTAATTGATAAAATTGAAACTTTACCAGCTTCTATTATGGAACCTAATAATCTCTATAATGATTTATTTAGTGTGGTGCAAAGCGAATTTAGTAAAACATTCAAACAAAAGGTGATCAACTGTAATACTAATAGAAAGAAGTTTAGTGATTGGGCCACGCCTGGGATTTATACAAGTAGAAGGAAATTATATGAACTTTATGCATTAAAGCGAACTTCATGTGACCCTAGTTTTATTGAATATGTCAAGAAATATTCTAAAACTTTTAGAAAAGTATGTGCGGCTGCCAAGTCCACATACATCGCTAATAAAATAAAAGTAGCTGATAATAAGATCAAGGCTACATGGAATATTATTAACCAAGAAACTGGTAAAACAAAAAATCATATAAATTCCTTCACTCTTAAAGCAAATAATAAAACATTTACATCTGACGATGAGGTTGCCCGTGTTTTTGAAGACTTCTTCTCTCGGGTACCCTTAGAAACTACGAGAAATTTAAATTCCTGTCCTAATATTGCGGCTGCCCTCTTGGTGTCAAGCGTTGATAAGTGTAACAAAGTATTTAATTTTCAACATATAAATGGCGATGATATTCTTAAAGCATTTAAAACAATAAATATTAAAAAATCGGAAGATTTATGGGGTATATCAACTAATGTTATTAAATCAATAATTGATCCAATAGCTCCATATTTAGCTTTTATTTTTAATAAGTGTATTGACGAAGGAGTCTTCCCCGATTTAATGAAATATAGTAAGTTAATTCCGCTTTTTAAATCTGGAGACAAGAGTGACCCCACTAACTTTAGGCCGATATCAATTTTACCAGCACTTAGTAAAATTTTTGAAAAGATAATATACGCTCAATTAGTAGATTATTTGGTATTAAATCAAATCTTTCATAAGAATCAGTTCGGATTCTCTAAAGGTAAAAATACCACAGATGCTGGAATTGCACTTCTTAAACATATCTTTGACGCTTGGGAGGGTAGGCAGGACGTAATTGGTGTATTCTGTGACCTTTCCAAAGCTTTCGATTGCGTTGATCACCAAACTCTTTTAATGAAGTTAGAACATTATGGTGTCTCGAAAAAATCAGTTAACCTTTTGCGTTCATATTTGAGTAATAGAAATCAAAAAGTGATTGTTAATAATACTGCGTCCTCTGGAGCCCCCATTATAATGGGCGTGCCCCAAGGCTCAATATTGGGTCCTTTACTATTTTTAATCTACATTAACGATCTACCTTACTACGTGCATAATTTATGTGAGACAGTACTATTTGCAGATGATACTTCTCTAATTTTTAAAATTGAGCGAGGGAATAATTGCTCTCACGAAGTAAATAGTGCTCTCTCAAAGGTCGCACATTGGTTTAACATTAATAACTTGTCTTTAAACCCTAAAAAAACAAATTGTGTCAAATTCTCACTACCAAATGTAAGGAAGGTTGATTTAAGTATTAGTTTGAATGCAGATGCAGTCGAATTAGTTGACAGCACGAAATTTCTTGGTATTACCTTAGATTCACGACTACAATGGGATCCACATATTGAGGCCTTGTCGAGTAGACTCAGTTCAGCTGCTTTTGCAGTAAAAAAGATAAGGCTATTAACTGATATTGAAACGGCAAGACTTGTTTACTTTAGTTACTTTCATAGTGTAATGTCCTATGGCGTGTTGTTGTGGGGCTCAGCAGCCAATATTGGAAATATTTTTGTACTTCAAAAAAGAGCGGTACGCGCCATTTACAGCCTCCGCCGCCGCGATTCATTAAAGGTTTTGTTTAAAGAAATTAATATACTAACCTTAGCAGGGCAATACATCTACGAGAATATATTATATGTTAGGAAACATCTTGACTCATTCACTAAGAATAGTGATATTCATAATTTTAACACAAGAAATAAAAATAAGCTTGCCGTTCCAAGATTTAGACTTGAAAAAAGTAGAGGCTCTTTTTTGGGAAAAGGCATAGCATTCTTTAATAAAGTTCCACAAGAAGTAATCGAGCTGCCTTTGAATAAATTTAAAAAACATGTTAAAAAGACGCTCTTAAGCAAAGGCTATTACAAAGTAGAAGATTATTTAAATGATCATAACGCATGGTTGTAATAATTATAGTAAGTAACACTAACAATGTATAAAAGGAAAATATTCCTATACTTAAGTATGTGAAAACTTTCCTTCAGCATTAGCTTTTTGTATAAATTTTATTATTGTACCATTTTGTCTAGCAACGACATAATTATTTTGTAAATGCGTTGCTTCTGTTAAAGCTGATGAGTTTTTATCGCCTGTTTTTCTTGTCAGTTAAAAGATGTCCATAACAGGTGGTAGGTAAAAAAATGTTGGACGATTCATAAGCATTAATTTTATTTAATCTATATGAATAAAAATTTATTGACTTTGACTTTGACTTGGGATGACGTCTCGTGTAGTCCAAGCGGGCGAAGCCGCGGGCGGCCGCTAGTAAAATATATATTTTACTGAACTCATATGAAATGGCAATTTGAGTACAAATGTGAAAAACTGCTTATTAGCAAGCAATCATTCGCTCGTTGGATTGGTTTTTTAATTTTCCATTCCATGCATATGTATGAATGTCATTCTAGCCAATTAATGGTTGTGAAACTGCATATCCAGGCATGACAGATTATTGGACCGTATGAATTGTTATCATTAATTATATTTGGTTGTCGGTCTGTCGATAGCTGCAAGGGTCGAACATTATTGATATGTACAGATTCTAGATCCGTTCATAATTGATACGAATGAATGAATTACCTACGAATGAGTAATTCTTAAAAAATTGCCGCGCTACCTATACATTATTGCAAATCAATTTACTTTAACGTTATCTTACGTAATTGTAGAGGGAGTTGTAAATTATTACAAGTTTATTTAAATCTTTAAAGAAGTACTGCCATTAACAGCAGGTTTATAAATAACGGCCCCCTGGTGTTTAACGTCATTGAATTTTAATTCGTAATCGTCTATGGTAATTGAAAGTGACGTAGATGTAATGCAAATTTTGGTGGCACTTAGCTTTGAGTGGATATGTTGATTTATTGTAAGCTAGTGGCCGACTTCGGGTGAAAACCCGCGAAGTTATAGGTCCCGTAGAAATATTGGGTCAAAATGCATTCAATAACTTATTCCGGGCACGCGCCGCGTACTTACTTTGTGCTCCGGGTCTATCTGTGTGTAAAGGACATTGTCCACGATGTATTTGCGGTTTGGCTTAATATGGAAACTTTTTTAATCAGTAAAACTATATTGCTTACTTATATACTTAGGTTGTAAGTTTGCAATACGAAGAAACGTTATATCATAATTAGTTTGTGTCATTAGAAAATAATATTAAAGAAATACTCGAAAAACAGTAGGTACTCACGATGCGAAAAACACAAAGCAAATAATTATGTCATACGACAAAATTTGTCGTCAACATTTAATGTCAGAACGACACACAGAGACCAAAAAGCAGGAAGGTAGATAGAGTATGCGCGACTTAACTTGGCGTATCTCAGAGGGCGCTGATCGTTGTGGTTGGTCGGAAAAATAAGCCTTATTCCCATGTCATAGTTTTAGTTCCAGATATTGACACGCGTCAAGTTATGAGACGCGTACTCTAGTAGTGAGTGACAGTGATAGTTAGAGGAAAGAAGAAAGAAGAAGAATATAAGGAAAATAAATACACTCTGCTTTTCATCCCCCTCTATAAGAAAAGCAATAAAGACAAATAAACTGCCTAGAAAAATAAAAAGAAGGTGGCGGGGGCTTGTTCAAAATTTTTTTTATATGTTTATCGGATGCCTCCTAAGTATCTCCGGGATATCATAGGGGGTTGAAAATTTTGTTAGATTTTAGCTACGACGCACCGTTTTTGAGATATTCACGTTTTTATAAAATTCATTTTTGAAAATTTTACAAATCCCGGCCCCATACAAAATCAGTTGAACACATTTTCATTGCCGATTGATGAGGTAACTCGATATTCAGTCATCAAAATAATAAAATTGTTAAGGATATAGCATAGGTAAAAAAAATATCGTCGATGGCCGTTGCTTACACAAGCGAGGGGGTGCTGGGATCGGTAAGACTCCGGCCGCGGCACTCTCGTAGACTGAGAAATACGTGTAGACGCGGCATGCAGCGCGCATTCTATTTACATCTAAAATATCACCTATGTGCGCTTTTACTAAGGAAATTATATTATGTAGAATACAAGAAGAATTATTATGAATATTTATTGTAAACGTCGGTTTGTAGGAAGAGTAGATCTTAGATATTATTCGTATCGTATGTAGTAAAAAAAGCTTTTTTTAACAAATATAGTCACTTCAAACGATTCTTCAAAATGCAGAACACAGCAGCAGCTATTTATATTTATTTTCTATCTCTAGATCATTTCGATAATATATCCATTATCGAAATGATCTTCGCAGGCAAAACTACAACATTTGCTACAAATTACACTGAAAAAAATAAATAATGTATACTGCTCTGACCAGTAGGTACATTTTCAGATTTATTCCAATCAAATTAATAAAACTTATAATTTAATATGAAAAAATATAAATAACTCATACTAGCCCTCTTAGTATATAATAGCCTCTAAGTATAGTAGCCCTCTAAGTAGATTTATTTTGTAATACTTTTTTACAAAATAAATCTACTTAGTTAATCAATATTTAAATAAGTATACCGTTTATATAAAATCACGCTATCAATTTATAATATAAATCAATATATAAAAAAAAAACTTAAATAAAAATATTGTTTAAGTACAAAAAAATAAAATAAAATACATATTATTCCAATACCAAAAATGATAATATCAAATAATACAATAACATGTGTCATTGAAAATTGGAAGCAACGATCACATACACCCAGATACAAGAAAATATCTAAAAGTTAGTTTTCGACATTTACCCGTCCGAGAATCGAACCCGGGACCACAGAATAAATAATAGTGCTAAGGCCGGGACCTCAGAGATAGTGGCACCTAGAAAACCGGTGCGTACACCATTCGGCCACGGAGATCGTCGAATTTGTTTAAACTAAATGTAGCGCAACTGAAATAATTGATACTTTGTTTACTAATGTAAACTTGCCACGTAAGGTTATAAATCAACCACTTTAAAAAAACCTTTCTTCATTACTCATTTTAAAATATCTTTATTTTTCACTGTCACTATTTTTCGCCATGTACGCATCATATCCCTTGTGCTCTAAAACTGGGTAAAAAACGTAAAAACTTGCCTAACGTCAGGTTCTTTTTTCTGTTTAAATATTATGCGATATGCTGAAATATTTGTACGAATTAAAAATTAATACCGAAGCGACAGCAACACAACTATATGTTAAAATTTTGTCATATTCATTAACATGAATCTCAAAACAATTTTGTGGTATGTGTGACATGACAACCAAAGGCGACAGCAAAAAAGACAATAATGGGTGCATCCATTGCATTGTAAAGTGATTGACTGATATTCGGAAAATTCTAAATTGTTAAACAATGTTTATTAAATTAGTCGCGTGAATTGAGTGAACTCACAAAGGTAGTTTTATAATGTGGTTGGTTATAGTACTTGAATAAAATTTTGTGTGAATAGATTCACCCAGAAGATGCCTATTCACTTGCGACTTTAAGAGGTTTGGGTTGTAGGTACTCGGGCAAACAGAAGCCGGCAGGGTATTCCAGGCATGATGAAGGAGTACTTAATTCTCTGAGCGTGAGTTTAAAGGGAGGGCGGAATGAGGTTATGCAATTCAGATGCACACTCGTTAAATCATATCTGACAAGTGACTCAGGGGATGAAACTCATAGCTGAAGTCCCCCATCGACAGTATGGGAGTGCTTATTCGCCAGGCCAGATAAAGAGGTACGCACTGTGTATCAGACTAACACCAGTAACATAGAGATCCTTACTACCGAACTTAGTAACTGTACGGTCACTTCAGTCTACAAACCTCCCAATGCACCGTATTATTCAGCTGTCCGCCGAACTTTAACGCCCATCCGGTTAGATTCGTCCTTGGTAATTTTAATAGCCATAGCGAGAACTGGGGATACAGAACCAGTGATGACAACGGAGTGAAGGTTGAAGAATGGGTTGATGGACACATACCTACTATCTTTGATCCATGATCCAAAACTTCCGTCATCATTCAACAGCGGTCGCTGGAAAAGGGGTTAAAACCCTGATCTAATCTTTGCCAGTGATCACATAGATCACGAGTGCGTGAAGACAGTAAGTGGTGCAATACGGAGGACCTAATTATGTGCCAGGCCTTACGACCTGAAGGATAAAATAATAAAATAAAATAAAAAATATCTTTATTCAACTTGACTTAAGAAATAAGCTCTTTTGAATCGTCAATATTTTCGTTCAAGACTTTTTTAACTGATAAGAAGAATAGGCGCAATAAACTTATCAGCTTTAATAATTGGAGTAACGATATTTCCAAAGATTTATATCGTTAACTTTTACAACTTTTCATTATAATATTACATTAGTTCAGCTAAGGTTATGTGTTACATCAAATCCATGCATTACGGTCTTTCAAATAGTCGTCTACTTTATAATATCCTTTGCCCATGAGCATTTTATGCCATGACTTTTGAATTTGTGCAAAGGCAGCTCTACTAAATTCTGTGGAACTTTATTAAAACTAGCTACGCTTTTCCCCAAAAACGAACTTCTTGTTTTTTTCAAGTCGAATCCTTGGAACGGCAATCTTATTTTTATTTCTTGTTTTGAATTGATGTATATTGCTACGTTTTACAAATGTATTGAGATACTTCTTCACATATACCATATTCTCATATATGTATTGTCCTGCAACAGTTAATATGTTGATTTCTTTTAAAGAATCTCTTGGCCGAAGTTTGTATATGGCGCGAATAGCTCTTTTCTGAAGCACAAAAATACTTTCGGTTAGCTGCTGAACCCCAAAGTAATAGGCCGTAGGACAATACACTCTGAAAATAGCTAAAATAGATTAACCTTGCCGTTTCAATATCGGTTAAGAGCCTTATTTCTTTAACAGCAAATGCCGCAGAACTGAGTCTACCGGCCAAGGCTTCAATATGAGTGTCCCATTAAAGTCGATAATCTAATGTTATATCTAAAAATTTAGTACTGTTAATTAATTCTACTATATTGTCATCCAATTTTATGTGAATATCAACCTGTCTTACATTTGGCAGGGATTTTTTTTTTCACATTTTGTTTTTTTGAGTTTAATGATAGATTAATTGATGGTACCACGGCAAAAAGAAATTGCCACAGTACCATCAATGGTACTGTGTAATGGTACCATGGTAAAGGAATGGATTATTGCTATGAAACCAATGCGCAACTTTCGATAAAGTACTATTTACTTCGTCAGAACAATTATTACCTCTGTCAACTTTAAAGACTAGAGGAAGTGTCATCAGCAAATAGCACTGTCTCGCATAAATTCTTTGCTTAAAAAGGAAGGTCATTTATATAAATTAAAAACAGCAAAAGGGACCAGTATTGACCCCTGGGGTACGCCCATGTTGATAGGGGCTCCAGTAGACTCAGTTTTTTTGATAACTACTTTCTGTGTTCTTTCACATAGATATGATTGCATAAGGCTAACCGATTTATCATAGACACCATAATGTTTTAATTTCCTTAAAAACGTTTGGTGATTAACACAATCGAAAGCTTTGGAGAGGTCACAATAAATACCAACTACATCTCGCTTGCTCTCCCAAGCATCAAATATATGTTTTTAAATATAATATGATAGGATGACATACCAAGACCAGTATGAATTAGATCCCATCTCATAGGACACCATAGATTTTGGGAATGAATTGCTAGAAGCCATATCCGAAACAACGAGAGAAAAGTGGAACAAGCTAATCGAAGACGTAGATATGACGCATAAAAGCAAGAAGGCATGGTGTTTTATAAGGAAACTAAATAATGATCCTAAAATCGCTGATCGTCATTCCAATGTGACCACAAACCAGATCGCTCACCACTTACTCCAAAATGGGAAAGCTTCCACGAAAAGTCTCCAGAAGAAATTTACACGAGACCCTGGTAAAGAGGTTAACCTTGGACGAGGCTTTTACAGAAACAGAGCTCAAGTTTGCCCTTGATAAGCTCAAAGAAGGTAAAGTCGCTGGCTTTGACAACATCAGGGTCGAGCAGCTGAAACGGTTTGGTTTCGTACTACTTATACAAAACTGTCATTTCTTCCATGGCCGCTTCCAAAGGGTATGTAATCTAATCACTGACGTTTTAGCCACCTACTTTTAATAAATTACATTTGTGGCAGAGAGTGTATATAAAACTTCTTCGAGATTATTTATTTTTATGAGTTTATTATCTTTGATATAATATGTTAGTCAGTTTAAAGTTAGCCCGCCATTTGTTTATACTTTGTGCAATGAAATTTAAATAATGAAATTAATATTCCTCCTTCGGAAGTACTTGTACCTATGCAATATTTCATTAGAGTATCAAAAATTTTACTCCGACTATGCAAGTCTCCTTACAGAACTCCGCAAACTTATCTGACGCGGTGGTTAAATTTGAGAGTTAAAACTGTCAATACAGCTGACAGACTTTTCATTCTTTTTTATTGCTACTGGCGCCTCAACCATCGGTTTTAGATATTGTTGTGGGGATTTCGAATTTCGATTTTCAAAACCGCGAGAGCATTTCTTGCAAGAAATTGTATGCATGCATTGTATTATTTTGTACTAATAATGGATAAGAGAATCAGTAATAAAAATGTTTTGAACCTGAAATTTACACAAAATGATGCGGTTTATGTTCCTCACTCAAAGGAAGGAAGCTGGACTTCCCACAGTCTCATAAAATTGGTGTAATGGTGATATTAGATCAACTAGGTATATAAAATTCTTACGTCGGTTTTATTTCAAGAATTGCTTTTACATTATGTCTCTGTAAAAACTTTTTCAACAAGCGAATTTCTTATTTCTTGATGCAATTTTTTACACCTACCTATCTTAACTTTCTCACATTTTCAATTTTGAGGAACCTAAAACGAACATAAATTAATTATACAGTAGTAGAAGTTAGAAACTTAGACTAATTATGTACCTACAACACAACAAAATATTGGTACTCAAATAGGTACAACTTTTATGGGCTCTTAAGTATCTTAGGCAATATTATCCGTCACTTTTATTTCAAACTATTGATGTTTGCTTTAGGTAATGAGTAAAATAAGTTGTCCTAGGTTACATAGGTCTATGGTTATGCAATAAATGGCAAAGCACTCATCTATACCCAATCCTGAAGCGCTATTTCAATATTTCCTAGCAAAATAAGCATCATTGAAAAAAAATAGGATCCTGGTGTGAGTTTTTTTTTTCAATTTTGGCGCAATCGGAGCGATACAGTCTCCACGTCCAAACGCCGCCAATGCCAGGCGGAGACTGAATAATTATGCTGCGAAACGGTGCACGATGCATTTTGGGATACTATTTATTGACTATAAATATAACAAAAAAAAATTTTAGTAACTTCCCTAGATATGACTAAGAACTACTTACACAAAAAAAATTAGCTTGATTACTTAACTAGTTATTGAGATAATTGAGTTTAAGACGGAAAAAAGGGGTCTTGAAAATATTTTTTTTAGTACATTGTATTTATTTGATTCAAATAAATTTTAGTAACTTCCCTTCATAAAGAAAAGATCTATCACATATAATATTTTGGAAGGCCTAGCAATGATACTTTGTCAGGAAATTTAATTTAAAAATATTTAAAATTTTGAGTTTGATCGCCGCAATAGCCTTAACAACTAAACTTTTAGTTACTTACATAGAAACTAATGATGTAGGATTATCATGCATTTCGATGGAAGTATTAGAGAATAATGGCTACGGTTGACTTTAACCAAATTCAGTTCTATTTTTAAAATAATTCTTTTTTACTCTAGGGTGAAACGCAGAGTTTTTAACCCACTGCTCAGTTTAAATATACATCACTTGAGATGATCATATGAGAGACGAAAAATACTATAATGACTTTGTTTTATTACAATAAAATTGAATTTGATACAACTATTAGGTCACAGAAATTCATCTAAAATTAAATAAGAATTTATAGTAAATACGTAGCTTGTTAACGAAAAGCCAATTTTGGACAATGCTCTATCATTTGTTTGGCCGTTCTCGAGTTTTGCGCTTATCAACACAGTTGGAAAATCAATTTTTATTTTTATAAAGAGGCAACCATGTAAAAATGCAAGGCAATGTGAAATTTAGCTATAATGTAATGAGGACTCCAATTTAGTTCCTACGTAAAATTGATTTTTTTTAAACATTACTTATTGCTGAATTTTGTTTTCAGCATATAGACGCCGAAACAATGGTAACATTTTGTTTCCTAATCACGAAAAAATACTGAAAGTATTTGTTGTGATAAAGTCCGTAAGCAACAACAACTACTTCTGTAACCAGTGACTTGCTATAAATAAATAAACTCTAAACTCTAAACACTGCAATATAAAAAGTGTCTTTTGAATTTTATTTTATTAATAAGAATTACAAGTTGCTTCAGAATAAGTAACTTTTGAACCGCTTCACTGATAAATTAATTCAATAATCTATAACTTGAAGGCAGGGCGGAGGCAAAAACGGTTGACTGGTGTTTCTTGCAACACTAGAATCACATGTAGTCATATGAATAATACATTGATACGTTGTATTATCACCTGCTCGTTTGATGTCGTACTGCGAGTATTCAGATTAGGTTTGTTCAGCAACGCCTAAAAACAAAGGATGTTTAAATACAAACAATGTTTGAAGTTTGCATGTGTTGAGATATTCTTGTCTTGGCGAAATACTGTTGGTGAAGTGTTATTATAGAGGGGACTTAAGACTATACAGGGTGTTAGGAGCACCGTTGCAAAAACTTTAAGCATGGCTTCAGGTCTTCATGCTGAACAACGCACAGCAAGATTTTTTGTCGGAAATGTAAAAAATATTTCGACTTTCCATACAAAATGTCCCAATAAGTTGTTAAATTTGTATGAAAAGTCTTTTTTTTTTCATTTCCGACAAAAAATTCTTGCTATACGTTGTTCAGCATGATGGTCTCAAGCCATGGTTAAAGTTATTGCAAGGGTGCCCCTAACACCCTGGATAGTTACGTGTTAAGGTAGCGGACAAAGGCATTTTGATTCTACAAGCTATGGATGATCAAAAAGCTCTTTAGACAAAAGTAAATAAATACACAATAGGGTATTTTACTGTTGTTGAAATGTAGATATTTAATGATGACGTTAAAAAATATTGCAATTAAGAATACCAAATGTGAAAAAATAATTTGAATCTGTTTTTTAATAAAAGAATTATAGTCTGTTTGATTTTGACTATAGCTGTCTCTTTCTAAAACGAAATCTTCTATGGCGTGACTATGACGCTACTAACCCACTGACGTCACTAAGATAGCGTCCTGCCTTGTCTAATTATAAAGTTTGAAGTCCTATATCTTTGAAAATATTCAAGATAATTCAAAATGAAAACTTGTTTTGTGTAGCTAATATTTCGAAAAACATTTTAAAGAAAAAAAAAATCAGTGAAATACCGTATTATGTATTTATTTACTTTTGTCGGTCAGCAGGGTTACCGTCGCCACACACGAGCCACACGAGACAGCATCTTGAAGCTCGAAGAACAAAACAAGTGACGACTACTACTATTACTCGTCACGGCGTCAACCGTGTGTGGCGATGAATATGGATGAAAACTAGGAAATCGGTCGGTGGCGGCGTTTTGTGGTTGTGATCGGTGGCCCGTATGTGGCCAGGCTAACTCACGAAACCAATCGTGTATTATCTTGTCGAATGATTTGCTCACTAGGGTCAAAGTGGATCACTATTGTTTGGATTTTAAGTGAACTAGTTATGTAGTTGACTCATATCATTTCTTATAAGAACTAATCTGTTTGTGTATATGAGTATTCAAACCGTACTTCCGTATTCCGGCTGCCTACTGTATTTAATATTTTCTTTTTTTATTATCTACAACGGGGTAGCACTTAGCCTTCGTCACACGATGTTAAGTGGTGATAAGGCTGAAAGCACTACTCTGGAATCCTCAATCACTGAGGCACTGGCTATCTTATCACTAACTGCAGGAACGCAACAATGCTGAAAACATCCTTGTTATGGCGTCAGACTTAGATAAGACGATGGTAGCTAGCCAGGTAGACTTGAACAAGTCCTACCACCATCCAAACCGAATACAATATGTACCCCCACTGGGAATCGAACCTAGGACCTCTGGGTCTGATACCGGTGTTGTGTACCACTACACTAGATCACACAGGCAGTCAAAGTAATTCAAACCATTTTCTAATTCGATCAGATGAAATCGTATCGCTTTCACACATTGTTTGCGGAGAGTAATGAGCAATCGGCGGTCCCGAGCCACTTCCTCGGCGACCACAGGCTTGATTCCGGTCGTGGCTTACCCTAACAATCGGCACGACCAAATATTTCACTTTCAAATTTAAGATATTAATCTTAGGTAATTTTATAAAAATAAAGTTTGTAAGTCATTATTCTCGTTGCAAGGTCTCTCCCGCCTTAGAACTTTGTAAACCAATGGCGTAGCCTCTGTATCCACAGGTGCATGTGTAATAAAATCAACATCTTTTGATTAATTTGATTGCCATCATCCATTTATACCTATTCGGGTAGAAAAATGTCTTCCTACGGCATATACATAGGAGTAGGTAGTCAGAACACCTGGTACCTGCTGCTACGAGTATACACCCAGGCCGAAACACGAGTATAAAAAGCTTTGTAGAAAACAAAAGTAACATAATGAAGGTTCATAAATGGCTCTTTAAATTTTAGGACCAATAATCACTGAACATAAAACTTTATCTCAAACTAGCTTTCCGCCCGCGGCTTCGCCCGCGTGGACTACACGACGTTATCCCGCGGGAATGTGATGTTTTTCCGGGATAAAAAGTAACATCCAAACATCTAAACTTTCACATTTATAATATTAGTAGGATTATGTACCTACGCTTCGAAGGTTTACAAGAATCCTACTAATATTTAACTGTAAAAGTTTGGCTGTTTGTTACTCAATGACGCCAAAACGGCTAAACGGATTTGGCTGAAATTTGGGACTCAGATACTTTATAGCCTGTAGAGGAACATAGGCTACTTTTATCCCGGTAAAATATCACATTCCCACGGGATAACGTTGTGTAGTCCAAGCGAGCGTAACCGCAGGCGGAAAGCTGGTTTAAAACAAATTAACAACATTTTACTTTCTCATCAGCAATCAGTAGAGTTATAGTAACTAATTATATACAAAAGTCTACATGTCATAACTCTTTTCCCACAACACAGAATCTTGACAGGTACATTTTTTTGTAAATTTATAAGTTCGAGATCGAGAATGCCTGGTCGAGTTATGTTACAGAAATCCAGATTACGGCCGCATAGTTAGAACGTTGCAGTTTTTTAACCAAACCCTTACTTTTATGATCCAGTCGGTATGTTCGATATGCGCGAAATCCTAATTGTGATGCTCAAATCGATCGCACACTCATGTTACCAGCTCAAGAAAAAATGTATTTCTCCGTTCTATAAGCGTATACGACCACAACATTGGTTAAGGTTTTAACCGCCTCTGTGGTCTAGTGGTTCACACCACCGAATTCAGACCAAGAGGTCCCGGGTTCGATTCCCAGTGGGGGTACATATTGTATTCGGTTTGGTTGGTGGTAGGACTTGTTCTTAGTCCGCCTGGCTAGCTACCACCATCTTATCTAAGTCTGACGCCATAACAATGATGTTTTCAGCATTATTGTGTTCCGGCAGTTAGAGATAAGATAGCCAGTTCCTCAGTGATTGAGGATTCCGGGAGTAGTGCGCTTCCACCTTCAGCCTTATCACTACTTAACATCAGGTGTGATGAAGGCTAAGTGCTACCCCTTTGTGGATAAAAAAAAAAAAAAAAAAAAAAAAAAGGTACCATAAGCGTCAGTGGTCTTAAGTGTTAGAGATCAATAAGAAGCTAAAATATTGGTCTAATGGGATAGTATAAATGATATCTTTACTGAACTGTTTATTGATAAAGTTATAAGATTAAGCTGAGTGTTTCATACCACTAGTTTTTCGAAGTATTTTTTGTGAGGTAGTCAAAGATGGCAAATGTATGCAATATGCAGGTTTGTGACGGCTATTTGCTAAGGGAATACATGCATTAATGAGAAAGAATGATTAATTTACCGAGGTGTGTTATGAAAAAATGAAAAATATTTACTTTGTTAACAACAATATTGTTACATACTCGTACATTGGGTTGGGACTGTCTACTGAGTATTACATGATACTTGTGCCAGACAGCTCCTCTCTTTCATAACTCTAACTTACGTAATTATACAAAATAATAACTAAAAGACCTAAAACTACTTCTGTGATGGTTGTACTGGTGTGTGTGCGTGTGAGTCTCTCTCTATGTGTGTGTGTGTGTGTGTGTGTGTGTGAGTATGTCTGTGTGAGTCTGAGTGAGTTTGTGCGTATGTGTATAAGGGGGCCATGAAAACGTAAATGGTGATTACGTTAAAAGCGATTCTGCCTTATTCATAACATAATGTTTTGAGCCAGTTAATTATTATGGTTTTCCATTCATGGTAGGTTTAAGGATAGATATTTAATATTATTTAATTATTAATTATTTCTCCTTTTATCCATTTTATTGATATCATACGTTAATGATTTATGTGTTTTGAGAATAATGTTTAAAATAATAGTTTTCTAACAGATATAATAACTGCTTTTTAAAATACGTAATCTTTAACGTATTTGTTATTATTATAATACAACCTATTAAAGTTCTACTTAGTCTTTTTAAGTCGTATGGTAGAAAGGAGAGTGAGTCGATTGGCTATTACGGTAGAGTCTGATTTGCATTGGCATTGATCGATCCAGTTTTGTTCTCGCCAGCAGTGTGGCGGTAACAAGTTTCTTGCGGCGCCGCGGCGTAGAAAAACGCACGCACCTCGTGGTGACCGAGAAAGTAGTCCGAAGTGCGACTTAAATGCACAATCAGTTTCGTCCGTCATTTTCGACACTTTTTCCAGCACGAATAAGAGGAGTTACACTTTTTGTGCTACGCAATTTTGATTTTGTATACAAATCAAAACGCGTCTTCGGAGCCCGTTACTTTTGTGTAAGCTTTTTAACTATCAAAACTAATTAGTAAGCTTAAAAGAACAGATCACACCATGCTCATGCCAAAATACACGACACGAAAGTTTGTTGGAAATAAAGGTCCTCGTAACATTTGGCCATCAGTTACCAATAGATTAAAGGAAAAGCAAAAAGTGTAGGTAATCAAATGCGATACCCTTCCAGTGAAAAACCTTATTTCACGATCTCTAGCAATATCCCGGCATCCCATCGTAATAGCAGCTAGATTTTACTAGTCAATTTACTTGCAGCTAGTAACAATAAGTGAAACCGGTCGCGAACCAAATGAAAAACTGTATCAGCTAGAAAATCTCTTAGCGGGATGGCGTAGAGAGTGAAACCAGTCGCCTGAGGCTGCGGAGCGCCGGTGTTGGTAGACCTTTTGTGGTTTGAAGAAATCTCCATGTGTCTGATCAAGTTAAAAATATGCAGTGTGCACATAATCATGATTGAAGGATAGGTACCTTCATAATACCCTTTAATCTATGGTTGGTGATACTGCAAATACAAAGAGCTTAATATCTATAGAAGAGATATCCGTTGTACGAGTAATACAAAGTATGTACATATCAATAACCCTGCAAACTGCAAACTTAAACAAAATAAATCTGACATGATTTTTACAGAGAAAAACATGTGTGTGTTGAAGTTTTGGTCCGTTCTTTATCCACTCTTGGATGTTTTCAAGCGACAAAAGGCAACCATTTTCGCAACATTATGCAATTTCTATCGATTTAGAATGGATGTCCTCTAAGTATTGTCAAGACGGAAGTAACTCGGTTTGTCTGTTACCTATTCACAACCAAATCACGGACCCCATCTTACGATATTTGGCATAGAGAAAGATTATACCCTGAAATGAGTTGGAGTGGAGTGGAGTGGAGTCCAGGCAAATGAATACTCAAGTATCCACTAGTTTTATCATAAGATAAAATTATATAAAGTTTAATTCAACATAATTGGGATGACAATTGCTGATATGATAAACGCGTTCATACAAACATTATTACCAAACTTTATTTTTATTACACAATATCTATAGTGGTCTAACGGGGTAGCTCTCCACACACTGGTCAAGTTTATCATACATTTGATGGCTTCAACATGCCCATCATTGACGGATGTCGAAGCAAGCGCCCGGGGCAAGCAAAGCCGCTGGTTTGTTCTGTTTACTCGCGTCGGAATGCGTTTGATGTGTTACGTGAGTAGCAAAGTGGGCTACACGCGTGCATACTTTGATAGATTCATATGCATACTTATGATTGGTGGTCGAGCGACTAGAACTACTACTAACTAGGCTTCATTACGTTACTGTGGCTCAAAGACAACTTTTTTCAAGGAATTCATAATACTTTGTCAATAAATCAGAGCTTTTGCTATGTAGCAAGAAAAGAATGAAACAAATCTTTATACTGAAAATATAAAAGAAAGCTCTTACCTACCTACTTTTTTTTATAAATACATAATTAATATACATAGAAAACACCCACACCAAGACAAATAGACATGTCGTTTTGTACACACAAATATTTGTCTTGTTCGGGAATCGAACTCGAAACCTCTGGCGCACAAGGCAAGTATCTACCCCTACGTCAAATCCGTCGTCAAGCCTATGGTGTGGTGGAATGGATTGCTATCGATGCACTATCGAGATAGCAGATGTGAAATCGCTTTTCAATGTATTTCGCTGACTCTATGAATATGAAATTAAGTCATGCTTAAATATGATTTAATTATTATGTTTGTTAAATAATAAAATTAACACTACTTTTAGTGTTTTTTTAAGTACAGAACTAACTTAGGTAGCGTAGGTAGGTAGCGTATTTACTTATTTCGTTAATTTTGATTTATGCCTTAAGGTGCCTTCAAATTAAAGGCTTGAGGTAGCGCTGCAGTGCAGTGCAGTGTAGCGCGCTAGCCGCGCCACTGCTAGTTTAGTAACATTTCTAGAAGCGCAGTCGCATCGCCTCTGTAGTGACACTCGTCGACGTGTGCGTGCTACGGTGGTGACACCACTGCAGCGCTTCTAATTTGAAGGCGCCCATAAACGTTAGAGGTCAAATGATTTCTTATTTTTGTCAGATATCCCTTTATAAACCATGCTAATTTGCTATACAACAAAAAGAAAAAGAGTTGTCGATCAACCCAATGGGCTATGAAGGTGAAATCATCATTAAGGGCTAAGCAAAGAAACTCAAACAACGACCAAAACTTTCGTCTAAGGAAAAGACATCAACGCATTATCACTTAAAAATCATCTACCCGTTGTCATGCGATTTTTCTTAATAAATCGAAAAGTCTTTCAGAATGCCTTTGATCGTTGAATATACATACTTACCTAGATTACATGAAACAAATAATCTGAAACTCAGACTGAAAATGAAATACATTTAATGAAAGTTAATTTTAATAAGCACGTCGTAAAAGAAAACAATTTTTTGGCACGGTTATTTTACTACGTAGCAGATTTTAGATTGCGTTTTAAGTTTTTTCCAACGTTTTGGCATTTTAGATGTCTGCGCACATTTGCACACTCATTGAAATAAAACCACTTGTACATAAGGTAAAATTAACACTCGTTTTACTATCACTATTGTATGTTTCATAAATAGTTTATAGAACACTTAAATGTTTTTATGAAAAACATTTAAATGACGTTATATTTACATACAATGAGTTAAAATAGAATATGAACATAAACATGTACTCGTACATGTTTAGCTTTAGTTCCAGGGCATCAAAAGTTCTTTTGTTTAACCAATAATTAATTAAGTACGTATTTGAAAGTACCGTTACCGCAGTCAGTTAACATCTCGCTGGTATAAAACTCGAGCGGCGCGATCGTAATTAGGGTCTGCGTCCGCGCAGGCAACATACGAAACATACGGGTTACTACCGAAAAGCAACATAAAGAAATAAAAAATACTGGACATCAAACTATACCCTATTAGTATACAATATAAGCTTAAGCAATTGTGTTATGGTAATGGAAAACCAAAAAATGCACCCATATACGAGAAAATCAAATAATAATAAATTTCTTACAAGCCTCTTAGCTAGTTTTCATTATGAAAATTTGTTATGGAAACTAGATAACGGATAAATATATAAACTCCTACTAAATATAAAAGCACCTAAAGGTACACCACGCGGCAGACCGAGACGGCGGTGGCGAGACGATCTTGACTCGTATATGAGTGACTGGCACACAACAGCTCTAAACCGCGAGAAATGGAAGGAAGGTGGAGAGGCCTTTGCCCTGCAGTGGGACGACCCAGGCTGATTTTTATTTATTTATTTATTTATTATAGGTACACCAAGACAAATAAACATTCATGTTCATGCACACACGACCGGTGCGTACGATATGTACACTAGACTACGAAGGTCGTTATGAAAAATGTTTATTTTTTTCTAAATCTTAACACGATTAGAAAATGATGATGATGAATATTTAGATTTTATTATGATTTGAATTGAGATACTTAAGTATATATTAAGACATGATTGAAAGTACCTACTTAAACGGACAATAGTAAATTTAGGGGTTTAATTCATTCATAAAGCAGATGAATAAGTAAAACGTAACTGAAGTAAGTAATGAAATAAATAAATAATTACTCTAGTATTTCAGTTTGGTGCAAGGTAGTTACGAGTAGTCAAAATAATGATGTGATTATTATTTTACCTACTTATAAATAATTACTATACCAAAATGCCTATTCAAAATAATAAGTCTTATATTAATTTGCCAACTGGATAGCGCCCAACGGTAGCACACCTCACTTTTCGGCTCCCGCAATCCCGCGCACCTCATTATTTCGGAATCTGCTCTTGTTTTGCAACTGGTTACTTTTTGGTTGTCTTTAAAAGGAACTCGAGTAAGTACCGGATTTGTGTCCCATCTCGTACCTCACAGCGACAAGGGTACAGCAATTTAATGGTCTGAATCACGACCTTCACGCATACTGATTTTGGTGGTGGCGATTTTTTACTTTCTATTTGAATTACATAAAAAGTAGTATAGCTATTTGATATAACAAAAAAAAGAACAAAAAGACACGCAAATAAAAACTTATACCTATACATTATGAAAATAGTTAATATTATTTCTAAGATATAATATACTTCGAATAAGTTGTTTTTATTTACAGAAGCGATACACAGGGTGATCCATCGGGAAGGGTCAGTATGGAAAAGTTTGTAAACTATAACAGATAGAGATATTTGTTCTAAGGAACCATGTCGTCGATTTCAGAGATAAGAATAACTGCATTCAAAGATTTCCAAAAAAAAATTATACATGACTCGGGAATCGAACCTTGTCAGTTTTTAAAACAAAAATGTTATGTTATTTTATGTATATGATTAGGTCGTTTGTTATATTGTTGCATAAAAGTAGTTTTGTAGTCTTTTATAAAAATAGTTTTCTCGTAAATTCGTCAGCATGGATTGCACTCTTTCCCGTGGGAAGCTTGAATTACTCCACATTTTTCAACAACTGTGTTATCAAAGTTAAAAAGGATTTGCGAAAGTCAACTGGTACTTCCAGATATTAGTTTTAATTAACTGATAAAATTATAACACCCCTCTTTTTGAAGTCGGGGCTTAAAAACAGAACTAACTAAAAATAACGGAAGAATTTCGAAAACCCAAATAATATTTCTATTACTTTTGTTTCAAAATCTTCTTAGTTACACAGTTTAACTTCTGTACGTCCGCCTGTAATACTCGAACATTAATTAAGTTCTTATTAAGATAGCCCAGTCATATGTGAAAAGTGTTATAGTGCCAATTAGTTACGATCAAGCGATGTATTCTAGTTTCGGTGGTATAATCAATCATGATGAGAACAAGCCATATTAATTTGAAAAGGCAGTAATGGATGATTAAACGCACTGCGATCGGTATTGCGTGATTTTGGAATACTGACTGACAATGATGATTTAGTCACAACTTTTTTTTGTGTAGGTATTATCTTTTTGTAAAGATGGTTATTAGTGCACAAGATGTGTTTAAATGTGTCGATTAATATAAAAGATCAGAGTTTTAAAATGTTCTAATAAACGCAGAGTAGCATCCATAATATTAGGTATTGTTTTTTTTATTTCAACGAGATTACGTCCAAAGCGTAATATTTTAAATAGACGTAGAATTTTGATCATACAAACAAAAGGTGTAATAAACACTTTCACATATTATTGAATACAGTGTCATATACAATATTGCTTCCAGATGATCAATTGTTTCCATATAATTTTGTCATACTATTCTCTATTAAAAGCTTAACCACAGGTTAATATAAAGTTGATTTCATAATTAAGTATCCTCGAACCGGTCGGTGCGTAGTGCGTACGCAGTATAATTCAGCAGTAAAGGAGCGCATTATGCACAATAGTGGCGACGTTATCATCTCGCTACCGTGCAATTATTTCTCGCATGCACTTATTATGTTATCGATTCAGTGCCTTATCGATCAGTTTCTCGATTTGTGTTAACGGGCTTAAAATTATGCTGGGCGGCTGCACTACTTTATGTCGGGGTAATTTTTTGGGAGAATGATTTGAAGCTTCAGTTTGTTAAATATTTTTGTATTTTATGATATGATTTTATGATTTACGCACGCCCTTTTATGATTACTTAACTATGTCTAAATGGAATATAATATACCGCGCGACTAAAAATTAATAGCTTGGGGTAGCAAAAATACTAAGTGAAGCGGAGAAAATAGATTTAGGTTAGGTTAGATTGGCGACTAAGTCGCTCACCTAGTAATTTTGGTACCCCGAAATGATTTTTGGTCGCCGCGTTAAATAAGACCCTTTCTAAAGCATGTATCATAAAATTAGTGAGCAAATTGATCGCTTAATTCCTATAATTTTTAGTAATATTTCTATATATTCTATTTCTGAGTTTAAAGTGGTGACTCAGGTATTCAACTCATGCGTCCGAGTCGCTGAGTCCGCTCCGACTCCGAGGCACTTAGGAGCGAGCCCCGAGTAATGCCCTACTAATTTGTACATTGCAATTTGAATTATTTAATAACCAGTACCGTGGGTGTTATCAAACACGTAGTGAATGAAATAATCGATTCATTAATATACTCGAATCGGGAAGCCTAAAGTCATAAACTTTGATAAAAATATATTTGTTTCTTTTGGTTTTCATTCTCCACTAGAAGCAGGGTTTTAACAATTTGTAATCGGAAAAAGCATTTAAGATGATCATTTTACCGTTGCATCTAGCCTGATTTACAGTGAAAATCAGAGCAGTATCAGCAGCTGATTACAGCTAAGAGCTTACGGCTCGTTCACCCGGGATTGACGATTCGTCACAAAGCAAAGCTCTAAAGTATAGAAAAGTAATAACATGGTTATTACAAGCTTTTATTTAACTTGCGTTGTATGTATGTCCGTTTGTCAAATCTTTCAAGCTAAACTTGACCCATTTCCTAGTGTCCGATTGAGCTGAAACTTTGCATACAGGTTAGGTTTGGATGACAATACAATATTAAAGTACAGTCAACAAAAAAGCTTTATCATAAAAACGTTTTTTTTTTTAAAAACTTTTTTAGAAACATTACCGACGTCAAATAAGATGAATTGTGAAAAAGACGACACGTCAAGAACGTACTTGAAGTACGTTTGTACTTCAGTACAGTTAGATTAGAACGAGTTTAGTTTATTATTTGGATAAAAAAATAAAAAATAAATAAAAAAAGCTTTATTGCACACAACGAAAGAAATACAATTACAAGAAGACAAAATAAAATATAGAAAACAGTCAATAGGCGGCCTTATTGCCTAATGGCAATCTCTTCCAGGCAACCTTGGGTAAAAGAAGAAATAAATAGCTAGGAGAAAAGGGGAATGGGTGCAAAAACAAGATAGGATAAAGAAGGTTTATACTATAGGGGGAAAAAAATAATAATAAATAAAATAAATTAAAATTTAAACATTTAAAAAATATATATATGTTTATACATATGTATATAATTACATAGATAAGGACAGGATATATCGGATAGGAGAATATCTTCTTTAATGTAAAAGAAGATATTCTCATTTTGCGCACTCTATCAGTTATAGCCCATTTTAAATAATTAAAAGCGCAGTGCGTGCGTCGAGTTAAATTAATATTTAACTCAACAATTTTAATGTTCTACGAACCAACGACACGAGAGAAGATGAAATACCTTTTAGGTAGAAAATCATAATTAGCTTTTTACAAACATGCAATATCGTTCTGATTTTAATTCATCTTGATAAGCGACTAGTTCTTGCCCTATAATTAATTAATGTCGTCCTCATCAAAATATCTCCGGAGGCATGAGGGCCTGACTGACCAAACTTGGACTGCACTAGATTATAGAAAAACAGGAGCTATGCCGCTGATGTCGCGATGTTGCGTTAAATTAACGAGATGATGAAATTAATGATACGATAAATCACTGGCCACACTAAAAAAACAGAGTTAATATTAAAGTTCAGTATATTTTATACGGAGCAAAAATCACGAGCAATAATAATAAATAAAATAAATAAATATTTTCTTACAATCACACCAATTTATCTAAGCCCGTAGTTAATTTCTTAAGAAACTGTGTCTTCGTGAACTTGATAACGGATAAATATATACTTATATACTTTTTGTTTGTAAATACATACTTAATATACATAGAAAACACCCAGACCAAGACAAATAGACATGTTCATGCACACCAATATTTGTCTTGTTCGGGAATCGAACCCGAGACCTCTGGCGCAGAAGGCAGGTAGTTTACCCCTGCGCCAAATCGGTCGTCAATTGGTATATTAATTACATTAATACAGCAGCACAGCAGCGACAGATTATATAATCACTTGCCGTTTTCTGAAAATAAAACTGGTGAACTAAATTCAAGAAATGCACCGTGAAACTGAAGTAAATTATTGGATCTATTATATCTATATTACTTAAATGTATTATTCACTCTATGAATGTTCAATCATGATACTGACCACTGCTAAATATAGCTGACCTCGTCTGAATTATGAATAGTTTTGGTCGATAACATCAATACCTATCATATTATTTGAATTTCAGTGACTGACTCCACTGAGGCAAGTGCATTGAGCACTACTGAATATCCTACTTATATTATAAATGCGAAAGTTTGTGAGGATGTATGGATGTTTGTCACTCTTTCACGCAAAAACAACTTAACGGAGTTAATTGAAATTTTCACACAGATAGTATAGATAGATAGATAGTAGTTTAAATCCTTCAACGCCCCAGAAATGAGACACAATAGATTTTCCATTGTTCTCTAGCCCTATTTGGCCGGTCGAGTAATGAATATTATAAATAATTTCGCGGAAAAAGTTTAAAAGAGTGGATATATTTTAATATAAATTTGATTTCTAGGTTTTCATCGTATTAGGTCGTTACCGTGGTCATAAACGTATAACTTGAGCTTATAACTCCATGAAGTAATTTGATAGGTCTGATATTATTATGTTATCGAACACTGTTTATACCGATTATTATTCGCATACTTATTTTAAAAAAGATGGAAACAATCGTTAAAAAGACATGCCAATTTTGTTACTATCATAATAACTAAACTAACTTACTCGTACCTACATGTGTATTATTTTATCATCGTTAGCAATGTCCAGTTTGACGGCTAAAGAAATCAATGGAATAGTTTCTATGCAAATAGTTAATAGGCAGAAGTCTTGGAACACGTTTGAAACTAGCAAAGTCCATGTTAGTTAGTTAAGAATGAGAGACATTCGGAATTTTAATGATTAATTTGCTTTCAATTGAAATGCCCTATTAGCATATTAATGAAGTTACACGTTCTTTAATGCAATCGATCCTGAAAATGTGTGAAATATTTCACGTTTTTAATTTTAAATGTCAACATTGTTACATAATTATGAAACAATTTTGTTGTAGTTTCTGATTATTGTTTCTGATATAGGTACTATTAATTGTTTTACAGTTTTATTTTTTATTTATGAACTTTTATTTTATTTAAGTAGTCGTGGTTTATGCTCGATGGAGTTCATTTGGGGAGGACTATGTCCAGCAGTGGACGTTGATAGGCTGATTGATGATGATGAAGCATAGCTTGTAGGTACTGTTAAAACTTTAAGTTATGGTATCATTTAGGGTAATGAAACGCGGTGTCATCAATTTTTTCGCAATATTGTTATTAATCAACTAAGTTATTGTAACTAATTGATTTTTCAATGTTCTACCTTGTTTCCAACTCAGAAAATCTTAATCGGTTCATATGGCTTCATACTAACATTTCAACTTATACATGTTAACTTTTCGCGCGTAATCTATATAAATGAAACAACTTGTTACTAAATTGCTTACGCACATTACATGTTAAAGACTTTAGAACATACATGTATTTTGAATTTTTAACGGTTTGTAAGAAGTCTCGTTTCAAATTTATAACCGCTCTTATTAACAGCCGCAATCCCCTATCAACGAAATACTTAAGTACAAACTTTAGATAAAAATAACGATTACACAGTACCAACCCATAATTTGTGTACTCATTAACCTTCCGTCTCTGGTTTACGTAACTGGTAAAATAATATTTAAATAGGAGCTGTCTCATAAATTGTGAAAGTAAGTAGCCAAGTTCAAAATGCGCTTCCGAAATTAAAGCTGATTAAATGTTACGACACCGCGTGGGCTGATAAAAAAGTGTTACGTGCTTGTACGTACATACGCATTTTTGTTAATGTATGTAATATATTATATCTTTGCAGAAAGAAAGTTATGTATAACTACTAGCTAGGCGACCGCAACTACGTCTACTCTGCCTTAGGACTTCAACTACATGTGTATGTATCAATATGATTGCTAAAATCCTTACAGTAACTTTTACCTGAAAAGTTAACAGTAAAATATCTATTGACAGGGTTTTTAAATATGGCTCTCTATCTAGCTTAGAAAAATTACAAATTCATTTTTGCTAAGATAAGTTAATAATCACTACCGTGTGATAAAAGGGACACATTTATTTAAATGCCAATAAATAAAATTGAATTTTATAACAGCTAGTGAGCAATGCGTTATGAAAAGTCGGCCATACGCAGATAAGATGTAACCGCCGAATCAACCTGTCTGGCGTCTGTGCTCACTTGTACGATTTTCGAGAGCGCACTTTGTGGTGACATGTTACCAAAGACGTAGTGAGAATGGAAGTGATAACAAAGCAAGGACTATAGAACGTACAGTCGAACCAATTGAATCGTGACCCACCATAAGGCTACTTTCTGACTAAAATTCAGATTAAGAGACTAAAATTCAATAAGGTCGAAATTCAAACTTGACATTGACACTAACCTTTTTAAGTTTGAAGCTTTCAAACATATTATCATTAATATTATATTAACAAAATGGGTCATGAATCAATTAGTTTGACTTTTTAAAATGGCCTCATCTTGCAATAGCCTTATAAGGCTTCGGGGCGATGGAACATTTTGGTACGTTTGTACTCTATTCTGGTACTCCTATCTGTGTTTTACTTGTTTATTGTCTGTTATTGTCTGTGGGATTTGACACTGAAGCGATAAAACGTCACAGTTTCAACCAATCACCATTCTTTGCGCCTTTTCATATGTCTCAAGTTTACCTTACGTCACCTCGTGCCATTCCCATGACAGATACCCGCCGATTTGAAAAAATGGCCGGGCATATCAGGGGTTAAACTATACAAAAATACTGATGAATAGTATTTTTTGTGTGTTAGTCACCTAATTTGGCAACATAAGAAATTAAAACAGTTTTAATCGTGGAACCATAAGTAGACTGTTATATTTATGTTACAATATATTAATAGACCTAATAATCCTTTGATTTTTTTAAAATTAAACTTTTTACTAACGTTAACATACATAACTATTTCTCAATAATAACTTACCATCGCCTTATGAGAGGTTAAGTCACATCTAGTGAAACATTCACGCGGTTGTATACAAAACAGGTGACCGATCCATCACTTGTGCTCAGCGAGGTGGTTAATTAACGGAAAGCAAGGTCGGGTGACGAAACTAGCACCCACTCTAGGTTGTCACAAAAAACGATGCATTGCGCAAACGAAAGAGTTTCACCATCAGTGCCATAGCGTAATTATTTGATCAGAATTACCTAGTTGTCATCACAGAATACACGAAGGAGGTTACAAGGAGAATAAAACCGTGAATCAGTGGCTTAGTAACCGCCTCAGTGGTCAAGTGGTTCAAACCACCGGTATCATGCCCAAAGGTCCTGGGTTCGATTCCCAACGAGGGTACATATTGTATGCAGTTTGGTTGGTGGCGGGACTTGTTATAAGTCCGCCTGGCTAGCTACCATCATCTTATCTAAGCTTATCTATAACAAAGAGGTTTTCAACATTGTTGTGTTCCGCCAGTTAAAGTTATGATAGCTAGTTTCTCAGTAATTGAAGTTTCCGGAAGTAGTGCGCTTCCACCTTCAGCCTTATTTTCACTTAACATAGGTACACCGACCGCAAATCGGTCGGGTTGCTATGACAACAAACAAATTCAAAATCGTACTCTAAAAGTGGCCTAGTGTACAGGGTGCCTACCATCAACTTTAAGACAGCGATTCAAAAATAGCGCGATGCAGAATAGGTTCCTTCCTAAAATGAATTGCTTTCTTTCGTACTCTGACCTTCTAAAAACTGGATCGCAAATAAGTTGCTAAATGTGAATGACCGAACAATTTGTGTCCTTATTTCTTCTACCCGTCTCTTTCACTCGATTCTGTCATGCCCGGAGAGTGAAAGGGACGGGTATAACCTGCAGGTGTCATGTTAGCTTGGCCGAGTCATAAGTCAAATAAGAGTTGATGACAGCTCAGCGGCTGTGAAATGTCATTGAATGATCACTGAGTATTAAGCTGTCGTTTATGTCCTAAACAAAACCGCAATAAGAGTTGATGGTAGGCACCCAGATAATACAAGTACCTACTTACCTTTAGTGATCAAGCGTAACTCGTTATACTTTAGGCACAAAATGTCAAGCAAAAAATATATTTCCACTTCATCATCATCAGCCATTTAATGTCCCTACTGCTGGGGTGACCTTCTTTAAAGATGGATAAAAGAATGGCCCATGACCTACCACGCGGGTCCAGTGCAGATTGGTGGGTGGATTAATGACTGGAAATGTAGCTGGGGCCAACGGCTAAGGCGAATAAGGCGATACTCGGAAAAAATGTGCTGAAGCGAGATAGCAATGAGAAAACGACGCGCGCGGGAGCGAGACCGATTTTGCAGATTAGGCAAGAAAAACACAAAATCACTTCGTATTAAAAAACTAAAGCGATTTTTGAAAAAATGCTTCTATACGATCCTAAATATTTTGTTGTCCACTAATTAAGCCAATTTTAAATAGTGTAAGTAAGTAACCCCAATTAAGAATAATCTTAAATTTTCGTATTTTTTAGAGGTCTTTTCGAAAAGAAAAAGTGTCGAGGCAAAATCATAAAATCCTGTTTTTGAAACTATACGAATTTAGATAAAGGTATGAAGAAATATATACTTATTACCAGATTTGTAACAACTGTAACCGTCCTATAGTTTTAAATCAAAAAGTCCATACTTTTCCCGAGTAATGCCTTAACGTTACTTCCGAAGCACGGAGGAGCTCGAGATGAAAAGTTTTTAGTCTCCCATCCCGTGACCGACCATTGCGAAAGTTGCTTAACCTCAACAATCGCAGGCCGAACGCGCTAACCGCTGCACCAAGGGCTTCTCAATATTTGCTCTACTTTAATATAATTGATCGTGTGAAACTCTCATCTGCCTGTAACCGCATTAAATCCTGCTATCGTAATGTATTGTATAATAAGGGTAAAGATCCGAAAGTTTCGGGCAATTAGCTTCAAAAGTAAAGCAACCTGTCCGTTATTTAAGAGAAAGGGTGAAATCGATGCGAATCGTGGACGAAACGAGAGCGCATATATTGAGATGGGCAAGTACCATTTTCATCTTTTGCAATTATTATTTTCGGCATTTTGACGATCTGGAAGTGAAATTTCAATTTATGTAAAGTCCGTTCGGTTAGATAGTGTCGGTACCCGCATGGCATTGTGGCTCTTGCTATAAAATCCTTACTAACGCAGATATAACTAATACGCTAATACACACAAGTTGGGTACCAAAGTCAATTAATTATGAACATTTGGATATTTTTATATAAAAGGAATTTAAGTAAGTGATTTACAAATAAAAGGGCGACACTATCTAAGCGAATGGACTATACTTACCTATGTTTTAAATGTTTAACACTAAGAAAGTATTAATTAAATATTTTTTAAGTTTTTTATACTTATACTAGAAGTTTTCTCGCCGCCCGCGCCGTGACGTGGTGTATATGTCTGATACTATTACATATGTATATTCTTCTTCGTTTTTCGAATGGCTTCAAATAACCATAATGCCAATATATTATCTAACAGACTGATTAAGTATGAAGTAGTGCCTTTTAAGAATACTGCAGTTTCGAGTAATTAATAATTAATAATTTTATTTCACAAGTAGCAAGAAGTTGATAACTTTCGAGTCTAAAACTTTTATTATTAGAAATTTATACGACACTTAACAATTATTACGATTGCAAAAGCACCCATGCAAAGTCAGGAAGTAGTTATACACAACAGAGACATTTGCATCATTGAAAAATATAGATTTCTTAACAAAACTGCGTCCACGATAATTGCGTTTTACGTCACGAAGTAACAATCTAAAACGGTACGCAAAAAGCGAACGAACGAAACCCGACCGCAAAAGTTCTAGTGCCGCAAAAGCGATAGTTTTTCAATAAGCAATAAATAATGTAATGTAACGTAACGGAGGCGAGCACGCGCCGCGCGGCGTTAACAAGGAGCCTGCGCCGTGCCATCGTTGTGCAACGGCCCCACCCGGCCGCGCCGCGCGACGCGAGATGTAAGCGATAAGCGGAGGAATGTGCCCGCTAACCATTGTTAAGGAATACTCTTTAAGCGATTGGTGACAATTTTACATCAAAGGCGATAGTTTTTAAATCAGCAATAAATAATGTAAGAGGCGAACACGCGCCGCGCGGCGTTAAAAAGGAGCCTGCGCCGTGCCATCGTTGTGCAACGGCCCCGCCCTGCCACGACGCGCGACGCGATATGTAAGCGATAAGCGGACGAATGTGCCCGCTAACCATTGTGAAGGCATACTCTTTGAGCGTTTGGTGACAAGTCTACATCAAAAGCGATAGTTTTTCAATCAGCTGTAAATAATGTACTGTAAGGTAACGTAGCCGCGCGGCGTTAACAAGGAGCCTGTGCCAAACCATCGTTGTGCAACGGCCCCACCCTGCCACGCCGCGCGCGCAACGCAATATGTAAGCGATAAGCGGACGAATGTGCATACTCTTTGAGTGTTTGGTGACAGTTTTCAATAAGTTTAGCTAAGAGCGTCCCTTTTAGAAAGAAGGCCACATGTGCTTGTACATGTTATTATAACATTAGGAATGTATTTTATGCGCAAGAAAGGGTCTCATTCTCATCAGTGTTCACGGGTTCAGTGGGTGTTGCGGGCGTCATCGGGGTGGAATGTCACCAGTTATATTTAATCAACAGCTTTTAATTTGGACCACCACTTTATTGATTCCGTTCTTAACAGACTAGTGTTACCATGATATATAAATATACGTATGAACTTTCCTAGTTCAAACTAGATCTTGACACGAAGCAACTCAGTTTTAAGTAACTATTGTTAAATAAATAAGCCTCTTACTATTGTTATTAAAGAAATAATTGTTATTTAACAGCGCACAATAGCTTGTCCTTGAAATAAGACTTACTTTCTAACGCGTAGTTTTGATATCAAAATCACGATTTGCTTAACTGATAATGGATCGTAATTATTAAAGTTAATAGCTACTTCTGTTGGTCAGATATTTTTAATTATGAATATTTATCGTTATTATAATCGTTATCGTGATCGCATTATTTTGTATGAAAACGAGAGCGGTGTGCGGCGCCCCTATAGGTCGTATAGAGATCTGAAAATCCATACATATTTGACAGCAGCACTTGCTTAACGACAGTTTTTCGTGATATAGCTACTAATTTCTGTTATGTACGTTTTGTCATTAATATATATTTGTACCGATGGCCGATGGGGTGGAAAGGTTCTCGAATAGCGACCGCGTACCGGACAACGTTCCGTGAGCAGGTCCACTACAAGGTGGACCGACGATCTGGGTGCGATTGTGTAAGATTATCGTATTCATTTGACAGTTCATATCGTATTCAATCAGCTGCAATTTGTATGGAATGACATTTAATATGATACAATATGAACTGTCAAATGAATACGATTGACTTTACGTAATCGCCTAGCTGGTCAAGGTCGCGGGAAGCCGCTGGATGCGGGCAGCGTAGGACCGATCGTTGTGGATATCCTTGGGGGGATGATGATGATGATATAAGTACCTACGTCGTTGCTTTCCATACAATCATTTTATATCTATTTGTTAAAGCAACTAAGTCGTTATCGTGATCGCATTATTTTGTATGAAAACGAGAACGGCGCGCGGCGCCGCTATCGGTCGTATAGAGAACTGAAAATCCATACATATTTGGCAGCAGCACAAGCTTAACGACAGTTTTTCGTGATACGGCTACTAATTTCTGTTACGTTTTGTCATTAATATATAAGTACCTACGTAGTTGCTTTTCATACAATAATTTTTTATCTATTTGTTAAAGCAACTATAAAAACCTAAAAAATACAGGATGTGTTTGTATTTTAAAAGTTCATGTCAAAGTACATACCTATAATTATTATTAACAAATCACTGTTTTTAAAACTGTTATTAAAACCTACAAAGCGCTTATAGAATTACAGTATAATATGCGACTAACTACGTATGGTGATGGCGCTTTTTTAATATGTTTAGATTTGATGGTACCTATTTATTTTTGTAGTTGTAGGCCTATTTATGTTATTTTCAGAACATACATTAAATTATGATTTCTGAGCTATAAGTATCTAAAACTAAACGCAGTTTCATAATATACATGTAGCTAAAGAGCCAGTAGTTGGCTCTATTAATGATTCCAATAAATTCAGCCGCGCAAAGATGGCGGTCTCGATGTTTCTGGGCGGTTTCGTTTGTCGCAAATTAATGGCAATAAAGCATAATCATATCGTAAACGTTGCTCGTGAGGTTGCGCCGGCGACGTGCCTGCGGCGCCCTTCGATTCCAACATGGCGACCGCACCGCGATATCAAACCTATTGCCAAGATCTTTTTTTATACCAACTTGAAAAAAAAACCCAGAGATTTTGGCGCCTTTTTGTCGAGTTGTAGGTTTGCAATCAAGTTTAGTTCAGTGGCTATTTTAATTAATCGCAAATTGTTTCATAGTAGTCTTTGTAAAAACTGTGTTGGGGTATTTCTGGACCTCCAAAAAGCCTTCGACACAGTTTCAATACCTATACTACTTTCTCGTCTGGAATCAGTGGGTAATCGTGGGGTGGTACACAATAATTGGTTCCGTGACAATCTGGCAGAACGTTCTCAGCGCGTTCAGGTGAAGAAACATAAAAGTAACGACTCTCATTGTTCGTATGGTGTTCCACAGGGGAGCACTCTGGGACCGACCCTGTTTTCGTTTTAAATCAACAGCTTGTGCCAACTGGAGATCCCGGGTGCTAACACGATAATGTTTGCGGACGACACAGTCATCTTATTTCACGATAAGTCTTGGTCAGAACTGGTCACCAACGTTGAAGTTGGTCTGTTCAAGGACACTACGTAGTTGGAAAACAATCTTCTATCAATTAATACGCAGAAAACGAAATATATTTGCTTTTCCATAACTAAAGTCAAAAGTCCCATGCCAACTTTGACATTATTCTGCACTCCAACCCTTGTACCCGAAAACACTTAAGTTGTAGTCACTGTGATTGCCCAAACCTTTCTCGGTCAACCTCTATTAAATAATTGGGGGTCTATGTTGACGAAAATCTTGTCTGGAACCACCATCTATACAGTGGTCGGGCCTACTGGTGGCCCTACCACTGGGCTCGCAAATTAATCTATGTTTTCAAGAACCAGCGAACTGCTGCCAATCAAGATCTGATCATATCTATTTACAAGGCTCGATAGGTATGTATGCGAGTATATTTTATATGTGTGTGGGGTGGAGCTGCATCGCACCTTCTTGAACTCGACAACGATCGGTCCTGCACTGCCCGCATATTTGGACGTTGGACATATTTGATGCCAAATACTGCAAGAAGTATTGGAATGTAATACACCTGAGGGCCTACTCTGAAACGCAAAACCCGAAACTTCGTTATACCCATCCCTCTCACTCTCCTCCAGTCATGGCAGAATCGAGTGAAAGGGACGGGGCTAACCGAAGTTTCGGATTTGCGTTTCCGAGTACGATCCCTGTATTCTTATGAAAACTTACGAAACTTTATATAAAAAAATTGGCAGTGCCTTATACATACTTCAATTAACAGTACCACTAGATGACGCCTCACGAAATAAAATACAACCCAAATATGCCACCGAATATTTTTTCTTAAACAAGATTACGAATGTTACGACTTAGAAGTGCGTTTTTGACACTCCAACCGGTTAAACAGATCGACAATCTTTTCTGTTCCGGTGACAGCGGCGCTAGCGTCCGCGCCACATAACTTGACATTTGTCAGATTGCGCAGATCGTCGTGGGTTGGAAAAATAAGCCTTAGAGCACAGCCTTCTTTATCGTCTTCTACCGATAGAGAAGGCTGTGCTTATACCCATGTCATAATTTAGTTCCTGATATTGACACGGGCCAAATTATGTGGCGCGCACTCTATGTATTTTTTTTGCAGCAATTTAAACGGCCCTGACTTCTAAGACCTTCAGCCGGCAATAGCGCTATGGTTGGAGAACAACTTGACAGCAAAATGACATTAAAAAAAACACGTTATTTCCAGTTATTCGCCATCGGAACAGTTGACGCTCTTTTGATTACTTAAAAAAAGCACAAACTTCTTTTTCAAAACCTCCGCCACCATCAAGTTTTTTTCTCTATTAACAGGTGTGGTGGCGCTAAGCCAGTTTTGATTCAAAGATTGCCGGATTTAAAAATAATCTAAAGATTATTATCTGCTCGTGATAAAAAAGACTATTTGGTATTCAAAGCCCCTAATAGCACCAAATAGTGTGCGTAGTATGGAATCGTAGAGTTGTATGTTTTATTTATTTGAACCTGCTGCTGCTTTGCTTGCTACCGGTTTTCATAATGTCTGTTCTTTGGTATAAACTTTATAAGCTAGGTACTTCTCTAATATCATCATCGTCATTGTCAGCCATTTATTGTCCCCACTGCTTGGGCATATGATTTACTGAAGATGAAATAAGGAGAATGGGCGAATGATTTTCCATAGAGAAGGTATTCAAGTCAAAGTAGAGACTATGGATAATGTTATATCTTACCTACATTATAGATTTAGATATTATAAACTTAAGCTCCCTTATTCCAAAACGTGGACTAAAAGTTAGACCGGCTTAAAACTACTAATTTTGTCTTTCATTTGGAAAATGAAAGTGACAGCACCAGTTTAGTACCAGTTTTAAACCAGGACTATTTTAGTCCACGTTTTGGAATATGGGGGAAGGTGTTTTGTATCGTATGTTTGATTTAAAATTATCCATAGTCTATACTTTAACTTGTTTTTTTAGGTAGGGGGTCTCAATGAAATAAAACCATTTTTTCCATGGGCCGAAACGTCTAAAAACCTAAAAATCTTTTAAAAAACACAATTAAAAACTACTAATTATGTGTACAATATACGCGTGATTAAATCCTAAAAAAGTGGTTTTATTACAGTTAACAGTTCAAGCAGAAATGTAAGATGTGATGTCTCAATTTTTAAGAGATTTTTTGTTAGAGGATGGGTGAAACAAAAAATACCATATCAATTTATTGTTATTTATTTCATTTTGAAAAGGTGATCGGTGACCTTTGAACGACTATAAGTATCAAAAGTACAAAACGCTAAGGTAATAATCTCTATTTCCTATAGAATCTACGTTAAGTTAAATAGCATCTCGTGTGTATTTGGTACGAGTGGAATAAAATATAACGGGCTACTCATTTTCGACGCAACTGTGTAATGTTGTTATGTTTAGTTAAACTCCGGTGCCTCTCTTTCTGACAACATGAATTATACATTAGAAAGAAAGAAACAAAATACTAGGTAACTGATTACTCGCTACACAACCATGATGAACGAAAATTGCTAGTTTTATTTTAATATGTAATTAGGTTAGAAAATGATGAGCTTCCAATAAAAGGCCAATACAAACAAAATATTTTCATTATTTTTGATTTGACTTTAACATTAAATCAACATTCAGTAAATATTTCTTCAACAAGTTTTAGCCATCTCACAAACAGGCATTTTTTTAACGACAAGACTGGTATGCTTACGGCTTCTGTTGATTTCTCGAAAAAAAACTATCAAAATGCGTCATTTTTAAGTACAGACCATTTGTACAACACCAATCATAGTAAAAAGATTTTATAAATAAATTTATTTAAAGAAAGTCGATAAAAAACAAGAATTAAAATACCAGGCTTATCCCATACTAAGTCGAAAAGTTGCGTCTGTGAGGTGGCTGAATTTAGCAATAATGCATTTTCTAGATCCGATTGCATTGCTTTTTTCCTGTAGACACTGCGATTGTGGAGGTCAGATATCTAGCGTTATTTGTTGTTCTCATATCAAACTACCAAAACCAATAATACCAGTGCCATTAATACTAGCGAGTTTTGCCGGGAAATATATTTAGCTACACCACTGATGCGCCTTTTTTATTTATGGCAAAATTCAGCCACCTCACCTCAGATATAGTTACAGACGAAATAGAGTAGCAATACAAGACTGAAAGTATTTAGTTATAAGGTAACATGACTCTTGCCTATAATGTTTTAGTTATTCAAGAACATTTGCATTAAATAACTTTGACATTTTAGCCCAACAAGGAAATAGTAAAAAATTAATTTCAAATATTTATTATTACATATTAACAAAGTTAAAGTCGTTGAAAAGCATAGTAAACTCCTTTTTATTCGTAACAATAATAGAGATCTATTTATATTTAAAAGGAACGTTCAGATAATTATAGTTTTTTCCATTCGAATTTGTCGGTGTGTCCAATTTTAATATCAGTAATAAATTAAATAAAATCACAGTTTTATAATAATCTTAAATTTAGTAATTTGGAGTACATGATTACATCATTTTAGATTTCATAATCTCTTACAACTGATTAAATTTCTAATTTTAAAAATCTCAAAACATAATTGTTATAATATTTCTAATTTGCGTAATATTCTGAAACTTAACAAATGTATCAAACACAATGAATATTATTTCAGCGATTTGATACTAAAAAACGAAAAAGAAAATAATTTACGCAACATGAAGTAAAGGTAGGTACATTATAAATTTCGAGTAGTTAGACAACTTCTCTAACAATTATAAAAAAAAATATTTATAATATCTTCAATAAGCAACAAGATATATTTTTATTGGTAACCGGCGTTTCCTTTCAGACTAATAATACTAATTACATTAAATCGAATAAAGCGGAATTTACAAAAGAAATAATACAAATTACCTACACTCAAATATTCTTAATTGCTAAGTATATTTTAATTCTATTCGAACACTCTCTGGACTCTTACGTTTAATCTAAATCGCCATTATGACAAGGAATAATTCATATGTGTTAATTGTATACTATCGGTAGTGAATTCGGTATTCTACTCTCCTTCGAAGAAATTCTAATATTTACAAGTTTAAGTAGGTACATACATAAGATGCATTATCACTTTATTTATACAATCGTTATACACTACGAGCCAACAAACGACCCAGAAATAACCCTCATACACTCGCATTTATATGTCATGAAAACCATACGGTAACTAATTGGATTTATCTATTTGGATACGTTTTTGCGAGTATCAGTTTCAAACATAATGATTATAATAACAATATTTTTCAAAGATCTTAAATTAATCACAACAATCTGTTTAGCAGAACCAATATTTCGTATTGGATACCATGTCTTATTAAGATTAAGTTAGATTCTGCATGTCGGAATGTTACCACAGGATACCATCTGGTATACTGTAGTAACACGGAGGCCTACACCGCTTTGTTAACGTCACATAAATATACAGAAGAGTCATTTGGATGTATCGACCAGATTATTGCAGGGGCGACGCGGCACGATCCACTATCAGGTATGGTCGGCGGGCGTGGCGGCGGCGGCGGCGACGCGCCGGGCCGCGGGTGCCACTCGCCCCATGAACGACCTGATCTCCTCGAAGTACGTCTCGTCCGGCGACCGCCGACGCCCGTCATCCCCATTCTCCGCCTCATGCTTCTTCAGATGCCTATCGAGATTCGTCTGCTGCCCGAAACAACGGTCGCAATGACGACATCGAAAAGGTCTTTCTTTATTATGAATGTTCCTCACGTGCCGTTGGAGGTTCGACGATATCGAGAAGGACCTCTCGCAGTATTTACACCGGTAGGGCTGTTCCCCGGTATGTGTCCGTAAATGTCTCGTCAAGTTTGCACTGCGGGGGAACGCTTTTCCACAATACGAGCAGGTGTATCGGTCGCGGGCCCTCGGGGCGCCTGCGTTGGGGGGGAGGGGTGGGGCGCGAGGGGCGCCGGGCGCTAGCAGCGTTGCGGCGGCGGCTGGGAGGAAGGGGTACCGGCCGAAGGAGGCTGGTAACGCTAGCGGGAGCCGCCGGCAGAACTGGAGAAGCGCCGGGTGCGCGGGGTGCGCTGGGTGCGCAGGATGCGTTGGGTGCGGTGGTGGCGAGGGCGTAATCAGGTTACAGTTCTCATCTTCTAGTCTAGGCGGACGTTTGTGCGTGACTCGGAGGTCGAGCGGCTCGTCGGCGCGCGGGGAGCCGAGAGGGCTGTGGTTGTGGTGGTCGCGCGGCGAGGGCGGCGGGGAGGCGAGGCGGCGCGGCGCCGCGTGCTTTTCGCGCATGGCAGCCGCCGCGCACGCGCTCATCGGGCTCGTGCGCCACCGACCTGTAACAAGCGAAACAACATTTAATACTGATACGTAGCAACATTTTAACTGTCTTACAATGTTTTGATTGTATTGCTGAAGAATCTGAAGGAACCCTTTTGTCTTTTTTAGATTTTAAAGGATTCCTTTCTCTTTTGTAGATTTAGTTGTTTGATTTTAAATTATTGTTATGCATTCACAATGCTCTTCTGTAAGTAAAGGAAAAATAATGAAAGTAAAAAACCACCAGTCCTGAAAGTAACTTTCGGGTGGGATTTCCAGTTACGCAGGGCTGGTGGTTTTTGACATCACAATTTTTCCTCTAAAAGTAGACTTAACGAAGCCTACCAAAAAGTATCTAATTAAATCGATTACGTAACAGTTTTCCACATGGATTAGCATAATTAATCGTACGAGCAATCATATCAACTGTCCGTTATACAAGCAATGAGCTAGGCGTGTCCAGCACTCGCTTCCTACAACCTTGACAACATCCTAAAAGCGGTATGCTAAAGCTTGCGAAATGACGCGCCGCCAGCGGGGGTGGCGCTCCTACGCGACGCCCACGAGTTGCGACATCAAAACTGGAGCGACTACCGAAACGACGATGTTTCCAAGTTAATTATAAACTTCGCTTTATCGGGCATTTCGTTACACTATAAATACTGCTTGCAACAAATTGCTTATATCCTAAACAGGTATGTCGAGGGGCTAAGGCCTTCCTGCATTGGATGTATTTAAATCTCCTCTTTCGTAAGTGCGGGTCACCGGTCACGTAACATTCCAAAGATAAGGCGGTGGATGTTCTTTGATCGTACAAGTACAATTCGAAAGCTTTACATTTTTTTTAGTAAGTAGAGAACAAGTTTAACTCTGTTTCTGATTGGCAGCATGTTAAAAATATAAACGCATTATACAACCAGTCTCAATTCTGATAACCCAAGCATTCAGCATGGAAGCATTTAAGTAATGTCTGAACTGGACAGCCCGATGAAGTATGAACGTGAAGAGGTGTAATCCGATATTACTGAGCCTCTCTATATAGCTTCTGCTGCTACCCACTTTAACCCACAGAGTGTATTACAAAAATGTGAGCAATAACCATACAGATAATTCGGACAACTTCATTGGCGGTGATCGATCGCCGCACGCGTCACCCACGTAGCGTCACGCAGCGTCGTATCGGACAGACAATCGGACCGCTCTATATGTTATATTACTATTTTATTACCACTTATTAGGGTGATCGATCGCGATTGTCACAAATTCGAGTCACGTTTCTTTCGGGACATTGTAAGTCGGTAGGAACAGCTCTAGATGATACTTAAGATTGATGCGGTGGAGCTTTTATCTTTCGAGACGACACTTCATAGATCACGGTACTCTGATTGATGTAGTTACTTTTATCTTTGTAGATAATGGAGATATATGTGAAAGTCTTAGTGCAGAAAACAAGAAGCGCATTCTTGTACGTTTTGGTAAAGGTATTATGTGTGAACTACTTACTTGTAGTTTTTTTTAAACACCCTCTCACTATGTATTTTCGGAAGGTTTTAAATAAAAAATTCTTGAAAAATCATAATGGTTAATGTATAAACTACTATTATTAGCCAAGGTATTGCTATCATTATTTTTGTTGTAAATTAATGTGATTCCAAAGCAACAATTTGCTTAGTCTGTAATGTGACGTCTCTGTACAAGAAGAAACATAAGTTAATTCTTATTAATTTAAGTAGAGACACATATCAATGTTGTTTAGAACATCTTTGTTCATATTTTAGTTAGCATCCGTCAACTAACGGACGCGCTAAAAACCATTCGAAAGTCTTCATCTCGCTGACAGTCCTCTTACCGCAAGCCCGTCACAGATTAGAGCGCCTACGCCTACCGACGTACTTCTAATTTGCGCCAAAAGCAGCCGACATAAATCCGACGACGCCCGACTGGTATCCGACGAGTCTGGACTTGTATCCGACCTTATTTGGCGCGCTCGTGAGCCCAAGCGCATGCTTATGATTTGTTACTGTAGCCAATGGACATCAGTTGTCTAACCAATGGTAAAGAGGAGGAAAACTTAGTTCTTAGTGGTTATTGGAGAAGGTCATAGGTTGGATTGTAAATTGCATTACTAATATTGTATAATGACAGTTTTGCTTAAATATCTGTATATTATATTTGACCAAAACTGTCATTATACATTGCCTTCTTTTTTTCGTTTATTCTAATTTTGACTATCGATATTATGCTGCGCTTCGAGCTGTAAAAATAATACTTTATTGGTTACTATATTTTAGATTTATAATGGAAATAAAAGTACTTATGTACTTACTTAAATGTAAATTAGTCAGAAAAATATTTACATTACTTTATAAATATCGAGGCGATGTAGCTAACTCAATAGTAACCTTATGACAGTACAAGTTTTATGCGATTTTTGTGCCACAAACGGTGCATCAAGAGGCAGTGACTACGCTAATTGGTGTTAATTAACAAGCTTGGAGCCGTGACGGGGGGCGGGGCCGCAGTATGTTAATGAGGACAGAGACCAATGAGCGCGTCACGGCAGCGCCGCCTCGCGTGATATATTACGATTTTGAAACGCTTATTCGCCGCGTCCAACCGATCCCCACGTAGATGCGTTTCATACGTTTCCAACCAGTTTGTTATGTAAACATTTACAAATCGGATTCAGTATGAGCACGGCCTATCATCGCGCTAAACATAATGTCCCCGTTAAATTTAGCGTGCAACTATAAATTGACTAATTTATTTGTAAGTGTTCGAGGTGTGAATTGAAATGAGTGTAATTTTGAACGTAACTATTTCACGCTGAACTGTTGTATATGTATTTTCGAATGTCGATAAATCGATCTGAAATTGCATATGACTTTTTAAATAAGACAGTTATTGAATTTTAATTGCGTAGTTGCGTTAGATATTACAATGTGAAACGAATTTATTGCTGCATGCGGTATCATACTTATCATAAGATTGTAAACTAAAATCGATTTCAGCTGTGACCTACTAGATATTTCAATAGACCTGAAAGTGAAAAGTATTTAAAAGAACAAAGTAAGGATACTGATAAAATGTGTATGGGTATCATTATATCAGAGCGAATAATAATATAACATTCTCCTTTTTTGAAGTCGGTTAAAAATATAACATAGAATTAATGATAGGTAGGGTAGGTATGGTAAATGCAAGCTTATAAAATTATTCCGGATCATTAGAAATCTACACTGACTGACCGAAGCTGTGTGTATATCGTGTGATATTATCGTCTTCATAAATCAAAGGTGCAACTGGTCCCACTTAGCTGTATAACGCTACACTCATGTCAGTACTTACAGGCAGACAACCGCAACAACATAACTGCTTCATGCTCAGTCGCCTGTGACGTATGGGTGGCGCCGCAGTCGCATCGCTGATGACCGCGCCGAGACGCCTACACGCGCAATTTTTTTATGCATCGTGGACCTATCGCCTAGCTGGATATGCCACCGACCAATACCGCTCGTTCCACTTCACGCGCTGCTGCGTTTACAACTCCTACTACAGACAACACTCGCACAAAAGGCCCGATTAAACTCTTTACATAAGAAAACTAAGCGTTCCTTTTCACAAATTAAAAGTCGAATTTCGAAATAAATAAAAGAACATCTCAAACGAACTTGCCGAAAAATCGTGAATCGACGACAATAGGTGCAGATCAGGAGATTGCACCACGACCGCTATTGCCACTGTGTATCGATAGAGCGTACAATAAAAAGTCGTTTCTATAGGACGCAATTCTTCGTCACGAAGCCGGTCCTTCGCAATGCCGATGAAATAAGTAATAAATTAGCAGTGAACAATCGCGTGGCGAATAAAAACGGAAATAATGGAGACTTGGTCCTCTCTAAACTCGAAAACACCAACAAAAACTGCCGGCACCCATTGCGAAGCGAATGTAAATAATACCCGTAGATGCGAATTAGCACATTCGATTCAATGTAGAAATGATGATTTTATTCATAAATCCGTTGCAGCACAATGTTTGCAGGCATTGCGGGTATGCCCGCTAAGATTACTAAACTGAACGCGTTTCGTCCCATAAGTCAAATAGTCGATATAACATTCCACCTCATATTCTCATACGATTGCGGTCGCAGCAGATTCACACGCCAGCCCGCTTTTTTAGAGCTCACCGTATCGACAAGTACAATCTTTGATTTATTTCACATCGCTATTTTAGGAAACGTGTCTTATGTGTCCAACGGCCGCCTTATGGCCCGATATGAAATTGCTGTACCTACACAATGTTTAGATTTTAAGGCTGATGTCTCGGCGTCCGTCGTATACCTAGAAAATATTATCGGTAGTTGGCTGGTTGTTAATTTTATTTATTGCCTCCGAACGTAGTGGCTCTAATACACCTGTTAAAGGAAAACCAACCAATATCGGAGTTAAACGGTTGGTTTCACTTAACGCGCCGATAAAATTTACTGAGAGAAGTATTAAGCTTGGGATTAACATGGGTGTACGGTACGGCGATAAATGGGGCGAGTTTTTATTGAGGCTCAGGACGTGGCCTGGAGGTATCAATACCTATACCTCAATAGCTCATTGAAGTTATTATAAATTATTGTTGTAGCTTAAATTCTCATTCAAACATTATAGAATGTATTAATTAGTTTAAGTTACTTTGAAGGGTTATGATATGATAATTGCGATGATGGAAATTGTTTATGAATCGTTGTTTTTTTTAATGTAACATGTAACTTTAATCATGTTCGTAAAAAGTATTAATTTATATTTATAATTAATAATAAATATTTTTTTTATCTATTGTTGCTGGTTTACATTTTCAAATTAAAGTAAAAGTGTTTTATGTACTTCGACACTAGTGAGTACCCCGTAATCTGCTATTATTTTTATACAGGCGGCAATTTTTTCACGTAAATACATTCTTACACTTTGTCGGTCGTCGGTTTTTCCTAGGTGAGGATCGAACCTATATCTTACACCACTGTCATATGGCCCTAAAATAATAATAGCTCCTACCTGCCGATTGACTTAGACGAAGTTACATTTCTGGTTCTCACTTGTCCAATCGGAATGCCATGCATAAAAGAGCAGACAAAACCAGACATAGACGTCGTCCAATAGATGCCGGTCGTATGCGCAGGCGCGACAAGTTTCATATGAGAACCAGGGCACGCCGTGGGAACTTAGGATCGGTTTATCAATTTTTTTGGCGAGCTCTTATATTTGTATCACTGGATCAAGCGGTTTGCAGCAAGTCGCTGAATACGGTCATGCTTAAATGGTCGGGTTGTTTTTAATGTAATTTTCAAGACTAAAAATTATGGTTTTTCAAAAGTGCGTTGGTGGTAAGTAAGTACAAATTGTTATTGCGACACCTACTAGGAAAAATATTGTTACTCAGTTTTAAACATTATTACACAGGAGAACACGACAAAGATTCAAATCTATTAAAATAAAAAATAAAAAAATTATTTGATGCTATATATATTAGTGATTTATTGTACAATGTATTCGTGAGTTACAATCAAATTCGTCTACATATACTTTGTAAAATAACATTGTAACTAGACATGCAATCAAAATTGTATGAAATTGTTATATTCGTAGAATTTGAAATTGATAAATAATATAATTTGAATGGCTGAGATACAATTTGAATATTACAAATTTAAATCATGGCAAGCATAAAATGCATATTTTTCCTTGCAGGTGTCGATTGTAGCGATCGATTAGTTTATTTTCGTAGGTATTGTAAATTATGTTCATTTAGTAATTACACATAGATAATACTATCGAAGATAAGGATTTTCCGACAAAAATAATAATAACTAACACCTTCAAGTTCATTTATCAACATAAACACGATTACTCGACATAGAATGACATCACGCACTATTCTCTAAAAACAAACAACACTTCGCTTCACAATTTACAAACGTAGGTATAATGCATTTGAAATAGCAATATAATTGTACAACAAAATAAATAAACTATCGTTGCATGTTGAGAACTAATCTCCCGAGGTGACGTCCAAAGTTATTTGCTTCGGCAAAGTTATGCGCGCCGCGTCCGTAATTACTATAATCTAGTATGACGATGTGACGCTATTTTAAGAAGATAAACGCTGAATTGGTTTACACGAATGGCAGGACGGGTCAATATAGCTGTGGGAGCTGTGTTCGCTAGTTGCGATATTTACGGATTTTTGGAATACGCGGATTCTTGCTACGGTAGGCTCGTTACACAGTTAATGCATATCAACCTGCATTGGGCCTGCGTTGTGATTTCAATATTCTATTCTCCATTTCTATGTGGATACTGAAGGCATATACACAAAAATAGGGACCTTAAAATGACTGGTGATGATTAAGATATGGGTTTCTAATGTTTGAAGTCTTTGGTGCCATATTTGGAATGGATTTTATTTATTTCTTCATTTGAATATGATATAGCTGAAATTATATTTTGGTTCTTTATTAACAGTTTTTTCAAATGGATACTATAATCTAGTATGATGATGTGATCATATTTTAAGAGGATAAACGCTGAATTGGTTTACACGAATGGCAGGACGGGTCAATATAGCTGTGGGAGCTGTGTTCGCTAGTTGCGATATTTACGGATTTTTGGAATTGTACGCGGATTCTTGCTACGGTAGGCTCGTTACACAGTTAATGCATACCAACCTGCATTGGGCCTGCGTTGTGATTTCAATAGGTATTCTATTTTCCATGTCCATCTTGATACTGAAGGCACAAAAATAGGGACCTTAAAATGGCTGATGATGATGAAGATATGGGTTTCTAATGTTTGAAGTGTTTGGTGCGATTTGGAATGGATTTTACATTAAGATTATGTAAGATCGTAACATTATTAGCCCTTTTTCTCCGTTTAAATGGTGCCATAGAAAGTTTTGATTTAGTTCGTGAGCCTTGATCTAGTACTATTATTGATCCAAGTTTTCATAATTTTAATATGATATAGCTTTATCACCAGTTTGTTCCAATGAACTTTATTAGGGCGTACATAATATAAACAGTAGAGGATCTAGGTAAACCTGTTTGCAAGAAATTTCAGTCAACACAAATAAATCATCAGGATTAGATTTACTCAGACAAATTAATCAAATCTATATTGATATTAGATTAAGGTTCGATTTCAGACCGACAATCTGCTTCATTGAACCACATTGTCAAATACAGAGACACTAGGCGCCCAGTGTCGTATTTTGCATCGTCATCTAAATGAGAAAGTAAGGGATAGTTTTAAGTAGGATGATACAAGAAATGTAACCCTGTTTGTTCTAATTTATTTCGGTTCGATGGAACTGACATTTTATTTGTAAAACAAAGTTCCTAATTAAAATAAAGAGAAAAAAAAATATGTCAAATACACTTGGCGCCCAGTATCCTATTTTGCATCGTCATCTAAAGGCGTATCCACACGAACGAACGAGAACATGCTCACAAACGAACGTTCGTACTAACGAACTTCAATCACTGTCTAAGAAAAATGTGATAGTAGAAAACATCATCAAACACTGTGTTCGTCAAAAATGTTCGTAGCGATCCGATTTGATTATTTTGTGCGGTGATGGTGCTCGGAGTTTTTTGTTGACCAATTCTTTGAGGGGTGGTTCATGGTTACTCAAGTAGAACTGTGATTATGAGGTTCGTGATCGTTTCGTTATTTTACGTCCCCACGAACGAACCAAATGTTCCCTGATCGATGTTTGTGTGTGTTCATATTCACTCATTTCATTATCACCGCATGTCTTTAATTATCTACTTTATACCATGGGTTTACTGATCATAAAGTTCCACTCAAGATTGAAAAACTAACTCGTTTGAACTGCTTATAAAGTTATGACCAGCTTTCAGAAGCAGTCTTCTTTATGTTACTATAACTGTCGTGTTAATGACGCAGTAAATTATTTCTTTTCACTTCATTTATTTTTCTTTTAATTTATTTGCTTGGAAGGTTTATGATTCATTTTTTTTCTATGGATCTTGGTTAAGTATAGTTTCGTAACCATATAATTCTTTTCTCGTTGTTTTGATTGACTTTTTAGGCCGTTCACACACACTTAAATCAATGGAATTCAAATTTGCATTATAACTTAGGACATCAGCTATTGGAGATTTATCATTGTCAAAAGTGTCAGTCCTCTGCTTAAAATCATAGTTGAAATTGAGCTGTTTCAATCCAACTAAAGTGTACTTGTAAGAACAAAAGTGTTTTCTATACAAGCAATATTACCGGCGGATGAGAAGAGAATACAAAACCCGACAGCATTATGTATTCAGAGTAAAATCTCTATGAAATTGTGAACAGAAACGCGTAGATAACAAAACTGGCTGTGTTCATAATTTATGGACCGCCATTAAACCTGGCTGGCTTTCATTTGCAATGGAGATTCGGATTTGCGGTGACATGTTCAGTATTAAAATGATGCATAGCGGTTTGATTGCGACCGAAGGAATGCATTAAAAGGGAATAGATTCTGTTAAATAAATAAGTACCTATTTATTTTACGATTTCTTTTAGTATACGCATTTTTATGTTTGCCGCCTCAGATATTATTGGTTGCCGCTATTGAAAGATATCTGTTTGTACCATTCAGTAATGATTTCATATGATGTTTGTGACAATTTGTGATTCAAAAACAAAACGATTATTGAATAGAGGATAGAATTTTAGACGTCGTGTTTTGTTTTCTTATAAACATTTGGGACGTTTAGTGTTGGTAACTAAAAACCTGAAAATTACCAATGAATTATTTTCCTGGGTGCCTACCATCAACTCTTATTGCGGTTTTGTTTAGGAACCTAAACTGATCTGCTTCGCTTATTCGTACCACGACAGCTTAATATCAATGACAGCGATTCAGTGATCATTCAATGACATTTCACAGCCGCTGAGCTGTCATCAACTCTTATTTGACGTATAACTTGGCCAAGCTAACATGTCACCTGCAGGTTATACCCGTCCCTTTCACTCTCCTGGCATGACAGAATCGAGTGAAAGAGACGGGTAGAAGAAATAAGGACACAAATCGTTCGGTCATTTACATTTAGCAATTCATTTGCGATCCAGTTTTTAGAAGGTCATGGTACGAAAGAAAGCAATTCATTTTAGGAACCTATTCTGCATCGCGCTATTTTTGAATCGCTGTCTTAAAGTTGATGGTATGCACCCTGTACTCGTTAATTCTTTAGTTTTGACAGGAATTAAGATTTTAAATATTTTTTCTTCAATCAACAAGTATACGATAAAGGAAAGTTTGACATTATCTTACAACGCAGTCTTGGAAATGTCCCTTCAACTGCGCATGCCGATGCCATTATAATCCTGAATATTTCCAGCTTTACGTAGGTGGTGCGGCGTCACAGACACAATACCGCTATCCGGACCGCATTACTGCAAATTTCAGTCATTGATTTCATACCTTATGTACTAGGCCTAAGATTCAAAATAAGTTGGGGTAATTTGACAACCTCACTTGTCGGTCACCGTACAACCCCTTAAATAAATAAGCTAGCCGTCGAATGCTATCGAGGTATTCGCTATAAATGAAATTTACATCGCGAACTTTGTTGTTAATGTAGCCTACAAATCCCCAAGAAAAGGGAAATGGATTTAGGGAGGTAATAATCGTAGATGGCGCTATTTGACCCATTGCGTGGGTGAGACATGTCACGGTATGACATTAGCTTTATTCGACGATTCCGTGAAATTATCACAGTATGGACACAAAATACTAAATAGTACCTACTAGTATAGTACAGGACATTACCGTCAATAAATAAAATTATGAGCATTCGCCAGGTCGTGGGTTCGAGTCCCATAGGAGCTAGTTGTGAGACGGGTCGATTTTTTCTAATACTTATTACTTTCATAATTTTCAATAACAAAAAAAATGGTTGTGGGTAAAGTCGATATACGGACGATAATTTTACATGATACTTAATGTCATAAGAAAATATTGATGAAAAATTGCATATTTTATGAATTGAATTAAATTAGTTTCTCCTCAGGGTCATTGGGTACTCAGGATCTTCCATTATCTTGGTTTTGATAGTTTTCCCTTCATGTGGTCATTAAACCCAACCCTCGTACCAAATTTCAGAACTGTAGGTGTATGGGAAGTACTATTTCTATTATGAGCTCAGGCGGAACGTGACAATGAGTCATGCTTTTTCGTGCGTGCAGCCGCCGCTGTTCATCGATCTATTCAAAAATAGTGAATGCAAAAAACAAAACTGAAATCCATACTAATATTATAAATGTGAAAGTGTGTTTGTTTGTTTGTTTGTTTGTTTGTCCGTCTTTCACGTCAAAACGGAGCAGCGGATCGACGAGATTTTCGGTATGGGGATAATTTAAGAGCTGGAGAGTAACATAGGCTACTTTATATTCAGGAAAATTTTAAAATAAATATGGTAATTTTGAAAATAAAATCGTTAAAATGTCGTACTTTACACAACTGTCATTTCCTACATAGCCGCTTCCCAAGAGTAGGTATGTCAAAGAGTATGTAATCAGTGACGTTTTTGTCTCTTTGGATGACCTATTTTTAATAAGTGACATTTATGGCAGGCAGATTTTGGTGATACGAAGTTCATGTCCAATAAAATTTATATGGCAAAACAACGTTTGCCGGGTCCGCTAGTTAACTTATAAATGTATATTTCTCAATATCGCACACATTTATCTGATTCCGCTATAATAGTAACTTCAGCACTTGTATTAAGATCTAGCGGATTCTTGCAGTTTTACCCGCGTGGTACTCGTTCCCGTGGGAATATCCGGATAAAATATAGCCTATGTCACTCGGGAAGAATGTAGCTTTCTAATGGTCAAAGTATTTTCGAAATCGGTCCAGTAGTTTTGGAGCCTATTCCATGCAAACAAACAAATAAACAATCAATTTTTTCCTCTTTATAATATTAGTATAGATATCAGAAACAAAGGAGATTATTACATGCTAATCACATAAATGTTTGTTACACGTGGGGTTCGAACCCACGACCCCTGGCTCAGGAGCAATAATAGTATCCATACTAATAGTATAAATGCGAAAGTGTACTTGTTTATTTGTTTGTTTGTCCATCTTCCACGTCAAAACGGAGCAACGGATCGATTTTCGATATGAGGATAAGTAGTTTGAGAACTGGAGAGTGACGTAGGCTACTTTTTATCCCGAAAAAATATTACATTCTCGCGGGATAGCGTCGTCGCGGGCGAAGCCGCGGGCAGAAGTCGAGTAGTTACATATGGGAATATACTATTACGTCAACAGCCCTGTTTATAATTCTAATAACTATGTTTTATTTGCCCATATAACTATTTTGTGCAAAAGAATCTGATATTCACCAGACTGACTGAATGACTTTTATGTGCATTGATACATAAAGTTTATGTTCAAACAATAAATAACACAGGTGTAGTAGCTTAATAACCATGTAACGAGTATCGTAAAGATTATGGAAATTTATTAACGTTATCATGTCTGACCATGTCCTCAAAATCAACCTGAATACTATGTGATGCAGCAATCTTTCTGCAGACCTCACTGCCTTGGGCAGAAACATCGTTATTCCATTTTCAACCATATTATCTAAGTGGGACGGCATTAAATTTGACACTACTCAAAGTTATTAGGTAATAAATTAACGCCTACCGTAATTAAATGTTTGATGTTTGAAAGTTCACCTGTCAAACGGTCCACCTTATAAGAATGGATTAATTCTTAAATTTGTCTAGGAGCGTACCAAAGTTTGTATTCTATAATTGTCAGCTATTCCATTTAGGGAATCTTTAAAGTGGTGACATAATTTGTCGTTTAGTGCATAACCTGGTTGATAATACCAAAGTCAAGCAACTTTCGAATTGTCGGTTCAAAGATGGGCAACCGTATATGGTGATGTCGATCAAGTTTTACTTTTTAGTTTGACCATCGCAATTATAGGAAGTTTCGTTCGTATTTAATGAGGAAGGTTGGAAATCAATGTCATTAAAGAGATTATAATTAGGTGGGCCAATTTTTTGTTCTTTTATAATAGTTGTTTTGCGTATAATTATTTAGCGACTTGGTAACGAGGTTATATGTATTATAGCTATATGTTCACTTACATTTTATTCTTTTTAACAACACTATTAGTTTTAGCTATTTTTGTTTAGTCCTATACCCCATGAACGAAAAACTATCGCTAAGGTAAACTATACCATCCGTCAAAAGCTGTCAAAGTACTGATGTCAAATATATATTGCATTTTAGTTCCTTATATGACCGAAAGAGGCGCTGCTCTGGTATTCATACAAAATAATACTATCAAGATAACCATTACCATAACGATAGTTTTTCATGCAACGTACCCCTAGCATGAAAACTATCGTTATGGTAAACGAATAGTAAAACTATACCGCCCTTCAAAAGCTGTCAAAGTGCTGCTGTCAATGAGCGATTTTCTGAGAGGCCCTTAAAAAAAAAAGCTTCCAAAAGCTTCACTAGATGGCGTTGAACGAAGTATGTACATGTCTATGGTATATTTTGGTATGAAGCATATTTAGGGTGACTTTTACCACTGATATTTAAACGTGATTAACGCTAAACGTGTTTAGAACATAGTTCTGTGTCTGTTATCTGTTTGAAGGTGACCGAGACAGAAATACGTTTTAAACATGTTTAGCGTTAATCGCGTTTAAATATCATTGGTGAAATCGGGCCTTAAATTATTTACTTTTTTAAAACCCAGAGGAAACTTAAAATAAATTAAATAAGTACTGATAGGTACTACTGTGAGGAACAGAAACGAAACAGGTAAATTTAAAGATTAAGGTAAATAAATAACATCTGTCTGACGTTCCGTCTTACGTAACAAAAGTCGCGTCAAAGTAAAATTTATAACTTTCCGTTCCTTCTAACTGCATAGGTGAGACAGCGCCATCTAGTGAGCTAGCTTTCAGAAAATCGCCCATTATGTATAGAATTTCAGTTCCTTACACGACTGAAAGAGGCACTGCTCTGGTTTTCATATAAAATGATACGATTACGATAACTGTAACCATAGGTAACGACAGTTTTTTGTGCTACGGCTACTGTTCGCTATTCATTAAGTAACAGCCGCGTACTACCTCAAATAAAGATATTGAGACTATAGCTATTTTACTGCACTTTTTATTAAAATATTAATTTATCTGTATGTTGAAATTGTGTTTCCTCTTACTTACAAATTTCAGAAGCTGATGTAAATTCCGTTATTTGCTGCATGTACGAAATATATGAAAGTATAAAATAAGAATAATCCTCTAGTACTGTATCATAAGATGTATGACACATTGCTCCAGTTATGATCGAGTAGGCATACAGAATGCGCCTCAGCCTGGCCTTCTAAATGTTCCACTTATAGCATCCATATTATGTTAATGGAGTGGTTAGCATTGTTACAGAAGATCCTGTGTTGCTTTGACCCCGCGCGTTGTACATGTATTGTACATGATGTATTAAGGACGTACCCAGGGGGGGGGGGGGGGGGGGGGGGGTTCCAGGGGGTCTAGACCCCCCCGAAAGTGTCCATTAATCCGCGGAGTGGGCGTGAACTACACGACGTTATCCCGCGGGAATGTGATATTTTCGGAATAAAATGAAGCCTTGTTCCACTCCAGGCTACAAAGTATCTGTGCCCAAATTTCAGCCAAATCCGTTCAGCCGTTTTGGCATGGTTGAGCAACAAACATCCAAACATCTAAGCTACCCCCCCCCCATACGGACCCCCCCCCTGACAAAAAACCCAGGACCAAAAAATCCTGGGTACGTGCTTGAATTTAGGTACGTATGGGATACTACATTGACTTACGATTGGTCCGAATGGCGCAATGGATAGGTTGTCCTTTTTATCCACAACGGGGTAGCTCCTACCCTTCATCACACCTGTACGCCTGGCATGAAAACTATTGTTATGGTAATCGGATACTAAAATATATCGTCCTTCAAAAGCTAAATAAAGTCAAAGTGCTGCTGTCAAATATGAACTTAATGAATTTCAGTTCCAACGACTGAAAGAGGCACTTGACTGCCAAAACGTGTTCCCGCAGGAAAACGTCGTGTAGTCCACGCGGGCAAAACCGCGGGCGGAAGACTAATTTATTAATATTAAAGATTTCAAATTGACAGTTGGCAGCAAACATTATAGTCACGGTACATTTTAGGCAATCTGCTTCTTAGTCTTATTGCTGTGTTAGGCATTTTTGCAGCAGTGCAATCTTGCATTATAGGCACTGTGCTCAAAATTGATTCTCTGTGGCACTGCTCTGGTTTTCATACGAAATAATACGATCTCGGTTACCATAGCGACAGTTTTTCGTGCTAGGGCTACACTGATGTTAGTTGTTAAAATAAGTTTGGGGTAGTAATTATCCGATCGACTAAAATCCTTTTTTACCGACAAAAATACTACGTGAGCGACTAGTCGCCAATCTAACCTAACCCAAACCTATTTTTCCGCAGCCTAACCTAGTATTTTAGTCGGTCGGTTTATTATATTCCATAAGTTTGAAGGTGGAAGCGCACTACTTCCGGAATCCTCCATACTGGCTATCTTATATCTAACTGCCGGGGAACACAACAATGCTGGTACCATCATTGTTATGGCGTCAGATTTAGATAAGACCTACGTACTTATAGTGGTTTAAATATCAGAAAAAAAATCTTGTATGTGTTCAAGTCACAGATCAATCAATATGATTTCATTTGCTATTCATTTACATATGAAACTTAATTTTAGAGCGGTGCGGGAAATTTTGCTGAATTAAAAAATCGTAAGCACCAAATGGAAAGAATACGTAAAAGATTAATACAAATTCCTTTCTTTCTTCCTTACAGATTGAAATTTATTAAATAAATATTTAGTAAACTTAAGTTTGAGCTATTCAAGTATATTTAAAGTTCTAGTAGGCTTGTTACTGTTTGGAATATTGCTAGAAAAAGTAAAATGTAACCATATCTAGTGAAAGATTAACCCGTAACTTAATATGAGTATTCCTTTATCAGTTTACAAGTGTAAAAAATAAAAAGAACCATTGCACCTTCAATAACAAAACAGTAAGGTATCTACCACAATTAACTTACCATGATACCTATCTATAGAATCTTCAATATAACATAATATTATGTCACCGACGCGTGGCCACATAGGTACATATAAAACGAGGTAATGACAGCGGCTAGATCGCAAAGACTCTGAGCATGCGACGATAATCACAGTAATTTGCCGTGCGGATCGATACCAACGTACCTTGGTACCTACAAGGCGATCATGATGAAGAAATTAACAGTAGACTTATTAAAATAAAACGACATTATAAAATATATTTGGCGATAAAAAAACATTCTCACTTATTTTACGTATAAAAACGTCCGTTTTACTCGTAAATATTAAGGTTTTGATTTATTCGACACGCTACATTTCCTATTACAGGTCGAATCGTCAGTCGCTCTTATTTGTAAAAATCACATATTACAAGTAAAAGGATAGATTAGAAGGAGCATGTCACGCATTTTGTACTGAGTAAAGCTCGAAACAATCAATTGCCATGACCACCTTATCGGTCACCGCACACGAGCCACACGCGACAGCCACAAACGCCGCCACTTCAAGCTAGAAGAAATAAGTACGACTCGCGGCATGCGTCAACAGTGTGCGGCGACTTTCTCTTGTTTTCTTAATTTTTATTTAATTTTGTTCTTCAACAGTGAGAACATCAATATTGCATTACACAAAATAAAAAATACGGGTTGAATTGAGTACCTCCCTCCTTTTTTGGAAGTCGGTAAAAATAGCAATGAATCAGTAACCAATTGTCTCTCTAGTTACTTAAAAGGGAACACCAAATGCACAAAATATATAAAATTAAATTAAATAGAAATAGAAAATAATTCAAACTGATAACATTTTTTAGAGTTTATAATATAATATGTATAAAAATTACAGGAAATAGGACAGTGGCGGCGTTTTGTGGTTGTGGTCGTAAACAGGTAGAGTGTATGAAAAGTTTAATGTTTTCTAACATCTTCTAACATCCTAACATCTTCTAACATCTTTCTTGCATTCTGTAGATTGAACAGTGCAAACATCTAGGATGTGTTTAGAAGACTAATTTATTTTCCTTATATTATGTCAGAGTTTGATTTGATAAAATAAAATTGACAAACGAAACTGAAAGTCAACTGCTGAATGTTCACTGAAGTATTAGCCAATTTTGCATTTGCATTCACTACAATTTGTAAATGAGGTGTTACATAATGTTGTAAGTAGGCGGTTTCTTCATTTTGTATCAGACATTCAATATCACACTGTTCAATATTTTGATTGACTTGAATACATAAGAATACTATTTCAAGTATATGCAATGCCGAGTTTCTTTACTCAACGACTCGTTGCTATACTTCTGATACCTACCTACCGTCCGTTTAAAGGAATGATTTTAACTTACGCCTCGTAGCTCAAACAATCATTCGTCAGCAAAATATCACTATTCAAACATAGAAACCGTGCATTACTGAACTTTCTTAACCCAAGAGACTGACATGCATTTTCTGTTGCTAAAATTGGTATACCGTTAGATACTTTACTATGGCGGGAGGATGTAGGAAACATAGATAGGTAAATACTTCGTTACGGAGAGGAAATAAATCTTGTTGCAATCAAGTTTTATTACGCGCGTGCAAATACATGTCATAATATGAATAAACCACCATCATTTATTTTTTACTGATATCAGAAATGAAATATTCAATATATAATTCAAATCAGCTGTTTGAGTTGTAAGAGATCACACAACCACAATTTTCATTGTATTTTTTTTTTGTTTTGACAAATCAAAACGGTAAGAACACCTCTTCTATCAACTTTTAAAATATAAGAAAGTAAATTGCAAAAATAAACATTTATATGAACAAAATCTTTAGTGTCTTTCAAAAATTACTTATAAATCTATAATTTTTAACTGATAGTGATATAGGGCAGAGGTACCCTTTATGGCCACTTTAAGGAATTTTAAGTACTAAATGGTCTTAGGTATTTAAGACACAAATTATATCTTAAATTATAGATAATTTATCTAGCTTTAAAGGTACATTTTCATACAAAACATTTTATAAACAGAAAATGGAATTTATTGAAAAAAAATCTTATGACATAAGGAATTCTAACGGTTGTGATTATTACCTTAAAATACCTTATTTTAATTGCCTTTATCAGAAATGGCTAAAAGTTGTTTAGAAAATTTTTAGAGCAAAAGTGGCCAAAACCGGTACTGTGGCCAAAACCGGTACGCCTGCCCTACATTCTTTTAATGTAAAAGTAACCTTACATAATTCAATTCATATTTAATATCTAAAATATTAATAGTTAAATCCTGGTGGGAATGGATTAGTCAAATAAAATCTACTCGTGCTAAACGCTCATTAGATTATTCATTCAATAACTAAAGAACAACGTAAGACATTTTCTTCGTCTGTTTCTTGTCTACGTATACATTGCGTAGATGAAGTCACTGTTTCAATACTAAAGGTGACATTACACTGCTCGTAAATACTAACGAGTATGTAACACGCGAGTACGTATGTAAATGTCTATATAACAGCTTATCAGGCGTCGTTAGGCCGCCACACTTGCATACATTAGTGCATCAGGCTGCGCTTGCGAGGTCGAAATGTATTCCGACCATTAATAATTTATTAGCACTTGTGACTTGTCATACTCTACGTTTTACCATGATGGTGTCGCGTGAAGTGTGCAAGGATTAGCTATTATTAGTTTTTCACTTCTCGAGGAGCTCGAGATAATAATGTTTTTTGTCACCGATCCCCTGAGCAAATATTTTGAAGATTGCTGGTCGAGAGCGCTTACCATTGCGCGCGAGCTCTTCAGCTAGTTTTGTCTAATCTGTACTAATTAGTCAATTGTTCAATCTTCTTATAGTATAAACTAGCTTTAGCTTGTTTTTATTTTATTTTGATAATATTTTATCAATATTTTGCGCGTCAGCTTTCTTCTACAACAATATGACAAACAGATGCACCCTCAGATCATACTGGGTGGCGCAAAAGTACTGGGAGAAAAAAATCTTTCCGTGTTCTGTGTAATTATCCTATTTATTGAATATTACATAGTACTCTGCCTCGGACCATTATGAATGTTAATTCATGGGCACCGTATAAAATCATAAAATTATAAGACGTTTTATCACATGTCATATACATAAAATCAATACTTTATGAGCAACCTTCATTTTATTGATTACTAGCTTTCCGCCCGCGGCTTCGCCCGCGTGTACTACATGACGTTATCCTGAGGGAATGTGATATTTTTCCGGGATAAACAGTAGTTTACCCCCGTTTTTCACCTCCTTAGGGGTAGAATTCCGAAAAATCCTTTCTTATCGGATGCCTACACCATACAAGGAACACACCCTCCAAGTTTCAGGTCTCTACGATCAGCGGCTTAGGCTGTGCGTTTATCCGTCAGTGATTCAGGACAAAGGATTTTATATGTATAGATAGATTAATTTTTACCATCATAAACTATCTATTGCAGAAACAAATAACAAGCCCAAATAACCGTTTTCAGTCTACTTTGCCTAACGTTACATTAGAATGAGTAATATATGGCGCGATTATGTAGACTTTCCGTTTGAACGATATCTAGGCTCTGCTTTATACGCAAGCCACGCGCCTGTATAGGCAAATACGGAAAGCACATTGTTCAGAAAACAACGAACAGCACTTTAAAATGTCACCATTATTGTGTATTGATAAATAAATGGGACAACAATTGACAGTCGCAAGTGTGCGGTGTTTAAAAGTGCTATTATGTAAGCACCTGTTAATCAGACTTATTGCGAGTGACCTTCTTGCATGATGGCGGGAGAATGCGCTGTCATTAGGGGCATTATAGTCTGTGGAGGTGCGTTATAATGGCGCCCGGAGAGTGTAATCGGCCGGGACCTAATGCGGGTCAAGATTTCCATGGCGCATCTGGATGTGTGGCGGCGCAGTGATTACACCTCAGTTTGGAGTGTGCATCGGATCGCTCAGCTGTAATTTTCTCGGTTCTTATTGATTACGGAACTATGAGCGTTAATTTTTAGCGAATGGCTTATCTGGTCTTGAAAATCCTAATGTATGCTCATTCTAAGTACCTAACTCAACATCGATCAGAACCACTTCAAGTATTGCTGATTTGGTCTTATTTAGAAATTATACCGTTGTATTTAAATAATATACGATCATTCATAAGATGACTATCCGTTACCAAATTTTGTCACTGACACTATAATAGGGATGTCGAAATGAACAAATTCGTAAAGCGACCTATTGGTTACGAAACACCGGTTCTTCTTCACGGGACTTATTAATCATAATCACAATACAATGTAACCAATAGTGGCGATACGAATTAACAATGACACCGGTTCATTGTGAACTCGTCCCACATGCTGCCTTGGCATTAACGTGAAATGTCTGGCAGATTCCAGAAGACGATATGGCCCAATTGTTAAGTGTCAATATTGGTGACGTCATGAAGTGTGTTATAGCCGCAACGGCAGAAGGGTCTCGTGCGATGCTTGTTTGAATATCGAATGTATGTTTATCTTCATTTGTTTAAGTCGTCATTTATTTAATATATAGAAAACAATGCTTATTAACCGGTAGGACGCTCGGAGATTTGTTGCAACGTGACACTCGTCAGTCTCGCACTTGTAGCGTAAGTGTATATATTCTTTGCTTGTAGTGGCGGAATTCGATATTTAAACTGTATTAATTACACTGTAACAGCATTTTTCGAGTGGTTGGCTGACTCGCGCGATATAATGTTTAGGACAATGTGTGCCTGATCCGAGCGTACAGCGATTCCTTGCGTTGCGGTGCTTTGAAATCTACACTAATATTAAAGAAGGTAAAGTTTGTTTGGCTGTTCGAGATAGTCTTCAACTACTTTACTGTATCCCTAGCATGAAAAACTATAGTAATGTTAAACGAATAGTAAACTATACAAGACTTCAAAAACTGTCGAATATGTATTGAATTTCAGTTCCTTCGATCGAATGAGACACTTCTCTGCTTTTCATTATGACAGTTTTTCGTGCTAATATAGGGCTACTGATATCGAAAATCCTTTCACGATAAGAAGCTACAGTTTATCCTAATATTACCACAGGAACTGGTAGCACGAGGGTAGCTTACGGTATAGCTGCGGTGACCTGCTTGTAAACGATATTCTTTCTCATCTACAGTTGTGGATTTGCGAGCTATCTTGAAAAATAAACATAATACAGTTGTTTACAAAATACAATACAAACAAAATAAGCGAAGAAGTAAAAAAGCCGCCTAAGTTCAGTACACTCATAAGACTCAAATGCAAGCAAGTAGCCAACCAGTTAGGCAACTATGCGATCATCTAGATGATTTAACTTATGCAATATGCAACCAAAAGTGGTGATTAATGGATGCACATGACGCAAAAAGTGTGCCAGGGTGTAAACGGAGCGAGCACAGCCCGTGGGGTAATAAGTCTTTGTAGATGAAACAAATAGATACCATGTTACCAAATATTGAGAAATATTGAGAAATCGTTTAGAGGCATAAGTAGCATGCAATGTTTGATAATTTTGGAACTGTAAAGAAATTAGATTTACCTACTTTTACTTGAATTAAATAAGTTATGTGTGGGCTTTGTTTCAGCACCACATAGAGTAGTTTAAATAGTATTTTAACGTTAAAATTTTGTATATATCTACTTTAGTTATGTCGAAATTACTCATTTGGATTTAAAACGGTTTGTCTCAAGAGAAACTAAACACATTCAAACAAATCAAAGTTATGGATTTCGACAATACTTGAAAAACTCATAAAAACTGTACGGGCGTATGACATTACAACAATAAATAAATAAATATTAGGCAACCATTAGACAACACAAATATTTCTATGATTCACCACAGACAGTAGGTATGTTTAATATTTTTAATTGATTTAATTAAATTAATATTAATGATATTATTAATATATAGAATTGGGTGATTGAAAGAGGTTATTTATTATTATTAATTGAGCCGGGATCGAGTCTGGGACCTCGAAGACGCCGATATCACAAAAACTATAGACCGCAGCGGTCGTACATAATATACCTACACCATTATCTATTCAGATACAAGTACATAGTTTTTATCGTAAATAGTCAGTTAAACTGTTAAAATAATTAGATCCGATTTTATTTGTTTGACATCCTGTTTGTTCAGAGATTGATCGAAGGTTGAACAAGATTATTTTTAACTAATGACTTGTTAAAATGCTTTGACAGTTGAACGAATTAGTCATACGGATGTAATTAAAAGATCTCTCTAATAATACACTTTCGTGTAGGGATATAATAGTGATTGAACTAGCATGTTCAGCCGTTTTGCCTTGCAGTTTTCCTAATGTTTCTGTTTCATCAACAAATTATTTGTGTTTAAAAATCGGCCAAGTTCGAGTTGGACTCGCCCATGAAGGGTTCCGTACCCACTTAACCGATTACCGATTTATCGATTGCTTATACCTAGCCAAAATTTCACTATATTTTTTTGTCAGCAAAATATAACTTTGTTTTTCATAGTGTTTGTATGAATGACAAAGTTACATTTGCGGTTTTTGAAAATATGTTACCTCAAAAAGTGCTTACTATTCAAACCAATTTCCGTTGAATGTTTTTAATAAGCTCTACAGCATATATTTTTTCTAGATCTTTCACCCTATTATTTCAAAAGTTAGAGGGGGGCGGGGTGGGGGGACACACATTTTACCACTTGGGAGACTTCTGCCCGTTTGCACTGAACTCGGGTTGAGCTTGTCATAGATAAGATACATCTTAGCTTAGGAACAGCCTAAAACAGCCGAGCTAAAATGTTTGTTTGCACTGACAGACTATACGTTGTAACTTAGTCATCGCCTTGCTAAAAGAATGAATGAATGAATTGAAATATTAATTGTTTATGGATTTTAAAACTGGCGAGGTAAAGTAGGTCACTGGATATTTTTTTGGTTGAAACTTCTCATTGATTCCTTCGTGAGTTAAAAGGAGACAAAAGCTAAGGCGTTGTCTATTTTATTTGGTAGGAGTAATTCACCGAGAAAAGAAAAAGTCAACTGAGCTCAACTGTCAAGAAAAACATAAATACTGTGAGTCAACCTTTTCTGTTCCGGTGGCCAAAACTAGAACTAACGAGTTTTGTTTTTAATGTCATTTTGCTAATACTTTCATGTTTTGCTGCTAAACATAAGCGCCGCTGTCATGGGAACAGAAAAGATTGTCGATCTGTAATGTTTTTTTAAATAAATGATGAATGACGTATGTCACATGTGTCGTTGTGTCTCTATCTAGCAAACAAGAATACAAAAGCCACAAGCTTTTCTGTTCCGGTGACAGCCGTGACAGAGGAGTCACTTGCAATACGAAATTAGCTGTCAAAATGGACTGTCGTATGAAAACTGTTTTAGTTCCAAAGATAATCACCGGAACAGAAAAGCTTGTCGCACTACTCTTTGCTCACAATGCCACAGACAATAATCACTGATATAGGTATTTCTTAAGCCTTAGGCGCTCGATATTGGGCCCGTAAGTTAAGAATAGCCTAAAGTGCATATAAGAATGTCCTAAGGTTAGTGCAAACGGGTGTTCATGTTATTTTTGAAAGACCTATCTATAGATAGACAGACACCCCACACGCTAAACAATATTTTTCAGTTTCAGTTCCATGTATGGGGAGACCCCTCAATTTTTTATTTTTTATTTCTGTATTGAAATAGTAAAGCGGTTAATAGAGTACATCTATCTATCATGTTTCAACTGTGTAGTCTTAATAGTTTTGGAGTAAGTACTTTCTATACGAACACTGCTAAGATTGCTTGTTGTTCTAGCGCAATCTGTCCTGTGCAACTCTACTGTAAACTTTTTATTAAGCGTATTAAATGTTAATCATTTGTCATCTCTGAACTTACTGCCAGCTACTCTTATTAGATTATCCGCTAAATTGGCCTTGCTAATTTAGCAATTTTCTACCTGCGTTAGCCGAACTAGATTTATAAATGTTAAACGCTGATTTAAATTTCGTGTCTTCACAATGAGCATTGAATCGTGGCGACCATTTCACCCTGGTGATCCATAACAAATTCCTAACTATGAATGGACTATCAATTTCTCAATGTTGACAAGTGCCGGGACGCGCCTCAATTGGTATCAGCACTAAATAGGCAATTTCCTACAAGTGCAATTACTACGATCGATGCAAATTCAGGATCGTACACCGGCCATTTATGGGCCTCATTAATGGGAGAAAAAAGCAAATTAAAACCATAGATTTGCAGCCCTTAAAAGAGTAATTTTAAGGATGCCTACAAGGAGGTCTGGTTTGTTTGTTTTACGAAGGAGTTAATTTATTCTGGTTAATAGTTTTCAAGATTTCATTGACAGGTTTCTTGAAACTGTAGGTATAGTAACAATTTAAACATATAAACTCATATTAAGTAACTAAAACGTTAAAGATACGTTACGTATTTTCTAGGGATTATGGTGAGAAGTCGCTTATTCTGTTTATGAGTAAAAACTTGAACTTTTTAACAGCTTTGTTATATTTACTTAAGTATACTAGACGCTTTCTCTCCAAATATTTCCTCTTAAAGTACCACCAAAAGCAATTATTACTATCTATAGCAGATCAGAGAAGCCAAACGGCGCATTACTGTAAACAAGGTAGGCATCATAAATACTAACTTCGAGCGGTAGATGGCGGTAAAAGCGCACAATGGCGCGGGGGCGTCGCGCCGCTTCGGAAGCGCTATTGATTTGCTACTAACTGCGCAGGAACTCGAATAAATCCATGTTTCTGCGAGACAACATGAATTTTATCAAAGCTCCCACTAGGTTGTAAGTTAGTTTGAGCGTTTAGCGTTGGGACTAGTAAGATTCGTTGTTGGATGCTCAGTTTTACGATTGCCGCTGCCAGGCTTTTAATATTTATGAGATGTGAGTCCGATAACGCCTGAGTGCGGATCCACTAGTTTATAGTCATCTTCTTCATTTAATTCTGCTCTTGTGATGGGATCTAAAAAGTGGGCTACACCTTCAGCTATTTCCTTTAAAGGAGTTTGATTAACATCAATGTTAAAAGCTTTAATGACTTTATTTGCTTGCTTGTTACATTATTCATTCCACGTTCTTGACCGTTTTTAGGATTTTTCAAAAGGCAATTTATTCAAACATAACTTTATTTATAGAGAAGTTTACACAGCTAGATGTAGAAAAAATATTACTAAATTGCCGCCCACGCAATATAAAGTAAACGAATTTTGGTCTAATTCAGAAGACAAAAGTATGAATATAAGTGGATATTTAGAATTATTTAAAAATAATAGCTCTGTCAATAACATAAAGAGGGGGTTGTAAAATTGACGAACATATACTCTGTGTATTAAATGCCAAGCTAAATTATATTTTATCGGAGCTGAAATTAGTAATATAAAATTTTACAAAATGTGAGTCGATATACCTACCTTCGATCAACAATAACAGTTGTTGATCGAAGGTCGATACCGAAAAACTGGTGTGACATTCTCCAAACTTCTTTTTTTGTACGGAAGCCGAAAAGAAAGACGTTTGACAAATTATTTCATTAATTCAATTAAGGAATTCAATTAAGTTTATTGGTTTCTGTATAACTAAATAAGTATAGAGAGATTTAAAGTGTGCCGCCGATGTACGATAATGTATTTAATTAATATTGAGAACCGGCCTCCTTCCTGTTTTGACAATCAAAAAAAACTAGAAGCAGGCGATAAAAGATTTACGAAATAAAATCAACGTAACACCGGATAGGGTAAATTTAAGAAAAAAGTAAAATACCTATCTCAAATGAAGGAGATTAATGAGTGAATTTCCAAACGAAGGTGTTTATAGATTGTGTAAAAGTGTCGAGAGCTTCTAGACACGGGAAATCAGCCTTCTTATTTGCATCAGCCAGGCGTTGCTAATACAGTTTTTTGTTTAATTCGACAAAAGTGTTAACATACCATGTTTGGTTGAACATGGACTCACCTCTTAAAAAGGTCAGATCGATTTAAAATTTACCTCTATGGTAATTTTAATTTGCAATGTCAAGTCATAAACTAAAACAAATTTCGCAAATCGTTAAGTCATGTCTATATTCAATGATTGATAATTACTTAATTGTGTGAAGACGTAACAGTGTCCTTGCTATTAGCTTAAATGGTATTAGTAATAGGTTTTTATATTTAGTTTCCAAATAGAATTTAAATTATTAAGATTTTGATTTTTTTAACTATTCTACTGCATACTAACCGTAAAATATTGCGATTGAAGAAAATTGAAATGTTATATCTAATTTAAAATATACTATACTAATACAACTATAATAATATATACCTAGCTATACCTATTATACTAATATAACTAATAATAATATAATAATTTAAATACTAGTCCTCTCAGTCCAATCTAAGCACCAGCGTGCACTTATGATGATCGTTCTGAATTGCGTACCAGTATAGAGACAATATGGCAGTACGCGCATTGTAGTGATAGAAAAATTGGTCGTGGTGATTATAAAAAAAGAAATAGTCCTTTCTCAGGTTACGCCAATATTCATAACTATGATAATCCATCCACTAGTATTACTTCAGTAACCAGTGCAACGAAACTATCAAGGCATTAAAGCTTATCTTAGCTTCAATACGCATAGTTGAGTAGCCCGAGTGAGCTGAGACTGAGCTGGACTTTCTCTGTAAGGAAGCCTAAGCGACACCATTACGCCTTACAAGGTCCACCTCGCACTTGCTTTACATACTAAACTTGCCCATCCGACTTGCACTAATTCCAAGGGATGAGAAGTGTATCGATATATCGATAACTTAGTCTATTGATGGTTTGTGCAAGACTTCGTTAATATGCAGAATTGGTATAAGACGCTGTACTTTTCAAAGCCATTTATGTAGTGAATTAAATATTCTCAACATTTGTAAAGGGTTTTAAACATACATTGAATTTTTTATTTAGCAATAAAGTTATAATTGTTTATCAATAATATTCTCAGATTTAGTCAAAAGCATTCAAATAAATAATGACTGTAATACAAAGATAATCCTGATATAAGTGTAACAAAATAAACATTATAGCTATTTCCTGATATTAATATTTCCGAGATAAAATTATGTGATATACATTTGATTCCATGTGTAGCGCTAAAACTATAATATTAATGTAATAATTGTTTCGATTTATCGATACGGTAGCCTTTAACGGTATGGAATCCCTATTATAAAACTGCTGCTTATAGACGTCGCAAGCATCGAAGATGTCAGTGTCCATTAAAGGTGAAACCGCTCTTTATTTAGTCACAATCGAGCACATTTATAGACGTTACGGTCAACCTAGAATATCGCGATGAAAGATAAATATAATTAAACATTCCCCTACGGTACTAGTTAAAATTGTTATTACCTCTTTTTATATAAAGGATTAGTAATATCGATGATAATAACTAATTAGAATATTTTTCGTTGGCACCATCACTTCGTTCGTCGGCCTTTTTGATTCGTCGTTGTATTCGATTACTGATTGAAAATTAGATCATTAGTATGTTAATATCACTGTTACTGACCTTCTGTAATAATTATTTGTGAAATGTTTAAGTTGTATGCGGTGAAGAGTTTCGGACCACACGCAAGGAGATCATTATAACCGACCAATTTTGTTTGAGCTGCCGGTTTGGCACGTCTGTATTTATTATGTAAAAATACGAAAGGTCAGTCTTGGGTGGACATGCTCTTATTTCAGACAGGCACAATACTCCAATTTGTGCAAAAATGTACTCTCAATAATAAGGGAACTTTCGCTTATTTTTATAATAAGCGGAGACCCTCCACGTGTGTTACCGGACGCCTTTTTACCATATTGCCTTCATGATTGATGAAAAATTCTAGTAGCATTATTGGTGGCAACTTCGTACCTACTGCATCGACAGTTTAATTAACTAATAACGACTACGCATGTCTCTAGAACTTATTTTCGGATAGTCAATTAAAATTTTCAATTTGTTTGACAGTGATGGAACTTGCGTTGTGTAAGCCAGTACGTAATTAGTACATATTAAATGAGTTGGCATTTAAGCTACTGGCGCTCGGTAAGACTTTTTTAATCTTTTTTTTATTAAGTCCGATTGATTCGAGATAAATGTGAAATTAAACTGGTTTTATCTGTGATGCTTTTGTGTACGGATCTCAGATATAATTTCGTGTTTTTTGTCTTTTTGCGAGTTGAAAAAATAATAACATTAACAAAAACAACAGTTCATCAAGAAAGTTAGACATTATCCTTAGAAGTCCATCTCGATCCCATAACTGAAGCGACGATGAGCGTAAATCAAATCATTATTAATTTACGATGCCCATGTAAGAAACATTGTTTACATAATGCGAAGAGATCTATCGTTACTTTCTTCAGTCACCGAAGTGGAAGTGGTTAATAAATTTTAATATTAAGCGAGTGAACACATACCTAATGAGCACGTGAGCGATGTTGGCGAAACCATTTGTCGACATAATTCGATTTCACGGGGTCCGTTAATTGCGATTAGAGGATCGATGCACCGGACTGGTTCCAATGAGAAACCGGCCAGGGGTACGCGACTATTTAGAGTAATTTTTATTACACTTGATCCAGCTTATGTCAATAAATCAGTTTAATTGGTGCGCTGCGCTTGTAGTAGTGCGTCTTTCTCTCTTCGCTTTCTAACAGCAATAACTTCACAATTGTGTTGTCCATTGTGTTTTTAATACTACCTTGTTTCTATTTGCAGATAGTGAAATGTTTAGTAGCTTGGATATCAGGTGGGTAGAAATTAACAATGGTTACCTGAAACAATCAAAATAACTCATTAGTAAAACACAATTTTAAAGCTATTTAAGGAACGAGTGAATAAAACCCATATTCAATGAAACATTCAACTAGCAATCTTTCAACTTGTGTTCTGTATATTGTAAAAGGTACAAAAATGTATTTAGGATGAAAATGTTGCGCACACCTGATGATTTCTCTAATGGGAGCGTGTCGTCGTGCGGAATTTAGATACCGCTTGAACACTCGCTCTTGTTAGGGCTGCGTTTTCACTCGATGCGCTTGCGACGAGTCAGTCGCGTGCCTATCGTATTTTATACGTGCTAGACTTTGTTATTATGCGTCAGCTGCTCTGGGTAGATATTCAATTTCTTTGATTGAAGCGTAATATTACGTTAAGAAGAGAATCAGTGACTTAAACTTTCCGCAGTATTTTTTTGAGTTATATTGTTCTTTTCATCCTTTTGTATATTATTTATCCTTCTTGATTGAATCGTTATTATTTGAAAACAACCTCCTCCTTTCTGTGTTTGTCATATTGCTTGCAGGTTATGTATTATGAGTGTTTTTAATTATATTATATTCGTTTATCTGCCTATATTAGCAGGACAGATTGACTTAAAATTAGTACCTTTGGATTAATATGACTCTGTATGAAATATGACAGAGAGAAACAAAATAGCCCTTGGCGAGTTTCTTGCCGGTTCTTCGCCTCCCGCCGTAGGATTTGCGAACCGATAGCGTAGCTTCAATGACGTTCATAAGTGCTGTATCAGCCTAAAATGAATAAATGATTTTGAATTTTGAATATTTGTGTAAGAATAAGATGGAGATCCTTGCATGGGGCAGGCCTATGCCCAGCAGTGGGCGTCGTTCGGCTGACATGATTATGATGATGAAGAATAAAATCCACGGTCTCATATTGTTTTATTACAGTGTAGTTTAAGTACCTGAACAAATATAATATAATAACAACTTAAATCTAACTCTATCTACATGGTTAATATTCACTTCATTGAGCGGTGGTATTAGACATTGGCTACTAATTCGTTTCAGATTATAGTGCTAAACACATAATTTTATGGTGGTCGTGGACCCATCAAAACATCGTTAGACATGAAACATTAATATATTGATTTTATAGTGGAACTGAGGTGTCTTGTTACGGAACACGAACTTGGTATCGTTTTATAATGATGTGATTTATAGATTTACTAGCTTTCCGCCCGCGGCTTCGCCCGCGTGGACTACACGACGTTATCCCGCAGGAATGTGTTATTTTTTCGGGATAAAAAGTAGTCTATGTTCCTCTCCGGGCTACAAAGTATCTGTGTTCCAAATTTCAGCCAAATCCGTTCAGCCGTTTTGGCGTGATTGAGTAACAAACATCCAAACATCCAAACATCCAAACATCCAAACATCTAAACTTTCACATTTATAATATTAGTAGGATAAGTGACATGAATGAAGGTTTTTTATATCTTGAGGCGGCGCGGCATTTTGCTTTTCAATCGTCTTTAACTTATATTTGATAAATTTCTGGTGTATCCATAGGTACTAATATTATAAATGTGAAAGTGTGTTCGTTTGTTTGTTTGTCTGTCTTTCACGTCAAAATGGAGCAACGGATCGACGTGTTTTTTGGTGGGTAGATATGGATAGTTTGGGACCTGCGGGCCGATCGCCGTAATTCTATGCAGCGCGTCTTGATCACGTTTGCGTCTTGACGTTTGACTTCGTATTGCCGTAATTACATACACGTTACACAAACCTTTAGTCCCACAATCCTGTCTGATCCGGTCACATCCGTGACAGAGGAACCACTTGAAATACGAAATTAGCTGTCAAAATAGACTGTCGTATGAAAACTGTTTTAGTTCCAAAGATTATCACCGGAACAGAAAACGTTGTCGCGCTGTCAAAGCCGCGCGTTATCAAAAATGGTTTTGCACGTCAACTGAACGTTAACTGCACGTACACTTGACTAATGCGTCATAGGATTACCGCGATCGGGGCCCTGGAGAGTGGCATAGGCATAGCCTACTTTTTATTCCGGAAAATTATAAAATATACATGGTAATATTGTATGGAAAAACTAATATCTGTCGTACCAACTACAAAAAGCTGTCATTTCTTCCATGACCGCATACAAAGAGTATGTAATCACTGATGTTTTAGCTGCTTTGGATTACCTACCTACTTTTAATAAGTGACATTTGAAGCAGACAGTATATAAAATTTCTTTAGTGAATTTGTTAAAAGGGTAAGAGGTACTTAAAGAAGATCGATAGTGATTACAACTTTTACCACCTTACATCTTATTTTGTTTCATATTTCAGGCAACTTTTTAAAATACGAAACATAATTTGTCATCCAACTCAGCGATTGAATCTACACTAAATACAAAAGAATTATGTAGGTACTTTATTCGACCAATTAAATGTCTCACTACTTAACATGCCATCAGGAACAACTCTCAAATTTATGTAAACCATTAATAAGGGACCAAAACCGCTCGGTATTTTAACGAAACTTAATTTGACCTAACTAAACAGTTTTGCTACCGAAAAAGAAGCACGTAACGGCACCAGATACCGTGTTGATCGCATTGTCCCATTACTGTTAATTTACCACTAATTTAATTGGATTCATAAATTTTATTAAGCCGCACCTGATTGGGGTGATATATTGTTTTATTGAACGCTACCATTAAATATTTCATTATTCTGAATCCTGACGGCATTTATAATGATTGGCAGTCTTGGGGCCTGTTATTAATGTAAATATTTATCTTTTTATTAGTTTTGCGGCAAATGTTACGGTGTTAATTGAAACTTAGAACTGAAACACTTGAATTAACAATAAATTATAAATAATCATAATTATTGTCATTAACAAACTTAATATTTCTGAAACCTTCCTCTGTAATTTGAGTATTTTTTTACAATAAAACATTCACCTATGTAATGTATCATTTTTATAAAACTCTAATTAAATTTACGGCACCCATTTTATTGCGTAAGTAAGTAAACCGGCGAATAAATTTAAGCGGGTCTATTTATTGCGTATAGTTTGCAAGCATAAGTGAAATTCATAGCACTCCAGTGCCTAGTAGACTGGTCCCATCAATATTATTAGACACGTATCCGGTGACAACTGCGAACAAGCGACGATCGGAAACTGTTAATGAATGTGCTGTAAAGCGAAATGTTTCTCATATTTTGCACCAACTTGAAGTATAGGCTTTGAAGCTCGGGCTCGGAATTTGCGCTTAAGACCTGCGATATCGGCTGTTAAACTGCTCTCGCTAAGGTCGGTTTGGGATGGGTGACTAAAAATTTATTGAGTTCCTCTGTTCTGTATCCGGTGGCAAATGGGAACATGTGACGATCGGATACTGTTCTAGAATGTGCTTTGCGGCGAAATTTTGCTCATATTTTGTACTAGACATACGAGTGCTATCATTTGTGAAGCTCGTTTGTGTAAATAGGAATTTGAGTTTTCGGCCTGCGAATTTGCATGTTAAACCACTTTCCCTAAGGTTGTATATGGGATGGGTGATCCTCCTCTGTTCTGACACGTATCCGGTGACAACTGTGAACAAGCGGCGATCGGAAACTGCTAATGAATGTGCTGTAAGGTGAAATGTTGCTCATATTTTGCACAAGTTGAAGTGTAGTCTGTGAGATTTATGAGTGTAGGAATTTGAGCTTTGACCTGTGATTTTGGCTGTTAAGCAACTTTCGCTAAGATGGGATGGGCAACCAAAAATTTACTAAGCTCCTCAGTAATGTGAAAAGCAGGTTGAGCTATTGTCCAGTAGTTTATGTCTGGATACGCATAATTATATGATCCTCCCAGTATAATTATGCGTATAGGAGTCGAGACGATTTAGTCAAAATATTGCGGATGTGCATAGTAGTCTGTGGGTACATACCTACCTACTATTATTTTCTTCTCTCACCGTTGACCAGTAAGCTTTTTTAGATCTAATATTATCTTAAAGATTTTGAGTATTAACAGTAAGAAGAAGAAAGACGTAGATCATTAGGGCTCTCTTTTATATTCAACCGACACTATAGAAACGGAGGAGGTTGTTGCTGACGAACTTCTTTTGTATCATATATGGTACAAGTACTTTTTAGGAGCATGCATAATGAATCAAGTTTTTGCTTAAACCCTGAAGAACGATGAATATAATAAGTAGGTATAATTAAGACGGGTATTTGATAAATCAATCATGTCCTTTTATGGCAAATGTTTTATGACATAATAATTTTTATAAATAGCGGAATGATTGCCTCCGCTTATTTATCACTTTTATTGTAGGAAATAAAAGTTGCCGTTAACGATGAGCCAGAATATAAAATTATTATCGATGGATATATTATGCGAGAGTCACAGTGGACAAGAAATCGTTCCAACCTTCTGATCAATCCTGTTAATGTTTTAATATTAACGTTTTTATTGAAATGTTTTAATTCATCTTTCATAATGTAACTGCTGCTGCATCTTTATTAATTTAAATATAGTATGACTATAACCTATAAGCTTGATTAATTCTTCACAACTTAAATTTCAAGACATGTGACGAATCAATTTTCTATTTACGTTAGCTGTATTGATTGATAAGTATAATAAAATCCTCGGTGTAAATACATTATTGTTACTAATGTTAAAAAACAGCGTAGTATTAAAAATACTTAAGTGTTATTTTGTAAGCCAATATTCATCTCACTAACTTATCCACTGTTTAACTAAAAGATTTTCAAGTAGAGACAATAAATTTCGTAGCGTTTATTTCAATTTCTTATTCTCATTAATCGGTCGCCGGCATCGCAAAAGGTTCGCAATTAAAACGTATTGTGAAATCCGACGCGACGATATCTCACAGATCGAGTGATAATCAGCGCGATAGTTTTTATAAATGAAATTCTTCAGTTTGTTTAAATGTTGTTTACTTTTTTTAATAGGTATCGACGATCTTTAGATTATCCTCCTTTAGTTATTATGGTTATAAAGATTGAAATATGAAATTAATGAATAAGTAGGTACATGTTGATGTTTACTTAAGAAGATTTTAGGTTTTGATGCTGTATAATGTTTTAACTATTCATTTTGCGATGTTAGGTACGGTTATTCAACATGAAGACATAACGGTTTTATGAAATAAAGTTTACTTACACGGTTAAACTTTAATAGTTTTCAAGCTGAAGTTTTTATTTTGTTGTTTATATATTACATACTTACGCGATCATACTTAGAATCTCTCAAAAAGCAAAGTTCAAAGATTCAAAGACATTTATTGCATTTATGTTGTTACAATAGTTCTAATAAGTATATTAGCGCATAGTCCAACTTAAACCCTGTGAGGGTACAGCAATATTTTATACTGTTATGTTTATTACAATATCTTTCAAAAACTAAATACCTAATGTCAATGACTTCTTATGTCAATCTAATGGAGTATAATAACAATAAAGTATTATAACTAGCTTAGTTGTATTATTTAAATTTTAAAGTAGATATGTGTAATGGTTTATATTTTTTCCGAGTCATTTTATAGTAGGTACGTTTATTACAAATAACCTTTTGACCTTGTTTTTATTGCTGGCTATCTAGTTGAGTTTAGGAGTAGTCTAGACGTTACGATGAAAGTTTATATCGTTAAGCCATGTGTATAATAATGTAAGTCAGAAATTAATGGCAGAAGTAATGTGAGAGTATTTTGTACTCGAAAACTTTATTTTTTGTTTACATTATTTCGAACTTAGAACCTTACTTATTTCTTTTTGTTTTGTCCGCACTACATTATGATAGAAATAATGATTTTGATTAGCTCTTTTCTCATCTTCATGCTGTGATTAACAGTAATAAATGCAGACTTAGCATTAAAATAGAAGAATTTTATCATTAAAGTGTGTTCTAGTTTTATTCTATTAGTCAAGTTTAGACTAGGTTGTAAATGACTCTGATTGACGATCAATAAAGAATGATAAAGCTTGAAATGCTCAATAATGAGATTTTTTTTATTATGAGTATCATTCATCTATCTTTTATATCTTTATTTATTCTGTCGCCTACAGATGCATGAAACAGATTGCTTGCTGGTTATAAGACTGCTTCATGTCTTCTTAAACTTTTATTTGTTTTGTTTGTAATTTTGGTTTTTTTCTATAAATGAATTTGACCGAAAAAATACCTAGTAGGCTGTCCCGACTGCACAGTGCAGTGGTAAGAATTAAGTATGCCTTGTTGAGGGAAAAATATGTGACATTATGTGTCTCGAATTTAATGTAAAAGGCTTCTATCAACAATAACACCTAGTTCTAGATACATAGTTGGGTGACAAACATGGCCGAGCGTTATACGCCCACTTGAGCGCATAATGATAAGTCGATTATTTTGACAGTGTCAATAATAATAGGGTATTTGAAAACTTGGAACGCTTCCTGTCATTTATGTAAGATCGTAACATTTGTAACCTTTTTTCTCCGTCAGTATTTTCAAAAAGTCAGTAAGTCAATGGTCGGACCATATAAAGTATTGATTTAGTTCGTGTGCCTTCACTACTACTATTGTTGATCGAAGGTAAAAGGTATGTTGAAGATTTTATAACTAAGAAATAAAATGTTTCGATATTGCCTACATATTAATAAATGTTACGTGGTCCGATACTATAAAACATGATTTTTAATAAATTTAACTAAGCATAATAACTTAATGGTTTACCTAGACAGCTTTAATTAAGCCTCATTCAGAATACCACTGCGGTGAGCCATCTTAATATCTCACATAAGGAATCCGTACATATTTTTAATCCATTAAAGCCTTAATTACATTTCGCCCAAAAGTGACTAATGGCTCACCACAACAATTGTAAATTACTTGTTCTCTTAATTCGCCGCAGATGGACAGAAGACGGCATTAAGAGGTGCGATGGGGGAACTTCAATCTCCAATTTTGGGCGAAATTCGCTTGCATATTATCAACGCGCACGCTTATCTACGTACGCGCGGTTGATATAGAGCGCAAGCCAATTTTTCTCTATAGTGGTCGACTGGGAAGGTATCTGATCGTGCAGTATCGTATGAAGATCTCAGCATTGACTGATGACAGTAATTAAGAAGCGATGTGGGGCAAGGCGGCGATGCGCACTTTGTAAGCTGTAAGGCGCTTGAAGTGCAGAATTGCACTGCCAAAACCTTGAGGAAGTGTGACTATTGTTTTCGGCGATACTTTAAGTCTTTTATAAAATCTGTCGAAAAGTATCCTTAAAAAAGAAGAGGTAAGACCGCAAAATTTACAGTTGAAAGGAGGTGTTAACTGTCGATATTCCTCTAAAGCATGTCAAACACATAGAGAAAATATTCACAGTGAAGAAGACTATTACATTTTATTAATAGTGGGTAAAGATGTATATTATCAATGAGTCAAAAGGCATAAGTAACAACTCAGAGATTAATAATTGAGTTGGCAAGATTAAAACATCCGAAACTCAATTAATTGCCACCATACACGCGTTTATTCGAATCATAACTTATAATTATTTCATCAATATTTCGGTTGTACAGTAATTTATGCACTGTCAAAATATTATATCGATATTTCAATCCAATTGATATGGATCAAGGAGCCGATTCGGAGAATTTTCGTATCTGTATCAGGAAACTTGGCCGAATTAAAAAGTCTCGCAAATAAACATAATAATGAAAGCAAATGTTAATGCAGTTTTCTCGAAAAGGTCGCCGAGATAAGAGGCTAATGTAAGGTATGAGTATAATTAAAAAATGGCGAAGTTTTTGAGATAATTATTTCGAGGTTTTATGTGGTGATGGTTTAAATTGTGTGTAATTCTGTGAAATTCCTAAAATTCGTAAATGTAAAGAAAATCTCATTTCTTTTATTTAACGGTCACTTTATATTTGTCTCTGGTTGGAATATTCATTATATAAAATATATTACATGAAACAGCGACTGTTAACAATTTCTTTAGGATTTATTTCTTATCCACTCTTCTACTACCATAGTTAAAAAAATTATTGACCGTCCTATTTTACTATTACACACACATAACAATTTATATACTTATTTAGTTCTGGCTTCTCGACAAATTTTTATTTTCTGAAAGTAAACAGACATGGGTTTAGTTAGAGTTAGAGTTTAGTTAACATAATGTCGTTGTCATTACTAAAAAATTCTGAAAATAAATGGCGTCAAATGACGTTGCTTTATCACGAGAGCTCTCGTATTCGGCTCCGTTGCAGAAGCCAGCTTTTTACTGCCAATAAACTGATGTCAGATGAAGGAAAGTAAGTTTAAAAAAAAACTCACGCACGTAAATTGGGGTGTTTACAGTTGCCCAGTGGTATCACTTTAGGATTTTACTGTCTCATGTTGAAATAATTGTCAGTTCGCGAACGACTTGCGTAAGACGTCGGCTGACTGATTGCGTGTCTTTATTGCTCCGAAATATTGCTCTAAAAACAACACTTTTTATTCATTTACTGTTATAGGCCTTCAATTGTTTTTTACGACGCAAATTTTGCGTTTTACAATAGTTTCGCCGTGATGTAACTCCGCCCTATATTATTTTACAGTTTACAGTGTCCGCAACTTTCTTGGACGTTGTTGTATTAATTAAAGGAATTATTTATATTGATTGTCTTAGGAAATTACCTTTTATAACTGTTACATATTACTATAATAAAATTGAGGTTTTAATAAATTACGTTGCTCAATTGATTTACTTCTTACTTCCCGTTGTTTTGAAATAACAAAGAGACAGGTGGATGGAGCTGGACGGAAAATAAATAGAGTGAACCTATAGGCATTTGTTAACCGCTTCCTACGGCGGACATCGGTTTCTAAATAATGTGTAACAAGTGGTCTGGAAGAGGGAAAGCAAATGGTGCTGCGTTTACACCTGCTACACTTTAGAGAGTTATGCGGAGAATGCGATGAGGACCGTTTAGCTTACTCTTAGATTTAAATAAGCTTTCGAGAATTTCCGTTACGACAAGGAGGCGATAAAATTACTTTTACTTTTGAAAAACATGTAGGTAACTACAATACTTATTCAATTATAATCTCTACTAGTTAATCTTTAATTGATTAATTAATTAAGCTGCTTTTCATCGATGTACTCAAGTAAAACATAAATCGTAATGAAATTAAAATGGGCTTAGATAATTGGTGTGAATGTAAGAAGTTATTTATTTATTTATTTATTTATTAAATCGATGGGTATTTTCAAATCTAATGCTTTACCTACGTTCCTATTTATAAATTTACAGTTTTCTTATCTACGGGGTGAGTTACTCGCTCCACTACTTGCGGGAGTTGAACTCGCGTTATCACGAATCGGGTGGTGAAAGTATGTAAGCGGGCCACAAGGCACAACGCCATTCTGCAACGCTGCCCTCGGTCCGGCCGATTCCTAAACAGCTCTTCCGTGTGGTCGGCCATTGTCGCACGCCAAATGCGCAACGATACTGACTGGGTATCAAATTGCGAAAGAAGTTAGGGAATAGAATATAGATAATTATAATACAATTAGGCCTTTTAGGTCCATTGATAGTGTATTAGGTATTAGTAGTAGTAAGAACTAATACCTGAAGATTATAATGACACATTTCTTTATACCATAGAACACATTAAAGAAATTTAAAAAACAACCTGTATCGTAATGGTCTTTACACTTCTTTTTTAATTTTACAATCTCCATGGCAACCATAGATTTACGGTCACTGACTTCCAAGCCCTTCTTGAGCCGGCAATAACAAGAAACTTTTAAAAATTACAACATTATACTTACTCGTACGTTTTGGTGTGAGTTCATAATTCGAATATTATAACATGAGTTATAGGCATTATCCAAACTGAGAATCCCATTCATATTTTTACTGTTTCTTATGCGTTACCTATAAAGTAATATTTATACTACTACCAAAACAACCAGCAGATTTATAGTTGCCAAATCCTAGATACATTTCCGAACTTTAAAGTAATAGTAATAGGTACCTAGTTATCGCTAATAGAAATGAAAGATATTATAATCTGACCATAATCTTATTGAGATATGTAATTTACTCTTTTAAAATATACAATGAATTGAAATCCTATACATTCCTGCGTTTGCTATTCCGTCTAATTGGACACATATAAGGGAGGATTGAACCATAACTATCATTGCAATGTTATCTGTAACATATCATGCATTTATTATTTGTCACTGTACTTAACCTAAGAGTTTTACGGAATCTTGTTCTATTATATCATAGTCTAAATAGTTACTTAAGCTCTGCGCTTATATTCGGAACGATGTGATATGGTAAAATATATCCTCATAGCAGTGGCGAGGGTTCGAAATATGTCGAAGGTAAGCCTGATAAAAACTGGTGGTAATAATGAATGGGCTGCGTAGTGGATCGGCAAGGTGAGGTTTTAGGGATTTGTAAAAGGGAAGCTGTTGGGAATCGGCGTGTATGGACCCTTTGCCATTATATCATAGGTATTTCTATATCCTAATAATAGAAAGAGAAAAGATTTAGCTTTTTTGTTTTTATGTAATGGATTATCTCAAAAACTACTGAACCGATTTTTAAAATTCTTTCACCGTTAGACAGCTACATTCTTCTTGAGTTACATTAGCTATATTTTATTCCAATGTTTCCCCGGAGACGGGTACCACGCTTGTAAAATATATCAATACAATAATTGTTTGTTGTAGGTTTCCTTGGGATAGGGGAGTGAAGAATTAGAAATGTTTTTTTTAAGAAATTACAAATAAAGTTACAGCATACGATATGAACGATAAATTATACAGGTAGTATTTCATTAACACTTTTAACCAATGAAGTATAATAAATCTGCATTTATACCCAGCAATATAGAATGAAACGAAGGAGTTTGCTATCTAACACCAAGTTTAGAACTACAGAGTAAATATATTGTTTGGTCTAATGTTAGATAAACATTGTAAACCATTAACGTACATTTTATGAATGGCTATAACTCAGTTGAAATTCGATAGGCTTAGCTTGCAAAGGAGGTGTTATATTGTCCTTTATGCGATCTAATTTGAACTTTACGAAGTGGTAATAAGGCTAGGCGTGTAGTCTATAGGCACACCTACGACACTCCATACTACGACCCCCGCATAATAACCTTCTACTACTACGTAACTGACATAACGTGTGTACACGCGTCAAATGTGTGCGTCAACGATGCAGGGATGACATCCGCCGTAGCACACTCCGGAGCTAGTGGTACAAAATATATCGACTAGATGGCGTGTGCCGCGTGCGTCACGAAATAACTTTGCAAGAGCGTCCCAATTTATTATTTACGTATGTTTATATTATGTCGGGTATGTTCGGAAGCAATCATTTTACAAGCTTTTTTCAGTACAAAAGCGATTGTCAAAAGGCCGTGTGAATGGCACAATGTACTTTGTATTGAAATCTTCAGAAACGCACCTGTCGTACGGTACTAACTAATTTAATAAAAAATGAAATGAATCCAACAAATAAAATTGTCTTTAATTATCACTACATAGTATAAAACAAAGTCGCTCTTCGCTTCTGTCTGTCTGTTTCTAAGCTTTTTATTATTTGACACAAAACAAAAATGATAAATAGTTTCTTCGTAGTGTAAACTTCCAAACTTATAGTTTTATTGCTTAAATAATGTGCATGCTAAGCCAAACGGCCTATACATCGTGCACAAAGTCCTTTGTCAGCCAACACACCACGTAAAAGGAAATTGTTAAGTGACTTATAAACAGAGTGCAAAAGACGAAAAAATTTGGATACTCAGCAAGAATGTGCATCTCAAAAAGATACCAATATGTCCTCTCAATTACAAAAAAATATCAATTTTCAAACCCGTCTAAAACAAAACAGTCATGGCAATAGAAACACTAAAGATTTACAGTTATTTGCTTTAAATTTATATTGCCAGTCCATTAGCATAAAGAGTCTTAGCAAACGTTAAACATGCCAAGCGAAAGGACGTTGCGCCGAATGAATATCAACATTGATACAAAATTTTCACCTAACGTTTCACAATGTTTAGAGACCAAATTAAAATATTAAAAGACTCAGAAAAATACTGCATTATTTGCGCTGACGAAATTTCATTAAAACGGTACTTATATCATCAAATTAACGAGGATAAGATTATAGGTTTTCATGAGATTGACGGGACACAAACTGGAGAACCAGCAACGCAAGCTTTTGTAATCATTGCCAGAGTTATACATTAAAATTGGAAACAACCAATCGCATACTGTTTTTTGGCTCAAAGCAAAAATTACAAAGAACTTAGTGCGTGGTTAGATCATGTTATTTCACAAATTTTAAATATTGGAGTTCATGTAATGTAGCCTTTGTATCAGATCAAGGCTCAAATTTTTTAAACATGGCTAATGAAAGAAATGTGACTGTTGTCACAGTCACAGACTGTAGTAAGCCATACTTTTTATTGAAGGAAAAATAAATACTATATTTTTATAAATAAATAAATCATCATCATCATCAGCCATTTAATGTCCCCACTGCTGGGGCACTGGCCTTCCTTATGGATGGATAAGAAGAATGGGCCATGACACACCACGCGGGCCCAGTGCGGATTGGTGGGTATTAACGACTGCAAGTGCAGCCGGGACCAACGGCTTAACGTGCCTTCCGAAGCACGGAGGAGCTCGAGATGAAAAGTTTTTTGGTCACCCATCCCGTGACCGACCATTGCGAAAGTTGCTTAACCTCAACGATCGCAGGCCAAGTGCGCTATCCACTGCGCCAAATACTATATAAATATATATTTAATGCAAACATTATTACTCTTGGTCATATTTGTTTCCCTGAGACTTTCGTTTTAAATACTTTTTGAGCGTCAATATTTTTTTTTGGCAGAGGTGACATATCAGCCTACTTGGGGTTTCCTATTACCGACGATTCCAATAATCTTCGTTTCTTAGCCTCTGATTTAAAGTCAAGCCGCAACTTCTTTTTCCGGGGTGAATTTTCACTTAAAATCTGTGTTTTCTGCACTGAGTGTGACACCTGTGAAGTACTTGTACTTGGAATTTCTGTTGATGTTTGAGATTTGCAAGTACTCTAAAAGGCTATTATCAGTTTGAGTAAATTTTGATGTAAATACGAGTACCAGATGAGTCTTCTGGCTGCAGTAATAATAGGGTAGGGGCTGCATTTTTCTTAGACACTCTTTTTGCGCGGTCAGAATTAGGGAAATGAAGTTGGCAAACAAAATAACTAGTATGAAGTGTCTCCACGCGCAGAAGCAAGATAGCAATGAGAAAACGACGCGCGCGGGATCGAGACCGATTTTGCAGATTAGGCAAAAACACACAAAATCACTTCGTATTAAAAAACTACAGCGATTTAAAAAAATGCTTCTATACGATCCTAAATATTATTGGTGTTCACTAATTAAACCAATTTCCAATAGCGTAAGTAACCCTATTTAGGAATAATCTACAATTTTCGTATTTTTAGAGGTCTTTTCGAAAAGAAAAAGTGTCAAGACAAAATCATAAAATCGTGTTTTTGAAACTATACGAATCTAGATAAAGGTATGAAGAAATATATATCTTATTACCAGATGTGTAACAACTGTAACCGTCCTATAGTTTTAAATCAAAAAGTCCATACTTTTTCCGAGTAGCGCCTTAAGTCCATTCGACCAATTTCTTTAATCCAATACTTGCACCTAATGAAAGTTAAATCAAATCAATAAAAGATCCTCTAATTTCATAGAATTTAATCGTATCATAACATTTATTATTTGGTCAAACAATTCGTATTGGAATATTTGTTTTCTGTTAATATTAAATTTGATATCAATCATCTACGATTCAACTGCATATACGAACGCCACTGCAAGGTTATATCGCACGATCCTCAAATCGAAGTTTGCTTACGAAATATAATGACATCGTTGACTTGGTTACATTCTTGTTGACTGATTGACTGACAAGACAACCGACAAACGTGTGACGTTTACTCCTCGGTTTACTATCTCAATGCGGGGGAAATGAATTGGCGGGGGGAGGTGAGTGTCGCTTCTTTACGTTAGTAATATTATAGTATTCTTTGCTATAGGCTCGCGTGTTAATGAAGTCAAACTGTAGTGAGTTTGAATAAAGTTAACGTTAAACGCGATTGAATAACGTTATAACATCGCTAGGAATGCCCTGATAGGTGCGAGACGGCAAAGCTATTTAATGTATAATGCTGTTCAGATCTTTAGCTAGCCAATCGTTTAAAGCAAATAAACTATTTGTTTTAGCTACAAAACGTTCGCATAAGTTAAAACTTACTAATTAGGAATGATAAGAAATATTAAATAAATTATTTAGGCACAGACTTATGAACTGTTTTAGTCGTAAGACAGCGCGTCTCAAAAATACGTTGTCCATCCATACATTTGTAGTATTATTGGTCCTTGGCAAAGAATATATACACTTATGCGAATCCCTGGTCTATATTAATAGTCCATATACATAGAAACCAAAATCTGTATACAGACCAGACCCTGGTCTGGTCTGTACGGCACCCTGGTGCCTACCATCAACTCTTATTGCGGTTTTGTTTAGGACCTAAACTGATCTGCTTCGCTTATTCGTACCACGACAGCCTTATATCAATGACAGCGATTCAGTGATCATTCCATGACATTTCACAGCCGCTGAGCTTGATTTGATTTGACTTATAACTCGGCCAAGCTAACATGACACCTGCAGGTTATACCCGTCCCTTTCACTCTCCGGGCATGACATAATCGAGTGAAAGAGACGGGTAGAAGAAATAAGGACACAAATCGTTTGGTCATTCACATTTAGCAATTCATTTGCGATCCAGTTTTTAGAAGGTCATAGTACGAAAGAAAGCAATTCATTTTAGGAACCTATTCTGCATCGCGCTATTTTTGAATTGCTGTCTTAAAGTTGATGATAGGCACCTAGATCTTTAGCGGATCGGATGACTATAAAAACGTGGAACGTGGATATTAAATCTTTGAGTCACTAAAATTAGCCAATTAGCGATCAGCCCCCTGATTCACGAACCATCGGAAACAGAATCGGATTCGAATTCTGTGCTTTGTCTTTGTCCATTCTATAGTTCGACGATCTCCGTGGCCGAGTGGTGTACGCACCGGTTTCAAGGTGCCGCTATCTCTAGAGGTCCCGAGTTTGATCCGCGGTCGGGTAAATGTTGAAAACGAACTTTTCAATATTTTCTCGGGTCTGGGTATACCTTGGTATTGGAACAATGTATGTGATGGCGTCCAATATTTATTTATTATTATTTATAGTGAGTGATAGAGATAGGGCACACATTGGCGTTGTCGGGAGCGTTTCCGAAGGTTCGTGAATCAGGGGGCTGGTTAAGGCGATACTCGGAAAAAATGTGCTGAAGCGAGATAGCAATGAGAAAACGACGCGCGCGGGAGCGCGACCGATTTTGTAGGTTAGGCAAAAAAAACACAAAATCACTTCGTATTAAAAAACTACAGTGATTTAAAAAAAATTGCTTCTATAAGATCCTAAATATTATTGGTGTCCACTAATTAAACCAATTTCCAATAGTGTAAGTAACCTCATTTAAGAATAATCTTGAATTTTCGTATTTTTTAACCGACTTCTAAATCAAAAAGGAGGAGGTTCTCTATTCGTCTGTATGTGTGTTTTTTTTTTTTTTTTTTTTGTATGTCCACCGATTACTCGAAGACGGCTGAACCGATTGAAATAGTTCAAACGTTATTACATCAGGTTGGTTTCCAAGTTGGTCCCATTTCTTGAAATTTTGAAATCGGTTCAGTAGTTTTCAGGAAATCTTGAAAATACTGTCGTTTTCGTTACCACTTTATGTGAATTTAATACGTATCTTTAGGCATAACTCCTTTGTTTATAAACCGATTTAGATGATTCTTGTTTTGTATATAAGGGGATACCTCAAGGTATTTTAAACGACTTCGAAAAAGGAGGTTTTGAGTTTGATCACATACCTATTTACCAGAAAACACGTAAATTGCCTGCACGATGCACTAAAAAGAGTGAAATAAAAATTATTTTTATAAAAAAATAAAACCGCCTTCTAAAAAACCACATCAAAAAAGTAAGAAATAATTCCTCACCAAATAAATAACGTAAGTACTTTGAAGTCGGGCGTGAAACATGTACAATTTTTTGTTGTTTTTGTTAAAACCCGCCCGACTTCAAAGTACTTACGTTATTTATTTGGTGAGGAATTATTTCTTACTTTTTTGATGTGGTTTTTAGAGGTCTTTTCGAAAAGAAAAAGTGTTGAGGCAAAATCATAAAATCGTGTTTTTGAAACTATAAGTACGAGTCTAGATAGAGGTATGAAGAAATATATATCTTTTTACCAGATTTGTAACGGTAACCGTCCTATAGTTTTAAATCGAAAAGGCCATATTTTTCCGAGTAGCGCCTTAAGGTTGCGGGAAGCCGCTGGATGCGGGCAGCGCAGAACCGATCGTTGCGGAGATCCTTGGTTTAGGGGAGGCTTATGCCCAGCTGTGGGCGTCGTCGTACGGCTTATGGTGATGATAGCTTTATCATTTTATTATGAAGTCAAAGAATTGTACAAGTAATAACAATTCTTTTACTTTTTATTAAAACTGCTTTCTTGTCTTGATGTATTTTTTAATACATCTCCTACAGAAAAAAATCTTTAAGGCGAACATTTTTAACAATAAATAAAAAAGCTTGGCCTTCTATATTGTTTCCTAAAGACGAAACGTCGGATTAAGCTTTTAAACTTGATCGACGTCGACGCATGGAGGTTTTATAAGAAATGATTTATGGCTTCATTCCGATATTATTATGTCGAAATCTGACCGGTGCGCAGCCGCATATGATTACGACCAAAAAACTGCATGCTCCTTATTATGTTAAACAATGTTAAGTTTTTATAGAACGCTGTGTTCGTAAAGAATGTAGGTATTCCTTTAGTAGAAAAAGGTAAGGATTTTTTTAAAACACCCCGTAATTTTTGTATAGTACATGGCAACTTGAAGTTTTTTATGTAAACTTGTTGGTTGAAAATGAAATATTAGAAAAAAATCTAACCATCTCATAACTAGCTTGTTGTGAGACGCTGCCGCGGCGTTATGTCAAATCAAATCTTTCTATTTCCCAAATATAAAAAGCTATAGACCGGGAGGCAAGTTAGAAGTCATTTCCTGTCCTTATCTATGAAATTTTTTACGTACCTATATCTGTTTTGTTATATATGTTCATTAAGTATGTATTTACAAACAAAAAGTATTTAATGAAAAATTGGAAATGAAGTATTTAGAAAAATCGACCCTTCTCACAACCAGCTCCGATGGGACTCGAACCCACGACCTTTCACAATCCGGGCGACTGCTCTAACCACTGAGCTTCGGGGTCCTTTACTGGAGCCTCTTAACGATTGCATGTTTCTTATTGTAATTTTTGTAAATAATTATTGTTTAAATAGTCATCCTGGATGAGTTGAAACAAAATGTAGAATGATTTTATAGCCATTCTGAAGTAAATAAACATTTTAGATTCATTGTTTCTCAGACTCGGATATAGATAGGTAATGTTAGGAGAAAAATACTGGGTCTATTTTTCAAAATTGGGTGAACCCAACAACGCACATGTTTCCTTTTCCTTTATATTTTTTTGTAATATAACCGCAAAATTATAGCCTCTTCCACGTCCATTCTCTAAGCTCTACTGAAACAGACTGACGAGCTCTCGCGACGCGCGTTAGCTCTTGGCATCTAAACTCTTTATAAAATGTGAACTTAGCCTTCAGCTTAAAGTGTCGTATCCTGAATGAAACCAATAATCTGAGTTATTACTAATGTTGATTAATGTACTAATCACTGCAAAAACCTCAATCAACTTAAATTATCTACCAGACATCAATGAATCTATTTCAGAATTTAGTACTATACGATTGAAACTATTCTTCACAAAATTGCCTCTTTCACCCTTTCTTATGCCATAAGGGTCATCAAAACACCTACTCACGATTCGCCCGGAGCCTGAATGAAGACATCGTCTCGCTGAAATAAATCAACCTTTGAATATCTCATGCGCGTGAGTTATGAGCCGCCAAAACAAAAAGCCCACGCTCCCTTCAAGCGCTTCAGTACGACCGACGACGCCGCGCCGGTGTAGGGTTGATTACGTCATTTCAAACGCTACTGGGTAGACTTTATTCTACTTTTTTACTACTCCTACTTGTTAGTTACTCATTTACACAATACGACGAAACTTTACAGTAATATAGTTTATACAACAGAATAACACATTGACATATTTTTATCCCAATATTCGGATGGAAACGGGTACCACGCGCGTAAAGGTATCAGTTCGAACCGGGTGTCGGACAACAACTGAAAGCTTCGACGTTTGATTTCGTACAAATAGGATAGAAGCTAGGATGGCGCGTCAACTGCAAGTGACATGACGTCCGCGCCACTACTGGGTTCTATGTATTTGTATGAAATACAGTTCGTAGCGATCGTCAGCGTCGGACGCCAGCGTCAGAGACTACCGTGTAATTCGAACAACATAGCCTTCCGTCCACTCTCAGTAGATCTCCGTCGTGGGAAGGTTTACAGGCCTTGTTAATTTGCTGGCAATCGATGATTTCATACGAAACTGTGCACCGTCCAGTATAATCTGACTATTCCTTTGTTTCAGGTATCATAGGTGAATTGTTACTGCGTTCGAGTTCGAAATCATGGTAGCGTCATGCATGACGCGGCGTTGTGTCGCCCGCAGTTGCGGTTCGACGCCCAGTTCGAAAGGACACTTTGAAACTGCTCAGAACAGCTACTAGTTATTATTCATCTTTGATTGGACTCTTAGCCGGTAAAGGTTAAATTGCAAGTATTAAACATAAAATTTATGTTTAACACTTATATGTGTAAGTCTTCTCAAGTTTTAGCGCATGAAACTGAAACCAAATCCGTAGCATTATTAAAGGTCGCGTCGTTAAAAATCACAGCCAAAGGCAGAAAATAAAAGCAGCACTACCAATTATGCTTTTTGTAAAAGGTCGCAATTATTTGCAAACTCAATCAGAGAGCGTCCTAATAAAATTATGCTTGTAATAAAATCAACACTTTTGCTTCAAATCAACATAATTCAATCAAATCACAAAGAAAGTGAATCATTTGGATTGTCAGTAGCAACCCTGAACAAAGAAATAAATTGAGTTGTTGCTCATCAAGAGAGCGGCGCCTACGCGAATCGCCTCGGAGTATCGCTACCAAAATTACTCGTGTGCACTGCAAACCTCCGAAAGAGAAATTAAGACAGATCGACCACTTTTCGGCAGTAATTACTTGAAAATGGTGTATGCGCACGCTACTGGATGTACCTATGTATGATCGGAATGGAACACAAGCAAATATTGTCTTTAAGTGGTTGATCGGGAATTTACTCAAGTACAATACTTTCTGAGAACGATTGAGGCCTAAATGTCAAGGCGAATGAAGAAGAAAATTGCGACGAGTCAATTCTAGATGCTTATAACTCCTTGAATGTCCTTGTTCTCCTTGAAATGTTGGACTTTTGAATCCTTTACACGTAGGTTTAGTAATGGGGATTCCTTTGGGGTTTTGCCTTAAGATAAAGAATTTTGCTACATTGTAAGATTGCCCCATAACACCAGAAACCCTATATGGTAGAGAAAACTGCATAGCAGTATATATTGGAAGCACTGAATAAAGGAATTCAATAGTAGACTATTTCGAAGCTTGGAGGATAAAAAAATTACCCATCCAAAAAACCCAAACCTTGATGATAATGATAATTGAAATAGGTGTTAAAATTTAATTAAAAATCCTTTAAAAGATATGCAGGAAGTGAACCTGTATGGGTTGTACAAACATAAAGGTGTATATTGATGAGAAAAATTGCGTAAATGCCATTTATGTCGACACGAAAATGATTGCAAACCTGTTTCAGCGTTTGCCAAAACGCCGCGCCGCCGCCTACATTACGAGATTTATATTAAGTGAACAACAACACGAAACGATTTTAGTCGATACCAATCTGTCTGGAGATCGAGTAATAAGTGTAAAGTTACCGAGTGCGGACACGGTATAGTCGTGCCTGGAAAACTTTATGAAGCCAGGATGAGAAATTATTAGATTCCGCTCTAAGCATAAAATAATATTGCTTGGTTTAATGTTGAATTAAGCGAGCCTTAGCTCGTGCTGGTTAGACGATTGTGTTTGACGACTGATTGTATTGTTTGTAGCTAGCGTTTTTTGTTGTTTTCATTTCCCAACGTGTTGGTACCCTTTCAGACCCGTTGTCCCCATGGACCAACCGCATTGCACAACTAGTTGTGCCACGGGTATGATGCCGTGGTCACGGTAATCCTTTACAGGCAAATATCTAAGCATTTGATATCCAAAATAAAAACGTTATTTAAAAAATTAAACCGATTTCAAAATACCTGTTTACTGAAAAGAAAAAATATATTTTTAAAGTACATACCTTTTTGACTTCGGTGCCTTTTTCATCAGGCTGTACATACAAACATACAAACCAAAATACACTAACGAAAGTTAGCACACGTGCTAAGAAGTCTAAATTTGACGCTACACTCGAATATTATCAAATTCCAACAATCTTATATACATACAGCTCACAACAATAACCTCCTTTTTTTGAATTTAGTAAAAAAAACTATTTAGCACAAAAACTTCAAATGCTTGAGCTGAGTGAAATAACAATAGAATATAAGTGATGTTTTATGTTACCTTATGAATCCTAAAATTTATTTAACTTCACATTTAAAAACAGTAACCGCGCGATAACACATGAAGCAAATGTTTAAGTGACTACTAATAAATAATATTAATTGGTCAATACTCTACAAATGTAGGTGAAATCGTTGCCTCAAAACCAGTACCAAAATGAGGAAGAAATAACAAGGAAGACAAATCCGAAACGTCCAAGATGGTTCTTTAAATAGAACCATTACTATAAACGGAACATTTGTATTAGGTAAGAAGCTTTCACAATGCTACCGCGAACTGGTTTCGATCCAAATCAAAGGGCTCATACTTTACAATCAGTTAAATTATCATTTATTTAATGCTTCACTTGTATTTGTATTGGGGATAGAGTATAGCTTAGATAATAATGCTAGGGCAAAGAGAAATTTTAATAATTTTCGAGCTATTTATGTAATATCGCTTATTGCATTGTTTGTTGTCATTAACCATCAGTAAAAGTAAACTCGACATTAAAATAAATAAGATTTAGTAAAAAAAAAACATTTTTATGAAAGCTTTTTTGCTGACTTTACTTAACCTAATATTGTAAACATAGTATTGTATTGTCATCCGAACCACACCTAAGGGCCTAGATAAGTGGCTCTCTATTATTGATATCGCCAGTAGAATAAAAAGAAAATGTATGGGATTGACATTAACGATTGAAAAGTCACGTGACCGCTAATGCCAATCCCATACATTTTCTTTCTATTCTACTGGCGATATCGATAATATAAAGCCACTTGTCTATGCACTCTGGATGCAAAATTTCAGCTCGATTGGATATTGGCAAGTGGGTCAAATTTAGGTTGCAAGGTTTGACCCGAACGGACATACATAGTTACACTGGAGGTTACCTTCTGCGCCAGTGGTCTCGGGTTCGATTCCCGAACAAGACAAATATTTGTGTGCATGAACATGTCTATTTGTCTTGGTCTGGGTGTTTACTATGTATATTAAGTATGTATTTACAAAAAAAAGTATTTAAGTATATATTTATCCGTTATCAAGTTTTCCATGATACAGTTTCTTAATGAAATTAACATGGGCTTAGATAATTGGTGTGAATGTTAGAAGTTATTTATTTATTTATTTATTTATAAATAAAAGTTTGTGAAAAGAAAAAGCTACGAACTTTTAAAATACTAGCGGATCCTCGCGGTTTTACCCGCGTGGTACCCGTTCCCGTGGGAATATCGGGATAAAATATAGCCTATGTCACTCGGGAAGACTGTAGCTTTCTAACGGTGAAAGAATTTTCGAAATCGGTCCAGTGCTTTTTGAGTTTATTCGTTACATACAAAAATACAAATCTTTCCTCTTTATAATATTAAGTATAGATGATTTCTTTAGTTTTTCCAACACATTTGCTTCTTGCTTGGTCAAAGCTTTCGAGTCTTTGCATATTGCTCAGAATAACTGAGTGTTCCGTAAATCTGGATTTCTGCCTAAGCTGATACTGATGCGACACTAAATCAAAGCAGCAAACATCTTAACGTCAGAACCCTCGCCTGGCCACAAAAGGAGAGCCACAGTAGGGGTGAAACGCAGAAGATCTGTTGTAAGTATAGCTGTGGTATTTTTTCAATTCTTTACTCTGAATTTTTTTAATAAATTAAAACTGGATTGCCGCGTAATCAGATACTGATGCAACACTAACAGCTGGTTGCACCAAAATATTCATTTTACAAATTCGTAAAAAGTAACTGAATTTTGCTGTCAAAACTGTCAAATCCCATACCATATTTTTAAACCATAAACCCTGTTAAAATAAAAGTATAATTTAAAAAAAACTTGGTGCAACCGGTGGTAAATGTCAGGCAGCAAACATCTAAGTGTCAGATAGAACCCTCGCCTGGTAACAAGAGGAGAGCCGCAGTAGGGACGAAACCCAGAAGATCTATTGTAAAGTCATAGCATCAAAATATTTTTTTCAAAAGTTGAGGAACTGATTCTTATAATTTCATACTTACATATTATTATATAGTATTTGCACAAAAAATAATTTACTAATGAGGAATCCTAGTTTAAATGTAAAACATATTTTTACAAATAAACCCATCATGGAACGAAGAAACTTTCGTCATCCTTATGCCTTAGCCTTTAGTCTGTTAACTTATTTAAATCGCAGTTCTCGTAAGTAGATGGACAGCTTTCGTCCGATATTTATTTCCCTGAGCCGATAGCGAGCCGTAATGAAGGGAGATCTACTGTTAGGTCACGTGGTGAACCTCCAAATGAGCATTTTGTACGAATCATGACTGCTGATTAAGTTAAAACTCCCTCCTATATAAAGTTAATACTTATGGAGTTACCTTATCGTTATGCTAAGGAAACCCTCCTAATTTTATGTTTATTGCCGATTTCAGATAAAGACTGGATTTTAAATGAACGGGCTGTGCAATATTAAGCTATGCTATTTGGTCTTGTAGCTATGGGCTATCCAGTTTGTATGTGTATGGAATGCCGATTAATGTGTATAAAGAAAATTTATTTTACTATAATTCTTTCGTTTAGTCATTTTACGTTTAGTCGTTTTTTTAACCTACGCGTTACTAACTCATATAGATTACACAAAGTAAAATAAAGAAAAAATATTAAAAATACAATCAAATACTATAAGTAACTGAAACAACAAAAACAAAAAAAAAACTACTTCCCCATAGTGTCCGAAAAACCAAAAAGAGCTTTTTAGCTCATTAGTCATCTAAACGAATCACACGAAAACCAAAATCATTCAGTATTATTCTATAATTAATAGGTTTCGTAGACCAGCAGCGGAAATAGTTTAAGTAGAATCATTAGCAACTACTACCTCTTTAGCCCGTATTCCGATTAATGAACAGTCTACTACAAGTGATTTCAATTAGATAGCCTCTAAATGAAGCCCACACAGCCTATTAAGGCGAAGCATACACGAGTAATGTCAGACATAAATATATTTCACTAATGTATAAATGTATAGTGAAGAAGCCGTAAAACCTGGTGACTAATGAAATTACCACAGAATTTCGATTGATGACAAATGCTGGCTATTAATAAGGTGTCGCACCGACTTTGCAGATGAGACCGGTTTTTTGTTCACATTTTTCTCTTGACTGCTTCTGTTTATTTATTTAATTTTTAAAAGGACACTTTATGGCAAATGACTGTTCCAATAAAATTTTGTAGTTTTATTAGATTTGTGCTAGATATTAAACGAAACTTAAATAGCTACCTTTTTCAGGTCAGCTAAGTAAGACCTAAATAGGTTTACTTAAAGTGAAACGATCTGTTGTGCTGGCCATGTATATTGTAGTACTGGTACTAGTTTTATTTTACATTTGGACGTCTCAATTAAAGTTTAATTTCTTCAATTTGACAGTAGGAAGTAATAAAAATGGTGTTACCCGCTACAACAAGTGTTTGTTTGCCGTCATCATCATAAATTTTACTTAAGTCATTAGTGACATTAAAGTTTTATTTAAATAAGGCATTTTTTTATGACATTGCATAATGTGGCAGCCCGTTTCAGTCTTGGTACTTCGCATAATTATACGTTATAATAACTCAATTTGGCCTTTAATACCTTATAAATTACTAGCCTTCCGCCCGCGGCTTCGCCCGCGTGTACTACACGACGTTATCCCGCGGGAAGGTGATATTTTTCAGGAATAAAAAGTAGCCTATGTCCTTTCTCAGGCTCTAGACTATCTCTGTACCAAAATTCATTCAAATCGGTTCAGTAGTTTAGGTGTGATTGTGTAACACTCAGACAGACAGAGACGCATTTATAATATAAGTAAGGAAGTAAGGATTATAACCGTAGGTGGTAAAATAACCATTTGGCATTTAAGTTGCTGTTAACAACAACATACTATTCGGAATGAACATTTGTCGCACATTAGATGATGTTTTGGAAGGTAAATATTTTTTAATATCAAACAACTAACATATTGTGTGACAGAAACTAGTACTTATAAATTCCTTGGGCAGAAATTAACTTTCTTTTCGTTGACTGACACACCAGTGTCAGTCACATGAGTCACCAGACTAGTACAAATATATTTTTTCTTGACAAGTATGTGTCTGAATAAGTACGGACAAATATTTTTTGCTAAATTAGTCTGCCCTTCCAGTAACTACTCATAATAGTTGTATAATCCAGTAAATTATCACAATAACAAGTCTTAATGTTGAAGGCAGACAACCCGCCCCGGGCTAAGTTTAAACAAGACAGCGGTGATTTATAGCAAAAGCTCATTGTCTGTCGCATCATTGGCTTGCATTTGTTTTCTATATAATGAATTTAAACCCGAGGATAAGACGTAAAATATTAACTATAACTTTGTAAAAAACAAATAAACAAATACAGTTTCACTACAATACTTTTGATAGGGGTAGTTATCGACAGCAAATAAGTAATTTAGTTTTTAATTGTACAAAAAGTAAGTTGTTACTTACCCACATAAATTACCATTGTTTTATTTTGAACAATTTTAGTAAGTTACGTATTTACGTATGTTTTCTAATCGATTCATTTATTTCTCTTGAATAGCGCGCAACCTATGTCCATCATAATATCATTTCCATCCGTCCGTTCCGTCCATCCGTTTACGCGCTTTTTCAAAGGACAGATCTTATGAATACAATTAGGTAGAATAAAACCGCTTTCAAAAAAATCACATCTAAAAAGTAAGAAATAATCCCTCACCAAATAAATAACGTAAGTAGTTTGAAGTCGGGCGTGACGTGAAACATGTACAAGTTTTTGGTGTTTTTGTTAAAACCCGCCCGACTTCAAAGTACTTACGTTATTTATTTGGTGAGGGATTATTTCTTACTTTTTAGATGTGATTTTTTTGAAGGCGGTTTTATTTTTTTATATTTTTTTTTCATTCACTCTTTTTAGTGCATCGTGCAGGCAATTTACGTGTATTCTGGTAAATAGGTATGTGATCAAACTGAAAATCTCCTTTTTTGAAGTCAGTTAAAATACCTTGAGGTATCCCCTTTTTAACAAAACAAGAATCATCTAAATCAGTTTATAAACAAAGGAATTATGCCTAAAGATACGTAATAAATTCACATAAAGTGGTAACAAAAACGACAGTATTTTCAAGATTTCCTGAAAACTACTGAACCGATTTCAAAAATGGGACCAGCTTGGAAAGCAGCCTGATGTAATAACGTTTGAATCATTTCAATCGGTCCATCTGTCTTCGAGTAATCGGCGGACATACACAAAAAAACAAACATACAGACGAATAGAGAACCTCCTCCTTTTTGATTTTGAAGTCGTTTAATCACTAATGGAAACATCACTGTAAGGAAGAATAGGTTTTAAATATGAGTCGTATAGAGCAAAAAATATTTATATTCTTATAATTTTGTTAAAATGAAGTGTGAAATGAAGAGTGTATGAAAAGCATACTTAATCTTTAATATCTATCTTTAGACCTTTATAGACCAAAGCTTGCGGCAAGCTGGCTTTAACCGGCGGCGAGCTAGGCCGCCGCCGGGCTGCCGCCGGGCTTGTTTTCATACGTAATCGTCGCAAAACATTTTAGTAAATTAATATTTTGATAGGAATACCTGGGTATTAAATCTATCTTCTGTCTTTTTTTACTAAAATATCTATTCAGTTGATCATAATTAAATTTTAATTTTTAAATCGCTCGCGTGAATTTATTCCGGTCAGTGCTGGTAAGTAATAAGGTAAGTTAACATTTCTCGTTGTAAAGATGATGAGTGAAATAAATAAATAAATAATAATAAATAAATATTGGTAATGGTAATTACATACAATTTTCCAACAAGAAACTATAGTAGCTTGAGCAATAGTATTATGGAAATTGGAAACAACGACGAGTATTACCACAAACATCCAGACCCGAGGAAATATTGAAAAGTTCGTTTTCAATATTCACCCGAAAACCACACCTTGAAAACCGTTGCATACATCAATCAGCCACGGAAGTTGTCAAGATGATGAGTTAGTTGGCGTTTGTTTGGCAAGTTCTCTTTCAAGTTGGAATAGTAAAGCTAGTGAGCTATATTGTGCATTTGATTCCATATCCCTTCAACCGCACAAATCGCATATACGACAAGCATTTTCGTTTATGTCACTATTTCTGTGGCAGGTAAACCTGTGATACCGCTATGTTTATCTATTGAAAGAAATCAAATTTCACGTACAACCAGGGACAAATTCGGTAAACCACCACTTACTTCTTTTCGTGTGGCTGGCGTCTCACCAATTACTTGCAGTTCCTATCTCTTATTAAGAGGAGGTATAAACCTAGATTTCATAACGCGGGACAAGTTATTGTTAAAACTAAACATTCTCATGTAATATGTATCTTATAAAATAACAATGACGATGATAAATCATAATTCCACCATAAATGATTGAGCAAAATAGTGAAGGCTAAATGCTTCTATTAAAACAAGGTGATGCAGCCGCGATCTCTGAATGTAAGATTATGAGATACCTCTGAATGGAATGAATGGTTAATAAAAATCATTTGAAAGATGGATGGGTAACAACAGCGTGCAACGAAACGTCATTAAGATGAAATAGGTGGGCCATTCTGCGACTACTGCTAGATTTTTGTTCTATTACTGGAACGAAAGAAGATGGAAATGAACAGAATATTTTTTATCTGAATTTATTTTTGAGTTTTTACTTGTATTATATTTCTATGCAACATACAGTCAACACATCAAACTTAATTTTTTACACTACGAACAATACTCATATTGCATACATAATGAGATTAAGAGTGTACAGTGGATTATACATAATCGTACTTTGATATGGTATGCAAAAAAAAACCGTTATAAGATAATCCAAAAGAAATCACGTAACAAAACAAGTAAATAATATATTCTGTATAAGCAAGAAATAATAAAATATAAACTTTTTTTTCTATTCTAAGCATAAATTTAATACAATAAAAATAATAAAAAAAAAATTACCAACTAAATCCCAGTGAGAATAACCCCATAGATCATTAGCGGCGCGTGCGGAGCGCGTGCTTCCATTCGCTATTAAATTTGAAACAGTATACATTACACGCGAGCGGGCCTTCGGATGGGCCCATGCTAATTATTGTATAACGAACCTTCACTGTTTGATTTAGTGGCTCGCGGAACTTGGAGAATGACTGAACTGTGTTTATTGCGATTTCGAGATACATTGCAACAGGATATATTGAACTAGTTCAAAGAAAAGGGAAAATTACTAAGAATATTATGATGACAACACGTAAATAAATCATTATTAAATTTGAAAATTGAGTAATTTACGATCTCATTTCCAACCCCAAAATGAAGTTTTACGTAGACCATGTTTTTAAAAGTAAAGAAAAGAAAAAACAATCCTAGTTGTTGAAAAACTCTTTAAAAATTAATCTGACAAAAAAATACATGTTTCAAACGCGTTGATGTCTTTTGCAAGGGAAACGAAACGATGCCAATAGCAATGTTGGAGAAAACGTAAAATATTTTCATCATCACATAATATAATGAGGAGTTCGAGTCGCAGTAGTATGCGCGATTGACGTGCGATCGTTGAGGTTAAGTAATGGTCTGTCACAGGATGGGTGACCAAAATTAACTTATCTCGAGCTCATTCGTGCTTTGCAAAGTAGTCCCGCCTTTTTTTGGGATTGGGCCTGCGTGATGGGTCGTGGCCCATTCTCCTTATGTTTCCATAAGGCCTGTTCAGCAGTGGGGAAATTAAATGGCTGACAATTTAATAGCAGACACGTTCAAATACATGAAACATTTTTGCACAGGTGTTGCTCGTAGTTTTACAATATAAAAGCTCTGCTTTGCGTACCCTACGGCTAGTTTTTAGTTGAATACACTCTACCAGCTTTTCATGTTCATAAACGGTAGGAACGTGAGTTATGACTTTTACCAAGAGAGAGAGAGAGTGGGGGGGGGGGAGAGGGAGAGAGGGAGAAAGATAGAGGGAGAGAGGGAGAAAGATATGGGGAGAGAGAGGGGCGAGAGAGGGGGAGAGAGAGAGAGAGGGGGGGAGAGAGAGAGAGGGGGGAGAGGGGGGGAGAGATGTATTGTAATTGTAGTAAGTATTATGATGTATGTAATGCATTTCAATTGTTACTCGTGTTGCGAACTTTTATATGAAGATGAAATACTGGTAGTGTTTATTCAATTGAAAACTAGCCGTAGGATATACTGCTAGTACTCATTCTGTGCCAACGGCTAGTTTTCAGCGCACGTGGCTGCGCCTACGCAAGTCATCAATCACTGCTCATGACATTCTAATGCTGATGTTTTGCAACGCTCCGTCTGAGGAGGTCACTCACAATTACCGGTACACAACTTTTTTAATTGAATTTCGCGTTTATCTTGACAGTTGAGTAATTTTCGTTATTGGATACTTAGCAAACGGTAACAATAGTTTGTTGATATATACCGTGGCACAGTTGAGCAGCTTTCGCAATTGTCGGTTATGGGATGGGTGGCCAAAATCTTATTACTTCGACCTCCTCCGTGCTTTGGAATACACGTTAATAATCTATACTAATATTATAAAGTCGAAAAGTTTGTTTGTTTGAACACGCTAATCTCAGAAACTACTTGACCGAATTTAAAAAAGACATTTTGTGTTGCATAGTCCATTTATCGAGGTAGACTATAGGCTTTATAATATCACGCTACGGTTAACAGAAGCGGAGCATTAATGAAAGATGACGCAAAAACGCGAAAAAGTATTTATTTTCGAGTATGTTTTTTTGCCTTTTCCTCAAATTATCTCAGGAGAAACTGCGAGAAACAGCTAGTAATAATATCGTTAAGCCATTGGTCCCAGCTGCATTTGTTAATACCTTTTAATCCGCATTAGGCCCGTGTGTAAAGCCGATGCCATCAAATGGCTGACGATGATGATTAGAAACTATTATGAATACTACATGTAAAGTAATGTTCTTCATGCGATTATGTATTAATGGAAAGTCATTTGTATTTTTGGATTATCAAATGTAAGACAAGTGTCGCAATAAAAATGCGGATTCCACAGTAAACTTATATTTATTTCAAAACCATGAATAAAAACCTAAAAAGAAAATAACAATTTAATATAAAAATCGTCTGATCCGAAATGTTTACAATTGTCTCCTATGAAATTAAACTTACCTGTATACGGATAAATGCAGGTTCTTTATTAATAAATATGAACACATTATAATGCTGCCTGGTAATATAAAAAATATTTGAAATAGATGATATTCACGAAAAGAAATTTTGTAGACTGCCGTGTCAACCGAATAAAATATTCCATGGCAACGATATGACATTCAAATTATTGTTTTACAGAACACGCGCATAGACAAATAGTTTTCTTAATCCGTAAAGGAGGTTAAAAACATAGGATAAAAATATAGAAGTTGAAGAATAAGAAGACGTACAGTAGTTTGCAACGACAACGTTACACAAGTAACCGTATAAAACTGTTATATGACATTATAGTGTTGCAAAGGGTAAATAAATAGGAATAAGTATTATATTTTGATATCCCAACACCCCATAAATCTAACTTGTATCAAACATACCGTTACGCATACAATTCCTATACCACTTTACAGTAAACAATAAACTAAACATATTACCCATATTTGTCGATAAATAATGTCAGTAACAACAACAGTGCCGAACTGCAATTCGAAATATATGTCGCAGGATAATATCTGTATGCAAATTGGTGGGATTTTCGTAAGAGCTGGCGACGGCGCAGAGATAGATCATACAAATGTGCGGATCTGCCCACGCGCGAGATTGTGCTGGCTCGCAGTTTGCTACGATCACACAATGCAGTTTATCGGACACCGATATGGAGAAATGCGGTAAAAAAGATTTTGTTTCCTTTTGTAAAATGGAATCTCTTTTTGGATAAAAGGCAACCGTTATTAATTTAACTATCAACAAAAAGCTAAATCTAAACGGGCTGCACTAAAAATTTGCACGCAGATAGTTATTTACAACGTTTTAATGTGCAATTCAGTGTTGTAGATTTGCAACTCAGTACCAGTAAATATTACTTATATGGGTATTCGCAAAGAAAGAGTTTTCCGAAATGCTCATTTGCTCATCCTAACAGGATGAATCGGGTGTCTAAAATAGCTAAAGAAAAATAGTAGGTAGTGAACTACAGTAATGAATAATAGCTTCCGGCAAAAAATAACTTAAAATGAATTTATGTTCTTTAAAAATATGCGGATTTTACGGTCCATGCACGAGATAATATGTATCGCTGTTTACAGTGCAGTTATTGGTCGGCTATTCCATGCGGTAGAAAAGCGGCTATCGATCCACATAACATCCACATATTTTTTAAAGAAAATAATTTATATTATTACTAGCTTTTGCCCGCAGCTATATACGCACACTAAATCCGCGAATAATAATGCCGTTATTTTATAAAACAAATGAATGTCGTTTTGTCTTAATTTAATTGGCGATCTAGGGTTTTTTAGAACATACATTATGGAAATGCGGATGGATCACCCTCGCGCGATATTGTGCTAGCTCATAGCTTGCTACGCTAGCTGAAGTATTGTTTTATATCTGCTACTGAATCTTTACTAGTAGTTCAAGTGGAAGCTCTGACCGAAAATAAATCGAAAAGGATGTTTAAGGGCTAAGTGTGAATACGTTCGTTTTGACGAATTCTATTTGAACGTGTAATAAAACTGAACCGAATATACCGTAAATGTGTGAACAACTACTGAATAAATTTAGTTTTAAAGTAGGTACTTACATTTTTATTCAGTTTTATGTTTTATGTGGAACGGGTGCTATCACAGCCGTCTCTATCGTCTTCTACAAGCCATGCTATGATACGGAACGGCAACATTGCTGTGAACCGGTTTACTCCTCTGAGTACTAAAGCCTATGGAGGTGGCATACCTACGAAAAAGTGAGGTGTAAGTAAGTCACAATGTAAGAAAATCTTGGAATTCAATTTTAAACTACTTCTAATTGTCGTATTAATCGGTCAGTCAAAATCGGTCCAGCCGTTTCAGAGATTAGCCGGAACAAACAGACAGACAGACAAAAATTGTAAAACATGTCATTTTGGTATATGTACCGTATATTTAATCATATGCACGTAGTAAAAAGCGGTTATTTAATGTTACAAACAGACACTCCAATTTTATTTATTTGTATAGATGTATAGAAGATATGCCATCTCCATAGGATTCAGTACTCGAGGTTTACTCGCTGTTTACCTGTCAAACGGTGCAAACGGTGTCAAATCGGTTCACTTAAAACTACGTTGCCAACTTTATGCGCATGGCTTGTAGAAGACGATAGAGATGGCTGTGGTGCTATCTATAAGTAGTATGACGTAACGAATACTGTTTTATTGCATCACATATAATTGGTGACGTTTACAGACATCTTCCAATAAATCATGTGAACTATTATAAACTTATAAGGATAATCTTTATATATTTGTTACTAGATAACGGATAACGTTAATTTCCAATTAAATAATGTCCTGCTATCAGCGAACTAATATATACACCAACTATCAACAAATCCTATTAAAACTCCTTACTTACATTAACACTTATTAAAACGTTTATGTAAGCAGTGAGAGGTAAGCCACTTTTTACTGAGCGTTCGACATTTGAGTTCCCTCATTCATATTTACGAATCAGAGGCACAGGTGTTAAACGCCTAGCAAGTGTTCAACTTATATATTCCACCGATCTTTAATTCATGGATGCGTATCGATCGACATAAACACCTTTCAGATGAATAGAAATCGAATAGTAACTCGACTTTAAAGTGATTGGAACCTAAAAAAGCTTGAATTATTCTCGATTGAAAATTACAGAATTAAAACATAATGTAACACGATAAGTTGTCTTATATTTCATTTTAGTTTAAATATAAGTAAAACAAACGACGTTCTTACCGTATTAATTTTAGATTTTCATCATAACATTAAGTATTATTATCTATCATCTATTTTATTGCTGTATCGGTTGCATATAATATTGAAAGTTACATGCAACTCTTGTTTATTTCTGACTCAAATCGTATTAATCTTGGTATTTGCATATAAACCTAGTTAGATTTTCTATTTCTTTCTTATTATTCGAGCTATCCTACAGGTTCGTAAGCATTTCTTTCGATGTGGTTGTTGATCTATAATATATATAGAATAAGTTTTTAGGTCATAATTTCATATTTATGACAAGCTTTTTTGCTGACTGTATTAATGTATTGAAGAGCCCGTGACGTAGTGGTAAACGCGCTCGGTCTGCAATCGTTGAAATGGTGAGTCATGGGATGGGTGACCATGAATTAATTAGCTAGAAGCTCCTCCGTGTTTCGGAAGGCACGTTAAGCCATTGGTCCTGACAGCGTTTCCATTCGTTAATACCCACCAATCCGCATTGAGCTTGCGTGGTAGCTAATTCTCCTTATCCATCCATAAGGAAGACCTGAGCTCCTGCAGTGGGGACTTACAATAAGCTGATTGATGATGATTGTTGTATTGTCATCAAAATCAAAACCGTTTGCAAAATTTTAGCTCAATCGGCCACTGGGAAGTGGGTCAAATTTAGCTTGCAAGATTTGACCCGATCTGATATACCTACATACACTGCAAGTTAAATAAAAGCTTGTAAAATACTATTTTTGTTATTCAGCAATAGGTTTCCGTCGTGAATTTCGCAAAACACTTATTATTCAAATATTTGTAAATGGGTAAGTCATAAACATAGCTAGATAAGTCGGAATACCGCAGATATTTGCTGTCATTCAATATTTCAAGCTTGATTGGCTCCACAGCGGAAGGCTTAAATGAAGTTATAAGATACAAACATACTATTAAATTGACTTAAGACTATGTTCAATGCAAGTTATTTGTCGTTTGATTTGTTTAAGTATTAAAAGTTGCATTGTTTCGATGACTTTTGAGGTTATCAAAGGCTATTTTTTAAATGTAACTTCTGAGTTACATTAAAAAAATATTTACTTACACATTTCAATGAAAGCGGCGAATCATATTTGGTCATTTAACTGCACTATACTTATTAGAACCAACGATACGAAAGAAGAATAAGAACGATTTAAGGTATATTGAATTTATTTAATGCGGTTTTTTCATTCATTTTGTACAAAAAAAATATTGTTAAAAGTAATAATTTTAACAGAAAAACTGTATTTTGCTATTGTTTACATCAATTTTGTGACGCTCATCATGCAACCGTCAGGCCACCGATAAACAAAGCCAACCAGTCGCACTGTTACTCGTTGGGACAACATTTTAGAAAAATGATTTCCCAACGAGTAACAGTGTTACTGGATGGAAATTTTTGTCCCAACGAGTCACAGTGTTACTCGTTTGGTGTGACTGGATGGGAACAAAAGCTTGCGCATGTTGAGGCACTTGCGCGGGTTATATGCATCATAAACTATCGTTCAAAAACATGCTCGAGTCGCTAGACCCGCGTCTAGCGACTCGAGCATGAACCAAAGCGAGCCACCCGCGCAACTAATCCGCGTGTTCTGTAGCGCGCGCAGGTCACTCGCGCATATTACTAGGTTTAGACGCACGTAAGCGCGATGCAGTGTGACCATTTGTGACCACGAGCAAATAACTTGTATGTACTGCTTGCGCAAGTAGCCCGTGTCTTTACTTGCTCCAGTTATTTGCACCATATACAAGTACAAGCGAGTAACTTGAACAAGTAGCTTGTTCATATTACTCACGCATGTAACCCGCATCTTTACTAGCTCCAGCTACTTGCACCGTGTACAAGCACCCTTAGCTTCAAGTCGCGGCATTTGTGGCTGTAGCGTGTGGCTCGTGTGCGACGACGGTCATTTAAACCCATCATGCAAAACTATTTTAGCCTAACAAAATTAACCATTCATTACGCTGTCCGATGTTCCTCCATATCAATTTGGTTAGCTAGTCTTTCATGGTGGTTTTGCATGCCCGTCCAATGTACGCCTTATTAAAAACGTTGTAGCTTTAGAGCGTCACCACACGAGCCACAAGCGACAGCCACAAACGCCGCCACTTGACGCTAGAAGTGGCTACAAAGGTAGCTGAAGTGCGCGACAGACAGTTGTAAACGTAACAAACAATAATATTTATATTATTAAAGATGAGAAAACGTTTAATTGTCGGAACCTTATTTATTCCGGTAGGTTCTTTTAAGACTACAGAGGCTTTTCTAAAGGTTTCCACCTATTAAGAAACCCTTTAAAACTTCAAATCATTTTAGAAAATAGCCCTTGAAGAAGGTTATAATAATCTCGCGAGCCAAGCCTTTTTATTGAATAGCCTGGAAGCCTAAAGGACTTTTTAGGCCTTTAGTCCCAGTAGGCGTTTAAAAGCGAGGCTAGCCTTCAAAAAGGGCTAAAAGTCTAGATCTTTTGGATCACTAGTTGTGGCCGGAATTAGACACTTGCGGTCGGTGGCCGCCTCTTTTTTATTACATACTAGCTGACCCGGCGCGACTTCGTTCCCGTGGCCCTACCTCCTACTCCATCCTACCCCTACCCTACCACTACTCAATCCCTACGATATCTTACTCTACTCCTACCCTACTTCTACCCTACCCTAACCTTTACCCTAAACTACCTCGACCCCACCCCTACCCTATTCCTACTCTACCCCTACCCTATTCCTACGCTACCCCTTCCTTACCCCTCCTTCCCCTACTTTCTCACCGTTTAAACCATCCTTGAACATCCACGAACATATCAAGACCAAAATTAGCCAAATCGGTCCAGCCGTTCACGCGTGATGGCGTGACCAAGAGGAATAGGATTCATTTTTACCACACTTTTATTAGCTTCACTTGTAACTAAGTCACAATGTAAGAAAATCTTGGAAATCAATTTTCACCTACTTCTAATTGTCGTATTGATTTGAAACTTTGCAAGTCTATATGAATCCGATGACAATACAATAATTTGCTACCATCGAGCTGATCTGATGATGGAGTCAAGAGGTGGGCAATAGAACTCTTCAATGGCTGCTAGGAAACCCCTCGAGTTTAGGCTCATTTCTTTTGTTCTGATAAAACCTGTTCGTTACACTTGATGGTGAGGGTCTGATGATGGAGCAGGGAGGAAGCCAGTGGCACTTCTTAATGACCACTAGGAAACCCCTCGAGTTTAGGCTCATTTCTTTTGTTCTGATAAAACCTGTTCGTTACACTTGGTGGTTAGGGTCTGATGATGGAGCAGGGAGGAAGTCAGTGGCACTTCTTAATTACCAATAGGAAACACCTCGAGTTCTGGCTCATTTGTTTCGTTCTGATGAGACCTATTCGCTACACTTGGTGGTAAGGGTCTGATGATGGAGCAGGAAGGAAGCCATTGACACTCCTTAATGACCAATAGGAAACCACTCGAGTTTGGGCTCATATGTTTCGTGTTGATAAGACCTATTCGTTACACTTGGTGGTGAGGGTCTGATGATGGAGCTGGGAGAAAGCCAGTGAAACTCCTTAATGGCCTCAAGAAAACCCCTCGAGTTTGGGCTCATTTGTTTCGTTCTGATGAGACGTATTCGCTTCACTTGGTGGTGAGAGTCTGATGATGGAGCAGGGAGGAAGCCAGTGGCACTTCTTAATGACCACTAGGAAACCTCTCGAGTTTGGGCTCATTTGTTTCGTTCAGACGAGACCTATTCGCTACACTTGGTGTCGAGGGTCTGATGATGTGACGATAGAGCAGGGAGGAAGCCAGTGGCACCCTTAATGACCACTACGAAACCTTTTTAGTTTGGGCTCATTTGTTTCGTTCTGATGAGACCTATTTGCTACACTTGGTGGCAAGGGACTGATGATGGAACAGGGAGAAAGCCAGTGGCACTCCTTAATGGCAAATAGGAAACCCTTTGAGTTCTGCCTCATTTGTTACGTTCTGATGTGACCTATCCGCTACACTTGGTGGTAAGGGTCTGATGATGGAGCAGGGAGGAAGTCAGTGGCACTCCTTAGTGACCACTAAGAAACCCCTCGAGGTGGGCTCATTTGTTTCATTCTGATGAGACCTACTCGCTACACTTGGTGGTGAGAGTCTGATGATGGAGCAGGGAGGAAGTCAGTGGCACTCCTTAATGACCACTAGGAAATCCCTTGAGTTTGGGCTCATTTGTTTCGTTCTGATGAGACCTATTTGCTACACTTGGTGGTAAGGGCCTGATGATGGAGCAGGGAGGAAGTCAGTGGCACTCCTTAATAACCACTACGAAACCCCTCGAGTTTGGGCTCATTTGTTTCGTTCTGATGAGACCTATTCGCTACACTTGGTGGTAAGGGCCTGATGATGGAGCAGGGAGGAAGTCAGTGGCACTCCTTAATAACCACTACGAAACCCCTCGAGTTTGGGCTCATTTGTTTCGTTCTGATGAGACCTATTCGCTACACTTGGTGGTGAGGGTCTGATGATGGAGTAAGGAGAAAGTAAGGGTTCGGCTCGCGCATCTGGTAACTAATAGACTCCACTTGAATTTGTAAAACTAAATACATACAATACAATAAATACGCCTTTGAGTTATAATGTTTACGGGGTGAGCAGACACATGAATGGACTATGAAATCGATTATCAACCACCCATAGCTTGCCATTTATTAAACTAAAAAGTAAAAAATAAATATGTAGTTTAAAAAACTAAAAAACACACTTTTATAGGAACAGACTAAAAAGTACAAAATAACCGTCTATTCAGTAACTGAAATTAAAAAGCGTGGTGCGCCCTTTGCAATTGCATTCAAGTACTTAATATTGACAACGCGCACCACGCTTTTTAATTTCAGTTACTGAATAGACGGTTATTTTGTACTTTTTAGTCTGTTCCTATAAAAGTGTGTTTTTTAGTTTTTTAAACTACATATTTATTATATATAGAAGATTTGCTGGCAGTATTTTGCAGCGTATTTTATTTTATTTTTTATTTTTATGTTCAAGGGAAACATACAGCAATGTGCCCACAAGAAACGAGTGGCAGCGATTTGTAGCATGTGGCGACCACCGGCGTCACCGAGTGAGGCGATTTCATATAAAGTGTATGAAAACTACAGGAAAGCGGTCGGCGATCGGTGGCGGTGTTTTGTGGTTGTGGTCGGTATAGCCCGTGTGTGGCCAGGTATAAAGCCTTTTTACACGACTGCCCAAAAAGGGAGTGTATTGTGTTTAAAGTTAAGGTATGGATGTATGTGAGTTTCTGCATTCTACCGCGACTTCTGAATTCCTTAACGGATTTTTATGTATGAGGTTTTTAAATCTATACTAATATTATAAAGAGGAAAGACTTGTATTTTTGTATGTAACGAATAAACTAAAAAAGTACTGGACCTACTTCGCCATATTTCGAAAATTCTTTCACCGTTAGAAAGCTACAGTCTTTCCAAGTGACATAGGCTATATTTTATCCCGATATTTCCACGGGAACGGGTACCACGCGGGTAAAACCGCGAGGATCCGCTAGTCATAAATAAATTACAGCGAAAAAAACCCCTTTAGAAAGCATAATTCAGATTTTCCTACAGGAATGGGTATAACCGCGCGAAGCAGCTAGTATTCAATATAGCGGACGTGCAAAAATGAAATGTTAAAATTCTTTATTCAATTATACTTATAGCAATATGGGTATCAAATTAAAGGCCTCGACAAGTAAATTTCAAACATGTATAATTTGTATACATAGTTACTATACTAAAGCGAATTAAATAAAAATCAATTATCGTCCTCAATGTCGTGTTTTTTCATTTTTAAATTATTGTTTTTTTAACACAAACTGCTTCAATGTTCAAACTAGGAAAGTTTCCGAACCCAAACAAGGTACTGAAACGGCGGTGGTTCGTGATGCGAAACTAATACAGTACCGAATGACACTTTGACTGCGGGCGGCGGCGCGGCCGGCGCGGCGGCGGCTTTGTGCAAATACTTGCTCTGCTGCGTCTGCGCGCGGCCTGGTGCGAAAAGAACCGATGTGTAAGGGCTGCCACGGTTCACGCATGGATTAGTAATATAAAATTTAAATATGATTTTTAAAAGATGAGTTGAATGTAAAAGAAATCTGTACATAGTCTTAAAGCCATTAATTTTATTGTTGATTTTGTTTCTTTTACATAGTAATGGCGGAAATACAAGGTTTACTTTTGCCTTTCAATTTGGATGATTCAACCAAATTGAACAATGTAAACGTAAAAGCGAATCATTCAATGTCAATGTGCGCCTGTATTTCTGCGCCATTCGACCAAAGTGAATCAATTTGGTTGAACCGTGTAACATTAGCATAAGTACCACGCATTCGTTTACTACGAAATCACATAGGTACCAAAATTTATATCAAAGTATGAGTATAAAATATGTATTTGCATAACAAATGGTTTTAGGTAAGTAATATTGATTCCACAAAGACGATATTAGTCCAAGAGTGACAACAATATATTATATTTTACAGTATCTCATCACAAAACTAAAAAACAATATGAAAAAAACTCATAGGACAGAAAAGTATGGGTCACTTCGCCACTCTATCGTCTCAAATAGGTCCGTTGAAAAAAAACCGTATTTGTACAAATAATCCCGTTTTTTGGTACGAACAGTCTCGTTTTAGGTACAAATAGTCCCGTTTGAGGTACAAATAGTCCCGTTTTCCTCACCCCTAGTCGTAAGTTGCGCGTGCGCCGCAGGGTCGACCGTCACTTCTTTAGTTGAGCGCCACAGCTCGCCGGCGGCGGTCGTGCCCTCCGAAATGGGTTCAGATTGCGCGGCCATGCGCAATAAACGCGATGGGCACAACCGATCTATCTATACTATTCCAGCCCTTGTAAATATCTTTGGTTTTACGATCAGGCTTAGTATAGGCTGGGTTTATGTAACTTTTTGCCCAAAAAAAAAATCATTTTAATTTAAAGCAGGATCATAAATCTTATTGTCGAAACAAGGCTTTGAAATATTCCTGTTAATATTAAAGTTCCAAAGGTATTATGATAATTTATGTAACTTTGTGAAAGCTTTTGTAAGTCAGAATACATAATGGCCGGCATAGCTTACGATATTGGATGGACACGCACGAGGGACAAAACTCAGTGGGGTATCTTAGATTCGCATTATTATAGATTCCGAATGAATCACTTTCTATTGCGATATTAATGTTACTTAAATAAATAAAAAAAAAATTATGAGCAGAAAATATTGCGATATCAAATTAGATCGTTTTCCTGTTACGCATATAGCAGCGTTATAAAAATAGGTTTTGTGGGCTTTCGATTGGTGATCGAAGTTAGATTTGTAAAGTAATTGTTTTGCAAGTTAAAAAAAACATACAATGGGCGAAACACAGCGGGGTTCCGATTCGATCGTCGCAGTGCGAACGATCACTATCGATTTTTTAATTGATAACATTAGTCACGGTCAGGTAGTATAGTATTGTGTAATAATAATTACGTTTTTTATTGGGGCATTTAAGTCACGAAATTGTAACGATATTTCACGGCTGAATCACTTTCACTCGAGATCCTACTCGATCTCGTGCTATATGGGTTTTCACCTAACGTATTATACTTTCTTTTAGAAGTTCTATAAAATGACATGTAAAATGTCACCAGAGTTATGGAGAATATAGTCGTGATGAATAGTCGCGTTTCGTGAAAAGTACTATTTTGCTTGTCTTTATGTCATAAAACTTTTTAACTAGGTACTTAATGCTTTTTTATAATGTTGCATCGTTTAATATATAATGGTTATGATAAGCGCAATTAAAATTATTGCGAACTACTTTTTTAATCTATGTTTAAGATGATACTAGTTACCACCATCTTCTCTAAGGTCCGGTTGCTCGTACATTACAGTAAAGTTAAAGTTAAAATTTAACTGTTGTCAATTTTGACATCGGTAAAAGAAAAATACGTTGGTTATTTTAGGGTTAAAAGTGTTGTCTGTACTATTTCATTAACCTTCCCTTAATTACTAATGTTAAAATTTAAACCACCCCCAACCTGTCGGTTATTTTGACCGCCGTTAAATCTGTAATTTTACTGCTCGTTAAAGTAACCGCTGCTTCAACAACGCTTTTTAAATTTGACCGCCCGGTAAATTTTACTTTAACTATATTTTAACCCTAAAGTTAACGTAACCAAGCTTCGAGCAACCGGACCTCAGTTTGACGTTTGTGTTTGGCCAGTAAGAGATAAGAAAGTCAGTTCCTCAGTGATTGAGGATTCCGAGAGTAGTGCGCTTCCACCTTCAGCCTTATCTTCACTTAACATCAGATGTCAGGTGTGATGAAGGCTAAGTGTTACCCCGTTGTTGAAAAAAAATCCTAGTTTTTATAGAATAATTTTTATAGACCTATACCTCTTTGGAATAGAAGGAACGAGTCAATAAGCTTGTTTGAAACAAAAATAGCCACTGAATTCCATCTCTGTATAACTTGATAAGTTTTTAAATGAACTAAAGCTGAGATTCCTGACAATTTTGGGGAATTTAAAAGTACACAATGTAGCGGGCATAACAAACCTTAGGTGAACCTAGGTTCAAGTCCACCGGAGCGTAACACCCAGTGAAAACTCACAAATAACCAGCCATTAGGCGCCCGCAGCGGCGCGCGCGCAAGCAACAATTTCGCACTGATTTATATCATCTGGCCAACGAGAAAATGTGGGAAAATTTTCACTGTCCACCTAGAACCCGTAATTTGATAAGGGGAATCATCTGGTACAGATGAAATCGACAGTTTCCGCTAAGCGATGTGACCGGTCTAGAAAACTCGACTAGGGAAAAGTAGTCGGCCCGCCCTCTGCTTTTATTAGCGGCTATTTGTAACATCAGTGATGTAGTTGAGTATTTATAATTTGTATGTAATTAGATATACTGGATAAGCTTTTCAATATGATATCGTACGCTGATAGAGTAAAATTAGAAATCGTAAGGCAGGATGCATGAAAGTGAGTTGATAAATGTATTGATCATTATCATTTTGAATTGAAAGATGAAACTATATTTTTTCTAATGCATCAAATTCAAATTCAAATTCTCTTGAAAAATAAATTGAATCATTCAATTCATATGACGAAAATGCGTGACTTTTTCTAACTAATCTTGGAACTTACTGATCAGTTTGAAGTCGGTGTCAAGCCGAAAGTTTCAAGAAAAATACTTTGTGAAACAATTTAGACACAGATTTTTGCATTTGCAAAACACAAAAAAATTGCAAAAAATATATCGATTCGTTACTTTACCCGACAACAAAACCATGCTCCACATAATATTAAAATAAAAACACAAGTGTAACAATTTCAATATAAACGTGTAGACAGGTGAACGTTTTCGATCGTGTTGGAAATCATTTTTACGGTACTGCATCGCATTAGTTCCAGTTCTCTGCAACCAGCCTGTCGGCAAATCTGCAGTGGTGGCAGCGAGTTATTATTTCATTTAAGATGCATTTCTCCACAGGAATTCATGATGAAATTCTTGTCAGGTAGTTGCTGTGCTCCTTGCTAAGGTTTATTGAAACCAGAGTAGCTTGAGATCGGAAGTTTTAACATATGTATCAATGGGAAAGTTATAGGGCAGATTTTGTATATTTTGGTAGTGATACATAATTTTAGATTACTAAATATTTCCAAAGAAGTTATCGCATAATTAAAAAGTTATTTTTGTCTTTATAGGCCATTGTCTACATAGCTTGAAAACGCCCAAGCATAATTTAACATATAAGAAGGAAAATTCTGCTAGATATTATACTTATACCGTTATGTAACTTGTCAAAAATTAAAGTGTATTTTATTTTAACGCTATTTCTGCTTACGTGCAATACTGTTCTTTCACATCATAAAATTTGCCCTGCTTAACATAAAATAAAAAGAAGAGTCACTTTGCCACAATATTAGTGCTCGTAGCGCAATCAACGAACTCACAAAATAAAAATGTACAGTTTTTAATGGTGTGAACTCAACTCGTGCGCATAGTACGACTACATACTACGACTCTTCGACTGTCGCTACGGGTTGAGAAGCCCATTATGGAGTCAAAGGTGGTCCAAAGATATTCTTTCTTATGCTTTCTGAGAAAGGTTAGTAGCCATCACACGCTTGTGATGCTTTTGGCCGCCCGCGCTGTTTTCACACAATTAAATACTCCGTCTTTTTTACGCGCTTGATCAACGATTAGTATCAAGAGTGTATTTAATTACAGTGTCATAATGTCTCGATTACCGATTATTCATGTGTCAACTGCCTTTATCAGTAACCTTTTTTGCCAACAGGTTTTTTGCAATAAACAATAGTCCGGAATTTATAATATTCGACATTTAGAAAATCTTTGTGATTGGTAAAACGACAGTATCACTTTGCTTAGTATATTGATTAGGCGAAATAAAGTTGGTGAAGAAAAAACCAGTAGCTCGGAATTTTATGCGAAATTCGATACGAGGCGGCAACGACCTCGGGCGGTCGGTACGGGGCGGCTTCTTTGAGCAAAACTTTAATTTCTTAATCCTAATTGAATTTGTTTGTATCGTTCTTCGCGGGACGATAACGCAACGGTCGCTGGTCGATTGTTCGCTCGAAGATACGAACAGCCGAAGGTTAGATGGATGGCTTTCATTACCGGAGCCGCTTTGTTCAAAGGTGAAGTTTAAGTTACAATGTTTAATCTAGAAACAATCAATTCTAACCGTCACGGGGTAACTGGACTATTCTTCTTACTAAAAAAATCTGTTGATGAGAAAATGATTTGTTGTTAGTATTGGGATATTTAATATTAAAAATAAATTTCATTGCTGGTACTTAAAAAAACAGGATACTTACCCATTCTGTAAAATTATAAAGGCAAGTTTATTATTTAGTGTTTATTGTTTTATATTAAATTAGATCTCTTTCGCTTAATAGCTTTAATTTGATATTTAAATTTTTACTTTTTTGCATTGACAATGCAATTTTTATTATTGAACAGTCCCATCGGAGCTGGTTATGAGACTTGTTGATTTTTTCTAAAATACTTCATTTCCAATTTTTCAATAGCTTAAATATTATCGAAATATCTTAGGATGCTGTCCGTTTTATGAAAGTATTTCAACAAATATTTTACTGATAAGAGTAAGATTGTTGCAGGGTTGCTTTCCCACTAATGCGTTATTAGGTGTTCGGTAAGGCAATTTGTTCCAAAACAAAGCGTTTTCAGGCTGATTTCACAGCGTCTGGCCGCAACCGCAAGGGCCGCGTGTCGTCACTACCGCGAGGAAGCGAAAGCGAATCAATCGCCTTTTATCAATCCGGTGCGTGACCGAGGCCATTGTTAAGAAAGGGAAAATAGGACAGAAGCACCATGAAAAAATAAAGAATAAAGCACCGGCAACGCGGTCCGATAACCTTTTTTTTTAACGCGCAATCTTCGCGGCGCATGACCGAGCGTCACCCGGTCGAGCTCGAGTCACGACTCCTCTAACATCATCATCCGATGTGTACAATGTACATTCGCCAATAGCTTTAAGTATCGAAATTTGGTAGGTAATTGAGGCACGCGCGCCGAAACTCCGAACGTCTAACAGTGGAACATAAGTTGTTTGAACCGTTGGCCTTTCTGATCTAGCATTTTACGATTGCGCCATTGTGAAGCTGTGGTGGTAGCGGCGTGCGCCGGCCAGTTTTATTTATATTGGTTGTAGTGCGGGAGCGCTCACGACCCGGTAATTGATGCTCTCCCCGCGCGTGCGCCGCAACGGGCGCCGAGCACGCGCTACCATTAGGTGCGCTGTGATACCTTCATATCCGACCGCCTAATTACTCTTTTGACGTATGAGTGTTTTGATCCGTCTGTGTTTAGTTTTAATTTTTTCTTTATTATTTTTTCATTAGATTTCTTGGAGGTATAAGATAAGTCGAAGTCAAAAGAGGTATAAAAATATGTTACTGGCATTATTGGTGACTGTACTACTAGGGGCGCTGTGAAACCTTCATACCCGAGCCCCTAGTTACTCTTTTGATGTATTAGTGTTTCGATCTGAGTGGATCTGTTGTTATTCTTTATTTGCTTGCGTCATTTGTTCTAAATAAATATTGAAGTCATAGATTTCTCGGCTTTTTGGTCACAGCTGTACACTGTAGTCGCAATAGTCAAAGAAAGGTAGAATACTCTGAACAGACAGACGCGACCACGCGCCTACTAAACGGGCTAAACGACCACGAAATGCTCTGCGGGACGCTATCGCTTCGCAGATGCTTGGTCGCTTCTATTTGGTCAAAGCTTTAATGTTACAAAATTGGCGCCTATATTCATCCTATTTGCTTTTTTGTTTGTAACTAATAAACTCAAAATATACTGTACCGATTTTAAAATTTCTTTCACTATTAGAAAGCTACGTTCCACGCGAGTAACACAGGCTATATTTGATCCCGATATTCCCACGGGACCGGGTACCGAGCGGGTAAAACCGCGGAGAGCTTACTAGTATATAATGAGGTGCGTTGTGACTTGTGATGTGATTACCTTCATATACCTTCATATCCGACTGCCTAATTACTTTTTTGCGTAGGTATCAGTGATTCGATCTGTATGAATTCGCGATCATCTGATGTTTTTCTTATTTCACTTCTCTTGGCTAATTTGTTTTAGATAAAGCTTGGAGCAGTTAGATTTCTAGACTGCGTTTAAAATTAAGTTGCAAAACGTAAATTATTCTGCCAATATAGATTATAGTTCTTCATCTCGAAATGTAATTCCTAATAATTAGGAATTATATTTTCAATACAAAAATAAAGTTCTTCTTGTAAACTTTATTAAATACTGGAGCGCCCACTTAAAAACCTACATAAATAGCTTATCAGTAAAATCGTTAGAAAACGGTCTTTGCTTTCGCAAAATAAGTGAATCCAGTAAATCGTTTTATAAATCGATGACAAAAAAAGAAAATAATATTTTTCCAATTACTTTACGCGTGAGTGGTTCGTGATTTTTAACATTTTTGTCTTGCTGTTCCTCGTGACAAGTAGCAGACACGTAACATAAATGGCTAAATTGTTTGCTAAACGTGACGAAAACGAGATTTCTTATAACCATTAATAAAATAAATGTTTCCATTAGAATGGAAGTTTGAGTAACTCTAATGCGGCATTTACGCCTTTTACCATTTACTTTTCAATTTATGGCAAAATATTAGCCATTAAAAGAAGTTTTGTATACAATAATTTTGATTTAAACAATATTTAACAGGAAACCGCTTCTTCTCTTAACAGTTGTACTGAATAGGCCAATATTAATAAAAATATCACACAATCTGCACGATTATTTTATTTTTTTGGAAAATTAGTAATAATACATCTCATTTTGCTCATTAACCACTACTAATAATTTAAAAATATATGCAAAAATGCACAGTACTCGTAGATAAACTAGTTTTAGATTTCTCCGGAATTTCACTAGATTTCTTCGTCTACTTAGCATAATTGGAACAGTGAGCTGATCGCCAAGTGTCTCTATCAGACCTGCATTACGCATCGAAACGACGCACTCCTTATTACTAACATATTATAGAGTCAGTATCTAAGTTTTCTTTATTTTAATAAACCTTGAAAGCATTCTGTCAGTTTGCGTTAATCGTCACAATACAATATTTTTTATGTAAACGTAGGTTCTCCGCTGAAAATATACTAACGGAGGCGTGGAATACTGTACATTTGCTATTATATGTACAACTACTTACTACTCATGATACTTGATATTAGCTAAAGCTCAAGTTATACACCAAAACAAGGTATTTCCATACAAAGATCTAATAAAAATGACATTATAAGTGGTAATAGCTAACTATGTTGGCGTTAACTGGCTGAAGTAGCGGATCCTCTACTAATGACTAATCATTAAGGCGAGGAATCCCGACCGAAATAGGCACGCTAACGCTTGCTCGGCCGCGCTATATACACTTCGCGCGGACCCAGCGGCAGCCGGCAGTGAACTGTGAACTCGCGAGCGCCCCGCGAATCGAAAAAAAAAATCAATTAAAAATTAAATAATAAGAAAATTTAATTTATAACGGCCGGAATCCCTCGGCTATTCAAAGACAATTATTTTCATATGTTTTTCATTAACTAAAACCAAGTATACTGCAAGTAATATGATATTTGAATTATTATTAGACGGATGTTTGGGAATTTATTTGACACAGTAAAATATCACGAATCGAAAAAAACGGCCGGAAGCACTAGGTAAATAACTGTAAAATAACATATATTTTTTCCACATTTACGTACTTGTGATTTGCGAGTAATCCATAATTTAAAATACCCTATTTTGGGGAATCGTTGCCTTAAACTAAAATTAAGCACTTAAAGTTTCACGACCAACTCTAGTCATAATCTGCTTACTTTATTATTTACATACCAAACAATTTTCTAAAGCTTCAAACCGCTATTCGTACTAAAGTTATGAAACCAGAAAATCTCCGAGACACTTAAATTTCACATTACCCATCGCACAACATTAAAAGCTTAATAAACGACTTGATTGCTTATATCTAGTCTAGACTAAGCTAGCGTATCCGCCAATTATTAGCAGTGAATTGGACAGGAGTGGATACTTAATAGACAAGTTTATATGTGCGTAGCTACTTGCTATCTTAAAGGCTTTTTTATCTGCTATTTGCATAGTAAACGCACTTTACACCTGCGCTGGGCTTGATGCTTCCAATGTCTGTATTGGAAATGATTATATTGTACGAGGTAATAACGTCATTGATACTCTCTGTGTGAGTGTCGTAATAAGATTACTTGTTTACTTGAAGAACAGCGCTTTTGAGATCAGGTAATGACCTTACTAGTTAAGAGATAAAATAGACATTATATTGCTAAGTAGAAGGTATTTTATAGATATTTTTATAGGTAGGTACATAGAATGTAAAATTTTGCGGGATCTTGGTAGAAAGAACGATGAATTTCAATAACCTATGAAATTATAAGGTTCAAACCCTTAAATGTATTGAATGTATTTATAATAACCACAACTCTTAAAATGTCATCTTTTCATTAAAGGTGCTTGTCATTTTTTATCGTAAAAATAATTGCTATACGTACTACGCACACTTTCGCTTCACATAAGGAAAATGTTACTAAAATACATTGATGTACCCTCAATTTGCTATTGCATGTAGTCACTTACATGGCAATTTAGAACTTCACCATTCTATAAGATACTTTTTATTTTATCATGACATACTTACTTCAATGAGATTCCGGGTAAAATGCGATGTGAAAAAAATTGTCACCTTAGTTCATTATATTTGAAAAAAGATTTATTTTAAGGTGGTGAGGGTGTTGGTCTAGCCTAGACTCTAGGATCAGGCTTTAATTGAAAATAAGGATGATAGAAAAATGGAAAATAAAGTATTTAGAAAAAATCGACCCGACTCACAACCAGCTCCGATGGGACTCGAACCCACGACCTTTCGCTATCCGGGCGACTGCTCTAACCACTGAGCTACGGAGTCGTTACGAGAAGGTTCGAATTTATCAAATACTTCTTACACGCTGTATAGCCAGCGTTAATTTCATCAATGTGAGGATATTACTACCCCCACACGCGAAAGAAATACCTTTCCAGATATTTGACATTCGCTAAAGAAGAAATTACTATGGCAAGTTATTTAAATTTTTACTTTTTTGCATTCACAATGCAATTTTTAACATAGAAAAATGGAAAATAAAGTATTTAGAAAAATTTTTTTCTAAATACTTTATTTTCCATTTTTCTATGATAAAAATTGCATTGTGAATGCAAAAAAGTAAAAATTTAAAAAAATTTAAATAATAAGGATGATTTTGAAAACTGAACTACGTACATCTTGGATGACACAGAAGATTCGACTGAGATCGTCAAGTAACCTGAAATTTAGGTAGGATATCTCAATCCAGATACAAATGTAAATTTGATCCCCACCAGGGTGCCTACCATCAACTTTAAGACAGCGATTCAAAAATAGCCCGATGCAGAATAGGTTCCTAAAATGAATTGCTTTCTTTCGTACTATGACCTTCTAAAATCTGGATCGCAAATGAATTGCTAAATGTGAAAGACCGAACGATTTGTGTCCTTATTTCTTCTACCCGTTTCTTTCAATCGACTCTGTCATGCCCGGAGAGTGAGAGGGACGGGTATAACCTGCAGGTGTCATGTTAGCTTGGCCGAGTTATAAGTCAAATAAGACTTATTGGCAGCTTAGCGGCTGTGAAATGTCATTGAATGATCACTGAATCGCTGTCATTGATATTAAGCTGTCGTGGTACGAATAAGCGAAGCAGATCAGGGTGCTTACCATCAACTCTTATTACGGTTTTGTTTAGGAACCTAAACTGATCTGCTTCGCTTATTCGTACCACGACAGCTTAATATCAATGACAGCGATTCAGTGATCGATCAATGACATTTCACAGCCGCTAAGCTGTCAGAAACTCTTATTTGACTTATAACCCGGTCGATTTAACATGTCACCTGCAGGTTATACCCGTCCCTCTCACTCTCCGGGCATGACAGAATCGAGTGAAAGAGACGGGTAGAAGAAAAAGGACACAAATCGTTCGGTCATTAACATTTAGCAATTCATTTGCGATCCAGTTTTTAGAAGGTCAGAGTACGAAAGAAAGCGATTCATTTTAGGAACCTATTCTGAATCGCGCTATTTTTGAATCGCTGTCATAAAGTTGATGGTAGGCACCCAGTTTAGGTCCTAAATAAAACCGCAATAAGAGTTGATGGTAGGCACCCAGGACAATTATTCAGGTTTGTTCTGTATTAGCATATTGTATATAAATATTGGACTATACTGCTAAACTATGGTAGCTTGAGCACTATATTATGGAAATTGGAAACAACCACATACACCCAGACCCGAGGAAATATTTAAAAAATAGTTTTCATTATTTACCCGATCGGGAATCGAACCCGGGACCTCTAGAGATAGCGGCACCTTGAAAACAGGTGAGGATATCAATATCGGTAGGTATGTAATAATTTTGTAATAACTTCGTTGTTTCAGATATATCAACTTATGTGTTTTCATCTATTTACCCATGTTAATAAATAAGATGCCGTCTAAAGTTTATTTTTAATGATAAATTCAGTTAAGTAAGTCTAAATTAATAAAGGTGATTTAAAACATTTTGACACCAAAGCTGAGGAAGAAAATATTATATTTTAAAGAATAGGCTGCGGCCATTGTCAGCTGCTGCCCAGCACTTTGGAACCAATAGTAAAATGTGATAAGTATACTTAATGCCCAGCAATGGGCGTCGTGCGGCTGACGTGATTGTACTTAACACCAGCCGTTGGCACAGTGGTTAGTGATGCCAACTGCTAAACAAAGCTCGTGGAGTTGAAACCCTTAGAGGCATATGAGGAAATTATGTATTGTATGGTTTGCATTCTTGTTTGTTCAATTACAATTTCTTATAGTGATTATTTTATTATTTAGTTACAAGTAGCAGAAATAATATGTAATACTTCATCATCATCATCATCACCATCATCATGTCAGCCGAACGACGCCCACTGCTGGGCACAGGCCTCCCCAAGGATCTTCACAACGATCGGTCCTGCGCTGCCCGCATCCAGCGGCTTCCCGCGACCTTGACCAGATCATCGGTCCACCTTGTAGGGGGCCTGCCCACGGAACGTCGTCTGGCACGTCCAATACTTCATAGTAACACATAAACGAGAGTTACGACAAAAATAACGGCAAAACGAACTTTAGGGGTGTTAGGTCATCTTGATCTTTTATTAGCAACGTTTTAATAAACATATTAACGTCTTCACTGGAGAAGGATGTTCTAAACATAAGTATAACACCATCTACGGCGATAAAACGGAGCATTTTCAAATAACTGTTGAACGTAAGTGCTGTACTTACGACGAAGGGAAATCTCAAATATGCGTGCGCAAGCGCATGCGAGCAGCATGTTCGCACATGCGCGCGTTCAACGTTAATACGAGATCAGGGGTGAGCCAGCTGCCGCGCAAATAACTTCGAATACCTCCATACTGGGTTGTTTCATTTCAGTTCTGTTTATAAGTACTACATGTTCTGCACGACTGATTAAATAAGATGAGGCTAACTTGTAGTATGGTTTTACTACGATTAAATCTTGAACTTCAGATATTGGTTACATTACTAAGTATTGATGGTTGGTCTTAAGAAGTCGTGGGTGATTCTTATTATTATTTCACTGTCTCTTATTATGCGAATCTCCTACATTTCAAGTTAACATCTAAAAAGACAATAATACATCCGCCTAAAATATTTGAATGCATTGGTAACGATTTGCCGTAGAATACCGAAGACACTTGATTTCGGTCTACTTTATGTCTTTTGTAACACAAAATACGTGCGACAAACACATGCAAATATATATCTAATATTTCTAGAATGAGGTATGAGGGTAGGACCACGATGTCAACAATTTTACCATTAGGTACTGTAACTTGATCGAGAAAACTGTGCGTGTTGGTCGGCCGCGGCTCAGCGCGAAACCGCGCAATATTCAATCGTAGGCAACCGCAAATGCCATGGATCCGTTGCTTTCGATGTGTTGCTCGAAAGTGGGCTAGTGATTCACGGCTTTGTTTGATAGCGAGCGCGTGCGCTGCGCCACTGTTATGTGGATTATTTTGTAAAGCTGGTAGTAAAATATAAAATGTATGGAACAGCTGATTCTTCTGAAAAAAATTCGGAAGATAAGGCCTCAAGATTTTTAAAACGGAAGCCGATGGAAATCGGCGTGTATGTATATATGCTTGACGCTTGCATCATGTGGTAAGGTTTTTTGGTTTGGCTTACCTGTGCCACATTTCGACCCCTCGGCACTTATATCTACAAAATTTTTTTTGTTACACTGTGAAACCCCAAATGCCATGGATCCGTTGTTTTCAATGTGTTTCTGGAAAGTGTGCTATAACTTATACAAGGGGTGTATAAGTTAACTCCTTCGCAGTCTACAAGCTCTACGTTGTGAACGAAATATTAGATCAGAGCGAATATTAGATCAGACCCAGAGTTCCCGGGTTCGATTCCCAGTGGGGGTACAAATTGTAGGTATATTCGCGTTACTACTTTTTTCTGTGAAATTTTTTCGTTTTTATCTACATGTTTTATCTGTCATGGCGTATAAAAGAGTGTGTCCTACTACATATGCAACTCTAGCAGAGATGTTGCAATAGGAACATCAACAAAATCTGCTATCTCTAACGGGCTTTCAAACACCATTCCAATATTCAGTCCGTCTGCCTATTATATTCGCAATTTTATTAGATTGTCAAAGTGCTGTACATATTTATAGTTTACATTCACAATCGGATAGTGAAATCTGTGGTAATTTCACTGCATCGGGCAGTCTAATAAATTCTTTATTGAAAGCTAACTATAATTTATATTCTATTAGCGCTTTAACTCCAGGCTTCTTTTGTTTCGTTCGTAACATCGTTTCTTGGAGTACTACATAGTACTGAGGTACAATTTAGTAATAGCCACTTTCATCCACATTTTGATTTAGGTGGCTAGTTTTACACTTATATTGTTCACTTTACGTAAGAAGGTGAAAGGACATTGTTAAGAAATAGTTTTCAAAATATGGGTACTGTAATTTGATATTTTTATATCAATAATATCTAATTTATTAAATTCATACTTGGTTGTCTTATATTTTAAACTGAAAGAACTTTTATATTAGACAAAACCGTCCGGGCGAATACTCTAACCACTGAGCTGAGCGCCTCCGTAGCTCAGTGGTTAGAGCAGTGGGTCGTGAGTCCCATTAGAGCAAGTTGTGAGGTGGCTCGCCTTTTTTGTAATACTTCATTTTCAATATTTAATATCAATAAAAAAAGTAAAAAAAAAAACAATTTGAAAACGCTTATAAGATCTCCAAGTAAAAGTGAAACTTATATCTTATTATGTATTGTTAGGGAGTTAACTAAAAGAAACTTTATTTAAAACCATCCTGTAAAAACAGGTCATATATCACCGGCAATTTGTCGTTTTGTATAAATAATTGCTCAGTAATCCTACTCATATTATAAATGTGAAAGTTTACATGTTTGGAGGTTTAGATGTTTTCATCCCATCGATTCGAAAAGCGATGGTTGTTTATCTAATAACAGGGTCCAAAACGATTCATTTTTTACCTGTTATGACAAGAGGGTATAAATGAGATTTGAATTTTGAACAGCTTCATAACAGGGTCCAAAACGATGAGATTTGAATTTAGAACATAATTAAAGAAGCATTGGTTGGAGTGTAGCAAAGGGTGTGCAGTACTTTAAAAAAAATCAACTGATTTTGTATGGGGCCGGGACTTTTTTCGGGACCGAGAAATTTTCAAAAACGGAATTTTATAAAATTGAGAATACCTCGTAAACGGTGAGTCGTAGCTAAAATCTAACAAAATTTTCAACCCTCCCTACGGCATCCCCAGAGATACTTATAAGAAATCTGATGGACATATATTTTTTTTATTATTTTTTTTTTTCATTTAATTTTTTTTTTATTTCAAAATTTATTTATTTTTCTTGCCCGACTAGCGCTTTGATGTATCCGAACGACAAAGAAAGGTAGGTAGTTTGAGTTGTCTTTACTGCTTTTCTTATAGAGGGGGATGAAAAGCAGAGTGTATTACTCGGCCGCAAAATTATTTTCACCTCGGGCGGCGTATATTATTTTGCTCCCTTGTAATACAATCTACTATTGTTGCTCAATCACGCTAAAACGGCTGAATAGATATGGCAATATTTTTTTTGGAGAGGAACATAGGATACTTTTGGTCCCGGAAAATATCACATTCCCGTGGAATAACGTCGTATAGTCCACGCGGGCGAAGCCGCGGGCGGAAAGCTAGTACTTAATATATCTTAATATCCAACGATTCAAGTGAATTGAAATAAGATTTCTATTGACAGTTGTTTGCTCGAATAACCTATAATAATCAGCTATAAAATTTTCATAATTCATCTTGATAGCTATGCTAAATAAAATGTGCCAGAAGGATATCGAAAAATATAGCTAAGTGTTGGTACCAAATCTCTATCATTATTTTAAACGATAGATAACCCAATAACATTATGTTTATGCATTCGAGCGAATTATTAATTTGCATGATAATTTATGCTCAATAAATTAAGTTTAAAAGGCTTAATTTCGCGTGAAAATCGTTTTGTTGTACCGTTTAAGTATTTGATTATAATCTGTGATTAACTCTTTATTATTTTTATCCAGACTTAACGCCTAATTATGTTTTATTAATTGTTAAGGTTAGTAGTGGGTTTGCCAAATAAAGGAGAAGTTAAACATTTTGTTGTTTATTAGGATAGTTTAGGGTGAATCACTAGGTTTTTTATTTGTTTAAATAACATTAAGCAGTCGTTTTACAATAAAATTATTAATAATGTTTAGCTATTTGGTTATTATTTAAGTCAAAATGTTAAGTTCCCACGGAAATATAGAAACTGCTTATACTTGACTGTTGGAGGTTTCACAAAATGACCATCGTTGTTTTAAAGTCAAAGTCCAAACGTAAAATAGCTATTTTAAATTGTTTGATAACCTTTTGGGGATTGTCGGTGAATTTAACAAAGATATGACAGGCAATCTAGAAACGCCTTCAAATGTGATTTTATTGAATCTCCCATAAATAAAATATAATTATCTAATCAAATGTTGCTTTTATTAATTTTAGCGTACTAAAATATGATCAGAAATATGAAGCTTAAATTATTAGAATTAACATTTCAGATATTGCTGGCTTATGGCAGCATGTCAATTAATATTATTTCTTGACTAATACCGGAAAAGGAACGATAACCACGTTAGTTAGTAATTGAAAAGTGACTGCTATAATTCCGTCTCATTTTCCGATTTTATCCTTCTGAAAATATGTCAGTAACTAATACAAGAATATATTTTGTCCCCTGTTTTACAGCTGAGCCTTCGTACTCCCAAATAACGATGACACTATCAATATGGTGTAGTAGGTACAATCACGAGCAATAATATGTAACATCATACTTTGTCACATTAAAGCGTTCCAAAACAAAACTATGTGTTCCACAGAAGTCATTCAATATTGTTATATGACATAGTCTTATGTTGGTTACATATTTTTGCCCATGTCTGTAACAAATATTGGATACATTTATTGTTTTGATTTAGACTGATTAGGTACGAGATTGATACTCCAATCTTGAAAATATTGAAAATGAAGTACTTACCTTTTATAAAAAATCGACTTGTTACACAACTAGCTTTGATGGGACTCGAACCTACGACCATTCACTGACTGGGCGAATGTACTAACCACTGGGCTACGAAGTAATTTTTTCTAATGCTTCATTTTAAATATTTTACAATAATAAAATTTGCATTGTGAATGCAAAAATAACTAGTCCTATCTTATTCAAATTTTTTTGGCGTGACAAAAGGAGCAGAAACAAATATTCATCACAATTTGAACAACTGGCTCGTATAAAAGCATTATTTGTACTACTGAGAAATCGAGCCAGTCAATTTCGCATTTATAATCTAAAATAGCACGGATCATCTAATGAATTTATGATAAAATTAAGTGAGTGTAGAACAGGTTCACTATTACTGTTAATTCTCTATGAAAAATTATAATGCAGATCATTCAAATCACAGCGCATTGCTACTAATTGAGTGACACCTGTCTAGTTAGAAGCTTGATCTAAGGAAAGCATGCACCATACACTTACTTAAGTACACGATATATGTAGTTTGACAGGTTGCAGTAATAAATGATGTTCTGAAATCGTTGATATTATTTTGTGTCTAATACAAGACTAATATTAGTTACAAATCTAGTTTAAGTTGCGTGACTGTGGGTCATTAGAGGAGCGTGTGTCAAAATATGATGGTGACCTCAGGCGTGAAGTCATATTATGTACCAGTTCAAAACAAATAATTTACGACACACTACTTGTAATAAATCTTAAATGTGGGTTTCAATTTGAGGTATTTAAATATTAATTAGAATACATTCGTTATAATAAAAATTATAATTTAAAAGTTACATGAAGAAAGTAGCTTGTTGGTTTGGTTGAATTATAACGTCTGAACCATTGGACTATTGGAGTCGTTGAAATAAGGTTTTGTTTTGTATTACACTTGGATCATTTTACAGGCCACAAACGCGGCAGGGTGCCTACCATCAACTCTTATTGCTGTTTTGTTTAGGACCTAAACTGATCTGCTTCGCTTATTCGTACCACGACAGCTTAATATCAATGACAGCGATTCAGTGATCATTCAATGACATTTCACAGCCGCTAAGCTGTCAAGAACTCTTATTTGATTTATAACTCGGCCAAGCTAACATGACACCTGCAGGTTATACCCGTCCCTCTCACTCTCCGGGCATGACAGAATCGAGTGAAAGAAACGGGTAGAAGAAATAAGGACACAAATCGTTCGGTCTTTCACATTTAGCAATTCATTTGCGATCCAGTTTTTAGAAGGCCATAGTACGAAAGAAAGCGATTCATTTTAGGAACCTATTCTGCATCGCGCTATTTTTGAATCGCTGTCTTAAAGTTGATGGTAGGCACCCCTGGGTGCCTACCATCAACTCTTATTGCGGTTTTGTTTAGGAACCTAAACTGATCTGCTTCGCTTATTCGTACCACGACAGCTTAATATCAATGACAGCGATTCAGTGATCATTCAATGACATTTCACAGCCGCTGAGCTGTCATCAACTCTTATTTGACTTATAACTCGGCCAAGTTAACACGACAGCTGTAGGTTATACCCGTCCCTTTCACTCTCCGGGCATGACAGAATCGAGTGAAAGAGACGGGTAGAAGAAATAAGGACACAAATCGTTTGGTCATTCACATTTAGCGATTCATTTGCGATCCAGTTTTTAGAAGGTCAGAGTACGAAAGAAAGCAATTCATTTTAGGAACCTATTCTGCATCGCGCTATTTTTGAATCGCTGTCTTAAAGTTGATGGTAGGCACCCTGTACTTGACAATTTAGTAAGATATAAATAACTAAACAATTCTGTAGTTTTTAATGTTGCTTAAAAAACAATTATTGAATATGAGGCGTTAATAATAGTAGATTGTACAACAAGTGCACAAAACGTTTGTACAAGTTATACACTCTGCTTTTCACTTAGAGTGTGAGGAAAATAAATACCAATATTGCAAAAAATAAAAAATAAAGACTTCGCCATATTGGCGGGAAGACTTTCTTTTTCTTTTTTTATACGTGGCATTGGTAGCACAGTGACTTTAGCATTAGATCGTATTCCATAATGCTCTTGAAATACTTATTTCTTAGAAAACTCATTAATTTTGCCTAGTTTTATTAATTTAGTAATTTAACATGGATTATGTACAAAATTGAAGAAATAGAATGAAATAATAAGTTTATTTTACGAAGTTTAATTGCGTGTGTGGCTGTTTACCTGACGATCTTTGTCTTAAAGTCTGAGACTTAGACGAAGATTTTACTTTATGCACTAGAGCATAAAAAGCGATTTTATGCAGCCTATACCCAACATAAACTCGAACTTTACGAGCATGAGAAGTGAAAAAGATTTTTATCAACATATTTTTTTTTATCTCTCTTCACTACATAGTATAAAACAAAGTCGCTTTCCCTGTCCCTATGTCCCTTTGTATGCTTAAATCTTTGAAACTACGCAACGGATTTTGATGCGATTTTTTTAAATAGATATTGTGATTCAAGAGGAAGGTTTATATGTACTTTTTATCCCGATATTCCCACGGGAACGGGAACCACGCGGGTGAAACCGCGGGCGGCCGCTAGTACATAATATTTTATTGTAAGCAGTAGTCATATTTGTAATATTACCTGCTCTTCTTACGAGTACTTACAACGTTGCGGAGACATTGGCTTTCACCCTACTACAGCTTTAGGCATGTGTTTGTTAAAATAATAAGGTAGCGTCCAACATTATTATAATTTGCATGATTTGTACGTGGAAAATGTAACAGATTCCAGTGGAAGTTTCACCGAGCGGCCATTTGTAGCCGATTATATCGGGCGTGTAATGCGTGTACAGTACAGTCATTCAGATGCAAACATGTCGAATATATGGTTCCAAATTTTTAATTTCTCAAAAAAAGATCATAGATTTATTTTCCATTCATTAATAAATGTGAAAGTTTAGATGTTTGGTTGTTTGTTACTCAATCACGCCACAACAGCTGAACGGAATAGGCTGAAAATTGGGACACAAATACTTTGAAGCCTGGAGAGGAACATCGGCTACTTTATATCCCGAAAAAATATCACATTCCCGCGGGATAACGTCGTCGTGTAGTTCACGCAGGCGAAGCCGCGGGCGGAAAGCTAGTGAGAAACAAATGTCATTTTAAATACTTAGTTGTGTGAATCATTACAAATTCAGTGTAGATTTCACCGCCTCTGTGGTCTATTTGCTAGTGCTTCACACTAGCCGTTACAGACCCAGAGGTCATGGGTTCGATTGTCAGTGGTATTGTATTCGGTTTGGTTGATGTTAGGACTTGTTCTTAGTCCGCCTGGCTAGCTACCACCATCTCATCTAAGTCTGTCGCCATAGCAATGATGTTTTCAGCATTATTGTGTTCCGTCAGATAAAGATAAGATAGCCGGTTCCTCAGTGGTTGAGAATTCCGGGAGTAGTGCGCTTCCACCATCAGCCTTATCACCACTTGTCATCAGGTGTGATGATGAAGGCTGGGTAGCAACCCAGCTGTGTATAAAAAAACCACGCAGCCATTCTTAGTTGAGTATATCGGGAGTGTATAAAGAATTATAAGCTGTACGTACAGTCACTGAGGTACAATCATGCGGAATACGAGGTAGAAAATAAAGTTTAAAATTTTAAGTTTCTTAAAAAAATATCGGGATTTTACTTACATAAATAATACTTAAAGATTTAATTTTAGTAGATAGAAATGTCTTTTTCAATACTTTCTTTGTGGGAAATTTTACGAACTTCAGTGGAGGTTTCACCGCGCGGTTATTTGTGGACGATTACATCAGACATGTAATGCATGTACAGTCACTGAGGAACAGACATGATACCACACTGTAGATTATGAGCTAGAATAGTAGATAAATAAGAAATGATTTTTCCGAAAAAAAAAACAATATTCAATAAGCAAATTTCACATTCACAGTTTATGTAAGAAAGTTTTTTAGAAGAATAATAATAGTTTTTATTTTTTATGATTTGTTTATGGAAAATAAAACGAATGTTAGAGCAAGTTTCACCGTCTGACTTGTTGGCGATTATATCGGGCGTGTAATTCGTGCACTACCGTTTGCGTACAACCACACGCGCGAACACGTTTTCTTTAGCGAACATTATTTGATGAATGAATGAATGAAGGTTAGATTTAAAGTAAGGGCCACCATAATGTTAGCGGTCTCCTACGACGATTTGCGGGTAAAGAGATGCTATTCTAGGACGGTATTGACAAGGAATTTAAGTCAATTAATTTGATAAACTAAGTAAGTATAATTATTTTACTTGGTAGGTAAATTTATTATTTACTTACAAAAAAAATATACGAATATTTTTTTGGTATTTAGCCGTCACAATATCGTTAAATAATGTCAAATTTTAGAGAACGAAACCGTATGCTATGTAAAACACATGTAGCAAGAGAAAGATAATTCACATAATCTAAAAGACATAATCACGCTTTAAACTTTACTGATACCTTAATACCATTACGTGCATTAATATCGTATCTCGTCTCTATCGTCCACAGTATCATGTCGTAGGTACCAGGCGGGTCGGTAGCGGACTAATCGTTGCCCGGGGTCAGGCCGTGTAGCGTTCGGCCCACCACGTTTATTATAATAGGGCCTAGTAGCCATTACCCATCGCCCTTATGCCGGATGTACACGGGTACATACGGGTGCAATAAACATTATGACTATGACTATGACTACAGCAAGCCTGGCAGCACATGGGTATTTCCTGTAGTTTCCAAACATTTTATATGCACTCGCCGTACAAGGCTGTCGCCGCTATTCGTCACTTATTTCTTCTTTTAGCTTCAAGTGGCAGCGTGTGGCTCGTGTGCGGTGATAGTAAACGGTATAGTAGCACTGTAGAGTCGAGTGCTACAATTATCTGACCCGGTGACAACGGTAGTGGAGAGGTCACTCGCAGCCGCGACCACAAAATGGACTGTCGGCTGTCAGCAGTATGACTTATCGGCGACCACGAGCTGGTTAAAAACCTACATACTTTGAGTCAACGCCCGAAGTTCGCTTGTCTGGCGGTTTTCAGCAGACTTTACTTAGGGGAGTGTGCATCTGAGCTGCATAACCCCATTCTGCTTTCTACTATTTTTCCATCGGGTTACCAGACGTACTGTGGGCTACCATCCGTACTTGGTTGCCATTCCGAACTTACGCACAGAGCGCTATTTGTCTTTTATCATGCGAACAGCCGAGGAGTGGAATGCCCTGCCAGCGTCTGTTTACTCGAGCACATACAACCCAAACTTTTTCAAGGTGCATCAGGAACAGGCTTCTTCTGGGTGAACTCGCTCCATCTTAGACGTCATCTCCGCTCTTGGGCCAAGATTCACGTCAAGAGTAAGCCCATTTAATATTTGGAAAATTACTTTTTAGTTCCAAAATAGACTACCGTTTCAGGTAAGTTAGTGGGTCTTTCCTCTATCGTGCTACTCTGTGTACAGTAAGCTTTATGCCCTATACCCTCCTCGCTACATCTACTCGTGCTGTGTTACAGTTATTATATTCGCATTAAATAGGTCTACAAAGCTGATGTTGATGTTTCACTCTAGAATGACTAGATGGCTCTAAAGATAAATTACTGTTAGATGGTGGGTCATCATAACATAGTAAACATGATACGCATAATAAAAGAGATTAGATTGTATTAACTTCTTCTGGTGCACATGTTAGGTTGTGCGCGCAAAAGTCATCTCTACATCATCAGAAATTTACATCAATAATAATGGCATTATAAATTTTTTTAAGACAGAATTACGAGTAGGTTCTTTTTTCTTCTGTTTCAGATACATTATTAGAATCTAAGTATTATACAGTTAAAATTTGTTTGTTTAAATCTTCGATCAACAATACCAGTAGGTAGCCGGTTGGACTGTCAAATACGCTAATAAACCGAGCGAAAAGAAAGAGCGTTGAAGAGTGCACTTCAAACGTGAGCTCTTCGAAAGTACGTGAGGCATGATCTAGCGGTATTGTTCATAGAAGTGCGTAAATCTCTAAAGCTGCCAGATATATTGCAATATTGTGGCTCATCCAATAAATGTTTTTCTTTCTTTCTTTCAAACAATTCTTAAGGAAATTATTTATTAGGTGATCAGCTATTTATCATTTCTCTCAAGACGAAGTCGTGAGCAACTGCTAGTATTTGATTGATACAGGGGCTTTCATAGAAAGCAAAGCAGCTTCTCAATTCAGGCCTCCGTAATCCGATATCCTTTATTATTATCACATTATGCACGCTTTTCCACCGAATGTCAAAGTATTGAAGTGGTTCATTAATCATGTTCAAGACTTACCTATTAGCGCTCGGACGTGGTAGCTGGAAACGATCTCATTGGCGGTAGACAGCTTGGCGGCGGTGGTACTCTGAAACAGAGAAAACTATCAATGCCTGACCGTAATAAACAGATGTTCTAAGACAGGGTTTCTCAAAGTTATGGGCCCACGACCACTTTAAATTTTCAGATAACAGCGAACCCACCTCCCCCAACTTCCACTGAATGAAAATAGTATAATTGGCTGTTGAAAAAGATAAGGTTTCTATTTCTATTAAAAGTGTGAATATTAAGTATATTAAGTACTAGCTTTCCGCCCGCGGCTTCGCTCGCGTGGACTACACGACGTTATCCAGCGGGAATGTGATATTTTTCCGGGATAAAAAGTAGCCTATGTTCCTCTCCAGGCTACAAAGTATCTGCGTCCCAAATTTCAGCCCAATCCGTTCAGCCGTTGTGGCGTGATTGAGTAACAAACATCCAAACATCTAAACATCCAAACATCCAAACATCTAAACTTTCACATCCTACTAATATTATAAATGTGAAAGTTGGGATGTTTGGATGTTTGGATGTTTGGATGTTTGTTACTCAATCACGCCAAAACGGCTGAACGGATTTGGCTGAAATTTGGAACACAGATACTTTGTAGCCTGGAGAGGAACATAGGCTACTTTTTATCCCGGAAAAATAACAAATTCCCGCGGGATAATGTCGTGTAGTCCACGCGGGCGAAGCCGCGGGCGGAAAGCTAGTTTATAATATTAGTTTGGCGATTGGCGCAGTACCTGCCTTCTACGCCAGAGGTCTCAGGTTCGATCCCCGAACAAGACAAATATTTGTGTGCATGAACATGTCTATTTGTCTTGGTCTGGGTGTTTACTATGTATATTAAGGTATGTATTTACAAACAAAAAGTATTTAAGTATATATTTATCCGTTATCAAGTTTTCCATGATACAGTTTCTTAATGAAATTAAATGGGCTTAGATAATTGGTGTGAATGTAAGAGGTTATTTATTTCTTTCTTTATTTCTTTATTATTTGCCATAAATAAAATATATTTCTAACATTATTATGATGAGGCTTGTTTCTCGTCAAAAGTGATCGGTTCGCACTGGGCGTAGCCGCAACTGCAAGCGTCGACGCTTGTTTTCATACAAATACCATAGAAACTAGTATGGCCTGACGTCATGTCGCGTGCAGTTGTCGTCCGACGTTCGAACCGATACTTACCCTAATTCTGATTCAGCATCAATATGTACTACTTAAATCTTTTAGCCAAACTATTTGAGAAAATGGTGAATTTCTAGGGGTTCACGTATCCCGACTTTGAGAAACCCTGGTCCAAGAGATCGAACCAACAACCCACCTAATGACAGTGATTGACGAAACCAAGTAATGACGGTTGTTAACAAATAATAAGGTGGAGTTGCAAGAAGCTAATTTCATCGCCATCAGATTCAGGGTTACGCAACCTTTCGACGTCACCAAATATTCGTCCGATTACCGCAAAGTTGCTCGCGAGCAATTATTTCATGGCATTGTTGCGAGATCGCTTGTGGATTAGTCGCATCGTGAGGCTGTCCCTCAGATCCGATTCTCGAAATCAGCCATCGGGAATTAATTGCGTGATCTTTGAACTGTTGCCAAATGTTTGCAAGCCCTTTGTTGCTCCAGGACCAATAAATGGGTGATTCATTGGATTTCGAAATTTTGTATCATCGACCGCGTTTTTTTATTTATTAAACATAACAATAAAAACGTACAAGCATAAGATTACGCGATCGGTACATTTTTAATGGCCTGTAAATTCCCAGTTAACGATCGAGTTTATTAACTCATAAATTAAGGCGTCTTGCGAAATTGCAAGTATATCTTATTCTTTTGCAAAAAAGTTCAAACGTATAAAAAATACATTTTATTTCAATTTACACCTTAAATGACAGCATTTTAAAAAATAAATTTCTGAACTTTAAAGGTACCTACTTCATATTTTATTAATATAAGAATAAGAATACATCAAACTTAAAAAAATAACATAAATTTTCTTCATAATGGATTAGGTATAATTATATTACAAAATTATTTCTGATACTGTTATTATTATAAGGTTAGTAGTGCAAAATAATCTAAGCGATACCTAAACTAAGTAATACTTGTAACTTAGGCATCTGTTTGTGCAATATGATGTGTTATGGTGTTTTCATATCCATCATACGACGATTTTTAATTCGAACTATCATAAAACATTAAAGCAACTGAAGACGAAAAATACTAAGACTCTGATGGGAATCTAACTCGTGACCTTTCACGTATAATACAAAGTTAACAACATTACCAACAGGCAGTTAACACAATACAAGAATGTGTGAACAACATAATGTGTTATTCAACTGCGAAATTATTGTTTTGGATAACCTTACCCATCATTATGACATATAACAATACCAATTTCGTAAAGTGATTCTACATTATGTTGTGCAATGAGTTTTTCTAATTTACTACTTACATAGAATTCGCGAAATGAAGCCATAAAATTTTGTGGTTATCGTTAGATCGTTGATAAAAGCACAGAATATATAATATGGCAAAAGCTATTTTTACTATTTTTTGCTATTTTTACAGTCACGAGCAATAATATGTAAAAAGCATAGGACTAAATCATATTACAATATTGAATGACTTCTGTCGCAGTTTGTATTTTGATTCGCAACCTTTCAATTTGAATGAATGAATGAAAAAGGTTTATTTAGCATCAGACAACACTACAATACATATTTTTTAAACTAAAAGTACAGTTTGCAAGAGGAATAAAAAAGGTCTCCGTTCATTATTGATTTTCAGCAAAAGTTAAAAAAAAACATTATTTCTACTTATAACAAACTAACATTTGTTATTATAATAAAAAAGCAAAGGAAAAAAATATTACGGACACACAGAAGTAAAAAATAAATAAAAAAACCATTTAATCAAGACTGGACATTTTAAACATACACCAAAGATTGATGATAAAACACTCTTTTTTTGCATTGTTATATCCTTGATTCAATCAATCAAATTTTTATTTATTCACATAGACATAATAAGCATGTACTTATGAATCGTCAATATTTTCCTAAAGACTTTTTTAATAAAGATTGATTAGTTGATAAGTTCACCATACAAAGTTTAATTACCTTTTATATTTTTACGCCAATGCCCAAATTCAGTAGAATTGCTTTAGACCAATGAATAGTCACTTTCCCTATTATATATTCGAATGTATTTGTTTTATCACCATTTGATGAACTCTAAAACTATGAAATGATGTAGGTACTGGGTTTGCAAAATATTTACTAATAATTTTAATATTAATAATCCAGTTTGAATCTTATCAATTTGTTACGGTATGCCGTAAACCCTTGCTTCAAATTAAAGCAATAACAAGCATAGTTAAGTTTAGACAGTACCATAACATCACTCCTTATTAAAATCAGAACATATTAAGAGATGAAAACAAACTAATAATGGATTAAAGTTCACTAGCTTACCAATAAGGTTTTTTGATCTTTTGTTTCTAAAAGTTAAAATTTTAAGTCGCACCTTTCCTGTATGTATATATTCCTGCTTTAGTTCATACTTTTTTAGGGTCCCGTACACAAAGGGGACTCTATTACAAAGACTCCAATGTCTGTCTATCTGTTTCTCTGAATCGTGCTAGCCAGGATAGTTAAATATTTCACAGATGATGTATTTCCGTTGCCGGTACAACAACAAAAATACTAAAAACAAAATAAAATAATAAATATAAGTGGGGCTCCCATAAAACAAACGTGATTTTTACAACGTCTATTGATATACACCGAAGTTGTATTAGTTTCATATGAATTGTTGTAATCAATGAATAGTAAAAGACTTGACCATATCTGCGTATTCAAGTGACCGTAAAAATGGTCCTACTGCGAAAAGGTCAATAGATAACAAATCCTTTGAACATTTTAACTAAAATACCATAAAAACTGGTTTAAAATAGGCCTTTTTAACCTTTTAAGCTTATCACCATGATAATTATTATCAAAAAAGTACAATGGCTTGGCCGCTAACGTGTTTTATCAACGAAAACGAAAGCGTTTGACTGTTTTTTTTATATAGAACTAGCTTTCCGCCCGCGGCTTCGCCCGCGTGGACTACACGACGTTATCCCGCGGGAATGTGACATTTATCCGAGTTAAAAAGTAGCCTATGTTCCTCTCCATACATAGTATACTACATAGTATCTGTGTCCCAAATTTCAGCCAAATCCATTCAGCCGTAACAAACATACAAACTTTCACATTTATAATATTAGTAGGATGGTTGTGATGAGTCAGACAGACTATATTTTTATTTATTTCTTCTACAAATATCGTTACAGCAATGTTATAGATAGGCCTAGCAAAACATTTACGAGTAAAATGTAAAAGGAACGAAAACAATGACTGCGAGTACATATGAAGGAGAGAAAATAACTTCCTACTGCTACCTGTTCAGGACTTCAGGAAAGTAACGTATTGAGAGTTTATGGTATTCTTTTGGAGACTTGTTGAGGTTGTTTGATAATTATAATATAACATTGAATATGCGTAACACAGTGTGATTATCACCTATAGTTTGACACTTGACCCACTCTTCAAAGTTATTTTTTTTGGTAAAATATACTTAAGTGTCTTGTTGAAATTTATAGTTACTAGCTGAGCTCCGGGGCTTCGCTGCCGTGGAATTTCGGGATAAAGAATAACCTATGACCCATTCTTAGACTCCGATCAACAATACATAACGCCTCACGAACTAAAACAAACCTCAAATACGGCCCTCTGGCCAAGTAGTCTTACTGCCTTTGTCCTACCGATCGGACCACAATGACATGAACGGCACCAACTGACTTTGTTTTAAACGGCGAAAAGGTTACGAATGTTACGATATCATGTCATAATTGACAGGATGCTATAATAAAATATTAGCGCACCTTGTCACTGCGTTCTTATTCGCACAGCCGTTTTTGATACTCCAGCCAGTTATCCAGTGGTGTTCTCAAACCATATTTGGTAGATCTGAGAATAGGCCGTTTGGCTATTGTTTTTTATCCTACACAAAAATTTCGTAAAAATCATTAAAGCCGTTTCGAAGAAGTTCGATGACAAACACTGTGACAAGAGATTTTCATTTAAGTATATTAGACTACCATAATTAAAAACATTTCAACTAGAACTACTTACAGTAGTTTGATACTGAACGTGTATCTTTTTAAGGCGATACTCGGAAAAAATGTGCTGAAGCGAGATAGCAATGAGAAAACGACGCGCGCGGGAGCGAGACCGATTTTGCAGATTAGGCGAAAAAAACACAAAATCACTTCGTATTAAAAAACTACAGCGATTTAAAAAAAATGCTTCTATAAGATCCTCAATATTATTGGTGTCCACTAATTGAACCAATTTCCAATAGTGTAAGTAGCCCCATTTAAGAATAATCTTCACTTTTCGTATTTTTTAGAGGTCTTTTCGAAAATAAAAAGTGTCGAGGCAAAATCATAAAATCGTGTTTTTGAAACTATACGATTCTAGATAAAGGTATGAAGAAATTTATATCTTATTACCAGATTTTTAACAACTGTAACCGTCCTATAGTTTTAAATCAAAAAGTCCATATTTTTCCGAGTAGCGCCTTAATACGTAATATTTTATTCAAAAAGCGTAATGAAAAAAAAAACTATTACGATATCGATACAAAGTAGCGATTATTAAAAGTCCATTATTTATACGGATCATGTCATTAATCTTACGTAACTTTCCTTGATGAGAGCATCAATGGTTAAGTAACTGAGGCAAGGCCATAGGAAAAAATCGAGCGGTCCGTTTAATACAAAATATTATGGTTCTACGAAGATTATAGATGATACGACGCCAATTATACGACCAAGAATGGTACGGAATTACAATAATTAAGTTGTTGCAGTTGGCCTGCTCTCAAATAATAATTTGGACGCGGTTTATTTGCTCGCAATTGTACGAGAACTTGGTAGTACGAGTTTGATGTGATGTCACAGTGTAATCGAGAAAAGGATTACGATTTCTTTCATAACCAACCATGTTTGTTTGGATCGATGTTATTATTAAGAGCGTAATCTGGAGAGAAATATGATCACGTGGTTTATATGAGACGTTTGTAAGGAAATGCCTTAAATCTGAGAAGGGGCTTCTAATTTTAAATTTTGTAAAGCATTTAGAAACATAAAACAAAATGAGATTTGGGGAAACATATCAATAGGTAATAATAAAACGCACTTGTAATGAAGTAGATAAGGTACTTGCACCCATTTTTTAAGAGAAGAATGAACGAGTGTAAAATATGTCACTCCCTTTTAGATGACACAGGTAGTTTATTTTAACTTTTGTAGCGATGGATACCTACCAAAACTTGCGTGGGCCATGCACTACTCTGCACCAGAATATGTTTTAAAATGTATAGTATATACAGGGTGTTATTGAAATCGTTAGCATCCTTTTAAAATAAGAACATACTCATGATATGGAATCCTTTCCTTAAATATGAGGGAAATCCAACATGTAAAAGTATTTTTTTTAATCCCTGAAAAATAGTGTAAGATACTCAATAATTGATCACTGTAACATATAAAAATTATAATAACCAAAAATAATAATTTGATATATAAAAAACATTGATTAATTAATATTCAAATAACATACAAGCTTTAAACTACTTCATTGGCCTCCCGGCAAAACGCGGGCCCTACTATAACATGAATTTATTCAATTTATTTATTCGCGCACGGATTTCACCGAAACAAACAATGTCACCCAGGCTTCATGCCCGCTTTGCCCGTGGCCCTGTGCTCGCGCTGACGCCCGGGCATCATACCTTTTCATGTAAAAACATACCTTCATATGAGTACATTAATGAGCCGAATGGATGCCAATGACTTCAAAACCAACCTGTATAGTGTATTTATTTATCGGTGGCAAGAGTATCTTGTTAATTCCTCTGTTTTCCTGAGAAACGCAAAATGCCGACCAATGATTTTCAACTTAGCTGTTCTTTTATTTTAACGACTGTAAGGAAGACGATCGTAATGGCGCGCGTAATAAAACGGTGATGTTCACTTTTATCTGTAACGGGACATTCGTTATGTCCCGTGCTAAATCAAACGCCAAATAAAAATATCAGTACGCCAAAACTTGGCGATTATAATATAACGTTTACGAGGGAAGTTTAAGTAAGGACCTTATTTAAGTTATATGCCTACCTACGGATTTTTATAACTTTCGAAAGTGATCTCTTTGGGTTATGCAAACTGCTTATAGTGATTGAGACTTACAATAACGTCATTTTGCGTCCTAATTTTGGGCCGTTTTGGCAATCCATCCAGTCATACGGTGAGGTCATGTAATAAAAAAACCTTTTTTATTAAAACTTATGATGATTGACATTAAAATTAAAAAAAACTTGTTTCAGTACTTGTTTACGTGTGTATCACATAGTCTGTGATGGTGTGGGCATGTCTCTAGGATGTCTAAGGAAAGAGTTGCGCGGCAAATATTTTTCTCAGAGCTACATCAGGGTGGTCAGTTTCTTCTATACAAACTGCTGCCAAAATCGACCCTCTTAACTGGGAAAAATGTGCCCAGAACCGCCCCGAATGGAGACGCTTGGTGCAGTCGAAGGTGCAAGCCAAGCGAGACAAGTTAAAGGCTAGACCACCAACAACCATATTATTACAATATAGTTAACGGAGTCTTAACGTGTAGTCTGTGATACAAATTGTATACTGCAGCCATATGAATGATGCAGTCGCCGTGGCCGAAATCGATCAAGAGCATCATCATCAACATCACATAGGCTATATTTTATCCAAATATTCCCACGGTAACGCGGGTAAGTAAGACCACCCTCACCCATATATTCCACTTTTATTTATTTCTTTCCACCTAAGGTTGTCTGGAAGAGATTGCTGTTAGCAATAAGGCCAACTTTTGTATACTTTTCTTTGTTGTGATTGTTTTTCTATTTGTATTTCTTTTTGCGTATTTTATTATTATTCCCTTTATTACATTTTAAATACTTACTTACAAAATTATATTTCTAAACATTAAATTTTTACAATGTATAACACTAAAATATATAACATTTAAGGCGCTACTCGGAAAAAGTATGGACTTTTTGATATAAAACTATAGGACGGTTAGAGTTGTTATAAATCTGGTACTAAGATATATATTTCTTCATACCTTTATCTAGAATCGTATAGTTTCAGAAACACGATTTTATGATTTTGCCTCGACACTTTTTCTTTTCGAAAATACCTCAAAAAAAAATACGAAATATAAAGATTATACTTAAATGGGGTTACATATACTATTGAAAATTGGTTTAATTAGTAAACACTAGTAATATTTAGGATCGTATAGAAGCATTTCTTAAAAATCGCTATAGTTTTTTAACACGAAGTGATTTTGTGTTTTTTTTTGCGTAATCTGCAAAATCGGTCTCGCTCTTGCGCGCCTCGTTTTCTCATTGCTATCTCGCTTTAGCATAAATTTTCCGAGTATCGCCTTAAAAATACAAAAATATTATTATTATTATAAGACCGTTGTTAAGAATAACTACTAGTTAAAGTTAAATCTTGTGACTCACAGTCCTCTCAATTTGCATGACAAGAAAAAAAACAAAAAATGGGAAGTATCACCAGATTCGCGCCGATTACACGGAAAACGAGTTAGTCATAGTAATTGGCCCGTTTTTTTTTTGCACCTCCCGTCTATAAGGAAGTAAGTATCATTCAGTCGTACACAGGGCATTACATTTTGCACTAAAACATGTTTTTGTATAATTTTTATACTAACCTTTCGCCCGCGGCTTTGGGCGCGTAGACTACCCGACGCTATCCCGTGGGACTGTTATATTTTTCCGAGATAAAAGAAGCATATGTCACTCTCCAGCTCCCAAACTATCGCGACATTAAAAATCACGGCAATCAAATCAAATCAATCAAAATTACGTGTGCAAGCACGGCTTTCACATCAAAACGGAGCGACTCTGATCTGACGTAAAAGCCGTGAAAGACGGCAAAACACAGAAACACACTGTCATATTTATAATATGACTATGGATTTCATATTACCAACGGAAATTAAAAAGACGATTATTTATTTATGATTATTATTTCAATTCACGGTGCAGAGTCGCTTGATAATTAAGTCACAAGGTTTTAGTCAGCACGCAAAAACATATTATAATAAAAACTAGTTCAGTGTACAATTTGCTAAAGCCTTTAAAGTAAAAAAAATCAAGCACGAGCCTTTTTACACCTTTAATGTGCAAGCTAATTATCATTGTTCCAATTCATAGTTCACACCTCACACTTTTTATTATTTCTTCAACACATCGCCTACTCAAGAACACATTTCTGTATGCCTAGTTAACACGCCTGTACTTACGTGTGTAAGCACTACTTTTTTTGTTATGGCAAACTTTAATGTCATTGTGTAACTCGGTAAGTTGTCAAGAACATAATAAAATGTAAAAAAATGTACATGCTACGAGGTACAGTAACCTAAGCGTCAAGTATGACAGTTGCTCCAAGAAAATGCTTTTATTAAGTACGTGGAAATGACGCGTTCAAAGTTACTTTGTAAAGTTTTATGTGCTAAGGTGTACATACTTCGTGTTAAATTTTGTTATGTTCGTACTTTCCTTGAGTTGCTACTGCATTACCGTTGTGTGATATATTACTCTTGTTTCCGTCATAATTCGTTTGTTTACCTTAGTTAATAATCCACTTTAGAGTTTCAAAAAATAATCCGACTTATAGTTGGAACAAATATGTAGGTACTACCTACTTAACTATGTAGTACCTAAGTAGAGTTTATGGAAATAAGGATTCATAAAGGTAAACTAAATCTATACAAATAAATGAAATTGGAGTGTCTGTTTGTAATATTAAAATAACCGCTTTTTACTACATGCATATGATTATATATACGGTACATATACCAAAATAACATTTTTTAAATTTTTTGTCTGTCTGTCTATCTGTCTGTCTGTCTGTTTGTTCCGGCTAATCTCTGAAACGGCTGAACCGATTTTGACGGGACTTTCACTGGCAAGTAGCTGATGTAATAAGGAGTAACTTAGGCTACTTTTTATCCCGATATTCTCACGGGAACGAGAACCACGCGGGTGAAACCGCGGGCGGCCGCTAGTAAATTAATAAATACGAATCGCATCGTATTTATCACAGTATTGATATACCTACATTTGATTACCAAAATTTTATTTGTTGAACTTTATTTAATCTTAAAATTTGATACATACTTACTTAAAGTTTCTTTGAATTGTAATTTATTTGTTTATGGATCACCAGTATTTGTTGACACTATTACATTCTAAATTAAACTTAAACTCAAATACAGCTAAGTGTTACAATTTCTTAGGAACATGCAAAAGGAGTATAAGCATAAATTAACATAAAGCTAAAAAAAAATACAAATCTATGAAAGCTGACAACTGTTACATTATAAAAAAGTAGGTAATAGATACAGTTACTTCATAAACGCTTGGCAAATGAGACAAAGCAGTAGCATACAGGGTCATTTTAAAAACAGTAAGTATCCATTTTTTTCTACTCTTTAGTACCATTCAAACACTTCATTTTGAAAAAAATAGGTACCTATTTTAATTTTTAGTTTTTTGCATTCACAATGCAATTTTTATTACTGAAAAATGGAAACAGAAGTATTTAGAAAAAATCGGAGCTGGTTGTGAGACGGGTCGATTTTTTCTAAATACTTTTCCATTTTTCAAAAAATAGGTAAGTAAATTTTTCCCCAAAAATTTTTTTCTTATCAACATAATATTACAACAGAATTGATCAAATGCATCATGTTGATACTGATCAAATAGGTACTATCGTCCGAGGAGGGCGGGGTGGGGGGCGCGTTATCATCTGCTACGCACGGTGTATTGTTCACTTAAGTGTTAATTCTTTGGTATTGTGTCAGCAAACGTAGTTTTATTTTGGATAACTTTGTATAGCCATAACTTAATATTTCATTACTAGGTGATATTAAAGGAAAAAATACCGGTTTCGTTATTTTCTTTAAGGAATACTTATAACAAACCTATAAATTTGGATACTGCTTTTATAATGACCATGTATAAATTCATAATGCACATTAACCGCCTCTGTGGTCAAGTGGTTCACACCACCGATTTCAGGCCGAGGTCCCGTGGGGGTACATAATATTGTATTCGGTTTGGTTAGTGGTAGGACTTGTTTTTAGTCCGCCTGGCTAGCTACTACCATCTTATCTAAGTCTGACGCCATAACAATGATGTTTTCAGCATTATTGTGTTCCGGCAGTAAGAGATAAGATAGCCAGTTCCTCAGTGATTAAGGATTCCGGGAGTAGTGCGCTTCCACCTTCAGCCTTATCACCACTTAACATCAGGTGTGATGAAGGCTAAGTGCTACCCCTTGCGAATAAAAAAAAACCTTAAAATCACTATGTAGTTAAAATATCAAAATATACCTATAGTTTAACATCATACAAATAGTAAACGGGGACTTAATGAATTCAATATTGACCAGCAAAACATTGTAAAGTCGTGGAACTACACTAGTATTAAGCCAGTCCGCGCAGGCGCATAGATCATCTAACAGATATGATATCGTGCATTCCATGGTTGCTTTATAATGCATAAATCACAAATGGAAACAAATTATTCATGCACATAATAAGGAGGCGAGAATCGTGAGTGCCGCTGCTGCATTTCTTCAATATTCAATATTAGATATGCATTAAGGTATTGCGATTTTTTTAGGTTAATCAACCTTTTTGGTAAAAAAATATACAGTACCTACAAGCCTCCCGACCACAGCTTCGCCCGCGTGGAAAACACTACGTTCACCGGGACGGTAAGAAGTAGCCTTTGCTCCCAAACTATCCCTATACCAAAAATCACGTCGATCCGTTGCTCCGTTTGACGTGAATGACGGACAAACAAACACACTTTCACATTTATAACATTAGTATGGATCTCCAATTCGTCTATCAAAGAAGGGGCATAGGAATTTACGTCCATACAGCTAAGTAGAACTTGGTAAGTAAGTATACAGAAGGTGTCATTTTAAACTCATAACATCTAATTTCCAAAGAATCTTAAAAGAATGCAAAAATAAGTTCAATCACGCTATAATCGAAGTCATCTTAATGTTTGTTTCATTCAAATAAAAACTTGTTTTAACTTCCGTTGACAGCTCGAGTAATCCTATTTAGGCGTCAGAATAAAAATTGCTGTTTAAGTGGCCATTACCTGACCTTCCTGCCTACACTAAATAAAGTGCGAGCGCATTTCTGTCGCCCTTGCACTTTGTGATAATTTGATCTGGAAAAATAACTTTAAGGAAAATTCAACCGTAAAATAAAAGTAAGAAAGACGTGAGTGCAATGTGGCTGGTGGATAAGTGCGTCTGAGCAGACCGACTCATCTCCACATTAGTCAGAAACTGGTCCGACTTCCTACGTCCACAGGATGTTACTCCATATTCACCATTCATTAGCTTAATGGCTTTGGACTGATGATTTTTGTTTCGAAACATTGAGCGAAATTCGCAATACGCCGCTCCCAATGTTCATTATTGGTATGAAAAAGCTAATGAGCAGAAAAATAAATGATTCTTTTTATCGATTGTGACTTGAGAGCATATCGATTTATTTTACCGAGCAACACTGACGCAATCGGCAGTTATGCCTTTTTAACATTATTGGTATTCCGGTTCTTATCTATAGTTTAATAATGTAAAAAGCTATTGTATATTGGTTTGCAAAATGTCAACTAATAGGATAGAAGGTGATGATCGATTGAGGAGTAGACCTTGAAAAATTGACAATAAAACCGCACACGCCATACATCAAAACCGTTTGACATTTGTTTAATTGTTTACTCTGATAAAATGTCAGTGTTTTTTCATATGTGAATATGAAACAATTGTGACAAATAAACCATTTTTTTTATTATAGCTACCACATTTAAAAGCTTTTAGCGTTTTGAAATGCCGCTCGTTACTGTTGAACATAGTTTTAATGTAGATGCTAATTTATAATCGTTAACACAAGATGATACAACTAATGGTTTTGTAAAATGCAGAGTGCTTGAAATTGAATCTTATGTTAAATAGATTTAGATATGAATTGGATTAGTAAATTGAAATTCGTGCTTTACAGTAGCCGAAATCAAGGGTCACTGGGATCAAGCATGATCAAGATAAAAGATATCAAAGATTTGAGGAGTGACGCATGCGAATAAGATGTTTCGAGCGATATATTGTGGCGTAAGGCTCTGACGAAACTGGCATGACTTTGCGATGTGATAATAGTCGAATTTAAAGTAGGTACATCAAATTGTCTTAGCCAAATCTTTTGAAACGTGTGTATAATAATATTACTTGCTACTTAGTCAAAATAATGGACTAACTTATGAAACTAATATGAAGGATAGATATTCAAATTAATAAATATGAGAAATTGAACTATCTAAGAATACATTACAAGTACCTATATACATAAAAAATATCTGGTCTAGCCCAAGAGGCTGCCTCGTGTGGTCCCTGGCCCACCAGTGCCCATAATACTGGCAGTTTTAGGTTTAAACATAAGCCCCCTTATTCCAAAACGTGGACTAAAGTTAGACCTGGTTTAAAACTGATGCTAATTTTGTCTTTCATTTGGAAATGTCATTTGGAAAGTGACAGCACCAGTTTTAGACCAGGGTGCCTACCATCAACTCTTATTGCGGTTTTGTTTAGGAACCTAAACTGATCTGCTTCGCTTATTCGTACCACGACAGCTTAATATCAATGACAGCGATTCAGTGATCATTCAATGACATTTCACAGCCGGTGAGCTGTCATCAACTCTTATTTGACGTATAACTTGGCCAAGCTAACATGTCACCTGCAGGTTATACCCGTCCCTTTCACTCTCCTGGCATGACAGAATTGAGTGAAAGAGACGGGTAGAAGAAATAAGGACACAAATCGTTCGGTCATTCACATTTAGCAATTCATTTGCGATTCAGTTTTTAGAAGGTCATGGTACGAAAGAAAGCAATTCATTTTAGGAACCTATTCTGCATCGCGCTATTTTCGAATCGCTGTCTTAAAGTTGATGGTAGGCACCCAGGGTGCATTCTGACCTTCTAAAAACTGGATCGCAAAAGAATTGCTAAATGTTAATGACCGAACGATTTGTGTCCTTTTTCTTCTACCCGTCTCTTTCACTCGATTCTGTCATGCCCGGAGAGTGAGAGGGACGGGTATAACCTGCAGGTGACATGTTAAATCGACCGGGTTATAAGTCAAATAAGACTTCCTGACAGCTTAGCGGCTGTGAAATGTCATTGATCGAGCACTGAATCGCTGTCATTGATATTAAGCTGTCGTGGTACGAATAAGTGAAGCAGATCAGTTTAGGTCCTAAACAAAACCGCAATAAGAGTTGATGGTAAGCACCCTGGACTATTTTAGTCCACGTTTTGGAATAAAGGGAAAGTGTTTATCAGAAGATTTTAGGTCAACTAACGTTATTATTTTGTTTCCCGTACCTTTCAACACGCTTGTTAATACACGTAAACATATCTATTTATTTACACTCGAAGAAACGCCAACTTGACCATTAAAGTAATCTGAGGCAACGTCAACTCTAATCTGTATTAAAGGGGTCCACGCACAATAAATAAATGCTCTTTGATGTCGCCGCTCGCCCAATTTGAAGCAGCTCATTTGGTTGTCCAATTAAGCGCGAAAAGTATCGCGCTCGCAAAAAAACGCAATTTATGGTGTACTGGGTTCATCAAAATTGTTCACTTTTCATTGTTCGCCTTTTTTCGCCGACATGATATGGTTGTTAAATCTGTGAGGTCATTTTGATCGCGATGCACATGTCGACGTTGGCTGAGTAAATAATTGCTACTTTGTTTAAAGAAAAACCTGGTGCATGGTTAGTTTACGCGCCTTTTTTGTTTTTTCTTTTTTCGTTCGATAATTGAAGCGAAGCTTTTTTATTTTGTTTCAATTACGGAGGTATTATATCCATACTTATTTGTCATTTGTTTTTGAAATATCAACCTCATTATTGGTTTCCAATAATTTAATATGCGATCCTTATTAAACTTCATAGTACTTAATTATAATCAATTAGTACTTACGCTGTATTTTGCAAAATGTTGCCCAGCTTTTCTCGGAACATTCCCAGTAATGTTGAACAAACTCTGTGGGTGGTGTTGTTATTTATAAAGAACCTCCAACCGAAAGATCCTCGTTTAAACGCTGAGTGATTGTTACAGTTATTGGTGAAGCTTTAAAAGGAATACTGTTTTATTTTTATGTTTAAGGTACCTATGTGGTATTTGTAGTAGAAGGCCTTTAGGTCCATTAAGTACAATTTATTTATTGATAGAAACTTATTTTGGTAGAACTCCCTGGCCTCTTAAGGCTTTCAGTTGAATATAAATTTTTAAACTGCAAGACGTATAGACTTTACTAACAATTAAGATCATTTTATGAAAGATGATTAGTTTTGTAATTTGATGTTTTAGTTATTATGTAAATTATGTGAATGAAACGCCAACGCTTCTGTATTCTTTGTGTTTCCGAGAGACTTCGTTTTATATTACTGTATATTAAAAGCTCCATGTAACACTTTACACGCAACAGGCGACATTCGGCCGAAGCAAAGCCCCGTGTGAAGTGACATCTGACTTGATCCAACGGTGATAGAAGTCAAACATCAACTGTAACATCCCATGAAAACAAACCTTATTGGAACGGAAATACGGAACAAATTAAAAAGTGCAAGATTTCATGCTGGCTGGTCTCATCTTTGATGGATCAGAGCAAGATTAAAAAAGCTTTCCAAAGGTTATTAGACCTTATATTATGGTACTAAGGTTCTGGTTTGGTTATAAACTTTTTGGTCTCATCTCCGAAGCATCTTAATGCAGGCATCGTGAGAATTAATTTCGTAGCGTAATGAAGTGCGTCACGGTTAATCTGTGACAATGTTGTGGGATAGTCTGTGGGGCCAGTTTTGAAACTAATCCCCATTGATTGATGTTGTGTACAAAAACTAATTATTGCGTTCACACTTCGAATTAAACTTATGTAGACTTACGTACGCGAATTTCCTGTGTGAATCTTGTATTCGTAAAAAAAAACTATTTTTTTAATTTATCCGTAGAAAGACACAAGCCTAGCAATACTTGTAAACTACTATGATATAGCCAAGACTCGTGGCAGTCGCAGCCTTAGCTTCGTGGGGCCTAGCGTCATAGACAATTTGGATCATGACTAAAAACTTCTCCCAGGCCCCAGGAAGATAGAACGTTCTATGACCGTGACTGCCAAGAGTCTTGGCATCTACTATAGTAAACAAAACTATTGCCACAAGGTAAGATGAAGCCGTCTCAAAAGGTATTTAATCAGAATAAACTATCATCTATTTCTAACTGGCTGATCCGTTCATGCATAAAAGTGTTAAGTTAGTAAAGTTAGTAAGTTTGAATTAATACCATTCTTGCGTGTACTAAAATGACCCTTCATTTCAAAACGGTTACATGCTTCCATAAACAAACAAACTGTTAGACTTAAACTGTGATATAGTGTACCATATACATTGTGAAAGCAGCATTACTTTAAGCTATTCGCTCAATTTCTCGTTACCGCTATACTGACCACAATGGGCCGGTTATCCTTAACGATACTAAGTCTGGAGAAATCATCTTTACCATAGAAAAGATTAACTAAATCACAATACCAAGGATGGTCATAAGAGGAGCTTATACTATTCCATTTTACGACCTGATATTTGATTTTACACACAAATGTTTTGCCACTATGTAGTAACCGTGGATTAAAATTCCACATGGAATAAATATTAAAAAGTAATATTGATATCTTTAGTGATATATTCGAAAAAAAGAACATAAGATTGTAAGTGCTAAAAGCAGCTGAACACAGTTCTATACTTTTACGCTTCCAGTTTTTAATAATAAATAAATAAATAGACTTTATGTAAATATATGCGTTAAAATATTGGATTGGAGTGACAACAACTTATGTAATTATAATTATATCTTACTTAATACTAAATTAATAAAAATAATACTTAATTTTGTAGTTTGTGAAATTAATATCTCTTTGGACTCCCGTAGGAAACGATTGACCGTTCAGCAAACAAGTCGATACATTTAATTGTGTTGGATGCTGGCATAAAATTTACATGTTCCACTTAGAGCTGACGGAGTGCAACAAAAAGGTTTTTACTAGGAAGCCCGCTGTAACCCGATACAGTGGCGGCCGCAAGAAACGACCACCCGGGTGGTCTGGTACTTCGGCTGTCTTCCCGTAATTAAAGAGCTCGCTTATGCAAAAGTATCATGTGGATAGACACGGCAGGAGAGGCTTCGCGCCGGAAACGTCATGTTTTGTTTGTTAAAAACATTTGTTCTAGCAGGATGCAACATTTTTATGTGAGTTAAGTTGTCGCAGGTTTTGTTGTGTTGTGTTTGGTTGTTTGCAGTACATAATAGTGAGTTGCATGAATATTGTTTATTGAAATATTGCTGAAAACAATATCTCATAAAACTAACTTTGGTTTTTAATTATTCAATGTTTCTATTTTTATTGATTATTTTATTGAAAGCTTTTGATTGGTGGTATAATAAGTTGCAAGTGTCTTATCATCTTCCTGACCTTATCCCAATCCTATTTGGGGTCGGCGCAGTACGTCCTTCTCCCCTCCATTCCACTCTATAACATTTACATTTCTCATTCATATTATAACGCACACATTCTATATTTTTTGCGGTCTTCCTCTTGCTCTCCATCCATCAACATTCACGTCCATCATCTTTCTAGTAACATGCGTATCATCCGTTCTCATAACATTTCTTTTCTGTCACTGGTGCAAAGTTTCAAAGTTCCTCTCACATGCTTATTCTTAACTTTTATATTCCTTTTCTATTACTAATTTGCAAAAGACTAATGGCCGTTTTCACCAAAATTAATGTATTTGCTTTACTACTACCCGAACAAGTTAACTCGGCACCTAAGTGTAAAGGTACGAGTTGGAACTGGGCGTCGAACCGCAACTGCAAGCGACGTCTCATTAAACGTTTAAATATTTACCCGTTTGGTTATGATAGTTTAAAAAATTTGACGTAAATATTAGTTACATTTACTGTTATGTACTTTAGATTTTATTTATTATTTTAGGCCCAGGTTTAAAATAACGGGCCGTTAGTTCAAAAAAAAATATTGGAGGTCTCCTTTATCTTAGGTGCGTCGTCGTCGCTAGCACTCCAGCGCTAATACCTTGGCTTACGGCACATGCCGACCATCGGCACTACCAGAAAAAACTCAGAGTCGAGCTCTAGATACTGAGATAAGGATCCGGATGAATATTAATGTGAGCCTCCGTTGACGACGCGGAATGAACGACCGCCAGTGTAACAGCATTTACATGTTCGTGCCGAATAAAAAGTGTGGGGCTTCGATTATGTAGGGGTCTATTTAATTAGAATATTTAAAAAATACTTGTAATTTTCGTCAAGTGTAGTCCTACTACCTTCTGCTACTTTCTGTCTTTCTTTAGGCCTACTCGCAATTTTGCAAAATTGGTAGAAAAAGGAAGGATATGTTGCCCGGTTATTTTTTGTGGAAATTTTATAGCCTCACATTCACGTGACTATTGCCCGAATACTCGTACGCTACTTATCTTTGGGAGCGTCTCACACATCGCCCTGTCACTTTAAATGTCAAACGTATGAAAGAGATGCCATGATGTTTGAGACGCTCCCAAAGATGATTTGCGTTCGAGAATTCGGGCGTATGCTGATTAAAAATACTTGATACACTTTAATCTATCGGGTTAGATTTTTATCTAAAGTTGCTCAACTGTAACTTATTTTTGATTAAATTAGTATGAAAATTAAAACAAAACGATAACAAAGAACCGCCTCTGTGGTCTAGTGGTTCAGACCACCGATTTCAGACCAAGAGGTCCCGAGTTCGATTCCCAGTGGGGGTACATTTTGTATTCGGTTTGGTTGGTGGTAGGACTAGTTCTTAGTCCGCCTGGCTAGCTACCACCATCTTATCTAAGTCTGACGCCATAACAATGATGTTTTCAGCATTATTGTGTTCCGGCAGTTAGAGATAAGATAGCCAGTTCCTCAGTGATTGAGGATTCCGGGAGTAGTGCGCTTCCATCTTCAGCCTTATCACCACTTAACATCAGGTGTGATGAAGGCTAAGTGCTACCCTGTTGTTGATAAAAAAAAAGAAAAAAACGATAACAAACGTGACATACCTAAGCAGTATTCAATATTTTTTTACTGGGCAGTACACCAACAGTTATATAAAAATGAATCCCTATTTCCCTTGGTCACACCATCACGCGTGAACGTCTGGACCGATTTGGCTAATTTTGGTCTTGAAATGTTCGTGGAAGTCCAAGGAAGGTTCTAACGGTGAGAAAATAGGGGATGGAGGGGTGAGTAGGGGTAAGGTAGAGGTAGAGTAAGAGTAGGGTAGGGGTTTTGGTCTTGATATGTTCGTGGAAGTCTCAGGAAGGTTCTAACGGTAAGAAAATAGAAAGGGTAAGTAGTGGTAAGGTAGGTGTAGAGTAGGGTTAAGATAGGGTAGGATAGAGGTAGGGGTAGAGTAGGGGTAGAGTACGGGTAGAGTAGGGGTAGGGTATGGGTAGAGTAGGGTAGGGGTAGAGTAGGGATAGAGTAGTGGTAGGGTAGGGCCACGGGAACGAAGTCTCGCCGGGTCAGCTAGTGTTAATATAAAACCGGCCAAGTACGAGTCGGACTCACGCACGAAGGGTTCCGTACCATCAAAAAAAGCGTTTGTTGTATGGGAACCCCCTTAAATTTTAATTTATTCTAGTTTTAGTACCTATTTGTTGTTATAGCGGCAACAGAAATAATAATCTGTGAAAATTTCAACTGTCAAGCTATCACGGTTCATGAGTTCATGAGACAGACAGACGGACAGCGGAGTCTTAGTAATAGAGTCCTGTCTTTCACTTTGGGTACGGAACCCTAATAAAAAGAGAATAAAACTCATTCGATTGAAGTCACAAAGAAACTCGTTTGATCCAGTTATGCCCTCTATGTTATGATAACAGATATTATGACAAAAACGAGTGCAGGCGCAAGTTTCACTGCCACGCCTTTTGCAGTGATACGATGCAATGCTGCTTTGACGGGAAATCTTATTAAGGCTTCCAGTGTTATCACTAGAAATATGTGAAATCCAGGATTCACGACAGTTTCATGCCATTTGAGGGTCGAGAAAACTTGGTAACAAATGTTGCATCGAAGTATTTTTTTTCTTGATAGTATAGCTATAGACAAATAGTAGGTACCTATAGTCACAGTGAATGACAAACGATTGATCAATGAGTTTCAATTAATTTCGGTGGTAATTATTAATTTGATATTTTTAAGGGTTCCACTGACTGAATATACGTTTTTGTGACTTTCATAATCTTTTTATAAGTCACGCTTAATAAAATTATTTTTAGAGTCGCTGAAAGTATGTGCTTAATCCGTTTAACTCATATTTTGATCACATTCAACGTGATAAAGAATAAAAGCGTTCTAAAACTCCAAATGTATTCGTAACAATCGCTTAAGTTGATCGTTACTCTTCTCAAAGTAGATTAAGTGTAATCAATTACTGACCCACTAAAGTCAGATAGTAGTAGCTACGAAGCTCACCAAACAAATTGCGATTCAAAGATAACTAATAGTCAGACTCGTTATCAGGTGTTTAAAGACGCACAAATCATAGACGTGAAGGCCGAACGAAGAATTTTCGTTCATGCATGCCTGTGTCGTTACGAAAGATCAGATAATGCAAAGTCAAGTATGAAAAAGTGTACGGCTGATCTACGCAAAAAGTTGGGCAGTGTTTTGTTTAACTTGCTCAATAGTTTTGAAGGAACAGTCCTAGCACGAAAAAACTGTGGTTATAGTAAGCGTTATTTCGTATTATTTTGTATCAAAACCAGAGCCTCCTTCGGTCGGGCCCGATTCTCAGGCAATCGAACTTTTTCAGTGTGGTAATTCGTATACAAACATTCTGTTTGTGGTTTCTATGGAAAAGTTAGAACGTTTCAAACCTTTGAGTTTTCAAACAAACTAAGCTGTCCCACATGTCAACAAATTCATTTTGACAGCTATGTTCGTATACGAACATCTATTGGTCTGTACCACTCGTTGTGTTCGACTGGTTTTCGATCGAACTTTTACGATTGTGAAATTCTGACAATACAAAAACTGTGTTATATTTGAATTTCGAGCTTATAAATGTGAACTTTTCTCGATTGCGTGAGAATCGGCCCCACTGAAATTCAATATTTATTTGACAGCAGCACTTTGATAGCTTTTGAAAGACGTTTACTATTTCATTATCCTACTAATATTATAAATGTGAAAGTTTAGATGTTTGGATGTTTAGATGTTTGGATGTTTGTTACTCAATCACGCTAAAACGGCTCAACGGATTTGGCTGAAATTTGGGGCACAGATACTGGAGAGGAACATAGGCTACTTTTCATCCCGGAAAACATCAAATTCCCGTGGGAGAACGTCGTGTAGTCCACGCGGGCGAAGCCGCGGGCGGAAAGCTAGTATACCATAACGTGAGTTTTTCATGCTCGGGGTAGTTACTTTAGCGTCAATGATATTATCCGATAAAAAGTTTGGTAAGTACTGCTTTTACGACTACGACTTACCTGTGTGGTATTCATACTATAGAAGTTACTGAGATTAATAAAGTGCTTAATTTTTATTCCAGCTGACTGAATAGGCGGGCGTTCAGATCAGTCTCTCTTTAGCTTTTATCTTCAACAATCTATATCAGTATTAAACCGCATGACAGACGTCACAGTTAGGCAACAATATTATGTTATAATTACTGCAGTTTCACAACTACATGTCGTTAGGATCCATATCAGCTGTGACTCATGAGGTGAAGGCTCTATCCCTTGACCGATCCCGTGACCTTGCTTTCTACGTATCACGGAGATAATCGAGCGATGACATTGAGAATGATTGAGGTTCGATGGTATTCGGCAACAATGAGTCATCGATTTAACTTGTTCTTTGTGCGAAATTTTGTTAAAGTTAGTGTTTTTATTCAGATCACAAAAAAATGTCCGGGTTGTCTGGCATAAGTGGCATATAGCTCCTTTTACTGATTCAAGTGTCATAGGTTTGATCCCCACAAAGAACAAACACATTATTATATTTAAGCTACTTATTTCGAAACCAGTTTATTGTATGTAGGTAATGTTGTCTGCTACCAATTACTTTTTTGTTAAAGAAATATCTATATATCATTCATTCTATCAATAAATATGACCACCACAATACCGACCGAGACGCTCAATGTGTCGCCGAGTTAATAAAACAACAACATAAACATTCAACTTACATTTTAAAATAAAAGTAAATGATGCCATTTCAAAAGAATCAAAACCTTAAAGATTTGCATACTATTGAAAAAATTTGGCAATGCAAGCAATTTTATGAATACTATTTATATTTGTAGCTTTCTTTAGTTTATAAATATTTTGTTCAATTGATACTTTCAGTAACTAATTTATTTATCACCATCTTTACCACCTCTCCTTTAGTCCACAAAATACCAGCAACAAATCTTGGAATAAGATCTTGATATAAAGCTCGTATCAATTGAATTGCGAAACCCGATCGACGCATCGTTCGATCGAAATTTACAATGATCATATCACATGTACAAGGTTGATCATGTCCTTTAGGGATTTGGGTTAATAGCAATTCTTAAATGTGATTGCAATCTATTGATTAAAGCGATCCATTAGGCCGATTTGTCCACATCAGTTAAACGGATCGCTGAGAAAAAAACAATAGAAGATGTACAGAGATTCCTAGGCCAGTTTTTTTACATGAAGTGTCTAGAGATAAATAAAGCTTGGTATACATTTACGTTGCTATAAAATAAGCTTTACATTACAGTTTACTATAACATTTTGTTTATTTTACGAAACTATTGTTACTAATAATGTTGTCGGTGAAATGTCTTTTTGCAGAACTGAAAAAGTAAGTTAAAAAGGAGTTCTTAAGATTCAATTATTTGAATTATTTTTTAGGGCGTGATTTGAAGTTAATCACGTGGGTCCAGCAGATCTCTGCGTGTGAAGTATGTATTGAGAGTAACGTGCTGTCCCTTCTACCTATTAATATTAATGATTGTGTTACCATATACCTAAGCTCGAGTCATGTAACGATTGCATTAAACTTGAAACTAAAACTTTAAAAGGCATTAAAGTTAAATCTAAATAAAAGAATGAAGTTGAAATTGTGCGCGTATAAAAAATGTCGACCTCATTCGCGTAGGCTCTATACCTACTGTTACATAAGGGCCTCAAGTATTAAATGATGTGTCGGTATCCATACAGAGTTTGTGAAGACAGCCTAGCGCATATTTGGCAGCGCAAGATGCGCATCTTGCGCGTAAGCAACTCGATACTATCGCCGCTCCGGGGCGTTTCGAAAACCACTTACCTATCAGATGCCATCTCGTAGCTTTTATTATTTTGGCTACTCTGTATACAAAATTAATTCCAATCTAGTGTCGGTTTTTTTGCTTTGGAAATAATTTTGAAAGTGAGCTATATCTTTAATTGTTAAAGTTTTTATTGGGCCTCCACTTTTTTTGAAGTCGGTTTTAAATGAAATAGCACTTTCACATTTCAGTATCATATTTTGCATGTTGCCTGTGGGTGATAAAGCCAATAAAATATCTTAGTTAGTGCAAATATAATGTGGTAGGATACACTTTTACGATGACAAAAGTCATCATTTTCAGTACAAACTTTATTTATATTTTTTAAACAAACATTTAGGATCGCATTGTATTATCCAAATTCACCTACGTATAAAACTGTTGTTTTTTTCTTCGAAGCGACATGAAAATCCTATTGTATTTAAACATCTATTAAGTTTTAAACTACTTACGTAACGGAACCTGTCCTTTAAAAAGACACCAGCAAGCGTTTACGATCATGTCGTCCACAGAAACAGGAACTTTCTATAGGCTACGTCAAAATGAGCTTGTAAGACCTACGAACAAGCCAGTTAAAGTCTCTCATCTCTTCTAACTTTAAGTCGAAACTAACAAAAGTCCATTGAAATGAAATATGTACAGGCGGCAGTATAAATCAGTCGGACAATGGAGATATTTAGTATAACTAAGTCGAGTCGATCGATGTATAAATGGACTGTTTTAACAGCTGACATAAATTATTAAATAAGTTTTTCAAATAATAACGGCGTTAGCGTGTTTGATCTTTTTTGACCTGCTATTTTGTTGGTAGTTATGAAACTACTGCTAGAGTCACACTCATCCCATGACTGCATGGGATGAGTGTCCAAAAAGTTTTTATTTATTTATTTATTTATTTATTTATTTAATAATTCTGTACACACAAAGGTTTTAATAGAAAAACATATACAGAGAAGAAATGTACAAGGGCACAACTTATTCCACATTGGAATATCTACCAGCTGGCCCGCGAGAGGAAATAAACACGGAGAAGGGCAGACAGTGTGTAACTTCAATAAATATTGAAGTTACACACTCAATTAACTTCAATTTTTATTGGGCTAATAAGACCCTACACAGTGGCTTTAAGAATGGTACAGATCCCAGCAGTAGGAACGTTAAAATAACAATAATAATAAATAACTTCTTACAATCACACCAATTATCTAAGCCCATGTTAATTTCATTAAGAAACTGTATCATGGAAAACTTGATATCGGATAAAATATATACTTAAATACTTTTTATTTGTAAATACATACTTAATATACATAGTAAACACTCAGACCAAATGTAAATGTAGAATGAACTTAAAATAAATAACTACTTACATTCACACCAATTATCTAAGCCCATTTTAATTTCATTACGAAACTATATCATGGAAAACTTGATAACGGATAAATATATACTTAAATAACTTTTTGTTTGTAAATACATACTTAATATACATAGTAAACACCCAGACCAAGACAAATAGACATGTTCATGCACACAAATATTAATCTTGTGCGGGAAACGAACCCGAGACCACTGGCGCAGAAGGTGGGTAGCCTACCCCTGCGCCAAATCGGTCGTCAAAATAAAGACGACTACATAAATTATAACTTCATTCGACATTTAAAAATACATGTGACCACCTTGTATTATTACAAAACGGAAGACTTGTTACTAAAATTAAAATCTGGAAGGATTATATAATTTCCAAGAACATAGGTACCTACACTTGTATTTTTACAAAATACAAACGTATTAATCCATAATTCGTCCAATACGCAATACGTACAGACCATAGCGATCTTAGTTACATTTAACATTTATATGTGTCAGTAGCTTGACAGGCCAGACAGCGCAAAACCACTAAATGGATGACCGCTACCATCGGTTACAGCTACACATTCTTGCCTGCGGTTTTTTCGCGTTATGTAACTTACATTGAAGAATCACATTCTTGGTGCAGCTGGCTCATCAGTTTAATACGCGTGTGCTATGACAAATCACGGCTATCGAGAACGATGCCGCAAGGTAACTTTGTGTATTACGAAATTTTGAGATTTTGCGGATGACATTCGATATATTCCATTAATATCTTTACCATCTTTTTATCAACGAATGTTATTACTTAGTATTTTTTTAATCTTAAATTTTTTTAAACTTTGATAAAGAAAAACTTAATTCAATGTTTTTTTCTCAAAAAAAATTATAACTTGATGCCATATTTTATTTAAGTAAAATAATCGGTAAAAATGGTGCGATATCACTCATATAATCGAGACAAATAGTCGAGATACTACCTGCTATTTCTCAAAAACCAACACGAAGATTAGATTATCATAATGGCACCAACATGATGAGGTCAAAGCAAAAAAGTTGAGAAATGGTCAACCTCTAACTATTGTGGGCTGGCATCTTCGTTGTGCAAGTATGTAATTAATACAAAGGCAATATTTTCGCATGGCACGATTATCTTGGCCACATCTGGCCGACAATGGGACCATTATAGCTTGAAGCGCCTCCATGTTTCCTTCGGGCTTTCAAGGTGATATTTTGACATTATAATTGGGCGAGTCCACAATCGTTAATCTTCCAATGAATGCTTTTAATTAATTTCTTTTTTGATTTCATTCTTTTTAATTTGTGTATGCCTAATCGATGTTTAATGCTTACGAAAAGTTGTTATGTTTGTTAAATTGATTGTCAGCGCCGCAAATGGTGCCTTTGATTGGCTAATCGGTTCAGTTTGTTTAAATGAGCTGTAAAAACAATATACCGTTTAATATTTTAAAATATTATATGCATTCACACTGCAATCTGTGGGTATAAAAAAATTGTGATGCTAAAAAACCACCACCAGCCCCGCAACTAGTTTTTAGGCGAGATCACTTTTTAACGCTCGCATCCGAAAAAAATATATTTCTACAAATGTTCAACAATCGATACTAATTAAAACCATTAAAATTAAGAATTCAAATTATTTTTATGAATTCACAATGCAATTCTATCTCTGTGGTCTAGTGGTTCGCACTACCGATTTCAGACAAAGAGGTCCCGCGTTCGATTCCCAGTGGGGGTACATATTGTATTCGGTTTGGTTGGTGGTAGGACTTGTTCTTAGTTCGCCTGGCTAGGTACTACCGTCTTATCTAAGTCTGACGCCATAACAATGATATTTTCAGCATTATTGTGTTCCGGCAGTTAGAGATAAGATAGCCAGTTCCTCAGTGATTGGGGATTCCGGGAGTATTGCGCTTCCACCTTCAGCCTTTGTGATGATAAGTGGTGATAAGGCTGAAGGTGGAAGCGCACTACTCCCGAAATCCTAAATAACTGAGGAACTGGCTATCTTATCTCTAACTGCCGGAACACAATAATGCTGAAAACATCATTGTTATGGCGTCAGACTTAGATAAGATGGTGGTAGCTAGCCAGGCGGACTAAGAACAATATACAAACGCAAGTTTAGTAAATAAGCGATTTCTAGAAGCAGCAATGCTAAAATAGGTTTACAATTCAGATATTACTGTTTTTATTGCAAGAAGAAGGAGGAAATTAGAATACTATTGTTTATGTTTAAACATTAATGATCCGTAATATTGTCCAATTATAGCTATAGCTGAAGTATAGCTGCACCATTATATTGCACCTAACTGCACCCACAATTATTGTGGCCGCGTTATTTGGTTCAGAGGACACACCCAGACTCGTTAGCGACTAGCCTTGTGCTCCGTTTACATTCAACTTACTCTCTTTTAGTTAGGTAACTGAGCATAGTTTAAGGCGATACTCGGAAAAAATGTGCTGAAGCGAGATGGGTCAGGCCGTAGATTTTGCCACAAATAGCGCAATGGTGACGCAAAATTTTCTACGAGTCGGTCGCACAAAGTGGTGCAAAATGGTAGCGCAAAATTATTAAGGAGCACGTACATTAATGTGATTTTATTTAACAAACATGTACTAACAAGAGGTATTGCATCAAACTAGAAAAAGAAACACGATGTTGGTATGTAAGTATGTTTAATTAATAATTAACAATAATGTACCTATGAGTAATTCTTTTTTATATATTGCGCACAATGAAAAGTTAAACAGGATGACAAAAACTAGTAAGTACCTATGTATGATTTGTTCAATTTACAAAAAAAATACATTTAATTTGTTAGATGGAGGTATTTGGTATTATTCATTATTAATTATATAAATATAATACAACTTAAAAATTTATTTCAACACTTTTCAATGTTTGAGAGTCCATTACTTTGACTCTAGCAACAACCTGCTTGAAGTATCACTTTTAAAAGGACCTGCCAACCATTAGGATGCCAAAAATAATAAAAAAAAATAGATCTGTCAATAAAAAAAAGTTACATGGGTTTAAAAGTTAGTATGAAAGTGACGAAATTCCAAAACTTATAAAATACAAAATAAAAAAACTTTGGACCTAGGTAAAATCTTTGAGGCTGGTTAGGTAGCAGACCACCGCACCTACCCCTATTTTCGTATGTTTAACGTTCTGCCGAACACCCTGTACTTATAGAATATTAATAAAATCTAACAAATCAATTAATAGTAATGCTAGTCATGTTTTTTAGCGGAATTACAGCTAAAAGTAATTTCAAAATAATAAAAAACTTGAAAACCTTGTGTGCATGCACTATTATTCAATAGCGTAAAATAAGTGGCGCAATTTCTACGCAACCGGTATCGCAAAGTGACATAAAGACAGTTTTGCGGAACCGAGGCGCAAATGAAATCGATTATAACTCTTAAAATATACTATTTAACAAGGCTAGTTTAACATATACAGATCACAGACATCTAATTAAACCATGCGCAACAACAATTATAAGTTTTAATCAAAAACTTACCTTGAAATCTCAAAAAATGCACTCTGCAAAGTAGGCGACACTTTTCACTTTGATCGGAGTTGACACCGAAATGTCAAAAAATATGGTCGTCAACGCTGCATTGACCATAGAATACGATACTTTGGTGATGCCAGCACTCAAACAAAATCTTAATAAATGTTTTAAAACCATAAAATGGGTGAAAATGGTTGCGCAATATAAGTAGCGCAAAGAAATGGTTTTTCAAAAAAAAAATCTTATTGCCGAAAATTTATCTTTTTTCTTAGGAAAGACGCAAAGATATTAAAGGAATGGCAACCTTATTATTATTTTATAACGTCAAATCAAACAGCTCATCAATAAGTTAAAAAATGATAATTTTATCGATGTTTAAGCTGTACACCTACCACTGCGGATTCGCGGTTTTTATAAAAAATCCGTCACTTTTGGGAAGGAAATGTCAAATAGTTTTCCAAATATATAAACTTATCCAAATATCTATATCTGCCTTGGTTTGCTATTTCTTAGGAAACACGATGATAAGATTGAGACATTTCTAAGAGTACTATATTTAAAATTATATGAGGCGGAGACTTTTGTACCCTCGAATGTGGCAAAATCTACGGCCTGACCCAGATAGCAATGAGAAAACGACGCGCGCGGGAGCGAGACCGATTTTGCAGATTAGGCAAAAAAAACACAAAATCACTTCGTATTAAAAAACTACAGCGATTTAAAAAAATGCTTCTATACGATCCTCAATATTATTGCTGTCCACTAATTAAACCAATTTCCAATAGTGTAAGTAACCCCATTTAAGAATAATCTTCACTTTTCGTATTTTTTAGAGGTCTTTTCGAAAATAAAAAGTGTCGAGGCAAAATCATAAAATCGTGTTTTTGAAACTATACGATTCTAGATAAAGGTATGAAAAAATATATATCTTATTACCAGATTTTTAGCAACTGTAACCGTCCTATAGTTTTAAATCAAAAAGTCCATACTTTACCGAGTAGCGCCTTAAGTCAAATGTAATCCGTTATCAAGATATGGAACGACTTTGAATCGTCATGTTTGAGATTATCTTTATTTTTATCTGTTATTTGTATCATGTGTTTGTTTTGAAAATGCCAGCGGCTGGCGGTCATAGTACCAGTTGTGAGGCTTTGAAAATACGTATGTTTAGGTATATATTTTTGTATTCTATTTTAATACCTATACCAAACCATGCTTTTATTTTGCATAAAAGAGCAAACAATAATAAAGTAGCCTCGTTATTCTTAGCTCTGCCTTTTTTATTGCTGAATCTCTTTATTTATCATCACCAATCAACAATACCACTAGATAACCGGTTGGAGTGTGGAAAACGGCTGAGCAAATAAGAGCGCACTTAAAAGGTGCGCGCTTATTTCTTATGTCGTGGTCAGGAAGCTTTATGATGTAATATCGTAAAATTTGAAACCTTTTTCTCTGTTTAAAATAAAATCTGTCTGTTTGTTTTAGTTCTTGAGGCGTTATCTAGTGGTATTGTTGATTGGAAATACACATAAATGTAAATCAACTAAATACATTTTATTTTGCAAATTTTATTATGCAAATTTTATTATTGAAAAATTAAAAATGAAATATTAGAAAAAGTCGTCTCGTCTCACAACTAGCTCCGATGGGACTCGAAATCACGACCTTTCACTGTCCGCGCGAATGCTCTAACCACTGAGTGATTCCTTAGCTAGTACATACAAAGAACTTGAGCTAGCAACTGTCGTCATACCAAACGGGTCTGTCACCTAACACTGTCCTAAGACTCCAAAGCCAGCTATTGCGACAGAGTGCAAACTCATTGTATGTTAAGCGAGCACTTCATCTTTCACGGCTTGCGCACGCGTCGATTTATTGGTTGACGTCCCGCCCTCGAGAATAGATACCAGCTATCTCGGGACCCTGATTGAATTAAAGCCCTCTTGGGCTTGTCAAGAGGAGATAACGGGGCTTAAAGTCTGACTGTCAGAGTAGATGATAATAAATTGTTTTCAGAAATTTTCAAATGAAGTCCCGAGGATTTTTAATTAAAGCATTGTTAGTGTCTAACTCTGTAGGTCTGTTTGTATGAAATGGTGAGATAAACTGAATCTTGGAACCCTGATTGAATTAAAGCCCTCTTAGGCTTGTCAAGAGGAGATAACGATTCTTAAAGTATGTCTGTCACAGTAGATGACAATAATTGTTTTCAGAAATTTTCGAATGAAGTCTCGAGGCTTTTTAACTAAAGATTTGTTAGTGTCTTAGACTGTAGGTCTTTTGGTATGTTATTGTGAGATTTACTGAATCTTTAAGCCCTGATTGAATCAAAGCCCTTGTGGGCTTGTCAAGATGATATAATTAGGCTTAAGGTCTGACTGCCAGAGTACATGACAACAAATTGTGTTAGAAATTTTTTGAATGATGTAATATTAGGTTGAAGGTCAAAACTTTAGCTTCTGTTTAACAGGTGCGATAAAGGCTAAGTGCTACCCCGTCGTCAGTAAAAAGAAATTAGTCGCCAACAATTTTTGGCTGTTAAATATTTACATTTATTTTCCCAAACTCATGACGAGAAAGTAGCAACAAATCTCATCAATATTTGATAAAAAAATATTTATTAAACTTAGGACCTGTTTCACAATGTCTAAGTAAGTTCTCAACAGCTGTTACTTGACAGATAGTCCATACAAAACTGTCAATTAAACTAGAGAGTATCTCCTAATCGGACAGGCACTAAGTAAACAATCTCTACAAACAGTATTTATTACACAATCCCCAAGTGATTCACCATAAAACCCTATTGTATATTAAGAGTGATAGTAATCTCATTCTCAGCTACTCAAACATTTTTTTTATTATAAAACTTACATCACGTTTTCATCAAGTTGGTAACAATGGACCAGCACGCGCTCTATAGGCGTCGATCCCTAAGGCGATATAGTCCAGGAGATAATTATCATTGAATTTGCAACATTACTGAATCAAAGATAAAGCATATTTCAATTCGCATTTCGAAAACATTATTAGAAAGAAGCGTTCTGTCTTTGTTGGCAAACTAATAATATTAATTGTAAGAGTGATAGCTCGAATAAAAATTTTGGGATATCAGGAATAGTAGGTAGAATCAAACAATTTTCACAAAATAGAATACACAAACATTAGTTCAAGAGGCAGACTTTTTAACCTTTAGCATTCCAGTGAATTTATAAGGATATACGGTATTATTATAACAGTGTTGGTTCCTTCTAATACATGATATCATTCAGTTAATCAATTATTTAATAAAAAAATTAAGTCTCTATTTAAGCATCTAAATCGCCTAAACGCAGGCGCATATTTATTTACTATTTACTTGGTTTTTTGCTAGAGATGTAATAAACTAGTTACCGGACTTTCTCTTTTCTACTTTACTTATTGTTTTTATTTTTAAGATTTTTGTTCTTTTTTGTGCAGCTTAGATGTTAACATCTCGATGTATGTCTCTAGGAGTACACCGAAGCCCGGCGGGCTGACCCCTAACCCTCGCGCTAACACGTGTTGCCTCTCTGATTGGCCGGCAAGGCGAACACTCATCGTTTGGTAACAGCTCGAGGCTCTATCTAATAAGGTCCAGCTACTTAGCGCAGCTGTTACTCGACTTTTTGAGCTCTAATGCTATAAATAAGTGACCATAAATTACGCCTCCTTTTTAAAAGATTTTTGTTTTGCTGAGTTGTATTGCAAGTAATACAATGTCTGTCTCTAGGAGTGCTCCGAAGCGCGGGATGACCCCTGACCCGCGCGCTAACACGTGCTGCCTCTCTGATTGGCCGGCGAGGCGAACACTCATCGTTTTGTAACAGCCATGAGCCTCGCTCTATTAAGGTTGCTACTAAGCGCAGCCGTTTTTGTTCTTATAAAAAAAGGTTTGCGCTTCTTGAAGTAGTCCTGCTTAGGAAGTTCTTTTTGTGAATCGCTTAAAGAGGTTGTTTCCAATTTGAATTTGAGAAAGGGGTTTGCACTGTTGATGGATTCCTGGTTATAAAGTATTTTTTTTTCAATTGCGCGAAAAGCTTTTTACCTATAAAATTATTTTTTTGTTAATTTTGACGATCGAGGATTAAATTAAGAGTGACAAAAAAATTGTCTTTTACTACTGATAATAAAAAAACCTGTTAGAGCTTTAACAATAATTCAGATTCATGTCTAAATTCTTAATCTAAGAAGTGTTACAAAATTGCAATTCATTGATAAATAATTGAGCTAGGTGTTGCCTTGAACGATTTAAATGTAATAATGTAATCATTTTCTATAATCTACCTAAGTTAATCAAGATATTATTCATCGCCGCAAAATGACTGAAGCCGCAAAAATGAATCTCGCGCAAGTTCATAACATTATTTGAATCGAATTTTCAAAATTGGGTCAGTGGTGATTGAATGTAGAATTGTAGATTGTTCTCCGCATGCGCGTAGTATTGCCAAAACATTTTATATAGAGACAATTTATTGGGTGTATTATATTTGTTGTTGCATGACCGTTGTAAGGCTGGTCACTCACTGTATTGTATTTTTTGATGAGATATAAAAACAGACTTGTATGTATAGGTACTAGTGAATTTTGTACTTTTCTCCGAGACATAAAAACAAGGAATATATACTACGCCAAAACAGGTTGATTTATAAGATACGTTAAAAAAATTAACCATGTTTTTTTAGGGTTCCGTAGTCAACAAGGAACCCTTATAGATTTTTTATCTTACGGATTGTAACAAAAAATCGTCGTAAATTTTTACCTAATTACTTCCAGTTTAGAAATTTATTTATTTATAGATTTACATGCTTTTAAACCAAGCCCACGAACATAGCAGTAACAACCTTGACTCCAAAGTACAAAAGCACAGGTTGTATAATAAAATCAGATATATCTCCGGGCAGTATTTATTTTTGTATGGTTTATCTGTAAATTGATCTTAATTTATTATTACTGACTCCAAAGTTCAGGAAGAATTAATTGGCTTATTGTTGGAGCTTTGATATAAAGTAGTAAGGAACAGTTATTTAATTTAGATTTTAATTTTACAATAGATTTTATTGTTTAGGAGCTTTATTTTTGTGATAATGGTTAGCCATCCCAGCCGGCTTAGCATGAGCGGCTTTTATCGTGCGATATGATATTGTACGGCAAGTTGTCTTAAACTTAAACACCACTTAGGTGTAAGCAAGACGGCATGCCGTACCATATCATATTCACGTGATAAAAAGTCAATCATGCTAAGCTGGCAGGTTAGTTAATAGGATATAAAAGTTTATAAGACTAGCATTAGTACACTAAAACCACTAGCCCCTTCAAATGTTGTCATTTTAGGAAGTTGGCATTATGCGAAGCTGGCATTGTGAGAAATTGGCATTCAGAGAAGTTGGTATTCTGAGAAGTTGGCATTTTGAGAAGTTGTCATTTATGAGATGAGAGAATTTTTATTAAACTTTACATAGTTCGTAACATGTTTCTATTAATTGTGAAAAATAAATATATGTAGCTTTCTTCCGCAAATAATCGCAAAACTTGCACCTTCACCGATCACACTACTCTACACGTGTTTCGCCCCAACCCGGGGCATCCTCAGGAGATGTATGTCCGTATGCAATCCAGCACCGAATACGGACATACATCTCCTGAGGATGCCCCGGGTTGGGGCGAAACACGTGTAGAGTAGTGTGATCGGTGAAGGTGCAAGTTTTGCGATTATTTGCGGAAGAAAGCTACATATATTTATTTTTCACAATGGTTAGGGACTTCCGCCAAGTGACGCCTGATTCAATCAAATACTTATGTTTCTATTACTTTCTATGATTTCAGTTTTTTTAGGAAACAAGGAACAAATAAAATCAGATTTTAGTAGTTACTATGTAGTTAGTTTCCCTTCCCGAGCCGAGCCCGGTATATGTTTGTATGTATTTTTTCGGCTATTATTAATAAATAAATAATACATCGGGGGAAGTATTTTCTATTCTTCTTCTTTCTTACAATTCTTACGTAACGTTTTCAATACAATTTATCCCATGATTGATCATGGGATGCCAAAAATAGAGTAAGACTCATTTGAGTGTTCCCCTCCACGGAAATCTTTAGTAAAAGGCGAAAGATTTGTACGTTTTGAAGGGAAACCAGAGTTATCGAAAATAAATTTTAGAAGACCTTATACAAATTTGTAGAACTACATCGTTGTCGCGATTCACAACGGTACAGCGCCATCTGTCGACGATCCGTAAAGAGCATTGGCAAGAAAATATTCTAATGTATGTTATTGTTAGTGAACATTTCGATGCATTGTTATTTGTTTGTTTACTTTATTTGCTTGTGCAGTACATATCGACAGTCTTTTCCCAGGCTTTCAAATTGCTCACATAACATACCTACTAATAAAAATGTTTGACGATGATTTCATGATCGTCCGAATTCATAAGATGCTCTTTGCTGAGCCTTCTCCAATAATCTCCCTCTGCTAGTCCTGCGCTGATCGGTTTCAGTTTTTTGAAATATTAACTTATGAGTTCATGTTGTCCACTGCATGTGTATACCAAGTCCTACCCGTAAGGAAATACGGTCACGTACGGCCTTCAGCCGGCGACAACGGCGCTCTTGTATTGTTCTGTGACATTTTACCTCTGCTAATGACAAGCAATTTCAGTTTTGAAACGATCACATTAGACGAATTTAAACCGCGTTTTAATTTGAACCAAATAACTTGTGTATTAAACTCAAATGTTAGCGCGATTAGAATTTACTATTGCTTCACATATAAAGGTGATGTTAATACTTTGTACTTATATGATATCTAAGTCTAACCGAATCTGTGGTCTAATGGCTCACACCACCGATTTCAGACCCAGAGGTATCTGGTTCGATTCCCAGTGAGGGGTACATTCTTATAGTATTCGGTTTGGTTGGTTGAAGGACTAACTACCACCATCTTTTTTAAGTCTGACGCCATAACAAAAATGTAGCAGCATTATTGTTCTCCAGCAGTTAGAGATAAGATAGCCAGTTCCTCAGTGGTTGGGGATTTCGGGAGTAGTGCGCTTTCACCTTCAGCCTTATCATATCACCATTTAACATTTTAGGTGTGATGAAGGCGAAGTAAGTAATAAAAAAAAAACAAAAGTTCGTATTCATTACCTACTTACAAAAATTAAATGGTAGCATACCATTTAATTTTGCAGTTTTAAGAACAACACTGCTTTTATCCGGCATCTTAACTCAGATTTTTAGCAAGAAAAACTACCACTAAATTAAAAATTTGTATCCAACTGCTTTCAGAAGGTCGCATTTTCAACTATGAAATTATTCTAAGTAAAATTGCTATACTTTCCCTTTTTTAATTCTACATAAAACGAAATTGATCATGTGTTTATTCCACGTCACAATGAAGGTACCACACTATACATCAATAATTAATCGTCACAAATTAGAAAGGTTAGAGAAGCGACTCGTCCAGTTTAAGCTCTCGACTTATCTCTTCATCTCGTTGCTGTCAGCCAGCTGTCAAACTAGCTGTCACGTACTATCGAAGTGACAATGACAGCGGGATATGTCAACATCCGTCGATGAACATCTGTGTGTGTGATGGGTCAATAGTGTGGTGAGGGCATAATAGGTGAGTTGAGCTAAGGTAGATGTGAGCTATAACTTTTGTTTGATGAGAAATAAGCATTAAAACTATATTATTAACGCCGACAACACGTAACGATTTAGAATTGATAAATTGATATAAGTTGATAGTTTAAATATTTTATTGCATTTATTATTTTTACTTTATTTCCGCATGATTAATTAATTAATTATAATGCATGCCATAATTTTATATCCCTTCCTTATTTTACTTCATACCAAAATATTGTCTCATCGCGTGACATTAGCAGGCAATTTGCAAATATACGCAGGTATTATAATTTCATTACATTGCCATCAACAGAATTAGTGGGAGGCAAAAAGTAGACCAAGAACAACTGTGACGAGTGATGATGGGATAATATCACGAGCAATTGTTTCTTAATACAAAAACAATGCGAACTGGGCCTATTAAAATAAAGCGTCGAAGACACACTTTGTACTTTTGTAAACAAGAAAAAAAATGTATCTTCATCACTCGGAAGCCACTTCCAATTTCTTAATAATTATAAACTAAAAATTGTAATAGAAAAAATCACCAGCCCTGCAAGTAGCTTTTACTTCAGGAATCTCTTCACACACACAAGCTACAAACAGGGCAGGCGATGTTTTATCTACTAACAGAATTACACATTATGAATGCATAAAAAAAAATTAAATATTTTTCTTTCGTTTGTTTATTCTGGTAATTTTATCAGTCAACACAAACAAAGGTATTAATTATTTATCGCCCGCGTTCTGCGGTCGCGTTCTGCTTTCAGCTTTCATAGCTGTTGCTCATACTGCGAGCAGTTAGTACGTAAATTTGAAGTAATCCACACGTCACACGCTGTTCTTACTTAAAAATGTCAAAATACTTGTGTCACTCGATTTAAATGGAACTCTGACAGAACTCTCGTTCGGTTTGACCTCCACCACCGTTCTGACTGCTTTTGTGTGTGTAGGTTTCAGACTCGGAACTCTGACCACAGAGGACTATTATTTTTTTGTCCTCTGTGCTCTGACCGCTAGACATTATTCAACATATCAAATAAAAGAAGAAAAATACTAAAACTTTTATTTTATTATGTCAAAACCGAAGCCATGGCAAATAATAGATTTGGCTTTATTAATTTATTTATTATACATAGTTTATATTTTCTTTAAAATTCAGTACTGATTATGTAAGTAAATACTTAAAATCAAGTAGCATTACTTGTACCGTTAATATAAGTTTAGTGTCCTATTAACCCTTCATCTAATCATGGCTGGCTCTTGAGCTGGAAGAAATTAAAATTAATTTGATTTCGTAAAATATGAAAATGACTACGTGTCTATTTTTGACGTTTTCAGCAAATAACATAAAGCACACATTATACATGAGTAACTGACAAATACCTAAATAAAGCCTTAGTGACAATCATTTAATATAGTTTCTTTGATTCTTTTACCCATGTTTGACTACAAATCGAGTGAAAAAGTCATTGTTTATTGTTACGCTGTAAATCCAAAAATGCAAGTGAGCATTGTGCCTGTATCGGTTTCTTCGTAGTTTTATTACACACAAACGGCCGCCCGCGGTTTCACCTGCGTGGTTCCCGTCCCCGTGGAAATATCGGGATAAAAAATATTTTATGTGTTATTCCAACCTATAATCTATCTTTCTTGCAAATTTCATCCGGATCCGTTCAGAAGTTTTTGCGTGAAAGAGTAACAAACATCTATACTCACAAACTTTCGCATTTATAATATTAGTAGGATTCATTATTTGGAGTTTAAAAAGATAAATATATATTAATTTTGATAACATCGTGGCAACCCTGAGCCAACTCAAACGAAACCATTACAAGAGAGGAAGTGCCTAATGAAGAGCATTCAGTAGCATAGTCAGAAGATGGTGTTAAGAAATAATTACTGTTCGCCACGCCCCCCCCTGATTGGTTTTCGTAAGCCCGTATAAATCTCGTTCGATTCCCCGACGTGACTTTTGGCCAATTTAAATAGGCAATGGGCGTTTTAACTACATTCCGATTTAACAATTCAAATCGATTAGGATGCTTAACGTGTTTATAACAGCTGACTGAATGTACAATCGATTAATTATCCACCTTGTGTAACATGTATAAGTATGTATAAGTATTTGTTATCAGTTTTTGTATAGCTAGTAGATATAATCCACCACGTGTAAACATTTATCTAGAAACTCATAAAAAATCAGCCCTTTCGTTACTCAGATGACTCCCGGTAAAACGGTAGCTCATGATCTATTCCATGGTTCAGTCTTTCTTTGAGTCAAAATTGATCGCAATTCGGAAAGTTGATCTAAAGAATAGCGCGTTTGAAAAAAAAATGTTTTTTTGCAAAAATAATAATAATAATAATCATCATCTTTATTATTTTCACAAACAAAAAGTATTAAAGTAACTACAATAAAGCTAATTTACTGATTACACAACAGTATAAAGCAATAATATAGGGTAGTATAATCTGTCCTTCCAAAAACTTAATTCAAATATCTACACATTTTTTCAGAACATGATTTTAGGTGAAATAAAAATAGGAAAAATTGCAATAGAAAAAAAAAACACTCAATCAAGTTGATTAGCAGGCGGGATTCGTACCCGCTACCTTGGAAATCCAGTGCTTCGATGTTCCACTGGAATAAAGAAAAAGGCCAACGAAGTTTCTCTATCATTTTATGGCTTGAATTTGAATAAGAAATAATAATCCGTATGATTAGTTCGTCATCCCAATTAATTACGATTTTAATAGACAACTATCAAGTTATTAAAATAGGAAACGGATGCAATGAAGATCCATAAGAAATGAATTATTGACGAGCAAAACCGATCACATTGGTTGTTATTACCGGTTAATAAGATGATTCAAATTAATGATTTGGTAATTAGAGGTTTCGGCAACTTTATTGGGTAATTGAGATGCCGCCGCCGTCAGCTATAAAAACAGTACTGACGTTGAATACTCACATTCTTTAGTTATCCAGAAATACGTTTTAAAAATTAAAGTCGCACTTGAAATGCACTCAAATAAGCATTACTCATTCATATGACTAGTTCTACATAACATATTATCAATATCCAAAGATGAGGAGAGTTTTGAAACAAAGAAACGCCAACATTATTATCACGATTAGTAAGATAAAAGTTATACTAGTTGTAAGACAGTAAACTGCCAGTTATTTAAATTTTTACATTTTTGCATTCACAATGCAATTTTTATTACTGAAAAATTGAAACTGAAGTATTTTAGATAAAAAAACCACATCAAAAAAGTAAGAAATAATTCCTCACCAAATAAATAACGTAAGTACTTTGAAGTCGGGCGTGAAACATGTACAATTTTTTGTTGTTTTTGTTCAAACCCGCCCGACTTCAAAGTACTTACGTTATTTATTTGGTGAGGAATTATTTCTTACTTTTTTGATGTGGTTTTTTTGAAGGAGGTTTTATTTTTTTATAAAAATAATTTTTATTTCACTCTTTTTAGTGCATCGTGCAGGCAATTTACGTGTTTTCTGGTAAATAGGTATGTGATCAAACTGAAAACCTCCTTTTTCGAAGTCGGTTAAAATACCTTGACGTATCCCCTTTTTACCAAAACAAGAATCATCTAAATCGGTTTATAAACAAAGGAGTTATGCCTAAAGATACTTATTAAATTCACATAAAGTGGTAACGAAAACGACAGTATTTTCAAGATTTCCTGAAAACTACTGAACCGATTTCAAAATTTCAAAAAATGGGACCAACTTGGAAACCAACCTGATGTAATAACGTTTGAACCATTTCAATCGGTTCAGCCGTCTTCTAGTAATCGGTGGACATACACAAAAAAAAAAAAACATACATACAGACGAATAGAGAACCTCCTCCTTTTTGATTTAGAAGTCGGTTAAAAAACGACCCGTCTCACAACCATCTCCGATGGGGCTCGAACCCACGACCTTTCGCTATCCGGGCGACTGCTCTAACCTCTACGCTATGGAGTTGTTACGAGAAGCGTCAAATTTCTTCTTACGCGCTGTGTAGCCGGCATTAATTTCATCAATGTGAAGATATTACTACCCTCACTTAGCGAAAGGTCGTGGGTTCGAGTCCAATCGGAGCTGGTAGTGAGACGGGTCGATTTTTTCTAAAATACTTCATTTTCAATTTTTCAGCAGTAAACTGCCATTTATGTTTCGGCAAAAATGCTCATTAATGAAATGTAAGCGGCGATGACGGTCGTACAACGTGCTTTATTATACTCGTACATCCATATAAACAAACCTTTCTAAATAAATGGGTTATAAAACTAAGAATCTGTTTTCGATGACTATTTATTTTTATTTTTATTTTTTATTTTTTTATTATTACTTTTTATTTAAAGCGAACAGAATAAAACTCTATACTTACACAATACTTTTCTATACTTACAGAATTGTATTGCGAATGCATAAAAAAAAACTCAATTTAATGGCTGTTTCATCTTAATCGATTGTTAAACATTTGTAAAAATGTCTCTTTCGGATGCGATGGTTTCCTCACATTGATGAAGCAACTCTGGCCTACAGCGTTAAATAATAGCAAAATTCGACGAGTCGTGTAAGCCTTTCGGTAGCTTAGTTGGTCAGAGCATGGGCCGGATCCCCAGAGGCGCGGCGGGTTGGAATCCCGCCTGAAAGCCACTTATATGGCTCGTGGTTTTTTACTATCACATTTTTACAATAGAATAAAAACAGATAAAACAAAGAAAATCTTTTTTTGCTTATCTGTAACATGTTTGCTCGAGCGTTAAGATTCGAACATTTGCTTGATTGGGTAACAAACCTCTTTCATTAATGTATTACCGGGTAGTGGAAGCGATGTACATCCTCTACTGCCGATTTCTCAATGATTTAAACTACCTTCTAGGACAGGTGATCTCGTTAAATCTCAATAAAGCGTAGGATCTAGTTGCGACGGAAACAGATTGAATTATTTTGCGCGGTAAATTAACACATCCGTGTGAAATAGTTCAGTTGACATGATCAATTTAGCGCTGTTATTAAAATCTGTTATGGAATGTTGATTTAAATTATGACTGCGATGAGGTTTTGCTACGACTTCAATAATTGTTTAAGTGTTTAAGGCAAGGATTCCCTAAAATAGGGTATTTTAAATTCTGGATTACTCGCAAATCACAAGTAAGTACTTGAAATTTGGAAAAAATATATGTTAATTTACAGTTAATTATTTATCTAGTGCTTCTGGCCATTATATTTTTGATTAGTGATACTTTACAACAAAAACAATCCAAACATCCGTCTAACCGTAATCCAAATATCCCATTACTTGCAGTATACTTGGTTTTAGTTTATGATATTTTTAGGTTTTAGTATATTTATACGAAAATAATTGTTTTTGAATAGCAGAAGGATTCCAACCGTCATAAGTTTAAAATTATTATTATTTCATTTTTAATTAAATTTTAATTGAGTTTTTATTCGCGAGGCGCTTGCGAATTCACAGTTCACTGCCGGCTGCCGCTGCGTCCGCGCGAAGTGTATCGCGCGCGGCCGAGCTAGCGTCAGCGGTTTCGGCCGGGAATCCTGGCCTTAAGATATTTATAAGCAGTGGTTGGATAATAAACATGATTTTCCCTTATCTTTACATCCCTGATTTTCTATTTTGTAGGTGTGGTGGTAAATATCTTAAGTGAAATACAGAAAACGTCTCATTCTCAATGACAACGAAATGTTTACATAACGGAAAAATAAAAACAGTAAACTTAAACTATTTAGAAGTCATAGATATGAGTACATCACCGTTAAAAGCTATCGGCCTAATCGTGATCGACTTAAAGGTCAGAATTGTAGATCATCTTTGATGCACTGATAGTTTGTTTTTTTTTTATCTTAAAACAGTATTTAGCTGGTTCAGTGATCACAAGCTATCGTGGGAGCCTTTCGCACGATACTCTGATACCATTTGACGGACAAAGAAGGAATGTCAAGATGTACATTGTGCAAAGCCATTCTTCGGTTTGACATTCGACCATTTTGCACTGGACGTGTGTTCTTGATTCCACGTGTATTTTTCGTGTAGGTTCCCTTCATTGTTCCGTTTAATGTCTATGTTGAGGTTTATGAAGTATTATGTATGGATTTACGGTTTGTGGCTGTAAGTTCAGTTATTTCATTCGTGTGGATGTTACGCAAAAGTTTTACGACGCGCTTTGTTTGTACAAAACATTTTTACCATTTAAGTTTAATAGGGTTGTTGGAATCGATTTCTTATTCCTATCTTTTACAATTATCTTCGTTCCCATGATAAAATAAATGGAGGTTGCTTTTGAAAGGAAACTGCACCAGTAGTTGCATCATGGAAGTCTTACCTGAAAAGAAAAGAAAAAACAACAATAAGTAAAACACAATAAGGAAACTTAATTGACAAGTTTTGATTGACCAAATGACAATGTGAGGTTAAAACTATAGGAAAATTACATTATTTTACTGCGATATCTTCTATGGTAATTATAATTTAAAAGTCAAGGTTGTCACAACGACTAGTAAACTCATGTGTCGCAAACATCACTTAAGTGGCTGGCATGTTGTTTGCCAATAATTCAAAAAAATAAATTGCCGACTAGGCGTCAACATTGCCATGGAAGTTGTTAAGTTCCAAACAAATTATAATAATTATTCGCGGCTCAACTCAACGATGGATCGTTATAATTGCTTCAGTAGCGTAACTAAAACGCTCATTAGAAACATGTCTGTACGCACATTTGTTATGTTTGCCTGTCCTACAGTTTGAACTGCAATTAATATGCAGAACGTGCTCGCGAAGAGATTGTTCGTTCTTGTTTATTTGGTTATTAATTGTATTTGACTAACTCGACCTTTTTGGTCAAAATTGAAAAATTTTATAGGTAAATAACGTGCATTAAAAATAACAAACTGGCTGGCTGTTGTTGCACGAGGTTTCTTTTAATAATAACAAGCACCAAGAAAATAATAGATGAATATTTTCGATGTTTAATGTCCGAGCGCGTTGATGTCTAATGAAGGCAAGTAAACGTCTGAGGTTGACCGACTAGTAGTTCGCTGACAAAATAATACAAAAACCCAACAGATCTAGGTTTTAATCTAACTCGTATTTGAAGTTGTAAAAAACTTAAAAGACAGATCGCTTAAATGTCTTGGTTCATTTTGGTAATTTTCTATATTTGACATTTTTATAATGTTGTTTGCAGTATGTTCTACGCTATGGCCACCTATTATGTACTTGTAATGAATAAAAGGTATTTTTCTACTTTATTCTAGTACACTTGCATTGACCACAAAAGCTAGCGTGTAATTTGATGTACACACGCGAGTGGCGCACGCGTCCGTGCGACACAAAATCTCTTTTAGATTACACTAATTTGTCAATTCCACGACAACTGGTAGCCCATTCATGGCTCATACGTGTGGGAAACGTTATGAAATTGAAAATGATCATATTTCTTTTAAAAGACACTAGGCTATTGCACAAAGATTCACCTAGTTTTCGTCGTTAACTATTCATTATTGTGCCGTGGGATATTTTTTGTGGCAGCCATTGTTGTGGCTCTGATTGGCGCATTCCACAGGACTTGGTCTCACTTGAGGGCGTAAAGGAATGTTGACGACACAAGCTCCAAATTTGAATTTGACAGTGAATGTCATTTGTTTGCAATGGAAGGAATGAATTTGGTTAAAACGCCGTTTAAAACATAATTGGGCTTTCCATGAAATTTACTGGTTAAGGCAAGTCGTTTGAGGTTATAATTTTATTAAAAAATATTTAAAGAACTATCTCACACGGCCAAAAAGCCTTCTAGGTACATTTAACTCCACTTATCAACAATAAGATTGTGTTACTGAGTGGCAGTTGTAAGAACAGATAAGATTTAGATCATGTTTTTTTAACAACAAACTGGTTTTGCTCTTCTTACGATTGTAAAAATGTACTAATGCCAAGGGCGAGATCACTTAAGAGACTTTAAGTCCACATCAGGTTTTATAGTAAGTATAATCCTATCTTGTTCCGCGTGGGTTACAATGGTTAATACGGTCACTGTCATTATGTGTTTATGGTCGTTTAAATTTGTTTGTTGTTTCAGATTACTTGACTTATATGTAAATAGAAAAGGCCCAATAATATGCCCAATTTATTTTTTTTAAATAAGAGAATGATTACGTCAGTAATTTATAACTTATAAATGCTGAATTTAGGCCGTCTAAGTTGTGTTTATAGAAAAAAAAACTTTAAAACCTCACAATCCTACTAATCCATACTAATATTATAAATGTGAAAGTGTGTTTGTTTGTTTGGTTGTTAGTCCATCTTTTACGTTAAAACGGAGCAACTGACTGAATTGATTTTTGGTATGGGGATAGCTTGGATGCTGGAGAGTAACATAGGGTACTTTTTATTCCGGAAAATTATAAAATAAAAATGGTAATTTTGATTTTCATTGATGAAAATAGCTTTGGCTGTCGTATGATACAAAACTGTCATTTCTTCCATGGCTGCTTGCGCTTCTGCGCGCAGTCAAAATCGAATACTAAACTTTTCATAAGATGCCCCAGTCGCGCATGCGCGCAGACTTATCTGTCACGTACCTATAAATTTTTTTCGTGATTATTTATTTTCATCTGTCTAGTATTGGTGAAACGAAGTACTAAAGTATACTGTAATTTATATGGCAATACAACGTTTGCCGGGTCAGCTAGTATTATAAATGTGAAAGTTTAGAGGTTTGGATGTTTGTTAAGTACTCAATCACGCCAAAACGGCTGAACCATAGTATATGCTGAACGGATTTGTTTAAAATTTGGAACACAGATACTTTGTATTGTGGAGACAAACATAATATGCTACGTTTTATCCCGAAAAAATATCATATTTCCACGGGTAAACGTCTTGTAGTCCACGCGGGCGAAACCGCAGGCGGAAAGCTAGTAGTTCAATAAAATTAAATTAAAATTTGCATCGTGTTAGATAGTTATACTATAATTATAGTTGAAGTCGAAATCACTAGTTGTAACATGTGATTAAGTTTGTAGGAAGGAGATTTAGCGAGCGAAGTTTTTTTTTGGTTCATCCAACTACATCTAAAGGCCAGAAATGTAGTACGAGTATTATCGCTGTGATAATTTGATTAAATCTTAGAGGCGTAATTATATCAAGCCTAATAAAATAGTAAACTATAAATCGAGTTATGAGGGTCAACTAAGAAAACCAAAACACGATAATCGGTCGTCATTAGTTCCACTCCGCGGGTAAATTAGTATAAAAATAAAGCCAATGATTTCATGGTTCTGTTGTCACCAATGATTTATCTTTTGTTTCTTATAAGTACTAAAGTAGCAAACAAAGGCATAATTTATTGGCCAACTTACTTACTCTGTTGTCCAAGCTTATGAAATTTACTTTTTTTAGTAGTCTGAAAGAGGCTGGTTTTTTTAAAGAGGTTTCGAAATATTCTTATCTGTTTTACAAAATAAAGTCATTTAACATTACCAGTGTTTGCTTGTATTTCTGTAGTAGACGATCGAACTACGAACAGTATTCGATTACCGAAAGCGTAGTTTTATTGGTAGCAGCTCCTCTGGTCACGTCACTCAGTGTAATAAGTTTTTTATGGCATCGCACGGCTAGATTCCGACAATTTATTTATTACAAACACTCAATTGCCGTGTAGGTAGGTATTGTGCTCTAGTTTCATTGAAGGTTGAATGTAAATTTTGGATATCTACGCAGCAATACATTGGAAATTGATACATTTACGATTTAGGTACTGTAAAGATTAATTCACATTAGGCGTCGTATAAAAATTTCAGGTAAACATTCTATGAGCTTAGGCAATTGTTAGGAAATTGTTCGATTTGTGTGTATGGAGAATTGTGTCACAATTTCTTAAGATTAATACAAATAATTTGTACTTCCTTTATTAAATTCTTACAAAGCTCTCGATGTTTTACTGTTTGATTTCATTTCATTTACAAACACTTTTTATTACTTTTATTATTATTTGTGTAATTATTATAGAAAACTGCTTGCTCTTTGTAGTAATGCTGACTTAAGTTAATTTTATTACAACAATTGTGTCTTAATATTATTGCTAGATTTGTCTACTACACTACCCTATCAAAAACTTTTTTATTCTATTTTCTCATGTATTCTATTTTCACTAAAGATAGAATACATGAGAATATATTGGTATCTACCTACCTACAGTCAAACTCTAGCAGTGGTACAAGCTGTTTCTTTGAGAATATTATAATAGGGGAAAAAACAAAAGGTACCTACCTTATCGAAAAAACATTAAGGTGCTATTCTGATCCCTGCAGCCGAAATCGTAATAGCACTTTTAAGCTGAAGGATAAGTTTGTGCACATTCAATAATAACAGAAAAGTAAAAATAAAATAATAATAAATTCTTAATGATTAACGGCCAGAATTAATAATCTATCCACAGATAGGGGTAGGCACGATCCAGATTAGTTGCTAGGCAACACCTAGCAACACCCTAGCAACTGTCGTTAATTCTATGTTAATATCAAACGTTGCATAGCAACTAACCTATCCCTATCTGTGGATTGATTATTAATTCTGGCCGTAAGATATTTCAGCGACAGCAAAAAAAAATGTTTTCATATAAAATATCATACTAACAAGAAACCAACGAAATTGCCATCATTAAAATTAAGATGTTTTTTTCATTGAATATTGTTTCATGTAAACATATCCTTAGGTTCAGCGTAATCAAGAACACTGTGCATAAATGGATCTCAACATTCCATGAATGACCAAGTGGACAGTGCGCAAACTGGATCGATCACGCTAAGTAATCGATATTGTATGATGACGTCACTGTTTCCTCCCACTTTCACTTTTATTAGTTTGCCGAGGTTTTATTATTTTGAAACGTTCGACTTAATAACTTCACTTAGCGTAAGATCAATATAAGATAAAATAAATTGGTTAATATTGTTTTTTTCATCGGATTGTTTATTTAGTGATTGCAAAAACTGCTTGTTATTTGATCACAATAACTTTGGTTGCACAATATGGTGTATATTGAAATATTTTATTTGGCAAGTCACAGTTGATATCTCATTGATTTTTATATAAAAAGGTAAAACCACGGTATTTTTTAATAATGATAATATTTTTATTAAGGATTAATCTAGAAAGAAAAACCGATTTATAACAAGTCTAAAATGTAGACGTATGGAGGGAGTTCTACTGTGCACAGCATGGAGCTAGACATAATACTGAGGTAACTGGAGTTTCCACCCTGAATAAAAAAGTATGCCCAGCAAATTTGACATTTAGTATGAAGTGGCTGTCAGTTGTCTCATATGACCATACGTATTTTTTGAAAGTGTAGGTGAGACGGAAGACAGCCACCGTGTAATTTGTGGTCACAAAAAAGTGTTAGTACTGCACTCTCCAGTTACCTCAGTATGTAGTCCAGCTCCATGGTGCACAGCTAAATGGAGTTTTTAAACGTCAAAGATTAAACATCATTTCCTTCTTTTATCCATATTTGAGGCTAACCCGAGAATCCTCCAACGCTACTCAAGTATAGAAGCATTTTAAACATCATGGCTTCTCTTTTTCATTCCTTTGAAATTTAAGAGGACAGGATGATGCTTATGGCGCAATTCAAGTAGCGTTCGAGATCTGGACACACGTCAAAATCTTGGCGTGTCCAGATGACGAAATAATAAGTAATACTAATTTTGAGTTACACCAACTGGACACAGGTGTGACCAGTCTCTCGTGTCGAGTTGGTGACAAACCCGAGTATTCTCGAGTTACTTTCATATGTATAAGAGAAGGAAATGTTTTTTAACCCAGACATACACACAATTTTCACTGACTATTAAGGATTAGAACCGAGTAATAAAAATCAATACAATTATAAAGTAGGCATTAAACGGCAGTTAAGTGAGCATATCACTGATTCTCCACGTTTCGTTCTAAAATAGACCGTGAACTATAACACTTTTATCGACGTCAATTAACCGTTTCATATTGCGCAATGGCAATTTTTCGCGATTTCTTACGCCAGTGGGTATTATATTGTTATGGAGCACGATAGCACCCATTGAGTGATTTGATTTGAGCAACGGAACTATGAAAAAGTGAGATTTCCGACGTTTGCGCTCGATTTCGTTTGGAAATTAATTCGTCTTTGAAATGTGTGTTTGAAAATTAAATACTTATTAGAAAATAACGATCAGTCTCACAACTAGTTCCGCTTTAACTCGAACCCACAACCTTTCACTGTCTGAGCTTCATAGTGCCCGAGTGACAAAGACTATTTTTGATCCCGAAATTCCCACGGGAACGGGTGCCACCCGGGTAAAACCGTGGGGAGCCACTAGTCTTTTTTAATTTTGTATTTACTGAATACCTACAGCATAATCTAATCAGAAAAAGAAAATTCAGATTGCTACAATTTATGAATGATTTTACTAGTGGCGCCACAACAAAAACTCAAATCTTTCCTCTTTATGATATTAGTAAGGATTTAAATGTTAATTTTATTAAACGTCGCCTAGAGTTAAACTTGAACCATTCCTCTCAAGTTTGTTGAATCATTTTTCACGAATCTTCGCTGTGACATAAACTGCCTCTTAAGTAAACGTACTCTTCATATCTTATTAGCTATCATGTGAAAATTAATATCCTTAAAAAACTACTACCAGTTTGTATAATAAATACTTACGACTATACGACTATAAATCGTATCTAAATATCAGTAACTTGCAAACAAAAAGATGAAAATAATCGGGTCGTTTAGTGGTGTTCTCACAAACTTCATAAGCTCAAGGCGTGTCAAATTAGTTCGGATTCCGAGCTATTAGGGTTGGCACAAGGATGGATCTATTATTGGATAAGAGTTATACGGAATATTAAGCTCTAACTAAACACTTGGTTGCATTTGCAAAGCGACAAAAGCGAAAGCGAAGCGGGAGCGTCAGTCGCACGGTGGACGCCAACGTGGACGTTTCGATGTAGTGGTCGGTCGCTTAGTTGAAAGAATAGTAGATTATATTACAAGGGAGCAAAATAACATATTTACGGCGAGGGTGCTATTTTGAATCCTGAACGCAGCGAGGGATTCAATATACGTCGCCCGAGGTGAAAATAATATTACAGCGTCTGCCGTGCGACTGACGACCGACCACCGTGTCACCGTGTTACTTAGTGTCAGTATGTTTAAAGTTTTAGTACTTCATAATGAGAATGGTTTTAAAGTTTACTGTAATTATATAGTGAAAAAATGTGATCAGGTTAATTAATTTTATAACAAAATAAAAGTAAAAATAAATAAAACTAGAAAAAAAACTAATTGAATGCTAAAAAGAAGTTAGAATATTTAAAAAAAAATAACTATTTATAATCGTTCAATAATCGTCTAATTATGATTACTATAGTGGTACAAGTAAATCCATTCTAATATTATATTATAAATATGAAAATGTGTTTGTTTGTTTGAACGCCTTTTAGGTCAAAACGAAACAACGGATCGTCGTGATTTTTTGGTATGGAGATAGTTTGGATGCTGGAGAGTGGCATACGCTACTTTTATCCCGGAAAAATAGCACATTTAGCACACAAAACGTCGCGCAGTCCACGGTGGCAAATCTGCGGGCGGAAAGCAAGTATTTCATACTTATTTAAGGATTGTAACATCAGGGATAAACAAGTATGCACAGATTAACTTACGTCAGAAAAGGACTGACATGGTGTTAACCCTGTCGATAGCCCAACGTGCCATTCGTGTGTGAACCTGCTTTGTATGGGCGCCGAAACAATATAGTTCCCATGCGCCCGATTGCCATCTCAAGTAAACTTGTGCGCTTTACGCAATCCCGTGGAAGACGTGTGTAAGTAACGAAAGTGATGTTTTTGCGCACGTGTGAGCGAACAATATGCGTGTTATTGCGTAGCATTAGCGAAGCAATACAAGTGGCGCAAAATTGGTCCGAAACTATGTAAAGAAACTAGGGTATTCACCCGATTTCGTCTGCGTGGATTTCGGTTGTTACGCGCTCCCGGTTAACTTTATCATGGTTCTTAGCGATCGCTCCTGTTTTGGGATTTAGGTAACCTACGTTATTCGAAGTAAAAAGGTAAGTATTACCAAAATTGGTTGAGTGGATTTGCCGTGAAAAGGTAACAGACAGACAGAGATAAAGCCTATCCTTCTCCAGGGTTCAATCTATCTGTATGCCAAATCGGTGTTTTAGGCGTCAAAAGGTAGTAATAGACAGATAGACAGAGTTACTTTCCTATTTATGTTATAAAGTATAAATATAAGTATGAATGGATTGATTGAAGCCAAATAGTCATTACGATAAGAAGAAGATTGCGTAGTTTATAAAACTATGCTACGAGGTTGGGTCACGCTCACGCATTCTTTGATTGCGCTTTTGACTCTGTAGCGCCGCTTCGGTAGATTTTAACACTTATATGATTAGCTTACCTTGTTTTGATAGATTGATTATTGTAGTACAAAAGATTCGTTTTGTAATTTTACGTAAGGTGTTATTCAGGGGTTAAAGATCGTCTTTATTTCAATAAGCAGATTTGGTATACACCTACTTATTTCGCTGGCTCAGCGACCCGAAGTGGTCCTTGACCTTCGGTGTATTTCATTTTTATAACAAGGCTAATTGGGTAAAGGTTGAAATTGGGGAATTTAGTAATAATCACTTAACTAACAGTTATGAGTTTTGACAATACCGTGCTGTCCCTCTCTTACCAGAAGAGGGGTAATGTTAATTGTCGTTAACAGCGATGGTCTTGCGAGAAGAGATGGTGCTATTCAAAGATTGTAATAAAATGGTAAATAAAGCATACTATGTAGGCATATAAGTACATAGTAAAGAATATCTGCCCCTTCATTATATCTCGTTAAAACACCGATACAATCTCACAGGATGCAACGGCTGCCGTTTACAGAAACGGATACTTCCGCCATTGAAAAGCCTAATGGGGATTGATGCTGTCAAGAATTGATCGACATCTGTTATCTCAGCCAACCATTAACAAAAAAATAGTTACCTTCTATAGTATAAACTAGTTATCTTCTGTTTATAGGTACTGACTTATCTATACAACACATATAGCTCAAACCACTGTAGGTTGCACTGAATTTTGGCACGCAGATACTATGCCGCAGACGAGTTCCAAAATTAACTCCGGGGAAGAAACGGGGGTACAAAGTTTCTGTTGAGGTAACTACGGTATAAGTACCGTAGTTACCTCAACAGAAACTTTGCGAGCAGAGCATCGGGCATAGTAACATCTTTTCCTCGAATTAAGCGCGAGAGAAGCCGCTGCCAAAAACTACTCAGACTTTGAATACATCAGCTGCTAAACTACACCAAGTATGATTTATTTATAGAAAAAACTAGCATTCGCTTTGCAATATTTTAAAAGACTAATTTAACACCATTCAATTACACGTTGAAGTACCGTGCATGATTAAAATATTCGATTTTAAGACTTGTGCCCGCTTTTTTTTGGTCGATATGTCAAATAACTTATGAAAAATGTTTGCAACTTGATTAATTTAATCGCATCATATATTATAGGATGCAGTTTGAGATTTCGATGTTGAAGCAGCACCATATTCTTTTTTAAGTGTTTAAAATTAAAAGACTTGCAATGAAATAGGTTTTCTTAATTAATCTTTGAGTAAAAAAAATACCAGCATTAAAAATAAGTTTACAATTTAACTGTATTTACATTTTTAATCATGTCAGTTTTATTTTATGGAATTGAAAAGATTAAAAAATATATATATTTGAAAGGCATATTTTATAACGGACTGTCACTATTTCGCGAATTAGGCGAAAGCGTAGTTAGACTAACTTCTTAAATTGTTTAATATATTATGTTCGAGTAACTGTGTTTACAAGGCACTATGTTAGAAGCCTTGTTCTTTCATTAGTGCGACCACTGCTAATCTATAAGCCTCTCTAAGCCTGAGGCGATGACATCCTTAGTTTCAAAACGACTTGTATGTAAAACGGATGTCGACCAGTAAGAGAAAGCACCGTAATTGTTTTATTGAACAAATAGTAGCATTCTTAATTGAACCAGTAAAACTAAGAATGTTATTTAACTTCTAGTTATTTGGCATATTAAAATTATGGAGTATTCTTAGTAATGACGGAAAATAAAAGGGTTATAAAAATCATAAAATTAAGGTCTAATGCAATGATTCAATTAGGTATTATCTGCGTTAAAAATAAATGTTATGTAGTATTATTTCGCAATGAGAATTGGTTGTAGTTGATTTTAATAATGTTTCAGTACTTTATCGATCAATTTCGATGTTGAGATGGCGCTAAAATTTTACGAGCTTTTATCGTGTTCGTTCCAGATTACCGACTTTGATATTTGTCGTAATTAGGTAATTTTTAATGAATCATACTAAACGACTGTTAAGGAATACTGTAGGTATAATCTAATGTTTTATAGTTATTCTAAGGTTTTATACTATTAAGTACTCATGTTTTATGTACTTAGTTAGAAACCATTTCGTTCATGTACAAGTTAGCTATTTTGACCTCAACCACTCACTGCACCATTATGAAAATGAATCTGAAAATTATGCGACACGGTTCGTAAAGTCGTCTGTGCATTTTTTTTACAATCTGAATTTCATCGAATGATGTACTTGAGTGCAGACTATTTGAATTTCCTTGAATTTTTATCAGTCTATGTCTGAAATGCTCTTTTGAACAAATCGAAAAGGTGGGGCAAGCAATTTTCGACTGTCTCTTATAGAGGTGTATGTCGAACTTCCTATACGTAAAGTTTAGTTGTCAGGATTTCGTAAATTCACTCCTAGAACCGAATTTATTTGCCGTCTTGCATCGTGATTCATGTGTCTGCACCAGTAGACCAATAAAATATGTAGTGACAGACATTTTGTAAAATTCGAATGCCAATTTTTTCATGACTTCCTTTCATGTAAGTAAGTCTATTTTCAAGTAACTATTTTTTTGAAAAATACCGAATTATGCTAATAACATTTTATTATTCCATTTCAAAGCAAATGCAATATGGAGTAACTATCAACACTTTGACAGCCGATTGCGACCTGAGATCGGTGTGCTCTTTATGATGACCATGCAGGGGGGTAATTGTCTCACTCAATATTAATCGCAATCGCATTCTGTTTTAAAGATATTGTAGAGCCATTGCTGAATTTAGTCAACTTTCTTCAACAACAAGTGATGGATGTCAAACTGAAAGCAATTGCGATTAATGTTGAGTTACGGCCAGAATTAATAACCTATCTACAGATAGGGATAGGTGCAATCCAGATTAGTTGCTATGCAACGCTTGATATTAACATAGAATTAACGACAGTTGCCAGGGTGTTGCTAGGTGTTGCCTAGCAACTAATCTGGATCGCACCTATCCCTATCTGTAGATAGGTTATTAATTCTGGCCGTTAGACAATTACCCCCCAGTCGTGATCCGACTTCATAGATTTTTCTATAAAAACACGACTCTTTAACGAGATCGGCGTTTGTTGCTATGTGTAGCTGCGTTCTTTAGTAACACATATACATATTATTATGCGAGTCGTTTGCGTAGCATGAAGCAAGGGAGAGAAACTTGGTTAAGGCGATACTCGGAAAAATTATGCTAAAGCGAGATAGCAATGAGAAAACGACGCGCGCGGGAGCGAGACCGATTTTGCCGATTACGCAAAAAAAAAACACAAAATCACTTCGTATTCAAAAACTATAGCGATTTTAAAAAAATGCTTCTATACGATCCTAAATATTATTGGTGTCCACAAATTAAACCAATTTTCAATAATATATGTATCCCCATTTAAGAATAATCTTGATATTTCTTATTTATTAGAGGTAGTTTCGAAAATAAAAAGTGTCGATCCAAAATCATAAAATCGTGTTTCTGAAACTATACGATTCTTGATAAAGGTATGAAGAAATATATATCTTATTACCAGATTTATAACAACTCTAACCGTCCTATAGTTTTATATCAAAGAGTCCATACTTTTTCCGAGTAGCGCCTTAAGGAAATTAATGGTTAGAGATATAGATCGTTAATGGTTTTTTGGTACTTTTATATAGGTTTTGAATGATTTCTTTTGACTATTAATTTAAATAAATAAATTTTTTTTTTTAGTTGATTAGTTGCTTTAACATGTTCTAAAAGAATCAAAAGCGTTACTGTTATAGTTCTTATTTTATTGCAATTATAATAATGACGAAAAAGGCCGGCGCACAAGCAGATATGCGTAATAAAATGCCCGGCTGTCAAAGTGTTAACGAAGTGGTTGCTAAATAAACAATGCACGACTCCAAAAATAACACTTAGGTATAATAAGTTAGCAGGTTTTAACATTATCGGGGGATAGGTGCACGGCTATTTGCCAATACTACACTTTTAACTAGCCTTCCGCCCGCTGCCTAGCCCGCGTGGAACACATTATGTTATCCCGCGGGATGTGATATTTTGCCGGGAAATAAAGTAGACTAATATATCACTCTCCAGATCCCAAACTATCCCCATGCCAAAAATCACTTTAATCAAATAAACAAACACACTTTCACATTTATAATATTAAGTATGGATTGTTGTCAAAGTATTTACAATAAAGTTAGTTACACAGATTATCTTACTTAGTTCTAGGAACTAATACTATCCTATCAGAATCCGATTACACCTGGCAATATCAGAAAGACCAGCCTTTAAATTGTTAGTCACAAAAGGACCTACAAGAAGACTAGTAATTGTATGCGACTAACTCCGAGATAATTAGTTCAAGACAATTATATGCTAATTTGGTTACAAAAGGGCTGGTTTGCGATCTGCTTGTAGACACACCTTCCCAGTAGATATGCGACGAAGGCGTAGCGCTGTTTCTTGCGGGTGGTTGCGCAAATAAAAATAAAAAAAAATTGAAATAAAAAGATTAAATAAAATTAATATTAAGTAGGGACATTAGTTACTCTGATTTCAAAAGAAGCATAAACAGGGTGCCTACCATCAACTCTTAATGCGGTTTTGTTTAGGACCTAAACTGATCTGCTTCGCTTATTCGTACCACGACAGCTTAATATCAATGACAGCGATTCAGTGATCATTCAATGACATTTCACAGACGCTAAGCTGTCATGGACTCTTATTTGACTTGTAACTCGGCCAAGCTAAAATGACACCTGCAGGTTATACCTGTCCCTCTCACTCTCCGGGCATGACAGAATCGAGTGAAAGAGACGGATAGAAGAAATAAGGACACAAATCGTTCGGTCATTCACATTTAGCAATTCATTTGCGATTCAGTTTTTAGAAGCTCATAGTACGAAAGAAAGCAATTCATTTTAGGAACCTATTCTGCATCGCGCTATTTTTGAATCGCTGTCTTAAAGTTGATGGTAGGCACCCAGATAAGAAAAAACAAAAGTAAAAACGGCTAGCATGCACCTCAAATTAGCGCATCAAAAAGTAACCTACATATTTACTTTAGGTCTAACAAATATATTTCCATGCCCAATTTCATCAAAATTAGTTCAGTGTTTTAGGCTTCAAAAGGGTAGCCTGACAGAGTAGCTGTAGCATTTAAAATTAAAACATAGGATGGATATGGATTAATCTTTTAGAATTCTGATTTTGTATTTTACAAAAAATACTTTGCGGTTTTTAAACATAATAATAATTATATAACGACCCGTCCATGCAGACAAAGGCAAAGGGCTTGTTCAAGAAAATTGACTGTATACAGTAAGTGTACTTTAGTGCGTTATCGTTTTATTTGTATGGTTACACAAAATTACCTCTCAAATAAAAATAAAAACCTGTTGAAAACCTCCGTGGAGATATGAAACATTACAGCGTATGTAGGTACTCCTACACCACTAAAAGCATGCATCAATATGGCGTGGCCGAAAAACATAGACACTTAACTGGAAAATAAACCGTTTTTAAATACTAAATGGGGATTGAAAATGAAATATTAGAAAAAATCGACTCGTCTCATAACTAGCTTTTAAGGGACTCAAACCCCACAATCTTCCAATGTCCAGGCGATGCTTTAACCACTAAGCTACGGAATAGCTAGTTGTGAGACGGGTCGATTTTTTCTAATACTTCATTTTCAATAATAAAAATAACCGCCGCCTTCGCGATTTGTCGCGGTACATCACTAAGAGAACCCAAAGAATAAACTAAAATTGCATAAATCTACAAATAAATCTTAAAGTGGGTAGGTAATAAAAGCAATAAAACTTGTGAAATAAATAACTTACAAAGCGTTAGAGTTATAATTGTTATTATAGAAATACGATTTAGTTTACTTTAAGTAGCTTCTAGCCCGCGGTGTTGTCTGCACCTGATATTTATGAATGGTTATTAATAATGAAACTTCCGAGAACGGTAAGGAAAATAATTAAATAGTAAAGGTGTAAATAAAATTATGACCTCCACTTATAAAAATAATGGTTTAAAGCAGGCTTTAATTAATCTGAGACAAAACATGGAAGTTTTGTTCTTGTGAACCTAATTGAAAAGCTTAATTATGTTTCTAATAGTTATAGAGTACAGTAGATAATACTTCATTGCACACACTAACTTAACAAAATATTATACAACTGACAAATAACAAGAGAAATTGTACATTTTGGCGGCCTTATCGCATAGCAGCGATTTCTGCCAGACAACCAACCCTTATTAAAACAACTATCAAATTTAAAATTGAGATAAAAAGCAATGTAACAATTGCGTAAGAGTTCTAAGTATCATCTTAAAAAAATATCTTCATTATAATTAAGTATAATCGTTATTTGCTGATAAGAATATATTACTATTAAGTGTCTATTCTAAAGTGCTAGGTTAAGCAGTTTATAATGAAAAAAAGAATGCGATTTGTACGGCTAGGCATTTTTGGTAAAGTAAGCTTATATAATTTATGATCTTCATCCGACTGAAACTAAAAAAATGCTATGTAGATACTAATGAAGTATTTTTTAAATCTAACAATCGAAGGTAACTTCAATCTACGCACTAACGTCATAACATTACATTACAGTTACACTTAAAAAGCACTATATGGTTATTAAGCCAAATAATTGTCGCTATTGCAGCTAGTTACCTAATTACGCACCCATTGGTAGTGAAAGCGAGAAGACGTTTTTTTCTCGCTTAGAAGATGACACAGCGTTGTTTTTTTTTGTTTTATTTAGCGTCGTGTCGGACACAATCGGTGTCTGTGGTGTGAACCGAAAAAGAATTTGATTGACTTTCGAGTACGAAACAAACTGCATGAAGATTTCAATATTTCATAAGCATTAAAAGTCGTATTTTGGGAAGTGTTATTAGCTTAGAAATTGTTATATTCGTGTTTATAATAACAGCTAGATTTGTTAATCATATAGCGGTATTGATATGTGTTCAAATTATTACAAAATAATAGATACTTCATCATCATCATGTCAGCCGAACGACACCCACTGCTGGGCATAGGCCTCCCCCAAGATACTTATCTATACTTAATTTAAAGTTTACATGCTATGCGTATTTTTTAAACTACTTCTTAAAAATAAAAATGAAGCAACAAAAATAATCAAACTCATATTAATAAAATCAAAGTGCGAAGCTGACTAAAAATATTTTTTTTTAAAAAATGAATAAATATCTATATTTTATTTTACTTAAATGTTTCTTTAAAGAAATACTATACGTATAGCATTTGCTTGTAAAAAATACCTTAACAACCGTATTAAGTCCTACCAGTTTCGTAAGGGCGAGATAACAGCAACTCCGATCGGCTGCCGTAATTATTTCAACTATTCAGATTCTTTTTTTTTCCCCGCAATGTTTCAAGAAGCTGCTACATTTTAAGGCCAGATACGTATTTAAAATCGTAACGAATCGATTTTAGCACGTTTTTATAAAATTGGGACACACTTATTACTCGCTGATATGCGCGCGAGTTGAAACGCCGCTTTATTTTATACAGTTAAGGTACCCACCCGATTATTTGCCGCCGATTTGCTATTTAGAGATTTTTACTTGTAAATTAAGGATCTTGGAAAAATAAGTGAAATACATTTTTGGTTACACATTAATTATTTCATTCATTTTGTTTATTTTTTATTGTAACCTCTATGATTTTACTAACTAGTGATATAGTTTTTGTTCACAAGTTAAACAGTTTTAAAACTTTGTTAGCTCATACGAGAAATATCATGTCTCGGTGAACAATTTTTTGCTGCACTATATTAGAAACTTTCCGCTATAAATTAGTACATACTTATATTATTCCCCGCTATACTATACAATATCAAAAAATATGAAGGTACTTAATTTTACGCCTTTTAAAAGGTACAAAAGTCACTATACAATAATTTTAATAGCTGTCAACAAAAGTTCGTACTACGTACACAACAATGGTTAGCGATCGCCACAAAAAATGTCCGACGCCGACAGTCGGCATTTCTGGTTTACTAGGTCGGATAATCTTATTTATACTATTTTATTTTTTATCGATAACGAGCGAAAACTAGTGAAATTGCCCTTCACTTTTATCGATTCTATTAAGACTGAAAATTTGTTGCGTAAGGTCAGGAAACGTTTGGCAAAATTATTGTATGAAATCTAATCGTTTATTTGTTCAAATGCACCTACAAAAGAAGTTTTGTTTATATCGTATGTAATTTAAAATATCTGTAATATTACGCTACAGATTTTGGTGCGATTCATTTACATGTTGAAAAAAAAATTATTAAGTAGTTTGGTCTTTTTGTTTTCCAAAGTTCCAGCGGCGTCTTTACAGAGGTCGTAGGAAAATCAGGTAATGTTAACTTTATGAAGTTGTAATTGGTGTAATTTTTATAAAATTATTAAGCAATTTTTACAAGGTGTTTATTTTTTTATCAAAAACATTTATCCAAAGTCTTTTTAAATTTCAGACGTAATATTTTTATGTGTATAAATCAATATTCTCGTCATAATAATGATATTTTATTCATCAATTTTTATTATCCATGCGTGTAGGAAAATTCGCGAGGAAGGAACCATAAAAAACCTGTTTTTATTCTTACACATACCCTACATAGTACACAAAGCCCTTTAGGAATTTATAAATTATTCAAAATAAAGGTTTTTTAAAGGTGTAATTAGTGCGGGTTTACTAATATTTGATTTTGCACGCTTGTGCTCAAGTTGGTGCTTTTCTATTTCAATTGTCGACAAAAAACTGTTTTACCTATTAAGTATCATAAAAATGTCTCCATATTGTTTCGAAGATACACATAAAGGGGTAAAGACACACAGTTCTACACTTTTCACCACCTACCTGAAGCGATCGTCCGAAAGAAAAACCACAGCTTATTTCGCACGTGTGCGTTTCAGTGTCAATCGCACTTGAAAATTGTAAAAGTCTTCAACAATAATAATCCTCGTTTCTTTTAAAAAATAGCACAAATTACAAGTTTCACTTTCCAAAAGCACTATAATATTTGAAAATCAAACAGTTTTTAAAGAAAAAACAACAAAACACTTAAGCAAAAAGTCGTAAAGTAAGGTTGCTTGCTACACAGCACTAATATAATATCCATTCCATAGTTCGTAGCGCGAGCTTTAAGCTGCGGTGAGACGCGCGCGTGCAGTACGGCGTGGCATCGCGTTATCAGCCGCGCGCGGCGCGACAACAACAGAACTTGAGAGCCGATCTCAATAATAACAAGAAAAGAAAACGGTCCAGTTTCAGCGAGGCTTCCGGATGGCTCGGCGGGCATCTCACTCGCTCGCACCCTCTCGCTCTAACGGGACCGATGATCGTTGAACGATAGCGCAGGCGTCAGTGGCGCGCGCGACGCTGCCCTATGCGCACGCGCGCATTGTGTCGCATAGATTGGATACAATGCCTTCCGCCTTCGTATGTACACGATGTTGTGTGAAAATGCTTGGGTATGACTGAAATAAGGATATATAGAATCAGTATGTAAAAGAAGAGAAAAACAGATGAATGTTCGTACAATGCCTATTTAAAAAAAATATGTAGTTTAAAAAACTATAAAAACACACTTTTATAGGAACAGACTAAAAACTACAAAATAACCGTCTATTCACTGAAATTAAAAAGCGTGGTGCGCGTTGTCAAAATTAAGTACCTACTTGATTGCATGCTTTGCAAAGGGCGCACCACGCTTTTTAATTTCAGTTATTGAATAGACGGTTATTTTGTAGTTTTTAGTCTGTTCCTATAAAAGTGTGTTTTTATAGTTTTTTAAACTACATATTTATTTTTCACTTTTTAGTTTCACAAATGGCAAGTTAAGGATGGGGATGGTCATCGATTTCACAGTCCATTCATGTGTCTGCCCACCCCGTAAACATTAAGACTCAAGTGGAGTCTATTAGTAACCAGATGCGCGAGCTAAACCCTTACTTCCTCCCTGCTCCATCATCAGACCCTCACCACCAAGTGTAGCGAATAGGTCTCATCAGAACGAAACAAATGAGCCCAAACTCGAGGGGTTTCCTAGTGGTCATTAAGAAGTGCCACTGACTTCCTCCCTGCTCCATCATCAGACCCTCACCACAAAGTGTAGCAAATAGGTCTCATCACAACGAAACAAATGAGCCCGAACTCGAGGGGTTTCCTAGTGGTCTTAAGGAGTGCCACTGACTTCCTCCCTGCTCCATCATCAGAACGAAACAAATGAGCCCATCTCGAGGGGTTTCGTATTGGTCATTAAGGAGTGCCACTGACTTCCTCCTTGCTCCATCATCAGACCCACACCACCAAGTGTAGCGAATAGGTAACCTCAGAACGAAACAAATGAGCCAGAACTCGAAGGGTTTCCTATTGGCCATTAAAAAGTGCCACTGGCTTCCTCCCAGCTTCACCATCAGACCCTCGCCACCAAGTGTAGCGAATAGGTCTCGTCTGAACGAAACAAATGAGCCCAAACTCGAGGGGTATTTTTGAGGTCATTAAGAAGTTTCACTGGGCCCTCCCAGCTCCATCATCAGACCCTCACCACCAAGTGTAACGAATAGGTCTCATCAGAACGAAACAAATGAGCCCAAACTCGAGGGGTTTCCTAGTGAACATAAAGAAGTGCCACTGGCTTCCTCCCTGCTCCATCATCAGATCCTCACCATTAAGTGTAGCGAATAGTTCTCATCAGAACAAAACAAATGAGCCTAAACTCGAGGGGTTTCCTAGCAGCCATTGAAGAGTTCTATTGCTTAACTCTTGACTCCATCATCAGATCAGCTCAATGGTAGCAAATTATTGTATTGTCACCGGATTCATAGAGACTTGCAAAGTTTCAAATCAATACGACAATTAGAAGTAGGTTAAAATTGAATTCCAAGATTTTCTTACATTGTGACTAAGTTACAAGTGAAGCTAATAAAAGTGTGGTAATTAGACCATAAAAGGTAAAATTGAAACTCTCATTAACTGAATAGATTTATGACAATGATATTAAAGTATTTTGCCGTAAAACAGAAGGCAAATAAACGTTCTAAATCAGGATACAAAATTTATAGTAATGATATAGTGCTTACCGAGCACGATCTCAAATATTTCATACAATAGACATCAACGCATGTATTTGAACGTTACAGATTTTTCTTCTTACCTACCAACATTTAATTTTGTACTTATGGACAAATATTTTATATGAAGATATTTTACTGCTTTTTCAAAACTAGTCTGAAAATAAAGAAAAGTTAAGTTTTGTAAATGAAGTAAAAAAAAAGTCGACCAGTCTTATTACTTGCTCCAATTGGACAGGATAGTTTAGAGTTTATAAAAATTGCATTGTGAATGCAAAAAAAGTAAAAATAAGGGTAAAAATTAAGGCTTTCGTTTTTATTTTTATTTTACTTTGAGAATGCACGAATTTGATACATAAATATTTAGCAGTCGCAATCGCCCCGACTCTGTCTGCGTCAACTATGGGTTATAGCGCTATGTCATTGTTGTGCGCCATTCAGGACATTTTGTTCAAATATTTATCATCAAAAGCTTGTATTTTGTAGTACAGTGTTTTAAGTTTTATTTTGTATTTTTTTGTCTTTTTGCATATTTTATGTACGGGTATGGTTTCGTTAATGTTATCGTTGCTAGAGTTCAAAGCTGTAATTTAAAAGTTTGTTTACTTACTCATAATTTATACTTTTTGATCAAATGTAAATGTAAAAACGTTAAATTAGCTGGAGGGCTAACGTGCTTTACCACCAGACGTCTTATTAAAATGCAATAAAAACACCCTTTAATCGATTTTCAGGAATCGGATAAAACTCGAGACTTCTTTATACACACGGCTGTTTTGTTTGTCGATCGTAATTGCTGTAATTGATTCTTTTAGATTTTTTACTCTTAAATGAACCGATTTTAAATAAGAATGTGTGGTCAATTTGAAATTAAGAATTGAGAACTATACCAGCAAAACAATGTAAAAATCTTATGTGTTTTATAACCAACACGGTTAGTGTTTAAATAGCGATATACCAGGCACAGTAAGTAGGTACCTATTTTGTTGCTTGAACTTTCTAAGTGTCTTTTGGGGGAAAATTTTTAGCTCGATGTAAGGTTAACTCGGGTACTTCATCTATAAGAGTTTTATACCATTACTCTCTTATTGTAATAGATAAGTACTGTTGATTTATTCATAGGCAGTAGACCAGTACCTAGGTAGTACTTATAGTTTTCAAAAATATGAAGTACCTATATTTGTCTCTTTTAATTTTCAGCCAGCGCAACATGCAATGTTCGAGAAAAGGAATATCGGCAGATTTTTACACAAACGCATAAAGAATGATTTATATTAGTGTCCATAACGGTCTAATATAAATTATCGACACTCATTTAATTCTTTAATTTTGTCTTAAAACTTTTTGAGCTCGCCGTTTTTCAAAACCTTATGTCTCGTATGACTTAAGTCGCGGTTCAGAAATTACTCAGCTCATTATGTTAAAATCAACACCGCCATAACTCTTCATTACCGCAGCGCTCGTGAAAAGTGCACAAAATGCGGCGCGTTGTAACACTTGATATAAACACCAGGGTGCCTACCATCAACTTTAAGACAGCGATTCAAAAATAGCGCGATGCAGAATAGGTTCCTAAAATGAATCGCTTTCTTTCGTACTCTGACCTTCTAAAAACTGGATCGCAAATGAATTGCTAAATGTTAATGACCGAACGATTTGTGTCCTTTTTCTTCTACCCGTCTCTTTCACCCGATTCTGTCATGCCCGGAGAGTGAGAGGGACGGGTATAACCTGCAGGTGTCATGTTAAATCGACCGGGTTATAAGTCAAATAAGAGTTCCTGACAGCTTAGCGGCTGTGAAATGTCATTGATCGATCACTGAATCGCTGTCATTGATATTAAGCTGTCGTGGTACGAATAAGCGAAGCAGATCAGTTTAGGTTCCTAAACAAAACCGCAATAAGAGTTGATGGTAGGCACCCAGGGGAGCTTATTAAAATTCAAAACTTGTACGCGAAAATAACTCGGTGATTTAAATGTTTTTAGGGTAACTGGGACGGCACTTAACAAGTTTTTGTTTTTAATTGTTTGAATTTTCATGCGATCGTTTTCATAAGGTTGAGATTTTCATTTATGTCGTCTAATTTATCTAATACAAAAAAAAAATTAAAAGGTAGCCTATAAGAAATTTTTTGATTTTTGCATTCACAGTGCATTATTTATTATCTATACTAATATTATAAAGAGGAAAGATTATATTGTTTGTTTGTTTGTTTGTTTGCATCGAATAGGCCCGAAACTACTGGACCATTTAGAAAATTCTTTCGCCATTAGAAAGTTACATTCTTCCCGAGTGACATAGGCTATATTTTATCCCCACGGGAACGGGTACCACGCGGGTGAAACCACGAGGATCCGCTAGTTGAAAATAAAATTTTCGAGAAAGAAACCATCTTCCAAGTAACTTTGCCGGGTTGGAAGTTTGGTTGGTTTACTATGTAAATATATACTGTTGACTATTGAAGTATGAAAAAAAACTCGGAAAGAAACTCTTTTCGCTCTGAGCTGTTCCCAAGCCTGCATTTTGTATTTTAATAGTAACGCGTCATGCATACAAGTAATGTTTCTTAAAAAAAAGGTGATATTGGTTTAACATACTCAAGAAATCACAAAGTTAATCATTCACAGCGGCGCACAAAAGAGATTTTTATCTTTGCTCTTTCAAAAGTGACAAATTATTACGATTTTAATATGTTTCATTAATGCTCGTGTGACATTCAAATTACAAACCATAAGTCACTAAAATACGCATAGGGCAGGCGTACCGGTTTTGGCCACTGTACAGGTTTTGGCCACTTTTTGCTCTAAAAGTTTTCTAAACAACTTTTAGCCATTTATGATAAAGGCAATTAAAATAAGGTATTTTAAGGTACTAATAACAACCGTTAGAATTCCTTATGACATAAGATTTTTTTTCAATAAATTCCATTTTCTGTGTGAAAAAATGTTTTGTATGAAAAGATTAAGAAATTTGTTTTGGATGAAATACTTTATAAACCTTTGTTTTTTACAATTAAATTGTTGTTTTGCAATTGACTGGTTTCTAGCGCATTAGAATATATTGATTTTACCTAGTTTTGGTTTTGATTTTACGTAATACTTACAAAAGTTTAACTATCAGTAAGTGGCCAAAACCGGTACATTTGGCACCTCTCACATATTGTGTGTAATATAAAAAAAACTTTTTTACTTTTATAAATTTGAAAAATGTACCTTTAAAGGTAGATAAATTATCTATAATTTAAGATATCATTTGTGTCTTAAATACCTAAGACCATTTAGTATTTAGTGCTTAAAAGTCAAAAAATCCTTAAAGTGGCTACAAAGGGTACCTCTGCCCTACATTGTTTTAATCCCAAATTAAGTAGTTTTGCCATGTATGTTATGGAAATAGGAAACAACTATGGGTATTATCACACACACCCAGCCACGAGAAAATATCGAATAATTACTTTTCGATATTTACTAGACCGGAAATCGAACCCGCTACCTCAGTGCTTGTAACACCTTGAAAACCAAGGAGTCCACCACTCGACCACGGACGTCGTCATTATATTTGAACTGAAAATACTCGCTTGGCTTCATGGCGAAGCTTGAATTCGTTGTGTGATGTGCAATTTTAAAATTTGAGCATATAATTAAGTTAAAGGCTTGCAACCTTGTCATTGACACAGAATCACAGCATAGTCTGGACTCGCCTAGGTTATTTGGATTTTTCTTCATTCATGATATCTACTTATAATGTGTTGATTTATTCATCATACAATAAAACACCGTTTTTAATTGATGAAAACTGATTAAAGAAACATTACGTACATACTATTAGTAACTTGGCAACAAATAAGCTAAGAAGCTTGACAGCAACTTCTTAAATAGGGTTTTCTAGATTCACGTAAAATTTTTCCTGGCAAATTACCTTGATAAATTGCGGACGGTAGTTTACAAACCAGAATATCGTCACAGGTAAACCCTTTCTCTGAAAACCCAAAGACAACCACATCCGCATGAAGTGCCCAAGCAACCGGCCATTCATAAAACGCAATCGGCCGAAAAAAGTGAAACTTATTTTGTTTCTAACATTCGTTCTCGTTGCGCAAACAACCAGCGGTAGTGCTGCCGACACATCGATAGATTTACTAACGATATTAGTCTACACAGGCCAGCCCCCCTAAACAAGTGGCTTTCTACTACTGAATTCGCCAATCGAATAGAAAGAAAATGTATGGGATTGACATTAGCGGTCACGTGACATTTAGATCGCTAATGTCAATCCCATACATTTTCTTTCTATTCGACTGGCGAATTCGCCAATAGAAAGCCACTTGTCTACAGGGGCAGGGGCCTCCCGCTGTAGGGTTTGCGAACCGATGGCGTAGCTTCTATGAAATTCACAAGTATTGTAAATAACAATCTAAATTGAATAAACAAATTTGAATCTTGAATCTTGAATCTAATATTAAAAATATATACATAAAAATATAATGAGTTTTAGTAAAAAATTCATTTTTATGACAAGCTTTTTAGCTGACTGTACTTTAACATTATATTGTCATCTGAACCAAACCTTTATACAAAATTTCAGCTCCATCGGACACTGGGAAGTGGGTCAAATTAAGCACGCAAGATTTGTCCCCACTAACTAACATACTAACTAACTAACTAACATGGTAAGTTAATAAAAAGCTTGTAATAAAAAAACATGACTGCCAAAATCGTAGTAAAAAGTAAATAAAATACAAGCTCTCATTGAAGTTGGGATACCATGCTGTAGAATACTTAAATTCAAAGGGCTTACTTTTTAGTTCAAACAAACTATTATTTCTATCAATAAAAAAGATAGATATCCTCTTTGGAAAGTTTAGTCGTATTGCTTTATTACCACACTTTTATTAGCTTCACTTGTAACTAAGTCACAATGATAATCACAGTCACAGTCATAATTAATTGAACAACTGGATGTTTGTAGTTCTATAATTGAAGAAAACAGAATTGTATATGAAAATAATTTAAAAACAATGACTAATAAAATAAAAAATTTGCATGACTCGCTAAATAAAATGACTCAAAATTATGAGTCGTCTAAAAATGAGATAGGGGAATACATACTGGCACTTAAACACCTTTCATGCACCTCAAGTGGAGCCCAAGAAAATAATAGATGTCGTTCATCACTCTCCGGGGCATCAGGCCGGATCGTCCCGGAGACTTTACCTGATCAATCAGTATGTGAGCCCTTACTCTCTAGCCTTTGTAATAACTCAGATTGCACAAATGAAAATAATTCCTGTACTAAAAAAAGTTGTAGTAAATTAGTTATGTTCTGTGATGAGCTTGGAAAGAATCTTGGCCAATTGTTGCAAAAAAATACAAGGGAAAGCATTATTAACTATTGCAAGCCGGGCTCGACTATAGATGAAATCATGAAAAGTATTGTAAAACATAAGTTTAATGAAGATACAAACTTGATCATTCTAATTGGAAATAGGGGTAATGTAAGCAAAAATCAACTGATGACATACTGTAATACACTGTGTTGTTTAAAGGTTAAAAAAATTGTTATGTTTACATTTCCCTATAGTAAAAGTTTGCCACAGGTGGAAAATAACTTTAGATATAATTTAAATTTATCTTTAAATACTATGGCATATCATAGTAGCCAAATGTTGCATATTATTGACATTAATAAATTGTTAAAAAATATTATTCTGACAAAAGATAAATACTATCTGCCAACTTATTGTAAGAGACAGTTAGCACTATCGCTATCTTTTTATTTTGAACATTTAGCCAGTAATCTGGCTAGTATAACTCCTGCTTTTATTGAGCAGTCAATTGACATTTATAAATTACCCTTGGAATTTGTTCCAAGTCATAATAATAATTTGTTTAATCAAAATGACATAAAATCTGAATACTGACTTGGTTAATTTAAATTACCATTAAAGACAACAGAGGCGCCCTCTAGCCCAGTGTTGACAAGAGAAAAGCCAAACAGTTTAACAATTGTCCATCAAAATATGGAAGGCTTTTCTAACAAAGATCTAGAATTAAGTTTGTTTTTAAATTGTAATAATGTTGATGTGTTATGTGTTACTGAGCATTGGTTTAAACCACATGAATTAATGTTAAACTTAGATAATTATAGAGTTGTAAGCTCGTTTAGTAGGCAATCTGCTATCAGGGGAGGGTCTCTTATAATGTTACATGATAATTTCCAATACAAAGAGCGCAAAGATGTTGTATCCCTCTCTATTGAACGAGTCATTGAACTATCCTGTGTGGAACTTGACCAACTAATTATAATATGTCTTTATAGACCTCCCAATAGTAATTATTCTGAGTTTGAGTCCACTATGGAGGAAGTGTTAAGAATAACTTGTAAAACCAATAAAAAAGTTGTCATATGTGGGGATTTCAATGTAGATATTTTAGACCGTAAATTGGCCACACTCTCAAGTAGATTTTTAAACTTGTTTAAATCATTTAATTTAATACACACTTTTAATGAGCCTACTCGAATCACACCCACATCTGGCAGTTGCTTGGACAATATTTTTACAGACTGTTCGGTTATAGAAAAAAAGGTAATTGATGTCATAAAATCTGACCATAGTGGACAAATAGCCTCTATAGAGCACCATCATGTCTGTCCTAAACGTAAAATAATATGTAGGCCAATTACGAAAAAGGGCATTGATAAATTTAGAAATCATGTAATTGATAAAATTGAAACTTTACCAGCTTCTATTATGGAACCTAATAATCTCTATAATGATTTATTTAGTGTGGTGCAAAGCGAATTTAGTAAAACATTCAAACAAAAGGTGATCAACTGTAATACTAATAGAAAGAAGTTTAGTGATTGGGCCACGCCTGGGATTTATACAAGTAGAAGGAAATTATATGAACTTTATGCATTAAAGCGAACTTCATGTGACCCTAGTTTTATTGAATATGTCAAGAAATATTCTAAAACTTTTAGAAAAGTATGTGCGGCTGCCAAGTCCACATACATCGCTAATAAAATAAAAGTAGCTGATAATAGGATCAAGGCTACATGGAATATTATTAACCAAGAAACTGGTAAAACAAAAAATCATATAAATTCCTTCACTCTTAAAGCAAATAATAAAACATTTACATCTGACGATGAGGTTGCCCGTGTTTTTGAAGACTTCTTCTCTCGGGTACCCTTAGAAACTACGAGAAATTTAAATTCCTGTCCTAATATTGCGGCTGCCCTCTTGGTGTCAAGCGTTGATAAGTGTAACAAAGTATTTAATTTTCAACATATAAATGGCGATGATATTCTTAAAGCATTTAAAACAATAAATATTAAAAAATCGGAAGATTTATGGGGTATATCAACTAATGTTATTAAATCAATAATTGATCCAATAGCTCCATATTTAGCTTTTATTTTTAATAAGTGTATTGACGAAGGAGTCTTCCCCGATTTAATGAAATATAGTAAGTTAATTCCGCTTTTTAAATCTGCAGACAAGAGTGACCCCACTAACTTTAGGCCGATATCAATTTTACCAGCCCTTAGTAAAATTTTTTAAAAGATAATATACGCTCAATTAGTAGATTATTTGGTATTAAATCAAATCTTTCATAAGAATCAGTTCGGATTCTCTAAAGGTAAAAATACCACAGATGCTGGAATTGCACTTCTTAAACATATCCTTGACGCTTGGGAGGGTAGGCAGGACGTAATTGGTGTATTCTGTGACCTTTCCAAAGCTTTCGATTGCGTTGATCACCAAACTCTTTTAATGAAGTTAGAACATTATGGTGTCTCGAAAAAATCAGTTAACCTTTTGCGTTCATATTTGAGTAATAGAAATCAAAAAGTGATTGTTAATAATACTGCGTCCTCTGGAGCCCCCATTATAATGGGCGTGCCCCAAGGCTCAATATTGGGTCCTTTACTATTTTTAATCTACATTAACGATCTACCTTACTACGTGCATAATTTATGTGAGACAGTACTATTTGCAGATGATACTTCTCTAATTTTTAAAATTGAGCGAGGGAATAATTGCTCTCACGAAGTAAATAGTGCTCTCTCAAAGGTCGCACATTGGTTTGACATTAATAACTTGTCTTTAAACCCTAAAAAAACAAATTGTGTCAAATTCTCACTACCAAATGTAAGAAAGGTTGATTTAAATATTAGTTTGAATGCAGATGCAGTCGAATTAGTTGACAGCACGAAATTTCTTGGTATTACCTTAGATTCACGACTACAATGGGATTCACATATTGAGGCCTTGTCGAGTAGACTCAGTTCAGCTGCTTTTGCAGTAAAAAAGATAAGGCTATTAACTGATATTGAAACGGCAAGACTTGTTTACTTTAGTTACTTTCATAGTGTAATGTCCTATGGCGTGTTGTTGTGGGGCTCAGCAGCCAATATTGGAAATATTTTTGTACTTCAAAAAAGAGCGGTACGCGCCATTTACAGCCTCCGCCGCCGCGATTCATTAAAGGTTTTGTTTAAAGAAATTAATATACTAACCTTAGCAGGGCAATACATCTACGAGAATATATTATATGTTAGGAAACATCTTGACTCATTCACTAAGAATAGTGATATTCATAATTTTAACACAAGAAATAAAAATAAGCTTGCCGTTCCAAGATTTAGACTTGAAAAAAGTAGAGGCTCTTTTTTGGGAAAAGGCATAGCATTCTTTAATAAAGTTCCACAAGAAGTAATCGAGCTGCCTTTGAATAAATTTAAAAAACATGTTAAAAAGACGCTCTTAAGCAAAGGCTATTACAAAGTAGAAGATTATTTAAATGATCATAACGCATGGTTGTAATAATTATAGTAAGTAACACTAACAATGTATAAAAGGAAAATATTCCTACACTTAAGTATGTGAAAACTTTCCTTCAGCATGAGCTTTTTGTATAAATTTTATTATTGTACCATTTTGTCTAGCAACGACATAATTATTTTGTAAATGCGTTGCTTCTGTTAAAGCTGATGAGTTTTTTTCGCCTGTTTTTCTTGTCAGTTAAAAGATATCCATAACAGGTGGTAGGTAAAAAAATGTTGGACGATTCATAAGCATTAATTTTATTTAATCTATATGAATAAAAATTTATTGACTTTGACTTGACTTTGACTTTGACTTTGAATGTAAGAAAATCTTGGAATTCAATTTTAACCTATTTCAAATTGTCGTATTGATTTGAAACTTTGCAAGTCTCTAAGAATCCGATGACAATAAAATAATTTGCTACCATCGAGCTGATCTGATGATGGAGTCAAGAGGTGGGCAATAGAACTCTTCAATGGCTGCTAGGAAACCCCTCGAGTTTAGGCTCATTTGTTTTGTTCTGATGAGACCTATTCGCTACACTTAATAGTTAGGGTCTGATGATGGAGCAGGGAGGAAGCCAATGGCACTTCTTAATGACCAATAGGAAACCCCTCGAGTTTAGGCTCCGTTGTTTCGTTCTGACGAGACTTATGAGCTGCACTTGGTGGTGAGGGTCTGATGATGGAGCAGGGAGGAAGCCAATGGCACTCCTTAATGACCAATAGGAAACCCCTCGAGATGGGCTCATTTGTTTCGTTCTGATGAGACCTATTCGCTACACTTGGTGGTGAGGGTCGGATGATGGAGCAGGGAGGAAGTCAGTTGCACTCCTTAAGACCACTAGGAAACCCCTCGAGTTTGGACTCATTTGTTTCGTTCTGATGAGACCTATTCGCTACACTTAATGGTGAGGGTCTGATGATGGAGCAGGGAGGAAGTCAGTGGCACTCCTTAATTACCACTAGGAAACACCTCGAGTTTGGGCTCATTTGTTTCAAAGCTTGCCATTTGTTAAACTAAAAAGTAAAAAATAAATATGTAGTTTAAAAAACTATAAAAACACACTTTTATAGGAACAGACTAAAAGTACAAAATAACCGTTTATTCAGTAACTGAAATTAAAAAGCGTGGTGCGCCCTTTGCAAAGCATGCATTCAAGTACTTAATATTGACAACGCGCACCACGCTTTTTAATTTCAGTTACTGAATAGACGGTTATTTTGTACTTTTAGTCTGTTCCTATAAAAGTGTGTTTTTATAGTTTTTTAAACTACATATTTATTTCTTACTTTTTTATTTTATTTATTACCATAATTACAAGCCAGGTTACAGTTTATGTTATTAATAACACAGGAAAACCACAAAGGTTTATAAGACGTGTTACTTATTGATTACTTATTACCTACAACAGAAAAATACAACTGATCAAATACCTACCTATAGCAGATTAATTTGTTGATGTTCAATGTTAACAAGAACTATGTTTAAAAGATTTATGAGTTTACATTGTTTAAGAAATGTGCCTTTAATTTAAATTTAATATTTTGAGTATTAACTTTATCTCGCAGATCATAGGGTAATTCATTAATAAATCTAGGAACGAGGTAAGCAGTTGTTCGCTCGCCGCGCCGTAGCAGTTGTTTACGCGAATCGCACTCACACAGACCCGTTTCCTAGTTATGGCCCGCGTATGTACAGGGTGGCTTACCGATTGGTAAGCCACCCTGATTAGGAGATTTCCTAAAACAATCATAAAAAAAAAATCTTTGAGTACTGAGTATTTGAATTAGGTTAGCACGGGTAAAACGTTACAGTGTGTAAAAAGTCCGATATCATCATTATAAAATCATTGTTTAATTTTAGGTGATACTATTTTCCTCAAAATTTTTCGTTGTAGTTTAAATATTTCATTAATATAAGAATTATAGGTACGTCCGTAGCTGCATAGGCCATATTGAATATGCGACTCAGCAAGAGAATGGTATAACATTAATTTTACCTTATAGGGGATGCGATCTTTGAGAATGGTAATATAATATGTGATATGACAAACTACCAATACCACACTATCGATAGTTTATCGATTGACTATGAATGGAAGACTATCGAGCTACAAGACTAACCAGCAGCTAGCACCAAAATTCAAATAACGCTTGCTTAGCGAAAGTCTATCGTTACTAACTATCTAGCAGCAACACTAATTGGCAGGTATTAGGTAATATTGACAAGTTATTATTAATATTATTGAATCTAAAAGACAGAGAAACTGTGGATAGCGTCGATAGTATCGATACTTTGATGATAAAAACTATCGTGTGGCAACACTAAAAATCAGTTATCACCGGAAGGAGACGTCGGACGCAGTCTTTTATACCTTTTGTTGTGTTAAATATTACAAATATGCATCGAGTTATTATAATGTGCCAATCATGTGCGTGATAATATCTGGAGTGACGTGAAGGTGAATTCTGATTGTGATAGGGGTGGATGTTGAAGGTTATTTACTGTCAACTTTTGAAAATAATTATAATTCATTAATTTCATTAATAAAAACTAGAGGCTCTCCGTGTGGTTCCTATTTCCGTGGGAGTATAGGGATAAAATTAATATCCTATTCCTATATCACTCAGGAAGAACGTAGCTTTCTAATGGTGAACGAATCTTTCAAATAAGCCCAGTAGTTTTTGTGTTTTTTCATTACAAACAAACAAACAAAAAATCTAATCTTTCCTTTTAATAATATTAGTGGATACAGCATATCTATGAATATATCGCGAGTGTTTCAGATTTTGTAGGCGAGGTTCATAAAAATATTTCAGCAGGTAGCAGAATATTAGCACCGTCAGTTGATTGTAGTTTATTTACAAAATTAAATCTAATTACAATCTCTGTTGGACCCATTACCAAAGGTTGTGACAGCAATTCATATCCTATTTTTTACCCTACTACGACAGAAGGAGGGTTATGTTTTTCGAGAATCTGTATGTTTTACGAGATGTCGGCAGCTTTGTTGGTCAGAGCATTGGACTGGATTCCCAAGGGCGCGGGTTCAAACCCCGCCTGAAAGCTACTTGCATGGTTGGTGGTATTCCTATAACATTATTTCCTATAATTACAGAATCGCATTGTGAATGCCCCGAAAATTAATTTATAAGATCATAACAAAAAAAGCTTCAATACCACAAAATTATCACATTTTAAATTTATTTTAGAAGGTTGAAAATTTCTGCTAGCTGTATACTGATTCCAGTAAAACTAGCAATAAGGGTTAACGAGGGTTTTGATAAAGAAATCAAGCACCAAAATATAATAAAGATACAAATAAAGAATACGAAACCCCGTGTCGCTGAGACAAATAAAGCTTTAATGCTTTATTTGAGTCAGCGATTTCGGTGCTCCCAATTTTAAGTAGCAAAAGAAAATAAAACGACTTTGTGCAATTTTAATGAAACCCACTGAAGCACCAAAATATATTAAGGACATAAATTAAAGAATAGAATCCAAAGTATTTTTTCAAGAATTTGTTAGAATTACGATTGACCTTTCCAAGCCTTATTGTTCCTTGCAATACTAATTAAGTTATTCTTATGACAATGTTATGATTTATTACAGAGAAACGCCTTACGAAGCTTTACTCTTGATTTGGTTCGTGGTATTTATTAACATATTATTAACTCACTAGGTACTCCCCGCGGTTTTACCCGCGTGGTAACCGTTCCGGTGGGAATAACGGGATAAAATATAGCCTATGTTACTAGTGAATAATGTAGCTTTTTTCTTATGAAAGAATTTTCTAATTCGGTCTAGTAGTTTTGGAGTTTATACATTAAAACAAACAAACAATATTTTATTATATTAGTATGGATAGTAAAGAATTTTGCAGGAACATTTAGCTTTTTTATAAATATTCTTTATTGCAAACTTTATAACCAATGGCAGACTTCATACCACCCAGCATTCTTTACCAGTCAATCACAATTATATATGAGAGTTTTGTTGTAAAAAGGACTAATTGGTTGCTTGTCAGTGTTATATCTAATTTAGTATTTAGTGCACTTTTATATTTATGAAATAGTCATAACTGAAACCATGGAGATAGACTTAATACTGAGGTAACTGGGGAGTGCAGTACTAACACTTTTTTGTGACCACAAATTACACAGTGGCTGTCTTCCGTCTCACTTACACTTTAAAAAATACGTATGGTCATATGAGACAACTGATAGCCACTACATACTAAATGTCAAATTTGCTGGGTACACTTTTTATTCAGGGTGAGAACTCCAGTTACCTCAGTATTAAGTCTAGCTCCATGACTGAAATAATCATAGTATTGTCAAGCTTTGACAAGTAAGTCGACGCTACTGACACCGATTGATGTTCATTTTATAAGTCATACAGAAATGACAAAAACATCATAATAAATTATCACCTATTCTCGGTTAGCCAAGAGTTGATAAATTCAGGGTAGAAACCTTTCATTAGAAAGACTTCAAAGTACTTACGTTAAGGCTAGGAATCCCAAGCGCAGAAATAATTTGAGGGGGTGAAGAAAGTCGCATACGCTCCGCCCATCGGAGGGACACCCCGCGCGTCTCAGTATACTTGCGCGGCCCTGGCCGGCGGCCGCTATCGTGCCACAGTGTAGCAGCAAAACAGTAGTGACCGATATTCAGTAGAACCACTCAAGTTTCATTTTTAATGTAATATGTTTATTATTTTAAAACGAAATAGGTAGATAACTGTAGTACAAATAATATTATTATCTACCACTGTATACCATACTATAATATTACATTGAATGTATTACAATATTGTTACGGTGAGGGTGTTATTATGAATTTCAAGTGAAATGATCGATTCTAGAATAGAATTATAGTAAACAAGCTGTTGCCCTCGACTTCGTCCGCTTGTATTTCAGTTAAAACATGAGTTTCAGTTAAAAAGTACCGTATATCATTCTCGATCGTCCTATTTAACTCTATACTAAAATTAATCGAACTTGGTTTATCGGTTTTGGGATGAAACCTAACAGACAGACAGAGTTACTTTCGCATTTATACTAGTACTAGCTTAATCCGTAGATAAATGCAAATGTCACTTTGCCTGTCTGTTACTTTATCACGCCAAAACGCTGAATGATGATGAATTTTGGAATTTTGAAATACATTGAACCTTGCAGAAGGTCATAGAATATTGTTCATGCGATAACCGAAATCCACGTGGGCGAAGTCGCGGGCTGCATCTAGTAATTTGATATACTAACTGTGGCCCGTAACTTCGTCTGTATGCACTTTGGAATTGCGGTTATATCGCGTAAAAAAGTAGCCTATGTCCTTCTCCAAGATTTGTAATCTCTGTACCAAAATACATCAAAATCGGTTCAGCTGTTTTGGCGTAAAAAGTAACATCATCATGGCAGCCGAACGACGCCCACCACTGGGCATAGGCCCAAAAAGTAACATATGGACGAACAAATAGGCAGATAGAGTTACTTTTTGTAGGTATGGATAGTGCGTGAGAATCGGAAAGGGTATCAGAGTGGGGATTACAGTGGGACTGGAAATGGAAGAGAGGATCGTAGAGGAAATCATAGTGGTGATCGGAGTAAGTGAATAGGAGTAAAATTAAAATAAAGAAGTATGTCAATAATAATGGTAAAACATTTATTAAAATTCGCTTAAATCTAGAATCTTGACTCAATGATATCTTGAGCTGAGAACGCACTTGTGTCAAGGCAATATCGTGCCATTTTTGATAGTGCCATTCCAAATTCTCTTAAAACGTCCACCGCTGAGGCCGCCGCGGTTGCAACTAGTCGAGCTATTATAGCATACCACCGCAAATCATACCGCCCGCCGCGTCTCTTGAGCAGGGTACTCACCGAGCTGTGTAACACGTAACGTAACGTAACTGCTACTGTCAAGTGAGTACATAGGAGGCACGAGCTCGCTGCGAGCCGCTCGCGCGTGGTTCGCAGTAAGCTCGCAGTGACCCGCCGAGTGGCGGTATCGCTGCGAACACAAAGGCGGCTCGCAGTGTGCGCGTGGACTACGACAAGACAAGTGAGTACGTAGGCGCGACGCGAACTTCAAACGAACATAATCATGGAGTGAGCAGAATGTTGTCAACGTGATTTCGTCACAAGCACTGCGGATCCGGGAGCTCGTAGCTGGTTACGCGGTGACCGTGGACGAACCGTACTCACTTTCAGGTTGATACAGTGACAGTTAGGTTACGTGCTACAAGCCAGATGAGTACCCTGCTTTGCAGCACCGCACGTCCCGCACCGCTAGAGACTGTGGCCGACGTTATACCTAAATATACAAATCTGTTTAAATATTTAACCGAGTAATTTCGCAGTACATAAAATGACTTATTTATACCAGTATGTAATACTCGATAAAAATCCGAAACATTTTCCAAACATGAGTACCTACTGCTATTGTACTTATAGTAATTCCTTTTTTTGACCCTCATTTTCATTAATAATTGCTCAGTTTTTTTTCTTATATGATCTTAGAATGAAATTTGGCGTCACGAGTAAGAATATCCAAAAAAATGCATACGAATATTAATTTATTTTAAACAACACAAATTCAGTACCTATGGGAAATTTCTCAGCATTATTGCATTTTAAAATTATGTGTAGTCACATAAACACAAATCTTACATATCCAAAAGGAATAACATCGAAAGTTCGACATAGAAATTTTCCATTTCAAGTAACACCAAAATTTCATATTTAATTAAAATTTGGTTTTACTGTAGGGATATTTTATGGATATTGCCTAAATTGTTATATACGTTATATTAATATGTCCGGTGAAGAAAGTTTAAACGGATATTTTTTCCTGAAAAAGATATCAATGAAATAAAACTTCATTAAAAATACCTAATTTCTATTAAGTATTAATATTCTTTGGAAAGTTATACAATACTTTTAATTTATTGCTACTATGTCATCATGCTGTAAAGTTTTCCCTGACTAAGGAATTACTGTGGGGGTCCACTAGGTTAATTTCGTACACTGTGACACTACTTACTATTTAGAAATCAATGTAGATTAATATCTGATTCGTTCCAAATGAATAAAAAAAATTTAAATCACTTAGTTACCTTTTATGTTTGTTTATCCTTCGCAGAGTCTGTGACGAAATCTTCATTTTTTTATTCTTTTTATTGGCCATTTTATCGTAATCACTATAAAATATTTACAGAATTATTCTTGAATGAACCTAGTTAGTGCATAAAACAAACAGATACATATTAAATTTAAAATACATATTTTCCTACAAACTATTATTATATATTTGTACAAACTATAACTAGGTACATTTCACGACACCACAGATCATTATTTGTATCTATATAGCTTACTGAACTCTCCACACAATCAAATATTTGAATTGTTTTTAATTTCGCTCGTCGCAGGTAATTTCGCCGCAAAAATTGGCACGCGTCCGACCTCTAACGCATTCCGCAGGGGACTGATTGATTGAAATTACGACCGTCAACGTAGCAAAATAGGTTTTTTTCGAAAATAAACCATGCCTTAAAAAAAATTAGACTTATGACGGCCGGACTCCCTCGGCTATTCAAAGACAATTATTTTCCTATTTTGTCCTTAACCAAAACCAAGTATTTTGCAAATAATACGATATTTGGATTACAATTAGACGGATGTTTGGGATTTTATTTGACACACTTAAATATCACCAATCGAAAAAAAACGGCCGGAAGCACTAGATAAATAACTGTAAAATAACATATTTTTTCCAAATTTTAAGTACCTGTGATTTGAGAGTAATCCATAATTTAAGATACCCTACTTTCGGGAATGCCCGCCTTAAGTTACTTTGAAGTCGCTTAAATTAAAAATACTGAAATGGACATTTTGCGTGCACTTCAGTATATTAGGTGCTTACTTAGTATTTTTTGTGGCTCAATAAAATTATTCCTCGATATATAGGTATACAAGACTTCCACCCGCGGCTTAACACGCGTGGACTATAGAGTACATGCTTTTCCGGGATAAAAAATAGCCTATGTCCTTTCCTAAGGTCAACCCTACCGCTGTACCAAATTTCATGGCAGACAGATAGACAGGCAGACAGAGTTACTTTCGCATTTATAAGATTAGTAGGGATAATCCTTGAACAATCTCAACTAACATTGCATATTTACTTTAATAAATTCCTCTTTCAGAGTTTGATTACTGATAAAACTATAATTACAGTATTAATAGCCGATCATGTATTGTGACCTTTCATGTCAGTAAATACTAAAACTTTTTATTTAGACTTAAAAGTCGTATAGCGGTTTGAGAGAGAGCTTCACATTTTTATATAAAAAAAACAGACAAAAAAGAATTAAGCTGTTAATATACCTTCTAGTAAATTAATAAAAGTGCCTATAATAATATACTTTTTGTAGAAAGTAAGTTCTATACTAATAATTGATTCCATGTTTAACGAAATGAAATGTGATGTATTCTGATTTAAGTTTCACTATATTTTTTAAATATTTAGTAACTTAAACTTACGTAAAAGCCACCAATTCTAAGAAGCAAATAAAAATAAAATGCTTCTCAACCTTTTCTCAACTACATACTTTTATGAAACATACTTAAACGGTATGAATTATTAAATGTTGAACCACATTTCAACTTCATGTCAATATGCTACCTGTCAAAAAGAATTCATTTAACGACCAGTTAATAGCACAAGATGAGGTACAATTAGGAATTAAAATACAAAATATTGAAAAATATTAAAGAGGTACCGAACATGTAAATATGTGTCGGTTTACGTAATTGTATTCTACAACGCTGTCCTATTAAAATATTAAACATAGCCTTAATCTTTGTGTAAGAGTCTGATTATGAGTAAAATAAATATACGTATTTAGATCGCGTCACGTAAAAAGAACGCTGGAAAGCGCCGATAAGTACCTGCGCAGCGCATAATATATTTTTAATTTTAGCTTAAACCATCACTTTCGAGGCACTAACAAGTTGATATTATTAATCTACAATAAGCATTATTCACACATAAATTATAAAACACAGCTTAGTAAGTGAAGTGAAAATTAAAAAAATTAAGCTCAAAAACTAAAACCCGACTACTGAAAAATCACGCTCTAAAAAGTATGAAACAAGAAAATATTCTCATCTGAAATTGCCGTGGTCGTATGCCACTTTTCCCCTAGAATGAAAATATTGTTTTATTATATGAAGGAGCATACGACCACGGCAATTTCAGATGAGAATATTTTCTTGTTTCATACTTTTTAGAGCGTGATTTTTCAGTAGTCGGGTTTTAGTTTTTGAGCTTAATTTTTATTTACATTATTTTGGGGTCATAATGTCGCGCTGTGTAGTGCCGGCAGTCGGCACATAAAAAACATTACTTCCTCTCTTCTCGTGGGTGCCATCAAAAGATGGGCAGCAGCGTCTCCATGTAACAGCAGGCCATACTGCGATCGCCACCACTTGGCAGGACAAGCGTAGCGATTATGGTAAATCCAACCCCCCAAATGGCTTTACACCAAAAAAATCAGCCCCCAGTCCACGGCGGCCCCGCTATTCCTAGCTACGGTAGCGGCTATGGTAACGGCGGGGCAGGGGGTGCTGAGAATCCCCGGGTAAGACCAGGCTACCAACACAGACGACTTGACCTGGCAACCTAGAACACGCGCATATTGCGGACTGACTCGAAGGTCATAGAGTTGGAAAAGGCTGTTAGTAAGTTACACTGGGAGATCATTGGATTATCTGAAGTCCGAAGAGAGGGGAAGGACTCGCCTAGTCAACAACGTGATCACCATTGGAAGCGTGTCGAGCAGGGTAGCTTACCTGATACTCAGAATATCGAAACGGTATTCGCTAAATATCGTACAAGTTACGCTCCGACCTCGAGCCTTCCTTCTAAATGAGTGGGCTAAAGATGAACATGGATAAGACGAGAATCATGTCGAATACCCATGTTGCAACCGCTCCAGTTAATGTTGGGAACATTACACTCGAAGTTGTTGACCACTTTGTTTACCTAGGGCAAACGGTCCAGTTAGTTAAGTCCAACTTCGAGAAAGAGATCTCTCAATGAATCCAGAACGGATGGGCAGTGTTCGGGAAGCTCCGGCATATATTCGCGTCCGAAATACCTCAATGTCTCAAGACGAAAGTCTTTGACCAGTGTGTGTTGCCAGTCATTACTGGCCTACTGACCTATGGAAGTGAGACGTGGTCTTTTACTATGGGTCTCATAAGAAGGCTCAAAGTCACCCAGCGAGCAATGGAGAGAACGATGCTTGGTATTTCCCTGCTCGATCTAATCAGAAACGATTAGATCCGCAGGAAAACTAAAACAACCGACATCGCTCGAAGGATTGCATCGTTGAAGTGGCAGTGGGCGGAACAGATAGCGCGGAAAACCGATGGCCGTTGGGGCGGACAGGTTCTCGAATAGCGATCGCATACCGGACGACTTTCCATGGGCAGGCCCCCTACAAGGTGAACCGACGATCTGGTCAAAATCGCGGCAAGCCGCTGGATGCGGGTAGCACAGGACCGATTGTTGTGGAGTTCCTTGGGGAAGGTCTATGCGCAGCAGTGGGCGTCGTTCGGCTGATATGATGATGATAAATTTCGTGATAAAGTAAAAAATCGATTTATGCAAACAAAGCCGCAAGCAACAACCACAAAAATATACATTTTTGAAACGAGCTCACCAAGAGCTTTCATTTAATACCAAACACGATATTCTTCTCAAAAAAAAGTTTTTTAGTTCACAACTTTATGTCGTCTAGAGGGCGCCATATTCAATTTCATGTGACGTGACATAGCCTATAACCAGCAGACAATTGAGACGCTTCCAACGATACCTCAATTGTGAATATATGATCAGCAGTTTAGAAGTTATGCGGGAACAGATGAACATACATACAAACATACATACATACATACATACCGGTCAAAATCATAACCCTCCTTTTTTTGCTTTGCCGTAGTCGGGTAAAAATATATGCGCTGCGCAGGTACTTCGCCAGCGTTCTTTTTACGTGACGTGATCTGTACTTAACTTCAATCAACAATAACACCTAGTACGTTGATCGAAGATACCTAAGTAATAATGGAAACTATCCAATACATTGTTCCAATACAAAACTTTAGTAGTTTGAGCCCTAGTGTTATGGAAATTGGAAACAACGACGAGTATTAATTATCACATACACTCAGACCCGAGGAAATAATTGAAAAGTTTGTTTTCAATATTTACCCGACCAGGGTGCCTACCATCAACTCTTATTGCGGTTTTGTTTAGGAACCTAAACTGATCTGCTTCGCTTATCGTACCACGACAGCTTAATATCAATGACAGCGATTCAGTGATCATTCAATGACATTTCACAGCCGCTGAGCTGTCATCAACTCTTATTTGACGTATAACTTGGCCAAGCTAACATGTCTCCAGGTTATACCCGTCCCTTTCACTCTCCTGGCATGACAGAATCGAGTGAAAGAGTCGGGTAGAAGAAATAAGGACACAAATCGTTCGGTCATTCACATTTAGCAATTCATTTGCGATCCAGTTTTTAGAAGGTCATGGTACGAAAGAAAGCAATTCATTTTAGGAACCTATTCTGCATCGCGCTATTTTTGAATCGCTGTCTTAAAGTTGATGGTATGCACCCAGTACCTAAACGAGCCTAGGATCTTCGGAGACAGCGGCCGGCATCTTGAAAGCGTACACCCACAGAACGTGATTTTTACTTATTCACGTTTTACGATTAACGGAATTCACTGCGTGATCCGATCACAGCTTCTAAATGTCGGATAAAATCAATTATATCAGTTGAACTAAAAACAGTCTAACGCCCGAATTCTCGTACGCTAATCATATTTGGGAGCGTCTCAAACATCATGGCATCTCTTTCACACGTTTGACATTTAAAGTGATAGGGCGATGTGTGAGACGCTCCTAAAGATAAGTAGCGTACGAGTATTCGGGCATAAAAGACGGAGTGAGTATAAGCGGTTGCAATGGTAGGTATGTACGTACTGCTTAATCAATTCTTGTCAATACAAGCTTTCAGTGTTCAGCTGTATGGCGTAAATAGAGCATTCTTGTATAGGTTAGGTATATAATAAAATTCATCAGCCCCCTTATTCACAAACCGCCGGAAACATTCCCGACACCAGAATGTATGCATTGTTACTGTCACTCACTTTAGAATAGACAAGTACAAAGCACAAAATTCAAATCCGATTCCCTTTCCGAACGGTTGTGAGCAAGGGCCCCAGGGGGCAGTTCAGAGCAACTGTGAAATATTCTCTACCTTTACTATATATTTGAATGAACTTTACTTTACTCATCCGTAAACCTTTAACACTTATCTTGAGTGAAAAGGTTAGCCGAACGTCAGTCAGTGCATAATTAAAGTCCAAAATAATTATTGTTGCACGCACAATACCCTCCAGTGCCGCCGGTGTGCAATATTGTGCAATATTTTGACAGATTAAATGTCACTCATGCCCACTGTCTGTCTTTCTCACTCTTAATCGATAAAACACCTTTTTAGGTATGGGTTTTAAATATTTCAGTTTTGCAAATAGGTACTGTAAATAAGAAAAACTATTTTGTCCACAAAAAAACACAAAATAACCTTTTGGTGCTCTCACACTGCTGTTTGTTAATATTTTCTAACAGCAGTGTGTACCTTAAAACTATATCACTATTTAAATATCTTCTTCCTAATAGGTACTTCTTGAACTTTTACTTCTACTGATAGCCATGGCGCGCTCAAAATTGAAAAATACTAAGAGGGATGCATCAAAAATCAAGACTAGTCATGTCTATTGACCAATGTCAGACCCCCGCCTGTCACAGTTGTGAACGAAACAATCAAAATTGTAACCTAGGAGAAATAATCCGTTTAGGTAAGTCCAACTTCGGTAAAGAGGAAGAATCCAATTCGGTTGGGCAGCGTTCGGGTAGTTGCTTGATATTTTCTCACCCCGTTTCCCGCAGAGCCTAAAGACATAAGTATTCGAGCCATGTATTTTGCCAGTTCACATACGGCACCGAAACGGGGTCTCTGACAATTGGTCGAGTGACTCAACGAGCTATGCTCGCTCCCTGCGTTCGCAACAAAGAGATCGGCAGAAGAATCGTAAATCTCGGAGTAGCGAAGTTGAGGTACTGGCGGACACAACGATGCATTATATATTTTTCATCTCTCAGATTCGGAAAGTGATGTATATTTAAACTGAGCAGCGGGTCCAAAACTATCCGTTTCACCAAGGTTTCACCCTAGGGTGGAAATGAATTTTAAGAATAGAACTGAATTAAGTTACAGTCAACCATAGAGTTACCTCATCGGCAATGAAAAAGTTTTCAACTAATTTTGTAAGGGGGACGCGACTTGCAAAATTTAAAAAAAAAATAAATTTTATAAAAACGAGAATATCTCTAAAACGGTGCGTCTCGTAGCGTAGCTAAAATCTAACAAAATTTTTAACCCGCTATGGTACTCCGGAGGCAGGAGGCATCCGATAGACATATAAAAAAATCAATTTTTTTATATACCTATTATAGACAAAACAGAGAAAGCGAAGCCCCCCGCTTTTCTAGATAGTTTTAGTTGTCTTTATTGCTTTTCTTATAGAGGGGGATGAAAAGCAGAGTGTATTTACTTTCCTCATATTCGAAATGAAAAGTAAAGTGTATTACTCGGCCGCAAAATTATTTTCATCTCGGGCGACGTATATTTAATCCCTCGCTGCGTTCAGGATTCAAAATAGCGCCCTCGCCGTAAATATGTTATTTTGCTCTCTTGTAATACAATCTACTATTTTTCTAATAGGGTATTTTACTGATGTTTTTTTAATTATTTAATATGTTTTATTATATTTATTATTTAAAATTTTCAAAGGTATTGGGCATCAAACTTCTAATTAGACAAGGAAAGAACTACTGTCTTTGGACGACTTCTTATCTTTATAATTGGAATATTATTATGTTTTAACTTTATCAATAAATGTCTACATTTCAACAACAGTGAAATACCATATTATTATCTACATATATTTGACTAGCACTGCACCTGAGTTCGCAAAGATTCCAAAAGACTTCACAGCTGTATTTCAAGTTATACGATCCCAATTAGACCGACCGTCCATTCGATATTTAATCGATTTGAAGATGATAGTGGGCAAATTGGAACAACTTAATTGTCAAATAAATTAATGATAATTAAGCGCCTGACCATCGGTCTGCCGATGTTTATATTCTCAATTAGGTAGATTTACGCGACAAAGACAAAGTCAACATCATGTAATTGTGTTAGCAATACAAATAATTAATTAATTATAATAAATCCGCTTTGGTTTGTCGAGATCCGCATATTAAGATCGTTCTGATTTAATAATTAATGTGTAAGTTACAGTGAACTAATAGCGGACGTATGTCGTACTTCGCTTCGCGTCAGAGCCCTGTCTATTGATCATTAGTCATGAGATAAAATGTTCAGTATTATCGTTCGGATACAGAAATGGAATAACAATATTAAATTATAATATTGGTGTGGAAAAACGGATGCGGATCGGTGTGATCGATCAAAGACTTGCCGCATTGTGATATGATTACAAATTGTATATGGGGATTTTTCTCTGATACATGGTAGATTTATTTAGTTTTGCTGTAGCATTTGAAGGCCTAGACTGATTGGTGAAGCCTGCAACTATATTTTTTATAGCGGCCGCTTTTTAATACGGGTATTAACTCAGGGTATTAAACTGGGATAAAGGCTGCCACACACCAAAAAGTATCGCAGACGTGCTGCATTACATCTGCGATCTGCGTGCGTCATGATTTGTAATATTTGAACTTGTTTACACCGACGGTGTCGCAGACGCATTAGGATGCAACTACGGTCGGTGTGAACCTACGCGTACAAGTTCAAATATTACAAAATCATGCGCGCACGCAGACGCAATGCAGCACGTCTGCGATACTTTTTGGTGTGTGTCAGCCTTAAACCTTTTCTTATAGACCAATCTAGACATCCAAAGATATACAGAAATTCAAGTTGGTAAAATTGTTCAAAACATAATATATTATGAAACATAAATGTTAACATTATTATGATGACGATTACAACTTTTCCAACTTTTTAAATCGTTTACTAGGAAAAAGTATTGATATTTTTTTATGGCGTCTGAGCTTATTTTATGATAAAACTTTGCAATTTGCAGAAAATCGCAATAAACCTATTTTTTGGCCTTTGAAATCGAGTAAATATTTTTCCAGGTACTGACCGGATTAATAAGGGATTTTTTCAGCTTCATTTTTCATTGTTTTGAATAATTTTACCAATTTTCAGCCTTTATGAATTTTTACCTTCAATATTATTTCTTGGACTAATTTGACCGGACTATTAACTATTAATCTGTATCTTCTACATACGAGTGTATAAAAGGAAAAGGTCACTCACTCACTCATCACGAAATCTTGTAAACTACTGGAACAATGAAGATAAAATTAGGCACAAAGGTAGATTTTATGGCTAGGAGGCGTCTGCTTAGAACGAATTTTGAGAAACTCCCCCTCAGAAGCGGTAACTTCACCATATGGAACTTCTTCATTTATAGATGCAGAAGTATGAAAATTGGTATGTTGGATACTGGTTACGATTGAAAAGGATTAGTGTAAGCGAAGTTAAAAAAAACTTCCTCCTAATGGGGTAAAATGGGTGCATAAAGTTTATATGAAAACTTCCTCATTTCTGGACTTAGGAGTATGGACATTAGGTTTTACAAAAGTAAGTACCTACTTTAAGTACTTTTATGCATACTGTAAAGTAATATTATAAATGTGAAAGTGTGTTTGATTGTGAGTTTGTGTTTGTTCGTCTTTCACGTCTAAACGGTGCAATGGATCAAGGTGATTTTTGATATGAGGATAGTTCCGGAGCTGGAGAGTGGCTTAGACAACTTTTAATCAAGGTAAAACATCTCATTCCTATGGGAAGGTCCATCACTCCATACTAAAAGTAACAATGTATCTACCTTTTAGATTTTATATTATTTTTATGCATTCACAATGCAATTTCGACGCCCGAATTCTCGTACGCAAATCATCTTTGGGAGCGTCTCAAACATCATGCCATCTCTTTCATACGTTTGACATTTAAAGTGACAGGGCGATGTGTGAGACGCTCCCAAAGATAAGTAGCGTACGAGTATTCGGGCATTAGTTGGTCAGAGCATCGGGCCGGATTCCGGGAGGCGCGGGTTCCAATCCCGCCTGAAAGCTACTTATGGGGTCGTGGTTTTTTACTATCACATTTTTCCTAATGTATCTACCTGTCTTCTTTAACTTCGTAAAGGATTTTTGGAGTGATATAAATTTTATTAATAGATATCATGAAAAGTTCATCATATCTTTGACATGATAATGAATAGATATAATTGAAACGTTGAAGACTTAAAATGCGGATTTGCATCATTTTATACATTTGTGTTTTGAAGATGCTTTGAACTAAATCATTATTTTAAAATATAAAATCCATACTAATACATAATATTATATATGTCGCAGGGATTTTGTCATAGCCGTGATATTATAATTCCACGAGTGAAATTATAATTTCTCGTTAAATTATGAATAGACAGTACGAGACAGTATATGCACTGCACCCGGCTGCGAGCTCACGAATTTGCCTCGGAAAAGTCCTGTACTCCTCGGAAGTCCTGTAGAACATGTGATAGGTTAGTTATTTAAGTTAGCTATTTTTTTTTATCGTGGTTATTTTGTTTAAACAAACCATAATTTTGTATTGATACAAAAAAAATAACCACGTAATTTAAGGTTAATTTAACTGAAATTTCTAACCTATCACGTGTTCTATATGACTTCCGAGGCTCGCAGCCGTGTGCAGTGCATACTGTCTCGTACTGTCTATTCATGATTTAACGAGAAATTGTAATTTCACAAATGGAATTATAATATCACGGCTTTGACAAAATCCCTGCGACATATTATACAAATGGGATTTTTTTTAGTAGGAAACCGTAATTTTATTTATTTTTCTACATAGATTTTTTTTAGCTTACCCGTTATCAGATGAGAATTATTTGTCCTCGTAGAAATTTGTGATTTTATGTGGGTTTTTTACGAAGAAGAATTTTCCCTTTTTAAGTCATTTAAATCAGATAGAAACTACTAAAGTGCTACAAACCACGTCCATCTGTTTCCCTAGACCAGTAAGTACGAACCTGGACATCATACAAATATCAATACAAAGAATATATCCTAGTAGCAACTAGTTCAAGTGCTTTTATTCATTAGTGGTCGCATAGACCGATATGGATTGCTTTGAGGTTACGCAAATGTACCAATAGAGCTTACTTATACGGCTATCAAAACGAGAGCCTTCTGGGTACCGAGCTATATGACGTTATAACTTTACTGATAATACATAAGAGTTATAGATAACTATGTTATTTATCTGTACTAATATTTTATAAAGCAAGATTAGGTTTTTTGTTTATTTATTATCGATAAACTCGAAGACGACCTACTGGACCGATTTTTTTAATTATTTGGTGACTTACATTCTTCCTTCGTGACATAGGCTATATTTTTAACCCCCGACGCAAAAAGGGGTGTTATAAGTTTGACGTGTGTGTGTGTGTATCTGTCTGTCTGTCTGAGGCAACATAGCTCCTAAACGACTAGACCGATTTTGATGCGTTTTTTTAAAATTGAATGCTAAATTAATCGAGATAGTTCTTAGCCACGTTTAATTAAAATCCATCCGGTCATTTATGGAGATGATCAACTGCCTTTCAAAACGGTAAAAAACACAGAGGTGGTCCTTTGACTAAAATAATGTACACCCTGAGCAAATTTAGGTGCAATAAAAAAAAAATGGCGGCAAAAAAATATCTGTAAGTACTTATGTGTGTACTTATTATTCTATATTTGTAGTGTCTAAAGAGATCAAGCGATTTCAAAGCGGTTTTTTAATTTTGTGTGGAAATAAAAAAATATGATTAAAAAAAAAAAAAACCTCCGAACAAAAAAAGTAAAAAATAAAATTTCTCTCTGCGTCGGGGGACCCCCAACGTATAATTTACCTTTTTAGTACTTCTTTTTTTGTCGTACCCTGACCGAGAGAGAAATTTTATTTTTGCTTTTTCTTTGTCGGGGGTTTTTAAAATTTAAAATTTTATTTTTTATCCCGATTTTCCCACGAGAACGGGTACCACATGGGTACAAATTACTAAATAGTTACTACGTAATACATGGTTATAACCGTGCAGAGCCGCTTATCTAAAATATTTTATTTACCCTATTCGTTACGATTTTAATTAGAAAATTTCAACTGATATTTTCACATATTTTTATTGAATAATATTCATGCATGTTTCATGCATCATGATTTTTATTTACCTTTTACAGTTTTCTTCATTGCATGTTTTACGATTACTGTGCACTCGAGACATTTATTGTGACTACCTGCGTATATAATATGACAAAAAATCTTCACAAATACAAAATAATATTACATTTCTTCAAAGCCGTATTACCTACATCAACATATTCAAATATGCTACTTATCTAATATATCTTGGTTACCTACTATGAACAACACCATCACTAACACAAACACATTAGGCAACCTATCAATTTAATCAAACGCTCGCCTAATCTCACCCCACGGAAGCGAGGTATTACAAATATTTGTTATATCATTTTATAACCCATAATAATATATTGCGAGCAGGATCCGTAATGGCCAACAATTGCATTTATCAATGTATCGTCAAAGGCAGGTCACATTTTACAAGTACAACCAAAACTCCAATTGACTTCGATCCCTACAGTATCAGACTTAAGTTTCGAAATTAATGTAGGTTTTTGCTTGTGTTGTTAAGTGTGATATGGTGTTGGTTGTACCCGTAGTTTGCATGGGGGGCGCGGGCGCGGTGTGTCGGGCGTGGTCGGCGCCGGCCGCTCTCCTTGACTCCAGCGTCAAGCATCGCATGATCTCTGCTGGTGTAGAAGGAATGAAACGACTTGATACTTGTTACATTAAAATTTATATATGACTAGCTGACCCGACGAACTTTGTGCCGCTTTTACCAACAGCAGCGCCACCTACCGGGTCCGATTGTGTTTTCATACCATCCAGGAACCCATTGAAATATACATACAAAATTTCAACCAAATTGCTCCAGCCGTTCAGGAGGAGTTAGGTGACAAACACACGTACAGAAGAATTATTTACATACATAAGAGTGTTCTTTGCTGTTATCTGTTCGACGACCGAATTGGCGCAGGGGTAGGCTTACCTTCTGCGCCAGAGGTCTCGGGTTCAATTCCCGAACAAGACAAATACTTTATGCTTTATATAACAATAAATTTAGTTGTATTGATCTTTTTAATCTTAGTAAAAGAGCTCTAATAAAAATTATTTTTATAAAAAAACAAAACCGCCTTCAAAAAAAATCACATCAAAAGAGTAAGAAATAATTCGTCACCAAATAAATAACGTAAGTACTTTGAAGTCGGGCGTGAAACATGTACGATTTTTTGTTGTTTTTGTTAAAACCCTCCCGACTTCAAAGTACTCACGTTATTTATTTGGTGAGGAATTATTTCTTTCTTTTTTGATGTGATTTTTTTGAAGGCGGTTTTATTTTTTTTATAAAAATAATTTTTATTTCACTCTTTTTAGTGCATCGTGCAGGCAATTTACTTGTATTCTGGTAAATAGGTATGTGATCAAATTGAAAACCTAATTTTTTTAAGTCGGTTAAAATACCTTGAGGTATCCCCTTTTTAACAAAACAAGAATCATCTAAATCGGTTTATAAACAAAGGAGTTATGCCTAAAGATACGTATTAAATTCACATAAAGTGGTAACGAAAACTACAGTATTTTTAAGATTTCCTGAAAACTACTGAACCGATTCTAGAAGTATTTAGAAAAAATCGACCCGTCTCACAACCAACTCCGATGGGATGGGACTCGAACCCACTACCTTTCGCTTTCGCTTAGCAAAAGGTCGTAGGTTCGAGTCCCATCGGAGCTGGTTGTGAGACGGGTCGATTTTTTCTAAATACTTTTTTTCCATATGTCACTATTTGATTTTTACTATAGTATTCTTTATTTTATTCTGTATAACCTTTAAAAATGACACGAAACTCTGTAATTAGCTTATGAGTCTAATAATGATAAGTTACATTTATTGAATTTGTAGAAAAAAAGCTGTTGAGTTTCTAAATAAATAAAATATATATTATATAATATTAAAATGAGCATCATAATACAATTCAATATTCATTAATGAATACTTTACTATTACTACTACTTACTATTAATATTACTTTTATTCCAAGTATCAAGTTAAACTGGAAACCTTTTAAGGAATGTGAACTTTATATTATTTTTATTGGAAATCTAGTGTGGTATGTTGGTTTTATAAAGTGTTGGCGTATACTTTTACCTTAATAGAAACATTGTGAAAAACGAAATATATGTAGCTTACTTCCGCAAAAAACACAAAATGCAAGATGCACCGCCCGCCCGCCTGCAAAAAATTGCACATGCACACCACGAAAACATCAGTGCACAATACCTGCATCTAGCAAAGCTGTTGTCTTGTATTGTGCACTGGTGTTTTCGTGGTGTGCATGTGAAATTTTTTGCGGGCTGGCGGGCGGTGCATCTTGCATTTTGTGTTTTTTGCGGAAGTAAGCTACATATATTTCGTTTTTCACAATGGTTAGGGACTTCCGCCAAGTGACGCCTGATTCAATCAAATTCTTAATAGAAACACTCATTTTGTTATCAATGTCGTATATTGATGCTATTCAAAATGTTTGATATTATATTTATGATTCAAGTATCAAGTTAACTCAAGCGGCGTAGCCTCGGAGTGAATGTGGCGACTGTCCGGGTGGACTTGCGCAGGCGCGGTGATAACGCGGTGCGCGCGCCGTTATCACGCGCCCGCCGGCTAATGGAACTGGGGCTTTGTACTAGCGCAGCAGATATACGGCCGCTGCGAAACTGTTAACTGAAGGATATTTCTTAATAAAGTAGTTTTAGGGTTACGTTTTGGGTCTATAATTGAGTGAAGACTCAAATTCTCCAACTTAGAAGTTTACAGGCTTTGTTGTATATTGATACGTGTAATTACTGCATTTTGTAATGATCCATTTAAGATCCATACTTTGAATTATTGTCCCGCTGAAAGTAATTTAAAGTTAAGTAAATGTTCCTTTGAAAGCTCGTCTTCTTGTAAACTTTTCAGGACCAGATGGTTAGCTGGATGGAAACAGCTGAGGACTAGGCTTAGTAGCGTGAATTATGCCTAAGCCCAGCAGTGGACGAATATAGGCTAATGATGACGATGATAAAATAGTTCACTTATAAAATCGTATTTAGACTTACTTTAACGCAGAACAAATGACGCTTTTCTTTGAAACTTGGTCCAAAAATTGACGTTCTGGTTATTAACATTTACTGTAAGTTACTATTGTCGGAGCAGCCTCAAGTGACCAGTTGAGCAATAGTGCCGATTGTATATGAAAATGTCGCGGAAATGTATTTATTTAGGTCATTTTGTCTATTTGTCCGACGATGGGAGTGCCCTGCTAGAGTGAACGGACTAGAAAGATGCAAACTATTTCGTAGCTACCTTATTTTTATAACTAAAATGAAAAACGGTTTTTGTCATGTTTAAAGGTTGCCGAGTTCCCGATATTTCAGCACAGTTGCATGCGCTGTGGTCACGGAGTAATACCACAGTAAATAATAGGTCTTTACCTATGAAATTGCCGTTTTGTATGGAGATTTCTGTAATTATTTTTTTTCCATACTAACGTTTTTGTTATTATTTAACGACTAATATTATGTAAATTTACAAAATTTTACACACGTATTTATGGATATTTTAACTACTAAATGACACATTCGTTAAGAGAAAAAAATTTTTTTTCACTAAGTTACAACTAATAAAGTACGAAATTCTGGAAACAAAAATAGTCGTAACTTTCGGAATAAGTTTTTTCTATGTAAATAATCAAATATCGTGGTTATAAAATTATCAAAAGTTGCTCGATACGGTCTTAATGTAACGCAATATTAAAGAAATTATATATTTCTAATATTATAAAAGTTGTTAAGTTATATGTACAAAAGAAAAAAACGGCAATTTCATATGTAAAGACCTATTATATATGCTACTTCATAGTATATATAAACTGTGGTAATACCATAAAGTTAATATACCTATCGGAAAGGTATATTAACTCTATGGGTAATACGGTAAAAAAACCATAATAGTTAGTGACCATAAAAGTTTAATACCTTTTTGAAGTGAAAACTTCTTTAGCGGCGTTGTGCACTTTTTGTGATGGGTAAAAACTAGTAAACTTGCGTCAGGATCACGTGACCGTAAGACGTACTGTTACAATGTCATTAGAATGCGAAGGCAATCGCCATCTTTCCCAATGTTGTGATAGCTCTGGCACCTCGCTTAGAAAACAGGCGGCGCGCGGCGGCAGAACAGAAGACCTCGGTTCAAATCCAGTCCGTATTATTTTCTTTTTTTTGTCCAAATTCCTTTTTTTATGAAAAAGTCTAGGACATACTTTATCAACGCATCTAACACCTTTGCACTAAACTTAAGAATCGCCTAAGTCTTTTCCTAGCTAACTTAAAACATTCATAACAAAAAATTGCTTTGCACTAACCTTAGGACATTCTTAAATGCACTTTAGGCTATTCTTAACTTACGGGCCCATGAAGCTCTACTTAATACTGAGGTAACTGGAGCTCTCACCCTGAATAAAAAGTGTCCCCAGCAAATTTGACATTTATGTATGTAGTGGCTGTCAGTTGTCTCATATGACCATACGTATTTTTTTAAAGTGTAGGTGAGACGGACTTCTTTCTAATAATATCAAAAATGCACAACGTTAATATTCAAGTTTTCACTTCTGCCGGCACTCCCGGAGTGCAACTCGCTGTTTTTTTTTGTTGAGTTTAGGTCTGTCTTATTTTATTTACAACGGGATGGCTCTTATAGCCTTATTGCTAAATGAAGATAAGTGGAATGAAAAGAAAAGGAAAAGATGGCAGTTGAGTAAGTACTCCCGGAAACCTCAACCACTGGGGAACTGGCTTTCTTATCTCTAACTGACGGAACGCAACAACGCTGAAAACATTGTTGTTATGGTTTTAGACACCACAATCTTATCCAGCCAGGCGGACTTAGAACAAGTCCTACCGCCAACTAAACCGAATACAATATGTATCCATACTGGTAATCGAACCCGGGACTTCTTGGTCTGATTCCTTTCAGGACCATGTGTGACATCATATGACAAAACTCTGCCCTCGATGATTTTGCAAAGAAACACACTTAAAACATCGAAAAATATTAATATTATTCCGGACTTGTCACATTAAAAATCATTAAATTATAATAATTACGAGTGTTGTGCTTGCGGACAGTGTTTACGGGCAATGCAAACGTAATATAAAATTGTGTAGGTATTTAATTTAATTCAATGAGTTAATGTAGTAAATATAACTTGATATCTAATTACAAATAAAATTGTTAACTACTCAATCATATTTAATTACTATGAAAAAAATATTCTGGTTTTACTACTAAATATCATGGACAATGACTAATATCATGGACATAGACTATTAAATAATAAAAAAAATCATTTTGTTATAAATGCGGCCCTGTAGAAAAGATTAGTTAAACTGACAATAATTCAATTTACTACACACATAAGACATTAATTCAAGTCGAATTAGTCCGGTCTTACATACGGGTGTTAGGGGCCCCGTTGTAAAAACTTTAACCATGGCTCTAAACCATCATGCTAAACAACGTACAGCAAGATTTTTTTCTCGGAAATGAAAAAAATATTTCGTCTCTCCATACAAAATGTCTCGATTAGTTGCTAAATCTCATCGAAAACATAAAATATGTGAAGTGAGAGCCAACTTCAATATTAGGAAATATGCCTTGGTTGTTGACTTCAACGACAAAAGATGTGAGATCTAAATGGGTGCCAAGTTTAACGGTCAGTCCTGAAAATTTAGTACATAAAATGTTTTATAACAACTTAAAATATAATTTCTTCTTATAACTTAGGATAATATATTGAAGCCTAAGGTCTGACTTGGCTTGACGTCTGACAAATGGGAACTCCATTTGAATGTATGAAGATTGCGCCCCCTGGTGGTCGGGTTATAAGTACTATGCTCCGATTTGACGTGAAAGAAGGAGAAACAAACAAACAATCACACACTTTCACATTTATCATTACGACTCCGTAGCTCAGTGGTTAGAGCAGTCGTCCGGAAAGCGAAAGGTCGTGGGTTCGAGTTCCATCGGAGATGGTTGTGAGATGATGGTCGATTTTTTCTAAATTCTTCATTTTCCATTTTTCAATAATAAAAATTGGATTGTGAATGCAAAAAAGTAAAAATTTAAATAACTTTATAATTTATATTAATATTCATAATTAATTTAAGCGAAAGGTCGTGGGTTCGAGTCCCATCGGAGCTGGTTGTGAGATGAGGGTCGATTTTGTCTAAATACTTCATTTTCAATTTTTCAATAATAAAAATTGGATTGTGAATGCAAAAAAGTAAAAATTTCAATAACTTTATAATTTATATTAATACTAGCTGACCCGGCAAACGTTGTTTTGCCATCTTAATTATATTGGACCCGGTAAACTTCGTATCACCAACATCTATTATAGATAGACAGATGAAAATAAATGATCGCGAAGAAGTTTTATACACTGCCTGCAACAAATGTCACTTATTAAAAAGTAGGTAATCCAAAGCGGCTAAAACGTCAGTGATTACAATACTCTTTGACAAACCTCTTTGGAAGCGGCTATGGAAGAAATGTCAGTTTTGTATAGTACGACAGTTTATCGATTTTCTATACAAAATAATCATTTTTATTTTATAATTTTCCGGAATAATAAGTAGCCTATATTACTCTCCAGCTCCCAAACTATCCCCATACCAAAAATCGAGTCGATCCGTTGCTCCGTTTTGACGTGATAGACGGACAAACAAACAAACAAACAAACAAACAAACAAACAAACAAACAAACAAACACACTTTCACATTTATAATATTAGTATGGATTAATAATTAATAAGGCGCAAGTTTGTAATTAATTTAACGCGAGGACAAAAAAGTGTTTGGGTAATCTGGGGTTCGAACTTGGTTCTCGCGAGTCCTCAATATTGAATGGCCACTACGCCGTCGGCGCTAGCCGAACCTCGAGAAGTATGACGAATTATTGGTATATAACAGAATAAAAACTATTACAAACTTATATTTGTACTTCATCTTATACAAGATCTTATACAGGATAAGTGCATAGGGAACGCAAATATAAGTTTGTCAACGTTTTATTTAAAAAAATACTAGTTTCGGATTTTTCCCTTTGTATTCTCCAGATTACCTGTCTGCATGCCAAATTTCAGCTTTCCAGGTCATCTGGAAGTGGGTAAGAGTTTTGATTATAGGTGAGTCAGTGATAAAAATAACGATTTTTGGACGTAAATATCTAAATAACCGTTTGAGCTGTGTATATAAAATTTGGAGCACATTTTTATCTCGCTAGTCTCAACACATAAGCCAAATTTGACATGTTTCTGTGTAATAGTTTTTGAGTTATGAGGGGGTCAAAAGTGGCTCCAAATGGTTCGTGTTAAGATACACACGGTGCTGCTCGCCAATTCTGTTTGCTTTTGAACTTGGCTGATACGCTGCCGCGTATCCAGATTTGTATGAAAAGTATTTTTTTTCATTTCTGACAAAAAAATCTTGATGTACGTTGTTTAGCATGATGGTTTAAAGCCATGGTTAAAGTTTTTGCAACGGTGCCCCTAACACCCTGTATAACTTACAAATGATTGATATCCTACACCATTGGCGGAGACGTGGCAATTACACTGTGTGACATGTAGAATACTGTGCCCTTATTGTAGTATGAGTTGATTTTTACTGTCAAAGTTTACGAAAACTATCGGATGATCTGCTCATGTCGGTAAAGCAGTCAAAGGACATGAAAGAGATAGAGCGATTGTTTTCGATTAGAAATACAGTTTTCCAAAGTTTGGCCAACTGTGTTTGTAATCGAAAAAAGGGCTTTCAATCCCGAAATACCGAGATCTCGGTATTGCGGGATCCCGCGTCATTTTCCGATCCCGAAAAAGCGTGCATGCGACCTCTCGCGAGCGCGATATCTCGATGACTTGCGGCCGTCTGGCTATATTATTGCCTCTAAAATACGCAATTGTTTGGCAGACGACAGTTTCGATATGTTGTGTTTCCTTCTAAAACATTTTCAATTAAAATTGAAAGCTGAAAAACTAAATAATAAAAGTAATTTTTATCAGTTTTCAGTTAAACATGTTTTTTTTGTTTGTTTTCATTTTGTTGGTATATATTTTTTGAAGCAGATATTTTTTTTTGTGTTTTCAGTATTTTTTACTGTTTTTAGTGAAGAATAAACAGTGTAATTTGATTGATCCCATACTAATAGTAATACATAACTAAATGTGGAGTTAGTTGATTAATTTATTGTTTTACTAGCTTTCCGCCCGCGGCTTCGCCCGCGTGGACTACATGACGTTATCCCGCGGGAATGTGATATTTTTCCGGGATAAAATTAGCCTATGTTCCTCTCCATGCTCCAAAGTATCTATGTCCCAAATTTTAGCCAAATCCGTTCAGCCGTTTTGGCGTGATTGAGTAACAAACATACAAACATCCAAACATCGAAACATCCAAACATCTAAACATCCAAACATCGAAACATCGAAACATCCAAACATCCAAACATCTAAACTTTCACATTTATAATATTAGTAGGATTTGCCTTATATAAATATGAATATTTTTAATATGCGGGTTCCCGCAAATACCGAGATCCCGCGGGATTGAAAATTCGTAGTCCCGCAAGTACCGAGAGAAAGCTAGTCCTTTCCTTACTTATATTATAAATGCGTCTCTGTCTGTCTGTGTGTTACACAATCACACCTAAACTACTGAACCGATTTGAATGAATTTTGGTACAGAGATAGTCTAGAGCCTGAGAAAGGACATAGGCTACTTTTTATTCCTGTAAAATATCACCTTCCCGCGGGATAACGTCGTGTAGTACCCGCGGGCGAAGCCGCGGGCGGAAGGCTAGTATGATAAAAATGCGAAAATGCGAATCTGTCTGTCTGTGTGTTACACAATCACGCCTAAACTACGGAACCGATTTGAATAAAAATTGGTACAGAGATACTCTAGAGCCTGATAAAGGACATAGGCTACTTTTTTATGCGAACAAAGGGCTGTAAGGGGTTGAAATAGGGGATGAAAGTTTGTATGGAAATTACGTCATTTCTAAAGCTAGAAGCTTCAAAATTATTTTATAGGCTTTTGATTTGATAAATAAATACGACATTCAAAGTTTGTAAAAAAAACTACCAAAGAGGGTGAAAACAGAGGTGATTTTTTTCGTTTGATGACGTCGGCAAAAAAATTTACGGAACGGATTTTGATGAAAGTTTTTTGTTTTACAGCTATTGCTCTTTGCCAACATATAGCTATAATTTATTTTGAAGATCGCAATTTCTGATGTGGAACCATAGCAGTCCAGCCAAACTATGAGAGATATAAAAATACCGTTTTAAGGAAAATTGTTAAACGTGATGAGCACTTTCTATTGACGTACAAAGTTTGAAGGTCTGGTTCACCTGATGTGGAACCCTAGCAGCCAGATTAAACTATATGAGATACAAACATAGCGTCTTAAGAAATGTTGTTTAACGTCATGGACATTTTCTATTGACGGAAAAATATCGAAGGTCTGGTACTCCTGATTTGGAACCGTTGCAGCCCAGCTTAACTATAAGAGATACAAATACAGCATCTTAAGAGAAGTTGTTCAGCGTGATAAGTATTTTCTTTTGACATACAATACTAATATTATAAATATGAAAGTGTGTTTGTTTGTATGTCCGTCTTTCACGTCAAAACGGAGCAACGGATCGACCTGTTTTTTTATTATGTGGATAGTTTAGGAGCTAGAGAGTCCCATAGGCTAATTTTATCCCGGAAAAATATCACATTCCCTCGGAAAAACGTCGTGTAGTACACGCGGCAAAACCGCGGGCGGAAGGCTATGTGATATAAATTTTTAATGTGTTAATACGTAGGTACTGTTTATGTAATATACACGGTATTTTTTTATCACCCCGGATATTTTTAGGGATTATTTTACTCATGAAAACAAACAACTTTTATTATAGGACCAACACTGAAATCGCGAAAAAATATCAGCTGTTCCATACATTTTGATTAAATATTTTTGCACTTTTGTATGGAATAGCTGTTTTTTTGCGATTTTAGTGTTGGTCCCATAATAAAGATTGTTTGTGTTCATGAGCAGAATAATCCTTTCAATTTTATCCGGGGTGATAAAAAAATTACCGTGTATACTATGTAAATAAATAAAATAATTCATACTTATTATAAAACTCTATGCGATTCTATTCAGGGGGCTACCGGCAAAAAATTATGGGTATGGACATGGGCTTCATTTGACATTTGAAGCCCATATTATGCCCTTAACTTGACTGGGAAGAACAGTGGAGGGGACGGTGCACCCCGGGCGCCACTGTAAGTAATTTCTCTCTTCAGTAGGAAATTGCTTACAGTGGTGGCAGATAATCTGGCACCCAATCCAAGGTGTAAGACGTACCGTGCCGAAGGATGCGTGGCCAAGGGGGTGCTTGGTCTCAAACGAGTGTCTCTCCAGCGAGATGGCAATCCTGGAGCAGTAAGTGGCCTTACCCGGGCAAGCGGGGCTCTGCTCGGGTGGACCGTTTAGATCCCTCGCTATTCGTGGGACCAATATGGAACCTAATTCAGCAAATACAAATAACAATAAAGATTTAGAAGTAAATTCATTTTTAAAGCCTGGCAGACGCGCCGAAAGTGAGGAGTCACTTCCACGAGCTTTTGACGCGTCTCTCAGATTAAGAAGTAGTGAGGAGATAAAAGAGGATGTCTTGCTGGAGTCTCCAACCCCGTCCCCTAAAAAGGATGAGGACAGTGGTTCCGGCAATGACAACCGGTGGCAGACGATGACAAAAAGCATGTGGAAGCGAGAGAAGCGCAAGCTCGCTCTGAAACTAAAGGGGGGCCAAACAACTTCTGGATCGCAGGTCCCGCCAACTAACCCGGCGGGCTCTGGGACCGAGAAGCGACAACGGCCACCCAAAGTTAAGAGACAGGGGACGGATCCTGATGAAGGACCGTCGCAGCAGCGTCCGCCCAAGCGGCAGAACCGCGGCAGCGACTGGGTGGAGGGACCGCGAGGCTCCGCCAAGGAGCAGAGCGATCTCGCCGTCTATGTGTGCCGAGGGGATGGGGCCAGGGTGGACGAGGCTGCGGCGGCTCACATCAGGAAGAAGCTGGTGGGTCTCATCAGAGAGAGGCTGCTAGCCCGGATAGAGGGGGACAAGGGACGATCCACTGCCTTCGCTACGTCGGGTCTGGTGTCGGAAGGATTTTTCCTTGTGACACCATACACGACTGAGGCAAGGGAGTGGATTCTTACTTGCGACCTGGGGGAGTACGAGGGCGCTACGCTCGAAGTTAGGCCCCTCAACAGAAGCAGAGTGGCTGTGTGGCTGCCTGGAAGCGAGGAGAACCACGCCGACGCCCTAACGCTCCTTAAACTCGCCAACGAGCACCAGGAGGAGTTGAGGATCCAAGAGTGGACCCTCCTCTACGGGGAGAAGTTGGCGACGGGATCTCGGCTGGTTCTGGGTGTCCCAAACGAAGTATTTGGGGAAAGTAAGGACCATGCCTGGCTCCATTATGAGCTCACCAGAGTTCAGGCAAGGGTCCTACGAGCGGGGAAGGGGGGTAGACATCCACAGACGGGGTGCTCTGCCTCAAACACAGTTACTCGTACAGAGCACCCAACCACAAGCGCCAACACACGCACACATACACAAACATGTGGGCCGCCTGGCGATCGGGGCAGAGACTGCGGGGACAACTGTGAGGCGTCAAGACGCGTCCCACAGCCCCTGCGGTCCAGTTCCCTGGTTTTCGGCGGATCCAACCCACATGCTACAAGCATGAACCCGGACCCTGTGACAAGCATCCTGGAGTCAGCACCTTCTGGCACATCACCCGATGCCCAGAGGTGCACGACCTCGGGGGCGAATCATTAGGGTTCAGGAAGACTCACGCAACCACCAAACACAAACAGTAACACTCAACATGCACAACAACACACACAAAACACAAACACATAAACAAAAAAAAATAAAGATACTTCAGCTAAATTTGCACCACTGCCGCGAAGCCATGACCGAGCTTTGCAGATTCGTGGTTACAAATGACATAGACATCGCCCTGCTACAAGAGCCTTATGTTAACACTGTAGGCCGTGTGGCTGGCATCGGATGTCTGGGAGGGACTACCATCTACTGTCGGGATGGTGAGTCGAATCCTAGGACATGCATATATGTCAGCAAAAGGGCAAGGGCGTTAGGCTTAATAGAAGTTGAATGTTACAGAGATCTTACGGCAGCTATAGTCACAATATGTGGAGCAGATGGGCGCAGGAAAAGGATGGTCTTCATGTCGGTCTACATCCCGAGTGAGACGGACTATGAGCCACCAGGGACACGCCTAGAAGAAACAATAGCGAGATATAGAGGTATGGACATCCCCATTGTGGCAGGCTGTGACGCAAACTCTCACCACACGGTGTGGGGCAGCACAGACTGCAACAATAAGGGTAACTTATTACTTGAATATATCCTTAGTACTAACTTAGAAATAATGAATGTAGGTAACACACCGACGTTCGTCACAAGAACAAGAAAAGAAGTATTGGACATAACACTTATGTCCAGAGAAGAAAGTCATCTGATGAAGGACTGGAGGGTTGACACCTCACACTCCTTCTCGGACCATCGCAGAATCACCTACAATTTGACTTGTCAAGTCGAAACTGTAAGCTATAGAAACAATAAGAAAACCAACTGGGAAAAATTCGATCAAGAAATGAATGAATGGAAACCCGGCAATGGCAGGCTAATTAATAACACAATAGAAATCGAAAAAGAAGCAGACAGACTGGAAAAGGCCCTTACGAAAGCCTATCTATCGGCCTGTCCGCTAAAACAAGTTAAGTCAGGGAAGGGACAACCCTGGTGGAACAAAGAACTTAAGAAATTAAGGAAAAGAACCAAGAAGGCACTCAGAATTGCCCTAGAAAAGGACGACGACGAGAGCTGGAACAAGTACAGAGAAGAGCGAAATAATTTCAAGTACACAAGCCGAAAAGAAAGCAGAAATGGATGGGTAGCCTTTTGTGAAGGCATCTCTGGACAACCTGAATCGGCCAGGTTAGTGAGGATGCTAGCAAAAGACAACACCTGTAAACTAGGAAGTCTTAAAAAAGATGACACTATCTTAGTGGACCCTAAAGAAATACTTACTGAAATGATGGCCACTCACTTTCCGGACTGTATAGAGCATACGATGTAAACAAAGCACTGTCACAAGTACTCGGTTGGTTTAATTCTAACAATTTGCAGCTTAATGCAAAGAAAACAAAGTGCGTACTTTTTTCTCTGCCAAATGTACAGACGGTACCTGTAGAAATTGTAATCAACAACGAAAAACTGGATTTAGTACAATCAACGATCTTTCTGGGTCCTCATCTCATCCTCCTCGTCATCCTCTCGCCTCAGTGCCGTTGTTGTGAGTGGACGTGCGTCGCGTACCTCCGCAATAAGTACCATTTCCGCGTGAATTCTGGACGTAAACGGCGCCCCCCTGACTGTGTTATATGGTGTAGTGCACTCTGTCCCTTTTTCGCTACGCTGCAAGTGTCCGCGAACGCGGCAAGCGACGCCAAACAGAGAAGAGGACATTTACATAATTGCTTTCTCGCTCGCCGCCTGCTTTGTCCCGTTATCAACTTGCCACCCGCCCGGCAAACCACAAATACTCTTGTTTACATTCGATTTTTGTAACAAGATTATACACTCAGTGTTGCATAGGTTCGTGCGCTTGCGATGAGTACAATTAATAAATCATTTTCGGCATCAAACATCAGCGAGATGGGAAATGAAAGTACCCCATTGAATTTTGTTTCGGTCCGCTCCAAACGAATGAGAGAAGAGGATTTACCGGCTGAACTTGAAAAGTTTAAAGACGAAATGAAAGAGTTACTTAATTCGTTCATATTTACCCAACAGAACCAACTGAAGGGCATACTCACAAACTTAAAAGAAATACAGGATACGAATCTTAATATTGAAAATTCTATCGCTTTGTTAACTAGTCAAAATGAGGAGTTCAGAAGGAAAATTGAAGTTCTTGAATGTCAAACAAAAAAGAACAGTGAGTATATTGTGATTCTGGAAAATAAAATTGAAGACCTGCAAAGAACATCGCGTAAAACAAGTATAGAAATAAAAAATGTCCCGAAGAAAGACCGAGAAAGTACAGGCGATTTAATAAATATGGTCACTTGTTTAGCCAATAGTGTCAACTTGGAATTACAACCGCGCGATATAAAGGACATTTTTAGGTTAAGAACCAAAACAACCGATGGCAGTTACCGAAATGCTCCAATAATTGTTGAATTGGGCTCGACTATTTTGAAAACAGATCTTTTGAAAAAGGTTAAACTGTTCAATACAAAGAATAAATGCAAACTTCAGGCCAAGCACCTAGGACACACGACTCAAGAGGATACCGCTGTTTTTGTTTCGGAACAGTTGACTCCAAAAGGCGCTCGTCTCTTCTTCTTGGCACGGGATCTAGTCAGATCGAACAAGTATAAATATTGCTGGACCTCGTTTGGCAAGGTGCTCGTCCGTAAGGATGACCAGTCGCGTGTTATTAACATTACTAACGAAGCTCAAGTACATTTACTACTACAGGATGCATGACTGAAATACTTTAAATTTAACTTTGAATACGTAATTGGCTGTAACTTATGTTTGATACCTGTGAACTTAATCAGCTATACAATAAATCGTTTATTCAAATGTTACAATAAAATAATAGTGTACTATCTGTGTACGTATTTAGTTATCACACGTTTATACGTTAAACCCCTAATCTGTGTACACATAATAATTATATCTTTTACTCTTTATTGTGCGTACATACCTTGTTTTGATTTGTATTTATTATTTTTGATGATGGAAAAGGCAGTCATGTATTTAAGTTTTCTCTCAAGTAATATTAATATTATATTTTTGAATTTCCATAAACAAGTAGTAATCCAATTTATAGTTTTTAAAAGTAAGAAATGTAAGCACTTAGTATTTATAACTTACTATACACCCAATATTTCCTCTCACACCTATACACAATCAAATCACACACACAACTCACAAATTAATGTACAGAATATGATAATTAAAAAGATAAATATGGTTTCTGAAATAATAACGGAAAAAGAAAAATGGTTCTTATTTCTTTTGTTAAAAAACCTTTTGCTTACTGATATAATAATATATATCTGGTTGTCTAATAATGTCTACCTAAGTGGTTTATTTAATACCGTCTTATTAATCAGAATCAGCTTCGCATATGGAAATGACTTTTCAATAATAAATAATATTTTTTATGGATAATCAACTAAATACATTGCAAGAATTGGACAAAGTAGAAATATCTGAGTCTATTAGCTGTAACATCGGGGATCTACCTCAACATCTACCTAACAGCAATTCGAAACTAAGTATCCTGACTCAGAATATTAGGAGCATTTATAGTAACCTCGACGATTTACAATTGTCTCTATCCCAATTCCCATTTGTTCCAGATATTTTGATTCTCACCGAATGCAGGCTAAGCCCTATTAAACCAATTCCAGCTATAGATAATTATACATCCTATTATACTACAAAAACTATTAATCAGAATGACGGCGTTGTTGTTTTTATTAAGAATTGTCACCAAGTTCAAGTTACGGAAATGAACCTTAGGGAGGCTTCTGGACTCCAAATAGTTACGCATGAACTGATAATTATTGGTATTTATCGATCGCCATCCAATGTAAATGCCGAAAATTTCATAAATTCACTCGAGTGTCATCTGGATGGTATTGATTCGCATAAAAATATAGCCGTTATTGGTGATATCAATATAAATCTGATTGTAAAGCCCTTAGAATCAACTTATGAGCGAAATAATAGACTTAATTATCTAGATATCTTAACTTCACATGGTCTACTCCCAGGTCATTATCTACCGACTAGGCTTAATAGCTGCATTGACCATGTCATTCTGAAACTCGATAGACGTGACAATTCCGCCTTGGTTGCAGTCTTAAACACCACTGTAACAGACCATGCGATGGTCTTGCTATGTATATCGAGCGATTCGGGTGCTCAATCATCAAATCAGAAATTTAAAACTATAACTGATTATGGAAATGTCTGTAAGACGCTGGCCACGGTTGACTTTTCGTACTTTAACATCTACAGCGATCCAAACGCTCTAGCGGATGCTCTTATAGGGCTGATCAGATCTAATTTGCTTAAAAATACACAAATAAAACAAATTTCTAGCAGTAAAAGATTAATAAAACCTTGGATGACTAGTGGTGTTTTACGTTGCATCAGGTTACGAAACAGTATGCAATTAAAATTAAAATTAGAACCACATAATGAGATGTTAAAAATAACCTTCAAACGCTTTCGTAATTATTGTAGTAATTTAATTAAGAAGTTGAAGCGTCTATATAATAAAAAGAGGATTGATGACTCCGCAACAAATTCAAAAAAACTATGGTCCACAGTTAATGACATAGTTAAATTTAAAGCTACCAAAACGCCTAGTAATAATCTTATTGTACAATCAGCTCACCCACTTGATGTCATTAATCGAGTTAACTCATTTTTTGTTAGTATTGGTAGAACCTTAGCAGATGAAATCACTTTAAATTTTGGTCCACAGTGTCGCTTGCCGGTTAATACCAATCCACTGGTATCCTCATTTGTACTGCTTGATACTGATCCCCAAGAAGTTAATGATGTTCTTATGGGACTTGATTCAGCCTGTGCTTCCGGGTGGGATGAAATACCTGTCAAATTATTAAAAAGTTGCAAAGATTTTATAGTTCCGATTATTACCAAACTAGCAAACCTATGTTTTCATACGGGTAAGTTTCCAAAAGCTCTTAAGCGTTCGATCGTGACACCTGTTTTCAAAGCTGGAGATAAAACTGATATGAACAACTATCGCCCTATCTCAGTGCTAAACAGTATTTCTAAAATAATAGAGAAGCTACTAAATAAAAGACTGGTAAAGTATCTGACAGAATATAATATTATATCTAGCTCGCAGTACGGTTTTCGAAAGGGGGTATCAACACAAGATGCAGTTAAACATTTAATAAGTCTAATTGTAGAAAAGGTTGATAAAGGTAACAAATGTCTCGCTGTCTTCTTAGACCTAAAGAAAGCTTTCGATACCGTGTCTGTACCTATTCTGGTTCAAAGACTTGAAGATATTGGTATTAGAGGTACTGCTCTGTCATTGTTTGAGAATTATCTCACGGAAAGAAAGCAGGTGGTTAGGATTGACTCATTTAAGAGCAACGAAGAGAGTGTCACGCATGGTGTACCACAAGGCAGCGTCCTTGGCCCGACACTTTTCTTAGTTTACATAAATGAATTGTGTAAACTACGAAAGGTTGGAGGGCAGGTTATCTGCTATGCTGATGATACTGCACTTGTATTCTCTGACTGCTCTTGGGGAGCTGTGAAAACCAGAGCTGAAGCGGGTTTGGCTGAAGTGCTTAACTGGCTTAACACTAATCTTCTAACCCTCAACCTAGAAAAAACAAATTATATTTGTTTCACTCCCAGTCAGAAAACTCAACCAACAGAGAATTTTCTTTTGAAAATACATGGCTGTGGGGATTTTACTAGTAGCACAAATTGTAACTGCTCATGTATCCAAAAGGTGTCACACACCAAATATCTGGGGATAGTAATTGATCAGCGTCTATCATGGCACTTGCAGATTGATTTGGCTATTGAGAGAATCCGTAAGCTTAAGTGGATTTTTAAATCGTTGCGTTATGTTATGACTAGTGAACTTCTAAATCGGATATACATGTCCCTGGTACAGTCCGTATTGACGTATTGCATTCCGTTATGGGGAGGTGCTACTAAAAGTAAATTAATTGAACTTGAACGGGCTCAAAGATCGCTCCTAAAGATTATGTATTTTAAACCTTTTCGTTACCCTACTGGAGATCTTTACACGCTCTGTGGACTGCTATCTATAAGAAAATTGTATATATTGCACACAACGCTTTCATTACACAAAACCTTACCCTTTGATCCCGCAAGACTTAGGAGAAGAAGAAATGACATTGTGGCTCATTCACCTTCAATACGCACAGAGTTTGCTAGACGTCAGTATCCTTGCCAAAGTGTTCACATCTACAACACTATAAATCGCAGAATGGAAAATAATATTTACCCAATGTTGACATACAACTGCAAAAAAGCTGTGACGGCGTGGCTAAAACCTCTCGAATACGAAGAAACTGAAATGATCTTGAACAGAATAAGTTAAAAATATAATATAATATATACATACATACATATGTTTATAAAATAATAATAATAAAAGTACCTAAATGATTTTGGAAAATAAGTTAAAAATAACATGAATAATCAAAATCATCGCATTTTTCATCGTTTTTCATTGAATCACACATTAGTTTCAATACGTTTACATAATTATAAGGCACTTTATCTTATCACAAGCGCAGACACACACGGAAAAACACAGACACACACGCAAACACACACACACACACAAACACAGACACACACACACACACATATATACACACAGTCATACATAAACATATACCTACTCTACACATCACTCACATTTTTAATGTTTAGTTTTTAGTTAATTTTCAATCCCTAGTATGTAATCTGGCACTAAGGTATAGAGCGAGGCACACCCCAACACAAGTACTTCATTACTCTCTGGGGTTGTCTCACTGCAATCCATTTCTGTATTTCTTGGGAAATAAAATTATTTTTTTTTTTTTTTTTTTTTTTTTCTGGGTGTAACTTTAGACTCGAAACTTCAATGGCATGCGCATATCGCAACATTAGCTGGTAAGCTTAGTTCTGCTTCCTACGCTATTAGAAAAGTACGACAGCTAACAGATGTTGATACTGCTAGAACTGTATACTTTAGTTATTTCCATAGCATCATGTCATATGGCATTCTTTTGTGGGGATTAGCGGCTGGCATTAATGCTATATTCATCTTGCAAAAACGAGCAATCAGGGCCATCTATAAACTAGGCTCCAAAACTTCGCTTAGAGACAAGTTCAAGGAAATAGGTATACTGACAGCTGCATCTCAATTTATATTAAATTGCATTCTTTTTGTACGTCGCAATATTAACTTGTATACCAAACATGGTGATTTACACAATCGTAATACTAGAAATAGAAACAAGCTCGTAATGCCTCGGTACCGTTTAGAAAAGGTGCACGGATCTTTCGTTGGTCAAGGTATACACATATATAACAAAATCCCAAGTGATATCTTGGATTTACCATATCTAGAGTTTAAGAATCATATAAAGAGTGGCCTCCTCAAAAAAGGCTATTACACTGTAAATGATTATTTGAACGACAAAACACCTTGGTCGTAACACTCGTAACGAATGTTCCTAGTATGATATTGTGAGTCGTGTCCTATATTTTATATTATTAGCGTTTATATTAGTTAAGCTTTTAATTCGGTCATTTAAGGTAGGCAGTTTGAGTATGTCATGCTCACTAAAACATTTCTACGGTGGTGGCGTGTGAGGCGGGTCGTTACGTTCCCTAAAATATGGTTGAGCGAAGCGATGGCTGGTTCATGCGTCATGCTCGTGAACGGGTGCTGCCAGTGGGAATGGGTCTGCTCTTATCTGCTTGCTTTAAAATGTGTTTTCTTTTGTTTTTATTCATTTTATTAAGAATTACATTTGAAACATGTATGGCGCAACTTGCAGTATATAGTAGAATTGTCTTTTGTTTTTAACTAATATTAAAGCTTTAAGTAGAGTTCCTAAGTACTTAATTGAAAATTGTTCACCGCTATGATCATTAGTTCGCCTATACTTAACTGTATTTATCATAACCCATTGTGTAATTGTGATGGAAACTGACCTTAGTCATACCATGTTAAGGTCATTTTTCAATTTGACGACTCTGTATGAAATAAAACAGGGAGAAAAAAACAACCCTTGGAGTTTCTTGCCGGTTCTTCTCCAAGGCCTCCCGCTGTAGGGTTTGCGAACCGATGGCGTAGCTTCTATGACGTTCACAAGTATTGTAAATAACAATCTAAATTGAATAAACATATTTGAATCTTGAATCTTGAATCTTGAATCATACAGAGGAGGAGATGAACACTCTGTCGGCAGATAATCTATCAGATGGCGAGGGGGAGGTTAGAAAAGTAATTACAGAGGACATGTTAGCGTGGAGTATTTCTTCCTTTCAACCATATAAAGCAGCAGGGCCAGATGGCATCTTCCCAAAGATGCTACAAGCCGCTTTAAGGTTTATAAAGGAGGACCTCCTAGTTCTATATCGAAGCAGCCTAGCAACTAACTATATACCTAGTTGCTGGAGAAAAGTCAGGGCCGTCTTCATACCGAAACCAGGGAAGGCCACGTATCAGGAGGCGAAGTCCTTCAGATGCATCAGCCTTTCCTCGTTCCTACTGAAGACACTGGAAAAGATACTAGATAGACACATAAGAGAAACCATAGGCAAAAGTAAAAGACCACTACATGACAATCAACATGCCTATATGGAAGGGAAATCCATTGAGACAGCCCTCCACAACATGGCAGTCAGAGTGGAAAGATCAATCACAAACAAGGAATACGCCCTAGCGTGCTTCTTTGATGTCGAAGGCGCCTTTGATAAAGCGTCTGCGCAATCCATCGTGGAGGCACTAAACAGAGATGGCGTAACAAAGCAAATATCAGGTTGGATCACCAACATGCTACAACACAGATCCATACAAGCAGAACTAGCAGATATCAAATACACCATCAAAGCCAGGAGAGGCTTTCCCCAGGGAGGTTGTCTGTCTCCACTGCTTTGGTGTATCTTAATAGATGAACTAGTAACTAGAATCACTGCTATGAATATATACATCCAAGCATACTCGGATGATGGCCTGTTACTTGTAAGAGGCAAAGTTCTAAGCGTGGTCAGAGATATAATGAGAAGTGGAATTATGACAACATTGAGATGGTGCAGGGACAAGGGATTGAACCTCAACCCTAGCAAAACCAAACTGATGTTGTTCACCAACAAAAGAAAGATTGATAGCATGATCCCAATTAACATTGAGAACGTAGAACTCGAGACAGTAAAGGAGTTTAAATACCTAGGGATAGTCTTAGACAGTACCCTAAGTTATAGGACCCACATAAAAGAAACCAGTAAAAAGGCAATGACAGCTCTCATGCAGTGCAGAAGAGCCGTTGGCAGGAACTGGGGCATGAAACCCGAAGTGGTCCAATGGATCTATAGGGCAATCATCCTACCGAGAATCCTTCACGGAGCACTAGCATGGTGGCATAAGGCAAAACTAGAATACAATAAAAAAGAACTCACTAAGGTACAAAGACTAGCTAGCATCATGGTATCGGGAGCCATGAGAACAACTCCCACGGCTGCCTTAGAAATGATACTAGGCCTTAGTCCAATAGATCTTGAAATCGAAAAGAAAGCTACAGAACAATGGTTTAAGCTGAAAAGCACTAACCTATGGATAGGAAGGCACAATGATCAAGGTCACGCTGAAATAGGGAAAAAGTACGAAGAAAACCTTTCCATGATACTGGTCAACAATGACCTAATAAAAAAGGAAAGGATCTTTGACAAAAAGTACAGAATAAGCATCAGACCCAGAGAAGACTGGAAACTAGAACATGACAATCTGGATAGCACTGTAGTATGCTACACAGATGGGTCAAGAAAGGAGTCAACTGGACTATCGGGAGCTGGGGTATATATAGCTAAACCCAACACTATAAGAACTACTTTTAATCTGGGCAAGTACGCCAGCGTGTTCCAGGCGGAAATATTCGCGATACTGGAGTGTGCGAACACGATTAAAAGTGAGATAGGCAATTATGACGTAGGAAAAATAATAATATATAGCGACAGTCAAGCTGCCATCAAAGCCCTTGACAAAACGGAGACTACCTCAGCCTTGGTAAAAGAATGCAAACAAAGCATTCAGGAGCTTGCTAACTTGGTCGAGGTAGAAGTTGCCTGGGTGCCCGGACATGAGGGTAACGAAGGTAATGAGGAAGCTGACGAATTAGCCAGGGGAGGAGCTGATGCACCCTTCATTGGCCCTGAACCGAGACTACCAATCGCATATAGAATTACTAAGAACATTATCGAGATTAGAACAGTCAAGGAAGCCAACCAAAGATGGATGAGAAGAAAGGACTGCAGACAGTCTAAGATCTTCATCAAATCGGTTGACAAAAAGAAAACTAGAGAACTTCTGAAACAGAGTAGGAGAAATATAAGAACGATTGTAGGTGTACTCACTGGGCACTGCCCACTAAACAGACACCTATCAGTGATTAAACGGACAGAAGACTCTATCTGTCCGCAATGCAAAGAAAGAGAAGAAACAAGCTACCACTTCATGGCAGAGTGCCCGATGTACGCATCACTGCGCTGGGAGCTCTTTGGAACGGACAAGCTTAAGGAAGAGGATCTAAAGAAGTTAACGATAAGTCAACTCAACAGGTACTGTAAGCGCACAGGTAGGTTCGAGGGTCCGACGCCGGTGGGGTAAATGATAACCCGCCTCCCCCCTGATTTTTCAGCTTTTAGGGGACTTGGGGAACTGGGTGAAATGGTCCCGACCTAGGTGACTGATCACCCGTCCGGCTTCGCTGGCGTCCCCCCTATAAATAATAATAATAATAATAATGCCCTTAAAAGCACAAAATATGGGCAATCAAATCAAATGTCAAATGAAGCCCATGTCCATATCCATATTTTTTGCCGGTACAGGGGCTGTATACATTGAAAAGAAATAGAAAAAAATACCACCAAGGGTCTTCTTAAACGGAACAGATACCAAAAATATAGTTTTTGAATTTTTTTGTCTGTCTGTCTGTTGTCCACGTTTCAGGCAAAAATTACTGAACGGATTTTAATGAAACTTTTTTTGTTATATAGCTATTAGTTGTCGCCAACTTATAGGTAGGCTATAATTTATTTAGAAGCTCGAAATGGCCGATGTGGAACCATAGCAGTCCAGCCAAACTATGAGAGATATAAAAATACCGTTTTATGGAAAATTGTTAAATGTGATGGGCATTTTCTATTGACGTACAAAGTTTGAAGGTCTTGGTACACCTGCCTGGCTAGCATTACCATCATTATATCACGCGATATGTTTATGTTATGTTATGTTTGATACCTGTGAACTTAATCAGCTATACAATAAATCGTTTATTCAAATGTTACAATAAAATAATAGTGTACTATCTGTGTACGTATTTAGTTATCACACGTTTATACGTTAAACCCCTAATCTGTGTACACATAATAATTATATCTTTTACTCTTTATTGTGCGTACATACCTTGTTTTGATTTGTATTTATTATTTTTGATGATGGAAAAGGCAGTCATGTATTTAAGTTTTCTCTCAAGTAATATTAATATTATATTTTTGAATTTCCATAAACAAGTAGTAATCCAATTTATAGTTTTTAAAAGTAAGAAATGTAAGCACTTAGTATTTATAACTTACTATACACCCAATATTTCCTCTCACACCTATACACAATCAAATCACACACACAACTCACAAATTAATGTACAGAATATGATAATTAAAAAGATAAATATGGTTTCTGAAATAATAACGGAAAAAGAAAAATGGTTCTTATTTCTTTTGTTAAAAAACCTTTTGCTTACTGATATAATAATATATATCTGGTTGTCTAATAATGTCTACCTAAGTGGTTTATTTAATACCGTCTTATTAATCCGAATCAGCTTCGCATATGGAAATGACTTTTCAATAATAAATAATATTTTTTATGGATAATCAACTAAATACATTGCAAGAATTGGACAAAGTAGAAATATCTGAGTCTATTAGCTGTAACATCGGGGATCTACCTCAACATCTACCTAACAGCAATTCGAAACTAAGTATCCTGACTCAGAATATTAGGAGCATTTATAGTAACCTCGACGATTTACAATTGTCTCTATCCCAATTCCCATTTGTTCCAGATATTTTGATTCTCACCGAATGCAGGCTAAGCCCTATTAAACCAATTCCAGCTATAGATAATTATACATCCTATTATACTACAAAAACTATTAATCAGAATGACGGCGTTGTTGTTTTTATTAAGAATTGTCACCAAGTTCAAGTTACGGAAATGAACCTTAGGGAGGCTTCTGGACTCCAAATAGTTACGCATGAACTGATAATTATTGGTATTTATCGATCGCCATCCAATGTAAATGCCGAAAATTTCATAAATTCACTCGAGTGTCATCTGGATGGTATTGATTCGCATAAAAATATAGCCGTTATTGGTGATATCAATATAAATCTGATTGTAAAGCCCTTAGAATCAACTTATGAGCGAAATAATAGACTTAATTATCTAGATATCTTAACTTCACATGGTCTACTCCCAGGTCATTATCTACCGACTAGGCTTAATAGCTGCATTGACCATGTCATTCTGAAACTCGATAGACGTGACAATTCCGCCTTGGTTGCAGTCTTAAACACCACTGTAACAGACCATGCGATGGTCTTGCTATGTATATCGAGCGATTCGGGTGCTCAATCATCAAATCAGAAATTTAAAACTATAACTGATTATGGAAATGTCTGTAAGACGCTGGCCACGGTTGACTTTTCGTACTTTAACATCTACAGCGATCCAAACGCTCTAGCGGATGCTCTTATAGGGCTGATCAGATCTAATTTGCTTAAAAATACACAAATAAAACAAATTTCTAGCAGTAAAAGATTAATAAAACCTTGGATGACTAGTGGTGTTTTACGTTGCATCAGGTTACGAAACAGTATGCAATTAAAATTAAAATTAGAACCACATAATGAGATGTTAAAAATAACCTTCAAACGCTTTCGTAATTATTGTAGTAATTTAATTAAGAAGTTGAAGCGTCTATATAATAAAAAGAGGATTGATGACTCCGCAACAAATTCAAAAAAACTATGGTCCACAGTTAATGACATAGTTAAATTTAAAGCTACCAAAACGCCTAGTAATAATCTTATTGTACAATCAGCTCACCCACTTGATGTCATTAATCGAGTTAACTCATTTTTTGTTAGTATTGGTAGAACCTTAGCAGATGAAATCACTTTAAATTTTGGTCCACAGTGTCGCTTGCCGGTTAATACCAATCCACTGGTATCCTCATTTGTACTGCTTGATACTGATCCCCAAGAAGTTAATGATGTTCTTATGGGACTTGATTCAGCCTGTGCTTCCGGGTGGGATGAAATACCTGTCAAATTATTAAAAAGTTGCAAAGATTTTATAGTTCCGATTATTACCAAACTAGCAAACCTATGTTTTCATACGGGTAAGTTTCCAAAAGCTCTTAAGCGTTCGATCGTGACACCTGTTTTCAAAGCTGGAGATAAAACTGATATGAACAACTATCGTCCTATCTCAGTGCTAAACAGTATTTCTAAAATAATAGAGAAGCTACTAAATAAAAGACTGGTAAAGTATCTGACAGAATATAATATTATATCTAGCTCGCAGTACGGTTTTCGAAAGGGGGTATCAACACAAGATGCAGTTAAACATTTAATAAGTCTAATTGTAGAAAAGGTTGATAAAGGTAACAAATGTCTCGCTGTCTTCTTAGACCTAAAGAAAGCTTTCGATACCGTGTCTGTACCTATTCTGGTTCAAAGACTTGAAGATATTGGTATTAGAGGTACTGCTCTGTCATTGTTTGAGAATTATCTCACGGAAAGAAAGCAGGTGGTTAGGATTGACTCATTTAAGAGCAACGAAGAGAGTGTCACGCATGGTGTACCACAAGGCAGCGTCCTTGGCCCGACACTTTTCTTAGTTTACATAAATGAATTGTGTAAACTACGAAAGGTTGGAGGGCAGGTTATCTGCTATGCTGATGATACTGCACTTGTATTCTCTGACTGCTCTTGGGGAGCTGTGAAAACCAGAGCTGAAGCGGGTTTGGCTGAAGTGCTTAACTGGCTTAACACTAATCTTCTAACCCTCAACCTAGAAAAAACAAATTATATTTGTTTCACTCCCAGTCAGAAAACTCAACCAACAGAGAATTTTCTTTTGAAAATACATGGCTGTGGGGATTTTACTAGTAGCACAAATTGTAACTGCTCATGTATCCAAAAGGTGTCACACACCAAATATCTGGGGATAGTAATTGATCAGCGTCTATCATGGCACTTGCAGATTGATTTGGCTATTGAGAGAATCCGTAAGCTTAAGTGGATTTTTAAATCGTTGCGTTATGTTATGACTAGTGAACTTCTAAATCGGATATACATGTCCCTGGTACAGTCCGTATTGACGTATTGCATTCCGTTATGGGGAGGTGCTACTAAAAGTAAATTAATTGAACTTGAACGGGCTCAAAGATCGCTCCTAAAGATTATGTATTTTAAACCTTTTCGTTACCCTACTGGAGATCTTTACACGCTCTGTGGACTGCTATCTATAAGAAAATTGTATATATTGCACACAACGCTTTCATTACACAAAACCTTACCCTTTGATCCCGCAAGACTTAGGAGAAGAAGAAATGACATTGTGGCTCATTCACCTTCAATACGCACAGAGTTTGCTAGACGTCAGTATCCTTGCCAAAGTGTTCACATCTACAACACTATAAATCGCAGAATGGAAAATAATATTTACCCAATGTTGACATACAACTGCAAAAAAGCTGTGACGGCGTGGCTAAAACCTCTCGAATACGAAGAAACTGAAATGATCTTGAACAGAATAAGTTAAAAATATAATATAATATATACATACATACATATGTTTATAAAATAATAATAATAAAAGTACCTAAATGATTTTGGAAAATAAGTTAAAAATAACATGAATAATCAAAATCATCGCATTTTTCATCGTTTTTCATTGAATCACACATTAGTTTCAATACGTTTACATAATTATAAGGCACTTTATCTTATCACAAGCGCAGACACACACGGAAAAACACAGACACACACGCAAACACACACACACACACAAACACAGACACACACACACACACATATATACACACAGTCATACATAAACATATACCTACTCTACACATCACTCACATTTTTAATGTTTAGTTTTTAGTTAATTTTCAATCCCTAGTATGTAATCTGGCACTAAGGTATAGAGCGAGGCACACCCCAACACAAGTACTTCATTACTCTCTGGGGTTGTCTCACTGCAATCCATTTCTGTATTTCTTGGGAAATAAAATTATTATTTTTTTTTTTTTTTTTATATGATAAAGCACGTCTTGCTGTCTTGCTTCCACATTAGTGGGGTAGGTAAGCAAGACAGCATAACGTGCTATATCATATCGCATGATAAAAGCCGTTCATGCTAGGCCAGCTGATGTGGAACCCTAGCAGCCAGGTTAAGCTATAGGATATAACATCTTAAGAGAAGTTGTTCAGCGTGATAAGTTCTTTCTTTTGACATACTGTTTCTATTGTTGGTATATCCGTCTTTCACGTCAAAACGAAGCAACGGATCGGCGTGTTTTTTTAGTATGTAGATATTTTAGGAGCTAGAGAGTGACAAAGACTAATTGATATCCCGGGAAAATATAACTTTCCCTCGAGATAACGTCGTGTAGTACAGGGGGGCGAAACCGCGGGCGGAAGGCTATGTGAAATATTTTTTTAATGTGTTAATATGTATCATAGCGCTAAACTAATATATATAAAATAAATACACAAAAAAACGAAAAACCTTATTAGCTAAAAAAATTAAAAATGCTGCCGTAAGTCACTATTCTACGCGAACGAAGTCGCGGGCACAGCTAGTAATTTTATAAATGTGAAAGTTTAGATGTTTGGATGTTTGTTACTCAATCACGCCAAAACGGCTGAACGGATTTGGCTGAAATTTGGGACACAAATACTTTATAGCCTGGAGAGGAACATAAACTACTTTTTATCCCGGAAAAATATCACATTCCCGCGGGATGACGTCGTGTAATCCACGCGGGCGAAACCGCAGGCGGAAAGCTAGTTGTAATCATAAAGTTATATATTTCTTTAGATTAAAAAAAAACATATACTTAAACCGAATTAAATATTCTATCTAAGTGTACTGAATTAAATTTCCTTCCTCCTTGCCTTACTGATATCATAACCACACCAAGTTATATTTTGATCGATGTTATTCATTCACAAACTTATTTGAATATAACTTGGAAGTTGTAGTTATCAGCTAGTTCTGTAGTATACATGCGAACGCAGTGTGCCTCATAAATTTTCCTACTTGACAATATCCTGAATAATACTTAAATTTATTATATTTACTTTACATTTCACAAGCAAGAGTCTTCCATACGTCTGTTCAGGCGTTTGCTAATTTTATTACGGTAATATTTGTCAGTTTAAGCCTTATTTAAGTGAGGATTAGCTGCTATTACGCTAAAAAGATGGCAGTGCCAATTCTTAGGGTAACATTTTGTTATAAATATTAGTTTCCGATAAGAAAATATTGTACGGTGCTGTCTGGGAGTCTAGTTATGCAACAAAAGCGTCGTGATACTCGTAATATTATGTAAATTAGATATTTTTTACACTAAAAAAAAAGTTACAGAATATTTTAAAAGTTTTAAAAATAAAATAGCTCCTTTTTGATCAGCTTTGGATCAAAATGCATGCTGTTTAAAGAACATCTAGTTTAAGATTTGTATGTGTTATTATATTTTGGGATTCCCGATGCCTAACAATATCTTCCCTATCTAATAATATAATATAATTAATCTAATAAATGAAATTAAATTAAATCTAACATATTTTTACTTACTGTAAAACATTAAAAAAATAAAATATCAAAAGAAGTAAAAATATCAGACTGTACAAAATATACTTTTTAATGCTTTTAAAATTCAATTCAAACAAAAATTACAAACACATTTTCAATAAAATAACCGTTGAATATAATTTAAATTACAAGCGTATTCGAAAGAGAAACCGAGTATCCGCATATTTGTTAGTACTGGTGGCTTATCAATAAAATAGAATAACTTGCACCCACGCGGCAGCGCAGCGTCAACGCCGACGACGACGTCTGGACATCCGCTAATACCTATAATACGTCGCTAAAAGACATGACGGTCTCCCGTTCCGATATTCGATAATAGTAACATGGAAATAATTTATTTTAAAATTACTTATACAAGGTGATTTTGAAGTCATTGGTATCCATTCAGCCACTTAATGTACTCTACTCATATTATGGAATGTTTTAACGTGAAAAGGGGTGGTGCCCGGGCGGCGTCAGCGCGGGCGCAGGGTCGCGGGCAAAGTGGGCATGATGCATTGCATGGGTGACTGTTTGTTGCGTGAACTTGAATTCACGTTTAGCCCCCGCGTTTTGTCGGGAGGCCATTGTAGTAGTTGAGGCTTGTGTGATATTTGAATATTGATTTATCAATGTATTTTTTAATTTAATTGTAATTTTTTGTTTTTTATTTAACTTTCAATTGTTATACTAATCAATTACTGAGCATTTTACATGATTTTTCAGGATTAAAAAAAATTTTTACATCGTAGATTTGCCTGATAGGTATTTGGGGAAAAGGACTCTATCATGCATGAGTATGTTCTTATTTTAAAAGGATGCTCACAACTTCAAAGTTATCCTGTAATAAAGATAGTTAAAGCCGTAAGATAGTAATACGAAAGTGATTTATTACTATCTTACTAGTACTATAATTATAATACGGTTCATGTTTAGTGATATAATTAAATTACTAGATTTGCTTTGTGAAATAATTGTAGGAGTGTAGTCCTGTAGAACACGTGACAGGTTAAAAATTTAAGGCGAAAAAAAATATAAGTTGTTCCATATAAAAGCACAACATCGACTCGATTGAAATATATGAACCAGTTGTTTTTTTTCTTGATTCCGTGGTTGGCTCCATAGTAAAAATTGTTCGCATTGATTAACACTATCATCCCCTGAAATCTTTGTACTAATTAAAATTTAGAGGTGTGTTATTTATATATTTTTTTTATTTTGATTTTGTCCAACATGCATCTAACGTTTTATGATTCTTAAATACTTTTAATTTAGTACAAATACTATAGTTGATCAAACTGTCCATCCATATAAACAGTTTCATAGGGCCAGCGACAAAATCGTGAAAGAAGGCATTGAACTTTTCTGAAAGCTTTATTATAGTTCACTGATGGATGTTGCATAAAATAACATAGGTACTAAATAATAGCACAAATATTTGTACAAATCAAGTTAAATCCTCCGCAATCGACAACTGCTGTTGCTAAAAATATGTCTTCAAACAATTTTTAAATTAACGAGGAAACGTGAAGATATCTTTATACAACCAGCGCCTGGTATGGCCGGAGCAATTATCCCATTAAAGTGTAAGAAACTCGCTGATGGTACAATTATAAGAATTCATATTCATTAAAACTACGTATCGGTTCATTACAAAGAAGATACGACCTTCATAATTGAAGCTTGTATGTGAAGTATCCACATCGTTGGCGGTTAAGCAGCTTTTGCAATGGTCAGTCACGGGATGGGTGAACAAAATATATTTTTCGAGCTTCGCCGTGATTTGGAAGGCTTGTTAAGCCGTAAGTCCTAGCTTGCAGTCGTTAGCACTCGCCAATCTCTTCTCCATATCTATCCTAGGTACATATTTTTCGAGCTTCTCCGTGATTTGGAAGGCTTGTTAAGCCGTAGGTCCTAGCTTGCAGTCGTTAGCAATCGCCAATCTCTTCTCCAAATCCATCCTAGGTACATATTTTATTCGGTTTGGTTGGTGGTAGAACCTGTTCAAAGTCCGCCTGGCAAGCTACCACCATCTTATTGAAGTCTGACGCCATAACAACGATGTTTTTTTGTGTTCCGTCCGGTACTTTAATGTAAGATAACTAAACGCTCAGTGGTCTCAACCAGGTGGGAACGTACTATTCCCTGAATCCTCAGATTCAGGGAATAGTACGTTCCCACCTTCAGCCTCATCATCACTTAACATCCTGAGCTTAGAGAAGAACAATTAACATAACGCTCATTTTGTATAAAAATATTTTATATGTAACTCATTTGTTATAACGGTCATTTGATATAATTTTATTTCATATAATCATCATATGTAATAATTTCATTTGATATAATTTTGTTTTATATAATCATCAGTTTAGTCAATTAAATGTATAGTGTAGGCAAAGGAGCAGGGGGCAGGGGGGGTACAGTGCGCTCGAAAGAGGGGCTCGGGGGGTACAGTGCACTCGAAGGGGGGGCTCGGGGGGCAATGCCCCCCGCCATAAAAAGCCACAACCGTGACAAAAGAATTTATAATAGGTTAGGTTAGGTTAGAACTGTGAACAAAACAAAGCGCGAGCCGAGCGAGCGAAGCGAGCGTGCCGCGGCAGCGGCCGGCGAAGTGCCAGAAATATTTATTCGTTCATTATACTAAATGAAAGTTATATGAAATGATGTTATGTTATATAACCATTATGTGTTTTAAATATTATACAATGTAAGTGTTATAGTAAATGTTTATTATATGAAACGTTTTTATATCAAATGTTCATTATACGGTTAAAAATTATATATTTTGATTTTTTATCATCGTTGATTATACAAAATGAACGTTATATGAAATGATTTTATGTTATGTAATGTTATATTTTGTGTGATTATACGAAATGTTGTTATATCATATATTACACACCCCTATATAAGTGCTGCCCCGTTGAGTTTAAAAAAATGGTTGATAATATTGAAGATGATGAATCTGCATTCTGTGTCATCGCGTTGTGGGGTGGGTCATGGGTACCCTCACAGAACACGGAAAGATTTTTTTCTCTCTTTCTTTATCCATAAGGAAGGCCTGTGCCCCAGCAGTGGGAACAACAAAAAGGTTGATAAAAAATCACCATATCGGTACTTTACAAAGGAAGATACGACTTTAATATGGATATTGAGTGTGGAGCAGATGGCGTGTGGGCAAAAGTGTGGGATTGTAAACGATACAGGAACATCGATTTTACCATTTATTGAAATAACCTGAGTCGTGGGGACTTGGAAAGTCGTTGATATATGATATATGTATTGGTTTATGTGTTTGCTTCTGGTTAATAGTTTATTTTATAATATGAATGAATCAGCCTGCGACCCATAAACAGACCGAGTCAGAATTGGTTATAAATTTATAACAGTAGTAATTCTTGTTAATCTTCAAAAGCAAAACGGATATGTTTTGATGCCAAAAAAGGTTTCTCAAAGACATTCTGTTGATTATAAATAAATAATAATAAATATTTTTTTACAATCACACCAATTATCTAAGCCCGTAGTTAATTTCTTAAGAAACTGTGTACGTGAACTTGATAACGGATAAATATATACTTATATACTTTTTGTTTGTAAATACATACTTAATATACATAGAAAACACCCAGACCAAGACAAATAGACATGTTCATGCACACAAATATTTGTCTTGTTCGGGAATCGAACCCGAGACCTCTGGCGCAGAATGCAGGAAGTTTACCCCTGCGCCAAATCGGTCATCAAAAAATTATAATAGTAGCAAACTAAAAAAATGCCAAAAAAGGTTACTCAAAGACATTCTGTTGATTATAATAGTAGCAATCTAAAAAAAAATTACTAGATACAGCTAGATCCAGTGTTATCATATTATTGTTTAAAGCCAAGAATACAAATGCTTTGTTATGAAAGGTAATTACAACACCTCCAAAAACTTATTTGCTAGGAGTATCATTTCCCAGATAGTTCATTTGACCGAAACTAAATAAGTAACTAAATTTAAATATTTCACAAGTCAAAACAAATTACCATATGTGATAGGTTAGGTTATGTTTTAAAAATATTCAAATAAAATTTTGTGTATAAAACTATGAATGAATATTTCGGTCAAATGAAACTTCTGCCAAATGAAATATACTTACAAGTTATTAGATTGGATTGTCGGCTTATATGTATTAATTAAAATATATTTAATATAAAAATCATAGGAATAAGGATAAAATAAGGTTGGGATAGGACTTTCAAGTCATGTTATGATTAAAGTCCTTAAATTAAAATATAAAGATATGAAAGAGTTCTTGGATTTATAATGGCTAACCTTTTTGAAAGCATTCGCAACTTGTTCTTCAAAGTCAATAAATTTTTATTCATATAGATTAAATAAAATTAATGCTTATGAATCGTCCAAAATTTTTTTACCTACCACCTGTTATGTATATGTATATATATATCTTCTTATCCAATAGATTATTTTTCGTCTCGTTACTATAACCACTTTATGCCTTGATTATTGTGTGATTATATTTACTAAAGTTCCTCACAATTACCAAGTCAAAACAGCATGTTTAATTTACATAATAATTTATACAGACATAGGTGGATCATCTAGTCTCCTCCCATCACCATATTTGTAATTACAAGTTAATAAAGTACAAGTTAATTCACCTATAATATGGTCTATAAATAATAACACTTTATTTCCTACATGATTTTTGATAATGTAACGATTTAATGGAAAAAAATCCATTTTGTTGTAAATAACAGTGTTATAATTATTGATCTCAATCAAACTTAAGTTCTTTTTTGAGTTTTGTAACCAAACCTTTCTTCATAGTTAAATAAATAATTTACATGTCTGCAGTTTGTAATAATACTTATGAGCACTTTTATAAATGAGAAAAGCTTAAGTATCGAATAACAATACCACAAGATGACGCTTCACGAACTAAAACACAAAGTAAATATTATGGCACTGCATGACTTTTTAGTTACGAATGTTACGATCCTACGTCAAAAATGACAGGAACCTATTTGAAATAAAAGCGCATCTTTGAAAGGCGCTCATATTCTTTCGGCCGTTTTTGAGACTCCAACTGCTTGTCTAGTTATGTTATTGTTGATCGTCGCTGTAGAACTTAAAGTTATATTAAAATGTATTAAAATATATGGCGACACAAGCTTGCTTGGATATTTTTTTATGTTCTATAACTTATAACATATTTAATATGTTATAACGATACTTAACTGTGGCTAAGGTCGGTCATTATTATCAACAAAGTGGATTATTCACCCATAAAATGATAAATCGATTGGAAACGTCCGACTAATTATTTTAAATTAATTATTTCCTCCATAAAAAAATCGACCAAGTGCGAGTCGAACTCGCCCATGAAGGGTTCCGTACTCTCTTTAAGTACCGATTACATACATTCAACCAAAATACCACTACCTTTTTTCGACAGCAAAAAATAACTTTGATTTCATAGTGTTTGTATGAATTACAAAGTTTAATTTGCGGATTTTTTAAAATGTGTTACCTATTTCTCACTAAACTGCTGACTATATTATCTCGTTCTAACCAATTTTCGTCATAAGTGTTTATTGAGGTCTACAGCATATATTTATTTTAGATTTTTCACTTACTTTAAAAGTTAGAAGGGTGGGGGCACACATTTTACCACTTTGGAAGTGTCTATCTTTCAAAATATTAACTATGAGAAAAAAAATATTAAAAAAAACCTTCATATTATTTTTAAAGACCTATCTATAGACACCCTACACGAATAGGTTTGATGAAAAAACTATTTTTTAGGCCAACAATCTAAACCTTCGGAACCCTTATGGTTCCGTTTTTTGCCATTCGGCTACGGAATCCTAAAAAAATGGCGACCATATTTTTACCATGTTCATTACTTAATTAAAATATAGTCACAAATTATTACACTAATGATCTAATAAGGTGTCAACGTCGAATGAGAAGTGTTTTTATTGCTGTTACTTATTTACATAAACAAGATATTCAAATGGAAATGCGGCCATTTTAATTCTCGCTCTTTCTCAAATATGCTATCAAAACGCCATTGATCAAATTAAGTTAACGTGGGATTAATTTTAGAGTCATTCGAATACATTAGTCTAGTCAACAAACGAATGTCATTATTAACGAATATATTTTAGAAATAAAAAGTATTTATAAAAACTTTTTAACATAACAGATCACCTGTCATAGCCACAAACATCAAAACAGCATCAATAAAAATTCGCGATCGATTTAAAAGCGTACTTTCGACATACACTTCTGGCCGAGCAAAACTATGCGCTCAGATTTCCAAAGAATGCCGTGTAAAACCCGATACGCATGAGACGCGTATTCCGTAAGTGCAATCCAAGGTTCCGTGCCGTATCGTCGCGGACAGACGATCCGCGGTGTCGGGTATATCGTGTGACGCGTCTGTGCGATCGACTTACCCATCGACCGATCACGAGCCTAGAATGTCAACGCACTTGTACACTAATTAGTTGCGTAGATTCGATAGCGCTAATTGCGAAATTACGAGTTTAAGCTTTTGGTACGAAGAGAGAGTTTACACGTGAATTTAATGTTTAATTTTAAAAAATTAACACGTGAACACGTTTTCTTGTATGCATCTCCGTTTGTTGCACACGGTTTGTGATTGCGTTAGACTTCCTACTTATACAAATATTGGTAAAACGTGATGAAATAAAAATTTATATTTAGATATTTTAATAATATATTATAAAGATCACTTAAAATAGCTTTAAAAATCTTTATAACTTCTCTATTATTCTTTTTAGAAAATTTTGGTGCCAACCTTTGGACCTATTTTTAGATCGAAAATTGTTTTTGGTAACAAATTAAAGATCTAAGAACCGATATTTTTCGAAAATTCGGACTAGCAAAAGTTTAATGGAAATAAACGGAACCCTTAAAGATTCATCATGTTTATTTTTCTGTCTGTCTGTCTTTTTAAATCAGAATGTGAAAAATCTAGAAAACATAAAATATGCTTTTAATCTTCATAAACAATTTCAACTGATTTGAACGAGATATAGTCAGCAGTTTTTGAGATATAACACATTTTCAAAAACCGCTAACGTCACTTTACACAAACACTAATAAAATCAAAGTTTTTTTTGCTAACGATAAATTTATAGTTATATTTTGACTATTATAGGTAATCGGTACGTTAAGTGGGTACAGATGGAACCCTCCATATGCAAGTCCGACTCGCACTAGGCCGATTTTTGTTTCATGACTCTACTAGCGGCATCGCCGCCGCCGTGGGTTAGACAGTAGTGGATAATAATATCACACAAGGCCTAGATAACAGAAAATAATTATTAATAGTTGTTACGGGCACTATAAAACGTGACAATCAATCAGTCACAATACAGATATACAATCAGTGAGATACAGCGCTACACAATTTAATTAGAGAAATAATCCAATTGTATCGGCACATTGATGCAATGGTCTTCGCATGTCGTCGAGCATTTAGCAAAAACCTCGCATAAGTTTTTACGGAGCGTGGAGAAACCTGCATTGTGCTGCATTACAAGGCTTAATGCAATGCCGATACGTCTAACGATTGCACAGTATTGCACCCCAGTGGGCGGCAACACGCAAGCCTCGTTTGGCGCGCCATGCAAATGTTTATACACAGCTTCGGCCGATAGTGTATTTAGAATCCTGTTTGATTTGTGTGGGCATTGTTGGGCCTTTGCACCTCGCTAATGTCCTGTTCACATTTCAATGGAAGCGTTAGCTGAAAATAGACTCTGTAGCTAGAAATAAGATACTGTAAGTAAATGCAAGCTCTTGGATGTTGATAATGGTATTAGCATAAAATTTGCAAGTGTTGAGCTTACATTCAGTTTCATAGTCTGTTATTTTGATAAACTGAAACTGTACTACGAATGCTGAATCGGTCAGAAAACTGACAAATACATCTGTAACTGGAATTACTTCGTGATCATGGCGTGTGCAACTGCGCCGAAATATCAGGAACTCGTTTTTCATAATAGTACGATAATGACCATGAAAGTTTAAAATCTGATACCTAAATATAGTAAGTATAAGTTGAATAGAAGAGCAAAGCTTTTAAAATAAAGTTCACACTTCGGGTCGTCCACGTGGGCTACGATCCAGAAGATATCATAATACCATACCATTCAAGCCACTGAAATGAAGATGCTGAGAATCTCAGTCCATCTGATGGATGTGTGGCGATAAAAGGCTCGATCAATTCCAAAACGAGTACCTATGTGCGAGGAAGCCTTGGTGTACCTACGTGACATAGCCGACAAGATGCATAAGAGTAGGGTGAGATGGTATTGTCACGTAAAGAGGAGACCACCTAACAACGTTGGCAACCAGGCAATGCAGCTTTCTCTACCCGGTCGAAAATCCAGGGGAAGACCCAAGACTACGTGGAAAGCTGTAGTGAATGTCCAAAGATATGAGAGAGAATCATAAAGTTACCAATTCTGATGTCACTGTCTTCCCGTCCTACAAGAAAGCTGACCCCACCCCATGTGAGATATATACTTATATCTGTCCTTACTCTTTCAAAATGTATAGAGCTTGTGTCTGTTTGCTACTTATACTAATATTTTATCTTCTTATCTAGCTATCGAACGATACCAAATTGTTGCATATCAGTGTGAAGGTGCCCATGCTGTCGCTATTTTTTAAGGAAAGGGGTGAGCCTAAATAGTTTGGCTAGGGACGGGCCAGAGTTCCCTGATTTGAGGAATTTTCATTGACGAAATTGTCCATACATGATCGATCACGCTTTTAAAGTTTGATTACTAGTTACCGGGAAACAGTGTATATATTTTAATTTAATATTAAAAACAAAATACAGGTTCTTTAAACTAGTACAGTATAAACAAAACACCCAGTTATTTCGCGCGCGGGTAAAGTATCAACTTACTGATCCTGATGCGATGCGTGTACGCTGCGCTGCTACACCCTCGGGGTGTGATAATGAAGTTGAACGCAATTGCCGTTAGTCGCGGTATCTTCTCGCTTGGGGCGGTTTTCTTGGTAATGTCTCGAGCGAAAGCTCATCTTCGTTACTGAGATCTACAATGTAAGCAGGTTGTATGAAAATCAGATTGAAATATTGACAAAATGTTATGTTCTGAAGAATTTAAGTAGTTAGCTACTTACTACTTAAATTCTTCACAAACTCGAAGAAAAAGGTCATGAATATTACGATCTTTTGTCACAAATAATCGCACATTTGAAGTGCGCTCTTATCCGCTCGGCCGTTCTGACACTCCAACCGGTTATCTAGTGGCATAGTTGATCGAAGTATACCTACCCACTGTCAGCACTGTGAAGAGTCTGCAGCTGACGCCCGCGGATAAGATTGACATTATTTATTTATTTTCAGCCTGGGGTCGTCCCACTGCAAGACAAAGGCATCTCTACCTTTCTTCCATTTCACGCGGCTTAGAGCTGACGACCTCTAGTCCGATCAACGAGGATATTCGTTGTATGGAGACGTCCGGAAAATTCCCTCGTCGCTCAAATTTGGCACGATTGTAGAGTAAGTAATGCTGATTAAGGATCTGCAAGAATCCAAGAATATTTCCAACGCCAAGTTAGTCATTTTTGACGTGCCGTGAGCGCGTGAAAATCGCTTCTAATTTCTTTGAGAATGGATCCTTAGCCTCATTTTTTTTCTGTATGCGTACCTATTACTAGGTGGAATAAGTTAATAAAGTTAGAAAATAACATTTCTTGCTAGAAGTTGAGATTTTGACCGAAATGTGAAAATATAAAATTGCTTCTAATTTCTCTTTTAATGTTTCTTTAGCCTCAAATACCAACTGCATACGTACGTATTACTAGTTAGAATGAGTATATGCAGGAATCCAATAACATTTCTTACTAGAACTTGAGATTTTTACCTAAACTTGAAAACGTTAAATCGTTTCTAATTTCTCTGTTAGTGGTTCCTTAGCCTCATTACTTTCTGTATGCGTACCTATTACTAGGTAGAATAAGTTTATAAAGGAATTAAAAAACATTTTTTGCTAGAAGTTGAGATTTTTACCTACACGCGAAAACATAAAATTGCTTCTAATTTCTCTGATAATATTTCATTACCCTGAAATACTTTCTGCATAACGTATTACGAGTTAGAATGAGTATATAAAGCAATCAAAAAACATTTCTTACTCGAACTTGATATTTGACCTAAACGTGAAAAAGTTAAATCGCTTCTAAAATCTCTGTTAATGTTTCCTCAGCCTCAAATACTGTGTGTATACGTACGTATTAAGAATGAGAATATGAAGGAAATTCAAAAACATTTCATAAAAGAAGTTGAGAGTTTTACCTAAACGTGAATACGTTAAATCGCTTAGTGTCTCTGTGAATGTGTCCTTAGTCATAATTCCTTTTAGTGTTCGTACGTATTATTAGTCAGAATAAGTATATAAAGAAATCAAAAACAATTCTGACTAGCATTTGAGATTTTTACCTATACACGAAATCGTAAATACACATAATTATTTCTCTGTGAATGTTTCTTTAGACTCAATCGCTTATTATTTATCTGTAAATGTTTCCTTAGCCTCAATTACTTGTAAAAATTACTAGTTAGAATAAGTATATAATAGTACATTACGATATTAGTGCGTTAAGATGTTATAACCAATACGCAAGTATATCGTACGACGTTTTTAAACACATTTGCGAGGAAACAGAAAAAAAAACATTTAATATTTTGTTAATTTTTAGTCTCTTTAAATATGCAATGAGATTTTAAATAAACTCAATCTGTGAATGCACACTGTCTACTGACTGGCGCCGCGCGGCGATCAGTTCGAAATTTGAATAGCAACAGCGCGCTGCTCACTAGCTGGAGTCGTGCGGCGGCGATCAGTTCCATATTTGAAATGGCAAATAATACTGTTATGGAATTTGTATGGACTTTAACTTAACTATTTGCTTTGGTAACACACGCATTTTTTATGGCCCGCTTTTCATATTTAAAACCGGTGGAATTACATCAGCTTTACTAGCAAGGGTGTTAAAAAAGATATTTTATCATCAAGACCCTATGCTATAGTAGTTACCTTCAATATGCAGACGACACGAAAATATACAGAGTCATCGATTGTGTAGAGGACTGTCTGCGATTGCAGGATGATTTGGTTTCGCTCCAGGGGGCCAATTCTGCTAACGTTAAATCATAATCGTGTCTCAATCGTGTTTCAATTGTAGTTCAATTGTAGTGCTCTTTTACACACTAGTTACAAGAACTATGACCATATGATGTAATGTGAATGTAGTGTGTGGTGTGACCATCAGTAGTATGGTAAAAATGATGGTTGGTTCCGCTTTTTGCCATTCGCCTACGGAACCCTAAAAATGTGTGATTCTGATAGATCTTGCGTTCCTTAACATTTATTATTATGGCACCAAAGCTGTAACTTCATTTTAGGGTTCCGTAGCCGAATAGCAAAAAACGGAACCCTTATAGATTTGTCAAGTCTGCCTGTGTTTGAACGAGATTAAGCACTTTTTGAGATATAACACATTTTCAGAAACCGCAAATGTTACTTTGTCATTCATATTAATCCTTAAATTTTTTGCTGGCAAAAAATGAAAGTGTTATTTTGGTTTAGTGTAGGTAATAATGTAAGATAATGATGTAAGGAAGTGATCAGTAAATGGTAAAGAAATCAGCTTACGATGTGTAACGTATTTTTTTATATTGATATCAGTAGGTACAGTTTGATGATAATGATGTATGTATATGCCTGTCTGTTTGTTAGTCTTTCTGTCCCGCAAAATATACTTAGCAACACTAATATAGCTGATACATCGGAATAACACATAGCCTACTACAATTTATAAAGATTTTGTGTAATTATCATTCAAATGAATAACTTAGGAGTTACCGCAAAAAAATTACTTGGTACCTATCCAACAAAAAATAGGGCTGTTAAAAAAAGAGAAACGGGATGGCAATTTTAGTGTTCGGTGTTTTAGAAGTGTGCCACGTGTTGCAATGGATGTCAATTGGTATTGACCTTAAAACAATGAAAACCTTTGTGTTATGTTGAGCTAGGGTAGCAATAACAAACCTTTATTATTTGTCACTTGTTTTGATTTATTTTCACGTTGTGCCAAAAATTACGGTCTTTCTGTATGAAATGCGCGAAGAAAGATTTCTGTTATAAAGTACCTGTTCAAGTTGATCCAAGATCATATTGATTCTCCAGAAATACTTGAACACACAAAATTCACACTTCCTCGAAGCGGAAGTAGGTTGCACAATCGCAAATTCTCAATACATTCACCCTCCCTTTGTGTAAGTCAAGACTCGGTCATCACTCGCCACTGTATCGTTCGTATGTATCATACATAACTGCATCAGATTCAATTTTGATGTCTTTAACGGTTCTGTGGCCTAAGCAAAGAAAGCCTTAAAAATATGTTCTCAAAAAACTTTTACTTTTATTTTATAGTATAATGTTTAGTTAGTAAAGTAATTTTATAATTATTTTAGTTATAGCTGTAACGTACTTCCTAAGCCGGAAATAGTCAGTGTTTATTATTATAATCTATTTTACATTATTATAATCTATTTTACGCATGTTTTGCTTGCATTGAGTAGGTTTCAATATGTAGTGCAATCCATACTAATATTATAAATGTGAAAGTGTGTTTGTTTGTCCATCTTTTACGTCAAAACGGAGCAACTGATCAACGTGATTTTTGGTATGGGGGTAGTTTGAAAGCTGGAGAGTAACTTAAGCTACTTTTTATTACGGAAAATTGTAAAATAAAATCGGTAATTTTGTATGGAAAATAGTTTTAACTGTCGTACCTACGATACAAAACTGTAATTTCTTCCATGGCCGCTTTCGCGTCTGCGCGCGGTCAAAACCGAATACTAATCTTTTCCGTAAGATTAGTAAAAAACCATGTACTGTATTAGCGTCAAAAATGTCCCAGTCGCGCATGCGCGCAGACTTATCTGTCACGTCACGTACCTATAAAGCTTCTTCGTGATTATTTATTTTCATCTGTCTCATATTGGTGAGACCTGACCAAAGAGCTTAGACTAAATTATGAGATGACTGGAGTTTTCATCCTGAATAAAAAAGTGTGTTCAGCAAATTTGTCATTTAGTACGTAGTGGCTGTCAGTTGTCTCATATGACCATACGTATTTTTTCAAAGTGTAGGTGAGACGGAAGACAGCCACATTGCTACAAAAAAGTGTTAGTACTGCACTCTCCAGTTACCTCAGTACTTAGTCTAAGCTTTTTGGACCTGACAGTCTAAGGAAACATTTCCATAGAGTTTTGAGGCAATTTTATGTTTTCACGGTTAGGTAAAAATCTCAACTTTTAAAAACTACTTTTGTTATACAACATAATAATACAAACATTCACATAGAAACAAGAAGCGATTTTACATTTTTACGTTTAGGTAAAAATCAAACTTCAAGTGAGAAATGTTTTTAAATTTCTTTACATACTTACTTATTTTAACTAGAAATACGTACGTATACAGAAAGTAATTGCGGCTCAGGAAACATTCACAGATAAATTATAAGCGTTTTTACGGTTTCACGTTTAGGTAAAATTCTCAACTTCTATTATGAAATGTTTCTGAATTCCTTCATGTAATCATTCTTATTATAAATACATACGTATATACGTATACATACGTATTTGAGGCTGAGGAAACATTAACAGAGATTTTAGAAGCGGTTTAACATTTTCACGTTTAGGTAAAAATAACAAGTTCTAGTAAGAAATGTTTTTCGATTTCTTCATATACTCATTCTAACTCGTAATACGTTATGCAGAAAGTATTTGAGGCTAGGGAAACAGTAACGGAGAAATTAGAAGAAATTTTATGTTTTCACGTTTGAGTTAAAATCTCAACTTCTAGCAAGAAATGATTTTTAATTCCTTTATAAAGTGATTTTATCAAGTAATAGGTACGCATACAGGGAGCAATGAGACTAAGGAACCATTAACAGAGAAATTAGAAGCGATTTAACGTTTTCACGTTTAGGTAAAAATCTCAAGTTCTGGTAAGAAATGTTATTGGATTCCTGCATATACTCATTCTAGCTCGTAATACGTACGTATGCAGATGGTATTTCAGGCCAAGAAAACATTATCGGAGAAATTAAAAGCAATTTTATGTTTTCACATTTAGGTCAAAATCTCAACTTCTAGCAAGAAATGTTATTTTCTAACTTTACTACCTTATTCTACCTAGTAAAAGGTACGCATACAGAAAGTAATGAGGCTAAGGAACCATTCTCAAAGAAATTGGAAGCGATTTTCACGCGCTCACGGCACGTCCAAAATGACTAACTTGGCGTGGGAAATATTCTTGGATTCTTGCAGATCCTTAATCAGCATTACTTACTCTACAATCGTGCCAAATTTGAACGACGGGGGAATTTATCGGGTTACATATGCCCCGTTGATCGGACTACTCCGTGGCCGAGTGGTGTACGCACCGGTTTTCAAGGTGCCGCTATCTCTAGAGGTCCCGGGTTCGATTCCCGGTCGGGTAATAATTGAAAACTAACTTTTTAATATTTTCTCGGGTCTGGGTGTATGTGGTAATTCCCGTCGTTGTTTGCAATTTTCGTAACACTAGTGCTCTAGCTACTATAATTATTTTGGTATTGGAATAATGTACCTATATGATGGTGTAAAAATAATTTAGAACTGTTGTGTGCCACTCACTTATATACGAGTCAAGATCGTCCCGCCACCTGACATTAGCTAGGAAAACATTGATAATCCGCTGTTACCAAGTTCACTCTACACACGAACAATCGGATTTCTGTGAATTAGTACGACTACCAAAATTCACCATTACCATATAGCAAAATTTACTTATCATCCATCATATATGGAGGAGCCCGCGGTGTAGTGGTAAGTTAAGCAACTTTCGCAATGGTCGGTTACGCGATGGGTGACCAAAAATTTTGTATCTCGAGCTCCTCCGTTCTTCGTAAGGCACGTTAAGCCGTTTGGTCCCGGCTGCGTTTGTAGTCGTTAATACCCTCTAATCCGCATTGGGTCCGCATGGTGGGTGATGACCCACCATCACCATAGGTATGGACTATAGATGGGAGGGTGTACTCATGTATCAAATGTAGTGTACATGACATTGCTTTCTTATTTGGTAGAATGCCACAAATGCAAACAAAGTGCTATAAAAGTCTTTTATATCACCAATAAACAGCTTCAAACGTTCTAATCGCAGCCTCCGTAGACTTCTAATGGGAGGAAGTGGTGCTATTAAATTGGCTCGCTTGTTGCGGATGTCATCGGTTCTTCATCTGTCGCCAGTGAAAGTGTTCTAATGTCACCGGCCACATGTCTGTTGATAAATAATTACTTGGGATGAAAATTATATTGAAAGTAATGAAATATTTATTTAAAGTTAAACTTATTCCTAGATTGAAAGCTTCCTTCTCATTTAAGTAACCGCCTCTGTAGTCTAGTGGTTCACACTACCGGTATAAGACCTAGACTTCCCGGTTTCGACTCCCAGTGGAGTTAAGTAGTAAGTATACATAATGTAAGAGTTCTACATTTACCCAACCGGGAATCGAAACCGTGACCTCAGAAATACCTCACCTTGAAAACCGGTACGTCCCAAAGTCGAATAATGTTTCTATTTTCGAAAATATTTCCAAGACTTCGTCAATGTGTTGCACTCAGTAGGTACAGTTATATTTCTTGTGCACTTGCGTCACAGCGCACCTGCTGCAGGCAGTACATTAATAACTTCATCGGTATCGGTACTGTTCTGTCGCGCGTCTGTCCGTCTGTCAGTACCTTGATTTAGATGTTCGCGCGTTTCCTGCGGTGGGACTAGCCAATCGATTTCTACTTTGATGCTTTTTAAACGTTTGTAAGGTGTTCACCTAAAGTTGTATCATCACCTTCAGAGTCCACTGCTGGGGCACAGGTCTTTCTTATGGTGGATAATGAGAATGAAACATTACCCACAACGTGGGCTCAATGCGCATAGCAGCCACGGACTAACTAGCTAGCAAGAGATAATAAACGTGGTCAAATACCGTGTATCCGACCTAGAGAATGTCCGGTACAAGATCCAGTTTTTTCAGTCAATTACTTACAAAATAAAACAACATGAGATTGCTAACTTTGCTCAACCTAAACGAACGCTGACCACTGCGCCACGGGCTTCTATTAAAATTATTTTTACTTTTTTGCATTTACAATGCAAATTTTTAGTAAAAATCGACAGGTCTCAAAATTAGCTTCGATGGGACTCGAACCCACGACCTTTCACTGTCCGTGTGAATGCTCTTACCACTGAGCTACGGAGTCGCTTCTCATAAGTATAATGGTTGTTTCATTTAATCGAATGCTACTTTGTTAGGCCCTCAGGAATGCGGGGCGCGAGCGAGGAAGCATTGCAATCTAGGACCCCATCTACACATTAGCACAAGGTGTCGGCAGCGCGACTAATGAAGTGCAGAGTGTATCTGTGGGTTACGTTCTGACGAGTTCAAGTGGAAAAGGCTTGAAAATTGTTGTATATGCAACAAGAGGCTGCGCGTGGTTTTAGCCGCGTAGTACCCATTCCCGTGGGAATATCGGTATAACTCAAAAAATACAACCTCTGTCACTCAGGAAGAATGGAGCTTTCTACTGGTGAAATGATTTTTTAAATCAGTCTTGTAGTTTATCCATTACTTACATACAATCAATAATTTCCTCTTTGTATTAGTTAAGATTGGTACTGGTTCAGCATGTCTTTTGACCGAAACTTAGAAGTTGTCTTTTTGGGTTTCAAGCTAGGTTTATCTAAATTTTGACTATAGAAGTTATGTTGTTTTTATTAGAAACTGTGTATTGGCAAAATCTTGCGACGACAAGTACATTTTACTGATTTGTGTAGATACTAGGTACTGCATCTTAATTGGATTTCGTTGTGTAATATTTTTTATACTTCTAGGTCTATGAATAGGGAAGATTCAAGTAATCTCACCTCCCCATTTCCCCCATTTACCCCATTAGTGGACGTTTTTGACTTCACCTATGCAGATAATTTTAATTTTGACCAGGTAGCCTACATACCAATTTTCGTACATGTAAGTCTAGACCTTTTTTTTCATCACTAGACTTGAGCTGACAAAGTCCCATACAAACTTATACCCCCCCTTTTTACCTCCTTTTTACCCCATTAAGGAGGAGTCTTTTATCTCGCTGACGCAAATCATTTTTAACTGTTCATACAACTTTCATACTTCTAAATCCATAAATGAGGAAGTTCAATATAAACTTCACCCCCCATTTTACCCCTTCAGGGGTATTTTTTCCCAAAATCCTTTCTTAGCGGATGTCTGCGAGTGATAATCTACCTTCCTGCCAATATTTCATATTCATTGGTATAGTAGTTTTTGAGATTTCGTGATAAGTGCGTGAGGACCTTTCGCTTTTATTATAGATTTATTTAACGTTTGTACATCTCACTCACTGCAAAACAATCAAAACAGCTTGTGTACTATTTGATTAAAATCATTAACTTGGCTAGTCATAGGGATTCGCTCCACATCTAGTTTCATTTCTTGATTAGGAATTCACAGTAACCATTATACGTTTTATTCGAATTTTGATTGCGGATGCAAATGCAAGCGGACATCAAATCGAAATGTCTCTAATCGAGATGAGTGGAGGAAGTTGGCAAATCTAAATCAAATCAAATGTCTTTTATTCAATTGAGGTTGAGGTAACAACACTTATGAACGTCAAAGAAACTACGCCATCGGTTCGTAAATCCTACGGCGGGAGACCTTGCGAGGAGAACCGGCAAGAAATTGGCTTATTATTAAGCTATTTTACTCAATAAATTTGTTTATATGAGGATGTATCTATACTAATATTATAAAGAGGAAAGATTCGTATTTTTGTATGTAACGAATAAACTCAAAAAGTACTGGATCGATTTGGAAAATTCTTTCACCGTTAGAAAGCTACAGTCTTCCCGAGTGACATAGGCTATATTTTATCCCGATATTCCCACGGGAACGGGTACCACGCGGGTAAAACTGCGAGGATCCACTAGTAGGTAATATAGTTATCGATTAAAGTCGTAAAGGATGAGGGAATATTTAAAAAATAACAGACAAGCCCCCTGATTCACAAACCGTCGAAAACGGAATCGGTTTCGAATTTTATGATTGTCTTTGTTTATTCTATAGTGAGTGACAGAGACAGTGCATAAATTCCGCTGTCGGGAGTGTCTCCGATGGTTTGCGAATCAGGGGGCAGGACCTTCTGGTTTTTACATTTCTTACTCTTTTGATTATAGAAATTTAGCTTGACACATGCAACAGGCGTTAAAAATCTTCGAGCAACGCGGGTCTTCCAACGCAGAACGAAAGGCCCGCGTTGCTCGAAGTTAAAAAGGCTAAATGAAAAAATGCTAGCTTTTTTAAGTAAGTACCCTATACCGCCACGGTACCATAATATTTATAAATAAAATTTCCGCGCATTCAATTCGTTAAATTTACCGGTAGCTTACTAATTGTATCATTATAATGATTTTGAATCATAAGTAAGATTTGTACCACTGATTGTCATCTTATGAACTCATTCTTAAAATGGTATCATAAAGCGAATTAAAAATTCTGAATAAAAACTGATTAATAATAAAACTGTATTCGTATTACTTTCATTTAATCACTGATCTTTTGCGATTTTTCTAGCCGATTTCTCTCCAACTAGGATATTCCAGATGAACATCGTAATTTCAGCTTAACAACTTAATACCGGACGTCGGCACGTAAGGTTATAACAAAACATTTTTTACCGAAATCTAGAATTTAAGATGAAATTCCTCCTTACCGATAAGTACTCAACTTAAAATTTTAATTTTAAATTACAAAGTAAGAATTAAGCTACAGTTACAAGGTAAAGTGTAAGACATTAAGTGCTCTAATTTCAAGATTATTGCAAAAGATAGGTGTTGGTTAGCTTCATGCAAAATACTTCCCTTCAAGATATGAGGAACGTCGAAGCTCCTATTATTATTTAAAGTATCAAGGATGCCACACACGAAGCTACTGTGAGACCTCAAGCGATGGTCACTATTCTGTATTCTATGGGTTATTTATGCTAAATACGAATAACAGAGGCAGCATATGGTGATAGGGAGATGCTATTAAGAGTTATATTTCAGCTATAATAACGCTTTTGGCCCATAAATGTGAATATATTTGTTTCAGACCATGCATTTTAATGAACATGTACATGAATCTGTGCAATAAATATCTTTACTAGCCTCCTTAAAAGGAGGTTTGTAAAAATCAGGAAATAACTTGTTTATAAATTTTCGTTTCTGAATGTATTTTTTATTATTAAAACTGTTATGTTGCGGAGACTAAGCAGCTCATACGAGTACTACCCTCATTTTAAAAATAGCCAATTAAGGAGACATTCTAAGCACCTCACATCACCATCCATCAAATCAAGCTCCCAAATCACCACCCAAGTCGGAAGTACCACCCACGCCTCGTCACGCTCTGCTTATCTCTCCCCGGATCTTAATTACGAGCGTGCCTATCATCATCTCGAATTTTCTACCTTATAGGGTCTAAAGTCCTAAAGTGTACGCAGTTTGGAAGAGATTACGGTGGTTCAGTGAAGTTATGTCACGACTCGGTGACACTTCTGTACGCGTGCCGGCGCCATGGCGTAATAGCGAAGAATGGAAACTATTTACTTGGTCAAATTCCCGTTGCAACTTTTTTGTGGGTTTTTGTACTGTTCTTTAATAGAAAACGTTCATTAATATTTTCTTCACAATTTAACTTGAGTCAGTAGCTTTTCACGGTTTTTTTAATTGTTATTTTTAGCCATCGTTTGTATTGGGATAAGTAAAACTTTAGTAGTGATACAACACTGCAAAACTTTTTATTATTATTGCAAACTGTAATACAAAACCACAAATTTATAAGCAAGCAATACCTTGTAAGTCAAAAGTCATTAGGCTAATTGCGAGCACGCAACGGCATCAGTATCGTTACCTCGATAGGTTCAATCGATACGAGCTATAACGAGTATCGAATAAGTCTGCCATGACAGCGGGCAGCGCGGCGCACCGGCTCCCGCTATGGTCACATCACGCGCGCGCTATCACTGTTATAACGCAGTTACCCGCGGGTGCCCGCTCCTGCCGGCACTGCTGATACTGCCCTATACGACGACCGGGTTTCTTAATACTTGCTTACATAATAATATTTATCTAAGTCAGTATACGACTGTCGAAAAAGTCTGCAATTAGCGGCGCACCGGCTACCACCATGGTCTTTTTAAATATTAGCTTGGAGATAATAAAATGAATTTAAGTCAGTAAAACTAGTGTGAAATAAGTCTGCAATGACAGCGGACAGCATGGGCGCACCAGCTTCCACTATGGTCACATCACGCGCGCGCTATTACTGTTATAACGCAGTTACCCGCGGGTGCCCGCTCCTGCCGGCACTGCTGATACTGCCCGATACGACGACCGGGCTTCTTAATACTTGCTTACATAATAATATTTACTTAATTCAATTATACGACTGTCGAAAAGGTCTGTAATAACAGCGGGTAGCGGCGCACCGGCTACCGCCATGGTCTTTTCAATATTTGCTTGGAGATAATAAAATGAATTTAAGTCAGTAAAACTAGTGTGAAATAAGTCTGCAATGACAGCGGACAGCATGGGCGCACCAGCTTCCACTATGGTCACATCACGCGCGCGTATCACTATTAAAATGCAGTTAGCCGCGGGTGCCCGCTCCTGCCGGCACTGCTGATACTGCCCTATACGACGACCGGGTTTCTTAATACTTGCTTACATAATAATATTTACTTAAGTCAGTTATACGAATGTCGAAAAAGTCCGCAATAACAGCGGGTAGCGTTACACCGGCTACCGCTATGGTCTTTTAAATGTTTGCTTGGAGATAATAAAATGAATTTAAGTCAATAAAACTAGTGTAAAATAAGTCTGCAATGACAGCGGACAGCATGGGCGCACCAGCATCCACTATCGGGTGCCCGCTCGTACCGGCACTGCTGATACTGCCCTTTACGACGACCGGGTTGTTTCATACTTGCTAAATTGTAAAACTACTAGTGTACGAGTACTACTTTGATCAAACCAAGCACACGCCTGTCACCACTAACCAGCACCACGCTTTTTCAAAATACCAGCTCAGAAAAAATCAACTCTGCTCGCGACTTCATATGCGTACGCATACGAAGTCGTCGATCTCTAATTTCAAAAAATCTTTTCTTAGTGCTCTCCTACACTGCCCAAGGAACATACATGTGAAATTTCAGTTTCGGCTGTGCGATGTCTGTCAGTCAGTCAGTAACGCAAGAGTTTTATATATAACTAGCTTTCCGCCCGCGGCTTCGCCCGCGTGATCTACACGACGTTATCCCGCAGGAATGTGATATTTTTCCGGGATAAAAAGTAGCCTATGTTCCTCTCCAAGCTATAAAGTATCTATGTCCCAAATTTCAGCCAAATCCGCTCAGCCGTTGTGGCGTGATTGAGTAACAAACATCCAAACATCCAAACATCTAAACATCCAAACATCTAAACTTTCACATTTATAATATTAGTAGGATTATATAGCTGTGATATCCCGGTTACTAAATTTTCATTGTCAAATTATCACTACGCGTGACGTAACAACGATATTCAGTTAAACAGCGGTTTTTATTCTGCTGCAGGATAGCAGTAGCTTAGCAAAAAAGGAAAGACCACCACAATCACTACAAAACTGCAGATAAGTATTCCAAGAATCTCCACATGCACAATGAGCAATAAAGTATCAAGTTTAAGTAGTCGTCGTCCAAATCGGGTGCGGGTGTGATTGCGGCCGGCACAGATAAGGTAAATAGCTCATACAATTGTCGGAATGGGAGGCTCCAAGCTCCTTTGTTAAGGAAGTGATGTCTAATGGTGTACCGTTGCCGACGGCTGTTCTAACACGGTGCGAATTGTATACTGCGTTTGCAGGAACGCCGTGCTGATTACCCACTCAACGATACACCAGATTCAGTAAAAGGCTAAGTGCTCGATTTAAGGTTACCGATTACATACTGTTTTCTTTGCCTGCAATTATTTAAAGCGGCTGTTCGGAGTGGTGCTTAACTTTTTGGCGTTATGCAACTTTATTGACAGGCTAATTAGCTGTAAAAGCCGGATTAAAATAAGTATTAATTTGTCAATTAGTAGCTCTATAAATAATTTATTTCGTTTATTTGGTATCCATTTTTTAATTAATGAGTTAGCAAAACCACTGAACTTACAGGTTTTCATTGCAGTAAATATAAAAAGTTAATTTTGAAATAAGTGTAATTCCTAATAAGAAACTGTTTCACTGATATTAATTAATAACGAATCGGAAAATAAACCCACCAAATTTTTCTTACAAAGTTTCTATTGATATTTTCAGCTAAGAGATTGGTGTAGGTTTCAATTCGGTTTATAACTCAAGTGAAAATGAACACATGCACGACATAGTATCTGATCATTTCAATGGTAGTCTTCGTTAGTGGTCCGCCTTAACAGATGTAATTAAATTTGCATAGAAATCCCCCTAAATTAGCAGCTATGCCGTGGTGGGTTGGAGCTAGAATGAATTAAGCAAGTTATGGATATGCTCTGGATAGGTTTTGAGTTCCTGTAACATCTCTTTATTTCAAGGTTTTGGTAGAGTTAAACCGTCTTAAGTTTTAAATTTAAAGCCCAGTGTTCGTGGTATTCAAACTCAAGAGTTTAATTATTTAATTTTTTCAACTACTTCAGATTGAAAACCAGTGTTTGTGGTATTCAAACTACTTTGATTTTAAAGTAATCCAAATTTTTTTAAACGATAATAAATAGTCACAAAATACAGTAGGTACATTCTATTGCCGTTACCAGGGTGCCTACCATCAACTCTTATTGCGGTTTTGTTTAGGACCTTAACAGGGTGCTTACCATCAACTCTTATTACGGTTTTGTTTAGGAACCTAAACTGATCTGCTTCGCTTATTCGTACCACGACAGCTTAATATCAATGACAGCGATTCAGTGATCGATCAATGACATTTCACAGCCGCTAAGCTGTCAGAAACTCTTATTTGACTTATAACCCGGTCGATTTAACATGTCACCTGCAGGTTATAACCGTCCCTCTCACTCTCCGGGCATGACAGAATCGAGTGAAAGAGACGGGTAGAAGAAAAAGGACACAAATCGTTCGGTCATTAACATTTAGCAATTCATTTGCGATCCAGTTTTTAGAAGGTCAGAGTACGAAAGAAAGCGATTCATTTTAGGAACCTATTCTGAATCGCGCTATTTTTGAATCGCTGTCATAAAGTTGATGGTAGGCACCCTGATCTGCTTCGCTTATTCGTACCACGACAGCTTAATATCAATGACAGCGATTCAGTGATCATTCAATGACACTTCACAGCCGCTGAGCTGTCATCAACTCTTATTTGACTTATAACTCGGCCAAGCTAACATGTCACCTGCAGGTTATACCCGTCCCTTTCACTCTCCTGGCATGACAGAATCGAGTGAAAGAGACGGGTAGAAGAAATAAGGACACAAATCGTTCGGTCATTCACATTTAGCAATTCATTTGCGATCCAGTTTTTAGAAGGTCAGAGTACGAAAGAAAGCAATTCATTTTAGGAACCTATTCTGCATCGCGCTATTTTTGAATCGCTGTCTTAAAGTTGATGGTATGCACCCTGAAATTCAATACATGTTTGAAAGCAGCCCTTTGACAGGTTTTGAAGGATATAATTTATAAAATAAATAAATTATTTAAAATAAAAAATAAAATAAAAATAAAATATAGTTTAGGTACTATTCTATTATCGGGACGATAGTTTTTACAAGCTTTTATTTAACTTTTAAAAGCTTTTATTTAACTTGTCATGTTAGTTAGTTAGTAAGTTTGTTAGTTGGTTAGTGGGGGACAAATCTTGCAAGTTTTATTTGAACCACTTCCCAGTGTCCGATTGAGCTGAAACTTTGCATAGGTACAGGTTTGGTTTGGATGACAATACAATATTAAAGTCAACAAAAAAGCCTGTCATAAGAACGAATTTTTTACAAAAGACTTATTCATGCTACCGCTACAGCTCGATTGACATTCACACAACCACATATATAACATATAACAGTATGTAGGTATATATCATGACAACAAAACTAAAGCTGCACTTGGTCTAAAGGCTAATGCAGCCTACTCATAGAATTTGTCCTAAGCTGCGATCGATAGTAGATATTTATGTGTGGATAACCGTCGCGTGCGCACGATGTGGTCTGGCCACTAATTTGGATGTTCTGAATCGCCACGGCCAAATGTTACAGTTAGGTGCTAATGAAGTAAGGGTAATATTTAAGACATAAGTTGTAGGTATTACAATTTACAAACTTTATAAAACTTGATGAAAACTTGTAATTTTATTACACTTTGTTACAAAATAAAATTTTGCTTGTCTGAAAAATTGTGTTTAGTCTCTGAAAAATTATGAAGAAAAGGGAATAAAATGCTGCTTGCTCTAGATCTAAACTACGACCTAATTTCAAAGGTTTGTAACAGTTAATATGTAAATGCTAATAGTGAGATAGTTTCCATTAAACCATGCATTCACTTTATTTTCAACTTGAATTCGGTCATCACGTTTTCGACTTCCACAGAACTCACAAAATAATAGCTGCTATTACTCTTCACATACACACATACATATGTAGACTATTACTGCTCATTGTGATGAGACAAAAGCAGATAGCCTTATAAAACTTGCATAACATTACAAGCCTTCTATTATAATAGCTTAAACATAGTATATTCATACAAATTGTTCGTTATCGGTACATACTCTCACGATTGTCGCCAAGTCCTACCGATAAGAACAACGTTAGGTACGTTCTGAAATAACAAGCGCAATCGAGATTCACGAAAACTATAATTTCTGTTCCGCAATAAAGTTTATCGATTCTCTTATTAAATTTAATATTTTCTTTGGGCACATACGATTGTTTGCTGTAACGGAATGTTACTGATCTAAGTTATAGAGTATACTATAAAGCTGAGTAAACAAAAGTGTACTTAGGTACCAAAATAATTATTATAGAAGGGGTTTCATTTACATAATATTGTATATCAATCATCTTTTTCTTAAAACTTGATATGATACCTATGGTGAATACAAAATGGCGCATCTAAAACTGTTACAAATATATTAAATAAAATATTGTTTTTTTCTGTGGATTTATCATGAAATTAACAGACTAAGGAGGGAAGACTAAGTGCCGTTTTTTTTTATAAAATGCGAAATGCTAATAAGGCATAATGACTTTTAGTTGTTTTTTAATATTAGTGTGGATACAATATATAGCTGTGAATGCACGAAACTACGTTATTTATGGTAAGTTTACTGTTAAAAATCATTTTAGTTTATATTTGAATTAATTTTTAGATAATATGGTGGTAGTAAGTCTTATCTATCACCAACCACACCTAATACTCCCAAAGGTAATCGATCCCGGGACCTCTGGGTCTGATACTGGCAGTGGTGTGTATATGTACCGCTATACCACAAAGGTAGGTAGACTTATTTAGCCATAATAACTTTTATAATTAATTCTGATAAATACCTACCTACCATCTTAGGTTTTTTTTTAATTTCAGACCCGGACCATAAATTAGCGTCAAGAACAATGGACGACTTAGTACTCAGATATGTTAAACCTTTACGTCAAAAAGCTGGTAAATATATTTAAATTTGTTTGTCAATAAATAAATTAAATTTACTTAAATACTGTTAACACAAAAAAAATACATTTTCAAGTCTCCCTTAACCAATCATCCGAATCATATCATCATTATCACTCAATCATAATAAGTTGTATACATTTTTGCTTACAAAATAAACTACATCATCCTACTTAATATTATAAATGTTAAAGTTTAGATGTTTGGATGTTTGTCATTTTGTTACTCAATCACGCTAAAACGGCTGAACGGATTTGGCTGAAATTTGGGACACAGATACTTGGAAGCCTGGAGAGGAACATAGGCTACATTTAATCTCGAAAAAAAAATCACACTCCCGCGGGATAACGTCGTGTAGTCCACGCGGGCGAAGCCGCGGGCGGATAGCTAGTTATTTATATTTTGCAAATGCTTAGTCAAGTAAGCATGCATCTGTTGTTAAATAAACCTTTGACTCTTGAGCCAAGCTCAACTGAAATAAAATTTATTCTTTTTCTTTCTTACAAAACATTTAGCAAAAACTCTAAATACAATTTTTCCAACTATTTCCCAGGTGCTTCGCCGCACATACTTGATTTGAAGCTAATTTTCCCTCGATCCAGTCTCCAAGGCGCTCAAAACCAACTCCGACCACATTCAATGGCTCGTAAGGAACTTTTTTACCAGTTGATATCTTAATACCCCCCGTGGAGTTAAGTTGGCAGATATATTTGTAGGTAACCATATTAGGTAACGTTTCCCAGTTAAGATTTGTGCCCGCCATTTCCACTTGAAAGATCGTCTTAGCGAGAACCGAGTTAAAGTGTTTACCAATACATTAACTTAATTGTCCACTTTGTAACGTAAAAAGTTACAAATGTCCCGGATTACGTTGTGATAGGAAAAACTTGAAATCTTGTTTAAGTTACTTATGCCCTGTTTGAGAATATGGGAGACACTAGTGTAAGGATACCTATAATTATAAACTTAATTAGTAACCTACTTGATGGATAGTTTTTATTTAATAGTACGTAAATAGGATCATGACCACAGACATAATATAATGCCCGTGCTCATGAATGTATATTTGTGAAAGGTCGCAAAATGATCCGCATATATTCTATCTAATTACGACGTGAATAATTAAATAGTAAATTTATTGTCAACTTTAAAAGTAATACGAATGTTTCTGCCATTAATTATTTAATATTAAATTATGAAAGATATGTACTTGATCATTTCCGCAAAAAGTTATGAAGAAGTGGCGTCGCTTGAAGGGCTGTTGATAAAACTATTGCTCCTAAGAAATATAAAAAGCGCGCCACTACATACGCCAATTATTTAATTGTAATCGTATTGTTTTAAATATGTAAAACCGATAATAACCTATTATAATATTGCTGGATTGATGCCACATGATTAAGGTATGGTTTTGTTCAGACTTCTTTTGTTTAGAGTGACATTTTGGAATTGTGATGTAATTTATTCTCAGTGGAGTTCTTTGCTATTGGAATATGACAATGATTAATAATAATAAATATAATAAGGCCATTGACGAATGTATATGGTGTTTTAATTAATGCCCCTTTCAATTCAGAAGTGCGATAAACGAGTAATTTCCTCGAGAATACTCGCGTATCCTGCCCGCTGAGTACCTATGTTTTATTATTATGAATGTGCTATTTCTTATAATTTTAACATGTCATAATTAAAGAACTCCACTGATTGATGCATATTTTAGGTGAATTGAGTGATATCATTAACTTAGATAAAGAAAATTATTGATTTTCATGTTTTTTTTTCGTTCCATAAAGGAACTGGCTAAGGTTTATGACCATACAGCCTAGTCATTAGGTAGTTGGTGAAATATAAGATGTTAAATTATTTTATTTTAGATGTTAGTTTTTTTTCTGTGATATCGCAATGCACGAAAAACTATTCAGCCTATGTCAATAAGGTAGCCATTATTACAGCGCTGCGTTTTTTGTCAACAAACTTAACTGTTTGTTAGTGATGATGATGATGATGAATTGTTTTTTTCCACAAACTTTGCAAGACTACTCTTACAACTTATTATTTTTCATATGAAATGAATAAGTACTTAGAGGTTTTAAATTTGTGATGACAAATGTTTGGTTTGACAACTTAGAAGCCAGGGCCGGTAAAGATGCCACAAAAAAAACGTGATATTTATTATTTATTTGTCCGAATTGCGGTTTTGTAGTTGACATTTAGTAATGATTATTATTGATACGCTCTTTTTTATTATTTTTTAATCTATTTGGATTTTGAAGTCTTTAAATTGCAAGAAACGCTTTTAAAACTTCTAAGTTGATTTATTGTTACGGCCACTTTGGAATATGAATACTAATTTTACGCGAATGAGTTTTCTGGCTACACTGAAGGTATTTCAATATATTTGCTTATTAATATTTTGCGAGATGTGTACGTCTTATTGGCCTTTATTTTTGAAACGAAATATATTTATACAAAGATGAGGAAAAAAAATACAAAAGTTTTATGTTATTGGGTTAATATAAATTAGAGGTATTTGGTCACACAAAGGGCTGTTTAGGCCAGTTTTTGTATGCTAAAATAAAACCGAATCACGTAACCCGTAATTTTATCCCCTTGTAAATTCTTAAAAGAGGGATGGGCTGATAAAAGTTTTCTGAAAGCTTACGTGATCGAGATGGTTCTTAGCAACAATTTGTTGTGTATACCTAACCTACTGATCGCTGCATATATAGGTAAAGTAAAATAAAATAAAATTTAACGATAAATTATTGATCTTATATTGTCCGGAACAGTGGGACAGACGTGCGGTCGCGACTACTATTTGGCATCAAGTAAACATTACGATTTGTTTATATATAAATGGTATTAAGTATAACATGTAATAAAGAATGATTGCATTTGGTCGGATTACCGATTCTAAACACACTGCTTTATGGCTTCGAGTATACTCAAAGTAGCGTTCTATTACCTATCTATGCCTTAATTTTGCGTCTGAATGAATGTGGGGTTGAAGGTAATACTCAATATTGATAAATTTGATGAAACTGAATTAAACCATTATGAAACATTGTCCCTTACTTCAGTTTTTATTTTCGTTCACTTTTAATTTTCTTCTATTTGGTTAAGTTTCATTGACTATTGATTATTGGTGGTTTTATTTGCTTCACTATGAATCCATTATTATTAACGTGGTCGAATTGACGTAAGTTTGTTCGTGTAATAAATATTATATTTATCTTGTTAATGTACTGACTGGCTAAGTAATATAAGCAGCTATAAAATTTAAAATGAATGATAAATAAATAAGGTTATGTAAATATTTAGAACTTTGGTGCTCTTTCTCTATTCTTATTTTCATTGATGAGACAATTATATAAAAAGAAAAATAGAAAGCCCTTTTGCATACGGTTAAGAAGCTCTTAATTAACTCCTTAAAACTTAAATAAATTATTAAGTGGACGAGATGATTGAAATATGATGTAAAAGAAATTTTAAGAAATATGCGTAGTTAACAATACCTACCCTTCTTGTATATCGTTTACTATGTGAGTGGTAATTCCGGCACATGTGAATAAAAGCTTTAATATTAGATATGTGGCTCGGGTTAATATATAAAACTGGCCTGTTACCCTATTTTTGAAATTCTTATCCTTGCTGTATAAACAGGATTAAACGATAAATGTACTTATATCAATAAAAATAAATTCATGATTTGTCGGGTTGTTTTTCGTCAAATCAATATGTTATCGGATTAGCAAATAACTCCCAGCAGTAACTGGTGTCGAATACTATTCCCCTAGGCAGTGAGGTAGCTTATTAACCGTTTGTTATTAAGTTGTACCTACCCATTTTAATGTTTGTTTTCTTGTAATACCTACTAGTGTGTGGAGAAATATATTTTATTGCGACTCAAACTGGTGTGCAAGAGTGAACTAGTAGGACGAGGGAAGTAATGAAAGTTTGAGCTCTCTTAGTTGGGGCAGCTACATAATATAATAGTTGTAAACATAATTTATTATTCAAGAAATTACCATTAATGAATATTACAAATTATATATTGAACTGTTTACATTCCAGCATAATAGGATTTGATATTTTTATAATAAATAACTATAATAAACAATGAGATGAGATCAAATAATAACTAGAAAGAAATATAGTGAAGGTATATAGTTGAAATGAAAACATATAGAATTTGGTTCCGATGATATAATTATTATAGGTGTATCATTTTCTTTAGTTAATTGCAACATTATATACAATAAAAGTTTTTTCACTTCTCATGCTCGTAAAGCTCGTGTTTATGTTGGGTATAGGCTGCATAAAATCGCTTTTTATGCTGTAGTGCATAAAGTAAAATCTTCGTCTAAGTCTCAGACTCTAAGACAAAGGTCGTCAGGTAAACAGTCACACACGCAATTAAACTTCGTTAAATAAACTTGTTATTTCATTCTGTTTCTTTAATTTTGTACAGAATCCATGTTAAATTACTAAATTAATAAAATTAGACAAAATTAAAGAGTTTTGTAAGAAATAAGTATTTCAAGAGCATTATGGACTACGATCTATGCTAAAGTCACTGTGCTGCCACTGCCACGTATACAAAAAAAAGTCTTCCCGCCAATATGGCGAAGTCTTTATTGTTTCTTTTTTGCAATATTGTTATTTATTTTCCTCATACTCGAAGTGAAAAGCAGAGTGTATAACTCGTGCACAAAACCCATTTTACCCTCGAATTGACTATCCACCCTCGCCTACGGCTCGGATGGATATATACGTCTCGGGTAAAATGGTACGTTTTATGCACTTGTTGTACAATCTACTATAGGTACATCCACAACATAAAGTTCTTAGAGATTTTATATTATTTTTATGCATTCACAATGCAATTTTGTAAGTAAAGGAAAAATGTGATAGTAAAAAACCACGAGCCCTATAAGTAGCTTTCAGGCGGGATTAAAGATTAATGTTCTTAATTGAACTAGACAGTTACTTTGGACTACTTACAACAAAAGATGTACTTAATGGTATGAAAATTGTTTAAAGATTTTATGCTTTTGAATATGTAATGTTACCGAGATCAAAATGATCTCGTGCAGGCTAGAGCTGCAACGGGGCGTATAGCACAATGATTTATTAAGTATATAAGTTATCCTTTTGGATATTGGTGGCGAGTCAAAATAAATAATTGGAATTCATATAAGTATTTATTGTTTTAACATTTTACTAAGATCACGCTGTCTTGTTTTTAACGGTTACTATGGAAATTGTATTGGAAAATGTAGGTCTGTATGGACTTTATCATGGCCAGTGGCATCTAGTTCCCCTAAAGAATATTGAAGAATTAAAAGAAAAGTTGTCTCACTCTATGTGTAAACCAGGGACTAAAATATCGATAAAAAAATATATCGATATAAAAAAATATCGATAAAATTTATCGATATTTCTATTATCGATAATTATATCGAAAAAAATATCGATAATTAATAATCGATAAGGCCTTGCTGCGTCATACCATGTATGCATGTTGCCAACTTTACGTCCGTCTGGATATTGTCTGGTGTGGTGTGGTGTGTGTGGCTCACACACTCACACGCCACACACATGGGGCGCGCCGTTGCTGTTATTTATCTTTTACTTATATTCTTTTAGCGCATTATCGTTATGATTAATAATTATGTTAGTATTGTTTTATAATAAGTGATTGACATGCGTTAGAAAATGAATCCTTATAACTGAATAAAAAAATTACCGGATAGTCAACCATTTTTTTAAATTTTTTGATGTCGTTTTTTTATTTAACTTAGTGCTACTTTTGGCGGCGCATCAGATATTGAAGATGATCATATATTATGACGTGCCACATTCTTTGGTAGTAGATTTTTATTGATGATATCCACCATATTCCATCCAATCATCCTTAGAACGTATGAATCTGGAACCCATCATTCTTTGGTTGGGAGATTAAAATTAAAATATGTTTTATTTTAATTAATAATGTCTCGGAAGTATTCATTTAAACATCGTGCCCTAAACGATTAATAATTGTCCTATTACACCAAAAAATGTAAGTATTTAAATAAAAATTTTAAAACATAAGAACCTACAAAACTTTATTTTAAAATTTCGCTTTTTATTAACCGGTAAAAACGCTCTTCGCCATGTTCTGACGTCATAAAATTTGTAACCAACCACTTGACAGTGTTGATAGTGTCAAGTGATTGTTTACGTACCTTAGGGTAGTTCTACTTAACAAAGATCTTTCTCCAATATGCATTTGATTAAAGAAATTTGAAGACTTTGACGTTCAATTTTATACATTCAACATCCATCTTTGATAAGTGGAATACACCCTTACTTATGTAGAAAAAGTGAAAGTGACTTTTATTTGTTTGCAAATTTAGAAATCCAATACGTCTCAACATAGTGTAGGCAATGAACAGATTCTTTGTATGGAGACCCATACACTAATTCCTCAGTCGATGAAACTTTGCTGAGTTATAAAATAGCATGAGCCATAAACTTTTAAATGATTATCCAAAAAAACTCACACGGAAGTTAGGTAATAATACATAAATATACAAATCTGTTTATATATTGAACCGAATAATTTCTCAGTCCAAATTTATTTTACCAAATGAGTTATTTATACTTACTAGTATGTGATACTTGATGAAAATCCATAACTTTTTTCAAACATGAGTAATTGAGTATGCTTGGCAAAATGGTATAATTCCGTTAAAAAGTTCGACAGAGACATTTTTCAGTCCAAGTCACCCCATTTTGTTTTATTAAAATTTGGTGTTTCTGCTGGGATATTTATTGGGTATTTCATATTATTTTTTTTATACGTTACATGAATATGTCCGGTTAAGAAAATTTTGACGGAGCATTTTTCCTAAAAAAGATATCAATGAAATAAGACTTTCATTAAAAGATACCTAATCTTCTATTATTATTATTTTTTGGAAATTTATACCATACTTTTAATTTATTAATACTTTATCATGATGTAAAGTTTTTCTGACTGAGGAATTACTGTGGGGGTCAACTAGCTTCATTGACTACACTAACATGGATGATGTGTTTTCATCAGTTCAAATAAAAAATAAAAAAATATATTTTTAAAATTATTTTTACTTATCAATCTTGTACTTTTATTTCATTACCTATATCGCTATATTACGTTTTCCTAAGCCAAATTTTTTTTTTCATTTTTTTCGGTGATGTGATGGAAATTTTCATTCGATGTATCAAATTAAGTATGAGTCAAGTAGCCTATTAATAAATTATTTTTGTTTTAAGTATTAATGATGGCATTGAAGTATTCATTTGAATTGTAATAGCATTTATTTATTAGAATTTTTTTAATTGGTTAGTGAACAAAGAATTTTTAAATTCATTAATTGAAGGAGGTAATTTATTATATATTTTAATAGATGAATGTTATGTACTATTAGATGTTAGTTTTAATCTGCAACTCGTAAATATACAAACACGGCAGGGGCAATTTCTAGAAACTGTGTCTATGTGAACTTGATGACAGATAAATATATAAGTACTTAAATATTTTTTGTTTGTAAATAAATACTTATTATACATAGAAAACACCCAGACCAAGACAAATAGACATGTTCATGCACACAAATATTTGTCTTGTTCGGAAATCGAACCCGAGACCTCTGGCGCGGAAGGCAGGTAGTTTGCTCCTGCGCCAAATCGGTCGTCAGGTATCGTCAGGTAAATATAAGTACTTATTTTAAAATAAACAAATACAAAAGTCACTTTACCGTGCGTACGAAGTCGCGGGCAACAGCTAGTATTGATATAAAAACATATATTCAAACAAAGCTTCAAATAAATTCAACAAAATGCTATCAAAAAGAAGTCGTAATGCATTCATATCGTAATTTGTTATCGTATTGGGTCACTACATTAATTACGATGTATTCGTCATTCGTATTGGTATCGTAATAGCCACAAATAGGGTAAATTACTAAAATACGCAAAGAACGCATTTTAGTTGGTAGCTATCTGCCGCTTGCCAAAACGCAAAACAAAATCAAACGCTTGTCGTCTTGCCGTTGTTGTCGCTCGCGACGATAATCCCCCGATCCGATCCTCTCGCCCTGCTAAGTTTGGCAACGTCGCGCGTCGCACTCGCACGTTACGTACATTATCGATATTAAAATATCGATAAAATTATCGATATTTTAATCGCTATTTCGTATCGATATCCAACTATCGAAATTTTATGCTTATATCGATATTTTTCAAATATCGATATAAGTCCCTGGTGTAAACACTCTTAGCAAAATATTGAATAACTTTAAATGTACATATTTGAAAAAGAAATAATTAATATAATTATATTTTTGACATTAAATTCTAATCTATGCCATTGAAAATTAAAATACGGTATTCGCATATAAATAAGTATGTTAGGTTGAGACAAATGAAATGCAATGTGGTTACAATGAATTGATTTAGTTTTGGCGTAATTCAGTTACATATATTGTGATTGTGCTTAACTTTGCAATGCATTTCTAGGGCTCATGCTTTAAAAAAAATGGTACCTAATGAATAAAATTATGAATGAAAATGAAAAAAATCTTTAAGTATTGGTTATGTTACGTAGCATATTCAGCAAATATAAATCACAATATTCTATCTTGTGTACCACATAAAGCAAATAACGATTATTGTTAACGATAAAGCAAATAAGTAAAAGACAGCCGTAGTCGTTTTTACATGATGTGTTGAGAGCTTCGAATCGAAGGTTGAGAGATATCGCGATGCTAGGAACAACTAGAATGATTCACATTCGTAAAGGAAAGGATTTATTAATCATCATTGTCAGGAAATTGAGTTGTTAGGGGCTAACAATTCTCTGAAGTTCCAATTTATATTTCCGAATTTGACAAGCAAAGTCGTTGATGAAAACGATATTTGTAGCCAAGAAGTTGTGCCTTGTGATGCAAACAATTTATTACGCCTCTAAAAATTATAGTTATTGGTAAATTTGGTATGAGTGTTAAAGAAAAACCGAAATATTATTTCATTTATACACCTATATTATTATGTTGTCTGTTATCAGGCCGAATCTTCCTGATGTCCTGTAAACGAATCTTTCGAGATTAAGATAAATAATACATCTAAGATTTACGGATCTTGGTATTCCGTATCATTAATATGCGATCTGTAACTCTCATTCAATATTAAAGTTTATTAAACTAACATGCGATTAAGTATTTGTTGTGTGCAAGTTTCAGTCATGGCGAAAGGCGTAAGGCAAACGAATTCGAGGTTTGAAATAATTTTGATGATATTGATACTTGGTGACTGCTAAGTGACAACAAGACGTGAGAAACTGCTCGGAGAAACCCCATGAATCACGAGTATGGAATAGATACTTAAAACTAGAGTTTGACACCCGAGCGAGGGAGCGGAAGGGAGCTTGAGAGTCAGGCAAAGCCGCAGGCGCGTGTGGTGTCGTGACGTGACGTACAATATAAAGGTAATAAACAGACGTGGCTGTGAGAGCGTAAAGCGTCATTGATGAAAGATGCTGCTTTGAAAGCGTAAGGCATCCTTTGAGAATAAGACGCTGCTGTTAGAGCGTAAGGCGTTCTTAATGTCAGTTTGCTACAAGATTATACTAGAAAGTGAGAAGAGGAGCGACGTGATTTACAACGCGACCATTTGTTCGAAGTCCTGTGCTCAAGAAGATCAAAAGAAAATCAGACAACTTAATTTTAACTTAGGTAAGCGCTATTATCCCCGATATTGAACAACATAACGCTGATGTGACTCAGATGAGTTAAATGACAGTTAACAAAATAGTTATTCAAGTTAAAATGACGTAAGTCATTCCCAATAAACTAGAAATGTCACATCGACCTATGTTCACGCAGCAAAATACGGGGTAATGCAACTAAAAATAACGCATAAAGAATGATATGTCAGCATCTGAAATAATTGCACCTGAAATAATTGCACCTGAAATATTACAAATTTAGAAACTTACTTATTATATAAAATGATTGCATTATATTGAATTGGTAGTCAAAGTATTCAGGAAAGTTCTTCGATTGTATTAAATTATAAAATATTTTTACAAAGTTAAAAAGCAAGTTGTAAGAGCTTCTAGCTATCTAGAATGTACCTATGTATTCAGTATGCGATGCTGACGTTTAGTATGTGCAATGAAATTAAGGAATATACCTTGATTCCTATTTGTTACTATCCCACTTAAATGCTGTAAGCATTGTCAGTCACAGGTGAAGGGTTTTATCTTTTTCCAAGATTATATTTCAGTTAATGTAAGATGTCCCTAAAGTGGAAGAGAAGAAAATAATTAACCTAAAGTATTGTGAATTCTGTAAAATTATTATTGTGACTAAACATAATTTTGATGTAACTGCAGGGCTATTATTGACGCGACCTTTGGTTAGCTATGTCGGCCTGAAATCCGAAGTAATATAGAATTGAATGACGATTACCTTATGAATATTAAATTACTTAGAATTAACACGAATTATTTTACTTGCGTAATAGTGTCAAAGGCTGTGCTGTGTTCGTAATTACTTAAAATTTGTGTTATCAAATTGTTTAATTATTTTGCTGCTATTATTTTATTATTGGTCCAAAAAAAAATTTTATTAAGAACAAGCATTCTTAAAATTCGATGTGAATAATTTAATTTAATTTGATACTATTAATTGGATTTAGTTAGTTTTAATACAACTATTTTAATATGTGGGTTTTCCGAATTAATGTGAAAATTGTATGGTAAAAGTTGTTTTTTTTTCACGCGAAGGGACTCGCTTGAGCAGGATGGCCGACTGTAAGGATACCTATAATTATAAACTTAATTAGTAACCTACTTGATGGATAGTTTTTATTTAATAGTACGTAAATAGGATCATGACCACAGACATAATATAATGCCCGTGCTCATGAATGTATATTTGTGAAAGGTCGCAAAATGATCCGCATATATTCTATCTAATTACGACGTGAATAATTAAATAGTAAATTTATTGTCAACTTTAAAAGTAATACGAATGTTTCTGCCATTAATTATTTAATATTAAATTATGAAAGATATGTACTTGATCATTTCCGCAAAAAGTTATGAAGAAGTGGCGTCGCTTGAAGGGCTGTTGATAAAACTATTGCTCCTAAGAAATATAAAAAGCGCGCCACTACATACGCCAATTATTTAATTGTAATCGTATTGTTTTAAATATGTAAAACCGATAATAACCTATTATAATATTGCTGGATTGATGCCACATGATTAAGGTATGGTTTTGTTCAGACTTCTTTTGTTTAGAGTGACATTTTGGAATTGTGATGTAATTTATTCTCAGTGGAGTTCTTTGCTATTGGAATATGACAATGATTAATAATAATAAATATAATAAGGCCATTGACGAATGTATATGGTGTTTTAATTAATGCCCCTTTCACTAGAGGTGTTTTTTAAATACTAAAGGCAGCCTCTTGTTTATTAGTATACTTTGAATGATTTTTCAGAAAATAGAACGTCCTTATATTACCTAAAAGTCATTATCACTCCCTGCCTTTGTAACTTATTCATTATATTATTATCAGACGTAGCTTCATTCTCTCACTTGGTCAGACCATCTCGTCAGCGAAAGCATCGTGCTCTTTAAACTTTATATTATAACAGAAATAATTTGATGCTTTGATTATTTGGTGGTTTGATATTAATCAAATGATAAATATACCACCTTAGTTAATACTTATTTTGATATTCAATTTATTGTCTAGACAATTTGCAATCCGATGCAGAGTTTTCGTAACGCTGCAATAGTAAAATTCACTAATAATAAATCAGCCGAACGCAACGTGACATCAAGTTGTATTTCAGCTGTTATTGCGGTAAAATATTTACGCGGAATGAGGTCTTAGTCTGAAGATTTATTCATTAATTATTGTATTGAAATTAAGGCGCTACTCGGAAAAAGTACGGACTTTTTGATTTAAAACTATAGGACGGTTACAGTTGTTACAAATCTGGTAATAAGATATATATTTCTTCATACCTTTATCTAGAATCGTATAGTTTCAGAAACACGATTTTATGACTTTGGCTCGACACTTTTTATTTTCGAAAATACCTCTAAATAATAAGAAATATCAAGATTATTCTTAAATGGGGATACATATGCTATTGAAAATTGGTTTAATTAGTGGACACCAATAATATTTAGGATCGTATAGAAGCATTTTTTTAAACTAGCTATAGTTTTTGAATACGAAGTGATTTTGTGTTTTTTTTGCGTAATCGGCAAAATCCGTCTCGCTCCCGCGCGCGTCGTTTTCTCATTGCTATCTCGCTTTAGCATAATTTTTCCGAGTATCGCCTTAAGTTTGCCAATAATTTGCCAGAAATCTTATTTGGCAATTTGGGATTAATCTAAAGTGGGAATCTGAAGTAGTCAACTACAAATGAAGGCTGAAAATATATATTAGTCATAATTTACATAATAACAAAATAAGGCCTACCCCAGTATTTTAAAAACTTATTTTTACAAACTATTTTTATAGTTATGGTAACATAAAAAAAATAAACCGACTGAAACGAAGTTAATGGCTACCTAATTCTGAGTCTAATTTCTGAGACCTTAGTTTAAAAATATCTATTATGCTGGGGCTTAACCTGCGTGTAATGCCATTATTTAGTGCGCTAATTGGTAAAGTACGCAGGTGTGGCCGTGTCTTTTTGTGCTAATTAGCGCGCTAAGACGCGCCGTTAGGCGTCACGCAGATGAAGCCCCAGCATTATGAAAATTCATTAAGTCAAAAGTATTTTGAAATAAATGCAGAGAAACGGACGGGGTGGTTCCTATTTTGTTTTGAGTAGTTATTTTGTACCTTGTAAGTCACAGACATTTTGCTTTTCAGAACAAAATAACGGCAGTCCTACTGGTTTGAGAATGGGTAAATATTTATACGATTTGACGTTTTTTATTTAAATTTATAAAATTTATTTATGTACCTAATACCTACCTATTCAAACTTTTTTAGATACTCAAGTAACAGAAAGGAGATTGGCTAATAAAGAAGATTTAGTTAAGGCTTTTGATGAATTACGTAAAAGACAGGAGGCAAAAAGTAAGTACTAACCTAACACAGCCTCTGACTGAAGGTAGAAGTGTACTATTCCCGGAATCCTCAATCGCTGAGAAACTGGCAATCTTATCTCTTACTGCCGGAACACAATAATGCTGAACCCCGGACCTCTGGGTATGATACCGGTGGTGTACTTAAGTTGGTTAGAACAAAATATTCAAATAATTATAATTGACAATTCGTTTTCTGGTACATAAACAGAAATAAAGGCGAGGATTCCCGACCGAAATAGGCACGCTAAGGCTTGCTCGGCCGCGCTCGATACACTTCACGCGGACGCAGTGGCAGCCGGCAGTGAACTGTGAACTCGCGAGCGCCCCGCGAACCGAAAATCACTTAAAATTCAATTAAAATTTACCTAATAAAAAATTTAAAATTATGACGGCCGGAATCCCTCGGCTAATCAAAGACAATCATTTTGGTATATTTTTCATTAACTTTAACCAAGTATACTGCAAGTAATACGATATTTGGATTACGATTAGACGGATGTTTGGGATTTTATTTGACACAGTAAAATATCAACAATCGATAAAAAACGATAAATAACTGTAAAATAATATATATTTTTTCCAAGTTTTAAGTACTTGTGGTTTGCGAGTAATCCATAATTTAAAATACCCTATTTTGGGGAATCGGCGCCTTAAAACTAAGCTGGCTAAAAACAACTAGTGAGCTTGAAATGCCACCCAAAGTCGTACCAAAATTAATTACACTTCATAAGTTGTAAGATTGTTTCCTATGCCTATGCATTTCTTTTTCAGAAAGTTCGGATGGAAATATAATTTTTCCTTCTTCTTCGTCAACTCAATCAAGTCTCCTACCAGTAGCAATTGTAACAAAAAATCCGAATTCTACTCCATGTAACAGGCCAAACGATTTGCAAGATCTCATAAAATTCATAAAAGGCGGTAAGTATACAACATTTACTAATATAGACTTTGATAAACAACGTCACATACATTGTTCCAATACCGAAGTCGAACCCGGGACCTCTAGAGAAAGCGCCACCTTGAAAACCGGTGCGTACATCACTCGGCCTCTGAGGTCGTCAAACCACCGTGTGCACTAAGGATTGCTTTTACAATGCTAAGAAAAACTTGCCTCAGCCTATCTACATAACAGTGTTTCTGTTTATAAAAAATATTTCTACTTTCTTGCATTCATAATGCAATTTATATTATTGAAAATGAAGTATTAGAAAAATCGACCCGTCTCACAACTGGCCTTTCACTGTCCGGGCGAATGCTGGAGCTAGTTGTGATTGTGAGACGGGTCGATTTTTTCAAATACTTAATTTTCAAGTGTTTCTGTGTTTTTTGTAGGGCTTAACGTCAATACCCAAGCGCCTCAGACAACGGAAGATCTGTCGTGGTTGAAGATTCGAGTCCCAAGGAAACAATAAAAATATTTTAGATTTTACACTATTTGTTTGTTTCTTGGATACGCTTTAAGCAGTTCCAATCTTAATATTGATACTACTAAAATTCCTAGAAAAAGTGATTAAAGACGTCGGTCGTAGCATGAAAAACAGGTTCGTGGGTTAGCCCCCCCATGTGTGACGCCCCCGTGGTGCAGGCACCCCTAATCGGCTGTATAACAGCTTAATTAATTGAAGATGCCTCCACCACAGGGGGGGGGGGGGGCTCCATCACACACCTAACCCACGAACCCTGAAAAACTATTAATCGAATAGTAAACAATACCACCCTTCAAAGCTGTCAAAGTGCGGCTGTCAAACATATTTTAATTTTTAGTTCCTTTTACGACCGAAAGTGGTTCTGGTTTTCATACAAAATAATGCGATCACGATTATGGTTACCCTAACGACAGTATCTCGTGATGCAAAGTCTTTCGAGCCTACCTCATTTTTAGGGTTCCGTAGCCAAATGGCAAAAACTCAGCCCTTATAAATTCGTCATGACTGTCTGTCTGTTTGTCCGTCCGTCCGTATGTCACAGCCACTTTATTACACTACACTACACTACAGTTGAAACTTGGTAGGTAGATGTATTCTGTTAACCATTTTACGATTTCAATACAAAAATAAAAAATTAAGGGGAGCCCCCCTTTATTTCTTCGTACATGGAACTGATACTAAAAAAAAAATTTCATCAAACATAATTTGCATTAGATCTTAATAAAAACTTTCGACGAAAATTGGTTTAAGTGACATATGGTAAGCACTTTTTGAGATATGACACATTTTCAAAAACTGCAAATGTAACTTTATCATTCATACAATCACAAAGTTATATTTTGCTGACGAAAAATTTTGGCTAGGTATGCGCAATTGGTACGTTAAGTGGGTACGGAACCTTCATGTCCAACTCGTACTTGGCCGATTTTTTATAATATCGTAAGCCATTTCAAATTAGATTTTCAAATACAGCCATGGAGACCACTGCATATTATATTATTCTATGCCGAGACTGAATGTTTTTCAAAATATAAAATTGATTAATTTCATTCATATCCATTTTAAATTTAAGTTATTTATTGAAATTGGATCCATTTCGTTGTATAACCTAGTGATTTGTGTAACTAAATATAAACAAATGTCCACAAGATCGTAAATATATAATGTAAACAGTAATGTGAAAGTGCACGTACGAATAAAAACATTTTATAAATAAAAATGGCGCTATAAAATTTACTGCATTTATATTGAATTGTTGCAAATACTCAAATGTCGAATGTTGAAGGCAATTCTTTTTTATTAAACGAAATAAAATGGTTTAGTGACATACTGTCATAGTAATGTTTTATATTATTATTTTATTGATATGTTTAACTGTCAGTGACTTTATTGAGAGTGCCCTAATTAGTGGTAAATGTTATTTGCGTAATTTAATCTTAAATGTCGTGAATAATGTCAATTAAAATTAAAATATTAATTAAGTCGTATTTTGAGTGTCATTCGGAAAACTAAATTTTTTAAAATTGTTATGTTGTCTGAAAAGACAGATTGCGAACCAAATATACAATACAATAAACAAACAGCCAGAAATATTGTTAATTTTTCCAAATTCTATTTTGTAATTGATAACTTCCCCAATTAATTTTCACAGCTCATAAAAAGAAGTATCGAGCAAGAGCTGAAAACTTGTTCCAAGAATATATGACTTCACTTTTAAAACTTTCAGGTAAGTAACTATATAAATAAAAAAACTTGAATAGTAACGAAGTCAAAACTGTAAGTAGATTTTTTATTAATGCTAACTATTACGTGCGAAAACCCCAAATAATAGTATTTAAAATCATTGTTTACTACCTGATTAAATTATTCAACAGAAAAAAACAATGAAATTTAGCTAAGTTGTAACTGAATAATGTTTTTTTTCTACATATATTACTTTTATGTTTACAGATCGATTCCCCGATCGTGAGATAGAATTTCAGCTTCAATTTGATGTCCCCGAACAACCGATTCACAATCCCTTCAAATTAAGCCGATTACGAACACATAGACCAGCTTTCAATATCAGTGAGTATTTTATTTTACCACTATTGTAAAGGTAGAAATTTGGATGTTTGTTATTGAATCACGTCGAAACAGTTTTTTAAATATTAAATGGGCTTACTCTTGACCTCAGTCTGGCCTTAGGGCGGAGATGAGGTCTAAGATGGAGCGGATTCGTCCAGAAAAAGCCTGTTCACTTGCACCTAGAGGTTTGGGTTGGATGTGTAACAAATGCTGGCAGAGTTTTCAACTCCGTAGAAAAAAGAAAGAAGGCGGAATGAGGTTATACAGCTCAGATGCACGCACAGTCCCCAAAATATAGTCTGTAGAAAACCGACCTTACGGCGCGGTGACTCAAACTATGTAGGTTTTTAACCAGCTCATGATCGCCGATAAGTCGCCTGACTCTTCGTTCTACCTAGTCGTGAGTCGAGTTGATATTTAGCTGAGCCATCCCACAGGTGGCTAAAATACGATGCACCCTTCTACTACTACTACTCTACTACTCTTTATAAAGATCATGTCCGATCGTGCATGGTGATGCACGATCGGACATGATCTTTATAAAGAGTAAGAAGCCGGACGTGAAAATATATCGTTTGACCCTGTTCAGAATGTCCAGCGCAGTTAGTGCCTTCCTTCATCTTGATGGTAGCGCCGAAGTTGAGTTTGGCAGTCAACTATACTTATGCCACGATGGTTAAATGAATTTGAATGAAATTTGGCACAACGATAGATCTTGGTCTAGAATAGCATATAGGCACAGATAAATATAATACATATAGGCTACTTTTATCATAAGGAAACATCGTATATTTAATGGGCTGGAAGCTAGTACTTATCACCTAACATCAGGAATGATGAAGGCTAAGCGTTACCTACTAATAATAGATAGAAAAAATCGCACATAAACAAACAATCGATATGTACGATTTAATGTATAATGATCCGATCAACGGGGCTTTTGTATAAACCTATAGCTATGCTTTTAACACTTTGGCTATAGTCGTAATCTAACAATATCATAACAATATAATGTAAATTAACCAAATTTTCATTTCAGGAAAAGTACAGAGGTCTGATTTAAATCAACAAAGTAAGTCCAAAGGATAAATATTGTTTTTAAATTTAACAATTTCAATTAAAATATATCTAACATCGATTTACGTAAATATATGTAACAGAGTAATCGAGACATAATTATAATATTTTTAGCAACAACAACGACGATGGTCAATCAAGTACAGAATCAAACAACTCGTACGTACAATTTTTACATTTTTACTGTATGTGTTTTGTATTATTTTTTAGTCCAATATTTATTTCCTTATTTCAGCAGCAACAGTAACAGCACAGACGCAGCAGACAGATCCCAATAAAGTGCCTATTTACTTAGAAGATTTGAAAAAAGCTATCGAAGAATTCGAGAAAAAACTTGATGGAAATTCAGGTAGGTACATTGAATTCTGATAATAATATATTTATCATCATCAGCTTTTTAATGTTCCCACTACTGCTGGGGTACAGCTCTTTCTTAAGAAGACATACTTACATACATATACTCACGCCTATTTCCCACGGGGGTAGGCAGAGACTATGGATCGAGTAGCTGGTAGGATCGATCTTAAGAGGATTGTGTAGCAAACGGTCTCCATACAAACACGGTTAGCGTTTACACCCTCTAACTAAACCTTAACATACAGCAATGAATTTTCGGTATGTTGTTGAAATGCATATAAGAGCTAGGGCTGTACATTTTATTTATGATATTTTTCATAGATTTTGAAATATTTGCACTTCATTGATTTAATACAAAACAAAAAGTGCCAATATTTTCAAATTTAGAATAACATTAAAAAAACAAAACGTACAGGGTGCCTACCATCAACTTTCAGACAGCGATTCAAAAATAGCGCGATGCAGAATAGGTTCCTAAAATGAATTGCTTTCTTTCGTACTATGACCTTCTAAAAACTGGATCGCTAATGAATTGCTAAATGTTAATGACCGAACGATTTGTGTTCTTTTTCTTCTACCCGTCTCTTTCACTCGATTCTGTCATGCCCGGAGAGTGAGAGTGACGGGTATAACCTGCAGGTGTCATGTTAAATCGACCGGGTTTTAAGTCAAATAAGAATTCCTGACAGCTTAGCGGCTGTGAAATGTCATTGATCGATCACTGAATCGCTGTCATTGATATTAAGCTGTCGTGGTACGAATAAGCGAAGCAGATCAGTTTAGGTCCTAAACAAAACCGCAATAAGAGTTGATGGTAAGCACCCTGCTCTAGTTTTTATGCATTTTTAATTATCACACGTATATTTCATTTCACAAATAATTATTTGTAATTTTGAATTGTGTTTTTAAAAGATTTTTGCTTTTTTCTATCGTTTCGGCACCTTTCCAGGTACTAACTATATGCGGCGGCGGCATATAATCCGTGGTCACTGATCGGATCGGAAACAGGATTCGATACGATAGACTTTAACTATTTTAACATAATATTTAACTATGGCAAGAAGATATTTATTTATTTAATATTTTCTTGCGATAGTTAAAAATAAATTCAATAAATTTAAGATTTCAGATGTCCACTTAATAAATGAATTTATATATTTAATTTTCTAGATAAGGTTTGCCAAGAACATGGACATTCGCACAATCAACAACCGTTAAACTCATCGTCTGGTTCAAACAGAATTCAAGATATCTTGAAATTACTTGGTAAAGGTAATAAACCTGCATATATGCATTTTGATCACTCCTCTACTCAATAATTACTTGGCTGCTATGGAAGTTAAAGAATAGGGTATTTGCTGTCGTTGAAGCGTTCATATTTAATGATGAAGTTAAAAATATAACATTTAAGAAAATATTATTGGAATCAGTTATAAGAAGCAAAAAATAAACTGTTTAATTTTGACTACAGCTGTCTCTCTCTAAAACAAAATATTCAGTGGAGAGACACAGCATACAAATTTCTTGGAAGAGACTATGGCGCTACTGACATGGTGCCATGGAGCTAGACTTAATACTGAGGTAACTGGAGAGTGCAGTTCTAAAACTTTTTTGTGACCACAAATTACACAGTGGCTGTCTTCCGTCTCACCTACACTTTAAAAAAATACGTATGGCCATATGAGACAACTGACGCCACTACATACTAAATGTCAAATTTGCTGGGTACACTTTTTTATTCAGGGTGAGAACTCCAGTTACCTCGGTATTAAGTCTAGCTCCATGCATGGTGCCGTCACAAAAATAGTCGTTCTCTCTTTGACTAATTAGAAAGTTTGGTGTAATATAACTGTGGAAATATTCAAGATAATTCAAAATAAAAAGCTCTGAAAATTTCATCATTAGCAGAGCCTATTGTTCCTAGCAATTCCAGTTATTAGTCAGTTCGTGCAAAGTAGAATTTTGTGTTTTAAGATATGTATCATCTACTGTAGAAAAAAATATAGTTCTGCAATTTATTTCCTTTTTCAGGGGTCAGCGTACAATTTAATGTTCCAAAGCCTACGAGTGGAAATTTGAAATGGTTACAAGTTAAAATACCTAATACCTAAACCTTACAGTTTTTCATTCATTAAAATTAAGTTCGTACCTAATTCGTTTTTTTTATTTTAACTCGATAAGTTTTGCTACTTCCGTCACCATCATCAGCCATTGATGACCCCACTGCACTGAACGGGACTTCCAATTAGAATAACCAGTAAGTTTACTAAGAAAGGAGCTTTACTTCCCAACAACGCGGGCCAAAAGCGGATTGAAAGATGTTAGAACCGAGCGCACAGGCGGGAAAAAAATTTTAAAGAACAGAAAGACCTATTTTACCACAAATGGCGGTGCCCAAGGACTTTTCACTAAGTGCAAGTGAATGTTATGAACTGTCAAAAATTAAAGCGCGAGCCGAACGATTGAAACGAGCTTGCCGCGGTAGCGACCAGCGAAGCGCCAGAATACCATATGATGGCATTTATCAGCAAAATTATTAAGTCTTTTTAGTATGCACATGCACACCCTTTGCGACACGTCCCGTGACCAGTCATAGCAGAATTACCGGCACACTACTACGTTTGTGAATGTGTTAGTATGGATTACTTTGGAGAGGTGGAGCGAAAGAGTTGACCAGAGTACCAACCAATTTATTTTTACTTAAAAATTAAACATGTGCAAAGAAATGCTGTGTAAAAAGCACGAGTAATTAATAATTAATTACTCATGGGGACTACATACATAACAGGTAGGTACTAAACTTAATTAATAAAACTAACACAAACGCTTACCCTTACTACACTTTCGGTTAGGACTTATTGCGCAGAAAGCAAGACTTATTACCGATACGATTACAATCGTCCAATACAATAGTACAACGTACATCAGTCTGAAGGACACAAACGACTGGTTATACTCATAACACTGTCACTACACATGCCAAATAAAACAAAGAACAAATAAAACCAATCAATTATTAGCGCAACAGCAATTTTTTAGCTACTTGACCTCAGAAGCGTAGGCAGCGAGCAGAAATGAACTAGAATGTAATTTATGACTCTGGCTCTGAGATAATTCTATATGATATTATTAACTCATCGGCGAGGGGCAGCCGCTGTGGAATGCGCTATTCATAGTATAAGTATACTAGCCTTCCGCCCGCGGCTTCGCTCGCGTGGACTACACGACGTTATCCCGCGGGACCTAATATTTTTCCGGGATAAGGAGTAACTTTTGTCACTCTCCAGCTCTCAAACTATCCCCATACAAAAAATCACGTTGATCCGTTGCTCCGGATGATTTGAAAGACGGATAAACGATTTACGTCAAATGTTTGATAGCTGGGTCTTGAATACGAAAAAGGATTAATACCTACCATAAACTTATTATACTCTAGTAATAGACGGACAGAGTTCGCTTGGTTGTGAGACCGAAAATGACATGAGCTAGTGTGTGTAATTTGTAAACGTGTGTGTGAGTTTTAGAGCTGCCCTCAAGCCCATTTTAGGTTGTCGATAACAATAATGTAAATAAAACACAAACCAGATTTAATAATTCATATGATATGAAGTATACTTCAATGGACATGAGAAAATAAAAATAAAGTTCATTTTATTTAAATGTTTACTTTTATTGCATTCACAATGCAATATTTATTATTGAAAAATGGAAAATGGATTTTATTTTCTAAATACTTCATTTTCCATTTTTCAATAATAATGGTCATTTCACTTCATTGCGATAAATATTTACAAAGTTATTGTAAAATTAATTTGCTTAAAACACTATTGCCTCGGTTGTTCGCTAGCAATCGGCTTTTACCACGTTCGACGTCATTCCTCCCGACCGTCCGTATACCGCACCGGCCGGTCATACTTACCTACTCGCACAGCAGCACTGGTTGAAATCTTGTTTTTTAATAAAACTAGTTTAATAAAACTCTGGAGTTTTTGGAGTCCCTTTTCATCGCATTGCACCAAATTTTTCGATTTTTTACGAATAAATATTTTTATTCTGCGTTTTGATCGAAGTATTCGTACATAGAGGCACAATACAGTATTTAAATACCTTAGGTACTTTGTGAAGACATGTTGATAATTTCTTGAATAATACAATATTGTATAAGACTATACAATATTGTATTATTCAAGCACGCATTGTGGCTGTCACGAAAACAGTAGCACGTGAAAAATTGAAAATGAAGTTGGTAGATTTAGACTCATCATGTCATATTCAATAATTTTCACTTCACTATCATTCCAGTTAGACTTGTACCAATACTACATCCCTAACCCAACTTATACCCTCCAAATACCCTCACATCATTTTTATCCTTTGATCCTATGGGGGTAAACCAACATCTCGCCGTGTCGTGTCGGCCATATTCGCCACTTCCGATCCAGCCTGCCCACGCGACAGAGTGTTTGAGTAGAGCTCCTGTTCCTCAACATATCGGTCAAGTAGTAACATCTTCCAAGTGATCGCCGCGAGTTTAACTGAATTGACTATTGTGATCACGAACTTTTGGTGTGGAAAGTCAAATAAGAAGAGAGACGCGCGTCCTCTACAACCAGCACGCGGGAGCAAAGTCGAACCAGGTTAGCCCCCTAAAAATCTCCTTTTTTGACCGCCCAGAAGTATTTAGAAAAAATCGACCCGTCTCACAACCAGGGGGCTACCGCGTAACTTTATGGGTATGAACTTCATACGTTTTTCCGAACTTTAAGTCAATTTTATAAAGAAAATAGCCGCTATCAGTTCCTTGTTTTATGATGTCGGGTATAACGATAACTAGCTAGCAACGTTCAACAGAACAAAGCAGCAAAAATCTATCAAAATAAGGAATTCAAATGACAGTTGAAGCCCATACTTCTTATCATTTTCATTTCATTCATATCCATATTTCTTAGCCGGTAGCCCCCCAGCTCCGATGGGACTCGAACCCACGACCTTACGCTATCCGGGCGGCTGCTCTGACGACTGAGCTACGGAGTCGTTAACGACGACGACGACGACGAATACAACGATCAACGACTCCGTAGCTCAGTGGTTAGAGCAGTCGCCCGGATAGCGAAAGGTCTTGGGTTCGAGTCCCATCGGAGCTGGTTGTGAGACGGGTCGATTCTTTCTAAATACTTCATTTTAAATTTTTCAATAATAAAAACAGCATGGTGCATGCAAAAATTTAAAAAATTTAATAACTTGGTGGTCATTTTTACGAATCTTTAAAAATTAATTGTGAAGTATTTTGAAGGGCTACGGAAAAAAAATTATGACATATTTTAAGTTAAAATGTATAGATTTCAAAAATAAATATATAAAAATACCTTTCCCAAACCCATTGAACATTTAGGTACACACTAATTATTGTCCTCTGAAGAGAACAATTTTATTTAAATAATTTCTCAAGGTTTCTTTGTAGTTTTGCTTGAAATATTTGCTGCACACCACAGAGTTTTGGCGAAGCTCCCAGTCTATTCCATTTATAAATTTTATCCAGTTTAACTTAATCACTGGATTTTCAGGAAACCTGAAAATATTGTAAAATTGGTACTGAAGTAGGTATAATTTACTATTTAAAAAGTGTCGGTTAAAATCAGCTTTAAATAAAACTATCAGTGTTCACAAAGGTAAACAAAGTTATATTGGAAACCATCGACATGAGTATCGATAATAATATCGATGATTTTTGATCAGCCTCTACGTAATATTTTCTCAAGTTCACGGATATAATATCTTTTTATCTAACACATAAAGTTTAAAAATCAGCCTATAATTAGAAAATAGGCGGTAAATAGTATGATATTAATGTGTCACTCCAACCTCCGGCTTGTTCCAACCTCCCGAACAAGCCGGGTTCCGGAAAGGCTACAGTACCATAGACCACATTCATACGCTGCGGCAAGTTATACAGAAGACCGAAGAGTATAATTTGCCACTTTGCTTGGCGTTCGTGGACTATGAGAAAGCCTTTGATTCGATTGAGACTTGGGCGGTGCTGCAGTCTCTCCAGAGGTGCCAAATAGACTACAGGTACATCGAGGTGCTGAGGTACTTATACCAAAACGCCACCATGTCGGTCCGATTACAGAACCAGAGCTCTAATCCTATCCAACTACAGCGAGGTGTGAGACAGGGAGATGTCATCTCTCCCAAACTGTTCACAGCTGCGTTGGAGGATATTTTTTAAGCTGCTGGATTGGAAAGGATGCGGCATCAACATTAATGGCGAGTACCTAACGCACCTACGGTTTGCTGATGATGTAGTTCTTATGGCTGAGACCTTGGAAGACCTGAACACAATGCTCGAAGATCTCGGTAATGCTTCGCAAAGAGTGGGTCTTAAGATGAACATGGACAAGACGAAAATCATGTTCAATGCCCATGTTGCACCCGCTCCAGTTAATGTTGGGAACATTACACTCGAAGTTGTTGACCACTATGTTTACCTAGGACAGACGGTCCAGTTAGGTAAGTCCAACTTTGAGAAAGAGATCTCTCGTCGAATCCAACTCGGATGGGCAGCGTTTGGGAAGCTCCGGCATATATTCGCGTCCGAAATACCTCAATGTCTCAAGACGAAAGTCTTTGACCAGTGTGTGTTGCCAGTAATGACCTATGGAAGTGAGACGTGGTCTTTTACTATGGGTCTCATAAGAAGGCTCAAAGTCACCCAGCGAGCAATGGAGAGAGCGATGCTTGGTGTTTCCCTGCTCGATCGAATCAGAAATGATGAGATCCGCAGGAGAACTAAAACAACCGACATAGCTCGAAGGATTGCATCATTGAAGTGGCAGTGGGCGGGACACATAGCGCGGAGAACCGATGGCCGTTGGGGCGGAAAGGTTCTCGAATGGCGACCGCGTACCGGACGACGTTCCGGGGGCAGGCCCCCTACAAGGTGGACCGACGATCTGGTCAAGGTCGCGGGAAGCCGCTGGATGCGGGCAGCGCAGGACCGATCGTTGTGGAGATCCTTGGGGGAGGCCTATGCCCAGCAGTGGGCGTCGTTCGGCTGACATGATGAATGTGTCACTTAGTGTATTTGGGAATATATCCAACTAAAATATGAACTGTGAAAATGGTAATTGTACAATCCTATTTACCTGTGAAATAAGTGTTTATTTGGTTTACTGTCGTAAGTAACATTACAATTCAACACAGAACACTACACCATTATTGATTTATTAGTTATAAGAGCCAAATCGACGCGATCGCGATAAAAATCACAAAATAATCGAGTTGACGCTTTTCATCAAGATGATAAAAGACGCTAAATAATTCAAATCTTGTTCTGCTGTCATTTTCTTCCAACTCTTTCTCGCACATAGCTTCTGCCGTAAGGACTGGTTTCTCGCTCGCACCATTGTCCGTCTATTACCCCTAGTATAAATAAGTTTATGATTAATACCAAGGTACGAATGTGGCCTAGTTTGTAGCAGCGTTACTATTGCATGTTTAACATGTGGTATGATATATTGTATTGCCGACTTTTTTTGTAGATAGTGATGTCTTCTATAAAACTGTACTACATTACTTTGCTCTATAGTCAATAGTTTCAGCAGGGTACGCGGTATAAGGATTTTTATGTATCATTTTTTCACGATCCGTAACTGTTTTCAAACTATGTATAGCCTACACGTTCATCAGGGATAATGTAGCATACTAAAAATGAAAGAATTTTTGATATCGGTCCGGTATAGTTTTTGAGTTTATTCGGTACATACATACATACATATTTTAAATTTTTCCTTTTTATAATATTAGTATAGATAGTATTGATAATGTTTGTTTCTTTTTGCTTTAAGAAATTTATCATTTATAGTTAGTCCAATAAAAAAGGACACTTATAAAACGAACGAACAAACGAGTGTCGAATTTGCATAATTGTTACACGAAGATGAATTTTTCAGTATTTTTATAAATTACTAGTGGATGCCCGCGACTTCATTTGCGTGGAATATAGATAGGTAATCAAGCGACTTTGAACAAAAATATAATTTCTATACAATTAATGATTTTTATAAATGGCGATTAAATTTATTAGGTGATAATTTCAAAACCGGTCTAGTATTTTTGTGTTTATTCGTCATAGTGGCTCCACACAGTTTTACCCGCATGATACCCAATCCCTTAGAGATATCGGGATAATGTAGCCTATATCACTCAGAAATAATGTAGCTTTATGTAGGTAAGAAAAATTCAAAACAGTCCTGTAGTTGAAAAATGGAAAATGAAGTATTTAGAAAAAATCGACCCGTCTCACAACCAGCTCCGATGGGACTCGAACCCACAACCTTTCGCTAACGAACGATTCCTTCCTTTTTTCAACCATAAAAATTGCATTGTGAATGCAAAAAAATAAAAATTTAAATAACTAGTCCTGTATTTTTTGAGTTTATTCACATTCCCCCTTTTCTCCCCCTTATTGGGTTACAACTGCAAACATTCTTTAAATGCTCACTTACGTCATTGAAAAACTAATATACAAAGTTTCAAGTGAATCCATAGAAAAACAAAAAGTTTAATACAAAGACCCCTTTTTAGCCCCTTATGCCCGAATACTCGTACGCTACTTATCTTTGGGAGCGTCTCAAACATGGAGCTCGACTTAATTCTGAGGTAACTGGAGTTCTCACCCTGAATAAAAAAGTGTAACCAGCAAATTTGACATTTATGTATGTAGTGGCTGTCAGTTGTCTCATATGACCATACGTATTTTTCTAAAGTGTAGGTGAGACGGAAGACAGCCACTGTGTAATTTTTGGTCACAAAAAAGTGTTAGTACTGCACTCTCCAGTTACCTCAGAATGAAGTCGAGCTCCATGGTCTCAAACATAGCCCTGTCACTTTAAATGTCAAACGTATGAAAGAGATGCCATGATGTTTGAGACGCTCCCAAAGATGATTTGCGTTCGAGAATTCGGGCGTTAGAGGTAAAATTTCTAAAAATCCTCTCTTATGCCCGAATACTCGTACGCTACTTATCTTTGGGAGCGTCTCACACATCGCCCTGTCACTTTAAATGTCAAACGTATGAAAGAGACGCCATGATGTTTGAGACGCTCCCATGAAGCTCGACTTAATACTGAGGTAACTGGTGAGTGCAGTACTAACACTTTTTTGTCCCCAAAAATTACACAGTGGCTGTCTTCCGTCTCACCTACACTTTAAAAAAATACGTATGGTCATATGAGACAACTGACAGCCACTACATAAATAAATGTCAAATTTGCTGGGTACACTTTTTTATTCAGCGTGAGAACTCCAGTTACCTCAGAATTAAGTCGAGCTCCATGTTTGAGACGCTCCCAAAGATAAGTAGCGTACGAGTATTCGGCCATTAGTGCTCTCCTTCAATCGGCCCACATGCCAAATTTTAGCTTCTTGCGCCCAGTAATTTCGGCTGTGCGTTGTTTCTCAGTCAGTCAGTAATTGAAGAGTTTTTCATATATAGATGATGGATGAGAGGAATAGGAAAACTGAAAGAAATGGATAAAAAGAGTGAATGAGGAGATGACGGGTGAATAGAGGAGAAGGATACCAAATAAAATGGGATAAGGAGAAGAAGATGATATCAATAAGATACACCATAAGTAGTTGGAACCTTTAACATAATTGGCCGGTAAATCTAATAACAAACAAATTAGTAGGTTTGTCATATTAGGAGATGGTTGAATAGCTTTTCTTATATTCAGGAGTTCAGTGCAGTTTTTGTTTAACTGCTTCGATTTCAGCGTCGACCTACTTCTAAAAATCGCACCAATTGTTGATTCTCCGCACAATCCCACTAAACTATGTCTATCAGGGTTTTATGAAATAATGACTAAACCTCTGAGTAATTCCAAAGCTAGATAGAACATCTGCACGCATACCGAAATCACCGATTACTCACTGTGCACAAAGGTACAAATTAAAAGGCCGACTATGGACTGAGCGCGGGTATCATATCACCATTCCGAAAACTTATTTGCCAGAAGTATCATTTTCCATATTTGGCTGGAAACAAATAAATAAATAAATGTATATATCACAAATCGAAGTAAATTACTATGGGATATACTAAAAGTATTAAAAAAAAGAGGTGTTGTTGCAGAAATTATTCAGACAAATGAAACTGTCTTCTGGTTAACAAGTTTTCGGATTTATAGTAGGTAACCCTAAGCGCGTTATGCAATTCTGATGAATAGTTCGGTAACGTGGTACGCCAGCTGACCTCTGAGCACAGATTCTTATCTAATCTGTGCCTCGGCCAAATAGCTTTGCAATTAAATTATTAGCTAAAGGACAGCCACGATGGATACGAGGGCTCTTTGTTTCGCTTGCTATGTTTAGAGTTGGTTGCGTGGTTAAAAATAACGAGGAAACGCTTAGCGAAATAAGGTCTTAGTTCTCAAAGATTTTAGAAGGAAATGTATCTTGCATTGCTCTGCGCTGCATTTCTGCTCCTGAAAATTGCACCGTTCACCGAAACCATAAAATTCTAAGATTAATTAGTGGAAACCCAAGATTATTTTCATAGCAAGTATATTGGAATCCATTTATAATAGTAGGTAATTAATCATTATCTATCTCAGATCATACATCTATTATGGATTTGTACATAACCTTTACGTAAAGTAGTTTCAGTTTCTTAGTAAACTTTTTGTCAATTTTCTATGTTGTATTCATCATCATCATTTCAACCGTAAGACGCCCACTGCTGGGCATAGGCCTCCCCCAAGGATCTCCACAACGATCGGTCCTGCGCTGCCCGCATCCAGCGGCTTCCCGCGACCTTGACCAGATCGTCGGTCCACCTTGTAGGGGGCCTGCCCACGGAACGTCGTCCGGTTCGCCGTCGCCATTCGAGAACCTTTCCGCCCCAACGGCCATCGGTTCTCCGCGCTATGTGTCCCGCCCACTGCCACTTCAACTGAGCAATCCTTCGAGCGATGTCGGTCGTTTTAGTTCTCCTGCGGATCTCATCATTTCTGATTCGATCGAGCAGGGAAATACCAAGCATCGTTCTCTCCATTGCTCGCTGGGTAACCTTGAGCCTTCTTATGAGACCCATAGTAAAAGACCACGTCTCGCTTCCATAAGTCCTAACTGGCAACACACACTGGTCAAAGACCTTAGTCTTGAGACATTGAGGAATTTTGGACGCAAATATATGCCGGAGCTTCCCAAACGCTGCCCATCCGAGCTGGATTCGACGAGAGATCTCTTTCTCGAAGTTGGACTTACCTAATTGGATTGCCTGTCCTAGGTAGACATCATCATGTCAGCCGAACGACGCCCACTGCTGGGCATAGGCCTGGGCATAGGCCTAGGTAGACATAGTGGTCAACAACTTCGAGTGTAATGTTCCCAACATTAACTGGAGCGGATGCAACATGGGCATTGGACATGATTTTCGTCTTATCCATGTTCATCTTCAGACCCACTCTTTGGGAAGCATTGCTGAGATCTTCGAGCATTGTGTTCAGGTCTTCCAAGGTCTCAGCCATGAGAACTACATCATCGGCAAACCGCAGGTGTGTTAGGTACTCGCCATTGATGTTAATGCCGAATCCTTTCCAGTCCAGTAGCTTGAAAATATCCTCCAACGCAGCTGTGAATAGTTTCGGAGAAATGACGTCTCCCTGTCTCACACCTCGCTGTAGTTGGATAGGATTAGAGCTCTGGTTCTGTAGTCGGACTGACATGGTGGCGTTTTGGTATAAGTACCTCAGCACCTCGATGTACCTGTAGTCTATTTGGCACCTCTGAAGAGACTGCAGCACTGCCCAGGTCTCGATCGAATCAAAGGCTTTCTCATAGTCCACGAACGCCAAGCATAGTGGCAAGTTATACTCTTCGGTCTTCTGTATAACTTGCCGCAGCGTATGAATGTGGTCTATGGTACTATAACCTTTTCGGAACCCGGCTTGTTCGGGAGGTTGGAAGTCGTCGAACCTGCGAGCGAGACGATTCGTAATGACTCTCGAAAACAACTTGTAGATATGGCTCAGAAGCGAGATGGGTCGGTAGTTTTTCAAGAGAGTCTTATCACCCTTCTTGAAGAACAGCATCACATCGCTTCTGCCCCATGCCTTTGGCGTTTTGCCCTCGAGGATGACAGAGTTGAAGAGCTTCTGGAGGACCTTAAGTATCGGCTTACCGCCCGCTCTCAGAAATTTTGTTGTGATTCCGTCATCGCCCGCCGCCTTGTTGTTTTTGAGCTGCTTGAGAGCCATTCTAATCTCGTACAGGCTGACGTCCGGGATATCTTTGGTATAGTGTCGGGTAAGCTTGGCTCTAGGTTCTGTAGCCTTACTTTCAACAGGTGTTTGCGTGGAGTACAACTGTCCATAGAAACTCTCAATCTCCCTCAGGATTTCAGGTGTTGATGAAATGATACTACCGTCCTCAGCTTGCAGCCTCGTCAGTTGACTTTGCCCTATAGCCAGATCTCTAGCGAACACTTTGGAGCCTTTGTTCCGCTCAATGGCCTCTTTAATACGCTCGGTATTAAATTGGCGAAGGTCGCTTGTCAAGGACTTGGAGATCTGCCTATTTAGCTGTCGATAACGAAGGGCATCCGCTGAGTTCTGTAGTTTCATTTCGTTTCTCTGTTCCATGAGTCGGATAGTGTGGCTGGAGAGTTTCTTTAATTTAGGACGGTGGGTTTTGTAGTGCTTGGACCCTACCGTGCGGACAGTATCCACCACCATGTTGTATAGATCGTCCATATCGATGCTGTTCTCAAGTGCTGTTATGTTGTATTATTGTTTATGAATGTATATACGTAACAGCCCCACAGATACCTACTACTATTATCTTAAAGCATAACCAAACTGCATCTTGTTAAAAAAATAAACACAGTTGCAATCGACGTTGTTATGTTACACGATGGCCAATTAATTAGAAAACATTCAATTACTGTCCAAGTAAGTCTACGGAATAATACCCTTTTAAGAGCTAACAAGGATGAAAAAAGTTAAGTGAGTGTTAACAAGTCATACAATAAAGTGTAATTAGGTGGCAATAGAATTTAACCATTAACTTTAAACGAAACATATTAAGTGCGTTAAGTACCTACTCCACAATGAAGTTTTTGTTCAGTGGCATTTTAACTGTGTATTTAAATGTTTTCTTTACTTCAGCTATTATTACAAGTAATAGGAATAGGGGAGGAATATGTTCACTAATAGGCGTTGAACAGTTGGTTTTATGATGATTAAAAATAATTGGAAAGGATTTTTAGCAAAAAAAAAGCAACCCACCCAATAAGTACCTCCTTTTCAACAATAAAAATTGTATTTGAACGCAATAGTTAAAATTATTTGAATATAAATAAAATTGTTTAATATGTCAATGCTATTATAATACTGCTACAAGGTGGACCGACGATCTGGGCGCCTACCATCAACTTTAAGACAGCGATTCAAAAATAGCGCGATGCAGAATAGGTTCCTAAAATGAATTACTTTCTTTCGTACTATGACCTTCTAAAAACTGGATCGCAAATGAATTGCTAAATGTGAATGACCGAACGATTTGTGTCCTTATTTCTTCTACCCGTCTCTTTCAGTCGATTCTGTCATGTCATTCTGTCTGGAGAGTGTGAGGGACGGGTATAACCTGCAGGTGTCATGATAGCTTGGCCCATAAGTCAAATATGAGTATGTGACAGCTTAGCGGCTGTGAAATCTCATTGAATGATCACTGAATCGCTGTCATTGATATTAAGCTGTCGTGGTACGAATAAGCGAAGCAGATCAGTTTAGGTCCTACACAAAACCGCAATAAGAGTTGATGGTAGGCATCCTGGTCAAGATCGCGGGAAGCCGCTGGATGTGGGCAGCGCAGGACCGATCGTTATGGAGATCCTTGGGGGAGGCCTATGCCCAGCAGTGGGCGTCGTTCGGCTGACATGATGATGATGATGATGATGATTATAATGCGGAATTTTTGAACAATTGATGCTTAAAAAAATCCTCTCGGATCAATCGTTAGATTCATCTTATTTATGTGTATCGCACAAAAACAGTAAGTTAATATTTTTACAAGCAAAAATATTTTGCTTTTTTACGAGAAAATTTAGAAATTAGGTACCTACATGAAAAAAAAACATTAGCCTTCTTCAATACAAAGTTTAAATCATATTCGTCATATTTGTCTTAAAGAATGCAACCTTGGCATTCGTTTTAGCAAAGGTCGCTACAATTAGTGGTGAGCCAAGTTATAATTACGTATGATGCAGCATTTATCACTCTTTACTAAAATGCATTGTTCGTTTCCGCATACTAAATAAATAATAGAGTATTTAAATCTTCAACTCGTTCGATGTGATGAGGATAATAAGGTCCATGATCCTATTTTCAGTTACGGTATTAATGTAGGACAATTTACTCTGCTTGTAGTAAAAATAAATAAGAGCAAGTTCCTAATTACTTTTCGCTTCAAAACTATTTAAAACTGTTATTTTTATAGTGGGTTCAGATACTCTTATTTTAATAACCTAATGAGAAAATACAACATGAACGAATATTTTTTGTTAACTGACGCAAAAAATCACAGCACTTGCTAATGTAGCAAACTGAAAGCATTTTTATTATTATTATTATTTATAGGGTGGACGCCAGTGAAGCCGGACGAGTGATCAGTCAGCTAGGTCGGGACCATTTCACCCAGTTCCCCTGAAGCTTTAAAGCAGGGGGAGGCGGGTTATCATTTACCCCACCGGCGGCGTCAGACCCTCGAACCTACCTGTGCGCTTACAGTACCTGCTGAACTGAAAGCATACAATACTACCCAAAAAAAAAGTAATTGTTTTACTATAGTATATTACTTAATGGTTTTAATTTGAGTTGATCAATTTGTTGATCTGAACGACATAATTCACTAACCTACAGTGCTCGAACTTAACCTTGATTTCTACTACATGAACTGACACACCTCAAAGATCTTCTATGCCTATTTCCTATGCTTATAACAGACACCAAAACTTTGACCCTCACTCCTTTTAAAAAAAAAGTGATGGGTAGGCCTATATTTCAGCGAAGTTTTTGAGTGTTTTATGAAAAGTAGCGCAGACGTAGGAAACCTATATAAATGAAAAACTGTGTTTTCATGGCTTCCTCCTTCCTACCTTTCCTTCCTTCCTGGCTGCTGCGGGTATTTCTTATCTCGTCAAGTAGTGAAATTATTGAAAATGAAGTATTAGAAAAATGTACCCGACTCACAATTAGCTCCGATGGCATACAAACCCATGACCTTTCACTGTCCGTGCTAATGCTCTACCCACTGAGCTACATACTCGTTAGGAGAAGCGTCGAATTACGTGCTGTTTAGCCAGCGTTTATTTCATCAATGTGAAGATGTACTACCCTCACACACAAAATAAATACCTTTCCAGATATTTGACAATGATAAAGGTGAAATAATTGTTAATTTCAAATTATTTTATGGAACATTTCCCATCGGAGCTGGTTATGACACGTGTCGATTTTTTCTACTAGGTCTACTTCTTTTTCAATAATAAAAATTGAATTGTGAATGCAAAAAAGTAAAAATAATCTGAAATTTTGAAATTGTTGTATCCTTGACCTTTCATATACAGGGTTTTAAACGTTAAATCGACCTATTCCCGCTAAGGGCGTGTGACATCGTTTCTGACTGATTGACCATGAACCACCCTATCCTAAATCTAACCGTTTTCGAGATATTTGAAGTTAATTGCTTTTTAAACGCCAAAGGCATGGGGCAGAAGCGATGTGATGCTGTTCTTCAAGAAGGGTGATAAGACTCTCTTGAAGAACTACCGACCCATCTCGCTTCTGAGCCACATCTACAAGTTGTTTTCGAGAGTCATTACGAATCGTCTCGCTCGCAGGTTTGACGACTTCCAACCTCCCGAACAAGCCGGGTTCCAAAAAGGTTATAGTACCATAGACCACATTCATACGCTGCGACAAGTTATATAGAAGACCGAAGAGTATAACTTGCCACTATGCTTGGCGTTCGTGGACTATGAGAAAGCCTTTGATTCGATCGAGACCTGGGCAGTGCTGCAGTCTCTCCAGAGGTGCCAAATAGACTACAGGTACATCGAGGTGCTGAGGTACTTATACCAAAACGCCACCATGTCGGTCCGATTACAGAACCAGAGCTCTAATCCTATCCAACTACAGCGAGGTGTGAGACAGGGAGACGTCATTTCTCCGAATCTGTTCACAGCTGCGTTGGAGGATATTTTTAAGCTACTGGACTGGAAAGGATTCGGCATTAACATCAATGGCGAGTACCTAACACACCTGCGGTTTGCCGATGATGTAGTTCTCATGGCTGAGACCTTGGAAGACCTGAACACAATGCTCGAAGATCTCAGCAATGCTTCCCAAAGAGTGGGTCTGAAGATGAACATGGATAAGACGAAAATCATGTCCAATGCCCGTGTTGCATCCGCTCCAGTTAATGTTGGGAACATTACACTCGAAGTTGTTGACCACTATGTCTACCTAGGACAGACAATCCAATTAGGTAAGTCCAACTTTGAGAAAGAGATCTCCCGTCGAATCCAGCTCGGATGGGCAGCGTTTGGGAAGCTCCGGCATATATTTGCGTCCAAAATTCCTCAATGTCTCAAGACTAAGGTCTTTGACCAGTGTGTGTTGCCAGTTATGACTTATGGAAGCGAGACGTGGTCTTTTACTATGGGTCTCTTAAGAAGGCTCAAGGTCACCCAGCGAGCAATGGAGAGAGCGATGCTTGGTATTTCCCTGCTCGATCGAATCAGAAATGATGAGATCTGCAGGAGAACTAAAACGACCGATATCGCTCGAAGGATTGCTCAGTTGAAGTGGCAGTGGGCGGGACACATAGCGCGGAGAACCGATGGCCGTTGGGGCGGAAAGGTTCTCGAATGGCGAACCGGACGACGTTCAGTGGGCAGACCCCCTACAAGGTGGACCGACGATCTGGTCAAGGTCGCGGGAAGCCGCTGGATGCGGGCAGCGCAGGACCGATCGTTGTGGAGATCCTTAGGGGAGGCCTATGCCCAGCAGTGGGCGTCGTACGGCTGAAATGATGATGATGAATTGCTTTTTATAAAAAAATAACCAATTTTTGTAAAATAAGATGCTTTATAACCTCAATAACCAATATCCTACTTATATATAATATTATAAATGTGAAAGTTTAGATGTTTGGATGTTTGGATGTTTGTATGTTTGTTACTCAATCACATCAAATCGGCAGAACGGATTTGGCTGAAATTTGGGACACAGACACTTTGTAGCCTCGAGAGGAACATAGGCTACTTTTTATCCCGGAAAAATATCACATTCCCGCAGGATAACGACATGAAGACTACGCGGGCGAAGCCGCGGGCGGAAAGCTAGTTGTACATAAAGTTAATAAATAAGTCGTTGTAGACGATTAAAACTTAAGAAAACTAATACAAATTTAGAAAGTTTATTTTTATCTAAAAATAATAATTATGGCGCCTGTTTTGCAGATACCTCGTTGAAAAGCTAATGAAACGTAGATATTTTTAGGCACATTTGCAAAACAGGCGCCATATTTATTAATTAGTAGGTATTTAGTATAAAATAAGTTTTTTCTTTCATCGTTAATACTATTTCAAAGAATTCTCGCCCATTCAGCCATTAATATCCTACAGTAACAAGACCCATATTTGCAGACAGTGCTTTACTAAAAGCAGCGGTTGACAGCAAACGTTCCTAAATATTCCCCTCTTTATCTGGTCGCCACTCTTAACACTATCACTCCTACAATGGATTTTCGACAGCTAATAAACAAATGCGCTTAGACAACAGCCAGGCTATGAATAATCTATGTCAGAATTAGCATACCTAAAAAGGCAGCCGTATAGTTTATAACAGGCCAAGAAAACAGTATGGCGCGTAAATCAGATTGCATGGACACTGCACCATTTTGAACAATTCGCGGTATCGAGATACTTCCATTACGGTTAATGTTTTATACACTGTTTTATTGCGAACACCTGTAATGATGATTCTGGGTCTCGTATTTTATTGATTCGTAAAAGGAAATGTTCGTAGTAGGCAACACTATTGCGCCTACGCAATGAAAACAGTGCTTTGAACAACTGACCGCGGTTATCATTCGCAGATAAATAGATAAGATAATAAATTTTAATTTAATTAGTTACACCTGGTGATACAAATTCGTTTTTAATATTTGATAAAAGTGTTGCAGTAACTTTGGAGATAACTTTGCTTTTAGTCATACAAAGCACCGGCTTTTATACTACTTTAAGCTGGTACAGTCGAGTTCAATAATATCCGTTCATTTTTGGACTTTGTCGCATTAATTTTTTTGACATCGTCTTTGAGTTCCTGTACAAATTGTCAGAATAACTACTACGACAATGTTCCAAGCATCCTTCTTTAGTGTTCTAACCTTCAAAAGAACAATCTGCAAAATTTATCGTGGAATTATTTAGGTTTTTGGTTTGGGGTGGAGTTTCGCTATTAGCATAATTTCTAATTTTAATAAAGAACCACTACATTCTTCCATTTAGGAAAACATGATGTACGGTGTGTATACATCTTGCCATAGCAATTAATCAGAAGTCCATTGCAGCGAATCCGTCGTCCTTAACAGGAGCGCCCTGACGCCTGCAGCGCCCTGCAGCGAAGCACACCATAACATGACGGTAATATCAGGAGCTGCGGCGAACTTTGACATTTCCACATAGGGCCCGATGGTCGACTTTCACCGTAAACGGCCAATTTACGGATGTCTGCCGACCGGCCAGCGCCGACTAAACTGTCTCAATTAGTCGTTAGATAGATGACCCCGTAATTTCGTCGGGTAACACAAAGATTGCCTGTGTTATTAGGTTAAGTGCAAGGTTTTCACATAAAGCTGCTGTTATGGGTGCCTGGAAATTGTAACGTCCTTCGATGTCAAAGGTCCTCGAGCTTTGATGGCTGACAATAATGTGATGATTTACTCTTAGTTGTTTCCTGCTGCTAGATAATAGGTCTTTACATATGAAATTGCCGTTTTTTTCTTTAGTACATAAAACTTAACAACTTTTATAATATTAGAAATATATAATTTCTTTAATATTGCGTTACATTAAGACCGTATCGAGCAACTTTTGATAATTTAATAACCACGATATTTGATTATTTACATAGAAAAAACTTATTCCGAAAGTTACGACTATTTTTGTTTCCAGAATTTCGTACTTTATTAGTAGTAACTTAGTGAAAAAAAATTTTTTTTCTCTTAACGAATGTGTCATTTAGTAGTTAAAATGTCCATAAATACGTGTGTAAAATTTTGTAAATTTACTTAATATTAGTCGTTAAATAATAACAAAAACGTTAGTATGGAAAAAAAATAATTACAGAAATCTCCATACAAAACGGCAATTTCATAGGTAAAGACCTATTATTAACCGATCGATAGTACGGGGGTAGTGAGAATCTCATGATCATAACCTTTTTCGTAATTATTGTAAAAGTAACTGCAATAAAATTAGAATAACTGTTAAAGTATTAAAACCCACCAGCCCTGCAGGTAGCTTTCAGGCTTCGAAGCGAGCTACTGACTGGTAGTTTTTTTTTTCTATCACAGTTTTTTCAATACTTGCAGAGTAGTGAATGCATAAAAAAATCTTAAAGTAACTGCAATTTTATATGTATGAGTACTTTAAGCGAAGCGGTTTTAAAATACAAATCAATCATTTTATGATCTACTAGCTTTCCGCCCGCGGCTTCGCCTGCGTGGACTACACGACGTTATCTCGTGGGAACGTCATATTTTTTTACCTGGAGAGGAACATAGGACAATGTATGTAACAGCTGATATTTTTCGCAATGTGGCACTTGGTCCCTTTGTAAAAGTTGTTCGTATTGATGGGTACTTTTACCCCCTGAAGTGTGTCCCATATTTAAACAAACACCCTGTATTTGTAAAGAATTAGTAATATGGTTACCTACACAATATTTATAAGGTTATCTGACTATTCAGCATCAGTTACTTGATAAATTAACTATGAATGAACTATAGTATAATAATTGTAGTCATTATTCATTCGACTTTACATTTAAACACAAAAGCTTCAAAGGATTAATCTTTGATTTAAGCACCAAGAGTGTTTAGTCGCAGTATTTGAATTCAAGGGATCTGATTCATCACATGCGCACCTGGCGGCAAGAACTAGTTAATACATTTTAAGACAATAAGCTGTCGTACACAAGAACGGAAATATCTGGCTTCGTATTTATCAACGCCATCTTTAACGCGGAGCTAGAAGATATTTTGTTGAACATTGCTTTAAAAAATATTATTTTTGTCAATGAACATAGTAGGTAAGTAAGTAAATATCAATCAACGTGGCATTATAAAAAATGTGATGAAAATATGCATTGTACGTATGAAATCATTAGTTTATAGAAGTATTTTGAAACGTTTTGAATACTCAAAGTTTGAAACTATCAAAAAATCCTAGGATAGAAATTAAAAAACATACATATTAAACAAATTAAATGGTACCAAAACAGATACAAAATACTACACCATATACCAAACAACGTCAGATCAATGTCAACGAGACAAAAGATGATGGCGATAATGACATCAACTTTTGCCGCAATTACAGCAACAACTTAGTACTTACCTACTCTATACACCAAACGTGTAGAAAAAGTTAGATATGATTTTTTTTTAACTAAATTATTAACTGATGTTAGATGACCGCTATCATACACGATATTTAATTTATTGTCGCATTGACGGCTCCACACTGTATATCCTTCATAGATCTTTACCAGCTAAGTCCAGCTCATTTGTTTCAAAGTATCAATATCAGACAGCCCGCTACACCCGCGCCTCGCCGCGCCCAGCCGCACATTTAGAAAACGCTCCATTTTTTTCTTTCTTTTCGTTCGTGACAGGTGCCTTGGTGACCAGAAAGGTGAAGTTGAGAATCAGGTTCCTACAGATGTATTGCGAAAATCCAACGTGCGAAATTCTTCAAGAGGTGTTGCACAACAGTTTATGACAGCACACTGACAACTTGTTCCTGTCCATATTTTGAAATGATTTTTATTAACATTGTGCTTTGAGGTTAAATTATATTTTGCAAGATTATTTGTAAAGTGCACCTTATTACGTTGACATTAAACTCTGGTCAATTTAAGCTAGTTTTACTATCAGCGCAGCTTTTCAATTTCGATGAGTCAACTTCGCAACCTAATATCAAATATTAAAGAGATTTAATTATATTTTACTGACCTCCGTTTTCTTATCACAAACCTTGAAAGCACAACATTTAAAGCCAAACATAATTTAGTTTTTAATCAGACATTATAAACTCGAATCTGATAGTAACGTAGTTGGAACATTTAAGTCCATTCTTTAAGTTAACCTTCAACTCCCGATGTTTAATTTCCTTAGTCAATATCATTGTTTTCCTATTAAATATTTCAATAGCACAGTATAGATTAGATAATAGGGCAAGGCGTGGCGTGCCTAAGTTGATGCGGGTGATAGCACGACCTCCGCAGTAACCTCGCTCCCTACATGAATCCACTACGTTATTTCCGCATTTAATTATTTATTATGTTAAATAAACGTTCATCGTGTACTCGATGTTAGGGAAAAGAGGTTTGTCAAAAACTAATTATGGCATTACACTGGCAACTTCAAGTATGTGCTTACAGATTCCTATTTAAATACCTTGAAAATGAAGAATCTACATTCTGGAATACAAACCGATCTATACTTTTGTTTGTTACATTTAGTAAAGTATGTTAATGCAAAAAGTGGTTTTATTACATGACTCTAGTAACCGTCACATAATGTAAAAGATGCTTTTTAAAAAAGTTTTAATACGAACTTATTTTACTGATATTATGATGACAGATATTCCAGCCCGCCATGTCTTAATAATTTTATATTATAGGTAGTAGTTTTAAAGTTGATACATTTATGCCCGAATACTCGTACGCTACTTATCTTTGGGAGCGTCTCAAACATCGCCCTGTCACTTTAAATTTCAAACGTATGAAAGAGATGCCATGATGTTTGAGTCGCTCCCAAAGATGATTTGCGTTCGATAATTCGGGCGATAAACTATTACAAAAATAGTACATTAAGGCGATACTCGGAAAAAATGTGCTGGAGCGAGATAGCAATGAGAAAACGACGCGCGCGGGAGCGAGACCGATTTTGCAGATTAGGCAAAAAAAGCACAAAATCACTTCGTATTAAAAAACTACAGCGATTTAAAAAAATGCTTCTATAGGATCCTCAATATTATTGGTGTCCACTAATTAAACCAATTTCCAATAGTGTAAGTAACCCCATTTAAGAATAATCTTGACTTTTCGTAAATTTTAGAGGTCTTTTCGAAAAGAAAAAGTGTCGAGGCAAAATCATAAAATCGTGTTTTTGAAACTATACGATTCTAGATAAAGGTATGAAGAAATATATATCATATTACCAGATTTGTAACAACTGTAACCGTCCTATAGTTTTAAATAAAAAAGTCCAAATTTTTCCGAGTAGCGCCTTAAACAAATTATAACCAATAGCTCTAGGTAGACTACATAATACCTAAATAAATAAAAAATGCTCTACCCTTTTATCAGAGACTCAATCCAAACATCGATTTACGAGTACATAACCACACATTCGTGGCCCTAAACTAGTTCACTACTAGTAGGCCAGGTAGTAATTACAATCACTTAATTTTATCTTTGACAATGCCAATAAAAATAACAAGAGTTGTAACAATGATTTGATATGTCCAAGCGATCAGGTAATGTTACACAATAAAATGACAATGAGAATAGTGAAGAAGTAACTCAGGTTGCTCATATTGATGACGAATGTATTTTGGTATGGATTGCTATTGCACTAGAAATATTTTGTTGAAGACTTATTGTTACCTACTACGCATGCACGTAGTAGGTATATCCCACTCTGACTATACTGCATTAGAAAACTCTACTGTTTTTTTAATGCTTTACATTAACTTTAATATGAGAAAGGTAGTCAAAAGAAGCTATTCATCCATACTAATATTTAGTCGACTGTCCCAAAGATTTTCGACAATATGGCGCAATAAATGTGAAATTGGGATTGTTTGTATGTTTGTCCGTCTTAACGGGGTAACGGATTGATTTTAGTATGAAGATAACTTGAAAGCTGGATAGTGACATAGGCTACTTTTAACCCCGGAAAAATAACATATTTCCGCGGCATTACGTCGTGTAGTCTAAACGGGCCAAACCACGGGCGGAAGGCTAGTAAACATATAAATTAGGTTTGAATAATCTCAATCAAAGTCACGGTACTGTCTAAACAATTGACTGTGGCAATAGACACCATTATCATCGGAAAATCGCATAACAAGTCGGTGCTAGACAAAGAGCCGGATCCTATCAGTTAAAGCGACATTTAACAATATGTTTAGCCACAGATCTGATGCAGTGCTAAATATTGGCTATTATACCATTGTAATTATAATGACCTTTTGGAGTCGCCAAACGTACCGACAATAGAAGGTAAACTAAACGTTTTGTAAAGCTAATAATTATGCTAGTACAAAGAGTAAGGGGTGCAATGAAATATTAGTCATACTTACTTACTTACTACGATGGCGCAGGGACTCCGAAGTGGATCTTGGCGTCCGACAACAAAAGCCACCACTGCTAGGGAGCAGGGGCCTATGCAGGGGCATATCGCGACCACTTCCCAGGCACGCTGCAACTGCAGCTTCTCCCATAGATCTTTGGTCCTATTGTTTACCCAGCAGTACCTAGGCCGATCGACTGGCCGAAAAAATTGTCATACATAGGCTTCGATTAACAATAGTACTAGATGAATGCTCACGAACTAAATGAAAACTTTATAAGGCACAGACTGACTTTTTTTTAAACGGAGAAAAAAGGTTACGATTTTTACGATCTTACATTATAAATGACAAGAAACGTTCCAATTTTGAAATTATATTTATGTATTATTGACTCTGTCAAAACAATCTACTTATAATTATACTCTCTAGTGGGCGTATAACGCTCGGCCATGTCTCTCACTCTCACTCCAACTATGTATCTAGAACTAGGTGTTATTGTTGATAGAAGTACGTAGGTACTAATATTATAAAGAGGAAAGATTTGATTTTTAGTTTGTTTGTTTGTTTGTATATACTAATATTATTATAATTGATTTTTTGTAATGGATAAACTACTTGAACCGATTTGAAAAATTCTTTCACATGAACATTTGAACACTTGAATTTCTTCATTCTTTCACATTATTCCCGAGTGACGTAGGCTATATTTTATCCCACTGTTGAAACGGGAACAAGAACCACGAAGGCAAATCCACGGGCTGCCACTAAAGCAAGTAAAAATTTGGTTTCGCGGGCCGACGGTGAATCAGCACTTGTCAAGCTTACTGAGGGAGGAGCCCGTGGCGCAGTTACCACCGCGTGCTTCGGAAGGCGCGTTAAGGGCAGAATCTTCCAAAAACTCGTCTTTGTCTTTTTCATTATGTGTAAAGAGTAATGAAAATAACCTCACTTTTTCATTTTTTCAATGTTTTTGTTGTTAGTTTGAGCATAAATTATTCACTTTTTGAAAAAGTAGCCTGTGAATAATCTTCTATACTTATGTCATTACTTATTTTTCTATAATTCGTGAATTAGAGGTTAATAATCAAAGTATAAAATCCAAAAAATAAAAAAAATAGTAAAATTTTCTTTGTCTTTGAAATTTTTTATAGTCGAGTGAAGATACGAATATCGTGTTTTTAGCCACAAAATAATCAAGATCGTTTAACAAACTTCAACATAAATTTTAATCTGTAATTAAGATTTGGTTGTTTACTTTTGAATCAAAAATAGGTTTTTCGATAATTTTGAAGATCCTGCCCATAAGCCGTTGAATACCGGCTGCGTTTGCAGTACTTACCGCATTTTGCTTGCGTGGCGGGTCATGGCCAATTTCTTCTTTTCAATCCACAAGAAGACCTGTACCCCAGCAGTGGGGACATTTATGCCCGTTTGCACTAAACTCGGGTTGAGCTTGTCCTAGATAAGATACATCTTAGCTTAGGAACAGCCTAAAACAGCCGAGCTAAAATTTTTGTTTGCTCTGACAGACTACGTCGTAACTTAGTCATCGCCTTGCTAACGCCCGAATTCTCGTACGCAAATCAGGGGGGCAATTGCGTAAGGTAATCGTATTAATTTGACAGTTCATATCGTATTCAATCGGGTGCAATTTGTATGGAATGACATTTATTATGATACAATATGAACTGTCAAATGAATACGATTGACTTTACGCAATTCCATAGCATCTTTGGGAGCGTCTCAAACATCATGGCATCTCTTTCATACGTTTGACATTTAAAGTGACAGGGCGATGTTTGAGACGCTCCCAAAGATAAGTAGCGTACGAGTATTCGGGCATAAGAGAATGAATGAATAAATTCAAATATTAATTGTTTATGGATTTTAAAACTGGCGAGGTAAAGTAGGTCACTGGATATTTTTTTGGTTGAAACTTCTCATTGATTCCTCCGTGAGTTAAAAGGAGACAAAAGCTAAGGCGTTGTCTATTTTATTTGGTAGGGGTAATGTGATATTATAATATCTTTGGGGGTAATTCACAGAGAAAAGAAAAAGTCAACTGAGCTCAACTGTCAAGAAAAACATAAATACAGTTTTTTTTATAAATCATGAATGAGAAACTTGTTCATCATCAGCTATCTAATCATCTTATTAAAAACCACCTCCTTAACCCTCTTCAGTCTGGCTTTCGAAAAGGCCACAGCACCTCTACAGCACTTGTTAGAATTACGGATGACATACGCCTCGGGATGGAAAAGCGTCAGCTTAAGGTTCTGACATTACTTGACTTTAGCAATGCATTCAATACCGTTGATTTTGATATCCTACTTGGTGTTCTACGCTCTCTACACATATCTCCAGCTGCACTTGATTGGTTTCAAAGTAACTTGCTAGGGCGACGGCAGCGTATTCGCACCGGAGTCACCTTCTCCGGGTGGTGTGATATCAATGCCGGTGTCCCTCAGGGTGGCGTCTTATCTCCTCTTCTCTTTTCTATATTTCTCAATTCCATAACTCAGTCCATTTCTAGTTCCTATCACCTTTACACTGACGATCTACAGATCTACACACAGGCACCTTTATCTGAACTGTCAAATGCAATCATTTCTATCAACTCTGATCTCACTGAAATCTGTTCCTGGAGTAAGTCTTTTGGTCTAGCCCTAAACCCGGCGAAGACTCAATGCATTATTATTGGTAGCTCTCATTTCGTTTCGAGGATCGACTTTGAACAAATCCCAGCAGTTTCCTTAGACGGCACCATTATCCCGTTCTCTAGCACCGTCAGGAATCTCGGTGTTATTCTCGATCAAAATCTTTCCTGGAAGCCTCATGTGGAACAGCTTAGGAAAAATGTGTTCGCAGCGTACGGTTCACTAAATCGCCTACGTAATTTATTGCCGACCAGTACTAAAATCACTTTAGCACAATCCCTTTTGCTGTCTATTATTGACTACGCTGATGTCTGCTACACTGACCTGTCTGAGGAGCTTCTTGACAAATTGGTGAGTCTGCAGAATGTTTGCATCAGATTCATTTTCAATCTTCGTAAATATGACCACGTCTCGTACTTTCGCAACAAACTCAATTGGCTCCCTATTCGCCGGCGCAGGGACTTACACACACTCAAGCTCCTCTACTCTATCCTTTTCCTACCTACTTCCCACCATATCTTAAAAATTGTTTCTCCTTTCGATCTTCGCCCACTCATTGTACCTTGCGTTCTACTTTTAACCTTGCCTTAGAAATCCCGCGTCACACTTCCGACTTCCTCTCCTATTCCTTTTCCGTGCGTGCCGTTCTCTTGTGGAATGCGCTTCCAGAGGGTATCAGAAAGGCTCAGACTCTGGTGTCCTTTGGTAATCAAGTTAAAAGTCATTTCCTCTCTCTTTCAGCTAATTTATAATATTATCTAAGTATTTATCTCCTTTGTTTGACAAAGGATTTTACTGTGATTTTCACGTTTTCAAACCTATTATTTGTGTCTAAGATTTTTGTTAAAAATAGTTTTTTTTTTCGAAAGTAGGTATATTGTATTATTAATGTCGAATTCATTGAAAAACTGAAAATTATAAGCACATCATGATAAATCGAGGAAATACAAAACAAACATTTTAAATTAGGATTTGTTAATTTTCCCTTATACATTTTTAACGTTTAAAACAAAAAAAATGTATATGTCACTAGCGGAAATACATGGTTATCTTTTTCTTTTGTTACAAAATCATTTTCCATTATAACATAATACCTAGACTTTTATTCTACTGCCCCTTCTATAAAAGACAGACAGACAGACGAAGGACGATTTGTTACCAACAATGATACTTACAGGCACTAATTTAATTGTCTGTTTAGCTTTTTGTTTACTTACTTAAAGCTTAAATTGAATTTAAATATAGTACTTGTACATAATATCTTTCAAATATGGCGGGATAATTTATAGTAAAGAACAATACCTACAATTCTTACGAAGAATATACTTAGATACTTGGAGATGTTTTTATTATCATTATTATCATTTCATTTTTATTTATCCTTTGTCGAGCTTTTGAAAAAATTTGCATCAAATCAAATATTTATTTACTAGCTTCCGCCCGCGACTTCGTCCGCGTGGACATTCGAAAAAATACTTAGGGGACCAATTACCAGGATAAAAAGTATTCTTTGTTTTAATTTCATAAAAATCCGATCAGCCGTTATTACGTGATTAGGCGGGTCCTCCCTCACCAAGCGAGCAGCCTCGCGCGAGGCAGAACGTTTGCCACGTGCGGCGGGCCTCGCACGAGGCTGCTCACGTGGTGAGGGAGGACCCGCCTAATTACGTAAAAACGGCTGATCGGATTTTTATGAAATGAAAACAAACAATACTTTTTATCCTGGTAATTGGTCCCCTAAGTATTTTTTCGAATGACCACGCGGACGAAGTCGCGGGCGGAAGCTAGTAAATAATAAGTGTCTGTTTCACAATCAAAAACTTAGTTCTGAGTAGCTTAGGTACCAAAAACTTTTAGGGTACTTAAGATGATTTAGGTTTCTATACCCTATTTACCCCCTGGGTTTGATTTTCGGAAAACTACGAAATAGGTTGTCTATTTGTTTTAAGAAGTAAGCCTACAAAGTTTCAAGTTAAAATGTCTATTTTACCCCCTGATTTTTCATTCAAAATTTCACCCCTATTTCAACTTTTTAGGGGTTGAATCATGTTCAGCGTGTTAAACATCAAAATAAATGCCGTTTTTGCAATCGTCATCCCATAAAACCTCAATAACGACATCCATATCGATTTTTAGGTTTATTTATCCCATTTAACCTCTAGGGGGTAGATTTTCGTATTCGAAAAAATACGAAATATGTGTTTGCTTATTTGTTTTACTTTCCGACCTTAAGCCTAAATAATAAATTTAATGAAGGACTTTCCAGATACAACATTTCGTCCCCCTTTTCACCCCTTCGGGGGTGGAATTGTCAAAAACGGTGGCTCAGGAAAATATTAATTTTCAATTGCCAGCCTAAATACAAAATTTGAAGATTCTAACTTCAAAACTGACGGACTTTCAGACACATATTCATCCCCTATTTCACCCCCTGGGTTTGAATTTGGAAAAATTACGAAATGGGTTGCCTATTTGTTTTAAGAAGTAAGCCTGCAAAGTTTCAAGTTGAAATGCCTATTTTACCCCTGATTTGTCATTCAAAATTTCATCCCTATTTCAACCTTTTAGGGGTTGAATCATGTTCAGCGTGTTAAACATCAAAATAAATGCCGTTTTTGCAATCGTCGTCCCATAAAACCTCAATAACGACATCCATATCAATTTTTAGGTTTATTTATCCCATTTAACCTCTAAGGGGTTGATTTTCGAAAAAATACAAAATATATGTTTCCTTATTTGTTTTACTTTCCGACCATAAGCCTAAATAATAAATTAAATGAAGGACTTTCCAGATACAACATTTCATCCCCTTTTCACCCCTTTGGGGGTGGAATTGTCAAAAACGCTGACACAGGTAAATATTAATTTTCTATTGCCAGCCTAAATACAAAATTTGAAGATTCTAACTTCAAAACTGACGGACTTTCAGACACATATTCATCCCCTATTTCACCCCCTGGGTTTGATTTTGGAAAAATTACGAAATGGGTTGCCTATTTGTTTTAAGAAGTAAGCCTACAAAGTTTCAAGTTGAAATGTCTATTTTACCCCTGATTTGTCATTCAAAATTTCACCCCTATTTCAACCTTTTAGGGGTTGAATCATGTTCAGCGTGTTAAACATCAAAATAAATGCCGTTTTTGCAATCGTCGTCTCATAAAACCTCAATAACGACATCCATATCAATTTTTAGGTTTATTTATCCCATTTAACCTCTAAAGGGTTGATTTTCGAAAAAATACAAAATATATGTTTCCTTATTTGTTTTACTTTCCGACCATAAGCCTAAATAATAAATTAAATGAAGGACTTTCCAGATACAACATTTCATCCCCTTTTCACCCCTTTGGGGGTGGAATTTACAAAAACGCTGACACAGGTAAATATTAATTTTCTATTGCCAGCCTAAATACAAAATTTGAAGATTCTAACTTCAAAACTGACGGACTTTCATACAAACATTTATCCCTTATTTCACCCCCTTAGGGGTGGAATTTCCAAAAATCCTTTCTTAGTGGATGCCTACGATGTATAACGTATCTATGTGCAAAATTTGAAGTCTCTAGGTTCAGCGGTTCGGGCTGTACGTTGATATCTCAGTCAGTCAGTCAGTCAGTCAGTCAGTCAGTCAGGACTTTGAATTTTATATATATAGATTAACATAGACATAATAAGCATGTACTTATGAATCGTCAATATTTTCCTACCGCCCATACAAGTTTTTTTTACTGACAAAAAGCCCTTTGGTATTTTACTACAATTTCTGTCTCGTTTCTTTGTTGTTTCTTGAAAATTTTTCCAAATTAAATAAGTACCTACAATAAAATCGGTCCATTTGCTCTGTATGTAATTCAGGACATATTTTCTTTTGTCTTTTCTCATCTCAGATTGTTTCGTAACGCGCAACAAATTTAATTATTGCTTAACAGTAGCCAAACATAAACATTCGTGGGATGAATAAGGAACAACTCCAAACATGAATAATGAAAAATTTGCGCAATTGACTCCAGCTCGATCCCAGTAGCTGGTATGCATGCATGTCGCTTGCATGTCAGCGCTGTCGTCCTGTCTAAACGTTTTTTGTCCGGCCGTTTTACTCCATGCCAGCGCTGGCATAGACTAAATCTGCTGCATAAATAGGTACTGGCGCTGTTTTTAAACTTCTAAAATTGGTTCTAGCTTCTGGGTTAATGTATAGCTGCATATAGAGTTTACATTTCAATGTCTATATTATTAAAACGTCTTTTATCTAAATGCCGTATACATCACCAGTCAGTTGTCAAATGGACGCTAAAAAAGGTACAAATTTGGGCGTAGCAGGCGCACGTGCCGGGCGTCTGCGCAGCCTTCGCGCCGCGCGCCGCGCCTGTCTACTCGCTATCTACAATCGCGTACAAAAGTATATCTTACTGATAATATTAACTCGTAAATGCAAAAGTTTGAATGCTTCTTTCTTAATTAAGGCAAAACGGCTCAAATTTCCAAATAATTTATTGTGAAACGCAGTACTGACTGTACAGGCTGAGCGGACCATGCAATTTGGAGAATAGCCCAAACGATACTTTTTACGCCGTGAAATATTTCATTCCCATAGGAAAACATCGTCTAGCACACACGGGCAAAGCCGCGAGCGGAAAGCTAGTATCAGAAAACATTGATTTGACTCCGAGGTAAGTAGGTACTGCGAAGCCCTGCGTCGTCCTACTCCTAATGGGGAGACGTAGAAAAATGAAAATAAATTATCAAATTTGTTTCGCGTTTACTATCAAGACGTCTATTCTATACAGCGCCAGCGGCGGAATCGTTCTGGACTAAAACAAACTACTCGTGAATGACAATGTGTTCGATATTTTGAATACTTTAAAGAACCAACAAGCCATAGACAAAAGCAAAGAGTAATTATATCGACACCTCATGCCACAGTGACAGTACTTAGCCTAAGCACTTAGAATACACACTAACATGAAACACATACCTACAGATGCTTGTCTCGGGTGGGTATCGTTAATTTATTTTTGTATATCTTTAGATACTTGCTCTAAAACAGAAAAATAAACTCAAAAGGTAGTCTAACTTTTTGGCCTAACCACATATTATAAGAAAGAGTGACAAGGGGGTTAAATAAAAATATTATCTTCAGACAACAAATAAGCCTGAATATTTAGAAGCTACATATGTATACTTAGCGACTTTGAACCCAGCAGAATAAGAAATATTTTGTTTAAGATATTTTTTTCTGTTTCATATATACTATGCTACATAAAAAAGATAATTTGATATCGAAACCAAACTGTCTTCGTCGTGTATATTTTTCCTTTGTTTTTAAATTCTCCTCGATCAACTGTCTACTTCGCATGTCTGTATGTGTGTATTTTTACTGATATGACTACATATTTTATTAGATTTCTATTTTATTCTTTTTACTTAAAAAAAATTATTGTAAACTAAGAAGATGAAAATTAAAATACATATTGATTTCCAATACATTTATCTCCCGCACAGTACCTAACTCTTCAATAGGTAGAGCACGATCGCTAGATTGTTTATCTGCCTCTCGTTTTCACTGTTCGTGAACGGCCCGAAGGTCACAGCAAAATAAAAAGTGCCCCAGTATCTGATTACCGAGTTATTACCGGCGGTGGCCGACAATGGTGCTTCCTAGGGCGATGAAATAGCCACTTGATAGAGTAGAATAGATTGGCAGTTCATTGGCGAGGACGAAGTTTTGTTGTAGGTACCCGTCAGCCGAAGTTTCACTTTTATTAAAGGCTAACACACACATCAAAAAGTGTCGCAGACGTGCTGCGTTGTATTGCATCTGCGTGCGCAATGATTTTGTTATATTTGTACTAGTACGCGTAGGTTCACAGTAGTTCACACCGACAGTGTTGCATCTACTTTTTGGTGTGTGGCAGCCTTTAATAAATAACTGATTCACGCGTTTTACCCCCGTGATACTCGTTCTCGAAAACATCGGCATAAAAAATAGCATGGCACATAATTAGATTTTTTTAAAGTATGCTATAAGAATTAAGAATGCATATAAATGAAAATTAATATTTTTCGTAGTCATTACTGGCGGTAGCCAACAGAGGTGCTTCTATAGCCACTTTATAGAATTGCCAGCGGATAAACTAGATTGGATTCTAAATTACTTTTACTCTTTTGCATTCACAATGCAATTTTAATTTTTTAAATGAAATATTAGAAAAAACAGCTGTTCTGTAGAAAGGTATAAATAGATATACTTACTAAAATATACATAGACTAAAATGTATGGAACAGCTGGTTTAGCTTACCTCTACACCAGATACGGCACCGGATTCGGATGTTGCACATATTTCTTCTGAGAAATATGTGCCGTATCCGTTATCCGAAAGAAATAATGTGCATTACATTGAGGAGATAAGGGTGAATTTGCTATGAGAAATTTCATATTGCGCCAGTGTGAGTTGAGCCTAAAACACTTCATGCTCGGTGTAAGTACCTACAGTTGACCCTTTACAACTTCACTAAACGATGTTTTTCTCGTTAGGTATATCTGTGAACAACACCCATTATATTTACTTACTTTTTTCCCAATTTCAGCTTCTTATTTGTTTCCACGCAACACATTTTTTTGCGTAAACATTCCCATTACACTGTCGACAAAGAACGTACAGATCTCGAGGGGCTATTACGAAAATCAATCATGCGGTTCGTTGCGAAAAAATCTATTATTGTCCAACCGACAATATTAGCCTCTCACTCTTATCGCCCCTGAATGGTCCATCTCGATCGTATCTCACCTTTGTATGCGAGAATTCGATTCGTCCGAAGTCTCGACAGGTGTGAGATAAGAACGAAAGTGTTACACCAGACTTTCAATTGTTCTTTAAATTGGTTGAAATTTTTAATAATAAAGTGCAGATAATTCGGTCGGTTTCGGTTGTAAATACGTTCCCTTGTTAGCTGTCTATCATCTTGTTCTTTTAATTGGTGAATGCTGTTTCGATTTGCAATATAAAAATGAATACTTTAACTTTTTTTTGTTTGAAAAGTATCACATTTCACAAAAAAACTACTTGATTTTGTAAATAATTAAGTTTTACATACATACATAATATACTCACGCCTATTTCCCACGTGGGTAGGCAGAGACTGTGGATCGCCACCTCACCTGCTACAATCGTTGCACACTTCTTTCGCTTCATTCACATCCATCAATCTTTCCATACATGCCCGGCGATTTTAGTCACTGCGTACACCAGTCTTTTAAGTTTTCACTAATATTTTTTTAAAAACCCCTACAAAGCATACTACAATAATTTTCTTGTATCATTAAAATAAATAAATAAATAACTTTTTACAATCACACCAATTATCTAATATAATTATATATAATAATTTATTTATTTCCGAAAATTACATTATTTGGTGTATCATTTACAAAGTCTTCCACACTAGGCTATGCCTGTCCTGTGGAAGTCTATATTACAATGTTTACTTAACGAAAACGAATTATATATATCTAAGTCCATGTTAATTTAATTGAGAAACTGTGTCATGGAAAACTTGATAACGGATAAATATATACTTAAATACTGGAAATTTGTAAATACATACTTAATATACATAGAAAACACCCAGACCAAGACAAATAGACATGTTCATGCACACAAATATTTGCCTTGTTCGGCAATCGAACCCGAGACCTCTGGCGCAGAAAGTAGGTATCCTACCCCTGCGCCAAATCGGTCGTTGAATTGTAAGACCCCACACTGAAAGCATATCAATACAAAACAAAGTTCGTTTCGCTGGTTTCGCTCAACAGTTGCCCCGAACTTATCACTAGCATGAAAATGTATCGTTATCGTAATGGTTAACGCAGAGTGAACGAAAATGTGAGTGAATAGTTAGTGTATCCGCGTGGTTTTACCCGCATGCTGCACGTTCCTGTGAAAATATCCTGATATAGCAAAGCCTATTAATGTCACTCAGGAGAATCTAGGTTTTTTTAGGGAGAAAGATTTTTTTTGAATCGGTGTGGTAGTTTTTTAGTTTATCCATTACAAACAAACAAAAAATCCAATCTTTCCTGTTTATAGTATTAATATAGATGACGAACCTCGCTTCGCTTGGATTGTAAGCATATTGTGCTGTAAAGTCGACCCTAAAAACTTAAAATGATTAGCTCGCGGTCGCTTAAGTGGTGTGGCGACATTACATGAAAGTATAATTTGCTTCTGCAGTCAACCGTGACGCCGCACAATAAAATTAATCTTAGAATCTATTTACACAGTCCACTATTATGATGTGATCTCACATAGCCATTGAATTATAATATCATTCTAAGTGGCCCAGTTGGGAACGGGCCAAACACTTTCTACTAGGTACTTTTTGCGGTATGGAAATATAATATGAAAATTACTCATTTTTTGTGATGTTAAAACTTGTTAGATAGGTATCATATTTTTTCTTTAATGTTTATTGTCATAATCAGTTCTAGAAAGTGTATAGTATTATATGATCTGAGGTCGACTATGAGGAAAGGTAGTTTTCAATTCTTCTAACTACTACTCACGTTTATTTTTGAAAATGCACCATTATAGTTGTATAATGTAATAGGACTTTCTCAAAACATTGAGTTAAATTACACATTTGTCACCTTAAAGATATTATAATATTGCTTTAACAGAAAGCTTGGGACGCATACAATAAAATACATTTGTTTCATGAAAGGGCGCGAGATAAAAACCAGTTCAATTACTTTTTAGAATAGAAAGTTATATCCTAGAACAGAAGTCTTCCTGCATCTGTAAAAAGCCTCAAAGTTAATAAAAAAGCAAAGCAACAGCAATTTTAGGTAAATCCTATAATTATTATTCGTCTGAGGGACAATTTTTTTGTCCCGCCTGTGTCTCTAGCTCATTTTAGTCTTAATAAGTAAAAGTTACGTGACCGAAAGTGTTCGCTGCCCCATTTTGACGCGAAAGGCGGACACTCAAACACATTTTCACATTTATAATATTAAGTATGGTTGAGAGGTCTAGGGACTGCTAATGATTATTGCAGAAATTTGGTTAGACAACCGCTAACGGACATTTTTACTTTCCAAGTGGACTTGGAGGTACCTCCAAGTCAACTCTCTTAGTCAAAGGCTTGGACTAAGAGAACGGTGCTGTCAATGATAGCACGCATGTTTGACCCAAACGGCTGGATAAGCCCAGTGATATTCGCTGCGAAGTGTCTTCTTCAGCAACTTTGGACACTGGGCATCTCGTGGGACGAGCCGCTGATCGGGTCTCCACTGGGTGATTGGCTCGAGCTGATCTCATCGATTGAGGAAGTCAATCGGATTGCCTTACCTCGTCGAATATTGCCGCCTGGAACTTTAATTTGATAGGACTCAACAAGCGGTATCACCGTGGGTATCCACTAGTATTATATTTATTATTCATACAATATATTATTATCGTATGAAAGAAAAAATGACAATTAGTATTAGGGTCGCGACACGCGAGTGGGTGCGCCGGCGCATCGTGACGGGTGCTTTCCTATCTGACCGATGCCTATCTGATAGACTAGGAGACAGGCAACAAAATGTTTTGACTAAGTATACATTTATGCATTTACAGTGAATATGAATATGAAAGTGTGTTCGCTGAGAGTTGATAAATATTAAAATGTCTCTAAACAGCGTTACTTAGCCATACGCTTCAAAATTCAAAATTGAATTGAATTTTGAATTTTGAAGCGTATGGCGGCCGTCGCTTATCTCACGCTTTCGCCGTGTTTCTTTGTAAGAGCTGTCAACCGCGGCTCAAAGTGGCGAGCGGACATGGCGGGCATTTTTCTATGTTTCTCTTTTTAAATAAGTTCGAAGTAATAAGTAATGAGCTAAGATACCCTGACTTTATTTACTCCCGGCGAACAGACTTTACCATTCTTTCATATTGTATAGTATAAGTAATAATAGAAAAAGACTTCAGCCCTAGTGGTTTTTCTATTATTATTTATTTTATACAAAAACTGTTGTTTATTTGACGGAGTATGGAGGTTAATATATCACAACAAAGATACTGTCTAATATTGTTGCTTTTATACGTTTTACATAACTTTGATTCTGTTCTGTCCCATAAAATTAATGAATGCAGTTTCGAAAATGATACTATAACATCTGCATAAAATATGCTTTACTTGCAGAATGGTATAATATTCACCTTTGTTAAAAACAAATCACTAAATAAGCCCGAAAGTTAAACTCGTTAAAAATCGGTTCAAAAATTTCCTCTTTTCTCAGAGGATACGCAAGACATCACAGATTCAAAGATCGTTGCTTTAATAAAATATATTGTACTAGCTAAACACGAAGCCATAGTTAAAGATTTTGCAAAGGTGCCCCTAACACCCAGTATATTATATAAACACCAGCTGCTCAGGTGATTTCGCATGGGTTCCCGATTTTAGTGCCTGTGTGTTTCTCACACTCACACTACTTTTTGAGCTTTCGTGTTAAAACAACACGAAAGCTCAAAAAGGAGTGTATTGGGTTAGGGTTAATGTAAGTATGTATGTATGTGAGTTTCTTTATTCCACCATAACTTTTGAATGCCTTAACAGATTTTAATGTATGATATTTAGTATAGACATTAGAAACGTTATATCTTCCTGAGTAACACAGGCTATATATTTTTTAAAATATTCAAAATCGCGCCTTTATAAAATTAAATAAATTTTTCTTCAGTTAATATCAAATGAAAGGTCTTGACAAGTACATTTCAAAATTATATCATTTGTATACATAATCACTTAAAGAAATTTAATATAAATTCATAATTTAAAGATTAAAAAACATGACAGCCAAAATCTAACTAAAGATTAAAAACAAGCTCTCGTTGCAGTGGGAGGACCATTTAAATGTATGTATTCCACAGCATGCTACCCCAACAATGGATACACAGTGCATAGCTCTGTTCAGGGTGCCTACCATCAACTCTTATTGCGGTTTTGTTTAGGACCTAAACTGATCTGCTTCGCTTATTCGTACCACGACAGCTTAATATCAATGACAGCGATTCAGTGATCATTCAATGACATTTCACAGCCGCTGAGCTGTCATTAACTCTTATTTGACTTATAACTCGGCCAAGCTAACATGACACCTGCAGGTTATACCCGCCCCTTTCACTCTCCGGGCATGACAGAATCGAGTGAAAGAGACGGGTAGAAGAAATAAGGACACAAATCGTTCGGTCATTCACATTTAGCAATTCATTTGCGATCCAGTTTTTAGAAGGTCATAGTACGAAAGAAAGCAATTCATTTTAGGAACCCATTCTGCATCGCGCTATTTTTGAATCGCTGTCTTAAAGTTGATGGTAGGCACCCTGTAATCAACATTACTTCAATATTGCGATGACATGTGACGGCAGGCCCCCTGTCCCCTGAAGTACAGGCGCGGGCGCACAATTTGCGGCTCGTGCCCGCGCGCCGAGATAACACGCTTGAATAATACATTCGGTCTCGTTGCATTGTGCTCCACTTTATTGTCAGAGCCCCTTACAGGAATTCTGCGCAGTTTTGAAATAACATCGCACTATCAAACCACTCGCCTTTTCGTAATCGATCTTGTTAAACTGTAATCGATTCATTCACAGATCGTTATCGTCGAATACAACTTTGTCGTTTGATTTCCTTTAGAAGCGTTTAATATTATTGAAATTTGTTTGTTGGAAGGATTTCATTTTATACTTATTTACTTTTCAAAATGGTGGTGAGCATCAATTATTTAATTAACAAAAAGGAATACTTATAGATGTATAGGAGTTTACCGAACCCCACTTTAAGTAACCCTGAGCTAGGTACCTAAATTAACTAGCTCATAAGTAGTTTTCATTAGGAAACTGTGTTTTGGAAACTAGACAACGGATAAATATATACTTAAGTATATACTTTTTGTTTGTAAATACATACTTAATATACAAAGAATAACGTACAATCACCGCTCCTTAGGACTACTACTATGAATTACGTGTGGTGATTTTGGCGATTTTTCACAAGCCCCCCCCCCCTGCCATCCCCCCCCTTGATTTCGTGTGATATGGATTGCCTCCCTCCATCCTCCGCCAAAAAAAAATTTTATTTTAGTGAAAATACTTTAAAATGCTTTATTATTAAAAATGATGAACTGATGAATGACTGTTGTTTTACTTATTTTGACCCAGTTTTTTTGATAGACAAGCGCTTGCTCTCTTCGTAAGCAATGATGTGATCTACGATGAATCGGGCTTGCCTAGAATACCTGTTTACTCGCGACTTGAAGGCCCACAGATTAAACCTATCGGGAAACAGACTCAGGCAAGGAATTACATTCTCCAGCGGTACGGATGATAAAATTAGACACAAAACCCCAAAGTCCGTGTCTTTAGAATATCCACCAAAAACTGATGGCGCTGCTGATTCGTACGTCTGGTTGTTCGATGGAAGAAGGGAGATGGTGGTATTAGGTTGTGAAATTCCACTGCACACTCGCCGAAATGATAACGATAAGCTTGCAAGTTGCAACCTCACACTGTTACTTGTGTATGCGTGTAGTGGATGCCCCCTAATGGTTCCTCCTCAGTAGTTCAATACACGATATTTACAAAATAACTGTCATAAATTGCTCAAAGCGTTTAAACAATTAACAGCTGAAACAAAAGGAAGTCTGGAAAATAGTTTTGATTTAAAAACCAATTAGGTATAGTTATTAATTATTTAGTAGTTAACCTTACTTCAAAGTAAAATAGTTTTTGACCCTTTCCTAGCAAATAAAAAGTTTTTCACAATACCTATCCTTCAAATAAGATGACTGGATTTCTACCGGAAGCCTTGAAGATGTTTTTTTTATCTATAACTTGACATAATGAGTTAGAATGGGTACAAAAAGTTTCTTTGTCAATATTAGGAAGTAATTAAAAGTCTTTGACAGTCCAATTAAATAGTTGATGTTCTTTGTGTATGTTCCGATGCGTATTTATAGTAAATAAATGCTAGTCACATAATTGATGCCAGAAATTCGATTAAAATATTTTTGACGTTTTATTGGAATCAATAAACCCGGATATTAAGTTCGTTCAATCTATTCTATCTTAGAAGGCTAACAGTTTTTATGTTAAGTATATTATAATACAAGGCAATAAATTGTGAACTTCTAACTGAACCACAAGCAGTATTATAATATCAAATGACAATAATGGCTGCAGTGAGTCTGTATGATAAGAACTCGAGAAAAAACTAAAGAAAACTAAACAAACAATAAAAAAACAAGATTAACAAGCAAGAGTAGGCCTAATAGAATTTTCTACTTACCTACTTAAACTAAAAATAGTTTTTAACCAAAAATTTCGTATTGCGCAATTATTACGTGCGGTACAGTAATTACAATCTCGTTCCGTACACGACGAACAATGAAATCGACATCGAAAACGATTCGATCACGGCTTGTCTTTTTATTGCTGACCACGCAACTCGATTGAGCGAATTCGGGCCTACCGAATTCTCTATTGCCACACGCATAGAACGCAATATCGTCGGCCACAAGTCTCCGTGCGTCCGATTTTAATTAATATTTCGTAAGAGGAACTGTAACACTTTTGTTACGTAAATCCTTTTTTTACCACGCTTTAGTGATATAATATAACTTGTACATATTTTAAGATCTGTTGTTGGGGTGAAATCATGTGTCACAAAGAACTGTTATAGTTATTAACTGACAATATTTAATTTTCACCCCCAGTCCTCTCAATCGGCGGTCACCCCTTCTGGGAGCCAGTCGATCTAACTTCATTCATTTCACTTTACTTTGTTTTATACGATTTTATTTTTACCACATTTCAATTCATTTCATTGCCGACCCGCCCGCCTTGGGCGTCGGTATTTTTGTTTTTGATTTCAGATATGACCAGTCACCTCCTTTGGATGCTGGTCATCCTCAGTGTGCACTTCGCCTAGGCGGGTGACGCCCTGCGCCACGGCCCTCCAGGGACGTGGTCGCCACAGATATGCTGAAATACCCGTCCAGGTAACAGCAGTTTTCAGGCAGTGTTTAGTCGGTAAGAGTCCGACATAACCATTACAGCCGGCTGTAATGGTATCCATGAGGATTCACTGCCTCCTTCCCCCGTAGTCCGGAAGGTTGCCGGATGAGCGATTGTTTCAATAGGAAACGATCGGTCGTTCGACGCAAAAAAAAAAAAAAAAAAAAAAATATTTAATTTTCTTTGCGATTATTTTAGTCAGCCAGAAGCGATTCATAACAAATAAAAATACAATAAGATTGTTTCGTCTCGCATCTGCTCAGAGTCACATCATCAATTCATCATCATCATCAGACATTTAATGTCCTCACTGCTGGGGTTCAAGCCTTCCTTATGGATGGATAAGAAAAATCTAATAATCAAATTTTCTTCATGTAATTCAATCTATTACTTACGCGTTTTTGTCTTCGCTCTTTAATGTTTTTGGCAATATTTTTACACCATTTTTTTTATTTATATCAACCGCCTCTTTGGTCTAGTCGTTCGTACACACAAACGTTATCAGTACCAGTACCAGAGGTCCCGGGTTCGATTCCCAGTAGGGGTACATATTGTATTCGGTTTGGTTGGTGGCAGGGCTTGTTCAAAGTCTGCCTGGTTAGCTACCATCATCTTATCTAAGTCTGACGCCATAACAACGATGTTTTCAGCATTGTTGTGTTCCGTCAGTTTGTGATAAGATAGCCAGTAGGATTCCGGGAGTAGTGCGCTTCCACCTTTAGCCTTATCATCGCTTAGCATCAGATGTGAAAAACTTTGTCAGCTACCTTCGTTAGTTCTGCTGAGACGATGTTAAAACAACCAATTTTAATATTAAATATGGACCATTTTTTGTCTAAAAGCAATCCGTAAGATCCGTAACAAAGTAAGATTTCTCTGATTTAGTTATCATTAAGTTATACATACCTAAATCTGTTTTTTTTTTCGATCTACTTAAACCAAGAGATTTTGGTTTTGTGAAGTTTCTAAAAATAAAAAAACCGACTTTTTAGTGATTCGCAGTGTTAACATAGCAAATAATAGTGTTCCTTAAATAGTTTAAAAAAATATTAAATTATAAAGAGTGTTGTTTATTGTTTATTTGTTTATGGACAACTAACAAGACATAAATCGGATTAAACATTGAAATGACATAAAAAGGCTTAAGTAAATAAATCTAAATTTTGTCTTACTTAAAAGTTGCCACGGCATGCAAATTGTGGAATAAAAATAAAGCAATTAAGAATACATTACAATACCTGGAAAAAATATTTTATACAAGTGCACATCTTAAGAACTAAAAAAATACAACATAAAATGAACGAATTAATAATTTTACAAAAAGACAAAAAATAAATTAAAAATTAAGTATAAAAAAATGTCAAATAAGACTAGAGTTCATTAGATTAAAAATAATGTAGTTCATAACAAGTGTTACATCATCAAGCACTTTTGACATTATGAGGACACAAGGATCAGCTATCAGCATAATTTGACATGCTCTTATTAATTAAACTGATCTTTGGCCATGAGTACTGCATTACTCTCGCTTATCGCGCTCCTCAGTCGAAATCACTCGATAGTGCATAAACGTAGTTAAAGCATAACTTGACCAGTTTAACTTGACCTCTCGCACGTGCGTCTTGCCTATTAGGTCATTAAGGAAGCTTGTAATGAGAAGAGTCAAAGTTAATTGGATTGAAATGTGTATGTTATAGCAAAAACATATATGGCCAAATTTTCAAATTTCTGTTTTAATCTTGAATACACTAGTGTGTATACGCAACATACAATTTTAAAGGGAATAAATAAAACTTTTACTGTGTGTAAAGCTTTCTGGCTAGGAAGTTCAATTATACTCTCACGCTTGTATTTAATTTAGTTTTTGTCAATAATCATGACAAAATAACTGTTTGGGTGGACCTCAAAACAAGGAAAAAAAAAGAAAACTTCATCTTGTATAAAGAACTTTAGGATGGAGCGAATTCTTTTTTATTTTGGAGCTCTTGTATTATAATTCGATGACCCATGATGATGAATAGGTACGTGCTTGTTATAGTTCTTAGTTAGTTTATTCATTTTAGTTACTTACCTACATATTTTGCACTATAATTCACCATATTTTTTTATAACTCCTTTTTGAAATTCTAATTGGACTTGTTTAAAAAGAAAACTTGATGCGGCGTCTCAAGATATTAATGAAATCTGCTGAAATTTTAGAAGGAGCTTCATAAAACCGTTTTGAAGCTCCTTCTAAAATTTCAGCAGATCATCGATTTATAAACACGAACTCCAAGATTTAGAATAAACGACCCTAATGATCATTTCCCAGCTCATATTAAATCAAAACTATTTTTAAAAAATATTGAAAATGAAATAGAAAAAATCGATCCGTCTCACCACTAGCTCCGATTGGACTTGAATCCACGACCTTTCTCTGTCCGGGCGAATGGTCTTACCACTGAGTTACGGAGTCATTCGTCATTCACCCGGACAGTGTACGGTTGTAGGTTCGAGTCCGATCGGAGTTAGTTGTGAGACGGGTCGCTTTTTTTCTTCATTTTCAGTATTGCGATAATAAAATTTGCATTGTGAATTCAAAATAGAATAAAATTAATTCAATCAAATCTTTTTTTTTTTACTTGATTACCAATGCGATATAAAAATAGCCAAACAATTACACGGTTACACCGACAAACGACCATATCTTCGGGCGTAGCATGAATGATCGCGCGTGTCGTATCGTCCAGATCGGGCCGGTTGCACAACTGTAAGTAATAGTAATTACAACAGATGGCCATTGTTAGGTGACCGATCGGCCTCCGCGTCGCAAGGCCTTCGGAGCAACGCAGGCGCACGATTTTTGACCACATCTAAGTTTTTGTTTGGAGTTGATAATACCTACCAATTTGTCGGAGTAGGATTCTGCAGTTTTGTAGACTGTGACCAATTTATTTGTTAAACTTTGTTTAGTTTTTATCTATTTTATCGTTCTGAAAGATACCAATCTGAAAGAGGTAGGAAGAATGAACATCAAAAAAGTCTCGTGAGTATTTCAAAAACATCTTTAAGGATATGTGTTCGGAAAAGATCGACGTTTCTGAACGCGTCTCTAATGTCACGTCAAATTGACATTTGGCTGTCACTTGAAGTTGACAGTGACACTTGATTGAAATTCTGGTAGAAAGATGTCGGATTAATTTTGCTGAATTTGTTAAAAATCGCTCGCGTTGAATGTGCCTGGCATATCGAGTTTGAATAAAATCTTAAATTATCTATGTGATCCCGTTTTGTACGACCAAGGTTTTGACGCCATCCATCGGGCTGGTCGCGGAGTTTTGAAAGAAAGATAATTGTCCACCACGCGCTTTTTGTCGGGACTGTAAATCGTAATAAAAGAGGCTCCCCCGTGTGTGTCTTTGTGTATCTATTGCTGAAGCGCCCAGTGCCTTGGGAACGCTGTTATTTGTGTTGTGAGTAAGGTGACTAATTGGTAAGGTCTGCAGAAGAAAGGACCCCAGGGGCGCGCGCGCTCCCTTACACCACTTCTGCCTTGGAGACGTTCGACACACAGACCCGTATGTAACCTCACCTTACTTAATATTCTCTCCGCTGTGTATCGCAGTCCAATTGTTCAGTTACATCCCGGCTGAAACCAAGTTTTTTGTCCGGAGTCTATATTAGTAATACCAGCTTCCACTGCGCTAGCTGACTCCGCGGTATAGGCAGGGGTGTACTGAACATTTCTTGGTAGCCAAGAGCGTAGCTTGAAGGCCTGAGAGGCCCACGCCAAAACTTTGTATTAATCAGTGCCGTTTTGATGACCCAGTCTGGTCCGGACTAGATTAATTTGTACTTGTAAATGGTAATTGGCTTGCATTTGAAAAGTAAAGGGCATTCCTTTGTTATTGGTTCCATGTCTTGTAATTAATTGTCATGTATTGAAGTTCCAAAGTGTAAACAGATGCCTTTCTTTGCTCATAATAATTATTATTCAGTTTTGTTAGCAAATTTGAGTTGTGAATATTGACAAGTTTGTTGCTAAAATAATAGCTAATAAAAGGTTAGCTAATAAGTTTGCACTCAATACTTAGTGAAACTTAGATGATTTAAGACATTGTTTACACATTGAAACTCATTGAAACTTGTGCTTTGAAATAATTAAAATTAATTTGTTGTATGTTGATATCCAAGTGAATTTCAATAGTCAGTGATTTTGAGTGAATTTCAATAGTCAGTGAGTTTTGTTGTTTTCTGATAACCTCCAAATATTTAAGAGTTTGTGTCATTATAAATACTTTGTTGTTGTAATATTGGAATTTTGTGGTTAGTAATAACCTCCAAATATTGGAGATTTTGTGTTATAGTGAATATTTTGAATTTGTTGTTTTTGTTGATAAATTTGTGACGTTACAATGACGGCCTCCTCTGCTAAAGCCAAAATACGTTCTGAGTTACGGTGGTTAGCTTCTGCGGTCGCATTGTTGGATCGACCGGATAGGACGGAGGCCTTGTTGAACAGATACGTAGATCTGCCCATACGTTTGGCTGTTGTTGATGAACAGTATGCCTTATTTTTGGAAAGGACTGTTGAGGCCGAGGTGGAAATGCGACAAGAAGTCGGTTTGGATGTGGACCAGTGTTATGATTTTGCGGACAGAATTACCCAGGTGGCTCGGCCTTTGCAAGTGGCAAGAGAGAATGATCCGAGCCCGTCCCCGGTCACATCTAAGAGTATGCCCCCTCTATTTGCTAGATTGGCCCCCTTAGACTTAAGGCGTTTTGCTGGTCGTCTAGAGGACTGGGAGGGCTTTATTAATATTTTTGATAGTCTGGTACATGCCCGGGATGATTTGACCCAGGGCCAGAAGTTAGCGTACTTGTTATCCGTGTTGGAAGGGGAGGCCCTTGAATCGGTTCAACATTTGGCCCCCTCGGATGAAAACTACCCTATTGCTAGGGATTTGATTGCCCGTCGGTACCAGAACGTACGACGTCTGACGGACAACCATGTTGCCGCCATTTTGAATTTACCCCGCGTTGCCAGCGTGATGCACTTGAGAGTGGCTTTGTTGAATCCGCTGTTGGTTGCATACAACGCATTAAAAAACTTAAAACTCCCAGTGGAGCAGTGGTCGTTTTTGTTACTGCACATTGTCCTGGGAAAGTTGCCGGACTCTGTTAAGGTCCGTTTTGAGCAGCAGTATGGTGGGGATAGTGCGACTTATCTGCCACCCTTCTCGGACCTCTTGACGTTCCTGGAAGGAGAAAGTAGACTGGCAGATAATTCCTCTCTGGCCGGTCCTATGGGACCCGAACGACCTGTGCCACAGAGTAGATCCCCCACCGGACCCCCCCGTAGGGGGCGTATGGCCCCTCGCGCGCCCGGCCGCTATGCCGCCGTCCAGGAGACCGCCCGCTGCTTGTACTGTCGGGAACCGGGTCACAGCACGACCCGTTGTGATAAGTTCCTCGACCAGCGCGTCCAAGGCCGTCGAGCGATCGCGCGACAACGGACATGGTGCTACTCGTGCTTGGGCCTGCACATGCAGCGCGAATGTACCCAAGCGCACCCATGCCGCTTTTGTAAGGGCAACCACCATCCCCTCCTCTGCATGAACAGCCCAGAGGGCGGCGGAGCGCCGCAGCGCGTCGCTGCAGGATCACCTCGTATGGGTGGGGGTCTCGGACCCCCCGTGGTGTTTGCATCCCGCAGCAGTTCTAGTGGCCACCAGAGTGGCCCCAGACGCTCTCCGCCACGAATGGAGCCTCAAACGGGCGGGGGTCCCAGGGACCCCCCCATGGGAAACCGATCCCCAAGGATGGGGATGAGTGATGCGAGCGTTGCCGGAGGTCGTAGAGGCCCCCCGCGACGTTTTGAGCCTCGCACGGGCGGGGGTCCCACGGACCCCCCCATGGGAAATCGGTCCCCAACTAGGGGGTTCGATTTTGCGAGCGTTGCGGGAGGTCGTAGAAGCCCCCCGCAACGTGTTGAGCCTCGCAAAGCCGGGGGTCCCCGGGACTCCCCTTCTGAAAATCGGTCACCGTGCCCCCGCGACTATGGGGCGACGTACACGGTGGATGCTAGGCACCGATTCTCGCCGCCGCTCGCCGAATACCCGCGTTTGGAGCGGCGCCCGCCCCGTCTTCAAGGGGCCGGGAGATATAGCCCGCCTGATACCGGGCGAATTGGACGTAGGCAGTATGTGGGAGACTGGGACCCACTGGATCGCTATGAGCGACCCCCTTACCATGGGGGGACGTCTGGGGACCCCACATACTAGCAATCAACGTGTTTACGGTCGATTGTAGCCACCCCTCCAGAGACCGTTTTGTTGCCCACGGCCTCTGTGCTTGTCAGGGGATTGAATGGCGACCTTGTGGAAGTTCGCGCCTTGTTGGATTCCGGTGCTCAGGGGTGTGTTGTGTCATCTTGGTTAGTTAGGCGGTTGGGCCTCAAGGTGCACCCCCACACGGAAGGCGTGAGAGGTGTTGGCGATGTGAAAGTCCCCGGGTTGTTAGGGCATGTTGACTTCACATTTACCTCACGTAATAAGTCCACGCCAGGCATTAAGACCTCGGCGATTGTGTTGGACACAGTGGTTGGCCGTCAACCTTCAGTTGACTTGGGACCGAGTATGTTGTCTTTGGTGTCTGATTCCCCACTCGCCGATCCAAATTTCTTCCGCCCAGGCCCGATTGATGCTCTCCTTGGAGCCGATGTCCTGGGGCGAGTTTTGTTGACGGGGAAGCGAGTTTTGCAGCCAGATGGCTTGGTAGCTCTGCAGACGACACTCGGTACAGTTGTGATGGGCCCTGCTCGCCGCGTTTTGGATTCCCTTGATGAGGATCGCGGTCTTGTTTTTAATGTGTCTCTCTCCGAAGTGGTGCAGAAGTTTTGGGAGGTTGAGGAACCTCCACCAGCCCCGCGGGTCGACCCAGTAGCGGATGAATGCGAGTTGTATTACCAGAATAACACTGGTCGCCTCCGCTCTGGTCGTTTGATCACCCGTCTCCCCTTTCGTGCCGGCCGACCTCCTCTGGGCGAATCCCGACCGCTAGCGGAACGTAGGCTAGTGGCGATGGAGCGTCGCATGAGCAAGGATCCGGTCTTCCGCCAGAAGTATGTTGAATTCATGCGGGAGTATGAGGAGTTAGGGCACATGTCCGTGAGCGATTTGGATTGGCGCTCCGTTGAGCACTTCTTTTTGCCGCACCACGCCGTTTTGAAATCCGGAAAGATTCGGGTGGTCTTTGACGGTTCGGCTCCCACCTCCACTGGAGCGTCCTTGAACCAGTGTCTGCATGTAGGTCCCAAGCTGCACACGGAGATCTCAGACATTTTGACCAACTTCCGGCGGCACCAAATTGTATTTATGACTGACATCCGGATGATGTTCAGACAAACGGTCATCCATCCAGAGGATAGGAGGTACCAATTGATTTTGTGGAGAGAGAGTCCTAGGGACCCCTTGTTGATTTATGAATTGAATACGAATACGTACGGTTTGGCTTCGAGCCCGTTTGTTGCGATTCGTTCTTTGTTGGAGTTGGCCGAGAAGGAGCGCTTGAGATATCCTCGCGCCTCCGCCATTTTGGCCAGTGACGTCTATGTGGATGACATTTGCACGGGCGCCTCATCTGTCTCAGAGGCGATTGTCCTGAGAGACGAACTCACCGCCCTTTTGAAGTCGGGAGGTTACGAATTGAGGAAATGGATATCCAACTCGCCTGATGTACTGGTAGGTTTGCCCGAAGAGCACCAGCAGGACCCCCACCTATTCGAAAATGTTGATAATCCCCATGTGGTGACCGTCCTTGGCGTACAGTACAAACCGGTCTCTGACACGTTCACTTATTGTGTGGATTTACGACCACCGAAAGTCTGGACCAAGCGTTTAGTATTGTCTACTGTCGCACGTACCTTTGACCCCAATGGGTGGATTTGCCCCGTGCTGTTTATGGCCAAGTGTTTCTTGCAACGGTTATGGGCTTCGGGTGTGTCGTGGGATGAACCCCTCTCGGACGAGTTACTCCGAGATTGGTCGAGCTTCGTTTCATCCCTCCCCGAGATTAATGAAGTGCATTTGCCGAGGCTATTCCTCCCTTCTGAAAATTGTAAAGTTACTCTTCACGGCTTTTCCGATGCCTCCGAACGTGGATTTGCTGCGGCCGTGTACCTCCGCACCGTTACTGTTGACGGAGTTGTTGCTGTGCATCTGGTGATAGCGAAAAGCAAAGTCGCTCCCCTTCGGACTCGTCATACGATCCCGAGGTTGGAATTGTGTGGAGCTGCCCTCCTAATGCGTTTGTTGAACCACGTATGGCTCACATTAGGTCGATCTATTAAGATACAAGAGGTTTATGCTTGGACGGACAGTCAGGTCGTCCTTTGTTGGTTGAAGGCTCCGGCGCACACCTTGGACGTGTTTGTGGCCAATCGAGTGTCGCAGATTTGTAATTCCGACATCGAGTTGATTTGGAGACACGTGCCGGGAACCATGAATCCCGCGGATTGTGCGTCTCGGGGTTGTGTAGCCCCAACCCTAATTAACCACCCCCTCTGGTGGGGCCCACAGTGGTTGATGCGGCCTGAGTCGGAGTGGCCGCCCTCTCCAGCGTTGTCGAACGTAGCCGTTCCTGATATGCGGGCATGCGTCCTGGAGACTAACCCCGCCGGGGAAAAGGATTTGTTGTTGGATCGGTACAGCTCCTTACAGAAGCTGCTTGGTGTTACCGCTTGGATCAGACGTTTTGTGTACAATTGCAGAAACCCACGCGCGAGGCGTGATTCGTCGGTTCTCACTCCGGACGAGCGTAGGGACGCGCTCTTGTTTTGGGTCCGGAGAGTACAAGCTGATAGTTTTGAGTCCGAGATTGAAATTTTGCGTTTAGGCCGTCGCAAGTTGAAGGGCGCGGTATCGCGATTGAATCCCTTCCTGGACGAGAGTGGGCTTTTGCGAGTCGGCGGAAGACTTCGAAATGCGAACCTGCCGTATGGATCTCGTCACCCCCTTTTGTTACCTAAAGCCGGACATTTGACTCAACTGATAATAACAGATCGCCATGTGAATGCACAACATGCTGGCTGTAATGCTTTGTTGGCCATTTTGCAGCGTGAATTTTGGATTTTGTCTGCTCGTCGAGCCATTCGCACTGTGGTTTTCCGTTGCCTGCCTTGTTATCGATTGAAGGCCGCGACCATGCAGCCCCAGATGGGTGATTTGCCTGCTGATCGCGTCACGGAATGTAGAGCCTTTGCCGGAGTCGCCACCGACTTCGCCGGTCCCTTTACTGTAAAGGCTTCGAGACTGCGTAATGCTAAAACCTATAAGGCGTACTTGTGCGTGTTTGTGTGTTTGTCCACCAAGGCTGTACATTTGGAAATTGTCTCGGAATTGTCTACCGAAGCCTTTGTCGCCGCCTTGAGCAGATTTGTTTCCCGTAGAGGACTGCCGACATTGATACGTTCCGATTGTGGTACTAATTATAAGGGAACGTGTAATTATCTTAAGGAAGTAGTTAAGTTTTTTGTTGATAATAAAATAGACATTGGAACCACCCTCTCCCGGCGTGGGATAATCTGGAAGTTTAGCCCACCAGCTTGTCCGACCTGGGGAGGAATTTTTGAAGCTTGTGTAAAGGCTGCCAAGACACACTTGCGTCGCGTGATTGGAGAAACTATTCTCACGTTTGAGGAACTTGATACGGTATTTTGTAAAATTGAGGCCGTCCTCAACTCGCGACCCTTGTGCCCGTTGTCTTCGGACCCGAATGACCTGGAAGCGTTGACCCCAGGTCATTTCTTGATCGGACAGCCCCTTTTGGCGTTGCCTGAATATCCGATTCAGGATGTAGGATCCCATCGTTTGTCGCGATACCAACTTTTGAGACAGATGTCCCAAAACTTCTGGGCACGTTGGTCGATGGAGTATTTGCATATCCTACAACAGCGCGTGAAGTGGACAGATAAAACCACCCCACCCCAGACTGGCGACCTCGTGTTGATTAAGGATGCTAACCTGCCGCCCCTATGTTGGCGAAGGGGGCGCATTGTTAAACTCTACCCCGGAACTGACGGAGTTCCTCGTTTTGCTGAGGTTTTGGTTCGAGATTCGGTTTTGAAGAGAGCCGTTAGTGGGCTCTCCCGATTACCCGTAGATTGACGTACCGTTCTTAACGGTCCGGGGCGGGGGGATGTTCGGAAAAGATCGACGTTTCTGAACGCGTCTCTAATGTCACGTCAAATTGACATTTGGCTGTCACTTGAAGTTGACAGTGACACTTGATTGAAATTCTGGTAGAAAGATGTCGGATTAATTTTGCTGAATTTGTTAAAAATCGCTCGCGTTGAATGTGCCTGGCATATCGAGTTTGAATAAAATCTTAAATTATCTATGTGATCCCGTTTTGTACGACCAAGGTTTTGACGCCATCCATCGGGCTGGTCGCGGAGTTTTGAAAGAAAGATAATTGTCCACCACGCGCTTGTTGTCGGGACTGTAAATCGTAATAAAAGAGGCTCCCCCGTGTGTGTCTTTGTGTATCTATTGCTGAAGCGCCCAGTGCCTTGGGAACGCTGTTATTTGTGTTGTGAGTAAGGTGACTAATTGGTAAGGTCTGCAGAAGAAAGGACCCCAGGGGCGCGCGCGCTCCCTTACACCACTTCTGCCTTGGAGACGTTCGACACACAGACCCGTATGTAACCTCACCTTACTTAATATTCTCTCCGCTGTGTATCGCAGTCCAATTGTTCAGTTACATTACATCCCGGCTGAAACCAAGTTTTTTGTCCGGAGTCTATATTAGTAATACCAGCTTCCACTGCGCTAGCTGACTCCGCGGTATAGGCAGGGGTGTACTGAACAATATGAATTAAACATTTCAACCATAACTTTTATAAGAATTATTTTATGTCTATTCCAGAAAGGAAACTAAACAAAGACAACTGTTACCTACATATAAATATAAATCTTTAATAACAAATAAAAGCTAATAGTAAATTAAACTCCCAGAAATTGAACATCATCATCATCATCGTCAGGCATTATAAGTCCCCACACACATGTGCTGGGGCACAGGCCTTCCTTATGAATATATATTCCTATAAATTATTGTGTGTTAATTAGTTGTAGTTCTAGCTTGTAGACGACTTGGAATTTTAATCTGTAAGTGTACAAGTTTAATGAATAAATAAATTAAATTAAAAAATTAAAATTAAAATTATGGATGGATAAACAGAATGGGCCATGACATGACCCACCACGCGGGCCCAATGCAGGTTGGTGGGTATTAACGACTTCAAACGTAGCAGGGACCAACAGCTTAACGTGCCACGGAAGCACGTAGGCACTCTAGATTAAAATTTTTTGGTCACCCATCGCTTGACAGGCATTGCGACAGTTGGTTAACTTAACGATTGCAGGCTGAGCACGCTGCCCACTGCACCACGGATTCCTCAAAGTTGTATAGGTTGGAAAATAACGGTTTATTTGCATTATAAGGCGGTGAGCAGCTCTATATAAGTTGTCGGACCGATCGGAGATTCGATATTGACGTTCATTAGGCTATTTATTACGGCTGCTAGATTAGTTATCATAATAATATTGCCTTCTGTTAATGACATGATTGAGATAGAACGATATGCCATCACTCGCGGAAGCTTAAACGCGAGAACTGTTTTGTGCAAAGACCGTGATACCAGTAGCTTTCAAAAAAGAGCTGTGTCATATCCTTGATATAGATTTTATTTTTATTATGCCTGTAATGCAGGTAGGTAGGTATAAACATTTTCCGGTTTGCGCAGGTATAATAATAGGTACTAGTTTGCCCGCGTGGACTACACCCGCGGGAATGTGACATCTTTTCGGGATAAAAAGTATGTCACTCTCCACTCCAGCTCCCAAGCTAGCTCCATACCAAAAATCACGTCGAACCGTTGATCCGTTTTGAAGTGACAGACGGTCAAACACACAAACGTACTTTTATGTACCTATATTATTTGGGCGTTAGCAACTTACGAACGCAGCAGGTATGAATGCTGCTGAACCATAATCGGCATCATCCTGTCGATTCATTGAAATGGAGTCGTCAGAATACACCACGAGGTGCACTCGTATTTCATTTCTTATTTTATTTAATGCAATAAAGGAAACAAATAGCACTTACAATATAACTAATCTATGATAAATATCCAGAGATTTTCAACAACATTATACAAAGATAGAATAAATACATTTGAAACACTTATACAATAGTATTGCCTTAATTGCCTATAAAAGTCTTGCCAAGTTTCATAAAAATGTGTCTTATCATTGCCACTTCTGCTAACTAAATGATCCCTCTGCAAATTGCAATGTGCCTGAAATGATACCTACAGAATACAAATTCTCTTATTTCGGCAAACCTTTTTTTTTAATAATTAACTGACCTAAATACTTACCATATTTTACGAAGTTGTAACCTAGCATTTATTTTTAGATCGATTTATGATTAACTAGCCTTCCGCCCGCGGCTTTGCCCGCGTGGATCACACACCATTTTCTCGAGGGAATGTGATGCTTTCCGGGATAAAAGTAACCTATATCAATCTACTATCCCCATACTAAAAATCAAGACGATCCGTTGCTCCGTTTTGTCGTGAAAGACAGAAAAACAAACGCACTTTCACATTTTTATATTAGTATGGATTGAGCATTTAACGATTACGCGCTTGGTAATAAATAGTATTAATTTTAGTTTAGTCAGGACATGATTCTCTAGCTTACAAAATACTGGGCATGCCATATTAAGTTTTGTACGCCCAAATAAAACACAAAACTCAACAGGAAAGGCCAGTCTAAATGGTTTAACGTATTTACCATCTATTGAATGGGCATTTTTCACAAGTTTGAAAATAAATAGCTTCGGTCTTATTTTAATACTGTTAAATACCGACTTGTTATGTGATTATGCCACCTTAATATATGAACTGGCGCTCTGTGCAGTTTCCGTTGTGCAAGTCTGAAAAGGGCATAGATAAATTAATATTGAGTGACCGGTATTTAATAAAATGTGAGAAGTATTTAGTTACTACGTTTAATATAGGCTGTACACGACCACCATAAAAGTATTTTATATCATTAATTAGTAACAATAACCATAATTGCAATTGCTCGAATGATATTTTTAGAATTAGAGCTAACTGAAGGCCACCCGCGGTTTCACACACGTCGTTCTCGTTCCCGTGGGAATATCGAGATAAAAGGTATCCCATGTGTTATTCCAGTCTATAATCTATCCTTGTCGCAAATTTCATCTAGATCCATTCAGTAGTTTTTGCGTGAAAGAGTAGGTACCTAACAAACATCCATACATCCAGACATCCATACTCACAAACTTTCGCATTTATAATATTAGTAGGAAGTAGAATAAGGTAACGCAACGAATTTCTGTTCAATTTATGAATAGCGTTTGGAAATAGGCTCTCTGCTTTGTTGCACTTGACTGACGTGAAATCACATTTTATCTTATCAAACAATATGAAAAGGTAATTTAGGAAAGTGTTATAATTATTATAACCCCTTAAGCAGTCGGACGCTGGGGGTCGCGCGACCCTGCTGTGCCGCCATAACCATAACGCTGGACACAAAGCCGGTGCAATACAACTGTCTTTATTAACGAGGTGTTGACTGACAAAGACAAACATACAAAACCGGCTCTATGGCCGGCGAAAAACTGTTTCGTGGCCACGCACCCTTAAATAAAAGATGCTAAGAAAAACTCTTTGCTGTTGACTTGACTTAAGTCGACCTCTTTCCTCTAATCTGTGTTAACACGAACACACATTGTTACAAATAAGCGTAATATGTTAATAAATCAGGGGAAAGCCACTGTAGTTACTGTAAGAATATTAATTCTTACAGTAACTACAGTGGCTTTCCCCTGATTTATTAACCCGTAAACAGCCAATGCCTATTATATTTATTACCGTCCATTAGAATCACAAAGTCGTAATTGAAAGTATAATATGGCTATGATTTATACATAATTGTCGTGGCCGTCATAACATGGCACATCCCATTATCGCCACAGAAATAAGAATTACACTGTCTGTAACGAAAAAATAATAACATATTCTCGATTCGGGCGCGCATTAACGCGCTTAAGGCGACGTTGGTTACGGATTAAAAATGTTTTTCATTTGTTTCTATGGAATCGTTTAATTTATGGACTGAAAAAATATGTAACAATGGAATTGTATTGTTTTGTTTTATAAAAAAAGGCACTGAAAGATCAATTCACCAAATTTTAATATTCCAAACCCTGTATTACTGACACCTACGAGATATAGCAAAGCAATCAACTAAAAGTCTCCTTTAATTCAAAGCTCCAATCCAAACCTTAATACCATATACCTTGTTTGAAGCTTAATTGAATACTTATTATAATTTTAACCACTCATACTTATTTATGATAATAATCTTATTGGTATTTTAAATTAAATGGGAAGTTAGAGTGTGATAATTTTTTAGATGCCGGGGAATGGATATATAAAATATTCTATAACTGCACTCGACATAGCCTTAAGAAAATTTCGTACAGCCTCGCTCCCAATGGCACAAATAATTTAGTGACCTTGCCGCCAGTAAGTGTATCTTTTAATTATTATCATGAAGGATCGGTTGACATCGCGCGTCACTACAAGGTTAGATCGAATAGATATTATTGGGTAACGTCAGTCAACGTTGCATGTTGTTGCTCCGATTTAAATAGGTTTCTTAGATATTAATTAAAAAGAAATTAATGACATAATAAATGGAAGTGATGTTCGAATATTTTTCTGCTGCAGATAAATTTAAGTTTAAAACGAGGTGTTGTAAGTTTGGTGTTGGTAAGCATTTGGTGCAAAATATTTATTGCCCCTACATACAAATAATATTTTACTTGAGTTAAAATAGCCACCATTTCAAATCAATGACGATTTACAAAATTAAGAATCGCATTAGCGATTTAACATGTCTAAAGAATTTTCATTTTTTTTAACTGAATCTGGTATCTACTTAAGCAGTTTTTTGTAAAATCATTTAACTTGAGACTTGATTGAATAATGCACTATCGGACTTGGAAAGAAAAAGCTTCGTGAAAGCGAAAGCAGTCGAGGTCCAAAGTCAAATAATAATTAAAGTAGACGTGTCTGGAGCAAGGCCCCTCTGACATTTCGGATTTTGCCAATTTTCACTTGTTCCAGTTTTGATACCGATTGGCACAACCAGATCTCGGAACTGAAGCAGCATTCAGTCATTAAAGTGACGAAAGTTTAATCCTTTCATGTTATTATTATAGATACGTATATAATTTTTTTATTCATTTCAACCGTACAACCACTGACATCTGAATATAATGTCAACATTAGCATATAACAAATTAATTTAAAAGTGAATTTTGAAAGTGTCCATGCTGATTCACTGGACGTTTAATTTTAATGAGCGAATTCACGGTAGTTTTGTCGCGGCTATTTTTGCTCGGCTACTGTCGAGTTAATTATTTTGTTATAAATAGCTGTCAAAAGTTGATACTGGTGATAAAAAGATTGAATTGAACGCAAATTTAAATTGGCCAGTCTATTCTTAAGAAAAGGGAAATGGATAGATTTGAATAGAACATTTTTCTTATCTCTTTCTAGCACTTTATTTTTAATTTTGAAGTACGTTTTTGACCTTTGTGTTTTATAAGGTTAGCCTAAGGTGTTGGTATCAAAGATCCTAGGTTCGCTTTCTAGTAAAGAAATATTTTGACGCTTAGGGTGGAGGATCTTTTATTTTGGTGACATTCCAATATTTTTTTGTTTCCAAGTTTGTTTTGTTCAATCATGTCCAAAAACTTCCATGGCAACAGAAAAAGTTGACACTCTGCTATTTCCAATATATGTACAAAGAATTAACCAAATTTTCAGTGGCACAGGCCTGAGAAAGCAGTACCTACTTTACTTTCGCTTTTATAATGGGTAACTCTATACTTACGGGGAATTGTCTTGTAAAGATTCGTTATTTAAGAGTAGGGTAGAGCGGGGACTAAAAATCCGCGGGTAAAAAGGTACACCATGCCTATCGCCAAAACTAAAAGTCCGTTAGACAAGAGAGTGAGCGGCGTAAGATGAGGTTGCTGGACTGGAGTTGTACGAAGGTATGCCGCCACCGGCAGCGAGTCATATTTTGTACCTGGTGGACCTTTTTACCAGCAGACCTTTAAGCCCCTCCCTACCCTACTAAAGAATTTGTTAGGAAAATAATAAGTAAAAAGAATTTGTTTTTATATTTAAAAAATAATTACCTAATTGAAACAGCAGCTTTTTGCAGCCACACTGACTTATCAGCTACTAGAATTTCCAACCGCAACATTCAGCCGTATCTTCCTGGTTCGATTCCAACTTGAAGCATTTCTAGGAACCTTGTCCTCGGTTTAGTTTATCTTTTTTTTTCACTTATAATCTTTGTTGTAATTTTGACAGGAGGAATGCCGCGGTCGTGGCCGGTCGCGACATCGAGCGTGACTTAACGAGCTAGCCGCCCAATCAGGTGAGAGCTCCGCAAGTTCTAACTATTCGAATTACCGTCGCCATTTTTTAAAACAAAAGAGGGTAGGAGGAGGTCTGCTTTCGTTGGTTATAACATAATCCGATCCGTTGTCGTCTCAATGCCGTCTGAAACACGAACATCCGAATTTTTTCTTCGCCTCTATTAATGATTATTAATTGTGCGTTGTTAATATATGGCTTTGTCAATCGTAACATATTAACGTCATATTGTCTCAATAAAATAATTGTTGGGTCCGTTTTGAGACGTTATCTCGCTGACCTTTGTTCGCGTAGGTGTACGGTTAAGTAATGTCTATTAAAAGGTGTTTCACCATTTTTATAATATATCTTATTAAACATCTTTATCGGGACTTAATTTTTTCAGTTTTTTCTGTTTTCATTAAAAAACTTTAAAGGCTGAATGATACTCAATATATCTCTTCTTTTGAATTCAATCACTAAGTATGGACTCTTTGATATAAAACTATAGGACGGTTAGAGTTGTTATAAATCTGATAATAAGATATATAATTCTTCATACCTTTATCTAGAATCGTATAGTTTCAAAAACACGATTTTATGATTTTGGCTCGACACTTTTAATCTTGGAAAATACCTCTAAAAAATAAGAAATATCAAGATTATTCTTAAATGGGGATACATATACTATTGAAAATTAGTTTAATTAGTGGACACCAATAATATTTAGGATCGTGTAGAAGCATTTTTTAAAAATCGCTATAGTTTTTGAATACGAAGTGATTTTGTGTTTTTTTTGCGTAATCGGCAAAACCGGTCTCGCCCCCGCGCGCGTCGTTTTCTCATTGCTGTCTCGCTTTAGCATAATTTTTCCGAGTATCGTCTTATAGGGACTGAAATTTGTTTTTAAAATCACACTACTCTACGTAGTAATAACCTGGCTGACTGAAGAACCAATCAAAATAACACACTGTGTGCTTACATTTAATTTGTATGCACTAATAAATAACATGGATAAATTTTAACAGGTCACGTACCAATGTCATACGTTCAAATAAAAATAATTAGCATAATGTTTGTGGTCATGTTAGCGACTTCTATACAAACACCTTATAATTAATAACTCGACTGCATACACATCAAATCGTAATGGTCCTCGCACAACTGCATATAATACAATATTCACTTTAGTCATTCATTGTTTTGCCTTTCTACGACCAAGTTAGCACGAGCTTTCAGTCTCATAGTCGAAGTTAATAATAGTATGTTTAATGAATACCTAATGAAATTGGTTGATCGGTACGCCTAGAGTCGTGACTAGCAAAGTATATGTAAATAATTATGATTGATGGGCATCTTTCGACGAAATGTGGTGCGTCCTTGCCAGAAACCACCTGTATGGACAATGCAATGTAAAATGTAACTCGGTATGATCGATAGCACATGTTGTGGGCTTATTTATCAAAAATAACAATGAAGGTCGCATACTTCGTTAATTTTGTTACTGTACCTTTTTGGTAGATTATTTTAAGTTATAATAAATTATAATAAAAAAACCTTTTATTTAAAATCAAGCTTTTATTCAAATGGCCTAAAAAGAATAAAATAAACTTTGTATCAAGTCAAATCCAACAAATTTATAACATTAAACAATTTATATGTTTTAAAAGCTTGTCGCTTTATTTAATTTCATATGTCAAATATAAGTTAAAGCATTTGTGTTTAGTGCAAGCCCAGTAACAATAAAATCTCGCGACAAGCTTTTAAAACAAATAAATTGTTTAATGTAATAAATTTGTTGGATTTGACTTGATACAAAGTTTATTTTATTCTTTTTAGGACATTTGAATAAAAGCTTGATTTTAAATAAAAGGTTTTTTTATTATAATTTATTTTTGTATTTTTAGTTATTATTGGACGTGTTTCTAAGTTGCTTCATTTCATTTAATGCATAATTATTGCATGGTCGTTTGCCAGTTAATTTAATACAGTCTAGCTCTTAAACTGCATCAAGTCTGCAAACACACAAATATATTTTACCACCAAATAGAGATTGTAGATTCTTACTACAGACACACATATTCATTAAATACAAGGCATATTCACATAGGTATAAGAGAAGGAAGCACTGTATTACGAACAAGAATAGAAAACACAAATTAGACCCAATAAGACAAAAAGTTCAAAATAAAAATGTGTGTGTGCCGTGCCGCAGCAGTACTCAATGGTCGCAGCTCAGCGTCATATTACTTGTCTTGCAACGCAAGCAAACGCTGATTTTCAGTTGTAAATTTTAGTACGTATTTCAAAAATAAATACTAAAGAACAAGACACATTTAAGTTTCTATCAAAGTTGATAAACATAGTACATAAAGAAAAAAAGGTTTTTTCTTTTCTGTAGGTAGACTATGGTTGTATTAACTTGGAGCCATCTGTCGTTGACTTTAGTGAACTATTTATGTGCAAAGTGACACATAGGGTCTGAATATAGCAACTTCGCGTTTTTTCCTTTTTTTTATAGTTCGTTCGTTCTTATAGCCGCTACACACGTCCAGACCAGACCTAACCGCCGATTTGGTGCGGACGAACTTTGCTGTAAAGCAAATATAATCCGTGCTACACACGTTCGTACCAAATCAAAATTAAATCAAATCAAAAAATCAAAAAGCTACACCAAATCTGGTCTTGGCCAAGGCTTTGTATCACATCACTGAACAAGGCCTTGTATCACATCACTTTTTCTTATCAAATACCCACAGAAATCACCTGGATTTGCCAATGCAATGCAACGGGCTCGTAAAGAAAAAGACCTATTAACAAAAAAAGGTCTTGGACGGAACGGTACCTGTCATAAAAGAATGACGAAAAATTCTTCAAAACCATTTTGAGTAGCCTGTAACTGACAGGGAAACTTCATTTTTAATTAAATGTCATTTTTTTAAGTAATTGAGAAAAAGCCTAAGTCCAGGGACTTTAAATTAATGTTTTAATATAAATAATAATAATTTTCACTTCTCATGATCTTAAAGTACGCAAATATAGCCCTACGAAGCGGGACTAAATAACCACTGTAGTCCCTAGGGAGTAAAATGTAATTACTTTTTTAATTTCCTTCATGTGACATTAGATAAACTCAAACAGCCAGTGAATATACTATTAATTGTGAAGTGTGGACCATCTTCATTGCGAAAATGTTAAGATGTTTTTTTTTTCATGGTTTTTCCGCAAGGAAGGTGGCGCCACGTGTTTTAAATTGTCAATTTATGACTGGTTTAGCGGAAAAAACTTACTGCGAGTTTTGGCGCCATTTTGGCGGGTTAGGTTGAGTGGATATTTTAATTAATCGCAATTTGTTTCATAGTGGATTTTGTGACTCAAGATAGGTGTGGTTTTTGTGCCCCAAGTGTCTACGCAACTGAACGATATGTAGAATGATTAAAATAGGCGCTATCTTGGTAAAGTGATGCCGAGTGTTTTATTATAGTGGTGTGGTGACTAACCTCAGCAAGAATTATCGAGAAGGTTGGCTTGACACACTTGACGCCACAAACTCCAAGGAGCACTGGAATGTAACACACCTACATTCTTATGAAAACATAAGAAACTATAGTAATTAAATAATACTCAATAATTGGCAGTATGGCTATGTCTATGTCTTGGCCTGTCCTACAAAAGGGCGAATATTTTTACTACTACTACTACTGACCGCGAAAATGTCAGAATTTGTTAAATGTTTTTGTACTAAATTGACTAGTTTTCTCGCACTCGAAGTGAAAAGTACAGTTTGCATCTCGAGACTAAACGCCAACTTAATATACCCTCGGTTTCATTGACTCCCTCGCACGCTCGGGAGCCAAACCACCTCTGGTATATAATGGCTTCGTTTAGTCCCTCATTATAAAATATTCTATTGATAATCTCAAATTTATGTAAATAGTATATTATAGCATACTTTTCAAACAGACTGTTTTTTTGTCTCCATAGCAATTATGTGACATGGACTCATGTTCTTTCTCAAATAACCAATTCAAATCGGCTGTCGGGTTGGGACGTGTGTTCTATTACTAGTTGAATTTAGAGAGTGCGCCAGATAAGTCTGCGCGGGGTCAAAATCGAATACTAATATTTTCCATAAGCTTAGAACAAAATAATGTACTGTAACTAGCGCCATAAACGCCCCAGTCGCAGAGTTATCTGACACGCACTCTATGAAGATTGCGCTCGCTGAATGCTCGCTGATTATAACTTTATGGTACCTACCTACATTGACAAAGTGTCAAGTAACCATCACAATAAAACAAGAATATAGTACTTGAAAATTTGCAAGAATTCTGAATTGATAACTATACTGATTATATATTTAATTGCATTGTCATCGGAACTAAAGGTGAATTCCAAATTTCAGCTCAATCGGACATTGGTAAGTGGGTCAAATTTAGCTCGCAAGATTTGACGAACGGACATGCATACATGCATACACTGCAAGTTAAATAAAAGCTTGTAAAAAAAGGATTATCTTTTTAGTTAGACAACATTACAACAAGTTACAAGGCAAGAAGTTCTTCAAAATATTAATTGGAATACCAATTTGAATTTGGCGTTCGAAAATCAACAGGTTTTTTACTTTTTCTTTGAGTATAATTTAAAACCTAATTTATCATTAGGGTTTGCGAGGAAATGTAATTGAAAATTGTAAATTGTTTTTGTGAAATAAAGTTTTAATAATAATAATAATATCTTGTAGGAAAAATGGTGATAGAAATTACACCTATAAATTGTCTTACAAAATTGCATTTTGAATGCTAAAAAAGAATTTAAATCTAAATATTGGGCAATGGTCAGTCAATATTTTAAATAAAGACTTGTGGGTGTGCTACAGTCTTGTTTTGAGGCGGATATTCAAAAGAATTCCAAATAACAAAGAATTATGATAAATCAGTTCCATACTTTCTTAATTGGTCATTCGTCCTTCAAAAGGTTCTGTATTCCGGGAAATCCGCTACAAAATAATAATACATAATGAACCGGACCTTTGACTTTCTAGGAAATTGTGTGGATTCTTTGGAAAGCTAGTCAACCTTCAAAACTCTTTTTATTGTGTTTATCACATACAAATTGTAGTTTGGAATTACCTACGTACTTAAATCTGACTTAAGTATCACATCATAATATTTGTCATCAATTTAACGCATTTTGTTCTTGTTACAGTCTTACAAATTTACAAATGTTTTATAATTTATTTTATTTTCATTGAAAAACTTTATTTTATTTTTATTACCCGACTACGGCAAACCAAAAAAAATGATGGTTATGATTTTGACCGGTATGGTATGGTGTGTATGTATATTCATCTGTTACCGCATAACTTCTAAACTGCTGATCATATATTGACAGTTGAGGTATCGTTGGAAGTGTCTCGATTGTCCGCTGGTTATAGACTGGTTATATGTCACGTTACATCAAATTGAATTTGGCGCCCTCTAGACGACATGAAGCTGTGAACTAAAAAAACTTTTTTTTTAAGAAATCGAGTTTGGTATCAAATGAAAGCTCTTGGTGACGTTTCAAAAATATATATTTTATTGGTTTTTACTTGCGGCTTTGCTCGCATAAATCGAATTTAGACTTTATCACTAAATTATGACTCCAAAATAATATAAATAAAAATTAAATTCAAAAACTAAAACCCGACTACTGAAAAATATCGCTCTAAAAAGTATGAAACAAGAAAATATTCTCATCTGAAACTGCCGTGGTCGTATGCCCCTTACAAGCCCCTTACTACCAAAACATTATTCTCATTCTTGGGAAGGAATCTTATTCTGCGATTTCTGCTTATTCAAAAAGATTGAAAAAACACTGCACTAGACCACTGAGGCGGTTAAACAGGTAGTTTTGATCAATATATTAAATACCTTCCGACACGTCCACAATATTTCTTAGGCAACTTATCTCAAAGCTATATCAATATAAGTAATGTTGTCTGATAAATATTTCTCAAGATCATGCCGCGAGGTGCGATCTTGGAATCATTTACCTCAAAAACTCGCTACTGCGCCTTTTGCCAACATCGCGAAATATGATAATTGCATCCCATACACCTTACACGGCGAAAAGCCCTTTCACTCGCCGACAGAATCACCATCGTTTTGTAGCAGACGTACGAGTTTTTAATTAAGTTGTGGAGTTTTTGCAACTTGTCTTAAGAGGCAACACAAGGGTCGTTATTTTCATTCAAATGTACTTAGTCCCTTATTTCCCCCCTAGTTAAGGCCAGTAGACTAATAATAGAATATAAATTAAAAAAACCGGCCTAGTGTGAGTCGGACTTGCCCATTACCAGTTCTGGGTGCCTACCATCAACTATAATGAGAAAGCGGTTCAAAACTGGTGCGTTCCAGAATAGGTTCCTAAAATGAATGGCTTTATTTCTTACCATGACCTTCTAAAAAAAGAATCGCAAATGAATTGCTGAATGTGAATGAACGAACGATTTGTGATCTTATTTCTTCTACCCGTCTCTTTCACTCCATTCTGTCATGCCCGGAGAGTGAGAGGGACGGGTATAACCTACAGATGTCATGTTAGCTCGACCGAGTTTTAAGCCAAATAAGAGTTCATGACAGCTAACTTAGCGGCTGCGAAATGTCGCTGAATCGCCTGTCATTGACGCAATAGAATCTCGATCGGCAATTAAGCTGTCGTGGTACGAATAGGCGAAGCAGATCAGTTTATGTCCTAAACAAATCCGTAATAAGAGTTGATGGTAGGGCACCCTGTACCCACATAATGTACCTACCGATAGCCTAAACCTACCTAAAATACCACTATCATTTTTCGATAGCAAAAATAAATTTGTTTTTCATAGTGTTTGTATGAATGAAAAAATTAATTAGGTTCCGTAGCCGAATGGCAAAAAAGAGAATATATAGATTCGTCATGTCTGTCTGTCTGTGCATCCGTATGTCACAGCCATTTTATTCCGAAACCTGTCGTTTAGTTTACTTCAGTTTTTTTGCGAGAAGTGGCCACTTATAGCAATAAAACTCTATTAAATTAAACGACAAGCTACAAAATATAGATGAAGCAATAGAAAGTACCACAAAGCTTCTTCGGAGTGCACTACAGAGAGATAACTCGCGATATGATCTTTATTTAAACACTTTGATTTTTTTTCCAGCGGCGGTGCTAGTGTGCAGACTGCACGCTCTTAAGACGGACGGGACGGAAGTAACACTATGAAAAGTAGCAGATAATGATTGTAACGGAATGAGTTTTAATAAAGGCTGTACTGAAGTACAAAAACAAGCGAACTTCATCAAACACTTTCAAGATAGGTCAATTTTTGCTAAGACATACAAACACAATACACGCTCCAGTTGCGAAACCATCCATTCTAGTTGTACAACGCCTTATCGATGACGCGCGATGTTGCGCAACAGTTGATTTATTCAGAGGATAATGTCGACGACATCCCCAGCCGTGGGCGGGGCTGGGCTAATGCCTGACAGGCAGATATAGCTGCGCCAGTACAAGTGATTTAGGGAGACAAATACCATGTTCAGGTGTGTGCAATATTATTGCTTAGTAGGTATACATAAGGTACTTCTCTTTTGGTATGTTCACTACCAAAATTAAAGTCGGAAACACACTTGTCTGGCGCAGTGTGTTGACGCGCGGTACGGCGGACGCGTATCGGTTTCTCACATAATATGGTTAGAAACACTGTCTCTCTGTGTCTTTCGTATCCATATTAAGTTTATGAAACAGATATTAAATGTTAAAGGTTCTCCTGCTTAGTATAAGAGTTGTATTTTATAAGGGTGTCATGGCAGACACGCCAGCAGCGTTTTCGTGACTTTTTTCGCGTCCGTGAGACGCCGAGTCGTCTCTAAGTGAGGTAGGGTTTGGAATGCTGTAATACACTTTGGCGACCGCTTGCCGGACGACGTTCCGTGGGCAGGCCCCCTACAAGGTGGACCGACGATCTGGTCAAGGTCGCGGGAAACCGCTGGATGCGGGCAGCGCAGGACCGATCGTTGTGGAGATCCTTGGGGGAGGCCTATGCCCAGCAGTGGGCGTCGTTCGGCTGACATGATGATGATGAATACAATTTGACATGGTTTTATCGTAGCTCCTGAACGAATGGACTAATTTGATGAGGTTTGTTTGTTCGAAAGCTGACGTGATCGTAATGGTTCTTTTATTTTGTGAAGTTTTTTTCAGACGTTTCAAAGTCATCAACTCTTTTAGCTAGATGCAGTAGGGGTCTGACACGCATAATGAGTATTTACACAAACGTTTTTAATTTAAAAATAATGAATCAAAAATAAAATAATAAGATTTAAACAATCACCGACACAAAAAAAGGCTCTACAAAATAAAAAAAAAGCCCTCTCGGGCGAGGGACCACGAAAAGACAAGTGCTAAAATAGTAGGTATATTATATGTTATATTAGTATACAGATAATTTATTGTCTACCGTGTACGCCTGATTTTTTCTTTATGTAAATTTAACATAACTTATATTTCATGTAAAGCGCTTAGTAACACCGTTTAATAAACGACACATGCCATGAAAAGATTTCCTAGAAAGATAAGGGTCTTTGCGTAAATTAAAATAAATCGATTACATTATTTGTCAACGTTTTTAAGTTGATGCATGAGCCTTCAAAAGTTCATAATTCAGAAGTTTTTCAATATGGGCAACATAACTAATTGCATTTGTTTTAAGCATTAATGTCTTTAAATATTTTACCTAAGTACCTAGAGAGATAAAAAGTACTTACTTACTGCGGAAATGATTAAGGGTGTCAATTCAAAGCTTTTGAATACTATAAGTAATATAAAACATACAATCTAATGATTCTTCCAATTCCAAAACATCTCGAATTTTATTATAAAACCGAGTGACAACCAAGCAACTTACCAATATGTTATATTAGTTGACCGTGCTAATGCCGACGTTCGGCTCGGACCCGATACGCTCCAGCGTGAGTCATCCATTTTTCGTGCTTGTGATTCAGAATCGCAAACCCTTGGTAGCTCAGTACCCAATGATAGGCTATTTGGCGACAAAAAACTGGTGAAGAGCAAGTTTCACACCCTTGCCCACCGCCGCAAAGTTGCCTGTCTATAGGTCTTTTACAGACTTTACTTCGGAGAGTGTGCTCAGGTGCTGCATGAACTCATACCGCCATCCCCCTTCTTCCATCGGACATACAGACGCACAGCGGATCACACCCTTTGGTGATTATTCCTAAATGTCGCACCAAGCGCTACTCAACATCTTTTATATTGCGCACAGCAAAGTGCCCCGTGTCTGTATCCCCAAGTACTTGTGAACCGACCGCCTTCAAAGCAAGGGTGAATAGGCACCTTCTGGGTCGTGGATTCTGTCTTAGCCCTGAGCTTAATTGGGATGAAGAGCAAACCCATTATAAGTAAATAAAAGAGGATGGAGCTGAACGATGGCATTGAGTTTCCTCAAAACGAAGGTAACTGTTCGCTGGCATGAAATTGCAAATCTAAATATGTATGCAGCAGGACCGCATCTGAGGAGACCGTGGTTACCGCGCTCGGCCTGGGTCGTTGAGGTTGAGCATTGAGCAACTCTCGCAGTGGTCGGCCACAGGGTGGGTTACCAAACCATGCTTCGGAAGGTACGTTAAGCCATTGGTCTCGGCTGCATTTGTAGTCATCTATACCTACTAATCAGCATTTTCCCCGCGTGTTGCGACGTCGCTCAATATTGTTATCCATCATCCATCGACAAGGAAGGCCCAGCAGTTGGGACATTAAAATGGCTGATGATTATGACGCAACCACAGAATATTTAAGTAGAAGCCTGAATTTTCAGCATCCAGATTTTTTTTCCAGAATTTTTACGCAGTTGTACCCATAGGTATTATTTATAACTAGTTGCCATATGAACACAAAACTTTTATGTTAATGAGAGACCTTCGTATGTAGATCATATCTAGATAGATATATGTTTGACCGGCGCGGCGTTTTTATGTAGTAACTAGCTATTTCCGACACATTTTTTTTTCTTTGCATCATTTATCAATATGTTACATTTTGACCGATAGTAAGTAATTTAAGTATATTATCTAATAACTTTGTTACTTCCTTTTCATAGTAAAATTAAAATACAGTATCAGTTCTATTTAATTCACAAGTATCATTTGCTTCATGACTTCATAAGAATAATAAATGTAACATAATTGATGGCAAAACGATAGCGAATATAATAAATATAGCAAAGATAACGGTAAACATAATACGAGTGTTAATCCAATTGCAGTCGAAATACAAATAAGTACCTTAGGTATCACTGTTTTTCTACTAAATTAATATACGTTTTGATATAAACGTTAGAAAAACATAATTTTGTAGTTTAGCCCATATAAAAACATGCCTGGATATCTTCCTTACCGATCCAAAAAAACAAAGCAACACTGAAAATTTTGAGTTCATCGATTCAATAGAACATTTTATTTCACTGAACCAAACAGGCACCATTAATAAACAATAAAGCAGTGCTAAAAAGTACCTGTCAATAGATAACGAGTTTCTAAAATCTGCATAGATAAAGCCCGTCAATCATTATACTTAAGTCCGGTTCATTTTTCATATCCGGCGGTTACTCATAGGCTTTTTACTACTCAATAAATATCTACTGCATTCAATAACTGAACCTTACTATTCAAGGGCGGTAATAAGTCAGATGATATCAAACAATTGAAGATCGCACATAAAGGTAACATTGTTAGTACTAATTAAGGCACCCGGCTTCGCCCGCCCACTCGCCGCAGGCACCACATTGTATCTCTATTTAAAGGATAGCATTGTTTTATGAGAATTACTCATTGATTGCACGTGTTTGAATAGAGTTAGTAGCAAACGTTTACCATTTAATCCAATTTATAATCTTTGTACCAAATGACTATTGTTTGGTCATCACTTAATGATGATGACTTACTCATCAGCTCCTTGTGACAGCTCGATCAAAAATCTAAAAAAGGTATTCTTATTTTTATACAGTTAAAGCAAAAAAAAATAAGGGCATTTGATTAACTTTCATACAACGTTGCTCACTTTAAAGCTATTCAAAATTTTAAATAAAACTTTCACAATATTTCTATACTTAAGTACTTAATGATTTCTTTGTCAGATATTTTGGGTAAGCGTTTGTCAAAGTCAAACTAAAATAAATTTTACTTTTTCGCCTATTAAATCAAATAAAATTAATGCTTATGAATCGTCCAACATTTTGTTCACGCTCCATACATTTTCTATGAAATTGAACTAATGCTTAAATATTTTTTTTGAAGTCTGGGGATGTGAGGGAGATTTTCATACCTTAGTATCCAATGCTTTTCGGAAACACCAACATTTATCCAAACATGTGATAACGAAATCATTGTAGAATTGGACTGGCAGTTTTATTTAAATCCCTATGAAGTGAGCATGCTTTATGAAAATAAAGAAAGTGCCAGTTTTTTCTGCAAAGGGATTTATTATTTGTGTATTTAATTTTATTGAGGTATCTGAAAATTTTCCTAATTAATATTAGAAGAAACAGTTTTAATAGATAATTATTAAATGGAACTACCTATTTTTGATGCCATTTTGCCTCATACATGATTTACTTATACCTATCACTATGTAGATAAGTTACTACTAAGAACCTTTGTCATTCCAATGAATTGATGTCCTTATTTTATTATTTTAATTTTAAATTACTATCTATGAGAAGATTATTATTATTTTTAATCTGATCGGTATTGCGTTACTCGCCCCCATCAAGACTTTTCTAATTCAATTAATGATAGAAACGTCTTTAAAGTTAATCAAAGAAAAAGAATTCTTAAACAAAACCTGTAATTTTCCCGCGTTCCAAGGTTAATGGAACCGTAACAGAAGCGATTAAGTGTCACTTTCGCAACGGATCCAGCGTGAAGTTTGTTTTCAGCATTTGTCACATCTTTTTGCAAAACACTTGGCTACGATTCACAAGCTAATTTCGTAAGGTTAACAATTGCTAAATCAAAATTAGTGATTGATGCGAAACTGAGGAATTTCTTTGTTTTTCTTAATAGACAGACAATAAATAATAAAGAAACTATGCTTATAATAATTATAAATGCAAAACTAATTATGCTGCTTATATACATACACACTTGAACTACAGAACAGAACCAATTAAGGGGTGGTGCGGTAGGTGAGGTAAAGTTTGAAAGTTTTTATGTAGGAAGTAATCTCTGGAATTATACGAGTATTATCATTATCATCATCATCAGACATTTTGAACATAGGCCTCCTCTTTTGAGCGCCACAAAGAGCGGCTGTGGGCTATTTGCAGCCTTCGGCTTCCCTCAACCTTCACCGGGTCACCAGTATTACCGGGTTTGTAAATTCTTTCACTAGAAGAAGAAAGGTACATTATTCGTAAATGGCACAAGCAAAATTTTAATTCCCGATATTTCCGCCGGAGCAGCTAGTAAATACTGATATAAAGTTGAACTTTGGAAAGGGACAAACGTAAAATATCACCCGATACCTTATTGGTCCCGATATTTTTATGCCGATCTGGAGCAAGGATCACGTGGTAAATGATCACGTGATCAATAGGTACCTATTTAGGTCCACAGAGGACGTGTTGGTTGACATTTGCCGCAATAAAAAACATTAATTCCACGTGATCGTAGATATCTTTTTGCCATCTATTTTTAATGTGGATTATGGATGAAGTTACTGCAAAAGGCTGAACGCAGTCATTACAGGCCCAACGACAGGCAACTTCTTGCTGCGAGCTGCCATACCGACCACGGCAGTATACCTGTCCCGTCTGCACCACACCGTCACCGCGGGTGAACGCACAGGAAGATTTTTTTTTCGGAAATTAAGAAAATATTTCGACTCTCCATACAAAATGTCCCGATTAGTTGCTAAAGGATGATGGGTAAATTCGTATGGGACCCGCCCCCCCCTCCAACAGACCTTTTATGTGTGTCAACAATTTCATACGTATCTATAAAGAGATTAATAGTAATCTCTTTGGTCGGTAATGGCTATCCATTTTCAATGTCAAAATCCATGGGGTTTAGTCAAACCGAGAACCTCCTTTTTTGAAGTCGGTTAAAATACCAAAACCCTCTCCTAAATGTAACAAAATAGTTTCGTGAAAACTGCATCAAAATCGGTTCAGCCAAACGCAAGATAATCGCGGACAAACATACATACGTACATATAAATATGTTCATACATACATACAGATCAAACTGAGAAGCTTCTTTTTTTTTGAAGTCGCTTAGAAATGGTAAAAATCTAAGATTTTTTTATTAACGTAGGTGTTACTTTTGTAGTAAATAACAATATTAAAATAATATTATCTCAGAATTCCCTCACATTTGAGGGATGTCGCCATACCTAGTAAAAAGTTGTCACTATATTAATATCTTTCACCTGAGATACATTTCAAATCTGTTGGTTTTTGGGGACGTTTCGTCTCATCGTCCTTTGTATGAGAAGTCGTATATTTTTTCATGTCCGACAAAAAATTCTTGCTGTACGTTGTTCAGCATGATGGTCTGAAGCCATGGTTAAAGTTTTTGCAACGGTGCTCTAACACCCTGTATGTATGTTAAGTCTGTAAGGCATTTATTGTATGGGCCATTAGTTACCTGAAATAAATGATTTATTATTATTATTATTACATTTTAAAACCAAACATAATTGTTTCAAAATATTTCTTTGTTTTATGCGTACCGTATAATTGATGAAACTCAATCTGACCTCCAGACGTGATAAGCCGTTTTCGAAGATTTACGCTGTTTTTGCGAGTTTCTTAACAATTGGTAAATAAATAAATGCAGTAGAAGCAACACTAACGGTTTTTATAAAATTAGCTTAAAATTTTCAATTTTACAATTTTATTTCATTTAATATTGTTTTCCGGATTGTTAATTGACACAGAAACTAATTTGTGAAATTACAAAAAAGTTTTGCATACTTAATGCACTTTTGTTGTATATGCAGTTAGAGTGACAGCAAGCAGCTTCTTCTGAAATATTTGGCAAATATCATTGGCAAAGTCATTGGTCAATATAACTGTTCACCAAGTAAAGCAGTTATAGCATATTTTATTTCTACTTTATACACTCACACACACCACAATATAACGTTCAATTTCTGTGATGATTGCCAAACTAGAACAGGTATTTTTGAATCTCATCATCATCAGCCATTATAAGTCCCCACTGCTGGGGCACAGGCCTTTCTTATGGATGCATTAAGGAGAATGAACCATGACCCTCCACGCGGGCCCAATGCGGATTGGTGGTGCAACCGCAGCTGAGACCAACGGCTTAACGTGTCTTTCGAAGCATGGAGGAGCTCAAGATAATAAATTCTTGGTCACCCGTACCGTGACCGACCGATCGCAGGCCGAGCGCGCTATCCACTGCGCTACGGGCTCCTCTTTGCTTCTATTTGTAAACCTAATCGTAACGAAATTCCGAGACCTTTACACTTTACACTTTAATTGAACTCAATCAGAACACCTCTTTATGTGTTCTGTGAAAACATCTGTTCTATAATCCTTTCTTATTTATCTAAATTCCTCTCTACATGGTAAACAAAACAATAGCTAATTTATCACGCTAATAACAACAATATCGGAAGTTGACGTGAAAATTGGAGTGATTACAGTGAATCCTTTTACTGTAACAGTTATTATTTGCAGACCGGTTAGTGGTCTAGCACCGCAATCTGAGGCCGTTTATCAATAATGGCCTAATAAATTAAAACAATACATCGTTATAAATAATGTCTGCACGACAACCATAAATTCAAGTAAGTATAACTTAATAAGCGTACTATACAAAAAGTTAATGCAGCTTAATTTCAAGCCATAGTTGATAGTAACTATGGCTTGAAATTAAGTAACTCATTTCACTTATGGGCAAGTTCCAATTCCAGACTAATCTAGTAGTTCCAGATATTTATCAAAATTCAGTTGGAGAATGCAAAAAAAGATCCTATGATCTTAGGATCTTTGAAAAAGATCATAGGATCTTTTTTTGCATTCTCCAACTGAATTTTGAGCAATATCTGGAACTACTAGTCTAATCTGGAATTGGAACTTGCCTTTAAGTCAAATGAGTTAGTTAGTTAATTCGAAGCTACTAAACCAGATTTACTTCGCGCTAGCACAATCAATTATTACGTACTGTATTACTGTATGGGGTAGTGCCTTAAAAACACATTTTATACAGGTTGAAAGAGCACAAAGAGCACTTCTAAAGCTCATGTATTTTAAAAAGCGCCAATTTTCAACCTACAGTCTTTACACAATGGCAGACTTATTAACAGTGAGAAAACTGTATATTTTGCACACTGTTTTAAAAAAACATAAAACTTTGGTTTACAGTGATGTTGTTATGAAGAGGCGTAGAAAGGACCGAGTTGCTACTATGAAGAGAACTTATACTAAAACTGCACAGTGTCAATATGTTTATTTATCGTCTTATTTGTATAACAAAATTAATGAGAAATTAGAAATATATACATTAACCCACCGTGAATGCAGACTAAGGTTATCAGCGTGGCTAAAACCCTTAACCTATGATGAGACCGAGGATCTCCTGGTAATCGACACCTAACCTAACATACTCTCTCTCTCTCTCACACACACACACACACACACACACACACACACGCATGCACGCACATACGCACATACACACACATTTACTGTTATTTATATTTCTTATTAGTAAATTTGTTATTAGTAAATTATTTATTGTTCTTTCTATGAATTAGTTGGCACAATAATTATTTGGATCTTATGCACATTGTACCATTATTAATATGTAATAGTTTTTTATGGAAGAGCGACTACATCTGGCACAGGCGCACTATGCACTTAACAGAGTGAGTCAATCAACTGTTGTAACAATTTATTGGTACCGAAATAAATAATTTTTGATTTGATTTGATTTTTGAATTCTCCTTATCCACCCAAATGCATCGTTGAAGTGGCAGTGGGCGGAAGAAATAGTGCGGAGAACCAATATGGACGTTTGGGCGGAAAGGTTCTCGAATAGCGACCGAGTACCAGATGACGTTTCGTGGGCAGGCCCCCTAGGTGGAGCGACGATCAATTCATGGTCGCGGGAAACCGCTGGATGCGGACAGCGCAGGACCGATCGTTGTGGAGATCCTTGAGGGGCAGCAGTGGGCGTCGTTCGGCTGACATGTTGATGATGATCCACTCAAAAGCAACGCTTGTGCCCCAGCAGTGGGGACATAAAATGGCTGAAATGAACTGAAAATGAAATTAATGGCATTAATGGCTGGGGACATTGAATGATGAAGACGATGAATGCAAGTTACATAATCTAAAAAAGTAAAGGCTATTTTAATATTAATTATAATTACTTTATTTCTTCGAGCAACGCGGGTCTTCCGGGAAGGCCCGCGGACGGAAGGCCCGCGTTGTTCGAAGCTTTATTTAACCCAAAGGAATACAGAACAATCAAACAACTTTTGTTTGGATCCGGTCTTGAGTGTTACACAACGGGGTAGCACTTAGCCTTCATCACACCTGATGTTAAGTGGAGATAAGGATGAAGCTGGAAGCGCACTCCTCCCGGAATCCTTAATCACTGAGGGACTGGCTATCTTATCTTTAACTGCCGGAACACAGCAATGCTTAAAACATCATTGTTATGATAGCCAGATAGCCAACTATTATCTCTTACTGCCAGAACACAATAATGCTGAATTGACTGAATGATGATGGTTATGGCGTCAGACTTAGATAAGATGCTAGTAGCTAGCCAGACGGACTAAGAACAAGTCCAGCAACCAAAAAACCTAGTGTTTTTTTTCTATAACCTATTTCCTGCACTCCACTTATGTGATCATCACAAGTAGGTATAGGTATAGGTATATTTATAGGTCAAAATCAAAAAATCTAAAATTAAAAATCTCTTTATTTTTAACACAAATGGTGTTTACAATGTGTGAATCTCTTCTTGTAAATTCGAAAAAACCTGTCATAGAAGAGACCCCTCTCATTACTATGTCAATTACATATTTTTAGTTACATTCTAGGTATAATAATAATACAACTTATAACAAAATTCTGCGTAATCTATATAGGTACCTACTTGTTGCATTCTTATGAATCAAATATTGGTGAACTAATAATTTATTGTTATTTACGTTTATTTCCACACCATGATAGATAGTAATTATTCATTAAGGTAAACAATCACCAAACAAAAGTATACAAAATACGGCCTCATTGCTGAACAGCAATCTCTTCCAGAAGACAGGCTGCACTTTTAGAAGAAATAAACTAAAATAGTCGTGGGAGTAGTGCGCTCCCCCTTGAGTCTTATCACCACTTAACATCAGATGTGATGAAGGCTAAGTGCTACCCCATTGTGAAAAAAAAAATTTTTGTGAAACTTTTCTCTTCCCATGGTTACTGGTACAAATTGCTTAGGCACTGTTATTAATATTCAAGGAACCGAGAGTCCAGTGCACTCCTCCACAGAAGGCTTAATAAAGTATCGAGCAGATGTAAATGTAACAACCACCCGAGGCTTGGGCGGGGTCCGTACAACACTTTCATATTATTACGGCACAGAATAAATACTTACCAGTATTCCATCTTCATAGACAAAAGGTTGGGACACCGAGTTATGACTCATATGTATCTCCTTCTCTCTCTCTCTCTCTCTCTCTCTTTCTCTCTCTCTCTCTCTCTCTATCTGTATGATCAGGAACGACCGCTAGACATAGGGCACTCCAAGTGCGAGCCATCGAGCACGATCCTCGGCTACAAAGGATCTCGGTATGCGCTTTAACCGAGAGAGAGAGAGATACAAATAAGCAGGGCTCGGAAACCAGGTCGAAACTCGCGAACTTACATCAAAAGAACATTTGCATTTCCAGAATTGATTTCTTTTCGGTTCCGATCAAAGATCAAAACAAAACGGTTCCTGCTCGAAATACCGGTTCATTTCGCTTCTTGATTTCGGTTAGCCAATCAGACGCTAGTCGTATGACAATATAACAGAGACGGCAGATGTCACGGCGCCGTGACAACGTTCGGTTCGCCCATTTCGATGAACCAGGTTATTGGCCGCGGCTGTAACACTCGCGAACTGACTCTGTGAAAATTCCGTTCTGTGAAACCTGATTTATTAAGCAGTATTTTGCGAACCGTTCCCAAGCCCTGCATATGAGTCATAACTCGCGTTCCGATCTTTTATCAGAAGATGGAATACTGATAGTATTTATTCTGTGATTACGGCCGCATAGCACGCACACGAACACACAGACACACACAACAACACCACGATTAGATCGCTAGCCCGCCGTACCCGCACGCGATCCAACCACTTTCAATGATTCGTTAGCGAAATCATTAGGAGATGTAATGTCGGCGCATTGTAATACGTGTTTATGGTTATTTAAATGATTTATTTTTATTGATTGTTTTTGCCTTGTTGCGAGACAGAAAATAATGATGGCTGTAGGAATAAGGCTACTATTACGGGCGGTTATTGCGAAGGTGATTTTATGCTACTATGTTATTTGAGTTTGGTAATGGAATCTGTAACGAGAAAATGAGTTGTCAAGGGAGGTAAGTTGGTGCATTCATCACTCGGACCGGTGCGGTGTGTGGACAGGCAGCGACGGCGGCGGTGGCGCCCGCGCCGTGACTGATGTTACGCATCGACACATTGAAAACGTTATCTCTTTCTAACTTTATATCAACACAGATAAGGATCAAATTGCTATAACAAAATAAATTGATTTGTTTTTTAACTATAATTACATTGTGTTGCAAAATTCGGAACTTATTTTAAGTTACCTTTAACACTTTCTTGAAGCAATGTATCCTTATATTTTCTGGGATTCAGATTCCCCACATTAAAGGAAATTAAGACGCTTATTACCGGCAATGAAAGGAAGATAAGATAATTTAATCGAATTCGAAAGGTTCTTAAAAACCTTGTAACAAATCACGTTCCGGTAACAGATATAAGATTTTCTGTTACAATTGTCGCAAATTCAGGGTAATAAAATTTTAGTGTCAAAAATTGCCATTCGGTGTTCGCGATCGGAATCGAATGTGTTTCGAATGTTTTGATTGCTTTATCGGGAAGCTGTGTACGATTGAAATGTCCGACAGACAGCTTTTGCGTTTTATTTTTAACCACGAATTAGTGGGAAAGGACTTCTTGGCCTTGGGAGTAAGTATCTATACTAATATTATAAAGAGGAAAGATTTGTATTTTTGTATGTAACGAATAAACTCAAAAACTACTGGACCGATTTAGAAAATTCTTTCACCGTTAGAAAGCTACAGTCTTCCCGAGTGACATAGGCTATATTTTATCCCGATATTCCAACGGGAACGGGTACCACGCGGGTGAATCCACGAGGAATCGCTAGTAATAAATAAATTTAAAGAAACAACTTTTTCATTAACGTCTTTGTTAAAGTTAAGTTCAAATTTACAACTAATGAATCATAAATTCAGTATCTATTAATAGCACTTTCATTTAGTACATTTGTCGTACCAAGTTTTATACACAATGCCAGTACTTATTTCAATATATTTTCTTATTATATCGTGTTGGAGTTGACTATACTTTTTAATGCGACCCGATTTTAATTCGCATTAATTTACATATATTAAAAGATTGTTCTTCACTTTCTTACTTTTAAGTGATCCCTTTAATTTATTTCGACCGCTCACGACCCCATAGGCACCATCTTCTCGCCGTCCGCGTCCACCCATTCATTACGTTCGCATGTCGGATGATTATTGCAATTATTTAAATTCACACCTTTGAAATGCGAAAAAAGCTCTTTTTACATTAAACGTTTCGTAACAGAGTAGAAATGTTCATTCGAAAGGTGTAATTAGGTACAGCCTCGGTGGACAGGGTTGCGTTTCGCAGGTTTTTGATGGTAAGGCTGTAGACAAACGAACGCTTATTATTTTGAATTGAGGAGCAGAGAAAAACTTGGCTAATCGGTGATATGTATTAATTCTGTGATCGTTTTCTTTCGTGCTTTATAACAAAGTTACAGTTTAAGCTCATGTTCGATATAATAATGGCGCTAGTGTTAAAGTAAGTACATATATATCGAACATGAGTATAAACTGTAGATCTTTGTAAGGGTTGCGGTTGCTTATGTGATGAAGACTTATTTGCTTACTCGTAATCGTTTATGTACGTATATCGCGCTCCTTAGAGATGAAAATCAAACGGGATAATGATGGTGCCTAAATCTAACCAAAAATAAAGTCTACGTCAAATTGCATAGATATCGTTTCAGTGGTTTCTGTGAGAAAATTTGACATACAGAGTTACTATCGCATTAATACTATAATTATGGATATGGATTAAGTCAACGTAGATTTTAGTCTGTAGAAGTTTTGTTTGGGGTCCTTTCATACTTGCGTTGACACAGCAAACTATGAACATTAGTTGCGCGAACTATCTCAGTTTATGTGAATTCGATTAAATTCGCTTCCCCTTTGTTTAGCATGCGCTTGAATGTTTCAATACGGGACGCAAAATGAGCTTTTCTCAACAAGAACTTGAAAAGAATTTCTAAATTATGTGACTAATATTGACCGAATCTCAGATAAATAAATTGCACCCGTTTGGATGCAGCCTAAGATGGAGAGGTACCATAATTGGGATGTTTCGACATGAATCCCTTTTTTGACAGGTTACGATGTGGATTGATTTGAAATATTATATTACACCTACGGCATGATATTATTATCTTACAGATATTGCATCAAGATAATTTTTATTCGAATTAGTCACGTCTTCCGCGTGCTCCTACTAATTACTCCTACTGATAGGAGCACCAGGACACCCATGTCCTGATGCTCCTACTGAACATAAAAACAATGGGGAATAATGTAATATTCTAAATTTAATTCCTACTGCTCCTATGCTATCACATAACATACTAATTGCATTTATTACTACTATTATAAATGTCATAATTTGGATGTTTCGCTGTTTAGATTTTGGATGTTTGTTACTCAATCAGGATGAAAAACCTAAACGGATCTGGATGAAATTTTGCACAAAGATAGATTATAGCCCTATAATTATAGTGTACTGGAATAGTGGATATAGATAGTATAGTGGAATAGTGACTTTCGGCAGCATTTTTCAACTTCAAACAACAACTTCTCTTAAGATGCTATCCTCGTATCTCTTATAGTTTAGCTGGGCTGCTAGGGTTCCACATTAGGTGTACCAGACCTTCAAACTTTGTACGTCAATAGAAAGTGCTCATCACGTTTAATAATTTTCTTTAAGATGTTTTTTTATATCTCTAATAGTTTGCCTGGACTGCTAATGGTTCCACATCAGATATTACGATCTTCAAAATAAATTATAGCCTATATATTGGCAAGGACCAATAGCTGTAGGTATAACAAAAAAAGTTTATTTAAAATCCGTTAGTAGTTTTTGCATGTAACGCGGACAACAGGCAGACAGACAGACAAAAACTCAAAACCTATATTTTTGGTATCTGTTTTGTTTAAGAAGAAATAATACCTCCAGGGGGGAGGTATTATTTTCTATTTCTTTTCAATGTACTTACAGAATTGGATCGTTTACAGTTTTATTATAAGTTTATATAGATTGGGTACTTTTTATCACACGAAAATAACTAATTTCCACGGGAAACAATCGTGTAGTTCACGCGGGCGAAGCATCTTGATTTTCATAAGTATCCTCCTTTAATTAAATGTTTTTTTCAACGAGATGATATCCAAAACAATCACATAAGTCTGTAAGTATTTTAAAAACAATAACGAAAAAGACTTTTGGTTCTCAAAAGTGATTCATTCATCTCTTAATTTAATGGATTCAGACATACCTACCACATTAATATTATTATATTAAAGAAAGTGTATCTATTAATTTGAAGCGCTGCCGCCGCTCTACATGGGAGCTTAGCTAATATATTATAGGGCGCCTGCTTCCGCATGTCAGCTGGCTGGACTATAGGCAGGATGTAAAAGATAAGACAGGGATAAAGGCGTAAATGATATACTGTGTTATGCACAATAGATGGAACTCACAATCAGAGCTAATTATCCTTCTCAGACACCTTTGGTTTCGTTTCCTTGTTTTTCCAGGTCAAAAAGTTAAAATTGTTTATTTTACTCTGTGTCGTTTTCGTGCTAGAGTTTGGTCAACGAAAGCTGTCCACGAGAAAAGGCGGCAATTTTAAAAATCCTTCAGATGGTAGCCCTGAATATACCTACTCTGAAAAACTATTTTGATACTTGATGTTTGTTTTATTAAGTTATTAGAAAATAACGAAATAAATACATGTGATAAACTACATAATTACATGGTAATAAAGAATTTCTAATGGATATTTACATTTGGCGGCTTTTCGCGTTGATAGCTTTCGTTGGCCAGACTCTATGTAGGACTTACAAATAAATATGTACACTTTCTAGCACAAAAACGACACAGAGTAAAATAATAGTAGTTTATGTGACTGTCGCATAAGGAGGGGTATTAAAACACGAGTGGGAGTTTAAAAAACGAGCCTTGGCGAGTTTTTTAATAGTATTCCACGAGTGTTTTAATACCGAGTTATATGCAGTCTCATACACTACTTTATCTACACTCATTACATCCTATCCTACTAATATTATAAATGCGAAAGTTTAGATGTTTGGATGTTTAGATGTTTGGATGTTTGGATGTTTGTTACTCAATCACGCCATAACGGCTGAACGGATTTGGCTGAAATTTGGAACACAGATACTTTGTAGCCTGGAGAGGAACATAGGCTACTTTTTATCCTGGAAAAATATCACATTCCCGCGGGATAACGTCGTGTAGTCCACGCGGGCGAAGCCGCGGGCGGAAAGCTAGTTTATTATATATTTCAAAAATAAAGCAAATCAATATTAATTATAAAATGTGAATTGGTGCCAAACCCCACTTATAGGAGTCTATACGGTCTATTCCTTCTAAATTCAAAATTCTAATTTTAAAAACGTTTCTGATTGTTGCCGGCTAAAGAAGAGCTTGAAAAAGTTGAAAGTCAGGGCCGGTAAATCCTACGGTTGCCATGGAGACTGTAAATTTAAGAAATATAAGTGTTTTATAATGAGTGACAGCTGTATCCGGGTGTTGCATAATGGTCATTATGAAACACCCGGATACAGCAGCTTTATTTTTTAAAGTTGACTATGGCATAAAGTGTATCAGTATACGTTCAGGCATGAGTTCATAATTCGAAAATTATAACATGAGTGTAGATAAACAATTTTAACTTTTTGACCTGGATAAACAAAGAAACGAAACCAAAGGTGTCTGAGAAGGATATTTTGTTGGCCAGACTTTATGTACTTACAAATAAATATGTATAATTTAACATATAAATCTGACAAAGAAGTATTTCATAACCGCTAAAACGTCCAAAGCCGCGAACTGTCAATGCACGGAAATGACCAGGTGACAGCGTGCGATCTCCTCTCTCTCTTTCTCTCTCTCTCTCTATTTCTCTCGCTTTCTCTCTTTCTCTCTCTCTCTCTCTCTCTCTCTCTTCTCTCACTATTCCGTCCGTTTCGGTCCATTCCGGTGGTTCCGGTCCGTATAAATCTATCAGCACGTAATGTGACAGACATCGCACGAACGACAGTAGCCTTAGCGCGATTATAGTAACATGATATTTAAAAAAAAATCGGCTACGGCTTTTGTATGGCACGCTCAATGTCTTCAGACATAAGCGGACCATTACAATTCGTTTATTATTATTATTTTTTTTTAATTTAATTTTTGGCACAGTCACAAGATACAAATCACAACTTAAAAATAGATGATTACACAAAAAAAACAGAATTAAATCTGTATCCCTATTACAACCGCGCACAACATTTAACTATAATATTTTTTTATATAATGCGGCTAACTAGCCTGAAAGCAAAAGAAAAAAAAACAAAAAGTAAATTATATTAAATAAAATTTTAAGTACCTATTAATCAAGAATCTGTGCAAGTGATCCTGTGTTATCACGTATTGTTTTAATAAACGTATTAAGACTCTGATGAAATATATCGAGCTTCTTACATAACCACTCAATGGAGGAGGAACTCCAGGAGGCAAGGAACCATTGCGTGATTTAGGCAATGTTAGCTAAGCTAAGTATGGAAAAATAAAATATAAAAATATAATTAAATATATTGTACTAAATATGTTGTAATACATAAATATATACTTGTTGTGCCCTCAATACCCACAAAAAGTATATATTTAAAATTTATGTACTTACAAAAAAGAAGTCGATACGAAATCGATCCATACTTTTGTAGCCCGTAAGGGTGATTCTTTACTTACATTTTTATATCTTTAATTAAACAATATTTTTCTAAACAAGAGTTATCTTTTTTTTTACTTTTATCTAATAACAACATTGAAAACTATTATTTAAACACAAATTGGTCTGTAATAATTGTTTATTTATTAGTATTTATTGCAACCCTAGTTTCGAAGTAAGGCCACGAACAAAACGCCTCTGAACTGCCTCAATCCTATTTATATGGTTAGCGTATTGGGGTGCCCATATAACACTGCAATATTCCAACAGACTTCTGACCAAGGTAGTATACAGAATCATTGTACTGCGAGCTAGTTTAAAAGGCTTTGAAATACGATAAATGAATCCCATCATTCGCCTTGCTTTTAAAATTATGAAATCATAATGTACTCTAAATGATAACTTAGAGTCAAACATCACATTTCGATCACAATGCTTCGTATCTGCAAAAAATATTCCTGTTACAACAAAAAAGATTATCCATTTAAGAGTCAAATGGTTGCCTATTCCTATACCATAATTCAATAATATTGGGTCAGGTTACTGACAAACAGCAACTAATATACTAGTATGGACTGATAGGAACACAAAAGTAGAGCCTTGAAGTGCAGATGTGGTCGGTTGCGCACTATCAGGTACCGGCCACACCCAGGCCTAACAACTAACCCCGCAATACGGCCATAGGCAGTACAATGTAAAGAATAGACATGTCTTTAAGTATAATTTATGTAATTCAATATATCAACTTCTAAGAACTTTCTATTTTTTAGTTCAACTTGAAATCTACTTGAAACTGTTTTTATATTTATAATACAAAAAGTGCTTTCGTCGATTATAATGCCCTATGTTCAGAGAATCGAAATAATTGCTATATTACTTGAACACTGGTAACAGAGATACCAAACGCGCGCAATCCCTAGACTAGAAAGAAAATATTATTGGTTTTTACATTGATCTTGCCGGGGGTTAAACTAGGAAGTTTAAAGATGACCCTACCTTAAAAACTCGTGGATAATCCACTTGACCGCGGGAGTCACGAAACTGTGACGTTAAAAGCTTACTTTCAGAAATGGATATATGTTTGATAGTTGTGCATCAGAAATTTATTGTTAATTTATTAATATACTAGCTTTCCGCCCGCGGCTTCACCAGCGTGGACTACACGACTTTATCCCGCGGGAATGTGATATTTTTCCGGGATAAAAAGTAGCCTTAGTTACTCCTTATTACATCAGCTACCTGCCAGTCAAAGTCCCATCAAAATCAGACCAGCCGTTTCAGAGATTAGCCGGAACTAACAGACAGACAGACAGACAAAAATTAAAAAAATATATGTTATTTTGGTATATGTACCGTATATATAATCATATGCATGTAGTAAAAAGCGGTTATTTTAATATTACAAACAGACACTCCAATTTTATTTATTTGTATAGATTTTATTTTCAATCCTGTCTGGTGGTTGAGTTGTCCTACTTAATGATAATTAGTTTCATACTGTATTCTATGTTTTTTATGTCTCTTCTATACCTTTCAAGTCTACACAAACTAGAGTACGCACACTGATAACTATATACAAATCGTCAAGTAAAATACATAGATATAAACGGATGGTCAACCCTCCCTTTCACTATCGTAATAGTGCCACGATTATGGGCAGCTATTTTAAATTAGTCTACCTACTAAAGATAAGTAATTTATTTTTAAATCATTCATCGTTGTAGTACACTCGAACACACTACCATACAAAGAATTTTCGCGTCCTCAAAATTCAAGTACTAGTATTTTATTAACACAAAAAAGTTACTTTAAAACAAATACAATGTTTAATTTTATTTGCATCGTATTTATTAGCTAAGAGTAAACTTACATTTTACTTTTTACTGCAACATAGCTGCAACACTTTACGGAAGGATTATTATATTGTATAAAAACTGTTAGTGACTGTACCAATACCTACTCGTCATTACATTATAGCGAATTTCATTTAGCTATCAATTTATTATTGTCTAAAACAAATCTATTGTTTAAAGAAAATATTTTTGCCTATGTATGACGGCCGCAGTTACAGAAATCAGCGGCTCATTATTTAAAGTCAAAGAAACCTGGTAGATAACAAAGTAGTGGGTAGCATTCAGGGTAAGCCTATTGCCGAAGGCTTTTATAAAATTGTGGCTTTAAATAAAAACAAATGAAAAAAACATAGCTTAGCGTAATGAAATTTGCTGGCAGGTTTGCTAAACTTTTTGGAAGATACATTAGTAGATTTCATTACAAGTGCGGAAAGCCTGTCATTGCAAAGAGTTCCGACAAATGTCTACCCGAGCCGAGGCGCAGCCGAAGGTGAGGGTTGACAGTCGGAACAAGTTGCAATGACGGTTCCGCACGTGTACTGAACAACTATTTTTAATACAGTTGCGAAAAAATTAAGCAATTTAATAAAATAATAAAACACAATAAACTCAACTAACTAATCGTAAAAGAATTTAAGCAGAGACTTTTTTTTTGTTTTCTTCACCCATTCTGGGTTGGCAAAGGAAACTATGATCATACAGCCAAGGCTTCAGTAGAATTTTTTTATTGATATGAAATGAAAATTAAATTGAATGAGATGAAATGAAATGAAACCTAACAAAAGCAATCCGAATCCTACAGGAGCGCCTTTCCTTATTTCTCTCTTTTACCACATCGTTTTCCATTAAAGCACTAATTCCACCATACTAAGTACCTACCACAATAAAAACCAGAAAAAACCAATTTAGAAAATTAAGAAATAAGGTCCCTCATTTTCTTTTCACTTACTTGCGCAAACTCCTATAAGCAGATACTATGGTAAATAGTGCACGTCATACCATATTTAGTAATCTGTGGTCATACAGCCAATTTTATGTATTTTTTATATTCATAAATTTAATTTGGCCGATCATCATCATTTCAGCCGTACGACGCCCACTGCTGGGCATAGGCCTCCCCCAAGGATCTCCACAACGATCGGTCCTGCGCTGCCCGCATCCAGCGGCTTCCCGCGACCTTGACCAGATCGTCGGTCCACCTTGTAGGGGGCCTGCCCACGGAACGTCGTCCGGTTCGCGGTCGCCATTCGAGAACCTTTCCGCCCCAACGGCCATCGGTTCTCCGCGCTATGTGTCCCGCCCACTGCCACTTCAACTGAGCAATCCTTCGAGCGATGTCGGTCGTTTTAGTTCTTCTGCGGATCTCATCATTTCTGATTCGATCGAGCAGGGAAATACCAAGCATCGCTCTCTCCATTGCTCGCTCGGTGACCTTGAGCCTTCTTATGAGACCCATAGTAAAAGACCACGTCTCGCTTCCATAAGTCATAACTGGCAACACACACTGGTCAAAGACCTTAGTCTTGAGACATTGAGGAATTTTGGACGCAAATATATGCCGGAGCTTCCCAAACGCTGCCCATCCGAGCTGGATTCGACGAGAGATCTCTTTCTCAAAGTTGGACTTACCTAATTGGATTGTCTGTCCCAGGTAGACATAGTGGTCAACAACTTCGAGTGTAATGTTCCCAACATTAACTGGAGCGGATGCAACATGGGCATTGGACATGATTTTCGTCTTATCCATGTTCATCTTCAGACCCACTCTTTGGGAAGCATTGCTGAGATCTTCGAGCATTGTGTTCAGGTCTTCCAAGGTCTCAGCCATGAGAACTACGTCATCGGCAAACCGCAGGTGTGTTAGGTACTCGCCATTGATGTTAATGCCGAATCCTTTCCAGTCCAGTAGCTTAAAAATATCCTCCAACGCAGCTGTGAACAGTTTCGGAGAAATGACGTCTCCCTGTCTCACACCTCGCTGTAGTTGGATAGGATTAGAGCTCTGGTTCTGTAATCGGACCGACATGGTGGCGTTTTGGTATAAGTACCTCAGCACCTCGATGTACCTGTAGTCTATTTGGCACCTCTGGAGGGACTGCAGCACTGCCCAGGTCTCGATCGAATCAAAGGCTTTCTCATAGTCCACGAACGCCAAGCATAGTGGCAAGTTATACTCTTCGGTCTTCTGTATAACTTGTCGCAGCGTATGAATGTGGTCTATGGTACTATAACCTTTTCGGAACCCGGCTTGTTCGGGAGGTTGGAAGTCGTCAAACCTGCGAGCGAGACGATTCGTAATGACTCTCGAAAACAACTTGTAGATATGGCTCAGAAGCGAGATGGGTCGGTAGTTTTTCAAGAGAGTCTTATCACCCTTCTTGAAGAACAGCATCACATCGCTTCTGCCCCATGCCTTTGGTGTTTTGCCCTCGAGGATGACAGAGTTGAAGAGCTTCTGGAGGACCTTAAGTATCGGCTTACCGCCCGCTCTCAGAAGTTCTGTTGTGATTCCGTCATCACCCGCCGCCTTGTTGTTTTTGAGCTGCTTGAGAGCCATTCTAATCTCGTACAGGCTGACGTCCGGGATATCTTCGGTATAGTGTCGGGTAAGCTTGGCTCTAGGTTCTGTAGCCTTACTTTCAACAGGTGTTTGCGTGGAGTACAACTGTCCATAGAAACTCTCGATCTCCCTCAGGATTTCAGGTGTTGATGAAATGATACTACCGTCTTCAGCTTGCAGCCTCGTCAGTTGACTTTGCCCTATAGCCAGATCTCTAGCGAACACTTTGGAGCCTTTGTTCCGCTCAATGGCCTCTTTAATACGCTCGGTATTAAATTGGCGAAGGTCGCTTGTCAAGGACTTGGAGATCTGCCTATTTAGCTGTCGATAACGAAGGGCATCCGCTGAGTTCTGTAGTTTCATTTCGTTTCTCTGATCCATGAGTCGGATAGTGTGGCTGGAGAGTTTCTTTAATTTAGGACGGTGGGTTTTGTAGTGCTTGGACCCTACCGCGCGGACAGTATCCACCACCATGTTGTATAGATCGTCCACATCGATGCTGTTCTCAAGGGCTTCGAAGCGGTTTTGGAGCTCGAGCTGAAAGCACTCGGGGTTTTGAATTTGAGCCGGTATTGGTCGGAGCGTAGATTTTATTAGTCGAGATCTTTCCAGCTTGACGTTGATATTCAATGTGCCTCTAAGCATGCGGTGATCGCTTCCCGTCTTTACGGCGTTGATCACAACGACATCATTGAATATTTGCTTTCTCGTTGACATAATAAAATCTATCTTGTTTTTGACTTTACCGTCCGGACTAATCCAGGTCCATTTGCGGCTTACGGGCTTCTTAAAGAAGGAGTTCATCATGTAGAGGTTCTCTCTCTCCATGAAGTCTGCCAGCATCTGGCCCCTTTCGTTCCGTTGCCCAAATCCAAATTGCCCCACTCTCAACTCATCACCGCAACGTTGCCCCAACTTAGCATTAAAATCCCCCATCACAACCGTGTAGTGGGTTTTATAGCTATGCATGGCTTTAGAGATCTCCTCATACATAGCCTCCACTTCGACATCGTCGTGTTTCGAGGTCGGAGCGTAGACCTGGATAACATTCAGCGAATATCGTTCCGATATTCTGAGTATCAGGTACGCTACCCTGCTCGAAACACTTCCGATGGTGATCACGTTGTTGACAAGGGATTTATGGACGATGAACCCGACACCACCTTGGGACTGTTGGTCGCCCTCCCGGTGGTATAGTAAGTTACCGGATTGAAGGGTAATCGAGTCCTCCCCCTCTCTTCGGACTTCAGATAACCCAATGATATCCCAATGTAACTTACTAATTGCCTCTTCCAACTCTATAAGCTTCTCGTCGAGCCTCAACGTGCGCGTGTTGTAGGTTGCCAGGTCAAGTCGTCGGTGTTGAGTCGTGAACACCGACGACTTGATTTGGCCGATACTAATATTAATTTAATGTATAATTAAAATTACTTTTAAATCTGATATTGAAACAAATTAGTAGCTTCTTTTTAGAAATATTTGCATGAATCATAAAAACTTCTATGATTTTTTTTTAGTTAAAACTTCGTGGTTGGTTTTTTCTTTTTAATAGACAATATTTTGACAGTTGGGAAAGAAAACGCACGAGTTCGGGAAAGGTAAAGAAAAAGTTCGAGTGTGTAATAGCCCACATCCCGAACGCTATACGTCCCTGCAATACGCCACTTTTTGAGCAACTGTATTAAAAAAATAGTTTCTGTACTTCTAAACTTTTTTTTACATAATACTTCTTTGCACATAATTTTTTCAAACCTTTTTGGACATCGTTATCACAAATTTTGAATCGATCTCTATGACTAAGTAAGAGTGTGTTTAAAATATTAAATAAGAAACTACCAAAATGGTTATTTCTTAAAACAAAGTGTCTATCTTGAGTCTGTGAAAGCATGCAATATCCATCAAGATTCATAGACAATAAACTCCACAATAGTTTTCCCAAGGCCGTCGCTTGGATTGGAGCGGCAATCCAATAAGGTATCTATCCATATACTGATAAGTGATAAGGCTGTCGGTCCGCGGCCCTAAATATCCGGCGTGATATACTGCGCGACGGCAGCGACGCGCGGCGGCTTGCGAAATCAGAGCGGGCAGGCGCGTGCTGCAAGGGGTACTACATATGAACCACTCGAATGTTTTAATACATTTCACACGAGAGGAACTAGTGGGCCGGACCATATGTATTGTGTATGGGATGCGAGATCAACACCAGATAATATGTCATCAATATGCATCGAGTTTCTTGGTACTTTCCACAGTTAAGGACACAGCACATTACATCAACTCGGAAAGGGATCAACACCGTATCGTCTTCGCCTCGCGGTCAACCACGCGTCAACCTAACGTAAGCACAAAGCACGTATGACGTAACCAAACCGGTACCCCTAGTATGAGTTTGGCAAACTGTATTCGTAATCGAAAATTATCGCTCTATCTCTTTCATGTCCTTTGACTGCTTTACCGACATGAGCAGTTCATCCGATAGTTTTCGTAAACGTTGACAGTTAAAATCAGACAGATCAGCGTCGTCGGTACGTCGACTCGGCTACGGCTAGGCGACGCCGCGCTTACCGCTCGCTGGTCCCGAGGCGAGGCGATTACGTTACGATTCCGATTAGTGTGCTTTGCAGTAGGGAGTTTCATACAAAGAATACTGAACCGCTCGAGTTGATACGTTTACGTTCCGTTTCCGAGTTGATATATATGCTGTGACCTTTATGAGGAACATGCTGAGAGCCAAGTAATTTCAACACTAGACCACCTCCCATCTACTAAGGTATTGGCTTATAAGTTTTTCTAGAAGAAAAATTTGTTTTAAACGCCTCGGTACGTCTTTGTTGTAGTACCATACCTGGTAGCAAATTACATAAAAAAATTATGCTCCTCCAACAAAAAACAGATAAGAACTGCTGAAGCTTTTGAAATCAATATGCTGTTGCTCGATAGCTATCAAGGGCGACGGCGGCCCTGAATAAATTATTTTCAATTTGTAAAAGACAAGCTATTTATAAACTACGGTGAATCGACTTAGGGCGAGTGGTTCAAGAATTAAGCGCAAAATAAATAATAGTGACCCTTAGTAGCCGTGCCTATTTTATGTAACGTTTATGCTATTAAACGAATTAAATTTAGTTGCTGCTGTGCTTAGGGCGTGCTTATCGTTTCATAGCGCCATCTCGTAATTTTCAGATTTTCTTTAAGTATTTTTATCCTACTATCCTTCCTACTAATATTATAAATGTGAAAGTTTAGATGTTTGGATGTTTGGATGTTTGTTACTCAATCACGCCAAAACGGCTGAACGGATTTGGCTGAAATTTGGGACACTGATACTATGTAGCCTGGAGAGGAACATAGGCTACTTTTTATCCCGGAAATATATCACATTCCTGCGGGATAACGTCGTGTAGTCCACGCGGGCGAAGCCGCGGGCGGAAAGCTAGTATAATATTATAAATGTGAAAGTTTAGATGTTTGGATGTTTAGATGTTTGGATGTTTGTATGTTTGTTACTCAATCACGCAAAAACGGCTGAACGGATTTGGCTGAAATTTGAGACACAGATACTTTGTAGCCTGGAGAGGAACATAGGCGACTTTTAATCCCGGAAAAATATCACGTCCCCGCGGGATAACGTCGTGTAGTCCACGCGGGCGAAGCCGCGGGCGGAAAGCTAGTGTTGTATAAAGATATTGCGTATTATTTACAATTAGGTTTGTTTTAATAAAGATCTTTATTAATCTCACAAGAATTTACAAAAAAAGTCACTTACGTAAGATTACAAATTACAATAAGTATCTTATAAAAGATTACAAATAAACTATTTACGTACGTACCAAAATTGACTTAGGTATCGGCAGTTTCAAACTCTGTACCAAACACTACACTATAACACTATAAACAAACAGAATTTACATTAGGTATTTTAAGTAGGTAATTGAGGTTTTAAAAACAATTTGGAGTTTACCACAAGATAAAATGATGAGATGATGTGGATCATTTTCAGAAGATTTATTAAATCGATCCCAACCCAAGTCAGTAGGGCTAGATTATGAGATCACATGCCTCGGGATAATATATATCTACTTAATTTGACAACCTCTGTGGCAGAACGGCGCACGCTCCGGTTTACAAGGTGCCGCTACCTCTGAGGGTTCTGGTTTGAATGCCGGTCGGGTATACAAGGTGTAAAAAAATAAGCAATAACATTTTATAGGAAGTGATTCTACCCATGAAACTGCAAAACTTTCCCATAGAAATATAAGTCAAAATATTTAAAAAAAAATCGTCGCCCCATACGGAATGGATCGGTCCCGATCGCGGTAAAACTATGAGGCATTAGTCAAGTGTACGTGCAGTTGAAGTGCAGTTGACGTGCAAAACCGTTTTTGATAACGCGCGGCTTTGACAGTGCAACAACGTTTTCTGTTCCGGTGATAATCTTTGGCACTAAAACAGTTTTCATACGACAGCCTATTTTGACAGCTAATTTCGTATTGCAAGTGGTTCCTCTGTCACGGATGTCACCGGATCAGACAGGATTGTAGGACTATAGGTTTGCGTGACGTGTGCGTCGTTATGTCATTACGGCAATCATGTACTTCCATGACGACCATGAAGCTCGACTTAATACTGAGGTAACTGGAGAGTGCAGTACGAACAATTTTTTGTCCACCACAAATTACACAGTGGCTGTCTTCCGTCTCACCTACACATTAAAAAATACGTATGGTCATATGAGACAACTGACAGCCACTACATACATAAATGTCAAATTTGCTGGGGACACTTTTTTATTCAGGGTGAGAACTCCAGTTACCTCAGTATTAAGTCGAGCTTCATGATGACGACAATACGAAGTCAAACGTCAAAGCCCAAACGCGATGAAGACGCGCTGCATAGCCCGGGTTGATGGGGCAGTATAGTATGGGACGATGAAAAAATTATTATGATATTTCGACATTATTATGTTTCTAACGGAGAGTTTTGTAGTTTCATGGGTAAAATCAGTTCCTAAAATATAAAAAAATGTTTTTACACCTTTGAAAGCGAAGTTTTCAATATTTTCTCAGATCTGGGTCTATGTGGAAAATATAGGTAGGTACCCATCGTTTGTTCCCATTGCCATAACACTGGGGCTAAAGCTACTTGCTAAGCTTGGGAATGGAACAGTGTATATTGTGATGGTGTCCCAATAAAACAAGAAGTACCACTGGTTTCTAATATTTGAAGTAGGGCAGGCGTACCGGTTTTGGCCTCTGTACCGGTTTTGGCCACTTTTTGCTCCAAAAGTTTTCTAAACAACTTTTAGCCATTTTTGATAAAGGCAATTAAAATAAGGTATTATTAACAACAGTTAGAATTCCTTATGTCATACGATTTTTTTTAAATAAATTCCATTTTCTGTTTGAAAAAATGTTTTTTATGAAAATTTTAAGAAATTTGTTTTGGATGAAATACTTTATAAACCTTTGTTTTTGACAATTAAATTGTTGTTTTGCAATTGAATGGTTTCTAGCGAATTAGAATATATTGATTTTACCTGGGTTTGGTTTTGATTTTTCGCAATACTTACAAAAGTTTAACTATCAGTAAGTGGCCAAAGCCGGTACATTTGGCGCCTCTCACATATTGTGTGTAATATAAAAAAAAACTATTTTACTTTTATAAATTTGAAAAATGTACCTTTAAAGGTAGATAAATCATCTATAATTTAATATATAATTTGTGTCTTAAAGACCTAAGACCATTTAGTACTTAGTGCAAACAGTCAAAAAATCCTTAAAGTGGCCACAAAGGGTACCTCTGCCCTACCTACCTATTATTTAATAAACTAACTTTGTCGACCTCCGTGGAAGAGTGGTGTACGCACCGGTTTTCAAGGTGCCGCTATCTCTAGAGGTTCCGGGTTCGATTCCCGGTCGGATAAATATTGAAAACGAACTTTTCAATATTTCCTCGGGTCTGGGTGCATGTGGTAACCCGTCGTTGTTTCCAATTTCCATAATACTAGTGCTCAACAACAGTTTGGTATTGGAACAATGTAAGTACTTATGTGATGGAGTCCAATATTTATATTTATTAAAAAAAAACTATAAAATTCAAACAACTTGATAAGAAAATCTTTTCTACCAATAGTGCACTTTCCAAGCTCTTAAGGTGCACACTAGCGCCCCGCGGCATGTTGCGCAACTAGAGCGGCGCGTGCGCCTACCGGGCATTACGTTTGATAAGTGCTCTCGATCAATAAATAACTCTAATACGCTGCCATTTTGATAATAGCCACTAACTGAGAGAAATTAAGTTTAAGTGTGTTTTAAGAAGGTAGTAAAATGTAGTTATTCAGTTACGCATTTTTTTAAGTTAATATGGTTGCGATAGCATTATTGTTTAGTGGTTTTAGTTTCTACACCTTGTTGATCTTCTATTTCTTCTTGTTTTTACGTTTTTTCCTAAAACTTAGGTGAATAATCTTCTATAACATCAAAATAAACTTATAATCTGCTGCTAAAATTTTATAAATCTCAAAAGCTCTGATACTTCGATCAACCATTATTTTATTTAGGCAAGCGCTTGCCCGTTATCTCGCCTGATGGATAGCGATGGTACGATCTAGGATGAACCAGATAGGATAGAGACCAGGAAACCGATTCACTCGCGACTTGAAGGCCGTCAGATTGTCTGTGTTTCCCGATAGGTTCCCTATCGGGAAATACAGATTCAGGCAAGGAGTTCCATTCTCTAGCGGTGCGGTCTCTTTGTTTTATGAAAAACGGTTTAACTTTCTTTTTACAATTCTTAAATGGACTAAAAAGTAGATTATGAGGCGGCACCTTTTAACTAATGATAACGGAACTCATTTAACCGCCTTAAATAAGAGAAACTTGAAAACCATAAAGCACATACTACACAGTACTCTTTTATTAATCATTTATAAGATCTTTTTAAACGGCTAACAATACGCATAAAGTGAACCAATTTGAATGCATTCCGTTAATTAAGAACTCCCTATTAAAGGATGGTTAATTAGCTCCTTAAGTGAGGTTCCCCAAGTTATTGATTTAATGTCCATCATTACTTACAGACACAGTGATAGTTTGAAGGTAGGAAATGTTGTTGATTAGTTTAAGCAACTGGAAATGACGCACCGAACAGATATATTTTATGTTAGTGTTTAAACGATATACCTACTTAATCGTAGTTCAGCCTTTTGCAAATAGGATCAAAAACGTGCATAAATTGAACAAATGAACATTTTTAAAAAGTAATAATGGTATTAACGCGACCATGTTTACTAGAGAATATTGTAAGCGGGGCGCGCCACTTGGCGGCGGCATCGGCATGCGGCATTGCGCTTAAGGGTATCGGTGCGAACCGGGCGTCGGACGCCAACTGCAAGCGTCGACGCTCGATTTCATACAAAACAAAGAAACATCAACTAGAAACTAGTATGACGCGGCGTCATGTCGCTTGCAGTTGCGGTTCGACTCCCAGTTCCAGCTCGTACGTTAAGGTTCATTTACGCCGGAGCAACACTGTGCGACATTGCGGCATGCCACAAGTAAGTAAAAATGTCGCACATTGTGGCAAGCGTCGTGCGGCATGGCAACACCTTGCGTCATGTGGTAGATTGTCACAGCTTGTATCCAAACACGATGAATTCCATGCGATATCTTTGACATAGGCTGCCGCATGCCGCATGCCGCAAATGTTGGATAATTATGTTGCATACAGTGCCACAACCTTTTCTGTTCCGGTGACAGCGGCGCTACGTACGTTTTTTCTTTTTTTGTAGCAATTTAACCGGCCCTGACTTCTAAGAACTTCAGCCACCAGCAGCGCTATGGTTGGACATCAACTTGACAGCAGAATGACATTTAAAAAAAACACGCTAGTTTCACATTTTGGCCACCGGCACAGCAAAGTTTATGGCACTGTACAATAGGATGACGTAAGCCACAATATGTAGCATGCGGCAATGTCGCACAGTGTTGCTTCGGCGTAAATGAGCCTATAGAGTGTGTTTCCACAAAAACGAAGCTGCGCGGTGCTGAGACGGTTCTCTCACTGCCCAATGTCCAGTCCCAGCTCATCTGTCAAATGGAAGGAAGCACAGTTCAGTTCTGCACAGCCTTGATCGACTGTGTTAAAGCTGTTTCGAGCCTTCTCTAACATTAATCCAATATTGCCCCTACACCTGACAAAATTACAGATTCCCGGAAACCGTATAAGCCTACCACCCATCACTTGACTGTAGCAGTGCAGTGTTGCAATAATGCAATTCAAGATTACTTGATTTTTCGGCAATTAACGGTAAAGGCAGAGTGAACAAAGATCGAGGTCGGTGGACCTTTCACCTCATATTTCGCGAACAAGTGACCGAACGTCACTGTCCGGGTTGCCAGACGCAATATATCTGTCGCAGTTACAATTAAAATAAAAAAAACTTTCGATTTAATTGTATCGGAGCTCGTAAACTTTGTAGTTTATTTCGTTTTTTTTTTGGTTTGAAACAAAGTATCCATTCAGAGTAATTAGCAAATAAAGAAATAATGAAGCGATTTTGTATAATGATAAATGTTTTGAGTACATATGCAAACTTTATTTAAATACTAGCGGCCGCCCGCGGCTTTGCCCGCGTGGACTAAACGACGTCATCCCGGGTTATTAAATAAATTTGTAAGATAAAAAACAGTTATTTTGGATCTTCAAAATAAATTACACTCTAATGTTGCCGAGGACCAATAGCTATATAAAAAAAGCTTCACCAAGTAAAAGAAGGACACTTCATGCCAACTTCTAAACTTTTGAGTGTTAGCAAGTACCTACTTATACCTACTGTTTCCGCCTTCACTAGGTAGAGGTACTACCAACTTATGTTATTAACGAATTTTTATTTTTCCATAAGTACATCCATTTACTTCAGTAAATTCTTAAGAAAATCTTTTATTTGAATGCTCAATACATTATGAGAAGTTTGTAAAAAGTAACAGTTGTGATATCACGCTGTGCGATACGTAAACAGTGCTCATTCGGTGAACAACCTTCCTTAAGGCGCTATATTCATATAACTTAAGCTTTATCTGGGCTCTTGGCTTGGGTTACATCAGATGTACCAGACCTTAGATTATTGTATCTCAGTAGAAAATACTTATCACGCTAAACAACTTCTCATATGACGCTACATTTGTATCTCTTAATAGTTTAGCTGGGCTGCTAGGGTTCCACATCAGGTGTACCATGCAGACCTTCAAAGTTTGTACGTCAATAGAAAATGCCCATCACGCTTAACAATAATTTTTCCTTAAGACGGTATTTTTATATCTCTCATAGTTTGACTGGACTGCTATAATATATTAGTTCCACATCAAGTATTTCGATCTTCAAAATAAATTATAGCCTATGTGTTGGCGAGGACCAATAGCTATATAACAAAAAAGTTTCATCAAAATGCGCTTAGTAGTTTTTGCGTGAAACGCGGACAACAGACAGACAGACAGACAGACAAAAAATAAATTTGTTTTGTTCACAGTTCTAACCTAACCTAACCTATCATCAAATTGTCACCGTTGTGGCTTATTGGCCCCCGAGCCTTTCGGGAGCACATACATTTAATTGACTAATTGATGATTATACAAAACCAAATCAAATCAAATAAAGTTATGACATATGATGATTATATGAAACAAAATTATATCAAATGACCGTTATAGCAAATATGTTTTAAATAAAATATTTTTATATAAAATGAGCGTTATGTTAAATAATATTATATAAAATGATGATTGTATGAAATAAAAATTATGTAAAATGAAATAAGTTGAAGTGTTGTTATGACTAACGTTTATTATGTCATATGAACGTTATTGAAATGAAATTATACCAAATGAAATTATATCATTCATACACACCCGAAGCGACTTTGTTATAATAGGTATGTAGTTGTAGGCATTTTACGAGTAGTTACCGAAACTACCTATACAAAGCATACAAGCAGTTATAAATTGCCTTCCAAATCTTACATTATAACTGTGATTCGTAAATAAATGTTTGCTGTCAAATATGTGTCACAGAATTGACGAGTACAAAACTCGCACGTCTCTTTTCGTTTTTACAATTCCTATAATCTCACGCCACCCGGCTCCGCGGTGTGTTTCTAAGAAATAATCGTTCGGAGCACTTTGTAACATTGTATGATGAATTTATGGTATGGATTGATCGAGTCGTTTATTTTTAAAGTGCAGCTTTGAACGAGTTCATATTTGTTTCGGCTGATGTATATACTGTCTAATTGTACTTTTAAGGCGCTACTCGGAAAAAGTATGGACTCTTTGATATAAAACTATAGGACGGTTATCTCCGAATACTCGTACGCTACTTATCTTTGGAGCGTCTCAAACATCGTCCTGTCACTTTAAATGTCAAACGTATGAAAGAGATACCATGATGTTTGAGACGCTCCCAAAGATGATTTGCGATCGAGAATTCGGGCGTTAGAGTTGTTATAAATCTGGTAATTAGATATATATTTCTTCATACCTTTATCTAGAATCGTAAACACGATTTTATGATTTTGGCTCGACACTTTTTATTTTCGAAAATACCTCTAAAAAATAAGAAATATCAAGATTATTCTTAAATGGGGATACATATACTATTGAAAATTGGTATAATTAGTGGACACCAATAATATTTAGGATCGTATAGAAGCATTTTTTTTAAATCGCTATAGTTTTTGAATACGAAGTGATTTTGTGTTTTTTTTGCGTAAGCGGAAAAATCGGTCTCGCTCCCGCGCGCGTCGTTTTCTCATTGCTATCTCGCTTTAGCATAATTTTTCCGAGTATCGCCTTAAACGGACGAATGTTGCGATCTTACGTCAAGTACAAGTAGCGACACGTATCTCTCTAGCGCCGTCCATTATTGCGCAGAAGTCAAAAATAAGGTATTTTGGGCGTTGCGCCCTTCGATCATATTAATCGAAGGTTGCGGCATATCATACCCAAGCGCAGCTATCCCCTCCACGTTTCGGTCAGCGCTTAACTTACGAGCCGCGACTTGTAATGACAGGAAGCCATGGCTGGGATTCCCCAAAATAGGGTATTTTAAATCAAGAACGTGCCCAGGGGGGAAGGTCCAGGGGGTCTGGACCCCCCCCCCCCGAAATCCATTAATCCGCGGGATGGGCGTGAACTTCACGACGTTATCCCGCGGGAATGTTATATTTTTCCGGAATAAAAAGAAGCCTATGTTCCACTCCAGGCTAAAAAGTATCTGTGTCCCAAATTTCAGCCCAATCCGTTCGGCGGAACTCAAAACTTGGAAAAAATATATGTTATTTTACAGTTATTTATCTAGTGCTTTCGGACGTTTTTTTCGATTAGTAATATTTTACTGTGTCAAATAAAATCCCAAACATCCGTCTAATCGTAATCCAAATATCCTATTACTTGCAGTATACTTACTTGGTTTTACTATACAATGGAAAATTAAGTATTTAAAAAAATCGACCCGTCTCACAACCAGCTCCGATGGGATGATCTCAATTTTTTCTAAATACTTCATTTTCAAAAATTGCATTGTGAATGCAAAAAACTAAAAATTAAAATAACTTACTTGGTTTTAGTTAATGAAAGATATACGAAAATAATTGTCTTTGAAGAGCCGAGAAATTCCGGCCGTCATAAGTTTAAAATTTGTTATTATTTAATTTTAAGTGATTATTCATTCGCGGGGCGCTCGCGTGTCCACAGTTCACTGCCGGGCTGCCGCCGCTGCGTCCGCGTGAAGTGTATCGCACGCGGCCCTTGAAGTTCGCTCTTAAGGTCATAGCTCACTTAAACCGCACCGCTCCCACCCAACCAATGTATGAGCAGTCAAATATGGACATAATGGCGTGCTCTGTAGACGCACTTTAGCTTGCGGCAGGCTCGCTTACCGCGCGCTGTCCGCGCGCTGTCTGCTATTGTATATGGTTACTGTAAAGTGCATCTACTTTGGCTGCTCATACTTTGGTTGGGTCGGAGCGGTGCGGTATAAGTGTGCTATAACCTTTATTCGCTCGGCCGTTTTTATCACTCTAACCGGTTATCTAGTTGTATTGTTAATCGAAGGGTTCTATACCTACATAGAAATTTTCCTCTTAAGCCACTGTGTTAATTGATGAAAATTGAAATCAGTTGCTTAGGTTAGGTTAGAAGATTTATTAATATATTAAAAACTTACCCATTTAACCTAATACGTTTACGCTTAACTTACACAACTAATAATTCTCTTTGTAAACACGATTACCCAGCCGTTAAACGTCATTAACATCGCGCACATTACTATTACCGTAACATCATATCATTACCGTGCCTCAGACATTACCGTAACATAAGGTTCCACTAAGGGATTCCCAAACTGTTGTCTCGTAGACCCCATGCACACCTGAAGACTTAAACTAGTGGCATTCGTTTGAATAAAACGACTTTAATATGTACGGAAATGACATATATTCTAGCTAGGCAAATGAATTTAGAATTGTTTTCAGAAATAAGTTCCAATTGAGACATTTTGCATCTTGTTTATGACCTCTGTTATGCATACTTAACGTACTATTTTTAACGATGAATATTTTATAAAATACTTATATAGGAACGGTCTTAACTTACGCGTCGATGCAAACTGTTTAAAAAAATACTAACTGGGCATAAGTAACGACAAGTCATTAATGACTGATTAAAAATAACAATCTCCTTAAGAAGGTCCATAACATAGTTTTGACCTCTCCCGGAGACCCAATATTTTTTCCGCTCACTTGAACCGCCCTAGGTATATCTAGTCGTCTCGTCGCGTCGACCCCATAAGGATCGATATAGACTATTTTGAGCATCATCGGCAGCAACTAAACGATAGAGATGAATGATCGTGTGTACAAATTAAACACCCACGTTGATCGATCGGTTCTCTTCATTTTTGTATTGGCCGAGTTTATTAATCATTGGGCCGGTAATCTTGTGAAATTTATTACCTCTAAGCGAATCTGCCTAGAGATTTATCAACAAATTGTGTGGGCCCGGCGAGAGCGTGCGGCCTCTAGATGCGACTCGTGAGCGCTAATTGAAGACATGATTCGCTAAACTTGCAAATTAATTGAACTAATTTAAATTCTGGAGGTTTATCATACTATTGTAAATTAGGCAGAACAAAATGACGATAGACATGTGGAGTAATCGTATCATAACATTACAGTTTAGCATGTGATGTCAAGTTGTCGTGTGTGTGAAAATTAAAAGCGTGTTAGTGTTGCACATTTGGTACTCACTACTTATGCTTTCGATAATAAGTTAGTTCATGGTGGAGGCGTTTTATGATGTAGGTACGAAGTTTAAGCAGAGACAATAATCATCAAAACAGTAACTAAATGTTATGAGTTAGTTTCAACATAAATAAAAAATAAGGGCTAAAGCGAAGAGCAAACTTTGTAAGCAATATCACATCCAGCAAGCCTAAAGCCATTATAAAGATGGCCGGTCACCGACAATTAGCCTACGCGAATTAATTACGCCGAATAAGCACAAATTCGATATATCCGCCTTTCTAATTTAATCCGGAGCAACGGCGGAAGACGTATAGCTCGCTTTGATATGCATCTCAAGAGATTTACGGAGACACGCGAGTGCGTGTGTAATGTTGACATCGGTACTGGTTTCTAAGGAAATTTTGAAAAAAAATTGCAATCATAGGTTGGCAAATAATTGAAATATTGATACACTTCACATGGACTTCAGTTTCTATTTCTTAGCTAAGTAACAACCTTTTGTAGTTTGTTACCTTACTTCTAAGTTAACTTCATTCAACATGTTTTCGTACTTCGTCCGTTATGCTAAACCAAAACTCTAGGACTTACAAGATTAAAGTTATGATAACAGTAGAAATTCCTTGTGCCTATTCACACCGGGTTTTCTGTGCGCGTTTAAATAGTACATTACAGCCGAGGACAGGTAAGTCAGAAATTACATTGTCGAGGGTGGTTTGAAGCACGAGCCGCAGGCGAGGGCTTTAATCATTCGAGGCAAGGTAATTTGCTTACCGTACAAGGCTTTTATAGTGCTTTTCGCAAGAAATGCGAGGAAATAAAAAAACTGTTTAACTAAATAAAATTTATTAAAATTATATGACACACGTTCGGGCAATTATTAAGTGTAAATGTTATTGTTTTCCCGGGTACACTTTGTATAAATCGCCCATAATAATATTATTTTCACTTCTCATGCTCGTAAAGTTCGTGTTTATGTTGGGTATAGGCTGCATAAAATCGCTTTTTATGCTCTAGTGCATAAAGTAAAATCTTCGTCTAAGTCTCAGACTCTAAGACAAAGGTCGTCAGGTAAACAGTCACACACGCAATTTAACTTCGTTATATAAACTTTATTAATATCTAACGTATTTCATTCTGTTTCTTAAATTTTGTACATAATCCATGTTAAATCACTAAATTAATAAAACTAGGCAAAATTAATGAGTTTTCTAAGAAATAAGTATTTCAAGAGCATTATGGACTACGATCTATGCTAAAGTCACTGTGCTGCCAATGCCACGTATAAAAAAAAGAAAAAGAATGTTTTCCCGCCAATATGGCGAATTCTTTATTTTTTCTTTTTTGCAATATTGTTATTTATTTTTCTCACACTCGAAGTGAAAAGCAGAGTGTATAACTCGAACATAAAACCCATTTTACCCTCGAATTGACTATCCACCCTCGCCTACGGCTCGGATGGATATATACGTCTCGGGTAAAATGGTACGTTTTATGCACTTGTTGTACAATCTACTATTTCAACACACTTGCTCATAAAGTGAGCCTTATTACATCGATCTTAGGGCCATAAACCAAACTATAACCCACGTGTGCATAATAATATTACAGTACTAGTTGCGTAATAGAATTATCCCTACAAAGTTAAGTAAGTACCTAACTGCAAATTATATGCGAGTTAACAGAGACTTTTCAATTTAACCGGGTAATACAGTATCCCTACAAAGTTAAGTTAGTACCTAACTGCAAGTTATATGCGGGTCAACAGAGCATTTTAAATTTCAGCGGGTAATAGATACAGTTCTTTTTTTGTAACAACAAAGAGGTTTTATATGGCTGAAAATCCATTTACGTTTTTAGAATAAATAAATGTGTCCCTAATTAAGACAAAAAACATAATTAAGTATATTATTATCAAATTATTTATAATTCACAATAATTTGTTATAAAACATTTGCATTTTATCACTATTATTATACTTAATTATTTTGAAGTAGGCTGTATGGCTGTATCTAATCAATCACCTCACATGTGGCGCGTGCAAAAAAAAAACTTGCGCGCTTTTTCCCTTAGTTAATATTAGGTTAATACAATATGTATCCAATAAATGTTTGTTTTTCCTCGCAAGTGTGTTGAAAAAGTGCGTATGAAACTCGTGAGCACCTTACTCACTAGACACTCGGCTGATTTACGCCCTCGCCTGCGGCTCGGGCTGCAACCCTCAGCCTCGTGTATAATGAGCAACCTAAGCTCACTTGTATCATAATATACTATTTTCACACTTATGCTCTGAAATGTTAATATTATTTGAGAAAAGAATGCAGTACGTGGCACTTTTCCGAGGTAAACATTCTAAATTTAAAAATCACTGCAGTAATGAATTTCAGTACTTACTTTAGTGACTGATTTTAGTGCAGTAAGTAAGTACTGAAATTCATTACTTCAGTGATTTTCTATGGTACTACCAATTTTTTTTCTTTATTTTTTCTTTAGTTATTCCTGTGTATAAAAACAGAAAAAGCAAAGGGACATTATTATTATATCATAATTAGGTTAACTTTTTTTTAAATACGGTACGCACAGAGTATATTACTTCGTATTGTACCACAAGCGCTATGTACCGTTAGCACCATGAAGCTCGATTTAATACTGAGGTATTAAGTCGAGCTTCATGCTTAGCACGAACATCAATCAAAAAAACAAAATGAGATTTATCATAGACAAAATATCCTTTACGAGTAATTTTGTATGGGAAATATATACAGCGCCATCTACCGCCCAGAAGCGGGTATTGAAGTTGCGCATTTTCGTAGCAAGTAGTAAGTATCACTAGGCTGTATGACCGTTCGACATGGCCTCACAAACCAATATTAAAAAAACGGCGGGAATGATTTTCAGCGGTTAATTAAATATCAATACAGTTTATATTGTGTAATAAATTATCAAAATGAGTTCTGCCAATGAAACATATACAGACATTGTATGAACCTACTCGACCAAAGAGAGCAGAAGCAAAATTAATACTTAACAGAAAACTTACTGCCAGCAAAATCAAAAGAAAGATACTTATATGAAAACCTACGATCTGATTTGGAAAAGTGAAAAAAAGGCGCATACGGATAATTTTCGGAATCTGTGTTGTTGGCGTATTTTAATGATACATCATTAAAATAATATTATTATGGGCGATTTATACATAAGTGTGCCCGGGAAAACAATAACATTTACATTTAATAATTGCCCGAACATGTGTGATATCAATTTTAATAAATATTTTTTAGTTAAACAGTTTTTTTTATTTCCTCGCATTTCTTGAGAAAAGCACTATACAAGCCTTGTACGGTAAGCAAATTACCTGTCCCCGGCTGTAATGTACTATTAATTATGTATCATTAAAATAGGTACGCCAACAACACAGATTCCGAAAACGTAGGTATGCGCCTTTTTTCACTTTTCCAAATCAGATCGTAGGTTTTCATATAATTATCTTTCTTTTGATTTTGCTGGCAGTAAGTTTTCTGTTATTAATTTTGCTTCTGCTCTCAAATTTGGTGGAGTAGGTACATACAATGTCTGTATATATGTTTCATTGGCAGAACTCATTTTGATAATTTATTACACAATATAACCTGTATTGATATCAAATGAACCGCTGAAAATCATTTTTTTAATATTGGTTTGAGAGGCCATGTGGAACGGTCATACAGCCTATTGATACTTACTACTTGCTACGAAAATGCGCAACTTCAATACCCGCTTCTGGGCGGTAGATGGCGCTGTATATATTTCCCATACAAAATTACTCGTAAGGGATATTTTGTCTATGATAAATCTCATTTTGTTTTTTCGATTGATGTTCGTGCTAAGGGTACATAGCGCTTGTGGTACAATACGAAGTAATATACTCTGTGCGCACCGTATTTTAAAAAAGTTAACTTACTTATGATATAATAATCACTACATAGTATAAAACAAAGTCGCTTTCTCTGTCCCTATGTCCCTTTGTATGCTTAAATCTTTGAAACTACGCGACGGATTTTGATGCGTTTTTTTGTAATAGATAGAGTGATTCAAGAGGAAGGTTTATATGTACTTTTTATCCCGATATTCCCACGGGAACGGGAACCACGCGGGTGAAACCGCGGGCGGCCGCTAGTTACCTATATAATAATAATAATAATGTGGCTGTATGGTGCAAATGTCTCTTTGCTTTTTCTGTTTTTATACACAGGAATAACTAAAGAAAAAATAAAGAAAAAAAGTTGGTAGTACCATTGCAGATCACTGCAGTAATGAATTTCAGTACTTACTTACTGCACTAAAATCAGTGCAGTAAGTAAGTACTGAAATTCATTACTGCAGTGATTTTCAAGTTTAGAATGTTTACCTCGGAAAAGTGCCACGTACTGCATTCTTTTCTCAAATATAATATTAACATTTCAGAGCATAAGTGTGAAAAATCGATTAATAGGCTCCAAATTGTCACAGACCGTAATTTGAGTGGGAGTGGAAGCTTTTTAAGAAATAATTTCAAAAGCTTCAGTTGTTTTTATCCACTACATGGTAGCAAAGCCTTCATCACACCCTGATGTTAAGTGAAGATAAGGCTGAAGGTATTAGAAGCGCAAAACTCCCGGAATCCTCAACCACTGAGGAACTGGCTATGTTATCTCCAACTGCCGGAACACAACACTGCCAAAAACATCGTTGTTATGACGACTGACTTAGATAAGATGGTGGTAGCTAGCCAGGCGGTCTAAGAACAAGTCCAACCACCAACCAACCGAATAGGTACTATATGTATCCCCCACTGGAAATCGAACCCAGGACCTCTGGGTCTGATACCAGTGGTGTGTACCACTTGACCACAGGGGATAGTAAACAATACGACAATTACGAATAAGTAACAAAACAATACGAATAAGACAATTGAAAGGAAACCCTTTTAGAAGGAAGGATCAATACAAAATAATAAAATACTAAACATTATTGGTTTGATGAAATTATCAATTAAAAAATCTATGACTATACCCTTAATAATTGGGTATTTGACTGTTGTTGAAATGTAGATATTTAATTATGACATTCAGAGATATAACGTTATTGAATAACAAATGTGAAAAAAGAAATTCAATCTGTATTATAACAAGCGAATTATGAGCTACTTAATTGTGACTCTAGCTATCTCTTTCTAAAACGAAATTCTCTATGGCGAGAGTATGGCGCTATAGAAATGTGACGTCACGTTTCTATAGCGCTCTCCTCGTCTAATTAGAAAGTTTGATGCTCTATATCGCTGAAAATATGCAAGATATTTGAAAATAAATACCTATGTTGTGTTGCTACTAATTAAATGAACATTTTAAGTCAATAAAAAAAATCAGTCAAATACCCAATTCCAATCATTTTAATAGTCATAGGTTGAAAATATAATTTGCAATACGCCCCTCTTTTATTACTCCAACAGGGATTAAACTGGGCTATTCTTCTTCAAATATCCCGTAAATAGTAAATCCCGAGATCTCAATCCCCTATAACGGTAACCCGCTACCTTATTGGCCGACCCCACGCCGTGTTTGATAAACAATGCGCGCCCGAGATATCGCTGCCAAATGAGCATGCACTAAAGTGCAATAGACCTGATACTTCCTTTTCTTACTTTCCTTTTGTCACTTACATAGTACAATAACGGCTAAAGAGGAAGAAATATGTCATTTTCTAGCAACCATTTTTTATTCATCTATAAGGAAGGCCAGTGTCATCATCATCATCAATGGCTGATGATGATGATAATGGAATACAGCGAGATTAGCAAGCCATGTGGAAAGCATAAAAAATAATATTTAAATATCAAGGATATATTATGATAGGAAACTTATTTTTGATTTGTATCGTAACATAGACGTTCATGAAACATATTTCGAAGAAATCCAAATGATTAATTAACGTCAAACAAAAATGTTGCCTAATGTCAGGTGTTTAATAAATATTTGATTATATGTTTGTAAGCTCTAAAAGTTGTAAGTCAATATTTCAATTGCTTGGCCGTATCCTCCAGGTATAAGATATTATATGGGGCTATATTAACCGCCATCGGGCTAATATCGTGTAAAACATCTTATGAGTAGGTGTAGCATTTATGGACTACCTAATTTATTATTGCTGGTATTATACGAAATTCGAGACGATATTTACATCTGCACAAAGTGAATAAATTATGTCGACAAGATAATTAAATCAGTCTTTGCTTGGTTTAAAATACTTACATAAAAACTCTTTTCGTACCTACGTTTTATTATATTTGTCTGCCATAAAAGATTCAAATGTATCTAGTTCTATTTTCCACAAAACTGCTTCTTTAATTTTTATTTTTTTGATTTTTTTAGTATGTACACACACAATTTGAAAGATAAAGAAGAAGTAAGTAATAAGTATTGTACAGGGGCATAGGCTATTTCACATATTCACAATTTACCTAAATGATTTAATAGACCTAGCCTGACTGAATATATTTTTTATCTTTTATTTAGTCTAAAGTAGGTTTTTTGGAAATATTTCTTAGCCCAGTTATTATTAGATTCCTACCTCAATTTTGCATGGTATAAGTATAGTCGAAACCAGAACATCGAACTATAATCTTTTCATATGTATATCGAGCCTATAAAAATTTTGAAATTCTATAGAATTAAACAAGAAACAATAAAATGGCAAACCTGTTTAACAATAAATACTTGCAAAACATCCGCTCAATTCCAACTGGGACATAAAGGAAGGAACAGATCACAGCATTATCTAAAGCACCAACAATCAGCATCTTATCTAGCTATTAAATAGCGAATCGTTGAAACAAGTATCAAGAACACTAGATCTTGCGGTAGTGAAATTTAATAATAATATTGCAGATCATCTAGGGTAAGCGGTAGCATCGTAAAGTTCCATCTGATAGCCCAAGCCACAGACGAATGCAACCTTATCTCAATCTGACTCCTCTATAGCAGCAAATTATCATAGGGACAAGTTGAATGTCTTTCCATTGTTGTTAGCAGTTAGATTGCAGGATAAATGCTTAGAAATTACTTTTACATTAGAAAACACTGGTTTGAAATGACTTCTTAGCTCTAATTGGAGCTTTATTTCATTTGTGATAGAGTATAAAATATGCAATTTTCTGAATAATGTACTTCAATCATCGGGAAGCTTGTCCTTATATGCAACACGAGTGGATTAAAAACTATGAAGGTTCGTGTCCCTATTGAATGTAAGGTCCTGCGCAGACGAGGGACGTTTGTCTACCGACATAACCTAAAAGTCGCTGCGAATTCAACGAAAACTAAGGTTATTCTGCCCATGAAGGTATCTAGCGACTCCTGATTCCTCGCTAGACCTTCACGAATGGAATAACCGTCGATATACGTTGAATACGCGGCGAAAGTTACCACGTTTACTTTATGTTGACGGGAAAAGGTCCCTCGTCTGCGCAGACCTTAAGGAACAACTTTTTTTGTTAAGGAACATTTCACTTAAGTAATTGGAAAAAATTACATACTTAAATCTTATAATCCATAGCATTAAAATTTACACACGGCAATAAACTACTGAAACAAACGTTATTTAAATTATTATTACACATATGAAAAAGCTTTCAAATCTAAATAAAACATCTATCATCAAGAACATCAAAAATCTTTTTAAATAGATCAATGCTTTATGAACAAACAGATGCGACCACACGTCTGCGAAGCAGTGATTTTGGCCGCGCGTCAGTCGCGCGAAGGACGCTGTCAGATTATCTCATACAACTACAGGCTATCCAGAACTACTTACGCGCGAGTTTTTGACATACATACATCGTACGCTAGGTATTGGTGGTCCGCGTCTTATTGGCCACATTAACAGTGATGTAATAAAAATCGGTTTTAGGACAAGCGCTATATAACGGGGGCTTAGACAAAGTAACATCGTTATGTGGCGAAACGACAATCGCTATCGCTATCGTCTTTATGCTCCAATCAACTTTCGGCAAGACCACGTGATTTAGCGCAGCTTATACCAATCCGCCAATCCTATACCTTGAATTTCTTTTGAACTTCGTTATCGCTTCGCTATCGTTTTTCAAATGTTACTTTGTCTAAGCCCCAACCTCCCGACGACCTCCGCCGCGCGACTGACGTTCCCGATTCACAGACGCGTGGTCGCGTCTGTTTGGCCGGAGCTTTCTGCTTTTATTATCTTCAACGAATTCACCGCGACTATTCTAATGCCTTCCAAAGAGCGTCACGTCGCTTTCTAGTGCAGCTCGTTAGTTTCCAGCAAAAGCCAGATTTTAAACCGCCATGTATGGCCAGGCGGCTTCGTCAAGCACAATACATTTGCGTCAACGCGGACAGCGGACGGCGCTGAGGGATTTATCAAAACCAGAAGCTGTGAGCAGGCTTAGCGCTTTTGTGGAAATGTGGTTTGGAGGTATTGGTGAATCGATCGAGTTAAGATGTAATGATGAACTGAAATGTAATGAAAATGGTAGTAATAGCTACACTTGGTTATATTTATTGACTTGAACAAACATTTTTTCATCTCTCAGATTCGGAAAGTGATGTATATTTAAACTAAGCAGCGGGTCCAAAACTATCCGTTTCACCCTAGGGTGGAAAATAATTTTAAGAATAGAACTGAATTTGGTTACAGTCAACCATAGAGTTACCTCACCGGCAATGAAAAATTTTCAACTAATTTTGTATGGGGACTGGACTAGCAAAATAAAAAAAAATGAATTTTATAATAACGAGAATATCTCAAAAAACGGTGCGTCTCGTAGCGTAGCTAAAATCTAACAAAATTTTCAACCCCCTATGGTACTCCGGAGATTAGTTAGGAGGCATCCGATAGACATATAAAAATAAATGTTTTTGTTCAAAAAAATTTTTTTTATTCACAAAAGTTTTTTCTTATTTCGTATATACCTATTATAGAAAAAAACAGAGAAAGCGAAGCCCCCCGCCACCTTTCTTTTATATTTCTAGTTTTAGTTTTAGGTAAGTACCAAACAAATTAACTGAACGTAAAAGTAAAAACTAATAATAAAAAATAAAAAAAACTTATGTCAAATTATAATCGCCATTTTGTTGTAAGTAACGTTTTTCGTCATCATCATCAGTAACGCTTTTATATTGCCTATTTATATTTAATACAATAATATAAATATAAAAAATCATTAACATTGTATTAACGACAGTTGAAACTAAAATCCCTGCAATGTCTAAGCCAAAAACCGTACTACAAACTATAGATTGTCGACCGCTTTGGCGCAGGGGTAGGATACCTGCATTCTGCGCCAGAGGTCTCGGGTTCGATTCCGGAACACGACAAATATTTGTGTGCATGAACATGTCTACTTGTCTGGGTGTTATCTACGTAAATTAAGTATGTATTTCCAAAAAAAAGTTTTAGTGAAAACTACTTTATGAGCTAGATAATTGGTGTGTGATTGTAAGAAATTTATTATTATTATTTAAATTAAAAACAGGTTGATATTTCGAGTGAGTCCCGCATAGAGCCTGAGCGCCGCGGGACGCCCCAGCTGAATGCCCACGCGCCTCCGGCAGTGCTTTTGATTTACTTAATAACAACTCCGGACTCATCCGTTTACGTCCGACCTATAAAATTATCACGTTGTTACGAAAGTACCTACTTACTGTTAAACATTTCATTTTTATGGGTAAATAGATTGTTTATGCTAATATATGACCGGTAGAATCAATAAAAGAACGAATGACCATTTTTTGTATTTTTCCTGTCATGGATGTACAGTCAGGGACAAATTCGATGAACCACTTCTTACTTATTTTCGTGTGGCTGGTGAATCGCCATTTGATTCATGTGCTGACCCTTTTACTATTTAGTTTTGTATTAAACTAGGGTAGTATAATGCATAAGCAATTGGGGATAGGGACTGCTAGTGAACGGTGAGCGCCAGCCACACGAAAAGATGTAAGAGGTGGTTTACCGAATTTGTCCCTGGCTGTACGTACATATTTATGTGTATTGGTATTTGAGTTGTTTTACGATTATCCCACGTAATAGTTTCCTATGCTACATTTTCATTCATACCTAAGGCGAACACAAAGCAGTAAATTATTGCCACATACCTTCACTTATTTGATTGAATCAGGCGTCACTTGGCAGAAGTCCCTAATCAATGTGAAAAAATAAAAATATATAATTTATGTAGCTTACTTTCGAAAAAAAACACAACATGCACCGCTCGCCCGTCCGCAAGAAATTGCACATGCACACCATGAAACTGTCAGTGCACAATACCTGCAGCTAGCAAGAAAGCGACACACCGTGTACCCTAACCGATTATACTACTCTACACATGTTTCGCCCCAACCTGGGGCATCCTCAGGAGTCAGATCGTGCGAAATCCAGCACCAATTAAGTCGGTAGGTTTTGTAACTATTACTTTTATGTTTTAAACCATCGCCTTACCATATACCACCTAAGTAAATTTCTGTTGTTACTGCACTATTACAAATTATTGCAATCTACCTTAGCGCAATATTATTGACTTAAGAATACAGCGATTCTTTCGAAACAAAATTATGCGTAACGTAACGCGTGATTGTTTTGTCCCAGTTTATGACCTCCTGACGTCGAACAAAAAACAAAAAATTTTTTTTTTCAATATTTTACTCTGTAAACTTTAATTGTAATTAAATTCCGAGAACTGCATAGGATTATGAATAAAGGCAGAAGGTTTCCTTACTTATACGAGCACCTTACCTTATACCACCTAAATAAATTCCTATCGTTACTGCACTGGTCCATACGAGCAATAATTGGCTCATACCGGCACCGACGCATCTCTCGCATGCCAACACCAAACTCAGAGCTTATCGACTAAACATGAAATGTATGTTTCTTACACAAATAAATTTATTTAGATTTAGAATATAAATGAACATGGCTAAAATAAAATAAATAAAATCAAAGTTTATTCTAAATCACATAGGTATAAAAACAGTTTTGCGTTATAAACCGTTGTAGTCATAAGACTGAGTTACAGTTATTACAGTCTGTAAAATATAGGGCATAGCTTGATTTAAATGACAGCTCATTCGTGCAAAGAAAAACGTTGCTTCTGCACAAGAAATATAGCATAGATAGCATAGAATAATGTAGCATATGCTAAATTAAAAAATGTCTGATGCTGTTTTACTTGATCTTTATTCCAATAGCATAAAGAACTATTTTGCTTTGCACGAATGAGCTGCATTTTAATCAAGCTATATTTTACAGACTAGCGCCCATCTCAAATTAGACAGGCGATTTGAACTTAAGGGAGCGCACTCGGCCAAAAGCAAAAGTAATGGCCAACTGTAAAGTAAATGCTGCCTTATTTCCATGATACTTAATATAATTCTCAGGCCTTTTCTTTTCTCTCTTTCTCAGGTCAAGCATTTACTATATAATTCTCAGGCCCCATTCGGCCGGTCCGAAATGAAGAAAAAAGGAAATTCTTTTTTTTAAAGGATATTACAAAAATATATAACTTATAATAAATAAATAATAAATATAATAAATAAGCCCTGCCTTATCTATATAGTGTATTTAAACTAAGAAGTTTCAAGTTTTTTTAATGTATTACTTGAATACTAGCAGTTTATCGTGTTAATTATTAGTATTATATTATTATAATGATTTGGAGGCAACTTCGCAATTTTTTTTCTATCGAGAAAATTTTATGCAATCGTGTTTTTGAGTAACATAGTCACTAGTGTTAGTCCTGAAGTTTGCTTCATCTTAATTTGAAATTCAGTTTTTCATTAATATTGATTTTTAGCCGATCATGTAAAGCAATCTGATTTTCGTTGGCATATAGGGGGCCCATAAGATACTTGTAATATTTAGTATTCTGTGCTTAGGCACTGCCTAGCCTTAGGGCTAAAGTAACAATATCAAAACTAAAACAATGACGGCATGGCATGGCTTTCTTTTCTTGAAACAAAACCTTGTTTTCCATTGTTATCTTTGAAAAAAATATCTTGGCGTTAATAAAATGGCCTTTAAACAAATTATCAAGTAAAAATCATCAGTCTTAAAATGCTTGTATTGGAAGGTTTAAAAATTATAGAAAAGTAAGAATTTTTTTACTCTTGGCTAGTTAACCCTCCTTATTAGTTTAAAGATAAGAATACTACATATTATATACATACGCGTACATACTAAACTGAACTAAACTATTGAAAGTTTTTTTTAAAGTTACAATAATACATTAAATTATGGTGGTGAATCACAAAAATATATAATAGTGTTGACGATTCAAATACAGGATAAAAGCTACTTTCCTAATCCCTGCTCGATTGAGACGAATAGACACTAATTATACAAGCATTTCTATTGTTTTGTTGCTTTTGTTGATTTATATCCACAATCCAAATCGATTGATTTATCGAATTAGGAACCGATTCAGTTTACTATAAATACGTGTAGATTATAATAGGAGCTCTATATTCCTTTAACACCATTATTTACTCCACACGCTTTGTATTTCCCTGTAATAAATTCCCTCGCTCTCCAGAACACGGTTAAAATGTGGCTTTTAATTTAAATACCCGATGCGGTCGCATTCATTGTGAACATCAGTAACATTCTATTGAAATGGCGAGACGCGCGCGGCGTAACGTCTCAATGCGGCTGCGGCCTTATTCGCGGACTATGTAGCGACGTACGTACATGCGGGACAATTCATTATTTCATCTGTTTTACGTACGAATGTAGGTATAAAACTTGGAATAGAAAATAGCTGCCTGTAATTTATAGTGTGTCCATCCTGTCTCAACCCTTAGAATAGGTAAATATTTTGGTTAATAATAATTAGTATAGACACGACTGAATTGTAAGACGGGTAGATTTTTTCTAAATACTTCATTTTCCATTTTTCTGTAATAATAATTATTTTAGTGCCTAACTAAAGGATATGCAAAGAAAGTATAATATAATTTAAATACCAATGATGTATGTATGTACGCGTACAATTCATTATTAAGGTCTATTTTGCGAAGTAATGTATGAACAGTGGTATGCAAGCGCATCGCCATGGGGACAGGGGGGACAACAGCCCCAGGCTCAAAGACTTCGTTTTCGACCCCACCACCCCCAGCCCCCCTGGTGCCATGAGCTGGCGACGCCCTTGTTGTATGGTAAAGTTTTTAGGGTTCCGTAGCGGAATAGCAAAAACGGAACCCATAAAGATTCGTCATGTCTGTCTGTCTATCCGTCCGTCCGTATGTCATTAAGAGGGGCTCCCCATACATGGAACTGAAACGGAAAAAATATTTCATCAAACATATTCGTGTGTGGTGTCTCTTATAGGTAGATAGGTCTTTAAAAATGACATAAAGGTTTCTCAAACCATTTTTCTCAAATTCAATGTTTTGAAATTTTTGTAGAGACTTAGAAAATGGTAAAATGTGTGTTGTTCATTTGTTTATGAGGCCACTAGGATATCTTCTTACAGGAGATACATAATATATTAAATGTGCAATATTTTGTACTTACATGTTTTGTACGTATCTTGGACTTTATCATTGGTTTTGGATACCAGAATATAACCTTAGATAGTTATTTTGGAATCCAACATTAAGTAACACAAATTTTTGTTTATTTAAAAATATTATTCTCAACTTGAAATCTTAGGAATTCTCTCACGCGATTAAATACGAGTCCACAAGATATTAATATAATCCAAACGCAACTAACTGTCACTGTATGTCAGTTATTTCTCACAATTTATAAACTACAATTACCCACACGTCAATTCATCAAGTGAATAACTCTGTTAAACTTTGACATAAAAACTGTAATTGCTATAAACAAAGGTGAAAACCCATGTTTGTCCCGAGCAATTCCTATTACACATATGATTTATTGAACGTGACTTCTCAATAATCGTTCATGACAAATCTAATTTGTTCGACATGAACTCGTTGACGGTATGGTACGAACAAAGCGATCACCAACATTTGACATGTGAAATCGCGACCTTGACATAACAGACACAATCCGAGACCCGTGCCAAATCGACGCGTGATCTAATCTCCATACAGTCACCTTTCACACTACACACAAACATCTGAGTTACATAAGAATAACATCATCAATCAGATCTACAAGAAGTGTATTTTAAATCCATAGAGATTAGGACTCACCCACACAACCGGAACATTCTAAAATCGCCCTTCAACTAACAAGCGATAGAACAAAACACTATCGACACCTCTTAACTGTAAGGTTGACAATGGAGCCTTGCTTTAGGGCACATAAGCAACCGTATCCTAATGCACAGAAACGCATTAGCTTATTTTGCATACAAAGCATTATAAATATTTCTTATGGCTCGACGTTTTGAAACCTAAGCGGATGACACGCGTTGATACATCCGAATATATTTTATGTGTCAAAGGAGATGTAAATATATGTAAAATAGAGTCATCTCTTATGAAATACGTTTGTCAAGGAGAAAAAGACAATGAATGACTGTTGACTTGTACGATTGTTCGTGTTACAGTAGCTTGTTTTAGATTTATATGTCACATCACAGGGGTCAAGGAAGACTTTAAAATTAGTGTACACAAAAATAATTTAAAACCTAAGACTTTTTAAAGTGAAAACTTCTTAAGCGGCGTTGTGCACTTTTGTGATGGGTAAAAAATGTTAAACTCGCGTCAGGATACGTGACCGTCAGATCAAAAATTCGTAAGACGGACACGTGACCTGATCGATAAACGGTTACAATTTCATTAGAATACGAAGGCAAATTTCGCCATCGTTTCCAAAGTTGTAATGGCTCAGATTAGATAACGGGCGGCATTGAAGCCAGAAGACCTCGGTTCAAGTTCAGTCCGTATTCTTTCTTTTATTCCTTTTTTTCGTGAAAAAGTCTAGGGAGCCCTTTTACTTCTGCCGGCTCTCCCGGAGTGCAAGCCGTTGTTTTTTTTATGTAAGACTTGCAGTTCGGTTTTAATTTTGTTTTTATTTGGGAATACCAGAGCACCAATTGTTTAAAGGTGTTCTTAAAAAGTTGTTGGAAACTTTGTACTTATAAACATTGTACATAACTCTCTAAATGGAAAATTTATCATAGTCTAACTATCGCGGCTTTAGATCTGAAGCGACGATCCTATGTCTTTATTATTTTTATAATTTATGCATTTAGCTAAAGAGTTTCATACGTTGGGTTTCTATTATCAACGACTTGTCGTTAAAATTGAAATACCATTCGTTTTCTTACTACCAATGAAGAATATCCTATTAATAATTTAGAAAAGTAATCGTTTTCGCTTACGCCTGCCTCGTAGCTTAAACTACCACCCGTAAAACGTAGAAACCGGGCATCTCCAAGGAAGCAAGTTTCGGGTTTTACTTGAGCTTTGTTGTACACGGTATATAGCTCTCCCTAGAGCTTAATGAGCTTCTTTGAAGTTCATAAGTAAAGACAGTGTTGTAGTAAAGACTTCAATTGAATTAAAATTAATGTTTTTGACTTTAGAAATTAAGCTGTTTTTTTAATTCATTTGTTTTTTTACTTACGTAGTCTTACATCTGAAACGATGCTTATTGTTTTTTGTTGTTAGGCATTCAGCTATACACTACTGTAGGCACCCAGCATCCGCTCCACAGCCAGGTGCGCGGTACCGAACGGCCCGGCCGGCGCAGGCGATAAGTCAGGGTAGCACCTAGCACCTGTCAAATCGAACAGTGCCGGGTGGTGCCGAGCCTCCGTCATACCTTCACCATTGACCTGCAAATGGTGCAAACGAAACCGCGGATCGGGTGTGGTCTCATCTGCACCATTGTGGTGTCACTATACTTATACCGTGTAATATTTTTTTAAATCCAAACTTCACAATACAGGTACTTAGGTCATACACGTAATATTATTACGTGTTTAGAATACATTTCCGAAAAAATTGTTTGTTTTTCTTTTTTTATTTATTAATTCATTCATTTTTTATGTTTATTTCTATATAAAACGGGTTCCTCAAAGAAACATAAAATACGGCCTTATATTGGTTTTATTTGAATTGGTCATCACCTAGGTACCAGGCGGGCCCAAACTGGATTGGTGTCTAGTCCAAAAGTCTGTTCGTGTCTCAAATCAGACATTAATAATTCCCAGTTTATTTCCAATTTCGCAACCCAGGATCGGTACAATCGTAGTATGGTGAAAGTGCGTCCCACACGGTCGCTAATCGGTCGCGCGACTCCAAAACCCATTACTAATGATTTGAATATTCGTCGCGCGATTTGAATTTGAAATCGCGGTGATTCATGCTGTGAGGACATCGCTAGTGCTACATGTGTTGGCACTTCGCTCTGCTTTTAAAGGCGTAGGATAAGTACTAATTGGTAAAGGTACTTACATAGAACTACTGTTGTGACATGGAACACTGCTACGATCGAATGATTTTTTGTCGATTATATTTGGTAACCACAGCCTTTTGACGTATAATAAGAAGCATGAACTTGTCCGTAGGCTGTAGACTTCGAGCAACTTCCGTCCGGGACGGAAGGCCCGCGTTGCTCGAAGTCTATCGAAGTATAACATGCGGACTTACCTCAGTAATTATTACCTAAGTGACACAAGCAGTCTTTTACGACGGTGCAAATATAATAAAACAATACAATACTATCACCCTAACGCTAAAATAATTTTTGCAGTTAGGGTTTTTGTCATACTTCAATATCTGAAAAATTATGGAACTTATTCATGTTTTTATTTTACTAGCCGGTAGGGCTGAGTAAATGGTAGACAAATAAATATAAAAAGTAAATTACCCAAGTGCCACATCTGAGATTTTACGGAGGGACCGGCGATCTTTCGTGATAAAAGTCAAAGTATGAAAAGTCTGCTAGTCGAGGATACATACAATATCATTTTCTATTGAATTACAGTAGAAACCACACCAAAACGTAAACGCATTATATACTTATTAACCTTTTGATTATATGAATCATCCGCTAACAAACCAAATCCTTTGGAAGGGTTTCCTGGATCGAATAAGGCTTGCCTCTAATTGGATGCGCTTTTGTTGGATCCGACGGCTTGCGACACCCGATACGATCCGACAATGTATGCGCACAAATACGGACAACAAACCCCTTCGTTTCAGATACACTGTATTCTGGACCTGCCATAGACTTTACAAGCGCATAGACAACGCGTCAATGAACTCCAAAACGAAAATAAAAAATGCTGAAAGGTGGCAGGGAGTGGCTTGTTTTGATGGGCTCTTTAAAGTTCTAAGCTAATATTAGCCAGTCACATTTTGACGTCTCGAATCGATAACTAATTAAAACAATTAAATGATGGAAATGTGGTGTTTCTACCTAAGTTTGGCAAAAGCATATCCCTGCCAATGCGTGTTCTATTTGATTGTAAGGTCTATGGCACCAGCCTTTTAAGAATCAGCTTGTAACTGAACTAGTACAACTAGTCTAAATTAGAAGTGCAGCTTTTGAATTTCCCCCTTTCCTAAGTACTATCACAACCGCTTTTTAGACAAAAATAAGCTTTATTGTAACAGCGATAGAGATGTTTTAGTGCGAATATAAATGTAGTGGATTACACCTATCTCTGGCCAATACAATTTGTATTGCAACTATTGCGGGTTTTGCAATGTTTCAATTGAATAGACCACTTAGCGAGATAAAGTCGAATTTATTATTTTGTTAGCGTTGTCTTTTGACGTGTGCTCTCTTGTTAGGCAGCTGCTGACGAATGACGGCAGGATACAGTTGTCTATGACATACCATGGACATACCTGTGTCTAGTAGTTGTCTGTATAGCCTGTTGTACACGGGTAGAGTAAACGGTAGAGTAGCTTGCCCGCGTAGCTAACTACTCTACTCTACCAAATTTCAGTACCTACTCTACTCTACCAATGATGTCTATATTAGTTAACCTGGGTGCCTACCATCAACTTTATGACAGCGATTCAAAAATAGCGCGATTCAGAATAGGTTCCTAAAATGAATCGCTTTCTTTCGTACTCTGACCTTCTAAAAACTGGATCGCAAATGAATTGCTAAATGTTAATGACCGAACGATTTGTGTCCTTTTTCTTCTACCCGTCTCTTTCACTCGATTCTGTCATGCCCGGAGAGTGAGAGGGACGGGTATAACCTGCAGGTGACATGTTAAATCGACCGGGTTATAAGTCAAATAAGAGTTTCTGACAGCTTAGCGGCTGTGAAATGTCATTGATCGGTCACTGAATCGCTGTCATTGATATTAAGCTGTCGTGGTACGAATAAGCGAAGCAGATCAGTTTAGGTTCCTAAACAAAACCGTAATAAGAGTTGATGGTAAGCACCCTGGGTGCCTACCATCAACTTTAAGACAGCGATTCAAAAATAGCGCGATGCAGAATAGGTTCCTAAAATGAATTGCTTTCTTTCGTACTATGACCTTCTAAAACCGAACGATTTGTGTCCTTATTTCTTCTACCCGTCTCTTTCACTCGATTCTGTCATGCCCGGGAGTGAAAAGGACGTGTATAACCTGCAGGTGTCATGTTAGCTTGGCCGAGTTATAAGTCAAATAAGAGTTGATGACAGCTCAGCGGCTGTGAAATGTCATTGAATGATCACTGAGTCGCTGTCATTGATATTAAGCTGTCGTGGTACGAATAAGCGAAGCAGATCAGTTTAGGTCCTAAACAAAACCGCAATAAGAGTTGATGGTATGCACCCTGTACGCTCGGAGATTGTGGTGGCGGAAATCGAAATTTAAACTTTATTAAATACATTGTAACGTAATTTTTCGAGTGTGAGGCACATGTGTACCTAGTCCGAGTAATATGTCGATATATTGTTTAGGACGTCTGTGTTCCTAATCGGATCGTACAGGTATAGTCTACTCTACCGTTTACTCTACCCGTGTATAGCAGTGTATATAGCCTTTAAGGTTTTGTATTATTTCCTTATGCATTCCAACGATTTGTACTAAACGCTCACATTTTGGCAACCTGTGAGTTCAATCAAAAGCGTGTTTCCGTGAAAACAGAAATAATGAAACCAAACGCGCTAACTATAGCATGACTGAAATCCGTAGTAGTGTATTATTAAAAAGTGGAAAGCAATGAAATTCGGATGATCAGTCTATAGTTAGTTATGGCTCACTAACCATTCTTCAATTAGTATAAAACGGTAGCAATTATAACCAAAGCCCGGAAATATCGTAAAAAGTACTATAAAAATGAATCACAATAACAGAAAACGTTGTAAATATACGTAACTACCTACATAATTTATTGCAAAATAAATATAATAGAACTGACTCACAAAGGCTCAATAATTACTTACTTACTCAACAAAAACATTACGTTTGCGATCTGGAAAATGGGTTAGCGAACTAAAAATAAAGTGAATAAGTATCCGGTTTGATTGAATCATGTCTACAGCTCCTACTAATTAAGTAACCATCATAATCATCAAATTTAAAATTAATTTCTATACCTATGGCGAATAGCAACTACGGACAGAACTCATTTTTATTAAGATATACAATCTGTTGATATTGACCTTTTCAATGATAGTTGTGTATCTCTATTTTTTGTAAGTGTATGATTGATTTTATTTTTAATGTGTAAGCGATTTTTCTTTTTTTTTTATTGTATATGCATTTTATAGTTTTTGTTTTATTGTTTGTGAACCTAGCGTAATATTACCACTGTGAGCTCAATGTATGTTAGTTACTATTATCCATTATTAGTTTTCTTGTTTTTTTTCTATGTTATAAACTGTTTATACAACTGTCGATTCACCAAAATAAATAATAATAACAATAAATCATCAGCCCGTATTTGTCCACTCTTCTCATCCAGCCCCCGCCTGCCATCTTTCGCAGGTTGTCGCTCCACCTGTACCCTACGCTACGTTTGCCTTAACGCGTATTTGATAAGTCTGAGATTAGGTCTTGGGCTATTTTATCCCGAAACTCCACAGGAGCGAAGCCCAGCGCTGTTAGTAATAAATAATATTCATATATTTCAGGCAACTAATAGATCATACAATAAATACCTTACAGACTGACATTCATATATTCGTTCTATGATATGATAATAAAGCTACAACGCCGCTCCATTGACATAAATATCATCGCGGATATGCAAATACTTTCCCATCTATGTGACACCTTAGTGAGAGACTTTGTATGAAAACTGTGCGTCGGTCAAGTTTCAATTCCGGTGGGTGTATGATAAATCCATTCACAGAGGGGGTGAAACCCAATACTTAAACGAGAAGTTTAATTATTAAAAAAAACCCGGAGTTTAAGTCGGTATTTTCTTCAATGTCCATATTAACATTAACGTTTGCGGTTAATGAACTTTAACAGCTCTCCCTATTCCGATCTCCAGCCTGCCACATTTAGTTGGTTTTGTTTCGTAGTGAAGTTCTTTAAACCGTTTTTTTGGTTCAATACTGTATGAGAAGCCCCACTCTTGAAGGAAACTGCATAGGTTGCAATTGTCAAACGTCAAAACTTAAGAACGTTATTGCAACTTGCAAGGCGATAAGGCTCGCTTATACAAAGTTTGCTATTAACTTAACGATTGGATACAATTTATATAAAACTAGCAGATACTTTACCCGCGTGGTACCCGTTTTTGTGGGAATATACAGGGATAAAATACAGGGTGTTAGGGGCACCCTTGCAAAAACTTTAACCATGGCTTAAGGCCTTCATGCTGAACAACGTACAGCAAGAATTTTTGTCGGAAATGAAAAAAATATAGGACCTTTCATACAAATTTAGCAACTTATCGGGATATTTTGTATGGAGAGTCGAAATATTTTTTTATAAGCGAGCCTTATCGCCTTGCAAGTTGCAATAACGTTCTTAAGTTTTGACGTTTGACAATTGCAACCTATGCAGTATGATGGTCTGAAGCCATGGTTAAAGTTTTAGCTAGGGTGCCCCTAACACCCTGTATAGCCTATGTCACACGGGAAACTTTCTAATGGTCAAAGAATTTTCGAAATCAGTCCAGTAGTTGCGGAGCCTATTCGATGCAAACAAACAATCAAATCTTTCCTCTTTATAATATTAGTATAGAAGACAAGCTTTTCGCCTGCATATTCGCCCGCGTGGAATACACGACGTTATCCCACGGGAATTTAATATTTTTCCGGGATAAAAAGTATCATTTGTTCCTCTCCAGGCTATATACAAAATATCTGTGTCCCAAATTTCAGCCAAATCCGTTCAGCCATTTTGGCGTGATCAAGTATCCAAACATCTAAATTTCCACATTAATTATAATATTAGTAGGAAAGGAAGTAAGGGGTATGATCATATAATAAACATTTTTGCAATATGCCTACTCATAAACGGTCACATTAATTCGACTGCCATTTTACTGAAGACACGTCAGTGTCTTGACGTATATTAACGTGCATTGTCATACTTCGATCAACAAACACCTATAGTTCATTGTATAGATATTATGATATTGTCATCAAAGCTGACAGTATGACCGTTTTTATCAGAATACTGATTCACAAGTCCTTATTATATTGATAATAAATAAATATGACGGAAAACATAACAATGGAAACATAATTAGATTTATAAGTCTCAGTCAATGGTCTCAGTGATCTTTCTCGAAAAAAATGTAATTGTAGAGTTGTCAACACAAAAGAATAGATGTCACTAGTTGGTCTGCGTCGTATATTTCAATTTGACACATCAAGCTATCATGTTGCTGGGTAGCATTAACGCGTGATTCAATGAAATATTAATGCGTGCCTGCCCTTATAAGGGCCAGTGTTCAATGTGTGACTGGACTTCGCCATATGGGTGTAGGTGATACGATGCGACGTTTTTTCTTTAAAATGCGAATTGTTAGTGGTTCATTTCTTGTTTTAGCTTAGTTAAGTACTAAACTTGAATCTTGATTTCAATTTAAACTGGTTTTTTATCAACAAACGGGGTAATCTCACCTGATGTTAAGTAAAGATAAGTTTGAAGATGTAAGCACACCTACTTCCGAAATCTTCAACACTGAAGAACTGGCTATGTTATCTCTAACAGCCGGAACACAACAATACTGAAAACATCGTTGTTATGGCGTCAGAGTTAGATAATATGGAGGCAGCTGGCCAGGCGGACTTAAAACAAGTCCTACCACCAACCAAACCGATAACACATTATGTATCCCCGCTGGAAATCGAACCCGGGACTTCTTGGTTAGATTCTGATGGTGTGTACAACTCACAGATTAGCTTGCTACATACAGTTAACAGGTTAACATCAGCTTCAGATATAATAGCTAAATCTGAGTAGAATTTGAAAGAATCATCTCAATATGACTTAGTTTTCGAGAAATTCGTGGACAAACATTACATACATAGCAAAAAAGCCTAAATAGAACGCTATACTTACTAAAATATTATCTAATTCCAACAATATCACATACATTGTCATACAGGTCAAACTGATAACGTCCTTTTTTGAAGTCCGTTAAAAATATTGGGTGTATTTATGAAATAGATGTAACTATAAGTATCTTAATCAAATACGTATACAAGCAGAAGCCCGCCATTTCGCCCATTTTTACACGACTGCCCAAGGACTGTATTATGTTTAGGGTTAATGTAGGTATATATGTGTGTGTGTCTGTGAGTTTCCTTATTCCATCATAACTTTTGAATGCTGCAACGCATTGTAATGTATGAGGTATTAGAAATGCTATGTCACTCCGAGTAACACTTTTTTTTATTAATTGGCTATCATATTATTGTCTTCAACTGCTAGAACACAACATGCTGAAAACAACGTTATTATGGGGCCAGACTTACATAAAAAAAAATAAAAAAAAGATGAGATGGTGGTAGCTAGCCAGCCAGCTAGACACTGAACAAGTCCTACGTACCACCATCCAGAGATAATGAATGAATGAATGATAAAGTTTATTTGCAACAATTTTGAGTAGAGGATAAGATGTTTTTAAATAACATACGCCCGAATTCTCGAACGCAAATTATCTTTGGGAGCGTCTCAAACATCATGGCATCTCTTTCATACGTTTGACATTTAAAGTGACAGGGCGATGTTTGAGACGCTCCCAAAGATAAGTAGCGTACGAGTATTCGGGCAATAGTTCGTCAAAATCTACTTAATCTTAGCATGCAAATATTTTCATATTAAATCAGTTATTTCTAACAATATTCTATTTTCAATGTGATATGATATGAATATGATATAAACGTGCCTCACAAACAAACTCTTTAGCCATATTACTTTAGTATTCTAATCACAGACTAAATACGGTTTGAACGCAATAAAAACGTTATTAAAAGTAACCATGAGTTAATCGCCCCCTACAGCTTTCATAGAAGACATCAACGCGTTGTTTCAACGCCATAACTGCCAGCTAAAGAATCCCATAGTAATTTGCTTACATCTACAAAAGTGCATCAACGAGTTCCGGAGTGTCGAATTCCGAAAATCGATTTACCTAATAAGAATCGATTACGCAGATCGTTGCAGATAAGTCGCAACTCCATCTTAGCTCTGGCCGCATATTCCAAGCATTCGTTGTGACATCTTCTACATAGCGTGCGAAGCAACCCGTCCATCTTACTGGTGACTTGAAATATGTAACATCTGAGTTGGAACGAAGCTAAAATATTCGATGCATGTCAATAAGTATCATAAAATGTTGGGAAAACGATGTAAGTGGCTTGCTTTAGAAGTGAGTGAACGTTTGTGGACTTTATCACTTTAAGTGTAACGCATGAGACCTTGCTGTTTGACCACACAAATTAATGTGACACAGTACTAAAGCGTTCAACTACTTTTTGTTATAATCGGACTTTGTTAATAGTGCGGGAGTGCGAAGCATAAAGGAAGCACTTAAGATGCCAACTTAGACTTTATAATGTTTTAAGAGCGGTGGAAGAGCTAGTGATCACCACGAACGATTAATGGTTGCAAAAACCAATTTAAATTTATTTCTTTTTTGGTTTTATGGTGTCAATTTTGTATGTGATGGATAGATGTAGACTAGAAGTAAATTTCATTGGCTTAGGAAACTAGTAAAAAGATCAACATTTTTAACGTTTTTATCATCAGATCAGAGAGTATCATCAGAGTAAGTCATATAAACAGATACGAATGAGTAAAACAAAAAGTAACAAACTCAGGTATTAGAACAAGCTCTCGAGCTAACATATCTATTCGTAATTAAAAATAGACACTTAAATGAAAAGGAAAATTATATTGCCAGTAATTTACCCCATTATACCACATAAGATCGTGTCATAACAGTTTAATGAACTATAAATTTTTATCGCGAATCACATTCCGAACGCATAAACAAATAGGTATTTGTTACCTCAAAATAAATTCCTTTGAGTCCAACAGACTGAAGATTAACATGTAGTTAAGTGTCAGTTGAATGTTAGAAATACTTACAATATAATATTATGGCTTTTGCTAAATCTATACTAATATTGTAAAAGAGAAAACATTACAATTAATGAATAAACTCAAAACTACTAGACCGATTTTTTTAATATTTTGGTGAAAATTTAGGAAGCTACATTCTTCCCGAGTGACATATGCTATATTTTAACCCGATATTCCCACGGGCACGGGTACCACGCATGTAAAACCGCGGACAGCCATTGGTTTAGTAATAGTAGAACACTGCTTGCTCCGAACTTATTCCATTTGCTATAAACAATACAATCTTATTATATACTAGCTGTTGCCCGCGACTTCGTACGCGCGGTGTAGTGACTTTTGTGTTAGTTTAGTTTATGTGTGTTTGTTGCTCAGATTTCATAACGCTCTTCTTGAAGTCCTATTCTCTACTAAAAGGGTCTAAAGAATATCGAATATGCAGGCTAGGGAATGAACATGGTATGTTGTTATCATATGCTGCATGAACATAGTTGAGCCCTCATTCAAAGATCTGTCCGTCTGTCAAGAAACTTTTTCTCAAGTATGCGTGGGAGGTATCAAGCTAAAATGTATGTCAAATTAAATACTGAAGTCTGCAATCCCTTAGAGGCGACAAAAAAAACAAACTTCTCTTCTCTTCTTCATAACTCAAAAGGGTCACTTGGATCTCGATTTTCTTTTAAATCCCATTTAGCTACTTGTTGTTACCGATCCCGATTTAAATTTAAACCGCTATCTAGGTCGGTTTAGGCTGTTAAATCTCGATTTACAGTAAGTTGTGATAACTTATCTATATTTTCATATGGTTTTTATACGCAAAAATGCATGTATCACACATAACAGTGTATAATGATAACGATTATTTTGAACAGCCGTTCTTCGTTCTTCGACGTTGCTTGCTAGCGGGCAATAGATCTATTCTACGCGAGGTTCATAAGACTGAACCACACCAAACGATCCATCTTGGATTGGCCTAAGATTGGGGATCATGGATCGTGAATCTAATTTGTTCTCTTGGTGCTCTTGGATCGCACGAGGCACGTCCACTCCGACCACTACTATGGAGCTCCAGTGGTGAAGCGCACTCTTGCGGCGCGCGATTAGAGCGCGTATTATCGTTTTGCGCATATGCGCGCTTTCACGATTCAAACAGAAGTTCTTACTTAGTAATGCATAATATCAGGCCAATCATATTTTTACTATAAAATGTAAAAGAGATTGTGTGTATGTGAAAGTGGATTTGTTTGTTTGTCCGTCTTTCACTTCAAAATTGGTGCAACGGATCGACGTGACTTTTGGAATGGGAATAGTTTGGCAACTGAAAAGTGACATACTTAGGCAGCCATTAGACAGTCAATCTGGATCAATGATCAATGATCAACGATCGCGATGCAGATTGACTGTATACGAAGGTGATTGACGGCTCGCGATCTTGATCGCAAAATATCTACAAAGTAAATCTCGATCGCGATCAAGATCACGATCAGTGATGCCGATCTGGATGTAATGGCTGCCTTTGGCTACTTTTTATCCCTGAAAAATATCACATTCCCGTGGGATAACGTCGTCGTTTAGTCCGAGCGGGCGAAGTCGCGGGCGGAAGGCTAGTATTTTGATATGGAGACATTTCTTCTTTAAGTAACAGGTATAAAATGTAATGATATACCATTTAATTATTTAATTTTAATCAATCATCACTTATGTAAGCTTTCCTAGTAAATAAATGAATAAATAAGTTACATAGAAAACTATTTTTAATATTCCTTTATTTTATTGGATGGTACCTACGGCTGAAGGCCTAAGTAGCCAGGGCCGGTTAAATGACATAAAAAATGGTAGGTATAGTGCGCCAATCTTTTCTGTTCCGGTGATTATCTTAGGAACTAAAACAGTTTTCATACGACAGTCCATTTTGACAGCTAATTTCGTATTGCAAGTGGCTCCTCTGTCACGACTGTCACCGGAACAGAAAAGCTTGTGGCACTGTAGGTGTAGGTAACTACGTACTGGCCACTTAGCGTTTGAGCAAAATTTTCAAAACTACATTGGTGACATTTTGTCTACATTGCGACAAACTTATTTCACACAGTGGTTATTTTTTGGTACTAAATATACTGTTGACTGCCGGCAGTCCATTTTGACAGTTAATTTTGTATTGCTAGTGGCTCCTCCAGGACCACTGTCAGCGGTTCAGATATATTTGTGGCACTATACTTACTGTAGCGACATCTAGCGTCGAGTGGAAATGCGAAATATAAATTTTACATCAATAGGGTAAGAACTTTAGTTTTGGCCACTGCCCCGAGTGCTTACTTAGCTTTAAACATTTCGTTAATAACTTTTGCTTGATAATATACTTTTTATCTATGACTTTTAAGTCATAATAACAATAGTTATAATTCTTTATGACATAGGAATATTATTCAATAAACGCTTTTCAGTTTACATCGAATTAGATGTTTCTTTTATTTTATCTAAGTTAGTTAAGTATTGATTTCTCGATGTATCTTTTAAAATTTGATTGACAAAAAACACATCAATCAGCACCCTTCGCACATTTTAAGTTTAAAAAATAGGTTTTTAATTGACTAAAATAAAACTAAATTTCGTAAGTATATGAATACTTAGTTATATGTTTTTACTATGTATGTCCACGAATTTCTCGAAATCTAAAGGCATATCGAGATGATTCTATTTGATTTTAATTAGGTGTATTCTAACTTTGGGAACAGTTTAAGATTCATCAAAATCGGTTTAGTAGTTTTCGTGGGTATGTTATTGTACAATATACACTAAAACTTAGGAAATAAATAGTAATTTAAAAAAATAAACTGACTGGCACCGACCTCAAAAAGGTACCTTAATTATAATATAAATTATATTTTTCCTTTTCAGTTGACAAATACTTTTTGGAGTCGGTTAAATTTTTTAAGTAGTTTTTTTGTATTGTAAATTTAAAAATTTAAAGAAAAGTATAAGATACATTCTTGACAATTTTAGATACCTACTTAAGACCATAGGCGAAAGAAGTGAAAAAAAAATTAAAGTGGCAACAGCGGGGGCTTTCACCCTACTTAATATAGATAATCATTCGGATGTACTTTTGTGAAAGGTATATCGTAATCTTACTGACTTCCCGCGCCATCTATTGCTTAGTAGTTATGATGCAAAAGAAGTGAAAAACATCTTAAAGTGGCAACAGAGGGGGCTTTCACCCTAATTAATATAATAAAATAAAAAAAAAATAAAAAATAATGTTTATTTCTCCTCACAAACAGTATGGTAGGTAAGGTACAGCAAAAATAGGCACTTATACTATTGTATAGATATTTTACATAAGTTTTGTGAGGAGCTGGTGTTTGATATGGGTAAAACCGGTATTACAAATCACCAGGTCCCCACCCCACATAGAATGGCATTATAAGATCTGATACAAGTAGGTATGGCTATTATCCACTGGTTTAATGTTTCATACATACATTAAGATGAGGAAACAAACTTGAGTATATTATATTACTTTCTGTGTCATGTGTGTGTGTGTGTGTGTGTGTATGTGTGTGTATTTGTGCGTGTATGTGTATATGTGTGTGTGGGTGTTTGAGTGTGTGCATATTATGTTGTGTTGTTGTTCAGTATAAGGAAGGTAAAAAATTCTGGAACTATTATTATTATTATGACTTTTCTTCCAGTCTGGTACAAAAGTGAATTTAAAGTAAGTTTTCGGTAGATGTATAGTTTAATTTTTGTAACCAATCCTTCACAACAATTTTACATTTACTTTTAGGTAGTGAGTAGATTGAGATGATTCTATTGATTTTATTGTACAGGTTGGAAGATTGATAACAGAAAAAACGATGCGAAAAGGTAGTGTTGAACTTTCTCCTGACACAAACTATGTCTTTCCTTCTCTTTTTATTGACTTTGTCAGGCTCATAGCTTAAAGTTGAGTGCTGCTTGAGCACAGTTTGCAAAATATAAAGTTGGCGCACCGTCAGGACTCCACTCTTTTCGTAGAGGTCAGTAGTAGGATAACGGTACGGCAACGACATGCTAACTTTCAAAATTGATCTTTGGGCCCTTTCGACTTTTATAAAAACTGATTTCGCGGCGCCACCCCATACAACTATGCAATACATAAGCACAGACTGGCAGAGTGCATAATAAACAACCTTAATTAAATTTGAATCTGCAATGTGTCTGAGGTTCTTGAAAATGACCATGAGCTTGCGGACCCTAGAAGCTACCATGTCAATATGCGACTGGAAATTAATTCTGTTGTCCATCATCACACCCAAATACTTTATTTTCGATGACTTGAGTAATCTTGGGCATGAACATGCTGGATCATTTACATTGTTGCAACTATGGGATATTATGCTATGGTTAGAGGTGTCGAGATAACCGTTTCTCAAGGAAAAAGTCATAAAGTAAGTTTTATCGACATTGAGTGTCAGGATATTTGTTTCCAACCATTGCGTTACTTGATTGAATCCCTGCTGGGCGTAATAGAAAACTTCATCCCATGTGTCCCCAGTAAAAAGTAATGCTGTGTCGTCAGCAAAGGTGACAATTTTAGCATTAGGGAGACTCAGCTGACACAGGTCGTTAATATATGTCAAAAATAGGGTTGGACCTAAGATACTACCCTGTGGGACTCCAAAGTGTATAGGAAGTTCTTCGCTTATATGGTTATCGATTTGGACACATTGTGTGCGATCAGACAAATAACTGGTGAAAAGTTTCAACTGGAGGTCCCGAACACCAAGACTTTCCAGCTTATTAATCAGAATAGCAGCAGAGACCGTGTCAAATGCTTTCGCCAAGTCCAAAAATACTGCCACTGTTTTCTTTTTAGTATCTAGGTTATTGACAATATAGTTTGTTACTTCATGGACCGCGTCAGCTGTAGATTTTCCAGTCCTGAAACCAAATTGAGCTTGAGATAGCAAATTTTTATCTTCAAGATATCTAACTAACCTTTTATTAATTATGCGCTCCAGGATTTTGGACAACGTTGGCAGAATGGATATAGGCCTATAATTGTTGACACAGTCTCTGGCGCCGCTCTTGTGAATCGGGTGGATTCTTGCCTTTTTTAATGCAGTGGGGAAAACTCCAGTTGAAAGAGATAGATTACAAATGTATGTGATGGGAGGTGTTAAAATTTCAACGAAAGTTTTAAGAATGTCCGCTGAGATTTGGTCCAATCCAACAGCACAGTCTAATTTAAGGTTATTAATGAGTGTTCTTACTTCATCACAGTCTGTAGGTAGTAAAACAAATGAACCAGAGCTGCCAATAGAAGGTCTCGGCAGATTTGCACCAGCAGTAATCACAATATTTTCAGCTAACTGTTTGCCTACATTAGCAAAGAAGTAATTCACAGTATTAATTGATTGTAATGGATCATTTTTACTCAGTAATTCAGATGGACTTTCTTTCGGTTTTTTTGTGAAGGTTATCTCTTTTATTGTCTTCCAAAGTTCTTTATTATTATTTTTCGCGTTGTTTATCCGTTGCCTATCATACTCTCTTTTAACTTTTTTCAGGATAGCTGAACAATAGTTTCTGTACCGTTTATATGTTAGTTTTAAGATCTCGTTATTAGGTTCTTTTTTTAGCTTTTTATATAAATTATTTCTGTTCCGTAAACATTTCAAAATACCTGTTGTTATCCAGGGTTTAATAATACGCTTGGATCCCGAAGGAGTTACAGATTTTGTATTAGCAACAATTAAGTTATGGAGAGTCTCAATAAAGAAGTTAGTTGCTACATTGGCATCATTCATTGAAAAAAGAGGAGTGAAGTCAATTTTTTTCAAATGGTCACCTAAGCTAATTTTATCTAACTTGTTTACTGTTCTGTGCGCTTTCGATATATTATTATGTTTCATTGTTAGATACAGAGCAATACTATCATGATCAGTAATACATGTTTGTGGTACAAGGCATCGTGCTGGCGATCTTGATTTCAACATAATATGATCTAAACATGTTTTATTATGAGTTGGAATGTAATGGGCTGGTAAAATACCATGAAAAGCCAACATATCCAAGTAAGGGGCCATTCTATTATCAGAGCTATCTTTAGCGATGTCAATATTAATGTCTCCTATTATTATTATATTTTGCATAGATGAGTACTTTAGCAAAGTATCGTTTAAAGACTGGATAAAATTATCTGTATTTTTATATCCTGAAGGTCTGTATATCGCTAGAGCTAAAGTGTTAACGTTAAATTTAATACTTAGGCAATTCGAGTCGGATACCAGTTCCTCTTTAACACTAAGGGCGAGATCATCTCTAAAAAAGACAGCTACGCCCTCATTTTGCGTAAGATTTTGAGTTGTTACTGCATGTTTATATCCTTCTAAGGTGGGAATATTAGGAGTAGACGGTAGCCAGCATTCTGTTAAAACAATGCAGTCCCAGCTCACGTTAGATTTAAATAGAACAGGTACCAGCCCATCGAGATTACACTTGATGCTCCTGATATTCTGATGGAATAGTTTTAAACATTCACCTGAGTCCAATATGAGAGACTGGCAGTCCTCTATGTCGCATTTTGACGATTCGGCAACCGAGTACAAATCTAAGTCACTTTGAATTTGATTTATTTTATCCAGAATTTAATGTTGAATAATCCACGTGGCGCAAAACTAGAATCAATAAAGCAAAAATAGTAATCAAATCGAGAAAGGAAAAATGTATCTTTTGGAAAAGTATTATTTTAATCTTAGTTATGTTAAACACGTGATTATAATGATTTAGTGTTTGATTGTGTAAAAGTGATATGTATAATACTTTTTTGTCTTGTTTCAAATATTTACGGACTAAAGTTGCCATTGAAAAAATATATGCACAGAAAAAACAAATAACCCTAGTATAAGAAACAAATGACTTTATGTAGTAACACAACATATAATTTATTTTGGTAAAGTTATGCAGTGTGTGTGTGTTGTGTGTATAATGTAGGTTGTGTATAAATGTGGTTATTGAATACAGTTTGAGGTGGTAAGAATTTGAATGTATTGGGAGCGATAAGTAGCTTAACACAATGTATAATACTAGCAAACCAAAATGGATAGGTAAGAATACAGTTAACTGAGTCCTAAAACTAAGTGATAATACGGTACGGAACACATTAATACAAATTCGATACGATAAAATTAGGTTAGACATCATCACATCACGTTCAAGTAAAAGTCATATTCTATCCTGTAGAGCAGATAAATCAACTTCACTTTCCAGACGAATACGCGCAGACCCGTCATCCTTTCGAAGATATACTTGTCCATATGAGGTCCAACAGTATTTGAAATGGTAGATCGAAGCAAATTCTCTCGCTTGGGCGTACAATCTTCTGTTTTTCGCTGTTAGATTTTCGGAGACGTAGATGGGTACTTTTGGACCGCCGAAGTTTAGATGAGTAGAGTTCAATTTGTCTTCTCTGCTTTTGTTTTTGTTAAAAAGAATAACTGCTTTCAGTAGATCTTCTTTGAGTAACACAGAGCTAAATTCTGCTATAACTGGCCTTACACCGGTCTTTGAGTTCGCACGGAAGACGTTCACCACATCATTCGGTTCAATTCGCACATTGACAGTTTTACCAGTCTCCATGATCACATTTACTAGGTCTTTTTTTGTTTCGCCGGACTTGACAGACAAGTTTTTTATTTCGATAGCTGACATTCTAGACCGCTTATCAAATTGATTAATCTTTTCCTCCAGAAGACGGATGTATTTTCTATCATCAATTCTTTCATTTTCCATCAGTTTAAGCTTATCCGATATTTCATCGTACTTAGCAGACATAAATTCCACAGACTCTTGCAGTTTTGCGTTTTGTGCCATTAGTTCATCTCGTACTGATTGAAGGGTTGATGAGTGCAGACTTTGCCCATCTTTTAATTCCTTAAACATGTTAAGTATGATGCCTTTAAATTCATCAAAATTAGTGGAATCTTCCTCACGGCGTCTTTTAAAGCGTTGTGATACGAAAGCTGATGTTTGCTCAGCTTCCGCTGAAGAACTCAGGTTTGGGTCTGATGAAAACATCGATTCCAGCCGAGGGGAAGTATTTCTGGGTGGTGTTTTCTTTGGTGACATATTTTACGAAGATAATTTATTATATTTGGTGGTCCGTCCAAAAAAAAAAAAAAAAAAAAACAAAAAAAAAAACAAATTGAGAATTTGTATTGAGTATTTGTAGACCAAAAAAGAAAAAAATGTAAAATGGTCCGGCTTAGGTTTGATCTTGGTATTCCACAAGTCCACAGCCAATGAAAGTTGTAATCGTTACGCCAGGCCAACGCTGCTTGTAAGGAAGGCGACGAAATTAAGTATCATTTAGTCGGTGTTTGAATACTCATTAGCAATTCTCGAACGATAGTAAGTTATGACGATGAGGTACAAAGTCCAATCTTTTGTTTTCTTGAACTAAAGTCTGACTACCACCGTGTTAAATTGTTATAATGTCGTACAATGATTCCTGTTTTTCTTTAATTTCACATTTATTCGCCGCTGTTTTGCACTGCCACTGTCACAATTATGGAAGGTGTCACTTTTTCTTTGTTTTGGTGTAATTTTAGTGGGGTTTCGTACACTAATCACAGACTATTTAAATTTATCTTGCGGAGCCTTTAAAAACACGTCTATCTCACAACAGAGCACCGGGGGGGGGGGGAATAATCATTCGAATGTTCTTTTGTGAGAGGTATATCGTAATCTTACTGACTTCCTGCGCCATCTATTGCTTAGTAGATATAATGACGTAAATAACATGAAATTATTTTTATGATTTTATATGAGCCTGGATGGGTTTTAATTTATATTATGTTTTAAAGCAGGTAAAAAAAAATAACATGATTCATTATTAATTGAGATAGCGATTAAATATAACGTATTTTCATAATCATGTGGCGCCATCTATTTTAGTAAGAATCAGTTTTTGTATTTTCCCGTAGGAATAATTATATTTCCCGCAATAATAGGTACCCTATATGTTGACCCGGGTTATAAGCTATTACTACACAAAATTTGGTAAAAATCCGTCCAGTAGTTTTTGCGTGAAAAGCGAACATACAAACAGACAAACAGACAAACAGACAAACAGACAAACAGACAAACAGACAAACAGACAAACAGACAAAAATTTTAAATTCTATCGTTTTGGGGTCTATATCCTGTACACATCACATAGCAGTATTTTTTTTTTTTAATATTTCATGTACAGACTTTTTGTCCGTTTCTGTTTTATTATATGTATAGATAATATTGAGCGAGAATATGGGACGAAAATCTTTTTTTTACCCTCAACGGGTTAGCACTTAGCCTGAAGGCTAGGCCTGATGTGCGGCCAGAAAGCAATTGATTTTAGGAACCTATTCTGCATCGCGCTATTTTTGAATCGCTGCCTTACCCCCTGTACACACTGGGCGCTCGGCGAGCGTTTGGTGAGCGTACGCGAGATATTTTGTATGAGAATCTGTAGTTCTGCTACTGCCCGCTAGAGGCGCTGTACAGATTTGCATACAAAATGCAACGCCAACGCTAACGCTAACGCCCAGTGTGTACCAGCTCTTAAAGTTGATGGTACGCACCCTGACAGCTTAGCGGCTGTGAAATGTCATTGAATAACCACTGAATCGCTGTCATTGATATTAAGCTGTCGTGGTACGAATAAGCGAAGCAGATCAGTTTAGATCCTAAACAAAATCGCAATAAGAGTTGATGGTAGGCACCCTGAGGGCCTACTCTGAAGCGCAAAACTCGAAACTTCGGTATACCCGTCCCTCTCACGCTCTAGTCAGGACAGAATCGAGTGAAAGGGGCGGGGCTAACCGAAGTTTCGGATTAGCGTTTCAGAGTACGGTCCCTGGTTACAAGAAATGTGAACTTTTTTCACAATACTACTGATGGTCACACCACACACTACATTCACATCACATCATACTGTCATAATTCTTGTAATTACTGTGTAAAAAAGCACAACAATTGAAACACGATTGAGACACGATTACGATTTACGTTAGCAGAATCGGGCCACTGATTTTAAGTGGTCAGCCTTACTTATCGGCCGAAGGTGGAAGCGCACTACTCCCGGAATCCTCAATAACTGAGTAACTGGCTATATTATCTATTATGGCGTCAGACTTAGATAAGATGATGGTAGCTATCCAGGCGGACTAAGAATAATTCCTTCCACCAACCGAAATAATTTACACGTATGACACAAAGTTTACTACTTTTAAGTAGCAAAATTATAAAAAAATAGAAGTCTGAAAAATATTTAATAAAACGGAAATAAATTAGTACCAACCAAATTTGTAAATGGACAGACTATAAACAATGATTGATAAGAAACTTCAATTTCAATATTTAATAAAAATATATATTTTTTTTCTTTGGCCTCATTCCTTCGTATACGAACTATTCTCAAAAGGGGTATAACGTTCTTTCGTCGCATAATTTAATATAAACATAGATGACAAACTCGCACACTCCAACCTGTTGAAATTAGTTTCGCAGAACGCCTGTCACAGAATCTGACGGCAAAAACAGCACCAAACACTTTATAGGTTTAGTTTTTTTATTGCCACGATACAGCCTTCTAGAGATGATACTGATTAAACTGCGAATTTACAGGCAGGGTTAAAAATTTTAATAAACTAATTGATGCTTTAAGTTACGAATTGACGCTGGTCTGACTTTTTAACGTAGTTATACTAATGCCACTATACATATAAACTGTCTTATGTTTGTGTTGGTTAATCAAGTGCTCCGTATAAAAAAGTCATACTATTAATAAGACGATTATTTTATTATTTAAATTTTATTATTGAAAATGATGTATTCGAAAGAATCGGCAAAACCAGCTCCGATGGGACACGAACCCACGACCTTTCACTATCCGGGCGAACTCTCTAACCACTGAGCTACGGAGTCGCTACGAGACGCGTCGAATTTATCTAATACTTCTCACGCACTGTTAGCCAGCGTTTATTTCATCAATATGAAAATATAGTAAGTACTACACTTACTGCCCTTAACACTATAGAAAGCTCCCAAGTCACATTTTTATGATGTAGGTAATATTATTTTATATTTTGCTAAATTACATATATTAAATATTAAATATCAGTATTTGAGTGCGAGTGCATTTCGGCATGTTACTCAAGATATAGACACATATACTGAGTCTTCTAATGGAGTCGTGGCGTTTAGTACACAAAAACGTTGGTTTTCTATAAAAGACCGTAGCGGTCAAAAGGATTTTAATATATATTATGCGCAAATGTTCAACATAAATAGTTTCCCCATTTACAGATTTTATGTAACATAAAAAAGTAATAAATCTCAACATTAATATGTAATTGGTGGCTTACATTGTGGGTTTTCAATTATGATATAATTTTAGTAATAGTGTTAGCTTCTATTTACTGTAAAACTGTTTGTTTGCCCTAATAAACTAAAAAAAATACCTTCATTTGTTCATTTATGTTATTGAGAACTTTACTTTATATCTATGATCCATTTTGGTGTTCCATTGACTTCGGATAAAGTCATTAAGACCTCTGAGTAACTCTTAATTCCTTACTTTGTGTGACACCAACAACTGTGAGCAGGCGTGTCCGGTACAGATAACTTTAATTAAGAATTTAGTTTAATTAAGATCATTTCCTTGCATACATTATTTCTGATTATGCACGATAAGACACTCCATTTATAGAAAAACCATGTGGTCACCTATGTCTCTGATAATGTTAACAGCAATTTTTTAAATACCTACCATTTTCCTTTACCTACATGTCCAATATGTGCCATATATTTGCACCTTTGAAACCGGAAAGGGTAGATGAAAAAATTCTAAAGTTTGAACTTTTAGCGACACATTCACCGTCATATTTACATATTCTGATTGAATGGCAAAATGGAACACTCTGAAAGGCCACCGCACTGTGCGTGACGCATGACGTTGTAAAATATCAGTTATTTTTATGATCCAGTTTTATTCAAGCTGAAATTTTTCGTTCGTCACCTTCGAAAACGATAGTGAGGTCGATTGTTATGTACTGTTGCTATGCTGAAGATACTATGTGAACTTGACATAAGTATTAAAATTGCTCGGCATATAGAAGAACAGCACTAAAATATACTAACTTCATACGAGGCATTATCCTGATGTGAACTCTGATCACATCAGGATAATGCCTCGTATGAAAGTCCTAAATAGTGTAAAGTAATTTTATCTTTGAAAATGAAGTATTAGAAAATATCGGCCTGTCTCACAACCAGCTCCGATGGGAAACGAACCCACGAACTGTCACAGTCCGGACGAATGCTCTACTACTGACAGAGTCGTCAGGAGACTATCCAACACTTCTTACTACCTACTATTAGTCAGCGTTCATTTCATCAATGTGAAGATATTACTACCCTCACACTTGAAAGAAATACATTTCCAGATATTTGACAAAATAAATATAAAGCGGTTGCTATTTTAAATTATTTTTATTATACTAAGTAGGTATATTTATTATTAAATCACTACATAGTATAAAACAAAGTCGCTTTCTCTGTCCCTATGTCCCTTTGTATGCTTAAATCTTTGAAACTACGCAACGGATTTTGATGCGTTTTTTTTAATAGATAGAGTGATTCAAGAGGAAGGTTTATATGTACTTTTTATCCCGATATTCCCACGGGAACGTGAACCACGCGGGTGAAACCGCGGGCGGCCGCTAGTAATATGTAATATGCTCACTGAAAAGTCGTGGGTTCGAGGCCTATCGGAGATGGTTGTAAGACGGGTCGATTTTTTTCTAATACTTACTTCATTTTCAATAATAAAAAATGTCTTGTTTTTGCATATAATTTAATTTTATATTGTTTCTTTTGTATGTTAAAAATGGGTTTGTTTAAGTTGTCATATCTTCACCATGTTATTGATAATTTGATTTTGAATTAATAATCTAAAATCTTAAATTCTTTGCTTAACAAAAACATAAACCCGTATCGTACCTACCTACCTACATCGTACATACCATATTACATGTTATACAATAGTTTAACGTGTAATATGGTTGATTGTCAAGTCGAGGGTAAAATGGGTTTTATGTACGAGTTATGCTTTTCACTTCGAATGTGAGGAAAATAAATAGCAATTTTGCAAAAAAGAAAAATAAAGACTTCGCCATATTGGCGGGAAGACTCTCTTTTTCTTTTTTTTATACGTGGCAGTGGCAGCATAGTGACTTCAGCATAGATCGTAGTCCATAATGCTCTTGAAATACTTATTTCTTAGAAAACTCATTATTTTTGCCTAGTTTTATTAATTTAGTAATATTAATATGGATTATTATGTACAAAATTTAAGAAACAGAATGAAATAACATGTTTATGTAACGACGTTTAATTGCGTGTGTGACTGTTTACCTGACGACCTTTGTCTGAGACTTAGACGAAGATTTTACTTTATGCACTAGAGCATAAAAAGCGATTTTATGCAGCATATACCCAACATAAACACGAACTTTACGAGCATGAGAAGTGAAAAAGCTTTAATGTCTTCTAGAACGAATACCTGTATCAACGAAATTGGATGTTGATAGTTGGTTAATACCTACAGAGATTCTTCTAAATCTTGTATAAGGTAAGCTGCGTATCCACAAAGACAATAAGTAATCTAGTTTTACACAGGTTTCGCCGCAGCTCTAGTATATTCATGTTATTCCAGGAAGGTCCCGAGTACAATACTGACCCGCGGCTACAAATAAGATCGCGGCTGCAACATGTCATGCGGACTCGGGAGATTAGGGCTTGGCACTCCCATTGCGATAGTCGCATTCGATACTGTTTGATTCGTAGCGTTGATAAATATGCAAGTTATTCAAAATGCAAACATATCGTCGGCGAAGAGTAAAAACAAAGTTCATAATCTTTAGTTTCTATAACACGTGCAACTTCACATGTCTAAACAAGCCCTTTGACCGTAAAGTCCATTCGCTTAGATAGTGTCGCTCTGCCACAATGCAGTGCGGGTGTACCGACACTATCTAACCGAACGGACTATATATCTGACATACAACTAAACAAAAGAAATCCATACTAATATTATAAATGTGAAAGTGTGTTTGTTTGTTTGTTTATTTGTTTGTTTGTTTGTTTGTTTGTTTGTCCGTCTTTCACGTCAAAACGGAGCAACGGATCGACGAGATTTTCGGTATGGAGATAATTTGAGAGCTGGAGAGAAACATAGGCTACTTTTTATCCAGGAAAATTATAAAATAAAAATGGTAATTTTGTATAGAAAACCGTTAAACTGTCATACTTCACACAACTGTCATTTCTTAGCCGCTTCCACAGAGACGGTATGTCAAAGAGTATGTAATCACTGACATTTTTGCCGCTTAGGATTTCTTTTTTTTTAATAAGTGACATTGTGTCAGGCAGGTGATACGAAGTTCGTGTCCAATAAAATTAATATGGCAAAACAACGTTTGCCGGGTCAGCTAGTACTGTATATTTGTTACCAATATCGTTAATTGAGATTCCTGTCTTAGATATTCTTTAATTATTAATTATTAATTATTAATCCTTACTTATATTATAAATGCGAAAATGTCTGTCTGTGTGTTACACAATCACGCCTAAACTACTGAACCGATTTAAATGAATTTTGGTACAAAGATAGTCTAGAGCCTGAGAAAGGACATAGGCTACTTTTTATTCCTGAAAAATATCACCTTCCCGCGGTATAACGTTCGTTCGTGTAGTACACGCGGGCGAAGCCGCGGGCGGAAAGCTAGTTCCTTATAAAGAAGAAGTTGCAAAAAATACCTACTTCGAACATCAATGTTATATATCTCAAAAATAGCTAAAAATACGTAGAAAAGAATGACATACTTTTGGTTATCATCCTTACTGGCTAAAACATTGAAAAATAGCTCTAAAGTATGGCTTTTAATATTGGTCGGAGTGTACGGCGCTTTGACAAATTCATTGGTAGTAGGTAGACTGGATTTATATATATATTATATAATCGTAGAGCTGAAGGGAGATCTGCGATAACAGAATATTGCTGTAGGTACATGTATAGGTACATGGGCGCAGGACACTGCGGGAGTCTGCGCCCATGTAATGACTATATTGTTAGCGGGAAAGTGATACGCGTAGATGGCGCGCAGGTGCTCGCAGAGGGCGCTCGAGTGCACGCAGATGGCGCGCGGATAGCGCGATGCCGCGCGCACTATAAAACCGGCTGCAGAGTTCTTGCGGGGCTTTTTCTCTCTTCTGCATCGGGTCGCCGAGGTGTCGACAATCTACCATCAACTTCTGTCCATTTGTTCCTTGTAAAAGTGCCTACTCTTTGTTAGTTTCGGAATTCGGTTAAAATCTGATTGTACGTTTTAGTTGAAGTTAGTTTCTAATAAAATTGTTGTTTTTTGTGAATAAATTTGTATGTTACCGTTCATTTTTCTTATCAATCCCTATTGATTCCTAAAATCAGAAGTGGGATAGGACTCGCGTGTTTTGTGCCTTGATGTGCTTTGGTTTCTTTTCCTGGCGCAAGTAAATTGAGTGGGCAGTTTTACATTTAATTTTTTGCATACATTCGTATGCGGTTTTAACGATTTTCTTTTTAACCATGTCGTGTGTATTCTTGTGTTCGAATACTAACGTAAGTACGTAGTTGATAAGATAACAGCGATGGTGAATATTCTGGTAAGTTTTTACAAAACTACCCCCACTTTCTTTTTTTCACAGGAGAAATAATTTTTCTTTGTTTCAACGTTGTGAAGTGCTTTATCTAGCAGCATTTAGCTATTGATTGTGATTTTTGCTTGATTTTTATACTGTCATAGCATAAAAATAGTTGCGGTCCATATATTTTTATTTAAATTTTTTGTTTTCTTTCTTGTATCTTTGCTTAAAGTAACGTACGTACCTAAATCCGGCTACCTTTTAAAGTTCTTATTCATGCCAAATCATAAGCCGGTCAAGACATAAGGGATCTAGATCGCGATCCAAACATACAACATACGCGAAGGCGTCATGGTTCACCACGAAATGAACTACAACAACAAAATATGCATTCTAGATAGTCTCTCATCATTGGAGGAACAGCGCAGGCAGCCTTCACCCCAGGCGAACGGTGCGGTCGCCGGTGGGTCCTTTTCAGCGGTGCCCCTGCACCATGAAGGTGTAGACGGTGCGCAGCGGAAACGACACCGCAGATCCCAGTTTGCTACCTGGGATGGCGCGCATATGGCGCTCAGACAGCGCGATTACAGCGAGCGCGTAGGTGGCGCGCAGACGGCGCGTTTATTGCGCACGTCTGTTGTGCAGGCGGCGCGCTGGTGCATGCTATCGGCGTGCTGGTGCACACTATCGGCGCGAACGGCGCACTGGTGCACCCTATCGGCGCGCTGAGGCACGCTGTCGACGCGAGCGGCGCGCAGCAGATGGCGCGCTGGTACGCGCTGACGACGCGCGGGTGCGTGCTAACGGCGTGCAGACGGCACGCAGCAGACGGCGCACAGCAGATGGCGCGCTGGTGCACGCTGACGACGCGCGGGTGCGCGCTAACGGCGTGCAGACGGCGCGCAGCAGATGGCGCGCTAGTGCGCGCTGACGACGCGCGGGTGCGCGCTAACGGCGTGCAGACGGCACGCAGCAGACGGCGCGCAGCAGATGGCGCGTTGGTGCGCGCTGACAACGGCGCGAGCGACGCGCAGCAGATGGCGCGCTGGTGCGCGCTGACGACGCGCGGGTGCGCGCTAACGGCATGCAGACGGCACGCAGCAGACGGCGCGCAGCAGATGGCGCGTTGATGCGCGCTGACAACGGCGTGAGCGACGCGCAGCAGATGGCGCGCATACGGCGTGCTCACAGACAGCGCGCTAACGGCGCACGGGTCTGGCGCACAGACGGCTCGTAGACAGCGCGCTTATGGCGCGCGCACTATGGGAATGGACTCCTGATACGTGCGCTATGTACTTCCATAGTGAGTTTGGTAGTGCGGGCCGCAAGAATAGCTAACGTCGTGCTTCCTTCTTGTCGGTGCTGCTGCCTGTGTAGACCTCAAGAATAGCTAACGTCGTGCTTCCTTCTTGTTGGTATGTGTGTGGGCCTCAAGGATAGCTAACGTCGTGCTTCCTCCTTGCTGGTACCTGTGGGACGGGAAATATGCTAACGTCGTGCCTATGTTTCCTGTCGACCGAGATAGCTAACGTCGTGCTTCCTCTCTGATCTTTGTAGTTGCAGCCATGCTAACGTATTGCCTAGGGCTCAACATTTATTGTGAACTCTTTAGCACATTGCTAAAATTGTGAACTCTTTAGCACATTGCTAAAGAGGTGGTTACAGGTGTTTTAAGAACTCTTTAGAACATTGCTAAAATTGTGAACTCTTTAGCACATTGCTAAAGAGGTGGTTACAGGTGTTTTAAGTTAGTGCTTTCTGTTAATAGGCGCTGACGAAAATGAGGAGTCTACGCCTGAGCAAACTGCCGAGAGATGCGACGTGTCTACCGAGAACCCGATGCCTGAGCCTCTGCAGTGGTTCAGCTTCAAGTAGAAGAGAACGAGGACGTCCTCAAGTCAGGAGAGGCCGTGTTAGCGGGAAAGTGATACGCGTAGATGGCGCGCAGGTGCTCGCAGAGGGCGCTCGAGTGCACGCAGATGGCGCGCGGATAGCGCGATGCCGCGCGCACTATAAAACCGGCTGCAGAGTTCTTGCGGGGCTTTTTCTCTCTTCTGCATCGGGTCGCCGAGGTGTCGACAATCTACCATCAACTTCTGTCCATTTGTTCCTTGTAAAAGTGCCTACTCTTTGTTAGTTTCGGAATTCGGTTAAAATCTGATTGTACGTTTTAGTTGAAGTTAGTTTCTAATAAAATTGTTGTTTTTTGTGAATAAATTTGTATGTTACCGTTCATTTTTCTTATCAATCCCTATTGATTCCTAAAAATATTGTATCATCTTGGTTGGGCGAGATTTATGAAGATGTTTTTAGCCACCCAGCGCACTTTTAGGCAATGTTTTGATAGACATAGAATGGGAATAAATAAGTTTTTTTTATTTAATTGTTTTACTTACACCTTCCTTGGATAAGAAAGCAAATCAACTTAAAATGTCGCAGATGTCCATTTTTTTGAACTTCATGACATCTCTATTCATGAAGTTCAAAGAGTGGACTCTTTTATGGTCTTTAGGTACCTTTTACATCATTGAAAGTAAAATATTTTAGAGTAGTATTCTGCGCCTATTCCAGGCGGATCCAGAATCTTTGGAGCAATTTCTAAGTATGTTAGCCAGTAAGGATGACAATCGGAGGTGGGCAGTTTGTTAATAACTACTTTTATCTATTTTTTGAGATATTGTTCTTAGCTGTGCGACGTAGGTTAATTTTATATTGAAGCTGCAACTTCTCCTTTAAGGGATATAAGGGATAATATAGGCTACTCGCAAAGCCGAACTGCCGAACTCCTAAAGCTTAGCAAGACGAACAACTGTGCGATAGTAACCGGCCACTACAAACTAAATAGGCACCAATTTGATGACACTGATGTTTGCCGCTACTGTAAACAGGAGAGGGAAACGCCCAGGCACCTTTTGTTTGACTGCCGGCCCCTTATCCACTAACGCAATATCTATCTGGGTCGATACATTATGCGCCCGGAGGAGATTTAAAACTCTCAAAGCTAGGAGTATTCTAGACTTCTTGGAAGCCTCCAGGCTAAAAGAGTTAGTTTGCAGCGAGTCACAATAGATCTTTTAGGTCGCAGTGACTACATCTCCTCCTTATATTCAAATAATAATAAACAAAAGAAAGAAACGCCAGCGTCCCCGATCGCGGTAATCTTATGACGCAATAATCAGGTGTAAGTGCAGTTGACGTTCACGCGACGGGCAATACCGTTTTTGATACACGTGACGTTTACAGTGCGACAACGTTTTCTGTTCCGGTAATATAGTTTCCGGATAATCTTTGGAACTAAAACGTCGACATAAGGATTTGCTTAGCGGGGCTATACCGGCGGGGTATTATTAAACTGTTTTAAAACAACTTGTTTAGAACATGCCAACCCTGGGAAACGGTCGCAGAATACAACAAAGACGTTAGAGGTAGAGTGCTCGCCAGATAAGTCTGCGCGCGGTATTAATCGAAGACTTATCTTTTCTATAACCTTAGCAAAAAATGCAATGTGCGCAAAAAGCCCCAGCCACGCGCACAGTTACCTGACACGCACTTTTAATAAGTAAGCGGAGCGCGTGTGGAAAACTCTTTGCTCAAAACAGCAAACCGTCCATTCATTTCACGCATGTTCAACTTAGATTTTCTTTAGGTTGTCTTGTCAACTAACTTTTTTTCGATTTATTCACTGCCAAATGTGTGACAGCATGTCACACATTTAGCATTTTCACCCTCGTTCTTGGTTTCGGTGAACAATAATAATTTTATGTTCCGTAGTAAGTATCAAATGCAATCACCACAACCGGAATTACCGGGCAGAACACACGAGCTCGCGTGCCAGGGTTGCGACACGCCGCGCCCAGCCAGTGACGCGCCATCGACGTCGATAACCCACGCTATCGACGCAATATCAATCGAACGCTTCCGCATCACTCTGGCGTACGATTCTGTTGTGATTCCGCCGTCACTTCATCTTTATATTTTGCATTCGAAAACGAATCTTTGTCTAATTCAAGTAATCAAGTTAAAGAAAAACTAGCTTTTCAACCGTGTCTTCGCCCGCGTGGACTACCTTTTTTTGTATGAAAAGCCGTGCAAGAATTGGACCACCATCTTGTTTGGCTAACACGATGCAGTCTAGGATGTTACATGCCTGCCCTGGAGAAGCCTATTCATTTTCGATCTAAAGAGACATGGGTTGTAAGAATCAGGGAACACAGAGACAGGCAGCTCATTCCACTCTTTAGCGGTTCGTACGAGGAATGAATTTGCGAAGCGCTTGGTACGGACAGCTGGAGTGTCAACGATGTAGGGGTGGTAGGCTAGTCTGCGTCGGCTGGAGGCACAAGGTCATGCAGCTCGCTCGCACACTCACCTAAGTGTATTCTATAAACCTACATGACGATATCGAGCGGATGATTCTTTTCTCCGTTTTGACGTGAAATACTGCTTACCATACTAAATTTGCAACGGTACACTTTCCTGTAATTAATATTGATTGCAGATTGGTTATATTATGTTATATGATGCATGGCTCATTTACGTTAACGAGAATGGGTAAGTTTTGTACTAGTTATGAGTCGGTTGTTTGTAGTTTATGTTTATTGTTATTTCTATAAACTGTCTGTATTAATATTGTAATGAGGAAAGATTTGATTTTTTGTTTATTTGTTTGTTTGTTTGTAATTTATATAAAAAAATCACCCGTAAAAAGCTACCTACATTATTCCCGAGGAACGAAAGCTATACTTTATCCCGCTATTCCCAGGAACGGGAACAGGAACCAAGCGGGTAAAACCGCGGGTAGCCTTAATATTGAAAGGAATTTGAGAGAAGCTACTAAAATTGGGTATTTGCCTGTTGTAGAAATGTAGATATTTAATTATGACATTCAGAAATATAACATTATTGAAAAACAAATGTGAAAAAAAATTCAATCTGTATTATAACAAGCGAATTATGAGCTACTTAATTGTGACTCTAGCTATCTCTTTCTAAAACGAAATTTTCTATGGTGAGAGTATGGCGCTATAGAAATGTGACGTCACGTTTCTTTAGCGCTCTCCTTATCTAATTAGAAAGTTTGATGCTCTATATCGCTGAAAATATGCAAGATATTTGAAAATAAATACCTATGTTGTGTTGCTACTAATTAAATTAACATTTTAAGTCAATAAAAAAATTTCAGTCAAATACCCAACTATTTACCTATACTTATGTTTAATTAATATGTTACTAGCGCTCCCATCGCGACTTCGTCTGCTTGGACCCCCTTTTTTACCCCCTTAGAGGGGGAATTTCCAAAAATCCTCCCTTAGTGCTCGCCTACACTCCCCAAGGAACAAACATGCCAAATTTCAGCTTCTTGCGTAGTTTCGGATGAGCGTTGTCTGGCAGTCAGTCAGTAACGCAAGAGTTCTATATAAATAGATTGCAAAATGAAAGCATCTAAATCTAGCGCATTCAAATTATTCGTTTAGTCGCATAATGCCCAATTCGCGAAATCACTACATAGTCGCAAATTGACCAATTCTCGAAATGTCCAATTCTCTAAACGACCAATTCGCCAAATGACCAATTCTTATAATGACTAATTCGCGAAATGACTTACTTTTTTTATTGTATGAAAACAGTATTTTTGTCATGAAATTTAGAAATATGGTAAATTAAATGCAATTCAATGATTAACGAATCATTTATTTCAAACATTTTGTAAATTTCATAACAAAAATACTGATTTCAAACAACAAAAAGTTAGAAAAATGGAAAATGAAGTATTTAGAAAAAATCGACCCGTCTTTTCTAAATACTTCATTTTCCATTTTTCTGTAATAAAAATTGCATTGTGAATGGGAAAAACTAAAAATTAAAATAACAAAAAGTTAGTCATTTCGCGAATTGGTCATTATGAGAATTGGTCATTTCGAAAATTGGTCGTTTAGAGAATCGGACATTTCGAGAATTGGTCAATTTGCGACTATGTAGTCATTTCGCGAATTGGGCATTATGCGACTAAACTAAATTAAACGTTTTATTGAACTTTATCGTTGCTAACGTGACACTCATTATTCAAAATGTAATGGATATTTGATTTTAAAAATTATAGTTTCGGTAAGCTAATAGGTAATGTCATTGTAACAATGTCATAAAACACGGAAAATATCAATGGACACACCAATAATTCTGCTACTTGTATTTATTGCGAGCTTTTTGAGTTATAGTAAAGTATTAGCCTTCCGCATGCGGTTATACGCCCGTGTGGACTACACGACGCTATCACACGGGAATTTGATATTTTCCGGAAAAAAGTAGCCTATATGTCACTCTCCAAGCTATCTATATATTAAAAATCACGTCGTTCAGTTGCTTCATTTTGACGTGAAAGACGGAAAAACAAACTCACTTTTACTAATAGTATTAGCTAATATTTGCTGCTGTCAAATATGTATTGAATTTAAGTTCCTTATACGACCGACAGAGGCGCTGCTCTGGTTTTCATACAAAATAATCGATCACGATATTCTCGATAATGGTTACCATAACGACAGTTTTTAGTGCTACGGCTACTGGGGCCCGATTCTCAGGCATTCGAACTTTTTCAGTGTGGTAATTCGTATTTCGAACATTTTGTTTGTGGTTTCTATTGAAAAGTTAGAACGTTTCACACAAACTAAACTGTCCCACATGTCAACAAATTCATTTTGACAGCTAAGTTCGTATACGAACATCTATTGGTTTGTACCACTCGTTGCGTTTGACTGGTTTTCGATCGAACTTTTTCGATTGTGAAATTCTGACAATACACAAAATGTGTTATCTTCGTAAAATATTTTAATTTCGAGCTATAAAAGTGAACTTTTCTCGATTGCCTGAGAATCGGCCCCCTGCGCTCCTTTTGAGATCGGCCAAATTACCAGGTTTTAAACTCCCTTCTCTCAGTGTGCGCAATTGAAACGTTTCCACAAAATAATTATAAAATAAATAATGGACACCATCACATAGGTACATTGTTCCATTATCAATTATAGTAGCTTGAGCACTTGTATTATGGTAATTGGAAACAATTACGGGTATAATTAACCACATACACCTAGACCCGGGAAAATATTGAAAAGTTCGTTTTCGCGTACACCACTCCGCCATGGAGGTCGTCTTAATAAAATATTGCTTAAAAATTAAAAGAGCTCACAATAAACTGGCAACAAGTCGGAAAAATAGACTACAACACTAGCCAGTCAGATAGCACAATTAGATGTTTGTATTCCAGCTCTGGCACACGCCGGTATACGTAAGCTCCTTTATTTCGCGGAACAAAGCAGTGTTGCCACTTTGCCAGCCTTTATTTACATGTACGCTGTACTGGCCGACCTGGTCCTTTCTGGGTAAGACCTAATCTGTAGACACAATCCGTTACGTACTTCGTCATTAATTTTAGGACTAGGTTACATCCCTTTGTTGGTTCTTAAATGACATGATATTTTTTTCATTAAACACTAACTTTTTAAAGTTTAGGCTATAATCATTTGTCATTTAAACTTTTGTGTCTAAAAATAAATCAATAAATACATTTTATTATAACCACAGATATAAGCCAACCTTAAAAAAAAATGTTGCCAAGGCTAGTTTTAAAGCAAACTAGCCAGTCTTTTTATCGAGTCGTTGGTTCGTAAATACTTAGGCTCGTATTCTAGAACGACTGATCTCTTCGAAAGTATAATTAGAAAGGGATGAAAGTATTCGTTGCATGTATTTGCATCCCTTTCTAACTGTACTAGAGAAGAGACCAGTCGTTCTAGAATACGGGCCTTACACCCGTTTGCACTAAACTTAAGAATCGCCTAAGTCTTATCCTAGCTAACTTAAGACATTCTTAACAAAAAATTGCTTTGCACTAACCTTAGGACATTCCTAAATGCACTTTAAGCTATTCTTAACTTACGGGCCCAATATCGAGCGCCTAAGGCTTAAGATATACCTATATCAGTTGTCTGTGGCATTGTGAGCAAAGAGTACACAACACATGTGACATACGTCATTCATCATTTTATCCAAAAAAAAAACAAAAATTTTAGCTGTTTTAGGCTGTTCCTAAGGTAAGATGTATCTTAACTAGGACAAGCTTAACCTGAGTTTAGTGCAAACGGGCATTAGATTTGAATTTTAAATATGATTCGCCCAGTACGCAGCCAGGTCAGTCGCCGCATCAGATGCCGCCATTAGTTCGTCCTTGTTGCACGCATTTGGGACCAGGGTGCTTACCATCAACTCTTATTGCGGTTTTGTTTAGGACCTAAACTGAACTGCTTCGCTTATTCGTACCACGACAGCTTAATATCAATGACAGCGATTCAGTGATCGATCAATGACATTTCACAGCCGCTAAGCTGTCAGGAACTCTTATTTGACTTATAACCCGGTCGATTTAACATGTCACCTGCAGGTTATACCCGTCCCTCTCACTCTCCGGGCATGACAGAATCGAGTGAAAGAGACGGGTAGAAGAAAAAGGACACAAATCGTTCGGTCATTCACATTTAGCAATTCATTTGCGATCCAGTTTTTAGAAGGTCAGAGTACGAAAGAAAGCAATTCATTTTAGGAACCTATTCTGCATCGCGCTATTTTTGAATCGTTGTCTTAAAGTTGATGGTAGGCACCCAGGGGGCAAGAGAGCAAGTGCTGCATAGTTTGCTCAGCGGTTCCGCGCTTACACGGGACCTGGGACTCGTTGGCGTAACCCCATTTGAATTTGTTACCCCCACAGCGGTCCATTTGGGTCCGGAGTCTATTTAAGGACTTCCATGTGGACCATGGAAGGTCATGACCAGCGGGAAGCTCTTCTGCGGGCTTGACAAATCCAGGAGGGGGCTTATACTTATTCTGCCACACCCTGACTGTTAAGGTACCTCTTTTTATCATCAAAATTAATTCAATTTACAGTCCATAAGTAAGTGGATTTTTCGTTCCATTCAATGGCGTCATTGGTTAAGCATCACAAAACCAGGATCTCCGCATTTAGTAGCTTTATTGACATCTGACAGCTACACAATTTTTATCACACAATTATAACTCTTATCTTATTTAGAAAAAGATCTATTACAAATTACAGCATCAACACACTGTACGTCACGAATTTCATCTCATTGTTTTTATTAATTGTTTTATAGGAACTACTACTATTGTTACACGTAGATTTGACGCGTCGATACGGCACAGAAATGACGATATAATCTACAGAGCACGATTCATCATTCCTCTGTCAAAAGTATTTAATCAAACGTGACCTGTACTGTGCCTGTACGTTTGCACGTTTTAGGGGTCCGTGGAAAAACATAATTTAATTGCATGAATACTAATTGAAGCTTATCAAGGGTACCTAACTGAACGACAAAATAAGTATTGTAACAGTAGGTACTTTTCTCTATTTTTGTATTCACGATGTTGCATTTGAGTAACTTGATTTCTAAGAAATTAGTGTTATTAGGTATGTAACAAATGTGCTCATCGTTTTTTTTATAAATTAAGTAAGTTACTGCCACCGCTTAACTGAACTTCATTCAAATCCTTTTTATGATATATTTTTGCTGCTTTGTTCTGTAGAACGTTGCCTGCTAGTTATTGTTATACTTGACGACACGGAATAGGGATTGATAGTCCCAATTTTTTTTTATAAAATCGACGCAAATGTCCAAACTGGGACTCAAAACCACGACCTTTCACTGCCTGGGTGAATGCTCTAAGCGCTGAGATACGGTGTCGTTCAAATTCTTCATTTTCAAAATTTTCCAAGATAAAAATTGCATTGTGAATGAAAAAAATAAAAATTTATACGGAACACCGCAAAATCTATCTGAACTGCTCGATATTGAAAACATAGCGTTTATTATACAACGTTTTAATAACTCACATAATTATCATTCCAATAAAAGTTCATTCATAAATGAACATTGCCATTACTGAAAATTATAGACTTCACTTTCTTTTTTTATACTCACAGTTTCAACACTGGTTTTATATTAAGTACCAAATTTATTATGTACTTACGTACTTTTTGGATTTCGGACAAATAAATAATGTTAACCGAAATGATACCGAACCAAAAAGATAAAAAATGCTTTATCTTTTTCTTTTTTTTATCCACGCGTCCTTTTAAATGGCCTTAGTCTTAAAATAATAAATTACTTTATGCACAAGAGCATAAAAACCCATTTTATGCAGCCTTCTCTCGACTTTAGAGAACAAAGGAGATCAGTCACGCTTCATACATGTTTGGACCAAAACAGTAAAAGTGTCGGCCAACAAAAATAAATTACACATTACTATTGTAAACAGTGTAACGATAATTTTTTGTTATGACGTCTACAGTGTACGGTCAGTGGCCAAACAGTTTGTTCAAGTTTTAAAATGTCATTTTTTTTCTTCATTTTCTAACTTGTATACAGCTTGGCCAAAGTGCGGCCAATAAAAATAAATTGCACATTACTATTGTAAACAGTGTAACGATCGTTTTTTGTTATGACGTCAACAGTGTACGATTAGTGGCCAAGCTTTATTCAAGTTTGAAAATGAAGAAAAAATGAGATTTTCAAACTTGAATAACTGCTTGGCCACTAATCGTACAATGTTGACGTCATAACAAAAAAATATTGTTACGCGGTTTACAATAGTATTAAGCAATTTATTTTCGTTGGGCGCACTTTGGCCAAGCTGTAATCAAGTTTGAAAATAAAGAGAAAAATATGTCATTTTCAAACTTGAATAACTGCTTGGCCACTAATCGTACACTGTTGACGTCATAACAAAAAATGATCGTTATACTATTTACAATAGTAATCTGCAATTTATTTTCGTTGGCCGCACTTTGGCTAAACTGTATTCAAGTTTGAAAATGAAGAAAAAATTACATTTTCAAACTTAAATAACTGCTTGGCCACTAATCGTACACTGTTGACGTCGTAACAAAAAATGATCGTTACACTGTTTACAATAGTAATCTGCAAATTGTTTTCGTTGGCCGACACTTTTACTTTTTTGGTCCAATTTGACTGATCTCCTTTACGAGCATGACAAGTGAAATAGTAGATTGTACAACAAGTGCATAAAACGTACCATTTTACCCGAGACGTATATATCCATCCGAGCCGTAGGCGAGGGTGGATAGTCAATTCGAGGGTAAAATGGGTTTTATGAACGAGTTATACACTTTGCTTTTCACTTCGAGTGTAAGGAAAATAAATAACAATATTGCAAAAAAGAAAAATAAAAACTTCGCCGTATTGGCGGAAAGACTTTCTTTTTCTTTTTTTATATGTGGCAGTGGCAGCAGAGTGACTTTAGCATAGATCGTAGTCCATAATGCTCTTGAAATACTTATTAATAAAACTACACAAAATTAAAAAAAAAACTCATTAAATTTTGCCTACTTTCATTAATTTAGTAATTTCACATGGATTATGTACCTACCAAATGGAAGAAACAGATGAAGTAACAAGTTTATATAATGAAGTTTAATTGCGTGTGTGACTAGAAAAATAGAAAATAAAGTATTTAGAAAAAATGGACCCGTCTCAAAACTAATACTTTATTTTCTATTTTTCTATTATAAAAATTGCATTGTGAATGCAAGAAACTAAAAATTAAAATAAGTTGCGTGTGTGACTGTTTACCTGACGACCTTCGTCTTAAAGTCTGAGACTTAGACGAAGATTTTACTTTATGCACTAGAGCATAAAAAGCGATTTTATGCAGCCTATACCCGACATAAAGACGAACTTTACGAGCATGAGAAGTGAAAAATATATTAAAACCTCAAGTTACAATTTTTGTATTCAAATTGTTTAAACTATTTGAGTTTTAGGTATAACCAAATAAAATATAAAATAATCTGCTATGATATGACACCATCATTCATCATGAATCTTGTTATGTATATGACCAGCCATGTTGCGTCGCGACCAAATTACATATTTTTAGAAGGCTTTTTTGTGTTCATACATGAATTCATAAATTTATTAATTACGGTATATTCCGGATTCGCATCCGCAATGACTTACAAGCGTCACAGTTTAGTGGTCATATCCCGTATAAATTTATATCTGAATCAGATAAAGACGCGACAAACTGATTCTTATAAGAATACGATTGGAAAACACTTCAGTGTTTAGTTTTGGGAATTGCCAGTTCCAAACAAGCCGCCAAGAAACAAGTGCCGATTACCGGCGAGTTCATATAAAATATATGAAAACTAGAGGAAAAAGGTCGGTGGCGGCGGTTTTTTAAAATTATTATTCAAAGGAAGACAAAACATTGATCAATGTTTAAGGATTAGTAAATGGACACGACTTTTAATAGAAATAACTTACTTACTCCGATGGCGCAATGACCCCGATGTGGAACTTGGGAAATTAAATTATGAAATTACTAGCTTTCCGCCCGCGGCTTCGCCCGCGTGAACTACACGACGTTATCCCGAGGGAATGTGATATTTTTCGGGATAAAAAGTAGTCTGTGTTCCTCTCCAGGCTACAAAGTTTCTGAGTCCCAAACTTCAGCCAAATCCGTTCAGCCGTTTTGGCGTGATTGAGTAACAAACATTCTTACATCTAAACTTTCACATTTATATTAAGGGAGTATCACTTACCCTTCATCAACGATTGACGACCGATTTAGCGCAGGGGTAAGCTCCGTGCCTTCTGCGCCAGAGGTCTCGGGTTCGATTCCCGAACAAGACAAATATTTGTGTGCATGAACATGTCTATTTGTCTTGGTCTGGGTGTTTTATATGTATATTAAATATGTATTTACGAACAAAAAAGTATTTAAGTATACAATATTTATCCGTTATCAAGTTCACATAGACACAGTTTCTTAAGAAATTTACTATGGGCTTAGATAATTGGTGTGATTGTAAGAAAATATATATTTATTTATTTATTTATTACACCTGATGCTAAGTGGTGATAAGGCTGAAGGTGGAAGCGCACTACAGCCGGAATCCTCAACTACTGAGGAAGTGGCTATCTTATCTCTAACTGCCGGAACACAATAATGCTGAAGTTACCGGTGTTATGGCGTCAGACTTAAGATAAGATGGTGGTAGCTCGCCAGGCGGTCTAAGTACAAGTCCTACCACCTACCAAACCGAATTCAATTATGTACTTACCCCCACTGGGAATTGAACCTGGGACTTCTGGGTCTGTAACCGGTGCTGTGAACTACTAAACCACAGAGGCAGACCTAAAAAAAAATTGATAAATGGAAAATGAAGTATTTTAGAAAAAATCGACCCGTCTCACAACTATCTCCGATGGGACACGAATCGAATCGAAGACGAATAGAAATTCGAAGACACGAAATCGTGTCCCATCGGAGCTAGTTGTGAGACGGGTCGATTTTTTCTAAAATACTTCATTTTCCATTTTTCAAAATTCTTAAATATGTTCATTATTTAGAAACTATTCGTCATCGTCACTTACAGTGTGCGCGCAGCCTAAATGATTACAGTGATCGGTCAGTAATCGAAACGGATGTGGCTCGTAAAATTATCATTTCTGATTTATACCTGGTGGGTGGAGTATTTGCAGATAGTTATGAATTACTTGGTGATTAAAGCGCATTTTTTAAAGTCGTTGCGTTGAACGGAATGTCGCGAAGAAGGTAATAGTGTGGTCGCTTGCGTTAGTGTGCTAATGTTATAATACAATGAATCATAGGAGTAGGTAATAGATTCTATGCTTTTTATATACACAGCGGGGTAACGCTTAAACCGACTTCGGTACTCATCTGTTATAAGAAAGATAATGCTAAAGGTGGATTACCTACAATACAGAGGCAGTTATTTTTCCAGATGGAAGAAAAAAACTGCTTTTTCTAAATTAATAGTAAATAAATAGTAGAATATTAATAGCATAATGGAAGAAGTTCAACGTTCTTCTTAGCTACTACGATATATCGAGATTTTAAATTATTTTAATGCATTCACAATGTTTTAACAATATTTTAATGCATCACACAATTCACAATGTTACTATCACATTTTTCCAATACTACGATATAATTTTTTTTCACCTGCCTAAATACTCATGTGCCCCAGAAATTATTTGAGGAGTTAAACATCTTTATTATTTTTAGTGTTACATTTCATTAAAAGTAATACTGGTCTGTAGCCCTAACACGAAAAACTGTAGTTATGGTATTGTATTATTTTGTACAAAAAGCGCCTCTTACGGTCGTAGGTATAAGGTAGGTACTGAAATTCAATATATACCTATTTGACAACGGACTTTGACAGTTTTTTAGGGACAGTATAGATTACTAGTCGATTACCATAACGATAGTTTTTCATGTTAGGGGACTGCTTATATCTCTGGCTTCAAAATAAGCAACATTTACGAAGCAAAATAATTGAGTGACCACACTCGAAAGTAAGTCATACCAACACAATCTCGGTTACAGAACACACAAGGTTTACTTGGAAAAATGGCCTTAAATCATCGCACTGGACGTTAAATAATTGTCAGGTCAAATCATTGTGCTACCGTGTTCATTATATACGGGACAACTGACTGTGAAGCAAATCTGAACTTTATTTCGTGCTTATAAATTTCAAATTTCAAAAAAAGGTTTGCTTGTTACAAATGAGATGGATCTTAATGGCATTGAATGCGAATCAATTTCTTGACATCATGTCACATAGCAGTCGCTATATTAAAATGTTTCAAGTTCTGATTCTCATGAGGCTTGCAGAAAAAGTCGCAGCAGAGAAAAGTTAATGAAGTTCTTTACAGCGATGGACAGAGGAACGAAAGATTTATGATCTTGCTAATGACCGGCGAATAAAGAAGTCTCGTGTTGCGTCGAAATCGCAAATTAAGACATTTTGCAAAGTTATAACTTACATAGGTACTTATTCCTCAAAATCAAAAGAAATAATAAAAAAAGATTGTCAAGGTTATTTATTGATCAAAGTGCAGTTTTTAAAAAGGTGCCAGGAAATAGGTTTAATTTATAAATGACCGCCTTTTAACCGTCTCCGTGGTCTAGTGGCTCACACCACCGTTTTCAGACCTATAGGTCCCGGGTTCGATTGCCGGTGGGGGTATGTACATATTGTATTCGGTTTGGTTGGTAGAGGGAGGACTTGTTTTTAGTCCGCCTTGCTAGCTACCATCATCTTATCTAAGTCCGACCCCAAAACAATGATGTTTTCAGCATTATTGCGTTCCGGCAGTTAGAGGTAAGATACATAGTTCCTCAGTGATTGAGGGTTCTGGGAATAATGCGCTTCCACCTTCAGCCTTATCATCACTTAACATCAGGGGTGTGATAAAGGCTAAGTGCTAACGCTAACCAACCTTTTAGCCAAGAAAAAAGTCAACGAGCTAAGAGCCTAAGGTGGCTATAATCAAAAAAAAATTGACAAACGATTACTTCAAATTGTCACACTGAAAGTACTTGATCAGTACGAAATATGGACCAAACTTTTACTGTCTCAGCCTGCCGAGCATGAACATCATTATATCACGCGATATGATACGGTATGATACGTCATGCTGTCTTGCTTACCCCACTAAGGTGTAAGCAAGATATAGGCAAATCAAATCCAATCAAAATCAAAATCATTTTATTCACACAAAACAGAGTGCATACAGTTGATGTTGATTACAATTCCACTTCTCTGCCTTGCCAAACAAAGGGCATGTGAAATTTCAGTTTTTGTTAAAGTATTTTTTATTTTATTTATTCACAACGGGGTAGCACTTAGCCTTCATCACACCTGATGATAAGTGGTGATAAGGCTGAAGGTGGAAGCGCACTACTCCCGGAATCCTCAATAACTGAGGAACTGGCTATAAATAGTAAATAGTTATAATTAAATAATTACATTAAAATTACATACATGTGATTATGAATAATTTATTTTATGTCAATATTTGAATTAAGAAATTCTTCAAGGCTCTTAATCATGCGTCAATAGTTCATAAAAGCCACTCATGCTAGGCCGGCAGAAGCTATAGCAGAGAAAAACACCCTTATATTCAAAAGATGGTTCCCTTTTGAACAGTTGCAGACAAATAATATTTTCGTTTCTATAAAATGTAGGACTTGTTTATTGCCACTTTATCTAATTGGCAAAATTTACCACAGTGACTGCAGCATTTTGCAGTCGATACTATAATTGCAGCGTCTTATTGCGTACGCTCCGATGCGTGCCCCGGACAATGAAACCGAATCAGCAAAAACAGCTTTAACGATGGCAGAACCACCCGGCATCGTATTGGTTTCCTTACAATTTAATTGTTTTAAGATGTTGCTTTAATTAAACGTATTCATTATATTATCTACATAAGACGTGAAGAAAAAGTTTTGTTTCCCTATTAAGGACTTATAAGCCTGTTCAAAGCTCGAGAAAATCTAGAGAAACATAAAATTGACCTTCTTAGACCTAGCGTAATAAGTTTAATTTTACAAGCTTTTTATTAACTTGCCATGTTAGTTAGTTAGTAAGTGGGGGACAAATCTTGCAAACTTAATTTGACCCACTTCCCAGTGTCCGATGAAACTGAAATTTTGTATACAGGTTTGGTTTAGATGACAATATAATATTAAAGTACAGTCAGCAAAAAAGATTGTCATAGAAATGTAATTTTTACTAAAAACTTATTATCTGTATGCTGGCGCTTTGTCACTTGGGTAGGTATTGTTTGGACGGAATTATTTTGTGTGTTTTTGTTCAGAAATCAAAAAAAGAAAGACATAAATGCACTGGAAATCTCTATCTTTTATTTGTGGAAGCTTGTTTTTTCTCGCCGTGGGAAGAAAAATACATGGGAAGTTCCAAAAATGTATAGTACTTATTTTCATAAGTCAATGGGAAGTGGAACGCGGGCAGCACCGCGCGGCGCAGCTAGTAATTCTAAAATTAATAATTTGTTTGCACATATTACGTCGGATATAGAAATAGTTATTTGTTATACAAGAGAGCAAAATCATTTTTCGCTGCGAGTGCTGAATTTAAATCACGAACTAGCGAAGTAGTCTAAAAATTGAATCATGAGCGTAGCGAGTGATTCAAATATAGACTACTGAGCACAGTGAGTGATTTAAAGGCACGAGACATCAGAAAAATTTGCTCTCGTGTTAAACATACAACTTTTCACCTCTACCAGCGAGAAAAGTGTTACAGGTCAGAAAAACAACATTGAAGGCAACATTTAACAATAAAGAAAACATCAAAATTACAAATTAATAATAATGATTAATTTGTAATTTGTAAATGCACCAATTTTACTCTTAATTATTAAGAGTAAAATTGGTGCAATTATGCAAGTTGAAGGTAACTGTTTGCATTGCGTTCAAAAACTGCACTGCATGTAATTTTTATGAAAACCAAACATGATATTAGATTAGTAAGCGATATAATGTTCACTTCATATCATTTATTTTAAATATTGCGTGTTTAATAAAAAGCAATAGTAGTACAATCCTATTTATATAATTTGTTATTAGAATTCATTAATTTTTCTTATTTTATATTTATATATCATGCATGCGACCTCATTTCGTCCATACTCTTTATTTCGAACCTTTGGTATCCGTGTATTTATTTTTTAAGCTTTATATTTCATGTCCATCGACATAAAGCTATCTATCTATCCTTTTTGCTCATATTAATTTTAAAAGTCTCATCCTTGTCACTCTATATCTTTCTTCTTAATTATTTCAAAAGTTGGTGTAAGAAATTAAAAAAGCACTTTGCCTCACGCTCGCAGCAAAAATCGATTTTGCTGCGAGTTTTTAGGCGCCAAAAGCGCCCTTTTTGAGCTGGAGAGGTGAAAAAAATAATACAGCTGTACATGCAGAAAGAGCCGTTTTAAATGCACGGACTTTGCGCGAATACGGCGCGCTAGCTGACAGCGTGCCCATTGTGCGCCCGCGCAGGCGCCGCCGCGGGCGGGGCGCGCCATTAGTACAGATCCAAATGTCATGTGCTTGACTTAGTTTGGAGGTTTGAAGATTGTATATCATCGCTAGTAGCTATCCACAAAAGAGTCGATAGGGATTATTATTCTTACGTATTGTTTTAATTTTAAAAGTCCATAATATAGTTCGATTCCCAAACAAGACAAATATTTGTGTGCATAAACAATGTCTATTTGTCATGGTCCACCTTGGTCTGGGTGTTATCTATGTATATTATGTATGTAATTACAATAAAGAAAAAAGGATATAACTAATGAGCTAGAACTAGTGTAATTGTAAGAAATTTATTATTATTCTAATATAGCTTCTCCACACAAGTGGTACAGGTTCCCGTGGTAAATACGAGATTAAATATAGCATAGGTATGTAGCTTAGAAATAATGTTACTTTCTGCTGTTGAAATAGTAGTTTATGTGACTGACGCATAAGGAGGGGTATTAAAACACGTATGGGAGTTTAAAAAACGAGCCTTGTCGAGTTTTTTCATAGTATTCCACGAGTGTTTTAATACCGAGTTATGTGCAGTCTCATACACTACTTTATCTACACTCATTACATTTATCATATATTTCAAAAATTAAGCAAAAAAATATTAATTATAAAATGTGAATTGGCGCCGAACCCCACTGATAGGAGTCTATACGGTCTATACCTTCTAAATTCAAAATTCTAATTTTAAAAAGTTTCTTATTGTTGCCGGCTAAAGAAGGGCTTGAAAGAGTTGGAAGTTAGGGCCGGTAAATCCTACGGTTGCCATGGAGATTGTAAAATTAAGAAAAATAAGTGTTTTATAATGAGTGAAAGTTGTATCCGGTTGTATCATAATGACCATTATTATACACTTTTATTTTTTAAAGTTTACTATGGCATAAAGTGTATCAATATACGTTCAGGCAAGAGTTCATAATTCGAATATTATAACATGAGTGTAGATAAAAATGTTTATTACATGTCCAGTATTTTATTTAAACTAGAACTAATAATACCTCCTTATAACATTAGTGTTAATAAGCAACACAATAGTTGTAGAAGGAGCGTCTTTACACGGTAATTTTTTTATCACCCCGGATAATTTTAGGGATTATTCTACTTATGAAAACAAACAACTTTTACCTGTTCCATACAAAAGTGCAAAAATATTTTATCAAAATGTATGGTACAGCTTATTTTTTTTTCGCGATTTCAGTGTTGGTCCCATAATAAAAGTTGTTTGTTTTCATGAGTAGAGTAATCCCTAAAATTATCCGGGATGATAAAAAAGTTACCGTGTATAAGCAGCACGGACATTGCGCGTATACGTCGCGCTAGCTAGCTGACATGCGCCCATTGTGCGCCCGCCCCGCGGCGCGCGACACGAATGCGCACCATTAGTACAGATCCAAATGTCATGTATTCGACTTAGTATGGAAGCTTTGAAGATTTTATATCATCACTAGTAGCTATCCGCAAGAGTGTCTTTTGTTGTATAGCGGGATTACATTTTTGTTCTTCAAACATTTTCCGATACGAATGACATAGGTAGGTACCTCATCATCATCAGCGATTATAAATCCCCACCGATGGGGCACTAGCCTTCCTTGTGGAGGGAAAAGGAGAATTACAAATAAAAGAACAAAATCAAATTGTTTTTATTTTTCTTTTCCATTCATAATGCTATTTTTATTATTGAAAATATTGAAAATGAGGGAAGATCGTAGCTAAGTACTTGTGAGAGGTCGATTTTTTCTTAAATATATAATATATATATAATATAATCTTTATAATATTATTATACTTACTAAAAATACCCTAAATGTTGATCTCAAGCTGTCATCTATCCAATAAAGAAGAAACACTGCTATAGATAGAGAATATTAAAAGTTCTGAGGTAATAACACACATAAAAAAAACATACATAATAGAGAACCTCCTCCTTTTTTGAAGTCGGTTAAAAATTGGTGATAATGATGATAATAAAAGATAGATTGTAATTAGCAGCTATGCTATGCTTACCTATTTGTTACATTTATTGAGTAAAAACTTGATTGAATTGACTTTTTAATCTAATTCTAGTAAGAATAAGTACCGTAAGTATTTTGGATTATGTCAGTACAAAATATTTAACACTTCAAGTGCCACTAAACTTAGTACCTTCCTATAAATATGCTATATAATATGACAACAAAATCTAGATTGCTTTTCAAGATTATCTATGAACTTCTCGGTGTAAATGTAAGTCAATTCACTTCTTTATTCTAAACAATGAGGCGTGTCGTATCGTAGGTACCCGATTCAATCGCCCACTATTATAGGATACTGTGTACAGTATATAAGGTAACCAGTAACTAAGCATGCATTGAGGAGCCCGTGGCGCAGTGGATAGCGCGCTCGGCCTGCGATCGTTGAGGTTAAGCAACGTTCACAATGGTCGGTCACGGGATGGGTGACCAAAAACTTTTCATCTCGAGCTCCTCCGTGCTTCGGAAGGCACGTTAAGCCGTTGGTCCCGGCTGCACTTGCAGTCGTTAATACCCACTAATCCGCACTGAGCCCGCGTGGTGGGTCATGGCTCATTCTCCTTATTCATCCATAAGGAAGGCCAGTGCCCCAGCAGTGGGGACATTAAATGGCTGATGATGATGATGATGATGAAGCATGCATTAGTAAGTGCATGATGTGCATGTAAAATTTTGTATTTTATTGAATCCGGAAAATAGAGATTAAGTAGCAATTGATTGATATTTCCGACGTGAAATGTCTTAAAATATGTGATTGAAAATGAAGTATTAGAAAAAGTCTACCCGTCTCACATTTATCTCCGATGGGATTGAACCCAGGATCTTTCACCGTCCGGGTGAATGCTCTAACTACTAATGTAGTCGTTAGTTGAAGCGCCGAAGTCATTTTCATTTAAAAAAAACTGCATTTTGAATGCAAAAAAGTAAAAATTATTTGAAAAAGTATGTGATATTTATTTTCTGTTCCATACTTGCTTCGAGCAATGCGGGCCTTTCGTCCTGGAACGTACCTACTTGTAATAACAAATCACAAAAAGAGAAAATATTGAAATGCTAGAAAAATCTGATAAAACTTCCTACGTGCACGATAATGCTTACTAGTGTCTTAGAGATTCCATTTTAATTATTTTTAATTTTAACTCTTTCTACAATTTTATTATTTGCTAAGCGCCAAATCACAATGATAGTTTCCCAAGTTTCTGCTCTGCCCCTGCGCTGTGTTGGGCGCGGCGCGCCGGCAAAGGCGAGCGGCCTGTAATAAGCTATAATTACGTTATCTGCTGTCCTTGCCGCGTCCTTGCTTTCACTGATAACGGGCCCCAGCGATCTCTTATATAATAATACCTACCTTCAATCTCAAAAGGTCAACCATTATGACCCCTGCTCCACTGATCCAATTGTGACAGCTCTTCGAAGATTGATCGAAGCAACAACAACTTGTTTTAAAACCCTTTTTTACCGATTCCAATCTCTACTCAGATAAAAGTGATAATGATCGATTTCGAAACTTGTTTTACTTACTAATGGTAGTTAAAATTAAATGTCACGTGTGCAATTAAGTTTGGACCAAATGTGGTGAAAGCTTTTTTCACCTTTAAAGCTTTGAACCTTGCTCGGAGGTCGCAGGGACGCTAATTAGTCTTCAGTTATGTCAACATGATGGGTACAAATGATCGCGAAATTATAAAAACACCCTTTCTAAAAACTGCAATGGTTTTTAAGTAAATAATTTACTTTTGATCTTCTATTGTTTAAAGTAAAAACCAGTTAAGATACTCCTAACTAATTATGATGAAATCGAATCAATAATCTGTATGATGTGACGTCGACTGTAAAACTAAATTAAACTAAATGTAATTTACCACAATTCGTTATTAAGTGAATTGAATAATAAGCAATCAATCTTAATTCATAAAAAATAGTCTAAGTAGAGAAATATATTTACTTTAGCGTTTCTTAATATCATAATAATCAAATTTCATAAAATGGAATAGAACAGTCTTCTGGATCATTCGCGTAGGTAATTGACAGAATTTAAAGGTTAACCTTCTCATTTGGATTAGTCATCATGCCCTTAGGTCTTGCCCTGAACATGCGTGAGATTCTGTAAGAATATTCCGCCGTCACTTCAGCCACAGCACTGGTAATATTTTTTTTAGTAGTAGTTTTTTTACCCTCGGCTTCACTTCACATTCGAACACGATTTTTTATGTCAAATTCAAAGTCAATCGAAAAAGAACAACGAATTCTTAGGTGAATTGGTGATCGAATTACTATACAGAAACCATTTCTTGTTGGCACTAAGGATTTGTAAAGACACGCGCACACGTGCATTTTGCAAAAATTTGGCAAAAAAATTGCCTGGCAACTGTAATGGATCAATCTGGAGCAATTAACAGTCGCCTGGCCCCTAGCATAGCAACTAATCTGGATCATGCCTATCCCTATCTGTGGTGTGGATAGATTATTAGTTCTGGCCGTAAACTGCTACAGATTTATCCATTACAGTTGCCAGATATGGATGTTGCTCTATATTTCGTGGTATTGTGTGACCGTATCTCAGCAACAGGTTGCTACATTTTGATGTGAGTCATGACATCATATTTGACGGGGATTTACAGGAATTGCGCAGTTTTAGTTGCCCGTGTAAGCGTGCCATGAGAGAATCTCATTACTTCTTTGGTTTAAATGCCTGCAAAATATTGTTGCCTATGTTTCGGAATTTATATACTACGCAAAATACATGTGCTTAAAAATTTCTATCTTCCTTACGCCCGAATTCTCGTACGCAAATCATCTTTGGGAGCGTCTCAAACATCATGCCATCTCTTTCATACGTTTGACATTTAAAGTGACAGGGCGATGTGTGAGACGCTCCCATAGATAAGTAGCGGACGAGTATTCGGGCATTAAAGTATTATTTCCAAACTCATCTTTAAAAGTTAAAAAGAGAGTTTTTGTACTCACAATTTATTTCAGGATTGGGTATTTGACTGAATTTTTTTTATTGGTTTAAAATAATTGAACTATTAGCAACACAACATAGGTATTTATTTTCAAATATCTTGCATATTTTCAGCGATATAGAACATCAAACTTTCTAATTAGACAAGGAGAGCGCTATAGAAATCTGACCTCACATTTCTACAGCGCCGTACTCTCGCCATAGAATATTTTGTTTTAGAAAGAGATAGCTAGAGTCACAATTAAGTAGCTCATAATTCGCTTGTTATAATACAGATTGAATTTCTTTTTTCACATTTGTTATTCAATAATGTTATATTTCTGAATGTCCTAATTAAATATCTACATTTCCAAAACAGTCAGATACCCAATTGCAATAAATATTGGAAAAGCAATAAAATAAAGTTGTCAGATTGTACTGTTTTTATTTTTAATGCATTACATTATCCATTATTTTTTAAACGAATTATCACGAATTGATTGAAGTGTAGACCGTTCATTTTATTAATCTGAGTGTCGCTAAAACTCTTAAAATGTAACTAACTTTTTAAAAGTGATATGATAATAAGAATATTTAAATGTTGAATATTGCATCGCTTTTATACAATAGTGGCAGGGTAGATACAATTTACAACAAGCGTTTATTTATATTTTACAGTGTTACTAAACAATTAAAAAGTTACAATATTAAAATGCTTTTTTTTCTAATAAAAGAATGTGCAAGAGTATAGCACTCAGTGTTCACCTTAAAACGCGTGTTCTATGACTCCATAATTATTGTTTTAAAACGTTTTCAAATGTTAATTGTTCTATTCAGGGTTAAAAACTCATAGTTCTTAATTTGACTTTTATCTATAACACTATAATTTAAAATAAAAAGAAAAGGACTGTTAATGTTAAAACACGTTTCAAAACTCACAATAAAGTCTTAGAACAATAGCGTATCATAACTTTAAGAGATTTGACGATAAAAAAAATATAAAGCAAGAAGTCGAAAACTTACAGAGTTGACCTTAAGCTACACAAATTTTTAATGTAATGTGCTTATTTTAGGAACAATTTAATTACAGTACCTAAACATTTTGAGCCTTGTCAATAAATTTATTGATATGCGTATAGTTTCTTACAAAAAGAATAAGATACTTATTGAATTACGAATTGGGTTAGATCTAATAATATGTATCTCGAGACTTCTCAGAAATTTTGACAATTATACATGTTTTTGCGTTCTCAAATTATTAGTCCAAGATATTTAAAAGTAATAATTAATTTATAGCTTAATAACAACTTCTTTCATTTTATAAATCATACAATCTATAGGAAATTTTCATTTAACTTCTATAATTATTCTTCTTTAAAAATCTTTCATAAAGAAACTTTGGTTAGTTTTTTGACTAAACGAGATTAAAACAAAACTCAAAACCTCGTTGTAATAAATAAAATAATTTTGCTTTCCATTGAATTCATTGCATTCTATTTGAACAGCGAACGAGCGTACAATTATTTTTATACCATAACAAACTTACAATAATATTTATTTTTATAATATTTACATTTCCAAAACACGTACGTTTTAAACCTAATTTTAAGCTAGGAACTAATTAATAATAATTCAATAATATGTACCACATTTTCAACAACGAATTCTTATATAACTATCTATAGGCTTTCTTATCAAGTGTTGTCATGTGTATGAAGAAATATGCACAATTTTATTCTCTATAGCAATACTTTTGCGACGTAACTAGTAATCGTATGCTTTGCAACTTTGATAACCGTTATTTTAATCACAAGTGAGGAAAACATTTAGTACAGTTTTAACACCAAGATTAAATCAAAACTTTGTACATGATATTGCTTTATGAGATTTTTGCAACTTACTGAAAAAACATTTCTTTTATACAAAACTCATTTGCTCAAGTGTCGTGTACTCCTTTAAATTGTATTGCATGATTTTGAATATCAATACCACCAATGACTACAACTCAACCTTATCTGCGCTAAAAGAATCTTTCGGTGGTCAAAATTACAAAGGGACATCCAAGTCAGCACCAATTTGACGCGACTCGTAAGGCTGGGGCCACAACGGCGGCGGAGGTGGCAGCGGGTACATCGACGGCTATGTGGAGATGGCCAGCGGCGGGCGGTGCGACGCGTGCGGGGAAGTGGCGGGCGGCGTGCCGCGCGGCGAACACGTCACCTTACCCATAAACGACCTTATATCGTCGAAACAAGCATCCTCCCTCTCCGTGTCAGCCGAGCTAGGAGAATCCCCGCCTTCAGCCTCATGCTTCTTCAAATGACGGTCCAAGTTCGTCTGCTGACCGAAACATCTATCACATAACGGACATCTAAACGGCCTCTCCTTGTTATGTATGTTGCGAACGTGTCGCTGTAAGTTCGAGGAGATTGAAAACGAACGCTCGCAGTACTTACATTTGTAAGGCTGTTCGCCAGTGTGGGTGCGCAAGTGGCGGGTCAGGTTCGCACTCCTCGGGAAGACTTTGCCGCAGAACTTGCAAGCGTAACGGTCCCGGAGTTTCGATCCAGCATTTAATTCACGAAATTTTGCATAAGCGTTAGGTTGCCTATCGGGGCCGTCAGTGCCTAGAAGTGGCGATAAAAAATTGAACGGGCTCGGAGCGTAGGGCGAGTGCGACGAGTTTAAAAGTGTTTCTGTTGACACGAAGGGTGCAAATCTTGGGCGGTACATCGCGTCGATAATATTTTGTTGGGGGTGAACGGGCATCGGGAAAGCCAATGTTGGAGAAACAAGTGGAGAATCCTCTCGTTTTGATTCAACACCTTCCACGTCAATGTCGGTGGCATCGTTTTCGGGCGTTTTGCAACGCTCTGCTGGACTGTCGGGCGGTGAGTATGACCTCACTGAGTTATCAGGTTCAGACTCCTTGTCGCTTTTACGAGACACAGACAAATCTAAAGGTTGGTCCCCCTCATCCTTCTTGCATTCTTCTTCTACATCTGAATATTCGGAAATCTTGTCGTCACTAACATTAGTGTTGGATAAATCTTTTGGTAAAGACGGAGAAGTAGACTTTCTTTGAATATCATTGTTGTTAATATTCAATGAGAAGTTGTAAGGGGACTGTCGTTTCAGCTCATCATTGTTGATGTTGAATGGGGCTAGTGGCGTTGGCACCGATATCACTGGAGATGGTCGATGCTGAGAAGTTTCTTCAAGGGAAGGAGATCGCTTATCATATAGATTCTGTGGTTTGGGCGTAAATCTTTCTGATTTTTCTGTTATCCTAGAATCGTTTTCATAGTCCAAATCTGTATCCTTTTTCTTTCCATCTTCCATGGACGTTGAACTGTCAACACTCTTGACTGACATGCGACCTTCTGGTGGTTTGAACATCATGTTTGCATTTGATAAAGCTATGTCATGTTCCATTGCTAAGCGAGCACCTTGCACATTAAATAGCAGTGGGTTGAACAGTTCTGGTTGGCAGGCAGCAGCGGCTGCTGAAAACAGTGCTGGGTAGTGTGCGAATGTGTTGTAGGGTAGAGGTAAAGTTGACCTGTATAGAGGGAAAGGATTGGTGTTGTTCGGAGTATTCATCCCGACGTTTGGCATCTGCGGGATTTGAGAAATCTCTCCCATTCGTCGACGCCGGTTAACGGACACGACCGTGGCGGTCTCACAGAATCTCTTGTGCTTTATAAGAGAAGCGTATGATGTGAACGACTGGCCGCATTTTCCGCAGTCGACGAGGGCTCTGCACGTAGCGTGCATTCGTCTGTGGCGACACAGGTTTGAGAACTGTGTGTAGGACTGTAAAGAAGGAAAAACACATGTTATCAAAGTAAAAATTGTTTTGTTTGCATAAGAAGTTATGTTATGGCATAAAAGTGGTAATAGACCTTATCCGTTAGAAACTACCATCCTACTAATATTTGAATATAAAAGTTTAGATGTTTGGATGTTTGTTACTTTTTTAACCGACTTCAATAAAAGGAGGAGGTTATCAATTCGACTGTATATTTTTTTTTATGTGTGTTACCTCAGAACTTTTTAGTTAATGAACCGATATGAATAATTCTTCTTTTATTTGAAAGTTGACGCTTCTCGAGTGGCCCCTTTCAAATTTCATCAAGAACTGACGAGAAGTTCTGGAGTTATCCTGAATAATGCGTATTTAGACTTTAGTTTGCTTATTTAGACGACTTCTTATTTTCATCAAACCGGGGATCATTTTAAATTTTTTTTTGCGAAAGTTTATATTTATGACGTTTTCATATTTTTACCAAGTCAAGATCAGGTGATAAAATCCCAGGAAAATTGAGACAAATTCTCTAATATAGGCAAGCCTTATGCGTTCCATTTATTTTTGAAGTTAGCCAAGTAATTGCATCTGGTAGTCATCATCTCAAAGTGATGAGCTGGTGATGGAAGCTACAACTCCTTAACTGTTAGGGGCTGGAGAATAATTCCTTACGTATTAATCGTACGTATGGACTAACAGTTATATTCTTTCAGGTTATTAGAGTGAGCTGATGATGAGAGGTGAAACTCCTCAACAGTTAGGAGTTATATGATGTTTTATAAATAGCATATGCACGAATGGACCTTCAGTTGTATTCCTTCAAGTTATCTAAGTAGCTAAAGATGGAAAGCTGAACTTCGTAACGGTTAGGATATTTACAACAATTTATCACAATCACCATGTAGTTTCGCTACGATTATTTACACTAAGGCCCGATTTCACCAATGATATTTAAACGCGATTAACGCTAAACGTGTTTAAAACGTATTTCTGTCTCTGTCACATTCAAACAGATGACAGAGACAGAACTATGTATTAAACACGTTTAGCGTTAATCACGTTTAAATATCAGTGATGAAAGTCGCCCTAAAAATCGAAAACAAAACATTTAAAAAAAAATGTTACCGCCTTCAAAAATAATCTTCAAACAAAATTAACAACCACTAAAAAATGAAAAAAATAATTAGAATTTTTAATTCAAAGGACGAAAATGCGTGACACACAGTTCAGTAAGTACCAAGATAAGTTAGAAAAACTTACCTTGGTACTTACTGAACTGTGTGAAGTCAGTGATAAGCCAAAAAGAATAAGGACGAAATAAACTGAGTGAAATAACAAACATTAAAAAAACCCGGTCCCAAGCGTGAGGTGTAGGACGTATTTACCTCAAATACCTATTAGACTTGGCACCGACTTCAAACAGTTCAGTAAGTATCAAGATAAGTTAGAAAAAGTCACGCATTTTCGCCCTTTGAATAAAAATTCTAATTATTTTTTTAGTTTTTTAGTGTTTGTTAATTTTGTTTGACGATTATTTTTTAAGGCGGTTACACTTTTTTTTAAACGTTTTATATCTCAGAAAATATCACATTTCCGCGCAATAACATGGAATTTGCTGGAACAAATTTAAACATGGAACATGGAAGCCGCGGATGGAAAGCTAGTTGTCTATAAATGAGCAGTTTTTGAACCAAAGCAATTAAAAAAATCTATTGATTACATACAAATAACCATTTAACAAAGACTTTTAAATAGCCAATGGTTTCGTTCGAGAAGTTCGAGAAGCTAAAGTTAGAAAACTATATTAAATTTCACCAACCTTGAAGCAGACTTTGCACTGGAACGGCTTGACGCTGGAGTGGATGTGTGTGTGCTGCTTGAGGCCGGAGGAGGTGGCGAAGGTCTTGCCGCACTCAGGACAGGCGTGACTGCGCGCGCCGGCGTGCTGCGCCCGGATGTGGCGCTGCAGGTTGGAAGGATCGGTAAATACCTGAAATAACATCAGGTTTCGGACAACGTGAAACTTTGTGTTTGCTTAAAGTGGTCTTATGGAATTGATGGAGCTACGCCACTATGGCGAAGATACCAAAAAGTTGCCACAAAAGTTGCCAATATTTAGATACCAAAAAGTTGCCTTCAAGTTGCCTGCATTGGTTGAGCCGTCTGCAATAGACGCAAAGGCCAATTTATAGCAACTAAACCTTTATTATTGAATGATTTTATAGTGTCGTCTCCGATACTACCGTTTTTACGCTTAAGTTCTTTAACACAAGTACTGAGAGTGATATCATAAGTATGAAGCTTTTGTGATGGCTTATTTATAATCTATTTGGAAAACTGATTGTAGACAGTTAAACTACCCCGAGGAAATTGATTTTGTTTAATTTATTATTATAATTACTGTGATTAGTATCGATAATTATATGAATTATATCTTGACAAATTGCTACAAATTGTCCTACTATTTGCAACCGACAGTGTTTGTAACTTACCTTAGGGCAGTTCTCGCAAGGATATTTCCTGATGTCTGTATGGGCGAGTGCACGGTGGCGCAGTAGTAATAGCCGGGAACTGTAAGCTCGGTTGCAAAGTTCGCAGCGGAACGCTGAGGCAGGTTGCGCGTGCGTGTGGATCAGGTGACGGTCGAGACTGTAAGAGAAAGGTCCAATTAACAAATCACCAAAATAATATATTTACATTTAAAAAACAACGTTACATTGCAAGATCTGTCACTAATTACAAGCCTACATTATATTACAATCAATAAAAATTAACGCATAATTACTTTTGCGTGACAAAATTAAATTAACTAAAGTTTTTTAAGAGCCGATTGTCGCCAGTTAGCAACACATTAATATTTATGGATAAAAAGAAAAAAGGCAGTAAGGAGAATTAAAAAGTACCAAATTACCAGAGGCTTTCAGTTGCATGACACCTGTCGAAATGTAAGTGCCCTTTAAATTCTGCCAAAACTTCGTTTACGCAATATCAAGTTTTTGGCACCAAACCAATTAATCAATCAGCCAACAATCTCCCAGAAATGTATCAACTCTTATTTATTCAACAAAACGAAAGAAATTTTATCTGAGCACTTATGTTGATCGATCTATAATGTCTAAATGCATGGCTTGTTATCACATACAATTTCCCATCAAACGTAATCGATACTACTTAAAGAGTTCTCTATTTGATCTACAAATGTTTTAATTAACTACTCTTGGGCTAAAATTGTGGTCATCAAGTTGTCACTGCTATCAACCTCTTCATTAGAAAGTGAGAACCAGTAACCAGCCGTTACCAGTACAACTACTCACGTCAAACTAGTTGCAAAGACAAAGTAATAACATCTACTAGCATCCAGACCGCCTACGCGGGTATAACTTACAACTCGACCCATACATAATTCAACCATGTTTTGGTTGCGCGGCAAATGTATGAATTCATTTTTGCTATAAATTCAACGTGTACACGTTTTATGAGCAAAATTTGCAATGTAGATCCATTTCCATATATGAAACTATATCATCATTTTAAATGGTGCTCCAAATCGGAGGTCAAGAAAATCCTGTTAACTGTGTCATAATAACTAACTCGAACATTTTGATGGAAAACGTATATCATTTGCGAAAATGGTCTTAGTGACTCTCCTTGGCATAACTGGTCTACCGCACGCAACCCTTGCAGCCGCAGGCGGTTTTCTAATGTTGCACCTGTTACGTGCTCCACAGCGTACTCTACGATTAATTTGTATACCATCGCCGTTTTTGATCACATCAACTACCTTGATACAAGTATCCTAACGGGATTGGATATCGGTGACTACGAGATTGCCGCCAACGTCAAGAAGATGAGATGACGCGTTTTCACTCTTGCGGACGGGCTAACCCGTTGCCGTATCTTTTAATTAATCTCAGGAATAAAATCTAGTGTCGGTAATGGTTCCGTCGCGTTGCGTTGTACCGAACAGAAGGGAGAGATTTGGTACATGTCGTTTAGTTTAAAGGTTCGTATTAGCAATGCTCGTTAGTTGGACACCGTTCATTTTCCAGTATGTATATTTCAAGACGCTAGCTTAAGAAGCTTAATTGGTATGTAAATTTTATATCGGGTAAAATTAGTTGGGCAAACATGATCTACTTCTATGTGAAATTGCATCACTGGGTGGTTTCAAATCTTTATAGGACTGATCGTAAAGATATTAATATTCTAATAATGAAGGTGCTACTAAAGAACGTCTGGGAGTTATTAAGCGTATTAGAATTGATTCGGCGGCGGCGTCTCGGCGAGCCGCTGCGCCCGCCGCCCGCGGCTACTTTGCAACAGCCTCGTATCTGCGCGGGCGATCTTCGGCCGCTTTGAGTCTTTTGGTTCCGCACCCAGGAAACGGTTACATAGAAACCCATTTAGATTCTGTGGATTTTAAGTCAGACGCTTTGTTAAAACAAAGTTTAGGAGTGAGTACTAAACAAATAGTGAAAAGAGACATTTTTATCGAGCTGTTTCCTTCTCGGTCTGTCATCGTGCACTGTTTAAGCACTAATTCAAATTCTTGACAATGGGATCCTAAATGTTTACTAAAATGTATACAGCAGAAGTTTGATAGTCGTCTAGGTATAAGCCCTAATGAAAGGTCCTATTGGGTATTGTGATAAAAAATTAAATTTACAATTTAAAAGGCATGTAGGTAGCGTGCAAATAATCAGCGTATAAACTAGAACTTACAATCAAATGGAAAAAAAATTGTACGGAACCTCAATATGAGCAATGATTCGGTCTTAAATTTCATTACCATCTGTACAACATCTAAGTAAACGTTAACGTAGATCGATTCTGTAGCTCTTAATAGCTTGTTGCGTAAGGTCCAGCACAATTGAAAGCATACTTCTGACGAAGGAATGCCCCGTTTTGAGTTGCCTTGTCCATTTATCAACGATCTCTTCATACTTTTTACATTGTTGTTTTAGATGTTTTGGTTTTGGCAGCTCTTTCATTGCAAACTGTGATGAATGATTTTCTGAGAAATTTTCCTTGAAGTGTCTGTTGACTTTCAATGTTACTATGATTGAGATGATTTTGATGTTAACCTTGCAGTTATATATTTTAGTGGATTATTTTTAACATTGAAAATGTTTTGTCGATCGCTCCGGTAGGGCCCCATTTTCGCTGAAAGTGTGTTTGCCCCGTGGTATATAGCGGTTTAGGGCCATAAGAACGTATAAGGGCTCAAAAGACGCAGAATTTGAATGGCTTTCAGATGGTGAAAAATTTTTTTGTAAAAGTCGAAAACTTTTTTGAAAATTGAAAAAAACCTTGATTTTTTAACACCTTCCTCGGAATATCTTTGATATCTCGTGAACGAGGTCGAAAATCGAAAAACTGCGAAAGACGCCTAGAGATATTGAGACGAGGAACATTTTATGTCTTATACCTACTTTTTTTGTGTTAGTGATAAGGGCGCGTGGAGCGTCGCCGTGCGGTATTACTCACTCGGGCGTCATAGCCCTGTGGAACTTCGCAGCTTTGAGATACGAAGATCTATTAGGACATAATAGACGCGGAAAATTAAGGGCTTTAGGATAGTATAAACAAATTTTGGAAAAGTCGATTATTTTTATTTTACTACTATAATAGCTAGGTTCATTTTCAATGCCCTTTCAAGTCGTGTAGAGCACGAAGACTGTGATTTTTTCTATAAAATATTTTTTTTCTATAAATACTAGTTTTGTTAGTGTTTGTTAAATGCAATTGGTGAAGCTACACTACACATCAGTGACTTAAATCCTTCTGACAAAATTATTATGACTTATAATTTTATTAACTCTCAAAAAACCAACTTACAAACTATCTCAATGAATAGTAGCAAACATTTCCAAATAGCAGATTTCCTCATTTGCAAACAGAGCAACCTGTTGTTTCAAAACGGCTAGCAATAAATAACCAAACGCAGAATACTGCGTGTCAGCGTTTCGATCTACATGTTCACGAATTGATAACATCCAATGAACAACTTTCGTGGAGCCGATCCATTAGGCTCCACCCACACGAGCCACCGACTCGGTTGGGGGGTTAAAATGCTGCCGTTTTCTATGAATCAAAATTCGGTACAAATTGCAAAGGAGCCGGGATCTGCATAAAAGCTAGTCACTGTGTATTTACACTGTTCTACAACCAAGACGATTTTTTATACCACAATTATTATGAACTTTTTCCGGGTTTCTTCTTAAGTGTTTGATAATCCTATTTAATATTATAAATGTGAATGTTTAGATATTTGGATGTTTGTTACTCAATCACGCCAAAACGCCAAAGTTTGGGACACAGATACTTTGTACCCTGATGAGGAACATAGGCTCCTTTTTATCCCGGAAAAATATCACATTTCCGCAGGATATCGTCGTGTACTCCACGCGGGCGAAGCCGCGGGAGGAAAGCTAGTAGGCATAATATATTCACTTTCGCCCGCGTGCGGAAAGCAAGTACTAGTAGGTATATTCACTTCTAATCATCTAAAATCTAAATATAAAATATATGTATTACACAAATCATAAAGGACAAACTAGCGCAACATAAAGATTTTAATGTTTTCTGTGGCATATAGAGTAAGTTACTACCATTGCTACTACCACTAACAACTTCAATAACGACACTATAAACGACTCTCATTTCATTTATTTTTTAAATTTTACCATTATACACAGTTTGAACTACCCAAGAAAAATTCAAAGCGCCATTTTAGAGTTCTGCCTACTAATGATGTACCGAGGATCTTGGTTACATTTTAATAAAATCGATTGTCGATCGTAGCAGCAACAATCGGATGAGAAATTCCGTGGCCAAATCGATAGCTGTCGAGATAACATGGCGAGGCTGCCAGTCTGCCGACTTGTAACCAATTATTAAACAAGAACATTTCTATAACTTCCTCAATGAAATATTAGAATATGAATTAATAGCTTTTGGTTAAATGAAACATGAACTGATTTTTATCTTATTGGTTTTACAGTTATATGACTTAAAGCGCAGTTACGAATAGATGAATAGATCCTGCCGACTGTTGACTTCTGCCGCAATGTAATTTTCGGTAAAATTTCTACGAATTGTATGTAGTATCTTTTTTACAGCATGCTTATTTCAGTTACCTTCTTCGCCATCGAAAACTTTATAATGATTCTGAAAGACTGCCTGTCTGTATTCCCATAATATCCAAAATGCATTAAGTATCAATGATCATAATATTATCAGCCAAACATCTACAAGCACCACAACATTGATTGAGCCGATTTAAGGCGCGACTGTCAGTTGCGACCTGTCGTTACGAAAGTAAGAGTGGAGGGCGATCCGATAACAGATAGCAGCACAATAGCTGTCGCAATATTAGATGGGTATTACTTTGAGATACATAACGGACATGCTCGATGGTGGGATCGATTGGGCCTCATAAGTAATTTTAGCTATGGATGGTTGTGAGATGGGTGATCACAAACTGATTATAATCACAAATTGCCTCATTTGTGTATGTATGTATGGAGTATGCAGTCGATAATAGCCATAGGTATAAGAGGTTGTATGGTAGATTCGCGCCCTTAGTGCCGCGTTTATGTCTACAAACAATGTCTAAAATAAAGTTTAATTTGAAATTAAACATTGTTCTTAAATATTTGAGTGGTTTTAGACAAGTTTTAAATTTTTTCGACATTAGTGACCTAATTCTCATTTTGAGTACAAGTGTACTTAAGTACTTAAATGTTTTTTTAAAATCTACATTTGGTAGGCTAGCTATTTCAATACTGAAACCAAAATAGGTAATTACTGATCGATCTCGGAACGTTTAAAACAATAGTGATGGCGATGTGCCGATAAGCGAGGATACGTTTGAACGGTGCATGTCGATAATCTCGGCTTGCATTATTGATGGGCCCGACGCCGCTCCAATAGAATATGATGACACACGCCATTACGGACTTCCACCGCTTGTCACATTGATAATAAATTCACGATACAACCGTTCGTGATGAGACTCTCGGTTTAATGTTGTACTGATTTTTATCATTGGAACTTTTACTCGAAGCTTGTATTATTTTATTGTGTAGAGGTTTATTATTTATTCATTATTAGAATTCTATTGCAAAGCCATTCAATACCACAAAAAACGGTTCTACAACTTGCTTTCTGAGCGAGTTGTAGAACCGTTTTTTGTCAAGTTTCGGTCAAGTTTAAATATCTTATACAAATAGAATGTATCCTAAAATAACTTTGAAAATGCAATACTTAAATCATAGATGAATAATAAATCATAAATAATAATAATAATAATAAATCATCTTATATAAAAAAAATATAAAAAAGTATTAATTTTTTACACTTTAATTTCTACTTGATATTATCATTAATAAAATACACTAGACAAGTAATAGCTTTAACCAAAACATCTTCCTTCCAAGTCTTACAAGAGAAATTCATTAAGTTACAAAAAACCCCTCCAGCTTAGCGTAAAAGTACATGTTTCTTGACACACCAGCCGTACACTTGAGATGGATGTTCGAGCACGCACCGCCCCGCCACAAATCATCGTGGCGATATCGAATGGGCACATCGCTACGCTAAATCGTTACGCCAGGTGACCAAATAATATTAATGGTTGGATGCTAATAGTTTCAGTGCTAGCATCACATGAATGGATCGAAGATAGAACGGGACGCTGTGATACGGTACGGTCTAAATTGGATTTGAACGGTTAAGTTTGGAAATTATACTTATTTGTAACTGCGTTTACGCAAAGCTATCGTTTCTCACTTTGGCATGATTATAATGGTTTGCTTAATAAGACGAGCTTGTTCCGTTTTCGTTACTTTTATGTACTTAACGTTTTCGTTGAGCGTCCTATATGTGGGTAGGTTTCCAAGCACCGGTAAGTCTAATGTATGTTTGTCCACGAATTTCTCAAAAACAAGAATGTCCTATCGAGATGATTCTTTTTGTACAATTAACTTTTTACTCATAGGTAAAGCTTTTTTACGAAATGGCTTACAAAATTGACTTACTCTTCAATCATATCAGATACATTTAAGAACGTCCTAGTATTTTTTACGTGTTTGTTTCCAATTTCTCTTAAGCAGCCAAAAATGTTGAACATGCTCCATATTCAGCAAGTTAAGACTTTATCTACTAGGGCCTAGTTAAATAGGAACTTATTCATTGTAAAAAAAAGATTAGATTCCGATTTTCCGAGAAAAAAATATTCCGATCATATTATCTAAACATGCACTCGATTGGAACCCCCAAGGAAAAAGAAAACGTGGCCGTCCTCGTCAAACCTGACGTCGCACCGTACTGGCAGAAGCGAAAAGCATAGGGAATACGTGGAGCGAGTTGAAACGCGATGCTCAAGACAGTTCGCATTGGAGATGTAGGTACTGTGGACGCCCTTTGCCCCATCAGGGGACATAGGACATTAAGTAAGTATGTAACAGTATCAATGTTTAATACTTACACGTCGATGTTAGGAAACGGTGCCTCACAGAACGAACACCGAGGGTCTGAGTCCTCCCGGTCTTCTTCTTCGGTTATGGAGTACTTGTTGGCAGCTGGTTTAAGCTCTATAATAATGAAAAACATACATTAAATAAATTTCATCCAATAAGATTGTTATATAATTTATTACTATAATTTATGTTGCTTCTTTTTCTCAACGCAAGTAATAAAGATAATAATTAAATCACACAAATTATCTAGCTAATAAGTAGTTATCATTAAGAAACTCCGGGAAACTAGATAGCGGAAAAATATTTAAGTACATATATTTTTTTTTTGTAAATACAAACATATAATATAGCTCTACATAGTTTTTTTCTCTCTTTGTTTGGGTAAACAAACAGTATACAAAGTTTGGTCTTAGTTTACTAATATAAAATAATATATCCTATTTTACTTTGCCACCACCACCAGCAACGTTTAGCACATAGTAATTTAAAGTAATGTTAATTTTAAAGATAGATTAACACCCAGACCAAGACAAATAGACATATTTATGCACACAAATATTTGTCTTGTTCGGGAATCGAACCCGAGACCTCTGGCGCAGAAGGCTGGTATCCTATCCCTGCGCCAAATCAGTCGTCCAAATTCACAAAATGTTTTACTTCAGTTAAAAATCTTATGTTCTCATTTCAAGTAACGGTTACAATAAGTTTTTATGACAAGCTTTTTTGTTGAATCTAACCAAACCCGTATACAAAATTTCAGCTCCATCGGACACTGGGAAGTGGATAAAATTAAGCTTGCAAGATTTGTCCCAGACTAACTAACTAACATGGCAAGTTAATAAAAAGCTTGTAAAAAGTAGAAATTGTGGTAGTAAAAAACCACCAACCCTGCAAGTAACATTCAGGCGGGATTCATAAATTACTTACATAGGTTAAGACATAAATTGTTACTAACAAAATATGGAATTTTATTCTGAAATAAATGATAATAATAAATAATAATAAATAATAATAATAAAAATAATTTAAAATCTTAACGGTTAAAAATTATTTCCTATTTTGTACGTGTGGAAGGCATAGTGATGGTTGTTATCCATAGCTTTCAATATTGTGTCGTTACAACTAACTTCGATTTATCAGCTCATTCGCTGGTTATTTAGAGTGTAAAAACATTTGTAACAATTGATATAAAAAATTTAACTGCTACTGTTACTAATTTATCTATTAGAAACAAACAGTGCAGGTAAACCATATTTTAAACGCATAAATTACGGAACTGCTATAACAAACAAGAAATAAATCAATAGAAAGCCTGCAATTAAGCCCAGATCGGTCGACAGGAAGCATAACTCTCCAGTGATGCTGCATATCGCCTGTTTATACAGCAACCTGGAAAGTGCTTTTGCGCATTTATCAAGAACTAGTATTCACCCCGACTTTTTTGAATTGACATTTTTGAAGCGGTGTATTATATTGTTTAAGTATTACATTTAATTTTTAAAGTATTACTTCAAACGAATTTTTGTTCTGTATAATATTAAGTATTAAAGTAGGTAAGTAAGTAGTAAGTAATAAGATTATTGAGATAACTATTATTCTTGCATAAAAAATCTGAACCGTAATCACGTAAAACATTATTTTTACGTTTTTGCATTCACAATGCAATTTTTATTATTGACCAGAATCCACCTGTCTCACAACTAGTCACATCGGAGCTAGTTCTGTTGGAGACGGGTCGAATTTTTCTAATACTTACTTCATTTTAATAAAATTGTATTCTCTAGGTACCAGTTAATTTTAGTGGAGGAGAGGATGTAGCTAGGTAGGTACGTGATACTATTGGTATATTTGACTAAAATTCAATTTCCTAGTATCAATAGTTTGGATAACCACATACAATCCGTGGTACTGACGCAGGCACAGCAATCAGTCACGATCACCACGATCCGGAAACAATCGATTGTAATCACTAATCAGTTGGTATTGTGGATCTAGTGACGTACTTACCACACACTGCTGATTAGGAATCACTCACTTTGGATACATCAATCTTGTTAGGAATTTTATCGATTTTCGTATCTCTTTGTAGGTGTCTATTTTTAGTACCTATAGAAAATTTCTACTAATTTAGTTAATTTTGTGATAAATCTACTTTGTAGTTCGAGAATAACATTCGGTAGTAGAAAGGGATTTCAATATAATACTTCAGAACTTATTCGTTGCATTAAATCATCGAAGGCATTTAACAAAATTAAAAACTTACTTCACATCATTATCACACAACATAATAAGAAATTGAGAATAAAATTGAACTTACTTAATAAAAAAAGTAAAAATAATTTAAAATTGGACCTTCAAAAATTGTTCTGCAAATTAATTGGTAACCGAGCATAACTTTGACGTAAAGTTTGGGATAAAATCATTTTTTTTGCATATACCTATATCAGTAGGTAAGTACATTGTTTGATGACCTCCGTGGTCGAGTGGTGAACGCACTGGTTTTTAAGGTGCAGCTATCTCTAAAGTCCCATGTTCAATTCCCGGTCGGGTAACTGTCATAAGCTAATGAAAAATGAAGTATTTTAGAAAAAATCGACCCGTCTCACAACACGCTCCGATGGGCTAGTTGTGAGACGGGTCGATTTTTTCTAAAATACTACATTTTCCATTTTTCAATCATAAAAATTGCATTGTTAATGCAAAAAAGTAAAAATTAGCTTTGCTAAATAAGCTACAAAATTTTTTGTTTCATGTATGAAAATAACTTTTAATTATTATTTTTAACAGACTTCAAAATCCAAAAAGGATATAAGTACCAACGTTGCAATTTCGTTTTTTATTCAATGTATGTATGTTAACCGATTTCTCCGTCAATTATGGAGCAATTCATAATCCTTTCTTTATTCGAAAGAGACTCGACTTCTTAACTATAATATTTGAGCGATGATATCAACATCGTGTTAACCTATCCCGCGTTATCACGCTCGTTAGACAATGCCCCGGGCGTGGCCCTCGTGACTGGCTCCATGCATAAGTGTCAATGCTGCACCGCACTTCCGATGCCCTGCGATGATCATGAATTGCTTGAGGTATGTGGGCAATGTCATGATTTGTGTTTCACTACGAAGCGGTTTTGATTTGGTTGAACGTTTTATTTTTGTTGGTTTTCACCAAGTAAAAGAAACAACGACGCGTTAAAACATTTCGCAAAATACACCCAAATTTAGAAAAATTAAATCAGTTTTCTAAAATCAGTTTCTTTTCTTAAATCAGTGAAACAGTGTTGAAAAATAAAGCCTTAAAAATATTTCACTGTTTTAAAATTATGGCAAGTTTTGGACAAAATTCAAATAAGTACCGCCTAAATCCACCTAACAATAAAACAAAATACCTACCTGTCATTCAAAATACAATTCTCAATCATATACATACGCAGTATACGCACCTCAAAAACACATCAACTAAACACGAAACTTCAGAAACTACTATTTCACCTAAAGATACTCAAGAGATGCAGCTCACAGTTCACCGGACACATTTTTATGATGGTACTTACGTCAAAATTGAATCGACGAATTACCGGGGCAGAATGCCACAATTAAATAAAAAAAACAAAACGTAATTTTCAGAATAATGATAAACTTGAATATGTTGCAGAGCTTTTAAAAAAACTAATGTGAGACGAAACCATTTATCTCAATAAATCAGAAAAAAGTGTAGCATAAAATAAAATTAAACTCAATCACATACGCACCTCAAAACTCACAAAAACAGAAGACTGTCTTGCAATATCTTTGAAAACTTCAAAAACTTTAAACCCACTTTTTCATCAAAAGATGCTCAAGAGGAGCAGCTCACAGGTCACCCGGACACTATATGATGGTGTCAGTATTGTACCGACAACAGGGCAGGTCGCCCCCACCCCACCTGAGGGTTAATATGTTCACTTGACCCGCCACCGCCACCGTACTGGGGCAAATTTGAAATCATCTGTGCGTGTCATATCGACCGTAACTTGAAAAGTGTTAAAACTGAATAATTAGGGGAGTTGACTGCGGTTGACTTATAAATCAGAGAGCCACCTGCTTTTAGGTATGTACGGTACTTGTAGAATATGAAAGAAAAAAACAGAAATTTTTCAATTGGGTATTTGACAGAATTTTTTTTATTGACTTAAAATGTTCATTTAATTAATAGTAACACAACATAGGCATTTATTTTCAAATATCTTGCATATTTTCAGCGATATAGAGCATCAAACTTACTAATTAGACAAGGAGAGCGCTATAGAAACGTGACGTCACATTTCCATAGCGCCATACTCTCGCCATAGAAAATTTCGTTTTAGAAAGGATAGCTAGAGTCACAATTAAGTAGCTCATAATTCGCTTGTTATAATACATATTGAATTTTTCGTATTTGTTATTCAATAATGTTATACTTTCGCATGTCATCCTACTAATATTATAAATGCGAAAGTTTAGATGTTTGGATGTTTAGATGTTTGGATGTTTGTTACTCAATCACGCCATAACGGCTGAACGGATTTGGCTGAAATATGGAACACAGAAACTTCTTCTTCTTAGCACATTGAAGGGAAATACAACGTTTTTTTATTCACAACTTAGCCTTCATGGATCCTTATGTTAAACGCACTACTCCCGAAATTCTCAACTACTGAGAAACTGTCCATCTTATCTCCAACTGCTGAAACACAACGATTGATGAAACTTCCCTTAATTTTATTTTTAGCACTTTCGTTTAGGCAAATAGGAAACTTATTAATTCACTAACGATTAAGTGCAGCAAAAATACTAGTTATTCTATTTCCAACCAAACAAGCTATTACTGAAAGCAATCACGCCGAGCCATCCGAAATAATTTTACTTTACAGCCCTTAACGGGCCGAATGCAGCACGCACGCAGGCAATTAAATACTAATTGTTCGTTGGTTCAGGGAACGGTTTATCAATCTACAATAGCATTTGTTATAAATTTCGGAGACCCAGACGAGTACTGATTCTAAAATACGACTAATTTATTAGATTCGAATAAGATTAATTTGCCTGTAAGTAATAAATAACACAAGTTAAGTTATTATTATTTTTTTGCATTCACAATGCATTTTTTATCATTGGAAAATTTAAAATGAAGTACCTACTTAAGTATTTAGAAAAAATCAACCCGTCTTAACACAAGTTAATATAAATAAAAAAAATATAATTAAAGCGGTATTAACTAGGTACCTACCAATAATATAAAGCGTCCGTTAATTGAAAGGATAACAATTTATCGTGGTTATAAGTTATAGTTATACATGTCGCAGGGATATGAGGAAATCAGAGATTTCACGAAATCCTAATATAATATTCTAATTTACGATCTCTTCGTCTTCTTCCTAAACAAGTTCAGTGATATGTCATTTCATTAAACTAAATCTAGTGAAATGTCAGAAAAGTGGATTTCAGAGGTGAGAGTTTGCCTCGGAAGTCCTGTAGAACACGTGATAGGTTAGAAATTAAGCGAAGCGCAGCGTAGCGATCGCCTTAAATTTCGTGTTTCTTTTTTGTGAAACAAATTTAAGACGATTTAAGACGCCTTAAATTTCTAACCTATCACGTGTTCTACAGGACTTCCGATACAAACTTGCTCATACCTGTCACCTGCAGCCGTGAGCTTACTGTCTTTCTTCAGTCATTCTTCATTTCACTAGATTTAGTTTAGTGAAATGACATATCACTGAACTTGTTTAGGAAGAAGACGTTATAAATAAGAATATTCCACATCTTCCGTGATTTCGTGGTATCACTAGGGATTTCGTGAAATCCCTGATTTCCTCATATCCCTGCGACATACATAGTAATTGTAGTGATTCACGTGACGAGCTTAATAACTTATTATAGTTCAACGTATAGCTGGCCATCACTTCAACATTTCCTTAGTATTTATAGAATAGACATTTTGTTGTTTTACTGTTTGCAACAAATGTGAGAGAAAACTTTTATCTACTTACTTCCAATAAGACTGTCGAAGAAGACATACAAATACATTTTTAATTTGGTAAGATAATAAAAATATTCATTAGGGTTTCAGATGGTCCGTAAAAAAATATATACGACAAGATGAAGTGTTTCGGATTCCGTTAGCAACCCAGGGAAAGATTTACCGCAAAATATAAATAATAAGGTTTATTATCAACTAGCGGCCGCCCGCGGTTTCACCCGCGTGGTTCCCGTTCCCGTGGGAATATCGGGATAAAAAGTACATATAAACCTTCCTCTTGAATCACTCTATCTATTAAAAAAAATCGCATCAAAATCCGTTGCGTAGTTTCAAAGATTTAAGCATACAAAGGGACATATGGACAGAGAAAGCGACTTTGTTTTATACTATGTAGTGATTCAAACAAGGCAGCTCAAAGCATTATGTTGACAATAATACATAGTTTATAATAAATATTCGAAATTATACTTTTATCTGCAAAAATCTCCGAACGCTCCTTTTCCTAGGGGCAGCGCGGGCGCATGGCGCGGACGTTAAGTTTTCCCACGACGGACGCCGACGCCACCAGATGGCGTCGCGCGCGCACACCGTGACGGTGACTTACCGATCTTATAATGAATTTAACGATCGCACAGTATGACATAGGTACACCTGTTGTTTCCGAAGTTCTGGGTCGGTGGTTAAATTATACGATAAATTGTAGCAGTATAGGTGTCTATAAGTTGGTACTACTGCCAGTGCCATCTCATATTAAGTTCAAATATGGTTCTATTATCAAGAAAATGCACTAAAAACTTGAATTTACAAAATATTAACTTTAGAAACGATAATTAAAACGCACTTTTATTTTGAAAATAATGTCGTTTATTTCAGTCATTGTCAGACCATCGACATTCGCGTTCCAGATTTCCCATTCCAGAGGAGCTGGTGGTACTCCCGCGAACACACGAATCCACGAGCTTCCACGATGGGCCCTAAACAGTCTTGATATTGACCGAGCGGAAGAAGCAGCAATTGAATTCTTATTTCGAAGAATCAAAATGGGTTCTATGTAGTTGTTAAAAATTTGTGTGTTGACTTATGGGTTTTAGCGAAATGCGGAATTGAACCTACCGTAGTTTATGACCCGTGTCTGCGGGTTATATCTGCTACAATATCAATGAAGCGTGGTGTATAACTCATGTTACCAAACAAAAAAACAATCAGGCTCATCTTTTGTTTTTTGTTTATAAGTAGGTAGGTAGGTATAAGAGCGATTCACATAAAATTTGAAGTAGTTAAACGTACGTTATTAATAGCAGTAGTAGTGTATAGTATATACTACTATGTAGTGTAACTGTAGGTAGTACCTACAGTTACTCTTATTGATGATCAGCGTCCAAGAGGTAAGATAAGCGAAGTTAATTTTCCAGAAGGAATTGAATGACGTAATCCAGTATTTATTTTGGGGTGACAAAGCAGATGTATTGTGGTATAAAAATTATTCAATTTTGCGTAACATCTAGATAGGAGCGAAATGCGAACAATAACGCGAGACAATGCCAACTTAACCCTTCACTGGGGGCGGCGATATTAAAATGAAATATTTCTATTTTATTGTCCGTAATATTTATTTGATTGTTAAATAAATAGCCTATATGTGGGACGCCGAGCGATTGTGCTCGGTTTAATGGGGGTCGCGCCTTTGTAGACGGTTAATTTTTTGATTAATCATTCTAGTTTAGTGGGGAATCGTCACGATTCTGTGACGATTCAATTTACGCAAGCGTTTTTGTTTGTACAATTGCATCGCTTATGGATATTACATTGTTTCTGCGACTCATTATGAGCAACAATTGTTTGTTGTATAATACAATATTAAAATAACTGCAAGGAGTTCATAACTTAATGTCTATCATATTTCCATATTTCTTATCGTTGGTTTAGTTAGATTTAATACTTTTTCTTACTGTTAAAAACAGTAATATTTTTAAAAATATTATGTGCTTTGAATTATCTTTTAGATTTTTGCATTTAAGAATAAAAAAAATATTTTTTCTATAATGGTTTTTTTATTGTTAAAAGCAAAATTAAATCATAACTTAATTCTATTTCAAATGCATATGTTCCCTTATCCGAATCTAAAATTTAATCGTACTTTGATAACAACAGAACGCATAAAGCCCGTGCGCCCGGGCCGGACAAAGCAACGTCATCAATTTTAATCTCCGCGACAATTGCGCGATGACAAATGTCAACGCGACACTCATTCATTACGCTGCGCACGCGCACAAAAATGACGCCGCTAATAAAGGGTTAGCTTATTATTGTTAGCTGCAGACAGATTATATTTTTGTGTTTATTTTAATACGCACACTTCTATGATAAGCAAATGTATGAAGTCTTATCAGTAGATATGACGCGTATAATTTTTTAAGCGACTTCAATTTATGTTTAGCATTTTTGGTAACTCAATTTGAACTTAGCCTAATCAAAAGAAGAACTTAGGAATTTAAAACCATCGATACTCGTGCTGTAGTGTAATCTAACTACCTAATCTACATAAAAATTAAAAAATATTTTATACAGCACACAATAACATTTGTGTACTTACATTCGGAATATAAACACTGAAGCCAGAGGCCAAACATTTCATGTTACTCGTTTATTATGAAATCTGCCTCAAACTGCTTGCAGCTTGGTCAGCAAAATATTATTTGCATTTAATATACGTCATTTATACACAATCAAGTAAGATCAGAAAGCGAAATTAAATATCAAAAGCGAGGGACGTTGCGACAATCAATCAATGCGCGTTGCCTTCATATGTGTCTCTGGATTAATCCTTTCACAAAAAAAGTTCTTATCGCAAATTATTCAATGGGCCGATATGTCCAAAAGCCCATCGATCATCTTTTGCGTAAGTTCATGACAAATGTATTTGTGAAGAGTGACTGCAAATCTATTCTAATTACGAATATTAAGAGTCATTGTGAAAGAATCAATGTGTCGGGCAGCTGTTCGGAATATGTGGGTGTCAGGAATTTTGTGGTAAATGCAGCTATGACGAAAATAGCTAATGTGCCGCGATTAGAGAAACTGTATTCAATTCGAGAAAACTACTGTGGCACAGGTAGGTACATTGTAGAGGTTATGCAACAACAACCTAACCTAACAATAGTGTATGTCGTTGCTAAAAATGTGTCATTAGGAAAAGCTAAATACACAATGATTAGATTTTACGACCACCTCCGTGGTCGAGTGGTTTTCAAGGTACCGCTTCCTCTGACGTTCAGGTTTGATTCCCGGTCGTCTAAAGTCGTAAACTGCTTTCCACTATTTTTTCGTACCTAGGTGTATGTAATAAGAATAGAAAAGAATATAATAGAACAAGTTTATTCAACAAAACACAAAAAAATACAATTTACAAAGACATAAGTAAATGTTTACACTGTAATTAAATTTATTTTGTTGAGTAATAATAACCGTTCTTTCAAATTCCATGACACGGTAGTTATGCTGCTAAATTTGAGATTGGAACAATTTGTATGGTGGTATCTAGTTTTTTATTATTATTACTATTATTTACTAGACTTCCAGCTGCGGTTTCACCCACGTGGTCTACACGGTGTTATCCCGCGGGAATGTGATATTTTTCACTATCAATGTCACTCGTCAGCTCCCAAACTATCTCCATACCAAAAATCACGTCGATTCGTTGCGCCGTTTTGACGTGAATGATGGACAAACAAACAAATAAACAAACTCACTCTCACACTTTTACCGAGACGGTTCCATTGAAGCAGTGTGTAATAACATTAGACAACACGGTAATTAAGAACAATTCGAAACGCATAAATCATCGACAGTGCCGGCTGCGTCGCCGACACACCGGAAGGTGCCACAGGAAGCGCTGAAATCGCGGCCTTCTAAAGTTACTGGAAATGCTTCAATATTTACTGTTATATATAAAACAGTACACCTAACATGAAAAACTATCGTTATCGTGATCGTATTATGTTGTATGTAAATCAGAGCAGTACCAGTTTCGGTCGTATAAGGAACTAAAATTCAATATATATTTCATAGCAGAACCTTTGACAGCTTTTGACGGATAGTATAGTTTACCATTACTTACGAATTACCACAACGACAGTTTTCGTGTTACGTACGGCTAGGTACTAAATGGTATGCTGTTTCATTTGTAAAAGTTTCCTCGTTTATCTTTCCGATGTTGATAATGTATCCATTAGATTTAGAATATAAAAGTTAGATACAAACCTAATTGAACTTATCATTTCTCTAGGTTATAAATTGAAAAAGCTATTATTTTAAAACTTTCAAGAACTAATTCGATAATTTAATTTTTATCAAACGTGATTATTGTTGTTATTATTGCTTTCAATAATGGCGCTAAATTGATGTTATTTTCACATTATCAAACCTCATCATTTAAAACTTGATACAATATTAAAGTCTAAATAAATAAGGTCAAAGCTTCGAAATTTTAATAATCAGGAAACTTCAGCATTATAAAAAAATCCATGAATTATTGTTGTGACATAATTCACTTCCAGTTAACATTACTCCACCTATCAACCCTTATGATAACACAAGCATATGCGTGATTTTTCACATCGGGCACAAGCGGCGCGTACGTTGCGATTTATCTAAATTAAGGATCGCATGCGCGTGCCGCCCGCGCCACGCCACCGTCGCTCATGTACAGCGTGTGACGTCCACAGGGTTAAATGAGGCATTTTAATGAGAAACTATAGGCGCAATAAAAAAGATTAACACAAAATATATGGAACCTCATTAGGTGTTTGTATCGATTTCAATCAATCCTATTATCAAGTTTCAGTATAAGTGTTTTTGTTTGGTTTCACAAGTTTAGACTTCATTTACATAAGGAAACTCGATATTTTGAAGTCGTTTGGTTTTTGCAAACAACTGAACTTAATAAAAATAATCTGACTACATATGTTTTAAACCGAGAGTTTTGATGAACTTACAAATTATTTTTTCGATGATATTATCGTTATATGTAAAAAAATCTGAGCTCCCTGTAAATAAAAACGTAACACCTAAAAGTCCACGGGTCACACGACAGGCGAAGGGCCAGAGGGCAGGGCAGGTGACTCCAATTAACTCGGCAGGACAACTCGAGCGTGAACTACGCGTGACCGTGATTCAACCAATGTCGAACGCATGGCGATTGTTTCAGAATGTTTACGCTATTTCATCGTCATTTTGGTGTAGTCAAGGACTTGAGAATGAAGAATAATGACTTAAATGCTAGTGGCTAGTTAGACACATAAGTTTAATTAAACATTTTTAGAACATTTTTTGCTATTTGATGGTACAAACCTTATATGTCAAGTCAAATCAAAATTAATATAAATTATCATAGTTAATCAGTTTCAATGATAGTACACATATAAAACAAACCTAAAGGTAGAAAGCTAGAATACAAATAGATATACATTACTAGAATAAACTTTTCTAAACTTAATTCTTACCTGTAGTTTGAGGTAGCACGTCTAGCAGAGGAAGAGGAGTTCTAGGTCCTAGAAGTAACTCTTGACCGGAGTGGATATCGCGTATTGCCTTATACCAAACCTGGAAATGTTATGAATGAAACATTAAAGGCAAGTTTTTTGTTTCCATAAGTAAATTGCATTGCTGACTAATATTACTGTTATTAGAAGATACCTTTAATGCTAAAAACTAAGAACAACGACAATTATTGGATCAATTAAATCATGAAATTTAAACATTTCATGAAGATTTACTTCAGGAATTCTCCTAAATATAAGTATCTACAGATCCACAATTCTCACGTTAACAATTAGAAACCTTTTATCATAGAAACCTATTATCAAGAAAAGGCACATGTGTTTTTCGCTTGTATTGCTAGTCTCGGAGACAATAACACATTTCAAGCTCAGTTAGGGTTCAGAGTGAATCTAATCACCGCATCTGTTCACTCCCCTCGTGACCGGAAGTAGAACACAGTTGTTCAACCGAGCTCGGATTTTCTGCCACCGGAAGTGCCAACGTTCCACATTCAAATTTTATTGGGGTACACCATACACGTAATGAGGGTTGCGACAAAGAATTGAACGTTATTTGTGCTTTTTGATGTGACTTAAATACGCAATTATAGATTTTAACCTAATTGGGTTGTGTACCTATGGGAAATTTTACTTAGCTCTTGAAATTTTACGTGTTCTTAAACATCAAGTTTGAATACGAATTTGACTTCTGACTAGAAGGAAATATTTCCTTAACAGGTCATTAATAAATCAATTCTAGGTTCTACACTATCTGTACCTACCTACTTAAAGCTTAAAGAGTGAAAAGTATTTATTTTTGATACACAGCTGTGTGTTCTGACAAATTGGTGTCCGGAGTATTTACTACATACATAGGTAGTATCTGACTCATTATGACCAAGTTAAGGAAAACTTATTTGTCTTTGGAATAGCGAACTTCGATATTCGCGTAGCATTGTCAAATGTTATGATTAATAGTCTATAAAATGTACAAAAGTAAATAGCAAATTTAGAATAGCATTTAAGATTTTCCAGTTCTGCTGTTTCAGAACTGTGTAAAAACTATTTAAAAATATAGATTTAGTGGACATAAGTAAGTCGTTTTGTCATTTATCGCTCAAGACCCGCACCGCATTGATACAATTCCACATGATTCCATATGATTATGTGTTAAATTTTGACTAACAAAGTCAAGTTAATTATTAGGTACTTGCGCGCCAGAATTATTCTTTCTTTTGTTTCAGGTAGGAGCTTAGGGTTAATTATTGATATTTCTTTTGTTTCGTGTCGTAGCATAATAAAGTAAACTATTCTTCATGTATTGTTCGACTCCAAAACATGGAAGATCTTACTTGGCCGGACTGCAAGAGGTGCTGTACGTTGACATCATGAGGGTAGCTGGTGGAGCGCACAAGCTTCATCCAGTTGGACTTCTCAGCGGTGCCATCCAGCCAGCCCACGATGCCATTCTTGCCTAAAACCTACACAAAAGAAATTGAGTTAAATTAGGGTCAACGGAGTAAAAATATTATATGATTTAAGTATAGAGATAAATTTTCTGCAAATATGTTATGGATATAAAAATAGTTGTAGAAAATACCCCTAGCCCTGGTTCATTCCAAAAATCTACTTAAGTGTTTAGTGGCTTTTTCTATTACAATTTTTGAAAAAGTACCTACACAAAGATCATTCGGGCTTTACATGTTTCGCTCTTTCATCTGAAGTGCAAGCCTACAGAAAAATAATATGTAAAGTAACACAAATTCATTTGGAGTTAATAGTAGACTGTTGCATAAAGCTCAAAGTGAGTTATTAATTAAGTTATGTTAATTTATTTATTAAAATTAACACGAGTGCATTATAACTTTACTAATAAATAAATTAAACCAACTAGGTACGAACTCACTTTAGCAAGGTGCGTAATCTACTTTTCTTTCAACTACCAATCTACCTACCAGGATAAAATATACCTTGGTACTCAAAATAAAATTTCAAGTAGTTGAAAAAAAAACTTAAACATTTAATTTAAAACTTTTCTTGCTTATTACTTAGTAAGTAGCTAAAAGAAAAGATTCTTTGTCATAAAAGTTTTAGAAAGCTCTGATCCAAGATCCATGTAAGTATAAGAATTTTATTTTCTATGATTAGCTAAACTTTTTCTGTTGCAAAAAAGGAAAACCCTTATAATAGTCTAACATAATGTTTTTACTTGTCTTATCATTGAACAACAAAGTTGCTGTACTACAATACAACCAAACATTTATTTTCACTTTTTATAAAAGAGCCATCTGGCCTGTTAGGTTGGAACTTATTGAAATGCAACAAGCAAAGGCAACCGAGCACGGCGCAAGCGTAATAACAATTAAAAAACTTATTTAGTTGTTTGTGAAAATAAATAATAATAGAAGTTTATTGGTCAATTAATTGAATGATAAATCATTAGTTTATATTACCTTCTTGTATCTACAATATTATTATGAAATTGATTGGGTAGTAACCACGTTCATATTAAAATATTGATAATGAACATGTAATACACATTCAATTCTACAACAACAGATTACAATTTATTATTTAACAACAAGAACCGTATAAGCGCATGAAAATTATAAATACGATAGCCGCAGGAACGAATTAACGAGCGCCACCTAGCGGCAGCTGTCGACATTGGACATTACAACAGATATCGCGGCCGTACGATAGATGGCGCTATTAGTCGCTGTCAAGATGCACCGGCTTGTCGCTCACGGTCCATTTATCATTTTTGACCCTCTGATGATTTAATTTTCATTGTAAACTTCGAAAATTATTAATAGCTCTTTATCGGGGGGCCAGTTGTACAGTTTTTGTACTAGCTTGTGGAGTCTATTTCGTTTCTAGCTTTAGAGTTAATGTTGGTTTATGGAATACCATTTTTATCAGTAGTGCGAATGAGTTATAATGTGTGTATTATAGAAAATATATCAATACCCATTGTAATTATTTTACACTGGAAGCTTAATGATGAAGGTAGTAACCTCTTAGGTAAAGTAGTATTGACATGAAAACGGGCTTTAAAAAAAATATGACACGTTCGACGGACATCATTTGCTTATTTTAGACGGACATTATCTTCTGTTTTTCTAAGTTTTGCAATTATTATTTAATTATTATAATTAAATTTAAAGTCATGATTAAGTTATTCATTAACTAAGTATATTATTATTGTTGTAACTGAGTAACTATTACAAGTGTAGGTAGGTACTTATTTAATGAAAACGATATCAAATAACAGAAGGCTTGGTAAAATATCTTAATAAGTAGAAACAAAATGTGGATTTTTTTCATCTAAGTTGGGATATTTTGGTAATGGTCATACAAACTTGCTTACCGTGTTATGTTAGAGGTCATACCTATATGATTTATTTTTCCAACAAAATCAGTTCCTCTGTATCTCTTTAATACCAATTTGATTCATCATCATCATGTCAGCCGAACGACGCCCATTGCTGGGCCGCCTCCCCCAAAGATCTCCACAACGTGTGCAATTCAATCGTGTTTATTCGTGAAATGGAAACAAACAGACAGATGAAGTTATTTCACTGTCATAATTATTAAAAGATGCTATTAAATTCTTATTACTTTAATCATATTATCAGTAATTTATAATTGTTTATACTGCTTGAGCACTCGCCTCACTTATAAACGTATAAGGAGAATAAAAATTTCTTATTTTTTTATTCAGAAAGGGAAATACTTAAACATCGTTATTGAATTAAAATCACTTTTGAAATCTAAGATGTGCTTATGTAAAAATCATTTGGCACTTATGACTTACTTACCTAAAACATCACATAAGCCAAAATAAGTCTACAACAACGAGAAAATTGTTCCTGATTTAGGAATATGAAAGATGATTATGATTTCATTCCCGGGAACCTCTACCACGGAAGATCTAGCAGATCTTTAAATAAAACAGGGGAAAAAATAGCGTATGACGAGTTTCTTGCCGGTTCTTCTTGTCTCGATTGCGAACCGATGGCGTAGCTTCTTTGTTGATGTTCACAGATGCTGTATCCGCCTAGCCTGAATAAATGATTATCATTTTAATTTTCAACAAATCCTACCACCAACCGAAATTACTTTGGTTTTTTAATTTTTGAAAATTAGAGACATACACATCCATATCTTCATACACTTTTATTTAAATTGATAGTTCTTAAACAGACGGGCTCGTGCCGTGCAACCGTTCGATTGAGTCATAATCATAACACTGTAAATGGCTCTTTATAAAGAAGTGTGCCTTCCTGATAGGGGGTTCCGTGTTTGTTTCCGCGCCAAATTAGGGTTCTTCAAGTTGATCTATTGCATCGGTAAACAGCAGTCTGCCGTGGGAGTGTCATATCGATTCCGAGTTGATGTGTTATTTAATAACTGTGTCTGTTTTGTTTGAGAATTGATGAGGTATTTTGAGCAGGTTGATAAACAAATTTGTATTGATCGTTTTGTTTTCGATGTTATTTTTTTATAAGGTAGGTAAGTAATTCTTTTTTACAAATGGCAGACTTAATGCCCTTGAAATTCTCTACCAGTCAACCGGAAATAATATAAAGGAGAAGTCGGTCAGTGTGTCGCAATCGCAAAGGTAGATACTAAAAAGTCTTAGTTAATAATTTGGATGAAAAATGCAATAAAATGGTTTTCTAGCTCTTCGCCGGCCGCTACCGCGACGCGCTCGCTACTCTCGCTCGGCTCTCGCTTTATTTTCACTGTTCTAACCTAATCTAACCGAATATTACATTCACTTGTAGTTACTGAAAAGTCCTCGCGCAACCTTTGGTCACTCCAACCGAAGTCATGGCGTCAATTAAAAAATAAATAAAAATAATGGATATTGAATTAAAGTCCAAATACAAAAGTTAAGATAAAAACACATAGGTATTTACATACTTCATACTTATATAAATTGTGAAAAACGAAAACCACCTAAAAAATTGCACATGCACATCACGAAAATACCAGTGCACAATACCTGCATTTAGCAAGACAGCAATACACCTTGCACCTTCACCGATTAGACTACTCTACACGTGTTTCGCCCCAGCCTGAGGCATCCTCAGGGCATAGTTCGTGCGAAAACCAACACCGTGTTGGTTGCCCGGGCGGGCGGTGCATAGGTATTGCATGTTGTGTTTTTTGCAGAAGTAAGCTACATATATTTCACAATGGTTAGGGACTACCGCCAAGTGACGCCTGATTCAATCAAATACTTAAGATATACTTAAATATAAATATATATTTACACAGAAAAAATATATTGATACAATAATAACGGGTGTCCCAAAAGTAGGTAAAGGATGATTTGTCTCAATAAAACGCGAATGGATTAGAATTTCTTCGTAGTTTTATTTTATTTTAAAGAAGAGACTTGTACAATTTTATCCGAATAGCTGCTAAATGGCCGCCACCGGCATTTTTGCTGTGTGCAAGTTTTTCATGACACTTTCACACATTTCGCTGCTAATTTCACACATTTCGCTTCTTATTTCACCAATAACTCGGCGAATATTTTGCCTATATCGTCTATGTTTTATGGATCGTTGGCGTAGACTTTATCTTTGACGTAGCCCCAAAGAAAGAAATCCAGTGGCATCAGATGGCAAGATCTCGGTTGTCATTTGGCATCACCTATTCTTGAAATTATGAAATTTTTCGACCTTTCGACGAGTGTTTGTAATTGATCGTGAGTTTTCGTTAAATATTTGTATAACTTCTATGCGCTGTTTTATTGTGAAATGCTCCAAAATTAATTTTACATGCGTCAAGATGACGTATGTCAAATTTCATCCCGCCATCTTGAATATTTCGGAAATAGTGCGAAGTTCAAATCCTATACGTACTTTTGAGACACCCTTTATAAACGATACATATTATAGGCTAGATACGAAGAAGCCAGAGTAAAGCATTCAAGTTATGCTCACGAACGCACTTTCTGGGGCAACAACGGACCTTCGGGGGCAATTACTTCCAGAGTCTAAAGGGGGAATCCTACAAGGTTTAAATGCAGATTAATGTTTTTGATAAAAATTTGCAATAAGAACTATTAGGTAGGTACTAATAGAAGAAAGAATAGCATTATAGCTACTTGTAGTACCTACGCTTAATTTTAAAAGCATATTAATTTTATTGATTTCAAACAATTTATTTCGATAGAAGCAAAAGCTTAACACACATTATATAGCTAATAAAACTGAAATGCCGGAGCATTATCACTAATTCAAAGTAGGGCAGGAGACCCCTTTGTCTTGGTCTTGGTCTAAGGTATTTAAGACAAAAATTATATCTAAATTATAGAGTATTTATCAATATTTAAAGGTAAAAAATATAATAGATTTTTGTATATAACACAAAATGTGCCTAAGGTGCCAAATTTCCCGGTTTTGTTAGGTTAAATCAATATATTCTAATGTGCTAAAACCAATCAATTGCAAAACAAAGGTTTATAATAAATTTAAACTTCAGCAAAATTGCTTATTTTCATACAAAACAATTTTAAATCAGAAAATGTTTATTGGAAAATAATTGTATGACATAAGAAATTCTAACGTTAATAATTCTAACGTATATTAATAATTCTAACGGTAATTTTAATAACCTTAAAATACCTCATTTTAATTGTCATTCGTAAAAATTACGAAAAGTTATTTAGAAAACTTTTAGAGCAGAAAGTGGCCAAAACCGGGGCTACGGCCAAAATCGGGGCTTCTGCCCTACCTATATTATTAAATCAGTTATAGGAAGAAACTAATTATCTACATAGCTGACCAAATCTACTTCCTTAAAACAAAAGACTACCTTTAACAAAAATAACTTAACACTCTATAGTACTTAGGTACACTCGAGTTCAATGATATCTGTGCACTTTTGAATTTAGTCGTAGTAATTAATTATTGTGACAATTTAAACAGAAAGTCAAAGATGATATCAAAAAACTTAATGCCACAAAGTCCAAAAATGCACAGCTATTATTGAACTCGGCTGTCGTACTTATAGCTGATAATGATAACAATGTATCAAGTAGTCAAGGAAACAAGGTGCCTAATCGGCGTAAAATTAAAACGCGATCCCCACTTTATCATCTTCGTGTCGAGAATTACGCGAAAAAAGTATAAAAAACATCTGTTCCCCAATAAAATTGAAATAACAAGCAGGGTATTAATCAAATCTAATGTAAAGTGTACCCTCTTGATCTTGAAGTGAAGACTATAAAAACAATCAGATGTACAACCGAAAAGTTTGTACCACTTTTTGGCGTTATTCGCGTGGTACAAGATTTCATCTCTCGCTACTCTACCGTACGCAAGGTCGGAGTAGAGCGCAAGCAAAAGTCAACATAAAGTGGTCGACCGGGAAGTTTCTCAATTGTACATTTGTCTCTTTCTTACCAGTGGTTGGCACAAGAGAGGAGGGATAATGGTTGTGTGTACGGAACGTTGCGCGTCAACGGCAAGCCTTTCCGCAGCATTTATCACGATATTAAAACCGACTCGGGTATGAGTAAAAAAGATAATTATCTTAGAGGCAACCCTCGTCTTAGGTTAGGGTTGGCACAGTTATTCTGTTATGGAGAGTCAATTGAATGTTAGTAATATGTAAGTGCTTCAAAACACTGTCCACTTTATTTTTTAAACTATGCATCTAACAGTGTGCTGTAAATTTTCTTTAAAATATTACACAGGTACCTTCGAAGTCTTTTGAATAAAACAATAATGTAGAAGGTCTTACATTTCAAATTATTTACTGTTTATTACATTTAATATGTATTTTTTTTGGGCACAACTGCAAGACGCAATTCACAACATCAACAACCTTATAATTCCATTAGCTGAAATGAACGCTATCTTTGGAAGAAAGCTTTTATGTTTTTAGTTACTCTAAATTCTGTTTTGAATGAGCGAGAAAGTATTAATCCATTCACTATTAGTCGGCATACAATAGGGTATTTTACTGTTGTTGAAATGTAGATATTTCATGATGACGTTAAAAAATATTGCAATTAAGAATACCAAATGTGAAAAAATAATTTGAATCTGTTTTATAATAAAAGAATTATAGTCTGTTTGATTTTGACTATAGCTGTCTCTTTCTAAAACGAAATCTTCTATGGCGTGACTATGTATGACGCTACTAACTCACTGACGTTACTAAGATAGCGTCCTGTTCTTGTCTAATTATAAAGTTTGAAGTCCTATATCTTTGATAATATTCAAGATAATTCAAAATGAAAACTTGTATTGTGTAGCTAATATTTCGAAAAACATTTTAAAGAAATAAAAAAAAAACATTACAATACCGTATTCCATTAGCTGAAATGAACGCTAGCTTTGGAAGAAAGCTTTTATGTTTTTAGTTACTCTAAATTCTGTTTTGAATGAGCGAAAAAGTATTAATCCATTCACTATAGTCGGCATACAATTCAATTCTAAACTCGCGACATGAAACTATTGTGCAATGGTACAACAAGGGGCAGCCCTACAATGCGATGAGTAGGCGAGTGCCGGCGGCACATGTTCGCCATCAGTCATCGATGAACGGTCAAGGATGCGAATCGTGGACACTTGTTACAATCCGGGGTAGCAACCCTACCGTGAAATATGTTCATGTTCAGGCGCGTAAATGACAAGTTTGAGTTAAGTAGTTCTAGGTCGTTATAGCGAGGTACAGAATCAAGTGAATTTTTTTTTTTTAATATAAGGTTTCGTTTACACTCCTTGAATTTATAAGAATTATTTGATTAAAAAAAGAAACACTTTTACCTCAAATAATTACATACAAGTCCCAACAATCAGCTAAAGAGTCATCGAGCTAAAGAAGAAGATAATCGACTTAGAATTGCGTAGTTTTAAAGCTCACTCTATCAAAATATCAGAATTAAAGAAAATGTTTAACGTCAAGTCTATAATACTAAAAAGAGTTAAAACTTCACGTAGATCCTCGTGAAAATTCAGTGCGCCACCTAGAAAAGTCCACAATTGCGCAAAATTCTCACACAATCAAAGCCTACTGATAGCTTTATTTACATAAAAGTATAATTTGAAGCTATTAGTAAATGACGATAGCACATAGGTAGTATTATTATAAAGGCAGTCGTGTATCAGTCAACCCCACGAACACAAAATATACATTTTAAGAGTTCAGCTTTATAAGTAAAGTACCTACTCGTGAAAATTCAGCGCGCCATCTTTAAAAGTGCACAATGGCGCGAAAATCTCACACAGCTAAAGCCAACGTTATATTGTAAAAACGAGTCAGCAATTTAAACGAGAGCGGGCAGATCTAACGCTCGGTAGCAAACTGCGGATCGCAATTTCCCGGAATACTAGGGAAAGCTACAAATGTTCGCGACTCGTTCGCATCAGAAAATTACATTTCATATTATTTGAGGGATGTGGGTGGTATCGATAACATAGGTTTTAGGTATTTTATGCGTTATTGTTTAAACGCTTTCTGTCATACCTTCGTAGCTGTATAAAGTACAACCAGGGACAAATTCGGTGAACCACCTTTTACTTTTTTGTGTGGCTGGCGTTCCCACCGTTCACTTGCAGTCCCTTTCCCTAATTGCTTATGCATTGTACTACCCTAGTGTCATACATAACCAAATAGTTAATGGGTCTGCATGTGAATGACGAGGCACCAGCCACACGAAAAGAAGTAAGAAGTGGTTCACCGAGTTTGTTTCTGACTGTACATAAATGGAGGGGGAGGGGGTTTGCCATAATCGCCACGCTTGGCATGCGAGTTGGCGATCTGGTCAAGGTCGCAGGAAGCCGCTGGATGCGGGCAGTGCAGGACCGATCGTTGTGGAGATCCTTGGGGGGAGGCCTATGCCCAACAAGGGGGGCCGTTGTGCTGACATGATGATGATGATGATGATATACATACATGAAGATTGCGTTAAATTAATGTTGACTAATTACTAGAAATGACAATAAATCTCAACTTTTAGGGACTTCGTGTCTGTGTTGATTAGATTTTGAAAGCTTCATCAAGTTGGGTATCTCTTATTTCATTATTGCGTCTAAACACAAGGGCATTCTTATGACACACTCCGCTTTTTACTTAAAATAAGTAAATATAATTTATTTTACCTTTTTTATTCACAACGGTATAGCACTTAGCCTTCATCACACCAGATGTTAAGTGGTGATAAGGCTGAAGTTGAAAGCGCTTGCTCACAGAATCCTCAAACACTAAGGAACTGACTATGTTATCTCTAACACCACACAACACAACACAATATACTTACTGAAAACATCATTGTTAAGATGTCAGACCTAGATAGATAGTGGTAGCTAGCCAGGCGGACTAAGAACAAGTCCTACCACCAACAAAACCGAATACAATATGTACCCCTACTGGGAATCGAACCCGGGACCTCTGGGTCTGAAATCGGTGGAGTGACTTAACCACTAGACCACAGAGGTGGTTATAAACTTAGTTAGATACCTTATGCCCGAATACTCGTACGCTACTTATCTTTGGGAGCGTCTCACACATCGCCCTGTCACTTTAAATGTCAAACGTATGAAAGAGATGCCATGATGTTTGAGACGCTCCCAAAGATGATTTGCGTTCGAGAGTTCGGCCGTTAGACTGCTTTGCGTCCAATTAGGTAAGTAATTAATACTCCTTTTCTACTGGGACTACAGTAATTTAATGTTTTTAGTCTTGAAGTCTTGAATGTTAGGAAAATGTTGACGCTTCAAAAGTACATGTGTATCATGTTTATTTGAATAATTTTTTTTTATCTTTTTTATCTTTTTATAGTGAGTAAAATATTATTATAAAACCTTGATTTTGCCACAAAAAACATTACATCGACACAGGTTTTCCCATCCCTCGTTCCTGAAGAGCTCGGTAGCAGCAAACACGCGTCGGTGGGCGAATCACACGACTCGTTTCACAAGATAACAATTTGTGCGCCGCTTATTTACCACGCGCCTGTACCAAATTGGACCCTCCTATATAACAGCCTTTAAAGAGGTTATATTGCGAGATTTGAACAAGGTTGAGATAAAAAATTACGTTATACAGGGTAATTTATAAAGCACCACTCGCAGAAGTAGATTACCAACATCATAAACAACGACGTTTGTTCTACAACTTTTCGAAAAACACAAAAAATGTATCGACTTTTCATACAAAACTCGATCAGCTGTTCGGACATTTGTATGGAAAGTTGATGAAAACCCCTTTAAGAAAAATCATTTAAAGAACCTTACTACGACACCATCACACGACTCGTTTCACAAGAAAACAATTTGTGCGCACCGCTTATTTAAGTACCAAGCGCCGCGACTGTACAAAATTGGACCCTCCAACTACATGACAATGACAACAACCTTTAGGCAGCTTTAGACAGAGCCAATACTTGAGACATTCCAGAAAGCCAGTCTACTAATACAATAGGTATTACTACTGATTACTGGCTTGAGGACAAGCCAATGTAGTGGACTGTATCTACATGACAACGACAATGCAGCCTTTAGGCAGCTAGACAGAGCTAATACTTGAGACAATCCAGAAAGCCATTCCACTAACGGCCAGAATTAATAATCTATCCACAGATAGGGATAGGCATGATCCAGATTAGTTGCTAGGCAACACCTAGCAACACCCTGGCAACTGTCGGTCATTCTATGTTAACAAGCGTCGCATAGCAACTAATCTGGATTATGGTTATCCCTATCTGTGGATTGATTGTTAATTTTGGCCGTAAAACAATATTACTACAGGGGGCCAAGTCTGCTAACGTTAAGTCACAATCGTGTCTCAATCGTGTTTCAATCGTAGTTCAGTTGTATTGCTTTGTAACACACTAGTTACAAGAATTATGACAGTATGATGTGATGTAAATGTAGTGTATGGTGTGACCATCAATAGTATTGTGAAAAAAGTACATATTTCTTGTAACTATTGTGGAAAAAAGCAATACAACTGAACTACAATTGAAACACGATTGAGACACGATTGTGACTTAACGTTAGCAGGCTTGGCCCCCTGATTACTAGCTTGAGGACAAGCCAATGTAGTGGACTGTCTCTATTTACACGATGCCAATATTGGACTGGCTTAGTGCATGTATTGTCTCAAGTATTGGCTCCGTGTAAATGCAGCATTTTAAAGGTTAAGATAGAAATAATGTTTGAATCAATATCTGATCTATTTATTATAGGTATATATCACTTCACATTCTTTTGTGAAAGCATAATGTTTAGTAAATTTAGTTAAATATTAACTTTTAAAACACTTAATTTCACGTGATACCTATGAGATAAATACCCAAGTTTTCGTTTTTCTGACAAGCTTTTTGTTGACTGTACTTTAATATTGTATTGTCATCCAAACCAAACCTGTATGCAAAGTTTCAACTCAATCGGACACTGGGAAGTGGGTCCAACTTACCTTGCAAGATTTGATTTAAGGGATAGAGGTAAGTACTATGATAGTTAATTTTCTGTCTCCGCCACTTATTAGGTACTTAATGACAATAGGAGTTTGACTTTGCACTGTAGGAAGCAATTATTCAAAGGTATCTTCTAATATAAAAGGGTTCATTCTTAAAAGAATACTTGCACAATAAAATTTCTCAAACTCTATGCAAATGATTCTGAAACCGTACAAGATTTTCTACACAGATACCAACATTTAAAAACCCTATCTAATTACCCTAACAAATCACTTAACGAACCGCTTCCGGACAACTGCAGAAAATTTCCGCCCGCCGGGAAAAAAGGCCGGTGAAACGGAAAAAGGCCGGATAAACGGAAAAATGTAGCCTCCTTTTTGGGACTTTTTCCATACATCTTCCTCACGTTTCGCCACTTCCTTGTCTTCGGCTATCGGGGAAAGCATTGCTTCCGCAGCTGTCTAAGCCGTCCTCACTGTTGTTTTATTCTCTGCACGGACGGTGCTACAAGATTAGATAAAACGCGTCGAATTTGGGAGAATGTTTTGGGGAAAACAAGTGGATTTTATATTTGCATTATTTTTGTCATTTTATCTAGAAATATTTGTCTGAACTAAAATCGATTATAGATTACTTTATTAATACTTTATTAAAATAAATATATAAAAAATAAATATAGAAATATAGAAAAAGCTTTATTTCTAGAATAAATATTTAGCTACTCTACTAGCAAAAGCTTGCAATAGTAAGCATACGAATGCTATGACTTTGAAGTTTGCAATATTACTGAAAAGATAACAGCTATGTAAATGTAGTAATTATTACGCAGTAGATACAATAATTGTATTATAAATATATCCCTAAAAATATAATTTTTATGTTTCGTATTACAATATTAATTAGAGAATTCAGTACAGTGTGTTCCGTTTTTTGCTGAATAAACAATTTCCTATTTCTACTATATTGAAATTCGAAATTCAGTTGACCACCTTCTTTTATCTCTTGTGAATTCTCCTACAAGTCTCTCATCTACAAGACAAATACTACAATTCAACAGTATGCTATGCAGTTCTCATTTCATTCATTGAATCTGGCACTGCCTTCTATCCTGCACACGTGAAATCTCCATTAGTCATCATCGGGGCGGGCGGCGCTCTTTAAGTTCGGTGTCAATATCTCACACGTTCCCATAAATTACCTGATCTCAATAGGAGTGCACTGTTCGCATCCCGAACAAATTAATGGAAAATTAGAAGCCCCTTCTACGGTCACGTTTTGACCATTAAAACGGAGACAAACTCTAATTCCTGCCGCGACAAAATATCCACGAACGAACGATATCATTGCGCAAAAAAATTAAAAAGTTATGCAGTTTGGATTCGGAAAATGCAACCTTATTAGAAAGGCATAAGCTTGTTTAAGTTATGGTAACATTTTTGCTTTAGCCACAACAGTGGGCGGTGTGAACACGATGCCCATTGATTGTGTCAACGGCATTGGCACCCCATTGATTGGAACAAAGAGGCCTATCGTTTGTTCAGTGATCGGTGAACAATTATACTGCTCCCAATTTGGACATTTTGGTGATATTTAGCTGTGACAACCACCGATAGGATAGTAAGGACCACAAAATTAATTATAAAGTTCACCATCGGAATTTAGGAAACACATATTTTCGCTATTTTGAATTGCTTTTTGATACAAAATTTTAGTTGCAGAGTAAGCAAAATGAAAAATCTTTATCAAATAAGATTAAACTATATTTATATACCTTACGCCCGAATTCTCGAACGCAAATCATCTTTGGGAGCGTCTCAGACATCATGGCATCTCTTTCATACGTTTGACATTTAAAGTGACAGGGCGATGTGTGAGACGCTCCCAAAGATAAGTAGCGTACGAGTATTCGGGCATTACATAAATAAACAACACTGACCAATCCACATTGGGCCTCCATGGTGGGTCATGTCCATTCTCCTAATCCATCCTTAAGGAAGGAAGGCCTCAGCAGTGGAGGACATTAAAATGGTGTCTAATGCTGCTATGACATATTAGACTCGTAAACAATTGTCAATCGTAGTTACGCGACAAAATTTGAATAGTCATTAAAAAAATTCGCGACGCGCAAGTCGTTCGGAGAGATGCTCATGCGCATCTGGTCGCATTAAAACGGATTAGCCGGAAGATTACCAAAAAACCGCTGCGACTGCGACAAAGCCGCCGGCACCGTGACAATTGGTGGGACACGGAATTATTCCGTTTTTTCTATCGCTTTTTTGTCCGTATCATTGCTGCCGTTCCGAAATAGTTCGAAATTGAATTGTCACCTAAATGTTTATAATATAATGCACTCTGATAACTGTTAATTGAGATAAAAAATATTATTAAATATTAACGAGGATGATAAGATAAAGCAAAACATAAAATCTACTCGGTGTCATTTTTTTATAACTATAGTAGATATTATTTTATGACTGACTTTCCACATGTAGTTCCAATTTTTTGTTAGTAAGTTTCGGAATAGATTTGTTTTCTATTCGAAATGCAATATGTAACTGTGTTGTATTAGCAAACATTAGCTGGAGTTCTCATTCTTGAGGAGTGCAGAGGCATTTCAAAATAGCAACGCTCGTCAAAGTTGGCCACTTGGCATCGGACGCATCAACAATCGCCTCTGCCGAGCGGAGTTAACAAGGATTAACCTAACCCAATACCGGTGGTATATCACGTTGCTTTCGGGGTATTGCGATATTTTGTCTACACGGATACCGGCGATGCGAGAACAGCACCAGCTAAACTTGAGCTTGCAACTTTTACCGCCGGCAAAACTTTTGGGAAGTCGAAAAGAGGTCTTTTTAAAGTGGCTGCTGGTAACATTGTGGTGCGAACGTGCCGTGGCTGCAACTCCAAGGGCTATTATTGTTCTGGCCAGCTCGGATGAATTATTGCCCCACTGTGCACGCCCGTTCTGTTTTGCGAACAAGAATTCGCGGCGAAAAATATATATCGGTGTAAATAAGAAGCCACAAGACGACTCGTGAGCAAACTTCGCAATGAGTTGTATAATATATAGACACGTACGCAAGAGATCGGCTTTTGTTCTCTTTTGAAAGAAAAAGGAGCTGTTACCCTTGTATCAGCTCCTTTTTCTCCCTGACAGCATATACCTACGTTTGGTGTAAACGCTCCTCTGTTTAATAAGTATTATTGTAAATGCGTGGTCTTGTGTTAAAATATCTGTAAACTTTGACAATGTTTGAGTAAACGGATCTTAATCAAAGAGACCAAATAAATAAAACACTTTCACGGATTTTTTCTCGCAATTTATTCAACAACTTGGTTAAATTTTAGTTGTTTTTTCAGTTCGCGCAGAAATCTAAGATGTGTTTATGTGAACCAAAGAGACCAATTTATTTAACAAAAAAAACTATTGGAAAATTAAAATCTTTTATACTGATATCCATTATAATGATAGCTTAGTTAACCCCAAACGGAAAACCAATTCATTACCAATGATATTGCATAGCACACATTGCGCGGAACTATCTTAATTTAAAGCGTGAAACGAAATAATTAAAATCTTTCAATCTAAACTGCACCCTAAACATTGAAACATCTTTCACGAATAGGCCCATCCTTTAGTGTCACCAAACTTGCGGAGTATTCAGGAAATTTTATTATACTTAGGTAAGTGTTTTGTCACAAACTTTGTTTGGGTGTATGATTTTTTTATTGGTAAAAACTCATTCATAAATCTTTATAAATCAAAAATATAAGTAATCAAATTTGATTTAATACATCGGCACAAGACGAGACAATTTGGAGATTAGATGTTCCATTTTCAAGTATAAATCTTATGATTGAATTAGCACGCGAACGCAGAAATTCTATTTAGGCTTTGCTAATTAATTACTATTCTAGTTTATTTCTATGATTTACTAGGTGGATCATGTTCACAGGCAGGAAAATATACTGAAATGTTGGGAAATCTAAATTGAATACGAATTAATCAGTACCTTACTTCATGGCAATACTTAATAACCTTTTTTGTGGCCATATATTCAAAATCTGAAGGAATGTCTGTTATTTCCAAATCATCATCATGGTAACCCCAACGCTAGGGGTGGCGCTACAATGACGTTATTCCGAAGATAAATTTCTATCACGCCTCGGATTAGCTCCCATTGTGCATCGGTGTAAGATTAACTGATAAGTGTCTCTTGTTAATAATAAAAATGTTTGCTCCTTGGGGTGAGCCCTTGATGTCAATGTTTATGACGAGTTTTTTTCCGAGTGCTAATTTTGAAATCAATATAAGAACGTTATGAATATTGCTTAGGCGATTGGGGGTTGATTTTTAAGTAATCGAATAAACGTTAAAACAAAAAATAATTTCAAAATGACTGCTGATAACCTTATGAGCAGTCATTTTGAAATTATTTTTTGTCTAATGTCTAATTATTATTTGGTTGTAATATAGAACATGCTAAATATCAACAAATAGTATTTAACCGATTTTTTTCGGTATAAGATTAACTGATAAGAAATGTTTGCTCCTCAGGGTGAGGTTTTTTTGGCGAGTGCTATATTTGAAAACAATATATGAATATTGTTGAGGCGTTTTAGGGTAAATTATTAAACCATCCGATAAAATTTAGATTAACAAAAATGCTTTCAGAATGGCTACTAATAATGTGTTGAAATGGTGATTAGGTATATAATATTAACCAAAAAAGGAGTATGCAATTTGGTTAGCTCTCATTATACCTACATCGGCGTAATATAATTAAATGATGAGCGTCTGTTGTTTGTAATAAAAATGTAGAGCCCTTGATGTCAATGCTAAATCATAGATTTCAAAGTGTTAAATGTTGATTGATATGTTTCAGAAACAGTTTTTACATGAAAAAAATTATGTTTAACCTGTGAAAGTAATTTGTTACTCCTAGTTAATTGGACACAAAGACACACTCAATTATTCACTATAAATAATTTCAAAGTATTCATGACACACTGCTACCAACAAATTATTTAGATCGATCTTTAAAATCGATATGAATTTTAAGCCCGGCAACCCATCTGCTCATTGTAAGACGAGATCATGCCTGTATCGAATAAACAGTTTCACGGTGGCTGCAGATATAATAACATTTTTTTTATTATTTTCATTGTCACAGACTTCTGTATTATTATACCTACATGGGGCATGTCAGCCGCCTACCGTAATGAAGATGTAATGGGGCTGTATGTCTCTAATCCTTTGCCATGGGGTGGATGGCCCATGAAAAGATGTCATACGAATATGACAGATATTTTGACAGTAATGCAACGGATTCAACGCGCCGCCCGCCGCCGGCCGTTGAATGGACTTAAAATTAGAGCTTTTTTATTTTGATTTTTGCTTTTGATGTCGAGTGAAATTAAGATTGGAATTTAATTGCCCTTTAAATTGTTATGATCGGACTTTTGTTGTATTTTTTTTAATCTTTTGTTTGAAAATGAAAAACTCGGCCCATCTCCCTGTTGTTGCTCCGCCGGGAATCGAATGTTTCTAATTTAAATTATTAATATACTTAATTGTGAAATAAAAATTCGATTCTAAATGCAAATTTATAATTTGAAATAAGTAGCAATTACTTTGAGTCGTTACCGACTTAACGACTCCGTAGCTCAGCAGTGGTTAGAGCGTCACCCGGATAGCGAAAGGTCGTGGGTTCGAGTCCCATCGGAGCTGGTTGTGAGACGGGTCGATTTTTTCTAAAGGGTGTCTCAAAAGTAGGTATAGGATTTGAATTTCGCGCTATTTCCGAAATATTCAAGATGGCGGGTTGAAATTTGACATACGTCATCTTGACACATGTAAAATTAATCGTGGAGCGTTTCACAATATAACAGCGCATCGAAGTTATACAAATATTTAACGAAAATTCACGATCAATTTACAAACACTCGTCGAAAGGTCGAAAAATCTCGTAATTTCAAGAAGAGGTGATGTCAAATGGCCACCGAGATCTTGCCATCTGATGCCACTGGATTTCTTTCTTTGGGGCTACGTGAAAGATAAAGTCTACGCCAACTATCCACAAAATATAGACAATATAGACAAAATATTCGCCGAGTTATTGGTGAAATAAGTAGCGAAATGTGTGAAATTAGCAGCGAAATGTGTGAAAGTGTCATGAAAAACTTGCACACAGCAAAAATGCCCGTGGCGGCCATTTAGCAGATATTGTGTTCAGATAAAATTGTACAAGTCTCTTCTTTAAAATAAAATAAAAACTACGAAGAAATTCCAATCCATTCGCGTTTTATTGAGACATATCATCCTATACCTACTTTTGGGACACCCGTTAAATACTTCATTTTTAATTTTTCAGTAATAAAAATTGCATTGTGAATGCAAAAAAAGGAAATCTTCACATCACATGAAATAAACGCTCGCTCAGGGCATAAAAAGATTCGACGCTTCCTCTCTAACGACTCCGTAGCTCAGCAGTCAGAGCATTCGCCCGAGCAGTGAATGATACTAGGTTTGATTCCCGGCGCAGCTACTAGGAGAATGGGTCTGTTGTTCTGATAGGTACTTATTTCGTTTTCAATATAAAAAAACTGCATTGTGAATGAAAAAGAGAAAAAAATAATTAAATATAATTTATTTAGTTTAACTTTATTTGACCAAACTCGACTCAGCAGTAATGCAGATTGTCATCTGTTAATTTCAAATAGCAAATACTATTTAACCAAATTGAGCATTGAATGAAACTATAAACGCGTAGGAATTCGAAATGAACACGCAAAACTTATTAACATATTACACAAGCACGAACGCTTCCCAGAGAAAAATCAACATCAAACTCATCATAGATTCATCACCAATACATTCTGAATACCACACAATATGTTATAATATTCTCTGAATTATTTAATTCCAAACATTCACCCATCAAACTTTGCAATAATAATTAGCCGACTGCCAATTGCACGTCAATTTGCATGCTATAAAATATGCATAAAAATTACAGTATCATAATTTGATTGACATCTGCTTAGACGAACCGTTATATAAACCAACTGGTCTTATAACATATTCATTATCTATAAAGCCAATATCTAAAAATTCCAGTTATAAGTGCAATTGTAAATTGCAACACCGTTCATAAGACTTGTGAGAAAATATTTGCGAAAGTGGTAATTGAATTAAAAGAAGTTTTATTATCAATCGCGGAATTTGTAAAGGTGGAGATGCGTTTCAAGATTCGAGTCGTTTTTGTTTGTGTGGAAAAAAAAGTTGCCAATCAAGTTTTCATTTTAAAGTTTGAATACGGCGACATCTCTCATTGTACTTTTTACCGTTAGTTTCGTTTTGGTTGAAAAAGTGTGAATTTCGAAATGTTAGCTAAGAAAAAACTGTTGACGGGGGTCGCACCTAAACCGAAATTAGGGTTTATCCAGACGCAACCTTTTATTGCCCTCTGACACGAGATATCGAATTCTTTGATTACCCGTAGTATTTTTTGCCGAAGATTTTTATTGAGATATCGAGATTAGGGAAACGGTGGTTAGATAATGTTGCCATCGCAAATTTTAACAATGAGCGTAACCCTTCAAGTTTACTTAGACATGTGAACTTTTTAATCCTTTCAATTTGAACCTGCGGGTGCTAAAAACGGTATTATCTGCGAAATAAAATGAAAATAATCCGTTGGTATATTTGGTTGATTTATCTGGGTATGTCATAACGAGGTTGTTAATGGTGAAAATGCCATCAAAGGTCCTTTACGGCCAGTGGCTTGGAAGGAACGCGGTCAGCGGTTAGCGACCGTTTGTGGCCTCTAATGGCCCACAATTGGCCTTATTTCGATACTGACACGAACCGAGAAAGATCAATATAAGTATAATAGTAAGAGTATTAAGAGCTTTTAGATGCAAATTTATTTTACAGATGTATATCTTTTAATCAAAACTAAGTAGGTAATAGTTTTCGTTTCTTTCAAGAATATATTTTCGATGATTTTAAAAGTAGGTAGCGTTGTATTATGCCAATTAAGTATTTTAATTAAATCGCATGAGATTTTAGGGTCTATTTTCCCTATTTTTGTTTTACTATAAAACGGATTGGAAATAATCGTAGTTTGATCAATTGAATGGAGTTGTTGTCCTACTTCTATTTAAACAAACAATGAAATAATAATCTTGCTTCAATTTTACGTATATTAATCTCTCGAACTCCGGAACTAAAAGTCCGTCAGTAGGTACTCATGTATCACAATGCGGTATGTCAAAACACCCACAATATTGCATTACTATCCAACTGACATTCGATAGCGTTTTGGCGCATCTTTGTGTTGCACAGATAAACGTCCGGCCCTTTATGAATGGGCCCTGTTAAAAGGACAGATAATTGTTCGGAAATTGTGTTATGTGCTGAATGAGAAATTTGCAATACCGAATGGTATAATTTTTGTAAAAAAAATGAATTAAGTATGTCAATATTCTATACATTAAAATGTTTTCTATACTTAACATAAAGAACTTTCTGAAGAACACATCACTTAAATAAAATAACTTTGCCTGTTTGCATTTAATAATAGATTTTCAATCCACAAAGGCACTGGTAGTGTCTGATATAAGTATACTTATAGTTTCATTTGAATACCAACTAAGGAAATTATAAATACATATTATGTACGAGTATCTACCTATCGGGTATTAATATCGGAAACTCAATTTAAAAACTAATATACTTAAACATGGTAAAAATCCCGTTTTTTATAATAGTTATATGATGTACCTTTTGCATTTCGACAATTATTAAGACTATTATCAGCATTATTTGACAATCGAATAGTTACTATGAATCTCATTGTCTAGGCACATGAAACATTCTAAAAGAATCCGCGCCCACTATCACCTTTCCATAGATAAACTGAACGCATCAGTGCAATCTCCTAAAACTTGCCAGAAATTCAATACTTTTCGATTCGCGTAACCATACAATTGATTTCCGTTTCCTTTGCAGATAGCTCCCCACCTCTCTGTTAGTTCATCGCTTACTTTTTTTTAAATTGCAATGTAGGTATTAAGTGTAATCAGACATCGAATTGAATTATCTTCACATTCATTAAATTCATACTATCCTTGTTTCTTTTTTTTATCCGCAACGGGGTAGCACTTAGCCTTCATCACACCTGATGTTAAGTAGTGATAAGGCTGAAGGTGGAAGCGCACTACTCCCGGAATCCTCAAGCACTGAGGAACTGGCGATATCTTATCTCTAACTGCCGGAACACAATAATGCTGAAAACATCATTGTTATGGCGTCAGACTTAGATGAGATGGTGGTAGGTAGCCAGTCGGACTAAGAACAAGTTCTTCCACCAACCAAACCGAATACAATATGCAGGTACCCGCGCTGGGAATCGAACCCGGGACCTCTTGGTCTGAAATCGGTGGTGTGAACCACTAGACCACAGAGGCGGTTAAACTAATATTATAAAATATGTGAAAATGTGTTTCTTTTTTCGTCCCTCACGTCAAAACTGAGCAACGAATCGACGTGATTTTTGATATGGGAATAGTTTGGGTGCAAGTGCGTTTGTTGACGTCTTTCATGCACGTCAGGGACCGTACTCTGAAACGTTAATCCGAAACTTCGGTTAGCCCCGCCCCTTTCACTCGATTCTGTCCCGGCTAGAGAGTGAAAAGGACGGGTATACCGAAGTTTCGGGTTTTGCGTTTCAGAGTAGGCCCTCAGAATGGAGCAACAGATCGACGCGACGTGATATTTGGAATGGGGATAGTTTTATCAGCTGGAGAGTGTCATATGCTGAAAAAATCATATTCCTGTTGGATAATGTCATTTGGTACACGTGGGCGAAGCCGCGGGCAGTAGCATAGTTTGAAATAATTATTAGTTGTTTCAAAGACGAAATCTGGTTCAGACATTCTAAGTGTTTATAAGGATAACACAAGTATCTTTCACACATTTCAAACAACAAAAAACTCCTTCACTTCATAAATATTGTACTAACAACTTAACGAACCGTGTAATTCGTTACAAAACACGCACAAAAAAAAGGATACTCGAAAAGAGCACGGCTACTTGAAGACATCAATAAACTATGCATTTTATTGCATCCGTTCGACGTTTCAAATTAGCTGCCTAATTTATTAACGAGACGCATTTTTACACTTGACGCGTCAAGTGTTGAAGAAAGGATGCCTTGTCATCACTAATATTAGGAACTTACCTCCCAAGCGTACTTTGTGTCCAAAGGTTGAGTACCCCATTTTCCGATGAAAGGCCCATACTTCGTCCCAGCAGTGATGGTCATGCGCGCTAATATGACTCCTCCTTTCACTTCCAACTCCCTTGGGAGACTGAACTCTGACGTGTCTATTGAATCTTCATTTGTTTCTTCTTTCTCTTTAGTCTTTGGATGTGAGTATCTCTGGCTTTGGATATCTGCAGGTCTCTGATACCCAGGACCGTACTCATGGTAGTTTGACGGGACAAAGTCTTTTGTCTCCTCTTTTATAGAATCAGGTTTTTTATCAGGGTCTAGGTATCGCTGGTTCTGAAGGTCTAAAGACCTGGAGAGGTATCCAGGGCCGTAGTCAGCATAGTTTGGAGGTATGAAGGTGTCTGGCAGGCCGAAGTCGAGTGGGCCATAGTATTCTTTGACGTCTGTCCCTGGTGGCATGGCTTCTTCCTTGATGTGGACTAGGGTGGGTGCTGACTCTGATGCTGCGGAGTCTGTGGGGCTGGGGGTCGGGCTTCCAGATCCCTGACTGTCAGCTGCTGTGGACAAGGAAAGAAAATAATGTTAATAAGATTTTCATAGGTAATTTAGTATAGAGTATAGCTGAAATAAGTCAATTCATTTTCAATACATTTGAGAAAACTTTATAGGTTTCTTGTCCAAATAAACTACCAAATTTAGTTTTTAGTGCTTTAATGACTACAACCAAAAGTGTGACAACATTTAAATGTAGGTGTCCTTTAATTTCAGTAATAGTCTGTCAGGTGAGTGGCACGATAATAATTTATGCTCAAATTTAAACATCGCACATTGATCAGACTGAATAGCAACACATCTCGATGCAATATATAATAAAAGCATAATAAACTATAAAAAATGCAAGATGTTCGCATTGTGTCTGTTTCCGCTCGCCACAAAGCGCTTCCGCTTGTCTCTCCTCTCGTAAGAGCATCGCGGAATGCAAATACGTCACTGTTTTGTTTTACTAAGATGATGACGTTTATTCAGCGGGCCTGAATTTTGCTGTCAGTGTGTGTCCGTATTTTTTTTAATTTACACCATTATTTGGTGAGACAAAGGCATCTTTATCCGTCCAGCTTTCAAAAATGTTTATTTCAAAGCCTGACACCACATGAAATACTGTGTACACTGAATACATGTGATATTCAGTGAACTCCTTAGTTAATTTTAGCATCAATATTTTTGTAAGACATGACAAAACAAAATATATCTTAATCGCCTTTTAACCGCCTCTGTGGTCCAGACCCAAAGATTCCGGGTTCTATTTGGGAGCACATTTATTGTATTCAGTTTGGTTGGTTGTAGGACTTGTACTTAGTCTGCCTGGCTAGCTACCACCATCTTATCTAAGTCTGACACCATAACAATGAGGTTTACAGTATTATTGTGTTCCGGCAGTTAGAGATAAGATAGCCAGTTTCTCAGTGATTGAGGAATCCGGGAATAGTGCGCTTCTACCTTCAGCCTTATCATCACTTAACATGAGGCGTGATGAAGGTTAAGTGCTACTCTGTTGCGAATAATAAAATAAAAAAAAAACAAATTATCTCAAGCACCTCGTTGACATTTAAAGATAGCTAGATAGCTACTGATTCCAAAGTGAGAAAAAACCCACACGCAAATATCGTCTATGTCACTAGCTAGACATGTTGACGCCGATAGTAAAGTTTGTTCCCGTTACGTGGCAAGGTTTAAACCTTGAACTTTTTGGGCTATTGTTCACATTCCATACAAAGTCAAGGCTACAGCTGCTGTAGTCCTTGTCTTACGTAACATACAATTTTATGGTTTACCTATTGCGTAATGATGTTGTTGCTATTTTAATGAACAATATGTTTCGTTTTAGACAAGTTTCAGCTTTGACTATTTTAATCTCGCACACTTTTTTGTAGACAAAGCGTTTTTGTTTCTTTTTCCCAGTGTTTCTAAAAAAGATGAAGCATTTATTTTCTTTTAATCACGCTGAATACTTTGGTATGTTTGGCGATTTCACATCGAATTTTATTTTGAAAAATTTTAACAAATTAATCTTAACCATTTTTGTATTTTGCATACGAACTCTTATAAAACATTTCTGCTATTTTTATGTGCTAAAAGCATTGACTTAAATCAATAGCTAAAAGACATATAACTTAAGTACCTACTTCATTCTAAAAAATAATCTGCATATTTCCTTTTTTTTCTAATATGCTCGTCAGAAACACTCTTACAAACTGTACTTGCACAAGCGACCAAACATAACGTGCCCAATGAAGAAAACAAGCGCGTGTCATCAATAAAGTTACCCTCAGCAAATACGGCTGAAATAGACGCGCTATTAATCATATCCCACCCCATTACTGCTAATATACTTGTAAAACAACCCCACTATCTCGTCGTATAGACACGTGGCTTAAAAAAACCCGTGAAATTAGACGTTCAATCGTTTAATTCAAGGAATGATAACTGCTTTGCATTATAAAGGTGCATGCACAATGCGCAGGATGCGTGAATGAGATCCATTCATGTCTTTCAACTTTGGTTGAACTCGGTTGCTAGCCCGGTTCACCTGCTCAGAAGACCAGTCAAAAAAGGTTTTAGCTAAAGTATCTCAATATTAAGTAATTTTATATCTATATTATTTTTAATCAGTTCGTTTAAATCAATCTAGTAAGCGTTAGGTAAGTACATTATAGAAATATGATTGATAGAGGAACTGCACAGTTAAATTCAATACAAAAACCAACAAATAGTTCACTTCTAGGCCCGCGTTAATTTTACATGCCAAACAGTAGGTAATAGCGTATAACTGGTACATAACTACACGGGCCACTAAAACCGCCGCCACCGACCCCTTTCCTGTAGATTTCTTAAACATAGTCGTCACCAAGCTCTCTTATATATAAACATTTGTTTCACAAAATTTAGTACCTACGTTTCGAAAGGTGTCAGCCTGAGAAGTTTATGTGCCCAGCTATATCAACCAAAAAGTTTTAAATCAAATCTGTCTCAATAGCTATGTACGAGATGCTTTAGAGCGAACGCGCACTTGTGATTTTTAATCGGGCGATAGTTTGATCGTTCTCGGATTCAGTATAGAGTTATATGGGAGTGCGCACACTGACGATTAAACTATCGACCGATCAAACTATCGAAAATGACTGGCCGATAGTTGTACGATCAAACTATCGCACAACTATCGGCCGGGCGATAATGTGCATGAAGGACTATGTGAGCGCGCGCACTGCATTCAACTAAACTATCGCCCAACTATCGGTAGACTGCGCATTCAGTATCGAACTATCGAAAATGATTGGCCAATAGTTGTACAACTATCGCACAACTATCGGACAACTATCGCACAACTATCGGCCTGTGCATGAAGGACTATGTGAGCGCGCGCCCGGATTCAACTAAACTATCGACCAACTATCGGTCGACTAAAAATCACAAGTGCGCGCAGGCTCTCAAAACCAAACTATCGGCCGACATCGTCTTACGATTCCGACTAAACTATCGCCCGATTAAAAATCACAAGTGCGCGTTGACTCTTATTCAAACTTCAGCGTATTCGTAACGACTGCACAACCACATTAAATATAAAAAAATAAACAAATAACATTTCCATTTATATTCGTTCTCGTTAATTTTTCATGTCGCCAATGGCAATAAACATAAAATTAAAAATAAACATTAGCTTTTTAATTTCTTGACATTTAGAAGGATAGCAGCGGAGACGGGCGGCGTCCAAATGGAACGCCGTAAAAACTCTCTGGTTCGGATTTCAAATTCAAATGAGCTCGTGCGAGGTCCACTGGCGCGAAGCGTGCACGGACAATGCGGACGAGTCGTCGTTAAAACGCGCGGTTTCCGCAGAAACGCGCCAGATTTATAATAAGAACATGCGATGGTTATTGGAGGTGTGGAGAGGTGAGAGATTTCTATTAGAAAGAAGTAAGTATGAATATAAATATTGAAATCTAGATGAGTAAATAATCTAGTCTCAGAAGAACACGACGTCTTAGGCTTTTATAATATGATAATGAGTCGACGTTCGGAAAATTCGAAAGGTCGTACCTAAAACAGCTAAACTTTAAACACAAATACTAAATGTCGGGGTTAATAAACAGTGGGCATTTTAATTCATGAAAATTAGTAGTAGGTATAATTATAACCAATTAACTAATTTGATAAAATGTATTAAATAAAATTATTCTGAGCTATGGAACTAGGTATGATAGGCGTTGCGTTATCAGGTGCAGATGACAAGAATTTTAATTATTCTTTCAAAACAGTGTGAATCCTTTTCGTTTTATAAAACTAGTTGTGTCTGTTAATACTTTTCAGAAAAGCGTACAGGTCTCAATTTAAAATGCTAAGGTATAAACCTTGTACGTGGTTGTAAAAATATAAAACTCGCAATCTGTCAACACTCGACATAGCGCAACCGCTAAACTCAAAACTTTAGATCTAGTTATATTGCAATAAATATTACGGAGCCCATGACAAGTGAAAGGCATTACTAACATCGACTTTGAAAAGATTCCAAAGTTTGTATTGTCAATCATTTGTCTTTGAAGGCATTAGTCAGTAATAGTCATAATTATTTTGAAAAGTAAAATTTTTGTAGGAAAGGAAAGTAACGGAAAACGCAGGAGTTTCCTTAAAATATATATTTTTTAATGTTAGGCTAATATGTGTGGCATTAAAAATTATCAAAACATTAAACACCTCAAAACCCTTCTTAATATTGAGCCAAAATCTTTGTTCAGCAGACCCCACTGTAAGCCGATTTCACGAGTTAGCCACGGCACTGTCAATAGCTGGCTTTACTGTCACCGAGTTCATGGTACGATGACGCATAAATACACCATAAATTACCGCCTTTATCACCGACTGTTAAGACTCAAAATGACAACGTTGATGGGATGTTAAGCAGGCGTGCAAACGGCAAAGAGCATCAGACATACGGCCGCGGAATGCATTTGAGCTGAGACAACAATGGTGCGAAATTCGCGGAAACTCGGACTTTCTAGCATTAAATTTAGTTATAGGTGGAAAGCACGGTGATTCTGTTTTATTACAACTTGGTGTTTCTGAGTAAACTTGTAATATTCATGTGAGAAATAGACTTAGTTCGCTTAGCTCTTATCTATTTCGTTGCGGGGCATTTAATCAAAATGGTATTGCTACGGAGTAGTTTCGCACACTTTAACCAATGATATTTTATCATTGACTTTAACTATATTTATATACGATATAGGACCCAGATGTTCCGCGTGTCAGTGGGTCATTCCATGGAAAACGCTACCGCAACATATTTTCTTGAAATACTGTTTTTAAATGAAAAATATCGTGTCTTAGGATAATCTTCAAACCCTATAATTATTTGAGTTGTTCCGTATTCATCCCATGACGCTTTCATCCCAATTCTTCACTCATCCCAAATTGGTATTCCTAACTCAACCCAGTACATTATTTTTATATATTTTCTTAATTCAACTCAATTGCATTCCTTACTCATCCCAAATCAATTTATCACTAAAAAGTATGGATAGCAACACAATGATTAATATTTTATCAGAAAATTATATAGGAATAGGTACAGTAAATTAAACTATAGAACATTCTTAATTTCTTAATTTGTTTTCGAATTTATTCTGTTTCTACATATCAAAGTCAGGTTACTGTACACGATTGATGGTAGGAAGTTTGTTTTTATCAAAACTCTCAACACGAAAATCAGATAATTATTGTCAAATTGACATTGCGCTTTCCGCCGTTAGAAAGGAAAAGTTTTAAGGAGCCGGTTCGTGAAATATTATTAAGTAGGTAAGTTTAATAATTTCTTGCATTTGTTTAACCTTTACAGCTGCACTGTACGTGTAAGACCCGTTACAAAAAAGTGCATTTGTTTATTTAGCGACTGAGTTATTGTACGGTTCCGGCAGTTACAGATAAAATCCAGTTCCTCAGTGGTTTAGGATCCCGGGATTAGCGTGCTTCCATCTTCAGCTATCATCAATTAACATCGGGTGTGATGAACGTTTAGCGCTACCGTGTTGTCAAAAAAACTACAGTTATCACTGAGCCGGCGCCATCCGTATTAAATATGTTGCAATTTTGTATTGTACAACTTACGGCCAGAATTAATAACCTATCCACAGATAGGGATAGGTGCGATCCAGATTAGTTGCTAGGCAACACCTAGTAACACCCTGGCAACTGTCGTTAATTCTATGTTAATATCAAGCGTTGCATAGCAACTAATCTGGATCGCACCTATCCCTATCTGTGGATAGGTTATTAATTCTTGCCGTTAGTAAACTATAATATGGACGCGTTCATTGATCTGGCAACATTAAATAAAAAATCACTGTTGTAAGTACCTATTTTCATACTTTATAATTTTCAGTTAGAACTTTGAACAATAACTTAAGTAGGTAATAAGAGCGGCAACAATCTTTTACAACACCAACACAAATAAATAAAAACATACTACAGATGAAACCGCAGAATTTTATTATTTATACGACGATTCTATCATGTTTCTCACACCACCGTACTAAAGTCAATACGAATCTTAATAGTCCTAAAGCTGCTCCGAAATTAAATTTGTAAACAACCTCTTTTAACCAAAGCGCCCGTCAAAAGATAGCGCCAATAAAAAAGTAAGAATCGCCAGAAAAAACCAGCTATCTTGCTGGCTGGTCTGACAGCTACGCTAAATCTGTTCCGAATTTAAATTTGTAAACAACCTTTTTGAACGAATGAGCCCGCTAAAAGATTATAAAATAAAAACCAGCTATCTTACTGGTGTGGCCTACGGGTTTTTCGCACGCTCTTGATAGATTCTTAGATAGCACTTGAGATCCGAAAAAAGTGGCAAAGGCGCGGCGGTTGTGATGTCTTGTTTGGGTTCAACAAGCTGAATGATGTTGTTATCTAATTTAATACTTGGCGCAGTAGAAAAGCAGGGTCCTTGTGAACATCAGATTATATATTGAGTGTCATAAATTTATGGTTTATCGTCCGCTTTGTTAAAATTCAAAAACTATGTAAGTAGGCACCTACTTAAGTACTTACATAAAATTTTTTAAACTTTTTTTTGTTAATTGTAGAACGTAAAGCAGATGTTAATTAAAATACAAGCTACGTAAAGAAAGTTGATGTTAATTAAGTAATGCTGAACGCATGAATGAATGCATAGCGACATAATATTATAAATTTGAAAACGCAATAATATTATTGATTCTTAATTGCTCATTTAAATATTAAAACCTAAATAATTTCAAATAATGTTTGGTCAATTGCAAGATCTGCATTTTTTAACTACCAAATCAATAGAAAAAACATATGTCAATTTTGTCTTACCAGACGAAATCTTCATTTTAGGAGGCGCATCGAAACTAAGCATTTGGCGAATTTATTTTTCATCAAATCTCATAGTCCAACAAGTCCTTTGATAAAACACAATACTAAAACTTCTTAAAAAGCCACTAAAATTTAACACTGGCAACTTGCACATTAAAGTTCCAAACTCCGAATTCAAATTTCGAATTCGACTAGTGATGTGTTGTAAAGAGTCGATCACTCGACGCGTGATCGGTGGTGACAGCGCGGCCGCGTGTGCATCGGCCGCGACGCACACTGAGAGTAACGGGAGGAAGCGAGAACTCATCCCTAGATTCCCGAATCACATACCCCTGGATCGGCCGCTCCACCCCGCGCCCCGCCTGTGTCTCTGACACCCTTCTCTGTCGCACAATACGGGGTAAAATGTTCCCGCCTGAAAATACTTGCACATTTCTAAGATTCATTTCATTACTTTTTACTTCTTTGCATACACAATGCAATTTTTATTATTGAAAATGAAATATTAGAAAAAAGCGATCCATCCTTCAAGTACCTCCCGGGTTCGAATCCCGGCGGAGCTACTTGTAGGATGGGTCGTTATTTTCTATATTTCATTTTCATTTCATTTTTGTACCTACTTATATTTATACCAACCTTCGACGACCAATAAGTAAATACTTAAGAAGGTACTTTTTTCTTGTGGTTAATAAAAATGCTTGAAAATTAACTTTGTAATTTTTTCACTGACGTTTAAAGAGCAAAGAACTACTACTAAACCGAAGCATTGTTCAACTGTATCAGCCTTAGTCATCGTAGAACCTCAAACCTACCTATCCACGTGCCATTACCAAAACAAAGATTCAAATATCAATGTTCCGATAAGAAAATAATCATAAGAATAGTAGAGCTCATTGATATAATACAGATCGGGTTCTCGGCTAAGAAACTTTATAGCAATAACAATATTTTACTGCAGGATCGACCTACAAACAATAGCCCTTCAGTTATCGACAGAGCCTAGAACAAATGATTATACAGTTCGGCCAGAATTTCAAGAGCTCTGGAATCCCACCTTGTGACCCCTGTTCTGTAAGTTTAAGGTGCAAATCGCGTGTAGGGGGGCTCAAAGGAGTCTAGTTAATGATACGAGACAAGGCATTGATTAAGAAAACAAAGCTGATTGAATGAGTGCCAGTAAGCGTCTTATCGTCTCGAATTCAATCGGACTGCCACTGGTCTAAAACAAAACATCTGACTACGCTAAGCTAAACAAATCATTTCTATGTCTAAGCTTCACATACATATACCTACCTACTTTTTCATAAAGTTTTTATTTTGAAAAACAAACGAATGAAAATTTTTGTGCGAACTAAAAAGTATTTGACTCCGCATTAAAAAAAACGGATAATTAGTATTCAATAACGCAAGAGGTTTTATTGACATATGAACTATTCAGCTGCATTTCAATGCTGGCTGAAAATAGCCGGCTCAGTGGAGTATGCCAAGTGAGACAGCAGATAACTAGATAACGCTCAAGATCTGTGCAGGGGGCTGTGATTGGCCGACGACAGCGGTGGGCGTGGCCCCGGAGCGGATGCGCCAATGGGATGCTCCTTATTATCTGCGTCTTTGTCTGTCAGGATTCTGTAGTGATGTTGCAGGTGCTACAAGGCGAGCCGCCATATCGCTCACATTCACATACTATGTTATGTGCTATATAGTTATCGATTGCGGACATTTACTGAAGTCGATATTCGTGGGTGGTCTTTGTTAAGCGAATGTTTTGCCTAATCATGAATATCCGCAATTTAATGGCTTATCTTATACCTACCTACACCTACGTATAATACCTAAGTACTCGACGATTAAAGTAGCTTTAGTAGAAATGGTACTTACTACTTTACGCAGAATGAGTACCTACTTATGAGTAGGTAGTATAATAATATATGCTTTATATCAAGAAGGCTGTGTTTATATATCATTCATTTAATCATATTATTATGTATGACATACTTACCTATTTATATTTTTTTATTGATGTAGGTAGGTAGGTAATAAATAGCGTAAGTAGGGCAGGCGTACCGGTTTTGGCCACTTTAAGGATTTTTTCACTTTTAACCGCTTAGTGCTTAATGATCTTAAGTATTTTAGAGAAAATTTATAATGTAGAGTTATAGATAATTTATCGACCTTTAAGGGTACAATCTACAAAGTAAAAAAAATCAATAGTTTTTTTTATTTAGAACAAATTCTGCGGAGGGGGCCAAATACACCGTTTGCATTGGTTTTGGCCACTTTCATAAAATTACTATATTTATAAGTTGAGTTTATGCTTAATTGATGTCTTATTAGAGTTCTGGACTAAAACACTACATGAAATAGTATTTCAATCACAGCTAGCTCCTTACTACAATTTTATTAGTATACCTTTATCACTTGATTAAAAGAAAATTAGCGGATTGAGGCTAGTGTAGGCTAGTGCCTACACTAGCCTCAATCCGCTAATTTTCTAGTACCTACCTACGTAAGCTAACAAAAGTGAGTTGTGAGTCTTTTAAAATAAATGAACTTTATGATAGGTTGGTATGGATGATAACTTTCTACTAATGCCAAAGTGGCCAAAGGTGGCACAATGCTAAAATTTCTAGCCCCACTTTTGGCCACTTATTGTTTCCCAACTTTTTGTAAGAACAGTGAAAAAACAACACTTAATCCATCTAGAAGAAACATATACCAATATGATATAAAATATTAAATAACCATAAAATAATTTTATTGTAGAAAAAAATGATTTTACAAAACCTTTACCCTTAACATTTTGATTAAGAATTTTACAAAATGTTAACTTTGAAACATAACACGTGTTTATTGCTAAAATATCGTACTACATAAAAAAAGCTAAGTGCTGTAATTATTAACTAAAAGTCCAATCTTTTATTCACCATTAATAAATATAAGCAATAATTATTTAATTCCTATTTATATAACTTTAAAGTGAAAAGTGACCAAAACCGGTACAGTGGCCAAAACCGGTACGCCTGCCCTACGTACCTAACTACACAAAGTATAATATTAGACGATCTATTGCTATATTTGAATGAGTAGCATGAAAATAAAGCACCTAATAAGTAGATAAGACGAGATACTTAGGTCCATATTTACGAAAGTTGGGCTGATAAATAGGTAAATGCTATAATTAGTACCTAACTTACATAGGTAGGGGAAATACGTACAAAATTGTACGTAGTAGTATGGAATATGGATGAATGAATTTTTTAATATATATACTTAGGTAGTAAAAAAATAACTACATAGGTAGTTTGTTTGTCCATCTTTCACGTCAAAACGGAGCAACGGATCGACCGACGTAATTTTTGGTATGGGGATAGTTTGGTAGCTGGAGAGTGACAAAGGCTACCTACTTTCTTTCCCGGAATAATAAAAAGTACAATTGAAAATAGTTGACAGGTATTTTTGACTCGATATGGCTTTTATGTCCGAAAAATTCATGGACAAACATTACATATTACCTACTCTACACTTGCGAAGTTTAACACACGTACTTACCTACCTACTTGGGAGCCTAAATAGGACGCTTTACTCAAATAGGTAATAAACAATTCCAACAATTATCACATAGGCACATACTCCTCCTTTTTTTGGAGTCGGCAAAACACGTTGATTTTCAGGTGTAACCCGGAACAAACAGAAAGACACTCTTTAGACAACGAATGATTCTCTCTATTTTCCACCTATCAAAACAACATTAAAACTTATAATTCATACCTAGTAACCGAAGAAACGATTACACGCTATTTCATTTACACTTAGAAATAACTCGGCGTCTACAAGTGAAACGTAGTTTTCGATTTAATCAAACGTTCTGAAGTAATCTCACAGATTCCATGTTGTGAAGGTGACAACTGGAATCGATTTGCGATAGACACGATACCTGATAATCGATTTAACGTTCCGTCGAAGGAATCGATTTCACACGTCCGTATTTAATCGAGATGTGTCAACCTTATATGAGAATTAAAATCGCGAGATGAGTAGCTACTGTTGGAAATTAGAATGCGTTTAAAAGTATATAGATATTATAAACAAACGTATCTACTTACACAACTTAGTAGCATCCTGTCTTTTGAATGCCTTTATTTAAGGAGCCTTTGGCGCAGTGGTTAGCGCGCTCGGCCTGTGATCGTTGAGGTTAAGGAAGTTTGGTCACGGGATGGGTGACCAAAAACTTTTAATCTCGAGCTCCTCCGTGCTTCGAAAAGCACGTTAATTCCCACCAATCCGCACTGGGTCCGCGTGTTGGGTCGTGGCCCATTCTCCTTATCCATCCATAAGGAAGACCAGTGCGCGAGCAGTGGGGACATTAAATGGGATAAGTACTTAATGTCTTTTTTGGTTAGTACTTTTCTTTTGAATTACCTCAAAATGTTTACAAATTGGTTAGCTTAGGTATTTATAATTTTATTGACTGTTGAAGATAGGGCACGAACCACCACGATTTTCCCGTATAGAAGTTTACTGTCAACTGAACTAACTATTTACATTTAATTTTGTCTTATAAAACGATGTCACTGACGTTTAGAATTTGAAAGGTACCTAGGCCAAAGAGAAATCCAAAGAGGCTGTATCGTTGCTGGTCGGTAACACCTACAGAGTTTTCTTTTGACTTTTGGTGACAAGCTAGTTGGAATTTAATGAATTCATCGTCTTTCTAACCTTATCCCAATTCTATTTGGGGTCGGCACAGTAGGAACGCCCTTCGCCTCCACTCCACTCTATTACCTGCCATCTCCTCATTTACTCCTTTCTCATTCATATTATTACGCACACTTCTTTTCATGTTTTTTGCAGTCTCCTTCTTCCTCTCCATCCATCAACATTCATGTTCATCACTTTTCTAGTAACATGCCTATCATCCCTTCTCATAACATGTCTTAGTGTCATGTTTCCTTTCACCTTTTCTGTTACTATTTTCAAACTTCCTCTCACCTAAGGACGTATCTGTCCTTTCGCATTACTCCACACTTACACCTTAGCATTCTCATTTCCGCTACAAGCAAATTTTTATAACGAAAGTTGTGAACCATAAATCTACTAAACCTATTATTTAAGAGTGCTGGCAATTTCAGAGAAAGGGACACCCTCACCTCGTTCTTGCGGTCTCAGCTGGACCGTTGACATTTTGTATTGAAATATAAACCTTATCTCTTAACATTAAAGTGTATTTTTAAATACACAAAAATACGGAGTGCACCTTCCTGTTGTACGTAGTACTTATAAATTCCTTGTTCGTTTCTCTCGTTTGGTTCTTTCATCTCTTTCGTTCTTTCGTTTCATGTCTTTTCAATGCCCAACATTCCGATCCATACATACATGACGGCAGGTCCTGATTTAAAAAAACTATATGTTTATTAATTATAAGGTTTCGTTTTTAATTTTGTAACTGATATACTAGTTAGTATAACAATAAATATAAAATTACAATGCAATAAACACCAAAAGTTATTCATTAGTCTTTGTACCGAGAAGAAACCATACAAAAACTTGACAAGGTCTGTTTTTATCCCTTAATTCTGTAACAGTTTGTGTACAGTTCTAGGAAAACTTTACGCCACTTTATTAAAATAAAACTTATGACAATAATTCTTGCAAAAATAACGACGCCAACATTTTATTAAATTGCTCTTTTAATATTGGAATACATGGGTACTTAAAAATACTTCCAAGGCTCTCTTTTATTAAGCTCTAAGCTTAATGTAATAATAATTTTAATATAATAAAGGTATTATTCAAAACCTGTTGTTAAAAATACTTTCGTTTGACTTAGAAAGAAACTTAAGCATCATCATTTCAGCCGTACGAAAAAAACTTATTAGAATCCAATTTTGGTAGCATTGAAAAGATAAATTCCAACGTTTCGCTCAAGATTATTTAACATTTGGTAGAATTTTATATGAAAATTAGAATTTATTGTTTCAATATGGCGCGCTTAGCATAAATTTGTTAGTGCGGTGACACGGCGCAATATGAGGAGATATTTCACATTCTCGTCGCCCGTATATCATTGTTCTGGCTTTCTTACAAGACATGTGGAAAGTTACTTTATATTTAGATGCCTACCTACGTAGTATTTTTTTTGCGATATTTTGTTTACCTAGCTTAGAAATAGACATAAACATAATATTTAATGATTTTTCATATACATCCATAACGAAGGCCAGGAAGTGGGGATTGCAAAATGCTTAGTAAGACACTACTTAGTTTCTTAATCTAGAAGTTGCTCCACAAATTAAAACTTTAAATTCTTTTGGGCTTACTTTAAAGGTAAGTGTTTCAAGACACTTGAATAAGAGTCGTCTTATGAAAAATAATCAACATTTTAGAAGATTCAACATTCGTCTTCTTATTACATCTCTACTAATTTAATAGAGACACCGTCAACAACGCTGCCTCTGTGGTCTAGTGGTTCACACCACCGATTTCAGACCAAGAGGTCGCGGGTTCAATTCCCAGTGGGGGTAGGTACATATTTGTATTCGGTTTGGTTGGTGGTAGGACTTGTTATTAGTCCGACTGGCTATAGCTACCACCACCTTCTCTAAGTATGACGCCATAACAATGATATGTTTTTACCATTATTGTGTTCCGACAGTTAGAGATAAGATAGCCAGTTCTTCAGTAATTGAGTCCGGGAGTAGAGTGTGCTTCCACCTTCAACCTTATACTTAACGTCAGGTGTGATGAAGGCTAAGTGCTACCTCGTTGTGAATAAAAAATAAATAAAAAAACTTCTAGTGCATTTTAGGCTACATTGAAAATTAATCTTTTTCTTCATACTGTTGACAGAGTCCATTTTGACAGCTATTTTGTATGAGTGGCGAGTGGCTCCGAAAACACTGCTGTCATCGGATCAGATCCCTCTCATGTTACAATCTTACGTCATATCATAAATGACAGGAAACGATAAGAAATAAGAGCTCACTTTTGAAGTGCGATCTTGTTCGCTCGGCCGTTTTTTTGACACTCCAACCGGTTATCTAGTCAGAATTAAACAACATTAATAAAGAGTCATACGCTGTCACTTCGTATGTACAGTCGAGCTCAATAATATCTGTGCACTTTTGAACTTTGTCGTAGTAATTATTGTGACAATTTGTACAGAATGTACAAATTAAAACTTAATGCGACAAAGTCCAAAAAATCATCAGCACGAATATTAATGAATTCGACTGTTCCAACCTAAATCAAATACTGAAACTAAATTCAGTGTAACTGCTCGCAAATTTTAGTGGCGATCGAAATTCGAAACAAACTCCCACCTCCCTTCAGAGGAATCCCGTACTGAATACGAAACAACTGAGTGCCTTAAGAGATTTTCTGTAGGAATTTCGACTGTATGTCAAAGGAGTTAGGTTAAGCGAAGTTTGGAGTGTACGTGATGTCGGTCGGCAGAGTTTGCGGCGACAGTTTTATTTGCGAAATGCCCCTTACTACCTCCTTTGTGTGGGTCGCGTAGGGTTGGCAGCTAGGCGTCATGATAATGTTATGAAAATTTGGAACTCATAAGACAAATAGATATCAGGTAGGTACATGTTTCGCGTTGGAGGTAGTCCAAGACAAATAGATGTAAGGTATGTTTACGATTTACTTTTACTTAAAATTGTACCTACCTATATGTAGGTATAATTATGTTTAATATTGAAATACAACAGACACCGACGCGACGCCTACATTGAAAAGGGAAACCTGATTATATTCTTAGAATTATACAATAAAAAAAAATTAAAGATGGACTTGACAACAACTAAATATAAAAAATATTTTGTGTATGTATTGGTAGACCAAACATATCAAAGATACGTTTTCATTACGAGTAGATACCTTACAAATGGTACAACAGCCACATTTCTACTCCTACCTACGGCGAAACAGGCTGCTGGGCAAAACTTGAGTTTCCACAAATAAATAACCCTCAGTTCAGTATAGATCCTGCATTTTCATAGTTAGTACCAAATTGTAGTCGCTACTGTGATAGATATAACATACTTAACACTTTATAATTATTCTTCAGAAAAAAAAATCTTAATACGAGCTTATTAATCAATTAAAAGTTGTTAGCCCTATCGTGTTATAGGAGCTCCCTTTATGAAAGCTGAATGCCTAAGTTGGCGTAGTTTACCGTGTTGGCGAAGGGCAGTGCACGGGCGGGCGAGTTTACTAAACACGCGTCTGTCTGCCTGTCTGCTAGATGAAGACATTGCTTTATTTATACGGTAAAGCAACATAGGAGTCCGTAGCGCAGTAGTTAGCAGTCTTGGCTTGCAATCGTTGAGGTAAAGAAACGTCCGCAATAGTCGGTCACGGGATGATTTAGGTACCTATTAAGTGATAAAGTATCTTTTTTTATTGGAGATAGGAAAGCACTTGCTCGCTATCTAACCTGATGGTAAAAGCGATGATGCTATCTAGGAGGAATCGCGCTTGTCTAAAAGAAACGGATTCACTCGCGACTTGAAGGCCCCCAGATTGTATGTACCTAGCTATCGGGAAACACAGACTCAGGCAAGGAGTTCCACTGCACACTCGCCGAAAAGTATCCAATGAAGAACCAATTAGCTTGCAAAACTTGTGTGTATGCTCGGGGCTTTTGAGCTTTTTATCAAAAAGATTATCGTTGCCGATGAGCTTTCGGGCTCTGCGCTCAATAGCTTCAAGCGTCTGGAGCTGGTATTTGGCGTAGCCATCCCACAGATGAGAGCAGGGAGGCTTCCGCCTAAGCACCGTCGCCGTCGGCTTGATTACGATTACGACGCATCGTGCCATCCTTGTCATGTCGTAACACATTTGGTATGGTATGACAAGGATGGGACGATGCGTCGTAATCGGCTTCAAGCCGACAGTGATTAAGCGGTAGAGAGGCAGTACTCTATATCTCGAGCTCCTCCGTGCTTCTGAACCCGTTGGTCCCGGCTGGCTAATACCCAGCATTGGTGCCGCATGGTGGATCATGGCCCATTCTCTTTCTCCATGTCGCTGGCCCCGGGCAATAAAGCGGTTATCTCAAAAACCTAATTTTACAGGGGAAGCAAAAGAAGCTAATTTATTTATAATTAAGCGTACAGTTATTCGAAATAAGCGTTCAATATCTCAATTGAAAGGTATTTTTTTTCACCTATTAAACCCTTTTCAAATTTTATATATAACATAAATAATATAGTAGATAAGGATAAAAATGTATAATACAAATTATTTACGATGCCGTTCTAACTGCAACATCATTTAACAACTTTATTAATAGACCTTCCAGTAATATTCCGGAATGTAAGTATAGAATACAACGCAATTTCCATTTCGAATCTCGAGCGTATCAGCCTATTACCACCTTTTCAAGGGAAATTTTGTAACTTTATCTTAGATGTATCATCTACTAAACGCTGTTTCGGCATCCTATTAGTGCACCACATTTTTATGTAACTGTTATTACAAACTGACCAGAAAATATAATATATTTTTATTTTTTCCTATTTTAGACAGTATTTTACTATTATTATTGTTATTTTAGCAATATTACTAGTACTAAAGTTATTTACTAGTTAAATACTAGCTCTGGAAGCATGATTTTATTAAAATAATTATACTGATTGGTATAAATGCATTTTAAATCAGGAGAATTCATCAACATTCTATAATTGGCTTTAAATAAAATTTTAAATGTTAATATAAACTCGGTAAATGTCGGAATTGTTATATACTCTACTATATAGGGTGTACAAAAGACTGGGACACTAAAGGTATTGTATATGGGATATACTAGCCCTCTAAAGCAGGTACCCCATTCTTTTGTACACCCTGTATAGTAGAGAATATAAATAGTTCAAACAAACTACCACATTCATGTACACATTTAAAATTTTATTTAAAGGCCTTACCTACCTAAAATTATAGCTTTCTTGGCCTAACCTTAATATATAATTTAGTTTAGAACACTTATGTAAGAACTAGCGGATCCTTGCGGTTTTACCCGCGTGATACCTGTACCCGTGGAAATATCGGAATAAAATTAGCTTTTGTCACTCGGGAAGAGTGTAGCTTTCTAATGGTCAAAGAATTTTCTAAATCGGTCCAATAGTTCTTGAGATTTGCGCGTTCAACCAAACAAACTCTTTTCTTTACTGTGAAGTACTGTGTCCCCAACACACTGCAAATTATTATAAAATAAGTGATGAATGTTTCGGGATTGCTTCAGTTTTGCAGAGACTCATCAAATCATCATAAAGCGGTTTTGGTAAGGTAATTGGCTCTCTGTAAAGATTTGTTAATTCAGTTGATGAAACATCAGGTGTTGGTGTCCTTTTACCCCTTCCTCTTGAAGATCTAGTTTTTGGTGCAGTATTCAATGAAACATACTCATCGTCAAAGTTGTACTTAAAATAGATAACATCTGGATGACCTGCAGTAATTTTAATTTCGTGAATCGTTGTCCCCTTACCTTTTTATTAGTTTGGTCTACACGTAACCAGTATCTTTTGTCCATCATCGCCTTTAAAACAAAGAAATTGTGTTGTTCCATTTCTTTTAGCTACAATTTTCAGAGTATATTGAATTTCACGTACAAATTACATGAATGAACTTATATTATTATACTAATCACATCATAAATTACTTCATATACACTCATATAACTAGATAACATAACACTTAACTTAATACAAAATATTTACATATTGCGATTTTTTTATGTTTTTACCCTTAACTAGTAAATGTGAACTTAATCAAAAACGGGCAAAAACGGGCAGCTGACTTCTATAAATAGTTATTCTAGAGGGTTATCTCTATAATATTATAGGTAAATTAGACCGGGGCCGGCGATGGCAAGGTAGTTTTGGACACAAAATTACAAAAAAACTGAAGAATAAAATCGTTAATTTAAAACAATATATATAATATATTAGTAAGTGAATAAAAAAATATAATTTTATTGGTTTCATATTATTCTAAATAAAATATTCAAAATAAATATCCAAATTAATTTAAAGTTTCAACTGTTTTATGTATTCCACGTTCAAAATCGTACGAATATTTGCTTGAAAACTATTCGTTTTTTTTTCATGTTTCTTAATGTCAATGTTATTTAGAACCTAAAAACGTTATACGTTCAACTTATATCAAAAAACATTTCTATAGGTGTCAGTTTTAAGATTATATGAAAGATTTTCATGAAGAAAATTACGTAAAAAATGAAGTCGGCTAATGACTTTTTCCTCTCTCGCGCCACCGTGCGTCGCTAGAGCTACAATAAATTTACGAGAAAAAAGGCGTAATAGTATTTTACAAAATCAAATTTCTGGTGATTACTTTGTATTAAGCGTTAACATTTTGTTTATTTTACATTTTTATTTTGGAAAAGGCGGTTAAAGGTTTTATTGTTTCTTTTTGTTACGAAAACTAGTGTAAAGATGTTCGCTGGTTTTTGTTTTATGTTTCATAAAGTAAGAAACCGTTACATACTCAAGCGTAAGATAATTTACCGCGCAATAAAGCTGTTAATATCACTTAATATATTCAAATAGTAACTAAAAAATCTGAAAAAATTAAGAGACATAGATTGAGGGACAGAGAAGCCAAAAATGAAATAACATTAAAAAGGTGGTATCCGTCAGTTACCGCTTTATTGCCCGGGGCCAGCGATGTATAAGGAACGCCTGTGCCCCAGCAGTTGGGACATTTAATGACTAATGATGATGATGATGATGACTTTTTAAAGCCACAAAATCATTATGAGAAAACTTCAAAAATGTCCCCTCCCTCATAGATAAGAAATTGGGAGCTAAATGCCTATGCGAGTTTACATATCACACTTCTGCTGAAGAAGAGATACGCTATATATGATTTATATTTTGACTCATTTAGCTGAATAACTTTGATGAAGACAACTGTAATAAAAAAGTTATTTTTTTAAGATTTTACTTGCGAGAAAATATTAATTTTGTCTCCAAATTCATGAAACTCAGGTTAATTTTAATGAACAACCAAGACTTATCAGCATTTCTATTTTAATTTTTTAATCTCATTTAAATCGTGTAAGAGGTTGAATTAAGTCACTATATTATTATAGCACAATAGTTAGTTCCGATTTCCTTATCAGTGTCAGGTTTTTGCCACAAATAGAAGCCATCTTTGTATTCATCTTTGTATAATATTATTATTTAAAATTTTATTTTTTTGCATTCAAATTGCAATTTTTATGGTTAATATTATTATACTAGCGGATCCTCGCGGTTTTACCCGCGTGATGGGAATATCGGGAAAAAATTTTGCCTATGTCACTCGGGAAGAATGTAGCTTTCTAATGGTCATAGCATTTTCTATTTCGGTCTAGTAGTTCCTGAGCTTAGCGCGTTCAAACAAACAAACGAAACTATTCAACTTTATAAATTCTTGAGGACTATGATCAAAGGCTGTACAAATTTGGTGTTATTTCTTTGGAAGCCCAACGTAAAAGATACGATCTCCTCTGTTTGCAAATACTTCATGCGACCATTGACGCTCCAGAACTGCTTGCATCATTGAGTATTAACATAAGACACAAATCGCGATCACCGAACACTTTCGCGATGCAGACTTATAAAAACTATACGTCTTATTATAGCCCTCTGGTAAGAATGTGTCGTTCCTATAATGAGATTGCGCGTAGTAGCAAAGAGATTGATATTTATAACGCCAATTTTAATCGTTACAAAAGGCTTCAGACCTCTTTAGAGATGAGCAATCCTCTTTTTCTACCTGTTAAAATTGTGCAGTTTCTGTTAGTTCTAAGTTTATTTTTCTATGTGTATCAAATCTTTTGTTGCATGTCTGTTAGTGTTTAAGTAATATGTAAGTAATGATGCTGTTTTTTTATCATGTTGTGTCGACTAATTTTGGGTTAAGTGAGTATTATCTGGCTCAACTTAACTTCATTTTTATATTTTAAATTTTAATGATAATAATCTGTTTGTGCACCTTTAAATAAATAAATAAATAATATTAGATAGATTATTGTAAGTTATAAAATTCGTTTATTACATTACCTACCTAAACCAGGAGCCCACGGCCGCCGCGTCGTTGTCGCGCAACATGCGAGAAACATTTCGATCATGTTCCGAACACCGATTAGTTTGGCGACACGCTTTAGTTGGTGGTTCACGCGGACCTTGTGGACTTTCAAATTGCTTTCATTTATGCTGTTAAAACATAAGTGATGTATTAAAGAAGATGGGCAAATTGGTTTTGCTTACTTTTAGTAAATTATTTTTTTATTAAAATAATTTTTATTTCACTCTTTTTAGTGCATCGTGCAGGCAATTTACGTGTTTTCTGGTAAATAGGTATGTGATCAAACTGAAAACCTCCTTTTTCGAAGTCGGTTAAAATACCTTGAGGTATCCCCTTTTTAACAAAACAAGAATCATCTAAATCGGTTTATAAACAAAGGAGTTATGCCTAAAGATACGTATTAAATTCACATAAAGTGGTAACGAAAACGACAGTATTTTCAAGATTTCCTGAAAACTACTGAACCGATTTCAAAATTTCTAAAAATGGGACCAACTTGGAAACCAACCTGATGTAATAACGTTTGAACCATTTCAATCGGTTCAGCCGTCTTCGAGTAATCGGTGGACATACACAAAAAAAAAAACATACATACAGACGAATAGAGAACCTCCTCCTTTTTGATTTAGAAGTCGGTTAAAAATTTATGGATGGAGCATTTTAAATCGTGCTCTGCGTGTCCTACCAGCGAAAGACTTTTAGCATTCGAGAATTTAAGGCGAGAGAAATGATAACTAGGTATTTGTAAAATCTATTGCTGTCGTGCAGTGTCTGAATAACATAGCGCAGAGCTTGATATAGACAACTGCAGCTCGAACCGAAAATCCCTATTAAAAGAGACACCTAGCTCGGAGGAAGTACTTCCCTTTTCGCTGAATATGTGACGAAACGTCCGGCCTTTCAATATCTTTATAAATCTATACAAGCGACGATATTGTTCTTGCGACTTGCGTAAGTGACACAGATATATTACACAAAATCAACGTTTCGTAGTTCCTATTCACTGATTTCTTTCACAAAACTGGACCAATTAATAGGAAAAATGTGATAGTAAAAAAAAAACCACGAGCCCTATAAGTAGCTTTCAGGCGGGATTCGAACCCGCGCCTCCGGGAATCCGGCCCGATGCTCTGACCAACTAAGCTACCGAAAGGCTTACAAGGCTCGTCGAATTTTGCTATCACTTGTTACGCTGTAGGCCAGCGTTGCTTCATCAATGTGAGGAAACCCTCGCATCCGAAAGAAACATTTTTACAAATGTTTAACAATCGATTAAGATGAAACAGCCATATTGAGATTTTATGTTATTTTTATGCATTCACAATGCAATTTTGTAAGTATAGGAAAATATTTTCCCTATACTTTAATATTTTCATCCCAAAATTTAAAAAAGCTTTGGCCGTTTTCTTATGTTTTCCTTTTTCTATTATAATCTAGTCAAAGTTTTCTGAATGTTTGAACACAGCGGAAAATCCGGCGAAGTTTTTAGGTTCGTTTTATCTCTGAATTAATTTAAGGAAAAAAGTAAAACAGGACATGCCAATTAGTGCCCATGGGTTTTTGGAAACAAAAGTTTTTGCTCTAGGTATTGGCATTATTTATTTATTTATTTAATACTTACTGCCTCACTCAGAGACGTCAATTACCTTTAATGACAATTAAAATCTATATCTATCTCTGTTTTATGTCAAGTATTGAATAAACTAGGAATGTTAATTTAATGCCAATTAAAGTTAATTGACGTCTCTGAGTGCGGCAGTTAATGTACTAAGTGGAGATAAGTGGACTTACACCCGTTTGCACTAAACTTAAGAATCGCCTAAGTCTTTTCCTAGCTAACTTAAGACATACTTAACAAAAAATTGCTTTGCACTAACCTTAGGACATTCTTAAATGCACTTTAGGCTATTCTTAACTTACGGGCCCAATATCGAGCACCTAAGGCTTAAGAAATACCTATATCAGTGGTTATTGTCTGTGGCATTGTGAGCAAAGAGTAGTGTGACAAGCTTTTCTGTTTCGGTGATTATCTTTGGAACTAAAACAGTTTTCATACGACAGTCCATTTTGACAGCTAATTTCGTATTGCAAGTGACTCCTCTGTCACGGCTGTCACCGGAACAGAAAAGCTTGTGGCTTTTGTATTCTTGTTTGTTAGATAGAGACACAACACATGTGACATACGTCATTCATCATTTATTAAAAAAAAAACTGTATTATCTTTTTCTTGACAGTTGAGCTCAGTTGACTTTTTCTTTTCTCGGTGAGTTACCCCTACCAAATAAAATTGACAACGCCTTAGCTTTTGTCTCCTTTTAACTCACGAAGGAATCAATGAGAAGTTTCAACCAAAAAAATATCCAGTGACCTACTTTACCTCCCCAGTTTTAAAATCCATAAACAATTAATATTTGAATTTATTCATTCATTTTCTTAGCAAGGCGATGACTAAGTTACGACGTAGTCTGTCAGTGCAAACAAAAATTTTAGCTCGGCTGTTTTAGGCTGTTCCTAAGATAAGATGTATCTTATCTAGGACAAGCTCAACCCGAGTTTAGTGCAAACGGGCATTAATGCCTTAGGCATTCTTTACCAGTCAACCTTAGGGTGATGTAGAGATAATGATTTGGTACGGTGCACAACCAGTGGAAGCAGGAAGCAACCGAAATAATAAATTGTACTAAGTATATTATAGTTACTATACATAAACAAAATAATATACTAGACTAATATATAAATATATAGATACTAAATATATGATATATAGGTACTAACGGCCAAAATTAATAATCAATCCACAGATAGGGATAGGCACGATCCAGATTAGTTGCTTTGCAACGTTTGATATTAACAGAATTAACGACAGTTGCCTGGGTGTTGTTTTTTTTTAATACTTAATAATTTAACACAATTAATAATTTCGTGTGAATCGAATCGAAACTATTATACTTAAAGTAAATAAATACATAAAGTACTCTACACGCTTCAGCGCCACGCACATCCAGCGCACTATTACAAATTTCGCTAAATAACACACAGCCTAGACCGCAAGAGATAGAGAAGTCCGGTTTTGTTGGGATATTCCTCTTCTATAGATCTACAATAGCGCGATAGCAAATGTCTATCTTTCAAGGATAGCATACAAATCTCTGATAGCATATGTCTATTATTAGCTCCGATCAAGGTGTTATTGTTGATCGTAGCTTATAAGCCATTATATCTTTAAAATATGGTCACGTACAATGCGGTACTTATAAAGCTATTTAGACGGATATAGTATATATAACCCTTATCAATCTAAATACGTTAGTTGCTTTAAGGCGATGATTCCCGACCGAAATAGGCCGCGCGCGATACACTTCACGCTGACGCAGCGGCAGCCGGCAGTGAACTGTGAACTCACCACACCCCGCGAATCGAAAATCACTTAAAATTCAATTAAAAATTAGGTAAATAATCAAAAATTTAAACTGACCTGAGGGCAAGCATGAAAAATATGTAAAAAATAAAATAAAATAATATGTAAATATGTGAAAAACATGTGAAGCGATCGAAAAAACATTTTCAATCTTAAAAATATATGTAAGTAAGTTTAAATAATAGAAAAATGGAAAATGAAGTATTTAGAAAAAAAATCGACCCGTGTCACAACAACCCATCACAACCCATCGGAGCTGGTTGTGAGACGGGTCGATTTTTTTTTTAAATTCTTCATTTTCCATTTTTCTATTATAAAAATTGCATTGTGAATGCATAAAACTAAAAATTAAAATAAGTTTAAATAAGTTTTTAGTAAAAATTTCATTTTTATGACAAGCTTTTTAACTGACTGTACTTTTATGTCATCTGAACCAAACGTGTATACAAAATTTCAGCTGCATCGAACACTGGGAAGTGGGTCAAATTAAGCTTGCAAGATTTGACCCCACTAACTAACAAACTAACTAACATGGGAAGTTAATAAAAAGCATGTAAAATCAAGTCAGCGTATAACTTTACTTTAACACTCACTTGATTTTCATGAACCAAATTAAAAAAAAATCGGCCGAGTGCGAGTCGGACTCGGCCATGAAGGGTTCCGTACCCACTTAACGTACCAAGGCGGGCTTCCATACAACAAACGTGATTTATTTCCCGTTTTCTTTCTCGATCTTAAATATAGAGTCTAATGTTGTATTGATAATGGTACGGAGCCGTTCTTGCGCGAGTCCAACTCGCACTTGGCCGGTTATAAATTTTAGTTCCAGATATTGACACGCGCCAAGTTATATGGCGCGTACTGATGAATTTTAACTCTGTGAATCAGGAGGCTGGTCTTCTTTTGTTTGGGTCCATGACTTTTCACATGACCAAAACGGGGGCGCCCACAACACATCCTTCGTTATAACTTAACAACAAAATACCATAAAACTCCACAATCCACAAATATGTGGTGTCCAAGTTAGCACTAAGTAAGTACATTACGAGCCAAAGCGCTTTTATTACTGCTTATTATTGCTAATATTATTATTTAAAATTTTATTTTTTTGCATTCAAATTGCAATTTTTATGGTTAATATTATTATACTAGCGGATCCTCGCGGTTTTACCCGCGTGATGGGAATATCGGGAAAAAATTTTGCCTATGTCACTCGGGAAGAATGTAGCTTTCTAATGGTCATAGCATTTTCTATTTCGGTCTAGTAGTTCCTGAGCTTAGCGCGTTCAAACAAACAAACGAAACTATTCAACTTTATAAATTCTTGAGGACTATGATCAAAGGCTGTACAAATTTGGTGTTATTTCTTTGGAAGCCCAACGTAAAAGATACGATCTCCTCTGTTTGCAAATACTTCATGCGACCATTGACGCTCCAGAACTGCTTGCATCATTGAGTATTAACATAAGACACAAATCGCAATCACCGAACACTTTCGCGATGCAGACTTATAAAAACTATACGTCTTATTATAGCCCTCTGGTAAGAATGTGTCGTTCCTATAATGAGATTGCGCGTAGTAGCAAAGAGATTGACATTTAAGTATAACGCCAATTTTAATCGTTACAAAAGGCTTATATCAGACCTCTTTAGAGATGAGCAATCCTCTTTTTCTACTTAAACCTGTTAAAATTGTGCAGCTTCTGTAGGTTCTAAGTTTATTTTTCTATGTGTATCAAATCTTTTGTTGCATGTCTGTTAGTGTTTAAGTAATATGTAAGTAATAATGCTGTTTTTTTATCATGTTGTGTAGACTAATTTGGGGTTAAGTATTATCTGGCTCAACTTAAACTTCATTTTGATATTTTAAATTTTAATGATAATAATCTGTTTGTGTACCTTTAAATAAATAAATAAATAATATTAGATAGATTATTGTATGTTATAAAATCGTTTGTTACATTACCTAATAATTTAAACCAGGAGCCTACGGCCGCCGCGTCGTTGTCGCGCAACATGCGAGAAACATTTCGATCATGTTCCGAACACCGATTAGTTTGGCGACACGCTTTAGTTGGTGGTTCACGCGGACCTTGTGGACTTTCAAATTGCTTTCATTTATGCTGTTAAAACATAAGTGATGTATTAAAGAAGATGGGCAAATTGGTTTTGCTTACTTTTAGTAAATTATTTTTTTATTAAAATAATTTTTATTTCACTCTTTTTAGTGCATCGTGCAGGCAATTTACGTGTTTTCTGGTAAATAGGTATGTGATCAAACTGAAAACCTCCTTTTTCGAAGTCGGTTAAAATACCTTGAGGTATCCCCTTTTTAACAAAACAAGAATCATCTAAATCGGTTTATAAACAAAGGAGTTATGCCTAAAGATACGTATTAAATTCACATAAAGTGGTAACGAAAACGACAGTATTTTCAAGATTTCCTGAAAACTACTGTACCGATTTCAAAATTTCAAAAAATGGGACCAACTTGGAAACCAACCTGATGTAATAACGTTTGAACCATTTCAATCGGTTCAGCCGTCTTCGAGTAATCGGTGGACATACACAAAAGAAAGAAAAAAACATACATACAGACGAATAGAGAACCTCCTCCTTTTTGATTTAGAAGTCGGTTAAAAATTTATGGATGGAGCATTTTATATCGTGCTCTGCGTGTCCTACCAGCGAAAGACTTTGTAGCATTCGAGAATTTAAGGCGAGAGAAATGATAACTAGGTATTTGTAAAATCTATTGCTGTCACGCAGTGTCTGAATAACATAGCGCAGAGCTTGATATAGACAACTGCAGCTCGAACCGAAAATCCCTATTAAAAGAGACTACTAGCTCGGAGGAAGTACTTCCCTTTTCGCTGAATATGTGACGAAAGGTCCGGCCTTCTTTATCTATACAAGCGACGATATTGTTCTTGCGACTTGCGTAAGTGACACAGATATATTACACAAAATCAACGTTTCGTAGTTTCTATTCACTGATTTCTTTCACGAAACTGGACCAATTAAGTTAGATTTTCATCCCAAAATTTAAAAAAGCTTTGGCCGTTTTCCTATGTTTTCCTTTTTCTATTATAATCTAGTCAAAGTTTTCTGAATGTTTGAATACAGCGGAAAATCCGGCGAAGTTTTTAGGTTCGTTTTATCTCTGAATTAATTTAAGGAAAAAAGTAAAACAGGACATGCCAATTAGTGCCCATGGGTTTTTGGAAACAAAAGTTTTTGCTCTAGGTATTGGCATTATTTATTTATTTAATACTTACTGCCTCACTCAGAGATGTCAATTACCTTTTCATGTCTCATATTCTGAAAGTAACTCCTAACTTGCCTAAAATGCGGGTTGAAAGTGGTATGTGGCGGCCCTAGGGCCGTTATGAAATTTAAAAAAGGAATAGGAGAGGTTATGTCAAAATCTGTAATAGCATTTACACACGTTCCGATCCGACAGCCGATTTGGTCTGCTCCCAGACCAAATCTACGCTACACACGTTCCGATTTGGTCTGGGAGCAGACCGAATCGGATCGGAGGTCGGATAGGAACGTGTGTAGAGTCTTATACCTTTGGACATTTTATTTAGCAAAAGTATACAGGCAAACGTACAGAAGCCTATACAGCCATGTTTTGCTATCATATAAAATAATTAATATCGTAGAATTATTATTAATATCTAAAACATTGTTTTTTTTAAAGAATGCGTTTTTAGAAACAGATTAAACCAAATAAATTATTTGTAACATAAAAAATCAGGCTATTAATTTTATGGAATTGCATAGAGTACGGGTCAAACACCAAACAAGACTGCATGGACTTAGTTTCCCTTGCCTTCCTTAAAACAGAGAGAATGAACAAAAAAGTTATAGTCTTTCGAAAATTCCGCGGCCATAGGAAAAATAATTTTTAGATTATTTCTGTTTATTTTTACTTTCCTCATATTCAAAATGAAAAGTAGAGTGTTTACTTCGGGCGTATGGACCCATAACAGTCTCGGACTATCGGCGCCCTCACTTCGTTCGTGCGCCAAAACACTCGACTGTTATTGGTGCCATACAGCCCTTACTAAACAATCTACTATTAATGACAATTAAAATCTATATCTATCTCTTTTTTATGTCAAGTATTGAATAAACTAGGAATGTTAATTTAATGCCAATTAAAGTTAATTGACGTCTCTGAGTTCGGCAGTTAATGTACTAAGTGGAGATAGGTGGACTTAATGCCTTAGGCATTCTTTACCAGTCAACCTTAGGGTGATGTAGAGATAATGATTTGGTACGGTGCATAACCAGTGGAAGCAGGAAGCAACCGAAATAATAAATTGTACTAAGTGTATTATAGTTACTATACATAAACAATATAATATACTAGACTAATACCTATATAAATACTAAATAAATGATATATACTAACGGCCAGAATTAATAATCAATCCACAGATAGGGATAGGCACGATTCAGAGGGCCTACTCTGAAACGCAAAACCCGAAACTTCGTGATACCCGTCCCTCTCACTCCCCAGTTATCACGGAATCGAGTGAAAGGGACGGGGCTAACCGAAGTTTCGGATTTGCGTTTCAGAGTACGGCTGCAGATTAGTTGCTATGTAACGTTTGATATTAACATAGAATTAGAAATATAATATACATAGAAACGACAGTTGCCTGGGTGTTGTTTTTTATTTAATTTTTTTATAAAAATACTTAATAATTTAACACAATTAATAATTTCGTGTGAATCGAATCGAAACTATTATACTTAAAGTAAATAAATACATAAAGTACTCTACACGCTTTAGCGTCACGCACATCCAGCGCACTATTACAAATTTCGCTAAATAACACACAGCCTAGACCACAAGAGATAGAGAAGTCCGGTTTTGTTGGGATATTCCTCTTCTATAGATCTACAAAAAAGACCGCGATAGCAAATGTCTATCTTTCAAGGATAGCATACAAATCCCTGATAGCATATGTCTATTATTAGCTTCGATCAAGGTGTTATTGTTGATCGTAGATTATAAGCCATTATATCTTAAAAAAAATGGTCACGTACAATGCGGTACTTGTAAAGCTATTTAGACGGATATAGTATTAACCCTTATCAATCTAAATACGTTAGTTGCTTTAAGGCGATGATTCCCGACCGAAATAGGCCGCGCGCGATACACTTCACGCGGACGCAGCGGCAGCGGCAGCCGGCAGTGAACTGTGAACTCGCGAGCACCCCGCGAATCGAAAATCACTTAAAATTCAATTAAAAATTAGGTAAATAATCAAAAATTTAAACTGACCTGCGGGCAAGCATATTACATCATGTGAAAAACATGTGAAGCGATCGAAAAAACATTTTCAATCTTAAAAATATATGTAAGTAAGTTTAAATAAGTTTTTAGTAAAAATTTCATTTTTATGACAAGCTTTTTTGCTGACTGTACTTTTATATTGTATTGTCATCTGAACCAAACGTGTATACAAAATTTCAGCTGCATCGGACACTGGGAAGTGGGTCAAATTAAGCTTGCAAGATTTAACCCCACTAACTAACAAACTAACTAACATGGGAAGTTAATAAAAAGCATGTAAAATCAAGTCAGCGTATAACTTTACGCTGACTTGACGCTTTACTTTAACACTCACTTGATTTTCATGAACCAAATAAAAAAAAAATCGGCCGAGTGCGAGTCGGACTCGGCCATGAAGGGTTCCGTACCCACTTAACGTACCAAGGCGGGCTCCCATACAACCAACGTTATTTATTTCCCGTTTTCTTTCTCGATCTTAAATATCATAGTGTCTAATGTTGTATTGATAATGGTACGGAGCCCTTCGTGCGCGAGTTCAACTCGCACTTGGCCGGTTTTAAATTTTAGTTCCAGATATTGACACGCGCCAAGTTATATGGCGCGTGCTGATGAATTTTAACTCTGTGAATCAGGAGGCTGGTCTTCTTTTGTTTGGGTCCGTGACTTTTCACATGACGAAAATGGGGGCGCCCACACCACATCCTTCGTTGTAACAGCAAAATACCTACCATAAAACTCCACAATCCACAAATATGTGGTGTCCAGGTTAGCACTAAGTAAGTACATTACGAGCCAAAGCGCTTTTATTACTGGCCGTAAATCCAGCCGGGAGCTTAACGGCTATCGCACTTTCGGATTTAGAACTCTTCTCATTCAAAATTGGAATGGCTGCCCTTTTGTACCGCCATTTAAATCGAGCGATTTGAAAGCAATGCGTTCTTGATTTCCGATTTTGATCGGGGAGACGTAGAATGAATAGGTAGTCTGTAAGAGTTAGTTACAGTAAATGTTTAAATCATTTCTTCTTCGCTTTTCCCGATAAGAAAGAAAATGCAATAATGATTTATGATATTACTTTATTGTACAAAATAATAAAAGTAAAGCACAAAAAGCATAAGCATTCTTGTTTTTCATAAACTTTTTTTAACCGAAATATTTATTTCGTTTAATTAATTATTAATACCTACTTACATGAATGAAAATTAAAACCAATAATTAGAAAAACTTTTGTTTGTTTTGGACAATTTGCTTTTTTTTGTCTATAAACAGTACAAGGTACTTACATACATACATACTTTTTTTACAATCACCATCACCTTTCATAACCAACGCGCTAGAAGCAGGCATAGGTAATTGTATAAAAAAATCTATAAGTTTATTTTAAACGTTACGCTTACATCAATTGAAAATTTATTCTCCTCCGCATTGCATTGTGTCCTAAATCTAGTTCAACTTCAAATCTCAAAGTTAAATTCCGTGCAGAATCGATAACAGTTTCCGATAGAATCGAATCGAGCATTGAGCGAGCCATCGATTACGGTCCGCGGAGAGACATTTTAAACTATCGTTTATCCTTTCAAATGCAATGGACAGTGGAGGAGGCACTTTATCACCCCGATAACGGGTCTCGCACAATGCCCCGGTGGAAACTGCTTACTGGAATGTAACCGTTATAATTTAATGAGTTTCGGAAAATTACATTCCGAAGATTCTTGGTGATCAAACTTTTTGGTATCACTATAACTTTTTCGTCGGATTCGATTTTCCTGCTTACTGCAATGTAGTGTTTAATATGTTTCATTTCACATTTTTAATAATAGGTCTTTACCTATGAAATTGCCGCTTTTTTCTCACATGTCATTTATTTTTATTATGGGTACCTATGATTATTATTAAGTACTTATAGGTTATCTTCAACGATTTTTTCTCTCAAATTTTCTTGCCAACGTACGTCTTCATTATTTCGTCGGATATGTTGTAATCGTGGCGTGATCTGCCCGCTGATTCACGAACCGTCGGAAACGGAATTGGATTCGAATTCTGTGCTTTGTCTTTGTCTATTCTATAGTGAGTGACAGAGACAGGGCATACATTCCGCTGTCGGGAGCGTTTCGGACGGATTGTGAATCAGGGGGCTGAACAGGGTTTAGTCGGAAATAAGTGGTGTTTTGAGATTTTAATTTTTTTTTATTAATTCTCAATGCAATTTTGTAAGTACAATAGGAAAAATGTGATAGTAAAAAACCACGCGCCCTATAAGTAGCTGTCAGGCGGAATATAGGTAGGTATAAGGGGTTTTTATTTGTCATTTGTTATTTTTATTATCTTAAAGTACTATAAAGAAGTGGTTTGTAATCGTATATTATTATCTAAAGTGCACTACTTCCGGAATCCTCAACCTCTTAGGAACTGGCTGTCTTATCTCTAAATACCGGAACTCGCCAAATTTTCTTCCCAATTTTCTTTTTCGCTGTCTTCATCATCCCTAATTAGTTCACAAGCAAGTTGACTTTAAAGGGGGTGCGTCAGAAGTGGTATCATGTCAAATTAAGTAATCGTGTTGTAATCGCGGCGCGATCTGAACAAGGGAGCTCATCAATCACGCCGCCCCTGCTCGAGGGTGTGAGGCATAAGCGGGAGCGGGTACGTAGCTAATGTTAAAAAAATGATTGTTTTTACAGAGTGACTAGTCTTCCGCCCGCGGGGATAACACGACGATATCTCGCGGCAATGTGATATTTTTCCGTGACAAAAAGGGATGATAGTGTCCATCAATACAAGTAATTTTTACTATGAGGCCGACTACGGAATCGCGAAAAAGAAATCAGCGGTTCCATACATTTCAGTCGATTTGTACTATGTACGTACTTTTGTACGATGTTGTACTTTTGTAAGGAACAGCTGATATTTTTTTCGCAATTCCGTGGTCAGTCCCATAGTGAAAATTGTTCGTATTGATGGACACCATCATCCCCTAAAATCTCTGTACTGTTTTTTTTAACTACCTGTATACTTTCATGTGTTCCTTGGGTGAAACAAGCCCTAATATAGTAGACGCCAAATCTTGTGGCAGTTGCTGCTATACCACGTTGTCTGGCCGAGACTGCCACGACACTTGGTGTCAAAAGGTCCCACAGACTATCAGTCCGCCTGTAGGCATCAGCCTGTCACTTAGCCGCAATCAGCCACACACTTACGGCCTGGTCCAATCAAATAATGCAGGTTAACTGCTCATGGTCTGTAGGGCCCTTTTTAAACTAGCAGCTTTTCCGCTTTAGGTTTATTGTCATGTTTTGAAAGAAAAAAATTTTTTAGAAACTAATTCGGCAGATTTTTGTTAAGACCGACATTTGATATTAGATCCACATTTTTGTACAAGATAATTTGTTTATCAATATTTACCGTGTAATCGCTAACAGCCCTTGACTTAACCCAAGCTGTGGTTTAATGCTGGCAACGCTGTTATCCTTACTTCAGTTTTAGTAGTCATTAGAGGAAATCCGCTAATGCCTGCGGCCACCGCTGCGTACAAAACACTTCCTACACTTAAGGAGTTCACACCCGGGCCGAAAGAGGAGTGAGGCGAAAGCGGAATAGGACTCTCACAAATGCGCTTCTCACGATGTTTCTTACTTTTGTTTTAGCTGAAATGATACGGACAGAAAACTATCATTTTGTATCAAGAAAAAATACATTTTGAAACTCTAACTTAACATATATGAAAATTACCACAACAAGTTGTAACTTGGAAAGATTATTATTTATGTTGGATTGATTTTTGATCATTTTTACAAGAATTTCATCAATATTTGTTCAAAAGAATTAAAATGTGGAATCCATATTAAATATAATAAGTTTTTAGTAAAAAAAATCCTTTTCATGGCAAGCTTTCTTGCTGACTGTATATAAAAATTGTATTGTCATCTAAACCAAACCTGTATACAAAATTTCAGCTCCATCTGACGTTGGGAAGAGGGTCAAATTAAGCTTGCAAGATTTGTCCCCCACTAAAAAAAATGGAAGAATGAATATTAATTAATTTATCTGTGATATGGGGTTTAAGTTTAAAAAATATGTGCTATAAGCGATATTATAAGTTTTGTGCGTACCATCCCTGTGAGGTTTCAAGTAAGTACAGTTATTCATGGATGCTTTATGAAATATCACTAGTAAAGCCTCACAAACTAAAACAAAACGCAAGTAGTGCACCGACTGACTTTGTTTGAATCGGAGATAAGTTTTTGTAAAAATTTCATTTTTATGTCAACCTTTTTTGCTGACTGTACTTTAATGTTGTATTGTCATCTAAACCAAAACTGTATACCAAAATTTCAGCTTCATCGGACACTGGGAAGTAGGTCAAATTAAGCTTGCAAGATTTGTCCCCCACTAACTAACAAACTAACTAACTAACATGGCAAGTTACTAAAAAGCTTGGAAAAAAGGTTAGGAATGCTACTATCTTACGTCATAAATGACAGCAATCGATAAGAAATAAGAACGCTTTGAAGTGCCCCATCAAATCCGACCACCTTCGATCAACAATACCATCAGATAACCGGTTGGAGTATCCAAAACGGCCGAGCGAATAAGAGCGCACATCAATTGAGGCAATCGATTCGCGATCGCCCTAAATTTCGTGGTTATTTTTATTTTCACACCACAGAAATACTTGTTGTTCAAACAGAAAAGAACTATTGATGATAGGTATAGCACACATAAACAAAGCGCTTGCAGCGCTTCTATCGGTAATAAACTTAACTATTTTACGATGTGGTCAAATAATCTTGACCATTTCATGAAGTAGCCGCGTGTTCGGTTGCCCATATCAGAAACGATTTCTTATTCAAAATTCAAAATCGTTTATTCAATTTAGGTTTGTTTAACAACACTTATGAACGTCAATGAAGCTACGCCATCGGTTCGCAAATCCTACGGCAGGAGACCTTGTAGCGAGAAGAACCGGCAAGAATTTTTGATCTGATAGATCCAACAGACAGTGAAACATTTCATGAAATGGTCGCATTATCATAGTAAATCTACGAAACGGCCACGACATATAGATTATAGATATATTGTTGATCGAAGCCGACAACGTGAATATCTATTATGGGATAGTGTGGCTTTTTCTATTACGTTTTTTCTATATCTAATACTTACAGAATTGCATAGTAAATGCATAAACATGTGTCTTTGTTGTACTCAAATACGAAGCAATAAATTGTTTTCACTTCTCATGCTCGTAAAGTTCGTCTTTATGTTGGGTATTAGGCTGCATAAAATCGCTTTAACTCGTACATAAGAAAACCCATTTTACCCTCGACTTGACCATCCCCACCTTTGGTATATAGGGCAGGCGTACCGGTTTTGGCCACTGTACTGGTTTTGGCCACTTTTTGCTCTAAAAGTTTTCTAAACAACGTTTAGCCATTTTTGATAAAGGCAATTAAAATAAGGTATTTTAAGGTAATAATAACAACTGTTAGAATTCCTTATGTCATAATTTTTTTTTTCAATAAATTCAATTTTCTGTTTGAAAAAATGTTTTGTATGAAAATTTTAAGAAATTTGTTTTGGATGAAATACTTTATAAACCTTTGTTTTTCACAATTAAATTGTTGTTTTGCAATTGACTGGTTTCTAGCGCATTAGAATATATTGATTTTACCTGGGTTTGGTTTTGATTTTTCGCAATACTTACAAAAGTTTAACTATCAGTAAGTGGCCAAAACCGGTACATTTGACACCTCTCACACATTGTGTGTAATATAAAAAAAACTATTTTACTTTTCTAAATTTGAAAAATGTACCTTTAAAGGTAGATAAAATATCTATAATTTAAGATATAATTTGTGTCTTAAATACCTAAGACCATTTAGTACTTAGTGCTTAAAAGTCAAAAAATCCTTAAAGTGGCCACAAAGGGTACCTCTGCCCTACATACGTCTCGGGTAAAATGGTACGTTTTATGCACTTGTTGTACAATCTACTACTTATTTTAAAATTATTTCCTGCAAATATTTGAATGTGTTACTATATTAATCATAAACGTACCTACTGATGTGTCTGTGTTAGTGTCAACCAGAACGGGATACCAATTAAAATGTGTAATCATGTGGCCACCGAAATTAATTGGGTAGATTTCTAACCTATAAGTACTAATTAGTAATTGTCGATAGCGAATTATAGCTATTGACTCTTAATTAGTAGGTACCTACTGAAATTGTACAGTTTTCGTACTTCATGTCTTAATTAATTTTACTTGTATTATTAGAAAGGAAAGTAAGACAGAATAATTATTAACTAACTACAACAATCACACATAATAAAAATAATACAGGAAAACAGAAAATCAAAAATAAAACAAGATAGAAAAAATAAGTAAATGGAAAGACCAAAACATGTATACTTACACAGCACATATTCTGTGTGCGGGTAATAAAATATATGTAATACTAGCTTTCCGCCCGCGGCTTCGCCCGCATGGACTTCACGACGCTATCCCGCGGGAACGTTCTATTTTCCCGGGATAAAAAGTAGCCTATGTTCCTCTCCATGTTACAAAGTATTTGTGTCGTAAATTTCAGACAAATCCGTTCATCCGTTTTCGCGTGATTGAGTAACAAACATTCAAACATCCAAACATCTAAATTTTCACATTTATAATATTAGTAGCATGGATGTTTCCATGATTCACAAATTTTCAGAAAGGAATTAAAAGTTTGTTTACTGTAACACCAACATCTTCTTTTTGATTTGATAATGAAAGTGCTTTTCGCACTTAGCTAATTTCAATAAAACTTTTCATCTAACCTTTACAAAAATATGTAGATTAAAACGTGATACAAAATTAAAAATTATCGTTTTCTTCTTTTTTATAAGCGATCGTCGAAAAAGTAGGCACTTCGAAATCGGTATTTCACACAAACTCCTAACATAGGACCCTTCATTTATCCTCGTGATAAAGTTCTGCATTGACTCTATACAATAGGCCTTCGCAAATTACACACTGCCACGGCAATTACTGCTCGCAACAACAGATATTTGTATGATTTGTATGACAATCGGGTTTTTAAGCGAAACACGATACTTTGGTGGGGTCTGTTTTCAAATGTTCGCAAATTTGGTGTTTGGCAGTTCCTGAACTTTCATTGTGTGCCGGACTGGCGGATGGCGATTAGGTTGTGTACTTTCTGACTTTTTAAAATGTATATCAACTTTAACTCGTCTTGGTTTTCTATAGAAAAGGTCATAATTATTGCTGTAAATTATTTGCTTAATAAACTAATGAGATTATCATAAAAATATTTTCCTAAAAAAAGTTTCATCTCCAAAAATCTTTGATTAGTAAAGTAAAGTCACTTGTTACCGTCGCCGCACACGAGCCACAAACGCCGCCACTTGAAGCTAGAAGAAGAAATAAGTGACGACTACCGGCTTCAGCACATAAGACGCAAGCAATTTGTAAGATTTCGCCGTTTACATACGGTGACGACGTCATTTAAATCTATTAATCTTGAATCGGTTATCTAAAATGCCAAAGTCAAAATGTATATTGCCGCGGCAAAAAGTTCTTGGTTTTATTTTTAGCAATAAAGTCGGTTCTGGCGCTTCGCCGACCGGTGCAGCGGCATCCTCGCTGGGCTCGCGCGGATAGGATTTGACTGCGACTACCTATATACACGGCTAAATTTTAATTAGCATAAATATTTTAGGGGATGTTAGTGCCCATCAATATGAACAACTTTCACTATAGGACCAACCATGGAATCGCGTAAAAAAAACAGCTGTTCCATACATTTCAGTCGACTCGATGTTGTACTTTTGTATGGAACATCTGATTTTTTTTTCGCGATTCCATGGTTGGCCCCATAGTGAAAGTTGTTTATATTGATGGGCACTAACATCCCCTAAAATATTTATGCTAATTAAAATTTAGTGGTGTATAATATTAATGAAAACTACAGGAACCGGGACGGTGACGGCGTTTTGTGGTTGTGGTCGGGGGCCCGTGTGCGGCCAGGCTTACATCTATCAAGTCTTATCAACTCATATACCTTTATTAAATGAAATAGATATCTAACAACATAAAAATATACTAAGCAATGTAACAATGAAATTGAAAATGTATTTATCTAATTTGTTATTATTAGGTAGATTTCATTATTTTTTTTATTTTATATTTATTTCATCCATGCTTTTTATTTCGAACCTTTGGTATCCGTGTTTTTATTTTTTATGCTTTATAATTCATGTCCAATGACATAAAGCTATCTATCTGAATAGATACATATGTGCAAAAAAATATTTTCTTAAAAAGATTTTTTTGCACATATTATATAATTTTAAAAGTCTCATCCTTGTCACTCTATTTCTTTTTTCTTAATTATTCCAAAAGGTGGTGTAAGAAATTAAAAAAGCACTTTGCCTCACGCTCGCAGCAAAAATCGATTTTGCTGCGAGTTTTTACGCGCCAAAAGCGCCCTTTTCGTGCTGGAGAGGTGAAATAGTAGATTGTACAACAAGTGCATAAAACGTACCATTTTACCCGAGACGTATGGCGAGGGCGGACAGTCAATTCGAGGGTAAAATGGGTTTTATATACGAGTTATACACTCTGCTTTTCACTTCGAGTGTGAGGAAAATAAATAACAATATTGCAAAAAAGAAAATATAAAGACTTCGCCATATTGGCGGGCAGACTTTTTTTTATACCTGGCAGTGGCAGCACAGTGACTTTAGCATAGATCGAAATCCATAATGCTCTTGAAATACTTATTTCTTAGAAAACTCATTAATTTTGCCTAGTTTTATTAATTTAATAAATTTAAGATGGATTATGTACAAAATTTAAGAAACAGAATGAAATAACAAGTTTATTAACGAAGTTTAATTGCGTGTGTGACTGTTTACCTGACGACCTTTGTCTTAGAATCTGAGACTTAGACGAAGATTTTACTTTATGCACTAGAGCATAACAAGTCATTTTATGCAGCCTATACCCAACATATACACGAACTTTAAGAGCATGAGAAGTGAAAATGTTATTTATTAATGTATGAAATGTATGGCTGGTGGGAGCCCTAAGCAAAGAATATATCCCTAAGGTCGCTCGGCTGTCAAACGCGCGTTTGTATTGATGCAAAAAGGCGCAATGTAAAAGGGGAACGTAGCTGTTACCCACTGTTTATACTGCACCAAATAAATACTCCAACGAGTTTATCTCATTTGTCAATGATTCTCAGTAATCAATCAGTAGTAGATTACGAGGAACTATTGCGACCTCATAAAAATCATCAGAAGCTGGTGTCGGGACCTCTGCGTGTTGGCGGTCTCTTTGAGCACAGATAAGAACGAGCATGGAGGGCAACCCTTAACCTTGTAATGTTAATATTTGGTAAAATAAACAGGAACTTTTTTTTTTTTCTTATACAGATAAAAAGTGAAGATAAACACTTTATTTTACTGTAAATTATAGCAAACCATTAATATGGTCCTAACAAAAAATTGAAAAATGTACAGTGTTTGGTCAAAACGATTGAAAACCGTGCGCAACGACCGAGCCTAGAGTTGTGTCAAAGAATACTATAAAATGTTGTGTGGTGTTTAAAGTGATGTTACATACCTATGCATTTACTATAGGAAACTTAATATAATGAACAACTGAAATTGTTCGAAGTGAGGCACCTGACTACATTAATGTCACAAGGCGCGACGACTTTAAAATGTGACTTCTCACGCTAGGTGCGAATTGAGACAGCATAGACGGTTTTTTATTTTACTATTCCTGAGCTAGAGACCTAAACCACTAATCAGAAAAAGTGTTGAAAACGAACAAAATACACTTCACCGAATGTCAAACGTTTGTCGCGTTATATCCAAATCACGACAGTAGTGCCTCGAAGCGAGGCGCCCGACTCTGATCTGTCACGGGGCGCGAACAGCATCAAAGGGTGACGTAACACGCTAGGTACGAATCAAGTCAGCATGGAACCTTATATTTTCCTATTCCTGAAATAACCATGATCAAGAAAAAAGAATTGAAAATCGAACAAAATTCACCGAATGTCAAACGTTTGTCGCGTCATACCCAAATCACGACGGTAGTGCCTCGAAGCGAGGCGCCCGACCCTGATCTGTCACGGGGCGCGAACAGCATCAAAGGGAGACGGAATACGCTAGGTGTGCGAATCAAGTCAGCATGGGGCCTTATATTTTCCTATTCCTGAAATAACCATGATCAAGAAAAAAGAGTTGAAGAGCGAACAATATACACTTTACCGAGTGCCAATAGTTTGTCGGGCTATACCCAATCAATACAGCCGGGGAATATCAGATTTACTGCTCACGATCCAAATATTTTTTCACGCATTGTACCTATTCATTTACGATTTTCATTGATAAACGAGATGTGAATCCGTAAAAATAGGTTTACCTAAATCTTTAAAAACTATTAAATAATATTGAAACAGTAACAAATTATAATCACAGAGTCTAAAAATCTCTCGTCCCAATTCCGCGAGGCGCCCGACTGCGATCTGTCACGGGCGTGACAGCGTCAAAGGGTGACGTCACACGCTAGGTGCGAATTAAGTCAGCCAGCGGGGGGTGGATTCATCGCTAACGGTCGATTTGGAAGACTATTGGTAACATCTTGCGATAAAGTGGTTGGAAAAATGTTTCGCACTTATTCGTTAAATACAGATACCTATTCAATAGTAGGATATTCTAAACCTTTTTAACCGACTTTTAAATCAAAAAGGAGGAGGTTCTCTATTCGTCTGTATGTATGTTTTTTTTTTTTTTGTGTATGTCCACCGATTACTCGAAGACGGGTGAACCGATTGAAATGGTTCAAACGTTATTACATCAGGTTGGTTTCCAAATTGGTCCCATTTTTTGAAATTTTGAAATCGGTTCAGTAGTTTTCAGGAAATCTTCAAAATACTGTCGTTTTCGTTACCACTTTATGTGAATTTAATACGTATCTTTAGGCATAACTCCTTTGTTTATAAACCGATTTAGATGATTCTTGTTTTGTTAAAAAATTATTTTTATAAAAAAATAAAACCGCCTTCTAAAAAACCACATCAAAAAAGTAAGAAATAATTCCTCACCAAATAAATAACGTAAGTACTTTGAAGTCGGGCGTGAAACATGTACAATTTTTTGTTGTTTTTGTTAAAACCCGCCCGACTTCAAAGTACTTACGTTATTTATTTGGTGAGGAATTATTTCTTACTTTTTTGATGTGGTTTTTTAGAAGGCGGTTTTATTTTTTATAAAAATAATTTTTATTTCACTCTTTTTAGTGCATCGTGCAGGCAAGTTGCGTGTTTTCTGGTAAATAGGTATGTGATCAAACTCAAAACCTCCTTTTTCGAAGTCGGTTAAAATACCTTGAGGTATCCCCTTTTTAACAAAACAAGAATCATCTAAATCGGTTTATAAACAAAGGAGTTATGCCTAAAGATACGTATTAAATTCACATAAAGTGGTAACGAAAACGACAGTATTTTCAAGATTTCCTGAAAACTACTGAACCGATTTCAAAATTTCAAAAAATGGGACCAACTTGGAAACCAACCTGATGTAATAACGTTTGAACCATTTCAATCGGTTCAGCCGTCTCCGAGTAATCGGTGGACATACACAAAAAAAAAAAAAAAAAAAAAAAAACATACATACAGACGAAAAGAGAACCTCCTCCTTTTTGATTTAGAAGTCGGTTAAAAAAGGGGATACCTCAAGGTATTTTAACCGACTTCGAAAAAGGAGGTTTTGAGTTTGATCACATACCTATTTACCAGAAAACACGTAAATTGCCTGCACGATGCACTAAAAAGAGTGAAATAAAAATTATTTTTATAAAAAAATAAAACCGCCTTCTAAAAAACCATATCAAAAAAGTAAGAAATAATTCCTCACCAAATAAATAACGTAAGTACTTTGAAGTCGGGCGGGTTTTAACTAAAACAACAAAAAATTGTACATGTTTCACGCCCGACTTCAAAGTACTTACGTTATTTATTTGGTGAGGAATTATTTCTTACTTTTTTGATATGGTTTTTTAGAAGGCGGTTTTATTTTTCTATATCGGTTTCAGTGTGTCGTACATCTTGCGATTAATGTTTGCTAAAGAAATCCCTGGTACTTATGAGATGAATACAAAAAAATCGGTAACTAAGTACACAATAAATAGTATGACTTTGTAAACATTTCCTGTTTTCAGCGTAACAGCGTTTCAGCGTTCTTTTATACAAGGTATACCAATTCCAATCACATGTACCTATCTCATCATCATCACCAGGTCAGCCGAACAACTCCCACTGTTGGGTATAGGCCTCCACCAAGGATGTCCACAACGATCGTTCCTACGCTGCCCGCAACCAGCGGCTTCCCGCGACCTTGACCAGATCGTCGGTCCACCTTGTAGGGGGCCTGCCCACGGAACGTCGTCCGGTATGCGTTCGCCATTCGAGAACCTTTCCGCCCCAACGGCCATCGGTTCTCCGCGCTATGTGTCCCGCCCACAGCCACTTCAATGATGCAATCCTTCGAGCGATGACGGTTGTTTTAGTTCTCTTGCGGATCTCAACATTACTGATTACTTAGATCGAGCAGGGAAATACCAAGCATCGCTCTCTCTATTGCTCTCTGGGTGACTTTCAGCCTTCTTATGAGACCCATAGTAAAAGACCACGTCTCACTTCCATAGGTCATTACTGGCAACACACACTGGTCAAAGACTTTCGTCTTGAGACATAGAGGTATTTCGGACGCGAATATATGCCGAAGCTTGCCAAACGCTGCCCATCCGAGCTGGATTCGACGAGAGTACCTAATCTAATATAATCACAATAGTGAGAAAACATAAACAACCTAACAAAACATTTGACAGCAAAATAAACAACCACCCAGACAATCGAAATCAAGTTACTGTATGAGGTAGGTAACACGCCAAAATTTCCTCTCCAACAAACAAAGTAACGTCGCCACCGGTTTCACAAATAGACCACGACTACACAACATTGTTCGTCCACCAGTCCGAATTAGTCCATCATTCCGATCAGGGTCACTGCGAAACGTGATCCAAAGTTCCCCTATTACGCACTACTATATTTTACAGATATTGTTTTTTTTTTATATTTTTCGAAATGTGAATATTTCGAAAAATAAAAAAAAAATACAAGGCAAGACAATGTTTATTTTGAATATTTTCAATGTTTAAAGGACATCGAACTTTCTAATTAAACAAAGAGTGAAGACGATCTTTAACTTTGATTTTAGCTGTCTCTTCCTAAAACAAAATCTTCTATGACGAGACTATGACGCTACTTACTTGGGACGACAAATTATTTTATTGAAAATGAAATATTAGAAAAAAAAAGTGAAAGGTCCCGGGTTCGTTTCCCGGCAGAGCTACTTGGAGGATGGGTCGTTTTTTTCTAATATTTCATTTTCAATAATAAAAATTGCATTGTGAATGCAAAAAAGTAAATATAATTCAAATTATTTTTTCAAATTTGGTATTCATCTGTACATACGTAGTAGTTTTTTTTTCCCTGTGGCTGAGGTACACATGTGTGCCTAATCCGAGTTAGGGCGATAAAATGTGTAGGACGTCTGTGTGCCTAATTAGAGCGTGCATGTTAAATGTTATGTTTTTAACTTCTACAGTGAAATACCCTATTGAAATTGTCTAAATAATAGCTGGTACATGATGTTGGGTTACGTTGGCTAATTGTCATTAATCATAAACTCGTGAAGAATGAGAAAGACATTAGTAGGGAGAGTCTGCCTCCCCCATTTTCGATCAAATAATTACCTTTTCGATAAAATATTGGCAGGGCTCTCCTGTCGAGTCCCTCGCGCCACAACTGTCGATGTCACCTTAATTTACGAGGTTCAATTATAAATTTTACATCTTCACACGCTTGCCGAATGAATTCCAACCTTAACTCAGTTTCATAAAGTTCAGGGTCTAACGCTGCTCTGAGAAACCAAAGATGATTGAAATTACGAGCCACGCCGAGGGAATAAAGTTCTTTTAAAAATATTACAAGAGGCAAGATTACCCATAAGAAACTTAGAGAACCTTTGATATTTTCCTAGAGTAGAAAATGATTAGACATTTTCACAAATAATTCATAACTATTCATAAGGATGAATAGTTATCAATTATTTGTCAGTTTTATCAGTTTTAATAGGTAAATTATATTTGTACGTAAAACAATTAAATATAAATTATAATTACTTATCGATCAAAAACTAGGATTGCCTCTCCACACTAAATAAAAAATATATATATATTTATTCAGTATAGGGCTGGTTAGGGTATTACAACAAGCACTTTTGAACGTCAAGGAAGTTACGCCATCGGTTTACAAAGCCCTAACGTGGGAAACCTTGTAAAGAGAAGAACCTGCAAAAACTTGTCAAGAGTTTTTACTTTTATAAACACATTAATGTAGGATAGTAACACTGGTATCCAATGCATAGTTTGTAAAGGAATGAGTGAGAGGGAAGTGTATCTCTGAACTCGGCTTTAGCTACGCATAAATAAATACTGTGATAGCGGCGACTAATAAAATGTAGGACGTGTGATCCGCATCGAAAATTGAAATAAGAGAGATTACTGTGATTCCTCGTAAAATTTCACTGCCGCGATCCTACATCAATAAATCGAAAAAAAACAAAGCAACTAAGGTTACACATTTCAACAAAAGCTATCATGCTCAAAACTGTGGCTCTACATCTTTATCCTTAATTTTAATTGCTATATTATCAACCATCAGTCATTATTTTACCATACTAAAGATAAATTATTAGTTAACACTATTGATAAGTTCCAATTTAATATAGGACAATAACAGCGTTTCCCGTAATTAAAACTGTTTGTTGCAACAAAATGATAAAAGAGATGATTAGTATTATAATTTTAACGATGGTGTTTACAGCTCTGTTCCTGCAACAAAAGCATGGTTTCCTCCCTGACCCCTAACACCAGATAGGCAAGCAAACTAATTAGTGTTGTTTCTACCAAACTATACATATAAAGTCTTATAATATACCTATGCTATACCAAAATAAAACCAATCGCTGCTAATACAGATATAAAACCGCTTCGAACCGGTTTCGTGTCCTAACTTTGTGGTACCTATAAAACCAGTCGGTGTCTGAAAATGGGAAACTATCGAATTGATACGTATTATAATAATTCATGATATTTCATGGAGCTATTATGGAGCCTGCAAGTTTTGGAAACATTGAGTAACTTCTAGTTAAACAAAACAGTGTACATTTTATGGCTACAGTATAGATATTAGGTCTATGTTCCTAGCTAAAGATAAAATAAGTGGAGCAAAAGATTTTACCTTAACAATCTTGATGTATCTTTTAATATAAAATGCAATATTAAAAACATGAATCACTTATTTATTCAAAGTAACTCATTGTTTTCATATTACAAAATGGATAATGTACCTATGTAAAAATACAGCTTTCTTATAGTCTATATTACTAAAAATCTTTTGCTTCACTGAATGGAGTTAAGGTAGGTCTACGTTTTCTAAGATTTTTAAATGGACAGACAGGCGGGAGTCCAATGGGTAAAATGTATTTTTGTATCATTAATTGACCAGTAAAAGGTATAGAAAATAAAAAAACGATAATGGTTGCGTATAAAAAGTTTTCCTTAAAACCAACCATTTTAAAACTTGCGGAATACTTAGAAACAAGGTAGGTATAGTTATTTAAAAAAAAACAGCAATTTAGTAAATAGTTTTTAAAGATACTTATTGAATACAATTGTCACATCAAAATCATAATTTTCACAACCTGTATTTAGACGCTTCTAGCTCATTGTCTGGTCGGTGGATCACCATATAACTACTCTTGCTTGGATTAAAGATGTCACAGTCACAGCCACTTTGTTCCAAGACTTTTAAGACTACACACTTGAAACGTGGTAGGTAGATGTATTCTGTAAACCGCTTTACAATTTAATACGAGAATAAAAAAAATAAAAAATTAAGGGGATACATGAATGGAACTGAAACAATTGTTTTCTTCATCAAACCTATTCTTGTGGGATGTCTATAGATGACTCTTTAAAAATGATAGGTATTACTTTTGAAACATAGACGAATATTTAGTAAATTTATTTTTAATGTCGACGTTAAGACTGTTGTGTTGTGCATAGGCCTCCCAAGGATCTCCGTAACGATTGCCCGCTGGGTGATCTTAAGCCTTCCTATAAGATTTATAGTGAACGGACGGTTTGTATGCGAATATATGCCGTAGCTTCCCGAAGCTGGGTTCGTTGAGAGATCTCTTTCTCGAAGTTGGACTCCCTTATTCGTCGTACATTACCAAGTTTGATAACTGGCTTTCTACAAGTAAAAATAATTCTTCCTAGCTTACCCGGTTTTCAAATAGGAATTTTTTTTCCTAGTAGAAAACCGTAATTTCATTTAGTTTTCTACGAAGTTTTTTTTTTCTTCTTAGCTTACCCAGTTATCAGAGAAGAATTTTTTTGTCCTCGTAGAAAGTTGTGAATTAAATCACAGCTTTGTACGTGATACGTGTATGTGTTGTTCTCAGAAAAATAATTTTTCCTACTTAGCCAATAGATCTGATAGACCGAATAATTACTTAGATTAAGTTTTACTTAAATAATTAGACCATCCAACCAACCGTCGAAAGGTCGTGGGTTCGAACCCCATCAGAGCTGGTTGTGAGACGGGTCGATTTTTTCTAAATACTTCATTTTCCATTTTTCAATAATAAAAATTGCATTGTAAATGCAAAAAAGTAAAAATTTTAATAACTTGCAATATTAATTTCATCTTTAGCGATTGCCAAATACCTGGAAAGGTATTTCTTTCGCGTGTGAGGGTAGTAATATCTCCACATAGATGAAATTAACGCTGACTATACAGCGCGTAAGAAGTATTGGATAAATCCGACGCTTCTCGTAACGACTCCGTAGCTCAGTGGTTAGAGCAGTCGCCCGGAAAGCGAAAGGTTGTGGGTTCGAATCCCATCGGAGCTGGTTGTAAAACGGGTCGATTTCTACTAGGTAAGACGAAAATTCCCATTTGAAAACCGGGTAAGTTAGGAAGAATTATTTTTCCTTGTAGAAAGCCGATTATCAAACTTGGTAATGTACGAGGAACTTAACTGACCCAGGTAAACATAGAGATCAATAACTTATCTGCGGTTTGCCGATGGTGTAGATACTCCACACATATATTTAATTTCCTTGGATATCAAATTGTGGTTGCTAAAAAAACGTGCAACCTAAGTCCCTAATTTTACAATATGGAACCAGTGTGCATGCACCATACTGACATCAGGATGGCGGGTAAACTATTGTTTTGAATATTTTCTATACCTTATCGAATTGTGGACGTCTAATACATGTTTCTGCAGGTACACAGAAGATACCAAATCTATACTCAAAACCATTACGATACACTCATCGGTTTCAAAAAAATCCTAACGTCAGGTTGGCGGGTGTACCTATTGTATTGAATATCTTCGATACCTTATTGAATTATGGAAGTCTAATACATGTTTCTGCAGGTACACAGAAGGTACCAAATCTATACACAAATTCACTACGATACACTCATTGGTTTAAAATACACCCGCGGACCTGACGTCAGGTCCGCGGGTGTACCTAGCGATTTGAATATCTTAGTAAATACGGAGGTACACAGATTTTTAAAAGAGGTACGTAAAGGTACACAGCAGGTACCAAATATCTGCAATAAATTTAAGCTAATCTGAGAAGTACACCCGCCATCCTGATGCTCACAAGTATGTGAACGTACAAGTACGGCTCTGTTTTTATTTTCCATCTATATCATTACGATAATCAATGTTAACTTATCATAACTTAAGTTGGATACTACCTACATATTCCTACTATCGCTGAACATGCCATTGAGGAATAAGTTTACTAGCAACCACAGAATTGTTTAATTAACAATGTTAATAGGGAAGCCCTAACATGCAGTGTCTGCCAGAACACAAAGATATGATTAAACTGCCAGCCGCAACTTTAAAAATGTTTTGACGAGGGTAGCCATTAATTTTGGCGACAATGTGATAAATAATCAGGAGGTGTAATGGGGGTGTGATCCCCAGCAGAGGGTTTGAGAGTTGAGACACTGTTTAGACTTAGGGGGAAAGTTGATTTTAAAAGTGAGCTTTTGAATGATTTATTCAATTTCCTCGGTTTGACTATTGCCTTTTGATCCTGAATCGAATAGGGGATGGTATTATTTTTTAGTTTTGTTTCCATTTCGGGGATCGAAGTTGCTGGGAGAATTGAGAGGAAAATTTTGATCAATGACAGTGGTCACGTTGCGAATTAATAAACACAGTACAACGAATCTATAAAATAAATCTATCCTTCTACCATGGTGAGTTCGATAAAAGGTTTTGTATTGAATTGTCAAAAATGACAAGTTATTGCAGACAAAAGTCTCTTTCAAACTACAATCTAATGTGTAATCCCTATCGGGATACTTAAGTAATGGAAACTGACCCAAATTAACCCATTTTAAGTTCACTTTTCAATTTGACGATTGTGTATGAAATAAAACAGGGCGAAAAGAAATTTGCCCTTCGACGAGTTTCTTGCCGGTTCTTCTCGTTACAAGGTCTCCCGCAGTAGGGTTTGCGAACCGTTGGCGTAGCTTCTTTGACGTTCACAAATGCTGTATCAGCACAGACATACATCTCTGTGTGTATCAGCCTAGACTGAATAACAGTTTTTCATTTACAATTTTGCTTGTTAGATGACAACAGCTACATAGACGTAGTTTTAGTTAAAATTGTTATTCAAATCTAAATACCTATGTAGGTAATTAATTATAGTTACTAGCAAGATCCATCAAGAAAACTAAAAAAAGTAGACTGAGCTTTCAAAAATAAAATTCGGAATTAATTATAGCATATGAGTAAATAAAGTAACTGGTTATAGAGTCCCGCTCGCGATCCTCCCTAACAAAAGAGACGAAAGAGTGGCTGGTTTTGAAACGTTGACGTCGCACGTCCTAATTTTCTTTCTGTCAGTGAGGTTTCATTGGCACTCGCCGCGATCGCTGCTTTTCAATAAGTTTCGCTTTGTGACAATATTTTCAATTTAAGGTTATAAACTTTTTTTGCGCAGCTCGTGTTATAACGGCTGGCGAAGCGGTGTTGACAAACATTTTTTTATAACCGGTACTATTATTTATCTGTAACTGTACGAAGTACATTTCTGTAACGCGCTAGTTCAGCAAAACGTTGATGAGTCAATTCGTCACAATTAATAATGTTATTTATTTTATAATTAATTAATTATTTTATAATAAATTTCTAAGCTGTCTTCCTTAGTGTGCACACACTTTACAAAACATCCATTAGATCAAATATTTATTTACGTGAGTCGTTTCAATTATCAAGACTAAATCAAGCTCAATATCAAGTTAATGTGCGGGTTAAGCAAGGGCTCGTAGGTACAGTAACCATATGTCTCTAATTTGATCTACTGGACAAAGTTTTTAAACCACCAACGAGTATTTGTCTACTACTGTCAAGAAAAGCTCATGTAAGCAATACCCCGAATAACTACGAAACAGTCAAAAATAAGTTCCTTACTAACGTAAGAGCTACGATCAACTATTGTTAATCGTAGTAGTGGTAGTAGCACAGTAGTAGCACGTAGTAGATCGTAGTGGTATTCCACTAGATTACGCTTCATGGACTAAAACTAAACTCAAATATGATACCAACTAATTGGTATACTGAAAAATTTCAGGTTATTGTCACACACTCCTGTCTGTTCCGTTGACAGCCGTGACAAAGAAGCCACTTTCAATCAAAATTGACTGTTGTCGTATGAAAACTGTTTTAGTTACAAATATTATCACCGGAGCAGAAAGTCAGAAATGCTTGTCGCACTCTACGAATGTTACGATCTCACGTCAAAAAAAAGAGCGCACCTTTTAAATGCACTCTTATTTTATCGGCCGATTTTTACAATAAAACCGGTTATCTACAGATATTGTTGATCGAGGCTTAATAGATAATTATCAAAATAAAATACCTGAATTAATTAACTTCGGTGACATAATTAGTAACACCTCTATAATGTACAGCGTCCAATCATAAATCTAACACCCTATAAATCTCATTCAATATCGAAACGCAACATGAAACGTGCCAGCCGATCGGCGACATCAAAGGATCTCGCGAATGTCACATGGCAGTGACGTCACGGACGTGGTAATTACAGCTGTTAATATCGCGGTAGGATGGCAACATCGATCAGATTTGCTTGCACTACATCGAATAAAATCCCGCCTCTGTGGTCTAGTGGTACACACTACCAGTATCAGACCCACAGGTCCCGGGTTCAATTCCCAGTGGGTACCTAAATATTGTATTCGGTTTGGTTAATGGCAGGACTTGCTATAAGTCCGTTGGGCCAGCTACCACCATCTTATCTAAGTCTGACGCCATAACAACGATGTTTTCAGCATTTTTGTGTTCTGACAGGTAAGACAAGATAGCCAGTACCTCAGTGATAGAGGATTCCGGGAGTAGTGCGCTTCCCGCCTTCAGGCCTTATCATCACTTCACATGAGGTGTTATGAAGGAGTTCTACTCCGTTGTGAATTAAAAAATCTCCTCTCCGCTCCGCTTAAGTGGAGCCTGGCCAAGGTCATAAACTCATAACAACCATGTTTGAAGATCTAATGTGACAGTCAGTAGAGTAAGTTAAACGCAACAATTCTCGATCGGCTTCGTCCATGTAGAAATTCGTCAAAATTTGTTTAGTAAAAGATCATTGAGGGACAGTTGCTTTAGCATAAGTAATATTAAAATGGATTCAATAGACAATTACAATATGGTTCGGTTGAAAGTTGGTGACTAATTTTATAAGTTAATCAACTGCTAACCTCTACGTTGTCAAAAAGTATGTAAGGAACTAATTAAAGATTTCAGCATAATCAAAGCAAAAATTACAAATCTTTAATTCAATCTTTTGATCCTTATTCTAGTAACGAATTATCAAATTTAATGCAAACAGGATTCAACACACGAGTAATGAATACAATAAAGTCAAACAGACATGGCGCGCCTCGTAAATCACAGCGTTGGATCCGCGCGTGATCACTGAAAAATTGCGCGCATTTTAAAACGATATTTTTCCGACGTCTCCCACGAACGCGACGACGTGTAGGGCCGTCGCGTCGCAGCTACGGGTGAAAAATAATTATGTTGATTTTGAACTGAGTAATGTAGGTATGTTATCAAAACTGAGGTAAGTTATAACAATTTATAACTAGTATGATACCTGCTTAAGAAATATTTTGAGTATGTAATTTAAACATAAATATTGTATCTATATATATAAAATTGAGGGGACATAACTCACTCATCACGAAATCTCGAAAACTACTGGACCAACGAAGATGTAATTTGGCAGGAAGGTAGATTATGCCTAGGAGACGTCCGCTAAGAACGGATTTTAGGAAACTCCCCCCCTAAAGGGGTAAAATGGGGGGGTTAAGGTTATATGAAACTTCTACATTAATGGATTTAGAAGCAAGAAAATTGGTTCGTTGGATACTGGTTGTGACTGAAAATGATTGAGTAAGCAAAGTAAAAAAATCTCCCCCTTAATAGGGTAAAATCGGGAGATAAAGTTTATATGGAACTTCTTCATTTCTGAACTTAGAAGTATGAAAATTGGTATGTTGAATACTGACCACGATTGAAAATTATCTGCTTAAACGAAGTTAAAAAACTCCCCGATAATGGGGTAAAACGGGCGGATTAAGCTTATATGGAAGTTTCTCATTTCTAAACTTAGAAGTATGAAAGTTGGTATGTTGGATACTGGTCACGATTAAAAATGATCTGCGTATGCGAAGTTATAAAAAACCCATAATAGGGTAGAAAGGGGGATTAAGGCTTATATGAAAACTTCCTCATTTCTGGAGTTGGGAGTATGGAAATTGGTATAAAGAATATACTAGGTCATCATTAAAAATTATCTGCACAGGCAAAATAAAAAAACACCTAATAGGGTAGAAAGGGGATAATTGAACTCTAACCGGGAAAATTTCATACGGTTTTTTTAACTCGAAAAAAGTACAGTTCTTGGGATACAGTTTTTTTTTTGTTCACTTTATTCAATGAAGCATGGGTCCCATGACGGCTCATTTTCGTGCAAAGCAAACAATTGTTTATGCATAAGAATAAAATTCAAGAAAATCAGTATTACACATTTTTTTGCAAAGTATTGACTTGATTTTTTGCATTTTGGTAGTTCAAGAGTAGGAGAATGTCCGAATATTATTCATACGATAGTAGCTCCTGTTTGTCTAGGTATCGTTACCTTCTTATGCCTAAACCACGGGTAGCGTGCTCGGCCTGCGATCGATGAGGTTATGTTACTTTTGCAATGGTCTATCATGGGATTGCTGTTAAAAAATATATCGTGCTTTGGAAGACACGATAAGCCGATGTTTCTGGCTGCATTTGGATTGGTTAGTACACCATAACTTCAATGGGCCCGTGTGGAAGGTCATGGTCCATTCTTCTTATCCATCTATATGAAGGCCTGTCCCCCAGCAGCGGGGACATTAAAATAGATTAATGATGGTATTGATGAGACCTTAGAGAATGCATATCTACCTATTTTTTGACACAAAATTTTGCGATGTAGTACCTACTCGAGGACGTAGTCGCGGCCGCCGGCCATTCATATTCCTATTTCTACTATCCCTACTATTATTATAAATGCGAAATTGTATATGCTCACGTCAAAACGGCTGAACCAATTTTGATGAAATTTGGAATGGAGATAGTTTGAGACAGTGCTTCCGGGTGCTCCTACTAATTACTCCTACTGATAGGAGCACCGGGACACAAATTGCACGGCAAATTGTAACCGCGGGAATAAGGCTCATTCCCATGGTAAAATAAGTTTTAGCTCGGGCAAAGCTGTAGATTGGAATTGGTATTTAAGGCGACAGTTTGAGTTCATGGGAAGGATGATGTTTAGAATAGATACATTTAAGGCCCTGGAAAGGACATATTTTACTTTTTACCGCGGGGAATCTCATTGTAAGGAAAAATCACTTTAAGCGCGGGCTAATTTGGGGGCAGAAATTGGTATTTAAGTAAATAATTTGAGACCCTGGCAAGGATTATAATATCATATTCCCACGGGAAAATCAATAAGTAGGTATTATTTGTTTGTCCGTCTTTCACGTCCAAACGGAGTAACGGATCAATGTGATTTTTGGTACGGGGGTAGATTGCGAGCTGGAGAATGACATAGTTTATCCCGGAAAATATACATCAGGATAATGTTGTGTAGTACACGCGGGCGAAGCCGCGGGCGGAAAGCTAGTTGTATATAATTGTGTTCTAGCAAGTGGTTGTTCAGTATGTACTCTAAAATAATTATACTGGTGCTTTTCTTTTTTGTTTATGTCAACATTACTCAGTGATGCACTATTAAACATCAGAATCTTGTAATTTAAATTCATTCAATTTTCAAGTATATATAATAATTTTATATACTTATATAATATATATATATAAGTATATAAACATTGTTACTAAGTAGTGTGATACATTGATTTGGATCTAAGCAACTTATTTTTTGGAACCTATTGGTGGAGATTTGTAAATGGCATTGTTCTAAACTACCGATTGTAATAATAATATATTTGTCTGTAAATCTTCCAAAGAATAATTAAATTAAATTAAATTAAATTAAATTAAATTAAATTAAATTAAATTAAATTAAATTAAATTAAATTAAATTAAATTAAATTAAATTAAATTAAATTAAATTAAATTAAATTAAATTAAATTAATTTAAATTAAATTAAATTAAATTAAATTAAATTAAATTAAGTGATGAAACACCACTTTTATTATATTTTCCGACGACGCGACATGTAAATTCTTTTACTGTTTTATAATCTCGGTTTAATGTATATAAGAGCATAATGTGCTTAAATTAAGTATTATCTATAGTGATGGCAAGTGACCTTTCAATTTGACGACTCTGTATGAAATATAACGAGGAGAAAAAGATTGCCCTTGACGAGTTTCTTGCCGATTCTTCACGCAAGGTCTCCCGCTGTAGGAATTGCGAACCGATGGCGTAGCTTCTTTGACGTACATAAGTAATGTAACACAATCTAACCTTAATAAAAAAGTTTGAGTTTGAGTTTGTAGAGCCATCGTTGTTTCTGAACGCGTAAGGATTTTCGTTGCCTTTATATCTTGGCATGGTAGAGCAAGGTTTTAGATAATCATAACTGTATGAGGGATACATACTATTATTATGATACTCGTAATGCAACTGTCTTTCACTTTTTAATCCGTAAGTAAACTTTTTTAAATGAAGTAATTGAGTAGATTAGACCAATGTGGTTAGGTATCTACCGTTTTGTGTCAAAAGTAAATCTAAGCATTGAGTGGAATAATATTTGAATCAAATCTAGTACTTATGTATTATTATATCGCTTTTTGTACTGTATACAAAATATGCCACATCAATGAAATTTCAGATGTAACAATAACATTTTACTGATAAAACGTTATAAATAATATTGATAATGTTCGTGACATCATATTATGTGATATTATTATGTCTGAACAGTAATCTTTAAGACGGATTATATTTTAACGAATCTATAAATGAATGAAATAACTTGCGATTTTGCAAATTCATTAAGTAATTAATCACTTAGTGAAATTACCTGTTTATTAATGGATGATAGGTTTTTTTTATAAAAGGTCGTACAGAAAGATATACATTCACGATAGATATTCGTGTCGAAAAAAGGCCTATGAACCTTCTAGACCTACTTACCTACATTACTTGCAAAACAAATGACAATCAGAGAACACGTAACGATGCAACTACAGAGAATTTACTAGATAACGCAAATGCATGTACCTACTTCGCGTGCCCGAAACCCGACCAAACGTCAAGGTTGGCCGACGCTTACTTACAGTGTTACAACTGTTGTTGTAGCCGCAAAAACTAAGAAAAAAGCCTCGAACTGAAATAGTCCAAAATGGTTTCGGTTTGCATTTCCCGTCACTTAATTTCAGCTTTGACGTCACAGTAGGTGTTCGGCACGCTTGGTTTCAACCCAAATTGTGATACTTGCGTTATCTATGTAAATCTATAGGCATAGTAATATAAGTATCTGTGGATGCAACGCTAATTAAAATTACCTATATTATCAACAAAGCATGTGGGAACAAAAATTCAAATAAAAACGGTAAAATACTTAAAAAGCTTGCATTTGCCAACACTGTGTTCTGTTATTCGTGAATCGCGTGTACAAAACGAATGAGCTCATATATCAAGTGTTACTCATCACGTTTTTAATAAAAATGCACAGACGGCCTGCCCAGCGTGCTTCTGATTGCGAAATGAATATCCGACATACTCTCTCGTACTTATATGTTGTCATAACTTACTACATGTATCAGAACATTTTTTAAGTTTTTACTTAAGATCTTTTTCATATTTTGATTTTTACTTTATTGATGACAGTGGCTACGTGTGACTTCGTCTTAGTGAAATCGTTTTAGGAGAAAAGCCACAAAATTTCATTAAAATATGTATGGTTTATAAATTATCACCCCTGGCACTGAGGCACTGTTACTGAATAAGTATTAAATTGTAATTAAGTCTAGACTAGAACATTAGCTCACCTTTACATTTTACAAATGCTTTTTTTATTTCTTCTCTAATAAACATAAATTCAAAATATAAAGTCATTGAAACCAACATAACTCATAAAAGAATAACCTAAAAATAACAAAACTCACCTAAACCTTCACACGCCTAAAACATTTTTACCTATTCCTTATCTTCATTTTAGATTTCTTCATCTGCCGTATAATTATAGTAATTATAAACCACGGGACCACTTCAGAAATCTCAGGTTGCTGTCCAAATATACGTTAGGGTCCGTTACGAGTTTCACAATCAAAAGGCTGATTTCGACCCCATATCTATTCTTCTGTACCCCTGCCCAACGGTATGTATAAAGTTGCTTATATGAACCTTAATGCTCACAAATAAGGTGTTTTTTATGAACAACATATACCTAAGTCGAGTATCTAGCAAAGAAATCGTCAATAAACAAAAGTTTTAAGTTAAATTAATGCTCTACTTCTTAATTTTGATGTGTGTGTACAGTATGTTGTTATTTTTTTGGTGGAAAGGTAGTTTTTTTCTCCAAATAATTTTTGTAGTACCTAATTATTAATTTATTATATAGTACACTCACATCATACTTAAACAATAATTTTTTCAACACACTTGCTCATAAAGTGAGCCTTATTACATCGATCTTAGGGTCATAAACCGAACTATAACCCACGCGTGCATAATAATATTACAGTACTAGTTGCGTAATAGAATTATCCCTACAAAGTTAAGTAAGTACCTAAATGCAAATTATATGCGAGTAAACATAGACTTTTCAATTTAACCGGGTAATACAGTATCCCTACAAAGTTAAGTTAGTACCTAACTGCAAGTTATATGCGAGTCAACAGAGCATTTTCAATTTCAGCGGGTAATAGATACAGTTCTTTTTTTGTAACAACAAAGAGGTTTTATACGGCTGGAAATCCATTTTCGTTTTTAGAATAAATAAATGTGTCCCTAATTAAGACAAAAAACATAATTAAGTATATTATTATCAAATTATTTATAATTCACAATAATTTGTTATAAAACATTTGCATTTTATCACTATTATTATTTTGAAGTAGGCTGTATGGCTGTTTGTAATCAATCACCTCACATTTGGCGCGTGCAAATAAAAACTTGCGCGCTTTTTCCAATAAATGTTTGTTTTTCCTCGCAAGTGTGTTGAAAAAGTGCGTATGAAACTCGTGACCAACTTACTCACTAGACACTCGGCTGATTTACGCCCTCGCCTGCGGCTCGGGCTGCAACCCACAGCCTCGTGTATAATGAGCAACCTAAGCTCACTTGTATCATAATATACTATTATCACATTAAAAATAGTCCTGTTATGTACCAAACTTACGGCGTACATAGCATTTATTGATTCTTTACTGCATAAAATACATACAAATGGCGGACTTAATACCCTTAGGTATTATCTCTCAGTAAAAGAAAGTGCATAACTTTGTTGCCGAAATAAAGTGTTTTTCAATAGCTGATGTAAACTATATACATATCAGCCTACTACTTCCATTAAAAATACGTCATTTAAACATGACTAAGTAAATACAATCAATCACATTAAAATAATCTAACATCTCTACCGAGAAAGTATGATATACTTATTTAGTTAATCATAAAAAGTTGACTATTGATAGGCGTGCACGACACGTGATTGATGCACAAAAGCAAGCATTTTCAAACAATATTATGTAATCAAATCAATATTATGATGTACTTTGGTTACTTTGTATTCCAAATAAGTTTAGTTATTCAATTTAACCTATATTACGGGCTACAGGGTGCTTACCATCAACTCCTATTGCGGTTTTGTTTAGGACCTAAACTGATCTGGGTGCTTACCATCAACTCTTATTGCGGTTTTGTTTAGGACCTAAACTGATCTGCTTCGCTTATTCGTACCACGACAGCTTAATATCAATGACAGCGATTCAGTGATCATTCAATGACATTTCACAGCCGCTAATCTGTCAAGATCTCTTATTTGACTTATGACTCGGCCAAGCTAACATGACACCTGCAGGTTATACCCGTCCCTCTCACTCTCCGGGCATGACAGAATCGAGTGAAAGAGACGGGTAGAGGAAATAAGGACACAAATCGTTCGGTCATTCACATTTAGCAATTCATTTGCGATCCAGTTTTTAGAAGGTCATAGTACGAAAGAAAGCAATTCATTTTAGGAACCTATTCTGCATCGCGCTATTTTTGAATCGCTGTCTTAAAGTTGATGGTAGGCACCATGTTTTGCTTATTCGTACCACGACAGCTTAATATCAATGACAGCGATTCAGTGATCATTCAATGACATTTCACAGCCTCTAAGCTGTCGGGAACTCTTATTTGACTTATAACCCGATCGATTTAACATGACACCTGCAGGTTATACCCGTCCCTCTCACTCTCCGGGCATGACAGAATCGAGTGAAAGAGACGGGTAGAAGAAAAAAGACACAAATCGTTCGGTCATTCACATTTAGCAATTCATTGGCGATCCAGTTTTTAGAAGGTCAGAGTACGAAAGAAAGCATTTCATTTTAGGAACCTATCACCCACTTGCAGGAAGCTCCATTAAAGTTAATGCTTCATTAAGTCTATTGCTGTCACTTTTCGTTGTCAAGAAATAAAAAGTGACAGCAATAGATTTAATGAAGCATTAACTTTAATGGAGCTTCCTGCAAGTGGGTGTATTCTGCATCGCGCTATTTTTGAATCGCTGTCTTAAAGTTGATGGTAGGCACCCTGGTGTAAGATTGTGAAAAGTTTGTTGGACCTCCGCCAGGTGACGCCTGATTCAATCACATACAGGTAATATCTATACAAAAATACTATTTTCGTTGCAGATAAGAAGTGTAAATCCATTAAAAACAATATTTAAATGTGGTGATAAAGTTTTTAACTGTTTCCGTTAGTATCGTTGTATTATTTTTAAGTGTACATTAATCAAAACGGATTATACTTCCAGTGAATACTAGCGAAATACGTATATGAATGAAGGAACTTGATATATATGACGCAGGGATTTTGTCAAAGTCGTGATATTATAATTCCACTAGTGAAATTATAATTTCATGTGATATTGTAATTCCACTAGTTAAATTATGAATAGACACTATTTTTGTATGAATAAAAAAAAAACACGAAATTTAAGGCAATCGCTTCGCTGCGCTCCGCGATCGCCTTAAATTTCTAACCTATCACGTGTTCTACAGGACTTCCGAGGCTCGCAGCCGTGTGTATACTGTCTCGTACTGTCTATTCATAATATCACGTGAAATTATAATTTCACTAGTGGAATTAAAATATCACGACTTTGACAAAATCCCTGCGACATATACGTTATAATTGCCTTCACCTATAAAATTGCGGTTTTCTGAGAAGAAATTGTACTAAGTTGGAATTATCATACAAAGATATGTAGGGATTGTTTGGACTAAACTCAACGAAACTTTAGAATGCCTATAAAACTTTATTTAATAAAAAGCCCTGCCCTCTCGAAGCTGTTCGAAGCAGTCAAATTGACGACAACTAAAGAGGGGGCAGCGCAGGACCGATCGTTGTGGAGATCCTTGGGGGAGGCCTATGCCCAGCAGTGGGCGTCGTTCGGCTGACATGATGATGATGATGATGATGAAAGAGGGGTATTTTAAAGTATTTATAAAATGTTTAGACGCCTGTTTAATTATTCTTTTTTTAGATGTTTAACATTACGACATAAGTACTCTATTTTCGAAACTGACTATTAATTTTGATATATTGATAATAATTAAAAAAAATAGAGATCAATGAATGATTTCATAGGTAAAGACTTATTATTAAGAGATCCAAATCTGAAATCGTGAAACGATTAAAACGCTATTGCTAAGGGAATTAAACTAAGTATTTTCGTACAAAAATAATATAATTTTATAAGTTTAATTAATTAATCTCTTTTTTAACACTGGGCCATACAAAACAAGTTTTGTTACTATTTAGTTTTCGCACACGCCCTGACATTTAAATGTGAAAGTGTGTTTGTGAGTTTGTGTTTTTGTTTGTCCGTCTTTCACGACAAAACGGAGCAACGGATCGACGTGATTTTTGACATGGGCATAGTTTGGTAGCTCGAGAGTGACATAGGTATGGAAGTTGATGAAAAATTAAGTTAAGTTTAATAATGTTGGACGATTTATAAGCATTTATTGTATTTAATCTATACGAATAAAGAGTTTTTTGACTTGACTTGACATGACTATGCTATTTTTTATCCCGGAAAATCACCACATTCCCGCGGGAATGCGTCGTGTAGTCCACCCGCGGGCGGGAATGTAGTTGTATAAAAAATATTCATTACGACAAGTAAGAGAAATTTAATCATGCCGTATAATCGCTAGAGGCAGAAAACAAAACGCTACTCCCTTGGGCTCTTGAGGTTATAAAGGCATCCGGATATTTCGGAGTCACAACTATGAGTATGTACCAATTGTTTTCTACCCCAGAGTCGCAAGGACAAAGGATAGCCTGATAAAATCGTACACGAATAACAATACATTTTGAACGGATTATTTTCGCAGACCACTTTAGCTATTGCCGTGTAATAATTATGATGATTTGATTTAATTGAAATGCTTAACACTTGTGAACTCATGAGAACTTCGATTTTAGGTATTATATTATATAAGCCTATGACATTCTTCATTGCTAGTCTTAAGTAGAGTAATATTTTATTTCTTAATGCCCTAAATATTATATTTAATTCCTATTCTAAATAATACAAGCTACTGTTTTCTCGGTCTTCAGCTTTATTTTATTTAGTTCAGAACTAGAATTTCCAGAAGTTTACGTTTTTTATTGATTTTCACCAGAAAAAAACAGCGAGCTATAACGTTTTTTATATTCAAATATTTTTAACCCTAACACTTTGCCATAAAAACGTCACGAACTGTGCCAAAATAAAGACACATGGGGGTCACGCCACGCCGCCGTTACCCTTTAGCTTCGCAGTTTTTTACTTTTCTGTTAAAAAACCCTTTTTTTCTCGAACCTTTGTTGAGGATTTCGCACGGTTCGTTATGATAACCGTGCTGTCACACCGATTTGAATGCAACACTAATTTTGGAACCCTTTCTCTATCAATGACATTGCGACATCTTGTCTTTCGACGATTCCTACCTGTCTTTATAAAGATGTCAAGGGTTGAATCTTTCTCTTGACCTTTTGACATGAGAGGGTTAATTTTTTTCAGATTCGCGGAAACATAAATGGGGTTAATCAACACCATTTGTTGTAGATCACTATCGCGTTGGAAATAAATTATAACGATTAAATATCTTATCTGTAATAAGTGGTATGTGAAGTTTTTAGCCATGTGTAACGGTTTTAGAGTTGATTCCAAATTTAGTAATAGTATTGCGAGAAATGTTAATATTGTGGGTGGCAAGGTAATAGGGGTGCTCTTTTATGTGGACGGAAAGGAGGACGATGAAGATGAGGATGAAGTGTGGGGATCTATCCTTAAATCTAAGTGTATATGGATAAGCTTAATGGATGTACTGCATTTCAAGATACCGTCTGTCTCAGTACTAAAAGCTATTGATATTTGATTGGTTGTTACAATAAACCAACTCTTTACCTATATTTAAAATATTTAATAATGTTATAAACAAGCGTTGAAATCACATAAACAGAGCTAAATCTTCAAAAGTCCTAACCCGAACAAGTCGTTAGCTCTCATGAACTATTAAAAAGGTTTACAAACTCACTCACATAAATACTTATTGTTAACAAAACTACTTAGCAGTTGACTCAGATAGAATTTCGCACATAGAGCATTCACGATTCATACTCATACAATCACTAGAATAGTTCAGACATTACATGGTACCATTTGTATGGACACCTGCAGCGAGCCATAGGTGTTCTTACCTTTATTTCATCTTTCAAATACCAACAAAATTCAACCTTATCACAAAGCAATAGAACCGGTAAAACACAAAAAGTAGCCACAGGGCGTATCTTTATTGTCAAGCCAGTGGCGTGAATAATAATTCCTCCCAAATCCTTTTAGTGATTATCATTTAAATGACAATAAAAGTCATGTTATGAGGGGACCCGACAATGCAGACTCACAATAATAATCGTTCGCAGTTCGACAAGCAAACTTAAGTAACATCTTACTTAAGTATAGTAAGTTGGACAAGTTTGATCGAGTTTCATAATGGATTTATAGTAATTGCTTAACATTAACGCGAACGGGAATTTTTGTATACCAGTTATGTCATATTTACAGTTATTTAACTCGAATATAACAGGCGACTATAAAAAATAATTCGAAATCCATTAATTTCTACAAAAGTTATTAACGCAGCCTTAGCTGCTATTTAAAAGAGAATTTGAATAATAAAACTCAATAGACTCAGGTACGGAGGTGTGGAAAAAGCGTACCCTCTCTGACATGTCTTTCAAGCGAAATTAGAGGCAAATCTTGCACCTATATACCCTAGCCTTCACATCACAAAGCTCAAAGAGAAATTGCCATTCACAGACATAAAACGCAGACACGTGTATTCTGAACGCACCCTCACGCTCCTCCGAGAGGTTAGGAGGAGGCTTTTAAGAGGCCGAGTGGAGACCGCTGTACCGATCGGCTCCACTGCTCACCCCGGCGACAGTAAAAAATATGAGCATCCCCCCCACAGGGAGGCGGCGCCATCTTGAAAAACTTTGTCACTTGTAGCCGCAAATCGATCTGTGTCTAGCTACGGCGTAGCGCGTAGGCGTAGCGACGGCTGGCATGACAATCGGTAAGATAGTTTCATTGTTACTACGACATTTTAATGATTGTAAGTGTTGTAGTGGTTGGTTTCCTGCTTTATTTTGAGTAAGGGTTAGTAACCAGATATATATAAATATATATAGTAAGCTTATATGTCAGATGAAGCCATTTTATGAGACATAAAATACAACTATAATCTTCACATTGCATTGCTCAGATGAGACTAATATTCATGTTATATTGACGACGACACGGCGACGGGCACAGTGAATTCAAACTCGGAATCAGATGTAGCTTCTAATTCTCACAATATCTGATTATGTTTTCAATATAAACATAATTCGCTGGTACCCTTGCCGGGCTAATAAAGAATGTATTAGGATAACATTTGAGTAACAAACTGTAGATAAAGGTATCTGTGGACAATACGCCGCCGCCGAAGCGGGCGGGCAAACATCCTACAGCGGTTTGCGGCTCTAATTAATAACTGTGTAACTGGCATATTTGTTTTTGGTTTAGTTGTTATTTTATTTAACCCTTTAACGCCCGAATTCTCGAACGCAAATCATCTTTGGGAGCGTCTCAAACATCATGGCATCTTTTTCATACGTTTGACATTTAAAGTGACAGGGCGACGTGTGAGATGCTCCCAAAGATAAGTAGCGTACGAGTATTCGGGCATGAGTTGCGTATAATTATGCGACAAGCCTTTTCGTTTATGTAACATTCCTGGTTTCTTTCCTCTGGCTGGTAAACCTGTATTGAATATACCGGATGTTCATCTATTGAAGAAAATCAATTCATCAAAGAAAATGGTAGTTGGTACAGCCAAGAAAAACCTTGTCGGATAAATCGAAGGGGCGGTTTGAAGGTTAAATATTAACTAGCTTTTTCTTTTATGTACAGTCTTTCTACGTTTGCGTTTTACTCAAGAGTACTAATATTTTTTTAAAGGTTTTTAAAAGAATTAGTTATTTATTATTACTAATTAGTTACAGATCACGTATAACAGTCACCAAAAACTTTATTAGTCTATAGTTATTATTTACCCTTAGTTTAATTAAGAAAACTTACTGATTTAAGCTTAACCTAGATGTAAGAGACTTATAGAAGTCGACTTTTTCATTCTGTGATTTTTTACATCACATAGAGGTAATCCCTTAAAAGGAATGTGCTACTTCGATATTTACAACACTTTATCTATTCGATGAATTACTGTCTATATTACTCCTTATAAATAAAAGCCCTAACAAATTTATTGTGTCATTTAATCGCATATGATTGCAATATATGTATAATATATTGAAATTCTGCAATATCATTAGTATAAATTTATCTTCTTCCCGAAAAGTCAGTTACCTCGTTCTGCATGTAATATCGGATACAAGCAAAGTATACAAATCCGGCGGTAGCTTGAAATTAATTTCACATAGCCCGCGGCGGCGGCGCTCCGACCGTTCGCTCGCTCGTGGGGTAGGGATGCTTTGACTCTAAGTAATATCGCTGATCATTGAGTGGATGAATTTACGAGTGGCTGCTAGTATACTGAACTGAGCAATAGCAGTGAGCATCCTATCTGCCTCGCCAAGACGAAAAAAGCCACATATTTCCACTTAGATACCTATAGAGTTTGTGAAGTTAGAGCTTGTAAAGTTAGGGCGTGTAGAAATGGAAGCTTGACTATACATGAGATCTGATAATTTTTTGAAAGTGCGAGGCATATTAAGATTTTATTTTGGCAACACCTTACATGAAAATATTTTTGATGGGATTTATTAGCTACCTTTTACTAAATAATTGAGATATTGAAATCAGAAACTATTACTATTAACAGACTTCAAAAAACGAGAAAATTCTATGTTCTACTGCATGCATTTTTTTTTACTAAATGCACATCTTAGCGTGTTTTAACGAACTCATTCGGTTTACAAAACGTTTTAGGTAATGAGTATCTTAGTTAACCTCGTTAAATTTCTTACCATATTACTTTTTAAGCATTCACATTATTATTTTAAGATAAGATTATGACGGGACGGACCCGTTTACGTATAGATAATAGTTTTCAGTGTTTATCTTTTGATTCGGTAGTGATATAAACTACAAGAACTTTAAGTTAATTTAACTTCATATGGTTTGTGCATATAAGGTAATTTGGTAGTTTTACAAAACTGAAGTATTTTTAAGTTCGACTCAGAATCGGTATGCGAACAACTTTCTCCTAGATAATATTAATGATTACATTATTTATGCAGATAGGACGCTTTTTTGTCTTGCGAATCCATGGTGACGACTGAAAATCAGCGATTTGCTCTAGCTAGAGCAAATAGACTGCTGAGCTGCGACCTTTTTGCACCACTACAGCACACATACATGATTGTTAATGTTAATTAAGTTTAATGTGTTTTCAATGTGTGTTGATTCTGTTTTTTTATTCATTCTTGTGTGTGTCTGAAGTGACAAATAAATGTCTTATCTATCTATCTGTCTATCTAGAAATATGGGTCGTTATCGGGTAGGTTATCGAAAATTTTACCTTACAACCCACCACTAGCAACAGACACGTGCGTCGCGGCCCGGATAGTCATGTTTTGCGCAAACAACTGTGGGCGAGCACTTTGTCCGTATGAATAGCTTGATTATCACAGCACGGTGCAATGCGTTTCATACGATGTTACTGCGTTATTTTTTAAATTTAAATTTCGTTGTTTATGATAGTTAGTATTAATCGCAAAAAATATTAAAAAATATGTACGTTTAACACTAGAAAATGAATTCAAAAGTGTTAAAACAGCAATATAAATACAAAATCATATATTATGCCATAATAGACAATAGTGAATTCGATTGTCCTATCTACCTAATTTAAGCATAAGCTAGTCAATTACAAAAATCTAAATCAAATACAATATTAAATGAACACTATATAAAAAAAACACATGAACAGTCCTCAATAAATGAATGGCTACCGTTGAAAACGTTTTTACAACATCGTTTATAGAACAGGATTCTCCCTATTGGATTCCGCTCTCACAAAAGGGTTTGAACAAAAGAACAAAGAATAAAACAATGGACACAGTTTTAATGAGAGTTTACCGCATTATGTTTGAAGTTTGAACATGGGAAGCGATCCATTCGACAATTTATAATAGGTTTTGAACTTTTAATACGTAACTGTATGTATTGAAATAATTTTTTTTAACGGTGGGATATTGGTTACTCATTTATTTATAATTACTCTAGTCTATCCCCTTTCTTAAACCTGATTGCCTACCATCACCTTTAAGAAAGCGATTCAAAACTGGTGCGATGCAGAATAGGTTCCTAAAATGAATTGCTTTATTTCATACCATGAACTTCTAAAAACTGAATCGCAAATGAATTGCTGAATGTCGATGAACGAAAGATTTGTGTCCGTATTTCTTCTACCCATCTCTTTCACTCGTTTCTGTCATGCCCGGAGAGTGAGAGAGACGGGTATAATCTGCAGGTGTCATGTTAGATCGACCGAGTTATAAGTCAAATTCATGAGTGTTATGCGGCTGTGACATGTCGCTGAATCGCTAGTCATTGACGTAATAGAATCTGGATCGCAATTAAGCTGTCGTGGTACGAATAAGCGAAGGAGATCAGTTTAGGTTCTAAGCAAAACCGCAATAATAGTTGATGGTAGGCACCCTGGGCTTTGTACCTAGAATAGTGTTTATTTATTTATTTTTAATATAAAAACTGCGTAGCTGTATAGAAATAAGACAAATATGGTTAAGACTTTTTACTTTTTTTGTAAAGTTTCTCTGAAGACTGAAAAAAAACACAATTCGTTTTGTGTGACTGATTGAATTTGGTGTGACTTTGGATTGGTTGGGGCTATTTCAGTTCAGTTCTTTAAAAGATGTGTATTATTTATCTATTTGTGCAACCTTACATACATACATACATACATATACTCACGCCTGTTTCCCATGGGAAGACTATGGATCACCACCTGCTACGATTCTTGCACACTTCTCTCGCTTCATTCACATCCATCAATCTTTTCATACTAGCCCGGCTATTTGTGTTACTGCATACACCAGCCTTCATATTTAAAACTCAAAAACACGGCTTGGTAACAAAGCAAAAGTTATTCTTAAAATAGAAATCACTACCAAACTTTTCTTTTTCAAATATTGAACACAGAGCCTTTCTGCCATTTTCTTCAAGTTATTCAAAATAGTCATCTAATCAGACTGGGCACAGTTGGTCGGTTTTACGCAGTCGTAATTTCGTGGCATGCTGTATGCTCAGAGGGCGCAAGGACCACATATACGCTTATATTTAACTTTACGCTCTTGATACAGACCGAATGGCTGTGTAATTGGCTATTGTTCTGCGTCTGTTGGTACTGAAATATACATGTTATTTTATTCAAGTTATTTCGTTGATTACGCTAATGAGTCTATTGTGGATCGAAGGAGAAAATGGTGCGTGGAAAGATGTTTAAATTTTAATACCTACTTTGCTAATCTAATGTAAAAAAAACTTCACTTAAAAAAGTTGTGATTCTAGATACACTTAAATATGCATCTCTAATTATTTTTACTTTTTGCATTCGCAATGCTATTTTTCAAATAGGTACTTCATTCTCAACACTATCCTCCTCCTTATTTCTTGAATATCGTAAGCTGTCGTTGTCTCTTAAAACTTGAGACATTATAGAAATCATTCATCATGTCAGCCGAACGACGCCCACTGTTGGGCATAGGACTCCCCCAAAGATCTCCACAACGATCGGTCTTGCGCTGCCCGCATCTAGCGGCTTCCCGCGACTTTGAAAAGATCGTCGGTCTACCAGTAGGGGGCCTGCCCACAGAACTTCGCTCGTCCGGTACACAGTCACCATTAGAGAACCTTTCTGCCCCAACGGCCATCGGTTCTCCGCGCTATGTGTCAAGCCCACTGACACTTCAACGATGCAATCCTTCGAGCGATGTCGGTTGTTTTGGTTCTCCTGTGTATCTTTTCATTTCTGATTCGATCGAGCAGGGAAATACCAAGCATCGCTCTCTCCATTGCTTGTTGTGTATTTCAGACGCGAATATATGCCGGAGCTTCCCGAACGCTGCCCATCCGAGTTAAATTCGACGAGAGATCTCTTTCTCGAAGTTGGACTCACCTTACTTTTTTTTTTCTACGGGGTAGCACTGGACTGTCTGTCCCAGGTAAAAATAGTAGTCAACAATTTCGAGTGTAATGTTCCCAACAGTAACTGGAGCGGGTGCAACATGGACATTGGACATGATTTTCGTCTTACCGATGTTCATATTAAGACACACTCTTTGAGAAGCAGTACTGAGAACTTCGAGCTTTGTGTTCAGGTCTCACAAGGTCTCAGCCATAAAAGCTACACCATCGGCAAACCGTAGGTGTGTGTAGCTGACAGCTTAATTGCTATTGCGTCAAACAAGCGATTCAGCGACATTTCACAGCCACTTAGCTGACATGAACTCTTACGCCCGAATTCTCGTTCGCAAATCATCTTTGGGAGCGTCTCAAACATCATGGCATCTCTTTCATACGTTTGACATTTAAAGTGACAGGGCGATATTTGAGACGCTCCCAAAGATAAGTAGCGTACGAGTATTCGGGAAATAATTGACTTATAACTCGGTCGAGCTGAAATTACACCTGCAAATTATACAGGCTTACCTATCATAGAAAAAATTCAGGTGTTTTACATAAACGAAATTGTTTGTCGGATAAATCCGAAGCGGTCAAAGGGTAAGGATAAGCATCATGATTCATTTATAATGCTTAGGTAAAAACTCACGACTTACGATGGCATAGCACTCACAAGTTGTGAGACCGGTCGATTTTTAACTGAAAACTTATTAGCGGCGCTGTGCACTTTTTGTGATGGGTAAAAAATTGTCAGGGTCAGATCGAAAATTCGTAAGACGGACACGTGTCCGTGTATAATGACATATAACAGGTTTTCGATGGTCACGTTGACCAGGGGCCCGATTCTCACGCATTCGAACTTTTTCAGTGTGGTAATTCGTATGTCGAACATTTTGTTTGTGGTTTCTATTGAAAAGTTAGAACGTTTTAAACAAACTTAGCTGTCCCACATGTCAACAAATTCCTTTTGACAGCTAAGTTCGTATACGAACATCGATTGGTCTGTAGCACTCGTTGCGTTCGACTGGTTTTCGATAGAACTTTTTCGATTGTGAAATTCTGACAATACACAAAATGTGTTATCTTCGTAAAATATTTGAATTTCGAGCTGTAAATATGAACTTTTCTCGATTGCCTGAGAATCGGCCCCCTGATCGAAAACCTGTTATATGTCATTAGAATACGAAGGCAAATTTCGCCACCGTTTCCAAATAACTCAGGGTGCATACCATCAACTCTTATTGCGGTTTTGTTTAGGACCTAAACTGATCTGCTTCGCTTATTCGTACCACGACAGCTTAATATTAATGACAGCGATTCAGTGATCATTCAATGACATTTCACAGCCACCAAGCTGTCAAGAACTCTTATTTGACTTATCACTCGGCCAAGCTAACATGACACCTGCAGGTTATACCCGTCCCTCTCACTATCCGGGCATGACAGAATCGAGTGAAAGAGACGGGTAGAAGAAAAAAGGACACTAATCGTTTGGTCATTCAAATTTAGCAATTCATTTGCGATCCAGTTTTTAGAAGGTAATAGTACGAAAGAAAACAATTCATTTTAGGAACCTGTTCTGCATCGCGCTAGTTTCGAATCGCTGTCTTAAAGTTGATGGTAGGCACCCAGGTAAGAAAACGGGCTGCACTGAAGCCGGAAGACCTCGGTTCAAATCCAGTCCATATTTTTTTCTTTTTTTGTCAAATTCGATACTATATCTGAGGATAACTGGACGGGTAAATGTCGAAAACTAACTTTTCGATTTTTTTTCTATGTCTGGGTGTACGGGTTAATATGCATGTTTCCAGATTCCATAACATAAGTGCTCAAGTTTCTTAAATTTGGTATTGGATCAATGTTATGATGGTTTCCAATATTTATTTATTTTTTAGATATAAACATTTTACCTAATCTGCAAACCACATAATAATACCTTACAACAATTTTCCATCTCGTTTCCCGTCCCCTCCGGATTGATAAAATAGCTCACACACAAATATCCCAAACGATAGGCCCCACAAGAGGCTAAAGGCACTCCAGGACTCTCGACCTAAACGCTTTAACTATGTCCCAACTCCCAACCCCAAGACTGCTCACTCCACTTATCTCCAAAAACCGTAGAATCTGCCAGACTAATATCAACCCTATTGTTGAGACAGAAGTAATACATTTGGTTGTGGTTCCCTTGATAATGATGGCACTCAAACCAATGGGTTTGCTATTGCTCCTAATTGGTGGTGGCCCTTGTAAAAAACTGTTGCACGCGTCTCCCTTGTGTATGGAGTCCTTATGTAAATTTATAATTTTAATAATAGTACCTAAAATGTCATTATAACGCCACTTAAATCAATATAGTAAAGTAGAAAATACATATTATATACATAACGCAAAAATATGTACATTGTTACCTACTATACAAAGTCATTGTTTTGTTAATTTGATAATCTTCTTAGGCTAAGTATTGGTAAATGTATTTTAAGCTTCAGGCCAAAGTTCAAACATCAGTTAAATATTTCAACAACATTTATTCAATAATTATTAGTTTTACAACATTCCGCCATTTTTCGTGTCCAAAACATCATCTGCCGCTTTTTCCTTTTTCTTTTTTAATTTCCTCTTAACAAAACGATATGTGAAAATATTTAAAATAATCGAATACCGCACCTTAACCATAATTAATAATTTTAATACAACTTAGAGTTCATGTTACAACAACTATACAACCAAAATATTAGTTATATCCTTTAACAATCGACGTTATTGTACGTGTACCTAACAGTATTGACACAACATAGGCGGTGTGACGAATGCGACGACATAATTTGGCAGGAGGCGGAGGAGAATTTCCTTTAAAAAACATAATATAACGTATTTTTTTGCTTTTCATAAAATTAAAATAATCATGAAGACTCATTTTCAGTTGCAAAGGGCAGACTTGCGAGTGCTGCAATAAAAAAGTTTAAGGGAATTATAGGTCGCACTCACAAATTCAATGTTCAATTCAGTTCAATCATCTGTAAAAGTATTATTACTTTGCCCTCCAAAATATGTATGTCATTAATTATAACTGGAAAGAAATTCAATATAAACAATGTTATTAAAATATTATTTGCCATGAGACTAAATAGAGTCTTCCACTGAATTATCTCGATAACGGTTTGTTAGGTAATTAATCTCATTTTTTTTAATTCGTAATTTATTATGTTTTCTGCGCATAATCCCATAATAACTATCATGTGGCAAAAGAATATATTTTATCAATATATCGGCCTCGAGTCTGTTAACGGTTATCAAAATTGATGAGGATTTTATAGAACATTATATCACATTTTAATCGCACCATTATATCTCGCATTGGTGGGTGAAAATCATTTAAAATGACCATTTTGACATCAAAATTTGTCCACGCGCGATATTTCACAAAATATTATTTTAAATAAAGCAATGAGTACTCACGTTAGTAGAATGAAACGTTACCTAAATAAGTATATATAAATTTCAATGTACCTTATCAGTATTTAATAAATATACTCCTATATTCGCTCCGAGCCCGGATTTTCTCCATACAAAATAATTTGTCCTCTTCGTGACTAGCGTTACAAAGTACACCTAAATAAATATAATAAAAAACAGTATTCAAACAAATGATTATTTTTTGTTTAAGACATATGATTTGTCGCTGATATCGGGTTAAACTATTTTATTTTCTTATTTCTATAAATAAATTTTTGTTCTCAAATAAATGTCCAATAATGTGTTCATTTTCGTTATTCATTTTTCTAACGATCTAATTTAGTATTATATGTTGTTTACCAAAGGGCAACACTTGCTCTCTAAGGAGCCAATCAGATGCCAGAAGTGATTATGTGTCGGTCATTTTGTCATCGCATGAAAAAGTGAGTGAACGCGTGGTTTTCTGTCTCCGAGCGAAAATTACAATTTTGATTCATCATTTTTGTTGTCTCTACCAAAATATGCAGGTATGAAAATACTTATATATTTAATCGATTCATATAGACGGTTTGTTTTCGACCTTTATTGAAATGCAAACAGCTTTCACTCATGACTTTCTTATTTGGCTTAAAATATTTTCGATTCTATTCCAAGTAGTAAGTTTGTTCATTTTTGTTATGGGTCGGCACGTTTTTTTCTCACGTAACAAAAATGATATAACAAAAATGAACAAAAGCCGCATTCACAAGACTTTTTTTTTGTACCCAACAATGGTGATGTCCAAAATGAGGGTTATGTGTTTAATCTGTGTTTTTGTGTATTTCCAGACTTTAATTACGTAGTATCCATGCTGTTATTGTGCTGTTTGGTTATTTGTCCATTTTGTTTTTACTAACAATATTTATATTATTTAAATTTTTACTTTTTTGCATTCACAATGCAATTTTTCAATATTTTTCTTTTTAGAATGCCGATGTCAGCAGCCGAACAACAGCGTCCTTGTAGACACAGGCTGAAAGAACAGAATGCCCATAAATGTTTTTGGTATACATATTATTGATCGTGACTGGTAGTACTTATATCTATTCTGTGACAGAGTTTAAGTGTCATTGACATTGATTTTACCAACCAGCTACCAATGAATGAAGCCTTTGCGTTCATGAAAGTTACATATTTTTTTGCTATCATAAGATTCATAAGTGATTTTTTTAAATAAAAATAATGCTTTTTATTGTTCCTGGAAAAAATAAATCAGTTTTATGTGACTTGTGAAAAGACCCTAATATTTCATTTTTGTTATTTTTTTGTTACGGGTTTCATTTTTGTTACGTTATCATTTTTGTTTCATTTTTGTCACAATGGTCATTTTAAATGATTTTCACCCTGGTATATCATGGCAAGGTGTGTATTTATTTGAGTACTTTGAGTGCGTGAAGATAATAATATCATAATTATCATGTCGTGATACTGATGAGTATTTCGATGCCATATTTTGCTATAGCGACCTATTTTGTGTCGTACCCAAGTTAATAAGGCAGAAAACCTTAGACTGTGCTTACAATGACATGCCATATTACATATTTATATATTTGCGTATGCTCCATTTGTCCACTTCATTGGTCTTTATCCGTTATCATAGCGCATGCAACTGTGCAAAAATCCAAATTTAAAGAATATTTTAAGATCTCTTGACTTGTAGTCATTTACATCATGTCCACGTTAGCTACTCGTAGATCTTCAAATGTAGAAATTATTTTGTCAATGTAGTTGATAGAGATGCGCGTACTCAATCTTTTCTGCTCTAACATTCATCACTTTACGGCAAATCGGCGCAGGGTGCCACCATCAACTTTAAGACAGCGATTCAAAAATAACGCGATGCAGAATAGGTTCCTAAAATGAATTGCTTTCTTTCGTACTATGACCTTCTAAAAACTGGATCGCAAATGAATTGCTAAATGTGAATGACCGAACGATTTGTGTCCTTATTTCTTCTACCCGTCTCTTTCACTCGATTCTGTCATGCCCGGAGAGTGAGAGGGGCGGGTATAACCTGCAGGTGTCATGTTAGCTTGGCCGAGTCATAAGTCAAAAAAGAGTTCTTGACAGCTTAGCGGCTGTGAAATGTCATTGAATGATCACTGAATCGCTGTCATTGATATTAAGCTGTCGTGGTACGAATAAGCGAAACAGATCAGTTTAGGTACTAAACAAAACCGCAATAAGAGTTGATGGTAGGCACCCTGGTCAGTACGGTCAGACGGAATGCGCGGTACGGCACGCCCGCGCCGCAACAAGCGCCTCCTGCCAAATTATGTCGTCGCATTCGTCACACCGCCTAATTAAAATTATATTGCTATCCTGGCTAAGACGTATTGTAAGAATAATATGTACTAGGTACTTAAGTAATCTGACACAATCACTGTTTACCTCTAATGCCCATAAAAGGTAATATATAACACAAGAAAATTAAACATAGTCCTTACATGACATATCAAACGAAATAACACATTCAATGAAAAATTAAATACATTAATTAATTGTCATCGACATGACGACAACTTCCTTCCTGTGAGCGGCTTTTATCACGCGATATGATATAGCAAGTCATGCTGCCTTGCTTACTCCACTATATTATATCGCGTGATATAATGATGGTCATGCAAGGCTGGCTGGGTCAAAACAAAATGCGTTTGCAATTTGGATAAATTTTAAATAAACAGTGCAACATAAAATCCGTCTCATAAGCTATACCGCTTTTTGTTGCCATTGCAACGCTACCTACTATTATTCCAATTTGTTCAACTAGCTACGTATTCAATCTCTTCCGACGATATGTCGCAGGCAAATCGTATAATTCGTCCGTTTACATATGGCGTCGTCAGTTTACAAAGGTATGTAAAATGCCGAACTCACCTACTTTTAGGTGCGAGGAGCGAAGCGAAGAGCATGTTAGGTTCACATGAACCAAACGCGCGAGCCGAGCGAGCGAAGCGAAGCAGACTTTATTACTTACAATAAAACCAAGAATTTCAATTTGCCGCGACAATATACTTACATTTTGACTTCGGCATTTTAGATAACCGCGAGTTTAGAAAAAATTGCCTGCGGGTCAGTGCGGTCGGAATGCGTACGGGCTTAGATGTATTGTAAGAATAATATGTACTACACAATATTATACAAGTACTGACTGTAGTGCTATAAAACAACGTTTTCACTCTCTTCCGTCAGTATACACGCCCTTATTGCGGTCGGAATGTGCGGTACGGCACGCCCGCGCCGCAATAAGCGCCTCCCTGCCACTTTATGGGCGTTTGTGCGCCGGAAAAAACGGATGCTTGTATTTTAATAATTAATCATTTATAATAGTAATTAATAAATACAAGCATCCGTTTTTTTCCGGATCGGTAAAATTCAGTGTAGTGCACAAACGCCCTATGTCGTCGCATTCGACACACCGCCTAATTAAAATCATAATAACGCGGGGCCTGAGATTTATTTCACTGACTAGTGAACTGCAAAACTCTTTTAATAACTGGTTTAGTGTCTGAAATGAAATGTAAATTGCTTAGGTATAAACATTTTTGACTGAAGTGTTGCTTTTAAAGAGAATGGTTCCTTTCTTCTAAGTAAACAATAACTTTTTTTTATATGGAATAGCTAAGCATAACTAAAGACTATTTTATACATGAATGCTAAATATGAATTCAGTAGTGAACACGTTACTATCTTCATAGATCTTTTTACCTATTCCATTTAATGCTACGTGTATCCTGAAAAATATTTTCTGTCGCTTTTATAGTAAAAATCAGGCAGAACTACTTTCCCGTTTATAATCTATAAGTATAATAATATTATAAGGAAGTAAGATTTGATTTTAAGTTTGTTTGTTTGTATGATTGCAATGGATAAACTCATAAAATACTGGACCGATTTTAAAAGCTACTTGCTTTCTGAGTGACATAGGCAATATTTTATCTCGATATTCCCACGGGAACAGGTAACGACGCGGGTAAAACCGCAGGAAGCCACTAGACACTTCAAAGAGTTTATTTCAGTTTCTCTATTATATTAGTCTCTAATATTTCATAAAAATTGCCAAAATGCATAATAAATGTCTTGTTAAATAGTCCAAAATTACTTTTACATTTATTATGTTGATAAAGTTATGGGTTTATCTTTGTTGCTAGTTCTGTACTTATCGCTCTATAGAATATTTCCTATGAAATCGATTATTGCTATATCTGGATTAATATCATGACCGTGATTTGCCTCGGTTTCTCATTAAAATGGCTTCTGTCTTTCACGACATCTAAATCGGGTTAGACACAGCATTCGTTTGCAATGTTTTATTTGTAATAATAAATTAGTATACATAAAATAAATGTTAAGTAAAAAGCGAAGATCAATCGGAGGTCAAGCATACCCCCAGACATACTAAAGCTTCGCTCTAAGTATGAGCGTGAGCGTGATAATTCGATAGTTTTACAAAATAGCTTTAATAACTTATGTTTTTATGGTCTTACGGGGTCTATAATAGTAAAGAAGCAACATTTTAACGCTTCATTATAAATATATAATACAGATGTACTGTCCTTGTTCACAGGAGTACATAATATTGAGGTATTTATATAAAACAAGAGTTTTAATCAAACCGCTTGACCTCCGCCCGCTCGCCATGAGATGGCTGACTTAGACCAGGATTTTTTTTATGTGGTTCGGCGATCAAAACTAACATTGTCAAGAACAGAATCTTTACAGTTGATTATAATCTTTATTAGGCTATGTATTTCCCTCTCTGATCTATTCCTGTCATTCCTCCCCTTGTTCCTTCCACTGAGCAAATAATCACTACGTTTTAGTTCCTTCACCTTAATTTCCGCATTGTTTATAATCATTAAGTTTCTGTAAATATATATTTCTTCCATTCCCGAATCGCCCGGTTTCCTTTGCTGTCCTCGACAAATATTGATAATTAAGGTGTAAAAATATTACTTAAATATACCGTAGAGTCCATTAGACTACGAAAACAATAACTTTTTTAAAACTATCGAATCATCATGCTCGCGCTCATACTTATAGCGAAACTTTATGTATCTCTGGAGGGATGTTCGGCCCCTCTGATTGAACTGGCTGCTCACAAAAAGTATCGAAATAGCTCCCTGACCATATTTATATGAATAAATAAGAATCAAGACTGAGGAATTAACGAAAGTTAATATTGTTGTTCCAAAGCTTCAGCACCAGATACCCATAAATTGGCCGTCTGCCCAAGTTAGCGAGTACGCTTCCTCTTAAAAGGCGCAATAAAACTACGTTCCAACACCCTTTAGTCGTATGAAAATAAGTAAGATATCAAGTATCTTGCGATTTGAGATCTCGCTCAATAAGAACCTCCGCTGCTATCATCGCAATCTTGAAGTAATGTTGTAAAGTCCCCCGTCTTTCAATAAGTTTTAAAAGTCGTCGTTATAATAGATCTATTATAGTTTCAGTAACACTGACAAATGGTTTATATAACGCTTGTACGAAAGCGTAAACATAATTAATAATAATAAAATATTTTATAATCTGACGTATTTTATACGAAATAATGTAGGTAATATAAATAATTTCGGTTGCGACGGCTCCAATAGATAAGTAATCAGAATATATTATGTACATTACTTATATCGGTTCTTTTTATGCCTTTTATCTTTATCGAATCCAGTTTTTTTCAGTTTCAGCTGGTTTAATTACTGACGAGAAGGATACAAAAAGATTAAGATAATACTAAATGTCTCATTTTAACTAGGTACTTACTCAACTGGTTAGTAAAAAACCATGATGGAAGGCTTTAAAAATATGGTTTATATTTTAGTAAAAACATAGATAAATAGTACATAAGCTTGAAAAAGTGTAACATTAACGAATTGGCTATTTTACTGTTTTTGAAATGTAGATGCAGTGGGCGTCGTACGGCTGACATGATGATGATGATGATGATGATGAATAGCAAATGTGAAAAAAGAAATTCAATCTGCTAAAGCGAATTATGAGCTACTTAATTGTGACTCTAGCTATCTCTTTCTAAAACGAAATTTTCTATGGCGAGAGTATGGCGCTATAGAAATGTGACGTCATATTTTGATAGTGCTCTCCTTGTCTAATTAGAAAGATTGATGCTATATATTGCTGAAAGTGTGCAAGATATTTGAAAATAAATACCTATATTGTGTTGCTACTAATTCAATAAATATTTTAAGTCAATAAAAAAAATTTAGTCAAGTACCCAATTACATTGGATGTTATTATACAATTTTATTGTATTATGTATGAAAATGTTACGTTATTTTCATCTTTCATTTCATTGTCACGTACCTATACCTATAGGCGGACGAATTGATATAAACGTCGTTACGAACATTATGATCGCTGAGAAAGCATTTACGCTGGTTTGTTTCTATCTTTTTAGAAAGATTATACATATAACAAAGACTTTTTAAGCCGATTTAGATTATTTAGGAAGTAAGTAATATTAACAATATGCACAGACGCAGACGTTGTTCAAAAGCTGTTGAGCTACGATCACATAAAAAGCTTGCCCCATTGATAACGATGTACCTATTATTTAGGGGCTTTATTTTGAAGTGGCTAAATAATTCAATTTTATATCCATTCATATTTTCCAATATCTTTTTGAGATATAATATTGCCTATCTCTAAACTACCTACAGTTACTACTACATACATACTACATTTTTTGCCGGTTCTTCTCGTTATAATTACAAGGCTTCCCGCCGTAGGACTTGCGAACCGATGGCGTGGCTTCTTTGACGTTCACATGATATAGCCAGTTCTTCAGTGATTGAGGATTTCGGGAGTAAAGCGCTTTCACCTTTAGGCTTATCACCACTAAACATCAGGTGTGATGTAAGCTAAGAGCAAACCCCGTTGTAGATAAAAAAAGTGCAGTATCAGCCTAAAATGAATAAATCGTTTTGAATTTTAAATTTTAACACTATCAACAAAAAATTTAAATCACTCACCATAAAAAAGCTTCAATCAGAAATATTGAAGAGCACATCAGCATTTGTCCCAGTCTGAAGGTAACGCGTAAAAGGTCACTAAATATTTGAAGAAATTCCAAAACAAACGTCTATCAACCATTGAACACTTGCTCATCACTAACAATAAATCGGTGTTTTATCATTCACCACCGATATTCGGAGATAAGACAAAGAGTCACGATACGGAATCGTATATCTCTCATAACTCGAATCAATTACACACGGCAAAAACATGATAGCTAATTTAAAGTGAATATTCATTATTTTTTTTAATCATAACCTTAAACAGATATATATACTTTTATACATAAATATATTTAAAACTCAATCAATCGATCAACTAGTCAAAACAGAAGCGTTTGTTTAAATAACGCACGTTGCAATTATTTAATTATGAAGTCTGTAAAATAATTTCAATATTGTACTGAATGACCAATATTTTTTTGATAAATTTCTTTCAGATAAATGCATCAAAACACGTCATTTTTATCACAATGTTAAAATGTTGAGATAAACCGATATACCAACGTATGTCTGATTATTACCAGATGGAAACAGATTTCGAGTTCATTACGATTAATCATCATTTCCATAATCTTCTCATTTTAGAATTTCATTAGAATATGTGAGGTATAAAATATTAATAATATACATAAGTAACTATAAATAGTCATGGCAGCAAAATATTGTTGTCAAATCGCTCCTAATCGCCGATTAAACAGATTGATGAAAACATTTATCAGATCAATAATAAAAGTGACGGATAATTTTATTGCTAGGTACAGTTGTTCCTGTATGATTCTTAGCATGGCATAGTAATATTATAATAATTATAATATTACTTTAATTATTACAGTATTATCAGTCACAATAAAAATTTAGTGCTTGAATTATTGCAAACTGAAGAATGTTACGAAATAAATTATGATTTAATAAATAAATAAATAATAAATAAATATTTAGTACTTACCTATAATTTAGAATAATTTTAATTTAAGCCTTACATGCTTACATGTTTGCATGCTTAAATTTATTTTTGATTATTGTCTTGTTTTTATCTTTTTGTATTTTTTTTTGTTTTTGTATTGACCCAGTCAGTGTACCTATTTAAAATAAATAAATAACAACATTCTACTTAAAAGTTATTGAATCAACATGACTTACAGGTTACATCATCAAGTGAGTAATAGTCGTATATTATACGTGAATAACATCAAAATATTACAATAGATATTATGACTTTCGATAATTTCGTTGCTTTCTACAGACATTTTGGAGATATTTTTATTAAACTTGTGCTCGACTGAAAACTTTGTTATAACATCTCACCTGTATTATCTTCATTACTAGCTGCGGGTTCGCCATCTTCTTCTTTTCCTGTAACAATAAAAAAATGAATCATGACTTAAAAGTTAAGTTACTCATACATTGCGTAGGTATGCGTATTCTTAGTTAACTGAATGTTTTATTTCAAGGTATGGCCACTGACACGCACGCACTGATAGTCAAACTTGAAAATGAAATAAGATTTTTCTCAACCTCTTTCACAGGGCACCAAGACTTTAATGTTGTCAAAAGGATATTGAAGGACTGAAGAAATCATGATTCCTGTGGGTGTCCAGTATCAAAGCATAAAACAAAAGGCTGATTTACTGGGGCCTATGGCGGGACACAAACGGTAGCTTGAACCACCTTAAAAAGATTGATCATTTAGCCGACATTCGTAATCTGACTCATTTTTAGTTTAGTGTATCAAAACTACTATTTATAACTGTACTAGACAAAACTGTCATATCTTCCATTGCCGCTTCCAAAGAGTATGTAACGTAATCAGAATCACCTAATAATCTATCCACTGATAGGGATATAGGCATGATCCAGATTAGTCGCTAGGCAACACGTGCTACTTGTACACCTACACCTACACCTAGGCAACTATGGTTAGTTCTATGTTAATATCAAATTTGCATAGCAACTAATCTGGATCAGGTCTATCCCTATCTGTGTTGATTAAATATTAAATCTGGCCGTTGTCTATAGTCAGAGTAAAAAGTCTAGTAAAGATAAACAGATAAAAATAAATAGCCGCGAAGATGTTTTAAACACTGCTTGCCACTAATGTCACATATTTAAAATAAGTATCCGAAGCGGCTAAAACGCAAGTGATTCTGAATTATTTATATGGCAAAACAAAGTTTGCCGGATCAGCTAATAAATAATTCTGATGGATTGATTGACGTAATTGAGAAATTCCACAACGGACATAACGTTATTATATGTTTATTTTCTTTGATTTTCATTAATGAGAATCAATTATTTACTTGACAAATCGATGTCATATCAACCCATCTACATCTGACAACGTAAGGTGAGATCTTGATTAATGTAGGTAGGTTATGTAAGCTAATCAATTATCATGACTTGATTAAGAGATGATGAATGAATGAAATGACGAAACAAGCACGAACAACTCTCCTACTCGTAATCCTTTATTAAACTAAACTATACCATCCGTCCAAATGCTGCCAAACAGTTGTAACTTTCCATACAGTAATTGACAGCTGTAGTTTAATTGACAGCAAAATCTATCGACATGGTAATCGAATAGTAAACTATACCGTCCTTCAAAAGCTGTCAAAGTGCTGCTGTCGAATATGTATTGAATTTCAGTTCCTACGATCAGAAGAGGCGCTGCTTTAGTTTTCATCTATACTAATATTATAAAGAGAAAGAGTCAAGAGTCAAATTTGTTTATTCAATTAAGATTGTTATTTACAATACTTGTGAACGTCATAGAAGCTACGCCATCGGTTCGCAAACCCTACAGCGGGAGACCTTGGAGAAGAACCGGCAAGAAACTCCAAGGGGTTGTTTTTTCTCCCTGTTTTATTTCATACAAAGATTTGATTGTTTGTTTGTTTGCATCGAATAGCCTCCGACACTACTGGACCGATTTCAAAAATTCTTTGACCATTACAAAGCTACATTCTTCCCGAGTGACATATAGGCTATATTTTATCCCGATATTCCCACGGGAACGGGAACCACGCAGGTGAAACCGCGGGCGGCCGCTAGTACAAAATAATATTGTCACGGTAACGATTACCATACCGACAGTTTCTCGTGCTAGGACTACCGTTATATTTATCGTATTATTTTGTATGAAAACCAGAGCTGAGCGCCGCGCCGCCTAAACTCTATAGGCACTTTGACACCTTTGGTAGCATTTTGAGGGATGGTATAGTGTACTATTACGATTACCATAACGACAGTTTTTTCATGCTTGGGCTACGAAAAACTATGTAAATAAAAAGAAGCTGTCAAAGTGCCAAATACCTTATAAGCTTATAGTTCCACGATCGAAAGGGGCGCTCAGCTCTGATTTTCATACAATATAATACGATCACGATAACGATAACGATAACGATACATTTTCAAGCTAGAGTACTATTGTCAGTACCTAACCATATCCCCTAGTCATGTCAAATTGATTGATTTTGTACAATCGGAAGTAATAAATAAGCATTAAGTCTTATCTGTGACGATATTCTCAAAATAGATTTCTTACTTCCTCTTATTGACTGAGTTCTTACATGCGCAAAAATAGTCTCATCTCAGCTCTTTATAATAATACTGATTGTCACGTGACAGAGCTGATAAGACAATATGTTGTTACCTTATCACCAACCTTTATCGGAAGCCATCGCTGTGTCGTAATAAGTATAGCGTATAAGGTTTAAGGAGCTCGCAATCACTATAACACTGTTATCAATAAGTTTTTTTGTCTTTTATTTCTACGTCGTTGGTTTTATTTTTTATTACTTGCCAATTTAACTTCAATGGAACGTCGATGTGCCGAGTACCGACTACCGTACCAAATGGAGACATTGGCGGGTAGGACTCTTTATGAATGCACCAGACTGACCACCAATTGACATAGGCTCCCGGTCCCCATAGTACTACTTGTTGACCACAACAGCAACCAACAACCTATCAACATAAATATACTCGTACTTAGCCGACATATCAATTTTATTGTTATACTAGCTTCCGCCCGCGACTTCGTCCGCGTGGGCATTCGAGAAAATACTTAAGGGACCAATAACCAGGATAAAAAGTATTCTATGTTTTAATTTCATAAAAATCCGATCAGCCGTTTTTACGTGATTAGGCGGGTCCTCCCCTCACCAAGCGAGCAGCCTCGCGCGAGGCAGAACGTTTGCCACGTGCGGCGGGCCTCGCACGAGGCTGCTCACTTGGTGAGGGAGGATCACAGAGGCGGTTAAATGGTGGAATAACTGGAGGCTGGCTGTTAGCTCCGCTAATCTATCTCTGTTTTCCGCCAAGCAAAGTAGTTCCAAGTACCAATAAGGACCCTTTTATAATTCGACTTTTTGCATCGATACAAAAATGAACTTTTGACAGCCGCACGACTGCATATCGCTGATTTTAGTAAAGCAGGTGGACGTTTTTTTACTGTATCGATGCTGCATCGCGTTAGCATCGATGACGTATCGGTGGACAATTCGCAATGTAAAGGTCCTAAAGTACCTACCGCTACAATTTACCGTTAACCAACACTCCCTATAATCTACAAAAACATCTTCGTAGGTCATTATTAAGTTCGTCATACTACACTTCGCAGCCCCATGCGCTTGCGCGTCTTAAGCCAAACGGTAGAGAACACCTTTACACCCACTTACGGCAAATAATGGCCGAGGCACGCGACAGGACATGCTCACAAAAGCAATGCACTCCCGACCATCATTACAAGAAAACAAGTCAGACCAGCTGCCTTCCTACTTCCTCTTCATACAAATGTGTAATATAAGATGTTGGTATTGTGTGGATTATTTTAGACTCATTCATTACGACGCAATTTGGCGCGTGTTTCTATCTGTGTGTGTCAGCGCGTGCCGGGGGTAAGAACTGGTTCTTGGTTTTTGAATTTTATTAAAATCTTCATGAATGATTATGCAGTTCTAAGGTTATTATTCAATCTTGTAGTGTCGATTATCTACAATTCGCTAAGAAATAAAAATAATTTGAATAAACTAACGGTTTCAATTCCTAGTAAACTTGTAAGTAACCCTTGCCGGCGTTATTGAAAGATTGCAGCTTTGACTGTGGTCTGCAGGCTGAACTTCAAATGAAACCAACCTTAATGAAACCTCTATTGACCAGCCAGCTAGCTACGCAACTTGAAGAACTATAAAGTAAAACAACACTGTTTTCTCATGGGTGAGGTCAATAAAAAGAGGTTCTATGAGAATTCACAATATCTCATCACAAATGTGTGCTACAAACTTGTCTGACCCATTTGGCATTTTTAAAACTAAATAATTTTTCATAGCCAGCAAATAGCCAGACTTGTCTTGAACCAGCCAGTTACTCAACTTAAACATAAAAAAATCAATGCATCGTTTGATGAGTGAGGTCAACAAAATGAGGTTCTAATTTAACCAGCCAGCCACCTACTGAGCTAGAACATACGAAAAATAACAAAACATCGCTACCATAAAGTGGGTAAGGTAAACTAAATGAGTATTGTTTCTGACCAGCCAGATATTCGACTCAAATATTTAAAAAAGAAATCAAAGCATCGTTTGATAGGTGAGGTCTTGGTGAGGTCAATAAAACCAGGTTTGATATGATTTCAAGATGGCGGGCAGCGGCATCTGGCGGGGCGGCGCGGCGTCTTCCGCTGCATTGTGCGCGCGCACCGGGCTGCGCGCACGCGTTAGGTCATCCGCCTCCTTCGAGGTCGGGGAACTGATCAAACGGCTTCTTGGATATCGCATTGTATTGGAACACAGCTTTTAATTAAGTTTAGAATAAGATGAAGTATTTATAAGGTTATTTGTGTTGTTGGTTTGTAGAGTAAACACTAACAAAAATAATAAATTACCTTTTATTTTATTTTTGTGATCCAATCAGTTAACAAAAAGATAAAGAACTAGGTAAGTACAAGTTGAAACACAGAAATTAGTCATTGATAAAGAAATACAAGGAAAAGTATTGTTTAGGAAAAAAAACGAAAAAGATGAAAAGCATCAAATAAAAGTAGAGTTAAACAAAAAACGAAAAAGATACCTATTTGTTTGAAATAGCTTTTATTTTTGTTTTCTCAATGCAATTTTTAGCACTTATAGAAAATGAAATATTAGAACAAAACGACCCATCCTCTGCCGGGAATCGAATCCGTAGCTCAGCGGTCAGAGCATTCGCCTGGACAGTGAAAGGTCGGGTTCAATACCCAGCGGTGCTACCTGGAGGATGGTTGTATTTTTAACTGACTTCAAAAAGGAGGAGATTCTATGTTCGTCTGTATGTATGTTTTTTTGTGTATGTCCACGCGAAGGCGGATTGACAGATGGACTGATTCAAAAGTTATTACATTATGTTGGTTCCCAAGTTGGTCCCATTTTTTGAAATTTCAAAATTGGTTTAGTAGTTTTCAATTAATCCCAAAAATACTGTAATTTGTTTGGTAATCATTACACGAGTTTTTTTGTATATTTAGGCATAATTTCTTTGTTTTTAAACCGATTTAGATGATTCTTGTTTTGTTTCAAAATTCATAATTCAAATAGGATAGTGATCACATCACGGTATTGAAAGGATTTGCTTCAGCCATTTTAAAATTAAATTTAAAATTCATATTAGTTTTATGTTTTTATGTTTTTAGGTAATCTAAATTTATTAATATTAAGTTTATTAATATTTATTTACGTTAGTACAAAACTAACAGATGATAATATACTAAGCTTCTTCTAGAATACGTTAATATTACTAAGTTAGAATTACTAATGTTTAAATACGTACAAAGTACCTACACCATCAGAAAATGCAATACTCATTTCATGGCAAAATGTCCTATAGACATTATGTCCTAATGAAACTATAGCCCTCGCTTCGGAGTCACTACCCCTGTTTGTACGGAAGCTAAGCCGGTGTAACGGTGTTTGCGCACAAATTTATGTCACCAGTAGGTCTGTCACAAATCTGCTTATCTACCAGAACCACGCCTTGATAATGCCAGCTTTAGCTTCGGACATCTGTGAGGTGCCTTGCCCTCGATACCAACTGCTACAGAATCGTTTAATAGCTCCCGACATGATTGCGAGAGCATCAAACTGGATGTTTAAGTGATAAGTATGAATTAAAAAAAATTGCATTAAAAAAAATTATTACCTATTCAATAGGGTATTTTACTGTTGTTGAAATGTAGATATTTAATGATGACGTTAAAAAATATTGCAATTAAGAATACCAAATGTGAAAAAATAATTTGAATCTGTTTTATAATAAAAGAATTATAGTCGGTTTGATTTTGACTATAGCTGTCTCTTTCTAAAACGAAATCTTCTATGGCGTGACTATGACGCTACTAACCCACTGACGTCACTAAGATAGCGTCCTGTCCTTGTCTAATTATAAAGTTTGAAGTCCTATATCTTTGAAAATATTCAAGATAATTCAAAATGAAAACTTGTTTTGTGTAGCTAATATTTCGAAAAACATTTTAAAGAAATAAAAAAAAATCAGTAAAATACCGTATTATTGAAAAATGGAAAATGAAGTATTTTCGAAAAAATCGAGCCGTCTCCCAACCAGCTCCGATGGGACTGGTTGTCCCATCGGTCATCCCATCATCCCTACCCTCACACCCTTCGCGTGTGAGGGTAGTAATATCTTCACGTTGATGAAATTAACGCTGGCTATACAGCGCGTAAGAAGTATTTGATAAATTCGACGCTTCTCATAATCGCGCGGATAGCGAAATTATCAATTCGTTAACAAGTAAAAATGTAGCATCAAAATTATTACAACACCAATCACACTTACTTTGAAACTATAATTTCCTTCTAAATAAGTAATAATCTATTACTTAATATTATAAAGAGGAAAGATTTGTATTTTTATATGTAACGAATAAACTCAAAAAGTACTGGACCGATTTCGAAAATTCTTTCACCGTTAGAAAGCTACAGTCTTCCCGAGTGACATAGGCTATATTTTATCCCGATATTCCCACGGGAACGGGTACCGCGCGGGTGAAACCGGGAGGATCCGCTAGTAATTTAATAAAGGTATAAGTAATATTTGATCCTTGAAAAGTCTAAGAGTAGACAAGACGGTGGTCTTCGAATAAAAAATGAATTTTAAAATAGAATTTTAAAGAACCTACTTACGATATGACATCAACGAAATGTAAACTCATTCATTTCACTGTTTTGAATACTGAAAGATTTCACTCATTCACTCACACACACACACACACACACACACATAATATGCATAAGCGTTGCAACTGATGTTTCAGGACGTTGTTGTTTGTTTTAAGTAGGTAAGTAATTAATATTAATATTTTTTTAAGAAAACCTTTATTTAGTTTGTACATTTTTATATACTTAAATCTGTAACACAGTTAGTTTAAAAATAAGATCGCTTCGAAAGTGTTTGTAATTATTCAAGCATTTTTTAATCTTCTAATATATAAAAATCTCGTGTTACAGTGTTTGTTATTAAATTCTTCCGAAACGACTTCACTGATTCGACATATCAAATACGATTGATTTATAACAAGCTTTCATTTAACTTGCCATGCTAGTTAGTTAGGTAGTATCTTGCAAGCTAAATTTGAATCACTTTCCAGTGTCCGATTGAGCTGAAACTTTGCATACAGGTTTGGTTTGGATGACAATACAATGTTCAAGTACAGTCAACAAAAAAATTTGTCATAAAAACGAAGTTTTTACAAAAAACTTTTATGTGCAAAGCTCCTTCCTCATATTAAAGCTAAGCTTACTTGAGAAAAGCTATAACTCCAACACAGCGTTACATAAACGGACGCATACCGACCGACACGGCGTCAGATGAGAGTATTATCGTATGGACATAGGCATTGTCCATTGTGTGCCCAGCTCGCCTATTGTTCTACCTATGTACGCCTTGCTTACATACGCTGTTATGACTTCCAATACAAGCAAACTGGAACGCTTAATCGTATTAAATCTTAAATCAATAACCGTAGAGGCTAAATTGCTTCATCCTAGCTTTGAGACTAGTACTAATACATTTCTGCTTGAGGAAACTGCGGTTATGTAAACAGACCCTGCTCCTCTGAGGCATCAATGTAATAATGTTACATAACTTGTTAGACCTCGTCGTTTGCTAGGTTTCCATTCTCTCTACAAGACCTTCGCAATTAATTTCCATCTGAGAAGTTAAGCTTTCACGATTATCTAACCGATTTTATGATATAGGGCAGGCGTACCGGTTTTGGCCACTTTAAGGATTTTTTCACTTTTAACCGCTTAGTGCTTAATGATCTTAAGTATTTTAGAGAAAATTTATAATGTAGAGTTATAGATAATTTATCGACCTTTAAGGGTACAATCTACAAAGTACAAAAAAAACAATAGTTTTTTTTATTTAGAACAAATTCTGCGGAGGGGGCCAAATACACCGTTTGCATTGGTTTTGGCCACTTTCATAAAATTACTATATTTATAAGTTGAGTTTATGCTTAATTGATGTCTTATTAGAGTTCTGGACTAAAACACTACATGAAATAGTATTTCAATCACAGCTAGCTCCTTACTACAATTTTATAAGTATACCTTTATCACTTGATTAGAAGAAAATTAGCGGATTGAGGCTAGTGTAGGCTACTGCCTACACTAGCTTCAATCCGCTAATTTTCTAGTATGTTAGCTAACAAAAGTGAGTTGTGAGTCCCTTAAAATAAATGAACTTTATGATAGGTTGGAAACTTTCTACTAATGCCAAAGTGGCCAAAGGTGGCACAATGCAAAATTTTCTAGCCCCACTTTTGGCCACTTATTGTTTCCCAACTTTTTGTAAGAACAGTGAAAAAACAACACTTAATCCATCTAGAAGAAACATATTCCAATATGATATAAAATATTAAATAACCATAAAATAATTTTATTGTAGAAAAAAAATTGATTTTACAAAACCTTTACCCTCAACATTTTGATTAAGAATTTTACAAAATGTTAACTTTGAAACATAACACGTGTTTATTTCTAAAATATCGTACTACATAAAAAAGTTAAGTGCTGTAATTATTAACTAAAAGTCCAATCTTTTATTCGCCATTAATAAATATAAGCAATAATTATTTAATTCCTATTTATATAACTTTAAAGTGAAAAGTGACCAAAACCGGTACAGTGGCCAAAACCGGTACGCCTGCCCTACCTTACGAAAGATAGTTAGATAACTGACAATACACATCAGCTTATGGAATATGAGTATTCATATACACAAAAACCCACTCTTATTACTTAGAAGGCGTTTTGATTGTTTCTACGTTATCTTTAAAATATTATTGAATTGGCAATACTATTATGTTGAACTCAGGGAAATGTTTTTGAAACTGAAAAATTTAACTGCTTAAGCAACATCTGATACAAGTTTTATGAAAAATTAAAATTAAAACCGACATATTATGACTTACAATCTCATTTCGTTACACTTCTAATAGCTAAGAAAATATTAACCGTAAAGAAGTTCTAGCCCTTTCAACAAAATTGATATCGCTAGTAATAAAATATCAGTTTGGTTTTGTCAGTCGCATTGTAAATCTACGTTATCTAAAATGTAATCGAAATTTTAATGTGTCAAATAAAAGCCAGCTAATTCCAAAATAAGTAAAATTACTTAGGTAGACACAAGACATGACACTTTCATAAAAGTATATTTACTGAATAAAAACATTTAGTTAAACTAATAAAACGAAATATTAAACCTGAAGAAATCTACTACCTACCCCTTTTCGACTAATTCTCAGAGTCCCTCAAATTGAAATATTCGCGTTTACATCGGTTTACTCGTATATCGCCAGTAATAACAGGGTGGCTCTGTCAGTCGGATTGTAAATCCACATTATTCACATGTGTATACGGACTGCGGACGCGGAAAACGCGGTATATCGCCAAATTACATGATTTATTGTCATCTCGGATAATGCGACGATTTCACAGTGGCTGAGTATACACACGGGGTGAATTGGAACAGAAGAAAACAGTACCTATATTTTGTTTATGTAACATGCACACATTTTAAATTACTTAAATTGGTTTCCTGTTTTTTTTTTTTATAAATAGAATTGGTTAGTGTGAATTTAATATTTTAGGATGCCTTATGTAAGTATTAACAATTGTATTCAAATGACATCTAGACTCTGTTAACTTTTCGGTATCACAGATGAGAGCAAAACTCTTCCCTGAAAAATCTAACCATAAAATATTTTCTTCTTTTATTTTGTATTCGCTTTATTCTTTGTAACAGAAAAATACAAAATATAATCTCCAGCTTTTTCATCCGGTCTGAGAAAGGTAATTATTAAAAAACTTAACCAAAAATATTAATTGAAACACCGAAAACCGGTAGTGAGAACACGCTATGAACAGGGGCAATAGGGGTAATATCGAACGGAAATATTATAATAAACTGCGAAGCTATATTGTGTGTGTGACAGTCCGCGTGCCGAGCCGCGAATATCGGAGGGTTATCTTTAGAAACTGAAAGGATTACTTAAACAATAACTTTGAACGTTTACGCCTTTGTGAGCGTCTGTCTCGATAAACGATAATTGAATTTTGACAAAGTTTTCGTGTTCTGTCATCTAATATAATGAGCAAGTGAATATAATTGCAAGGAAATTTGAGCTTTTCCGTCTTTATGAACATTTGAAGATAGAGCCAGTACTTAAATTAGAAACAACGCCGCTAGGAAATGAGCTTAGTATCTAATCAAAAACACAAAAGTCCCTTACTTCCTTACAGTTGATTCAGGATGAATAATTTTATTTTCTTAGACTATAGAGATGTAAACATATATTATTATTTCAACTTGATATATTTACATCTTATAGAAACAACTAACTTACAACTCTGTTTCCTAAACTATGTCGCACACAACTGTTGTCGAAGTTGAAATCGGCTGGAATATCATAAAACAATTGAACTAGTCGTCCTAGTTATTTTTTTTGCATTTCGAATGACTCCGTAGGTCAATGGTTAGGACATTCGCCCGGACAGTGAAAGGTCGTGGGTTCGAGTCCCAACGGAGCTAGTTGTGAGACGGGGCATTTTTATCTAATGCTTAATTTTTTATCTTTTCATTAGTAGTCCTAGTAGTACCTAGATGACAATATTTACAACATCAAGCCAAGCCAAGCCACAAGATGAGAATTTATATTCAAAAGCTTAGTTTTTAGCTAAGTCAATTGCAGTCAAAATCACTTTCGCTAGTAGACAGTTATGCTGACATTCTACCATTTTCTATAATAAAATAAATAAAGATATATACATATGATAAAAATTATGAAGAATGTAAATAAACTGTACTAAAATGGATCCAACAAGTAATGTACTAAGATGTTTGTAATCGTAGGGCTACGCTGGATGAGCTGTTTAGTCTTCTACAAATTTTTAGTCAACAAGGACCCTTATAGTTTCGCCATGTCCGTCTGTCCGTTTGTCTGTCCCCAGCCTAGCTCATCGACCCTTTATTTAGTACTAAAGCTGTAACTTGGCATGAATATACATATTAATTACGCCGACAAAGTGGTAAAGTAAAAATTTGAAAAAAAAATTTTTAGCTTACCTCCCCTACTCGTGAAGTGGGGATGTAATTTTTATTTTTCTTGTCTACCCCATAGTGTGGGATGTCATTGGATAGCAATTTTAAAAATAATTAGCGGGTTTGTGAAACCAGTTTGTTGATTGAGGCATCCGTTTGTAAAAATTATTATATAATTATAAAATGCAAAATATTGTTAGAGTAATGTGCCCCCCGCCCCCCCCCCCCCCCCCCCCCCCCAGCCAATGCTTACTGTAAAAATTATGCGAAATCTTCCCAAAAATCATCAAATATAAATTAAATTCACGAAAATAACAAAACATTCATATTTATGGCACAGTATTGTTATAAACTATACTTAAAGAAAACAATTCATAGAACCACTGTGGATATTCTTACTTAAGAGGCAAGGCAACCGTTGGTTTCCAATATAGTAGAAGCAGTATACCCTCAAAGAAAACTAAACCATTTTCCTTATCTTCCCTTAGCTGGGAGAAAACTACATTTCCTTTAACAAGTAATAAAGCGAATGCAGTGACAACAAACACGAATTAACTTTCAGCTTGCCCCACACTATCAATCGTAAGACACGGTCGATCCACTTAAGGGATCGTTCGGCCTGTGGCGATTTAATTCACTTCTCACGCGACGGCGGCGGCGGAGGGTTAGGGCTTAGCGGGCACGCGACGCTACAGATATTGTCGATTTGGAAGATCAGATATGGAGTAATGATGCTGACATAGTTACTTTATTGTTCGGGATTTAAGCTTCGGAATCCATTTGTCTTAATGAAGTTCGCCATATTTTTTCACTTGTAATGTAAACTATCGACTTGCGTGGTGAGAAATGAAAATACACTCCTTGGGCAGTTGTGTAAAAATTAGTTTGATAGAGCGCACCAACAGCGCTTTACTCGCGGTGTTCATATGTTTTTTCAAGCTTACTGTAAAGTTAAGATACCTAATATTCTAACAGGATGTTCCAACATACTAGTGAACATATCTATTCTGAAATTCAAACTAATAAATTACCTAAACTGGGGCTCACAGATAAAACCACATTAATAACTTCTGTAATTCCCTAACATTAGTTGTCATTATGCTTCATTGATGTACGAACACTGCACCCATTATAAAGATGTCATATTTTTTCTATGAAACGAACGCACGCGCCCTCCCTCTGACATTAAATTGGCAGAACATTAAATGTTTTTAAGTTGTAACGCTATAAAAATGATTCAAATAATATCATTGATAGTGGGGTTACTGATCTAGCTGTTTATTATTATTAATTACGCCTTTCTTCATTAGTAACAATAATATATAGTATTTTCTTACATATAGAGTTCCAATTGCATACAGGTTTTAGATCTATGTTATTATCCTTTCTATTTTTTTTATTTAACAGTTCATTTCAGTCGTTGTCTTCATTTTAAAATGATATCGTTGCCCTAACTAACGTTTTTGATACTCCACCTGTTACCACCAAGCGCTTCACAGATTCATTTCTATTGCGAACCACTAAGGAATGGAAGGCGCTGTCTGCTTATGTGTTCCTCGATAACTACAACCTTGGTATCTTCAAGGCCAAAGTGAACAAGAATTTCCTAGGCAAGCATGAAACATCATTAGACCACATCCTGTTATTAAACAAGATGGTGGTCAAATTCCTGCCCAGTTTTTTATACTTAAACATTAAATAATCCAATACTTCTTACGCGCTGTTCAGCCAGCGTTAATTTCATCTACGTTAAGATTTACTACCTTCACACACGAATGAAATACCTTTCCAGATATTTGACAATCGCTAAAGATGAAATTACTATTGCAAGTTATTAAAATTTTTACTTTCTTGCATTCACAATGCAATTTTTACTATTGAAAAATTGAAAATGAAGTATTTAGATAAAAACGACCCATCTCACAACCAATTAAATAAAACAAATGAAAAAATATCTATTTTCTATCAAGTTATAGGAGCTTATTTATTTTTCTTTAATTATTGTCTCCCAATATTTGTTATTAACTACCAAAGTTAACCGCAACATATGCCCTATCCGGCTATAATATCATACGACTAATCCAAATCCGAAACTCATTGATTTATCGAGTTACACATGTCCTCTCATAATATGGGGTCAAATAGACCTCGGGCAGCCCTAATGACGCTATGACAATATTGCGCAAGGGGGTGTTAACTGACATTTCGAGCAATAATTTGTCTTTTTAATCTTCAGAAAAAAAATATGATAGCTCCATTAATATGAATAGGTACATGATGAAATTGAATACGAATACTAATACAAATATTACTGTCAGAATCGCAGGACTTTTTACTGTAAGAGGGTTTCATTTATGGCTGCATCTGAGTAACTTTATGATTATTTGAGAATGAGTAAAAAAAAGTTTCGTTGCCAGTCGGTCGGAGAGCCACCGGTGACACTATTTTTTTCTAGAATGTTGGCAAGTTCCCGGTCGTGCAAGCTTCCAGCTTTAGTCCATCATTTAACCCAAGGGGTTATTAGTAGTTTTTATGTACTCCTGTGATTGAAACAGAGAAATTGTTTAAATGGTAAACTAAAGTTGAAAGTATTAGGGGCCAGATCATCACGATCTGGCCCCTAATACTTTATATATAAAATTCAAAGTCCAGACTGACTGACTGACTGACTGACTGACTGGGATATCAACGCACAGCCCAAACCACTGAACCTAGAGATTTGAGAGATGCACATAAATACGTTATACAGTATAGGCACCCAATAAGAAAGGATTTTTGGAAATTCCACCCCTAAGGGGGTGAAATAGGCGATGAATGTTTGTATGGAATTCCGTCAGTTTTGAAGTAAGGATCTTCAAATTTTCTATTTAGGCTGGCAATTGAGAAATTAATATTTACCTGTGTCAGCGTATTTGACAATTCCACCCCCGAAGGGGTGAAAAGGGGGATGAACTGTTGTATCTGGAAATTCCTTCATTAAATTTATTATTTAGGCTTATGGTCGGAAAGTAAAACAAATAAGCAAACACATATTTCGTATTTTTTCGAAAATTAACCCCTTAGAGTTTAAATGGGATAAATAAACCTAAAAATCGATATGGATGTCGTTATTGAAGTTTTATGGGATGACGATTGCAAAATGGCATTTATTTTGATGTTTAACACGCTGAACATTATTCAACCCCTAAAAGGTTGAAATAGGGGTGAAGTTTTGAATGAAAAATCAGGGGGTAAAATAGACATTTCAACTTGAAACTTTGTAGGCTTACTTCTTAAAACAAATAGGCAACCCATTTTGTAGTTTTCCGAAAATCAAACCCAGGGGGTAAATAGGGTATAGAAACATAAATCATCTTAAGTATCCTAAAAGTTCTTGGTACCTAAGCTACTCAGAACAAATTTTTTGATTGTGAAACAGACACTTATTATTTACTAAAAGCTACCGCACGTGGCAAACGTTCTGCCGTAATGCCGTTCGCACGTAAAAACGGCTGATCGGATTTTTATATTGTTTTTAAACATAGAATACTTTTTATCCTGGTTATTGGTCCCCTAAGTATTTTCTCGAATGTCCACGCGGACGAAGTCGCGGGCGGAAGCTAGTCAGCATATAAATTAAAAGGTGTTGTTTTCAACTACGACAGTGTTGATCAAAACAAGTATTCCGTAACCAAGGCGGATCAGACGGAAGCCCGCGATGGGCCCTGCGCTACATAATTAGGGCCCCGGTCTGTCTCAGCCGGGGCCCTACAAGTGCTGGGGGCGACAGATCAAACGCCATTGTTTTATCTTTGCGCCGAGGTGGCAGAGGGGTACTAAAATTTTGAAGATTTATAGGATAATGTCTTTTTAGCGTAGTGGATTTGATTCAAAGAGCGATCATGTCTGTCAAAGTCAAATCGGTACAAATAAAATGTATGCTTGGGAATCATCCAACATTTTTCACCTACTTACCACCGATTTTAACTGACAAGAAAAATGACCGAAAAGAACTCATCAGATTTAACAGAAGCAAAGCGTTTATGGTACAATAATAAAAATTATAGAAAAAGCTAATGCTGAAGGAAAATTTTCTAATACTTATGTATTGGAATATTTTCCTTTTATACAGTGTTAGTTTTGTTAGTATTACAACCATGCATTGCGATCCTTTAAATAATACTCTACTTTGTAAAAGCCTTTGCTTGAGAGCGTCTTTTAAACACGTTTTTTAAATTTATTCAAAGGCAGCTCAATTAAGTAGTTCTTGTGGAACTTTATTAACGAATGCAAATGCCTTTCCTCAAAAACGAGCCTCTATATTTTTGAAGTCTTAATCTTGGAACGGCAAGCTTATCCTTATTTCTTGTGTTATAATTATGAATATTACTATGCTTAGTGAATGCGTCAAGGTGTTCCCTAACATATAATATATTGTCATAGATGTATTGCCCTGCAATCATGTTAATTTCTTTAAACTGTTGTTCTCTCATTTAACAAAATTTTTTTTAATGCTTTCAAAAAAAGTAATTTTTGAAGTGATTTCTAATCATAGTTCAAATGTCGTAGGTTGGTTTCTGAGGCACTCTGTGTTGCATAACAGCGTGCTAGATTATGAGAGACATTCAAGACTTTTCCCGTAGGTACTTATAGTTTATTTTGTGAAAATAGCATTGGGGCTGTGAATTCAATAATTTAAATCGTAATAAAATTGCTTATCGAAAAGACACGTGGTTGATATTGTTACATTGCGGTAATACCAACCACGTGTCATTCCGATCCCATCCACAGGCTAACCAAAAGCAACACACTGCTTTGCATAAGCATCACACCAATATGAATTGACGACGATATACGTCCTACGAAGCAACCTTATTTTTTTGTAGCATTTAAAAGCCCTATGTGAGTCGCGAGTGAGTTTGAGTAGTTTTTTAATTTCGTTTGCTATGACGCCGTGATCTTTTTTTTCATTTATTGGTAATAACAATCACTTTAAAAAGATAATTACTTACTTAAAAACCACTAGCACTGTAACTTCTTATACCAACTTACAGAATCGCACTGTAACTTCTTATACCAACTTACAGAATCGCATTGTGAATGCATAAAAATAATTTAAAATCGTAATTTACTTTAATCTTATTACGTCATCTCATCAGCCAAAAGTCATTACCTATAGAGTATAGCTATCCACTGTTTATGTATTTCAATACGACTTTAGGTAAGTTCCAAACATATTATCGTCCTTTAATTTGATCAAATGTAGTTAAAACTTTTAAGTTATCAATAACTTTATAAATGAAGTTATATTTGACTAAGATTTACCTAAACTTTTATTATGTTTTAGACCTTAAATATATTATATCTTTTTCACTTCACAACAAAGTCCTATTCTATCCCCCATGCTTCATGGTGCCCTTACTGTAGACACCGCTTGGGTTTCCTCACTTTCTTTTGTTTGGCGTCGGTCGTGACATAACTTTGTTGCGTATTCCATTTTCATGCTACACGTGTAGTCATCTACCTCTTGAGTTGTAGTTACCGGCATTTTATTATTGTATTTTTATACCTACTTAAATAAAACCTTTTTTACGGTTTGCCACGCGCACTGTTTTATCAAATCTAATATTATAAATGTGAAAGTGTGTTTGTTTGTGTATCCGTCTTTCAGGTCAAAACAGAGTAACGGTTCAACATGAGTTTTGGTATGGGGATTGTTTGGGAGCTGGAGAGTGTCATATGCTAGTTTTAATTCCGGAAAAATCATGACATTCCCGCGGGATAACGTCGTGTATTCCACGCGGGATAAGCCGCGGGCGGAAGGCTAATTCTTTGTATATTAAGGTTTCAGATATTGCGATATTTAAATTTAACTGTGTAATTGTATAGCTTTTATGTTTTTGATGGACTAGCAATGGACCAAGATTTCGTTGGTTGTAGTGTACGCAACATAATTAGTGTGTGTGTAGTAAGGGATGGTAGTTGTCTATCAATATGAACAACTTTTACTATGGGGCCAGCCACGAAATACAAAATAAAAATCAGCTGTTCCATAGAAAAGTACAAAATCGACCCAACTAAAATAATATATTGAACAGCTGATTTGTTTTCGTGTTTCATGGCTAGCTTTTAGTATCGTTTTGATAGACAATTTTATGCCCTTAAAATTTGTGATGTTGGAAAATATTAAGCACTACATCTTCCGGCACAAACCCGAGAAAGGAAATATTTCTATTTTTTATTGAATTTTGTCTTTCTGTTATATATTTCTGAATTCCCAAAGAGTGACGTATGAATGTCATCGTACCATTAATATGAGCTGGAGCTAAACTTGTCGAGCCAATGTCGTTATGTATAGATTTTACGAGCTCCGTGACGTAAGACAGCGTAACGAAACGTTCCGCCGTTTTATTAATAGACCGCCTCGTTAGCTCGCGAAAATAGAGGACGTTCGCGACTTAGCACGGATTTTACTAGATTCTCCCTCTCGTATGCACCTATTAAGTTTTAACGCGTACTGGTAATTGGATTTAAATAACTTTTAACGGAATATACTTCGTTATACCCGTCGCTCTCACTCTCCGGGCATGACAGAATCAAGTGAAAGTGGCGGGGCTAGAAAATTAAGTATTTTTTTGATACATACCAGAAATCACGACGTTCACTTGCTCCGATTTGATGTGAAAGATGGACAAACACACTAACAAACAAACTTTCACATTTATAATATTAAGTATGGATTAACATAACGATAGTTTTTCATGATAAGGGTATTGGAAAAAAACTGTAAAAAGGATATCAAATATTAAAAATAAAGTATTAGAATATATCGACCCATCTCACAGCTAGCTCCAATGGGACAGGTTGTGAGACAGGTTGATTTTAATAATACTTCATTTTCAATATTAACAATAATAAAAATTGCACTGTGAATGCAAAAAAAAGTAAAAAAAATGACAAATATTTAATAATTCCATTAACTCAGTTTATGGTAAATAACTATAATTATATATTGGTTTTTTTTTTCAAAAGTTGACACCATCCCGGTATCCGAATAAATGATACATCATCATCATCATCAAAATTTCAAAAGTTGACAAAATAAACTATAAATGATACGTGTTGTCATAATTAAATCTCTAGAGCATTATCAATAACCATGAAAAACTGTAAACAAGCAAGCAAGCAAACACTGTAAATCGGATAGGTAATTAATTAAATATTATCTCGTGTTTGCAGGCCATGCTTAAGCCCATCAAAGTGTGTTTTTATCACTTTATATGTGGGTTACGGAAAAGATATTTTATTATATAGGAATGCAATTTATCAACCAAGGTCGGTAAAAACAAGGTTAGGTATATAGAATGCGTAATAAAGTGTAATATGTAAGGCGGTTCCCACACTGCGCCGCGAACCATCGCGGAGCGCGTCATAGCGCGGGATTGCACAGTACACGCGTACAGTCAGGGACAAATTCGGTGAACCACCTCTTAGGGTTAGGAGTCTATACGGTCTATTCCTTCTAAATTCAAAATTCTAATTTTAAAAACGTTTCTGATTGTTGCCGGCTAAAGAAGAGCTTGAAAGAGTTGGAAGTCAGGGCCGGTAAACCCTACGGTTGCCATGGAGACAGTAAATTTAAGAAATATAAGTGTTTTATAATGAGTGACAGCTGTATCCGGATGTTGCATAATGGTCATTATGAAACACCCGGATACAGCAGCTTTATTGTTTAAAGTTGACTATGGCATAAAGTGTATCAGTATACGTTCAGGCATGAGTTCATAATTCGAATATTATAACATGAGTGTAGATAAACGAAATTTTCAACATTTTCCCGTGTGTGGATGTATGCCGTAACACGGGGGCATAAGCTACTTAGTATGGGAGTGGAACAATGTATGTGATGGCGTGCATTACTTAATTATTATATGATTTACTAGCTTTCCGCCCGCGGCTTCGCCCGCGGCTTCGCCCGCGTGGACTACACGACGTTATCCCGCGGGAATGTGAGACTTTTCCGGGAGAAAAAGTAGCCTATGTTCCTCTCCAGGCTACTAAGTATCTATGTCCCAAATTTCAGCCAAATCCGTTCAGCCGTTTTGGTGTGATTGAGTAACAAACATACAAACATCTAAACATCATAACTTTAGGATTTATTTAAAGAGACATGATGATGTTTAAGAAGCTCTTAAGGTTAAGTAACGCTCGAGTATTCGAGGGTAAAGACTACAAATCTCTGAATGATAGCACTTTATCGCCATGCAGGAAAAGATAGGTTTAAATTATTCTTTTCCGCTTAATTACACAATATAAATTTGCAACATGGTTTTCCTCATTCTATTGTATCGTTAGATATATTTTTTTTACAAAGAATTTTTAGTCAATTTTTTTACAGAACATCATACCTAAGTTTCATCAAAATCTGATCAATGATTTCGGAACGCATAGAGGAAAAACATACTAACATTAACTTATTTAAATAGATTGTTTCATCAATGGGAAGTCATCAGTGCCCGTAGTGTAAGTTTTTATGTCAAAAAACGCAAACTATTTCGATTCCGTATTTATGTCATTTTGTATGAAAACTGTATCAGCGTCTCTAGCGGCGAGTAGCGCGCTTATGCAGTTTTCATACAAATTGACATAAATACGGACTCGCGATAGTTTGCGTTTGCTTTACATAAAAACTTACACTAGGGGCTCTGAATGCCGAAGGTTTCTTCAAATTGCGAAAAACGCTAAGTAGTTTACAGCGAAAATATAAAAAACTACTATAAAACATTCAGAATTTTCTGAGCTTGGGTCCGACTACAACTAGTTTTTTCTAGTATTAAAATGTGTGTTTTATGTAAAAGAAAATATTTAATTCATACTGAAATTTAAGCTATGACACAGCCCAGTTTATTCAAACTAAGTTCAGGCTAAGTAACAAAACCTCTAATCTTCTTAGAACTGTTAACAAAACAGTGTTTAGTAATTATTAAGAAACAAAAGACGAACACTCCAGTTTCTAAATAATTTCTAATATCGATCCCGTGCTGCGGATATGGCGACAATTAAAATTTATACCGTTGAATAGAAGAGCGTGGTGTGACGTCATCTGGCAGATCCCGTCGGAATTATTGTTATTAATTAGAGAGGGCCCTTGGATTAATTAAGTTGAGCGCCAATCACGTCGTCATTCGACTGGCGCCGTCTTACGGAACGTCTTTGTTAACATCGCTGCCATAGACCGATGTATCTATAGACGAGGCACTTTTATATTTTGTATGGTTGTACATTGAACGAAGATAAAGATAGAATAATAACAATTAATAAGTGTTCATATTTCACGTTTTAATTTCTAATAACCTGGTACACGGTGTACCAGGTTCCAAAAGGGTGTACCGTACACCTGTATATATTTTGGAACATAGGGGGTATGAAACAAAATGTCAGTACTTATTTGATTTTACCATTCAATCTAGTATAAATATTCTTTTGCTATATTGGATATAATATAAAATAATTACATCTATTTTGGTTATAACACTATATTAGATCACTATATTTCTTAAGATAAAGCATTTTTTATAAAGCTTATATACTTCACGCCTTTTAAGCACTGACTGTACAGTAGTGGGTAGGTAAGAGAAAGCTCCTCAAATACTTGAAAAATCCAAAATAGTCATCAACAATAGATGTTACTAAATATTAAGATATTTGCGTGCTCCAGTAATTTTGAATACTGTTCATTGCCTGAAGTTGACCATTTTGGATGTTTCTAAGTAATGTAGTGGTCTTGACTGCTACCTTATTTTTATTCGCAACGAGTTAGCACTTAGCCTTCATCACACCTGCTCTAAATAGTGATAACGTGGAAGCGCACTAGTCCTGGAATCCTCAATCACTGAAGAACTGGCTATCTTATCTCTAACTGCCGGAATACAATAATGCTGAAAACATCATTGTTTTGACGTCAGACTTAGAGAAGATGGTGGTACCTAGCCAGTCGGGCCTAAAACAAGTCCTACCACCAACCAAACCGAATACAATATGTACCCCCACTAGGATCGAACCCGGGACCTGGGGTTGGGTCGGGTCTTAGGTATACCGGTGGTGTGAACCACTAGACCACAGAGTCGGTTAAAACCTACTACATGATGCTGACTGTACCTACATGTAGCTCCGTTACTTCTATCCATTCCTAGCTCTACTGTGTAAGTACAGTAATGGCGCTGGATAATTTTAATCGTACGCGAATTGGCGGGTTTATGCCCCCACCACGTGGCGCCGAACGGCGAACGTCTTCCAGTCCATCACTTTGTTACTGTTTACGGCTTTGCCCATAAATATACGGGATTTGGTATACGATTTATATGAGAGGAACTTGTCCGTGATTTAGACGGGTATTGTTTGAAATTAAAATGTGGAATGCGAAAATATAGGTTGGTAGGTACGAGTTTGCAGCTTATTAGGTATGTCTCATTAAGAGGTTAGCCAGTTTTTTTTGGGTATGGGAAATTGGCTTTATTCTTCAACTAGTTCTTTGCATTCAAATTAAGCTAATAATAAATAGTAGCTTAACTTATCCTAAATGAGGAAATGACGATCGGTTGTTTTTTGTTTGGAATAAATAGTTTCCTCAAAATTTACCCAGCATTAATTAGAAATTCCCCTTATCATCTTCTCCCTTCCTATCTTCAATTAAAAATAATAAATATCGCACAATAATTACTGATTATTTTCACTTTTATCACAATTAAATTTTTATTATTGGAAAAGAAGTAAGTATTGGAAAAAAACGAGCCGTCTCACAAGTAGCTCCGATGGGACCTTTCACTCTCCGGGCGAATGATCTAATGTCCTCTCCCGGGCAGTGAAAGGTCGTAGGTTCGAGTTCTATCGGAACTAGTTGTCAGATCGGTCAATTTTTTCTAATACTTCGTTTTCAACAATTTCTTGCTTTATGTCAAGCGAAATTCCACAGTTATAACAAACTAGCTGACCCGGCAAACGTTGTTTTGCCATATAAATTACAGTAAATGTGTGTTTATACACCAAAAGTTGCCTACACCAGACAACAGATAGCGCTAGTTATACACTACCAATAAAGGGGCCCAAGATTGGTCTCTATTTCCTACATAAATGTTTACTCTGAGAAGTAGAGTGCGTGACAGATAGCTCTGCGCGCAAGCGCGACTGGGTCATTTTTGGCGCTAGCTACAGTACATTTTTTTATTCTAAGCTTATGGAAAAGATTAGTATTCGATTTTGACCGCGCAGACGGCAGTGATTACATACTCTTTGGAAACGGCAATGGAAGAAATGACAGTTTTGTATCAAAGGTACGACAGTTAAACGATTTTTCATACAAAATTACAATTTTTACTTAATTTTCCGGAATAATAAGTAGCCTATGTTACTCTCCAGCTCCCAAACTATCCCCATACCAAATATGACGTCGATCCGTTGCTCCGTTTTGACGTGAAAGAAGGACAAACAAACAAACACACTTTCACATCTATAATATTAGTATGGATGGATTTACAACAGATTCAAATTCTTTTATTCACATTAAATACGATAAACAGATGTTTAAATAAGAAGTTACTTAGAAGAAGTTTTTTTGATACACTAAAATTAGTATGCAAATGTCATTTCATAAGATTTTCTGTGTGCATGCATGCATATGAAGTTGAGCTATAGACTAACCTACCCATCCCAAGCTATCCCATTTAATTAAAGAGCGAGAAGAAATAGAGAGAGAGCGAGTTCAAAACGAGAAAGTTACAAAAATATCTGCAGGTTCGAGTCCCATTGGAGCTAGTTGTGAGACGGGTCGTTTTTTTCTAATACTTACTTCATTTTAATATCTACAGGTTGTTAACATTTTAGTAAAGACAATTTCATTTACGGTAAATTACTTATAGCCTAAGAGATGGCACATCATAAAAACAGATGCCGCCAATCGACCATACAGTTGTTCATACTTGAACACTTTATTTTCTATCATTCGGTTTTTTATAGGTCCTAGCTTTTATGGCCTTCATCAAATCCAACAAAACAAAACTGTTGTTGCCATAGACTATCCACCCACCTCCACTTACACCATACACCAACCTTTCTTCCCCAAAGTATCCCATGAATTCTGTAAAAGAGCGAGAATTGTTGAATTTGTTGTGCAATTAACAGCGGAGCCTGGAAGTATCATCGTAACGTAAGTTTCAACGGGCGTTAAGAGCATCTACGCGGCTGTAAATAACAAAAATCGGTTCCGTTTTTTGCCATTTGGCTACGGAATCCTAAAAAGCTTCAAGTTGATCTCATTTTAGCAACGTGATTTGCGTTAAGGCTGCGATTCCCCAAAATAGGGTATTTTAAATTATGGATTACTCGCAAATAACAAGTACTTAACATTTGGATTGGACAGTTATTTATCTAGTGCTTCCGGCCGTCTTTTTCCGATTGGTGATATTTTACTGTGTCAAATAAAATCCCAAACATCCGTCTAATCGTAATTCAAATATCGTTTTACTTGCAGTATATTTGGTTTTAGTTGATGAAAAATATACGAAAAAAAATTTCTTTGAATAGCCGAGGGATTCCGGCCGTCATAAGATAAAATTTATTATTATTTAATTTTTAATTGAATTTAAGGTGATTTTCGATTCGCGGGGCGCTCGCGAGTTCACAGTTCACTGCCGGCTCCCGGTGCGTCCTCGTGAAGTTTATCGCGCGCGGCCGAGCAAGCGTTAGCGTGCCTATTTCGGTCGGGAATCATCGCCTTAACCTTAGAGATGGCATACAATGAAAACTGGTGTCACCACTCGACTAGAGTCTACGCCAGGCGCTGATCGTCGTGGTCGGTCGGAAAAATAAGCCTTATTCCCATGTCATAATTTTAGTTCCAAATATAGACACGCGCCAAATTATATGGCGCGTAGGTTGTCTAAAGTGTTGGTCATACTCGTACTCACAAACACACTTTTTTATTTTTGTCGACTTTTTATCGACCCTGGCTTGTATAACCGTCAAACGATCCAACAAAACCAAGTTTTTGTTACCATATACTACAAAACCAACCTCCCTGTTCCATTAATTTGGTAAAAGAGCGAGAATTCCTTAATTCGTTGTGCAATTAACAGCGGAGCCTGCAAGTATCATCGTAAGTTTCAACGCGCGTTAAGAGCATCTGCAGCGCGGTAAATAACGAAAAAACGCGAAGGGGCCGAGATGAGAGATTTTATTTAACAAAGTCTATATTAACCCGATGCAATTAGAGAGAGTTAACGAGCAACTCGTAATGACTGCGGGGATATTCTGGAGCTATGCGAAATATGGTACAAAAAATTATTTTAACTAGCGGTCCGCTCGCAACTTCTTCTGCATTTTTACCCCCTTAGAGGAGGACTTTCCAAAAATCCTCTCTTAGTGCTCCCCTACACTTCCCAAAAAAAAGTTGCCTACACCAGACAACAGATAGCGCTAGTCTATCACTACAAATAAAGGGGCCCAAGATTGGTCTCTATTCCCTACATATAAAAAATTACTCTGTGAAGTAGAGTTCGTGTCAGATAACTCTGCGCGCATGCGCGACTGGGGCATTTTTGGCGCTAGTTACAGTACATTTTTTTATTCTAAACTTATGGAAAAGATTAGTATTCGATTTTGACCGCGCAGACGTCAATGATTACATACTCTTTGGAAACGGTAATGGAAGAAATGACAGTATGGTATCGAAGGTACAACAGTTAAACGAGTTTTCATAAAAAAATACAATTTTTACTAAATTTTCCGGAATAATAAGTAGCCTATGTTATTCTCCAGCTCCCAAACTACCCCCTTACGAAATATCACGTCGATCCGTTGCTCCGTTTTGACGTGAAAGAAGGACAAACAAACAAACAAACAAACAAACAAATAAACAAACAAACACACTTTCACATTTATAATATTAGTATGGATGGATACGTTATGGTTAAGTAATTATTCCAAATTCAGATAACGTACGTTAGGATAAGCATTTAGCTAACTTAAATGAAGACTTTTTCTCCAAAATATTAAAAACGCGTAGCCATCTTAAAATCTCGACCGTTCGCCCAACTTTTCGGAATAGCGCCCTCTCCGTTGACACATTACTCGAGAGTGATGCGAATTCAAAACTGCTTTTGAATATAATAATAATCGTAACGTCGCCAGCTATTTATTGTTTAATTAACCCGTAGCCTGGTCCAGCTTTTATGCCACCATTAGCCATCTTAAGCACCCCTGCTTTGTTTATGTAATACCGACTCAGCTAAATTGGAGAAGTTGAAAAAAAATCAACGTCTTCATTCGGTTTGAAAAGCGTTTTGTTTTTTTTTTCGGAATTCTCGCTTTTGTAGTGAAAACTGCGTGGATATATCGCCACTGATGAATTTTGAAAATGTTTTTCAGTAGCCCGAGCACGAAAACTGTCAGGTATTGTAATCCCTTCCGGTTCATTTATACCTAATGTCATCACGTCCTCTTACCAATTATGCCTAATTCTTAATTTGCCTTAATCCCAAAATGTCTGAAATCCAGAATGACTGAAACTTATAATACCTGAATTACAAAATGTCACACGAAATGAGTACAGTCAAGTTCGGAATACGGCAACGAGTTTTTGTCTTGCCATATTTATTTTATTAGTTATGGCATTGGTTGCAATACTTATTCGAAATATAAAACACTATCATAATAATTATTAACGTACCTAGTGCGCTGTGCTTATTATGTCTTAAATAATATAGTACATTACAGCCGAGGACAGGTAAGTAAGAAATTACATTGTCGAGGATGGTTTGAAGCACGAGCCGCAGGCGAGGGCTTTAATCATTCGAGGCAAGGTAATTTGCTTACCGTACAAGGCTTGTATAGTGCTTTTCTCAAGAAATGCGAGGAAATAAAAAAAACTGTTTAACTAAATAATATTTATTAAAATTTATATCACACATGTTCGGGCAATTATTAAATGTAAATGTTATTGTTTTCCCGGGCACACTTATGTATAAATCGCCCATAATTATATTATTTTAATGATGTATCATTAAAATACGCCAACAACACAGATTCCGAAAACGTATGCGCCTTTTTTGCACTTTTCCAAATCAGATCGTAGGTTTTCATATATCTTTCTTTTGATTTTGCTGGCAGTAAGTTTTCTGTTATTAATTTTGCTTCTGCTCTCAAATTTGGTGGAGTAAGTACATACAATGTCTGTATATATGTTTCATTGGCAGAACTCATTTTGATAATTTATTACACAATATAAGCTGTATTGGTATCAAATGAACCGCTGAAAATCATTCCCGCCGTTTTTTTAATATTGGTTTGTGAGGCCATGTGGAACGGTCATACAGCCTATTGATATTTACTACTTGCTACGAAAATGCGTAACTTTAATAGCCGCTTCTGGGCGGTAGATGGCGCTGTACATATTTCCCATACAAAATTACTCGTAAAGGATATTTTGTCTATGATAAATCTCATTTTGTTTTTTCGATTGATGTTCGTGCTAAGGGTACATAGCGCTTGTGGTACAATACGAAGTAATATACTCTGTCCGCACCGTATTTTAAAAAAAGTTAACCTAATTGTGATATAATAATTACCTAAGTATATAATAATAATAATAATGTGGCTGTATGGTGCAAATGTCCCTTTGCTTTTTCTGTTTTTATACACAGGAATAACGAAAGAAAAAATAAAGAAAAAAAGTTGGTAGTACCATTGCAGATCGCTGCAGTAATGAATTTCAGTACTTACTTACTGCACTAAAATCAGTGCAGTAAGTAAGTACTGAAATTCATTACTGCAGTGATTTTCAAATTTAGAATGTTTACCTTGGAAAAGTGCCACGTACTGCATTCTTTTCTCAAATATAATATTAACATTTCAGAGCATAAGTGTGAAAAATATTTTAAACCATTTTCCAAAATTAGGAAAACAGCGTAATAGAATAGCTATATTTACTATATTTATGTACTACCTACCTATCTACTTGGTGCTTCAAGTGCTTGTAAATGGGCAACTTGCAGTAAGGAGTTTCTTTTGTCATTAGATTTTTTCCAAACATTTTGACTGATTTTTTTTTGTGGTAGAAGACGGAGAAGAGGAGAAGATACTAATATTTTGTTCCTCAACAGCGCGAAAATATTTGAAAAATTTTGGAGATAAAAATCAACAGTATTTTGGTGATGGGACATTCAAACGAGTGCCAAAACCATTCTATCAAATTTACTCGATACATATTGACATCGGCACAGGCAGCAAATCTACCAACGTTGTTCCCGTTATATTCGCTCTATTGCCGAATAAAACCCAAGATACATATCGTAGGTTTTTTACTTTATTACGAAACAAACTGGATTTACAAATCCAGAATTTCAAATGCGATTACGAATTAGCGCAAAAAATGCTTGCAAGGAATTTTTTTCAGATTGCAAACTTAGCGGTTGTTCTTACCACTACAACCACGCCATCTGGAAGAAGGCAAATAATATTAAAGTTGACGATACCAGAAATGGCCGCAATATTGTCAGAATGTGCGCAAATTTACATCTTTTACCAAAAGAAAACAAACAGTCTTGTTGGGTATCTATTTTTAGTATGGCTCCGCAGGCTTATTACCGATCTTAAAGTGACAGTTGCAATCGCGACAATTAACAATTTAATCGCTCCCAAAACACATATTCGTATTACAGAACTTAGATCGCTACGATAGCGCCACAAGCGAGCGATTTGTGAACTAAAATTGCATGAGAGGTACCGTACCGTATTGTACCGATTGCAAACCAACTGCAACTAGTAGCAGTCGCGTTGCAATTGTACAATTAGCAACTGGTTGCTTGTTTTGGTAATAAGCCTGCCGATGACTGAGAAAATGAAGTCATTTACAGACTATATGGAAAAACAATGGCTGAAGCTAGAAGCTTCGATTTTAAGTTGCGCGGAAGACAGGCAAGGCACCGCAGCAACAATGCAATAGAAGGCTGGCACAGACGACTCAATGTGCGCATGCCGCATAAGCGGCATAATCGTAAGATTCCTTTTCAAATTAAAGAAAGAAGCCAAGTACCAACATACTCGGCTAAAAAACTCATTGTTCAGTGGGGCCAGTAGAAGAAAAAATTAAATTTTGTTTGATTTACACTATGGAAAACAACTCCAGGAACTACGAGAAGGAGCCATAACACCTTTTGCATTAACTAAAAATATAATTACTTTAAAGAAACGTGTTTACAATTAAGTGCAAATGAATAAAAATAACTCAGGCCATTAAAGTCCGTAATTAAAGTGCGTAATTTTTATTTAGTTTAAGAATATGTACAACTTTTCGTTTAATATTTGTTTAGTTTAAGAATATGTACAACTTTTCGTTTAATAAATCGCATGGTAACACTTCACATGAATTTGCGTTTTAATCATTGAATAAGTATATAGGCACCTACTTATTGAGGTTAGCTTCTACCATTGTGCGCAACTGTACATCATTCGCCATTTTTCTTTTCAGGCATTATAGTAGTCAAGTCATTTCGGATTTCAGGCATTTTGGGATAAGGTGTTTTTGAGAATTTGTCATTTAGACATTCATGTGTTTCGGTATTAAGACCTTATGAACCGAATAATACCGTGTATAATATTATAAATGACGTCGTTTGTCTCCAGGAGCGTTGATGACATAGACCTGTACACGGGAGCGTTGGCAGAAGAGCCGAAGGGCCTATACGACCGAAAGAGGCGATGCATGATTTTTTTAATTTTTAGTGATAAGGTTATTAATTTACAATAAGCTTATTAAAGTTTGTGCCTTGTGTTATTTATTCTACCAGTACTATATAGGTAGTAACTCTCCATGCCATCAGAACGATAAGTATACATAATAATTTACTTATAAGATAAAGTACCTATTATACTTATCTATACTATATAGGTACTATCCATACTAATAGTAACATTATAAATGTGAAAGTGTGTTTGTTTGTTTGTCCTTCTTTTACGTCAAAACGAAGCAACGGATCGATGTGATATTTGGTATGGGGAAGTGTGGGAGCTGGAGAGTAACATAGGCTACTTATTAATTCCGGAAAATAAAGTAAAAATGGTATTTCTTTATGAAAAATCGTTTATTATTTTAATTTTTAGTTTTTTGCATTCACACTGCAATTTTTATCACAGAAAAATGGAAAATAAAGTAACTCCGTAGCTCAGTGGTTAGAGCAGTCGCCCGGAAAGCGAAAGGTCGTGGGTTCGAGTCCCATCGGAGCTGGTTGTGAGACGGGTCGATTTTTTCTAAATACTTCATTTTCCAAATCGTTTATTGTCGTACCTTCGATACAAAACTGTCATTTCTTCCATGGCCACTTCCAAAGAGTATGTAATCACTGACGTCTGCGCGCAGTCAAAATCGAATACTAATCTTTTCCTTAAGCTTAGAATAAAAAGTGTAATGCCATGTAAAATGTAAAAAGTAGCGCCTAAAATGCCCCAGTCGCGCATGCGCTCAGAGTTATCTGACACGCACTCTACTTCACAGAGTATTTTTTTATATGTAGGGAATAGAGACCAATCTTGGGCCCCTTTATTTGTAGTGATAGACTAGCGCTATCTGTTGTCTGGTGTAGGCAACTTTTGATGTATGAAGCTATAATTTATATGGCAAATCAACGTTTGCCGGGTCAGCTAGTAATATTAGAAAGAGGAAAGTTTGTTTTTGTGTAAAAAATATATTATGAAAGTTTTTAAAAATTCTTTCACCATTAGATTAGAAAGCTACATTCTTCCAGATTGACATAGGCTCTATTTTGTCCCGATATTACCAAGGGAACGGGTACCACGTGGGTAAAATCGCGGGGAGCCACTAGTTTAAAATATAGGTAGTACCTACTTGTACAAAATAATTTAAAAAAAATGCATTGTCAATGCAAAAAAGTTGAAATAAAAATAATTTGTTGTACTTAGTACTTATAGTCTCTCGCGAAAAATCTCGAATATTAAGGTATCCATAAAACGATGAATTTAATTAACAAATATTAATATCAAAATGTATGGGAATCCACAAGTGCAAGGAAATAATCACACATCAACAATCCTTCGTTCAATCAAGTCTCAAAGCTGAAAGCCGTCCAAACCGTCGCTGTTACCATCTTATTGGAAGTTGTTATCTACAAGCTTATAAGAGCCGGGGCATTCTGACCCTTACAAGAAACTATCAGAACTAACACAAATATTGGCAGCGTCGAGGGTTGTTTTATAACTCACACCAGATGCCGCCTGTCATTTAGTGCACCCGAGTCTCAACCACCCCTCCTAGGCCCCTTAGAACACATCCCAAATAAAGAAGCCCTAAGATATAGTTACAAGAAAAGAAATCAGGGAGGTTCAATTTAAACTGGTGGTTGGCTGGCCAGGTTAGGAGTCAAACGTATCCGATTCGCTGTAATGTCAATATTTCCAATGTAATTGATTGTGAGGCATAACAATATCATATTTTATATTTTCTCGTATGAGTCACCATGGTTTTTATGGAGGTAACTGTTACAGGTAAACTTATCGCGAGCATAGATATTTTAATACCTGTATTAGTGGCTAAAGGTAAATGTTATGTAAATTATGAGAAGCGTTCATTTTTGTGATTACGAGTATATTAACGCTTTAGGTATAATAACTAAGACAATATTATAAATTAAATTGGATTCGCAGTTTGCGAGTATATAAGTACTACGGTAGGTACTACGCAAAAAAAATACAAATAGGATCAGCAATGTGTTATACGATTTCATGATCAATTTTCTTTCAGGCGATTTTTTTTTGTTATACCAGTTTATGTTTGAACCGTCTCCCGATACAATACCCCGGTTACGCCATGATTTGAAAGTCGCTACAAAAGTTTCATAAAAAACTAATAATGGCTTCGGAGCGGATAGAACACATTATTAAACAATCATTGAATTAATTTCTATAGAAGATGGCCATCAAAATCAAAATCAAAATCAAAATCAAAATCAAAATCAAAATCAAAATCAAAATCAAAATCAAAATCAAAATCAAAATCAAAATCAAAATCAAAATCAAAATCAAAATCAAAATCAAAATCAAAATCAAAATCAAAATCAAAATCAAAATCAAAAATCATTTATTCATTTTAGGCTGATACAGCACTTGTGAACGTCAATGAAGCTACGCTATCGGTTCGCAAATCCTACGGCGGGAGGCCTTGTAACGAGAAGAACCGGCAAGAAACTCGCCAAGGGCTATTTTTTTCTCCCTGTCATATTTCATACAGAGTCGTCAAATTGAAAATTGACTTTAACATAATATAATATGTAAAGTCACTTTCCATCACAAATTAATCTTAAGTTTAAAAACAAAATAAAAAACCCGGTAATCATAGCAGTAAATAATTTTCAATAACTAAGAAATAGACATCCAAAAGGTAGTTTCTTTAAAATACACACCAACCAAAAACGTAGCAAATAAAATAATAAATATAAATGCCAAACAAGGGTAATAAAACTTTGAATAGTTTAAGAACATAAGAGTCAATAATAAACAGAGCCATACAAGCCACGATAAAATAAAACTAATAACAATAAAACATTAAAAATATTAAAAAATCTGCATATTTTGAGACAAGAAGCCAGGAGCAGACCCATCCCACTGGTGGCACCCGTTCACGAGCATGACGCATGAACCAGCCATCGCTTCGCTCAACCATATTTTAGGGAACGCAACGACCCGCCTCACACGACACCACCGCAATGACATCATTATTACATATTTATCAAAGCCAATACATACAGTCTATTCCAACTTTAAACTGAAGACAATGTCCTTTTTTCCTCTACACTAACCGCGGAGCTTAGAGAGTAGGGTTCTGTTTCACGAATTGGGTGTGCAATAAACATTCGGACTCGTTGGCTGCATTCACGCTATCCAGCCAATTTGGCCTAATGACACCACCGTCGTTCGCCATAACTATTGCACGGCTTCCTCCTTGGAAATACCTGCTTCGCTTGTTACTTATCATTAGCGCACGTCAGACATCGTTAGAAAACATCGTTTCAAGAACGATTGAGGGATAATTTGGGAAATGATAGGCCAATCGTATATTTAATCAGCGAAAAAGGAAGCTTTCGGAAATGTTTAAAGGAATACTTTAAAACATTTTAAAAAAAATATAAGGGTTTTTTTCCACGACGCTTAGCCTTCATTACACCTGATGTTATGTGAGGGTAGGTAAGGCTGAAAGTAGAAGCGCGCTGCTCCTGGAATCCTCAACCACTGAGGAACTGGCTGTCTATCTCTGGCTTGATACATACATATTCGGGTCGGCTGGTTCGGTTCGGCAGTTTTGGCATTCACTGACGCTCTCGCGACAGACGTCTATCAAATATTTCAATCTGAAGCGCCAACTGATGCACAATTCACCCGCTGATTAATGCCAACTCGAATATGTGTAAAGCGACCCGATCTGCCGAAACACAGTAATGCTGCAAACATTGTTGTTATGGCGGCAGACTTAGATAAGATGGTGGTGATGGTGGTTTCAGATTTTTATTGTGATTATTCCGCGATGATTTATGTGAGAATTCCGCCCGTCTTGCCACAAGTGCAATTTACTTACAGAGATTAGTGTTACGCATTTTCACAACTTTTATTTAATGTCAAGTTTAATTGGTCGTCAATTCAAGGTCTTAAGTTTATTGAAAATTCTTAGTAGATAAGGTTTTCTTTTATTTACGTATATTCAATTGAATGAAACGAAATAAAATGTGATATTTAGTATGGGTCAATATTTTCATTCACACCTAGTATAATGGAAAGAAGATAAAATATATTTTCACTCTATAACGACTATATATTTCCAAACAAACAAAAAACAGTCTTCCAATAAGACACTTCAACAGCCCAATACGGTATTTTACAGATTTTTTTTATTTCTTTAAAATGTTTTTCGAAATATTAGCTACACAAAACAAGTTTTCATTTTGAATTATCTTGAATATTTTCAAAGATATAGGACTTCAAACTTTATAATTAGACAAGGACAGGACGCTATCTTAGTGACGTAAGTGGGTTAGTAGCGTCATAGTCACGCCATAGAAGATTTCGTTTTAGAAAGAGACAGCTATAGTCAAAATCAAACAGACTATAATTCTTTTATTATAAAACAGATTCAAATTATTTTTTCACATTTGGTATTCTTAATTGCAATATTTTTTAACGTCATCATTAAATATCTACATTTTAACAACAGTAAAATACCCTATTAAAGGCATTTCAATCAAACAAAACCAAATAACGCGAAACACGTAACAAATCAAACTGAAAATAATTATTCGCGCAATAAAGTCACAATAAGGCGCCCTCCGAAACGATTAAAACTCAATACTTAACATCCATCGCGTGATCCCTATCTTCAGGTCAATTAAGTCCAGAATTCAACATAAAATTGCTGTCTTGTTTTCCGCCTAAGGAGTTCTCAGAGTATTCAATCTGACTGCGCGGTCAGAATTACCCCCACCTCCCCATTTATGGATATTTCACCCCCCGGGGACACTTGACCCTCCTATCTGGATACATCATCTACCCCCGATATGAGCTAATGGGCAAAACAGGGATTTAGTGACTTGTGGAAGAGACATTGAGCTTATTGGTTTGAGATTAAAAGCAATAACGACATTACTACATGATCTTGTACTGAATATAAATATTGTTAACAAATAAATTATATCTCGTGTAAATAAGTGAAAAGCGAATTATTAATTTATGTAATTTAATAAATTATTAATTAAACACTGTGATGAAAAACGTACGAAACACGGCACAATTGATTCTATAGATAGCCAATAGTAGGTATTGCAAAAATTACAACGTTATTAAGTGCCAATAATTTCATCGATCATTGGTAATATTCTATAATTGAAAAATAATAATTGGTTGTGCTATATCAAAACAGTATCCGGTGTCTCCTAAGCTACAATTGGAGTTATTTTGCCTTTTAAAATAACCATTTCCTCAGAGGTTAAGGATTCCACGAGGAGCGCGCTTCCACCTTCTCATTACTTAACATCAGGTATGATGAAGACTAATACCACAGATTACTAAATAGTTACTATGTAACAGATAGTTCACTCCGCTAAGTCATTTAAATAAATAGCAACTCTAATTTTAACGCAATAAAGTAGAATTCAGCTTGTACGGCGCAGGCAAATTACGAACGGCCACTCATTGTCGTTGCATCTCTTTCTATCGCATATATTCTAGCTCTTTTGCGGACCTAATTTCTATGCCATACGCCTGCCCGGCAGGCGCGCCGTCCGAACGTACCTAAACTGCGGAGTGACACCCCCCTGCTAATACACACCAAACGCTTGCAACCCCGTTACCCCGTAACCCCGTAGCTATCCCGTAGCCCCGTAGCCATCCCGTAGCCCCATTACCTCGTAGCCATGCCGTAGCACCGTTACCCAGTAGTAGATTACAAAAAAATGCACGAGAAGTGTATTTTGTTGTCTCAGGTCATTATAAAGTTTCGTATCGAAACATATTGATGAGCATTTATCGTTTTACTTCCAGCAACTCTTGATCCGTGTCGAGCATGAGTGAAACAAAGTTTATGTCCTCACTTATAATGCATCGATGATGAAGTGAGCTAAGTGCCACATTCTGACGATCACTGCAAATGTGTTTGTTATTAAGTGCTGATCATTTATCAGTGGTGAAAATCACACTATGATATGAAACGAACAATTTAGATAATAAAGAAGAAATTGTGTAAATCACTTAAATAAAACTTATTTCAAAATGATGATACAATTTTTGTTAAATATTTCAATTAAGTAACTACACTTTTTTCTTTATTTCAATCCTTTAACGGTTTAAAGTGTTTCCCATTGCGAATGCTTGACTAGGAAATGTTGGAAACAGGAAGTTTTACTGATATTTTTTACAAGCTTTTTATTAACTTGCCATGTTAGTTAGATAATATGTTAGTTAGTTAGTGGGGGAATAATCTTGCAAGCTTATTTTGACCCAATTCCCAGAGTCCGATGGAGCTGAAATTTTGTATACAGGTTTGGTTCAGGTGACAATACAATATTAAAATACTGTCAGCAAAAAAGCTTATTTTTTCTAAAAACTTATTATTTATTTATTTAAAATGTATTTCGATATTTAGCTACACAAAATAAGTTATTATTTTGAATTATCTTGAATATTTTAAGTTATCAAACTTTATAATTAGACAAGGAGAGAATGACTATCTTTGTGACGTCATCAATTTGTGATCGAATAATAAAAATGCGTATCGGTCATCTTCGTTTAGAATAAGTGACGGTGTCCGAGGTGCTGTGATGTTAAATTAACCTTTTTATGAATTACTAGCTTTCCGCCCGCGGCTTCGCCCGCGTGGACTACACGACGTTATCCCGCGGGAATGTGATATTTTTCCCGGATAAAAAGTAGCCTATGTTCCTCTCCAGGCTACAAAGTATCTATGTCCCAAAATTCAGCCAAATCCGTTAAGCCGTTTTGACGTGATTGGGTAACAAACATACAAACATCCAAACATATAAACATCCAAACTTTCACATTTATAATATTAGTAGGATTGAATATATTAATATGAGTTGGACTATTGCCTAATTACAATTTTTAATTTATTTCTAAAAGTAACTATGTTCTACCAGAGACAACGGTGTTTATACAAACGTTTCTGCTTAAGTAAGAAAATCATCTTTAAGTAAAAATGTAAGTATTTAAACATATGATTTTTTGAAAGAACATAAGTGTAAATTACAATTTACCAAGTTATTTGTCTGTCAGTATTATTCGCATATCTATTGCTAATAAAAAAAAACTAATGTCTTCCACGTGTCGGTTGTCTGCCATTGTTATGGAAAATATGAAAATGAGTTTGATTATGGGCTGAGTCACGGCCCCTAATTATATCGGCACGAACGGCCACTGTCCACCGCCATAAACACCCCGCCACGTGTATTTACATATTTTGATGGAAATAACTTACATTATGCAAGGAGACACTTTTATCTTTTATGAAAAAAGTGGGGTTATTAAGTAAAGCAGTGAAAATGGTGTTTGAAAGGCGTTTCAGGAATATGTTTCTTATAAGGAACCTTAATAGGACTACTTCTCCTTCGATTGACCTTAGCGAAAGTTGCTTAAGGCGCCGATTCCCGAAAATAGGGTATTTTAAATTATGGATTAGTCACAAACCACAAGTACTCAAAATTTGGAAAAAATATATGTTATTTTACAGTTATTTATCTAGTGCTTCCGGCCGTTATTTTGCTGTTGGTGATATTTAACTGTGTCAAATAAAATCCCAAACATCCGTCTAATCGTAATCCAAATGTCCTATTACTTGCAGTATAAGTACTTGGTTTTAGTTAATGAAAAATATACGAAAATAATCGTCATTGAATAGCCGAGGGATTCCGGCCGTCAAAAGTTTAAATTTATTTTTATTTCATTTTTAATTGAATTTTAGGTGATTTTCAATTCGCGGGGCGCTCGCGAGTTCACAGTTCACTGCCGGCTGCCGATGCGTCCGCGTGAAGTGTATCGCGCGCGGCCGAGCAAGCGTTAGCGCGCCTATTTCGGTCGGGAATCCTCGCCTTAACCTCAACGATTGCACGTCAAACACGTTTATCACTGCGGCACAGGCTTCTTTTTTACTGTTTTTTTGTCTATCTGTTAGTAAACTACTATTCACTGAATAACAAGGAAGTTCCATAATACATTTGAAGCATTTTAAAAATAATGATGAATAAATCAAAACTTAGACTTTTTCAAGTAAATCAATTATCACGTTTGACAAAATCCAAATAGCACTATATATATAGTTATATCACAAATGAAATATATAGGTATATCTTCTTCATCACTCCTCGGAATGGACTTTTACCTTTAGATATTTTATTACAATAATTTAACTAGAAACTACTTTAGAGAAAACACTTAATCTTAGCTGCAGAAAATAATACAAAAGATAAGATTTTCAGGCGATCTAAACGCAAACATTGCCTTTGTTTTATGAAAACTTGTAAATTTTATTAATTAGTTGCAGAACCGCTATGCATTTCTAACAAGATAAGCTTTGAAGAATTATTCTTTAACCCAATACTGTTTCCAAAATTCACAGACAGCGGCGCGGCGGGCGCGGCGCACGGATTTCCGCTTCAGTATTCATGGCGGAACTCGACGAGCAGTTTCACGCCTGCCCACTATCACTGCTATTTGTCTACGGAAGTTATTGCAGCTTATGGAAACTTATGAGCTTTACAGGCTAACAGAACACAGAAACAAGTGCTTGTTACAGCCAAGATTGAATAAACTATTCTATTCTTATTCTGTATTTACTATAACATTTTTACCAAATTGTCCAAAAATGAATTTTTTTTATCAGTTTAGAATGTACCTCCACAGTTACATTAAGATCCTTTTTCCTATTATTATAGTTAGCAAAGCACCCACATGAATTCTCGCATAAATGCTCCTATTACATTGAATTTTCTCGTTACAGACAACGGGGTGGAGCACGGATGTCCGCTTCAGTATTCATGGCGGAACTCGGCGCGAACTGTTTCACGCCTGCCCACTATCACTGCTATTTGTCTGCGGAAGTTATTACAGCTTATGGGGACTTGTGAGCTATACAGACTAACACAACACAGACGAGTGATTGTTACAACTTAGATTGAATAAACGATTTCTATTATTTGTCTTTATTAATAATGTGTTCTGTACTCACTGTTACTTTTTACAGCAGATGCAATGCATGTCCAACAATCGACCATTTTTATCAGTTTAGAATGTACATAGCTATCCTCCTTCTCAGTCGGTCCCTCATTGACCTTGACCCCTGCCATTAGGTTGCTTTCCGGATTGCTGATCGCCAGGACTGACGGTCTTCCAAAGTCAGAACTAGTCAGAAGCAGTACTTTGAGTACCGACATTTTCAGCGTCTTGGTTATAAGATCAGACCAACGAGTTGGTCTGCCCCTACTAGGTACTTTTCTAGACTTTTAGGGTTCATAGGTATACTAAGATCTTATATCCTACTATATTTACTAAAATACCTACTAGTAGCGTTAGAGATGTGCTTTTTTATTGTGACCTTTTTACAGCAGGAGCATGTCTAACAATAAATCTTTTTTTTAGTTTAGCAAAAGTTACCTCTTAAAAACCTTTAGAAACTTCGAACTGCTGTTGCCTGAATTTTCGCAGAAATGATATTGAATTTTCTCGTTACAGACAGCGGGGTGAAGCACGGATGTCCGCTTCAGTATCAAAAGAACTTCAGAAACAGTTTCACGCCGCCCTTTAGCACTGCTATTTGTATTGGAAAGTTTTCACTTTAGGAATACTAAAGACATTATGCAGGCTTACGAACTAAACAATAAGAGTGCTGTAACTGCGAAGTAGAAGGTATAAATGTGAATGGAGTTTATTGAATGAAAGTACTGTAGTTTTTTTTATAGTGGGGGGAATGCATTTACGCAATCTGAATAAGGGGCAAGGATTGACAACGTGTACATCTGTAATAAGCAAGGATTTTTTTAGACTGGTCATATAACAGAGTACCTATTACAGATATAACCCCTTGCACCTACTCAGTATGCTAATACTGAATACTACTTAGCGATAGAACTATTTCTAAAATAGTTTATTTTCTAAAATAAATATTTCTATTTCTATTTACTACTTCTTAAGTCTACCAATGATTCTGACGTTAGTTTTTAAGAGTCACGAATTATATAAACAATCAGTGGTCACCGAATTTGGTGAGTACAATAAATATATACATTTATAAGCTTATAGACCCCTCTCAGAGAGAGGAGTAGAACCTGTGGTAGATAGAACTCACAAAACGTTATAAAGACGTCAAATGAACCATCTAAAGAAACGAGCCATATTATTATACAAGTTACTTACCGCCTACATCATCGAAAGATTGCTTCCAGTCATAAAACGAGAACAATACCGCCCACCTTTCAGAGTGCGGCTCGCCACCGTGTGATCCATAGCCGTGATGACTCCTTCGATAGTGAAGCAATTTCTGCGACGTCGTAATGACACCTATTAGACTCACCCTTTTGTCGCCTGCTGACACATAACAGTTCTGCATAGAACTTGCAAGACGTTGAAAAGTCCAAACGAAAGAGCCATATATACGAGTACCTTAATCTTACTAGCTACATCATCGCTATACTGCTCTCAGTCATAAAAAGAGAACAATACCGCCTACCCTTCAGGGCGTGGCCCGACCACCGTGTAATCTGGCCCTATAAAGCCGTGATGACTCCTCCGATAGTGAAGCAATTTCTGCGACGTCGTAATGACACCTATTAGGCCCGCCGCACGACGCGAGCCTTCTGTCGCATAATAGCTCCACATCGATTGGCTACAACCTACTTTCAACACACCTCCTTTCTTAGAATTTTTATAAATAGGCTGTGGTTTGTCACTTGTATTAGGTTGGTGGAGACATAACAGGCGTGTTCTTTGAATGAGATAGATTAATTTTTTTCGCGATGAATACCCTGCTTAAAATTTTCCATTAGCTAGTAGAATTTGAATTTATTGAACCTACGTCACGTGTCATGAAATACACCGTATTCATTACTCTGATGGCCATTACGTATTAATTTTTTGTAAAATACCTACAAATAAATCTCATTTAGTAATTGTTTTGTGTAATATCTTGTTTTGAAGCAGCCAAGTCTTAAACTACATTATTATTTTTATACTTATTATTAAGTTATGTTCAGTCTGCATATTTTCTAAATCTTCTTGTTAGCTCCCAATCCTAGTTATTCATGGTTTGAAAAGGTTATTTTAATACATTAGACGTTTCGATATATATTTTTACTTTCTGGCTCCTATAATGGTTCAATGATAACATTTCAAAACACAAATGATTCCTCATTACACCACACATAGAAATTATCGGAAGATTTGCGGACGATCCAATTCAATCGTCCAAGACACTAAAAACAAATAAAAGTGCAATCATTCAATATTATAGCTAGCTCTCACACTCACTCTTTTACCTATCTTCAGTACTGCTCTGTAATTAATCATTTCAATTAATCGTCTAGTAGGTATCAATAGACTAGATTTCAAATGCATCGTCATTAAAATCGTTATCATTAAAAGGTCGTTTATTTTTATGAATTTAGGGCAGGTGGCCACTTTAAGATTTTTTCACTTTGAAGAACTAAGTGCTAAGGTCTTGTATTTAAAATGAAATTTATATCTTAAATTATAGAGAAATTATCTACCTATAAAGGTAAGTAAGTACATTTTTCAAATTAAAAATGTATTACATAAAATGTGCGAAAAGTGCCAAATGCCCCGGTTTTGGCCACTTATTAATACCCAAACTTTTGTAATTATTGCGAAAAATCTATACCAAACCCAGGTTAAATCAATATTTTCTACAGAAAGTGGCGTTTAAGAACATAAGACGACATAAGAAATTCTAACGATTGTTATTATTACCTTAAAATACCTTATTTTTATTGCCATTGGCAAAAATGACGAAAAGTTATTGAGAAAACCTTTAGAGCAAAAAGTGGCTAAAACCAGGGCAGGTACTAAAACCGGGGCTTCTGCCCTATACCATTATACGTAAAGAAAGAAATGTACCTAGTTTATGGTACCACAATACGGCTTGTACGTAGGTATTGAAAGTAAGGCAAGGCTATAATATTATCCGAAGTTTTCTGAATGGACAGACAATGGACTTAAGGTTAGATTCCCACTCGGAACGGGACAAACAACCATACGATGATCATTAGGATTTTGTTCTGTACCTGACTTTTATTTATCTATTGTTTATGTACCCTCATTGTCTGATATTAGTTATTTCTTAAAAATCGTTTACAAACTAATTAGGAGCTAGGATGGCAGTCCTAGTTGTTATTCTCTATAACTGTAATCTAAAAAACAAGGTAATATAAATCTTATTCAGAAAAAAAACATTTCGGCTACAAGGCATCGCAGCCATGTCGTGTTTACAGCGATTAAGTACACTATAGGGCTAGTCTCGTACTATAATTTAGTAAATTTTCAATTTACATACTTAAACCTAAAACACTAAATTGGTGGCTACTTAATAAGTTAACAATGTTACCAAAATAATTCGTTCAGAAAAGCTTAAACAAAGAATATTTTTAGAGATTCGATCATATTATTTGTTTTTTTCTGTTCTTCTTCTTAGCGTGTCATTAGTTCAGCTTTAGATCTTGTCCTATAGTATTAATTATATTATCTGTGATCTTGTCAGACCAAAATAAATTGCGCCACACCTATAGCGTTTACAGTGGCATTATAGGTCACTGTTACCTAAAAAACCGATCAAGTGCGAGTCGAACTCGCACACCGAGGGTTTCGTACCATCATAAATTTTAATTAATATAGCGTAAAAATGTTTTCATCGGCGAGGCTAGATTCGTCAGAGCATTTGCGGTGTAGAATATTGCAATTTTAGATCAACGCCAGTTTTTGACCGATGGTGGAACTAATATAATTTTGTTGATGATTTCTGGAAAAAGTTTACTTTTTAGAGATATCGTTTTATTTTTCCTGTAATCGTTACATAAACTTCACATAAAATAATTTCAGATTTTTCTCTATGCAAATTTCAATGATAAGGGGGAGGAACAGTATTTTTTTTTTACATTTTTCATCAAAAGTCGACAACTATGCGGCTTAAGAAAAAAAGGAAAAATGTGCAAGCAGCGCTCTTTTATATAATACCCCATATGCCCTAGTACTACCCACTTCGAATTTTTAAGACCCCCTTTCAGTCTCTGTTGCAAAAAAAATATAAATATTTTATTTCTCTCTTATTTGCAAAATAGTTGGGCAAACGTCATCTAAAACTATTCCAAATTTCAAGTTAATAGCATTAGCAGTTCTCGAGATGTCCAGTTGTGACAGACAGACTGAGTCTCACCCTGTGGGTTTCTCTTTACCATCTTGGTACGGAAACCCTAAAAAGATAGAAAGGGAATCGATTATTCCGGCCGCAGAAATAATTGAAGAACATCCTTAATCGGTGGAACCCCCGCGCGTCTCATGGCCGTTTTCAACAAAACTATGAATCACCAGTCTTTGCTTAAATACTACCCGAACAAGTTAACTTGGCTCAAAAACGTCGCTTACACTCAGGTGCCGAGTTAACTTGTTCGGGTAGTATTTAAGCAAAGGCTTAGGCTTAGGCGATTCATAAGTTTTGGTGAAAACGGCCATAAGTAAGAATACTTAGCAAAATAGGTAATTTGAATATGAAGAATGCCTTTTATTTTTTTTTTTACTTATGACGGCCGAAATTCCTCGCCTATTAAAAGACAATTATTTTCGTATATTTTTTTTCTTTCATATATATTTTTTATATATTTTTTTTTCATCACCCCCTACGAAACGAGCGAAGCGTATGTAAATTTTATTTTTGTAAATTTGTTTTGCTTTGATTAAGCTTTGATTGGTTATTAACTTTTAATAATAATAAAATAATTAATTATGAAATTGAACATCCTTTCTCACCAGTAGGTATACGTAAGCACATACAACTGTAAAATAATAGGATGAGCCTTACGCTGTAATATGTAGGCGACTCAAAAAAGATAGGTATAAACTCCAAATTCCAGGGATTCCAGAAAACTGGTAAATAATAGTGAATTGCATTAATACAACGTAGAGTTACAATAGCAAAAAAAACAATATTCCGTTGTTTAAACTTTTATTTTTACCCCCCATTGCGTCCAGTTGGTTTGAAAATTGTAAGTAGGTACATGCATTTTGTACGTAATTGAATTCCCTACACACTTTATTCCGATACTCGTTTTCCTAGAACAAGCTATAACTGAATTACAGCGAGCGTTCTAAAGTTGAGTTGAGTTTAGTTGTTCTGAAGGAAAATTAGATTTTTCATTTTTTTTTTCAAGTGCATATCTCCGTATTTATTTATTTGTCCTAGAAACAAAACTTAAAACGTTAATTATAGGAAATTTAACTGTCTACAACATTGTAAAGAATTTTTTCTGGCTAAAATGCACAAAAACAAAACGAAAATCTGAAGAAATTGCCGATTTTTTCAATATTTCGGCGGGGGCGGAGGGAGTCCTTGCGCATTTTAAATACTCACTAACCATCCTTGACAACATATCAAAAATTCAGAACTACCATTTGTAAGATTACCTTTTAGTCTCTATTCACTGGGTTGTAAATCACCTTTCTCAAGAGCTCGCAAATTTTTAGTAAGATCTCCTTTACTTTTTAGGGTTCCGTACCCAAAGGGTAAAAACGCGACCCTATTACTAAGACTTCGCTGTCCGTCCGTCTGTCTGTCACCAAGCTATACCTCATGAACCGTGATAGTTAGACAGATAAAATTTTCTAAAATCATTATAAAATAAATATTTAATGGGGGCTCCCATACAACAAACGTGATTTTATTGCTGTGTTTTGCTCGATATTAATAACGGCAACAGGTAGACGCTTAAAATATTCACAGAATATTTAGTTATAAACGTATACTTATTCACTTCAAATATAATCAATTCAATTAAAATAAATTAAATTAAGGGGCTACGTGATTTTTTTATGGCGCGGAACCCTGCATGTGCAGTTTTTTAGATAAGTAATGCAGAGTTCTGCAAAACTGCAAGTTATATATATTTATGGGATTGCTATTTAAAACTCTTTATTTCAATACCCCACATGATGGGATTGGTATTTTTTTATGTTGAAATATGCCTTCGAAAATTCGCATTTTCGAAGGCATAATTCGAACGCTTGTTTATTTCGCATGTTTGTCTTAGTTAATATTTTTCGACTTTATTAGCTTAATGATTCCTTAACATCGTGCTTGTAAGTTTCTCCTTCAGCTTCCTTAACTTTTTCAGCCTTGAGATTTTATATTATTTTTATGCATTCAATGCAATTTCGTAAGTATAGGAAAAATGTGATAGTAAAAAAGATAGTGAAAAATGTGATACTTTCGGTAGCTTAGTTGGTCAGAGCATCGGGCCGGATTCCCGGAGGCGCGGGTTCGAATCCCGCCTGAAAGCTACTTATAGGGCTCGTGGTTTTTTACTATCACATTTTTCCTATATTTTTCAGCCTTATCTTTTCATTTTCATTTATGTTTCTATCGATCTGAAATCAAAATTACTGTAAACTTTACTCTATTCTTGTTACTTGGAGCAGAGTGGTTAAATAAGCGTTAAATAAACCGTGCACTCGAGTGGATCACCGTCAGGTTCCGCCTGGTTCTATCAAATATAACAAAGCTGCTTAGATTTCCGAAACGACAAATAAATATCAACATCACCCACTGAAATTCCATTTTCTTGGCCTAGTCCTTATCGAAGTATAAGCGGCCTTTAAACAAAGACTAATGCTCAGCGTTTAGCGGCTAAGCCAGACAAGTACACGCTAAGCCAAGCCATCAGAAATGTATAATCATCCACTTTATATTACCACCCAATTACAATTAATCTCTCACGAAAGAGCACGCCCCAGACGGAGGCGCAATCGGTCGATCTAATCTATATTTACGTTATAATAAAATACTAACCAAGTCAAACTGTACATGAAAATAATAATTGGTAGAGTTTTGGGGATATAAATGGCAAACAATTTTGTGTCTCTGTACGTTTATTAGTCTGATAGCTATATTCCCACAAAAAATATGCTGGAAACTTTTATCCTCCACTATATTAAGGATTTTTAGGGTAAACATTGTTAAAACGAATCTTTAATTTTGTCTCCTAAATTTTTAAATTTGAATCTCAGAACCCATGCAAAATTCCATAATAGCCTAATTGACAATCACCGAAATCACTTACAACCCTCACAGGCAAAGCCAGAAGCCTCCACTAACTCCAGAACGTAAGAAATAACTCCATAATTAGAGCGGGACAATAAAACAGGATCCTTGTGTTGGGCGCTCGCGACGTGTCGCGTGACTACGGTGTCGTGTCGCCGTCGTCCGACAATAAAATTATAAGTCCGCCGCAGTGACAATCCAGTGATTTACGTCGACTCACACGCGAATATTCTTATATGAAAGACTTTAAGCTTTTTACTGCGCCATAAAGTGGGCAGACAGATTAAACAAAGCACGATCACAATGGCCGCGTTGACGGTGATTTTGTCGATATGTCTACGTCACGAAGTACCTACCTAGTTACTTATAGTTATTGGTAATATTTGTTTTTCATCAGACAGTGAGTTGTTATTTAACCCAGTGTTTTAAGTTGACTAACAAGCGAATTTCTTCTCTAGGCGTCTTCCAAGTAGCTGCGGAATGACATAAGTTACATAGTTATTATTTATTTATTATTATTTGCTTAAAATTGTAACAGTTGCTACCTTTTTTTGTCATCAATAAAATTATAAGTCCGCCGCAGTGACAATACAGTGATTTACATACGTCGACTCACACGCGAATATTCCTATATGAAACTGCGCTGTAAAGTGGGCAGACAGATTAAACAAAGCACGATCACAACGGCCACAACCTTTTCTGTTCCGGTGACAGCGGCGCTACGTACGTTTTTTCTTTTTATTTGTAACAATTTAACCGGCCCTGACTTCTAAGAACTTCAGCCGCCAGCAGCGCTATGGTTGGACATCAACTTGACAGCAGAATGACATAAAAAAAAACAGCTAGTTTCACATTTTGGCCACCGGCACAGCAAAGTTTGTGGCACTGTAGAGTCCGCGCGCACCACATACAGTGCCACAATCTTTTCTGTTCCGGTGGCCAAAATGTGAAACTAACGTGTTTTTTTTTTAATTTCACTTGCTGTCAAGTTGATTTCCAACCATAGCGCTGCTTGTGGCTGAAGGTCTTACAAGTCAGGGCCGGTTAAATTGCTACAAAAAAAAGAAAAAAGTCCATAGCGCCGCTGTCACCGGAACAGAAAAGTTTGTGCCACTGTAACTTGGCATTTGTCAGTCGTGGACACGACGTCCACGACCATGAAGCTCGACTTAATGCTGAGGTAACTGGAGAGTGCAGTACTAACACTTTTTTGTCTCCAAAAATTACACAGTGGCTGTCTTCCGTCTCAACTACACTTTAAAAAAATACGTATGGTCATATGAGACAACTGACAGCCACTACATACATAAATGTCAAATTTGCTGGGTACACTTTTTTATTCAGGGTGAGAACTCCAGTTAGTTTTTTGTTTTAAGTCGAACTTCATGTCCACGACGGTTGCTCGGAAAAATAAGGCATATTTCCATGTCATAATAATTTAGTTCCAGAAATAGACACGCGCCAAGTTATTTTAGCGCGTACTCTAGTTCTCAATTTTGTCAATATGTCAAAGTTATGAAGTAGTAGAATAACTTTACACTACAAACGGTTCCTATTTCGTATATTGACTTAGGTTGTCTGTACTATTCGCAACTGTTCGAATTTGAAGGCTATAAAAGGACAGGCTGCTGTGTGACGCTGATTTTTGTCGATATGTCAACGTTCGGTCGTGAAAAACTTACTTTTTGATTTCAGTAAAAAGAATTGCTATTTCGTGAAAATTCGGACGTTCGTCATACGATGTGACATACACGCAAATATTATTAAATTAACAAATTTAAGATTTTTACTGCGCCATACAGAGCAGGCAGAATTAACAGAGCACGATTGCAATGGCCGCGTAGACGCAAATTTTTGTCGATAGTTTTACTTTCTTTACATTACGTACTAATTGCATACTAACAAACAATATCTATATATTGTTGGTTATTACATCGACTATGTATATAAAAGACTTTAAGCTTATTAAATTACTTTTTCACTTCTCATGCTCGTAAAGTTCGTGTTTATGTTGGGTATAGGCTGCATAAAATCGCTTTTTATGCTCTAGTGCATAAAGTAAAATCTTCGTCTAAGTCTCAGACTTAAAGACAAAGGTCGTGAGGTAAACAGTCACACACGCAATTAAACTTCGTTAAATAAACTTGTTATTTCATTCTGTTTCTTTAATTTTGTACACAATCCATTTTATATTACTTACTAAATTAATAAAACTAGGCAAAATTAATGAGTTTTGTAAGAAATAAGTATTTTAAGAGCATTATGGACTACGATCTATGCTTAAGTCACTGTGCTGCCACTGCCACGTATAAAAAAAACAGAAAGTCTTCCCGCCAATATGGCGAAATCTTTATTTTTTATCTTTTTTGCAATATTGTTATTTATTTTCCTCACACTCGAAGTGAAAAGCAGAGTGTATAACTCGTAGATAAAACCCATTTTACCCTCGAATTGACTATCCACCCTCGCCTACGGCTCGGATGGATATATACGTCTCGGGTAAAATGGTACGTTTTATGCACTTGTTGTACAATCTACTATTACTTTTTTGCATTGATTCTCAAGACTGCTTTTTAACTTTACTTATCAAACAATTGATATTAATAAAATTGAGAGATAGAGAGGAGCCCGTGGCGCAGTAGTTAGCGCGCTAGGCCTGCGATCGTTGAAGTTAAGCAACTTTCGCTATGGTCGGTCACGGGATGGGTAGCCAAACATGTATCACTCGAGCTCCTCCGTACTTACCTTTTTTTATTTTACATTACAAACTGTTGCATTATTTATGTTTTTTTTAGTTGGGTCAAAAAAGTTAGCTTTACATAAATATAAGAAACTTAATTTTGTTATCAAACAATTTTACAAATTAGGCGTTTCCTGTGACGGTTTAAAATCATCGGGCAAATTAATGAATCCATCAATAAATCAATCGATTAGTCATTTCGTTAATTGAAATTAAGACAAACCTAACTTTTTACACAAACGGCAGGCTTCAGCTCTCTTGCTTTTTAAATAAATTTACAAACTGCCAGTTACTTAACAAGCAATCTATTATAGTTAACCAGCAATCTATCGTAAAGATCTTTCACGATTTCTCATACAGTTACCGTTGTTTCCAAACAACTCATTGAATAAATGATTCATAAGCTGATTACGGCTATAAACTTACGGGTGTTACTGTGATACGGGTGAGGTAGCCTTTTACTAGAAAACTTTAGTTTTAAACATTAAAGAGGGACTCGAAACCACAACCTTTGCAATGCGGGTGAGACGTGGGTAGTCTAACGGTCTAACCGCAAAGGTAAAGCCGTGGCGTTAGATGACCTGGGTGCCTGCCTACCATCCTACTAATATTATAAATGTGAAAGTTTAGATGTTTGTATGTTTAGATGTTTGGATGTTTGTATGTTTGTTACTCAATCACGCCAAAACGGGTGAACGAATTTGGCTGAAATTTGGGACACAGATACTTTGGAGCCTGGAGAGGAACATAGGCTACTTTATACCCCGGAAAAATGTCACATTCCCGCGGGATAATGTCGTGTAGTCCACGCGGGCGAAGCCGCAGGCGAAAAGCTAGTCAACTATAAGAAAGCGATTCAAAACTGGTGCGTTCCAGAATAGGTTCTTAAAATGAATTGCTATGTACAGTCAGCGTCAAATTGATATAAGCGTCTAGAGTAGTCAAAATCATCTGACAAACATAAAACCATTTGATGTAGGCAGTTCGAATCATCATATTGTTGTAATCACGCAAGGTGTTCAAAATATCTTAGCACTCATTGTTTCATAATTCAAATATCTGTGCCTAATGTACAACACCATATTGCACAGATATTTTGAGAACTTTGTTTGCTTAGATAATTTAGAACACTCTGACTGCTTATATAAATATGAAACAATGAGTGCCAAGCCAAGATATTTTGAACACCTTGCGCGCTTACAACAATATGATAGTTCGAACTGCTTAGATCAAATTGCGTTTATGTTTTTCAGATCTTTTTGACTTCTCTAGACGCTGTGAGATGTCGCTGAATCGCTTGTCATTGACGCAATAGAATCTCGGCTGTCGTGGTACGAAAGCGAAGCAGATCAGTTTAGGTCCTAAACAAATCCGCAATAAGAATTGATGGTAGGGACCGGGGGCCTTACTGCGAGCTGTCAAACAATGTTATAGTAACGTCGATTGCAGGACGAAGCTACACACTGCGTACTTACAGCGCCATCTCGATAAGAGCGGTTGCGCACTACGTCCGATTCTTTTTCTATTCTTAAGGGCTTTTACACTTGGCTAAATTCAGCATCTAATTAAGCATACATCGCTTTCTTTGAGCTCATTTGTAGCAAGTGATGCTATCAAAACAAGCAATGTATGCTTAATTAGATGCTGAATTTAGCCAAGTGTAATAAGCCCTTTATTCGATTCGTATAAGTCAAATGACGGATCTTAAGGCGCTACTCGGAAAAAGTATGGACTTTGGATATAAAACTGTAGGACGGTTAGAGATGTTATAAATCTGGTAATATGATATATATTTCTTCATACCTTTATCTAGATCCGTATAGTTTCAGAAACACGATGTTATTATTTTGCCTCGACACTTTTTCTTTTCGAAAAGACCTCTAAAAAATACGAAAATTCAAGATTATTCCTAAATGGGGTTACATATAGATACTATTCGAAATTGGTTTAATTAATGGACACCAAAAATATTTAGGATCGTGTAGAAGCATTTTTTTTAATATATATATATATATATATTTACTATAGTTTTTTAATACGAAGTGACTTTGTGTCTTTTTTGCCTAATCTGCAAAATCGGTCTCACTCCCGTGCGCGTCGTTTTCTCATTGCTATCTCGCTTCAGCATATTTTTTCCGAGTATCGCCTTAAAAACTCTGACTTCTGAAAGCGGTTGCGCTTTGCGCACTACGTTCGATTCTTATTCGGTTCTTATTCGATTGTTGTTGATTGTTTGTTGTTGCTAGTAAATCTTCTGATTTCGTGTTTTGCGACAGCACTGATATAAAAACCACGTAAACTAACTAGCCTTAAAAAGATTTGTCGACTATTTATTTAAATATGCAAAGGTTATTAAATCTGTAAGTATACTAATTAGTGAAAAAATTCTAGAAGTAGCGGATACCTGCTGTTTCTACAACCAATTATACAGAAGCCTGGTGCCTAAGGGCGTTAACTTTTTAGCCTAATTTACTGGGCCTATCAAATGGGGTTTGATAAAAGTGATGATAAAAGCACGACAAGCATTAGCGGTATAAAGGGCGTATTTATCATAGATCAAGCCATAGCGGAGTGCTTACGGCTGTAAATAATGTGGACTCACGAATCGGTCACGTCGCGTGGCTGACAAGCCTGAGGACTTGGTTGTTCAGTCTGCACTTTAACAAATAAAAGGAAAGGTAAAGAAAGTCAAAGGTGAAATTTACTAATGCCACATTGAGGGAAGGTAGTCTAAATAATGGAGATAGAAAAAGGACCACGCGATTCCTACTATGGGGAGTATCACTATCCCCAACTACCAAGAGACTTCAAACGTATGTGAATTAATGCGTTATGCCTCGCTGATCACTTTTTGGTATGGCGCATCCATCGCAGGATTGAGGAATTCACACAAATCGAATTTGAAAATAAGTAATTAGTATGCAGTTAATTTTTCACACTTTAGTGTTTTAAATGCCAATTGGGTATGAATGAGTGCAAAAAAATCAATTGGAACCTGCTAGAGTATCAATAAAAAGGTAGGCATAACTAGAAATGTTGTGTTTTATTCTGGAATCCATTATACCTATACAACAGACACGTTTTTTACAACAACAACGTTTATTTTTAATATAACGAAATAGCATTATTAATGCGATTTGTGTGAAAGTCCTGCGATAAATGTCGATATACTAAAAAAACATTGGCATACTAAGACGCATAAACTGATATACGTTTGATTTCTATTGGTTGGTGGGGACACTAATTGGCGTGGTCTTTTTACACAAAATGAAACCATTCCTTTATTTTTGAAAAAAAAAAAATGAAACTGCTTTCAAAGATTTTTGAAAATACGCTCCCCAAACCCCGGTTTTGAACCGGGCGGAACTCGAAAAACAACACCTCCTACTTTTAAGGCATCAATCGATAGGGTCAAGTTGTAAGGATATTATCTCTCTAACAAACATAATAAATTAAATAGCCCTTGGCGAGTTTCTTGCCGGTTCTTCTCGTTACAAGGCCTCCCGCCGTAGGATTTGCGAACCGATAGCGTAGCTTCATTGACGTTCACAAGTGCTGTATCAGCCTAAAATGAATAAATGATTTTTGATTTTGATTTTGATTTTGAAATGAAGGGAAAACAATTCAATTTGTTTGTTTTTTACTTTAATCCAATTTTGACGAATCATGTTCTGTATTAAATGGTTAATTAGTTTGGTTAATTAGTCAGTATTCATTATAGTAGGTATGGACGGAGTATTCAAGTAGTATTTTTTCACTCACAAAAATGTATTGCAATGTGTGCATATTATTGATATATGCACACACTATCAAACGATTTTCAACTAACTGTTTCTAAACTATGGAAAGATCACTTATTTTTCCTTTTTATTTTCAAAATTTGTTAACGTGAAAAGAATTGCATACAATTTAATCCAGTGGATTCAATAAAAAAAATCTTCCGCATTGGTTGTTGGCGACATCGCTACACCCCGAATGCCATCACGAACGGTCGAATACTGGCCGAACAGATAAGAACCACTTAATAGCCCCCTATCAAAGAAATGTAGCTAAATGATACCTAGAAAAACACGGGCCACTTCTGAAGCTTGAGGAAATTGAATAGAAATTTTCAGTTTGAATTCGTCAAAACATTTCGCCCTATACTGCCGATATTCCTGAAGCCGTAAATCCAGTAGACTCGACAAAAACCTCGTCCGCAGGTTGTAGGCGATATCACAACGCGATGAATGCCATCACGAACGCTCGAATACTGGACGAACAGATAAGAGCCACTTAATAGCCCTCTGTTCACGTAATGTAGCTTAATCTACCTAGAAAAACACACACCACTTATGTAGCCAGGAAGTTGCAGGAAAATATCTAGTTCGAATTCTTTTGAATGTTTCTGTATCTTGACACTTTCATATAATTTACCTAGGAATACTGAAACAAAAAGATTTTAATAGAAAAAAATGACAGATTTTTTTTCAGTAAAAGAATTTGTAGCACCTTCTTCTGAATACTACTTACCTGAATCTTATGAGAGAAAGCTTGATCGACGATCTCGATTTTCTTGAATGTTCAAAGTTAAAGTTAGTTTAATGAAAAAAATCATGGCAATGTGTGTGTAATAAAATGATGTGGATCGCTGATGTAGTATTATTATAAGTACTATGAAACTAAATATCAAACATGTAGATAACTAATCTAAACCCATGTTATTATTAGGACAGCTTGCAACAAAGTTATCAAATCGTATCAAAAATATTTATTCAATCAAGGCTGTTACAAGAAACTCGTGAATATCAAAAAGCTACGCTAATAGCAACCTAGCTAGCTAGCTAACTAAAAGCTAATAGTAAACTATACCATCCGTCAAAAACTATCAAAGTGAAGCTGTCCAATATGTTTAAAAATTTTATTTCATAAACCACTGAAAGAGCCGCTGCTCTTGTTTGCATACAAAATATTACGATTACGATTCCGATAGTTTTTCGTGCTAGGCGTACTGTCACTGTCACAAAGCCCAAAGTTAAAATGCGGTCACTGAAGATAGTTTATCTTAATTAGGATTTCTATTTGCCTGAAAGCGATGAATCAGACCTAGGTAAGGCCTCGTAGGTATATAGTCACAAAGGCATTCATTTATACCTACTGTTCAGGCTAGTTGACTCAGTCGTTCTACGAACTACTTTCGCCTTAGATAAACTTAAAGATAAGTTTTCTTAAAAAATAATTCAATATTTTTAATGGCTTAATCACTAAACATGTCATAAAAGACTAGTGTCTCCCCGCGGTTTGACCCGCATGGCACCCGTTCCCGTGGAAATTTCGGGATAAAATATAGCCTATGTCACTCGAGAATAATGCAGCTTTGTACTGGTAAAAGAATTTTTAAAATCGTTCTTGTAGCTTTAGAGTTTATTCATTATATACAAACATACAAACAAACAACAAATCTTTCCTCTTTATAATATTAGTATAAATAGACAGGTAGTATTCATAAAGTAGTAGGTAACGAAAAGGGCAAATTTCTATTCTGCGAACCACTTCAAAAACCATAGATAAACTGAAGGATTTCTCATGAAAGTAAAACGTGGTAAAACCCTTAAGTACCAACTCAAAATGAAATTAAAGTCTGATTGTTTTAAAACTACTTAACAGGTAATTACTGACAAAACACAATCGACACGTAAACTTATAAAAGACAAAACCTCCAATTGATATTGTACCGTCACTATTAACAACGTAACGTTTTACGTTACGTTTGTATCTGGCATCTAAATTGAGGTTAATTGTCCCGGGGTCGAGTCTATGTAAATAAGCCTTATCTGATAGTCGGTTTCTTTGTTTGCGCCGCTGATGTTTGCAAATTGAAACTTAATTGCCGCCTACAAGATTGCAGTAGACTAGATTTGTAAGTACTTTACTTAAGGGCAGGATATTCGAAATGATCGAAATTAACCATTTTTTTATTCAAAACTAAACAATCAAATATTCTTTATTTTGAGCAGATAAAAATATTGTTGAAGTTTCATAATTATACGATCTTGATTATACAAAATTTCAAAGACAAAGAAAATTTTCATATATTTTTTTTAAATTATACTCCAATTACTAATATCTTATTCACGAATAATATATAGAAAAATAGGTAAAACACATAGAAGAATATTCTCAGGTTACTTACTTGCTCAAAAAGTGAGATTATGCTCAAAATAACAACAAAAACATGAAAAAATTAAAAAGTGAAGTTATATTCATTACGAAGAATTGAAGTTTTACATAAAGAAATTGAAGACGGTAAAGACAAAGACAGAGTTTTTGGAATACCCTGCCCTTAATAGAGTATTGGAGGAAGGAAAAGATTTGTGGTAGAATTAAGGTTATTGGTACAAACAGATTTATTTTACTAAAACTTGTGGGTACTTAATGTGTTTTATTTATCATTCGATAAAAATAAAATATTAGACAACTTCACAGTCATAATTACAACATAAGTCCAATCCCAAACTAGTTAAGTAGGGAGTTGAAATCAACGATGAGTATTTGTACCACGTACACCCATACACAAGATAATATTGAAAAGTTTGTTTAATTAGCAACACGACATAGGTATTTATTTTCAAATATCTTGCATACTTTCAGCGACATAGAGCATCAAACTTTCTAATTAGAGAAGGAGAGCGCTACAAGCCTGTGACGTCACATGCTGGTAGCGCCATACTCTCGCCATAGAAAATTTCGTTTAAGAAAGAGATAGCTAGAGTTACAATTATGTACTTAGCTCATAATTTGCTTGTTTTATTACAGATTGAATTACTTTTTTCTTATTTGTTATTCAATAATGTTATGTTTCTGTATGTCATGATTAAATATGTAAATTTCAAAAACAGTCAAATACCCCATGATGAAATAATCATAATGAAACGTAAGTTTTAATCACTACGATAGTAAACATACCGGGCCCCGCCACCGCGCTCACTTCTCGCATAATAACCGCTCTTTCACTATAGTAGACGAGGCCTAAAACACTTAGCTTTCAGTAAAGCTGAACAATTCAGCACTTTTTCACACCAACAATATAATCACATCAACTGTTATGCTTGTTCAGTACGTTTAAATTAATATTACTGCAACGAGACGTAGGTATGTTACATAATATAGTCCTGGCGAGGCGACTAACCTTGCCAGGAGCAATGTAAATAGGTTGATAAATAATAGTAGTTTATGTGACTGTCGCATAATGAGGGGTATTAAAACACGAGTGGGAGTTTAAAAAATGAGCCTTGGTGAGTTTTTAATAGTATTCCACGAGTGTTTTAATACCGAGTTATGTGCAGTCTCATACACTACTTTATCTACACTCATTACATTTATTATATATTTCAATATTCGCAGTAAGGAACATTAGAGTTGGTTCGACTTTACTGATAGATTTCATAATTTTTTAAGAGATATAATAAGCAGCTCCAGCGAGATTGAGCCAGATTTTTACAGGATGTTTTTGTCGTATACTATTCTACACTTTATCTCTTTAGGCGTTGCGCCGTGATTTGGACAAACATTTAAACATCAGCGTTTATAATATAAAGTAAGATATAATAATGAATTAAACATATAATTTGAATATTGTTACCACAGAACACGGAAAGAATTTTTTCTCTTGTAGATTCCATGTTCTGTGATTGTTACCATAGATCTATGGTTGTTACATTACATTACAATAAATCTAATCCATAGAAACGTACTTTCGACATTTTATGTAAAGTCAAAGATGTTTTACATGCGATTTTTTTTGGAACTAATATTATAAAATATCATTGTGCGTCATCACGGAATTACAGATGTCAAACGAAAATCAGTAGAAATCGGGCTCGACCCGAGTGAATCAAAAATTAAGTTCAAAAACTAAAACCCGACTACTGAAAAATCACGCTCTAAAAAGTATGAAACAAGAAAAGATTCTCATCTGAAATTGCCGTGGTCGTATGCCACTTTTCCCTAGAATAAAAATATTGTTTTGTTATAGTAAGGGGCATACGACCACGGCAATTTCAGACTTTTTAGAGCGTGATTTTTCAGTAGTCGGGTTTTAGTTTTTGAACTTAATTTTTATTTATATTATTTAGGGGTCATAATTTTGCGCTGTGTAGTGCCGGCACATAAAAAGAATGGCACTACCCTCTCTCTTGTAGTGGGTGTCTTAAAAGTCGAAAGAGGTAAAACTGCATCAGGAGATGGGCAGCAGCGTCTCCATGTTACAGCAAGCCATACTGCGATCGTCAACACTTAACAGGCCATGCGTGGCGATAATGGCAACCCCTCCCCCCAAAATGGCTTTACACCAAAAAAATCAGTGCCCACTCCACGGCGGCCCCGCTATTCCTAGCTACGGTAGCGGCTATGGTAACGGCGGGGCAGGGGCTGCTGAGAATCCCCGGGTAAGTTGACCCGGCAACCTACAACACGCGCATATTGCGGACTGACTCGAAGCTCATAGAGTTGGAAGAGGCTGTTAGCTTACTAACAGCGTGTAACTTATTACACTGTGACATCATTGGATTATCTGAAGTCTGAAGAGAGGGGAAGGACTCGATTATCCTGCAATCCGGTAACTTAACCGGGAGGGCGAACAACAGTCCCTAGGTGGTGTCGGGTTCATCGTCCTTCTGGACAGGACTTGTGTCCCTAGTCAACAATGTGATCACCATCGGAAGCGTGTCACGCAGGACAGCGTACCTGATACTCAGAATATCGAAACGGTATACGCTAAATGTCATACAAGAATACGCTCCGACCTAAACACATGACGATGACGAAGTGGAGGCTATGCATGAGGAGGTTTCGAAACCCATGCATAGCTATAAAACACACTACACGGTTGTGATGAGATTTGAATGCTAAGTTGGGGCAACGTTGCGGGGATGAGTTGAGAGTGGGGTAATTTGGATTTGGGCAACTAACCGAGAGAGGCCAGATGCTGGCAGACTTCATGGAGAGGAAGAACCTCTTTATGGTGAACTCCTTCTTCAGGAAGCCCGCAAGCCGCAAATGGACCTGGATCAGTCCGAACGGTAAAGTAAAAAACGAGATCGATTTTATCATGTCGACCAAGAAGCACATATTCAATGATGTCAGTGATCAACGTTGTTAAGACAGGAAGCGATCACCGCATGGTCAGAGGCACATTGAATATCAACGTGAAGCTTGAAAGATCGCGGCTGATCAATCCAAGCTCAGACCAATACCGGCTCAAATTCAAAACAATGGCTCTTATGCAGCTTAAAAACAACAAGGCGATGGGTGATGACGGAATCACAACAGAGCTTCTGAGAGCGGGCGGGAAGCCGATACTTAAAGTTCTTTAGAAGCTTTTCAATTCAGTCATCCTCGAGGGCAAAACGCCAAAGGCATGGGACAGAAGCGTTTTTCAAGAAACCCTTTAGAGAGTCTTATCACCCGATAAGAGTCCCTTGAAGAACTACAGACCCATCTTGCTTCTGGGCCATATCTATAAGTTGTTTTCGAGAGTCATTACCTCATTATCGTCTCGCTTGCAGGTTTGACGATTTCCAACCTCCCGAACAAGCTGGGTTCCAAAAAGACTATATCACCAAAGACCACATTCATACGCTGCGGCAACTTACAACATGCCACTTTGCTAGGCGTTCGTAGACTATGAGAAAGCCTTTGATCCGATCGAGACCTGTGGGCGGTGCTGCAGTCTCTATAGAGGTGCCAAGTACTACAGGTACATGAATCGATGTGCTCAGGTACTTATACCAAAATGCCATTATGTCAGTCCGATTACAGAACCAGAGCTCTAATCCTATCCAACTAAAGCGAGGTGGGAGACAGTGAGACGTCATCTCTCCAAAACTGTTCACAGCTGCGTTGGAGGATATTTTTAAGCTTCTGCATTGGAAAGGATGCGGCATCAACATCAATGGCGAGCACCTAACACCTACGGTTTGCCGATGATGTAGTTCTTCTTCTTATGGCTGAGACCTTGGAAGACCTGAACACAATGCTCGAAGATTTCAGTAATGCTTCTCTAAGAGTGGGTCTTAAGATGAACATGGATAAAACGAAAATTACGTCCAATGCCCATGTTGCACCCGCTCCAGTTAATGTTGGGAACATTACACTCGAAGTTGTTGACCACTTTGTTTACCTAGGGCAAACGGTCCAGTTAGTTATAGTTAAGTCCAACTCGAGAAAGGATCTCTCGATGAATCCAGCTCGGATGGGCAGTGCTCGGGAAGCTCAGGCATATATTCGCGTCCGAAATACCTCAATGTCTCAAGACGAAAGTCTTTGACCAGGTGTGTGCTGCCAGTAATGGACGTGAGACTGGCCTATAGAAGTCAGACGTGGTCTTTTACTATGTATCTCATAAGAAGGCTCAAAGTCACCCAGCGAGCAATGGAGAGAGCGATGCTTGGTATTTCCTGCTCGATCGAATCAGAAACGATAAGATCCGCAGGAGAACTAAAACAACCGACATCGCTCGAAGGATTGCATCGTTGAAGTGGCAGTGGGCGGGACACATAGAGCGGAGAACCGATGGCCGTTGGTGCGGTAAGGTTCTCGAATGGCGATCGCGTACCGGACGACTTTCCATGGGCAGGCCCCCTACAGGGTGGACCGACGATCTGGTCAAAGTCGCGGGAAGCCGCTGGATGCGGGCAGCGCAGGATCCTTTGTTGTGGAGTTCCTTGGGAAGGCCTATGCCCAGCAGTGGGTGTCGTTCGGCTGATATGATGAACTAAAATATTACCTAATAATGTATCTACCTACCTATTTTCGTTAAACAATGCTGGGGTGAACTATGGAATGCCATAAACATACATTATATTATACAAGGGCCTAATCATGTAGAATAATATTTGCTAGGGGAAATAGTCTTAGTTCGCTGTCCCTGTAAAGATGTCAAAATTCGATTTATGCAAGCAAAGCCGCAAGCAACAACCAATATAATATATATATTTTTGAAACGAGCTCACCAAGAGCTTTCATTTGATACCAAACACGATATTCTCTTTTAAAAAAAGTTTTTTAGTTCACAACTTTATGTCATCTAGAGGGCGCCATATTCAATTTCATGTGATGTGACGATACCTCAATTGTGAATATATGATCAGCAGTTTAGAAGTTATGCGGGAACAGATGAACATACATACATACATACATCATCATCATCATCATGTCAGCCGAACGACGCCCACTGCTGGGCATAGGCCTCCCCCAAGGATCTCCACAACGATCGGTCCTGCGCTGCCCGCATCCAACGGCTTCCCGCGATCTTGACCAGATCGTCGGTCCACCTTGTAGGGGGCCTGCCCACGGAACGTCGTCCGGTACGCGGTCGCCATTCGAGAACCTTTCCGCCCCAACGGCCATCGGTTCTCCGCGCTATGTGTCCCGCCCACTGCCACTTCAATGATGCAATCCTTCGAGCTATGTCGGTTGTTTTAGTTCTCCTGCGGATCTCATCATTTCTGATTCGATCGAGCAGGGAAATACCAAGCATCGCTCTCTCCATTGCTCGCTGGGTGACTTTGAGCCTTCTTATGAGACCCATAGTAAAAGACCACGTCTCACTTCCATAGGTCATTACTGGCAACACACACTGGTCAAAGACTTTCGTCTTGAGACATTGAGGTATTTCGGACGCGAATATATGTCGGAGCTTCCCAAACGCTGCCCATCCGAGCTGGATTCGACGAGACATACATACATACATACATACATACCGGTCAAACTCATAACCCTCCTTTTTTTGCTTTGCCGTAGTCGGGTAAAAATGTGGTCGATACAGCCTATTACTTCTAAATTCAAAATTTTAATTTTAAAAAAGTTTCTTATTGTTGCCGGCTAAAGAAGGGCTTGAAAGAGTTGGAAGTCAGGGCCAGTAAATCCTACGGTTGCCATGGAGACTGTAAAATTAAGAAATATAAGTGTTTTATAATGAGTGAAAGCTGTATCCGGTTGTTTCATAATGACCAATATGATACAACCGGATACAGAGTTTTATTTTTTAAAGTTGCCTATGGCATAAAGTGTATCAATATACGTTCAGGCATGAGTTCATAATTCGAATATTATAACATGAGTGTAGATAAAAAAAAAAGCACTTATGTTCTATCTCTTATGCCCTATTTGTAATCAAACAGATACACCTAAATCTTAGTTTTGTTTTATTAACTGCATCTTCTAACTTAATAAAAAAATATAATTCGTTAAAATATACCTACTAAGATTCAAAAAGTACACAATCGAGCTTTCAACTTAAAAATGTAAATGTACCTACCCAAAATATCTTTCATAAAAGCATTTATTTAAAAAAAACAACTGAAATTCACAAACACTGAAAACTGAAATGATACAGTTTCGCACACAAAGAGTGAAAATAAAAAAGCTACAATTTTCTTTCAATTTTCTTACAAGCAAAGAAAACTTCGCGTCAGTCAATCAAATATAACTTTTTTATGTCTTCACAACTCACAAAGGAGCTAGCTTCTTAAAAAATATTTAAAGGTTATGATTTATGAACGACCGAAGAGATGTTAAGGTGTACATTAAAAATTTATTTCGTTTTAAATTCTAAAAATAAATACGTCTGCGCAAAAAGTTGTAAAAAAAGTAAAAAGTTATGAACTTGCGAAGACGCAAAAGAGCGAAAGAAATTTACTTTCAGATCGTTATTATATGAATTTCGGGGTCAGTCTGACTGAAATAATTTGGCCGTAACTATGAGAAACATCCAGGCAATTAAACTAAAGTTTACCCCCTTAATCATATTTATTGCTGGAGCTTACACAAAGTATTCTTATTTATTTCTTACGTACACCAAAATATTCATATTTATTGCTGGTGAAACGATATGTGCCGTTTAGGCTGAATTTACACTGGCGTAGCAACCACATTTTTGTGGTTTCAGTCGTGAACATTTTACTTTACAACAGTTTTACTTTCTAATGAGTAATAGCATTGAGTGTGGTTTATTTGTCTGCCTGTTAAATTAATAAAAATACTCAAATAACGGTGCAGGTGCTTCTATTTTCACTGATTTCCGCTTAGGTAACATTTATCTAACGAAGTTATTAAAAATTAAGGATTAGAAAAAATCGACCCGTCTCACTACTACCTCCGATGGGACTCGAACCCACGACCTTTCACGGTCTTGCGTGGGTTCCATCGAGTCTCATCGGAGCTAGTTGTGATACTTCATTTTCAATGATAAAAATTGCATAGTGAATGCAAAAAAGTAAAAATAATTTGGAAAAACTGAAGTAATTTTTCTATATATTTTTTTCATTGCCTTTTAAAAGGTATAAATATAAGCATACCTACTTATGTAAAAATACAATTTCAAGACATTTATTTAATTACTTTTATTTTTTGTTGCATGGCAAAAGAAAAGCCTGAAAATATCACCATACAATTTCCTTTCCCATTACACAAAAATGCCTAATAAGACACACTGCGTGCGTTAAAATGTGAATACAACCTTACCGATACCAATCGTTGAAATTGTATGGGCCGCCACGCGTTGAAGATCGGCCACTCATAAGTCACCAGTCACGAATCCAGATTACGACTAATTGACGTGAATACGCCCAGCGGTACCTTATTAAGCATTTATAACGGTATAACTGCTATTATCAAAAATACTTAACCTATTTATAATGTTGGCTTGATATTAACTGTGATTGCTGAACGAAAACATCGGGTTTCGTGCGTAGTCTTTTGTTTTTTACAAGGTATTTGCGGTTTTTTTTTTTATTTCTAATCCGGGATTACCATTTTTTTAACCACCAAGCTGTTGTTGACTGCCGCACCATGATGACTTACTTGCTGATTTTAATTAAAGTGCTTTTAAATTTGTATTCGTTCAAAGATCACACTTAATTTACTAGAAAGCTTTATTATAAATGCCAAAATAATGTATTTATTTGGTCTTTTATGTTTTCTGAAAATTTATGAATTTTGGTTTGTAGAAGTCGTAAGCTTTATAATATTTTATTGACAGAAATATTTAAAAATAGAAGATGAAAGCTTATAATAATATGTGAAAATGTAAAATGTTCAAGCGATTGAAGTTACTGCTTGCTAGTAAGTTTCAAACATTATATTAAAAAATATGGCGATTGGATATTCAAGCTTCATATTTAGTATCAGACTGGATATCAGAACTTCTTTTTCTAAACATGAACATTGTGGTTTATGCATGTGAACTTTGAAAATATACATAACTATGTTATAGTATTTGGTCAACAGACTAACTGTTAAAATATTCGTACAAAATGAGATTTCATGAAATTCTTATATTTTAATTTCACAATGACAAAAATGGTTGATGCAATCATAGTATTTCGTGACATCTTGTTTTTATTTTAATGAGCGTTCACAGTTTTAGTCCCCGCGCAGGCCTTCCTTACGATACTCAAGCACGAATGGGCTGTCTATACTAAAATTACTTTTTTTTATTGACATCATTATGCAGCAGACTTTCAAACGTGGCTAAACTGTAAATATAACGTCTGGTCTTAAGTTTTAACAGTACTGGGTGCTTACCATCAACTCTTATTGCGGTTTTGTTTAGGACCTAAACTGATCTGGGTGCTTACCATCAACTCTTATTGCGGTTTTGTTTAGGACCTAAACTGATCTGCTTCGCTTATCGTACCACGACAGCTTAATATCAATGACAGCGATTCAGTGATCGATCAATGACATTTCACAGTCGCTACGTTGTCAGGAACTATTATTTGACTTATAACCCGGTCGAATTAACATGTCACCTGCAGGTTATACCCGTCCCTCTCACTCTCCGGGCATGACAGAATCGAGTGAAAGAGACGGGTAGAGGAAAAAGGACACAAATCGTTCGGTCATTAACATTTAGCAATTCATTTGCGATCCAGTTTTTAGAAGGTCAGAGTACGATAGAAAGCAATTCATTTTAGGAACCTATTCTGCATCGCGCTATTTTTGCATCGCTGTCTTAAAGTTGATGGTAGGCACCCAGATCCCTTCACGTAAAAAGGCCGCTGGCGAAGTACCTACCTGTGCAGTACATGATTTTTTATTTAATTTTGACTTATACCATCACTTCCGCGTTGGAAGTTCCAACGCCCTAACAAGTTGATATTATGTATCTACAATAAACATTATAAACACAATACATAAATTATAAAACACAGCCTAGTACCTACTTTAGTGCGCGATTGTGTCCATGCGCAAACACATCCCCTGACGCTCAGCAGCCCTTTTACGTGGCGGGATCTGTACAATTAGAATATACTATGTATAATATTATAAAGATTTGATTGTTTGTTTGTTTACATCGAATAGGCTCCGAAACCTAGGACCGATTTCGAAAATTCTTTGACCACTAGAAAGCTACATTCTTCCCGAGTGACATAGGCTATATTTTATCCCGATATTCCCACGGGAACGGGTACCACGCGGGTAAAACCGCGAGGATCCGCTAGTATTTAATATGTAATGTATCGTCTTAATATGTAGGTATGTATATTTTATGTATTATTTAGGTATCGAAAAATCTGAAAATGAAGTAAACGGAGAAGTCGTCTCGAACCCACCATCTTTCGTTGTCCGGGCGAATGCTCTATCTAACCAATGAGGTGAAAAAGTAGAAGTCTTTTCGACCCTATAAAATACCCCAGGATAGTTAAGCAAAGGGGCAAATACACCCGATATAGCACTAACTAAAATTTAAAAAGCTTGCCGCAGTGAACGTTTAACTTACTGCTTCTAACCTCTTTTATGTAGTCTGTGTAAATATCTAAACCATTTGTGTACAGAGTTTTTGGCGCCATTTTGGCGGGTTAGGTTATGTGGATATTTTAATTAATCGCAATTTGTTTCATAGTGGACTATGTGACTCAAGATAGGTGTGGTTTTGTGCCCCAAGTGTTTACGCAACTGGAGTGTGCAATGATTAAAATATGCGTTATCTCGGTAACGTGATGCCGAGTGTTTTATTGTAGTGGTGACTACCTCAGCAAGAATTACCGAGAAGACCGACTCGACATACTTGACGCCAAATACTCCAAGAAGCATTGGAATGTAACACACCTACATTCTAATGAAAACATAAGAAACTATAATAACATACATAATACTTAAGAATTGGCAGTATGGCTTGATGTCTTCGCCTGTCCAAAAGGACGAACTTTTTTACAATACAAATACAATACATTTGTGTACAATACAAACAACATTAAGGTACAAAGAAAACATTGTAGATAACGCCACAGATCGTTAGGCCAAAGTAATTCTGTTTCATTAGGGGGCGATAGCACAGCCAATTACCTGCTTTTATCACCAATTAAATCTTTACGATGCTCTGTACGTACGCGGTTCCTGGTTGCGCAATGCAAAATAAATCGACGATTCGCTGATAAAAAAAACACTATGTAGGTAGGTACTACCTTTATACTAACTGTGGTTATCATTCGCTACAGCCGACTGTGTTCTTTTGGCAGTTTGGGATGAAATTGATGACGATCGGGAGCGAGATGAGCCCACAAATAACCCTTTTTCTCTCATCACATCATTTTAAGCTTTTTTCTAAACGGCTTTGTACTGTTAGCGATTACAGGTGCCGTGGTTAGGAAAATTTAAATAAATAAAAGTAAAGTTTTACTCTATGCAACGTTTAGTTTTTTTGTAAAATTGTCTAGCTTTGACAATACAAAGGAAATAATTGTAAAATTTTCCAGATTGGTTGCATAAGTTCTACACTACAATTTGATATGCCTATTTTTTACACCTGTACTAATTAAAATAATAAGTAATCCTTACTTTTATAAGTATGGATGTTAGTTACTCTTTCATGCAAAAACTACTAAACGCACATAGATAGTAGGTATATTAGCCTGTGTTTTACACAGGATACTTTCAATCCCGATATTTCCACGGGAACGGGAACCACGTGGGTGAAACCGGGCGGTCGCTAGTAATCTGTAATTTTACAAAGAGGAGAGATATGATTTTTTGTATGTATGTCATACAAACAAAAAAATTGTAATGGATAAACGCTAAAACTACTAAACCGATTTTAAAACTTCTTTCACCATTAAAAACCTACGTTTTTCCTGAGTGACAAATGCCCGAATACTCGTACGCTACACATACAAATTTCTTGTACGCTACTTATATCTTTGGGAGCGTCCAAAGCCAGAGCAAGCAGCCGAGAAATAATAGCGGGCTATGGAGCGTCTCAAACATCGCCCTGTCACTTTAAATGTCAAGCGCAGCATGAAAGAGATGCAACGAGTGAGATTGAAGATGGCTTTGGACGCTCCCAAAGATGATTTGCGTTCGAGAATTTTGGCGTTAGGCTATATTTTATCCCGATATTAGGTACAACGGAAACGGGTGTACCACGCGGGTAAAACTACCAATCCATAAAAAAAAATCTCGGACTATGTCGTGGGCGACCAATAGCTTCCAATAAAGTCATTTTTTACAATTATCTGCATGTTATGCATCTCCCGTAGAAGCTGTAGTCAGTCACTACGACCTAAAAGATATTGTGACTCGCCACCTGGTAAGAGTAACTCTTTTAGCCTGGAGTTTTCCAGGAACTCTAGAATACTCCTATAGAAGCTTTGAGAGTTTTTTTCTCCTACAGGCGCATAATGTGTCGACTCAGATGGACACTGTGTTTGTGTATGATGGGTTGGTGCTAGTTTAGTTTGCAGTGGCCGGTTAAATCGCGGAAAATCGCACAGATGTTCGTCCTGCTAAGTTCCTAGAGTTCAGCAGTTAGACTTAGTTCGGCAAGTAAAGTCATAGGTCGATGTAGTAATAAAAAGGGAAAAAGCGCTAAAAAGGCATAAGTAAGTATTCGAGTTATCTGGGCTCATGCGTGCGGTCAATATTTGCGACCTCAATCGCAATGTCATGTTTGCTCATTTACATTCCATGCCTATGTTGCCGTTAGTAATGTGAAAATTGCTGCGTGAGCGAATACTGAGAAAGTTTAATTGTATTAGTGATATAAATCCATACCTAATTTTATTAAGAGCGAAAGTAACTGTATGTATGTCTGATACGTTTTCACGTCTAAACCACTAAACCGATTTTATGAACCGCAACTATATTGTACTTACTAGATCTACATACAGGTAAAATGTGTGCTCCGCTACCGTATTTTAGAAAGGTTAGTGATTAGGTAAGTACTAAATACAGATTGACAATATCGAGAGCGGAACTCTGGTAAACTTATATTATATATTGAGTAGAGTAACGACTGCATAAAATTGTAAGACTTTTTACAATTTAAACAATGGCGACTACCTACGCTACTAAATTAAAAAGCTTATTCAATCTAATCAGCGATACTCACCAACTGTACCTACCTACATTGCTACCTGTCACAGTGACAGGAATGTAATTTTATCCGCGGCAATAAATTATCGAAAACAATACACAATGCCGCCCAGAGCGTGCCAAACATACAAACAGACGCATGTTTTGTCTCCATACTTTATACGGGCTGGTTATTTTGACTGCTGATCTCGAAACAAGCTTAGGAAGCTTAAATAGAAAGCGCATACGTAGGTGTTTTTATTAATGTTGTGCTGTAGTTTTTTATAATTGAACAACTTTTAGTTTGTCATCATGAAAAACTGCAGTAGCAGTCTGATAAAAGTCTACCTCAATAGAACTCCTTAAAAGATAGAAAACTCAGAAACATCCAGGTCTTTGGAAATCCAGGTATTGGGAATATTGTCATACAGTATTCCCTAAGGCCATTTAAAAAAATCCACAAGCCTTTCACCACCTAGAAAGAGAGAAAACTTAAAAATCGGTCAACGCTTTTCCCCGTATTCCCAAATGCAATTTATTTTCGACATCTCAGAGTGACCATCAATATTCCGATAACTCGCACGCGTCATGCGGACAATATGGAGATGTCGAGACGCGACGAGATGAGAACGCAACCAGAAGATTTTACATAATCTTATTATAATGTCACAACATTTGTCCCAATAACCTTTTACCACCTAGAATAGTAAGCGAGAGAACTTAAAAATTAGACAACACTTTTCCCAGTATTCCCAAATGCAATTTACTTTAACGTCTCAGAGAGTCCATCAATATTCTGATATCTCGCGATCGTGGCGGCCAACTACGATCAGTCACGCGGACAATGGAGAGATCGAGACGTGACGAGATGAGAACGGAATAAGGGCATCTGATAAACGAAAATGAAAATGAAATAGGACTTTATCTATTTTTTTAGAAGGACACGGACGGTGCGTGCATAGTACGTAAGTCAGCTTGTTAGGTACGATATTTGAAATTAAAAAAATATAAATAAAACACTTTCACGGTTTTTTTCACGCAATTTATTCAACAACTTGGTTAAATTTTAGTTGTTTTTTTGAGATTTTTTGGTTTATCCGACGTTTCGGCACCTTTCCAGGGGCCGTGGTCACGGAAAACTACCCACTATTTTTTGATTTTAATAAAAGAATATACCCACTCTAATTGTCTTTGTTTTTCGTTCGGAAACAGGATACGGGTAGGTATTGATTATTTAAACTTTATATTTAATTATAACAAAAATGATTTAATAATTTAATTTTTTTGATTTGTTTAAGTAATTTGGATAATAATTATTTATTGCAAAGCAAAAAGTTACTGACTCGACCACCAGTTCACCAAAGTTGGAGCCCTTCGGAGAAAGAACTGGCAAGAAAACTACACGAAGGGGGACGATCTCCGTTTATTAAAATTATTTGCAAAAAGAACTAACCGTATCTTTAGTTCTTGCAGTGTGTGGTTTAGGTTGTGACTTTACTTGATGGATTATAGGGTCCCAAGCTGGTGGTATCTTCCAACCATCTTCTCTATTGAAATTTGGGTATTTGCTAATTTCAATAGCCTCGCGCATCAATCTGGGAAAGTATCTTGGTTCTCTAGCGAGGATCTGCGGTTTGTCAAACCTTATATAATGGTTGGTTCCCTCAAATGAATGTTCACACACTGCAGACTTATTATCGCGCCTATGTTTGATGTCAGCTACATGTTCTTTAACGCGCGTCCCTATGCTTCTCTTTGTTTGCCCAATGTAGGAGAGCCCACAGTCACAATCTAGTTTGTAAACTCCTGCAACTTGAAAGGGGATATTACACTTGACTGGTAAGGTGCCGAAACGTCGGATAAACCAAAAAATCTCAAAAAAACAACTAAAATTTAACCAAGTTGTTGAATAAATTGCGTGAAAAAGTCCGTGAAAGTGTTTTATTTATATGGACAGTTCGCGCAGAAATCTAAGATGTGTTTATATTTAAAAAAAAAATATTTTTTTGGTAGCCAAAAGTTCCAAAATAAAGGAGATGTTCAATTTTATGCCAAGTCCCTGTACACGTTAGTAAATAAAGTATAAAATAAATGTACTTCGTTGTAATAGATACCTCACAAGCATATTGATGCTTTATCGTTTTTTGTGTACCTATACAAGTAAAATAAAATAGACGGTAACACAGTTTTGCAACTTGAGATGTCTTCATAAAGCTTAAAATCGAAAAAAGTTATAACTAGAGTGTTACAGTAACCTACAACATTCTTGGTTAGAGTACATTTTCTTAGATTGATATTCAATTTATTTTAATTTTTTGTTTTTTTGCATTCACAATGCAATTTTATTACTGAAAAATGGAAAATGAAGTACTTATTTAGAAAACGTTTTTAAAAAAAAATGTAACCGCCTTCAAAAAGAATCTTCAAACAAAATTATTAACAAACACTAAAAAACGAAAAAAATAATTAGAATTTTTAATTAAAAGGATGAAAATGTGTGACTTTTTCTAACTTATCTTGGTACTTAATGAACTGTTTGAAGTCGGTGCCAAGCCTTCGGTGCCAAGCCTTCAAGCCGTCGGTGCAAAGAATTATCCAAATCGGTTCATAAACTAAAAAGTTCTGAGGTAACACACATAAAAAATAAAAAAAAAATAAAAAAAAAATATACAGTCGAATTGATAGCCTCCTCCTTTTTTTGAAGTCGGTTAAAAAAGACGCAGACGCACTCTTTAAACAATCACCAACTGTCGATACCGAAAGACATAAATAAATCCCACAAACTTATCTGATACAGTGGTGGAGGCGCTATTAGCAATACAAAATTACCGAAATGGCTGTCAGCTGCCAAAAAAGTTTTTTAGTTCCATATTAGACCACCAGCCCCACCAGGTCAGATAAGGTTGTGGAGGTAAGTATACTCAGTGTTGGCATTTGCTCCATACAAAATTAAACATCTTCTCCTTTACTTTTTTTTCATTCACAATGCAATTTTAATTATTGAAAATGAAATATTAGAAAAGTTATTATCTTCATCTAACGCGCGGGCTTACTACGCGTGTAAGTACTTATTAGAAAAAATCGACGCTTCCTCTAACAACTCCATAGCTCAGCGGCCAGAGCATTCGCCCAAACAGTGAAAGGTCCCGAATTAGTTTACCGGCGGATCTATCCAAGGGTCGTCTTTTCAAGTATTTGATTTTCAATAGACATAAGTTACTTACTTACTATAGAGTATGTCATGCTCACTAAAACATTTCTACGGTGGTGGCGTGTGAGGCGGGTCGTTACGTTCCCTAAAATATGGTTGAGCCAAGCGATGGCTCATGCGTCATGCTCGTGAACGGGTGCTGCCAGTGGGAATGGGTCTGCTCTTATCTGCTTGCCTTAAAATGTGTTTTCTTTTGTTTTTATTCATTTTATTAAGAAAACATGTATGGCGCAACTTGCAGTATATAGTAGAATTAGTCTTTTGTTTTTAACTATTCACCGCTATGATCATTAGTTCGCCTATACTTAACTGTATTTATCATAACCCATGGTGTAATTGTGATGGAAACTGACCTTAGTAAAAAACAACCCTTGGAGTTTCTTGCCGGTTCTTCTCCAAGGTCTCCCGCTGTAGGGTTTGCGAACCGATGGCGTAGCTTCTAAGACGTTCACAAGTATTGTAAATAACAATCTAAATTGAATAAACAAATTTGACTCTTGACTCTTTGACTCTTGACTTCGCTTATCTATACTAATATTGTAAAGTTGAAGAGTTTGTTTGTTTGTTGGAACGCGCTAATCTCAGAAACTAATGGACCGAATCTAAAAATTATTTTTGTGATGGATAGTCCATTTATCGAGGAAGGCTAGAGGCCATATAAAATCACTCTACGACCAACAGAAGCGGAACATTAATGAAAAATGTTGCGAAAACGGGAAAAAATATTTCTTTTTAGTAGGTTTTTTTCCTTTTCCTCAAATTAACCCAGGTGACACTGAGGGGCACAGCTAGTTCATAATATATTCGAATATGGAAAGCACTTCTACGGCTTACTTAGGATTAGTACTTACTACTTATTATCATCGTTCTAATCATTAGGTATACTACTTACTTTTTATAAAAACGTCCTTACAAATTCTCATAAGGCTCGAACCGTAATAGAAGGCTTTTTAAGTCACTTTTCCAAGTTTTTTGAAGTCATCATAACTGATTAATGATTTGCGATTATAATAATAGATAGCAACACGACGTTACAAAGCGGGCGGATAGATCGGTCCCACAATAAAGTTCGTGTCTACCGGCTATTATCATAATAACTGCGCGACCGTCGGAAGCTCGATAGCATCAGATCGCGCGCACTGGACAATAACCCTTACCGGCATTCGCTTCTAATAATTAGCATAAAGCTCCAGCCTGATATGGATTATGATATTTTTTAGATATCCATGTCAGGTGACTGATAATGACTGGAACAACGAAATATCGACGGTCATACGAACAAAAGAAAGCTAACTGCAAATTGCCGTATTCATAAAAATATTTAAGCTATGTTTAACTTAAACATTGTTTTGTCTTTATTACACGAATGTCATTTCGTATTTGAGCAAAAGAGACAAAACAATGTTTAAGTTAAATATAGCTTAAATATTTTTATGAATAAGGCAGAAAGTTTTTAAGTGTAAGTAATAAAAGGCACAAACACTTTTCACACGTTATTAAACTTTTTTAAAGCTCCAAGGAAGCATGAACCTTTGTTGAATCAATAATAATAAATTTCCAAGTTGATCCAAGTTATTTTTTTAAGATTCTATCCCGAAAGTAATGAATGCATGAATAGTCTTTTCATCTCGCTAGTTATTGGTATGTAAAAATATTGTATCCAATACAGATAATGTATGTACGTCAAATAGAAAAAAAATGTTCACGTTATTCTATTTTCCCTCACTCCGTTATCTTTAGCGCACGGTCTCGCTCCAAGATATAATTTGCGGCAAACATTTTCTAGATTATATTTTCTAATCTCAAGATATAAATTTCTACGTAAATGTGACACATTGAAGGTCAAACAGTTGATTAAATTCAATGCTGTGTCAAGTACCTTTAGCCTAAATAAAATTTAGGTAATGGCTTCGTTCAAATGTGGCATTCTCAGCTTATCTCGGCATTCGATGCTTAATTAATCGAATAATTAATCGAATGAACCTTGTTCGTAGCCTACCGCTGGGTCTTAATGGATACATTTCCTTATGTAAATAGTTAGGTTCTCGAACTCTTTTGTACACGATAGGCCTGCGAATAAAACGAAAAGTTTTCTGTAAGATTTTCCTGTTGTGTGATAATTGTCCTTAATGTTTCTTTAACTTAATAAATTAACAAAAAAATATTGTCCTTCTACTGCTGTATTGCAAGTTATATAAAAAGAATTCATGGTTGTTGCAGTTGCAATAAAGATATCCACGGATGAGGATGCGGTATTTTGGGGATGAATAGAAAAATAGAGAGGTGGCTTTAATCAAAAGAAGTTTGTCTGAAATAATTTTTGGTAGCTTTTTTATTAATAAGTATTTCATGTTTAATCCGAATCGATGTTATAAAATTTGATTTAATAGTACATTACAGCCGAGGACAGGTAAGTAAGAAATTACATTGTCGAGGATGGTTTGAAGCACGAGCCGCAGGCGAGGGCTTTATTCATTCGAGGCAAGGTAATTTGCTTACCGTACAAGGCTTGTATAGTGCTTTTCTCAAGAAATGCGAGGAAATAAAAAAAAACTGTTTAACTAAATAATATTTATTAAAATTTATATCACACATGTTCGGGCAATTATTAAATGTAAATGTTATTGTTATCCCGGGCACACTTATGTATATAATAATATTATTTTAATGATGTATCATTAAAATACGCCAACAACACAGATTCCGAAAACGTATGCGCCTTTTTTTCACTTTTCCAAATCAGATCGTAGTTTTTCATATACCTATCTTTCTTTTGATTTTGCTGGCAGTAAGTTTTCTGTTATTAATTTTGCTTCTGCTCTCAAATTTAGTTAGGTACATACAATGTCTGTATGTTTCAATGGCAGAACTCATTTTGATAATTTAATACACAATTTAAACTGTATTGATTGATATCTAATCAACCGCTGAAAATCATTCCCGCCGTTTTTTTAAAATAGGTTGGTGAGGCCATGTCGAACGGTCATACAGCCTAGTGATACTTACTACTTGCTACTAAAATGCGCAACTTCAATACCCGCTTCTGGGCGGTAGATGGCGCTGTATATATTTCCCATACAAAATTACTCGTAAAGGATATTTTGTCTATGATAAATCTCATTTTGTTTTTTCGATTGATGTTCGTGCTAAGCATGAAGCTCGACTTAATACTGAGGTAACTGGAGTTCTCACCCTGAATAAAAAAGTGAACACCAACAAATTTGTAATTTAGTATGTAGTGGCTGTCAGATTGTCTCATATGACCATACGTATTTTTTTAAAGTGTAGGTGAGACGGAAGACAGCCACTGTGTAATTTGTGGTCACAAAAAATTGTTCGTACTGCACTCTCCAGTTACCTCAATATTAAGTCGAGCTTCATGGTGCTAAGGGTACATAGCGCTTGTGGTACAATACGAAGTAATATACTCTGTGCGCACGGTATTTAAAAAAAAGTTAACCTAATTATGATATAATAATAATGTGGCTGTATGGTGCAAATGTCCCTTTGCTTTGTCTGTTTTTATACACAGGAATAACTAAAGAAAAAATAAAGAAAAAAAGTTGGTAGTACCATAGAAAATCACTGCAGTAATGAATTTCAGTACTTACTTACTGCACTAAAATCAGTGCAGTAAGTAAGTACTGAAATTCATTACTGCAGTGATTTTCAAATTTAGAATGTTTACCTCGGAAAAGTGCCACGTACTGCATTCTTTTCTCAAATATAATATTAACATTTCAGAGCATAAGTGTGAAAAATAAGTTATTATTGATTTTTGACAATATTTAGGCTCGGGCTTAAAACATTAGCTTAAAATTCAATGACTGACCAAGTCTAAAGATATATCTCTAGTATCGCAAAGCTTTGTCTTCAATGTTACAAAAATTGCAAGTAAGTTTCATCATTTAATAATTTACACTATAAATGCTCACAAGTACAAAAACTCGGAGAAATGTTCTTTGTCTCGATAAATATTTACTTACGTATCAGTGCCGTAAACCGCAAAATGGCGTGAGTCACAGATAAGACTAGTGCAGGCTACCATTGGTGGTACCTCCATAATAACTGCGATATTACTGCACTTACAATAAAGATTCTTAAGTGGAAAACAGAAATTGGTGATAAAATACTGCGATTTGTTGCTAAGACTGTGAGGAAAGTCTCTTTGAAAGTTTTAATAATATTACTTATACTAGATACTAATTTAAGATAAATATCCACGTATCAGTACCGTAAGCCGCAAAGCGGGGCGTGAATCACACATTATATAACTAGTGCAGCCACTAGCATGCTACATACATATTTATTTATACAGGTGATCTGTGAGTGCAGCTCTCCATTGGCGGTACTCCCATAATAAATACAATATTACTGCAAATAAAAAATCGATAAGTAGTGGTAAACAGAAATTTGTGAAAAAATACTGTAACTTGTTGCTAAAACTGCGAGGAAGGTCTCTGAAAGTTGTAATAAGATTATCACTCATACTACCTACTAATGCAAGATCCACGTATCAGTGCCGTTAACCGGCGTGAATCACAGATAAGACTTGTGCAGCCACTATTAGCAGAAAACAGAAAGGGGTGATCGTATTAACAAAATACTTATATAGATGCATAAAAATAACGGATTCTTGCTAAAAATTGTTTTAAAATGTATACCTGTCATTAGTCCCTTAATTATATCAAACAACCCCTTTCTTTTAGTGAATGAGGAAAAACATTCAAATGAAAATAACATGAAACTGTAACCAACACCTGAGCAGAGCAACATTCCATCGTTACACAACCAGCAATACTTGTAACCTCCGCAGTATCAATGTTATCAAACAAATGATTACGCGCAACACAATGAGGGCATGTTTACAAAATCAGAATCGAACCTGTTATTGTTTCCATACGCCTGTCAAAAGCCTAACTTCCCTAACCGCAAACTTTATCAAGCAACATTCTCAACCTTAGGAGCGTTGTACATGGGCAGAGTGAACGGTAGAGTAGCAAGGTAGAGTGCTAAAGACTTATCTGACTCGGTGGTCATTATTGGAACTAAAAAAATATCAGCTAATTTTGTATTGCAAGTGGCTCCTCCAGCACCGCTGTCACCGGATCACTCTGTTCTACCTTGGTACTCTACCTGTGTACACCCGGCATTAGAGCCTAAACACATAACCACATCATAGAATAGCTAATAACCGGAGGACCACATTGCGGCGCCCGCCACACCGCCGAAATCTGCGTCACAGCAAGCCAGTATGAGCTTTGCTCCCTTCAAGCACCGCCAATTTCAATGTGTTTAGGCTCAAAAGCAGAGATCGAAATAGGTAGAGCTATTTTGTGTACTTGCGATAATTTTTATTAATATGGACATTCCCAGTTTTTTTTTGTATTAAGTAACCTAAACTCCTCGATTTGTTTTTAAAGCTAGAAGGCCTCTCCATTGACGTAAAAATCATCGCGCGGATACAAATAATTTTCCATCTAGATGTGACACTAAAGGAACTAGGTGTTATGGTTGATCGAACCACTAAAGTGAACAAGTTTGTATGAAAGTTGTGACAATAATGACAATAGTCACAGAATGCAGTGCAGCAGTGCAGCCCAATACTTATATTATTGTAGACTTTTTATAAAAAAAAACTGGAATAATAGCTGGCTAATAATAGCCGGAATCTTGTAGAATGTCCATATTAAAATAACATTTGCGGTCAATGAACCTAAACAGCTCTACCTATTCCGATCTCCGCTCACAAGCCTGCCATGGAAAGGCTCACTCCCGGTGTAGTAGCAAGCACTGTATAGTCATGTATAGTGCTGCAAACTTATTTGACCCGCAGGCTGATTATGTAAGTTATTATACCGATCACTTAGCAATCAAAACTGACAGAAATTGCATTAGCATTGCTGCTTTAGTAAGACAGTTGTAACATTGAGTCTTACTAAGGCAGCAATCTAACTGTCATTTTAATCAAATTTTACACGCAATCGATTGCTAATAAGTTACATAATCAGCCCGCGGTTGACAGCGGAGGTACAGGAGCCACAAATTAGCCGTCAAAATGGCCTGTCAGCTGTCAGCAGTACTATGAAATATCTTTAGGTCCATAAATTACCATCTGAGTAAAATAAGTTTGTAGCATTTTCTACTCTACCGTTTATTCTACCCGGTGTACACTCGGCTTAAGCTCTAACCTTTACCGATATGCTTTTATAAAGGTTATTGGCTATTGAATTTCATTCCTGGTTTTACATGAAAATTATTTTCCGGCTTCGACTGTCGAGGCCTACACGGAGTTTATCATGCTGTTACAACAACTTAATACAAACGTCAAGCCTTTAAATTTATTGAGAAATCAAACTCGGGGTCGTTAAAAGCCGAGTAATTTGTAGCAATAAAATACGAGATTTTTTTCATGTTTCTTTAAAAAAAAACTCAAGAAAAGTCCGTCTTTCAGCGCTTTTCATAGGTAAATTTATCTATCCAATTTATATGTTTTACTCGTTATCCTCTCCGTTGTTTATTTGAAAGTAACCTTTGACAAAGATTTGAGAAAAATTAATATGACAGGAGGACAATGATACAAACAAACGATGCAAAACCTAAGAGTAACGAAATGTTTTTCGTTAGTCTTAGGTTTTGAGTTCGTCATTGAATTCACAACCAGGATGGACTCTTCATTATAGTAATTTTTTTTAATTTAGAATTTTGCTTTTATCGCATAAATTTATTGGAAGTCAAAAATCAGGTTGATTATTAATCTCAGAGGCGTCTAAAATGTAAGTAAGTAATTAATACATTATAAGACATGATAGGATTAAATAGATTGTTTTTATACGTAACGTAGTAGAGTAGGTTGGTAGTACGAATACTTCTAAATTATTTCCGAGCGCGATAAACAGCATGTATGGATTTCATTTGCACAGCTGCCATTAGGGTTGCCAGGCGTCCGAATAAAGCCGGACAGGGTCGTGTTTTTTAGATGCTTGTCCGGCTTAATTAGACAGTGTCCGGCCTGTCCGGTTTAGTCCGGTTTGCCAATGACCAACTCGCGAACTCGCTGGTTGCGGCGCGCACGGCCACAGTAGTCGTTACCTATGAAATGCTGGCCATTTTATTGAGCCATTTCTTTTTTTAATTCAAAAAAGTCTTGAATGGGCGGTGGGAAAATGTTGAGGATTCATAAGTACATATTTATTATGTCTAAGTGAATAAATAAATTTTTCATTTATTTATTTATTTTGTAAGTACCCAAAAGTCCGCATAAACTAGCTGGCCAGTCCGTCTTTTCAGTTTTAAGACCTGGCTACCGTAGCTGCGATCGACGTCTCGTACCTAAGTACCTACGAGATTAAATTTTCTCGGTGAAGGCAAACGCGTCATAATTTCTCTTCGGTGCATAAAACTGAAAAGAACACGGGGTCGAGGCGTCATTTCTTAATTTACGAGGGCGTTGTGTGGCTAAAGCCATCTGCAGACTGCAGGTAAATGACTGGGTGCGCGCAGGCACGCACGGCTTCTACTGCACCTACGTATGGCACACAGGCGCACGCGCACACGACGCCTCGCCGACTGTCCGCCGCCCGAACAATCGATCGTAAATCAGCTTCGATAAAATTATAGGAGGGAACACAATGGATCTCGCCATGAGCCATCTGCGCCCGATAACGTGCCCTCGGCGCATCGCACAGAGTCCGCTTTCACGCGCCGCCGCCGCCTCCCGCAACCTAACTCTCCGGCTCCGAGATAAAGTCGACATTCGCACGTGTACAGACAAGAAGTGTTTATTTTGAGAAACCTCCTCCAACCCAAACTCGACTCTCGACGCCTCCACTTTGGGATGTCAGTAGCGTGGCTCGGCCCAGCTCGCGTAATTGCGAAATTCACGCTTCGCGGTGCGGTACAAAAATAAGATTATGGATTCTGGTGAGCTCCAGCGTTATTGTGATTCGAGGATCCGTCCGTAGGTATGTCTGGGAAGTTTACGACCACTATTCCCGGAGGAATAAACCGGCGTTATTGAATATTGCGGTTATTTGCGGAGGACAGCGGCATCGTCCAGAACCGGCGACAATTCCGAGCCCTTGATGTTTGTTTACCGAGCCGGGCTCCGCACCGGATTGTTTTCCATCAATACGTTCTTGAGCGAGGTTTCCTGCTAAATTACTTATGAAATAGTCAGGTGTATAATATCAGACATTCTAAAATGAATGTATCTATATACCTAACTAAAATAATGTACTTACCTATTTGTCTACTCGTATTGTTTACCATCTATTAAAAAAGTTTATTTAAACTAGCCTATTCTTTCGGGATTAAAAGTAGTCTATGTTACTCTCCAGCTCCCAAACTATCCCCATACCGAAAGTCACGTCGACAAACAAAGAACCAAACACATTTTCACATTTGTAATATTAGTATGGCTATCAATCACGAAGACTTTATTTAGCCTAGAAAGCTTAAATATATAATGCCTCCAACGAGAATAACTTATTCTTAAAAAGCTTCGTTCACTAACGAGGACGTCACGTGAGCTTCCTAAATAGTTCCAATCAACAATTTTATTTGACACAAGACCCTTACCTGTCCTGTTACCGGAATCCCGTCCATTACCGGTAACTAAGGTATGAGGAAAAAATATAAAAGTGGAGAGTTTCACAAAAGAGATCGAATTTCCCGACACTGGCCGAGGCTGTACGAGGCATAAAGACGCGAGATTGGAGGGGCCTGCTTGGACACACGGTCTTTTATTGCACCCTACCCGACGTGAAGTAAGGTGATGTAAGAATAGAGCCGGATTTAGTATCAGGGCCTGATTGAGATAAATGCAACGTTAGATATGACTAACGTGACCAATGACCCGGTATAAAAATTATAATATTTTGAGGTCACAATTTCGTGGTAAAGTGTTTACAGAGCCGCTTCATTATTATTTTACATGTCCTTAATTAATAACACGTAATCTTATAGAAATGATTCCCAAAATTCGATTTATTCAAGCAAACCCGAGAGCAACAACTAATACAATATTACCATGAGCTATCATTAGATATCGAACACGAGATTTAAAAAAAAAGTTTTTAGTTTACAGCTTATGTTCAATTTCATGTGACGTGACATCATAGCCCTAAACCAACGGACAATCGAGCCGCTTCCTACGATACTTCAATGGGGAGGAAAACTAACTTTTTATCACGACAGAGGGCGTAGGTGTTATTGGGGGGGGGGGACCCTTACCTGTCCTGTTACCCGGAATTACGACCTATTACCAGTAACTAAGGTATGCGGGAAAATATAAAAGTATAAAATCTCACAAAAGAGATCATATTTCCCGACACTGGCCGAGGCTTTACGAGTCGTAAAGACACGAGATTGGAGGCGCCTTCTTGGACACACGGTCTTTTATTGCACCCTACCCAACGTGGAAGCAAAGAATAGGTAGGTACTATAATATTACATATGGAAGTTAGTTGTTGTAAGAACAGGGCTGGATTAAGTATTGGGGTAATGTTACTAATAATAGGTCTTTACCTATGAAATTGCCGTTTTGTATGGAGATTTCTGTAATTATTTTTTTTCCATACTAACGTTTTTGTTATTATTTAACGACTAATATTATGTAAATTTACAAAATTTTACACACGTATTTATGGACATTTTAACTACTAAATGACACATTCGTTAAGAGAAAAAATTTTTTTTTTCACTAAGTTACAACTAATAAAGTACGAAATTCTGGAAACAAAAATAGTCGTAACTTTCGGAATAAGTTTTTTCTATGTAAATAATCAAATATCGTGGTTATTAAATTATCAAAAGTTGCTCGATACGGTCTTAATGTAACGCAATATTAAAGAAATTATATATTTCTAATATTATAAAAGTTGTTAAGTTATATGTACAAAAGAAAAAAACGGCAATTTCATATGTAAAGACCTATTATTGTAAATGCGAAAGTTTCGTTACTCAATCACGGCAAAACAGCTCAACGGGTCTGGATGTTTGGTACAGAGATATTTATAGCAAACATGCTTTTAAGCCCGGGTAAATATCTCATTTTCACGGGAAAACATCGTGTAGTTCACGCGGGCAAAGCTGCGTGCGTAAAACTAATAGTGAATGAGATAAACGCTGGGTCAGGCATTCTGTCGTCACTAGTTTCACTCTGGTGTACTATAACGATTCCCAATCTGGCAGATTGTACCTACGTTGTACCCCGCAAGTGCTTTATCATCGCACTTCAACGTCATCCAGAAACTGAGAGCTGCTTTAAGACTTCATCTCAGATAATCATGATTCTGAATACCAATTATTCCAACAAATAATTTAAGTAAACTGCATAACTAATAAGAAGATTTGTACACATAATTAGACCCGTAGCTGCTTGAGCCCGTAGCCCTTGAATGAGTGAGCGGTCGGTGCCGCCTTCATGACTTAAACAGAATAAAAGGATTATAGGCAGAACAGTTTTATATACCGAACGACCAGATATTTCAACGAGTTATCGAAGAGTCTCAACCTAGATGTATTCAACACTAGCGTCCGAACCGAACGGCAAAGACCAAGTTTTCTTAGGCTGAATATTGATTAAAATTTTTAAGGCAATTTCTATGTCAATTTGTTTTGTATGTTCACTGACTGGGTGTACTTCATGTGTAACTTTGTGTGTAGTGTATTGTTTTTGTTACGTAGGTAATAGGTAACTTTGTTCATAGAATTATTGTATCTTGTTGTTATGTATGTGAATTTTTAATTAGCTTGCATAATGCTTTCTTTTATAATCAAAGCTGTTGATTTACCGAATAAATAAAAATAAAATAAATTAATATAAGATTGCTTAAGCCGATCAACTCGGTTCTACTCGGTCATTTTCCGCTCATTACTCTGCAGGTGTACTCTGCTCAAACCGTTACTAAAGGAGCCCTTACTCCATCTCTGTGTCCGTAGTGGTCAGATCACCGGTCTTACGAAGGGGTCCGTATTTCTCAGAGTTACAAGATTTGTTAAGCTGTGTGGTAGACTATAAATTGTTACAAGTACTTATATATAAGTCTGCTTGAACTTTGTTATACTGTATTAATTGATATAATGTTAATCTCTATTGTTATGAACTACATTTTTAAATTAATGAACTCTATTTTTGTTTTACATCTTTTTTTTATCCAAATCATATTTTTATCATTTTCAACTTATTTCTTGCTTTTTAGTAAAATTATTAATTCATCCATTTTATGTTAATTCTATGGTACTTATATTATTCATTAAGATGTGAACTTGTTATAATATAATTTATCTAGGTATTCACCATTAGAATGATACGTTATCCCTGAGTGAAATAGACTGTTAAATACTTTTTATCCCACTGCTGGGCACGAGTCTTAGTCCACGCGGGTGAAACCGCGCGCGGAAAGGTAATTTTTTAATACCATTTTGTTTCAAACCTGTAAATTTTCCCAGAGGTATTACGAAATAAAACCTTTATTAAATTGAAGCAATATTATCTTACTATCATTGTGCAAGCTATCAAAAACAATTAAACATCTCTACAGGTAAAAATTTTAGGTTGAATGCAAATGGCACAACGCTGTTCGTTTTTGAGATACCCTGCTATCCCAATATAAAACAATGTAATCAACTATTCTAATGACCAAGGGTGTCACGTCATCGCGTTATGGAGAGCAGAGAGGTGCAGGTCCCTAAATCCCCCTGGAGGCTCAAAATTACCAACCAACCACCACTACCAACTTCATAGTTTGCCTGCGGGCAATTCCCCCCCCCCTCCCTAAGCTGGCTGCCCCCCCCCCCTCCCTAAGCTGGCTCCCCCCCCCCCCCAGACTAATGATCGCACTGCTGAATCATAGGCTTCCCTTATTGATGGTTATAGAGGATGGGTCATCCTTATCTACCACGCGGGCCCGATACTAATTGTTGGTGCTCTCCATCATTCTGAGAGGCTTGAGTCGGGATGTGAATAAAAGTTGGGATTGATTTTAAATAAATTATTACTTTACAATCCCATCTTATAATTTATAATGTCATACGATATTTTTCAATAAACGCCATTTTTTGTTTTAAAATGTTTTCTGAAATTTTTAAGTTTTTGTTAAGAATTAAAGTTATTTGACCAAAAACCTTTGTTTTGATTATTAGCTATCAAAAAGTGGCCAAAACCGGGGCATTTGGCACCTTTCACATATTTTGTGTGATATACAAAAATATGGGTGTCTGTAAAGTCGGTTTACGAACGATAATTTTACGTGATAACGTCATAGATAATATGAAAACATTGATGAAAAATTGCAGAACTACTTTTATTTACACTCATGTTATAATATTCGAATTATGATATCATGCCTGAACGTATACTGATACACTTTATGCCATAGTCAACTTTAAAAAATAAAGCTGCTGTATCCGGGTGTTTCATAATGACCATTATGAAACACCCGGATACAGCTGTCACTCATTATAAATATATATATAAAATACTAGCAGACCCGGCGAAGTTCGTACCGCCCGACAGGCAGTGCCAACTACGGGGTCCAATTGTGTTTTCAAACCGTCCAGGAACCCAGTGAAACATACATTCAAAATTTCAACCATATTGGTCCAGCCGTTTAGGAGTTAGGTAACAAACACACGCACATAAAGAAATATATACTTACTTATTTACTTACTAGCTGACCCGGCAAACGTAGTTTTGCCATATTAATTACTAGCGGCCGCCCGCGGTTTCACCCGCGTGGTTCCCGTTCCCGTGGGAATATCGGGATAAAACGTACATATAAACCTTCCTCTTGAATCACTCTATCTATTAAAAAAAAATGCATCAAAATCCGTTGCGTAGTTTCAAAGATTTAAGCATACAAAGGGACATAGGGACAGAGAAAGCGACTTTGTTTTATACTATGTAGTGATAGTGGACCTGGTGAACTTCGTATCTCTAGATAGACAGACGAAAATAAATAATTGCGAAGAAGTTTTATACACTGTTTTTTATACAGTAGTTAATCCAAAGCGGCTAAAACGAAACGTCAGTCAACTCTTTGACATACCTCTTTGGAAGCGGCTATGGAAGAATGACAGTTTTGTATAGTACGACAGTTTATCGATTTTCTATACAAAATAATCATTTTTATTTTATAATTTTCCAGAATAAAAAATAGCCTATGTTACTCTCCAGCTCCCAAACTATCCCCATACCAAAAATCTTGTTGATCCGTTGCTCCGTTTTAACGTGAAAGACGGACAAACAAACAAACAAACAAACAAACACACTTTCACATTTATAATATTAGTATGGATAAAACACTTATATTTCTTAAATTTACAGTCTCCATGGCAACCGTCGTAGGATTTACCGGCCCTGACTTCCAACTCTTTCAAGCCTTTCTTTAGCCAGCAACAATCAGAAACGTTTTTAAAATTAGAATTTTGAATTTAGAAGGAATAGACCGTATAGACTCCTATGAGTGGGGTTTGGTACCAATTCACATTTTATAATTAATATTGATTTGCTTTATTTTTGAAATATATAATAAATGTAATGAGTGTAGATAAAGTAGTGTATGAGACTGCACATAACTCGGTATTAAAACACTCGTGGAATACTAATAAAAAACTCGCCATAGGCTATTGCGGCGATCAAACTCAAAATTTTCAATGTTTTTAAATTAAATTTCCTGACAAAGTATCATTGCTAGGCCTTCCAAAATATTATATGTGATAGATCTTTTCTTTATGAAGGGAAGTTACTAAAATTTATTTGAATCAAATAAATACAATGTACTAAAAAAAAAAATTTTCAAGCCCCATTTTTCCGTCTTAAACTCAATTATCTCAATAACTAGTTGAGTAATCAAGCTAATTTTTTTTGTGTAAGTAGTTCTTAGTCATATCTAGGGAAGTTACTAAAATTTTTTTTTGTTATATTTATAGTCAATAACTAGTATCCCAAAATGCATCGTGCACCGTTTCGCAGCATAATTATTCAGTCTCCGCCTGGCATTGGCGGCGTTTGGACGTGGAGACTGTATCGCTCCGATTGCGCCAAAATTGAAAAAAAAAACTCACACTAGGATGCTATTTTTTTTCAATGATGCTTATTTTGCTAGGAAATATTGAAATAGCGCTTCAGGATTGGGTATAGATGAGTGCTTTGCCATTTATTGCATAACCATAGACCTATGTAACCTAGGACAAGTTATTTTACTCATTACCTAAAGCAAACATCAATAGTTTGAAATAAAAGTGACGGATAATATTGCCTAAGATACTTAAGAGCCCATAAAAGTTGTACCTATTTGAGTACCAATATTTTGTTGTGTTGTAGGTACATAATTAGTCTAAGTTTCTAACTTCTACTACTGTATAATTAATTTATGTTCGTTTTAGGTTCCTCAAAATTGAAAATGTGAGAAAGTTAAGATAGGTAGGTGTAAAAAATTGCATCAAGAAATAAGAAATTAGCTTGTTGATAAAGTTTTTTACAGAGACATAATGTAAAAGCAATTCTTGAAATAAAACCGACGTAAGAATTTTATATACCTAGTTGATCTAATATCACCATTACACCAATTTTATGAGACTGTGGGAAGTCCAGCTTCCTTCCTTTGAGTGAGGAACATAAACCGCATCATTTTGTGTAAATTTCAGGTTCAAAACATTTTTATTGCTGATTCTCTTATCCATTATTAGTACAAAATAGAGCATGCATACAATTTCTTGCAAGAAATGCTCTCGCGGTTTTGAAATTCGAAATCCCCACAACAATATCTAAAACCGATGGTTGAGGCGCCAGTAGCAATAAAAAAGAATGAAAAGTCTGTCAGCTGTATTGACAGTTTTAACTCTCAAATTTAACCACCGCGTCAGATAAGTTTGCGGAGTTCTGTAAGGAGACTTGCATAGTCGGAGTAAAATTTTTGATACTCTAATGAAATATTGCATAGGTACAAGTACTTCCGAAGGAGGAATATTTATTTCATTATTTAAATTTCATTGCACAAAGTATAAACAAATGGCGGGCTAACTTTAAACTGACTAACATATTATATCAAAGATAATAAACTCATAAAAATAAATAATCTCGAAGAAGTTTTATATACACTCTCTGCCACACATGTCATTTATTAAAAGTAGGTGGCTAAAACGTCAGTGATTAGATTACATACCCTTTGGAAGCGGCCATGGAAGAAATGACAGTTTTGTATAAGTAGTACGAAACCAAACCGTTTCAGCTGCTCGACCCTGATATTGTCAAAGCCAGCGACTTTACCTTCTTTGAGCTTATCAAGGGCAAACTTGAGCTCTGTTTCTGTAAAAGCCTCGTCCAAGTGGTTAACCTCTTTACCAGGGTCTCGTGTAAATTTCTTCTGGAGACTTTTCGTGGAAGCTTTCCCATTTTGGAGTAAGTGGTGAGCGATCTGGTTTGTGGTCACATTGGAATGACGATTAGCGATTTTAGGATCATTATTTAGTTTCCTTATAAAACACCATGCCTTCTTGCTTTTATGCGTCATATCTACGCCTTCGATTAGCTTGTTCCAATTTTCTCTCGTTGTTTCGGATATGGCTTCTAGCAATTCATTCCCAAAATCTATGGTGTCCTGTGAGATGGGATCTAATTCATACTGGTCTTGGTATGTCATCCTATCATATTATATTTAAAAACATATATTTGATGCTTGGGAGAGCAAGCGAGATGTAGTTGGTATTTATTGTGACCTCTTCAAAGCTTTCGATTGTGTTAATCACCAAACGCTTTTAAGGAAATTAAAACATTATGGTGTCTATGATAAATCGGTTAGCCTTATGCAATCATATCTATGTGAAAGAACACAGAAAGTAGTTATCAAAAAAACTGAGTCTACTGGAGCCCCTATCAACATGGGCGTACCCCAGGGGTCAATACTGGTCCCTTTTGCTGTTTTTGATTTATATAAATGACCTTCCTTTTTAAGCAAAGAATTTATGCGATACAGTGCTATTTGCTGATGACACTTCCTCTAGTCTTTAAAGTTGACAGAGGTAATAATTGTTCTGACGAAGTAAATAGTACTTTATCGAAAGTTGCGCATTGGTTTCGTAGCAATAATCCATTCCTTTACCATGGTACCATTACACAGTACCATTGATGATACTGTGGCAATTTCTTTTTGCCGTGGTACCATCAATTAATCTGTCATTAAACTCGAAAAAAACAAAATGTGAAAAAAAAATCCCTGCCAAATGTAAGACAGGTTGATATTCACATAAAATTGGATGACAATATAGTAGAATTAATTAACAGTACTAAACTTTTAGATATAACATTAGATTATCGACTTCAATGGGACACTCATATTGAAGCCTTGACCGGTAGACTCAGTTCTGCGGCATTTGCTGTTAAAGAAATAAGGCTCTTAACCGATATTGAAACGGCAAGGTTAATCTATTTTAGCTATTTTCAGAGTGTATTGTCCTACGGCCTATTACTTTGGGGTTCAGCAGCTAACCGAAAGTATTTTTGTGCTTCAGAAAAGATCTATTTGCGCCATATACAAACTTCGGCCAAGAGATTCTTTAAAAGAAATCAACATATTAACTGTTGCAGGACAATACATATATGAGAATATGGTATATGTGAAGAAGTATCTCAATACATTTGTAAAACGTAGCAATATACATCAATTCAAAACAAGAAATAAAAATAAGATTGCCGTTCCAAGGATTCGACTTGAAAAAAACAAGAAGTCCGTTTTTGGGGAAAAGCGAAGCTAGTTTTAATAAAGTTCCACAGAATTTAGTAGAGCTGCCTTTGCACAAATTCAAAAGTCATGGCAAAAAATGCTCATGGGCAAAGGATATTATAAAGTAGACGACTATTTGAAAGACCGTAATGCATGGATTTGATGTAACACATAACCTTAGCTGAACTAATGTAATATTATAATGAAAAGTTGTAAAAGTTAACGATATAAATCTTTGGAAATATCGTTACTCCAATTATTAAAGCTGATAAGTTTATTGCGTCTATTCTTCTTATCAGTTAAAAAGTCTTGAACGAAAATATTGACGATTCAAAAGAGCTTATTTCTTAAGTCAAGTTGAATAAAGATATTTTTTATTTTATTTTATTATTTTATCCTTCAGGTCGTAAGGCCTGGCACATCACTAGGTCCTCCGTATTGCACCACTTACTGTCTTCACGCACTCGTGATCTATGTGATCACTGGCAAAGATTAGATCAGGGTTTTAACCCCTTTTCCAGCGACCGCTGTTGAATGATGACGGAAGTTTTGGATCATGGATCAAAGATAGTAGGTATGTGTCCATCAACCCATTCTTCAACCTTCACTCCGTTGTCATCACTGGTTCTGTATCCCCAGTTCTCGCTATGGCTATTAAAATTACCAAGGACGAATCTAACCGGATGGGCGTTAAAGTTCGGCGGACAGCTGAATAATACGGTGCATTGGGAGGTTTGTAGACTGAAGTGACCGTACAGTTACTAAGTTCGGTAGTAAGGATCTCTATGTTACTGGTGTTAGTCTGATACACAGTGCGTACCTCTTTATCTGGCCTGGCGAGTAAGCACTCCCATACTGTCGATGGGGGACTTCAGCTATGAGTTTCATCCCCTGAGTCACTTGTCAGATATGCTTTAACGAGTGTGCATCTGAGTTGCATAAACTCATTCCGCCCTCTCCTTTAAACTCACGCTCAGAGAATTAAGTACTCCTTCATCATGCCTGGAATACCCTGCTGGCTTCTGTTTGCCCGAGTACCTACAACCCAAACCTCTTAAAGTCGCAAGTGAATAGGCATCTTCTGGGTGAATCTATTCACACAAAATTTTATTCAAGTACTATAACCAACCACATTATAAAACTACCTTTGTGAGTTCACTCAATTCACGTGACTAATTTAATAAACACTGTTTAGCTGTTAAGAATTTTCCGAATATCAGTCAATCACTTTACAATGCAATGGATGCATCATGCACCCATTATTGTCTTTTTTGCTGTTGCCTTTGGTTGTCATGTCACACATACCACAAAATTGTCTTGAGATTCATGTTAATGAATATGACAAAATTTTAACATATAGTTGTGTTGCTGTCGCTTCGGTTTAAATTTTTAATTAGTACAAATATTTCAGCATATCGCATAATATTTAAACAGAAAAAAGAACCTGACGTTAGGCAAGTTTTTACGTTTTTTACCCATTTTTAGAGCACAAGGGATATGATGCGTACATGGCGAAAAATAGTGACAGTGAAAAATAAAGATATTTTAAAATGAGTAATGAAAAAAGGTTTTTTTAAAGTGGCTGATTTATAACCTTGCGTGGCAAGTTTACATTAGTAAACAAAGTATCAATTATTTCAGTTGCACTACATTTAGTTTAAACAAATTCGACGATCTCCGTGGCCGATTGGTGTACGCACCGGTTTTCTAGGTGCCACTATCTCTGAGGTCCCGGGTTCGATTCTCGGACGGGTAAATGTCGAAAACTAACTTTTAGATATTTTCTTGTATATATACACCCAGTATGTGATCGTTGCTTCCAATTTTTAATGACACAAGTTATTGTATTATTTGATATTATCATTTTTGGTATTGGAATAATATGTATTTTATTTTATTTTTTTGTACTTAAACAATATTTTTATTTAAGTGTTTTTTTATATATTGATTTATATTATAAATTGATAGCGTGATTTTTTATAAACGGTATACTTATTTAAATATTGATTAACTAAGTAGATTTATTTTGTAAAAAAGTATTAGATGATGGGCTAGTATGAGTTATTTATATTTTTTCATATTAAATTATAAGTTTTATTGATTTGATTGGAATAAATCTGAAAATGTACCTACTGGTTAGAGCAGTATACATTATTTATTTTTTCAGTGTAATTTGTAGCAAATGTTGTAGTTTTGCCTGCGAAGATCATTTCGATAATGGATATATTATCGAAATGATCTAGAGATAGAAAATAAATATAAATAGCTGCTGCTGTGTTCTGCTTTTTGAAGAATCGTTTGAAGTGACTATCTTTGTTAAAAAAAAAGCTTTTTTTACTACATACGATACGAATAATATCTAAGATCTACTCTTCCTACAAACCGACGTTTACAATAAATATTCATAATAATTCTTCTTGTATTCTACATAATATAATTGCCTTAGTAAAAGCGCACATAGGTGATATTTTAGATGTAAATAGAATGCGCGCTGCATGCCGCGTCTACACGTATTTCTCAGTCTACGAGAGTGCCGCGGCCGGAGTCTTACCGATCCCAGCACCCCCTCGGTTGTGTAAGCAACGGCCATCGACGATATTTTTTTTACCTATGCTATATCCTTAATACCCCTCATTATGCGACAGTCACATAAACTACTATTATGAATTAAATTGAATTATTATCACTGAATTGTCATTATTTTGTGCAATACAAAGAAGGAGTTAATTGCTAGTTACATTACATTTTTTGGTGTAAGTTTATATGGCAAAGATTAAGGGCACGTACTTCCAAATTATCGAAATCAACCTATTTTTGATTCAAAGGTAAACAATCAAATATTCTTTATTATGAGCAGATAAAAATATAATGTTGAAGTTTCATAAACGATCTTGATTATTTTGTGGCTAGAAACACGATATTCGTACGTAACTCGACAATAAAAAATTTCAAAAACAAAGAAAATTTTCAATTTTTTTAATATTTTTTGGTTTTATACTTAGATTATTAATCTCTAATTCACGAATAATATATAGAAAAATAGGTAATGACATATTGTAGACTATTCTCAGGCTACTTTTTCAATGCTCTTTATTTTTTGCTCAAAATAACAACAAAAACATTGAAAAAATGAAAAAGTGAGGTTATTTTCATTACTCTTCACACGTAAGGAAAAAGACAAAGACAGAGTTTTTGGAAGATCCTGCCCTTAAGTAGTTTTCATTAAGAAACTGTGTTACGGAAACTAGATAGCGGATAAATTTATACTTATAAACTTTTTTTTTGTAAATACATACTTAATATACGTAGATAATAGTCAAATAGTAATATATCCAGACTAAGACAAATATTATAGACATGTTCAGGCACACAAATATTTGTCTTATTCGGGAATCGCACCCGGGACCTCTAGCGCATAAGGCATTCAGCCTACCCCTGCGTCAAGTCGGTCGTCTAAAGTGGAAAAATCTTTTAATAAGTAGGATACAAGGAGGTCTCCTGCCCTAACCTATGATTGTTTTGCCATCGAACTCAGCTTAAATGTATACAACAAACCTCTACAATCTATAAACTAACTATCTAGATTTTTTTTATTACTCGCACGCTTGTAAAGTGCGTTTCATACGTCCAGTAATAAAAGGTGAATAGAATTTGCGATAGGCAAGACGTTTCGAAACGCAACGCTGTTCCACTTTAATGACACGATAAAGCCAGATATGGTATCAATATAATATTTATGTTCAACCGTTACATGGATTGAGTACACGTGCCAAGTAAATAAAAAAAAGTGTTTTGATCATAGAGGTATACCTAATAGATGCCTAATAGAGTAGAGATGACATGACGGCTGCTTGAATGAGAAAACGTCCGATGGTTAAAAAAAGACTTACTTAACTATTTAGAGAGTCAGTTTTTATATTATTTTTATGCATTCACAATGCAGTTTTGTAAGTATAGGAAAAATGTGATAGTAAAAAAACCACGAGCCCCATAAGTAGCTTTCAGGCGGGATTCGAACCCGCGCCTCCGGGAATCCGGCCCGATGCTCTGACCAAAAATCTCAATATGGCTGTTTCATCTTAATCCATTGTTAAACATTTGTAAAAATGTTTCTTTCGGATGCGAGGGTTTCCTCACATTGATGAAGCAACGCTGGCCTTCAGCGTAACAAGTGATAGCAATATTCGACGAGTCGTGTAAGCCTTTCGGTAGCTTAGTTGGTCAGAGCATCGGGCCGGATTCCCGGAGGCGCGGGTTCGAATCCCGCCTGAAAGCTACTTACGGGGCTCGTGGTTTTTTACTATCACATTTTTCCTATAGAGAGTCAGTGTTTGTATTTCTCTAACATGCGCGAATAGAGAGAGATAGATAGTGTAAGTACTGCGATCTTCCCAGCTCTACAACTTTATTCTATGTATATACCTCTATAATGTTTGTAATTTCTGTCAAATGCTTCTCAGTAGATAAAAAAAAGTATTATGATTCGTCTCTTTCAAAGATATTTTACTAGTTGGTTCGTGTGGCCGTGGTGTTCGTATAACGTGTGTGGTTACGTGTTCGTAACCTTCCCTGGACTTCCACTAACATTTCATGACCAAAATTAGCTAAATTGGTTCAGCCGTTCTCGAGTTTGACAAACAGCGATTCATTTATAAGTATATACTTAGATTATTTTTCTTCAATGGTGTCAAACCTATTTGAAACTGTGTTGTAGAGATCATAGCAAACTTTTTTTTTATGAAACAATATAGATATTTACTAATAATATGGTATCAATATAATATTTATATTCAACCGTTACATGACACGTACCTACCCAAGTAAATAAAAATGTGTTCATCAGCTTAGATTTGAAATGAGAACTTTTAGTTGTTGTATTGGATTGAAAAATAAGTAGGTAGATAATAGAAGTGTCACAAAAATGTTATCACAAACAATGTAAAATGTTTACCCGTTAAATAATTTTATGATCCAGTAAATCCGATCATAAATTAATTTTCATGCAATAAGTACTTCAGGTGACACTCTTTTTTCAGTGAAAATAAGTTTACAGTAAAAATTTCATTTTCATGACAATCTTTTTTGCTGACTGTACTTAAATATTGTATTATCATCTAAACCCAACCTGTATACAAAATGTCAGCTACATCGGACACTGGCAAGTGGGTCAAATTAAGCTTGCAAGATTTGTCCCCCACTAACTAACAAGTAACATGGCAAGTGAATAAAAAGCTTGTAAAAATAACAGTACTTACCTAATACCCAACCGTCTGTTTCGAGCAACAGTTCCTTCTAGAAATGGGGGTTCTTTGTACAAAATTGGTTTTGGTAAATCGGTTACTTGGTAGCCTGACCGCACACGGGCCACCGACCACAACCACAAAACGCCACCACCAACCTACTAATTTCCTGTAGTTTTCATACATATTACCTATATGAACTCGCAGCACACCGCCGTCAAGGAGATTTAAGGCTTCCACACACCAGATGCGTGAGCAACACGAATAACACGATGCGTTGCATCTGCAGCACGCTGCGACATAAAGCAATTCACACCGGATCGGCGTCGCACACGCATCGCAGTGCATCTGCGAAGCCGTGCGTCAGCGACGCCGTGTGTTACTTTCAGATCGCTGTTGACATTTTCTTTCAATTCGTAATTCCCTTCCTATTTTATCCCACAAAAGAGAGTTTTTATCTTGTGGATCTTATATACATTTGTATCTGCGTACTATATTAATTAATTTTTTGCGTATTTCAAAATCCACGATGACAATTTGTAAATATTGACAACTGACGTGCCGCAGTCAGCGTCGCAGCTGCACGCAGACGCATACGTCACCGCGGTGTGTCCTCAATTGAGAAATCCTGTAGAATACAACGTCACAACGCCGGAGCTCGTATGCGGCGTTGCCGTTCCGCTGTTGTGCGACCGCGCCGCGGCCGTTACGGTTTGTATCTCGCGGAGGGCCGTGCGGCTCTCGCACGCAAACGCATTGCAATGCAGCTGCGATACTGTTGGTGTGAACCTACGCGTACAAATTCATATATTACAACTCATGACGCACGCACACGTAATGCAGCACGTCTGCGTGCGTTTTTGGTGTGTGGCAGCCTTTAACCAAGGAAACTGGAGATAGTAGTCTAACACTTTTTTGTAGACTGTGGCTGTCTTCCGTCTCACCCTCTTGCACAGATCACCTGTATGTAGCAACTGTAGCAAGCTAACTCTTTCAGACAAAACGTATGGTCATTTGCATGGAGCTAGACTACATACTCAGGTAACTGGAGAGTGCAGTACTAACACTTTTTTGTGACCACAAATTACACTGTGGCTGTCTCCGTCTCACCTACACTTTGAAAAAATACGTATGGTCATATGAGACAACTGACAGCCACTACATACTAAATGACAAATTTGCTGGGCACACTTTTTTATTCAGGGTGAAAACTCCAGTTACCTCAGTATTAAGTTTAGCTCCATGGTCATATGAGACAACAGACAGCCACTATGTAGTTAAATGTCAAACTTGCTGGATACACTTTTTTATTCAGGCTGAAAACTCCAGTTTCCTTGTAGAATCTCCTTGCTGGTAGTCGTCACTTGTTTCTTCTTCCAGTGGCGGCGTTTGTCGACAGCCAGTGGCTCGTGTGCGGCCACCGCCGGTAAAGCCCACATTGCACGATTCAATTAAATTGAAAGCAATTTCACGGAAAAGCATTGCATTAAAAGCATTTCATAGATCTTAGCTTTCAATCCTGTTGTTGAGACGGTTCAATGTCATTGAAGCAATGGAATTGAAAGCAATATTGAACCGAAATGGAACCGTGCAATTTTAGCTTAACATGCTCGTGGCTTTGCTCCTCTCCTCACACCTAGGTTAGGTACCATGTGTCATTATGCTTAAGTATATCTTTTCGTTTTCATTCAAATATTGCACTGTAAATAATTTGACCTTAAAGTCAAAAACTAAACTATGAAACTGACTGATCCATTTAAGGAGGGGGCAATCTCAGCATCAGTGGGTCTCAATTCTATCTAGCTCGTTTCACCTGTTCAATCATCCAGAAAGTGACAATGATTAAAAAGAAAAAAGAGAAAGGAATTATCCCGATTGGATCCGCGGCTGCTATAGATACTGTATCTACTAATTAAGTAGAAGACGAATATCTCAACTTCCATTTAGGTATTTAAGTATCTCTAGAATCAAAGATCAAAAGAGAAAATTTCCGTAACGTAAATAAAAGCCCGAGTCACGTCCAACCTATGTCTATACATAATACAGGAAGTAAATAATGAAAACCGCTCTGCGCATCCAATGACAAATGACAACGGAGGGACCATCCCTCCCGCCGAGCGAACACAACAAAATCAACCTTAACTCGAAAGTAACAGAGAGCTATTTGGTATAAACACACACAGAGGATGGCCCCACTATCTTGTCAAGCGAGGGAGGCGCCGACCAATCAGAGCTCGCGCTCGACTCATCACACTGTCCTCTTTATACCTACAGACTATCAATATAAACAAATGAAAACCGAGGAAAACAACATTCGAATACCGAACATAGAACACGCGCTACATTTGAATTCGAAAAAAACAGGTGCATTCAAATTTTTGAACTTCGAATGTTGGTGTAACTTTTGTTTTGCGATCGCCTTTTGTTCTTAGAGAAGTTTTGTTATTTCAGGTGTTGTGCGCGCGAAAGTGGCACAAAGAAGTTTTTGTGTTTAACGTTTAGATAAAAGTGATAAGTAATCTATAATCTCACCCTGCTGTAGTCTCCTGGCGACCGCCTTCGACCGCATCGCCACCGTCACAGGTAAACAAGACAGTCTCAATATCAATAATTCACCGCGATCGATGACACTTCAAAAAAAGTTCCAAGAGAGAAAAAGTATTAAGTTTTGTTTGCGCGCGGCGAGTCGTCACGTGGGGTGGGGGGTGGTCCCGTGGGATAGGTGTGTTCGCGTCAGCCGACGGTCGCCGGGACACTGCTATAAGGAAAGCGGTTTTCACGCGGGAAAGGGCGATAGTGTCTCGAGCCGCGACCGCCGGTCAACTGTCGGTGACAGCCCGCAGCTCGCACGCTAACGAGTTGGCCACTTGGAAAAGCATGAGTCGCGTTCGATTTTTCTTCACGTGCGAGTAAGACACGGCTGTGTGTGCTTGTCATCTTTGCCTGCTAGAAAATAAGTTTGATTAAGGTTTAGTTACAACTTTTTTGCCTGGCTATCATTTAATTTTCATAAGTCGCGATCGATTTTTCGTCACTTGCGACTTCTTGGTCGTCAAAGCTGTGTGTACTTGTCATCTTTGCTTGGAAGCAAAGGAAAAAAGTCAGGGTTAAATAAAACTTATATACCTAGCTGCACTGCGTGTAACTTGAGTCGCGTTCGATTTTTTTTTTCACGTGCGAAAGACAACAAGGATGTCATCTTTGCTTGGAAGGAAAAAGTTCTAACTAAACCTATAATGACAAACTTTTTTGTGGCTTAGTTTGAGTTAGAACATGAGTTACCTAGCTGCATTTAATTTTTGATATAAGGAATGATTGATATCAACCCATACTTTACTAATTGTGAAAGTGTGTTTGTTTGTTTGTCCGTCTTTCACGCCAAAACGGAGCAACGGATCGACGTGATTTTTGGTATTTGGATAGTTTTGAAGCTGGAGAGTGACATAGGCTCCTTTTTATCCGGGGAAAATATTACGTTCCAGCGAGATAACGTCGTGTACTCCACGCGGGCGAAGCTGCGGGCGGAAGGCTAGTTTAAAAATTATTTTTATAAAAAAATTAAACCGCCTTCAAAAAACCACATCAAAAAAGTAAGAAATAATTCCTCACCAAATAAATAACGTAAGTACTTTGAAGTCGGGCGTGAAACATGTAAGTACAATTTTTTGTTGTTTTTGTTAAAACCCGCCCGACTTCAAAGTACTTACGTTATTTATTTGGTGAGCAATTATTTCTTACTTTTTTGATGTGGTTTTTTTGAAGGCGGTTTAATTTTTTTATAAAAATAATTTTTATTTCACTCTTTTTAGTGCATCGTGCAGGCAATTTACGTGTTTTCTGGTAAATAGGTATGTGATCAAACTGAAAACCTCCTTTTTCGAAGTCGGTTAAAATACCTTGAGGTATCCCCTTTTTAACAAAACAAGAATCATCTAAATCGGTTTATAAACAAAGGAGTTATGCCTAAAGATACGTATTAAATTTACATAAAGTGGTAACGAAAACGACAGTATTTTTAAGATTTCCTGAAAACTACTGAACCGATTTCAAAATTTCAAAAAATGGGATCAACTTGGAAACCAACCTGATGTAATAACGTTTGAACCATTTCAATCGGTTCAGCCGTCTTCGAGTAATCGGTGGACATACACACAAAAAAACATACATACAGACGAATAGAGAACCTCCTCCTTTTTGATTTAGAAGTCGGTTAAAAAGTCTTCGTGATTTTCAACCTACTAAATAACTTAAGTTTTATCATCATAACTGTTACTATAAGTACCTAGTAAGCAAAATCAGAATATTCTTTGAAAAGCATGAGTTAGGTCACAGCCTTCTCTATTGTCTTGTTAGGTAGATACGTTTGCTCTTTCTTTACTTGCGATTAAGACAAGTCTGTGTGTGCTTGTCATCTTTGCCAGCAAGAAAATAAGTTTGATCAAAGTTTAGTTAGAACCTCAGAACTTTTTAACTTTAGGTAGTTAATGTAGGTAGTTTATGATCTTTACAACCTTTTCACCTGCCTTCTTATTTGCCTACCTATTTAATTTATAGGCGAAATCATTAAATTTATCTCTGGATGTCACCTAATATAGAAATATCGAGCATTCGCCCGGACAGAGAAAGATCGTGGGTTCGAGTCAAATCGAAGTTAGGTAAATTGTGAGACGGGTCGATTTTTTCTAATCCTTCAAAAAATTGGCATTTTATTGTGAAATACCTATTTTTGTACAAATTCAACTGGATTTTGGCATAGGTAGGCACCTAAGAATTATTTTTATATTGCAATATTTTATAGTAGGTAAGTAGGTAGACTGATGTCGGTGGTGGTTACCGAAGATGATTGTTTCGCTTTTTTAGTGTTTAGTTTTAATATCAGATTAGGTAAGTACCAAATAGGTAATAGTAGATTGTTTAGCAAGGGATGTATGGCACCCATAACAGTCGAGTGTGAGGGCGCCGATAGTTCAAGACTGTTATGGACCAAGGTGTATGGACCCACACCCGAAGTGAACACTCTACTTTTCATTTTGAATATGAGGAAAGTAAAAATTCTACAAGAGAAAAAAATCTTTCCGTGTTCTGCCTTAAAAATAATCAAAAATATATTTTTATATAGACTCTATAACTTTAATGTTCATTTTCTCTATTTTAGGGAAGCCAAGGGAAACTATAAGTCCATACAGCCTTGTTTGGTATTTGACCCGTATTCTATGCCATAGCCTGATTTTTTATGTTCCAAATAACTTATTTGGTTTAATCTGTTTCTAAAAACGCATTCTTTAAAAACATTGTTTTAGATAATATAATAATAATTCTACGATATTAATTATTTTATATAAGTAATAGCAAAACAGGCAGTATATGCTTCTGTGCCTTTGCCCAAATACCTTTGGTTAATAAATGTCCTAAGAGATACTTACAGATTTTGACATGACCCCTCCTATTCTTTTTTTTAAATTACCACAGTGTGTTGATAATCTTATTAGCACTCTAGTTCACTCGCCACAGCTCCATCACAATCGAAATATGGCCGAATAACTTAAAATGAGGTAAGCCGCGTGTCAGCAATCTGAAGACAGAGGGTTAGCGGCCGAATGCAGCGCAAGAAATTTGTATGTTGTGCTTTACCTACAGTTCCATGATGCAGCGTGACGCGTGACAGACAGGTCACAGAGTCGACGCCCGCAGCGCGGATCAAGTGACAAGTGTAGGTCATCATAACCAAAGAATATATACACTTATCATAACATAATAAGCCTGATGAGTTACATGATAGTTTATAATACGGTAGGTATACCCCATAAACCAGCGTTTCTGCGTAATAAGCCGAGTGACGCTAACGGTCGGTACATTCTGGAGGGTTAAGGTCACAGCACATACATCAACTCGGAAAGGGATCGTAAACGTATCAACTCGAGCGGTTCAGTATTCTTTGTATGAAACTCCCAGTAGGGAGTAATCCGATTAGTTTGCAGTAGCAAAGCACACTAATCGGAATCGTAACGTAATCGCCTCGCCTCGGGACCCTCACGAACCGCTTTGCGGGTCGCTCAACTTGCTATCCCCGCGCTTACCGCTAGTCGTCCACGAGCTCACGTCCTGAGTCACCTGAGCTTACGGCTCTACGCACAGTGGCCTGAAAATGAACATCAAACTTTTTTTTCTCATTTTTTTGTCATTTTTTTTTATCTTTTTTTTCTTTAATTTTTTTTGTATATGGAACCACTGTGCGGCGAGCCGTAAGCGCGGCGTCGCCTAGCCGTAAGCGCGGCGTCGCCTAGCCGTAGCCGAGCCGACGACGTACCGACGCTGATCCGGTTTGGTTACGTGCTTGCGTTAGGTTGACGCCTGGTTGACGGCGAGGCGAAAGGCGATACGGTGTCGATCCCTTTCCGATTTAATGTAATGTGCCTTGACCTTTAGACAGAGAGGAGGAGAGAAAATACCGACCATAACAAAACCCGAGACACAACCCTTTAGACTGAGACTTACGAGCAATCCTCATGGCAATTAATATATCACGTGATAGTATACAGTTAAAACCTGCGGTCCTGCGTGATTAGCCGCGTGACGGTACAATCTGGGCGGTTGGCGTCCGAACGCGGAGTGATGCGTGACCAGTGAGTGGCAGCATCGACGCTCGCAAGCGCGCATCAAATGACACGCTGCAATCTGGAGGGTTTGCAGCCGAATGCAGCCTGACGCGTAACAAGGGTTGACGCCCGCAAGCACGGATCAAATGATCAACCAAAACAAAGTCTGAGAGTGATAAACATGCTATATGGTCACTTATATCGTGATTGTATTATAATATAAACTTTAAAGCCAGCGTTCATGCGTGATTTGCCGCGTGACGCTGTAATCTGGAGGGTTCGAGGCCGAATGCAGCCTGACGCGTAACAAGGGTCGACGCCCGCAAGCACGGATCAAATGATCAACCAAAACAAAGTCTGGGATTGATAAACAATCCTATATGGTCACTTATACCGTGATTATATTATAATATAAACTTTAAAGCCAGCGTTCATGCGTGATTTGCCGAGTGACGCTGCAATCTGAAGGGTTCGCGGCCGAATGCAGCCTGACGCGTAACAAGGGTCGACGCCCGCAAGCACGGATCAAATGATCAACCATAACAAAGCCTGAGATTGAGAAACAATCCTATATGGTCGCTTATACCGTGATTATATTATAATATAAACTTTAAAGCCAGCGTTCATGCGTGATTTGCCGCGTGACGCTGCAATCTGAAGGGTTCGCGGCTGAATGCAGCCTGACGCGTAACAAGGGTCGACGCCCGCAAGCACGGATCAAATGATCAACCATAATAAAGCCTGAGATTGAGAAACAATCCTATATGGTCACTTATTTAGTGATTGTATTTTCATATAAGCTTTAATGCCAGTGTTCATGCGTAATTAGACGCGTGACGTTGCCATATGGGGGTTTGGCATCTGAATGCAACGTGATGCGTGACAGGGTCGATGCCCGTAAGAGCGGATCAAATGACGGACCATAACAAAGCCTAAGATTGAGAATTAGAAACAATCCTATATTTTCACATATCGTGATTGTATTATCATATAAGCTTTAAAGCCAGCGTTCGTGCGTGATTAGCCGCGGGACGTTGCCATAATGGGGGTTTGGCATCTGAATGCAACGTGATGCGTGACAGGGTCGACGCCCGCAAGCGCGATTCAAATGACCGACCATAAGAAGCCTGTTATTGAGAATAAATCCTATATAGTTACCTACTTATATCATGGTATACCATTCAAATAAAACACGATACCGACATCAAGGAATACAAAATATAAATTTTAATGTGAATTAAAATACATAACACAACATAGATTTTATTAAATTTTATTTAGTTAATCAGTTTTTTTATTTCCTCGCATTTCTTGAGAAAAGCACTATTAAGCCTTGTACGGGAAGCAATTACTTGCCTCGAATGATTAAAGTCGGATACGGATACCTACCTTCTGCGCCAGAGGTCTCGGGCCCAATTCCAGCCGGCCTGATATGGTACGGCAAGTTGTCTTGCTTACCCCACTAAGGTGTAAGCAATACGGCATGCCGTACCATATCATATCGCGTGATAAAAGCCGCTCATGCTAGGCCGGTAGGACAGACAAGACAAATATTTGTGTCCATGAACATTGTCTATTTGTCTTGGGCTGGGTGCTTTCTATGAGTACCTACATATTTACAAACAAAAAGTAAGTATTGAAGTAGGTATTTATATTTATCCGTTATAAAGTTATTTACTTTGGGGCTTAGATAATAGGGGATCGGACTGTTTTTTTTTATTTGTTTAAATTGTTTTTATCAATATCATAAACACGACACAGGTATTTATTTTCAAATATTTGCCATATTTTCGGAAATATAGCTCATCAAACTTCTTAAATAGACAAGGACAGCGCTAGACACATCTGACGTCAGATGTGCGTTTTAGAAAGAGATAGCTAGATACACAGTTTTTCACAATTCAACAGCACATTTTAAAGAGTTTTTTTCACTTTTGTTAGTCTTCAGTGTTGTATTTTTGAATGTTACTATTAAATATTTACATTTCAATAACAGTCCGATCCCCTATTGGTGTGATTGTGACAAGATTTTAAATGATTTTCATGTATTCACAATGCTATTCGTGACTATTCTGTAAGTAAAGAAAAATAATGATAGTAAAAAACCAGCCCTCTAGCTTTCACTTGCAGATCTGGTGGTTTTTTACTATCACAATTTTTTCCTTAAGGTGGTTCGATCAGCTCAGTAGGTAGCGCCACCAATGGAAATTAATAAATTACGTTTTATTAAAGGCTTAGATTAAAAGTGTTTTTTTTTTTATCCACAACGCGGTAGCACTTAGCCTTCATCACACATTTTGCGCAAATAAAAGAGTAAAATGCATTTTATAAATATACTTTTAAGAACTCAAACTTAAGCAATAAGTCGTGAATCTCAATAGTGTCAAAAGTGGCCACATTTAGCAATATCGAGATCCATAACATAATGCTCATATTTGAGGCCATGAAAAAATACTTAAAAATTGCACTTTACTCTTCTATTTGCACAAAGTAACCGAAACATTTTTTCCAAACCCTTGATAAATCGTAAATTTATTTATTTCCTTTTAGCCTATTGGCTACCGATACCGACAGCACTTAAATGACGTCACGTCACCCACCCCGAATCATTAAAATTAATTGTCGTCTGCGGTATCCGCCAATTAGTTACTTGTTAGTTTATTTCTTTTCTAAATTATTGTCAATAACTTTTTTATTATCGGAATGCTTTCAGGAATAAAATTCAGAATAGGTACATTACAAGAGTGCAGCTGCAGCAAAAGTACGTTGATCATCGTACTAAATGAATTGCTGAGGAATATAATATATTTTTCACTTCTCATGGTCGTAAAGTTCGTGTTTATGTTGGGTATAGGCGGCATAAAATCGCTGTTTATGCTCTAGTGCATAAAGAAAAATCTTCGTCTAAGTCTCAGACTTTAAGACAAAGGTCGTCAGGTAAACAGTCACACACGCAATTAAACTTCGTTAAATAAAGGATACCGGCGAGAATCGCCCTAATGCCAGTCTCCTTTGTTGTTTCATTCTGTTTCTTAAATTTTGTAAATAATCCATGTTAAATTTCTAAATTAATAAAACTAGGCAATATTAATGAGTTTCCTAAGAAATAAGTATTTCAAGAGCATTATGGACTACTACGTACTACGATCTATGCTAAAGTCACCGTGCTGCCCTGCCACTGCCATATAAAAAAAAAAATAATGTCTTCCCGCCAATATGGCGAAGTCTTTATTTTTTCTTTTTTGCAAATATTGTTATTTATTTTCCTCGCACTCGAAGTGAAAAGCAGAGTGTATAACTCATTCATAAAACCCATTTTACGCTCGAATTGACTATCCACCCTCGCCGGGCCTCGCCTACGTCTCGGGTAAAATGGTCCGTTTTATGCACTTGTTGTACAATCTACTATTGAGGACCCCGTGGTGCAGTGGTTACCGCGCTCGGCCAGCGATCGTTGAGGTTAAGCAGGTCGGCCACGGGATGGGTGACCAAAAACATTTCATCTCGAGCTCCTCTGTGCTTCAGAAGGCACGTTAAGCCGTTAGTCCCGGCTGCATTTGCAGTCGTCAATACCCACCAACACGCATTGGGTTCGCGTGGTGGGTCATGTTCATGGCCTATTCTCTTTATCCACCCATAAGGGCGTTTGTGCACTACACTGAATTTTACCGATCCGGAAAAAAACGGATGCTTGTATTTTAATAATTTAATAATTTATAATAGTAAAGATTTATTTATTTCGTGTAGTTTCAATGTTTCGAACCCTAAACTACACGAAATAAATAAATTATATTATTTATAATAATTAATTCTTAAAATACAAGCATCCGTTTTTTTCCGGATCGGTAAAATTCATTGTAGTGCACAAACGCCCTTATGGGTGGATAAAGAGAATAGGCCATGAACATGACCCACCACGCGAACCCAATGCGTGTTGGTGGGTATTGACGACTGCAAATGCAGCCGGGACTAACGGCTTAACGTGCCTTCTGACTCAAAGACAAATGTCCATGGAAATTAGCGAAAAAAATCAGTTGCTGAAATTGACTCCAATAATGTTTAAAGCTAATTTGATTATTAAAAATATGCCGCTGTCTCTCTTCTACTCGAGTCAGCTGCGCATAGCGCCATCTAGTGTTGTTAATTTGAGCTAAATAATTGGTGTGGTGTTATAGTGAGAAATTTAGTTATTTCTATGCAACTTGTCTTAGTTTTGATAGTTTTCCCTTTATGTGGTCATTAAAGCCAACCACTGTACCAAATTGACTCTAGGTTTATCGAAAGTAGGTATACTATGTAGTTCTATTTTGAGCTCAGGCGGAACGTGACATTATGTCATCTTCTTTCGTGCGTGCAGCCGGCGTTCATCGATTTAAGTATAAAGATCATAGCCCACCTATATACCGCGCCGCTTCCACCTAACCAAAGTATGAGCAGGCAAATATGGACTTAATATCGTTCACTATAGATGCACTTTACAGTAACTCCATATTTGACTGCTCATACATTGGTTGGGTGGGAGCGGTGCGGTATAAGTGGGCTAAGTCCTTAAGACGTTATCACGTCGAAATGCATCTTACTACAAACTACCACTTCCACCACCTACATTGCGACAACGTTTTCTGTTCCGGTGGCCAAAACTGGAAATAAAGTGTACCTAGTACAAAAGGCCTATCTTCTTCATTTCAATTTTAGTTTACACAAAATGGACCACAAACAATATTTCAAGAACATTAATGCTAACGCAAACACTTAAAAAAATACAACTAAAAGACCATTTTTCCAGTCTTATTTGTGGAGACAGCTTATCGACCGAGGGGGGGGTGGCCTTAAATATGATTATCAGCGGGGGAGGCCCCCCGACTAATCATATTCTCAGCAATTTACATAAATATTAGCGTGTTCCGTGACACACGCCGGTCATTACGAGCCTCCGTAATGAAGGAACGATGCCAGATACCGCGTTCACTTTGTCTTTTTTGTGACTGATTAAGGCCGCCATTTTGCATATTCCAAATTTGAAGTTGGTTTCCTCTTTGGACAGTTACCTAATGACAATGGCTGTACATGGGCTGTACCTATTCATCTGTTTTGTTTTTCGGAATTCAAAATTCTTGTAATGTTACATTATCGCGTTGACATGACACTGGCCGCTTAGTACCTTATTCAGCAGTGTTTTTTTTCTATTATCTATACATACAAATAAATAAAATTGGAGTGTCTGTTTGTAACATTAAAATAACCGCTTTTTACTACATGCATATGATTATATATATAATGTCATTTTTTACAATTTTTGTCTTTCTGTCTGTCTGTCTGTCTGTCTGTCTGTTTGTTCCGGCTAATCTCTGAAACGGCTGGACCGATTTTGACGGGACTTTCACTGGCAGGTAGCTAATGTAATAAGGAGTACTTTTAATCCCGGAAAAATATCACATTCCCTCGGGATAGCGTCGTTATTATAAATGCGAACGTTTGTGGGTATGGATGTTGGTTACTCTTTTACGCAAAAACTACTGAAAGGATCTGGGTGAAATTTGCAACAGATATAGATTATAACACATAGGGTACTTTTTATCCCGATATTCCCACGGGAACGGGAACCACGCGGGTGAAACCGCGGGCGGCCGCTAGTTCAAAATTATACTAGCCGTAGGTAATGGATATTCAGCTGTTCTTTCCTATAATTAAAAGAGTTTGTTGATGTTTTATAGAATATTATGCCGGATTCACACCAAACGATCTACGCTCCTCCAAGATGCATGGTTTGGTGTGGATCTGGCAAATAAACCCAACAAATAATTCGCACTCGCTCAACTTCGCAGCTTGGACCACGCGTGGCACGTTCACAGTTCCACACCAATCACTCCTGAGGAGCACACTGTAGCCGCGCGCGATCCGAGCGCGTGAATCGTTTTGTGTGGAATTGTGGATCCAGGTATGAAGAGCCTTTCCACATTAGCATTTGTACAGCATAGGTGTTCTACGCGACGATCGGCGGCGATTTTGCTGGACACATGGATACGCTGGGCTAGCGACGCGTAAGTAATTAATATAGCGTGACATAGTTCTAATGTTTGTACCTGTCTGTACCTACTTATTAACATATTAATTTTGGTGACTACTTTACGCAGCGAAATTGGAAGAATTAAACAACAACAAATTAAGTTTCAATAGTGTATTTCAGTTGGCGAAAGTCCCTACCTACCCATTGTGAGAAAAAAGATAAGTAATGCAAAATGCACCGCCCGCCCACCCGCAAAAAGTGCACCTCCACACCTCGAAACTATCAGTGCACAATACCAGCAGCTGCAGATAGCAAGAAAGTCAAAGTCAATAAATTTTATTCATTTAGGGTAGGCGTACCGGTTTTGGCCACTGTACCGGTTTTGGCCACTTTTTGCTCTAAAAGTTTTCTAAACAACTTTTAGCCATTTTTGATAAAGACAATTAAAATAAGGTATTTTAAGGTAATAATAACAATCGTTAGAATTCCTTATGTCATACGATGTTTTTTCAATAAATTCCATTTTCTGTTTGAAAAAATGTTTTGTATGAGAATTTTAAGAAATTGGTTTTGGATGAAATACTTTATACTTAAACCATTGTTTTTTACAATTAAATTGTTGTTTTGCAATTGACTGGTTTCTAGCGCATTAGAATATATTGATTTTACCTGGGTTTAGTTTTGATTTTTCGCGATACTTACAAAAGTTTAACTATCAGTAGGTAAGTGGCCAAAACCGGTACATTTGGCACCTCTTACACATTGTGTGTAATATAAAAAAAAACTATTTTACTTTTATAAATTTGAAAAATGTAACTTTAAAGGTAAGATAAATTATCTATAATTTAAGATATAATTTGTGTCTTAAATACCTAAGACCATTTAGTATGTCATTTAGTGATTAAAAGTCAAAAAATCCTTAAAGTGGCCACAAAGGGTACCTCTGCCCTACTTAGATTAAATAAAATTAATGCTTAATGAATCGTCCAACATTTTTTTTACCTACCACCTGTTATGGACATCTTTTAACTGACAAGAAAAACGGGCGAAAAAAACTCATCAGCTTTAACAGAAGCAACGCATTTACAAAATAATTATGTCGTTGCTAGACAAAATGCAAGCCAAAGACAGCGACACACCCTACACGGCTTAGACTAGGTAGGTATCTTACCTACTCTACACGTGTTTCACCCCAACCCGGGGCATCCTCAGGTCAGGAGCTGTTGTTACACCGTGCAAAATCCAGCACCGAGTCTGTATTGTGAATAGGTACCGAGTATTTACAAGCTTTTTATTAACTTGCCATGTTAGTTAGTATGTTAGTTAGTGGGGGACAAATCTTGCAAGCTTAATTTGACCCACTTCCCAGTGTCCGATGGAGCTGAAATTATGTATAGGTACAGGTTTGGTTCAGGTGACAATACAATATTAAAGTACAGTCAGCAAAAAAAAATTTTGTCATAAAAATGATTTTTTTACCAAAATCTTATTTTAGATAAGTATTATTATTCCAAAATAACTTTCACTATAGTTATTAGTATTACTAACCGTGCGTAACATAACGAAATTGATAACAAATCAAAAACGTAATCAGCTTTCAATATCATGTCGACGTCGGAGCTAGCAATCTAAAAACACAATGTAACCCCAAACCAACGATGGCAAATTATTAATTACAACACCTCCCGACTTAACCCTTCCATAAATTACTGGCAGATGCCTGCGAACAAACCCCAAGTACCTTGTTGTACTACCAATATCACAACCGCAGACAGTAAACAGAAACCAAAGAAAAGCAATTTTCACCATTTTCCCCCTTAAAGTAAGCATATAAGGTCGAGATTTGTTTGATAGAGTCTTTTTGTCTTTATCGCATCGGGAAACTGTTTCTTATATCGTTCGAAGATGGCCTTCGAAATTCAAAATGACGTTCTTAGAACAACGACAACAAGCGACAATAACCTTTAAACTTAATAATTATAAAGTCGAAGTTACTACTTTCAAGGAGTTCGTATAAGACTTTTAGTAGAAAGGATAATGTGATATGATATCAAGGCGAGACAGAAAGGGACAGTAGAGCGCAGGCTTCTCGGCAGACGTCGCGGTTGCCATGGCGACGCATCGATTCGTCGCCACCTCCCCCCACCACCGCTGTATCCAGGTCATTCGAGGCAGCATCTGAAAACCGATGATTTAGATTTAATTAGGTTACGCACGTGTATAGTCACCTTTAGTAAACGTTTATGACATTTTGCAGGTTTCTTGGTTGAAACCTAACAGCATAATATAAAGTACCTACCTACCTAGCACCTTGGCATGGAACGAGATGCAATTAATAAATATCACTACGAAAGAAAATGGGTTAAGTATCTTTTTTCAGGTTCGTGGTTAGCGTACGTGAATTAAGGATTTCTTAAAAAAAACCATAACCTCGGTAGTCCTTTTTGACTTATATTTGTAACTAGCGGCCGCCCGCGGTTTCACCCGCGTGGTTCCCGTTCCCGTGGGAATATCGGGATAAAAAGTACATATAAACCTTCCTCTTGAATCACTCTATCTATTAAAAAAAATCGCATCAAAATCCGTTGCGTAGTTTCAAAGATTTAAGCATACAAAGGGACATAGGGACAGAGAAAGCGACTTTGTTTTATACTATGTAGTGATGTAACGTGACTATAATGTAATGTAACGTATAATAAAATGTAGGTAAGTAACTGTATTTTTCCGGGATTAAAACTAGCCGATTTGTCACTCTCCAGCTCCCAAAACATCCCCGTAAGTAGGGCAGGTGTACCGGTTTTGGCCACTGTACCGGTTTTGGCCACTTTTTGCTCTAAAAGTTTTAGTGCTCAAAAGTCAAAAAATCCTTAAAGTGGCCACAAAGGGTACCTCTGCCCTACCTAACAAAAATCACGACGATCCGTTGAATCCGTGAAAGACGGACACACCAACCCACAAACACACTTTTTTTCATTTATTTAACGCAAAAAACAGTCATATACAGTAACAAAACAGTAACATGTAAAATATGAGTATAACTAAAGATTTATTAAACTTTTACAGTATTTTAAACTTACATTGAGCCATTAATAAGACAGAAAAAATGATATATTATAAAGGATTTTGGCGGCGACAAACGGGTGCGTAATTAATGATATAATTTCATTTGGTATAATTTCATTTCAATAACGTTATGTTATATACATAATAAACGTTTGTCATAAAAATACTTCAACTAATTTTATTTTACATTATGTTTATTTCATATAATCATCATTTTATATAATATCATTTAACATAACGCTCATTTTATATAAAAATATTTTATATAAAACTCATTTGCTATAACGGTCATTTGATATAATTTTATTTCATATAATCATCATATGTAATAATTTCATTTGATATAATTTTGTTTTATATAATCATCAATTTAGTCAATTAAATGTATAGTGTAGACAAAGGAGTAGGGGGCATGGAGGGTACAGTGCGCTCGAAAGGGGGGCTCAACAACTCAAAACAGGGCGCAACTACCATAGCCATCAGCTCTGTCATCCCTGAGACAGGCAAAACCGGGCACCTGAAACCGAGTGCGCGGCACCAGCCAGGTCTCAGAGATAAATGGCAGCGACCGAGATCGACTGCTTAATTAACAAATATTGTAACTCATGTTTTTTAGGGACGATACTTCTACTTCTACAGTTCCATTGTAGAAACTGAAGAGGAGTGTTCCTCCGCTGGGGACTGGGATTCATTAGGGATAAGATTACTAAGGACATTTAATTTATGTGCTACGTTGGGCGGTAAGGCATCGTTAAATCCATATAAGATGTCTGTAAGGAGAATGATGATGTGGTCCAGGAACTTGTCATCTTTCGATGTTGAATAAGGGTTGCTTGTATTCGAACCATTTGGTGAGGAGGGATTGTCGTATACAAGCGCTTGGTGAGCCAAACGGTCATATCCTTTCGGGAGAGGGGCTCTGGGCTTTGGGGATGAAGTGACGGTTTTGCGGTAGGAAGATGTTGGGGAGCAAGGATGAGTTTGGAGAGAGACTCTGAAAAGTTGGGAAGGAACATAGGGAGCAGAGGACTTTGAAATATCAGAATGGACGCCGGACGGGAGCAAAACGAGCGGAGGCCTTTAGATACGAGATATTCTCTTGTGACATGACCATTTTAATACTTTAATGTTGTCTCATTGTCTCCAGACAACCTTTGCTGGTGGCAAAGTGTCTTCCGGAACAAAATAGGCAAGTTGACCTCTCCTCCGCTATGGAACAGCTGTCCTCAGGATGTTCCTGAGCGCAGCGGTAACACCTTGGCTTGGAGCGACACTGTGCCTTAAGTGGCCATACCTACAGCAGCTGTGACATTGAATTGTAGGCAGTTGGTAAGTTCTGACCGGTAGGGATGTGAAGTAAGAGTAAATTCACTTCGGAAGTACTTGACCTTCGAAAGTGAGAACCACTGTCTGGGTCGGTGTCCACGAGGTGATACCATTAGGGCGTTTGTGCACTACCACTGAATTTTACCGATCCGGAAAAAATCGGATGTTTGTATTTTAATAATTAATCATTTTTATTAGTAATTAATTAAATACAAGCATCCGTTTTTTTCCGGATCGGTAAAATTCAGTGGTAGTGCACAAACGCCCTAAACCTGTGTTTTACGGTTCAGTCTTCGAGCTTTGAGAATAATGTCACAGTTATCGGGTATCTCAACCGAGCTTATAAATTCGTCATATAATTTGTGTATTCGTCCAGGGACCAGTCCACACTGGGACGTTCCTGACTATTCCCATCCGGGTGCAGTTGGACGTTGGAATATTTGCTTTATACTGTGAGTTGAAAATAAAGTTGGATGAAAGAAAATCATTGGCATCTGATGCTGTTTTAAACTCAATCTCGATCCTATTTCTTCCTACATTTTTCACTCCACCTCTGACAATATTTTTTACTTTGTTTGAGTGTAAAATTTGACCAAATTTAATGGGTCTTATTGTGGAGCCATCTGCTGGGTCGGGCTCTTCCCTACATACATTAAAGATAAATGGTCCCTTGTCGTTAGGGTTAGGTATACCTCCTTAACTCCTGGGATAGAGATGGGTGCGTATAAAGAGTTTGGATGGACGCGGATGTATCGATGTCGTTAACATTTCTGGTACGTTTGTCCGGGTTCGTTATTCTAAAGGCAACTTGTGCTTTCGGGACTCAGCCTTGACAGCTTGCGTAAATAGCGGTGGAGATAAATTATTGGCATCTGGGTGCCTACCATCAACTCTTATTGCGGATTTGTTTAGGACCTAAAGTGATCTGCTTTGCTTATTCGTACCACGACAGCTTAATATCAATGACAGCGATTCAGTGATCATTCAATGACATTTCACAGCCGCTGAGCTGTCATCAACTCTTATTTGACTTATAACTCGGCCAAGCTAACATGACACCTGCAGGTTATACCAGTCCCTTTCACTCTCCGGGCATGACAGAATCGAGTGAAAGAGACGGGTAGAAGAAATAAGGACACAAATCGTTCGGTCATTCACATTTAGCAATTCATTTGCGATCCAGTTTTTAGAAGGTCATAGTACGAAAGCGCTATTTTTGAATCGCTGTCTTAAAGTTGATGGTAGGCACCCTGGAGGGTCCGGAGGGTCCGGAGGGACGGTATCTATTGTAAAAGCCTAACCTACGCTGTCAGACGGGATGTAGGTAAGTGAAATAAAAAGAATTTGTTAAACAAATAAGGTCTTTGATTTGGACACGCACGACACAATACACTTACCACATATATAGACAAACAACACAAACAAAGGGCTCAATTAGGAGAAATGATCAAGAAAACAGTAAAAACTTCAATATTCAGGTAGCGAACACGGTATATTTTGATTAGGTACTGTAATGTATGTATACTGTGTGCAGCCGATAGATGGAATTTGTAGGCTGTGGGCAGTTAGGTTTTTAAAAAGGAATTTGATGCAGTCTATGCTCAGCCGCGAATGGCGATAGGAGTTCCGTATTATTATACGAATAAGCTATCATACTAGCAAATGTGCATAGTGATATAGAAAAAAGTGAATATAAACCCAATACCCTGAAGATATAGTTTTATTGAACTACCTATAAAATAAGATAGGGACAAGAGTCCCTATAGTACCTACTCTTGAAAGTAGTATACCTACTACTACGCGCTAATGCAGTATGGTTATAATGCTAATATTACACGGTTCAACCAAATTTATTCACTTTGGTTGAAAAAGGCGCAGAAAAACAGGCGCACATTGACATTTAATGATTCACTTTTATGTTTACATTGTTCGAATTGGTTGCTTCATCCAAATTGAAAGGCAAAAGTGAACCGTGTATTTCCGCCATAAGTAGATAGTATACTTTCAATAAACGCGTCCGGTGCAGTGTGTTAAACCGCCTATCCATTACAAACAAACAAACGAAAAATCCGAATAATTACATATTTCCTCTTTTTTATTACTTCGATCATAATATTACTACTTATAAGTAGACTAGCGGCTGCCCGCGGTTTCACCCGCGTGGTTCCCGTTCCCGTGGGAATATCGGTATAAAAAGTACATATAAACCTTCCTCTTGAATCACTCTATCTATTAAAAAAAACGCATCAAAATCCGTTGCGTAGTTTCAAAGATTTAAGCATACAAAGGGACATAGGGACAGAGAAAGCGACTTTGTTTTATACTATGTAGTGATAATATATAGATAAACCTTTGTGTGTTTAGAGGTACCCATAGATGATACACTGAGGTACCTAACCTAGATAGGTACTTTACCTTGCTCTGTAGAAGGGTACACACCTACTCTAAAAGAAAATCCCCCTAAACATTTTCCATTCTCTAACGAGCCATCCACCGTTTTATCACCAAATTGCCCTTTCTTAGGTACCTAACTTCTTTGATGTCGACCCAATTTTATCTCAAAGACACGTCAGCCTGTGACAAAGGTGGAATGGCGTAATAGGCCCTCTTGGAGCCGGCCTTCCCAGCCTCGGCCTTAACTTAAAGGCCTTTGACGCGAGATGTAGGCAATTTAAAAAAGGTAAGTATGCCGCTTTAATTGATTGGTAGCTTACGTTTTACGGTATAAGAACACAATGGTGGGCAATGCCTTTAATGTTAGGTAGGTATAAGGACGGGAAATGCTAAAAATAAACGTAAGTAAGTAAGTACCTAAACATTATTTGTTTACACGGAAAATTATAATGGTGATCAAGTTTTATTAATATTCTCCTTCTCCTAAGAATTTACCTAACTTTACCCTTTCGTTTTTATTCGTCAAGCTTTTTTGTAAGTGGTTGTAATTAAGTACTTAGTTGAGAACTTTAGATTACCTGACATGTTCTCTTGAGAGCGTCTCTCAAAACTTGGTCATTTAAAATCTACTTGGGCTCATTGCTATAGATAATTAGATAATTATATTAATATATTATGATCGTCTACATTCAGCAGGATTGGAAGAGACCCTTCTTCTTCATCTCCTCAAACTCCTTCTCAGCATCGTATGTCCTGTAAAACTCAGCATAACGGTTCTTGCGCGCAGTGCCAATCAGCTGCTTGAAAGCGAGGCCGCTGATGCCAGATAGGACGAAGGCAACGATCAGGTTCCTCCTGATAGCAGCGTTGAGGAGACCACGCATCTGGGGCTTTGAGGCAGTCGACATGGCAAAGAAAGCCTTCTCGCCAGACATTTTTTATTGTATTTTAGAGAAACTGCGATCAAAGGAAGGAAAGGAAAGGCAGAATCAAAGCAAGTATCTTCGACACAAATCACTAGGTACCTAATTGCTATAGGGTTTGAAAACTAAGAGCGCTCAATATAGATTCCGTGCCGTTGGTTCCCATAAAATGCTTATCGCTCATCGCTCATCCCGTTTCGAGATGTCACCGACACAGACATATATTTTAATGTCTGTTCCGGTGGTAAGGTAACTAAGCGTGAAATGAAGTCGGCGGGACGAACATATACTGGCAGTTACTTTTACGTTAGATATGCTCGTAAAACAAAACCTTTTGGAAATACAAACATTCAGAAGACAAATACAAAAAAATAAGAAGCCGAAGTCACGTGGTTGTTTGCTTATAACTTATAATAATCTAATTAGGTACTATCTACCTATAACTAACGTACCTTAAAGGAAATTCTACAGATTTTTAGCAAGACCCACCCACATTATACTCAATAAAAAAATCAATGACTCAAAACCACGAGTATTTTGAACTTTGTCGTAGTAGGTACCTACCTAATTAATGTCAAAGACGATGTTTACAATTACAAAGTCCAAAAATACCGATATGAACTCGACTGTAGCACAGCGGTGACACTCCGTGTCCGTGAGAGTTCGAGCGCCGGTGACGTTTAGCCGACGCTAGGGTTGATACCGAAATTGAATATAGACTTATGGCAAAGAAGGTTACGTGTAGGATGTTATATAATTTGTGTAAGAATATTTAGGTAATGAAAGACACGTTCAATCTTCAATCAACTTTTATAGATATTTTTATTAAATATCTTTACAAATGGGAAATAATAAAATTTCCGATAAAATAAAATATGAACGACATTGAATAAGAAACCGAGCAGCGTTATATTTTGTTTGCCAAAAATTAACTAAGCTAGCGACAATTTACGAATGACTAATTTCGAGTCGAAATACTTTATTAGTACATGTTCAGGAATACGTAGGTATATCTCGGTAAACAAGTATCATTTTAGTGAAACCGCAGGTTTTGTCTGTGCAGTTATGGATAAGGTTGTGATGACGAATAACTACCGAAAGTACCTATATCCTAAGGGATGGCACAGTGGATATATTTTGCCTAGCGTGCCATCGTCCGGGTGAATCCCTTAGACTATAATCTCCGGTTGTTCTCGTCTCGCAAACGGCGAGTATTTGCATAGACATAACCAAGGATAATACACCAACAACTTGCTCAGAAACATAATCTTGCGGCATCCGAGGTGCCGTACTACAAGTATGCACCAGAAAAGGTTCTTGAAAATAGCCATGCTACATTGTATTGTGATCGATCTATCATAACAGACAGGCAGGACTATTGTAGTATTAGCTACAATACAACAATATCAGGCTTATTAAAAGCCTGATAATGTATTGATAGATCGACATGAACGCCACGCAATAATTGTTTATGTCGCTATTCACCATGATGTGTGATTGTGTAATGTTTTCAAAAAGTTGACGACAACCTTGGGAAAGCTGAAAAAGATAAAGAAAAGTAAGTGTATATATTCTTTGGGCGTTTGTGCACTACCACTGAATTTTACCGATCCGGAAAAAATCGGATGCTTGTATTTTAATAATTAATCATTTATATTAGTAATTAATTAAATACAAGCATCCGTTTTTTTCCGGATCGGTAAAATTCAGTGGTAGTGCACAAACGCCCTTTGACTGTAGGTAAGTAGGTATAATATTTATTTATACACTTAGTTTCCCGCGTAGACTACACTACGTTATCCTGCGGAAATGTAATATTTTTCCGGGATAGTACCTACCTAGCTTATTGTCACTCTCCAGCTCCCAAACCATCCTAAAAACCACGCCGATCCGTTGCTACGTTTTACCGTGAAAGACGGACAAATAAACAAACATACTTTCATAATTACATTAGTATGGATTGCATTGCATTACTTTATTTTGACTTCTACATTTTTAGAACAGAGACATCTAGTGAACAATTACAACAACTTTCTTTGAAGCGCCATCTATTTTCACTTACCAAAATCATTGGTTGACACAACGCGTGTGCTGGTACTAGCATCTACACACGTTCCGATCCGACCGCCGATTTGGTCTGCTCCAGACCAAATCTGGACGTGTGTAGCGTAGTCGTCCGACCATAACTTGTCACAGTGCTACAGTTTGACGCGGTCGGCCGGATTTGGTTCGCACGAACTTCACTTCCTACCAAATCGGAACGTGTGTAGGCTTCCGACCGGACCAACTTGGCAGTATTAACAATTTTGGAGGTTTTCCCCTAGATTTAGGGAGAAAATATGTAAAAGCGGAAATATTTAAGGCAGATAGACTTACTTTAAGGGATTTTCAAAGGATTCAATTTAATGCTCGTTCATGAGTTTTACGTAGGACTGAACGAACGAAAGGTTTAAATATGGCCATTTATGAAAAGATTCTTTTTATCCTATTAGTTTTTTTTTAGAATATTTTATTTAAAAACTCGCAATTTGTCGTAAAACTAAATATATATAGAAAGGGCATAACACCTCATCAATAAGTGCTGCTTTTAGTAAATATTTAGCATGTTTTAGTATTTTTTGAAAATAACAGAAAATAAAAAAATTATTAAATTGATTTTTTTATAGTAATAAAACATTATAAACCGAAAATATTTTTCTTTTTAATTTATTTATTGCAAGCAAATTGATGTTTTCAGTAATTATAAATAATAGACCATTTTTAGATAAAGCAACACTACTGCAACAACGGCTAGAGCATGAAGTTTGACTTAATACTCTGAGGTATTAAGTCGAGCTTCATGAGCTAGAGGCTATTAATCTACACACGTTCCGATCCGACCGCCGCCGCAGCCGATTTCTGGTCTGCTCCAGACCAAATCGACTTGTGTAGGTAGTGTAGCGTAATCGTCCGACCATATGCTGCGGCTACATTAGCGGACGATAATTGTCTACTAACTCTTTTCGTCGCCCCGGATTGTGCAGCACTACAGGGGGCCAAGCCTGCTTACGTTAAGTCATAATCGTGTCTCAATCGTGTTTCAATGGTAGACCAATTGTAGTGCTTTTTTACACACTAGTTACAAGAATTAAGGCAATATGATGTTATGTAAATGTAGTGTGTGGTGTGACCATCAGTAGTATGGTGGAAAAAGTACACATTTCTTGTAACTAGTGTGTAAAAAACTACAAGTGAAACACGATTGAGATACGATTATGACTTAACGTTAGCAGGCTTGGCCCCCAGATTTGGTGATGCAGTCATGGGGCGGCCATAGACCATTTGGTTCGAAGCAGACCAAATCGGCTGTCGGATCGGAACGTGTGTAGAGGATTTTACTTTTAATTTACGCTAGATGGCGCTCTAATACACAACTGTTTTATCAATCAGTGTTGTGCTATTCTTGTGCAATATTTTTATTGATTAAGTTGACAAAGAAAGTACTGGGTAATTGGGTATTATTCACAAATATTTTTTTTCACTTCTCATGCTCGTAAAGTTCGTGTTTATGTTTGGGTATAGGCGCTTTTTATGCTCTAGTGCATAAAGTAAAATCTTCGGGTTCCATATATCTGGCAGAATCTCGATTCTCCGAAACTTATTTGGCATAACATAATTGGCATAATCTTTTTTTGACGAATAATTGTAAGGCAGAAAACATATTTAGCATAAATATTGATTGGCCGAATGTTTGTATGCCCGAATTTACAATGGCATACTGTTCAGATGGCAGAATTTCATATGGTATATTTAGCAGAAATTCGCTTAGCATAACGTTTATTTGGTGTCACGATTTTTTGGTATAATTTCATTTGGCATACTTAAAATATGGCAGAATTTTATTTGGAATAATTTCATAGGCATACTGTTATTTATATAAGATTACATTTTAAACCTCAATTGAATTAAAATCCTACTAATATTATAAATGTGAAAGTTTAGATGTTTGTATGTTTGTTACTCAATCACGTCATAACGGCTGAACGGATTTGGCTGAAATTTAGGACACAGATACTTTGTAGCCTAGAGAGGAACATAGAATATCACATTCCTGCGGGATAACGTTGTGAAATCCATGCGGGCGAAGCCGCGGGCGGAAAACTGGTATTGTATAAAAAAATCATTAAGTTGTCAGAGCCAGAGCCCCTCAGCGCCGGAGCTGTGACAGAGCCCATGCCTGCTGCATGCTTGCTTGACTGCTGCATTGCTTGCTTGCATGCTTGCTTGACTGCTGCATGCTTGCTTGCATGCTGCATGCTTGCTTGCATGTTGCATGCTTGCTTGACTGCTGCATGCTTGCTTGACTGCTGCATGCTTGCTTGCATGCTCTGCTGCATGCTTGCTTGCATGCTCTGCTGCATGCTTGCTTGCATGCTGCATGCTCTGATGCATGCTTGCTTGACTGCTGCATGCATGCTGATACATAGCAGAAAATTAATTAGAATACAAAAAATTGTATGTTAAAGCACGATTCTGACTGTAAACGTTCTGCGATATGATGGTTCTGCCGTTTAATTATTATAGATACGAACGATTTTCTGCGAAATGAAGTTTCTGCATTCATAGTTATGTATAACAATATTGTGCCATAAAAAGTTCTGTCATAAAAGGTAGACCCAAAATCTTCGTCTAGTCTCAGACTCTAAGACAAAGGTCGTCAGGTAAACAGTCACACGTACGCAATTTAAACTTCTTTAAATAAACTTGTTGTTTTATTCTGTTTCTTAAATTGTGTACATAATCCATGTTAAATTCATAAAACTAGACAAAATTAATGAATTTTCTAAGAAATAAGTATTTCAAGAGCATCATGGACTACGATCTATGCTAAAGTCACTGTGCTGCCACTGCCACATATAAAAAAGAAATAGAAAGTATTCCCGCCAATATGGCGAAGTTTTTATTTTTTCTTTTTTGCAATATTGTTATTTATTTTCCTCACACTCGAAGTGAAAAGCAGAGTGTATAACTCGTACATAAAACCCATTTTACCCTCGACTTGACTATCCATATATACGTCTCGGGTGAAATGGTACGTTTTATGCACTTGTTGTACAATCTACTATTTAAACATACTTAGTTTTTTCTATTTATTTCTATTATTCAGGGGCTGTGATTGTGTCGGTGGGTCCGAGCTGCTGGTGCGCAGAACTGCCACGCTAGAGTGAAAGAGGGGCCAGTGATGCTCCAGGGACGTGGGCTGCGAGTATACCAGCAGGCGTCTGTCACTCGCTCAAAAACCCGAGATAAGTGCCTACCGCTTCGGGTTTATCTCGGGAGACCAATTCAATACAATTTACAGCGGGCCGCCCGCCCGAGCGCGATAGCATATTTATTTATTTCTTTATTTATTTACTTCAATTAAAACGGTATTATACAAAACACCAATTACATTAATTAAAAGATAAAAATATATGCGATAGAAAGAGATGCAACGTCTAGCCGTTCGTAATTAGAGCCGTACAAGCTGAATTCTACTTTATCGTGTTAAAGTTAGAGTTGCTATTTGTTTAAATATTCTCGCAGAGTGCAGCTTCTGTTACTAGTAACTATTATTTATTATGTGATTCCAGGTCAAGATGATGCCGTCGGGTGCTGCTGAAGGTTCAGGAAGCGTCATAATAATTTCATAATTCATTAATTGCATAAAAATTATGGTTATTAGTTCTTACATATTTAACTGTCAGACAGCATGTAATATTTTAAGTATTTAATAATTATTTATAGCTAATTAATTACATTGAAATTAACAGTAAAATTTCTTATTAATAAATTTATGAAAAATTATATTAACCGACGATTACATTCAACCCTACTAATATTATAAATGCAAAAATGTGTATGTTTGTTTGTTTGTCTGTATGAACAGGTATCCACCAATTTTGATGAAATTTGAAATGGAGATAGTTTAAGACCCTAGAAAGGATATAGGCTAGTCATTCTCATGGGAAAATAACTTTTAGCGCGGGCAAAGCTGTGGAATGGAATTGGTATTTAAGTTGTCAGTTTGATTCTATTTAGAATAGAGACAGTTCAAGGCCCTGGGAAGGACATAACTTACTATTTTACCGCGGGAAAATACACATTCCCATGAGAAAATCACTTTAAGCGCGGGCGAAATTGCGAGCAGAAACTGGTATTTAGGTAAATAGTTTGAGACCATGGGAAGGATTATAATAGGCTATTTTTACTTTTTACTTCAAGAATGTATCATATTCCCACGGGACGGGAAAGTCAGTAGGTATTATTTATTTGTCCGTCTTTCACGTCAAAACGGGGCAATGGATCAATGTGACTTTTTTTGGACGGGGGTAGATTGGGAGCTGGAGGATTGGATAAATACGGCTGCTGTACTACATTATTAAGAATTAAGTATTATTCAATAATATAGTAAAACAGCATCGTGTCCTAGAAATGTCTAGAAGTATCTTTTATTGGGCCGTTATGTCTTTTTCTAAATGACTTTTCCTGGAAATCAATGTTGTAATCTAATTAAAATGTTTGAAAAGATACCCTTAAGTGTGGGTTATTGTCAATATTTTATTCAAATCTAAAATTTATCAAAACAATATAGTGTTAAATCTATCATATTACCACTATATGTTAACATATTTATATTTAACTAGCGGCCGCCCGCGGTTTCACCCGCGTGGTTCTCGTTCCCGTAGGAATATCGGGATAAAAAGTAGCCTAAGTTATTCCTTATTACATCAGCTACATGCCAGTGAAAGTCCCGTCAAAATCAGTCCAGCCGTTTCAGAGATTAGCCGGAACAAACAGACAGACAGACAGATAGACAGACAGACAAAAATTTAAAAACATGTTATTTTAGTATTATGTACTATACAACTTCAAAATATCATTAAATACAGGTCAAACTGATAACCTCCTTCTTTTTTGAAGTTGGTTTAAAATAATTTAAAATCTTTTGAACAAACAAACACGCAAAACTTAAACAGTCACTTTGACCTTTCTCCAATGAGGTTGTGTTCTAAGTCAACTTACGTAATTTTGTTAGTGCATGTTTGTTCTATCTCCATAAAAAAACTGTAAAATAAGGTATAACTAATAACCATCTAAAGACGAAAGTTATTGCAACTAATACAAAGGTAACTCATGTATTAGGATAGGAAAGACCTTCAAACACAGACACTCGACCTTTTTAATAAAAAATGCTTCTACTATAAAATGTGTCCAATGGTAGATAGGATCAATTTTTGAAGTCGGTTAACAAATAAGTACCTACTGAGGCGACGTCTGGGGGTACAGCATTTAAATCAGGCTTTTAAATCGAAACAAATTTCAATCGACAGATTCCTCTACTTAGCTAGTCACATCACTATTATTGACGAAAAATAATAATACTACTGCTTAAACTGCTTTACCGACAAAACGCCACGGCCATTGAGCTGAGCGCATGCGCGTCGCGCATTTTGTTCCTGTTCCTTCTCTTTTCTATTGGTTTGTTTTGTGATTTGTGTCATGCACCGAACCCCAGCTTGTAAAAGTCCGTTTGTGTCTTTTATTTTATAATTAATTGCAGTACTAAAATAATAGCAATTAAATGGTAGACAAAGTAATTAAACGATTTATAGTATTGTGATGATAAGTGCTGTGAGTAACTGTAATCAGCGCTGGGAAACTAAGGCGGCACCGTGGAGTCACGAAAACGAAGGTAATCTTTCAATAATTTTGCTTGAGACTTCTCCACATTTTGAAAATCTGTAAGTAACCAATCTTTGTTTCTTTTTCTTGTAAAGCTAATCTCAACGTAGGTCGGATGGACAGTAATTTTAAAACAAATAATCGACTAAGGTACCCTCTGCCTGCACCAGCACTCATAAAAAAAGCATTTATGGTTTGGTTACGCCGCTCCAATGGGTCGATATTTATTAACAATTCTCTGGTGTATCGCTCAGCGTCCACATCAGCGTGACAACTGCGTCGCTTTGGTTTCTAAGAATATCTGAAGAGTAAACAAAAGACCCCCGCCATTGGTAATTTATAAACATACCACAAACTAGAACCACTAGAACTTCGAGTAGGATGTAAAAATGATACCTGAACCCATTGAGTTTAATATACATCAATGCCTGGACCTATACTTTACTAGTATATGTAGTAGGTGTTCAGAGAAATCTACATAATTATAAAAAAACTGTTTTTTAAGTCTACCTACATGACTAACAGCTGGCTTTATATTCTGCTAAACAACACACTCAGTAATCAAACCAGTTGAGCATTGTAGTTGTGCCGTGGGTCCGGAAGGACTTATAGCAAACCAAACTTGGGCATATTTTATTTTTAAAATAAAACTTAAACTAATAACCTTTCAGAACTTTAAATGTAATGTGCAATAGTTGTCCGAAAAGACAGATATATCTCATTTTGAGCCAGATTACTCATTATGAGCTATGAAAAGCTTTACCAATTATTATTTTACGTACTTACTTTAAAATATTTGGCTTGGGCAGTAATCCAGTCCTAGCAAAATCATTATTGGTATAAAATATTGTTTAATGTCCTGTGAAAAAATTGCAGACAAACCATACTGTATTAGGAGTTTAACTTTGGAATATCAATACAATATTGTTGAAAATATCAGGACTGTAAATTGGTCATCATCATCCAAAGTTACCTTATATATTTTTATAATAACAAAACTGACTGTATAGTATAGACAACCCTTCAATGCCTGGGTCGCCGAACGGGGCCAAACTGTAATGCTACATTATTCTTTTAGAAATAAGGCAGCAATTACTATATATTATTTTAGTATTATATTCGCCTGGTCCATTTCGGCCGGTTCGGCTTGCATGATTTACTGACGTCAACCCCTTTCCACAGTCGCACTATCAGTGTAGGTACACTTTGTAGGAAAACTACCCTCTTATCCTTCTCTTCGCTCTGTCACTGCAAGTATACTAAACATAACAAACAATCAACAATCAAACAAAAAATTAAATAAATGTTGGTTTTCATAAAAATATGAAGTGGAAGAAAACCAAATTTTTTTGCACACATTATTTTGGTCAAACGTCATTTCAACCAGTTGTAGGGTTGCCAGGTCCTAAAATAAAAAAGCCGGACTCAGCGGAAAGCCGGACTAATACAGATTAGGCCCGACATTTTGGTCTAAAGCCGGACATAGTGTTTTTTGTAGAAACACTATTTTCAAGCCAGACAACAGTTTTACAATAAAAAACTCAGATGAGGATTAAGGCTTTTAATAGTTATTATTAATGAATTACACATTCACAATCAGTCATGGCATTTGCACTAGCATAAAACCAGGCTTACCTGGTTCTCGAAAACCCGGGTATTCGGAAGTTCGGTGAGGACTGATTCTATGAAATCGGAACCAGATGTGATTATATTCCAGTTTCAGATAACATAACTAATTAAGCATAATTGTTAGCACTAATAACATTCACTAATAATAAAACCAGTCGATCTCGCCGCACGGTGGGACAGAAAAAGCCTAACAAAAGCCGGACAGGCCGGACACGTAAATATTTTTCCAGACACGATCGTAAAAAGCCGAACAGCCGACACCTGGCAACCCTAACCAGGTGTCATGTTAACTCGACCAAGTAGTATAGATCTACATTGGAATACCTTATTGCATGCTTAATTTTATTGTAAGTACAGTCAACCGCTCGTCAAGCTTAACAATTGAATTTTGAAAACCATCTTATTATGTTTTTTGTGCTAAGGATAGGCTTCGCCTAAGGTCCAAGATTATGTAAGCCCGTGGAATAAAAAAAACTATACTTTGTTCTACCAGTCCCTCTCACTCTCCAGGCATGACAGATTCAAGTGAAAGCGGTGGTCTAACGAAGTTTCGTTTGTCGTTGAATTAGAGTAGGGCTTCTGGTGTATGATACCAGTCATCTACCTACATGTCTCGTAATGTAAGAACAAGCTAAAGCTGTGTGAAGTCTGTCATTATCATGTCCGACATACAGCATTGACATTAAATAATAGGAAAAGAACTTGCAATTTAAAACATTATTTGAACAGAGGAATGAATGGAAGCATTTACTATCGCGTTTGAGTTAAATTTTGCCAGATAGCCCAAGAGCCAAACTCATTCGCTCTAGTTGATTCAGTAATTTCTTAACATAGAAAATTAGATTATCTAGTTTATTAAATAGTTCATTAGTAATCCACCAATATTCATGACAGCGACATTAAAAAAAAACACAAAGCTATAAAATATCTATAAAAAAATTGGCCAAAAATGGTATAAGTATTATTCACTTTACATTTTTAATACATTTATTAATTATCTTTCGTAAAAGTATATAATCCCCCTATATATATAAATGAAAAACAAATAAACTTTTAAAAAAACTCTATGTAAACTCAAATTGGCATAACACCTATGTTAAAAATGAAACAACCGACTTCTTCCTAAAGTATTAGTTTCCCGTTTATGGATTTCGACTTTGGTGCTTAGATAATGGTGAACCACGATAAAATTGGTGAAAGCATTGTGATAGCAATGCTGCTATTTGCTGGAAAATTGCACCATTTTCGGGATATAACTTTTTTTTTATACCTTCCAATGCGCGATTATGTTGGATTCCAAAATATAGTCTCATAAAGTTATATTTGGCTGTTTATCTGCTATTTGGAAACTCGTCCATACAGAGCTGTCCCAAGGAAATTTTTATTAAATCTTCAGAATGTTTGTTAATAAAATGAAGAGTATAGTAAATTAAACATATATCTAAAAAAAGCCCACACAGTTATCTCTTGGTTTTTGAGTTACAGACGATTTTATCCAAAACCGTGACAGGGGACTGTTGTACCCATCCAGGGGAATGTTTATATGAAAAATAAACAAGTGTTATTGGTTATTACGTAAACGACAAAAAGTCTGATAGCTGATTAGACCAGAGTTATTACTATTAGAGGATGATGGGCCCTTTTATACGGGCGACTGGGCGTACCACCAACAGAAATTAAATCTATCGTAATACTACTTACTCAATAGTAAAAAACGTTTACATGATTTTCATTTTTATTATCACTTCGGTTTCAGAATAGTAAAGTTCCAAAGATGAGATATTGATTTTTGAATTTTGAAGTCTCTTATACGAAAAAGCACTGTCTAGGATCTGTACTATGAAAATGGCAGGGACTGTTGGTCAGGGGACTGTCATTTTTACATGAATAAAACAGAAATCATTTAAACATATCAAATTAACGAAACCGATGTAGCTACATACTAGATTAACAATTATTTTAAACAGACTTTAAATTGGTCAAAAAAAGACTTGCCAGTGGACTGTTGTATTAACAACAGAGACGCGTGGTTCAATAGTAAATGCGGTTGTAGCACTAAATAAAATAGCGGCTACCTGCTTAACTGAAAACCGAACAAAGTTCACACCGATTGCGTTCTGTTGCACAATCTTAATGTTTCGCGCGAAAACAAATTTCGACTTTGGCGCGGTTTTAAACTTTAACGGCTAAGGATGTGGAGGTACAACTCAAGAATGCCCTGCAAGATCTAAAGGCAGCTAAAGATCTAAGTGACTCCCTAATAAGGGAAAGAGAGGAAAGTGAGACGGAGATCTATAAGAACATTACCCGTAACACTGAGCTTAAAAATGAACTTGCTGCTCTTCATGTAAAATACTCGGAAGTTGTGCAGAAGTGTAACCAAATGCAAGACTTTATTGAGTCTTTTAGGGCTTGCTCTGATACTCATGAACAGGCATTGAGTCGCATAACAGACCTGGAAATTAGTCTCTCTCTTGCCCAGAAAACAGTATTAGATTTAGAAAAAGAAAATAGAAGTATTATAGAAGATAAGCACTCTCAAAGCCTGTTTAATGAGTTGATGCAATGTAATTCTGCAGCAAATGACAATTCAACTTTGGAAGGTCTTAACTATGTTGATAAACCATTGTTTAATAATAATAACGTCTGCCAGTTTAGTAGCGGGAAGAAATTAAAAAAATACATTAAAATTAATAGATACATAAGAAAAACTCAAAAGTTAATGAAAAAACAAAATTATTATAATAAGTATAGTCACATAAAGCAAGAACGTAAGCAACTTTTAGAACAATTAAATATGATAAACATGGAAACATGTAATAAGAACAAAGAAAGTGAATTATTAGGTAGTCAATTATGTTATAAGATTGACAATTTAGAACTTTCACTTAGGGAAATGTACTCCAACTTGTGTGAGTTTTCTAAAAAACAATTGAATAATCAAAAAATGGCTGCATATAATATGGTTGACTTTTGTAATTTTAATTCAGACCGGTTCGAATCATTAGGGATAAAATGCAGATGCAGTTGTAACACAGTATGCAATGACTTTTGTCAAAAGGAGTCATTAGGCCAAGCGGCTCAGGAGGTCTATTTACCAACCAAACCTGAAGTCTCTAACATTTGTGATAGTTTATTATTAAATAATAAAAGTAAATCCCCCACTAAAACTACTGACACCAAAACAATTATGTTCAGTGATGAGATTGGGAAGAATTTAGGCCAATTTTTACAGAAAGATTCAAAGGAAAATGTTATTAATTATTGCATGCCTGGTTCCAGTATAAACGAGATCATGAAAATAATTGTTAAAAAATCCTTAAGTGAAAACACAAACTTGATAATTTTAATTGGGAACAGGGATAATTTAAATAAAAACCAGTTAATAGCCTATTGCAACACATTATGTTCATTAAATGTAAGGAAGGTTGTTATGTTTACATTTCCCTACAGTAAAAGTTTTTCACCGTTAGAAAATAAAATAAGGTATAATCTAAACTTAACTATGAACACATTAGCCTGTCATAATAAAGAGTTGCATATTATTGATATCAATATGTTGTTGAATAATGTATACTTGACTAAAGATAAATATTATCTGCCTAATTATCTTAAGCGACAAATAGCGGTATCGCTATCATTTTATTTTAAACAATTAGCCAACAACTTGGCTAGTATAACCTCTGCTTCTATTGAGCAGTTTAACTTTGATACTTCTAATGTAACTTTGGAATCTGTTCCAAATAATTCGATTCTTTTGAATCCAAATACTGACATGGTTAATTTAAATTACCATTAGAGACAACGGAGGCATACTCTAGCCCAGTATTGACAAGAGGAAAGCCTAAATGTTTAAAAATAGTACACCAGAATATCCAAGGCTTTTCTGCTGGCAAAGACCTAGAAATAAGTTTATTTTTAAATTGTGAAAATATTGATGTGTTATGTGTTACTGAACATTGGTTAAAAGAATATGAATTATTGTTAAATTTGGATAATTATAGTGTTGTAAGTTCATTTAATAGAAAAACTACAATAAGGGGGGGTTCTTTAATAATTTTACCTAATAACACACAATATAAAGAGCGAAAGGATATAGTATCCCTCTCTGTTGAACGAATTTGTGAGATATCATGCGTGGAACTTGAACAAATAATTATAATCTGTGTATATAGCCCCCCTGGAGCAAATTACAGTCTTTGAGTCCACTATGGAGGATGTTTTGAAAATATGTTGTCGTAAGAATAAAAAAATTGTAGTTTGTGGAGATTTTAATATAGACATCTTAGATATTAAATTAGCACAACTCTCCAGTAAATTCCTTAATCTTTTTAAATCATTTAATTTGCTTCACACTTTTAATGAACCGACGCGAATTACGCCAACATCGGCTACTTGCTTAGATAACATCTTTTCCAACTGTAACTTAATTGAGAAATCGGTAATTAATATTATTAAATCCGACCACAGTGGACAACTAGCTTCTTTTGAGCACTATAATGTTACTCCTAAACGCGAAGTAATTTGCAGGCCAATACCGAAACGTGGTATTAATAAATTTAGAAATAATGTACAAGATAAAATTCAATGTTTGCCAGCTTCTGCTGACGCTAATAACTCTTATCAATCATTATTTGATATTGTTGAAAAAGAATTTAGTAACAATTTTAAACAAAAAGTTATAAAGTGTAATGATCGTAAGAAGTTCAGTGACTGGGCCACACCTGGTATTTATAATAGCAGAAGAAAGTTATTTGAACTCTATACACAAAAAACGACTTCCTGTGATCCTAGCTTCATTGAATATGTCAAGAAATATTCAAAAACATTTAGGAAAGTATGTGCTCTGGCAAAATCTAGGTATATTTCAAATAAAATTAAATCATCTGAAAATAAAATAAAAGCTACCTGGAGTATTATAAACCAAGAAACTGGCAAAACAAAAAGCAAAATTAATTCATTTAACTTAAAAATTAGTGATCAGACTTTTGAATCAGATATACTCAATACTCAATAATTTATTGCATATCACAGTGTATAAAGGATCTTACATGAAGGGTAATATTTAAGAATCACTATGGACCCTGTCGGGCACAACAATAATAATGGATTGGAGAAGAGGAACACTTATTTTATAAGTAGTAAAGTAATTAGGTGCCTATGTTTTAAATGAGATCAAATGAATTTTCAATTTATTAATTATTACTTTTTATAATTTAGTTTTTAGTAGTTTTTATTATTACTTATATCTTATCATTGTAATATTCTTGTAAATTATAATAACATTTAGTGATTAAGAATTCTTTCAATTTTTTTACAAATATTTTATCATTATTTTCGTCTCTAAATCTATTTGGGAGTTTATTATAAATTTTGGCAGACATTGTGTATGTGCTTGACGAACATAGATTTAGGCGGTCAGGTGGAATAGCTATTTTGTTTTTATGTCTCAGATATTTTACATGTAAATCCCCACGTTTTGAGTAAAACTCGTTATATTTGCGGACAAATTTGCATATCTCTAGAATGTAAATACAAGTCAAGGAAAGGATTTTATGTTTTTTAAAATATGGTTTACAACTGACCGTTGGTTCAATGTTGACTATGATGCGCACTAGTTTTTTTTGAAGAGTAAATAGAGATTGAGCTTCTGTGCTGTTTCCCCACAGAATCACTCCATAGTTCAGCCAAGCATGGGCGTACGCATAATATGTGACCAATGCAGTATTTAGATTGGTAGTTTTTTTCACCTCTCTGAGGGCATACGCGAAGCTAGATAATTTAGATTTTATTTTCTGGATGTGGGATTTCCAATTTAAATTTGTATCTATGTTTAAACCGAGTAAATTGAATTCACTAACGCATTGAATTTTGTTATTGTTGAAACTGTAGTTAATATTTAATGTTCTTTTTTGATGTGGATGGAAAGTAATTAATTTTGTTTTGTTTAAATTTATTTCAAGATTATGTTCGTTAAGCCAGTTAAAAGTTTTAGTTATAATTGAATTTAATTTTGATTCTAAATCAGAGCTGCTTTCACATGATGTGAGTAGAGAAATATCATCCGCGAATAAAATACATGGTTCCTTCATGATCTTAGGGAGGTCATTAATATAAATTAGAAATAGTAGACACCCAACAATGCTGCCTTGAGGAATTGAGGCATTAATATTTTTACAGTCAGATTGAATGTCTACAATCTCTCCACGGTTATAATCGAAATATTCAATTTCTACGTACTGCTGCCTGTCTTTTAAATAAGAAGCAAACCATTTATGAGCCATGCCGCGAACACCTATTCCATACAATTTGCTCAATAATATCTTATGATATATTGAGGTGGCTAGTGCTTTTGAAGGTTACTTTGCTCGAATTCCGTTAGAAACTACTAGCAGACTTAACTCTTGCCCCAACACCGCTGTCTCTCTTATGGAATCTAGTGTGAACAAGTGCCAGAAAACATTTAGTTTTAGCTATGTCACTACCGAAGATATTATTAAAGCATTCAAAGCAATAAATATTAAGAAAACAGAAGATCTCTGGGGCAAATCTACAAGTATCATCAAATCAATAATTGATGTGATAGCTCCATCATTAGCAATAATTTTTAACCAATGTATAAGTGAAGGGGTCTTTCCTAATTTAATGAAGAATAGTAAAATTATTCCTCTGTTTAAAGCTGGTGACAAAAGTGACCCAGCAAATTTTAGACCTATATCCATACTACCAGCAATAAGTAAAATATTTGAGAAATTAATTTATGCTCAACTTTTAGAATATTTTAAATTAAATAGTATACTGCATGAGAAACAGTTTGGTTTTTCAAAAGGTAAAAGTACAACTGATGCTGGGGTTGCATTTCTAAAACATGTACTTGATGCCTGGGAGGACAAGCAGGATATAATCGCTATTTTTTGTGACCTTTCCAAGGCATTCGATTGTGTAGATCACCAAACACTATTAAGGAAGTTAAAACATTATGGTGTTTCTGAAATGTCAGTAAGCCTTATGCATTCATATCTGTATGAAAGAACTCAGAAGGTAGTTATTAATAAAACTGAGTCTACCGGAGCTCCCATTACTATGGGCGTACCCCAAGGATCAATATTGGGCCCGCTGTTGTTTTTAATATACATAAATGACCTTCCTTACTACGCGAAGAATTTATGTGAGACGGTGCTATTTGCCGATGATACATCTCTAGTCTTTAAAGTAGATAGAGGTGATGACTGTTCTGACGAAGTAAATAGTGCTCTTTCAAAAGTGTCACATTGGTTTAATAGTAATAATTTATCATTAAACTCAAAGAAAACTAAGTGTTTAAAATTTTCGTTACCTAATGTAAGACAAGTTGATTTTCATATTAGACTAGACGGCGATACGGTCGAATTCATTAACAATACAAAATTTCTAGGTATTATATTAGACTCGCGACTACAATGGGATCCTCATATCGAAGCCTTGGCGAGTAGACTCAGTTCGGCTGCATTCGCAGTTAAGAAAATAAGGCTCTTAACCGATATTGAAACGGCTAGAATAGTCTATTTTAGTTATTTTCATAGTGTTATGTCCTACGGCCTTTTGTTGTGGGGCTCAGCCGCTAACATCCAAAGTATATTCGTGCTCCAAAAAAGGGCTATTCGCGCCATTTACAACCTCCGATCGAGAGATTCTTTAAGAGATCTATTTAAAGAAATAAACATTTTAACTGTTGCAGGACATTACATCTATGAAAATATAATTTATGTGAAAAAGTATTATAATACATTTGTAAAGCAGAGCGATATTCATCGCTTTAACACAAGAAATAAAGATAAACTTGTCGTTCCCAAGTTTAGGCTAGCAAAATCCAGAGCCTCATTTCTGGGGAAAAGCATAGCCTTTTTTAATAAAGTTCCACAGCATATAATTGAACTACCATTGCATAAATTTAAATGTTACATTAAAGAGTCGCTGATGAGCAAAGGATACTATAAAGTAGACGATTATTTGAATGACCGCAATGCATGGTCATGATGTAACACATAACATAATCACTGTTTAATATGATGTATTTTTATACTAAGCAATTGTTGTATTAGTAACGATATGTTTTTTTTTTGTAAATGTCGTTACCTAACTAAGAAACGCTGGCAAGTTTCTTGCGCCCATTCTTCTTGTCAGTTAAAAAAGTCTTGAATGGGTGGTAGGAAAATATTGACGATTCATAAGTACATATTTATTATGTCTAAGTGAATAAAGAATATTTTTATCTTTATCTTTTTAACAGGGGACTGTTTCAATAATTTGAGGACAGCATTTGAGCTCAGATATTTTGATTAAAATACTATTATAAAATTATAATTGTTATGTATAAAAATGCGTACAGTCTTTTTTATGTGTTTGGATATTTTTTATTCAGTTATCAACGGCAAAAATTAAATATTGGTAACAAGAGTTGTAATTCTGGAAATGGGACACACCAGGGGACTGTCTTTCCTGGTGTTTGAGTTCATTTACTCAAAATATACAATATTACATTATTAAATAAGGTGTGGCGTGCCAAGAATACCTGATACTATGTCGCTATTGATACAAAAAACTGAGAAATATTTAAATTTATTACCTAAAATTAGCTTGGGACAGTGATTTTCCATTTAGTGGAGAAACGCCCATTTAATGGCCGTTTACAAAAATTTGGCCCGTTATTGAATTTTTTACAAAAATATTGGATACTTCTTAGGCTAAGATGCAAATTGTACCTTATAGTAAAGTAAATAAAATTTGCTTTTTTTGCCCCCTGCTTTCAGCTTTCAGGGGACTTGAGGAACTTGGTGAAATGGTACCGACCAAGGTGACTGATCACCCGTCCGGCTTCGCTGGCGTCCCCCCTATACATAATAATAATAATAAATAAGATTTAGAATAGAATTCTGAGCGCGATAGTAACGTTTGCACATTGACAAATACACTCGGGGGTACTGAACAACCACAGCCATAAGTTTATGCAATGCATGAAATTAGGTAAAGGGGGTATTACACTACCTAACTAGCCCTGAATACCGTGTAGTGTAATAACCGCTAAAGTGTTGGACGTGCATAATTAAAATTTGCCTAAATCAATAAAAATATGTTTGATCTCGAAACAGCGGTCGTCGTCGGTACGTTTGGGGTAGGCAGTACCGCCCTTATTTCCCCTAACTAATCGAAATAACCCTCGTAACTGCGAGTACTACGTAACACAAATTTTATTTTTGTAACTTACCACTATCCGGCTTGGATTGGAGGTACCTACTATTGCTTAGCAATCTTTGATAATCTGTGCAATATGGTGTTGTACATTATGCACAGATATTTTAAGAGCTTTGTTTGCTTAGATAATTTTGAACACTCTGACTGCTAATATAAATATGAAACAATGAGTGCTTAGATATTTTGAACACCTTGCGTGCTTACAACAATATGATGATTCGAACTGCTTAGATCAAATTGCGTTTATGTTTTTCAGATCTTTTTGACTACTCTAGACGCTTATATCAATTTGACGCTGACTGTACCACTGGCGCCATCGAGTCGAATTTGTGTGTATGTCAAAACTCTCGATCTGCAACAAGCTAATTTTTTTATGATCGAAGGTGTGATTTTGACCTCAAATCTATAACTCTAAAAAAGTACTTACTATAAAATCTATAAAACAGTACTTACCTACACCTTTAACGGCGGGTTACGATTTCATTTAGTTCGGTATTCAACCACTACTCACTATTTCTTGTAGAAATAAGGCAGCATTTACTATACAATTCTCCGGCCGAATTCGGCCGTTCCGGGGCGACTTCAGGTCTACGATAAAGTTCAAAAGTACACAGATATAATTGAACTCGACTGTACCTTTACATATTTATAAAAAATACTCAAATTGCTGATATAGTTGACCGTAACCAAAATCGATTGGTAGACAAAATATTATTTATATCGGGACGTGATAATTTGTCACCGTCATTCTAATATCGTTGTATTATATTGAATTTATCACGTTTTAACATAGATTGCGATCACACAATGATGATTGTATGAAGTTTAACGAAGATAATCCGCTTACACGTTGAAATAATATAAACAAAGAAATTCCAATACTTACATGGTACTTTGGATTTTACAAAAACAATTATAAGTAGGTACAATGACAGCTCATCAACTTTTACATCTTGACCTTGAACGCGCCCTTCTCACTTACACACTAAGAGCAGTTTTCATAATGAAAGATTTACATTACATGGTGTATATGTCGTGCTTGGCCATATCGTCGATTTGCTCACTTCATGAAATGCTCGAGAATTTCAAATCAAATCAAATAAACTTTATTGCACTAATAAATACACGAACAAGTACAAAAAGACAAAAAAAATACACAATAGGCGGCCTTATTGCTACTTAGCAATTTCTTCCAGGCAACCTTGGATGAAAGAAATAAAAAATAATGATAATAGGGGAATGGGTGCTGAAAAAGTATGAAATGATGAAGTAAAAGTATATACTTAAAATATTAATTACTAAAGGAGATAAATACTTAGATAATATTATAAATTAGCTGAAAGAGAGAGGAAATGACTTTTAACTTGATTACCGAAGGACACCAGAGTCTGAGCCTTTCTGATACCCTCTGGAAGCGCATTCCACAAGAGAGCGGCATGCACGGAAAAGGAATAGGAGAGGAAGTCGGAAGAGTGACGCGGGATTTCTAAGGCAAGGTTACAAGTAGAATGCAAGGTACAATGTGTGGACGAAGATCGAAAGGAGAAACAATTTTTAAGATATGGTGGGGAAGTAGGTAGAAAAAGGATAGAGTAGAGGAGCTTGAGTGTGTGTAAGTCCCTGCGCCGGCGAATAGGGAGCCAATTGAGTTTGTTGTGAAAGTGCGAGACGTAAGCATATTTACGAAGATTGAAAATGAATCTGATGCAAACATTGGAGCGTCTTCCAATTTGTCAAGAAGCTCCTCAGACAGGTCAGTGTAGCAGACATCAGCGTAGTCAATAATAGACAGCAAAAGGGATTGTGCTAAAGTGATTTTAGTACTGTTCGGCAATAAATTACTTATTCGATTTAGTGAACCGTACGCTGCGAACACTTTTTTCCTAAGCTGTTCCACATGAGGCTTACAGGAAAGATTTTGGTCGAGAATAACACCGAGATTCCTGGCGGTGCTAGAGAACGGGATAATTGTGCCGTCTAGGGAAACTGCTGGGATTTGTTCAAAGTCGATCCTCGAAACGAAATGAGAGCTACCAAATTATAATGCCAAATTCAACCGCCTCTGTGGTCTAGTGGTTCACACCACCGATTTCAGACCAAGAGGTCCCGGGTTCGATTCCCAGAGGGGGTACATATTGTATTCGGTTTGGTTGGTGGTAGGACTTGTTCTTAGTCCGCCTGGCTAGCTACCACCATCTTATCTAAGTCTAACGCCATAACAATGATGTTTCCAGCATTATTGTGTTCCGGCAGTTAGAGATAAGATAGACAGTTCTTCAGTGATTGAGGATTCCGGGAGTAGTGCGCTTCCACCTTCAGCCTTATCACCACTTAACATCAGGTGTGATGAAGGCTAAGTGCTACCCCGTTGTGGATAAAAAAAAAAAAAATGCATTGAGTCTTCGCCGGGTTAAGGGCTAGACCAAAAGACTTACTCCAGGAACAGATTTCAGTGAGATCAGAGTTGATAGAAATGATTGCATTTGACAGTTCAGATAAAGGTGCCTGTGTGTAGATCTGTAGGTCGTCAGCGTAAAGGTGATAGGAACTAGAAAGAAACCGAGTTATGGAATTGAGAAATATAGAAAAGAGAAGAGAAGATAAGATGCCACACTGAGGGACACTGGCATTGATATCACACCACCCGGAGAAGGTGTCTCCGGTGCGAATACGCTGCCGTCGCCCTAGCAAGTAACTTTGAAGCCCATCAAGTGCAGCTGGAGATATATTCAGAGAGCGTAGAACACCAAGTAGGATATCAAAATCAACGGTATAATGCATTGCTAAAGTCAAGTAATGTCAGAACCGTAAGCTGACGGTTTTCCATCCCGAGGCGTATGTCATCCGTAATTCTAACAAGTGCTGTAGAGGTGCTGTGGCCTTTACGAAAGCCAGACTGAAGAGGGTTAAGTAGGAGGTTTTTAATAAGATGATCAGATAGCTGATGATGAACAAGTTTCTCAAGGACTTTGGAAAGGAAGGGAAGGATTGAGATAGGACGAAAGTCAGAAAACATGATAGGTTTTGATTTCTTACGAAGTGGTATAACATTGGTGTCCTTCCAGGAAGCAGGAAAAGTTCCAGTGGAAATGGATGTATTTAGGATGTGAGTAATTATGGGAGTGAGGAAGTCAAGGATATGAAGGATCATTTTACGACTAATTGAATCAGCACCCACAGCACTTGAATTGATGGACAGAATAGCTCTCTTCACATCACAGTCTGCAAATATATTAAAGGAAAAAGAGGATTCTCGGGCTGGCAGATTTGAGAGATAATCCAAAGTTTGGCTTTTACGGGTGCTATCAATTGGCTCTGACGTTGTGAAATGGCCGTTAAGTTGGTCGAAATTGATATAGGTGGTAGAATGTCATGAAGTGTTTCACTGTAATAGACAGTGAAACATCATGATGTGGTTTGGGCATATCAATAATAAGAAATCGTTTCTTGATATGGTCAACCAGTATGTTTGCGTAGTTTGCCGTAGAAACCAGTATTTAATAACGGGGTTTTTACATGTATAGTCCGGTGGTTGGGGCCAAAATCGATGACACTGACAGTCCAGCGCTGGCGTCAGCCCTGCCCTGGTATAGAATAAAACAACTTACAACTTACTGGTGCCAAATTTAGGCGGCTAAATTCGGATCCAGATTCCAGGGACCAGAACTGATCATGGACATTTTTTGATGGCGTCTGCTCGCAGTTAAATTGCGTGCACTGTGGGTGGAAGTCGCAGTCGACGCAAGATGTTCAATAACCTTAAAACTTTTCCCTAGAATCTATCTTACCTTTCAAATGCCAAATCAATGGGAAAGACTATTTAATTATTATTTTTTATTTTTAAATACAATTTGAACTGGTTTAGTCTTCCAATGACATCATTACAACCTTAAAAGGTTTTTACCAATAGCACAGATTTCTCTTAGTTGACCCACTTTTACCAATACAGTGTAGGATAAAGCCACGATTCCGAAGTAACTTACTCATATTAAAATATATTACATCCAAGAACGGTCATTTCCTTTATTGCGCGTACCAGAGTACGTGACCATAGAGATATTTCCTGGATTCCTCGTGGCACTAACTGCGAACTCATCATTAAATAATTAATCTTTATGTAATGCCACCAGTCTATTATTATTATAAATTGTCATAGTATCCTTCATCAAGGATTGTTTATGAAATTAAAGATACTTTCTTATCTGAATTCACAAAATAAGGAAGTAAAGATGTCGAATTGTCGACAATTCTTGAGTTGTTATAAGCTTAGTGGCATTTGTGTCCTTAAATTTATTGTTTTGTTGTATTAAATAAATTGGTCACCCTTGCTGTGTGTAATAAATAAAAAGTATGATCAAAGCTTATTGCTTCTTCTCTGTCTGCGTAAAGTAAAAATGTTTTACACAAGTAGATTCTAGATACCTTTAAAATAAAACAGTAAGCAAATCCCTCGATACGAAGCTATGCTATGCACGCGTATGAACGTTATTATATTCAAGTCTACCTGGTAGGGCGCTCGCTCCGGGAGCGACTCGGCAAAAAGTAAAAAGATAATTTTTCGTGGAGTCGGGCGCGAGCCTCGACCGAGAAAGAACAAAGGTTTTACGTTCCTAGCTAGTTATAGGTAGTTATTCGAGCTCCCCGCAGGTGTAACTTGTTATCTCTACCAGGAAATTCTTTATTTTATGTTTGTGTGAAGAGTACGAGAACAATTCCATCTAGAGTGAAAATTTAGAACTCAAAAAACGTGCTTCTCATTATCATACTGTTTTTAAAAAGGCTTTACGATCACGGCTTTCGTTTATCAGATGCATTTGTTGAATTTATCGATTGTCGTTTTGTTTTCGTCGTGCACGCAAAGGAGTTATTCAAATTCGTCCTACACTCAGTTGGAATTATTAGTTTATTGCGACGCTCGGTTCATCCGGCTTCGGCCTCACCGAATCACGTAAGCGAATGGTATTGGTAAAAAACTTGCTTGGTGGCATTCACCCGATGCCCTTGAACCGTCCGCCAGTTCACTACTGGAAGGACCAGCTGTTCTAGGCCTTGAATCTAGGCCGTTCAACCTAATCGAGTATCTTTCACCTGGGACAGATATTTGAACAGTGTTGGCGACGACGCACTCCCACTGCCCATAGTACCTTCACATTACGTGACGGTCATTAATCTTTATTATTCTCCTCTCAAGATGGCGCTCGTTAGGAGGTTTACGCTAGAGGTGTTTACTGCTCATAAATTATACTTACTTTATCTGAGAAAATTTAAGTGTGCTGTTTATAAGTATGTTATTATTGTTAGGACACCTAACAAGTCAAGTCTTCCTATAAATGCTGCATTCGAAGGCGCTTCGTCACTCGTCAGTGGAAATCTAAAGGGCTCCAACGGATCGGCCCCAATCGGATGTTTGAAAAGTTTTACTAAAGAGCCCCATAGACTTATCAGTCCGACCGACAGCAGGCGACGGCCTGTCAGTTGGTCGCAATTGGCCATGATATTCGGTTTTTGTATGTGAAACTATGAGTGTGTGGCCGATTGCGGCCAACTGACAGGCCGTTGCCTGCTTGCGGACTGATAGTCTGTAGGACTCTTTAGTAAAACTTTTTAAACATCCGAAATATTCGTCTTCTTAAATAATTCACATTAGTTAGTATCTGGACTGTATAATAAAATCTGTCACTCTTTGTCTTCAGCACAAAAGCTCGCCGTCTGCAGATCTTTATCTGTTCAATCACAAAAGAGTTACTACTGTAAAAAGAAGACATTTGAATCGTTTGAATACTACAGTATAGGTTCTTCTACATAAGAAAAGGCTGTTCACTTTTGTCTGTAGTGTGAACTTTATCATTTCCTCTAGTTCGGCACACCATACCAAATTGTATGGTGTATCGAACTATTTGACCACTTTGGATGGCACCGTATAAATGACACTGACTATACCAGACCCAGTACCTATGTAAAAAAACAGTGCAAGGCTTCGATCAACAATAACACGTACAAGGTTTTATTTATTATACATATTGACGATTCATATTAATTTATTATAAATTTTTTATTCATTGACCATAAAGTATTACAATGTTAACTTTACAATAAGCAGGCTTTTATAAAGGACTAGCTGACCCAGCGCGACTTCGTTCCCGTGGCCCTACCCCCTACTCCACCCTACCCTACCCGACCCGACCACAACCCTACCCCTACCCTATCCCTACCCTACTCCTACCCTACCCCTACCCTACCCTACCCTTACCCTACCCCTACCCTACCTTACCCCTACCCTTACCCTACCCTACCCTACCTTTACCCTACCCTACTTCTACTCTACCCCTACTTACCCCTCCTTCCCCTATTTTCTCACCGTTAAAACCTTCCTAGGACTTCCACGAACATTTCAAGACCAAAATTAGCCAAATCGGTCCAGCCGTTCACGCGTGATGACGTGACCAAGGGAAATACGGATTCATTTTTATATATATAGATTAGTCTTCAAGTTTACAATAATATTGACGTAATATTTCATTCTAAAGGAGAAGTGTTACCACTGACCCTAAATTGGTTATGAAAATAACCTGTGCTTAGGGATTCAGCCCCTTCGCTACAAAAACCTTAAAATGTTACATAGCTGTTATGTCTGAGTGAATAAATATTTTTTTCATCCCATCGATTCGAAAAGCGATGATTGTTTATCTAATAACAGGGTCCAAAACGATTCATTTTTTACCTGTTATGACAAGAGGGAATAAATGAGATTTGAATTTTGAACAGCTTCATAACAGGGTCCAAAATGATGAGATTTGAATTTAGAACATAATTAAAGAAGCATTGGTTGGAGTGTAGCAAAGGGTGAGAAGTACTTAAAAAAAAATTCAACTGATTTTGTATGGGGCCGGGACTTTTTTCGGGACCGAAAAATTTTCAAAAACGGAATTTTATATAATTGAGAATATCTAATAAATCTCGTAAACGGTGAGTCGTAGCTAAAATCTAACAAAATTTTCAACCCCCCTACGGCATCCCCGGAGATCTTATAAGAAATCTGATGGACATATTTTTTTTTATTTCAAAACTCATTTTTTTTTCTTGCCCGACTAGCGCTATGATGTATCCGAACGACAAAGAAAGGTAGGTAGTTTGAGTTGTCTTTACTGCTTTTCTTATAGAGGGGGATGAAAAGCAGAATGTATTACTCGGCCGCAAAATTATTTTCACCTCGGGCGGCGTATATTGAATCCCTCGCTGCGTTCAGGATTCTACTTTAGAATCCCTCGCTGCGCTCGAGATTCTACTCTAGAATCCTTCACTGCGCTCTGGATTCAAAATAGCGCCCTCGCCGTAAATATATTATTTTGCTCCCTTGTAATACAATCTACTATTTACTCACTTTGTATCATTCTTAAGTAGAGAAATAGCTAATTGAAAATACTCGATTTGCCACTGTAAAAATATTTCAGATGCGAGCGCTCGTTGTAAAGCTGACTGAAAAAGTTCCTTTGTTCGAGAGTCGAGTGGCTCGCGAAGTAACATGTTGGTTTGGTATCGAGAATGGCAATTTGCTTTTTTCCAAGTTTCTTGTGTCCACGTCAATCGGTTAATTGACTTTATTTATAAGAAATTAACTAAATGAGATCCATGTTCACTTTTGTCTGTACTACTGACAAAAGTGAACATGGATGTTACCAGACTCTGCAGGTACTCTGAACTTTATCATTTCCCCTTGTACCAGACCAGGGGACGTATTTTTCAATCATTCGAAGTGAATATTAAATTCATGCACGAAAGCAAAACGTATACGAAATTAATTTCGATTGCTCCCAATTTGACGTATTTTTTTAAACAGTAGAAATGAGTGTTGTCCTAAAACTCGAATCTTATAACATTTTTCATTTCACGCAGAAAAAATAAAAACCGAAAAGCCATAACTCGTTGATTTTAAAAACCGGTAATGAGTTATGTATGGGGGAATGGAACGTAAATTAAAAAGTTATAATGTCATTGTCTGTCAGTCATGTGATTCACTTGTCAGTGTCTCACATCATTTCTACAGTGCCACAACCTTTTCTGTGCCGGTGACAGCGGCGCTACGTACGTTTTTCTTTTTTTTGTAGTAATTTAACCGGCCCTGACTTCTAAGAACTTCAGCCGCCAGCAGCACTATGGTTGGACATCAACTTGACAGCAAAATGACATTTAAAAAAATCACGTTAGTTTCACATTTTGACCACCGGCACAGCAAAGTTTGTGGCACTGTACTGATAGAATATCGAAAACGAGTCGGTCGGACCACTCGTTGCAAAACTCACATGTATGAATATTCAAAAAAAGCGAAAATTTTAGGGATTCGCATATGAATTTTGCGATTTCGTACACTATTTGCAATTATAATGATTGAAAAATGCGTCTCCAGTACCTATGTACAAAACAGTGCAAGGTTTTATTTATTATACTCTGTAGCGCATCCTTGCCCACTGAGAAAAATACAGTTGAAAATACTCGATTTGCTAGTAGAGGTAAAAATATTTCCGATCCGAGTTCTCGTTGTAAAGCTAACTGAAAAAGTTCCTTTGTTCGAGAATCGGGTGGCTCGCGAAATAACATGTTGTTATCGAGAATGGCAATTTGCTTTTTACCAAGTTGCTTGTGTCCACGTCAATCGGTTAATTGAAATAAAATGAAATTAAGTAAGTGATGGAAAATAGCTGGTAACATCCAACCGGTTAAGTTATTTATTTTGATACGTTGCTTGCTCTAGTATTTACGTGTTATAAAATTATATTTTATGAAATTGGTGCCGTAAGGCAATATATACTTAAATGGAAAGTTTATTGAGTACTATGAAATCTCTTATTTTGTTCCTAGAAACAAATTAAAGCACATGTATATACACAACCTTTTTAGCGTACAAAAACGTCTTTATTCTATAACAGTAGTTTTAGACATAACTGAAATCACTTTCTTTTGTGAATCCAAAATTTAAAGCGTTCAGCAGAATCTCCACATAATTTCTGGAAAAAGTAGACAATTTATGAGACTCGCGAATGAAAATTGCAAAATGTGATCCGAAATGAAAATTAACTTAGCAAGTTTATAACACCCATAGATCTATGGGAATAATTTATGAGTTATAAGGAAGCCTTCTTAGTCTCAACACAGTACTTCGATTACATAAGGCAAAAAAAAAAATTGTAGGTATACCAACAAAAACTTCGCAAAAAGCAGTTTGACTTGTAACAGGCGTTATACCAATACCACCGATCTTCTAGCCAGTAGAAAAATACGGCCGGAAAACAATATCTGAACTGAACTTATTAATCACTCACAGGACAGATTATTAATGAATAATTACAAGGACTGGTAAACAATAACGGCTCGCTATAGATATTTAATAAGATTCCGCAACACGATTCCTGCGGGCATTGGGGCATCAAGCTGCTTTGACGAAGATTAATCGACCCTTTTGAATGAATGGCACGACCTGCTTAAGATACTGATACTTCTTATGGCACCGCTGAAGCATTGCGCTTTTGCGTTGCAGACGCGGTTTCGGCACGACTGCCAGTATTTTTCTATATTCAAAGAGGAAACTATTTCCTTTTGGTGTAAATATAAGTCCGAATTAGATCTTTCTGGGATTCGATTCATCTGAACAGAATAAACATTAAATTATCAGACTTGTTAAATCGTCAACATTTACATTGGTGTAGTGTACAGCAGTTTGGCATCTAATATACTTTATTTACAATTTAATGTCATTATGTTTTACATTATATTCACTTATCGAATATGTGGCAATAGTAAGTACCTATGTAGAATGGTAGAAACTACAAGAAACGTTATTGCAAGTTATTCATGGGTCTACCAGTTACGCCATACATCTGAAACGTTCTGTTTAATTCGTTTATTTGCCTATGGACGTAATTTGCTATTTGTAGTACTGGAGTGGGTCGTAATATTGCATTGTTAAACTCGTAGTCATTAACAATAGTCAAGAGTCAAAATCATGGTCTATAATTATTATCGATATACTATTGTTTCTTATGATGGCATCTGGTATAGAGACTTTATTATGTCTATTCATATTCAGCCCTTTTGGTATATTTTATGTCTTGATATCCCATTCACTGTTACGCCTAACTAACGTAATTCATTCATTAATATTATAGGACAGTCAACTATTCTGAACATTCCATACGTGAATCATATCCAAAATTCCAAATTAAATATGACGTGTGCTATGCTATGATGTATCGCTCTTCAAGTAAAACAAACTAAAAGGATTTCCTTCCTGTAACGAATACTGTTAAGTGCCCTGTAAACGATCAAATTTGTTTGTCATACTTACGTATTTGTCAAAATATTTGATAGTGTGCAGCGGTTTGAAGCGTTTGTCAAACATTCTACGTCATGTTTGATAAAAATCTTGATTGATGCCGTATTTGACAAACAAGTTTAAAGATGTGCGGCGATGTTTGTCAAACAAGATCTCAAACTCAGTTTTGCTTTGACGTTGCCAGGATGATCAAACTAATTTGTCAAACTTGTTGATGATTTGTTTGACCGTGTTCGATAATGTTTGATGAAAACGTGAAGATTGACAAACAAATTTGATCGTTTACAGGGCACTTTATTGCAACTTCATTTGCACAATAAATGTGAAAACGTATTACCGTTTCAAAGTCTCGTAACAAAATATTGTATGTTTAACCAGAGTCCCTGTTACTGCTTCATAGTTTTACACAAGAATGGTACCTAAATTATGGAAGCGAATTCCGGCGACAAATGGCTAGGATCTTCAACAATCTACTCACGTACCGGCTGTCAACTTTCGCAATGCCACCTCGTGACACTCAAACAGTGAGCGAACTTGAAGGCTAAAATAACAGCCCACGACGACGGTTCCCATTCTCAATGTGTTCAAATTGACATGAATTATAAAAACGAAGAATTTCTCTTACAGTTTCTTGTACTTTGCCGCAATTTCGTTTTGGACTACAATATATAAGTACCCTAATGTCAGCAATATCTGGGTTGTGCTAGAAATTTCATTTGTTATAAAACTACATGTATTTTAGAAATAGTAATGAAATTACTAGAAGCATAAAATCTTGCGATTCAATAATATTTAAAAATTGTTATAAATTCTACCGTTTGCCTTCGCTGATAACCTACTTATAAGTTTATTTATGCGTCTACTACATTCATGAGGTTAATTGCCAAATCCGATTGCCATAGCGTGTTACTTTCTACCTTAGTGCTTCTTAAGTTCCATAAACTGTATTATAAGTATGATTTTTTGTAGAATCACCAAACCGGTAATGGTTTTCATCACTTCTTTGACACTCTTGACAGAGCGGTCATAGTGGCTATTAATTAGTACTATTAATTTTGTGACCCGCTTCACAATCACAATTGTCGACCTTTCTTTCCTAGGCCAGGCGGCCTGACATTGGACACATGTAGAGGTTTTCAATCTAGCTCTTTAAAACTTAATCATTTATTTGATAAAAAGAAACTGAATAAATATAAGTAAAGTTTAGGTTTTAAAATAAATTTACCCGTGTCTTGTAGATTTTCTTAACTTAAAAGTCGCAAAAGTTGCGCAAGAACGTGGGACATCACCAAGGTTCAATGGTTCATACGTCCTTATCATCCTTGTTTTGGTTAAGCCATTCACTTGTGCATTTCACCTTGTGCGCACGTATTGTTGAAAATAGGCAAGTTGCATAACGTTTACGCTGAATTAGCTGTTCAAAATTCACAGTCAACCATATTAACGACTTCTTTGCGGTAAAATATGTACTTATATGATAAAAATATTTGCTCCTCCTTTAGAAGTTGAACCTTTGTCAACCACTTAAAATTTAAATGCTTTAAGAATTTATGTGACATACATAGCTGTTGTTTATAACGATACAATATCTGAAATGTTTAAACTAAATAGCTTGTCGTTATAAATCATAAGATTACTACAATTTATGTAATGACGATTCATGTTTGTTCAATATTACCGTACACGTTCGTCTTTGTCGCCAAAATAGTATGTATTAGCATACTATTGCTACGACTACGATTGTAGCTGTTGTGATCGGATTACAAAACTATCCCAGTTTTGCATCGTATGTACGATTATACGTTGTTGTAGGTATCGATATGTCGTGCGACCGAGTTTTGACGCGTTTTGATACATTGTTGGAATGATAACGGTAGGTATTAGTCCATGGAAATCGTACATTTTGCCTTGCGTTAAATGAGGTAGTTCTGATTTTTTTGTATGTTAGTAGTGATGAGATAGTAATGACAAATCCAAATTTTCCACCTCGAAAGCCCTCCGGATCATTGTTAAATATTTAAAAATGCAATAAATTTTCAGATTTTTTTCAGTTTTTGTCAATTTTTACCACCAAGGACCTGTGTTACGGCAAAAGTTACTATGCACGCTTTAAAGTAGACTAAATTTGTAATAAAAAGAGAATAATTTGGTTCTTGTAAGTCAAATAGTTTTTAAGATGGGGCTATTTAAAAGTTTGCGAAAATTCAAAAACAGGAAGTATTACAGTTTTTTTAGTTTTCGACATTTTGACCCATAGTAGTGGGTTTATAGCAAAAGATAAATTATTAGTTATTAAAGTCCATTAAATTTCCAATAAAATAAGACCAATTAGTAATATCAACTTACACTTGATAGTTTCCTGAGACTGCTGTTCAAAGTTATTGAGGTAAGTAAACAATTATGTTCTATTACATAATTTTTGCAAAATGAAGTACGCCCTAAAGGAAGGAGGATCTGGGAGGTGGTGGGATCAATTATGTAGGTACATTGTATGTATAATTTTGATGGACCAGGCACGTCCTCTGAATCCACACACACTTTTTGGGGGCAGCTTGCTGAGGTATAATTTCTTCATCGAACTGCTCAGGACGGTCAAAATCGTCCTTTGATGATGGGTTATCAATCAATGGTTCATCAACGTCATCACACATCAGGTCTGGTATGTTCTCGCATGATTGGCCAATGCAGTAGCTGCAAACACCGGAACATTTGAGTTTTGCTTTCCTGCAACCACATCTGCTGGTACAACCTTACATCTTTGGTATGCTTTCAAGGTGATTAAGGTTTGCGTGTCATTAACAAGGTAGAACGGGAACGTCTCCCAGATCCTTCTTCCTTTAGGGCTTACTACCTTTTGCAAAGCCTTCTATTACATAATTGTTTACTTACCTACCTCAAAAACTTTGAACAGCTGTCTCAGGAACTATCAAGTGTAAGTTGATATTACTAATTGGTCTCATTTTGTTGGAAATTTAATGGACTTTGATAACTAATAATTTATCTTTTGCCATAAACCCACTACTAAGGGTCAAAATGTCGAAAACTAAAAAAACTGTAATATTTCCTTTTTTTGAATTTAAGCCAACTTTTAAATAGCCCCATCTTAAAAACTATTTGACTTACAAGAAACAAATTATTCTCTTTTTATTGCAAATTTAGTCTACTTTAAAGCGTGCATAGTAATATTTGCCGTAACACAGGTCCTTGGTGGTAAAAATTTACAAAAACTGAAAAAAATCTGAATATTTATTGGATTTATAAATATTTAACAATGATCCGGAGGGCTTTCGAGGTGGAAAACTTGGATTTGTCATTACTATCTCATCACTACTAACATATAAAAAAATCAGAACTACCTCATTTAATGCAAGGCAACACCACTTATTTGGTACGATTTCCATGTACTATATTGATTTTCGTGTCACTTAATTTTTACAGCCGTAAACATTTAGTCAACGTTTTTGTGCCTTTAGTATTTCAGTAAATGAATAAAAATAAAAGAAAAATTGCTATTCTGGAATTACAAAGGATGAGCTATCTGATTAGTTGAGTTTGGAAGGTAGTTCTTGTGAAAACTGGACTGGAATGAAAGACTCATTAGGCGCTTCTTTGATTCTATAACGTCATGCAATTTTCGAGATAGACACCTATCGATGGGAACTATTTTCAAAATTGCAACTTATCCGTCTGTACCAAACCAAACCCAATAACAAAAAAAATACGTGTATCACGTCAACGCTATCAGTGTCATCCTTGACTTACTCTGGGTGACTCCCGCGATAATAATTAATTTAATCGGATCACGCAGTAACGTTGGGCGTGACAAATTGGAAATCGCTTAAATTAACATCCCTATCGAACACTTAGACGATTAATTAGAGTTGTTATTTGATATTTCTTGGAATGAAAATAGGTTCATTAAAATGGAAATCAGACAGTTATTTTCCTTTTTGTGTCAACGAAAGAAATAACCACAGAACACGGTTTTTTTTCTGCGAGTCCAAAATATTCAGTTAAGATCTTAGCAATTGTTTGTTCATCAATCAGTTCAGTATACATGTTAGTGTGAATTGATTTGGATGGAGACGAGAATCTCACAAATGGTCGGGCGCGTCAGTAGTAATTTCCTCAGGCGCCCCAGAGCGATATTCGTCAGTTTTTTGCCGGATGCAGACAGAAATAGAGCAATTTGTCGGTCTTTCAGCTTATTAGAGAAGGATATCTCAAATAACACTTCAGAATCACGAAATCTGTTGTGCTTAGAAACATTCTTCATAAACGTCAATTGGGTTTCACAAAATATGAATCGATTTGAATAGCTTTTCCTGAATCTGAAATTAGGTTTGATTAAAACAGTGTTACAAGTTTCTGAATTTCATTTAATAAGAGCACTATCACCAACGCCTACCTAATCAATTAGGCATAACTACGCGTTTCACTGTTTTATGGGTTATACACACTGTTAGTCGTTTTTGTGACTAAATCGGTCCGTATTTTTTTCAGGCAGACGTCATTTTTTGATGTTTAGGTACGTTTGAAAAGATCATATTTTTTTAAATATAGAAATAAATCAAATTCTTTATGAAGATTGTTTTCTGGCAGACGTCATTTTTTGATGCTTAGGTACGTTTGAAAAGATCATATTTTTTAAAATATAGAAATAGGTAAATCAAATTCTTTATGAAGATTGTTACAATAATGAAGGTTATAATTATAGAATCGTGGCATGTGCGAGTGCAAGGAAAAAAATACTAAGTTCAAGAATCATTCTATCTAAAAATAGCACTTATGTTCAGATATTTTCTTTCAAATAAAAGTTCAATACATGTAGCCCTTCTGTAGTTGTCGTTGAATGTTTTCTTCAAATTTGGTTTCTCTATTAAAATGCCATCCTGTAGGTCCTACTATTAACGTTGTTGCACGCAGAATTAGTTTCCGATTATACCATTCTCATCTCGTCCGAGAGTGGGCATCCGATATCGATGTGGTTTATCATTGGGCTTTAAAGCCTACCTATGTCGCACAAATGTGCTAGCGTCGGTGAACTGCGAGTAATTTAGCACAAACAACCAACCATGATGTGAGCTGAGCTGACTCAATAAGTAGTCGGGCAAATCTATGGGTATTATGGGCCAAGTAATCTTTACCGGTAGATATTGTTACTCTGTTGCCCTTGTCAATTTATATACCGAACTTTGTGATAAGTGTATATTACTGTATTTTGTCTTTGTTAGCTAATTGATTGATTTCTCTTGTGGCTAATTTTATTATTACCTACATCACTGCGACTGAATTCAATCAGATTGCAGTCACGTGAATAAAGCGATAATTTAAATGCTTTGCCTGTGACCTTGCTGCTTTCTTGCAATCTTATCTATCACAAAGTTTTGTGAGTTTTGACTTGCAAATTCGAAAGAGTCTAGGTACCTACTAAGATCATCTTAAAAACCATTAATGAAGCAATAATTTAGTTTAATTCATGATTGGTTGTTCTTTTTTTATCATACTTAATTTATTACTTATTTAGGTTTTCAAAGCATACTGCCAGTCGTTTTACACCTGCAGCCTTTGGGCTAACTACACGCGTCGGACATACAGCGATTTGCGAGTTCAATACAACAACGCATTCAGGGTCCTGTTGGGGTTGCCGTGGCGTAGCAGTGCTTCTGGGATGTTTGCGGTGGCGCACACAGATGGCTTCCATGCTATCATGAGAAAAAGAAGCGCCTCCATGTTAACCCGCCTTCGCGGCGCCTCCAACAGAATCCTGAATGTGTTTGCAGACCGGTGGGACTCCCCATTGTTATGCCACTGGGTGCAGCTACACACCCGGCTGTAAATTTAATTTTAATGTTTTTATTTTTATTTTTATGTGTAAACACTAACACTAGATTTTAAGATTAAAATTGTTACTAACACTTTATGGACCAAAAGTCTGAAATAAAAGTTTATTTAATTTAATTTAATTTAAGATTTGCCATCAACAGTCTGGTAAATAGGTATTACCTACAGTTGCTTCATGTTCTCGGTAGTCAGAAGCCATTGATAAGTCCCCTCCAAAGAGAAAATATTCGATCAGCGTCGCGGAAACCTTTCATGTCATGATGAATTTTGTCAGATTACGAGCGTCTCTGAGTCCAGAGTCGGGAATGATGCGGCGCGCCGAAGAGGGCACATTATCATAGGGTAGGTGGCGGGCACATGGCGCGCGGGGGCGGGCGCACGCGGCGCCGCGGCGGCGGCCAGGCCAGACGTCAGTCCGACACCGAGCGACGCACGAGCCGAGCGCCCGCCTCGCGCTGATAGCTACGCGCGATCCTAACCCATATACGCCGATACGACAACACAGCCACGACTCCTAACATCCATCGCAAAATCGACTTCGTAGAGTAATAAACCCCATAAAAAAAAGTTTATCGACCCTAACTGCCATAACAACCCTTATTCACTTCTCTCGCAGTCGCTCCCTCTAATTATTGACTCCCCTAAACTTTGTTCAAAAATCCGGTCGCTCTCGAATAGCTTTCATTGCTTTTATATTTCATTACTCTCTCATTTTTAACACTAGTGGCAATAGACGTTTCAGCACGTTCTTCCAACCTTCCTACTTTGCGTATTTCCTTGATAGAGTTTTAATTAACTAACAGAGGTGACAATTAGTTTTTTATACATTTCATTAGCCGGAAAGTTTCGTGGGGACTGTTGCGCGTAAGACTAAGTTGGCAAACAGTTTGCGTCACCGTTATCTGTAATCGGGTCAATTAGGGCGCGTTGAACCATGACTCTGCGTTGACACTGGCTGGCTGTCTCCGTGAAAGTTTTGGATGTGACAGTGGTGATAGTGAAGGGACTGTTGCGGAAGGTGCATGTTCTCGTGTGGGCGCCGCTGCAGCGGATGTGCACACCGCTGCCGCCCTGGTGGTTCGTGCCGGCTGTAATGCCATCTGCTCTTGACCTAACTAGGTATGTAATGAAAACCAAACCGATCATTAATAACATTCCCACATAGAGCCGAACACGCAACCGATCGGTATTAACTCAGATAAAACTAATACCAGAAACAGCTGTTGTAAAAAAACATGGCCAACATTGATAATGGAAACTACGTCTTACTAATACGTGTAATATGAGTGATTTAGTGTATTCATCTGTTTACGTTTTTTGTGAATTAAATTATTGAGGAAACGAATGCAGATTATACGTCCAAAAACTTCCTCAATAAGAAATCAATACTGGAAACACTATTAAAATAGTGTTTTAGGTAATTATGATCATTTACATGATGAAATATTCATGACAGTGTTTTAATGTTTTTATATGCAAGTTATTTTTCTTTATAAAATAACATCCAACTTCAAACAGCTAATTAGAATATTCATTATTGAACCACGATAACATTTCAAATGGTTAACGATGGCCGACAGTGTCACTTATAGTTCCTGTTAAGCTAATTATTGTTTGTGGGCAATAATGTTGTATTTGATAGTTCCGTAACGTTCTGTTTCAATTACGTATGGTAAATCGTTGTTTCCAACATGGCTATTGTTGATGGTTCGGTTGTTGTGTCATCAGCAAATATTTGTGTTGGTTGAGTGGTCGATACGATAACAATAACAAATGCTTCTTATATCATTTTGTTATGAAACTTATAATAAACTATGATATTACTAAATCAACATATTGCATTACATCCATTACGTGTTGTTGTGACAAAGAAAATATTTTTATGCAACGTGCAACATACATATTTCAGTGCGTGCATGTTTGGCCATTAAACAATTAGCTTCGTCGCACATTTCCATTTGGGTTTTAAAAATATGTGCACCGTCAGTGTTCTAACAGATTTATCTATTCCATTTAGAATATTCGATTTTTCGTTCGCATTTTCATAATTGATACTTTTTCCAAAGGTATCGTGTAAAGTTATAATGATTCTGTTCTTTCACCTTGAGCAACTTTAATCACTCGAATGCAATCTGTTAGTCACCGTTCAAACTCAGATAACCATGTAACATTTACGGGGAGTTTATATTCAGCATACCACCCGCGTAGCTCATGGCATTACGACGAAATCGGAGATGCCATGTTGGTGGCAAAGCATTCATGAATTAACTACGTTACACCGCACTCGGAAAACCATTTGACCGCTCTTAAGTTAATTGATAACAAATTGAGTTTTATTTATCTTCTGAGAACGCGTCTCTTTAAATTAAATCCTTCTGCGAGCACTAGACTATCTATTTTCTCTCCCAAAGGCTTTCTCCCGTCCGTCGTAGTCTTGTTTACACTCGTTCGTACGATGGATAGTAAGAACTTCTCGGCGCCTACCGTATACAATAAATTGCCAACCGAAAAATGTTCCCTAGTTACTTTATTGGTGTACCTTTCATTGTCTAGATTATTGTTATTGCTTACCTTATCGGCGTACGCAGCCATAAAGTCTGACATTTATGGGCTCCATACAGAGCTAACAATATTTTTCAATTCGTTATAAGCATCAGAACCGTAATATTCATCAATACTGCGATTCGTTCTTTTTTCTTTTCATTTAAATGTAAGATTATCGACTTTTCACAATATTAAACAATTGTCTGTTTAAGCTGCTACCATTTTTATTTCTTGACACAACGATTTCAACTGACTAATAAATGTTACTTACTGGTTTTATAATGATGATATGACTTTGCATCTGGTATTGATGATGTTGTTTAATGACCTTTACGATTTATGGATGATTAGCATGAAACGGCGTTTTAGTGAATCAACTGGTTTCGGTATAATGTTAGTATGTGGTTGAACGTTTACATTAAGTGCTCACTCAAAGGAGCGGCGCCGGTGTCCGTTCTCGTCCCGTTTCCCCGAAGCAACAACATTTTATCAGAGTTCAGTGTACCGATGGAGGAGCTTGTAGACATGTGTGGAGAAGTGTCGTACTTTCTAACAAGTCCTCGCCGCAATTGTGTTTCTTAATAACGACATTGATAGTTTTTAGGGTTCCGTAGCCAAATGGCAAAAAAACGGAACCCTTATAAGATTCGTCATGTCCCTCTGTCTGTCCGTCCATTCGTATGTCACAGCTAGTGATGTACCGTGCCCGGGTACGTTCCTAAGACTGGAAATTTTGCCGGCAGCGTTGCCGGCAGTGTTCCCAAAGTTCTCAGCAATATTTCTGATGAAAACTCCATTGTATCTGCATAGTTTTACTCTCTTTTTATAAACCTTTATTCTAATCTTTAATAAAATTGTAGTATTGTCTGTCATTGTTAGCAAATTATATGTGTCAATGCTGGATTGAGCTGCTATAATTAACTCTCCTTTTTATTAATTTGCTAACGAAGCCTTAATTCCTTCACAATTCCCAAGGACCATTTTTAGGGTTCCGTAGTCAACAAGGAACCCTTATAGTTTCGCCATGTCCGTCTGTCCGTCTGTCCGTCCGTCCGTCCGTCCGTCTGACCCCAGTCTAGCTCATAGACTCTTAGTACTAGAAAGCTGTAATTTGGCATGAATATACATATTTACCACGCCAACAAAGTGGTAAAGTAAAATTTTGAAAAATATTTTTTTTTAGGTTACCTCCCCTACACGTGAAGTGGGTATGTAATTATTAAGCTTTAAAGTGCAAAATTTTGTTAGAGTCAAGTGTCCCCCCCCCCCCTTCCAGCCAAATGGTTGTTTCTGGATACGTGAAAAAATTCACGATAGTAGTACATATGACGAAGTTAAAAAGAAAACTATCACAGCCAAGTAGGCTAAGAAGAAGGAAACTAGAACTACTTTACCATCATGCAGTTTCGTCAACACTGGAAATACAATTATACCCAATGGTTAAGACTAAAGACCACGGTAGCGCAGAAATAGACATACTTATTTTACGGTGTTAAACTGCAGAATTTTCTGATATTACTGGAGAAAAGGCTATTGAATCAAATTTTTTTCATCAGAAAAACAGGAAGAACTTTTATGTTCTGCTTGCAAGCTATTGCATGAAGATAAAAGAGGCGGTAAATGTTCCAAATCAGCGCAAAAGTCTTCAATCTCTTATTTATCCAGAAAATCAGTGATATCTCTGTAATGTATTACTATAGCAAGAAGGAAATGATCAATGCACCATGAAAGGGACACTGGCAAGCACAGTTACACACCCTTAATATCATTCGGATGAACCATACTAAGGACATAGAAAAGCTAAGTTAAGCACCAAAATCATGATGTGATTTTATCGATCAACATCAATTATCACTTATATCGAGTAAAGACACATTCAAACTACGTTTCTAACCAAAAGCTCGTTATCAAACTTTTAAATATTTCGTCTTAATTAAAAAATTACGCACTCCTGGGGGCCAAGCCTGCTAACGTTAAGTCGTAATCGTGTCTCAATCGTGTTTCAATTGTAGTGCTTTTTTACATACTAGTTACAAGAATTATGACAATATGATGTGATGTAAATGTAGTTTGTGGTATGACCATCAGAGTAGTATGGTGAAAAAAGTACACATTTCTTGTGTACGATTGAGACACGATTATGACTTAACGTTAGCAGAATTGGCCACCAGGTAGCGTGCGTTTGCGTATTCGACCTCTGCGACGCTATTTTGCGACAAAAGTTATATATTCCATAGAGAAAGGGCAGCAAAATGTGAAGTTTTAAAAATATGTCACTTGAAGGCTCCAGATTTAAATTATTGTCTATGTCCTATGCATAGGACGCTATAACGCTAAAGGTTATATAATTTAACAAAACGACAAAAAGTTTACTGGGAATTTTAGGCAATATTCTCAATGTGCCCGGAAAATTTTCGGCAGTGGCAATATTCCCACGCGTACATCACTAGCCACAGCCACTTTATTCTAAAACTATTAAGACTACAACTTGAAACTTGGTAAGTAGATATATTCTGTGAACCGCTTTAGAATTTTTATACAAAATAAAAAATTAAGGGGGCCTCCCCATACATGGCACTGAAATTGAAAAATAGTAGATTGTACAACAAGTGCATAAAACGTATCATTTTACCCGAGACGTATTATATCAGACGGATAGTCAAGTCGGGGGTAAAATGGGTTTTATGTACGAGTTATATACTCTGCTTTTCACTTCGAATGTGAGGAAAATAAATAGCAATATTGCAAAAAAGAAAAGATAAAGACTTCGCCATATTGGCGGGAAGACATTATTTTTCTTTTTTTTATACGTGGCATTGGCAGTACTTTAGCATAGATCGTAGTCCATAATGCTCTTGAAATACTTATTTCTTAGAAAACTCATTAATTTTGCCTAGTTTTATTAATTTAGTAATTTAACATGGATTATGTACAAAATTGAAGAAACAGAATGAAATAACAAGTTTATTTAACGAAGTTTAATTGCGTATGTGACTGTTTACCTGACGACCTTTGTCTTAGAGTCTGAGACTTTAGACGAAGATTTTACTTTGATTTACTGATTTTATGCAGCCTATACCCAACATAAACACGACCTTGACGAGAGTCGAGGGTAAAATGGGTTTTATGTGCGAGCTATATACTCTGCTTTTCACTTCGATCGAATGTGAGGAAAATAAATAGCAATATTGCAAAAAAGAAAAGATAAAGACTTCGCCATATTTGCGGGAAGACATTATTTTTCTTTTTTTTATACGTGGCATTGGCAGTACTTTAGCATAGATCGTAGTCCATAATGCTCTTGAAATACTTATTTCTTTGAAAACTCATTAATTTTGCCTAGTTTTATTAATTTAGTAATTTAACATGGATTATGTACAAAATTTAAGAAACAGAATGAAATAATAAACTTCGTTAAATAAGTTTATTTAACGAAGTTTAATTGCGTGTGTGACTGTTTACCTGACGACCTTTGTCTTAGAGTCTGAGACTTTAGACGAAGATTTTACTTTGATTTACTGATTTTATGCAGCCTATACCCAACATAAACACGAACTTGACGAGCATGAGAAGTGAAAAAATATTTTCATAAAATATATTTGTTTGGGGGTGATAAAAAATGATATTTGATAGCTTTATATATATAAAGTTGAGTAAATGACAAGACATTTACAAATATTTGTAGCGGATTACATCTGCTTCATTGCAATTTTATAGAATCTATTAGATCACTGCGCCAATTCGGGTACAACGGCCACAATGTAGTAATTACAATCAGTTGTTCCAGAAAAGTAATTTGAACTACTAATAATATTTTAGCGGTACTTGCGTAGTTGTTATGGGCTAGAAGAGGCGGCAAATGCGATCAAAGTCGATAGTGACAACAAGATGGAGTATAGTATAATATAACCTAGGCAAAGGCAAATTAGTCCTGAACCCAGTGTTGATCTAAGGAGCCGACACGTGGGACGTGACAGAGAGTCTACCGATTACGTGACGTTCAGAGAGCTCTGGATATGTAGATCCTTGGTGTAACAGAGGACCAGTGATGGACATAGTCCATAAATGTAGCAATTCGAAGTGGCAATGGGCTATATCAGTTGTAGAACCTACAAGAGCTGGTGAAGACGGCTTCTCGAATAGAGACCACGTATCGATAAACGTAGCGTCGAACACCCTCCAGCTAGATGAACCGACGACCTGAAGCAGATCAGGCTGTGGCTGGATGACGCGTTTGTCATCTAGACAGATCGTGAAGTGTTGCGCACCTTGGAGGAAGCCTTCGTCCAGCATTGGCCTGCAGCAGACTGAGATGGTGGGCAGTTGTCTGTGTGGTGGGTATATCAATTGCGTGGTGATTAGATGTATCCATAAAGTGGAACTTATGCCCATGTCGCCAGGTTATACCACCATCAAGTACAAAGAAAAATAAGGTTGACCTACTTCATCTATATATATAAAAATGAATCCCTATTTCCCTTGGTCACGACATCACGCGTGAACGGCTGGACCGATTTGGCTAATTTTGGTATTGAAATGTTCGTGGAAGTCCAAGGAAGGATATAGGGGTAGGGTAGGGTAGGGTAGGGGTAGGGTAGGGGTAGGGTAGGGGTATGGTAGGGGTAGGGTAGGGGTAGGGTAGAGGTAGGGTAGGGGTAGAGTACGGGTAGGGTAGGGTGGAGTAGGGCCACGGGAACGAAGTCGCGCTGGGTCAGCTAGTCTCATACAGAAAATCGATCAGATGGAGCTAAGCACATCTCTGAAATGCCTGCTAAGAGCGTTTGATGTTATGTGGCACAGCAGGAGCTGTTTATGCTGCTAAAAGCCCGAAAAACTCTTTGCTATCATTTTTTTTTAGTATATTTTGACTCCCTAAGTGGCCATTGGGCCAATTTGAGAACACCCCTGTAATATCATGAAAAATTGACCCCAAATGCGTTAATATAGTATAAGTTGTACTGTAGGGTCCAGATCTAATCAAATATATGTCGCAGTCGCAGGAGTTATACGCCCTTTTAAAAATTATTTAACTGCTTTCTGATTTTTTCTATCACTAGTTTCATTTTGCTAACGATCAAAAAAACTTGCACCTATCGTGTCTACAATATGTTTCTCAGTATTATGTATGCTTAAATACCAACTTGTCATCTTCTCTCTTTAAAAGTCAAGTTGCAAACATTCTGAAAATATCTACATTACTTCACATAGTATATTCTGTCGCACAATCAAAATGAAAAATGCACATACATAACAGAGGCCATAATGCTTGATGTCGTTTGTCACGCAGAACTACGTTCTAGGCTATTATCTACGGATAACAATCCCCCTTGACGTGGGTCGGGAGTTCCTCCAAATCCAACTCGCTAAAATGTAATTCACATAGTTAGTAAATACCCCTACTGTCGGGGCAATAAGGCTTTATCCTGAACTAGCGGCCGCCCGCGGTTTCACCCGCGTGGTTCCCGTTCCCGTGGGAATATCGGGATAAAAAGTACATATAAACCTTCCTCTTGAATCACTCTATCTATAAAAAAAAAAAAACGCATCAAAATCCGTTGCGTAGTTTCAAAGATTTAAGCATACAAAGGGACATAGGGAAAGAGAAAGCGACTTTGTTTTATACTATGTAGTGATAGTGATGCGACTGGTGTTAGTTGGTGGATATGTAAGTATTAGCTGATGTTTTAAAAACGGATAAACTTTAATACTTAGATGACATTATCATAATGGTTTATGAATACAAAAAAAATATAACCTAACTATTTTTAAAAGATTATTTATGTTATTGGAATCAACACGGCTAAAGATACCATCAAGGATGTCGGGGTCAGTAGTCGCCGGTCGTACATCAGTTGTATCTGTACCATCAACTTGGGTAGCATCGTGGAACTACTTAATTCGTAATGCTCGTAGGCGGCAGTTAGGCGTTTCCGCGTTCGTTCGTCAGCCTTCTGTCGGCACTCGGCACACGTCTGCAAGGTCGTGCGAACCTCTTTGTCTCTATTTTGATGTAGGCAAGCTTAAAAACACTGCGGTTATTCACACACACCTATTTGCAGGAAATCATAATAGTTTGCCGCCAGAAGCTACGTCACGTTTTGGCGAATTGGCTGTTTCTGGGAATTCATGTTTGACCTGCCGGGAACCCTTTTCCTTATTTAGACCAAGTTCGTTTACATTGTTTTTAATAGTAGTTACTACTTAGTCTACTTACCGTCCTATTAATTATAGTATTTTCATATTTATCATAAACAATTTATAATTTTTGGTATAATAGGTATTATCATTGTCGTGAAATAATCAAATTACCACTATTTGCCGTGACTTTCTTTTTCTTCTCACGTAAATACTTTTTACAGGCTTTATTTCGTTAACAGCCGCGTTGCACGAACGTTTTTTAATTAACAAAATTGGATTCTCGAAAACGTAACAGTAATTGAGACTGGAAACAAAACGTTCGGAACAAAATGTAGATAATGGAAAATTTAATGTTTTCCAAAAATTCGTCAATGAGCCCAGACAAGCATAATATTTATATATTATATTGTTAAGCATAATTATATTGTTCGTTCGTTAAATTTCCGTTTCTTAATAACCTGACATGTAACATTTCTGTGTGGCGAAAGCGCAGAGTCTACTTTATAAATGATAGTGATTTTTAATGTAGAAAATGCTTATTATCCATACTGCAACGCATAAGCATTTCTTTTTTATTATGATTTCACTTTTTAGAAGCACTTGTATACTCTTTCGCCCGAATACTCGAAATTGAATGCTACTCAGCTTTGGGAGCGTCCACGTTTAACATTTAATGCGAGACGTGGCGATGTTTGAGACACTCGCAAAGTTGCGTTCGAGTCATATTGGGGCGTAAAACTATCTTTTCTCGGTATAGGTACTACGTTGATATTACTCGAGGTAAAGAAATAGTGAGCTGCTTCACACTTTAACATAATTTAGTGAGTGATATCAGAATGGAGCCCCATGTTAACCTTTGCCGCTTGTTAACCGAACGTGTTTGTCCACTGATGACGCGTACGAATTAATTACGCGTAGAATGCATCCAGCGCGAGCACTGATAATATTGTTGTCGACTGTTTATACGCATTTTGATACCTCTCGCATTTCCATAATCCAATTATCACAATTCATATTCAAAATTAAATCATCCATTTTGGGATTATTGTTTTATACGCACTAGGCAATATTTTACAATGTATACCTACAGTAGGTTAGTTATAGGTTAGCCGGACGCGATGCGCCCCCCTCGTGCATTGAACTGCCGGTTATATTTAACTGCGACAACACGTGTGCGCCAGCAGCACAACACACCGAAACTCAAACGGGAATACTGTTTTTAGCATTAAAATCATTCAAAGCTTCATTGCTTCTACTTCAAACTAATTAGAAAACTTTAAACATTTACGAACTACTAGACTAGGATCGTATTATACAAATGCTGCGAGCTTTCAAAAAGTTGCTCAAAAGGAAGTACAACAAGCGAAGCTTTTAAAAATTTGCATTCTCCCGTACTTTTAGACTCTATTCAGTCTCCAAAAGTACATTGTTCCCTATATGGAAGTTCTTTTCTGTAGGGTAATGCACATCGGCGGGACACGGTGAGGGCATTCTCGGTACCTGAGGATTGACAATGGGGTACAATGAACTGGAGCAACGCCCACCCAGGCCGTTGCAAAGACGCTCGCGTTGCAAGCTATTGTCACCCTTGAGTGCGCACGTGATCTTGGTGACCACGCTTAGAGAATAAATTTTGCACAATGGCAATGGCTCTACAGTTCTGTTACTCCCCAATGCTCTATTTAAATAACTGAAATGATATTTTGCGGTGCTTTACAAAATACATGTAACATTTTCCTTCCTCCAAAAATGTACATGGTTTCCTAGTAATTACCTACTGCTCATGTTTGCCGTAAATTCCAAAAACAAATACGTACTCTAGTATGATATGATTTATTATGAAATGCAAGTATTTCACCAAAAATTTCCACATTCTCGACATATCTCTTTAGGCCAGTTATCTAAAATATTCTAGGTCGTAAATAAATACAGGGTCCTGATTTTTTGGGATGTTGTTAGGATAGATATGTACCAATAGTGTAAAACCAAAATCGAAAGACCTGTGCTAACTTCGTGGTGCTCGAAAAACCTCGAAATTTTCGGACGATTTCAGTTTTTGGTTTACAGCTTCTAAAATATGCATTTTACATCAGTCATCTATAACACTTCGAAAGAAGATAAAAATTAGCGACAATTTGAGTTTTGGTTTACAGCTTCTAAAATATGCATTTTACATCAGTCATCTATAACTCTTCGAAGGAAGATAAAAATTAGCGACAATTTGAGCGCAACAACAGCTCTGTATGTTTGACAGAATATCTCGAGATATAACACTTCAAAAATGGGCAACTTTTTTCCAAAAGTTAGTTTGTAGTTGGCTAGAATATCGAACAATATACTGTCATAATAAAATACTCATTCTACAAGGAAAGGCATTAGTTATCGAGCCTTATAATATTTAGCTTTCATTTAAGTGTAGACGAAAATCTTTAGGAAGAATAGATCTCATCTTTCTCTTTCTCTTAAAAATATCTCGAGATCTGTTAGACATACAGAGCTGTAGTTACGCTCATAATTATTGTCGTTAATTTTATCTTCTTTCGAAGTGTCATATATGACTTTGCTGTAAAATGCATATTTTAGAAGTTGTAAGCCAAAAACTGAAAAAAGTCCGAAAATTCCGAAGTGTTTCGAGCACCACTTATATATTCTGTGGCACCACGAAGTTAGCATAGTTCTTTCGAGTATGCAAATTTGGTTTTACACTATTGTATCTATCCTGACAACATCCCAAAAAATTAGGACCCTGCAATTATTTGAGACCTAACGTGATATTTATGTCTACGGTGACGGGCCTAGTTGTAATTAGCGAAATATTATGAACTTCTATATATTTATTACTGCATTAAGCTTCGATCAACAATAACACCTAGGTCATTAAGTTCGGTACAACAATCTTCTGCCTCTGTTTGATTTGATATTTCTTTAATACTATTAATGGTAATGTTAATAATGACTTAACTTTACCTCGATATTGGCATACTTTACGGCATTCTCGTCGGTACTTTTAATTAGTTTATTGATTGCTGTGGTGATAAATGTACATTAGAATGGTGGTGTTGCGCCAACGTTTGCTGATAGTACAGTCGTACCCACAGAGAAAAAAATCATTCCGTGTTCTGTGGTCGTACCACTTTGAGTTCAGCAAAATGTCAACTTTTTAATCAGTGTTTAAAATCAGTTCCAGAGTTTATACGTTTTACCTGGCGTGTTTCCAACTATACAATCAACGATAAATCAAGCGACCAGGGGACGCATTTTTGAATCATTCGAAGTGAATCTTAAATTCATGCACGAAAGCAAAACGTATACGAAATTAATTTCGATTTCTCCCAATTTGACGTATTTTTGAAACATTAGAAATGAGTGTTGTTCTAAAACTCGAATCCTATAACATTTTTCATTTCACGCAGAAAAATTAAAAACCAAAATGCCATAACTCGTTGATTTTAAAAACCGGTAATGAGTTATGGGGGAATGGAACGTAAATTAAAAGTTATAATGTAATTGTCTGTCAGTCGTTTGATTCGCTTGTCAGTGTCTTTCTTTCTCATATCATTTCTACTACTAGAATATCGAAAACGAGTGGGTCGTACCACTCGTTGCAAAATTATGAGTATGAATATTCAAAAATAGCGATTTTAGGGATTCGCATATGAATCTTGCTATTTCGTACACGATTTGCAATTTTTATTATTTAAAAATGCATCTCCTGTTAGCTGTGTGAACCCAACTCAAAGAAATCTAACCAATTTAGTTTAAATCCCAATAGAACTACCATTTTCTTTTCTGTGACACGATAATATTGCTAATAAATGATATAAGTAAGTAAATATTATCCGGTAAACGTACGCAACTTCGCGTGATTGCTGTTAAAACCAAAAACATGAAAACAATAATACCCTAAAATGCTATGTTTAATATTATTTTATGTTGTCACGCAATAGCCCTAACGATAATACAATTTATACACATTGACGGTTTGACACTCTTATCAATAAAGCAATATATTGGATAAGGCTTTCATAATTTACAATTACTAATAAACGTGCATAACCGCAGCAGAGTTGTGGCGTTGTGGAAAAAACTGAATGTCACCCGGCGACAATGGGCCGCGAAATGAAATTGATTGCCGCACATTTGTATCATTTACAATAAATTATACTATAATGAATCTATTTATTTCCACTTGGAACGTGATTTGGCTAATGTTTGCATGTAGGATATTTATTGACTTCTGTTCGGTCCGTATCTGCACAAAATTTATATTGATGATCTAGTTACTATTGGTAATTCATTTAAGATAATGAAATTAACATATAAATAAACCAATCATTTTCGTATTTCTAAAATTCGAAATTCTTTTGCCATGTCTTTCACCGTTATATGTATGAACACGGTAGAAATTTATTTTTCAGACTGAAAGCTTTAGTTGGAGAAGAGTTTCACTTATGTAGTTAATGTGTTTAGCGGTTTAGCGTCTTAGTTTTATGTGTAAGATTACATTATTGATAGGTATTACTATAAGGAGAGTTAAAAGTAGTATGACTTGGTAAGTGGATATATCGATTACGTCCTTTAGCATTGTAATTTTTGAACATATAAATCGTATTTGGCATGTGCGACGTTAAGTCTCGCACGAGGACACGGCCAACTTTCCGTGGTAAATAAATTCGGAGGCACTCGATAACTTCTCGAAGTTCGGTCAGCGGAAAATCGTATGCGTTGCTTCTGCGGAGATGGTAACTTGAGTTTCATTAAAATTGTTCAGTTATTGCACCACAAAAAATAGGCACACGAATTTAGAGGCCCCGTGGTGCGAAGTCGGCGGGGATATTGATCCGTGTGCGCGCGCAGCGTCTGCCCAACTGTATACACAGACGACCGCTGGAGCGTTCCGGCGGCGTGCCGCAACTGAAGTGAACACTTAGTCACATCAAAGCACCATTGACTGATGAGCTTCAGCGGTATCCAACAATCCGCTTGTTGATAACACTTTATGTTTTATCGCGGTCCCCCACCAAATGAACGTATCATCTCATTGCGGGTCCGATCTCAAAAGAAATTACCTTTTTTATTTACCCTGTAAAATTTTCTTTCACTCTTTAATGTCCAATTTTATATCACTAATAAAATTCTAACAACAAACCGTAATATTTATTACGTTTATAAAGCTTTCAAACTTTTTAAAGCCCCATCCATGGTTATTAAACACATATAGGTCCCAGAAATCTTTCTTGGTGAATCAATATTATCAAACTGATGTCCTTGAGACAGTAGAAGCTAGAATCTGAGCCAAATTTGTCTGCAGGAGGGACACAATCAGCCGAGATCGGGGGACCGGCACGCTTATCCGACGCCTTCTCATCTGATTAATGCTGCTCTTTAGATAACCGAATAGAATCCGCCAACGAAACTATTCTCTGCTTTTGGGCAACAATGTCATTTAATGTACTCTACGACATTACTCTGTGACGCTGTCGCACATTGCTCGCGGGATGATGGGACGTTTACTAAGATCTCGTGTGATTAATTGTGCAGTAAGAATTTAGCATGAAGCTCACCTCTCCTGTCTCATAAAAGCTGACACCAACTAGTAAATCTTGTATAGTACATTGCTGCTTCCTTATTTACAAAATGTATGGTCACGCCTTTCTATTGTAGATATCACTTCTTTCAAATTGCTACTGTACTTACTTATTTATTACATAGTTTTGTTTCACTCGTCCTTATCACAGTCGTCACTTTTTGTCTCATTTGTACTATTTGATATTTTTATTACTACTCTCCATAATTTCTCAAACAGTACTAATAAACCTAATTAATTACTTAAGTAAATTAATTTATCATTTCAGCCACTGTTAGATGTTACAAGGATAACTTGATTAAAGCAATTCGTGTTTAATTAAACAATATTTAATATGAAACAGAGATCAAAACCCTTGCTTAGCCCTCTGGGAGGCGCTATCGAATTGCCGAATATTCTCCAGAGTCGCGGTCCCTCCGAGGTCGTTGGTACCGTGTTGAACTGCTAGTAGAAGGTTATCTTGTAAGTAAACGATCGTCTTCAGATAATTTCTTGTATTTAACTTATTCTTGTTCTTTATCATTTAATTAAATTAAAGCTATTCAGAATCTAAACTCTATTCTTTGCTGTGGCTGGGCGGTTATTCCAAATATTTAGGTAGGGTAGGTTAGGTTAGGTTAGGTTAGGTTAGGTTAGGTTAGGTTATCGTATTTAGAATTCGATTAAAATTGTTCTCTAATTATGCAGATGAGTTTAATGATTGTTAAAAGTTGGCGCTTAAAATATCATTGAGATCAAAATAATTGGGCAAAGGTCTTATTTTAAAAAGAAAACATCTCGTCGATAGCGTACCGGCCAATTTATCGTTATAATTGACGTGACGACAATGACCGTGTTATTAGCCTATCAACTCCAATGAGGAGCGGACGTAGCTTGCATTATGCTGATGGAGGAGCTCCGGTATCAAGCCGCATCAGCACTGCGTACTCTAGCTTTTATCTTTCTCCATCCCATTCGCCTTCGCCATCATCATTTGCCATAAAAGAAAATGTCGACGAAATTAGAAATCAGATAATGCGTGGTAGGACTCTGTTATTCGCCATCTTTTTTATGAGTTAATCTTTCAATTAACCTTAGAATTGGAATTCTCTAAACATCGCACATATAAATTAATTTCATTTAATTCCTCATTTCGTATAGAATCTCTAAAGTTACGAACTAAAGATCCTTTTTTGTTGAATCATTATAGCTGCAATTAAATAGACAAGGAAGCACACACCTATCTGTCAAATCTCAACACAATTAACGATACGATATCGTTAGCGTGTGTTACCACATAATCGCTGGCGTCAATGACGTAGGTTAGTTTGATATTGACTTAAATCGACAATGGGCCTCGGCCGTACACTTGACTAACCTTGCTCCGTGGGCCAACGCTGGCCACTATTTACTGCCTCATCAACTCGTTAGACCTTTGCCGAGGTCACTGGTACTGGTTTGGCACCCAGTTGTTAACGTGATAGCGTCGATTCACGTGTTACGCAATCGGTAAACGTGTATCCTCCTAAACTAGCACTAAGAATGCATGATGAATTTAAATGATCCATTTTTAGATTTTACCTCCCTTCTGGCAACTAATAATCTAGAAGATAGTATAACCAACTTACTTCGTTATGGAAGAAAGTGAATAATAGTACATTACTGACGCGGTCTATAATGAAATGATTACATTGCTGGCAGCGCGATGATGATGGCCGAAAGCGCAGCTTAGCGCAGGTCCAGGTCGTCACAGCGCAGTCAGCATTGCATTGCAAGCTTAAAGGGCGAGAGCGTAGTTAAGCTCAGCTTGAGGCCAACACTGCAGTCATTGTGGACCAAGTCTTGTATAGTCCTTTACTCAAACAATGTGAGTAATTTAAATAAAACCAGCTTAACATAGGTAGTTAAAAATTTATTTAAAATAACAATTATTATTAAAAAATTAAATATTTTATAATTTCACAAAAAAAAAACAAAGAAAGTTTTCTTTTTTCTCTCCCGCGCTTTTGTTTTTTTTTTAGGCAGTGGTGCTTTTACTTTTACCCTGGTATACAGAAAAAAACCCAAATAATATCTTTTTACCCGTCTGCGGCGAAGCCAAAAAAGGGTTATGTATTTGACCTGTATGTATGTGTGTCCGTTTCTATGTTCCCTCGTAACTTCTAAACGGATGAACCGATTTTAATAAATGATACGTCGTCAGATTCGTCTTAACGGGCCGAGTGACAATGGGACATCAAAATTAACAAAAAAACAAAATGGCGGCTTTAAGGCGATATATTCTGTGCATTGTAAAAAAATATATTTTTTAATCCCATCGAGTGGGGTATCAAAATGAGGAGGTTACAAAGACGATGACGAAAATATAAATATGTGATATGTTTTTAACTAATTTCGACTAATAAGTGCTAATTGTTTCTATGGGAAAAATAAAAAGTGTTGTTTTACTATTTTCCACGCAGTTTCTTCATAAAAACCTTCCCGCGTGCTTTATAGAACATATGAAAAAAAAATTAGCCGAATTGGCCTAACCGTTCTCGAGTTTAGCGCTTATCAACATTCATTTTTGAATTTTATATAGATATTGTTTTCTTTGGTCACGGCTAGATGGCGCTGATAGTCGATGAGAACGCGCTAACGTTTGGCAAACATAAAATACTGTTAAGTGAGTGTATTTAAAAGTTTAAAACTTTTAAATAAATTGAAATAACTTGGATTGTTGTGATTGTGATACAATAATGATGGATACGAATTGCGATGTTAAAATTAAATACTTGTTTAAGTACCTATATGAAGGATTATGACGTGATATTTAATAAATTTTAATTTTAAAAAAATTGTTCGTCGAATTTTAACAATAACAAACAAAATCGTTTTCATTGATTGATAGTTAAGTTAGTCAAGAAGTTTTATTATCTTTGGTTTAAGTAGTAAATTAGTATAATATAATAGGATAGGAGTTGTTTAGAATTTTGGTTTAGAAGTTTTATTTTCTTTGGTTTATTTATTAGGCGATAATAATAGGAGTTGTTTAGAATTTTGGTTTTTCGTGAAGTTAACGACCAAAACTCCCTACAAGAATTGACACGTCTGCGAGGTCTTGCTCATGTACATAGAACATTTAACTAAAAAGCTTAAAATAAAAAAGAACTAATTTAAAAAACTTAAAAAACCCGTCTGCGGTGCAAAAAACTAAAAAGAAAAAAACAAGCAAAAAAAGATCGATTGTGGATTGAATATGTTCTTAGTTCTTACTAGTAAATTGTATGCAGCGTTATATATATTAGGTAGGGTGATTACGCCAAACGTCGCCCCGCCCCCCCCCCCCCCCCAAACCTCGGCCGTCTGCACATTTTCAAATTGCGTTCATTCAAAAGGTATTTAAATGGAAATTTTTCCACTCGAATTGCAACCTTAGTTCATACTCTATACGTACAAACGGTTACTATCCGATTACGTCTCTCGCTCTTCGCACACTGAGCGTCAGTAGCGATCCCGTCGTTGAAGCGCTAGGTTCATTGTGAAAGTAGCTAACTTGCTGTGAATACCCACGCATCGGGGATTGATATTACACCTATAAGGCGTTTATTTTTTTTTGCTTTAAGCTTTGATATCACTAATAAGTAAATTTTACTATATTTTAAGATAGTTTTTTAACGTTTTGTATAATTGGATTATGAGAAAAATAGGGGGCCGCCATTAGAATATCAGTTTTGACTTAAAACCCTATACTCGGCCGGGGCCGACTTAAAGTAAATGCAGTCTGTTTTATAAATTAAAATTCTACTAATCACATTGGCTGAATAGGAGAATTCGCAAAGCCTTAAGGTAAATAAATCCATTTTACGTTTAATAGCCAAATACCGGCCGGGGTGATATTAGTTTAATCACGAGATATAAGGTACACTAAACTGGGGCTGACTTTAGAAATATTAAAGGTCATAATGTCGGCCATCCTCAAATTCGACCGCCACTATACAGGAGGATTACTTTTGTGTTTACCACAGCATAAAAAAAACTATAAACCTTTATTTTTATTTTATCTGACTTATTTTATCATTCTTAAATACTATTAGGAAAACGTCATAGTTATTTTATCATTCTTAAATACTATAACGGTGACATGAAAGTTTAACTAACAATCACTGTTGATATACCTTAGTATTTTTTCAACCTCTTTGATTATTAAATTCTGTTTTAAATTCAAATTTTTATGACATAAGTACTTACTTAGTTATTTACTTTTATTTAATTTTATTGTGATGTTTAACTTTGTTATTTAACTATAGGTACCTAATTTAATTATACTAACATTGTTAAAGTGTAAAAAACAACAAAAACAAAATATGTTACTTACTTAAAAAAATTAATCATGTTAATATTTTTCATTGTCTTAATTTGAAACACCCTATACCCGGCCGACATTTGGGAAAAACGCGACCGACTATAGGCAGTAAACGGCCGACTTTAGGGTTTTTTCGTTCTCGACGCTTTAGTACCTTAATACTTTTTTCTTATAGTAGAGAAGTCAACCTTATGCCTAGAAACATAAAATAGATTTATCAACCTATCTCAAAACGCATCACAATCTATCTTTAGTTCCAAACTGATGCAGCCAGAGCGATCCAAAGTGAGAAAATCCGTAAGGGGGCCGACGTTTAGCGTATTTACCCTACTTAATACAAATTTTAAGTAAGAGAATTCTTGGAAGCAGGCGGGATCCATGATATTTTTATAGATTTTATACGCAAATGGATCCCGCTTGCTTCCGAGAATTCTCTTACGTAAAATTTGTATTAAGTACCTAATATATATAACGCTGCATACAATTTACTAGTAAGAACTAAGAACATATTCAATCCACAATCGATCTTTTTTTGCTTGTTTTTTTCTTTTTAGTTTTTTGCACCGCAGACGGGTTTTTTAAGTTTTTTAAATTAGTTTTTACACGACTATGTTTCAAATTATATTCTCAAAGGAAATTGTATTTTTTTTTGACATTGACATTTTTGAGTAAACTATTTAAAGTAGTAGAAACTAGAAAGAGGGATAGTGTGTGAGATCAACTCCAAACATACTGTTTGAATCGTGACGGTTTTAAAGAATGTCGTTGTTTTACTATTTTCTAGATATTACCATTACCACCGCACCGCCCATACTGTTGAATTTATCATCCAATGAAGGCAAGTTATAAAACTGCATAAGATACTTTGCAGTTTCTTCAGCACGCATGCACAAGACGTCTAAATCCCCTTTTCATTGCGGTGAAAGTCCTGTCTCGGCATCGATCGATCCCATATTCCCTACATAAAACGTGCTTGTGATAGGGTTGTCACTTTTAACATTTACGTTTAAGATCCGGACTTTTAATTGGCTTGACTTGCTTATTTCATGCTAGCGAATCTTCGCGGCTTTATCCACGTGGTACCCGTTGCCGTGGGAATATCGAAATAAATTAATATGGCCTATATCACTCGGGAAGAATGTAGCTTTCTAATGGTCAGAGAATTTTCTAAATCGGTCTAGACCGATATTAGAAGACTAGTAGTTTAGTGCAATTTTTAAGTATTTGTTCATGGCCTCAAATATGAGCATGAAGTTATGGATCTCGATATTGCTAAATGTGGCCACTTTTGGCACTATTGAGACTCACGACTTATTGCTTAAGTTTGAGTTCTTGAAAGTATATTTATAAAATGCATTGTACTCTTTTTATTTGCGCAAAATAACCGAAATTTTTAATCTAAGCCTTTGATAAAACGTAAATGATTTATTTCCATTGGTGGCGCTACTGAGCTAATCGAACCACCTTAAATAGAACGTTCCATATTCATAGTAGTTTGTTACACAAGGAACGTAAGCGAGCTATTACAGAACAATATCCAATTTGGCGCCCGTGCGAGCGCAGCTCGCAAAGGGCGCTAAAGGTTCGAGTGTACCCGAGATATTTAGACGCCCGAGCGAGCGAAATGAGCGAGGGCGAATATAGTTCGAGTGTGTAATAGCTACTTATAACCGAGGTAAGCATTCTCCTTTACATCATTCATGCGAGGTAAATAAAACATTTATATTGGTATGTCAAAATGATTCTTTTATAAGAGAGAAAATATTTATTCAAATTTATTTACAAAAACTTGTAAATGTACTTATTTTAAAATTTAATACAGTCGTCGCAAGTGAACAAACATTTAATTCGATGAAATGCCGCCATTTTCATTGTTCTCTACAGTAAATAGTTTTCTTATCATTTTATGAAAAAAATATTGTTTGACCAAGGAGTTTTGCATAGCTTGAATGGTAAAGTTACTTTACAACTAAAGCATTCACCTGCTTTTTTTTTATGTATAATGGGCTTGCTCTTGGCTTCACACTGAACCTTAGGGTTGAGAAGAAGCCTAAGATGGAGCGAGCTTACCCAGAAGCAGCCTATTCACTCTAGCTTTAAAAATTTGAGAGTTGTAGTCATTCGGGAATATAGACGCAGGCAGGGTATTCCATTCCTTGGCGGTGCGCATCACAAAGGATGAAGAAAAGCGCTTGGTACGCATTCGCGGGATGTTGACCAAGTAAGGATGATAGCCCGCTGTGCGTCTAGATTCTCGGTGGTAGAACGGGGATGGTGGAATGAGCTCATGCAGCTCAGAAGCACACTCACCGAAGTACAGCCTGTAAAATACCGACAAGCAAGCCACTTTACGTCGGTGGGTTAGACTATGGAGCTTGGCATGAACCAGCTTATCGTCTCCGATTAGTTTCCTCGCTCTGCGTTCCACTGAGTCAAGTGCTGCTAACTGGTATTTCGCTGAACCATCCCAGAGGTGAGAGCAATACTACATGCATGACCGGATGCATGCTTGAATTGCAAAGTAATTTGAAAATGGAACGTTCTATCTAAACAATACACTGTGTTGCACATATCAACTTACATAGCCTCTTACCATACTAGTAATAGTTACCGAGCAGTATGATGTAAAATTACTTTTCACACTTATGCTCTGAAATGTTAATATTATATTTGAGAAAAGAATGCAGTACGTGGCACTTTTCCGAGGTAAACATTCTAAATTTGAAAATCACTGCAGTAATGAATTTTAGTAGGTACTTACTTACTGCACTGATTTTAGTGCTACCCAAAGATATTATTACCAATTTTTTTTCTTAATTTTTTCTTTCGTTATTCCTCTGTATAAAAACAGAAAAAGCAAAGGGACATTTGCACCATACAGCCACATTATTATTATTATTTTAAAAGTAATTATTATATCATAATTAGGTTAACTTTTTTTTTAATACGGTGCGCACAGAGTATATTACTTCGTATTGTACCACAAGCGCTATGTAGCCTTATCACGAACATCAATCGAAAAAACAAAATGAGATTTATCATAGACAAAATATCCTTTACGAGTAATTTTGTATGGGAAATATGTACAGCGCCATCTACCACCCAGAAGCGGGTATTGAAGTTGCGCATTTTAGTAGCAAGTAGTAAACTGTATCAATAGGCTGTATGACCGTTCCACTTGGCCTCACAAATCAATATTAAAAAAACGGCGGAAATGATTTTCAGCGGTTGATTTGATATCTATACAGTTTATTTATATTGTGTAATAAATTATCAAAATGAGTTCTGCCAATGAAACATATACAGACATTGTATGTACCTACTCCACCAAATTTGAGAGCAGAAGCAAAATGAATAACAGAAAACTTACTGCCAGCAAAATCAAAAGAAAGATATAGGTACGAAAACCTACGATCTGATTTGGAAAAGTGAAAAAAGGCGCATACGTTTTCGGAATCTGTTGTTGGCGTATTTTAATGATACCTACATTATTAAAATAATATTATTATGGGCGATTTATACATAAGTGTGCCCGGGAAAACAATAACATTTACATTTAATAATTGCCCGAACATGTGTGATATAAATTTTAATAAATATTATTTAGTTAAACAGTTTTTTTGTATTTCCTCGCATTTCTTGAGAAAAGCACTATACAAGCCTTGTACGGTAAGCAAATTACCTTGCCTCGAATGATTAAAGCCCTCGCCTGCGGCTCGTGCTTCAAACCATCCTCGACAATGTAATTTCTTACTTACCTGTCCTCGGCTGTAATGTACTATTACAATTCAAGCAGGTGAATGCTTTAATTGTAAAGTAACTTTACTACACAGTTTTCAATATCAGAATAACAGGAGATGTCATATAAAAAATATATATAGTAGATTGTACAACAAGTGCATAAAACATACCATTTTACCCGAGACGTATATATCCACCCGAGCCGTAGGCGAGGATGGATAGTCAATTCGAGGGTAAAATGGGTTTTATGTACGAGTTATACACTCTGCTTTTCACTTCGAGTGTGAGGAAAATAAATAACAATATTCCAAAAAAAAGAAAATAAAAACTTCGCCATATTGGCGGGAAAACTTACTTTTTCTTTTTTTTCATACGTGGAAGTGGCAGCACAGTAACTTAGCATAGATCGTAGTCCATAATGCTCTTGAAATACTTATTTCTTACAAAACTCATTAATTTTGCCTAGTTTTATTAATTTAGTAATTTGTCTCAAATTGATTGATTGATCTGATTGTGTACAAAATTAAAGAAACAGAATGAAACAACAAGTTTATTTAACGAAGTTTAATTGCGTGTGTGACTGTTTACCTGACGACCTTTGTCTTAGAGTCTGAGATTTAGACGAAGATTATACTTTATGCACTAGAGCATAAAAAGCGATTTTATGAGACGAACTTTACGAGCATGAGAAGTGAAAAGTAATTTTTATGGCGCCAGTACTTTTGCGCCACCCAGTACATATACTACATAAAATAATAAGTACATATACTCAAACAAACTATTATTTATTATATATTTAACAAGCCGGTGGCGATTTAAAGTCTCTGCCTACCCCAATATTTTTCTTCCCGTTCGCTTTAATTCCCATTCGCGTTTTTCCCCATTTGCTTTATTTTCCATACATGTTTATAACTAGTAATTTATTTCTTCACACGATTTAATATCTATGCATTGTTTTAGCTACACGCATCTTTTCTGATGCATTTTTTTACCAATCCGGATCATTCACATAGTTCGATCGATCGATCGATCGAATCGATTATCAATTAATCGATTATCTTCACCCTAAAATAATCTAAATATCGATTTTGAATCGATTAAATCGATATAATTCATGCTCTAAAAATCGATTAAATCGATATAATTCATGCTCTAAAAATCGATTATAATCGACAAAGTACACGATTTAATCGATTTTTGAAATTTTAACATTAAATTTAAAAAATCGATTTTATATACTTAAATTAATCGATATAGTCGATGGATAGATCGATTTTATCGAAAAAACCAGTAAAATTTTAAAATTTCAATAATCAATTAAATCGTGTACTTTGTCGATTATAATCGATTTTTATAGCATGAATTATATCAATTTAATCGATGCAAAAAATATCGGGGAAATAAAATATTGGGTAATTCACCTATACAGTAGGTTCCGTAGCCGAATGGTAATGGTAATTTCAGCCAAATCCGTTCAGCCGTTTTGGCGTGATTGAGTAACAAACATACAAACGTCAAACATCCAAACATCTAAACTTCCACATATATAATATTAGTAGGATAGACCTCAATAAACACTTATATCGAAAATTGGTTCGAACGAGATATAGTCAGCAGTTTTTGATATATCACACATTTTCAAAAACCGCAAATATAACTTCGTCTATACTAATATTATAAAGAGGAAAGATTTGTATTTTTGTATGTAACGAATAAACTCAAAAAGTACTGAACCGATTTAGAAAATTCTTTCACCGTTAGAAAGCTACAGTCTTCCCGAGTGACATAGGCTATATTTTATCCCGATATTCCCACGGGAACGGGTACCACACGGGTGAAGCCGCGGGCAGCCGCTAGTCTTTCATACAAACCTATGAAAAACGAAGTAATTTTTTGCTGGTAGTGGTATTATCAATGAATATATCTTTTTTCGCCAAGTGAATACGGCCTTACATTTTTAGAATTTTAAAGTATTTATACTTTTTTTACTTTATGAGGGCTACGAAACCCAAAATAACTTATAATCCTACAACTATTTTCGTGTCTGGGTACGCTGTTACCCATTGTCCTTTTAAAGTTTAAACGATTTGCAAAGCGATTAGAAATAGTTACTTACCAAATGATAAAATTGTCTTAAAAAATAAGTTTTTAATAGGTAAGTACTTACAAAAAAAAATGTAGAATAGACACCTCAAAAATCTGTCCTATTTTTACCTGTCTCGAAAATGAAATAGATGTTTAACTCAACCATTTTTTATGAGTGTACATGTGTTTGGGTCATCCCTAAGAAATAGTAGCGGCCCACTGTTAAATAATATTCAGTTCTAGTCTGCTGGATAAGTCACGTACAATCGACAGATGGAATAATATGCTATGATGAGAATATTCTTTGTCTCTGTGAATGTATCAGTCGAATTACACCTAAAAATCTTGTTACGTTCCGTTAGAATCTGTAATGAATGATAAAATACTTATTCGTAAGTAAAGTATACTTATTAATTATGTTATGCTTAGTAAGTACTCTCATGTAAGCTAGTGTTTGTTTACGAGCAATGCTTGAATCTGAATTTCAAAGGTATCCGTTTCCGCAACATTTTTCAATCATAATAAAGTATTTGTAGCACGAACTTATGTACTTAGGTATATCGAAATTAAACGTATTGTTTTTGTTTTCAGGTAATGCAACTGGTTCAATCATTATATGGAGGGTATAACCGTACCGTAAGTTTCTTTGTATTTGAGAAGTGAAAGGTGGAAACGAAGGCGCGGGATGTAATAGCAGTTGCAGCTGCTTATTCCCATAATCCATATTATGCGCAATTCTATCAAAACCTGCAAATGCGTTTGATAAGATTATATCGTAAGATTCAGAATTTCACACACAATTTTTTCAAACCTGTTATACGGGACGGCCGTACATTTGTTGCTGGGATTGTCGTCAAAATGAAACGCTGCCTTTGGTTGAATCAGCCAGAGTTCTTGAGGGAGATAGCTTCGAGTTGGTTGTTGCTTGTCCGAGCGCTTGCTGAAGAGTGCATGCTCCATACAAATCCGGCTCGTTATTTATACTCTCGCGGCTATCGCCCTCTCACTCTTACATTTTTATTTCTCTCTCTTACAATTTTATTACAATTGTTATGAATTTCTTAATTGTTATGTTTTTAAACTGTTACACAATTAGCTTATGTCTAAATAATACAATAGTAACGTTATTGTGCCTGTGGAATATTCATTTTGTGAGAAAAAGTGGAAAACAGGTTTTCGGTATAAATATACCTCGCCCCCCGCTTCTTCCGTACAAAACTCGGGCGCACGGGACGCGCGCCGCTCAGTCGTGTGCGGACGTCGTGGCGTTAGGATCTAAGTTTAGGTCATAGACATATGACCTAGGTCTTAAGTTTGGTGCCTAACTACCTAACTTTATCTAGCTTTATTTAGTGTCTAGGTCTCTATACTATTTGTTTACTTATCTGAATGTCTATGACCTAACTAGCCTACCTACCTAAGTTTCCACAGGGCTTTAATGAAAAGGCAATCAGAAAGTATCTTTATTAAATACGAACACAAGTATACATTTCAAAACTTACAAACGAAACAATTATTACTTAACTATTATACTAAATACTAACACGATTATAACTGTACAAACTTTATAGACGGAATTTATCTGTCGTCCGGAACATTCTCCCGCCGTGAATCGGCGTTGAGCCCGATTCATACTTCAACCCGGTGTAGGACGATCAGCTGACAGGAACATTACGAGCTTCTTTGTCGGTCGTCGCAGGGTACCGCCCTTGGTGTGTATATCAGCTGTTCGCACGATGCCGTCTGCGCCGGGGTAAGTTGCCGTCACTACTCCCATTGGCCACGTGTTGCGTGGCAGTGTGTTGTCTACCACGAGCACGACGTCTCCTGTCTTCAGTGCGGGTTCACGGCCATGGGGCTCCCGCCGGTTTTGGAGGTCTGGTAGGTACTCCTTCAGCCATCTCGCCCAGAACATGTCGGCGAGGCGTTGCGAGGCGCGCCAGTGGGTGCGGCCTATGAGGTCGTGGTCGTCGAAAGCGCCCGGCGACGTGATGTTGGCCGGCCCGTGCAGCAGAAAATGGTTTGGAGTCAGCGCCTCGGGATCCTCGGGGTTCACAGACACGTGTGTCAGCGGTCGGCTGTTGACGGTGAGTTCGGCTTCCGCGAGCAGTGTGCTTAGGACTTCGTCGGACGGACTTCTCTCGTGTAGCACGGCGTTCAAGGCGGACTTAACGCTCCGCACCAGTCGTTCCCAGGCACCGCCCATGAACGGCGCGCCCGGCGGAATGAAGCGCCAGCTGATCGATCTTCGGCTCGCCTCGTCTTGCGTTGCCGCGTCGATGGCCCGCCGCAGCTCCTTGTCGGCGCCACGTAGGTTGGTGCCGTTGTCTGACCATATCTCGCTCGGGCAGCCGCGGCGCGCGATCATGCGGCGCAGCGCCATCACAGCCGAGTCGGTGGTGAGAGACGGGGCTACCTCCAGGTGCACGGCGCGCGTTGTGAGACACGTGAAGAGCGCGACGTATCTTTTGTGGTGGCTTCGTCCGACGGTGACGGTCAGTGGGCCAAAGTAGTCGACCCCCGTGTAGGTGAAGGGCCGTTGGTGATGAGCGAGGCGGCAGTGCGGCAGGTCACCAGTCGGCGGCTCCGGCGGCGCGATTTTCCTTTTCTTACAGGGCAGGCATCGATGAATAATCATGCGTGTGACGGGGCGCAGGCGTACGACCCAGTAGTGGGCTCGACACTCGTTGATAGTACATTCGACTCCGGCGTGATGCAATCTTCTATGTACATATTCTATGTATAACTTTGTAGCGTGGTGATCGCCGTCGAGTACCGGAGGCCGTTTTTGCTCTTCTGTTACGTCGTACGCAGCGTTGATTCTGGTTTTAATCGATAATATTCCATTTATCGATTCTAGCGATAATAAGCGCAACTTGTCGCTTTTAATCATTTTTCCTTTGTTTCCGACGTGGTTGAGCTCTTCCCCGAAGCTCTCTTGTTGGCAGACTCGTACTATCAAATTTTCAGCTTTTCTAACTAAGTCGCCGTTGAGTGGTAGAAATTTTCGTATTCTATTTTCACCCTTCTTCTCTAGGGGCTTGGGGTCATTTTTCTTTGTTTTCCAGTCGGGATCGCGAACTTCATTTTTCTTATTTCTTTTATAGTTGATTTTCGTCGTTTTCGTTCGACAGAGTTCGATGAACTGTAGTACTCGCGCCGTCGCTCCGATCAGCCGCTCCCACTTGGAAAAGCGTTCTATTTTTGGCACGGCTTCTTTTATGTTGCAGGTGTTTTTGACGGTGATGTTGTTGACCTTTTCTTCTCCGGTCGGCGTGGGCAACGTAGGTAACTCGGACGGCCATGTTGATGACGGCTCGTATAGGAAGTTCGGGCCGTGGTACCAGCGGTGGGCTGAGTTGAAGTCCGTGGGCACGTCGCGTGTTGCATCGTCGGCGACGTTGAGTTTGGTCGGCACCCATCTCCATTCTTGTAATGTACTATTTTCTTCTATGGCGGCGATGCGGTGAGCGACGAACGGGCGATAAGCTCTCCCGCCGGTTTTCAGCCAGGTGAGTACTGTTTTGCTGTCTGTCCAAAACGTCTTGCTGCTGGGCTTCTTATCGTGCTCTTCTATAATAGTCGCGGCCATGCGACTTCCCAGTACGGCTGCCTGTAGTTCGAGCCGTGGTATCGACGTTAGCTTGAGCGGTGCGACTTTTGCTTTCGCGGCGATCAGTGACGTATGTACTTGTCCGTCAGCTGTTTCGGCGCGCCAATATATAGCGGCGGCGTATGCGAGTTCACTGGCGTCTACGAAGATATGTAGCTGTATTTTGTCGGCGTCGCTGTAGCCGTTGTAACATCTTGGTACTGCGGTGTGTTGCAAGCTTTTCAGGTGGCGCGTCCAATCGGCCCACTGTTGGGCCAGGTCGGCGTCTATGGGTTGGTCCCAGGCGGTTCCTCTTCTCCATATTTCTTGTAGTATTTGTTTCGCTCGTACTGTTACAGGCGATGCGAGGCCGAGCGGGTCGAACAGCGACATCAGTATTTTCAGTGTTTCTCTCTTCGTGGGGTGCGTTTTTTCGAGTATGCCCGGTGGTAGTCGCGCCAAGTTGAGGTTGAAGCCAAGTTCGTCGGTGCGTGGTTTCCATATGAGTCCCAATATTCGTTCAGTCTGTTCGGCGTCAAGTTCGACTTCGGTCTTCGTTGTAGCGCCCGGGTCGAGGGCGTCGATCACCTGCTGCGAGTTCGATGACCATTGGCGTAGCTCGTAGTGTGCGGCGTTGTGTATCTTGTGTACTTCGGTCGCTATGGCAACGGCGGCGTCTTCAGTTCGTTCGCTGTGTATGAAATCGTCGACGTAGTGACTTTTGATGACAGCTGATCGGGCGTCGGCTTGCCATTGTTCGGAGTTCGCGTTAATGTTCTTCACGAAAATAGCGATGGCAGGTGAACACGTAGCGCCGAATATTAGCGACGTCATTCGGTACTCTTCTGGTGGCTGATCATCACGGCGGCTGCCTCTCCATAGGTAACGTAGCGCGTCTCTGTCTTCTTGTCTGACTTTCACTTGCATAAACATTTCTTTGATGTCGGCCGACACGGCCACTCGGTGCTGACGAAATCGCATGAGTACTCCCGGTAGTGATTGCAGTAGATCGGGCCCTCGCAGCAAATGATCGTTGAGCGAAACTCCTCTTGTTTTCGCTGCGGCGTCATGTACGATCCTTATCTTGTCGGGCTTCATCGGGTTCACCACGGCGAAGTGCGGTAAGTACCATGTTCGTTGTTCGTTCTTCGTTTTCGGAGCGGGTTCGGCGTAGCCTTTTTCTATTAGCGCGTTCATATTTTCTTCATATCGTTTCTTCATTTTCGGATCGCGGTCGATTTTCTTTTCAACGGTGAGCAGTCGCTTTAACGTGTTTTCGTAGTTGTTTGGCATGTTGACGTCATCCGACCGCCATAGTAGCGGTGCTTCGTATCTTCCCTCTTTGTTTAGTCGGACCTCTCTTTCTAGCGTAGCTAAGGCGCGTGCGTCCGGGTTGTTTTGCGGCATGCTGGGGTTGACGATGAGCGACTCGAGTGCGAAGTAGTTCTTCAGTTGTTCATCCATGCTGTCTTCGATGTTGTTGATGAAATTAACTCGATGCGTTTGTTGCCCCAGTGTGCGTGACTGTGTCCCGTGTAGCACCCACCCAAGCGGCGTTAGCGATGCGACGGGTTGATTGTGCTGCCCTTGACGCATTTCTTCAGTCAACAGTAGGTGCCAATTGTCTTGACCGATGAGTACTTGTGGCTTCGCTTCGACGTATTTGAGAAGATTTTCTATGTCGCTGAGGTGACCGCAGCCGTGTAGCTCTTCATCGGTGATGGCTTGTGGCGATAGTTGCATGTTCGAAATGGTGCGTGCGCGGATCTCGAATTCTTTGTTGGACGAGCCGCGTAGCGATAGTGTGACGCGGCGTGAGCGCGCCGACGTTGTTTGCTGGTCGCCGATAGATTCGATGCGTAGCGGGTCGAATGGGCCCCTGGCGCCGGTTGCTGTTGCTAAGTCGTTGTCGACGAGTGTGACCGTCGAGCCGTCGTCCAGTAGTGCGTAGGTATCTACTCCTCCCGCCGGTCCGGAAACGTGTACAGGTAGAATCTTCAAATAAGATACGCCTCTCGCAGTCCATGTTGACGCGACTGTCTCGCTCTTCTGTATAGCGCTATCTCGCTCTGTTTCTTGTTTCTTCGCATAGTGAAGTAGTTGATGATGTGTTTTATTGCAGTCGTCTATTTCGCATCTTTTTCGTCTGCAGTGGTGAGTTTTCGTGCGGTATCGTAGACACACGAAGCAGAGTCGTTGCTTCTTGGCCATATCCCATCGTTCATCTGTAGTCGCGGCCTTAAACTTGCTGCATTGCGTTATGTTGTGGCCATTTTCGTCGCAGGCGGCGCATTTCTGTTGAGTGGCGCCGGTATGTCTGTCTGTTGTAGTGAAGGCGCGTTGTGGTCTTCGTAGCGGTGCGTGTTCGCTGTATATGTTTTCAGGCGCTGCGTATGGGCCGCAGCGTTCGGCTTCTCGTTCGAGGAATCTTGATAGCTTGAGTAGGTCGGGTTCCTCTTGAGATTGTTCGGCGGCGAAGTCGTACCACTTGTATTTGAGTACCGGCGTCAGCTTGTCTACCGTTGATCTGATTGCTTCTGGACTATATAGGTAATGTTGACGGTTGAGTGCGCGTAGCGTAGCGACGATGTTCATTATGCGGCTTGCGAATATGCAGATTTCCTTCGGGTTATCGGTGAGGCGCGGGAGGGCGCGCAGTCGTTCCAGTTCGGCTATGGCGATGCTATCTGGACGGCCGAAGCGGGCTTCTAGTGTTTTGAATATTTCTTCAGTTTTCGCATTGTAGATGAGTAGGTTCTCAACTGCTTCTTTTGCTCTTCCTTTCAGGCTGCGTCGTAGTCTTGACACGTTTTCTAGTTCTGAGAATAGCGGCGCGGTTTCGATGTATGCTGCTTTGAACGACAACCATTCTTGATGCGAGCCTCCGTACGGCGGTAGTTCAGTAGCGAAGCGAGGAGTGTGCGGTGTCCCTCTAGCAGCGAGGGCGATCGCGGAGGCCAAATCCTTCAAATCTATTTGTTGTGGGCACGGCGCGATGTCTCCTATCATCTTCGGTGTAACGGAGTCTTTCTTTTCTTGGTTGTCTTCTTTCTGTACTGGCGTCGGCTGCGACAGCGGCGGTGGTCGCAGTGACGGCAGCGGCGGCGGCGGTAGCAGCAGTGACTGTGTCGGCGGCGGCGGTAATGTCGCCGGCGGCGGCGGCGGCGGCGGCTTTTCTATTCTCTCAGCGGGCTCTTCAGCCGTTTCGGCGGGGCGGGGCTGGCTTTCGTTTAGCCAGTCGTCGACCTTCTTCGTTGTGTCGTGTTCGGAGATGGCCGTCCCTGCGTCGCTTTCATTATCAGATTCGGCTTCGAGGCTTGCGACGCGGGCGGCGGCGAGTTCTATCTTCAGTTTCAGTAATTCTTCTTTGGCGCGAGTGAGGCGGGCAGCGCGCCGTGGCTTTGAGGCACTCTTCGATGGCGCTGGTTTCTTCGTTTTCTGTGTGGTCTCCGAGCCTTCTTCCGTAGAGTTTTCTGTGGTTGCTTCCGTTGACGTAGTTCTTGCAGTGGATTCTGTCGCGGTAGCTTCGGACGCCGCTTCTTCGTTCGGCGGCGCGGTCGTAGGTACGGTTTCGGTTGATGGGCCCGGGGCCGGGGCCGGGGCCGTGGCCGTATCTGGGGCCGGAGTTGGGGCTGGAGAACGTCCCTTCGTTGATCTGGTGACTCGCATCTTCTTTTTTCCTTAGTGACGATTTATCCGGCTGAGAAGGACCATTAATATACGGGACGGCCGTACATTTGTTGCTGGGATTGTCGTCAAAATGAAACGCTGCCTTTGGTTGAATCAGCCAGAGTTCTTGAGGGAGATAGCTTCGAGTTGGTTGTTGCTTGTCCGAGCGCTTGCTGAAGAGTGCATGCTCCATACAAATCCGGCTCGTTATTTATACTCTCGCGGCTATCGCCCTCTCACTCTTACATTTTTATTTCTCTCTCTTACAATTTTATTACAATTGTTATGAATTTCTTAATTGTTATGTTTTTAAACTGTTACACAATTAGCTTATGTCTAAATAATACAATAGTAACGTTATTGTGCCTGTGGAATATTCATTTTGTGAGAAAAAGTGGAAAACAGGTTTTCGGTATAAATATACCTCGCCCCCCGCTTCTTCCGTACAAAACTCGGGCGCACGGGACGCGCGCCGCTCAGTCGTGTGCGGACGTCGTGGCGTTAGGATCTAAGTTTAGGTCATAGACATATGACCTAGGTCTTAAGTTTGGTGCCTAACTACCTAACTTTATCTAGCTTTATTTAGTGTCTAGGTCTCTATACTATTTGTTTACTTATCTGAATGTCTATGACCTAACTAGCCTACCTACCTAAGTTTCCACAGGGCTTTAATGAAAAGGCAATCAGAAAGTATCTTTATTAAATACGAACACAAGTATACATTTCAAAACTTACAAACGAAACAATTATTACTTAACTATTATACTAAATACTAACACGATTATAACTGTACAAACTTTATAGACGGAATTTATCTGTCGTCCGGAACACCTGTATATTTATTTGTTCAAAACTTGCACCCGTTTCTCTGGAATGGAATTGCCATCGAAAGAAACGTCAAGTTACCAGCCCACGAGACCGTCATATCTCGGCTTGTATTTAAGCTCTATTATGATTGAAATTTTGCATACTTATACGATATTTATTAACCGTTTTTTGACATAAAAATCACACTAATACGAACTGTATTTCTTAAGGTGCCCGCTAGCTTGACGTCAAGTTAGCAGCCTCACCAGACACTCGAATAGGTATATTTTAAACCATAGTATCACTATTTATATGATATAGGTAAGTACTTCACTATTTATACAAAAAAAATTGACGTAGACAAAACCATTTAATTCCGTGGTGAAGCTGCTAACTTAACAAACATCGGGACCAAGTATCGGCGTGCTTTCTAAAGCAAGGATGATTTCGAGATACCAAACTTTTGGTCACCCATGCCGTGACCGACCACTGCGAAAATTGCTTAACTTCAATGATCGCGAGCCGAGACCTCTGCGCCACGGGCTCCTCAATAAAGCTCATCATCATCATCATCATCATCATTTCAGCCGTACGACGCCCACTGCTGGGCATAGGCCTCCCCCAAGGATCCCACAACGATCGGTCCTGCGCTGCCCAATAAATAATTACGCCTAACAAACTAAGAAGTTATACTGGGTGTCACCCAGCTTTAGTCAAAAGCAGTAAAGCTTTGTCATCAACATCATTAAAATTTGTTGAACCCATTTTTCCCACAATTTATTAAACTGCTGCTAAAAATTGCCGCACTCTGATTTTGACCTTTGCGAAACCGATTATATCACAGCTTTCCAAGATTAATACAGGTTTCGAGGCAGCTGCACAAGGTTTTCTTGGACATTAAAACGGCTATCTATGACCTTTGTAGGCTTTGTATAATTAGGCTGTTTGTAAAAAAATTACAGTACCCAAATGTAAGCATAAATATGAACTCACTTTAATTTACCTGCACCACATTGGCTTTTTCAGTGACCCTTTCAATTCAATGGAGTCATTGATAATAATTTGTCAAGTTTATATGATCGAAGCAAGCAAGATAACAAAACAGTATAGGTTATGTTTGTTCACCAGATTTTGCTATCTGCTAAAACAAAGTGATTAATATGATTAATGTAATGACACATATACGTAGTTATAATTGTGTGCATGATCCTAAGATTGAGTCGAAGCGGAAATGATGCAAGCCTAAGGGCATTGTTCGACGTGCTCTAACGAATAGGTTCCTACTCCGCTCTTTCGCTGAGTTGCACGTCGAAGCGTGATAAAACAGTAATGGGAAAGCGTTTGAAAACTCTGAGATCGGAGCAATATTGGCGAGTACGTGACGATAACAACGACACCTGTCTCAGCACCGGTGAATAACGGCCTTGCCATCGCGCATGCATGAAAAAGTTGAACAAGTAGCGGTGCATCTTGCTGCAGATCTCGCTACGCCATCATTTGACACACATTCGACCAGCAGTGATTTATGACTACTTAGAGTTGTGTACGCGTTAGAATCGGCCACATCGGGAAATCCTACAGCTATCAACGAACGGGCAGCCAGCCACACCTCGTAGACCCGAGGAACTAATCAAAATTGTTACTCGTATTAAATGTGAGGAAATTAATGGAATGAAAACAAGACAGTGCATTATTATGTATATTAAACGTCTTCGTCTTTTATCCAATTACGTTTCATAAACATTGGAATTTTTTCCACTAGAAATCTTATAACATTTTCAATATTTTTTCTGTTTGATCGACTTCGATCCTAATTGATTTCGAAATGCCCAATGAAACTACTGGGAATCTATTCTTTATACTACTCTGCTCTACCGCAATCACTTTCTGCTAACAAGTTATTATTAGTTTTGTTATCTTTTTTATTAAAAACGTGGTGAGATGAGTTGAATTTTCTTAAAATATAAACAACACGTGCGTTAGGTGGCTTATTTGTCGCTTATATCATCCAACCAATGCTCACTTTAGATTGCTAGCGAATTCACATCATTCAAGATATTGACGTGGATACGAGTTCCTATGCCACATAATATAACCAGTTTTCAAGGAAATAGTGAGAAACACACGTATTGACACGACAAAATATCTAACGGAGCGCGCTGCGTGGGGGAAATGGACCGAGAGCCTGCTCACGCGCAGCGCTATAATAGATCGTCAACGTCCCAGTTGGTTTCGGTGCGCTGCACCGAGCACGTGTATCCACGATTCTTTAGCGTTGCAACACTTTCAATAACATCAAATTAACTCAATCAGTTTGTGTGGTGTCACAGTGAAACATTACAGTGATCATGCCGCTGTGGTTGACAGAGCAAATGTGTTCGCTCCAGTGTCCATCTCTTTGAGGTACTTTAGTGTTATCAAATTGTCTTTTGTTGTTGTTGTTGATATTATCCTTATCACTTAATGCATGAAGCTTGCTGCCAGTATTTCTTTAATGAATTTTCGTAAGTTGTGTGTTAAGTACACTTTACTGATGAGTTATTTTTTATAAGACAAAAATAACACGTGACTTGTGGCAACAACTTAATATCATTAATTCTTAAATAATTTAAATTTTGAGGAATCTTAAAGCAAGGGCACGTCATTGATCACTGTTAACGGCAGTTTACTGAAGTTTACATCATCAAATTGCTTGTTCAGTTAATTTCTGAGACAGTTAAAATTCTTTATCATTATTAAGTAAAATACGTTAAGTATTACATTTATTTACATACCAGTCACTCGATCCGGCAGTGCATATACATAAGTATCATAATTGTGTACATGACTAGTTTTATTATGAGCGTGGCATCGATACGACCTTAGCGATGTGGGTTGACCGCAGTATTATGAAAACTACGTCGTTATTTAGATGGCCGGATATCAGGTTACCCGATGCACTACCCAGCCCACTTTGAGCAGGCCCGGCTGGCATGGCACCGGTGCCTAGCTTAAGTGGCATTGGACATGCAAGTATATTCCAAACGTGAAACCAGATTTAGGTCACAGGGAACATAATAGAACTATACTGGGAAATGGTAATACTTAATCGAGTTATGCGATATGGGTATTAAAATGGACTCCAAGATTTATAAATAAGCCACATGTTTTGGCACGTGATCCTTTTTAGCCAAACAAGTTGGGCAGGCTTCTAAAATTGAATTTTTTGCGTCACATTCAAAATTAGTTTTTAATGTTTTAGTAATTCAGTATGTCAAGTTTAAGGCCCGTATTATAGAACAACACTCACGTGGAGATCGTATAGTTAGCAAGGGATGAATGTATTCGTTGCGTGTATTTGCATTGCAACCCTTTCTAACTATACTTAAGAAGAGATCTCCACTTCAGTGTTGTTCTATAATACCGACCTTAGAGACGGTGTGGTCGGTCATATACTTAAAAGTTATAGCATTGCTTGTGAAATTAAGAATCCTTTTGGTCACCAATGCATATAATTATTATAGTCTTTGCTACTCAAATAATATGAAGTATGAATTAAATTAATCCTTATTTTATTAATATCGTAATACTACCGCTACGTATTTGGATATAGGTACATCGTCTAGCACGCTAGAGACGTTATCAGTGACCCTTGACTGTAAATTCAACTAATAATAGCATTAACGTTACACGCGATATTGTGACCCTTTTAGAAATACGCACGACACGAGCAGTAGAGTGTAGACGGCTTATCAGCATATCCGCGCTGCGCCCGCCCGCCGCCTGGTGTGACCCGTCTCGCTCGCATGACGTCTCTTGCGATTTCGCCCGCGATATCAAGACAAGACTCAATACTCTTTGCATTCTGTTTGTCCACTTACATACCTCAATGTCAAACTTAAAAATTCCGACCTTTTTGCTTGACCTTCTCTTCTAGTTGCGCTGTAAATATATGCAATAGGCCGCTCAATATTTTACAACCATGAATGAATCCAGATGTTGTTTATAACCGACATTAGCATTATTGACAAACAATGTTCTTTGAAGGTAGATCGGACGAATGAATTTCTTTAGACGCGACTTTGTTTAACTTGTAGCCAGTTATTGCTTTGGTATGTACCAACCAACACATGGTACTGTCTGTACATTATCATATAGTGAGTGGAAGGGCAATATGTATCATTACAATATTACATGTATTTACACTAATGACATACGAACATCAAAATAAATGTCACTAAGGGCCTGTTTAACAATATCTAGGTAAGTTCTGATTAGCTGTTATGCATTGTGAATGCAAAAAAGTAAAAATTTAAATAACTAGCTTTTACTTGGCAGATAGGCCATACAAAACTGTCAAGTAAACTGGAAAATGTCTCGGACATTGCGAAACAGGCACTAAATGTTATTGTTGATGGAAAATTAAAATAGAACAAAACATTAAAACAAGACATGATAGGTGACCTGACCACACCTAACAACAAACAACAATTAACAAATTCATGATTTTTATTGCATGATTTTTTAAATTAAAATCACTGATTTAAATCAAAATCCGAAAAAGAAGTAAATTAAACGCTGGGAGTACATATTAGTCAACTGTAATTTTCTAAAACAATGTTAATACACTACGATAGGTGCAAGCTAAATTATTTATCACAATAAAAATCAACAATTAAAAAATTTTGGAAATATAAACAAACAAACACAAATTAACTGTCGAAACTCAAATAGTAATGTTTTGTCTATATCGAAACGTCAAAAATGACATTTCATCGTAGACAAACCTATTGCTCGGCTGTAAATTATAGATTTTCGAGGTAGGTAGACAAAACTCTTCTCGGGTTTGTCATGCTACGCGTGTTGGTCGATGTGACATAGGTATTACTTTTTTGGCGGTGTTGCCAGTACTATACATTAATTCTACCTAAATAAAAATGATGCGCACAAGAAAAACTAGGGTAATCATTGCAAAACCAAATAAATCTAAACGTTTTTTCAAACAGATTTTTTTTGGATTAAGTAAAATAAAGAATCTCGATTTTTTGAACTCTGTATAATATTCCTATGCAATCATTGGCGTGATTCTACAACCCAGAATATATCGGCGATATCTAGGCCTTGAAATACTCTCAATATTTGTTATGAAGATCTTACTTTAGTTCTCTTTCACTTCACTTATTTCCAAAAACAGTTTCGTGATTGCCAAACAACATAAGCTGGAAAATTACGTTTCAACTCACAATGTCAACTTCTCAAAATGACAACCGGACACAAAATGTCCCTTTCTCAAAAGGTCAACTTCTTGAAATGTCTAATTCTCAAAAAGACAACTTCCAATTGTATAACTATAATTAAGAAATGGTTCAATAACCTTATTGTTCAGTAACATGTAAATATATAAATACATATAGGTATTATGCAATATAGGTGAGTAATATATATAGTAATCTGGAGATGATGATGAATAAAATACCAAAATTTATAATCAAAATTGATAATTTATAATCAATCAGCTGTAATATAAGAAGTGTTATATTGTGTCCTCACATGTTTTACAAAATTCAAAACAAAACACAAAAACGCTTCTGATTCGGGTTTTACTTTTACATTTTTTAAACTTTCTATTTGAATAGGTAAAGACAGCCGCAAAAATATAACTTTAAAAAAATGATGAAATTCTTAGATTTTCATGTTGCAATTCAATCATATATTTATTATATTTTTTATCAAAAATAATGTCACGCTGTCTTCTCCTATTTCTCGAAACTTAAAACATAATATAAGAACACACTATAAGAAACATAGGTTAAATATAATATGTTATATAATACAACATAAGAAAAATAACATGTTTTTCTTTTTGATTAGCTTGTTAGCACGTTCGCTCAGTAGAAATTTGCGAAGTTGTCATTATGCTAATTTATCATTTACTAGCGGCCGCCCGCGGTTTCACCCGCGTGGTTCCCGTTCCCGTGGGAATATCGGGATAAAAAGTACATATAAACCTTCCTCTTGAATCACTCTATCTATTAAAAAAAATCGCATCAAAATCCGTTGCGTAGTTTCAAAGATTTAAGCATACAAAGGGACATAGGGACAGAGAAAGCGACTTTGTTTTATACTATGTAGTGAAGAAGTTGACATTATGGAAGTTGACTTTTCGAGAAAGGGTCATTTTGCGTCCGATTGTAATTTTGAGAAGTTGACTTATGAGCTGAAGTTGAAACGGAAAATTATAGTTTATTCTGGAAATTATTGGTGATAATAAAAAAATCTTTATTATCAACAATGGTCATACATACCTAATGCTCAAAAGCAAATCTGTATGTGAGTAGAATATCTTTCATTAATTCGTTTAATATTAATCATCAATATTTTTGTATGATTTCTTATAACAAAAGTATGATCAATAAAATAGGTCTTATGAAATTGCCGTTATTTTCTCAAATGTTCATTGATCTCTAATTTTTTAATTTGTATTTAATTATCAATTTATCAAAAATCATAGCCAGTTTCGGAAATGAGTAAAATGTTAAACACACGTCCAAGAAATCATCAAATATGTTTGTATGATAATTCCAACTTCCTACAATTTCCCAATAGAAAACGGCAAGTATCGGTTCGAACCGGGCGTCGTCGCTCGGACGACAACTGCAAGCGTCGACGCTCGATTTCATACAAAACAAAACAATGCAACATCAACTAGAAACTAGAGTGCGCGCCAGATAAGTCTCCGCGCGACTGGTGGCGTATTTAATGTTGCCAGTAGTTGTAAATAATTTTCCCATCACGTGTAGATCAGGAAAAAATCTAACTGGCTTTTGTCCGGTTGCTATAATTGAATAAACAGTAAATTTTATCTAGATACTTCCATTTACAATAGCAATATAAAACTGTAAGACATTAAAAACACTTATAAGCAGAAAGATTTTACATTGTTTATTATAATTGTTAGTAATTTAGGAATTAAATAACAACAAAATAAATATATTTCGAAATATTTTATTAAGTAACTATAGTAACTATAGAGTAGATAATAATAGTAACTAAAATACCCCAAGCGAAAGCAAAATATCACATAATGGTCACCCTAAAAATGACCTGTCAAAGAAGCAGTCCGCGCCTGCATTTTAGCGAATGGTTTAAGTAGCCTGTTATTGTCCTGTTTTATTTCGCAAGCACATTTCACCTGTAAAACAATCTCTCTTCCAGCACTTTTGATTACTTTTGGCATGACGATTACTAAATAAATTAATAAAACACAATGACACTTGACACACTCATTTCGCCTGCCACAACAAATACCATGGCGACCTGCCAAATTTGAAATTAGTTCCAAATTCGACCGCGCGCAAACTTATCTGGCGAGCGCTCTAGTATGGCGCGGCGCGGCGTCATGTCGCTTCCAGTTGTCGTCCGACGCGCGGTTCGAACTGATAAATTTATAAAACAACATTTCTGGAACAAGCAGTTCCACCTATAAGCATGTTTCATTTCATGTGACATGTTAGCTTTTATAATTGACTAGCTGTCCCGGCAAACGTTGTTTTAAAATATAAATTAATTAATAAATAATAAGAAGACTACATATTATATTTTCTAATGTGTGTGTTTATACACCAAAAGCTACCTGCACGAGACAACAGATAGCGCTAGTTATACACTTCCAATAAAGGCGCCCAAGATTGGTCTCTATTTCCTAAATATTAAAAAATATTCTGTGAAGTACACTGCGTGCCAGTTAAAATCTGCGTGCGCGCGCGACCGGACTGGGGCACTTTTGGCGCTAGTTACAGTACATTTTTTGTTCTGAGCTTATGGAAAAGATTAGTATGTATTCGATTTCGACCACGCACAAACCTCACTTATTTATTACATTACATATTCTTTGGAAGCGGCCATAGAAGAAATGACAGTTTTGTATCGAAGGTTGTATCCACAGACTCTCCAGCTCCCAAACTATCCGCATACCAAAAATCATGTCGATCCGTTGCTCCGTTTTGACGTGAAAGATGGACAAACAAACAAACAAACTTTCAAATTTATAATATTAGTATGGATTGTACATTGTGCAGGACTAAGTTTGCCTTTCAATACGTGGCGCTGGCGTGTTGCGATCAGCGCAGTAAACATGGTTACTGAAAGTGGAAAGCCTTGGTATTATCGAGGGTGGCCGAGTGTATGCTTATTTAGCAGCACCGAGGGCCGTTCTACGTGATTGCGCAAATATTTAAACTTGTCGATTCGTTTCCATGTATGATTCGCATGTCGACTCCAATAACGGGATATCTGACCTAAAAAAGGTAATTTGTCTCCATTGAGGTGTCAGTTACTCGGATGCCTGTCAGCGAGAACGTATGCCTGTAGGGCTGCCGACAGATATTTGTTGTACACCCCATAAATATTCATGTACCTAGTCGTCGTTCTTTTAAGTTGTGTTATATGCTTGTTGAATATGTAGGATCCCGAATTCACGAATACATCTCGCAAAAGGGAAATTTGCAACTCTTTGTATTCTATTCCATCTTGTTTGATTATCTGGATAATTCAGACGAATGCGAGACTGATCGATTTGTTTTCGCTTTTGTCTATTCTTGTTAATAGTTCTACAGATATGATATTTTTCTAAGCCTTAATAGCTTAACATCGTCAACCCTGAATGTCTCGTAATGAGAACACGTAGGAATCCTGACAAGGAACAAATACATACACCCAGTGAGTTCGTGGCATCTGGAGATTTGCACCATCTTCGACATTGCGAATGTTTCTCAGAGTATTTTTCGCTTGACAATGAGAAATGTCTACGAATATACTTTTTCTTGATGGTTTGCAGTTTGCACGTATACTTCCAATATAAGATTTATATTCTTTTGATTATACTGTGATTGTAACTAACAACTCATATGAAATATTGGATTGATTTTATGAAATATGAGGAAACAATTTATGATTCAAGTTACTGTTTTTACTTTTTTGCATTCAAAATGCAATTTTTATTATTGAAAAATTGAGAATGAAGTATTTAGAAAAATCGACCCGTCGTCCCATCGGAGTTGGTTGTGAGACGGGTAGACTTTTTCTAAATATTTCATTTTCAATTTGTCAATTATGATTCAGTATCAAACGATACAGACGATAGCGATAGTCCCTGTAACTTAAGGAAGGTCCTTAAGGCCAGTATTCCCATCCAAAATAGGCACGCTAACACTTGCTCGGCCGCGCGCGCGCGATACTCTTCGCGCGTCACACTTCGCGCTATACACTTCGCGCGACACACTTCGCGTTATACACTTCGCGCGACACACTTCGCGTTATACACTTCGCGCTATACACTTCGCGTTATACACTTCGCGCGACACACTTCGCGTTATACACTTCGCGCTATACACTTCGCGCGACACACTTCGCGCTATACACTTCGCGCGACACACTTCGCGCTATACACTTCGCGCGACACACTTCGCGTTATACACTTCGCGCTATACACTTCGCGCGACACACTTCGCGCTATACACTTCGCGCGACACACTTCGCGTTATACACTTCGCGCTATACACTTCGCTCGACACACTTCGCGCTATACACTTCGCGCGACACACTTCGCGCTATACACTTCGCGCGACACACTTCGCGCTATACACTTCGCGCTATACACTTATTAGTATTTAGAAAAATCGACCCGTCGTCCCATCGGAGTTGGTTGTGAGACGGGTAGACTTTTTCTAAATATTTCATTTTCAATTTGTCAATTATGATTCAGTATCAAACGATACAGACGATAGCGATAGTCCCTGTAACTTAAGGAAGGTCCTTAAGGCCAGTATTCCCATCCAAAATAGGCACGCTAACACTTGCTCGGCCGCGCGCGCGCGATACTCTTCGCGCGTCACACTTCGCGCTATACACTTCGCGCGACACACTTCGCGTTATACACTTCGCGCGACACACTTCGCGTTATACACTTCGCGCTATACACTTCGCGTTATACACTTCGCGCGACACACTTCGCGTTATACACTTCGCGCTATACACTTCGCGCGACACACTTCGCGCTATACACTTCGCGCGACACACTTCGCGCTATACACTTCGCGCGACACACTTCGCGCTATACACTTCGCGCGACACACTTCGCGCTATACACTTCGCGCGACACACTTCGCGCTATACACTTCGCGCGACACACTTCGCGCTATACACTTCGCGCGACACACTTCGCGTTATACACTTCGCGCTATACACTTCGCGCGACACACTTCGCGCTATACACTTCGCGCGACACACTTCGCGTTATACACTTCGCGCTATACACTTCGCGCGACACACTTCGCGCTATACACTTCGCGCGACACACTTCGCGCTATACACTTCGCGCGACACACTTCGCGCTATACACTTCGCGCGACACACTTCGCGTTATACACTTCGCGCTATACACTTCGCGCGACACATTCGCGCGACACACTTCGCGCTATACACTTCGCGCGACACACTTCGCTCTATATACTTCGCGCGGACGCAGCGGCAACCGGCAGTGAACTGTGAACTCACGAGCGACCCGCGAACCGAAAATCACTTAAAATTAAATAAAAAATTAAATACTTAATAGAAAGTTTAAACTTATAGCGGCCAAAATCCCTCAGCTATTCAAAGACAATTATTTTGGTATATTTTTTCATAACTAAAACCAAGTATACTGCAAGTAATAGGATATTTGGATTACGATTAGACGGATGTTTGGAATTTTATTTGATACAGTAAAGTGTCACTAATCAAAAATATAACGACCATAACTTTACTGTAAAATAACATAAGTATATTTTTTCCAAATTTTAAGTAAGTAAGTACTTGTGATTTGCGAGTAATCCATAATTTAAAATACCCTATTTTAAGGAATCCTACCCTTAAGTTTCATCATCATATCAGCCGAACGACGACGCCCACTGCTAGGCATAGGCACAGAATAATATTTGTAGCAGAAGGCGTGAGCCTTCTGCTACAAATATTATTCTGTGCCTCGGAAGTGATTCCGAAACAGTTACAATGAATTATCAATCTTTTCCACGCGACAATTAGGTCTAAAATAATTTGCACCCGCACGCCTGACTAACTAATTTACCGTTCATTACAAGCGAAATTGAACCGTAGCTGTACGTAATACGGTTCTATTACTCGGAAACGCTTAAGCCAAATTGGTTTTGGGTGGTCTTGGTTGCCGCACTAGGGTCGACTCGACTGCAATGTAACGACGAAGTAAAAGGAATAACAAATAGCGCAAATGATTTTTAAATACAGAAAGCCTAGAATTTTTATTTTTACTTCTTTGCATTCACAGTTTAATTTTTGTTACTTAGGTACTTACTGAAAAAAATGAAAATTAAGTAGTTAGGTATTAGAAAAAGTCGACCGTCTCACAACTAGCTCCGATGGGACTCGAACCCACGACCTTTCACTGTCCGGGCAAATGCTCTAACCACTGAGCTACGGAGTCGCTAAAAAGTCGACCCGTCTCACAACTAGCCCCAATGGGACTCGAACCCACGACCTTTCACTGTCCGGGCGAATACTCTAACGGCCTGGCAACGAACATGCGCGGCGGCGACGGCCGGCGACAAGCGAATTGCGCATCCGTTGGTGCGTCTCATTGACTTATTTGATTAGGCGTCTGTTTCGAGCGCGCAATGATTGCGCAATTCGCTCGTCGCCGTGTCGCCGCCGCCGCGCATTTTCGTGGCCAGGCCAGGCCGTAACGACTCCGTAGCTCAGTGGTTATTAAAGCATTCATAATTCACTATTATTATATTATTCTAAGACAGAAAGTAGCTATATTTTGTAATTTGGTAGGTACCTATTTTAAAAGTGCTACAGCTACTAGAACGAAATACTTACGTATATTAAGTAGGTAGGTACCTACCTTAGTTTAGTGTACATATTGTTGATGTTAGCGTAGTTATTCGATAACGTCTATCGTGAAGTGAGAACAAGCTAAGGTAAGTAAGTAGGTAGTAACAGCGCGGGCGCAGCGCGCGTCCGCGTAGTTCCTATGTGCGCCACGGCACGGTTGCCACGGCGATGAGCGCTAGCGTCACGCTGCAAAGCGATTCTCGCTTATACTCGATACTTTGTCGATTTTATTTTCGTCTTCATTACCTACGCTAAGGTGGGGCGGGGTCCTTAAATCAAATATTCGGATCATTAAGTTTTATAGATACTTATAGAGTAAGACAGTATAGTCACACAAAAAAACTTCTTTCAGGTTTTCTAAAAAGATTATTAAATTTTAAATCCGGTCTCTTTCTGTCGTTGTTAAGACAACCGAAGGCCGCACAATAATAATGTTTAATATTACGCATTTTGCTATGGGTAAAACCATAAAGTAACACACTTGTGTTTTGGCGCGAAAGTGTGGCGAAAGTAAACTACTTAAGTAACTTCTTTCTCGCGTGGCGTCGCATGCACAACTGAGCGCGCGTGACACCCGTGATTTCTCTACCTCGCGGTAGACAGCGCGTATTCGATTGAATTGCGGAGTGAGCCCCCCCTGGCATAGGCTTAGGCTTAAAATTAAGATGTAGAAACTGCGATGCAAGATGTCATTATTGCCATTCAGTGATATCGCAAGAATTCCCTGGTTTATAAGAAAGAAAGCTCTCACGTAAGTCTCAGTTTTATGCTAAGGATCTGAATAAAATGGTTATATGTCAGTTCTAGATAGTCATAAAATGAGTAAACAATATTTGCAAATATAGAGTCTAGAAATATAGAGTCGGTTAAGAGCTAGTCGGAGTTGCGTACTACCTTCGCGAGGGTTCCGTACCATTAAGGAGGACATTTTGGTTGTGAATAAAACGTGAAAATGGTGAGGCTATATTCGTCGAGAGATTTTGCTGTGTAGAATATTGCAGTTTTAGGTCAGCATTGATTTTTTTGATTACGTACACTCGACAGCACATCAGGTTAAACAGTTGAACTGCGATAATAGCTTTTATTACGTAGGGCGTAAAGGCGGTCTCAAGGTCAACATGTATAGTCTGATGTGTGTACTTTAAGGGCTCTTAGTAAGTGAAAACGCCAAAATTGCTTATTTTCTATTAGCTGTCATTTGAAACATTGAAGATTTTTAGCATTGAAAGGAGATCAGTCAAATTGGACCAAAAAAGTAAAAGTGTCGGCCAACGAAAATAAATTGCACATCACTATTGTAAACAGTGTAACGATCATTTTTTGTTATGACGTCAATAGTGTACGATTAGCGGCCAAGCAGTTATTCAAGTTTGAAAATGAGGTTTTTTCTTCATTTTCAAAATTGAATACAGCTTGGTCAAAGTGCGGCCAACAAAAATAAATTGCACATTACTATTGTAAATAGTGTAACAATCACTTTTTGTTATGATGTCAACAGTGTACGATTAGTGGCCAACCTGTTATTCAAGTTTGAAAAGGTCATTTTTTTCTCTTCATTTTCAAAGTTGAATACAGCTTGGCCAAAGTGCGGCCAACAAAGATGTCATAATAAAAAATGATCGTTACACTATTTACAATAGTAATGTGCAATTTATTTTTGTTGGCCGCACTTTGGCCAAGCTGTATTCAAGTTTGAAAATGAAGAAAAAATATCATTTTGAAACTTGAATAACTGCTTGGCCACTAATCGTACACTGTTGACGTAATAACAAAAAACGATCGTTACACTGTTTACAATAGTAATGTGCAATTTATTTTAGTTGGCCGCACTTTGGCCAAGCTGTATACAAGTTTGAAAAAAAAAGAAAAAAATTGACCTTTTCAAACTTGAATAACTGCTTGGCCACTAATCGTACACTGTTAACGTCATAACAAAAAACGATCGTTACACTGTTTACAATAGAAATGTGCAATTTATTTTCGTTGGCCGCACTTTGGCCAAGCTGTATTCAAGTTTGAATATGAAGAATAAATGACATTTTCAAACTTGAATAACTGCTTGGCCACTAGTCGTACACTGTTCACGTCATAACAAATAATGATCATTACACTGTTTACAATAGTAATGTGTAATTAATTTTTGTTGGCCGACCATTTTACTTTTTTGGTCCAAACATGTATGAAGCTTGACTGATCTCCTTTCCAATATGTATTATAGAACGTACCTATATGTGATGGGAGGACTGTTTCGAAAACACGATTAGAAAAATTTTGTACTTGTATAATGGTACGGAACCCTCGGTGCGCGAGACCGACTCGCTTCTTGACCGTTTTTTTTTACCTGGCACACGGAAGGTTTTTATTGAGAGAAAAAAGAATGTGCGTGGAAAATAGTAAAACTCGCCATTTGACGAATTACGAGTTAGTACTATTCTTTTCCCATACAAACCACCTGTAAAATATTTGACGTAAATATAAATGAATCGTCTTTCACGTCAAAACGGAGCAAGGGATCGACGTGATATTTGGTAGTTTGGCAAATGGAGAGTGGCATAGGCTACTTTTTATCCCGGAAAAGCATAAACTTAACGTCGTGTTAGCCACGCGGGCGAAGCCGCCGGCGGAAGGCTGGTTGTTAATAAATAAAATGCGATGACAATAATAATTATGACCGACCATGAAGGGAACTGCGTTGAACAGACTTCAAATGTTGCAAGATTTTTCTTTTAATCAACAGGTGACATGTTCCCAAGGAGAAATATGATCACAATTCTCATAATTGTTATGCATAAGGGTACGTATTAGGTTACGACGTGTGCTTAATTAAATCTCACGAGAAATAGATTACATGCGTGTTTAATAAGAAATAGACCACCGAGTTGCCGGTTTTGTTGCATTAGGCAACTTATATTAGTCAATATCACCATCGCAGTTTTAATGCATGGGTTGCGAGTTGCGACTATAAAAATTAAAATCTAATATAAAAAAATATCGTGTCACATTGTTTGTTATCGAACTCCTCCGAAACGGCGTGACCGATTTTTATGAGATTTTTTGTGTATGTATTTTGGGAGGTCTGAGAATAGGTCGAAGGCTATTTTTTTAAATCCCGATATATTTTGACGGGAGCGTAGCACCGGGGCGCAGCTAGTAGTTATATAAAATTAGGTTATTTGGTTTTCGTTATTTAGTATTTATTATATCGTTACTTTTACGATAAATTTAGAATTAATATCAATGTTTTGCCCTATAATAAATTGTCAAGGTACAAAATTGAATCACGAATGTGATCTTTTTTCCAAAGACAGAACACAGGACATTTGTGAAGGCTATTTGCCGAATCCCGTGACATAAATACGTTTACAATATACGTAAGCATACAGAAGTCCATTAAATAAATAAATAAATAACTTCTTACAATCACACCAATTAATTAATTAATGTTAATTTCATTAAGAAACTGTATCATGAAAAACTTGATAACGGATAAATATTTACTTACTTTTTGTTTGTAAATACATACTTAATATACATAGTAAACACCCAGACCAATACAAATAGACATGTTCATGCACACAAATATTTGTCTTGTTCGGGAATCGAACCCGAGACCTCTGGCGCAGAAGGTGGGTAGCCTACCCCTGCGCCAAATCGGTCGTCAAAATTCCATTGTTACAATCATTCTCTCTCTGACAATTCAATTTTATTTTAAAACGCTTTGCCCGTTGAAACAGTGAATTGGGTTGACGCGAGTCCCCTTTTCAAACATTGGCTCTCTAACAAAGCTGGCTTTACTCGAACATCCCGCGCCGTTAATTTTTTATAAAAAAAATCTATTTATTTCACTTCCTCTTACTAAACTTGTTTTTTGCCAAACTTTAAAACTTCGCTTTGTTTACCGCGTAGAGTTGAAGCGGTGAAGTTGAAACCTTATTTCATTAATTACTTATGAAAGCTCGGTCTTAAAGTTTCTTGTAGTTGGACAGCTTCGATCAGAGTATTAATAATCAAAGGCGTTTATTAATTTGTCTATCAAACCCTTGATTTCTACAACTTTTCTTGTGGAGTATCCGCTCTCATAATAATTTAAATTATAAATGCTTAATGGCCCTGACTTAGAAACCTTCGATTGAGTTCCACAAAAAATCCAATGACCAATAGCTACTTATAAGTTTTGAAATGATCTATTTATAGTTTTGCCGTCATCGGATAGTCGGATACCTGCAGTAAAGAACAATAATCTTAATAATGAAATCAATTGCGTCAACTGTATTGCTAAGTTTTACAAAACGTTTATGAAAAGTAATTGACTTATTAAGATCGTATTTATGAAATTGTTTTATTTCAAAAACAATTTCCATATTTTACTTCGTGGAATAATTGAGGCGCGCTGAGAACAACCCACATAATTTCAATAGCCCAATAAATGCAATTTACGAACCTTTAATCAAATAATGTAAGTAGTTATTGAATTTTTGTGGGTTGGCCCACTTATGTTCTCATGAGGCGCTGAGAACATAAATGGGCCAACCCACAAAAATTCAATAGCGCTATAACTGCAATTTACGAACCTTTAATCAAATAATGTAAGTATTGAATTTTTGTGGGTTAGCCCACTTATAACAAAAACTATAGGAAATAGTAATAGAAAAATACCACTAGCTCTGCAAGCAGCTTTCAGGCGGTATTTGAACCCGCGCCCCTGGGAATCCGGCCCAGTGCTCTGACCAACTAAGCTAGCTACTATTGGGCCTGTCTTACAATTTTTCCTGTACTTGCAGAATCGCATTGTGAATGTATAAAATTAATAAACAATCATAACGAAAAACTCTATTTTCTCAGTCTACTGCGCTACTTATACAAAACTCTACATCTATCTACTTATACTCTACAAAACAGTTCTATGTCAGGAACAACGGCGACAACTTAATTAAATTGTTACGAGTTGCAAGATGGTTCAATGTTTTCGCTTCCGCATAGCTTATTTCAGCTTCCATCTGTTTTCCGGCTCTTCTTCTAATCCCAGATGAAGTTTAAAAGATAGGAGAAACGGGAAAAACTTAAGCCGGTTGACAATCAATATTAAAATAGTTTTGAATTATTTGAAGACTTCCTAGGATCAAACTTCTTTCGGTCCAAAGAAACCAAGGAAGTAAAATAAAAACAATTGTTTTCGTGTATATTTCTGGAGCAGAATATAATCCCTGTCATAGGCAAAGTTTTGGATTTTGAGACTCTGTCGTTCTCCTTTTACTTACTAAGTACTTTCAATGATTTTCATAGAAGGATGTCCTTTAGAATATGTATAGGTATCCAAATAAAATCAACTATATTTGTATTTTGTTACTTTATTGCAATGAAAATCTCTGCATTTTCACAACTGTTACCTATTTAATTTGACGCCCAAAATCTAGGATGATTCTTATACACTATGTAGTCCATTACTCTTTAGAATTTAACTTTAAAGCGATCTGATTGTTCGATTAAGTTATAAAAACCTTGTGCAGAATTTTATGTGCCTGCGAACAGTTTGTTTAAACTGTGCGCTTATATGTCAACAAGTATTTAATAATTAACATATTTATAATTATTGAATTATCCGATTAAATTAACAAGAATTTATTAACGCAAAGACAAGGTCTTTCCAATTGTTGTTTTACAAGTAGGAATTATGAGCATTTGTTGTATATTTATGTCTAACTCTAATACAGCAATATTGTGTATAGTTATAGCGAAGTTGACATTGCTAAAGATATAGTGAAGGTCGTTATATACGCAAGAAGAGATATCTTAACAGTGTCCGTGTTAGTTTTTATTTCGTCAAGTTGGCGAATTTCGGCTAGGTCACGGCGACCTTAGTTGCGTAAGACGCATCGGTTCCTCTTCCTCGTCAGAGTACAATAGCGGTGGTTGGTTTCCGTTGAACGACTGTTCTTTTAGGGCCAGATAGTGCTACAATAGATATTATTTTTAACTGAAACAATAAAAAAACGAACCATTTTCCTAATAATGTCAAGAGTCTGAGAAAATAAACATGATAAGTGAGTGTTGTTTGGTTACACTCACGCACTTAATTGTTAACTTAAATAAGTATAAAATTTGAATACTACACTTATTTGCACAAATAACGGACTCGCTTTATTTTCATACAACATGCTTTTTTCAAAGACATTTAAATAAATCTTTCACTTTATTTCTACAATTATTTGTTTGTCAGTGTTTCCGATAAGTATTTGAAACAACTTCCGATAAGTATTTGAAACAACTTTGAAATTTTGTTCCATCTCCATACATTGTACTATTAAATTCAACTGAATGCTTTACATTTTTTTAAGTTTCGGCATGTCGAGAGATTCTTAAACTTAATTCAAATGCTTATCGGAAATACAAACGTTTATCCAAAACATCTGATAAAGAAATCGTTTTAGAAATATTAGCCCGGTCAATTTAGACATCCGAAGATACATTAATTCGCAAGAAGCTGAAAGTTGGTGAAATTGATCAAAAAAATATTATAAAAGAAATTTAAAAAGTCCTCATCGATCCGGTACCTACCTGGAAAAGAAATTTTCGAGGTCAAATGTAAAAAAAGGGTTTTTCAAAAATTTTCAGTAAAACGGTAAGTTTTATCGTAAAATTAGCAAAGACAAGATTGTAAATCATGTAATCCATACTAATATTATAAATGTGAAAGTGTGTTTGTTTGTTTGTTTGTTTGTCCGTCTTTCACGTCAAAACGGAGCAACGGATCGACTCGATTTTTGGTATGGGGATAGTTTGGGAGCTGGAGAGTAATATAGGCTACTTTTTATTCCGGAAAATTATAAAATAAAAATGATTATTTTGTATAGAAAATCGATAAACTGTCGTACTATACAAAACTGTCATTTCTTCCATAGCCGCTTTGGAGAGGTATGTCAAAGAGTATTGTAATCACTGACGTTTTAGCCGCTTTGGATTACCTACTTTTTAATAAGTGACATTTGTTGCAGGCAGTGTATAAAACTTCTTCGCGATCATTTATTTTCATCTGTTTGGTGATACGAAGTTTACCGGGTCCACTATAATTAATATGGCAAAACAACGTTTGCCGGGTCAGCTAGTTATCTATAAAAAACGGCTCAATACTTTTTTCCTAAGAGTCACCGTTTTTGAGATACATCGATTAAAAAATTTGGAATGTTGTAATCGTCATCATATTTATGCAAAGCTTAGATGTTTGGATGTTTGTACTCAATCACGCCAAAACGTTTGAACGGATTTGGCTGAAATTTGGGACACAGATACTTTGTTGTCTGGAGAGGAACATAGGTTACTTTTGGTCCCGGAAAAATATCACATTCCCGCGGGATAATGTCGTGTAGTCCATGCGGGCAAAGCCGCGGGTGGACAGCTAGTCTGTTATAAGTTATAATATAATGCAATCGTTTAGAATCACGCCATACCTGTGGTATAGGCCTACCGGGGAAACCACTTTAAAAAACGCGCTACCTCATAGATAGCGTGGAAACGTGCATATGATGCACATGATATTACATGGTCTACAATTTATGTCTGAGCTACTTTTATGATAAAAGTTATGGTATTGCTGAAGATCGCGAAATACCCATGTTTTAAACTTTGACCTCGAGTATTTTTTATTTCCAGGTACCGGATCGATGAGGACTTTTTAAATTTCATTTATAATTATGTTTTGAACAATTTCACCAAATTTCAGCTTCTTGCGAATTAATGTACACACGGCGGCACATCAGACTATACATGTTGACCTTGAGACCGCCTTTATGCCCTACGTAATAAAAGCTGTTTTCGCAGTTCAACTGTTTAACTTGACGTGCTGTCGAGTGTACCTTCACTAGTATTTTTTGGTTTATTTGACCGGACTATACAATACAGGTAGGTACTGTCAGATATTTAAATGACTATGAAGTATGCATGTTTATATGAAAATAAAGCAAGTATCCGGTTTTTCTGCAAACGGGTTAATACATACCTACCTATATAAAAAATATTAATTTCTGCGAATATATTCTTCGTGAAACACTGACTGCACGTTTAGACGTATTTTTTATTTTAACAAATATCTCTTTATACAAAAAGTTTTTAGTCTTAAGTATATACTGTCTAAACCTGAATACGATACGACTACTAATGTTTTTACAGAAAAACTAAACAAGATAAATACCATCGTTTATTTTGTAACTCCATAACAGCAATAAGCTTTCATTTTACTAAAAAGCTCAATTTCCCAAATACTGGTGCCTAGCGAAATCGCTATCATCTGATGAAAATTCCTATTTCGTAATGGTAGTTTTGCGTGCTCCCTGTTTTTGCTTACCAAAGTATGAATGAACAGAACAGAAATATGAAATATCATCTATATCTATATCATTTTATAATATAGATATATAATAGGTCTTTACCTATGAAATTGCCGTTTTGTATGGATATTTCTGTAATTATTTTTTTTCCATACTAACGTTTTTGTTATTATTTAACGACTAATATTATGCAAATTTACAAAATTTTACACACGTATTTATGGATATTTTAACTACTAAATGACACATTCGTTAAGAGAAAAAAAATTTTTTTCACTAAGTTACAACTAATAAAGTACGAAATTCTGGAAACAAAAATAGTCGTAACTTTCGGAATAAGTTTTTTCTATGTAAATAATCAAATATCGTGGTTATAAAATTATCAAAAGTTGCTCGATACGGTCTTAATGTAACGCAATATTAAAGAAATTATATATTTCTAATATTATAAAAGTTGTTAAGTTATATGTACAAAAGAAAAAAACGGCAATTTCATATGTAAAGACCTATTATTATAAAACTCTTGCATTACTGACTGACTGACAGAAAACGCACAGCCGAAACTACTAGGCGGGTCATTCCATGGAAAACGCTACCGCAACATATTTTCTTAAAATGCTGATTTTAAAAGTAAATGTGTCTTAGGATAATCTTAAAAGCCTATATTTTAATAGACCACCCTTAATTTCTTAATTTATTTTCGAATTTATTCTGTTTTTGCATATCAAAGTCAGGTTACTGTATACGATTGATGGTAGTTTATTTTTATCAAAACTCTCAACACCAAAGCAAGAAAACTACTGTCAGATTGACATTTCGCGTTTCGCTGTTAGAAAGGAAAAGTTTTAAGCAACCAGTGCCTGAAATAATTTTTGAATACTTTAATAATTTCTTAGATTTATTTAAACTTTAAAGCATGCCTCTTACGTGTAACACCCGTTACAAAAAAAGAGCATTTGTTCATTTAGCGACTGAGTTAATGCACGCATTATAAAATGCATTTGGGAAAGTAAGGTTATGATTAAGGACTGCTAATATTTTCTATTTATTTGATGTTCAGCTTATTTATTTGTGAAATATTGGTGGGGAATGATGGGTAACACCCGTTACGTAACGGGTGTTACCAATTTTTAATATTACTTTATTAGGACTAATAAAAGGTTGGTTGTGCTGGTTCATGGTTGTTGCATCTAAAAATCTTTCAATGCATTTTATGATGCGTGCATTAACTCAGTCGCTACATAAACAAATGCACTTTTCTTGTAACGGGTGTTACACGTACGAGGCATGCTTTAAAATTTATAAGAAATTATTAAACATACCAAATAATGCGGCTATTTAAAACTTTTCCTTTCTAACGGCGCGGCGGCGGAATGCGCAATGTCAATCTGACAATTATTTTATTTTTTCGGTGTTGTAAAAGGGGACCGTACCTTTAACAGTTTTTCCAAAAATATTGATGTTAGAGAGCAGTAGGCATGATACTAAGTTCTACTAAGTTTCTATATTATTTAATGCCAAAAATTTGATCAAATAAACATTTATTACTACAAAATATTGGTTTAATTTCGTACTCGTAACACCCGTTACATTAAGCTGTAACACCCGTTACATTTTTAAATTTCCATGAAAAGTCCTATGTGTATTTTTGTTTTAATATGAATAGTCTATAATGTTTAGAATTTATTTAGAAACTAGCGGCCGCCCGCGGTTTCACCCGCGTGGTTCCCGTTCCCGTGGGAATATCGGGATAAAAAGTACATATAAACCTTCCTCTTGAATCACTCTATCTATTAAAAAAAAACGCATCAAAATCCGTTGCGTAGTTTCAAAGATTTAAGCATACAAAGGGACATAGGGAAAGAGAAAGCGACTTTGTTTTATACTATGTAGTGATGCGTTTACATTTTTTTTCCCTTCGAAAATAGACACAATTCGCAGACTTTTGCTTTTGTTGCGGGTAAGCCGGAAAGCATAGGCAAAATCGTGTAACGCCCGTTACGCACATATATTGTTCTTAATTTCTTTACTGCTAGCTATTACTGTTAGTTTTAATACGGATGACGAAAGTTAGACCTAAGTGGAGGGTGTTAAGCTAATAAAAAGGATATGTTTTCTTTTTGCATCATTAATTAATCGTCAAGTAAAGATGTACGACCTGTAACACCCGTTACATGGAATGACCCAGGCGCAAGAAGCTGAAATTTGGCATGTCTGTTCCTTGAGGAGTGTAGGGGAGCACTAAGAGAGGATTTATGGAAATTCCCCCTCTAACAGGGTAAAAAAGGGGGTCCACGCAGACGAAGTCGTGAGTGGAGCGCTTAGTTTTGTATAAAACTGTGTTTCTTTTGATGTATTTACATTCGTCTATGCGCTCTTCTCGTAGATAAAGTTTTCAAATTAATCAAGGCTTGAAAATACAGGAAGTGGTTCGCCTTCTAGATTATAATATTTATTTTAATGTAGATCGTCATCCTAACTTATTGTAGCTTCTCGTTTTCAGGGTTCCGTACCCAAAGGGTAAAAACGGGACCCTATTACTGAGACTTCGCTGTGCGTCTGTCTGTCTGTCACCAGGCTGTATCTCATGAACCGTGATAGCTAGAGAGTTAGAATTTTCACAGATGATGTATTTATGTTGCCGCTACAACAAAAAATACTAAAAACAGAATAAAATAAATATTTAAGGGGGCTCCCATACAACAAACGGGATTTTTTTGCCGTTTTTTGCTCAATATTAGTAACGGCAACAGGTAGACGCTTCAAACGCTTCAAATGTTTACAGAATATGTAGTTGTACCTATATTCAATTTAAAAATAAATAATTAAATTAAATTAGAATAAATATTTAAGGGGGCTCCCATACAACAAACGTGACTTTTTGCCGTTTTTTTCGCGACCATAAATATAGTGTCTAATGTTGTATAGATTAATATCATACGTACGTTATAAATAATGTTTAATGTTGTAGTATAGATAATGGTACGGAACCCTTCGTGCGCGAGTCCGACTCGCACTTGGCCGATTTTTACAAGCTTTTTATTAACTTGCTATGTTAGTTACTTAGTATGTTAGTTAGTGGGCGACAAATCTTTCAAGCTTAATTTGACCCACTTCCCAGTGTCTGATGGAGCTGAAATTTTGTATACAGGTTTGGTTCAGATGACAATACAATATTACATATACATATACATTTTTTCTAAAAACTTTTTCTATTTCTTGTTAGGTTGGTAGGGTAAAACTGACAATCCAAAAGTACTTTGTCAAAGTTTATTTGATTTTATTTTATTTCGTAAAAATTATTAACATAATACCCATGAAAAATAACCATATCAAATAAAATTGATATCACTTTAAATAGTTATCAATCAAGTAAGTAGTAAAGTATTTATGTACTTAAATAGTTTTCAAATGAAATTGATCGTTCTACCTCCATCTAAGTAATTAAATTACAATGATGTTGCTCAAATCGAAGCTTCCTCAAACGTAAGGAAGGTGTTGTATTATTGCAGTGATGATTCTGATTACAGAATTGCATCAAGTCACGTTTTACTTCCTTGTTGAATCAAAACAATTTACTTCCCCATCCATCACCGCGGGCTAGTTCCAGTTCCAGTAATTTTTGTTCTCTAATAGCATTGGCTTTTCTGTACCTACAGTACCATTACAGTATCGATTTGACTAGTACTAGTAATATTTTACTATCTTTGTTTGAATCACGACGCAGGAGTACTCCTTTGCCTCATTGCCTGACTTGTTAAATTACAACCGGTTTGAATCCTGCCTTTGTATTCACCATTGTCTCTTGATCGGCTATGGTCTTCGTTAGTTTATTATTAATTTTATGTTTTATCGATTCCTTTGTTTTATGTTGTTGCAAATATCTTTTAAAATGAATGGGCGTTGTCAAAACTAATTCTAGAAAAACAATAGAAGAGCTTCATTTCAATGCTGAATTGTATAAAAGACGGTACACTGTTTGAAAATGCGAAATCTTTCTAGTGATCCGCCCGGTCGCTCAGATGTGACTTTAGGACAATAAACTAAATTACTCGGCGAACAACGAGGAGCGGCAACAATGATATTTCGGTAGCTGGGAAAAAAACAGGAGGGTCGTTTCGGGACCCGCCGGGAATTCTCTGGGCGCTTTGTGCGCCGCGAGGAAAAGAGGATAAGTAGACAGCGCAGGAAGCGCGGGATACTACTATTTCATGCTATTTACATCGCCACGCCATTGTGGATGTCCGCGTTTAGATACATTTTACTCGCTCTGGAATTGAAATTTTAGAGCAATCTTTTACTTTTCTGAAAGATGTTTTACGCTCTTGGCTCCATAAAATTTCGTTTCAGTGATCCAGCCCGCTATTATAGATTATATAAACTAGTGTATGCCAGCGACTTTCTCCGCGAGGAATTTGGTTATATTGTCTTTTAGAATCATCGGCTTAATTTTTGTCCTGTGCTCCTTTTTGATACGTTTGAACTATTCCAGAAATTCCAGAACTGGAATTTTATGCCTTAACCACGCTTCTTTATGTGTGCGTCACTGAAACTTTTCCACAAATACTATATACAGATATCAGCTTTCTCAATCTCATATAATTTCAATCTCAATTATACTATCACAATTTTGCCTTTATCTATACTGTCGTTCACGATAATGTGCTTGTACACCTTCGATCAACAATAACACCTAGTTCTTGTACACACCTAGTCTAATTTGATTGACCGGTAAACGATATTTCCTGTGTAATTAAAAATTCCGCCTAAGGTTAAAACCAATCCAACTAATAAATATTACAATTAGTCGGGCTTCAAACTATATGCAGGGAAGTCAACACAACAACCTAAAATTAAACTTCGCAATTTAGGACTGTCCAAAACACTTCCAAACATTATCTGAAACTAAAGTGAACGTCACTTGGCAAACTTGTGGATGAGAAAGATGAACCGGTCACAAAACAGGTGAAGGAACTTTGTGACGTCACGACCGTTTGCAGGTGCGCCCCTCGAGTTCAACTTTCAACGACACGTCGCAGGTAGTGTCCCTAAACCTTACAAAAACCGAAGGTACGTAACTTCAAACATTCTACTACTTACAAAACTTTTCGGTAAAAATTTGATCTGCTCTTTCGAGTGGCATCGTGACGAACGGGACCTCATTTAGGTTCCTTTAATAAATGATCATTACTTCAATTTCTTTAAAGAAACTCCCTCTCAACGTTTCTCAGTTGGTGAAGTTGGTACAAATGGCAGTTGCAAACTGTATTTTTGCTCTAAGTAAAGAAAAAGCAATTTGCATATTCTCCACAGCTAAAACTTCCTTCTTAACGACTATGGTTAGTTCTGTAATATCAGCAAGTCCTTTCTAAATAGTACGAGGCTTTACGCCTTTACGCAGCAGTTTCTGGCCAACCGATTGTTTGTACACAGAGGTGAAAGTTAGCTGGGCCTTCGGAAATGAGTCATGTTTGTATTGTACAGTACAGGCAATATGTATTCAAATTATGTAAATTAGGACAATTGTGCATTTCGTTGGTTTTCAAGTTTCTCCTTTATCACTTACTGGGCAATCTTTACTTTACCTAATTATGATAATTATTGATTGGAAGCTAATGCGTAAAAAATCTATCTTGAATTTGCAGTTCATTTATTAGTACGTTGAGCAACTGTACCGTTTTTTGGTATCGCTATCGTTAGCAAGCTTGCATTATATTTCGTTGCCATGTTTATCGGTTGTTGTCGGTATTTGAAAATTCTTCAAAATCCTAAGTTCTAACGTTTTTAGTTTACAAAAGCAAGCATAGCAACTTTGTTCGTATCGAACAATGAAACCTTTTGAGCACGCTTCTAAATGGAACGTCACGAAGGACCGGATCCTTGGTGTGGTAGGGTTGCATCGGGATTGTTTTGACTGGCATCGGGCCGGCAGCAGGGCTGGCGGCCGGTGGCACGGCGCGGAGAGCGGCTGCCCCCCCGGCGAGTACCTGCGCCTGCGCTGCGATGCGCACCTCCGCTTCGTCGCGCCGCGAAAACGGCAGGTACCTCGCGCTCCGCCCAACCACCGCTCAGTGTGCGCGCTCTCTCGCCGCCAGTGGTAGTGTATGTGGTGCGCGGACGCACGCGCGCGATCCGCAAGCATGGTGGTGGCTAGCTGGTGAAGTGATTATAAAAGTGCATCAGTTGACAGACGAAATGTCCTGTGATAGGAGAACGAGAGCTGCGCGATTCCTCGATCTGCGGTAAGTTGCTAACGCACACCATGCTTCCTGTCACGACTGAGCGATCCTTTGTTGAATCCTCGCGTAGAGTGATGTGTATCTGTCTCTTTTCAACTCATTACACCTGCTGAGACACGAAGATAGTCCTTTTTATTCCATTTTACAAACATACTTTAAATTAAGTGTTTCAAAAAACTTTTTTGAGGAATTTACGCATGCACGTTGATTAAACAAACAAGTTTCCTTGATATTCGTGTTATCCAATCAGAATCCGTTTAAGTGATTTCTAGGTAAAATAATAAGATTTGAAGTACATAGTCGTTAATGTGCGACCTTCATAGACCAGTAACGAATCAAGCGACCCAAGCACATGTAATCTCGACGAAATTGACGGTCACGATTTTCTCTTCAAACCTTTTCGGATTTGTTATCAGATGCCATTAAGCCTATACTAAAGCTGGCTATAAAATCTCGTGGATCAAGTATTTCACAAGCTGGGGTGACAACGTTTAATTCGTCTTGTAACAATGGCTTCATTAACGACATGTCCTTATTCTGTGTTGCATTGCAACATCATCTCTATAAACGGTCAGCTCGGTACTTGCGCGGCGACTATTGCTTGAGCAACTTCTTTCTGGTGGAATGTCGACAAGAGCGGTCCATGGCAGGAGTCGGACGCAGAATTGCAGATGTGGGGCGCAGGCACACTCCCCGTCTCGCATCCCGGCCTTGAAAGGCTCTTGACCAGGCCGCTGCCGTCGATGTCGTATTTATTGCAACCTCCTCGATCCGTACCGACGAGGTTATTGACGCCTCGCTGACTCCCCTTAAAACTCTTTTCATGGGATTAGAAATAAAAACAAATGCGACTCTGCTAATGCTCGCCTTCTCCTTGAAGCGATTGTTCTCACGTCGATCTCGTTGTAATGAATAACTACAATGCATATTACGTCATTCCTTAGCTAGTTTCCGCCTTCAAACTTTAGTAGTTAACGATGTGAGTCACGCAACTGTCACGCTTCATAATAAATCTATAATTTGCCATACAACGCGTCTGAAGTGTGAACCTTGACGGTGCATTGTCCTGTCTTTCTTATGAGCTGAACTCGCAATGCAGAAGTGGTACATAGTCAAGTACAGTCTATAAATACACTCGTCAGGCGGGGCACCTACACAGGATCGATGCCCAGCCGGTCCTAGGTGAAGGACGATTGTCCGGTGCTTCGCCCGTCGCGAACGCAACGACTCACGAGCTCACAACAAAATACATTAATATCATACGTTCCTTTAAATCTTTGGAGAATCATATTTTGACCCCAACTTAAGATTTATTTTATTCTGTTTTACAGTAGAGAACTCTTATGTGGGTTTATAAGTCTTTAGTGCCTCTTTCACAATGTCTGATTAAGAGATACTTTGCAGTTTACTTGACAGTTTTGTATGGCCTATCTGTCAAGTAACAGCTAATCAGAACTTACTTAGACAATGGAAACAAGCCCTGAGTCTCGTTGCTATTAAAATATTTATCACCTATTTTATTCTCATCTAGTTGCATTGACTGTTTCACAATTTTTTTCTTAATCATTTGGAACATTGGTCTGAAGTATACTTACCCTATGTTGTACTTACATACATCCTGTAGCTATATTATATTGCGATTCATAAAATTGAATCAGCTGTCTGTAATACCATATGGCGTCGAGATCCACACTTCACATAGCGAATGAGGACGGCATATGTTGCCGCTTTCACTCCCTACATCACAGTTTCATACCAATGTGTAAATACATGCAATATCCGTGAAGCAAGTTTCGGTTGATATGTATGTATTTATGAAGTATGCTAAGTTAGCTATTCTAAGTTATAACGGGGCAAGGAAAGTTTTAGTTCTCAGCATAATAACATCATGGGAAGCTTGCGTGCCATAGGGGCATAAATCCTCTGCCGGCTTGATAGCGCCGCCATTACTGCAAATATAAAATCGTTTATTCATATCTTCTTAAATTATATAGATTCTCGTCGCGCCGCCGTTCCGTCGCGTCACATACTAAAACTAAATGTTATCGACCCTCGGTCTCACTCAACTTTTGTTCGTGAGTCGGTCTGCAAAATGGTTAATTAGAATATAGAATAAAGAGCGGCGCATGCAGCAACACGCGTGACTCTATCGACGGCAAGGGTAGTTTTTGCCGTCAGCAGCTGGTAACCCCACGAGTGACTCACGTCCTGTGTCTGTGCCCTACTGCAGGGCGGGGTGCGTGTCATTGACCCCACTCTCAGCCCCATACCCAACACATACATACGCCATACCATCCATTGCCTTTTGTGTTCTCTTTTATTTATAGCGTTTCTGCTCATACACAATACATCCCTGCGCTTTTTTCGCCTCCACGCTTCTGCATTATCCATTTAGCATGGACAAGTGATAGTCGGGCTTGCCAGTTGATAATATTCGCTATTGTTCTTGGTTGAAAATCGATAAGCAAAAAGAAGGGTTTCACTATCCATTCACTATTCTTGTTGTATTTAATTTTAAGCTGAAATATTTTTATCATTCGAATATTATCAATTTCCCAGGCACTACCTTTCAATACTGTAAAAAATTGTAAGATCCTAACCAGATAATCTTTAAGTTGCCTTCACTGTGTAGCTTCCAGGAATAATGAAGTTACAATCGGCAGGCGTAAGTCATTCGATCCAACCGCACCACGTTTCATACCGGTTTCCACTAAGCCCCGGCTCGCCGCATTGTTGATCCTTCCACGAGAAACAAATAAAACACTACGCCCTTTTTTTCTTGTCCATCAGCCGCTATCTTGGTCGGCCATTCAAAAACGGTTTTAGAAACCAAATTCTTTGGTTGAAGCTGTTTTGAAATAGTAGATTGTATTACAAGGGAGCAAAATAATATATTTACGGCGAGGGCGCTATTTTGAATCCAGAGCGCAGTGAAGGATTCTAGAGTAGAATCTCGAGCACAGCGAGGGATTCTAAAGTAGAATCCTGAACGCAGCGAGGGATTCAATATACGCCACCCGAGGTGAAAATAATTTTGCGGCCGAGTAATACACTCTGCTTTTCATCCCCATCTATAAGAAAAGCAGTAAAGACAACTCAAACTACCTACCTTTCTTTGTCGTTCGGATACATCATAGCGCTAGTCGGGCAAGAAAAAAAAATTAAGTACTGAAATAAAAAAAAATATATATATATACTAGTCAAAACAAAATAAGGGCCACTTGATTATTTTGAAGTCTCACTCAATTTTATAATTTTAAAGCGATCCTAAGTGGCTAATTCTTTTTTGTGGTGTTCACTAAAGTGTTAACAAACACTAATGCGACAATACCACTTGCATCTTTTTTTTAAGTGGGTAGAATGTGTTAGTTTTGTTTAACCACTTGAATTTACCCTATTTTAAGACTTTATTTTTTAACTTTTGAGTCAGTTCAACTTTGGATTGCTTCGTGATTAGACAAACTTTGCTAAGTTTAAGCGTGAATTAACATTTTGAGAGAACAATGCCGAGGATTCGAAGACATATGGACCTGCAGACCACAACTAGAGCCATCACATTGATTCAGGAGGGCCATTCTCAGCGTTCTGTAGCTCTGCAGCTAGGTTTTTCACGACGTGCGATCCAGAATGCTTGGAATCGATTTCAAGAGACTGGGAGTGTCACCAGGAGACGAGGATCAGGCAGGATTCGAGCAACCACATCACAGGAAGATCGTTATATACGCCTGACTGCCCGCAGAGAGCGATTCGTTACCGCTCGCTCCTTACAAAACCGCTTGCGGCAGGCGACGGGTACCCGCGTTAGTGACCAAACGATCAGAAATCGGTTGCATGAAGATCAACAATTCTCTAGGAGGCGCGTAGTACGCATTCCATTGACAAGTGCGCATCGTGCAAACCGATTATCATTCGCAAGGCAGTACCAGCAATGGGACATGAGTGATTGGAGCACGGTATTATTCACAGACGAGTCCAAAGTGAAATTTTTCAGTGATGATCGTCGTATTAGGGTTTGGAGACGAGAAGGTGAGCGATTTTCAGATGCTTGCATCCATGAAAGTGACAGATTTGGGGGTCCTAATGTAATGGTGTGGGGGGGAATTTCACTTTCTGGTAGAACAGAGCTTGTAATTCTCAATGAAGGCACAGTAACGGCTCAGCGATACATTGAGCAGGTCATAAGACCCTATGTGGTGCCATTCGCACAAAGAATTGGTGCGGAATTCAAATTAATGCACGATAATGCCCGCGCTCATACAGCTAGAGCCACCAGGGAAGCTCTAGACGAAGCTGGTATACAGGTGTTACCGTGGCCCGCCAACAGTCCGGACCTTAACCCAATTGAGCACATGTGGGACTTGTTGAAAAGAAGCGTTCGGAACACAAATCAGCCTGTGCACAACGAAGCACAACTCATTAATGTGCTCAAAACCAGCTGGGAACAAATTCCAGAAGAAACGGTGCGATCCCTGGTTGAGAGTATGCCATCCAGACTTCAAGAATGTGTTCAGAAGAGGGGAGGCCATACACGGTATTGATAAAAGTAAAAAAAAAACTAAAAAAAAACTTACTTTTTTAAGAAAACCCTTTTTTGTCATGCATAATTTTAAGAAAAAATGATTATTTTATTAAAAAAATTAACATTGACGTTTGTTTTTTATTCCAAACATTAATTTTAAGTTAATTACATTAAAAATTAATCAATTAATTAAATTCAATAATTTTCCCACCCCCAAACTTAATAACTTAATAAGAATACTAAAAAAACATGGTGGCCCTTATTTTGTTTTGACTAGTATATATATGTCCATCAGATTTCTTATAAGTATCTCCAGGGATGCCGTAGGGGGGTTGAAAATTTTGTTAGATTTTAGTTACGACTCACCGTTTACGAGATATTCTCAATTTAATAAAATTCCGTTTTTGAAAATTTCTCGGTCCTGAAAAAAGTCCCGGCCCCATACAAAATCAGTTGCTTTTTTTTAAGTACTGCACACCCTTTGCTACACTCCAAAGAATGCTTCTTTAATTATGTTCTAAATTCAAATCTCATTGTTTTGGACCCTGTTATGAAGCTGTTCAAAATTCAAATCTCATTTATTCCCTCTTGTCATAACAGGTAAAAAATGAATCGTTTTGGACCCTGTTATTAGATAAAAAATCATCGCTTTTCGAATCGATGGGATGAAAAAGAGTTTTCAACACACTTGCTCATAAAGTGAGCCTTATTACATCGATCTTAGGGCCATAAACCGAACTATAACCCACGCGTGCATAATAATATTACAGTACTAGTTGCGTAATAGAATTATCCCTACAAAGTTAAGTAAGTACCTAACTGCAAATTATATGCGAGTAAACAGAGACTTTTCAATTTAACCGGGTAATACAGTATCCCTACAAAGTTAAGTTAGTACCTAACTGCAAGTTATATGCGAGTCAACAGAGCATTTTCAATTTCAGCGGGTAATAGATACAGTTCTTTTTTTGTAACAACAAAGAGGTTTTATACGGCTGAAAATCCATTTACGTTTTTAGAATAAATAAATGTGTCCCTAATTAAGACAAAAAACATAATTGAGTATATTATAATTCACAATAATTTGTTATAAAACATTTGCATTTTATCACTATTATTATACTTAATTATTTTGTAGTAGGCTGTATGGCTGTATGTAATCAATCAACTCACATTTGGCGCGTGCAAAAAAAAAAACTTGCGCGCTTTTTCCCTTAGTTAATATTAGGATAATACAATATGTATGCAATAAATGTTTGTTTTTCCTCGCAAGTGTGTTGAAAAAGTGCGTATGAAACTCGTGAGCAACTTACTCACTAGACACTCGGCTGATTTACGCCCTCGCCTGCGGCTCGGGCTGCAACCCACAGCCTCGTGTATAATGAGCAACCTAAGCTCACTTGTATCATAATATACTATTTTAATACAGTTGCTCAAAAAGTGGCGTATTGCAGGAATGTATAGCGTTCGGGATGTGAGCTCGAGTGTGTAATACACACTCGAGCTTTTTCTTTACCTTTCCCGAACTCGTGCGTTTTCTTTCCCAACTGTCAAAATAATGTCTATTAAAAAGAAAAAACCAACCACGAAGATTTTACAAAAAAAAATCATAGAAGTTTTTATGATTCAAGCAAATATTTCTAAAAGAAGCTTCTAATTTGTTTCAATATCAGATATAAAAGTAATTTTAGTTAAAATTTCAACATTAAATTAGTATCGGCCTAATTAAATATAAAAAGTTGGCTGTATGACGTGCACTGCCATAGTCTCTGCTTATATAGGAGTTTGCGCGGGTAAGTGAAAAAATAATGACGGACCTTATTTCTTAATTTTCTAAATTAGTTTTCCTGGTTTTTATTGTGGTACTTAGTAAGGATGGTGGAATTAGTGCAATAATGTGCCTTTTATGGAAAAAGATGTAGTAAAAGTGAGAAATAAGGAAAGGCGCTCCTGTAGGATTCGGATTGCTTTTGTTAGGTTAGGTTTCATTCCATTTCATCTCATTTAATTTCATTTTTATTTCATATCAATAAAAAAATTCTACTGAAGACTCAGCTGTATGGGCATAGTTCCCTTTGCCTACCCAGAATGGGCGAAGAAAATAAAAAAATCTCTGCTTATACTTAGTCTTTTACGATTAGTTGAGTTTATTGTGTTTTTATTATTTTATTAAATTGCTTATTTTTTTCGCAACTGTATTAAAAATAGTTGTTCAGTACTACACGTGCGGAACCGTCATTGCAACTTGTTCCGACTGTCAACCCTCACCTTCGGCTGCGCCTCGGCTCGGGTACACATTTGTCGGAACTCTTTGCAATGACAGGCTTTCCGCACTCGCAATGAAATATACTATTGTGCTAAGTTTCACGGTAAAAAGGATGGATCAATTCAAATTATTGAAAAACTAGCTTTCCGCCCTCGGCTTCGCCCGCGTTTACTTCACGACGTTATCCCGCGGGAATGTGATATTTTTCCGGGATAAAAAGTAACTATGTTCCTCTCCAGGCTACAAAGTATATGTGTCCCAAGTTTCAGCCAAATCCGTTCAGTTGTTTTGGCGTGATTGAGTAACAAACATCCAAACATCTAACCTTTCACATTATAATATTAATAGGAATGTTTCCAATCTCAGGTTCAGTGTTTGTGATGTTATGACTGATGAGGAGTTACAAGTACAATATGTCCTATTTACACAGCAGGTCCTCGCTTCTTTCAAATTTCGAGATTGTAGGTCAACAGAAATAGTATCTATCTTACTTGTACACATTAAGAGATTCTTTAGGATATACCTATATTTGCTTCTAATATTCGGAATTTCATAGTTCTACTTTAATTTAGCAATAGCAATGCCTAACTCATAATAATTCGTAGTGTTTTATTTTAAATTGAGTACAAACGTAGCTCAGGCATGGAACTAACTACACTTGAGTAAATATTATTCATTTATTAATGTTAAGCTATAGTTTTATTATTTTACACATAGGTACAATACTTAAGTAGAAAGATAACAAATTACTTTAAGTAGGGACTAATAGATTTTTGGAAAAACAATCGTTGTGCTTTTGCTCTTTCTGCCTAAATATATGAATTAAATTCGAGCAATTTGGTTGATCAGATATATAATTATATTAGTACCTATGTTTTACATATTTTATTCAATCAAAGTAACATTCTCTTCTTGGTTTCCAACTTAAATAATTTGTGTGCGATGTCTTAAATTTATTTAATTAATTAGGGACAAGCAAAATTCATACAATCCAAAATTTCACGGCATGAGCGTAACAAGTGTTAATTTTCTACATAATTTTGTAATTTGTATGCGGAGACACTAAAATTTTCGTGCCTTTAAAATACTTGTTAGTATTTCCAAAGTTGTGGCTACTTTCCCTGATGGAGGCGTAGTAACATTACGGCGAGCTGACGGCTGAGGTACGAGTGCATGAATAATTCAGTTCGTCGGCACCCTTCGTAGGCTCTTCCTATCCTAGTCCCGCCCGACTGTGGAGACAGACATTCAGATGTCCAACATGATTCTGACTTCTTTTGTGGTTTCTTGCTAATAATTGTTTTGGTACTGTTATCATAGAGGCTGAATCGAAAGTGCCTGAACCTCTTATCATTGCCATCGATTGGTTGAAAGAGAAGCTGTATCTAAGTGTGCCGTTATTTGCAATAAACATTTCCAAAACAGTTGATGTTGAAATTAAACTGTAATCCAAATCCTAAATTCCTTGCATAAATCTCAAGTAGGTATAGTATAGCTGCTCGGGCCTAAAATTGTGTTCGCAACTGAGACTCAAAGGGCGCGCCAACTGTGTGCACATACCACTCGAAAAGCTTCTGTGGGATATTTATGTATGTACATACGTGCCAAAAGCGCTTCTAAAACTTTACTGGAAACTAAGTAACACTTAAGCTCAAGCTTATTTCAAAGGCTCGGTCTCGGATAAAGATGCGGCTTTATTTTGTTCGTACTTTTCCATAAGCATTTCATATTGACTCTTCGGATATTGTCGCAGAGTCTCATTGTTATTCCTAATGTATTTGAATGAATTTATTTGCTTGGATATGTCATTATTTATACATTAGATGTACCTATTTCAATGTAGATATTGTTCAGTTATCCAGTGAACCGCGTAGGAGCCTGGTTGGTTCATTCAAAGCAACTAAAGGCATTTAGAGGTGGCGGGCGCTTATCAGAGGGTGTGGCGGGGGTAGCTTTGTTCCTAGTTCCTCGCGGGCCGGCTCTTCAACCACTTAGAAGATTGCCCCGCTTTGTCTTGTCAACACTTCTTTGTAACACGATTCTTGTGTTCAATTTGGATTTACAGTTACAATGAAAAGTACCTAGAACGTGTCATTTATTGTATTTCGTTGGGAGTTGCTAATTCATGCGACACGTTTAAGATCAAACCAAGTCCTATAAGTACCTACGCAAGTCGCGTGTAAATTGTTTTTGCCTTCGTCACTATTCGTGTTAGCTTTGTATTATATTATAAGTAAATACTGAAATCAATGACCTTGTTTCACACCGTGTTAGTCACAAGTCACAATTTCCAGCACGAGGCTTGAATATTTTTTCTTGATTTTTATGTCTTTTCCACCAACCTTTTGGTCGTCTTCGTTGGATTTATCTAGGCTCGGCACAGGCGTGGCGGCGAAAGCAGCTCCCTTGACACGCTACGCCGCGCGCGCATTGCTGTCAAGGTCCCCGGCTACCGGCGCATGCGACCCGCGCACCTAAGCCATGCACCGCGCTAATGAACAAACAATTTCGCACTCCACATTAATACTGCGACATGCATGATTCATGCGTCAACGCACAGAACACGAGAATGAGGTTAGTAGGAAAAGGGGCGCGCGTGGAAAGCGGAATTGGAAGCCCTTTGCTCAAAACACCACCTTCACAGGATTTTGAATTTCTGCAAAACGTGCGAGTTTTCGATTCCACATTTTATTTAGTACAAAATGCATATTCTACCTCTATCTTGCGTTCTGTGCGTCAACGGCTCTAATCGATTCGATACCAATATCTTGTATTCATGACTTCATTTTGATGCAAACATAATCTTGTGTTTAGTATACTTGTACTACAAAATGCTAAGCGTGTACTATTTTGCTTCAGCAACTAAGTTGTATTAATTGCGTATTTGCATTTGGGTTTCCCTGTGATTAATAAACTAACCACTCATTTCCAGTTAGTCAAAGAACTAACTTCACGGTCACAAGACTTTAGAATTGGGTATTTGACTGTTGTTGAAATGTAGATATTTAATTATGACATTCAGAAATATAACATTATTGAATAACAAATGTGAAAAAAGAAATTCAATCTGTATTATAACAAGCGAATTATGAGCTACTTAATTGTGACTCTAGCTATCTCTTTCTAAAACAAAATTTACTATGGCGAGAGTATGGCGCTATAGAAATGTGACGTCACGTTTCTATAGCGCTCTCCTTGTCTAATTAGAAAGTTTGATGCTCTATATCGCTGAAAATATGCAAGATATTTTAAAGTAAATACCTATGTTGTGTTGCTACTAATTAAATAAACATTTTAAGTCAATAAAAAAATTTCAGTCAAATACCCAATTGAGACATGCGGATCCCGACACCTTCAAATTCATTTGGATTGGTTATCAATAGCGTCACACAATATATATTAGTACTAGCGTGCTAATAATGATTTGTTGATGAACCCTTAGTATTTTTAATGGAAATTATACAAAAATTAGTGTTATCACAATAAATCTGAGATTAACACACGATGCTGGTGACCGTGGCACAATGGCTCCGTTTGTTGGAGTCGCCGCATCCTTGACATGACGGCAGGCAGCGCGCGCGCCGATCCACGCTCGTTATGTAATCATCGCCCACAGCCGGTAGCATCGCTTGTGTAATGCAATGCACAATCGTTCCTGTGCAGCACTCTTATTTTAAATTGAATATTGATATGCAATGCGAAAATCTTTGTCTGGCCTCATGGAACTTTTAAATTACAATATTTTATCTTCGCATTTGAACTGTTCAAATTAAATAATGAATTATCATAATCATTATGTCGACAAGGTTCACATTTCCAATTCTATTTTAAATTCCTGATTATTACGCCTTATTGTTTTAAAATGCATGTACACTTATCTTCTATTGACGTCAAAGAAAACCTCTGATAGATTGCAAAATTTTACTTATAATTAGGAAATTCTTAAAGCCTTGACGTAAATATGGCGGTCACTATTGACTGTTTGGAGTAAAATAGGAAAAATCGTTCAGTTACGCATGCGAACTTCAAGTTGGCGCGGTTCGGGGCCAGGGAAACTGCTAAGTGGGTTTTTCCTTGACACGGAGTGGCAAGTTGCAACAACAGCAAGGTTAAAGCGACACGCCCTGACGATTATTTAATTGTTATTTAAAATGAGAGACAGTGTCGAGGACTGACCGCAAGCTAAATGAGCCGTCAAGGAATTCGAAATTTGCCGATCGACTAAGCCAGGAAACTAGTTACTAGTTGAACCGTAATAGTTCCTATATCCGATGAAAAAATAATACTGCGCTTATGCCGTTTTAACTTTACGTTAATGTAAATAATTTCAAAGTATAGTTGCAATCGCACGAAGCATATCTATCTATCCTACTAATGAATGTCTTTAAACGAATAATTCTTAGATGGTTTGTTTGCCATTAACTTTAGCCTCGTCCCTGTTTGCTTGCATTCAGGTTTACATCTATATAACTTATGTTAGTTTTAGTGTGTTTCTTAAAGTTATGGCTTATCTTTCGTGACTACAAATCCCACAGAAGTATAAATATTAAATATTTGATATACGATAAGTAAACTGTACCCACGGGGCTTATCGGATTGCTAAGGATTACCAACTTTAACTATCAATTTTGCAAAACTTGCGGATGCGGGATATAAGAAAGGTTATTGGCGACGATCCGACATATCATAATACATTTTCGTTCTTACAAACAAAACTAAATTACCATTTTTAAAAGTATTAAGTCTGCGACAGTGGACAAGGGCTTAAAGAATGCTCCCTTATATGGTCAGGTCGAGACGTTTCACAAAATGACCCTTGCCATTAAAGCAGAACGTTTTCTCCATTCAAGTTGTTATTTAAACCGTGTGCGAGCGACAGCCGACACCGAGCGTTATCAATGTGCACGATAATGCAGCAAATTCTTTTTAATAAGTCGCATTATTGGACGTTGCCCTGTCATTTAGTCAATTAAGCACAGTTTGACATTTCAACGTTGCAAATAATAAATGTACGTGCTGTGATCCAATTAACAATTAATCCGCCCTCCGCAGACTCGCTCAGTATTCAATTCAGTTTCAGGACAACGTTTCAATTTACCTCGCAGATTTCGTTTTTGTTTGTTTGCCAAATTAAACGTTGCCAATCAGTATTTTGTGTAATTGCTACCTTGACCTTTCCATTGTTTTTAACAAAATACGTAATTAAAATGTAGGTACGACAGTATTTTAGATGCCAGTTACATTCCATACCTACCCTTTCCCTTGGTTCAGAGTTAATTTTAACAGTACGTTCTCTTTCCATGCTGATTTGTTATGGTTTAAATAATATAAAATTGAATAAATGAATATCTATTTAAAATCAAAGTGTCGTCTATTTAATTAGCTTCCATAAATCCTTACATATAGGTATGTACTTTACTTATGCGGGTAGTATAAATAAACAAAGATATACAAAAATGTAAGAGGAAACGACGCTGCATGAAATGAAACTACTTTATGTTTAGCTAACTTAAAGATATAATATAAACGCTAAAGAAACAATAAAGATACTCGTAGCAATCTTTTTATCGCAGAATATATACAAGTTTATAAATAAAATATAAACAAAGTCGACTAGGCAACCGTTTCTGAGAATGCAAATTGCATTGATTGGCTCTACTTTGAACTAACCTCTATTATCAGCATGCAACATGCAAGACGTATGCTAAGCAGTGCAGTCGAGCCTATTCGCGGTGGTCTACCTACTGCTTTACGAATTATCACGATCATGGCTACACAACCTATACAAACTTCATAACAAAGGCGTATAAGAGACAATGTTGAATCATCAAAGCAGATTTCAAAGAAGTCAATGACATGTTGGCATTAAAACTACGTTCGACATGTCGATGACTTTCATGACACAAATTGTTTCGTCCAGAGTAAGCGAATTAGAAAAACCGGCCAAGTGCGAGTCGTTTGTTAGATAGAGCCCCCCTTAAATATTTATTTTATTCTAAATGTTTAGTATTACAGTGAATATACAACTTAATGTACCGTCTACCTGTTGCCGTTATTAATATCGAGCAAATAACCGCAGGTTTGTTAACCCCCCCCCCTTACAGCCTGGTGACAGACAGACAAACAGAAAGACAGCGGAGTCTTGGTAATAGGGTCCCGTTTTTACCCTTTGGGTACGGAACCCTAAAAAGCGAGACGTAGGTATTAAGAATTCTTAGTGTATTGAAACACCGATCGATGCTTAAATCGCTTGGAATGACGACGTAGCGTAGGTACAATTAGCTTAGTGAGCACTTTTAATTATACATTGCAGTATTTGCAGTAGTTATATCTTTAGTACGTAGTAGATCATGTTTAATTCAGCACACTAGTCACGAGTGACAGTGTACTTAACTTACCTGAGTGACATCTAGCCATGGACGGCGGCCGGCGCGCGTCACTCGGTTGGTTCATTGTTCGGGCGCGTTGGCAGTGCAAACGTTTGGTGGCCTGGCAACGCTCGTTCCATTCACCTCTCACCAGCGTTACCGCCGCGCCTGTGAGCGTATACCTTTTAAAAGGACCACCGTTGTTTCTACGTTTGACTAGATTGACAAACCGCAACCACGACCAGTTTCCCACGCCGCCGCCAATTCCTCGTGATATCACCCGTCACTTATTTCCCAACATCTGAGAACCGTTATTTTCAGCTTTAACCTTCGGAAATACACTCATTAGTCATATCAATTAGATTCACAGATCTGTTGGAAGCAATACAGAAAAGTATCGATACCTACTAGCTTTTATCCCGAACTATTTCTGCATAATCGAATATCCACGTGGAATAACTGAGTTCTGTGTTGACGTCATTTCGATGACAACACGTGTCCTATCTGTTTGTTTACTAACGACCGCGCCACGTGAACCACAGATTAAACCAGCTATCGGTCAAATGTGCTACAAGTTTTGATAAAACGCTGCTTGCCATTATAATACTTCACATATACATATTCCAGTATTCCAACGTGCCTTCGCACCTTTCATTCACCGTAAAGAAAGATCATTGAACTGTTGTTTTACAGAGCTATTTAAATCTCATTCATTTGTCTTCGCGACATACGTTGAATTTTCTATGAACATCACATTCATAGAAAATTCAACGTATTTGGTTATCGTCCAAATGTTTCATGTGTCGACAGGCTGTTTCGCCATTCACGATAATTATATCCAGTCGGCTCAAGTTCAGTATATCAAAAGTGTCAAGCGACAGACATTCTAGGAACGTGGCTTTAAACAATGATGTTGGTGTGCGCCGGCGCGACACGGGAGGGGACGCGTAGTGAATGCGCCTTTCACTTCCCGCTTTTGTCGTGGAGCCGCTCTAGGCAACGCAAAAGGCAGACGGCCTTGTGGCTCGCATGCCTTCTAGGCGTCTTCCCCTCATGCTCAGCTTACCGCTTAAACCACAAACCCTAAACGCAATCACAACAACCACTTGCAAAAATAGCTACCAAACATTTCCGTTCGAACGCCCATTTAGATTGAGTAACGTCTACAATTTATTTGGTAGTTTAAAATCAAGCAGCCAAAGATAAACAACTCCGTCCGCATACGCAAAGATTTGCCTTGCAATTACATGACATCATGGTCAAGGATATAAATAAATAGCAATTAAGGCATCGGTCATAGAACATTCGCATGTGTTTGAGCGAGGCTCCAGGGCCGTGTTAACCTTGGCTTTTGAGCGCTGACTTTCACGGTTAGACGGGCGCTGGTTACATAAGATGCGCGCTGCTGCCGACGCCCAAGCATCTGCTGTGACGACACGCGTGCCACTCACTAACATCCAAACCGGTTCCGCCGATTTACACAATAGAATTAAATAATTATTTCAAATTGAACACGTAATTGTTATCATGGATACATGACTTGATGACCTTTGATCACTATCATGTTTTTGAATGTACAATTTGATTAAATATATTGTTAAATCGTCTTTGCTTTGCTGCGGAAGTAAAAAAATATCGTTACTAAAGAGGTTGCTAAAAGTTTGTTTTCAAGGCCAAGTGGTTACTGAACATGAGGTTCCTGACCTGGTTTGTGGCCTTCAAATGGATTCTTATTGTTCAAATAACACTCGGTAATTTGTTTCTCAATTTGAATCTATGTATCTCGAAATTTCAAAGTTATTCTATGCGGCTTTATCTTTAAGCGTTTCATAAAAAATCTGATTATAAAATAAGTTAATAAGTTTTATGCACTGTATAGGTGTTAGGTAGAATTTATGGAGTTTTACGACCTCGAGTTGTTGTTACAGAATAGTCTAAAATTTAGATCTAGACGTTTAAGGCTGTACAGGGGTAGAGTAAACGATAGAGTAGAGTGGTAGAGTACTAACTATACTAATGTAGACATAATTGGTAGAGTAGAGTAGGTACTGAAAGGTAGAGTAGAGTAGCTGGCACCGCGGGCCAGCTACTCTCCCGTTCTACTCTACCGTTTACTCTACCCGTGTACAGCAGCCTTTAAGACGTATTCCATATTTTAGATGGTATCATAACCATCCATGATTTAATATTAGTTATAATTAGTATTTTATTCCTCTCATTCTGATTGAAAGAATATCAGCAAAATTAAATCCTCAAACCCATCCTGTAGGCCTATAGCATGCGCACCACGAGATAATTATGTCGTCTCCAGCGCTTATTGCTGTCTTGCTTATATTAACGATAAGTGGACTGGATAAAATTGTCGACAAATTTTCTCGTGGCGCGCATGCTAGGCCTACTGGTTTCCCAGCTGTCCGGCAGACCCGCACGGACCTTTCCCGGAAGAGCCACACACACTAGAACATGGTTTCCGCCGATTGGTCCGTACGGCCCATTGATATCTCCCGTGTGCGGGCGTGAAACCAGTCTTCTTATACATATAATCCCAATGTGAACTCAAGCAAATGATCTAAACTTAAATCTTAATTGGTTCCAGGTACAAGAGCGGGGTGCGCTCAGTGAGGGGCGGGGGCGGCGGCGGCGGCGCAGAGGAGGCGCGGCGCAGCGGCCTCAAGGCGCTGCCAAAGCGCGCCCGCACTCGCTGCAGGGGCATGAACATGGGGCAAAAGCTCTCCGGCGGTGTCAAGTCGGTGTCGCGCGACTGCACGGCGCCGTTCAAGGCGGTGGTGGCCCGCGAGCTGGCGCCCGAGCCGCCGCGGCCCGCGCGCCTCGACGCGCTCTTGGACGCGCCGCCCGCGCACCCAGAGCAACAGCTCAAGCATGCGTGGAATCCAGATGACAGGTGAGGATCATATACATCGACAAACGCCAGGTACAAGTCCTCTTATTTCACGAAGATTCCTATCAGCTTAAAGCAACGCAGTAAAGTAGAAACTCGTTTTCACATTTGAAGCCAGAGATCCGTCTCGCGAGTTCTCTTAATAAATTTCGTCGATGCCTGTGACTTTCGTAAGCTACCCTTTACATACGATTTCAACGATTCTTCAGCAAAGACAAACAGATATCTCGCTTCCTCTACTCTCATTCCTTATAACTACAGTGTGCCAAATATGTTTAGTCTGAAAGAGGTCTGCAATCTTATTTATTTATGTAAAGCTAACCTTCTCTAGTTAGGCACTCGTAACTAAATATTAAGAATTAATCCTTTTAAACTGTCACTCGTGATTGCGTAGATGCAGATATACTAGAGGAAGCAATAGTTATTGTCAATTAACTTTCCTAAATGTGGTAGGATAACATACTCTTGTTGGTGGGAATGGTCATTCAATTTTCGAAAAACAGTATCTTGTCTTGAGAAACTAGATCAATTTATTATTAGGTATTTGTTATGAAGTTATAATCTTTTGGCATATTAATTTTACTTACTTCAGAGAACGTGGTTTAAATTAAACCTTCAGTGAAACCTCGGCATCGGCAATCAATCATTCTGATCACAATCGTTAGAAGTACAAAGACTGCGTTTAAACGGTTGTTTCACCAGCCACTAATTGGCCCATCAGTACACAATGACTACCGCGTTCGCAACTGCCTCGATGACTCAATCGGATTCCTTCACCGGAAAGATGTCGACAGATGACATTGTACGATGATGCTGGCTGACGCTCATCATTTGATTAGCTAAATGATTATGATAAAACACAAATTACAAAGGTGCCGAACTTTTTCAAAGTGTCATTTAAACTGCAAGGCAGCGGGACGTTTGAAGTAAAATTTTAAAACATTAGCTTTTAGATTTTGTCTGGTTTAATTCAATTTGACGTAGGAGAGCTAATTTTGATTGAATTGTATCTTTAGTTATTCGGTGTATTTTTTTTGATGATAGTTTTTTTGTTCATTGCGCACCAAATGCAATTGAATTTCTATAATCTTCAACGTTTTCTTTCTCTGCATTCCAGATCACTAAACATATTTGTAAAAGAAGAAGACGCGTTAACGTTTCACCGGCATCCTGTGGCGCAGAGCACAGACTGCATTAGAGGGCGGGTGGGCTACTCGCGTGGTCTCCACTGTTGGGAAGTGGTGTGGCCGGCGCGGCAGCGTGGGACGCACGCGGTCGTGGGCGTGGCGACGGCACATGCGCCCCTACACTCGGTCGGGTACCAGAGCCTAGTCGGCGCGACGGACCAGAGCTGGGGATGGGATTTGGGAAGAAATAAGGTTGGTTGAATATGATACTTAGACTTTTGAACTAGAAAAATAGTCTCGCGTGGTCTCCACAGTTGGTAAGTGGTGTGGCCGGCGCGACAGCGTGGGACGCACGCGGTCGTGGGCGTGGCGACGGCACATGCGCCCCTACACTCGGTCGGATACCAAAGCCTAGTTGGCGCGACGGACCAGAGCTGGGATTTGGGAAGAAATAAGGTTGGTTGAATATGAAGGCTGATTTACATTGATCCAGTAGCTCGATCCAGTGTTGGCACTAGATTGGCACTGGATCAATGTAAACATGTTTCAATCCAGTACAGCGTCCAGTAAAACATGTTTACATTGATCCCGTGCCAATCCAGCGCCGCAATCCAGTGACACTGGATCGAGCTACTGGATCAATGTAAATCAGCCTTGATACTTAGACTTTTGAACTAGAAAGAGTAGTGTCGCGTGGTCTCCACAGTTGGTAAATGGTGTGGCCAGCGCGGCAGCGTGAGACGCACGCGGTCGTGGGCGTAGCGACGGCACACGCGCCCTTACACTAGGTCGGGTACCAGAACCTAGTCGGCGCAACAGACCAGAGCTGTGGCAGGGGGGTGTCACTCCGCAGTTTAGGTACGTTCGGCCGGCGCGCCTGCCGGGCAGGCGTATGGCAGAAGGATGCCGCTCGGCTCGTACGCTCCACGTTCGCGCGTAAAACGATCGATCATTTCTGTGATTTTTGTGCACCGAACAATGACTACTAAACGTTGTTATAATCCGTATATAAGATACTGTTGTGTTTACGGGTGTATAAATAAAAGAAAGAACAAAATAAACAGCAAAACCGAACTCGCAAGTCGCTCGCAACCCTAACCAGCGAGCGAGCTGTTTGATACATTCATAGAAATAGAAACGCTCGCGCGTAGCTATAGGGCACAGTTTTGCTTGCATGCGCGAACTCTAGGTTATTATAACAGTAGGCAAGCGATGACAAAACAACCGGAATTAGACTTTATTTCCACGCAGAAAGATTTATTTTTATTTGAATGAGCTTGCAGAGTGAGTCTTCTGTGCCTTAGCACTATTATTTATTCTGTGGCTGTGGATGGGATTTGGGAAGAAATAAGGTTATTTGAATATGATACTTACACTTTTGAAATCGGAACAGTAATCTCGCTTGGTCTACACAGGTGGGAAGTGGTGCGGCACGCGTGGTAAGGACGTGGTCGTGGCTGTGGGACGGCTTACGCGCCCCTACACCCTACTAGAGCTTAGTTGGCGCGACGGACCAGAACTGGGGATGGGCCTAGGGAAGAAATGTGAAAGATAACGAATTGCTCAGAAATAGGATTCCGGCGTAAGCTCCACTGTTTGAAAGTAGTGTGGCCAGCGTGGACACGAAATTTTAACAAACACATAGCAAAACCTTTTGTGGCTTCGTGGACATAAAAAGAATAGTCTATTAGGTACTGGCTGATATATCAATAGTTAAACAATAAACCCGGTAAACATGTTATTCGTTCAGTTCTAGTTAAAACCGTTATCGAAAACCATCATTAAAGAACCAAACCATTAAAAGAAATTAAAATAATCTTAGAAACATTGTTATTCCTTTACTAGGTAGTAGTTCTTTATACACGTTAAGCCAATTGTGTGGAAGTACGGAAACCTTAAAAGGGCGTCTGTGATGCTCTGTTATTAGTCGATCAACGCTTGTTAACACACCATTAAACTAATAAATGGAACTACATAAATCGATTTGAAGTTCTAAAGTTCGACTATCAAAGGTTATACAATACAATGCTTATTCAGAGTTAAGTAATATTATTGACAGTGCGCTTTTGTTGTTTCGTTTGTTCGTGAGGAGACACAAAGCGCGAACAAAACAGTAATTTAAAAAAATATTCTTGTCAATGGAATCTTCGTTAAAAATTTATGTTTTTCAGAATGGGAATGGAATACCTATAACGTTATGTGAATGTACCAGCAACATTTGAACGATTTTCTCAATTAATTTTGAACAATTAAACGAAAAAAAAAAAACGCTTCTCAACATTATTCAACTCCGATGCACGATTCTTCAGTTTAGTTTCTAGAAAACGTCTATTTTAATTTTCGTTACCTACTTGTTTGCCAGAACTTAGTGGTTCAGGCGTGGGTCAAAGCCGGAAAAGTTACTATCGAATGTGTTAAAATGTATGTCTGTGGTGTTAAAGAAATGCCATAAAGTAGATACTCGACCTCTTAAGGTTAAAAAATAAATAAAGAAATAGGAATAATATAAGAAGATGTGATGATTTTGTACATTGACCTGGCCAAAGTTTGGTGGTTTGAAGACCTCGGATATCGTCAATATTATAAGCATTCGTAAGTTAGATTATAGTGCGATTCAAAGGGCCTACTCTGATAATCCGAAACTTCGTTATAGCCATCGTCGTGACAGAATCGAGTGAAAGGGGCGGGGTTAACAAAGTTTCGGTTTTTGCGTTTCAAAGTGCAGCTCCAGTATCGATAGTGGTCGTAAATGCGCATTAGCGGACCCCGCAACCTCACCTCTCCCAACCGCATGTAACTAAATTGTATACCGCGTACTACCTCGCGCGGCGTTCCGATACGCCAAAAAGTTAGAATCGGTCTGTACTACGCTAAAGTTATCATAAAGGACAATGACCATTTTTGTATGGCAGCTGGCGTCTTTTTTTTCTTGCGGCCATCAACCAAACATTGAAATATAATTTGTTGGACGAGTTTTTGGCGCCATCTTGGCGGGTTAGGTTAAGTGGATATTTTAATTAATCGCAATTTGTTTCATAGTGGACTTTGTGACTCAAGATAGGTGTGGTTTTGTGCCCCAAGTGTTTACGCAACTGGACGATATGTGGAATGATTAAAATATGCGCTATCTCGGTAACGTGATGCCGAGTGTTTTATTGTAGTAGTGACTACCTCAGCAAGAATTACCGAGAAGACCGACTCGACATACTTGACGCCAAATACTCCAAGAAGCATTAGAATGTAACACACCTACATTCTAATGAAAACATAAGAAACTATAATAACATACATAATACTCAAGAATTGGCAGTATGGCTTGATGTCTTCGCCTGTCCAAAAAGGACGAATTTTTTTACAATACAATATAATTTGTTGGCAGCACTACAGACAATATTTGTAAAGGAAGTATACCTGTAAACTCAGTTCGAACCGAGTGAGACTAGCTAGAACTTAACTTTGTTTTTCATAGTGTTTGTATGAATTACAAAGTTACATTTGCGGTTTTTAAAAATGTTATATACGGACGAATGGTTCTAACTCGGTTCTGACTGAGTTTACAGCTATACTGTCTTAACAAATATTGTTTGTTATACTATCAAGAATTGATGTTCAAAGATTTTGTTAATGGCCGCGAGACAAAAAAAAAAGACGCCAATTTTAGGCATTGCCTTTTCCAGGTGTACCACAACGCGAAAGGCACGGGCGGCAACGGCACAACGTACCCGTCGCTGCTGCGGCCCGACGAGCAGTTCCTGGTGCCCGACCGACTCCTCGTGGTGCTCGACATGGACGAGGGCACGCTCGCCTTCTGCGCCGACGGCCGCTACCTCGGCGTCGCCGCGCGCGGCCTGCGCGGCAAGACGCTCTACCCCATCGTGTCCGCCGTCTGGGGGCACGCCGAGATCACCATGAAATACATCGGCGGCCTGGACCGTGAGTACTACATCTGCATACATTGTGACCTGTTGCAACTCTTAACTATAACGCAATAAAGTGAAATTCAGCTTGTATGGCGCAAATTACGAACGGCCACTCGTTGCATCTCTTTCTATCGCATATATTCCATCGCGCTCGGGCGGGCGACCCGCTTTAAATTGTATTGAATTGGTATCCCGAGATATACCCGAAGCGGTAGGCACTTATCTCGGGTTCTTGAGCGAGTGACGGACGCCTGGCCATGGCAGCGACCGCCAGTCAAAATATGTCAACTTGTATTAAAATATTTCTTGACCAGCTTCAGTTGGCGATAGCTTGGCGTCTCACAGACGCGAAGAAAGACCACGGAAGAGCTGTTGGCGTCGATACAATGAAATTCTAATGAAATACAGCCCTAGTAACGATCGCTCCCGCGCTGACGGCGACTAGAATACGTAAAATATTAATAGAAGCGAGACCAATGCCACACGGTAGAGGAAGTGGCATTCACTTCAAAGAAGTGCAATGTCCTTTTAATCTTATTATGTCATGGACCTACGAAGCGATGGATAATCACGCCATTCCCTCGCAGGGTATGCAGAGATCTGTACTTTCCACGTGCTATTTTCCTTACATACTTCTCTTGCATCCGTTGCTCAATGCTAAAACCCAATTTACAGTGGTGGTTTGAGTTCAAGAAAAAAAACCAAACCGCGAAGTACTTTTACAAATATTGCCTTTACTGCAAAACACGTGGCGCGCCTAAAAGGGGTCGGTCAGCATCAGTATTTACCCGGTGAGTTGATTGGCACGCGGGAGTATTAAAATATACATAAAGAAGAAAGATTTTTTTATTGATGAGATATTTAAATTTATTTTTATAAGAGTGTAAACATTTCATTTGTTAAATTTTTTATTGACTTTTATCTTACTTTTACATGTTTTCCCGTTTTTCGGGCCGGCAGAGGAATTTATTACGGTCAATGTTCTGAAATTCGTGGAGCAAATCATAGTTTTATACCTATTGTAATTTGAAAGAGTTTCAATTTAAATTTTTATTCATGTACGAATTACCTCACAATATTTGTAACAGTCAATGAACTTCAAACTAATGTAGGTCACATAGAGACATTGCATTACTTTTATGTAGGTATGTCATTCTGCTTAGGTATCATTTTTATAATTGTGTGTAATTGAATTAATGAATCAGTATTACAACAACTATCATTGTAGGCCAGTCATATCGTACAACTAAAATGCCAAAATAAAAATAATTGCGGTAAACTTGCTTTTTTGGTATGTTGTTAGGGTCCACCTGGATAGTATTAATCCAGATTTGCAGCAGTCTGAAATTCTCGCGCGCTGAGTAGTTGCTGAAAAACCACCACTTTTTTTAGTTTTGTGCCAAACTAACGACATTGAAAGGCTCTGATGACAAAAGTCACTACTACTTATTTAAAGTGTATTATTTAAATTGTAATTCCTGACAGTTTGAACCCTAATTCAATACGGTATTTTACTGATTTTTTTTTTATTTCTTTAAAATGTTTTTCGAAATATTAGCTACACAAAACAAGTTTTCATTTTGAATTATCTTGAATATTTTCAAAGATATAGGACTTCAAACTTTATAATTAGACAAGGACAGGACGCTATCTTAGTGACGTCAGTGGGTTAGTAGCGTCATAGTCACGCCATAGAAGATTTCGTTTTAGAAAGAGACAGCTATAGTCAAAATCAAACAGACTATAATTCTTTTATTATAAAACAGATTCAAATTATTTTTTCACATTTGGTATTCTTAATTGCAATATTTTTTAACGTCAACATTAAATATCTACATTTCAACAACAGTAAAATACCCTATTGTGTAGGTCTAATAGGTCACACGATACAGGGTTCCCAATGTTCACTATTTTCCCCAAAATGTTGTTGTAGCCACCCGCCCGCGTGGACTACACGACGTTATCCCGGAGGAATGTGATATTTTTCCGGGATAAAAAGTAGCCAGCTCCCAAACTATCCCCATACCAAATCACGCCGATCCGTTGCTCCGTTATGACGTGAAAGACGGACAAACAAACACACAAACCCACACACTTTCACATTTATAATATTAGTATGGATTAGCCATCGTCTCGTCAAATATCGAATTGTAAATTACAACAACAACACACACAACCTTTGACAAACACATCAAAACACGTGCAGGTAACTCTCAGGTCCGTATTATGGAACGACACTCAAGTGGTACTCTCTTCTCAAGTATAGTTAGGAAGGGTTGCAAAAACATACACAAAAACAAACATCCCTAGCTAACTATACTTGAGAAGAGATCTCCGTTCTATAATACGGGCACAGAGTTCATGTGATACGGGCCTCAATCTAAATAGGCTCATAAATTCATATTAGCACATTTTGAACATATTCGGCGTGATCCGCGAATTCAGATCCGGCCCGATGCTCTGACCAACTTAGATACCATTTTGCTGTCACTTTTTAGCGCTGTAGACCAGCGTTTAAATATTTAATGTTAACAGTGACACTGAAAGACATAATAATGAAAATCATGAACAAAATAATACGTATTTCAGGAAATTACAGGTGTGTTCCCAAATTGTTACAATGGCCACATATGAGTTAAAATATACTAAACAAAATTCGTGTTAGCAAAGAGTTTTTTCGGGCTTTTAGCAGCCTATAGCTGCTGTGCCATATAACATTGAACGCGCTGAGCAGGCATTTCTGAGATGTGTTTAGCTTCATGTGATCGTACATCTTCTTTCCGAGATGAAGTAGGTAAATTTAATTTGTCTTTGTACTTGATGCTGGTATAACCTGGCGACATGGGCATAAGCCCCTCTGTACGGATACATGCAGTCACCATGCATTTGAGATGACCACCATCTCAGTCTGCTGCAGGTCAATGCTGGACGAAGGGTTCCTCCAAGGTGCGCCACTTCACGATCTGTCTAGATGACAAGGGCGTCAATCAGCCACAGCCTGTTACCTGCTACAGGTCGTCGCAACGACGACGGTTCATCTAGCTGGAGGGTGTTCGACGCTACGTTTATCGATACGTGCCTGCCTAGCATGACCATCATTAATAATGATGCGCGCATTATATCACGCGATATGATATAGCACGTCATGCTGTCTTACTTATACCTTAGTGGGGTAAGCAAGACAGCATGACGTGCTATATCATATCGCGTGATAAAAGCCGCTCATGCTAGGCCGGTTGGTCTCTATTCGAGAAGCCGTCTACACCAGCTCTTGTTAGTTCTGCGAAAGATATAGCCAACCCATTGCCAATTAAAATTGCTCCATTTATAAACTATATCCTTCACTTTGGTCTTGTGATCAACACGTGAGGTCAACACTGGTAGGAGACAGTGATGGTAAAACTTGGTTTTTAGGCACTTTGGCACTGGGTTCAGGACTAATTTGACTAGACCATACTCCAACTTGCTGTCACTATCAACTTTTGCCGCCCCCTTCTAGCCCATAACAACTATTAGTACCGCCAGGGGGGTGTCACTCCGCAGTTTAGGTACGTTCGGCCGGCGCGCCTGCCGGGCAGGCGTATAGCAGAAGGATGCCGCTCGGCTCGTACGCTCCACGCTCGCGCGTAAAACGGTCGATCATTTCTGTGATTTTTGTGCACCGAACAATGACTACTAAACGTTCTTATAATCCGTATACAAGATACTGTTGTATTTACGGGTGTATAAATAAAAGAAAGAACAAAATAAACAACAAAACCGAACTCGCAAGTCGCTCGCAACCCTAACCAGCGAGCGAGCTGTTCGAGACATTCATAGAAATAGAAACGCTCGCGCGTAGCTATTGGGTACAGTTTTGCTTGCATGCGCGAACTCTAGGTTATTAATACAGTAGGCAAGCGATGACAAATCAACCGGAATTGGACTTTATTTCCACGCAGAAAGATTTATTTTTATTTGAATGAGCTTGCAGAGTGAGTCTTCTGTGCCTTAGCACTATTATTTATTCTGTGGTACCGCTAAAATATTACTAGTAAGTAGTTCAAACTACTCTTCTGGAGCAAGTCGTTGTAATTACTACACTTGTACCTACCCAAATTGGAAATTGTAAGTTGAAATCGAAAGACATTTATTGACACATCACAAAGTACAAAACAACAACAAAAATAAACAACTGTATCAGTTAACCTAAAAATAACAGAATTACCAAAACTTAAAACAAAATATAAAACAATCACGCAATAAATTTAAACAACAGCTGTGATGGGCCAATCAGGACCCTGCCTCAGCGTAATGCTGTAGCGGGGTGAGAGGTCATCCCGCAACAACGCTGGTATTCTAGCAGAATTGGCAAAATGATATTATAGATACTAGTATGTAGTATAAAATTGCAATGAAGCAGATGTAATCTGCTACAAATATCAGTAAATGTCTTGTCATTTATTGAATTGAACTTTGAATAATATAAATGCCTATCAAAATATAATTTAACTGCACTTTATAAGAATTGTGACAGTATACCTCATACCTCGTCGAAACATATTTAATTGGTTATCACTTTAAAATTGTTAGCAACTAGCGGATCCTCGCGGTTTCACCCGCGTGGTACCCGTTCCCGTGGGAATATCAGAATAAAATATAGCCTATGTCACTCGGGAAGAATGTAGCTTTCTAATGGTCAAAAAACTTTCGAAAATCGGTCCAGTAGTGTCGGAACCTATTCGATGCAAACAAACAAACAAACAATCAAATCTTTCCTCTTTATAATATTATGCCTTTAACTCCACAAAAACATAACAATGCATTAAAAGCTATCAAAGGTTTTCCTACAAGCCCTAGAAAACTAGATGTTCCCAAATTGGCACAGCGGGCAAGAATGGGTTAAGATGAATTCCGCCTGAAAGTTACTTGCAGGCCTGGTAGTTTTTTACGATCACATTTTAACATTGTTTTTTTTTTTGTATTAAAATTGGTATTTTGTCCTGCAGCGGAGCCGCTGCCGCTAATGGAGCTGTGCCGACGCGTGATCCGGCAGCGCGTGGGGCGCGGCCGCCTGCGCCACGCCGCCGCGCGCCTCGCCCTGCCCCCGCCGCTGGCCGCCTACCTGCTGTACCGCGCGCCCTAGCCTCCGCCCCGCGCGCCCCGCACACCCCGCGCGCCCCGCACGCCCCGCGCGCCCCGCTCGCCCCGCAGCCGAGCCCCGCCCGACCGACCCCACTACGAAGATACCCCAACACCCCAGTCTGCCACCTCGAGTTATCCAACCAGTGACTGTAGCAACAGAGTCGGCAGCAACACCCCCGCTACAGATTGTGTCGCTGATAGTAATATAACTGACGAAGATGCCCACGTTGACGATGAAAGTCCGCCGCCTAAGCCCGCTTCGGAAACGAGTTGGGACGTCGGCAGTCCGAGCGAAGACTCTGACCACCGGAGTGTCGAGGGTAGTCCGTCACCCGAGCATACTCCCGCTGCTATGGCGAGATATGTCGCCGTAAGCTGTCCGAGCGAAGACCATAGCTGCAGAGTCCACCAGAGCGACGAGGGTAGGCCATCACACGGTCATCAAAATGATGAGGATGATAGCTCCAAAGCCGGCTCCACTTCAGCGAGCTATGTCGCTGTCACCTGTCAAAGTGACGAGGATAGTTCATCACCTAAACCTGTAACGCCGAGTTGCAGCGCTATTAGCGATCAAAGTGATGAGGACGATAGCTCTTCTGTCGGCAGTCCGGGCGGTAGCAGACGTTAACTCCTCCGTTGACCGCTATTTATCAGGCTGCCATACGACGCCAAGTTGCATTACCGTTAGCAATCACAGCGATAGCGGAAAGAAATACTTGTAGCATAAATCCGACCTTACGTTTACTAGTGGGTGCATTACCAACGGCAGTCGTTGCAACAACAGCGGACAACGAACTAAATGGCGAACCACGACTTCACGTATTATTACGCGGTACCAATTTTCAGCACAGAACAGTATAGATTTTACCGAGCGACTGAAGACACGGTTAAAGTTTTACGAAAAAGTGGCGGACTATTGCAAACAACACTAAAGAAAAATATGTATATTACAACAGGAATACAGACAAGCACAGTGAAGAGTTGTCTCGTTATATGTGCCCTTTGATTCCCGGTATAATTTTCGATGCGAGTGTCTCTTCCGTCCACCTGTAGCAAGCACTATACGAACATTTGGAACAGTTTTTGAAAAGATAGTGAATGATAAAGTGGAAAAACGTAACTCAAGGTACGCTCGAAACGTTGAATTCAAACGCTTACAATTTTATTATATAAATTATACCGCGTAATAAGTCCGATAATGTAACATTCAGGCGGGGTGAAAGGCGAACTCGGTACTTACATGTCCTGTAAATAATAAAAAACCTGGAGGTCGGTAACCTCATTTATAAATTTCTGAGTAGTCCGTTCCAAGCCAATCTGAGCATCCATAATGTTCCAAATATTTATGACTGAGAAATTTCCATGAGCCAAGTGGAATCAACCTTGGGATAATTTTAAGTCTCACCTTAATTATTCATTTGGGCCTGAGAATAGGTAAAACGAATTATTTTTACTTTTTTGCATTCACAATGCATTTTTTATTAATGAAAATGAAATATTACGCTGGCTAAACCGCGCGTAAGAGTTATTGGATAAGTTCGACGCTTCTCCTAACGACTCCGTAGCTCAGTGGTTAGAGCATTCGCCCGGAAGTGAAAGGTTGTGGGTTCGAGTCCCATCGGAGCTAGTTGTGAGATGAGTCGATTCTTTTTAATGCTTCATTTTCAATAGGTTAACGACTTTGAATGGTTCCAGTAATAGTTACATATGCGATTTAAAGAAACTAAACGTTTTATTTATTATAAAAGGCGTCAGACTTGTTTACAGTATGTCTCCGGCCCTAATGGATAGAGAATGTCTCGCGAATATCTTTCCGCGCGTCGGCCGCCGACTTAACCTCGACAAGACTAAAGTAACACGTACCGATCGGTAGCCGTACTTTAGATGTAATTTAACACGAACTGCAACGATTCCAACTTGAATACCTTTTATTTTTAATATTATCTGTGATAGTTATACTTTAATGACAAATTGATATCAGCTATACTGAATTCAATGCATCGTTTCCTTATGCTCGGTGGGCCCGACGCGCAGTGGCGGCGCTACACTGTTACCGATGAAATCTAAACTATGGACGATTTATATGCGACAAGTTAGTGTCGATCGATTACTTATTAAAATTTTGTGTTAACATGTTCAACTCTAATGCAACCGCACGTGTTTTAAAGCCATATTGATCTCTTAAAATGCGATCCCTGTCTAACTAGTCAGTTATCACAGAGAAACGTATTTTACTTGTTAAGAAATAATTTAGAATGAACAACAGCATGTTAAACATAAGTTGCGAGCCTCGGCAATACTAATATCGTTACGGTCGTTGTCACGACGGCGGACGCGTCCGCGCTAGGCCAGTGTATCGTTGGCAATCTTACATACTATTTTATAGCTCATTAAGTGACTGGATTATTATTTTTTTTAGTTAGAATCTTAATTCCTATTGTAAAAACGTGTGAGTGTGTAATGTATATATCTACGACTATACGCATTGTATCCGCATGAAGTGAATGTGTCACCCAGGGATTATTTTAGCTGTACATTTCTGAACCTTAGTGTATTTAGATTGGTATATTGCGAATTAATCTCTTCTCGTTATGTCTTCTTTTGCGAATTTTAGACTAATAGGTATAATGCAATAAATTATGAAAATAGCATTTTCAAAGCACTGTACTAATCGAATTGTCAGCCATTTTTGACCCAAATTAGTTATATTGTAACCTTATAATGATGTGTAAGTACTTCCATTTTAATAAGATTTTTTCGTATGTAGATTGTACGGCAAAGTAGGACATCCCATGTGGAGCTCACTTTTGTAATGTGCCGATATTCACATTGCGCTTCTCGCCTTAATATATAGTCACACTGTAGTTTCGGTTGTAACATTGCGGGAATCCAACATTATTTTGTACTAATTGTAATGAGAAATGTAATGTGAGTATCGACATGGTGAAAATGACTATGATATACTGCCAAATGCGACGTATGGACGAGTGGAATGGTGTGAGAGCGCGAGGCGACGGATGTACGGAGCTGAATGTTGGTTGACGTACGATAGAGGGATAATTTCATTGTGTAAGAGATATAATCATGATAATATAAAATACACCAAGCTCGATGTACTGTTGACATGATCTTCTACGCTAAACCCCTTCAACAGGACCAACACTGTCATTTTATGAAACACCCAATTTTTTCTGTTTATATAGTCGAAACTTTCGCCTCCCGCACTCTCTATATCCTAACGCACAGGGGTTTAATGTAAAAGATTCGATAAATATTAGCAAAAGTAACCATTTGAATTTTATGAACCGTCAAATAGTCTTGTATATATAAAATATTATCATTTTGCGTTGTTTAATGACTTTATTGTAAGTGGAAATGCATTTTAGTTTTATAAGTTGTAGGCAATATTTTTAAAAGGTCATTTCTAATGGATCACTGCGATCGACAGTCGAATCTCTTAGATACAATGATTAAAAAAAATAGGAAAAACGATTGGAATAAATATAACTGGTTAAGAAAATAATAAATAATATGAATTAAAACATGTATTTCATTTTTTTATTAAATCTATAGGCTTATGGACGGAGTATAAATACTTAAATAATACCATTTCATCAGTCTATTTCCGATATCATGATTCTTAAGTTTAAAGACTAAATTGTAGGTCGAGTAATTTAAAACATTTGAACTGCATACAAAATATATTTCTAGCTATAACCAAGAATCAAATAATCACTTTCACCTTCGTATCTAATCACAGAGTGTGTGGTGCTCCACCACAGTATCATCGGTAATAATGATGGTGTTTTCATCGGAGAAGTCTTGCGGCAGGTCGATCTGCGCCGTGAGCTCGTGTAACCCTCCAATAAGCTCGTTCAATGAAGCCTGAAATATATTAGAAAGTATTTCAGGAACTAATATACAAATAGCAAATGTATTAGGGCCAGTTCAGACAGGCGGAAACAGCACGGTTCTTGTTTACACTACCCTCTGATATTCATTCACACAAGACCGAGCAGGTCGTAATAATAGGGGTCCCCCTTTCTGACCCCCCATCGAGTCCATGTCACTGGATGGGGGGTCAGAAAGCGGATAGGTGAGTCCCACATAACCACCGTACGCGGGCGGAGTATGCGTAAACGCATTCCCCTCACAATAAAAAAAAGGGGTTAAAGTATGAAATTGTCTTTTTTTTCTTTTGTACATATATAACCCCTGTTTTCTCGTGGTCCCATGATTTTTTCCCATTAATGGGACCACGAGGGATAACTATTTCTCGTGGTCCCATTATTATTTAATGGGACCGCGAGGGAGTACCGTTTTTCGTAGTCCTATTATCATCTAAATTTGTGGATCCCTCCTATATATTTTGTATATATTTCCTGAATAGGCAAACTTTTTGCAGGGAGTCGATGATAAATAAATGAAAATGTTATAATGTGCTATGTTATTCATAGAATAATCACATAGAAACCAGTAGTGGCCCGGGAGTCATGTCGCGTGCGGTTCTTGTTTAACGCTGAGTAAGATTTTACACCCTAATGGTAGAAAGGGACCATCAAACTGAACTATGGGACCAACTCTGAAATCACGAAAAAAATCAGCTGTTACATACATTTTCATATTTTCATTGTCAATAAATTTTTGTATGAAACAGCTGATTTTTTTTCGAGATTTCATAGTTGGTCCTATAGTAAAAGTTGTTCAGTTTGATGGTTCCTTATCTATCATATTCTGGTTTAGCTATTAATTCTGTTACCTACACATTGTAGACAGGAGGGAATTTCCACAACCGTAAATAATGGGACTACGAGAAATAGTTATCCCTCGTGGTCCCATTAATGGGACAAAATCATGGTACCACGAGAAAACAGGGTATATAACTCGACTTTTATAATACATATTAAAAATATATAATTTCTTTAATATTGCGTCAAGACCGTATCAAGCAACTTTTGATAAATTAATAACCACAATATTTGATTATTGACATAGAAAAAACTTTTCTCGAAAGTCAAGACTATTTTTGTTAAGTACAAGAGTTTCGTACTTTATTATTCGTAACTCTGTGAAATTTTATTAATGTGGCATTACTAAATGGCTCATTTAGTAGTTAAAATGTCCATAATACCTACATGTGTAAAGTTTTGTAATGTTAGATAATATTAGTCGTTAAATAAATTAGAAAAACGTTAGTATGGGATATTTTTTTTACGAAATTCTGTAAAAAAGATTGATACTTTAACCCCTATTATAAATAAGATCAGTTTGCGCTGTGTCATATCATAACTGACCCAGAAATTTTCCAATTTTAAACTGTAATTTAGCATTCACAAAAACTGCATAAGTAATTGAAAAAAATACGAAGAATTTATGCTTACTTTGCATTGAAATACATGTAGTAATACCTACTAGCAATCACAATCATTTATTTTGCATGTGAAAGAGGTACAGTCTCAAGCAATAATATATATTTATACAACATAGGACTATATCATATTACAGTATTGAATGACTTCAGTGAATAGAGGTATTTCAGTGACACAGATATAGTGCGACAACGTTTTCTATTCCGGTGGAACAGAACACTGGAACTGGAACCAACGTGTTTTCAACCCCCGACGCAGCGCAAAGAGGGGTGTAATAATAATGAAATAAAATTTATCTCTCGGTCGGGGACCACAAAAAGAGATATCATAAAAGGGTATACTATACGTTGGGGGTACTATACTTGGTTGAGGTAGAAGTTGCCTGGGTGCCCGGACATGAGTGTAACGAAGGTAATGAGGAAGCTGACGAATTAGCCAGGGGAGGAGCTGATGCACCCTTCATTGGCCCTGAACCGAGACTACCAATCGCATATAGAATTACTAAGAACATTATCGAGATTAGAACAGTCAAGGAAGCCAACCAAAGATGGATGAGAAGAAAGGACTGCAGACAGTCTAAGATCTTCATCAAATCGGTTGACAAAAAGAAAACTAGAGAACTTCTGAAACAGAGTAGGAGAAATATAAGAACGATTGTAGGTGTACTCACTGGGCACTGCCCACTAAACAGACACCTATCAGTGATTAAACGGACAGAAGACTCTATCTGTCCGCAATGCAAAGAAAGAGAAGAAACAAGCTACCACTTCATGGCAGAGTGCCCGATGTACGCATCACTGCGCTGGGAGCTCTTTGGAACGGACAAGCTTAAGGAAGAGGATCTAAAGAAGTTAACGATAAGTCAACTCAACAGGTACTGTAAGCGCACAGGTAGGTTCGAGGGTCCGACGCCGGTGGAATGATAACCCACCTCCCCCCCTGATTTTTTCAGCTTTTAGGAGACTTGGGGAACTGGGTGAAATGGTCCCGACCTAGGTGACTGATCACCCGTCCGGCTTCGCTGGCGTCCCCCCTATAAATAATAATAATAATAATAATACGTTGGGGGTCCCCCGACCGAAAGAGATCTTTTTCTTTTTGAGGGTTTCGTTTTGTGTAGGGTCGAGGATTTTTATATTTTTTAAATTTTATTTTATTTATTTAATTTTAATTGGCATTAAATTATCATTCCTACTTTATTCAATACTGGTCATAAAAAAGTCAGACATAGATTTTAATGTTAATTAAAGTTAAGTAATTGACGTCTCTGAGAGCGGCAGTTAGAAGTCAGGGCCGGTTTAATTGCTACAAAAAGAAGAAAAATATATATAGCGCCGCTGTCACCGGAACAGAAAAGATTGTCGATCTATAGTTTGATTTCAGAACGTAACACAGTTCTTAATTCTATGTTGTTTACATATTATTGGTTGTGACTGTACACAAAAATGGTTTTAGATTAAACTTTCTGCCCAGTCAGCTATTTACAAAACGCATACAAAAAGAAAGTTTACTTGCATACTTTACCTTAGTTTCCTTGAAATCAGCTAAACGTCCGTCCAAGTTCCTATCTTCACCTTCCAATTCCTGTGTCAGTATTTTCAGGTGGTCGGGCAGTAAGGAGGTGTCCAGTTCTCCAGTCGACTCGTCTTTGAGGATCCTGTGACAAATATAACAATAAATTGTAACAATATTCCAACATGCACTTAATAGATAATTATGACCAATCAAATGAAATGAAATTAGGATACTAAGTATTAATTTATTAATTACTAGTTCTTACTACAGGGCAGTAGAAGCAGGTGTATCTCTTATATCACTAGCAACAAACGGGATTTTTTTTCATGCACACTACCGGCCGGAACTGCCGGCCTGTAGTGTGCATGAAGGACTATGTGAGCGCGCGCACTACATTTAACTAAACTATCGCACAACTATCGGCCGACAGTTTGATAACAATCTGCTTACGATTCCGACTAAACTATCGGTCGATTAAAAATCACAAGTGCGCGTTGGCTCTTTAGTGTAGGCAATGAACAGATTCTTTGTATGGAGACCCATACATTAATTCCTCAGTCGATGAAACTTTGCTGGGTTATAAAAAAGCAGGAGCCATATTAAATGATTACTTATCAAAAAAAAACTCACACGGAAGTTAGGTATTTATGCCTACAAATACAAATCTGTTTATATATTGAACCGAGTAATTTCTCAGTCGAAATTTATTTTACCAAATGAGTTATTTATACTAGTATGTGATACTTGATAAAAATCCAAAACTTTTTTCCAACATGAGTATGCTTGGCAAAATGGTATAATTCCGTTCAAAAGTTCGACAGAGACATTTTTCAGTCCAAGTCACCCCAACTATTTTATTAAAATTTGGTGTTTCAGCTGGGACATTTTTTTGGATATTTCATATTATTGTTTATAAACGTTACATGAATATGTCCGATGAAGAAAGTTTAGACGGAGCATTTTTCCTAAAAAAGATATCAATGAAATAAGACTCATTAAAAAATACCTAACCTTCTATTATTATTATTTTTTGGAAATTTATACCTTACTTTTAATTTATTGATACTCTATCATGCTGTAAAGTTTTTTTTAATACAGTTGCTCAAAAAGTGGCGTATTGCAGGGACGTATAGCGTTCGGGATGTGGGCTATTACACACTCGAACTTTTTCTTTACCTTTCCCGAACTCGTGCGTTTTCTTTCCCAACTGTCAAAATATTGTCTATTAAAAAGAAAAAACCAACCACGAAGTTTTTACTAAAAAAAAATCATAGAAGTTTTTATGATTCATGCAAATATTTCTAAAAAGAAGCTACTAATTTGTTTCAATATCAGATTTAAAAGTAATTTTAATTATACATTAAATTAATATTAGTATCGGCCAAATTAAATTTATGAATATAAAAAATACATAAAATTGGCTGTATGACCACAGATTACTAAATATGGTATGACGTGCACTATTTACCATAGTATCTGCTTATAGGAGTTTGCGCAAGTAAGTGAAAAGAAAATGAGGGACCTTATTTCTTAATTTTCTAAATTGGTTTTTTCTGGTTTTTATTGTGGTAGGTACTTAGTATGGTGGAATTAGTGCCTTAATGGAAAACGATGTGGTAAAAGAGAGAAATAAGGAAAGGCGCTCCTGTAGGATTCGGATTGCTTTTGTTAGGTTTCATTTCATTTCATCTCATTTAATTTAATTTTCATTTCATATCAATAAAAAAATTCTACTGAAGCCTTGGCTGTATGATAATAGTTTCCTTTGCCAACCCAGAATGGGTGAAGAAAACAAAAAAAAAGTCTCTGCTTAAATTCTTTTACGATTAGTTAGTTGAGTTTATTGTGTTTTATTATTTTATTAAATTGCTTAATTTTTTCGCAACTGTATTAAAAATAGTTGTTCAGTACACGTGCGGAACCGTCATTGCAACTTGTTCCGACTGTCAACCCTCACCTTCGGCTGCGCCTCGGCTCGGGTAAACATTTGTCGGAACTCTTTGCAATGACAGGCTTTCCGCACTTGTAATGAAATCTACTATTCTGACTGAGGAATTACTGTGGGGGTCAACTGGCTTCATTGACTACACTACTTAGAGTATATTACTGTTTGTACCTTAGAATCCTCCGTCGAGTGTACTCGGCGCCTGTTAGCAGAGTGAGTGTAGCCAGAGCGGTAGAAGCAGGTGTGTCTCTTGCTCGTCGTTCCACTCTCGCCCAGTCCACTGACAGCGTGACGGTGTGCCGAGACCGGCCGCCGACTACGTGCATCCCGCCCGATATACGCGCGGAAGCGCTCACGCACATGTACTGCACTGCGAACATAATATGAAGGAAATTACAGTGCGATTCTCGATTGTTTAGTGAAGTAGAAAAGTACAGTACAGAGAGTAAGTATAATGGTATATACATACCGATAGGCGAGTAGAAAACATATTGTTTAATATTTAAAACCCAAACCATTTACCGATATATAGCAATATAGGATAAACTGCCCTAATTGTTGGCATCCATCCTATTAATGGCGCCCTAAAGTTAGGCTCGAAAAACAAGGAAAAAATAGATTACTATAGTCGGATTTTTAATTAGACGAAGTAATCTGACAGTTGCTAATGTCACTTAGTGAAATAATGCTGCCATGTTCAATATAATAGTGATGTGTTCTATTCGTTCATTCACAGGAATGAATGATGATGAATGAATACTTTAATATAATTTGTCGATATCTTATGTGTTGTATATTTATAATCACATTTTTATTGATGAATCATGGTTTTTGGCACTATTTTGACCAGAAAACTGCAACGCAATGCTAAAGATATTAGAAAATCGAAGATGGCGGCTAACTTTTTTGTTTGTGGGTCGATTATGATGAAATTTGGTTTTTGGCACTATTTTGACTAGAAAACTGCAACGCAATGTTAACAATATTAAAAAATCAAGATGGCGGCCAACTTTTTTGTTTGTGAGCTGATTTTGATGAAACTTTTAACCGCCTCTGTGGTCTAGTGGTTCACTCACACCACCGATTTCAGACCCAGAGGTCCAGGGTTCGATAACCAGTGGGGGTACTTATTGTATTCGGTTTGCTTGGTGGTAGGACTTGTTCTTAGTCCGCCTGGCTAGCTACCACCGTCTTATCTAAGTCTGACGCCATAACAATGATGTTTTCAGCATTATTGTGGTCCGTCAGTTAGCGATAAGATAGCCAGTTCCTCAGTGATTGAGGATTCCGGGAGTAGTGTGCTTCCACCTTCAGCCTTATCACCATTTAACATCAGGTGTGATGAAGACTAACACCCGTTTGCACTAAACTTAAGAATCGCCTAAGTCTTTTCCTAGCTAACTTAAGACATTCTTAACAAAAAATTGCTTTGCACTAACCTTAGGACATTCTTAAATGCACGGCCCAATATCGAGCACCTAAGGCTTAAGAAATACCTATATCAGTGGTTATTGTCTGTGGCATTGTGAGCAAAGAGTAGTGCGACAAGCTTTTCTGTTCCGGTGATTATCTTTGGAACTAAAACAGTTTTCATACGACAGTCCATTTTGACAGCTAATTTCGTATTGCAAGTGACTCCTCTGTCACGGCTGTCACCGGAACAGAAAAGCTTGTGGCTTTTGTATTCTTGTTAGTTAGATAGAGACACAACACATGTGACATACGTCATTCATCATTTATTAAAAAAAACTGTATTATGTTTTTCTTGACAGTTGAGCTCAGTTGACTTTTCCTTTTCTCGGTGAATTACCCCTACCAAATAAAATAGACAACGCCTTAGCTTTTCTCTCCTTTAAACTCACGAAAGAATCAATGAGAAGTTTCAACCAAAAAAATATCCAGTGACCTACTTTACCTCGCCAGTTTCAAAATCCATAAACAATAAATATTTGAATTTATTCATTCATTCTCTCATCAAGGCGATGACTAAGTTACGACGGACGTTACGTTTGTCAGTGCAAACAAAAATTTTAGCTCGGCTGTTTTAGGCTGTTCCTAAACTAAGATGTATCTTATCTAGGACAATCTCAACCCGAGTTTAGTGCAAACGGCCATAAGTGCTACACCGTTGTGAATTAAAAAAAAAACTCGGTTTTTGATACTATTTTGGAAAGAAAACAGCAACGCAATGTTAAAAATATTAAAAAATCCAAGATGGCGGCCAACTTTTTGTTTGTGAGTCGATTTTGATGAAACTTGGTTTTTGGTACTATTTTGGACCCCTAAAAAAATAAAGTTAGGAACCATCTTGACCATTTCTCGTTTTTAACATTGCGTTGCCGTTTTCTTTCCAAAATAGTACCAAAAACCGAGTTTCATCAAAATCGACCCACAAACAAAATGTGTCTACATGGCACAACTAGGATTCGAACCCGGGACTCGATATCGGTAGCCCGGTGTTCTAACCACTCCATAGGCTACCGAAAGAACTATACGTGATATTTATATAAATAATTATAATATTTTTGTTTCATAAGATTTTAAACTTTCGCGTTCCATTATAATACAAATAATTTGAGGGTGGCCGAAGATCTCCAAGCCCGCCCGAACAGACGTCGTCGCGCACCGCCAGTCTGCTTGTGACCACGGTTGTTGCAACACAGCCGAAACGTCAAGCTGTAAGTACATAATAATATGTACTTCATAATAAATGTCGCGTTGAGTCCCGTTACTCTTGTTTAAAATATTTTTGTTTCATTCATTCACTTTGCCCCGTCACTATTTATTTTTCGTCAAAACCTGACAACCCAGTAAACGTCAGATTACTTCGTCTAATTAAAAATCCGACTTTATTACTATTACTATTACTCAAGTTCAGAATACATTTAAATGTAAAATAGTATTATTATAACTTTTAATTTTCCCATTTGAGCTAACTCTAGGGTGCCAAATTGGCACCCTAGAGTTAGCTTAATCCTATTATTGGCACTGCCAATAATAGGATGGGTGCCAACAATAGGCTACTTGATTTGATACATTGATTTGGCTACAATTTGATACATCGAATGAATATTTCCTTTAGTACTTGGCTTAGGAAAACGTAATTTAGCGATATCATGAAATTAGAAATTAGAAAAAAAAAATTAGAACTGATGAAAACACTATCGCCCATGTTGTGACGTCATTGGATTTCTAAATTTGTAAACAAATAAACGTCACTTTCACTTTTGCTACATATTAGTAAGGGTGTATTCCACTTATCAAAGATCTTTGTCCAATATACATTTGATCAAAGAAATTGGATGTCGAATGTATAAAATTGAACGTCAAAGTCGTCCAATTTCTTTGATCAAATGCATATTGGACAAAGATCTTTGGTAAGTGGAACTACCCTAAGGTAAGTAAACAACCACTTGACACTGTCAACACTGTCAAGTGGTTGGTTACAAATTTTATGACGTCAGAACATGGCGAAGAGCGTATTTACCGGTCAATAAAAAGCGAAATTTTAATATAAAGTTTTGTAGGTTTTTATGTTTTAAAATATTAATAAATACATTTTTTTGGTGTAATAGGACAATTATTAATCGTTTAGGACACTAATAAAAAAGGGTCAAGTAGCCTATTAAGGGCAGTACCTTTGAACGATTTTGAATTTATTCTTGTTGTTAATGCTACACTTCATTCAGCACAAAATGTGTGAACTTCCTTCTTGTAATTCGTGGTGTGATCGCACATCGCCAGAACTGCGATGCCGAGGCAGGTTTCACAGCTACGACCACTTGTTAACGGACGTTTTTTCACCGGACATCTGACCGACGCGATATATTCGTCTTTATTATCGACGTATAGTACATGGAAATCGTACCAAATAAGTGGTGTTGCCTTGCATTAAATGAGGTAGTTCTGATTTTTCTATATGTTAGTAGTGATGAGATGGTAATGACAAATCCAAGTTTTCCACCTCGAAAGCCCATCATTGTTAAATATTTAAAATTCCATAAAATCTTCGGATATTTTTAAGTTTTTGACAATTTTTACCACCAAGGATCTGAGTTACGGCAAATGTTACTATGCACTCTTTAAAGTAGACTAAATTTGCAATAAAATGAGAATAATTTCGTTTTTGGAGGCCAAATAGTTTTCAAGATACGGCTTTTTTAAAATTTTCAAAATCACAAAAAGGAAGTATTTCAGTTTTTTTATTTTTCGTCAACTTTGACCCCCTAGTAGTGGGTTTATGTCAAAAGTTTTTATTAGTTATTAAAGTCCATTAAATTTCCAACAAAATGAGATTAATTATGTCAATTTACACCTGATAGTTCCTGAGACGCAGCGGTTCAAAGTTATAGAGGTAGGTAAGTAAACAATTATGTAATAGAAGGGTTTGCAAAAGGTAGTAAGCCCTAAAGGAAGAAGGATCTGGGAGGCGTTCCCGTTCTACTTTAATGACACGCAAACCTTAATCACCTTGAAAGCATACCAAAGATGTAAGGTTGTACCAGCAGATGTGGTTGCAGGAAAGCAGAACTCAAATGTTCGGCTGTTTGCAGCTACTGCATTGGCCAATCATGCGAGAACATACCAGACCTGATGTGTGATGACATTGATGAACCATTGATTGATAACCCACCATCAAAGGATGATTTTGACCTTCCTGAGCAGTTCGATGAAGAAATTATACCTCAGCAAGCTGCCCCCAAAAAGTGTGCTATGGATTCAGAGGACGTGTCTGGTCCATCAAAATTATACATACAATGTACATAATTGATCCCAACCACCTCCAGATCCTCCTTTCTTTAGGGTGTACTTTATTTTGCAAACCCTTCTATTACATAATTGTTTACTTACCTCAATAACTTTGAACAGCTGTCTCAGGAACTATCAAGTGTAAGTTGATATTACTAATTGGTATCATTTTGTTGGAAATTTAATGGACTTTAATAACTAATAATTTAACTTTTGCCATAAACCCACTACTATGGGTCAAAATGTCGAAAACTGTAATACTTCCTTTTTTTAATTTTTGCAAACATTTAAATAGCCCTATCTTAAAAACGATTTGACTTACAAAAACCAAATTATTCTCTTTTTATTGCAAATTTAGTCTACTTTAAAGAGTGCATAGTAACTTTTGCCGTAACACAGGATCTTGGTGGTAAAAATTGACAAAAACTGAAAAAAATCTGAAAATTTATAGGATTTTTAAATATTTAACAATGATCCGAAGGGCTTTCGAGGTGGAAAACTTGGATTTGTCATTACTATCTCATCACTACTAACATACAAAAAAATCAGAACTACTTACCTCATTTAACGCAAGGCAAAATGTACGATTTCCATGGACTAGTAACGCCAAAGAGAGACAAGAATATCACGCCGGTCCGGTGTCCGTTGAAAATACGTCCGTTAACAAGCGGCCTACCCGTGAGGCCTGTCCGGGCCTTTCCTGGAACGGGTGCACACGTGAGGCGCCACCTTTTCATAGCGCAATGCCCGACTAAAAACATCTCCTGTGTGCCACAGCTGTGAAACCAGCCTGAAGGGTTCATGGTTGGAATGAGTGTGATTCACCGAGCACATGAAAGACATAACAAGTTAGACATTATAACCTCCACGTTTCATTTAATACAAAACCCCGACTAGGCCCGACCAGCGCAGAGTGTCGCCAGAGCTGCGACTGAGAGGTCAATGGTTAAACTCACGGTGGAAGTGAGCGCGAGCACACACGAAGGCGGGCAGCGGCGACTTGTTGTACAGGTTGAGCGCGACGGGCGCGCGGCTGACGGCGCGCACTAGGGCCGTGTCGCCGTACGTCACTAGGCCCGACCCGCGCAGAGTGTCGCCAGAGCTGCGACTGAGAGGTCGATGGTTGTACTCACGGTGGAAGTGAGCGCGAGCACACACGAAGGCGGGCAGCGGCGACTTGTTGTACAGGTTGAGCGCGACGGGCGCGCGGCTGACGGCGCGCACTAGGGCCGTGTCGCCGTACGTCACTAGGCCCGACCCGCGCAGAGTGTCGCCAGAGCTGCGACTGAGAGGTCGATGGTTGTACTCACGGTGGAAGTGAGCGCGAGCACACACGAAGGCGGGCAGCGGCGACTTGTTGTACAGGTTGAGCGCGACGGGCGCGCGGCTGACGGCGCGCACTAGGGCCGTGTCGCCGTACGTCACTAGGCCCGACCAGCGCAGAGTGTCGCCGCTAGCGCAACCAAACAGGTTCACCTGATTGACAATAATATTATGTAGACAAACAAATAATCTAAAAATGAACAGTTTCAATGAATTGAGGACACCGCGACTTCGATCGTTTGGTTTTTCTTCCAATTGTGACAAATAAAAAAGTTATTTAAAAAATTAAAACGACTTCATAAAATGCATGTCAAAAGAAATGAAAAAAATAATATCTTTAAAGTAGGTATCTACCTCTTTGAGGTCGGTACGCTTTTCATCATGCATGGTCCTGGTTGACACCGACCTAAAAAGGTAACACTCACTCACACTCAATATAGTTTTCAGATTTGCGAAGCTCTTACCTTTCTAGACACATCGCTGCTTTTATCAAAGACCATGTGTAACGTCGCAGAAAATGGATTAAACGAGGTAGGATTAAAAACAATAGGTAGCGATCTACACTCCATCGGGCCAAACGGCAACAAATACGTTCCTCTAGATTCTGCTCCAGGCACATCTATTGAAAACTCTTCTCCAACTATTTGGCACTTAACATGAACTTTAGTATTACTGCAGTTCTTCAGACTTAGTTCTTTTCTCCCGGCCCGGACCCATGATAAACTGTTGTAGTTCGTTTTTATGGGAAAGACTTTTGGTTTTTCAGCACCAGCACTGACTTGTATTATCGTTTTAAGACCTGTAGTGATCTCTTCGAAGACTATTGGTCTGTAAAAAAATATTGTTTGCATAATGGGCATGTTGTATGATGATCACAGAATGTACAATTATTAAACTACTAGGTACTGAGAGTTAAAAAATGTACATAATTATAAGATTTTTACTTTTTGCTTGTAGATGGATTCGACTTCATTCACGTGAAATTTGGTTTTATCGGATAAAAAGCCTATATCCTTCTCAATAGTCTTAACTATCTCTATAGCAAATTTCATCATAATCGGTTCAGTGGTTGTGTAACAGATAGATGAAGTATGGTTGTTGCACCACATAGACAACATTTTACTTTCGCTTTTATAATAAAAGAACAGATTTAAATTTATTTTAACTGGCAACTGTAAATTATACATACGTTTCGTAAAGATTATCTTCAAATCCAGTGTAAGTTAATGTAATGGATTTTGTGACGCCTGGCCGAAGATCAATCTTTGATGGCGAAACGGTAATAGGAAAAGTCTGGTTCGGATTCATAAACCTCGCCTCCCAAACACCAGGAATAGTTCCCGAGTTCTGAAGCATCACTGACCTTGGTTCTGAAACACGTTGTAAAGCGCAAATTAGAAGACACTACAATGTAGTGTCGCCAGATGTACGATTTAAATCGTATTTGTACGATTATTTACAACAATGTTCGATCAAAAAAGTTCAGAAAATTTTGGATTTGTATGGAAGTATTTTTTCCATGTTTTCCCCGAGTTTGTCCGGTTTTTCTACTGGTGTACGATTTTTTAAAATTTAATGTACGATTCTCGATTTTTCGCACCTGGCAACTATAGCTAGCTGCAAATAAGGGCTTGGCAACGGTACAAAAAATACCGCTTAATTAAGATCTTAACCTGGTTTTTGAAAACGCTTGCTCAGATCTCGGAGCATAATCGATTCGCGAGCGTTATAGCCGCTGCAATTAACCTGGTTAATCGAAATGGGCGAGGCGTTGGGTTGGGCGTCATACAGCTTGCGTCTGATTGGTCAGCCGAAATAAATCAGCGAGCGAAATTAACCGGTATTACGAACAGGAATGGTTTTGTTTTGACTTTTGATTAGAACCGAAATAATTTCGATTCTGAAAGAGCAAAACCGAAATGCAAATGATTCTTTGATAATGTATGGACTTCATTGCGCGAGTTATAACCAGCTATGGAATTGCGTAAAGTCAATCGTATTCATTTGACAGTAATAAATGTCATTCCATACAAATTGCAGCCGATTGAATACGATATGAACTGTCAAATGAATACGATCACCTTACGCACAGCCGTCTCTATCGTCTTCTACAAGCCATGCTATGATACAGAACGGCAACATTGCTGTGAACCGGTTTACTCCTCTGAGTACTAAATCCTATGGAGGTGGCATACCTACGAAAAAGTGAGGTGTAACTAAGTCACAATGTAAGAAAATCTTGGAATTCAATTTTAAACTACTTCTAATGAGCGATTTTCTGAGGCCATTTAAAAAAAAAAAGCTTCCAATTGCTTCACTAGATGGCGTTGAATAAGTATGTACATGTCTATGGTATATTTTGGTATGAAACATATTTAAATAAATTACTTTTTAACAACCCAAAGGAAGCTAATAATAAATTAAATAAGTACTACTGTGAGCAACAGAAACGAAATAGGTAAATTTAAAGATTTAGGTAAATAAATAACATCTGTCTGACGTTCCGTTTTACGTAAAAAAGTCGCGTCAAAGTAAAATTTATAACGTTCCGTTCCTTCTAACTGCATAGGTGGGACAGCGCCATCTAGTGACTGAGCTTTCAGAAAATCGCCCATTGTCGTATTAATCGGTCCGTCAAAATCGGTCCAGCCGTTTCAGAGATTAACCGGAACAAACAGACAGACAGACAAAAATTGTAAAACATGTCATTTTGGTATATGTACCGTATATTTAATCATATGCACGTAGTAAAAAGCGGTTATTTAATGTTACAAACAGACATTCCAATTTTATTTATTTGTATAGATGTATAGAAGATATGCCATCTCCATAGGATTCAGTACTCGAGGTTTACTCGCTGTTTACCTGTCAAACGGTGTCAAATCGGTTCACTTAAAACTACGTTGCCAACTTTATGCGCATGGCTTGTAGAAGACAATAGAGATGGCTGTGCCTTACGCAATTGCCCCCCCCCCAGGTTTCCGAGCCCTACTGGTGCCTTGTTTTGTATGCTGGTCTTTTTCAAATGTGCCAGTAAGTAAAAGTTATTGTATAGAATGAAACACTTTACCATTAGTTAGATGAAGTTTGCTGCCAGGAATATCCACATTCAAGTTCAAAGTTCCAACAATACTGATGAGTTCAATTTTTCTTAATACTGTTTTCCCACCCATCAAATTCACATTGAGAACACCGGCGAAAGAAGCTATGTTATCCACTAAAACGAAAAATATATTAGGAATTTGAATACAAGTAAGCAATGAGTCTTAAGTTGCTTGTAATAAGAATTATTTTTCAACAGAATGGTATCCTTACTTATATTTATATCAGAAAATTTAGGAGCGTTAAACGTAACCGTAACTTTAATAGCATTCCCACTGGACAGTCTGCACAGCTGTTTGTTCATCATTTTCTTCCCTCTCCCTGAATGTTCTTCTAAAGACCCGTTACGATCCATCAACACCTTATTAATATCAGACTTCTTTATCTCCTGCGCATGTTTCATGAAAAACATGCTTTCTCCTTCACTGATAGACAGATCAAGTTGCAAATCTGCAGGGCTGTCACTCATGAGAACGAACGATTTGGTGACGCTCGATTTTTCTATAGTAGGTGCAAAAGTCACTTTGTTAACGCCATCACAAGACATTGCTTGAATCTCCGGCATTTTAATATCGACATCGATCATTCCTTTCTGTTCAATATCACCGTCTATCGAAGCGTCTTTTAGAAACAGAGTGAATGATAAGCAAGTATTCATTTCCACCGTAGATGTAAGGTAAAGGGTGAGGTTTTCAGATTTTCTTGGAGACAGCAGAAGAGGAAAGCGCGGCAACTCGACAGATAAGTCTCGACCGTTGTTCGGCAAGTCGTCGAATTGAAACTTGACTGTTAGCCAACTATCTGTCAATGTGGTTACTGTGATTGTTACAGGACATCTAGCACCTGCAAATATATTTCCGAAAGTTAAAATTGCGAAATTATTAGTAAGATACTTTGCTCGCAAAACTATTTTGTCTTTTTAACTTTTTACATTTGTTTTAAGAAAGACAAAAAAGCTAGTCTATAGTAGTCTGGTCAGAGGAATCCTGGAATATTGCAGTGTAGTTTGGAGACCGCATTACTCAACACACTCCTAGACTAGAACGAGAGCAAAAACGATTCCTTTGGCACCTTACCTATTCCGTAGGTAGGGCTAACGAATTCTTTCGTACAAATCTAGACTGCAATATAATTCCTTGTCGGTGCGTCGGGAATAATTAGAGGCAAAATAGATAGTCCTAGTTTATTAACTCTTTTTAAATTTTGAGCCCCTACTAGCGGTCGCGGTACAATTACACCCTTGTGCCCTCCATTGCGTAGAACAGTCTTAGGTTCGAATTCTCCAGTATCCAGGCTTTGCAGAACTCTGAACTCATGGAGTGATCTGATTGACATCCATTTTATTCGTATGCCAAATTTTACAACTGTTTTAGATTATTTAAATTGTTATCTTTAGTTTATTTTTTATTACTTGGTATTTTATTATTCCCATTGTTAAAATGTATAAGTAAGTACTTTTTATTTTTTATCATATTATTTTTTTTTCTTTCTAGTTAATAATTCCAGCTTTGTGCAAGCTGAATTAAAATTTAAGAAACTGTTACATTTACTTCAATTGTGTATAATGTATTTATGTAAACTCTTTTCAATGTAAGTATACAGATTTTGGTTGACCTAATAAATAAAATAAATAATACTTCAAAATATTAAGCAAAATTGGTACCGCGTAAAGTTACGAGAACATCGAACGTAGACGTGAACGTATACGTCTATTGCGTACGCGTAAACGAGCACGTATTTCAGCCTTTTATGTCACAAAATGACATTGTAATATAGCATTTCACAACAACTGAATAACGGACTGGCCACAGCCAGCGCGGCGGCGGGCGGCGGCGGCGGCGGCGGCGGCGGCGGCGGCGGCGACGAGCGGATTGCGCAATAATGGCGCGCTCGCGGCACACCTCTAATCAAATAAGCGAATGAAACGAACCAACTGATGCATAATTCGCTCGTCGCCGCCGCAGCCGCCGCCGCCACCGCGCTGGCTGTGGCCAGTCTGTAAGAAGTAGGTATTCTAATTTTTTTTAACAATGTCTATATAGAATTGAACTTACCAACGAAACCATTTGCTGCTGTAGATACAATTTCCACCCATTGTTCTAAAATAAACATATTAGTTTAAAAACTTCATTAACATTAAAAATAATGTACGGTCAGCAGCTGATGAACATAACACAATTATATCATACAAAATGGAATGCACTGAAAGGTTTTTTTGTTATATTTGATTATCTTTTGTTGCCTATAGTGGATGATATGATATTTTATGGGTGTATAGTTTTAGAACTGTAGCTTGGTATGGGATTTGTTAGTACTGTTAAGTATTTATCATGAAACAAAAGGACGATGAATAAAATATTTAAACCACACAAAAAGATAACATAAAATAGCTATTTAAATATACAGGATGTTTGTTGAATTGTGTGCAAAATTTACATGGTCGACTGAAGGGAGTTCTCTGCTATCCTTTCAAGCCCCTTTGCACCTCCCATGCCCAGGAGCGATATTTATATAAATTTTTACCTTTTTATTAAAAAGACCCTAATTTTACACTTAAAAACACTTTTTTTTAATAACTCCTTTAGTTTATTATGTATTACTATGTAGCCATAGGCTGTAACCGTCTTAAAATTTAAGTATATGTGAGATTTTACTGATTCAAGTATTCATTGTCCTTAAAAAGGCATATGCATGTTAAGTTAATAGTTAGAAACCCCATTGTCAGAGAGAAGCGAGCCCCACAAACCTTTAGAAAAACCTTCGTGTTTCAAACGCTTCTGAAGTAAAACCTCATGCCAATCTACAGACTTATCTAACTCTTTATACTCGATATTAGGCGAGGGTACATGGGAGACGTTAGCTTCGCCTGAAATCAACTGCATATTTACTGGTAATCTTCCACATATTATATCTGAATAAGCTATATTTTATAAGTGAAATTCTCCTCAACATAGTCCAGTCCGTCTACAGTCCATAGTCAGATTCAAACTTAGTGGCGTCTCGGAAGATCGCACAAGACGATGCGCTGAACACATTTAGCTGTACAGTCACAAGCAATAATATGTGAACAATAGTTAGAACTCTGCCACATTGAAGTGTTCCGAAATTAAACTTATATGAGCCATAAAAATAAAAGTCATTCAATATTGTATAATGACAAAGCCCTATGTTGGTCACATATTATTGCTCGTACGTGGGTGGGAATGGTGAGGTTCTGGGCTACTCTACTGCGTATTGCTGCTAACTTCACAGCCGCCATAAAGATTGAATCGAACTGCAATACCATATTTTTCTACTTTCAAAAATATTTTTTGAAATGGTAGGTTAGTATCATAATAAAATATGTGCGTCAAGTTAGCAGCCTCACAACAGAATTAGATGGTTTTGATTATGTCAAAAAATACTGTATAAATAGTGTTAAATAGTGATGTATATTAAATAAATAGTGTAACTTTGATTCAAAAGATATTTGAGTATCTTAGTGAGGCTGCTAACTTAACGTCAAGTTAGCAGTCACCTCAAGAAATACAGTTCGTATCAATGTGATTTATATGTCAAAAAATACTGTATAAATAGTGTATCGTAAACGCAAAATTTCAAAAGTAGTGCTTTAATACAAGCCGAGATATTAGGGTCTCTAAGTGGGCTGCTAACTTGACGTTTCTTGCGATGGAGATTCCAGGGAAACAGGTACAAGTTTTAAATAAATAAATACTTGAAAAAATACTGTGTGAAATAGTGAATCTTAGGATATAAATAAAAAAAGAATTCTTCTTTGCTATTTTCAAAAAATCTAATGTAAACTTCTACATAATAATCTGAATATATGCTGACGATCAATGTTGAACTTTGCTCCTTAGTAATAAGGTTCAAACTTTATTTCAATCGTGAAGTGCGTACTATCGAGCAAAAAAGTGAAATATATATTTTTGATTGTGTCAATACATACGTATAATCGGTTTAATGCTATTGATTAGGTATTTAAACAAATATATTTCTACCCACTTTTTAACCGACTTCAAAAAAAGAGGAGGTTCTCAAGTCGACAGTATTTTTTTATGTATGTTTTACCATAACTTCGCCAGTTGTTAACCGATTTTAATAATTCTTTTTTTATCTGAAAGAAAATAGGTAGGTAGTTTATGTGTGGTATCATGAAAAAGTTAAAGTAGTCAGTTCAGTAGTTTTTTCACAATCCTGAAAAAACACATAGTTTTTGACTGGTAGTTTCTGCTTTACACGTCAATATCTTCGCGAACTATTGACCAATTTCAATGATTATTTTTTTATTCGAAAGAGTAAACTCCTGAGGTAGTCACATTGTTACCAAGTTAGGATCTGATGGTGGAATCCAGGGGAAGTCGAGGAAAACCCGTAAATTTTATGGTAATTTACGTATTTTAAAGATTTTCTAAAGTTTTTTAAGTATTTGCATCTGGTAGTCATCATCACATGCTGATGAGCTGGTGATGGAAGGTACAACTCCTCAAATGTCGTTGATATGTAAAGATTTTTAGTTGTATTCTTTCAGGTTATTTAGATTAGATCGTTCTTTCATAAATAATAAATAATAAATAATAAATAATAAATAATAAATAATAAATAATAAATAATAAATAATAAATAATAAATAATAAATAATAAATAATAAATAATAAATAATAAATAATAAATAATAAATAATAAATAATAAATAATAAATAATAAATAATAAATAATAAATAATAAATAATAAATAATAAATAATAAATAATAAATAATAAATAATAAATAATAAATAATAAATAATAAATAATAAATAATAAATAATAAATAATAAATAATAAATGAGTGTTTGTACCAAAATTTTGAAGTCTCCCCGGCATTTCGGAAGCGTCCTATCTTGCAGCTCTCAATTTATTTCTCCGTTTACGCTGTTTGCGTCGATTATGTAGCTTGTATATTTTGTTTGTTTATAATATACTAGCGGATTCTCGCGGTTTCATCCGCGTGGTACCTGAACGAATGTAGCTTTCTAATGATCAAAGAATTTTCTAAATCGGTCCAGTAGTTTCGGAGCCTATTCGATGAAAACAATTTAACAAACAAACAATCAAATCTTACCTCTTTATAATATTAGTACTTACTTATAGATAATTATATAATTTGTACCGCTTTAATTGTTTTCTGTTTCCCAACGGTTGACTGGCAAAAAATTCTTTTAGTATTAAGTCCGCCTTGTATATTACATTACCAATGTATTATGTACAAAAATTTATTAAATAAAATAAAAAAGAAATAATAACAAATATGCTAGCCCCAAGCTTATTTTTCACATACAAAAGTTCCAGCTAATTGAACTTTTGTCCAACGACACTTGGATCGCTTATTTTGACGTTTAGTCGTTGAAATCCGATCGAAACAAAGGTCATCTAAATAGTAGAATACCTTCGAGTTATCGTTTTGAAACGATTGAAGGACGATTAATGTACCAGAATACACTTCGACGACACTTCGATAGAATCGCTGCCGCTCAAGTTCTATCGACAGTTGTGAATACGAATATGGTTTCAACGACTAAATCGCTACGATATCGTCACGGTTTATATTACGAGAATCGGGCTACTGGTCAAGGTCGCGGGAAGCCGCTGGATGCGGGCAGCGCAGGACCGATCGTTGTGGAGATCCTTGGGGGAGGCCTATGCCCAGCAGTGGGCGTCGTACGGCTGAAATGATGATGATACGATAGATTATGTATCATTTAAAATGACTGGAATAAAAAATTTGACAATATCAGTACGTCTAAAGAAAACTGTACACGACTGTACCTAAATTCGAATGTATGGTAGAAGTTAACATTAGATTTTTTGAAAATAGCAAAGAAGAATTCTTTTTTTATTTATATCATAAGATTCACTATTTCACACAGTAATTTTTCAAGTATTTATTTATTTAAAACTTGTACCTGTTTCCCTGGAATCTCCATCGCAAGAAACGTCAAGTTAGCAGCCCACTTAGAGACCCTAATATCTCGGCTTGTATTAAAGCACTACTTTTGAAATTTTGCGTTTACGATACACTATTTATACAGTATTTTTTGACATATAAATCACATTGATACGAACTGTATTTCTTGAGGTGACTGCTAACTTGACGTTAAGTTAGCAGCCTCACTAAGATACTCAAATATCTTTTGAATCAAAGTTACACTATTTATTTAATATACATCACTATTTAACACTATTTATACAGTATTTTTTGACATAATCAAAACCATCTAATTCTGTTGTGAGGCTGCTAACTTGACGCACATAATAAAATTGGTTACCTCTACTAGAGTGCAGTGGGCTGTCCTGGGATTTGAAACTTGTGTAATTTTCTTGAACAGTGCTGAGAGTCGACTGACTGTTACTTGAAGGCGATTTAGATCTCGAGGGTCGACGATTGACATCGGCCGTGTCTTGTTGCGCCCGATCGTATGCCGTGTGCTCAGTCACCACTACTTCAGGGATTTCACTTTGAACTTCTTTGTTAATAGCCATTTTATTCATCGATATTACAGTACTCATACTTCCAGCGGAACTGCCAGTAGCTGTGTGTTTACTGTCCCTTAAGTTTGTTACTTGGATATTTTGGCTTGCTAACCTATCTTGAGTGTTCATTTGTAACTCAGAAAGTGGCTGTTTCTTGGCATTCTTTTTCATTAGAAGCATATCTGAGACACTAACATTGGACTGCCGACCTGAAATGTTACATTTATATTTGTGTTAATAAAAATGAAATATTTTAAAATCACCTAATAATTATAGGAAAAATGTGATAGTAAAAAACCACGAGCCCTATAAGTAGCTTTCAGGCGGGATACTTATAGGGCTCGTGGTTTTTTACTATCACATTTTTCCTATACTTACAAAATTGCATTGTGAATGCATAAAAATAATATAAAATCTCACCTAATAATTGATACTCACCAAGATAATCAGCAATTTTTGAAATGCTGAATGAGTTCTCTGCAGAACCTTCTGTATCATCTGTCATCAATCGTAGTGATGACTGCAAGTTTCTTAACAACACATCTGTTGGTTTTGCATTAGAGCTAATAAAATGTTTTTGGCTAGTCATTACTGGATGAGGCATGTTTGATGAAGACCCTTGTGTAAACTTTTGTATATCATGCCTGACTGAGGGATTCTCAATTTTAGCAGTCAATTTCCCAGAGAGTAGATCTTGCTTCCCCACTGCCAGATTGCAGTTTTTCAGTTTTTCACAGGTTGCATTCAAATTATTGACTATACGATTGGTCGGCAGCTTCTCGGAATTGCGTGGTTGTTTAACAGGCACACTATCTAAGGATTGATCCATCTTATAAAAATTATTTTCTTTTGCTGCAATTTCTAAAGCAGCATGCGTAGACACTAAAACACAAACAAGGACTTAGAATGTGAAACTACTTATGAAAAAGTCATAAAATTAATTAAATACCTTCAGTTATGCTTGGCCGCTGATGAGATCTGTCAGGGCTATCAGTTTTTCCAAGTATCTTTCCAAAGTCTGGACATCTATTCTTGAAATAAGTTCCCATTGACATATTAGAATTGTTTATCCTGAAATAAGTTTATTATCAGTTTGTTACGCCAGCATCATCATCCTCTTGTCGATCCTCGGTAGTTCTCCTCCATTCCACTCTGTTACCCGTCATGTCCTCATTCACTCCTTTCTGATTCAATCTATCCATCTTTTAAGCGGTCTTTTTTTACCTCTCCATCTCATTTTCTACTTTTCTACCCACATTAATGTACAGGGTGGCTCAAAAGTAATGGCACTATAGAAATTCCTTATATTTTTTAATGTGACATCTCCTGTTATTCTGATATTGAAAACTGTGTAGTAAACAAATATAAAATTCACTAAAAATAAACATGGACCGATACAATCCACAAGAACTCGGAATAATCGTGTCAATGTTTTTACGTAGTAATTCATCAGTGATAAAAACACAACGTGAATTTCGTCGACGATTTAAGATCACCCAATCTGACCAGACTTCTTTCTTTGGGGTTATTTGGAATCTCTGGCACAGAATAAATAATAGTGCTAAGGCACAGAAGACTCACTCTGCAAACTCATTCAAATAAAAATAAATCGTTCTGCATTAGAATAAAGTCCAGTTCCGGTTGCTTTGTCATCGCTTGCCTACCGTTATAATAACCTAGAGTTCGCACATGCAAGCAAATCTACACCCAATAGCTACGCGCGAGAGTTTCTATTTCTATGAATGTCTCAAACAGCTCGCTCGCTGGTCAGGGTTACGACTTGCGAATTCGGTGAAGTTGTGAAGGAATATAGGTAGGTAGGTAAGGTACCTACATATTGGTAATTTGTTTTAAACAAAGTCTAAAGCGTTTAATTTCAGGTACTTACCTACATAAAACTATATTTAATAAAAAGGGAATCAAACATTTGTGATCAATACGAAAATCTAGGTAGGCACCTACACTACTTACCTACCTAACCTACTAAATACCTACTACGCGGCTAATTTATAAGTAATATCTAGGTAGGTACGTATTTCGCTTCAGACGCCCTAAACCGCTTACCTATGTTATTAGGTATGTATAACAATCTTGACTAATCGTACAATAACACACAACAATAAATTGGATAGTATATTGTGATGGATGATTTAATACAACTAAATAGCTTACAATTGTTTTGTACCTTGTACCTATCAATATCTTCCGGAATTTTAAAAAAAAATTGATTCATTGTTCTTTCTCTACGCACCCGTAAACACTATATGAATTATAAGATCGCTTAGTAGTCATTATTCAGTGCACAAAAATCAGAGAAATGATCGTTCGTTTTACGCGCGACGTGGAGTGTGCGAGCCGAGCGGCAACCCGGCCGCATTCCGAACGTACAGTCGGGGACAAACTCGGTGAACCACATCTTACTTCTTTTCGTGTGGCTGGCGTCTCACTGTTCTGTTGCAGTCCCTATCCGTAATTGCTTATGCATTGTACTACCCTAGTTTAATACATAAAAAAATAGTTAAAGGGTCTGCGCGTGAATGGCGAGGCACCAGCCACGTGAAAAGAAGTAAGAGGTGGTTCACCGAATTTGTCCTCGACTATACCTAAACTGCGGAGTGACACCCCCCTGTCTCTGGTGTATGTGAACAAGCCAGAGACTCGCGTAGCCCTAAAAGGAAACATTTATCTAGAAAATGAACATATCGCAGGAAATGTTACGGCAAGTTATGAAAAATGACATAAATAGGGCTCAAATGTGCGTCAACTCTGAAGGTTACCATTTAAGAGACATCATCTTCAAATCCTAATGAGACAAAATTTCATGGCATAAATATACATATATGTAAGTATAAAAAACTAATTCTAGTTTCCTAATTTAGAAAAAAAAATTGTAGCTGAACCAAATAAGTAGTGCCAGTACTTTTGCGCCACCCAGTACATCACCTTTCTAATAACATGCCTATCATCCCTTCTCCTAACATGTCCATACCAAGCCAAATGGTTTCTTTTCAATTTTTCTTTCACTCGTGCCACTTTCAAACTTCCTCTCACATACTCATTTCTAATTTTGTCCCTTCGCAATCTTTGCCACACATTCTCATCTGAGATGGATGTGTGAAGTAACAAATTAAATATACTAAAGTATAATTCATGCTTACGTCATACTATCTGCAAAATTATTTTCTGTGTTCACTGGTACTGGAATGGGAGCTTCTCTTTGTACCAAAGACGCTTCATCAGCCGTTAAATCTCTCTGAAAAATTTAACAAATTATATACTGTCTAGTGCAGCGTTTCCCATATAGTGGGCCGCGAACCGGCAACGGGTCACAAAGATAAAATGCCGGGTCGCAGCATTGACGTAAAAAAATAGAGTACAAGAAATACATGCACAACGATGGTTAAAAATCTTTTGGTGGGTCACGACACGATAGAGAATCATTAAAAATTACCGGGCCGTTGAATAGAGAACGTTTAATGATATTCTCAACAACGTTTGACCATATTATCATGAAATACGTCTATTTTATGAAATGACCAACCATTATCATTTATGTAAGGTTTTTAAATATTTTTTTTTATTTTTAAATTTGAACTCTGGCCTATTATTCTATTTCTTCGAACGTCATATTATCGAAAGAGAGTTTGCATTGAAAGTCCTATAGAACACGTGACTGGTTACAAAGAAGAATAGTCAAAATAGACCAGCCCCCTGATTCACAAACCGTCGGAAACGGAATCGGATTAGAATTCTATGCTGTTTTTGTCTATTTTAAAGTGAGTGACACAGACAGCGCATACATTCCGATGTCGGAAGCGTTTCCGAAGGTTTGTGAATAAGGGGGCAGTTCATTTTTAACCGACTTCAAAAAAAGGAGGAGGTTCTCAAGTCGTCTGTTTTTTTTATGTATGTTCCACGATATCTTCGCCAATTGTGAACCGATTTTGATAATTATTTTTTTATCTGATAGACCAAAGTTTCAATTTGGTCCCATAAAAATTTTACAGTAAGCGGACGAAGTTTTTTCAGAATCCTGAAAAAAAAAACAAATTGTTGTCGTCTGGTAGTTCCTGCTTTACGCTTCAATATCTTCGCGAACTATTAACCAATTTCGATAATTATTTTTTTATTTGAAAGAGTATACTCCTGATGTACCTAGTTCCATTGTAACCAAGTCAGGATCTGATGGTGGAATCCAGGGGAAATTGAGGAAAACTCGCAAGTTTTATAGGTATTTTACGTGTTTTATATATTTTTTAAAGTGTTTCAAGTATTTGCATCGAAAGTAAAATAAATCAAAAATAAAATGCTGGTCCCATGCGCGGAGTGATGTAAATTGTAACCTATCAAATACATAAGGCTTGACACCGACTTCAAACAGATCAGTAAGTTCCAAGATTAGTTAGAAAAAGTCGCGCATTTTCGTCCTATGAATTAAATGATTCAATTTATTTTTCATTTTTACGTGTTTTGGGAAGTAAGTTTTTGTTTGCAGTTTTTTTTTTAATGCGGTTTTTGAGAATGCATTAATACAAACACTATAGGTAGGTACCTAGAAAAGCTTGTTATTCAACGATTTCAAATAAATCTAATCATATCATATTTCAAAACACGCAACAAAAAATTCAATTTAAATAAATTGGTTAATTAATTTACAAAGAAACTAGTGTCATCTAGCGGAGAGGGCATTAAAAGTCTGTCATCTACATGACATAACATCTATGCTATTATTTATGGACAGCTGCATTGACATAAAAAATCGGCCATGTGCGAGTTGGACTCGCCCATGAAGGGTTCCGTACTCACTTAACGTACCTATTGCTTAAACCTAGCCAAAATGCCACTATAATTTTTTGTCAGCAAAATATAACTTTGCTTTTCATAGAGTTTATATGAATGACAAAGTTATATTTGCGGTTTTTGTAAATGTGTTATATCTCGAAAAGTGCATAAGTACTATATCTCGTTCAAACCAGTTGAACATTCTACATGTTGGTTAGTTTGGTGGGCACAAGTCAACAACGACCAAGTCACACAAAATTAAAACGTAACTATATCAATAAAGAAATCGCAGAAAGGAACATTAGAGTTGGCTTGACTTTACTGAGAGATTTCAACGCTTTTTTGTAAAGAAATAAGCAGCTCCAGCGAGAGCTGGTCAGTTTTTTATAGGATGATTTTGGTGAGATTTCATATCTTTACAGGTATACTGATTTAGTTACTGCAAATGTAACTTTGTAATACTATATATTTATATAGGATTACAAAGTTATTTATGCAGTTGGTGTAACTAGAAATTATCCTAGTTTTTATAGTTTTCCCTTTATGTGGCCATTAAACCCTAACTCTGTACCAAATTTCAGCTCTCTGAGTTTATGGGAAGTACTAGTTCTATTTTGATGATCATGAGTGAGTGTCATAAATGCGAAACTTTGCTTTCGCTTAACTTCGGAACTAAATGACCTACAGACTTGAAAATTTGGATTTTAAGTATGTAATTATAGCTTACTGGATGACGAAAATGTCTGCATTCTGGTCTTATCCAGAGGTTCTCAAATAGGGGCCTGAAAATGCGGCGAAATGGTTCCAATAAAGGATGGTACGGCAGTGTTTGCTTCGCGCTCGACTTGGCGGGGGCGATACCGTGCCCCCAGATATACTCGCCGTGAATTTATTAATAAGAGAGATGATTACTATCTTAACACTTAAAGAAACAAATAAGCTAACCAAAGTACATACACACTTCATTTAAGGCGGTACCCTGACCGACCTGGCGCCCTCAGAGGTTTTTATTTAATAAGTTGCTAATAGAAAAGGCTTTTAATAAAACTATATGGGTAATTTTTAGGGCCTAAAGCTTCGATCAACAATAACACCTAGGTCTAGATACTAGTTGGAGAGACAAACATGGCCGAGCGATATACGCCCACTTGAGAGTATATTTTTAAGTAGTTCCTGTCATGTTTGACGTAAGATCGCAACCTTTTTTTTTGCGTTTAAAGTTTTATTATCTTGATAATTTCGAACCCTGGGACCATACTCTGCAACGCTAATCCAAAACTTCGGTTAGCCCCGCCCCTTTCACTTGATTCTGTCCCTACTAGACAGTGAGAGGGACGGGTATACCGAAGTTTCGGGTTTTACGTTTCAGAGTAGGCCCTCTGTATTGCCATACAAGGTTAATAATAACGCTTCTTGATAAGATCACAAGTGTTAGAATTTTATTTCTTATATTGTTTTATAAGAAATGCATTATAATTTATTTGGGCAAGTTCTGACAGAAAAGTTATTATAATTTTTATTTAATATCTAATAACTAGCATTAATTAATGGCTAGATTGGCTGGGGTTCTCGTTCTGCTGTGTGCACTTGAGGATTACATACTTTTACGTGAGATTTCATTCTATCAATATTTCATGCATCTCTTTGCTACATTTTTGCACCAAGCCCATAGCCCAGTAGATATTTTTTGTCTTAAAAGTATGACCATGTTGGATCTTTCTCACGAGGCATTTTACAAATTCAACTCAATGAAAAATATTTAACAAACCAGTGACACTCGAGTTCACTCAACTTTGAATAATCCGAACCGAATTTTTCTTCTAGGGGCAATCCCCATGCCACGTTCGGATACATGCAAGTGCGGAAATACACGTTCAAATACAGTTCACTTTCACGAGCGCATTTTTTTGTTATTATCAATCGATAATTGTCCATCTGTTATTATCACGATAATTATCCTTTCGAACCCTGGTGCCATAGAAAGTTTTGATTTAGTTTATGAGCCTTCATCTAGTTCTATTGTTAATCGAAAGCCCATAGTCTAGTATTTTTAGAAGGTATCGCTTCATTCCCTCATATTCATTAGTAAGAAGTAGATAGCAAATGTGTCAAAAACGGCCACTTTTAGCAGTTTTGCTATCTACTTCTAGCAGTGAATACGACGGAATGTAATGATACGGTCTAAAAATACTAGACTATGAGCACTAACCTAATCCCATAAAGTTTCTTTAAAATTGTGTATTAGAATTACAATATTAATTAAAATTCATCGCGGTGCCACTTTCGGTCAGGGTACCGCCTCAAACAATAACGGACGGTTAAGTATTAATAAAGATAAATGAATAATTACTTTTTATTTCGACTTTATTCACTATTTACTTCTTCAGGTTATATCCACAGATAATATTAATCAACTCAAATCTTTAAAGGGTGATTTTTAATTTCCCTCTGCATTCAATTAAAATCTGACTTTAGACTCATAAACTGATAGAAAAAAGGAATACGATTTGATATAGAGAGAATTTTATGCATGCCACCTCTTGGACAGGTTTTCAAATGTATGGGCTGGACAGTGACCATTGTTTGACTTCGACTTCGCTGCGCTTCGCGATCGCCTTAAATTTCGTGGTTATTTTCTTTTCACTAAGTTGTTGTTTAAACAGCAAGAAAAGAAACTATAGATAATATGGCACACATAAACCATATTGAGAAACAATTTCTTATGATTGATCTGAAACGCCACATCATGATGTGGCCAATAGACAGTATGAGAGACATATGGACACGACACGACACTCTCTAGATAGGAAATTTAAGAAACTGAAATACTTACTTTAGAATGAAATGAATAGTTAGTAGCAATGGAATGTCTCATTAAATCTTCAATTTCATTTGTCTGCTTGTCCATCTGGCTGGTGAGTGAATCTAAAGCTAGAGAATGCCTGCCATACTCTTCAAATGTACGAGGACCTCCCGGTAAAGACTTTTCATTGACTTCCTCTGTTCCTGTAGAGCGTCCTGTCATTTCTCCAGGATTGAACGCGGTCTGAAAAAGGTCCAAAATATTTCTTACTTGACAAAATAGTCAATCTACAAAAAGAGTCGGCATAAATATAAAAAAATGTCTAAGAATAGTAATAGGGAAACATCTTACGTTTTTATGTTTTGTTTATATGATAAAGTCTTGAGCACACCAAACGCGGGACAGAAGCAGAGCAGGTCAGTAGCAGAGCGAGAGTCAGCAGTGTCGGCACACTGAACGCAGCAGCAATTTAAAAGCAGTTGAAATGCGGGGCCGCGTTCAAACCGCGTTCAGTGTGTCCAGTTAGGCAGGCAGGCTGCAGTAGGCATAATACAACTCTCGTCAACTGCTTTCGACGCGCTGCGCTGCACTGCGAACGCTCTGCCTCGGTGTGTACATAAAGGCCCAACCACTGGTCAATCAATACGTCGTACATTGACACTTTTGAACGAACAAGCTTAAAAAGGTTCTTTCAAGTGTCCAATGTACGATGTATTTTGGCCAATGGTTGGGCCAACGTGTACTGCCGGCATAACATAGCCACCATAGTTATACAACAGCGCGGGGGGCCGGCCGCACTCAAATTGCTCTGCGCCGCGCCTGCGCTGCTTCTGCCCCGCTTCCGCGCCACCGCCGCCGCCGCCGGTTTGTAGTCCAGCAGTTGCAGTGCGGCGCGGCGCGGCGCAGAGCAGTTTGATGTGACCTGCGTTTGGTATGCTCAAGACTTTATCATATAAACAAAACATAAAAACGTGTAGGTATATTATTTTCTCCTTTATAACTTTTGGGGTGTATTACAAATTAATAAATAAAAGATGTTTCGATATGTAAAGACTTAATGAACTGAGTTCAATGAAGCTTCAAAGTAAATTACGTCGTTTATGTGTATTTTTTAAATATATTTATTGTATGTCTGTCCCAGGATTTCTCCTATAGCGATGTGTCGTTATTGTTATTTGAAATCACAAAACTAAAACGTAATTTGTTTGTGAATAACGTTTTAATAACTATCCATTTTTGACAAGTACATAAAAAGTCTTGAATGGGTGGTAGGAAAATATTGACGATTCATAAGTACATGCTTATTATGTCTATGTGAATAAATAAATATTGGATCGATTGATTGATTGATCTATTTTCACAACATCGTCATCAATTGACCATTTTCAACCTCATGCAAACGTCTTAGTACGGGCGCACATTGGGCCACTAATCGCGGCCACCAAACGCAACCGGGCGATTCTCTGTAACCTCGTAATCAGCTGTCCCGACCGATTTTTTCAAAAAGTAATTTAATTATTGAAAAATAAAACACTCCTCATGAAACTTTAACCCTGAAACTTTACGGGCGCATTGTTTTTAGAGCCAGAACTATTACATTTTTTTTTCTAGACGTCATAAAAGTTCTAAAATTACAGTCCCTTGGCTGTCCCCATCACTGTATTCCCGCCTAGAAATAAGATTTACGAAGAAGTTATTGAAACTACATACATTTTGCAGTTTATATCATAAAAAAAATTAATTTAATTATATATTTTCGTAAAACAAGGTTTCATTACGAATTTTATTATATTTAGTAAACTCCTGTAAAGTTTGTCCCCAGAATTTCCATACAGTCCCCTGCCAAAAATTTAAATCCATAATAAAAAGAAGTTGTAATATTTAAAAAAGCTTTTTTAGTGAAATGAAACTCAAATTGTTGTTAAGTTGGCAACTTTGCCAAATGCGGCGACGAGACGTCATTTTGTTGAGTATCAGAGTGTCATTTGTGAGGTGAACACGTGTTTGGTCCGCTACCACACTCAGTCCTCTGGTTAGTTATAAAGTTTATGTTAATTATTTTAATTATCTGTATTTACAGTTTTTTGATTTGTTATTTACGTCTAAATTGATCGGTAAGTTCTTAAAAAACTATTTTACATCAGTTTTTTAAATATTGTGAAATCTAACCGAAATCCACAGTCCCCTAGCAACAGTCCTCCGTCTGAAAATGCAGCAGGGGACTGTTTAACGCAACAGGGGACTGTGTATTTTGCTTATTTGATATTGTTTTTCATGTATTGTTTGTGTGAATTTATCCGCTAGTCTGTTTTAATAATGTATGAATCATCAAAGTAAAATAAGTTTTCAATATTTCAAGGCTACAGACCCTAGAGCCAAGCTTACCCGACACCATACCGAAGATATCCCGGACTTCAGCCTGTACGAGATTAGAATGGCTCTCAACAATACTCATGTTGCACCTGCTCCAGTTAATGTTGGGAACATTACACTCGAAGTTTTTGACCACTATGTTTACCTGGGAGAGACGGTCTAGTTAGGTAAGTCCAACTTTGAGAAAGAGATCTCTCGTCGAATCCAGCTAGGATGGGCAGCGTTCGGGAAGCTCCGGCATATATTTGCGTCCGAAATACCTCAATGTCTCTAGACGAAAGTCTTTGACCAGTGTGTGTTCCCAGTAATGACCTATGGAAGTGAGACGTGGTCTTTTACTATGGGTCTCATAAGAAGGGTAAAAGTCACCCGGCGAGCAATGGAGAGAGCGATGCTTGGTATTTCCCTGCTCCATCGAATCAGAAATGATGAGATCCGCAGGAGAACTAAAACAACCGACATCGCTGGAAGGATTGCATCATTGAAGTGGCAGTGGGCGGGACACATAGCGCGGAGAACCGATGACCGTTGGGGCGGAAAGGTTCTTGAATGGCGACCGCGTACCGGACGACGTTCCGTGGGCAGGCCCCCTACAAGGTGGATGGTGGACCGACGATCTCGTCAAGGTCGCGGGAAGCCGCTGGATGCGGGCAGCGCAGGACCGATCGTTGCGGAGATTCTTGGGGGAAGCCTATGCCCAGCGGTGAGCGTCGTTCGGCAGACATGATGATGATGACATATTTCAATGAATACTGAATAAAGAATTAATTATTAATATTTTAATAATAAGACTATGTTGATCTCAGTGAGTACAAAAAGATTCTAGCAGATGTGGTTCATTTTTCATATAAATGTTTAAAGAAAGTAATGGTTCTGTTATATTTTTATAAAGAAACTGTTGATTATTGACGCGAAAATATGTTATTGAAAATTTAAAAATAATAAATGATTAATTGATGTAAAATGATTTTTTTAAGTAGGTACAAAAAAACTTAACAGCCCCCTGTCACGCTAAAATCAGTCCCCTGCTGCGTCAAACAGTCCCCTGTCATAATTTTTTGGAAAATCGCTAATTACTCGGGATATACGTATAAATTCAGTGGGCCTCCTTATCTAACTAAAATAATAATTAATTTCCTTCGAAATAGGACACGGTTTTTTGACAAATGTTAAAAATAATTGCCAGGACAGCATTTATATGTGAACTGTACGAGATTACAGAGAAATGCCCAACCACAAGCTGCGGACTAGTATTTTCATACATTTTGTATAGCATTGGCGCAAACCGAGCGATCGAGTGGCCGCGTTCGATCCACAAACCATAGTAAAACCAAATAAGTACGTTGACTTCATACATAGGCACAATATTACGCAATTGCCCTATCTAGACGTCTACGCCATCAACCTACTGTATGGAAAAATTATTTAGCAATTAGTGGCCGTTCTACAGCCTCAAAATTCTACAGCCTCAAAATTCTAAAACTTAGACCACCTACTTTGTATTCTTACGAGACGCCTTGAAGAAGCAGAGTCTGTAGGAACAAAAAACTGAGCGAAAAACTGGACATTGGCGAAATCCAAAAGGGAACCGCCACCGCATAAAAAGAAGAAGATTAGTGGCCGCGACTGTGGCTCAATGTGCGGGCGCTCTTAAAGTCTTCTTCTTTTGCACGAAGGAGGGTCTCGCATTTCACCGTTACTTCTTATAAAAACGCTTTACATAAATCATTCAATTTAATTCATTTAAAAAAAGAAAACAAATGCGCTTAAAACAATCACACAACGGGTCATGTAACGCGTTCTTTCTCAAAAGTCGACAATGTAATGCAACAAATAGATTTGTGTTGTGTGAGAAGGTAACCATAGCCTACCAAACTATACAATGTTTCGTGACGTTGGCATAAGAGTGAATTGTGTTGTGGAAAATAGATAGTTTGGTAAAAATCTTAAAATAAGTCGCCTCGCTAGGGTTTTTTTGAGGAGGTGGGTGGGGGAGGGGACCCCCCCTCTTTAAGTTTCACCTGCCGGAAATGCATAGTTTTCGAGTTATGAGCGATAGAAGTTAGTATGAAAATCGTTACAAGTCGCCTCTATAAAAGTTTTTTGGGAGGGAGGAGGATGTGACCCTCCTCTTCAAACCCCACCTACCGGAGTTGCGTAGTTTTCGAGTTATGAGCGATAGAAGTTTAGTATGAAAATCGCTGCCGCCTATAAGTTTCCGAGATAATGTCGTTACTGGCTGGGTTCATGTCAACCTAATACGCTCGTCGCTACGCTCCTCGCACCTATAATGTGACCCACGGTCTACGGTTTCTAAATCCCAGCCCCTGCCCCCTTCGGTGCAGAATTAAAATTACCACGATGAAAATAACACGAGTTTGATTACTTAGCACATTCACACCAAGAAAGAAGCAACAGATGAATGACGCAATCTGTCTAATGTTATGTCAGTCAACTAATCAAAATGGTGGTTTTTGTTTTATGTTTCGTTTCACGCAAAATTCAAGTTAAAAAACATATTTCATAAAATGCAGTACCTAATTAACGTTCCATTTCACATAAAAAAAAAAATTAAAAAAAAATGACTCATTGCCGGCAGCTAAATTTGTGCTAAAGCATTTTAGGTGAAGCCCAAAAACACCTCCACAGCCTAAATTAACCTCAAAGAAGGCGACTTGTTTTAAGATCCAACCCGATAGTTTTTTCCGTTAGACAACGAGTGATCGTTATACAGCTAGATAGATAGTTGTAAAACTATTTATGCTATGTTACGCCCAAAGCTATTATCCTAAAAGGAAGTGACTAGGTTTTCCCCACATCAGATCGAAACAGACTAAAGCTAAATTATATAATGTTTTAGATTTACTTACAGATTTACTCAATGACATATTCCCATTAAGAGATTCTCCAAATCCTGAAAAGTTAAATAAAACAAATAGCCAAATTTTTGCTTAATCTGATTAAGCTGATATCATCAAAAATGTAATTGTACCTTCTAATCTCTCCAGATCCAAGATACCAGATGACGACTCATAATTTGTGTTAGAACTTGTTTTATTTAAATTCTGTACAGCTGCAAGCCTGTAAAATGATGCCAAACTAAAGTGAACTGATTCGTCGAAACCTAAAGATAAGCATTGCAATTACTGTACGGTAAACTTGGTAAGAATTTTAAAGTTAAACTAAGTTTACTACCTTTTCAAGTCTTCGTCGTTTAGAAGCATCAGCTGTCGCCGTGGGGAAGTTAAAGATTTATCTTCAGCTAAGTGAATTAGACGTTGAATCTTGTTAGGAGTTAAACGATTATCCATTCTGAAATTATTTCATGTATACTACAAACAAAATACACTACTCGCAATAACTTTTAACAGGTGAATTCAGCTTTGCTTTTCTTTCACTTTCAACTGTTCGCCCAACCAAGTTTCGGTTAGGATTTTCTCATTATTTGAAAGTGCTTGACTTGACGCAACTTGACGTGACGTGATGAATGACATTTATATTAAGGGGCGCGCACATTATGCTGGGGCGCAGCGGAGCATCTGTCAAAGGAAGGAGGGCCATAGCTAGAAACAGCTTGAGACCTATCAGAGGATTTAGTAAAAAAATTGTTGATTCCTAAGCAAAACTCCATTTAATTTCTAATAGTCAATTAAAACTGCTATGACCAAATTAGTCAGGCCCTCAGTTCATCAATTGTCAAAAATTTGCTGTCACCTGTCAAAGTAATTAAGCATTGATCTGTCAAAGGAAGGAGGGCCATAGCTAGAAACAGCTTGAGACCTATCAGAGGATTTAGTAAAAAAATAGTTGATTCCTAATAGACTAAGCTCCCGTTGTACTAAACCCTACCTCATAAGGTGGCAGCTCAAAAATGTAATGCAGTGTAAGATACTACTTAGGAACACTGGATTTTAGTAGGTTGGCGTCGAATATCCTGGAAGAACTTCTATTTTTGTTCGTCTTCAAATCGCTATTTCGATCGAAAATTACATCATAAGGTGGCAGATCGAAACGTTTACGCATCGAAAGAGACACATTTGGACATAACAACCCGCATAGGTTGCCGACCCAAACCCTGGCAGGTTTCAAGGTCAGCCAAGTTTTATGAGCCCCAAAAATGGGATAAATACGGTATTTTACTGATTTTTTTTTAATTCTTTAAAATGTTTTTCGAAATATTAGCTACACAAAACAAGTTTTCATTTTGAATTATCTTGAATATTTTCAAAGATATAGGACTTCAAACTTTATAATTAGACAAGGACAGGACGCTATCTTAGTGACGTCAGTGGGTTAGTAGCGTCATAGTCACGCCATAGAAGATTTCGTTTTAGAAAGAGACAGCTATAGTCAAAATCAAACAGACTATAATTCTTTTATTATAAAACAGATTCAAATTATTATTTCACATTTGGTATTCTTAATTGCAATATTTTTTAACGTCATCATTAAATATCTACATTTCAACAACAGTAAAATACCCTATTACCTCTAGTGATGTACGCCTGGGAATATTGCCACTGCCGGCAATTTTCCACTCCCAATGTGCCGGGGAAATTTCCGGGCACATTGGGAATATTGCCCAAAATTCCCAGTAGACTTTTTGTCATTTTGTTAAATTATATAAATAAATAATGTATTTTTTTTTCTGTGTCTTACAATTTTATAATTTGTTGATAATTATGGCAAGATTATTTTGTTTTGTTTTCTTAGTTTGTTGAATAAAAAAATAAACCATTGTATATCAAACTGTTTTTCGTTTCATATGTGCTTACCTCTGATGTTGGTGGCTATTTATTACGTAATTCAATATAATCAAACAGTTTTAAAGTCTTATTTTCAATTGTCTTGCATGGTAAAATATTCATCTACAAAATGCTGCTTGGGAATATTGCTGGGAACTTTGGGACACTGCCGGCAACGCTGCCGGCAAAATTTCCAGTCCTTGGGAACGTGCCCGGGCACGGTACATCACTAATTACCTCATCAGGGGGCACGCTGAAACTGATGCAGATCGATTGCCCTAGACATACCATTTATTAATATATAGGGTTGCCTGCCTTCAGCTTGGCAGTTTTTCTGGTCAGCCACCTCGAACAAAGTATTACAAAATCTTGGAATAACTAGAAATTCTTGAATAGATGCTATGGTTCAGATTATAATTTGGTAAAAATCGTGATATCAACTTAAACTCGACGTACTAACAGACTTGCGTCTTATGGTGTTGAAATAATAGGGTAAATGTACCAGTTTTGGTCATTTCTCATAAGCATATCTTCAAATATTGAAAAAAGTGATGTTGCCATTTAAGTTCAACGTGATATAGTTAGCAAGCAATTTTGGTTTGCAATTTATTATGCAGAAATAATATGAAATAATTAATCGTTAATCAACTTTGTTTCAAAAATGGGAAACGTCCTGCAACTATCTCAAAATTATCTATCCACACTAGGACAGTACGCTTAACTTTTTTTGATACTTATCTATATATACGGTCCTTCTTAAATAGTACACATAATTTGAAGGGGTCAATGTACTCATGCATACAAACAACTTTTACTATGGTACCAACATCGAAATTGCGAAAAAAAAATCTGCTGTTCCATACATTTTGAACTATTCGATTTAAAATTTTCTATGGAACAGCTGATTTTTTATTCGTGTTTTCAATGTTGGTACCATAGTAAAAGTTGTTGAGTACATTGATCCCTTAAAATTGTGTGCACTAGTTAAGAAGGAACTTTTATATAAAACTCTTGCGTTACTGACTGACTGATAGTCAACGCACAGCCGAAACTACTGGGCGCAAGAAGCTGAAATTCGGCATGTATGTTCCTCAGGGAGTGAAAGGTAAGGAGTGGAAGGTGAGGAAGGATAGCACTAACAGAGGATTTTTAGAAATTCCTCATCTAAGGGGGTAAAAGTGTGGACCCCCCTACACTGTTGTATGTTACTGGCTAATTAAAATGTATTTATATTTCTTTTACTTATATTGTATTCTGATTGACACTTCAATAAATAAAGTCAAATACAACACACACAGACGAAGTCGCGAGCGAAGCGATAGTTATATAGGTATATACAAGAAGATGAATAGAATTGCATATTCACTTAATTTTTTTCAAAGTACACGTACAAACATAAAAGAAATACAAAGTTACTTACACACTATTTTAGGGTTCCGTGCCCAAAGGGTGTAAACGGGACCTTATTACTAAGACTCCGCTGTCCGTCTGCTCCAACATCGTCTGAGGGACTCCTCATCACCAAGTGAAGCGAATTGGTCTCATCAGAACAAAACAAATGAGCCCAAACTTGAGGGGTTTCATAGTGGTCATTAGAAGTACCATTGGCTTCCTCCCTGCTCCAATATCAGACCCTCACCACCAAGTGCAGCGAATAGGTCTCATCAGAACGAAATAAATGAGCCCAAACTCGAGGGGTTTCCTAGTGGTCATTAGAAGTACCATTGGCTTCCTCCCTGCTCCAACATCAGACCCAAGTGCAGCGAAATAGGTCTCATCAGAACGAAACAAATGAGCTCAAACTTGAGAGGTTTCCTAGTGGTCATTAAGAAGTGCCACTGGTTTCATCCCTGCCCCATCATAAGACCCTCACCAGCAAGTGTAGCGAATAGGTCTCATAAGCACGAAACAAATAAGCCCAAACTCGAGGGGTTTTTGAAGCAGTCATTGAAGAGTTCTATTGCCCACCTCTTGACTCCATCATCAGATCAGTTCGAAGGTATCAAATTATTAAATTGTCGTTATATTCCTATAGACTTGCAGAGTTTCAAATCAATTCGACAATTAGAAGTAGGTTAAAATTGAATTCCAAGATTTTCTTACATTGTGACTTAGTTAGTTCCTTACATGTGAAGCTAATAAAAGCGTGTTAAAAAGCATAACCGAATGACAGTCCACGCACGCTACCGCCCGCCGCGTCTTGGCTACCTTCATCATAACATATTAAAAGCACAAAAATTAATACTTTGAATTTCTGATTCTTTAACACTTCTGGGAATTTCTAACGTAGAAACAATGGTGCAAACGTTAATAGTTTAGTAATAATTGGAATTTTTTTATTTTGACAATTGATGAACTGAGGGCCTGACGTTTTCGGTTCTACTGACTAGGCTTCGCCACATAGATTAATGAAAGTAAGCTTACGTTTTTTTAGGAAATCTTTACTAGAAGTTGACCTAGCATCCGTTTCTCTAAGTACCATACTTTCAGAGATTGAATTTTTAATTTTTGTGAGAACAAAAGTGACAGATGGTGACCATCATTTTTTACTTTTTTTAAGGACGGTATTATTATAACATAGTGTAAAAATGCGCACTCGCGACGTTCACCGCGGTTATTTAGACTGTTTATTATTCTGGCATCTACTGTCGAAATAGTTGACGCCTTTTTTACACTATGTTATAATAATACCGTCCTTAAAAAAATTAAAAATCGATGGTCACCATCTGTCAATTTTGTTTTCACAAACATTAAAAAATTCAATCTCTGAAAGTATGGTACTTAGAGAAACGGATGCTAGGTCAACTTCTAGTAAAGATTTCCTTAAAAAAACGTAAGCTTACTTTCATTAATCTATGTGGCAAAGCCTAGTCAGTAGAACCGAAAACGTGAGGCCCTCAGTTCATCAATTGTCAAAATAAAAAAATTCCAAATATTACTAAACTATTAACGTTTGCACCATTGTTTCTACGTTAGAAATTTCCAGAAGTGTTAAAGAATCAGAAATTCAAAGTATTTTTATGTATTTCTTTAGTTTACTTGCAAAGGAGATGTCCTAAATTGGATTTATAAAAATCATATTAACTAACCACAGTAATATAAATTTATATAGATACTTAGTCCAAAAACAAAGCTATTGAAGTAATTTGTAAATTTTTAAAGCCCTCCGATTCCGAGAAAAATAATTTTAGGTTTTCATGAAAAAGCTTCTTAAATGCCCGCCATTTGGCTTAAAAAGAAATGTATCCAGAGCCGTAAATGATATTGGAAGAAAAAGAAAAGGACTTTAGGTGGTTATCACACTGCCTCCGGTTTCCGCACCACACCGGACCGAGATGCGGTGTATGTGTGTTATACACTGCGGGTTTTGTATGCAAATCAAGATTCTACAGCCAAAGTTAAGAAGCGCACTACCGCAAACTGGACCGGTGTGCAGTGCAGTGTGGGATTCACAGAACAGAAGAAAGCATTTTGCTGTCAAAATGAAGAAAAGTACCGAATTGATTGACTCTAGTGGACGCAGCTTCATAGAAATTATATTTCAGGCGAATTTCTGCGATTCGATTCGACTCTGGGGGTCTACCGGCTAAAAAATATGGCCATGGACATGGGCTTCATTTGACATTTGAAGCCCATATGTCCATATAAGGGCAAAATATAGGCTCAATGAAGCCCTGTCCATATCCATATTTTTGAGCCGGTAGACAAATATTATTCTGTGCCGGTAGCCCCCCTGCACGAGTAGCATGACAAACTCGAGAAGTGTTTTGACTACCTCGAAAGTCTATAATTGACAGCCGAAAAATAGATTTGTCTACAATAAAATGTCATTTTTAAGGTTCCATTAGGGACAAAACCTTTCTCGAGTTCTTCATGCTACCCGTGCTGCTTGGTGCGCCTATTGGACGCAAGCCTTAAGCCCTTAGTACAGGATGGCTGATGATGTTGGCCGACCATGATGGGCCATCGTGTACATGGCCAGGGGGGCTACCGGTTAAAAATATGGATATGGACATGGGCTTCATTTGACATTTGTAGCCCCTATTTTGCCCTTATATGGGCATATTATGGGCTGTAAATGTAAAATGAAGCCCATATTCATATCCATTTTTTTAGCCGGTACAGGGACTGGGCCCTGTACATGATGGCCCACTACCCACTATGGTCAGCCAACAACTTTTGAATTTGACATGACATTGACAAAGACAGTCATATTTGTTTGACAGTTAAGTTGTTCAGTGTTGCCAAGAATATGTAAATATTTCTACAATAAAAAAAAACAAATTATTTAATTTAAAAAAAACGGAGGGCTGTATAATTTTTATTTTAGCGATTTTGGGTTCTTAATTTTTGTTACTATTACATAAGTCTGATTTTACGGTGGTTAGTTAACCTTCAGAATAAAAATCCAACCTCCATACAAAAAGCGGACATCTCCTTTGGAAGATTCATTATTGTACAAATTGATGAACTGAGAGCCCAAGCTAAACCTTTATAAATCTGTAACGGTTTATTCTAGACAATTGAAAACTTCTGAAAAGATTTTACGAATTCTTTACTATATTTGGATTTAAAAATTATTAACAATCAATGCTTAATTACTTTGACAGGTGACAGCAAATTTTTGACAATTGATGAACTGAGGGCCTGACTCATTTGGTCATAATAGCAGTTTTAATTGACCAGTAGAAATTACATGGAGTTTTGCTTAGAAATCAACAATTTTTTAACTAAATCCTCTGATAGGTCTCAAGCTGTTTCTAGCTATGGCCCTCCTTCCTTTGACAGATCGGATTTGAGTATAGCACAGTAGTGACGGGCCGGGCCGCAGCGCATTGACGGATTTTGAGTACAACCAAATTCAAACATCCAATTTCTTCTACTACTGCCGGTTACACCCGTCCCTCTCACTCTCCGGGCATGACAAATCGAGTGAAAGAGACGGGTATAATTTGTAGGTGTCATGTTATCTGACCGAGTAGTACAAGAAAAAACCGCTTGCTATAGCACACTGTGTCGGGGCGCAGCGGGGCGGGGCGGGCCGCATCGCATCGCACGCACGCAACAAAATACCCGGCGGATTATGCGGCCCGCTGCGTCCCGGCATAGTGTGCGATAGTTCATATAAAATACATACGAGCGATTTGGGCGGATTATGTCGGGGCGCAGCGGGCCGCATAATCCGCCGCGGGTTTTGTTGCGTGCGTGCGATGCGATGCGGCCCGCCCCGCCCCGCTGCGCCTCGACACAGTGTGCTATAGCAAGCGGATTTTTCTCGTACTACTCGGTCAGATAACATGACACCTACAAATTATACCCGTCGCTTTCACTTGATTCTGTCATGCCCGGAGAGTGAGAGAGACGGGTATAACCGGCAGTAGTAGAAGAAATTGGATGTTTGAATTTGGTTGTACTAAAAATCCGTCAATGCGCTGCGGCCTGGCCCGTCACTATGTGCTATACTCAAATCCGTCAATGCGATGCGCTGCGGCCCGCTCCGCTGCGCCCCGGCATAATGTGCGTGCTCCTTTAGGGTGCATTCCGATTCAGACTTGGACTGCGTCCCGTGGTTTTGGGAGCGGTTGTTTGGTTATGCCCCCAGTACACGATGGCCGATCATGGTCGGCGACCATGACCAATACATCGTACATTGACACTTTTGAACGAACAAGTTTAAAAAGGTTCTTTCAAAAGTGTCAATGTACGATGTATTGGTCATGGTCGCCGACCATGATCGGCCATCGTGTACTGGGGGCTTTAAAGTTTCACCCGTTTGACCGGCGATCATTTAGTGACAGCAGTGTTCACACGATCGCCGGTTTCATTCTGCGTCTATATAATTTGTGCATTCGTGCATTCTGCGTTGGACTCACAAATTGGACTGGCCGTGAGGTTGGATGTGTATGCAATGACGGCTTATGCAATTTACATTTACAGCGCTTTTAATTTATTACGAGAATTATTCTATATTAATAGAGTCTGGATCTTGTATAATATGTCTAGATAAATGTTATTATGCATTAAAGTAATAATAGACATACCTATTTATCATAACACCCAAACACAAAAAAAACAAATACTTAAGTACATACATCATATCAATATTTCTTGGGCGGGGATTGAACCCAATATACTTAATAATAATAGTGTATTAATAATGTTTTATTCATTTTATTTTTATAATACTTAATTTTAGATAACAAAACAGAATACTCCTATACATCTTAAAGTCCCGACGCCACACACGACGAAGACAAGATCCTATATATTATGTTGTAATGTATTCCATTCCTATAATGTTATAATGTACTCTATGAACAAGATATAAATATGGTGTAATAGTTACCGTAAAAAGGGGTGAATAGAACTGCTGGGGTGAATAGACACAAAATTAAAACGCGTTTTGAAAACTATTTCCATAAACAATTTGTTTGAAAAATCTAAATCTTGCCCTTTAAAACAAACAAAACATGGTTACATTTTTTAACAAATTTAATGTCTATTGCAATAGTATGAAAAAACCGTTTTAATTTTGTGTCTATTCACCCCAGCAGTTCTATTCACCCCGTGAAAAAGGCACTAAGTTCGACGAAAACATAAATGTAAAAAGGGTGCCAAGTTCGGCGAAAAATAGTTGAAATCTAAATGGGTTACAAATTATTATTTTTTTACCTATGTTGTGGGTTTTTATCGTATATAGGTAAATAAAAAAATATAGTTTAATAGTCAAAGTCAAATTTGTTTATTCAATTTAGATTATTATTTACAACACTTGTGAGTCGTCAAATTGAAAAATGATCTTAACATGGTATGATTAAGGTCAGTGTCCATCACAATTACACAATGGGTTATGACAAATACGTTATATGATAAATAGTTATGTATAGGCGAACTAATGATCATAGCGGCGAACAATATTGAATTACTTAGGAACTTAAAGATTAAGATTACTTAGGAATTACTTAGGATTAGTGAAAAGCAAAAGAAAATTCTACTATAATATAGAATATTCAAATGTAATTCTTAATAAAATGAATAAAAACAAACTCTTTTTAAGGCAAGCAGATAAGAGCAAACTTATTTTCTCTGGCAGCACCCGTTCACGAGTATGACGCATGAACGAGCCATCGCTTCGCTCAACCATATTTAAGGGAACGTAACGTAACGTATCGTTTTTCAGCTTTCTTTTTCAGGGAGAATTAGCAGAAAGGTGAGCTGCCGTTTGTGAATTGGAGTCCCATTGAACTTTTTTATATTGTGTACAAGATTCATTAGTCTCCACAGTTGCATGTGATTCTTTATTTTCATTTTTTTTTACAGGTAGCAAAAGTTTAGGATTAGTGCCTTTTTTCAGGAGAGTTCGGTTTGAGGTCTTGATTAAAGAATTGGTTTCGAAGTGGGCCTCACAAACTCGGAGATATGTTGACCATTTGTTGTTTACATCTTCTCAATCAATTAAACTCGACCATAAGGTTCGTCTGAAAAGAAATCATTTGATTTTTAAAATTAACTAGTTATTTTTGCAACGAAAATAGCCTATGACACTCCTACGATTAAGACGTCAAAATAAATAGGTATACGCATAATATCCTATGCCCAGCAGTGGGCGTCGTTCGGCTGGCATGATGATACTCATAATCGTGCATCGTCCGTTCTCTCCTGAACTTGGCTGGCACACTGCCGTGCATCAAAAATAACTTTACTGCAAGTAAAATGTCATTTGGGGTAAGTATAATGACTGGCGTTCTCTCCCGAACTTGGCAGGCACACTGCCGTGCGCCTAGATAAAGAAAACTACAGCAAGTGAAATGTTATTTGGGATTTAATGATTGGCGTCCTTTCCTGAACTTGGATGACAAACTGCCGTGCGCTTAGATAAAAAAAAACTTTTTTTTTTATCCACAACGGGGTAGCACTTAGCCTTCATCACACCTGATGATAAGTTGTGATAAGGCTGAAGCAGCGATGCCAACCGTACGGTAATTACCGTATTTGTACGGTATTTTTAAGGCTTGTACGGTAATCTATCGTGGTAGGTACGAAAACCGTACGGTAATTTCAAAAACATTGGGAAATTTCGACAAAACGTACGGTAATTTTATAAACTGGCTTAATGTAAAGTAATCTCTGCAAAAAATATCGATACCTGAGTATATAATTTATAGACTAAGCTCCCGTTGTACGAAACCCTACCTCATAAGGTGGCAGCTCAAAAATGTAATGCAGTGATAGATACTACTTAGGAACACTGGATTTTAGTAGGTTGCCGTCGAATATCCTGGAAGAACTTCTATTTTTGTTCGTCTTAAAATCGCTATTTTGATCGAAAATTACATCATAAGGTGGCAGATCGAAACGTTTACGCATCGAAAGAGACACATTTGGACATAACAACCCGCATAGGTTGCCGGCCCAAACCCTGGCAGTTTTCAAGGTCAGCCAAGTTTTATGAGCCCCAAAAATGGGATAAATTACCTCATCAGGTGGCACGCTGAAACTGATGCAGATCGATTGCCCTAGACATGCCATTCATTAATATATAGGGTTGCCTGCCTTCAGCTTGGCAGTTTTTCTGGTCAGCCACCTTGAACAATGTATTACAAAAACTTGGAATAACGAGAAATTCTTGAATATATAATATGGTTCAGGGTATAATTTAGTAAAAATCTTGATATCAACTTAAACTCGACGTACCAACAGAATTGCGTCTTATGATGTTGAAATAATAGGGTAAATGTACCAGTTTTGGTCATTTCTCATAGGTACCTATATCTTTAAATATTGAAAAAAGTGATGTTGCCTTTTACGGTCAACGTGATATAGGAAGTATAACTGGCAATTTTGTGCTCTATAACAATATTTATTATGTTCTCTTCAAATCACAGGTGATGATTTTTATGAGTTGAGTTTATTTTTATGTTTTTACTAGCTTTCTACCCCGTGACTTTTTCCGTGGTAACATGTACCTACCATCTGTACTATTCTGGTATCTAAGCTATAACACAGTAACGTTTCATCCAGATCCGTTCTCTAGTTTTTGCTTGAAGACGTAAGAAACAGACAAACGAACAAAGTTTCGCAATTATATTGTAGCACTTTGCCTTAAATATAGCTAAAAATTTGAAAAATTAAATAAAAATAGAAACAATCAAATAAAGCAAATAATATATATTTAATTAAGAAACTATTTACATTAAATAAAACTAGAACTTACAACTAAACACTTAAATTAACTATATAAAATAAAAGTACTTAAGAACTAATAATAAAATTAAATAACCTATATACGGAATCATCAAGTACGCTCGTCGTAATGGTTCACATACTGGCGATCGCAGATCCCTGTTTAAACAAAAGAAATTCGCTATGCAAAAAACTGCCGGGAGCTGAGGCTCACGACCGGTGCACTCGGCTATCATCGGATTTCCCTAGCGACACAACTGTTTTAGAGGTCCGAGGCGAAGGCTGTGTCGCTCGCTCCGAAATAATTAATTACGTTTTCCACGTGAATAAAGAAATCCCGCTGGGGTGAGTTCTAATATGCATTTATATGAAGTGTTAGTATGTAAGGTGTTCTTAGGTAGCTCAAATACTTAAATTAAAGCTGGCATCTGTCCGATTTCCCTCCCCTCCGGGACGCTGTGACCTTTGGACCGGACTTTCTAGAAAACCGACGCTAATGCTATCACCCTCTGGTCTTCCAGGATTTAAGTACTACTATTGCTGCACTTCAAGACTTCAGGCTACACTAGAAGTCACATAGCCTACGTACACAAATCCCAGATACGATCCTTAACCGTTGAAGAACGGGAAGGAGGACTGCACCGATCCCATCATAGTCAGGCCAGTGTTCCCCCATATTACCGTCCCCTTATCTCAGATATCCAAGTGTGTGTGTCCCGGAATTACGGGCATAATAAATACCTATCAATTCGTACGTCTATCTTGTTATTTCGAACCCACTACCTGCGGCGGGCCAGTAGCTAACCTACCAGGTGCCGCAGTGGCGCCTACAACGTGGTATTCTGTGGGACGTATCACACTTGGATATATTCCCTAGTCAAGCTGCTAGCTTTCTATACGATACAAACTACAAGAAGCTGTCAACGTGAAGGTGATTCACAACAGTGAACTGGTACGTACCTACTTGGTTAAATGGGTATATTATTCTAGTTGTTTCATATAACCAGTGTTATCAAAATAAATAATATAATTGTTAACATAAATAAAACTAATTAATTAGCTTACTTGCTTTGCAAAACGTAATTTAAATTAATGAATGTAACTTCATTTAACTAATAAACATAATATTATAACATCTTAATTAGTGCATAACTTATTCGTGTACAAAAACTAAACTTATTGTAAAAGTAAAATTAATAGAAATTAGACAATTCTAATTAAACAAAATTTCTGTAATACATATCAGTTCGCACATTTCCGTTAAAAAAAAAATTCGTACTACCTTCATTTTGGTATATAGTTTGCTTTACCTTTAAAATTACAGTGTTATTAAAAATATCACCTTTACGTATAGTAGAAGTAACTTAGCATTTTTGTAAAGAACACCAAAATATTTTTTAATTTTCTGTAGTGAACTTTTGTTTGAGTTGTTTTTTTTTCATTACACACTTCTGGTAAATATGGGAACTCACCCTATTAAATTCTTTTTGCTAAATAAAAACGAATTAACCTACGAAGTGCTTATAAGAGGCGAGGAACCTGCGTCTACCGTACTTGAACTCCGGAAACAAATAAATAAACTAACACCTTTAATACCCACATCTGACATCTGTGAGTCGGGTATAGAGCCTGATGTGGATATTGCTAGTGCTAATACATCACTTAGTGAACTTATAAATAGAATAAAAACATTGGAGGAAAAATACGACCCTAATTTATTTGACCGTAGTACAGCATTGTGCAACCACTTATACTATCGTTTAAAACGCATCGATTGTTCTGATAGTAAATTTGCTGAAAGAGTAGGTAAATTATCACAAAACTTAAACACTTTAATTAATAAACTTAATCTTTTGAACAAGTCGTCGACTTCTAGCTGTGAGCCTGTGGAAAGTGAGCAAACGCCCAATACAATTAGTTCCGTCCCTAACGTTTCTGTAAATTGTGATCGCTCACATATTAGTGACTTACAAAAAATCAAGTTTGACGGAAAAACTTGTGTACACGCCTTTATACAGAGAGTGGACGAGTATAGCACTGCTAGGAATATTACTTCTTCTAAACTTTTGTCTTTTGCTACGGAAATATTTACTGGCGATGCCCTGAGTTGGTACCGTAGTGTCAAGGATGAAGTTCGCACATGGGATGATCTAATGACCTTACTAAAACAGGATTTTAGTCGGTTTGACTTTGATTATCGTCTTCTAACAGAGATCCGTAACCGAACTCAAGGGGATACAGAGAGTACTGCTATTTATTTTGCTAAAATGACAGAATTATTTTCTAGACTTACTGAAAAGCTTTCTGAAAGGGAGAAGTTAGGTATCCTTATGCGCAACATAAGACCTTGTTATTCTAATGTTTTAACTTTCAACTCCTCATCTATTAATAATATAGCTAAACTGAAGGAAGTATGTAGAGAATTTGATAAAATGCAGTGTCTGAATTCTCAATTTAAAGAACCACCTAGGGTAACATCTGAAACCTTAGCTCCTGATTTAGCGTTTTCTAGACCTTTCGAACCTGGTACTAGTAAGTCAAAATTTCATTATCAGAATAGATATAATAACAACTACAAACCTATTAGTGGTTTCTCTTATCCTAAACATAGTAATAATAACAATTTCTCTTATGCTAAACCTAACAATGGTAATTTCTCATATCCTAAACCAAATTACAACTACTCTAAACCTATTAACTACAAAAACTATACAGGTAACAATAATCTCAGCACGAACAACACAAATGCTAAAATAAATGTAGCTGCAATGAACTTCTCAGATTTCAACACTAAGAAAATCTATTGTCCACGCTGTAGGAACTCTGAACACTCATTGAATCAGTGTAGAGCTGCTAGATTTCCCATTTGCTTTAAGTGTGGAACTAAAAATGTTAAGTACCCTGATTGCCCTAATTGTCACTCACAATCTAATCAAAAAAACTAATTAGTCTCTGTTGTAATGATGACATTAATACAGTCGAATCTAATACTAAATATCCTAAAAACTTTGATGAAAATGACTGGAAAAATTGGCTGTCTACTCTTAAAATTTTCCTTTCTAGCTATTCCATTGCAACAGTATATAATAAAAAATCAGTTCATGATGCACGACCTTATGCAACTATTAGTGTGGGTGAAACTAAACTAAATGGTTTGTTGGATTCCGGTTCTACAGTTACAATCTTAGGTAATAATTATCATAAAAATTTAAATTCATTAGATCTAATACTTTTTAAGGATGTCACTTTAACATTTACTGCCGCTGGAGGTGAACGTTTAACTGCTATTGGATATATTTATTTGCCTATTTCTTTTGAAAATCAGTTCCATATATTAAAAACATACGTAGTACCTGCTGTAAAAACAAATTTAATTCTAGGCATAGATTTTTGGAAAAAATTTGATCTGTTTCCAAAATTTTGCAATTCTATTTCCCTACATACTGACCTAGAGAATATTGACGAAGTTTCATTAACTAAGGAGCCCACAAAATTCTTACAATCCTACCACGAGCTAACCGAAAATCAACGCGTAGTAGCTGACAGTGTCATTGAACAATTCAAGGAAATTTCCTATGAAAAACGAGGTCTAGGTAGAACAACTTTAGTTACTCACCGCATTGATACTGGAGATTCCTTACCTATAAGACAACGCTATTATCGTGTCTCTCCTGAAAAACTTCGAATCCTAACAGAACAACTTGACGAAATGTTAGCCTTGGGTGTAGTTGAGGAATGTGAAAGCCCCTGGTCGTCACCTGTTCTACTTACACCTAAAAAGGATGGAAAACTTCGATTCTGTCTGGATAGCCGGAAACTGAATTCTGTGACTAAGAAGGACGCATATAAGCTACCTTATATAGCCGATATCTTAGACAATCTAAAAAATGCTAAATACCTAAGCAGTATAGACCTATCTAAAGCCTTTTGGCAGACGCCTATCGTTGAAAACGATCGTGACAAGACTGCTTTCTATATTCCACGTCGCGGAACCTTCAGATTCGTCACTATGCCTTTTGGACTTACAAATTCTCCCGCTACACAGCAAAGGTTGGTCGATTCATTGTTTTCTGGGCCTGAATTTGAGAATTCAGTATGGGCCTACGTTGACGATATCGTCATAGTTAATTCTGACTTTGAAAGTCACATATCTCTTCTTTTAAAAGTTTTAAAGAAACTATCATTGGCTAATTTAACTATTAACCTTGAAAAATCTGTCTTTTTTCGGAAAGAACTCAAATACTTGGGTTATGTCATTAATTCTAAAGGTCTTCACGTTGATCCATCTAAAATTGAAACTATTATTAATTATCCTACACCAACTAATAAAAAAGAACTTAAAAGATTTTTGGGTATAGCTTCTTGGTACCGTAAATTTGTCCCACAATTTAGTACAATAGCTGGTCCATTAAATAAACTAACCTCTACAAACAAAAAATCTAATCCCTTTGTATGGTCTACTGAAGCTGATGAATCATTTCTTAAGCTCAAGGAATTGCTAGTGTCTGCCCCTATCCTTTCGTGTCCCAACTTTAAACTACCATTTGAGGTACACACTGACGCTAGTAACTATGGTGTTGGAGGTCTACTAACTCAGATCATAGACGGCGTTGAACATCCTATAGCCTACTTTAGTCGAACATTGACTGGAGCCGAACGAAACTACGGCATTACAGAACGAGAGGCTCTTGCTGTGTTGGTAACGTTAGAGCACTGGAGATGCTATCTAGACAATGGTAAAAAGTTTGTTGTCTACACGGACCATGCTGCTCTCAAGTGGTTCTTGAACCTAAACAATCCAACTGGACGTCTAGCTCGTTGGGGTGTTAGACTATCCGCCTTTAACTTTGAGATAAAACATCGTCGTGGCGTTGATAATGTCATACCTGACGCATTATCCCGCGCTTACCCGATAGCTGCTATTGATTCTGAATCAACTACGTCTACTGGTTCTGCAAGTACTTCACCACCTTCTACTAAGGATGAATGGTATCTAAACATTTGGAATGGCTGTCAAAGTTCTCCTGTATCGTTCCCGAACTATGCTGTTAAAAATAATCGTTTATTTCGTTTCATGCAAACCAAACACCCTTTGCACAGAGAGTTCGAGTGGAAAGAAGTAGTCCCTTCGGAATCTAGACAGGAAATAATTGCTAAACATCATGCTGAACCTACAGCTGGTCATTTTGGCGTTTTTAAAACATTCAAGCGTCTAAGCCTTAGATACTACTGGCCTGGAATGCATGCCGATGTCGTTAAATTTATCACTTTATGCGACACTTGCATTGCGCATAAACATCAGAACCATGCTCCTCTTGGTGAAATGGGAAGACCTAAACAATGTTCTAGGCCTTTTGAGACTATTAGCGTAGACCTGGTAGGACCACTACCGACTACCAGAAAACAAAACTCTTACATTCTAGTAGTGACTTGTTGTTTTAGTAAGTACTGCTTACTATTTCCAATCAAGCGCGCTACAGCTGAGATTGTCACAAGAATCTTAGAGGAACATGTATTCTTGATACATGGCGTCCCTTCTACCGTGATTCTTGATAATGGCAAACAATTTGTTAGTGCTACGCTAAGACAAATGTTCGATAAATACAAAGTTCCTAAATTACATTTTACACCTAAGTACTCTCCGCACGTTAACACCGTCGAGAGATATAATAAAACAATTATGACTGCTATATCATCTTTTATATCTAACGATCAACGTATATGGGATCAACTTGTACCTAAAATTCAATTCGCCATAAATAGTTCCGTAAACGAAGTTACAGGCTATACTCCTTCCTTTCTAGTATATGGTCGCGAGCTAGTTACATGTGGCTCTTATTATGTTAACACTGAAAGTGATGATCATATTGTTTTCCAACCACGCGATGCTTACGCTGATAATATTGGAATACTATCTAACATTTTTAATAAAGTGCAAGCTTCCTTGTTACAAGCTCACAGTAGGAACTGTCAACAATATAATTTACGTAGGAAACCTGCTGAGTTTAACATCGGTGATGTGATTTGGAGGAAGACATTTTACCAAAGCGACAAAGACAAATATTTTAATAAAAAACTAGCACCTAAATTTGTAAAATGCAAAGTAATTGGTAAACCATCGCCTCTTGTTTATGAACTGGCAGATTTGTCTGGTAAAGCTTTGGGGTCCTATCACATCAAAGATATTAAACTCACGAATTATAAAGTATAGAATAAACTTATTACTTATAACTAAATGGAAAAAAACTAAATAATATGTAAATTAGGTATGTATGTAAAGAGTTTTTTATCTTAATTGTTTGAACAAGTGCTGATAAAATAGACTATTTAAATCTATTTGTGTAAAACCTGTGTATTAAATTCTTACTCTGTTGTTTAATACATAAAGACTACCTGTTTGAGCACAATTTATAATGTAATAAAATTGTTCTTTTTTGTAATGGTCTCAAATCGCTAAAGTGACTTGATGACACTATGTTCTTTTATTAATGTATGCGTGAAGTATGATAGTAATTTTGAATGTAACAATAGTTAGTCTGTTTTAGTAGTGTTAGTCGGATTTTGCATCTAAGCACGCAAAATCCTTCGCTTCGTGCGGGGGTACTGTAGCACTTTGCCTTAAATATAGCTAAAAATTTGAAAAATTAAATAAAAATAGAAACAATCAAATAAAGCAAATAATATATATTTAATTAAGAAACTATTTACATTAAATAAAACTAGAACTTACAACTAAACACTTAAATTAACTATATAAAATAAAAGTACTTAAGAACTAATAATAAAATTAAATAACCTATATACGGAATCATCAAGTACGCTCGTCGTAATGGTTCACATACTGGCGATCGCAGATCCCTGTTTAAACAAAAGAAATTCGCTATGCAAAAAACTGCCGGGAGCTGAGGCTCACGACCGGTGCACTCGGCTATCATCGGATTTCCCTAGCGACACAACTGTTTTAGAGGTCCGAGGCGAAGGCTGTGTCGCTCGCTCCGAAATAATTAATTACGTTTTCCACGTGAATAAAGAAATCCCGCTGGGGTGAGTTCTAATATGCATTTATATGAAGTGTTAGTATGTAAGGTGTTCTTAGGTAGCTCAAATACTTAAATTAAAGCTGGCATCTGTCCGATTTCCCTCCCCTCCGGGACGCTGTGACCTTTGGACCGGACTTTCTAGAAAACCGACGCTAATGCTATCACCCTCTGGTCTTCCAGGATTTAAGTACTACTATTGCTGCACTTCAAGACTTCAGGCTACACTAGAAGTCACATAGCCTACGTACACAAATCCCAGATACGATCCTTAACCGTTGAAGAACGGGAAGGAGGACTGCACCGATCCCATCATAGTCAGGCCAGTGTTCCCCCATATTACCGTCCCCTTATCTCAGATATCCAAGTGTGTGTGTCCCGGAATTACGGGCATAATAAATACCTATCAATTCGTACGTCTATCTTGTTATTTCGAACCCACTACCTGCGGCGGGCCAGTAGCTAACCTACCAGGTGCCGCAATATTTTATGAGACACATTAAACAAAAAAATCATTCCTAAGTGTCAACCCACACGTACAGTCACGTGCAATGAAATGTATACATGGACAGAATTTCGAATACATGTAGACTCTGAAAATTTCAATAACAAACATCTTATCAATACATACTTTATAACCATCGGAGTTTCTCGCAATATAGTACACATTTTTCCAAATCAAAAATATGAAGCCACTATGAATTACAATAATTAGTAAACGATGTGATTTTACAAAAATGTAAACAATATCGTTTCATTACAATTTTAACAATGATTACCTACTTTGATTTTTTCTTTCATATGTATACACTTATAAAACTGTAGCAGTTATCACTATTTTGAAAAATGTGTATTAATTTCAATAAAATGTACATAATGTTATTTGCAATACATACATACATACATATACTCACGCCTATTTCCCACGGGGGTAGACAGAGACTATGGATCGCCACCTGCTACGATCCTTGCACACTTCTTTCGCTTCATTCACATCAATCAATCTTTTCATACATGCCCGGCGATTTTTGTCACTGCGTACACCAGTCTTTTTTAGTACACCTCCTATTTGGTCCGTGTAGGCAGTTTCAGCGTGCCACCTGATGAGGTAATTTATCCCATTTTTGGGGCTCATAAAACTTGGCTGACCTTGAAAACTGCCAGGGTTTGGGCCGGCAACCTATGCGGGTTGTTATGTCCAAATGTGTCTCTTTCGATGCGTAAACGTTTCGATCTGCCACCTTATGATGTAATTTTCGATCAAAATAGCGATTTTAAGACGAACAAAAATAGAAGTTCTTCCAGGATATTCGACGGCAACCTACTAAAATCCAGTGTTCCTAAGTAGTATCTATCACTGCATTACATTTTTGAGCTGCCACCTTATGAGGTAGGGTTTCGTACAACGGGAGCTTAGTCTATTAGTACTCGATACTTACTTTTGAGCCCGAACTCCAAATACTACAACACAAAATTTCGAAAAGAAAGAATCGAATCCTAGGGGGGGGGGGGGCGGGGGGGCGGGTGTAAAGCGACTTTTCATACAACCATCTTGTACGGTAATTGTACGGTAATTTACACACATTTACAGGTTGGCAACGCTGGGCTGAAGGTGGATGCGCTCCCGGAATCCTCAATCACTGAGGTTGGCTATCTTATCTCTAACTGCCGGAACACAATAATGCTGAAAACATCATTGTTATGGCGTCAGACTTAGATATGGCGTCGACATAACTTGTGGCTGTGTTCGCTGAACCGCCAAGAAGTTTTGAGAATACTATAACATCTTAATATGGACACAGATAATATAATACTATACTAGTATTATGGACCAGCGTAGCATTAGTAAATAGTAAAAAGATTATGCGTGACCCGCTGCGAGTTGTGACCGGCCGGCGCGGCGCGGCGGCGGTTGAGCGCCAACAAAGAATATAGGTAATTATCTAATCTAGGAACCTACTTAACTAAACCATAGTACCTAAATACTGGCGTTTTACCAGCGAACGATAAGATGAACGTGTATGGTTGATCGTGTCATTATCAATTAAATATCGTCGGCTAATTCCAAAAGTACCTAGGTATACCTACCAACAAGAGAAACAGTTTTACATAGGTACTTAACTTTCAATATCATTTGGAAATTTGAAGAACGTGTAGGCACAGTTTTTAGTGGTATTTAGACAACCAAATACATTGCAACTGTAATACATAATATCGGTTGTTCATTTTACATAGGTAGGGTGATTACGCCAAACGTCGCCCCCCCCCAAACCTCGGCCGTCTGCACATTTTCAAATTGCGTTCATTCAAAAGGTACTTAAATGGAAATTTTTCCACTCGAATTGCAACCTTAGTTCATACTCTATACGTACAAACGGTTACTATCCGATTACGTCTCTCGCTCTTCGCACACTGAGCGTCAGTAGCGATCCCGTCGTTGAAGCGCTAGGTTCATTGTGAAAGTAGCCAACTTGCTGTGAATACCCACGCATCGGGGATTGATATTACACCTATAAGGCGTTTCTTTTTTTTTTTCTTTAAGCTTTGATATCACTAATAAGTAAATTTTACTATGTTTTAAGATAGTTTTTTAACGTTTTGTATAATTGGATTATGAGAAAAATAGGGGGCCGCCATTAGAATATCAGTTTTGACTTAAAACCCTATACTCGGCCGGGGCCGACTTAAAGTAAATGCAGTCTGTTTTATAAATTAAAATTCTACTAATCACATTGGCTGAATAGGAGAATTCGCAAAGCCTTAAGGTAAATAAATCCATTTTACGTTTAATAGCCAAATACCGGCCGGGGTGATATTAGTTTAATCACGAGATATAAGGTACACTAAACTGGGGCCGACTTTAGAAATATTAAAGGTCATAATGTCGGCCATCCTCAAATTCGACCGCCACTATACAGGAGGATTACTTTTGTGTTTACCACAGCATAAAAAAAACTATAAACCTTTATTTTTATTTTATCTGACTTATTTTATCATTCTTAAATACTATTAGGAAGACGTCATAGTTATTTTATCATTCTTAAATACTATAACGGTGACGTGAAAGTTTAACTAACAATCACTGTTGATATACCTTAGTATTTTTTTAACCTCTTTGATTATTAAATTCTGTTTTAAATTCAAATTTTTATGACATAAGTACTTACTTAGTTATTTACTTTTATTTAATTTTATTGTGATGTTTAACTTTGTTATTTAACTATAGGTACCTAATTTAATTATACTAACATTGTTAAAGTGTAAAAAACAATAAAAACAAAATATGTAAGTATACTTACCTAAAAAAATTAATCATGTTAATATTTTTCATTGTCTTAATTTGAAACACCCTATACCCGGCCGACATTTGGGAAAAACGCGACCGACTATAGGCAGTAAACGGCCGACTTTAGGGTTTTTTCGTTCTCGACGCTTTAGTACCTTAATACTTTTTTCTTATAGTAGAGAAGTCAACCTTATGCCTAGAAACATAAAATAGATTTATCAACCTGTCTCAAAACGCATCACAATCTATCTTTAGTTCCAAACTGATGGATGCCAGAGCGATCCAAAGTGAGAAAATCCGTAAGGGGGCCGACGTTTAGCGTATTCACCCTATAAGTGTCACGGTGACACGTAGCGGCGGCATGGCGGCGCGGACGTATGCTCTTTGCAGCTTGCGATCACTGACCACACTGACCTCTTTGCGATACTCGCGACTGAGTACTGTCCCAAACTGCCCATTTTGCCTGTACATGTGACGTCTATGTGTGCGTGACGAAAATGGCACCTTGTTCTAAGCGGACTCTCTGCTAGGGCGACCGCCCGCGTAGTTACTTTGTGACAGAGGTCAGTGATAGGTACAGACAGAGATTTAAATAGGTACTGTATGTACAAGGTACTCGGTAAAGATAACATGACGGACACCTGCAGGTTATACCCGTCCCTCTTACTCTCCAGGCATGACAGAATTGAGCGAGACACAGGTTAGTTTGCAGGTGCCATGTTATCTTGACCGATTAGTATGTACTACATGTAAGACATTTTTTAAGAATGAAAGAAAAAAAACATGCTTTTATTAATGATTTATTTTGAACATGCATGTACAAGGTACTCGGTAAAGATAACATGACAGACACCTGCAGGTTATACCCGTCCCTCTTACTCTCCAGGCATGAAAGAATTGAGTGAGACACAGGTTAGTTTGCAGGTGCCATGTTATCTTGACCGATTAGTATGTACTACATGTAAGACATTTTTTAAGAATGAAAGAAAAAAAAACATGCTTTTATTAATGATTTATTTTGAACATGCACATGTCTAGAGGCATTTTATAATAAATTCAGTTTTACAATATTCATAATTTAGGTTCCTAGGTATATATTACATAGCTGGACATAACATAATCAAATGATGAAGTGTTTACTTTAATGAAAGAGCATGATCAATATTATATCACGCAATATGATATATCACGTCATGCTGTCTTGCTTACACCCGTCATGCTGTCTTGCTTACACCTTAGTGGGGTAAGCAAGACAGCATGACATGCTATATCATATCGCGTGGTAAAAGCCACTCATGCTAGGCCGGAAGGTCTCAGATGGTAGAGCTAGCTGGAATTAGGTCCTGTCAAAGGCAAAGCATTTATTTCTTTATTGAGCCTTATTTGCTCATTAATAGCCCTCCAAGCATCATCCTTTTCCTTTTTAGTAATTGGTCTTTTCTTTTGCTTTGCAGCTACCATCTTCTTATAGATATCAATACATTCCATATCCACCTGATCCAATTGTTTCTTTAGATTTAGCCTTATCATTTCCTGTTTGCACAAACCAATAAGATTCTTCAAATTACGGCAATTATCTTTTCTGACAGCAGTTAGTTCTGTTTGGCATTTTTTAATTTCTGCTAATATCTCATCATCAGCTGGATTTGTCAGAGGAGGCAAATCTTCAGGATCAAGAATACCTTGTTCCACTAATTCTTTTCGAAGACATTTTTCTAATGTCAGCGAATTTTTATAGCTATTCTTTGTGTTTGTTATTTGTTTTACTTTTACATCAGGTACTTCGTACGGCATTACATTTTCTTCCATCAATGCTGACACCAGTCTCTGTGTCAGTGGTCCAGTGATCATATTTTCATTTGCCAACTTCTTTCTAATACTAGAAGCTTCAGGAGACATGCCAGATTTATGTCTATTGGGATTAGAAGCATTCTGATCTTCAGCCAAATGTTCATCAGCCCATACTTCTGAATAATGTCGTCCAAGAGGTGGTATGGGTGGTAGTGTTGTATTACTGCTTTGAGCTAATAATGATTCCAGAAACTTAATATCATCAAGGGTAATTGGAGCACAATAAGGCTCAACCGAGTTCCAAAATTTATAAGGGATATTGTTCTTTGGCAGTGCAAATTGAGACATTTCTAATTTCACAGAATTATCAGAGTTCATTTGATCATTTGAATAGATGTGAGCAACACCAGAAATATTGGAGAAGTTTTTGAACTTAGGCACCTTCGGTTGATTGGATAATTTAGTGTAATCTTTGGTTTTCACTAATTTATCTTCCATAAATTTTCTCTTGACAGGGTACTGCAGTTGTTTTCCTGCAGCTTTACCTTTCTTTTCACGCTTAGATTCATTGGTATCGATACTTTCAATTTCTGACTGGAAGTAGCGTATTCGGAGGGCAGTGTTACAAAGGAGGGATTCTAGCTCCAGTTGCAAGGCATCAAGCTCGTCCATTCCGATCTGCTCATCAGCAGACCTAGCCGCAATGGCAGTGAATCGTGGGAGGTGCACAGCATTGTCTTGAATCTTGATATATGGTATGGGACAAACATCTACTTTGGTTTTACCGACGGACACAGCGCCTGGAATTTTAGCAGGTTTAGTATAGGGTGATATACCAGGGCTTGAAGGTTTACCGTTGTCATGGCCTTTGCTGGCCAGACCCAGTCTTCCTTTACTATTATGGTGCATTCTCTTGCCCAGCATTTTTTAATTAAATTTGCCCGCGTAATCTTCAACCTTTTCATAGATATGGAGCCAATGACAATATGCCTAATGTCACTTCACTGTTTCACAAATGCAAATAATTTATGCTATTGATGAAAGGGGACAATTAAATACACATAATTAAAATAACCACTCGAAATCCGATTGAACAAGAGCTACGACAACACGACAACACAACAAATTAACACGACGACACCGCATCCATATTGACCAAAGCCAATTTTTTACTTTTTTTTCATTGTTTGTGGTACGCAAAAAGCCAAAGATGTAGTATTAAAGCTAGAAACACATTTCGCTGGCGCAGCACAGCGCAGCAGCGTCGACCCGGGTGTGCACACTTTACTAGCGTGGCGCAGCGTTTCCTGACGAAATTTTTGATCAGTGTCAATCGAGTCGTTGCCGAGCTAACATCTGCATTATGTTTTCTTCTAATTTTGAAAACAATTTCTGTTCTTACTTGAACATATTAAATCCAAAAAAAATATGTTGTTTTTTTTTTCCTTTATTTGGATCAACAAACAGTTTCACAATATGGTTTCTTAAAATAAAACAAACAGTACATAATATAATAAATGTGAAACCAGCACCGTTGACCACAGATAATTAATAAATATTTTTCTTTTTGTTGAGAGTATCTACTCGATTTATGTAGGTAATATTATTAACTACATTGTTATTATACCTTCAGGTGCAAGTGGTGTATGTAGTATTGATTTGAAATGATGAATGATTACGAGATGCAATTTATACCTATACTAATACTATAAATACACTTTGTTTGTTTGTAATAGATAAACTCAAAAAATACTGAACAGATTTTAGAAATATTTAGTGTAATTTATTTTCAAATCAGAATTATACATTCTTTTTGTTATAAAATTAAAAAGTATAGTGTACTAAAAACACTTTAATACTGTCCGCTACCGAGCCATCTGATGATACAATGCTAGAAAGTGGTGGGGGGCCTGGCGCAATCGGAGCCGAGCGGATACGCTGCGCTGCGCTGCGCTGCGCCAGGGAAATGTGTTTCTAGCCATACTAAATGTATGAAATCGATCGCGCTGCGCCAGCGAAATGTGTTTCTAGCTTTAAACATAGATAGATACTAAAAAGTTGAATAACGAAACTATATATCTTTCCTTTCCTACTAAATGACAGTTCAGCGTGTATTGAAAAGAGATAGCAATATAGGCAACGCTCCGTATTGAAACCTAGCGCGCCACCAGCCGAGTTTCTGTAGGCCAGAGTGGACAACATTAGTGTTCGTGGTTTTTTATTAATTGTGGTTAATTTATGCAAGATTAGTAAAAAAAAACTTTCTGTGGGTATTGCCAAAACACCATGGCCTGTGCTGTAAGGAGCTGCAAAAGTTCCTTCAGTAATTTAAAGGACAAACTCGGAATCATATCCTTTCATCGGTGAGTGAGCCTCCGTTTTTTCCAATTATTCAAATAACTAGGCCATTTTTGGTAAGCCTTTCTTTGGAAAATACTGTAAAAAACTCTTATCTTTTGTTTTCATACACGTAACTATACCTGATGATAAAACAAATATATGAAAATCTTTTGTTAGATATTGATCGACATTTTGTTTGACATTTCATTTACTCGCCATTGGTCTTTTAGTGTTGGTACTCTGCAGATAAGTTATCGATAATAGAATCAATATTTTTTCGTTCTCAGTATTCAAACATAGTACTTTTATTTTATGTGTGTAAGTACTTTTTCGTTCGTTTCGGTAGGTACATGGCAAATTTAATTTAAAAAAATGATAAAGTAATTGCTAAAGTGCCTACTGAACTGACATAACCCGGAGGACCCATTAGTTCGCACAACTTTGCAACATGTTTTATACAATACTTATGTCTAACTTTTTTCTGTTAACAGGAAACAAAATGACACACAATCACGAGTACCACGATCAATGAGAACTTTGACATCGACCATCTCGGAACCTACCAGATTTTCTTCACATAGTCAAGCAAGCCCCAGAAAGATTCTAATTCGTTTCTTATGAATAAAATTTTGTTAATGTTTGCTCACATACTCATTTTAAACTTATGTAGGTATTTTACTATTTATATAACAAACCTAAAAAGCGGACCCATTCAGAGACAATTTCATATAATGTATATGTCGCAGGCGGATGGTTGAATCCGCCGGATGGTTAAGTATGGCAGCATGTACCACTCGTAAGTCCTGTAGATCACGTGATAGGTTAGAAATTTAAGCCGATCGCTTCGCTGCACTTCGCGATCGCCTTAGATTTTTTTTGTGACTCCATCAACTAATGGGAAGATAAAATAGCTTACGGAAAAAATTATCGGCCTAGTAGGTAGGTAGGCGTTTAATTGAATGGCGGATTCAACCATTTGGCTGCGACATATATAATTGTAATAATAATTAAGTAATATTGAGAAGATGTTAACTTGTTTTAAACATAAAAGTAAAAATAAACTGATGTTTGTTTTATTATCTTTCCATTAGTAAAGTAGGTATTCATATTATGAAAACAAACGGTACAGTTCAGTACAGTATTTTTTGATTGATTTTCTTTTTCCTCTACATCTCCTATAATAAACAGATACACAAATTCACTTTTGCATCGTTATTTTTATCCCGTCCGCTTGTAATTCCCGAGGAAACTCTTGAAACTTCCGGGATAAAAGGCAGTCAGGAACGACTAACTATCTACGAGGTGTTCATTTTGGTAACTGATAAAATGAAGTTATCGATACTTTTTATTATGAATGGTGCATCACTATAGCTCTATATCATAATAAGTAAGTATGTATAGACAAAACGGTGCCACTTCGATATTAAGTAGCAACAAAGCTACTATGTTTGTCTCTTTTTTTCAAATGACTTCCATAGTGAGTTTAAAAGAGATGCAACCTTCATTGAACATTTCACTTTCTACTATCCGTCTACGTTTATTAAGCTAGAAACACATTTCCCTGGCGCAGCGCAGCGCAGCGCAGCGTATCCGCTCGGCTCCGATTGCGCCAGGCCCCCCACCACTTTCTAGTATTGTATCGTAAAGCTAGAAACACATTTCGCTGGCGCAGCGCAGCGTCGACCCGGGTGTGCACACTTTACTAGCGTGGCGCAGCGTTTCCTGACGAGATTTTTGATCAGTGTCAATCGAGTCGTTGCCGAGCTAACATCGGCATTATGTTTTCTTCTAATTTTGAAAACAATTTCTGTTCTTACTTCAACATATTAAATCCAAAAAAAAATATGTTGATGATTACGATGATAATAATGATGATGAATGAAGACGAGATGCAATTTATATCTATACTTATACTATAAATACACTTTGTTTGTTTGTAATAGATAAACTCAAAAAATACTGAACCGATTTTAGAAATATTTAGTGTAATTTATTTTCAAATCAGAATTATACATTATTTTTGTTATAAAATTAAAAAGTATAGTGTACTAAAAACACTTTAATACTGTTTTAACAGTATAATTAACAACCCTACATGATAATGAATTGGTGACTCTTCTAAACAAAAAAAAATTTTTTAAATTGGCCCATTATTGACGGAGAAATCGGAGAACATAAGTAGTAAAAAGCAAAATGCAGAGCTCCGTACTGGGGGCATTTAGTTTTCCTGATCCCACCTAAAATTCTTTCCTAAATTCCGTTTCCCTAATGTTTACTCGACATTGGCTTGGCAAATGTACAAATCGTACGAGCCATAAAAAAAAAAGTTTTAGTGAAGTTTTGCTTCTGTAAAAAAACGTCAAATGTCAATTTGACGTTACATTATCGTTCTCGTTCTCGTAAATGTAAAATAATTTACCTGAACTCTGCCCAACTCAGTGGTTTTCTCTGTTTCGGTGCTTTCTTCACGTTAAGGAAATTAGTGTGAAGTTCTTCAGAACAGAGAACATTTTGTGTTGAGAATTTAGCCACACCGAGTGCGGAATGTACCACTGGTGACCACTGGGTATTGTTTACAATGCAAGCAAATGTTCTCGAAAAAAATTGAATAACTATTTCTATATTTTGCATGATATGGCCTTTATCTTACAGCTTTAGGACATACTATAAATAAAGTACGAAATATCAACAATGAACAACTTATTGAAATGTGGCCTTTGTTGTGAAGAAACTTTTAAATCCAAACTTGCTTATGCTGAACATTTGACTAATGTTTTAGCAAATTTATCATGCCCTGTGTGTAATAATAAATGGTCTTCAATAGCACATCTCATAGAACATTTGAATCTTGATGAATGCCAACCTGATAATCGCTTGAATGACAATTTACAAGAGAGTGAGCCGCAGATTGAAAATCCTTGTTCCTTACTCAAGACTTATGATGTTGATGTTGAGTATGGTAAGCTTATCAATAATAAATAATAATCGCCCTTAATAAATCAACGAAAAATAGCTGATATTATATTTTTGAAGAAAATTGCTTCAAATATCATCGATTGTCCCAACATTTAAATTAATTTCTATACCTATGGTGAATAGCAACTACAGACAGAACTCATTTTTGTTAAGAGCTTGTAACTACATGAACGAATAATAAATAAATAAATGAATAATAAATAAATAAATAACTTCTTACATTCACACCAATTATCTAAGCCCATGTTAATTTCATTAAGAAACTGTATCATGGAAAACTTGATAACGGATAAATATATACTTAAATAGTTTTTGTTTGTAATACTATACATAGTTAACACCCAGACCAAGACAAATAGACATGTTCATGCACACAAATATTTATCTTGTTCGGGAATCAAACCCGAGACCACTGGCGCAGAAGGTGGGTAGCCTACCCCTGCGCCAAATCGGTAGTCAAAACGAATTATGCAAATCTGTCGATATTGACCTTTTCAATGATAGCTTCTGTATAGCTAGCTAGGCTAGGCTAAGCTATGTATCTATAAAGGTGCGTACAGAATAGAGGCAGCTCGCCGTCGCGCAGCCTTTTGACGCGCGGCTCAACCGCGAGGCAGCTCAACCAGTAGCAACCGGCCCGAGGGCGAGGCAACGCGCACGCGGGTGATCCGCCTGCCGCGCCCGTCTTCATTTTGCACACAGCAAAATGGCGTTCGTGACAACAGCTGCTTGTGCTTTTGACATTTGTAATCCAATTCAAACAACGACGCTACAAGTTTACAACACAAATAAAACAAATTCACGTTCCAGCCAAGAAAAAGTAACTTCAAATTAAAACAAAACAAGTGGCTCGGTTCACGTCCAAACTATGTAAGCGGCGCACGTCGAGGCACCTTTGAGCACAAGCTGTGCGTGCCCCAACCGCGAAGCTGCCTCTAATCTGTACGCAACTTTATGCGCAAGCTGGCTAATCTATCTTTTGTAAGTGTATGATTTATTTAATTTTTAATGTGTAAGTGATTTTTCTTTTATTTTCTTTTTTATTGTTTATGCATTTATCATTTTGTTATATTGTTTGTGAACCTAGCGTAATATTTCCACTCAATGTAATATTAGTTACTATTGTCTACTACTACTACTTAAGTCCATTATTAGTTTTTTTTTTTTTATAAACGGTTATAAACTGTTTATACAGATGTTGATTCACCAAAAATAAATAATAATAATATATAGGGTTAATTTTTGAACACCATCCAAATTTTTAAGCTCATCTCAGAATCGTTAAGTGAACAACTTTCTTCTAGAAACATGGGTCGAAATACCACAAAAATGTTTGGACTTCCCATACTAAATCGATCGCGTGATCAGTCTGATTTGTATGAAGAGTCAAAAATTTTATGTCATACTAGCGGCCGCCCGCGGTTTCACCCGCGTGGTTCCCGTTCCCTTGGGAATATTGGGATAAAAAGGGGATATTCCGAGGGAATGTTATATTTTTCTGGGATAAAAAGTAGCCTAAGTTACTCCTTATTACATTAGCTACCTGCCAGTGAAAGTCCCGTCAAAATCGGTCCAGCAGTTTCAGAGATTAGCCGGAATTAACAGACAGACAGACAGACAGACAAAAATTGTAAATAATGACATTTTGGTAAGTGTACTGTATATATAATCATATGCATGTAGTAAAAAGCTGTTATTTTAATGTTACAAACAGACACTCCAATTTTATTTATTTGTGGGCCATTCCATTGTTTCGGGTGTTACGCTTCAACTCATTAAATGTGTTGTTTTTATATATTCTGAAAACGTTTTCGTTTATATCTGTGTCTTAAACTAAGAGTATTAAGTTCTATTTCCGTGTGGTATATAAATAAAGACTAAATTCTTATTTAAACTTCAGTTACAAAGGAAAAAGTAGCGTTTCGGGCGTTACGCGATTTTGCCTCCACTTTCTGATCAATGTTGCATACATTCCAAATTTAGCGAAATTACTTAGATAAATTATACTTTAAAAAGAACAGTCATAAAGGATGAAATCTGGTACATTAATACAATAGAAAATCCGAAAAATATGTAGTAGTTATTTTTTTATTAATGTTATCGTCTGTTTCGGGTGTTACAGAGGGTTTGTTTCGGGTGTTACGAGTACGAAATTAAAACATATTTACCTAAAATAATAGACCATTTATATGTATTTATTTTGTCTTTTATTAAAATTATTAGAGAACTTAATGAAGCTTTGCAGAATTATAATAAAAAGACAAACATTTAAAGAATAAAATCGCTATTTTTCAAATATATCTAATCGTTTCGGGTGTTACATTTGTTCGACCAAAGTTTAATTTTTTGTGTATTTTGAAATAATATTTTAGCAATTTAAGTGCTTTATTCTCTACGTAAGCATCCAGATTTGACCGCAATATCTTAATATTAATAAGGTTTTATTTCTGTTTTTGACATTTCAATCAATGTCCTAAATAAAGAAATGTTACTGCTTTTTCGATGGCGGCGCTAGGTGGGCCGTCGAAAGAACCTTAAAATAATACTTATTGCATTCTTCAAGCAATACACACACAATATATCGACATACAAAAAGTTGTAACACCCGAAACGTTTCGGGTGTTACAGTTTTTAATCATGCAAAAAACACATCAAATTAGTCTCAAGCTCAGATATTAGTTAGTATTTTAAACTATTACCACCATAACCTTACTTTGATTAAATACTATTACACCAATCAATCTGTAAGGTATAATAATAAAACAATTACCTGATTTTTCGTGTCGGGTGTTACAGTTCCAAAGTAACAAGGAAACACACTTGTAACGTAATAATTATCAATGTTTTTGGGACTGTGACACAATCCATCAATATTATGATAAATAACCTCAAATCACAACAAGGCAAAACGGTCACCAGATTGATAGTTTTTTTTAATTTGTATTTCCAATAGTTACAGGCACAATGGGTCATTGAGCCAGTTCACTTGAGTACAGATTTTGAAGGCGATTAACTTAAAAATTACGCGTTCCTTTTAGTTTTTTTTTGTCGCCCATTATAATTTGGAATGTTTTCTTTCAAAATTCATTAGATTTAATGCTATAAGAACATATTTATTTTTTCACCCTGGGTAACGTTTATTATGGAATGGCCCTTGTATAGATTTCGACCCATGTTTCTAGGAGAAAGTTGTTCCGTTACAGATTCTGAGACAAGCTTAAAAATTTGGATGGTGTTCAAAAATTAACCCTGTATGTTACTCCATATTATAAATGTGAAAGTTTAGATGTTTGGATGTTTGTATAGGGTGATCCAGATTGAGCATCCTATGTTTGCAAAACTGTAAAAAAAAAGTTGACGATAATGGCGCGTATTTTAAACGTCAAATGCTAGTTTAAAACATAACATATACGATATGAATCGCTTATGTGCGTCAAGTTAGGAGCCTCACAACAGAATTAGATGGTTTTGATAATGTCAAAAAAAAACTGTATAAATAGTGCTAAATAGTGATAAATACTATATAAATAGTGATACTTTGGTTCAAAAGATATATGAGTATCTTGGTGAGGCTGCTAACTTAACGTCAAGTTAGCAGTCACCTCAAGAAATACAGTTCTTATCAATGTGATTTAAATGTCAAAAAATACTGTATACATAGTGTATCGTATTTGCAAAATTTCAATAGGAGTGCTTTTTTTTCATTTTCATTTTCATTTCAAGCCGAGATATTAAGGTCTCTCAGTGGGCTGCTAACTTGACGTTTCTTGCAATGGCGATTAAAGGGAAACGGGTAAAAGTTTTAAATAAATAATTTCTTGAAAAAATACTGCATGAAATAGTGATTCTTAGGGTATACATAAAAAAATAATTCTTCTTTGCTATTTTCAAGAAATCTAATGTTAACTTTTACATAATACTCTGAATATATTATGTTGACGATCAATGTAATAATAAGGTTTAAAATTTATTTCAATCGTGAGGTGCGTACTATCGAGCAAAAAAGTGTAATATACATTTTTTATTGTGTCAATACATACGGAGCTTAAAAACTCTGACAGACTTCTGATATTGCTTACGCACTTCGCACTACGTCCGATCCGAATTTAGAATTCCATTAAAATTCGATCCAAATCCGATTCGAATCAGTCAAATGACGGATCTAAAAAACTGTTATCCGGTCAAAAGTATAGTATATGGCGGAGTTCACAGGTTTATATTGTGACTATCCTTCCGACCGCGGCTTCGACCACGTTGACTACCCGAGACGTTATCCTGCGGGAATATGATGGCGGCCAATGTTTTTGTTTGTTTGATGAAATTTTTATGAAACTAGTTTTTGATACTACATATTTTGTTAGAAAACAGCTAGGTATGCAATGTTAAACATCTTTAAAAATCCAAGATGGCGGCCAAGTTTAACAACCAACTACACCACTGGGGACAATTTTCCCCACCACGTTGCCTTCGAGGCAACTTGCCTCACCCCCATGTCCCTGGAGGCAACTTGCCCCACTCCATGGCCTTGGGGGCAACTTGCCCTACCCCATAGCTCTGGGGGCAATTTGCCCCACTATTTGACCTTGGGGGCAACTTGCCCCACCACATTCCCTGTGGAAATTTGCCCCACCATATGCCCTGGGGCAATTAGACCCAGCATATACCCTGGGGCAATTTGCCCCACCAGATGCCCTGGGGACAACTTGCCCCACCCAATGGCCCTGAAGGCAACTTGCCCTACCCTATGGCCCTGGAGGCGGCAACTTGCCCCACCACTTGACCCTGAGGGCAACTTGCCCCACCACATGCCCTGGGGACAACGTGCCCCACTCCAAGTTACGTCAAACATGGCCCTGTAAATACAATTACAATTTACAAATATGTAAATTTGGTTAAACCGGGCCCTGCTCGTGCGGAGCTCGGATACCGTTCAGATATCTGTTCGGAATGAAGATTCACGGATGATGGATTAAGTTCTATGACTACGCCGGACCGTCATTTGACTGATACGAATCGAATTCGAATCGAATACGAATCGGACGTAGTGCGCAACCGCTCTGAGTAAACAAAATCACGCCATCTCACGGTGTTTCTTTGTACACACGGCGGCACATCAGACTATACATGTTGACCTTGAGACCGCCTTTATGCCCTACGTAATAAAAGCTGTTATCGCAGTTCAAATGTTTATTTATTTATTTATTTATTTATTCACAACGGGGTAGCACTTAGCCTTCATCACACCTGATGATAAGTGGTGATAAGGCTGAAGGTGTAAGCGCAATACTCCCGTAATCCTCAATAAATGAGGAACTGGCTATCTTATCTCTAACTGCCGGAACACAATAATGCTGAAATCATCATTGTTATGGCGTCAGACTTAGATAAGATGGTGGTAGCTTGATGTGCTGTCGTGTGTACCTACTACGTCAGTGACTCTCGTTTGCGCTGGCGATGGCGTTCCCAAATGTACGACAAGAAAAAATAACATGATGTAAAAATAGTGATTCTGTTTTATTTATTTATTTTAACTTTGTTAAAGTTAATATTTATTTAACGTGTTAAATTAATTGTTAGAACTTTTAACGTCTGCCACTCACTATCCGAAACATTGAGATTGATTCGAGTCTACTTCTTATGCAGTGGCGGTGTTCTTCCGGGTTTCGCCAAATTAATTCAAGTCAAAAATGACAATTGCTTGACATAGTATGTTTCTATATACGATTTATTTATGTGTCATTTAAAATGACTGGAATAAAAAATTTGACTATATCAGTACGTCTAAATAAAACTGTACACGACTGTACCTAAAATCGAATGTATGGTAGAAGTTTACATTAGATTTGTTGAAAATAGCAAAGAAGAATTATTTTTTATTTATACCCTAAGAATCACTATTTCACGCAGTATTTTTTCAAGTATTTATTTATTTAAAACTTGTACCCGTTTCCCTTTAATCGCCATTGCAAGAAACGTCAAGTTAGCAGCCCACTTAGAGACCTTAATATCTCGGCTTGTATTAAAGCACTCCTATTGAAATTTTGCAAATACGATACACTATTTATACAGTATTTTTTGACATTTAAATCACATTGATAAGAACTGTAGTTCTTGAGGTGACTGCTAACTTGACGTTAAGTTAGCAGCCTCACCAAGATACTCATATATCTTTTGAACCAAAGTATCACTATTTATATAGTATTTATCACTATTTAGCACTATTTATACTGTTGTGAGGCTGCTAACTTGACGCACTTAATCGCTTAACTACGGCTCAAATGAAGAACTTACGCGGATTGGGTGTTAGCGCAGCAAAAAGACAATGCAAATTTTTCTAAAAAAAATCTTCTCATATGAAGCACATTTCCTACTCACTGGGTATGTTAACAAACAAAACTGCCGCATTTGGAGGGAGGAAAATTCTCACGTGATACGCGAGACATAAGTCCATGCCCAATAAGTTACTGTGTGGTGCGCCTTGTGGTCAGGTGGTGTGATAGGGCCTAACTTTTTTGAACACTATGAAGGTCAGACGGAAACAGTCAACGATGAGCGATATAGGCGCATGATAGCTGTTTATTTTTGGCACCAAATTGAGGATTTCCATGTGGATAATATGGTTTCAGCAAGACGGCGCAACATGCCACACATCAAGAGAAACGTTGGATGTTTTACGTGACAAGTTCAAAGGTAGCATTATTTCACGTCATGGTGACATCAACTGGCTGCCAAGATCATGCGATTTAACGCCATTAGATCTTTTTCTATGGGGTTTTCTTATTAATCGGGTATATATCGACAAACCTGCAACGTTGGAGCACCTAAAAACTAGCATCCAACGAGTTTTATCTGAAATAACACCCGAAACTTGCGAAAATGTCATAGAAAACTACCTCAAACGTATCGACTCCTGTAGAATGTCCAGTGGCGGCCATTTTGACCATTTTTTATGTTTAATGAAAAATACTAAATATTTTATGAATAAATAAATAACTACTTAATAAAATATTACGTAGTACGTGTTTTTCTTTTAATGAAAGTTAGGAAACTTAAATTGGATTGTTACTCAATCACAACATCATAACGGCTGAACGGATTTGGCTGAAATTTGGGACATACTTTGTAGCCTGGAGAGGAACATAGGCTACTTTTTATCCCGGAACATATCACATTTCCGCGGGATAACGTCGTATAGTCCACGCGGGCGAAGCCGCGGGCGGAAAGCTAGTAAATTATATGTAAAAGTCTCATCAATTCCGACATTTGGTGGGAACAATGCAATTTAAAATTTTAATTATTTTCTATGGAAGGTAAACTGTAATAACATTATTTATTATCTAAATTTGAGCATTCACACTTAGTCAGGAAAATTTATTACATAAACACAATGTTTTCAAACAGTGCCATCCAAAAGTCTATTTCACAATTTTTCTAAATTCCAGATAATGTGGACGAACCAGATTTGACAGAAGATAAATTTTCAATTAATGATGAGGCATCGGAGAATAATTTAGTAAGCGATGGCAAAGTTTATATAGAGATACTAGAGAAGGACAAGGCTAATCTGCCGTTGCCCACCCAAGAGTTAAAGCTGGTCAGCGAGAATGGGGAGCAGTTCGTCATCATGTCCACAGGAGGTGCCAGTTTAAATGTTGAAAATGGAGTGGTGACTAGCCAGAATAGTGATGGTACTATATCCTTCCAAACAATCAGTGGTGAGTAATAAAGTATGTATTTATTACTTAACCCATTTACAGGGACCGATTGTTTAAAGATCAAAAAAATCATCAAAATTACCCTCAGTTCAAATATAGTTATGGGTGATCATTTATTTTTTGTTGTTTTTTATTTGCCGTTAAAAAAGTTAGTTTCAGTAACAACTGAAAAAGACAAACATTTAAAGAATAAAATCGCTATTTTTCAAATATATCTAATCGTTTCGGGTGTTACATTTGTTCGACCAAAGTTTAATTTTTTGTGTATTTTGAAATAATATTTTAGCAATTTAAGTGCTTTATTCTCTACGTAAGCATCCAGATTTGACCGCAATATCTTAATATTAATAAGGTTTTATTTCTGTTTTTGACATTTCAATCAATGTCCTAAATAAAGAAATGTTACTGCTTTTTCGATGGCGGCGCTAGGTGGGCCGTCGAAAGAACCTTAAAATAATACTTATTGCATTCTTCAAGCAATACACACACAATATATCGACATACAAAAAGTTGTAACACCCGAAACGTTTCGGGTGTTACAGTTTTTAATCATGCAAAAAACACATCAAATTAGTCTCAAGCTCAGATATTAGTTAGTATTTTAAACTATTACCACCATAACCTTACTTTGATTAAATACTATTACACCAATCAATCTGTAAGGTATAATAATAAAACAATTACCTGATTTTTCGTGTCGGGTGTTACAGTTCCAAAGTAACAAGGAAACACACTTGTAACGTAATAATTATCAATGTTTTTGGGACTGTGACACAATCCATCAATATTATGATAAACTAGCTGTTGCCCGCGACTTCGTACGCGCGGTGTAGTGACTTTTGTGTTAGTTTAGTTTATGTGTGTTTGTTGCTCAGATTTCATAACGCTCTTCTTGAAGTCCTATTCTCTACTAAAAGGGTCTAAAGAATATCGAATATGCAGGCTAGGGAATGAACATGGTATGTTGTTATCATATGCTGCATGAACATAGTTGAGCCCTCATTCAAAGATCTGTCCGTCTGTCAAGAAACTTTTTCTCAAGTATGCGTGGGAGGTATCAAGCTAAAATGTATGTCAAATTAAATACTGAAGTCTGCAATCCCTTAGAGGCGACAAAAAAAACAAACTTCTCTTCTCTTCTTCATAACTCAAAAGGGTCACTTGGATCTCGATTTTCTTTTAAATCCCATTTAGCTACTTGTTGTTACCGACCCCGATTTAAATTTAAACCGCTATCTAGGTCGGTTTAGGCTGTCAAACCTCGATTTACAGTAAGTTGTGATAACTTATCTATATTTTCATATGGTTTTTATACGCAAAAATGCATGTATCACACATAACAGTGTATAATGATAACGATTATTTTGAACAGCCGTTCTTCGTTCTTCGACGTTGCTTGCTAGCGGGCAATAGATCTATTCTACGCGAGGTTCATAAGACTGAACCACACCAAAAGATCCATCTTGGATTGGCCAACCACGACCTAAGATTGGGGATCATGGATCGTGAATCTAATTTGTTCTCTTGGTGCTCTTGGATCGCACGAGGCACGTCCACTCCGACCACTACTACGGAGCTCCAGTGGTGAAGCGCACTCTTGCCGCGCGCGATTAGAGCGCGTATTATCGTTTTGCGCATATGCGCGCTTTCACGATTCAAACAGAAGTTCTTACTTAGTAATGCATAATATCAGGCCAATCATATTTTTACTATAAAATGTAAAAGAGATTGTGTGTATGTGAAAGTGGATTTGTTTGTTTATCCGTTTTTCACGTCAAAATTGGTGCAACGGATCGACGTGACTTTTGGAATGGGAATAGTTTGGCAACTGAAAAGTGACATACTTAGGCAGCCATTAGACAGTCAATCTGGATCAATGATCAATGATCAATGATCGCGATGCAGATTGACTGTGTACGAAGGTGATTGACGGCTCGCGATCTTGATCGCAAAATATCTACAAAGTAAATCTCGATCGCGATCAGTGATCGCGATCTGGATGTAATGGCTGCCTTTGGCTACTTTTTATCCCTGAAAAATATCACATTCCCGTGGGATAACGTCGTCGTTTAGTCCGAGCGGGCGAAGTCGCGGGCGGAAGGCTAGTATTTTGATATGAAGACATTTCTTCTATAAGTAACAGGTATAAAATGTAATGATATACCATTTAATTATTTAATTTTAATCAATCATCACTTATGTAAGCTTTCCTAGTAAATAAATGAATAAATAAGTTAGATAGAAAACTATTTTTAATATTCCTTTATTTTATTGGATGGTACCTACGGCTGAAGGCCTAAGTAGCCAGAGCCGGTTAAATGACATAAAAAATGGTAGGTATAGTGCGCCAATCTTTTCTGTTCCGGTGATTATCTTAGGAACTAAAACAGTTTTCATACGACAGTCCATTTTGACAGCTAATTTCGTATTGCAAGTGGCTCCTCTGTCCCGACTGTCACCGGAACAGAAAAGCTTGTGGCACTGTAGGTGTAGGTAACTACGTACTGGCCACTTAGCGTTTGAGCAAAATTTTCAAAACTACATTGGTGACATTTTGTCTACATTGCGACAAACTTATTTCACACAGTGGTTATTTTTTGGTACTAAATATACTGTTGACTGCCGGCAGTCCATTTTGACAGTTAATTTTGTATTGCTAGTGGCTCCTCCAGGACCACTGGCACCGGTTCAGATATATTTGTAGCACTATACTTACTGTAGCGACATCTAGCGTCGAGTGGAAATGCGAAATATAAATTTTACATCAATAGGGTAAGAACTTTAGTTTTGGCCACTGCCCCGAGTGCTTACTTAGCTTTAAACATTTCGTTAATAACTTTTGCTTGATAATATACTTTTTATCTATGACTTTTAAGTCATAATAACAATAGTAATAATTCTTTATGACATAGGAATATTATTCAATAAACGCTTTTCAGTTTACATCGAATTAGATTTTGCTTTTATTTTATCTAAGTTAGTTAAGTATTGATTTCTAGATGTATCTTTTAAAATTTGATTGACAAAAAACACATCAATCGGCACCCTTCGCACATTTTAAGTTTAAAAAATAGGTTTTTAATTGACTAAAATAAAACAAAATTTCGTAAGTATATGAATACTTAGTTATATGTTTTTACTATGTATGTCCACGAATTTCTCGAAATATAAAGGCATATCGAGATGATTCTATTTGATTTAAATTAGGTGTATTCTAACTTTGGGAACAGTCTAAGATTCATCAAAATCGGTTTAGTAGTTTTCGTGGGTATGTTATTGTACAATATACACTAAAACTTAGGAAATAAATAGTAATTTAAAAAAATAAATCGGCTGGCACCGACCTCAAAAAGGTACCTTAATTATAATATAAATTATATTTTTCCTTTTCAGTTGACAAATACTTTTTGGAGTCGGTTAAATTTTTTTAAGTAGTTTTTTTGTATTGTAAATTTAAAAATTTAAAGAAAAGTATAAGATACATTCTTGACAATTTTAGATACCTACTTAAGACCATAGGCGAAAGAAGTGAAAAAAAATTAAAGTGGCAACAGCGGGGGCTTTCACCCTACTTAATATAGATAATCATTCGGATGAACTTTTGTGAAAGGTATATCGTAATCTTACTGACTTCCCGCGCCATCTATTGCTTAGTAGTTATGATGCAAAAGAAGTGAAAAACATCTTAAAGTGGCAACAGAGGGGGCTTTCACCCTAATTAATATAATCATTCGAATGTTCTTTTGTGAGAGGTATATCGTAATCTTACTGACTTCCTGCGCCATCTATTGCTTAGTAGATATAATGACGTAAATAACATGAAATTATTTTTATGATTTTATATGAGCCTGGATGGGTTTTAATTTATATTATGTTTTGAAGCAGGTAAAAAAAAATAACATGATTCATTATTAATTGAGACAGCGATTAAATATAACGTATTTTCATAATCATGTGGCGCCATCTATTTTAGTAAGAATCAGTTTTTGTATTTTCCCGTAGGAATAATTAAATTTCCCGCAATAAAAGGTACCCTATATGTTGACCCGGGTTATAAGCTATTACTACACAAAATTTGGTAAAAATCCGTCCAGTAGTTTTTGCGTGAAAAGCGAACATACAAACAGACAAACAGACAAACAGACAAACAGACAAACAGACAAACAGACAAACAGACAAACAGACAAAAATTTTAAATTCTATCGTTTTGGGGTCTATATCCTGTACACATCACATAGCAGTATTTTTTTTTTTTTTATATTTCATGTACAGACTTTTTGTCCGTTTCTATTTTATTATATGTATAGATGAAACACTGAATAAATACTTACTTTTACTTTTTACTTTAAAAAAAAATAACCACGAAAGAGGCCGCAGTAAATGATAATCTCTCGTAACAAGTCTACTTTTATTCAGTTCTGCGCCTTCCCATAGAAATATACGCGCAGAGCGTCGCTTTAAACGTGGTTATTTTTTTTTAAACAATCCCGGTTTATCCTATCGCCTAAAGATCCTATCGCCTAAAGGATGATGAACTGATTTGGCCTAGGAAAACCTTGTTTGTCCTAAAATAGGGTTTGGCCGGTAACATATAAGTACAGGGTGTTAGTATAAGGGACATACTCCAGGGTGCCTACCATCAACTGTTATTGCGGTTTTGTTTAGGACCTAAACTGATCTGCTTCGCTTATTCGTACCACGACCGCTTAATATCAATGACAGCGATTCAGTGATCATTCAATGACATTTCACAGCCGCTATGCTGTCAATAACTCTTATTTTATTTTTAACTCGGCCAAGCTAACATGACACATGCAGGTTATACCCGTCCCTCTCACTCTCTGGGCATGACAGAATCGAGTGAAAGAGACGGGTAGAAGAAATAAAGACACAAATCGTTCAGTCATTCACATTTAGCAATTCATTTGCGATCCACTTTTTAGAAAGTAAGCAATTCATTTTAGGAACCTATTCTGCATCGCGCTATTTTTGAATCGCTGTCTTAAAGTTGATGGTACGCATCCAGGGGGTGAAAGTACCCATCAATACAAACAACTTTTACTATGGGACAAATTGCGATATCGCGAAAAAAAAACAGCTGTTCCATACATTTTGGCCCATTTGGTATTTGCACTTTTGTATGAAACAGCCGATTTTTAGGGTTCCGTAGCCGAATGGCAAAAAACGGAACCCTTATAGTTTCGTCAAGTCTGTCTGTCTGTCTGTCTGTCTGTCCGTCCGTCCGTCCGTCCGTCCGTATGACACAGCCACTTTATTCCAAAACTATTAAAACTACGCACTTGAAACTTGGTAGCTATTAGATGTATTCTGTGAACCGCTTTACGATTTTAATACAAAAATAAAACAAATTAAGGGGGGCTCCCCATACATAGAACTAAAACAGAAAATTATTTTTTTAATCAAACATATTCGTGTGGGGTGTCTTTAGATAGGTCTTTAAAAATGAAATAAAGGTTTCTTTAACCATTTTTTCTTAAAGTCAATATTTTGAAAGATAGAGCCTTCCAAAGTGATAAAATGTGTGTCCCACCCACCCCCCTCTAACTTTTGAAATAAAAGAGTAAAAAATCTAAAAAAAATATATACTGTAGATCTTAATAAAAACTTCCAAGGAAAATTGGTCTGAACTAGATATAGAAAGTACTTTTTGAGATATAACACATTTTCAAAAACCGCAAAAGTAACTTTGTCATTCATACAAACATTATGAAAAACAAAGTTTTTTTTGCTGACGAAAAATTATAGTGGAATTTTGGCTAAGTACAGGCAATCGGCACTTTTAGTGGGTACGGAACCCTTCATGCGCGAGTCCAACTCGCACTTGGCCGATTTTTTTCTCGCGATATCGCACTTGGTCCCATAGTAAAAGTAGTTTGTATTGATGGGTAGTTGCACCCCCTGTTAATAAATACAGACTTTTATTTGACATATACAATAAACATCATCATCATCATCATCAGCCATAAAAGTCCCCTCTGCTGGGGCGCAGGGCTTTTTGCCGGATGGACTAGCTTTCCGCCCGCGGCTTCGCCCGCGTTTACTACACGACGTTATCCCGCGGTAATGTGATTTTTTCCGGGATAAAAAGTAGCCTATGTTCCTCTCCAGGCTACAAAGTATCTGTGTCCCAAATTTCAGCCAAATCCGTACAGCCGTTTTGGCATGATTGAGTAACAAACATTCAAACATCTAAACATCCAAACATCTAAACTTTCACATTTATTCTCCACTAGCTTTCCGCCCGCGGCTTCGCCCGCGTGGACTACACCACGCTATCCCGCGGGAATTTGATATTTTTTCGGGAAAAAAAGTAGCCTATGTTCCTCTCCAGGCTACAAAGTATCTATGTCCCAAATTTCAGCCAAATCGGTTCAGCCGTTTTGACGTGATTGAGTAACAAACATCCAAACATCTAAACATCCAAACATCCAAACATCTAAACTTTCACATTTATAATATTAGTAGGATAACCTCAAATCACAACAAGGCAAAACGGTCACCAGATTGATAGTTTTTTTTAATTTGTATTTCCAATAGTTACAGGCACAATGGGTCATTGAGCCAGTTCACTTGAGTACAGATTTTGAAGGCGATTAACTTAAAAATTACGCGTTCCTTTTAGTTTTTTTTTGTCGCCCATTATAATTTGGAATGTTTTCTTTCAAAATTCATTAGATTTAATGCTATAAGAACATATTTATTTTTTCACCCTGGGTAACGTTTATTATGGAATGGCCCTTGTATAGATTTCGACCCATGTTTCTAGGAGAAAGTTGTTCCGTTACAGATTCTGAGACAAGCTTAAAAATTTGGATGGTGTTCAAAAATTAACCCTGTATGTTACTCCATATTATAAATGTGAAAGTTTAGATGTTTGGATGTTTGTATAGGGTGATCCAGATTGAGCATCCTATGTTTGCAAAACTGTAAAAAAAAAGTTGACGATAATGGCGCGTATTTTAAACGTCAAATGCTAGTTTAAAACATAACATATACGATATGAATCGCTTATGTGCGTCAAGTTAGGAGCCTCACAACAGAATTAGATGGTTTTGATAATGTCAAAAAAAAACTGTATAAATAGTGCTAAATAGTGATAAATACTATATAAATAGTGATACTTTGGTTCAAAAGATATATGAGTATCTTGGTGAGGCTGCTAACTTAACGTCAAGTTAGCAGTCACCTCAAGAAATACAGTTCTTATCAATGTGATTTAAATGTCAAAAAATACTGTATACATAGTGTATCGTATTTGCAAAATTTCAATAGGAGTGCTTTTTTTTCATTTTCATTTTCATTTCAAGCCGAGATATTAAGGTCTCTCAGTGGGCTGCTAACTTGACGTTTCTTGCAATGGCGATTAAAGGGAAACGGGTAAAAGTTTTAAATAAATAATTTCTTGAAAAAATACTGCATGAAATAGTGATTCTTAGGGTATACATAAAAAAATAATTCTTCTTTGCTATTTTCAAGAAATCTAATGTTAACTTTTACATAATACTCTGAATATATTATGTTGACGATCAATGTAATAATAAGGTTTAAAATTTATTTCAATCGTGAGGTGCGTACTATCGAGCAAAAAAGTGTAATATACATTTTTTATTGTGTCAATACATACGGAGCTTAAAAACTCTGACAGACTTCTGATATTGCTTACGCACTTCGCACTACGTCCGATCCGAATTTAGAATTCCATTAAAATTCGATCCAAATCCGATTCGAATCAGTCAAATGACGGATCTAAAAAACTGTTATCCGGTCAAAAGTATAGTATATGGCGGAGTTCACAGGTTTATATTGTGACTATCCTTCCGACCGCGGCTTCGACCACGTTGACTACCCGAGACGTTATCCTGCGGGAATATGATGGCGGCCAATGTTTTTGTTTGTTTGATGAAATTTTTATGAAACTAGTTTTTGATACTACATATTTTGTTAGAAAACAGCTAGGTATGCAATGTTAAACATCTTTAAAAATCCAAGATGGCGGCCAAGTTTAACAACCAACTACACCACTGGGGACAATTTTCCCCACCACGTTGCCTTCGAGGCAACTTGCCTCACCCCCATGTCCCTGGAGGCAACTTGCCCCACTCCATGGCCTTGGGGGCAACTTGCCCTACCCCATAGCTCTGGGGGCAATTTGCCCCACTATTTGACCTTGGGGGCAACTTGCCCCACCACATTCCCTGTGGAAATTTGCCCCACCATATGCCCTGGGGCAATTAGACCCAGCATATACCCTGGGGCAATTTGCCCCACCAGATGCCCTGGGGACAACTTGCCCCACCCAATGGCCCTGAAGGCAACTTGCCCTACCCTATGGCCCTGGAGGCGGCAACTTGCCCCACCACTTGACCCTGAGGGCAACTTGCCCCACCACATGCCCTGGGGACAACGTGCCCCACTCCAAGTTACGTCAAACATGGCCCTGTAAATACAATTACAATTTACAAATATGTAAACACCTATAATTTTTCTACTTTTAGCGGTGGGAGAAGTGTCTACAGATTTTCAAAATTGTAAAAAAAGCATAGACAGAAATACTAAAGTGTATCAGATTATAATATTTTTCATGCTCCAACATGTCTCTGATATGAAATATATATTAATCTGATGATTTGCGTGGTGCTATGCGGGAGGGGTGATAATCGAAAAAAAAATGTATTTGTGTGCGTCAGATTTTCATAGGAGGTGATCAGTAAACCCTACTGATGTTTCAATTTAAGCCTGGAATACACATGCTACTAAAAGAGCATGCTTGTTTTGTTTGCTACTAGGTAGTACGCTCTTTTATAACAATGCTCTCCGAGAGTTTAACAAGCATGGTCTTTTCGTATACTAGTGCTAATTGTCTGCTACTAAGTAGCATCTGCTCGAAACTAGCGTGCTTATGTGCTAATACGTACCATGTTGTGTATTCTAGGCTTTATTAATCTGACGATTTGGAAGTGACTTGCGTCACTTGCACTTCACTCGCAGCGAATTTATGAGAAAGTAAAAAAATCGCCATTTTCGAATACTCCAGCGCGTCAGATTAGCATACTGTAGCTTCATCATCATGTCCCAGTCACGCTGACCAAAATACTGATGATTATTTTGAGGGTTATTGTTAATCTGACGATTAAAACTATTTTTTTTTATTATTAAGGTAAAAAACTCACACCCTCCCCCCAAATGGGGCAGAAAAGGGGGTTAAAATAATAAAGATAAAATAATATAAATAAGTTTTCACTTCTCATGCTCGTAAAGTTCGTGTTTATGTTGGGTAAAGGCTGCATAAAATCGCTTTTTATGCTCTAGTGCATAAAGTAAAATCTTCGTCTAAGTCTCAGACTCTAAGACAAAGGTCATCAGGTAAACAGTCACACACGCAATTAAACTTCGTTAAATAAATTTTATTAATACCTAATTAACGTATTTCATTCTGTTTCTTAAATTTTGTACATAATCCATGTTAAATTACTAAATTAATCAAACTAGGCAAAAGTAATGAGTTTTCTAAGAAATAAGTATTTCAAGAGCGTTATGGACTACGATATAATATGCTAAAGTCACTGTGCTGCCAATGCCACGTATAAAAAAAAGAAAGAGAAAGTCTTCCCGCCAATATGGCGAATTCTTTATTTTTTCTTTTTTGCAATATTGTTATTTATTTTCCTCACACTCGAAGTGAAAAGCAGAGTGTATAGCTCGAACATAAAACTATTTACTACCATTTTACCCTCGACTATCCACCCTCGCCTACGGCTCGGATGGATATATACGTCTCGGGTAAAATGGTACGTTTTATGCACTTGTTGTACAATCTACTATTGGATGTTTGTGGTTCAATCACGGCAAAACAGTTAAATGGATTGGGATGGAATTTGGTACAATGGGGACAAACATCATGGGGACAACGGAAATACAGGAAAGATAGATCTAAGTCTAGAATTGCGCCCAAAGCACTTTTTTGGTTGGTCGTAGGACTTGTTCTTAGTCCGCCTGGCTAGCCACCACCATCTTATCTAAGTCTGACGCCATAACAATAATGTTTTCAACATTATTGTGTTCCGGCAGTTAAAGATAAGATAGCCAGTTCCTCAGTGATTGAGGATTCCGGGAGTAGTGCGCTTCCACCTTCAGCCTTATCACCACTTATCATCAGGTGTGATGAAGGCTAAGTGCTACCCCGTTGTGGATAAAAAAAAAATATTTAGCTTTCTAGCCCTTACAGACTTTTCAAACCTCTCCAGGCTAAAAAGTATCTATGTACCAAATTTCAGCCAAATCCGTTCAGCCGTTTTGGCGTGATTGTGTAACAAACATCCAAACATCTAAACATCCAAACATCTAAACTTTCACATTTATAATATTAGTAGGATGTCACTCGGGACGAATGTAGCTTTCTAATGGTGAAAGAATTTTTTCTAAATCGGTCCAGTAGATTCGGAGCCTATTCGATGCAAACAAACAAACAAACAAACAAACAATCAAATCTTTCCTCTTTATAATATTAGTATAGAAGTATAGATTACTACTATAGCATAATGACAATAGTCATTATGCTATAGTAGTAATCAACCAAATAATTATATTTTCAGATATCAAAACACCCACAACGGAAACTGTAATAGCTCCTTCCGACACGGAGAGGGAAGATAATCAAGAAGAGCTTTACAGCTGCAATACCTGCGGGGTATCATTCTCATCAGTGCTGGAACATATACAAAATTACCACAATGATCAGGAAGTTGTTGTTGAGGTAATAAGTAGTTGGTGTGTTTGTGTAATGTGATTACTACCGGTTGATAAATCATCATCATCAATTTTTTATGTCTCACTACTGGGGCAGAGGTCTTTCTTATGGATGCAGAAGCATGCTCTGTGGTCAATCTGATACGTAAATAAAAACCATCTGGCTCATCAGATTCAAAAAAGGTTTGCAACACAGGGTCTTTTGTTAGTTACCTATGTTTAGTTAGGGATATCCTGCATAGAATTCAATCAAAAGTGCACTTGACTTTGAATGTTAAACGTTTAATGTTAAATTTTATCCCACACCTGTGGGATCCATAAATATTCCACATTCCATTATTCACAAATTTACTGTGTCTGTGTGGTGCTCTGCCGCAGAGCCACCACTTTAGAAATCGATCATTTATATCTTAAAATAATGTATGTCAAACGTACATTATGTATGTACCTATGCCGTTATCGCTGTACGTCAAATAGTTAATAATAAAATAGACATTGATGGTGGCTCTACTGCTGAGCATACTCTCTAGCAGAGCCACAAAGAACATGCACTCGAGAAAGATAAACGATACCTACTGTTTTTTTTACAATGGTGCTCATTGCGTATGTGTTGGAAAATATTATTAAAAGACAGTGTTTTTTTATCTTGACTTAACTAAAATTTTCATAGAAAACGTCTGGTTATTTAATGTCAGCAATCGTTATCTCGACATTTTTTTCTACAAAGTTCTCAATTAAATTAAAATCAAATTATTCAGAGCAAAATACATTTGTAATAGAATTTTACCCTTTGGTGTAAATAAAAATGTTGCGGCAAGTTATACAGAAGACCGAAGAGTAGGTATAACTTGCCACTTTGCTTGGCGTTCGTTGACTATAAGAAAGCCTTGATTCGATTGAGACCTGAGAGAGAGAGAGGGCAGTGCTGCAGTCTCTCCAAAGGTGCCAAATATACTACAGGTACATCGAGGTGCTGAGGTACTTATACCAAAATGCCACTATGTCGGCGTTTTCGCTACATGGCAATTACAGAACCAGAACTCTAATCCGATTCAACTGCAGCGAGGTGTGTGACAGAGAGTCGTTTTTTCTCCGAAACTGTTCACAGCTGCGTTGGAAGATATTTATAAGCTTCTGCCGGCCTAGCATGAGCGGCTTTTATCACGCGATATGATATGGTACGGCATGCCGTCTTGCTTACACCTTAGTGGGGTAAGCAAGACAACTTGTTGCCCGCGAGTTCGCGTGGCTTTAGCTTTTGCTCTGCATGTTTTTTCTTTAGGGTTTTTTTTTCAATTCAATTCATTTATTGGTTCATAAACATGGGTATAACAAGATATTAGGTAAACAGAGTATTGCAAAGTACAGCCATGATTTAAAAAGGTATAAAGTAAATAGATACTCCAAAAGAATCTAACTAACCACCTCAGGCGCCTGAGGTGGTTGAATTTTTTCATACCATTTATTTATTCATAGTTGAAACCTCTGATTCGGTTGCGTGGAATTCAGTTCAAAATCTCTCGGAATTTTTTTTCCCGAGGAAAAATTGGCATAAAAAACATTCTACATCTGTATTAAATTGTTGGATGTCTCCAATAATATCTCGATTCAGCACGATTTTTCCGAGTATCGCCATAACCAGCCAGGTATAGGTACCAGTCTCACACAAATATTGTATCTTTTCTTTTATTGTTTTAAATATGGCTATACCAATGTAACGTTTGTGTTGAGAGAAAATATTTATTTATTCATTCTCTCGCTTGTTTTATAGAGAGGTGAATGACACTTTTTCAGGAAAAAGTGAAACTTTAGTCTGGTATTAAGAACATAGTATAAATGAGTGTTTAAATAAAGTAAGTTACGCCCGAATTCTCGAACGCAAATCATCTTTGGGAGCCTCTCAAACATCATGGCATCTCTTTCATACTTTTGACATTTAAAGTGACAGGGCGATGTGTGAGATGCTCCCAAAGATAAGTAGCGTACGAGTATTCGGGCATTAGTGTATAGTCCTTCTAGCCCAGAGGTTCCCAACCTTTTCTTGGTCAGGGACCAGTTTTATATCATTCTTGTTAGCAGGGACCACTATGTAGGTATAATAAAAACAAACTGTAATAATCAAAGTGAAACTATAATTCAAAACTCAATAGGGACTTAAGTCCTAAAAAGAAATAATAAGATTTTTAGGACAAACTTCTGTGATTTTGTATTGATGAGATTTCTGAGCTTGCTTCTCTTCACGAGTTCGGCTATCCTAGGACGAATACTGTTACTCAAAGCTACACGCAAATCATCACTTACTTTCAAATGATTCCTCGCCTTGATTTTAATTATCAACAAAGCAATAAATCCTTGTTCACATAAATAAGTTGCTGAGAAACTCATAAAGTAGCGCAAGGCGAATTTTCGAAGTTTAGTTCAGGAAATTGCTTTTTTACACCAAAACGATTCAAGTGAATTCAATTCAAAAGCATCCTTGGAATTCCTGTCATTTTGGAATTCTTCATGGATTCCTCCATTAACTTCACTAGCGTCCGTGCTAAAAGGGTAACAAAGCAGTGTTGATTGATGAATTCAATTTACAAATTTTGTGAATGGGTCTTGATCAAACGGCTCATCACCCACTAAATTTAAAATCATTCCGCGGACCATATTTTGGCTTCTGCGGACCACTGGTTGGGAACCATTGTTCTAGCCGGATCGGAACTATTTTATTGCACCAGTCCAGTTTAACTAATGTTTATTGTTAGTTGCAATTTACAAGATTTTAATACAATTAATGTTTTTTTTTATCTTCAGGAACCATTGGATGATGAAGACATGGGTATTAAATATAATTCTTATGAATCAGGAGATCCCCTTAAACAAGACGCTCCAAAACGTGTCATTACTGATAATGGTGACATTGTAGACGCAACTGATGATATAAGTAAGCACTTTCTTGGCTATTTTTATTTCTCTGATTGGTATGAAAGCTCTGTAGTTATTTTTTTTTTTTTAGTTTAATTTTTCTGTTTCGTCTGTATATAGTTAATGGTCTGTTTATAGTTTAATGGTCTTACACCCAATTGCAGGAAGCTCCATTAAAGTTAAAGCTTCATTAAATCTATTGCTGTCACTTTTTATTTCTTGACAACGAAAAGTGACAGCAATAGACTTAATGAAGCATTAACTTTAATGGAGCTTCCTGCAAGTGGGTGTTAGTATGGCAATTGCAAATGTAAGTACTATAGTGTTGTAACACTTTAATGTAATCAGTGTAGGCTACCAGAATTTTTTAGGAAACAGACAGTTGACTTACGGTAACGTGAAATCATTGTTAAGATGGTGTTCACTGCCGTAGCCATACTATGCTCCTCGCGCTGCGTCTTGCCTGGCCGCGAATATTGCCCTAGAGAGCACACACTCGCCTTCTCGCTCACTCGCGCCGGCATTGCTGCACCTGAGACTCGGGCCAAAATCCCGACAGACTACACGAGGAACATGACTTATATCGCAGCCACACTACGTCCTTACCCATTTCCCTTGCTGTTTCCCTTGCATTTCGACGAGTGTAAGGCTTCGATATAAGGTTGATATGTATTTATGGGTTATTTATTACAATTTCAGCAAAGGAGAGTGACCCTACTATAGTAAAAAGTGAAGATGTTGAGAAGCCTAAAGTCCAACAGGTGAAACGTTTCGTTCAAATTGACAAATTTTGCGATAGTGTCGTGAAAAATATCAATCAACAGGGTAAGCATAATGTTGTCTTTACATTTTATTTTTTAAGCATATAATATAATATTATGCTAAGTAACCAAAAGATCAGAATTGCCTTAATTTTGACAACACTAAATTTGAGATCTAATACTGCAGTAGGTATATCAACGTCTCTATAAGCAAGTAACGGTGTCATCATCTCTTCAGGCTTTACAGAACTTTTGAACCTTAACTTCTTTACTGTTGGGTTCCAATGGTTGGAATTCAGTTCTCAAATTTTTTGTGCATATTTTATAGCCCTTATTCCTCGTACATTACCAAGTTTGATAACTGACTTTCTACAAGGAAAAATAATTCCTCCTAGCTTACCTGGTTTTCAAATGGCATTTTTTTTCCTAGTAGAAAACCGTAATTTTATTTAGTTTTCTACGAAGATTTTTTTTTCTTCTTAGGTTACCCATTATCACAGAAGTTTTTTTTGTCATCGTAGAAAGCTGTGAATTAAATCACGGCTTTGTACGTGTTGTACTACGAAGTAGAATTTTCGCTTCTTAACCATTAGATCAGATAGACCGAATAATTATTCATTTTTATTAATTAGATTAATTTTAATTTAAGAGCGAACAACAGTTTTATTTTATTTTTTTATTTAATAGTAAAGAGGTTATTTTTTTTATTTACTTTTTTGCATTTACAATGCAATTTTTATCATTATTAAATTGCATTGTGAATGCAAAAAACTAAAAATTTAAATAACTTGCAATAGCAATTACATTTTTTTCATTTCTATCTTTAGCGATTGTCAAATATCTGGAAAGGTATTTCTTTCGCGTGTGAGGAGTCTTTACATTGATGAAATTAACGCTGGCTATACAGCGCGTAAGAAGTATTGGATAAATTCGACGCTTCTCGTAACGACTCCGTAGCTCAGAGGTTAGAGCAGTCGCCCGGATAGCGAAAGGTCGTGGGTTCGTGTCCCATCGGAGCTGGTTGTGAGACGGGTCGATTTTTTCTAAAATACTTCATTTTCAATTTTTAGTAGAGGTTAATTAATATGTGTTTTACTTTTTTGCATTCAAATGAGTTATAATTAGACTTTAGGTAAATATGCATCCGATTATCGGATGCATATTTACCTAAAGTTGAGGTGTTGGCTGTTATGGAATGCACTTTTGTATCGAATAATCCCGGGATTTCGGAATGGACAATTATAGTGTTTTGGTTATATAGAATCAAATCTGGTAGGTACCTATTTACTTATATTCAGATGTTGGCTAAAATGGAATGCACTTTTGTATCAAAAATATATCTAAAAATTATAATAACTCCTTTATAATTTTACATTTCTTCACATACTTTTTCAAGTTTCGAAACATATCTCAAACGAATAAGAAATTATAAAAAAACCATTCAAGTTCTTGATTATTAAAGTAAAACAACATCACCAACAAAATCCCGCGCTCAACTTACAGTAGTACCTGTACCTACCTATCGTATTAAAAGGTCTAAGTTAGTTGAATGTTTATGATACACAGTATCTATGTAACTTTACTGCCTCCTACCACACCTACCTATCGTAGGACTAAGTTAGTTGAATGTTTAGGATACACAGTATCTATGTAACTTCACTGCCTCCTACCACAAACGTAACTCATTGGCATACTTAAAGTTGCAAGTACGTACGTACCTAAACGTCATAATATTTTGGTGTACACCTATGAAACATACACCAATCGACAGAGAAAACATTTTTAAACAACAAATAATCTTTGACAAAATGTCGTAAATGAAGTACTTTTTGAAATATTTCACTTTGAATGTGTATAATAAAACTTAGTATATTAAAACTTGGCATTTTAGGTAGGTACTTGGAACTAAGTATGCCAGACTCCATATAAAAAAGTTGGAATCTTTTGAGTGGCTGTCAGGTATTGGTAAGTATTGTAGGCTTTCTCTTGTTTTAAATTTGTCGTATTGTCATTGGCGTTGTCAATTGAAATGGACAATTAACGCGCAACGTTGCTAGATCTCCATAGCTCGGCTTGTACAGTACGCGCAAAATAACTTGGCGGCTCTGAAGTTCGCGCGGAATGCTGCGCAGTAGACGAATACAGGTGTACCCGGCGTAAGATTAGAAAATAGTTACCTACTACGTAACAGATAAATGTCTCTATCTATACAGGGTGTTTTTCTATAAGTGCAAAACCTCTTAGGTGGTACCTGTATAAAAGCTAAAATACCTACGCTATATTAGCCTACAAAAACCACTGCAGAACCGCTGCAAGTAGAAACGTATTTTACGGACGCGCTCCAAGAATCGAGATTCCCGCGTACTTCGCGAGAGTACGTCATCGAGCGAAATCGTCAAGCAAGGTTGTACAAAGAACATAAATTAAACAAAATGGCTGAAGTGAAATAAATTTTACTATTTATGAATAATGCAATGGAGTGAATTAAATGTGCTATAATTTTATAAAATTATCTATATTTTTTATTCCATCTTTGAACTCACGGTTATTAAATTTTACTGGCGAAAATATTCTGAATCGTGTGAACAATTTACAATGATTTAACCATAGGTAACCACAAGGTAAGGATTGTTTATTTTTACAAAGTAATTTAAATGTATCGATATATATTTGGAAAATGTAAAGTTTTACATTACACTGACGTAAATTTTTCACTGCTCTGAATCTTATAGTTCGAACGGGCTAAAATAGACAATTTACAACATTTTTATATAAAATTTTGAACATAGTTCTGTAATTTTGACCAAAACCGTTTTGCGATACAAATATGGTCAAATCTGTGGATTTCAGTCAAGTTGTCAACGTCAGATTTCAGTGACCAAACCATAGTGATAGATAGTGATTAAAGTTATAGTAACCGAGGTAATATTTACGCCAAATCAGGATATCATAAGCTCACCTTTGTACATTTCAATGAAGGATAGGTATTTAAAGTACTTAATTTATTTATTTAAACTAACCCTCACTACTCTTCCTCTAACACTCTACATACTCATAAATCGCATTGGGAACTTAAGTAAACTTGAAGTAAATACGTATGAATAGTTGTGTAACTAAACCCGGAATCCCGGATTTTTTAAAAATAAATACCACATGCTAAAGGCTTCGTTTTTACACCATGTTACCGACTAGTTTTGCATTCCCAAATATTCTGTAATCCCGGGATTTATATTTAAAAAACATATTTTAAGAAGCCGCTTCCATAGTTAGTGAGCCAAAAATTAACTTTAGGTAAATATGCATCCGATTATCCGATCACTGGTTATAATTTAACTATTTTTATTTTTTATTAACCTATTTTTTATGACTAACGCAAAGTCCAATTGTAAAACTGGCAGGCTTATTACCGATCTTAAAGTGACAGTCGCAATCGCAACAATTAACAATTAATCGCTACCAAAAACACATATTCGTATTCGATAGCGCCACAAGCGAGCGATTTGTGAACTTAAATTGCATGAAAGTGCTCGTACCGTACTGTACCGATTGCAAACCGCAAGCTAGCATCCGCAACTATTGGCAGTCGCGTTGCAATTGTTCAATTAGCAGCTGGTTGCTTATTTTTGGTAATAAGCCTGCGGGTTAGCTAAGAAAGGAAAATTCTTCTTCATGGAAAACCACATACAATCACAGCTTTCTACGAGGACAAAAAAATCTCCTCTGATAACTGGGTAAGCTAAGAAGAAAAATAAATTCTTCGTAGAAAACTAAATAAAATTAAGTACGGTTTTCTACTAGGAAAAAAAATCCTATTTGAAAACCGGGTAAGTTAGGAAGAATTATTTTTCCTTGTAGAAAATCAGTTATCAAACTTGGTAATGTACGAGGAATAAGGGTTTTATAGCGGCCATATCAAATATGGCTTGATAGACTTGAAACTTACCAATAAACTAGACAAAATAGAAATAACAATGGACAAAAAAGACCAGTAATTTTTTAAAAGCATAAATACAAACCCTGTACCTCAAAATAGCTTGTAATTCAACAATTTCAAATATGCTACTCATATTTTGCATTGACATAAAAAAGTACTGTCATATGCGTTCCGTTTTATCATTATAATTGATAGTAACGAACGATAAATTATGGTGTCAATATTAATCTTCACAAAACATAATAACATAAATCAGTAGCATTTTTCTTAAGGTGCGTATCGACTTTGCGCGGCAAACCATCGGACATTGGCTCGCGCGGCAGCCGCGCGCTATGACACAGATTACTAAATAGTTACTGGTACTGTACTGCCGCGCGAGGTAACTCGAACATTTGCGCGCTCGAACGTGCCGCGCGACGAACCAATCTATACGGGCGTGTCAAAGGAATGTCAGTGCGTTGTGCGCGCACAGTAGGAAATTCAATGAACTCTCGTTGACGGATCGGCTGCCGCGCGCGGCTGCCTCGCTACAATTAAATTGTGCGCTACCAATGGCTCGCGAGCCCCAAAACGCAGGTTCGCCGCGGTCGAACAACGCTCGCGCGGCGGCCGCGCGAAGTCGATACGCGCCTTTAAAAAACACAAATTACTTTTAAAAATATGATTTTAATATTATTCTAAACTTCGTTTAAATATAAATAAAGCCCATAAAAATGTATGACTCAGAACGCCTTAAAGCAGGATACGTTCAGAAACCATCATATAATCGCCGTCAATTTATTAAGAAGGGGTATAAAGGTAAATCGCCAATCTTAGATTTGATTTTTACTTGTCCATTTTTCACAAATGAAGCTGCAGAACTCAGCGGATGCCCATCGTTATCGAAAACTCAATAGACAGATATCAAAGTCTTTGACGCGCGACCTTCGCCAATTTAATACCGAGCGTATTAATGAAGCCATTGAGCGGAACAAAGGCTCCAAAGTGTTCGCGAGAGATCTGTCTATCGGGCAAACTCAATCGACGAGGCTGAAAACTGAGGAAGGTAGCATCGTTTCGTCAACACCTGAAATCCTGAGGGAGATTGAGAGTTTCTATGGACAGCTATATTCGACGCAAACACCTGTTGAAAGCAAGGCTAAAGACCCTAGAGCCAAGCTTACCCGACACTATACAGAAGATATCCCGGACGGCAGCCTGTACGAGATTAGAATGGCTCTGAAGCAGCTTAAAAACAACAAGGCGGCAGGCGATGACGGAATCACAACAGAGCTTCAGAGAGCGGGCGGTAAGCCGATACTTAAAGTCCTCCAGAAGCTTTTCAATTCAGTCATCCTTGAGGGAAAAACGCCAAAGGCATGGGGCAGAAGCGATGTGATGCTGTTTTTCAATAAGGGTGATAAAACTCTCTTGAAGAACTATAGACCCATCTCGCTTCTGAGCCATATCTATAAGTTGTTTTCGAGAGTCATTACGAATCGTCTCGCTCGCAGGTTCGACGACTTCCGGCCTCCCGAACAAGCCGGGTTCCGTAAAGGCTACAGTACCATAGACCACATTCATACGCTGCGGCAAGTTATACAGAAGACCGAAGAGTATAACTTGCTTGGCGTTCGTGGACTATGAGAAAGCCTTTGATTCGATTGAGACTTGGGCGGTGCTGCAGTCTCTCCAGAGGTGCCAAATAGACTACAGGTACATCGAGGTGCTGAGGTACTTATACCAAAACGCCACCATGTCGGTCCGATTACAGAACCAGAGCTTTGATCCTATCCAACTACGGCGAGGTGTGAGACAGGAAGATGTCATCTCTCCCAAACTGTTCACAGATGCGTTGGAGGATATTTTTTAAGCTACTGGACTGGAAAGGATGCGCCATCAACATCAATGGCGAGTACCTAACACATCTACGGTTTGCCGATGATGTAGTTCTTATGGCTGAGAGCTTGGAAGATCTGAACACAATGCTCGAAGCGAAGATCTCGGTAATGCTTCGCAAAGAGTGGGTCTTAAGATGAACATGGACAAGACGAAAATCATGTTCAATGCCCATGTTGCACCCGCTCCAGTTAATGTTGGGAACATTACACTCGATGTTGTTGACCACTATGTTTACCTAGGACAGACGGTCCTGTTAGGTAAGTCCAACTTTGAGAAAGAGATCTCTCGTCGAATCCTGCTCGGATGGGCAGCGTTTGGGAAGCTCCGGTATATATTTGCGTCCGAAATACCTCAATGTCTCAAGACGAAAGTCTTTGACCAGTGTGTGTTGCCAGTAATGACCTATGGAAGTGATCTTTTACTATGGGTTTCATAAGAAGGGTCAAAGTCACCCAGCGAGCAATGGAGAGAGCGATGCTTAATATTTCCCTGCTCGATCGAATCAGAAATGATGAGATCCGTAGGAGAACTAAAACAACCGACATCGCTCGAAGGATTGCATCATTGAAGTGGCAGTGGGCGGGACAAATAGCGCGGAGAATCGATGGCCGTTGGGGCGGAAAGGTTCTCGAATGGCGACCGCGTGCCGGACGACGTACCGTGGGCAGGCCCCCTACAAGGTGGACCGACGATCTGGTCAAGATCGCGGGAAGCCGCTGGATGCGGGCAGCGCAGGACCGATCGTTGTGGAGATCCTTGGGGGAGGCCTATGCTCAGCAGTGGGCGTCGTTCGGCTGACATGATGATGATGATTCTAACTAGAAATTATTCAAAACACTTCTTATCTATTTCATTTTACATAAGTACTCTAAAGCTAACAATACTATTTACAGAAACTGGTGGGCCATATCACAAAGTAATTGTCAAACAAGTAATTGTGTCTGGAGAGAGTGTTAAAACATATTACTGTATGTCGTGCAACATATATGTAAGCAATTTGGACGATTTCAAAACTCAACCTTGCAAAACCTGTAAGTTAACCTTCATTATGCTTATTGAAAGAAAGAGACAAAAATCATTTATTGACACACACAAACACTCACACAACAATATAAAGACAGGACAAGAATAGGTACACAGAAATGTTGATATTTTATATTTTTTTTTAGATTAAACCAGGCATTACATTACCCAATTTGCTTACACCATCACATACATTGTGCCAATACCAAACTATAGTAGCTTGAGCTCAGCACAAGTATTATGGAAATTGGAAACAACGATGGCTATTACCACATACAGATATACCCAAGGAAATATTGAAAAGTTCGTTTTCAATATTTATCCGACCGGGAATCGAACCCGGGACCTCTAGAGAAAGCGGTACCTTGAAAACCGGTGCGTACACCACTCGGCCACGGAGGACGTCAACTTAATTAGGGCATAATGAAATACATATTAATAACAAAGTTTAAAATGAAGCTATTTCACCTAGCGTTTTTACAGTTGTATAATAAATCTGAAATTCGATTTAGTAAACATTTGAAAAACTTCAAAACGACTTTTCGCCAATTGCTTTATAATGTGGAGCAGAAGACTAAGACGGTTTTTATACTTTGTTTTTATTAAGTTAAATCTTTCCTTTCTTCAGTTAAATACCCATGTCCGTACTGTCCTGTCGCTTATGAGAACTCAAAGTCCCTTTGTGCCCACATGAAAGTACATAAAGTAAAAACAGGTGAGCATTATGACACTTATCTCCAGTGCTTAGGGTTGAATTTGTTGTAAAGTATTTTTTATTTTATTTTTCAGCAGCAATTTTACCAAAGTCGTCAGAAACCTTTGAATGTGAGATTTGCAGTACATTGTTTCAAACAAACAAATCTTTGAAACTGCATAAACGGATGCACGATCCTATAAAGTAAGTATTATTATTATTTTGATCGTTACTGTTTTAGCAATGATCTATTATACACTGTAAGTAACTTAATTGCCATAGTTGGTGTGATATTTCCTTTAGGTTTATATTTTTTATTATTACTTCAAAACACAAATCAGAGTAAATAACATGAAGCATGGACATAGACCTCCATTTTAGAGCGGCTGTGAGCGAGGGCGTCCATTAATTGGAAGCTGGGGTCAAGCTGAATCTCATCTATTCTCACGTGGGGGAGGAGGGCAAGGATGATCTCGACAAATATCACGTACTTAAGTAATATTATTTCCCCTTCTTGAGTCTGACTTAATTTTGAAAAATCTCACGTGAGATAAGGGAGGCGAAGGAAAGTGAGCTAAATCTCACGACATCTCACCAAGAGGGGAGGGGGGATCGAAAAATAGACAAAATCGCCTCATGTAATTTATGGACACCCCTAAAACGGCGTCCCGCAAACTTCGCAAGCTAATCGGTACGCCTAAACTAGACGCCAAGACTCGTGGCAGATATCTATAGACGAATACAGTATTAATCCTTATCAAATTAAATACGTTCGTAACTTTAAGCATTATATGCACATTATTTTAGCCCTTCACACTATATAATTCCAATGCATATCTTAGGAGTTATCGCAAAAAAATAACGAGCGCAATAATAAATTCAATAACCACCACCAGCAATAAGATAATTTAATAAGACATACCCGCGTTCCCGACCCGTGGTCCACCTGACAAGTTCACCTGGGTGGACTAGGGGCACTTGTTCTGACCCTTGGTACACCTGAGTGGATTACGGACACTGACGCAGACCCGTGGTTCACCCGGGTGAGCTACGGATACCGACGTGGACCCGTGGTCCACCTGGATGGACCACGGATACTTACTAAGATCCGTAGTCCACCCTCCACCGGGTCACCTCGTCGTGATGAACTACATATGCACTGAAAAGAGTGAAATAATAAAAATTTTGTTAAATAAAAGAACGGCCTTTAAAAAAAATGCCATCAAAAAATACAATATTAGAGGTATTATATATTACTTTTTGATGGCTTTTTTTTTGAAGGCCGTTCTATTTTTAAACAAAATATATTTTTTTAATCAAAATTACTTACCCCATTTCAATCCTAAACAGTTTCATGTTGACTTTGAGCAAGGTGCTAGAACTTTGAACGAAGTTTGCCCCTTTTAAGATATAACTCTTTAAGATATAACTGTTAAAATTTTACCATTGTCAGTAGTACCTGTTGGTTGCAGTTGCAGTATACCGTCCGTTTTCATGTTACCGATGACGATTAGTAAATATTGACTGTACACTGACGCCATTTTTATTTCTAAAGAAGTTTCATACGATAAGGCTTCGGTAACCCTCCTAACCAGTGAAGCGCCCTACGACTACGACACGTTATTTATAGAAACGGATTTAGCATACAGGGGGCCAAGCCTGCTAATGTTAAGTCATAATCGTGTCTCAATCGTGTTTTAATTGTAGTTCAATTGTACTGCTTTTTTACACACTAGCACAAAATAAAGAGTTTACAGAAGGACCGCTCCCACCATTTTTGAAAATCTATACCTATCCTTGTCTGACTCACTAGGGTTGCTTCTGTATTGATTCTGAATTTAAAAAGGAGTAGGTAGTATAAGTTAACAATCATACATAAATAAATTCGTTTATACATACATTTTAAACATGTTTACATGCCTTAGATGCTGCTTAGATGGTAAACAGAGCATCTAATATCCATTTAAAGTCCCGACGCCACACACGACGAAGGCAAAATCCTATTGTACTCACCAATATACCGTACCTATTATGTTGTAATGTATTCCATTCCTATAATTATGTTATAATGTACTCTATGAACAAGATATAAATTTGGTGTGATAGTTATCCCACTAAAAACATAAACGTGAAAAAGGCACTAAGTAAGTTCGACGAAAACATAAAGGTAAAAAAGGTGCCAAGTTCAGCGAAAATAGTTGAAATCTAAATGGGTTACAAGTTCCATAATTTTTTTCGTTCAAGAATTTCAAATAATTAATATTTTCTTAAATGTTAAATTTATAACTTGTCATCTTCAAAAATTGAAAAACCTTTATAACGCAAGAACTGTATCAAGCAATAGTGGTAACTATTTTGAAAACAAGAAAGTGTATTTAAATACCTATGTTGTGTTTTTATCGTATATAGGTAAATAAAAAAATATAAGTAGTTTAATAGTCAAAGTCAAATTTGTTTATTCAATTTAGATTGGTTTTTACAATACTTGTGAACGTCATAGAAGCTACGCTATCGGTTCGCAAACCCTACAGCGGGAGAACAGCGAGATGAAAACAGGTTCATATTTGTTTCTGGCGCAGCTGTTCTTTATAGTCTTTTCTTGCACTCAAGAATATCGTTTTTCAGCTTTCTTTTTCTGGGAGAATTTGCAGAAACGTGAGTCGCTATTTGTGAATTTGAGTCACATTTAACTTTTTCATATTGTGTACAAGATTCATTAGTCTCCACAGTTGCTTGCGATTCTTTATTTTAATTTTTTTTGACAGGTAGCAAAAGTTTGGTATTAGTGCCTTTTTCAGGACAGTTCGGTTCGATGTCTTGATTATAGAATTGGTTTCGAAATGGGCCTCACAAACTCGAACATATGTTGACCATTTGTTGCGTACATCTACTCGATCAATTAAACTTAACCATAAGGTTCGTCTGAAAATAAATAATTTGATTTTTAAAATGCACTAGTTATTTTTGCAACGAAAATAGTCTATGGCATTCCTACGATTAAGACGTTAAAATAAATAGGTATACGCATAATCGTGCGTGGTTCGTTTTCCCCTAAACTTGGCTGACACACTACCGTGCGTCAAAAAAAACTTTTCTGCAAGTAAAATGTCATTTGGGGTAAGTATAATGACTGGCGTTCTCTCCCAAACTAAGCAGGCACACTGCCGTGCGCCTAGATAAAGAAAACTTTACTGCAAGTGAAATCTTATTTGGGATTTAATGATTGGCGATCTCTCCTGAACTTGGCTGGCACACTGCCGGCCGTGCGCCTAGATAAAGAAAACTTTACTGCAAGTGAAATGTTATTTGGGATTTAATGATTGGCGTACTTTCCTGAACTTGGCTGGCACACTGCCGTGCGCTTAGATGAAAAAAAAATACTGCAAGTAAAATGTTATTTGGGGTTTAATGACTGAAGTCTCTAAAATGTAAGTAGGATCTCTTAATACTGCTAAAATAAAAGAAAATGCAACGACAACTTTTACTTGAAAATTCGTCAACATGACTTGTGGCTGTGTTCGCTGAACCGCCAAGAAGTTTTGAGAATACTATAACATCTAAATAAGGACCAGCGTCACCATCATGTCAGCCGAACGACGCCCACTGCTGGGAATAGGCCTCCCCCAAGGATCTCCACAACTATTGGTCTCATTAGATTACCTACCTATGAGTGACTGACCCGCTACGAGTTGTGATTGTGACCGGGGCGGCGGGCGGCGGTCGAGCGCCAACAAAGAATATATCTAGGTACTACATAACTAAACCATAGAACCCAAATACTGACGTTTTACCACAACCAGCTAACTATAAGATGAATGTGTATGGTTCATCGTCGTTATCAAAGCGGCTAGTCCCAAAAGTACCTAGGTATACTCACCTACCAACAAGAGAAAACAGTTTGACATAACTTAAGTACCTTTCAATATCGTTTGGAAATTTAAAGAACGTGTATGCACAGTTTTCAGTCGTATTTAGACAACCAAATACACTGCAACTGTAATGATATCGGATAATCATTTTAATTATTGGTAAATAAGTGTCACAGTGACACGTAGCGGCGCGGACGTGAAGTGATCAATTAAATGTTCTTTGGAACTTGCGATCACTGACCTCTTTGCGATACTCGCGACTGAGTACTGTCCCAAACTGCCCCATTTTGCCTGTATATGTGACGTCTATGTGTGCGTGACGAAAATGGCACTTTGTTCTAAGCGGACTCTCTGCTAGGGCGACCGCCCGCGTAGTTACTTTGTGACACTAGTTACAAGAATTATGACAATATGATGTGATGTAAATGTAGTGTGTGGTGTCACCATCAGTAGTATGGTGAAAAAAGTACACATTTCTTGTAACTAGTCTGTAAACAAGCACTACAATTGAACTACAATTGAAACACGATTGAGACACGATTGTGACTTAACGTTAGCAGACTTGGCCCCCTGGTCTTGTAACTAAAACTACCACTCGTAAGCCAAACTGATCGGCTTTTTTTTTAATTTCATTAGACAAAAATTAAAATAAATTGGTTAAAAATATCATGATTCATTTCGTTTAATGGACTTACGGGTATGCCTTCCTGACCCGTGGTTCACCTGACAAGTTCACCTGGGTGGACTACGGAGACTTGTTCTGACCCTTGGTACACCTAAGAGGTGTACCAAGGGCACCGCTATAAATTTTATTATCCGTAGTTCACTCGAGAGGTGGTCTATTGCTCTTTGAAAATAGTATGACCCTTGGTACACTTCAAAGGTGTACCATGGACACTACTATAAACCTTATTATCCATTGGTCTAAAAGTATACCACTGAGCAATAGGGGCAAATACAAGAGGGGGGCAATAGGGGTGCTTGCCCTCCCCCCCTCCCCCCTCCCCTTCTGGCACACAATTTTACATAATACAAAATTATTGCATTCATCATTTTACCATGGGAAATAAGCTAAGATCCCCCCCCCCCGAATGTACCAAATGTGCAAATTTGTCCGGGGGGGGGGAACTATGTTTTAAACACGTTTAGCGTTAATCACGTTTAGATATCTGTCGCGATTAGATTGAGAGTCGCTCTCAATTTCTTTGATCAAATGTATATTCGACAAAGATCTTTGATATGTGGAATTCACCCTTACTAATATGTAGTAAAAGTCAAAGTGACGTTTGTTTGTTTACAAATTTAGAAATCCAATGACGTCACAACATGAGCGATAGTGTTTTCATCAGTTCAAATAAAAGAATAAAAAATATATTTTTCAAATTATTTTTACTTATCCATCTTGTACTTTTATTTCATGATATCGCTATGTTACGTTTTCCTAAGCCAAGTACTAAAGGAAATATTCATTCGATGTATCAAATTTCATACTTAATTTAATTTGTCAAGTAGCCTATTTATCCAATACTTCTTACGCGCTATATAGCCAGCGCTAATTTCATTCCAAATAGAGATCTAAATATGAGATTGGATTGCGGTCATTATTCAACTTGTAACACGTTATTTTTATAACATTGCACAGTGTTTCTTTAGCCCAAATAAAGTGACATCTGCCTTTTATTGAATATTTCTACTAATGCATAATAATTTTATGCCTAATAATTCTTTACAAATGCAAGAATAGAACTCCCAGGAGATACTTTATTTATTACTTTATTTAAAAAAAAAAGACTTCGTGACCTTAACACGGAAATTACTAATTCATAAAAAAAAGCTTTTCACATGCAGCTTAGCCGGTGTAGATTTCGATTATATCACACTCCCGAGGAAACTCTTCAAAATTCTGGGATAAAATATAGCTTATGCCCATTTTTGTACCCTAGTATATCTAGGCAAAATGACATACATTACGGATCACTGAAACAACGATTTGATGTAATTTTACAGGATATACTGATTATTATATAAGCACTTGTTTTTAGATTACATGCGAGTTCATTGTTATTTTTGTAAAAATAAAAATGCAAATTCTGACAATCCGCCATGTAAGATAAAACACCAATCTGAAGAGCGTGACGTCACGCTTTCGTAAATTTTGCCAGTGCTGCCAATGCACAAAATATTATAAACGAATCAACAAAGCAAACAATCTATGTTAGTACGAAAGCCACTTTAAATATTTACCTACCTATTTATTTACGAAAGGGTGACGTCACAGGCAGACGCCATGACACTTTTAGCGTTTTCGTGGGAAATTTAAATTGTACTTTATTATTGTCTATTTTTACTTCAAAACCTTGAATTTAAACAAAAATATGAGTTATTTCGTATAAAAGAGACGTGTACAAACATTTGGAGTACTTTTTCAAAATCAGTCATCATGCCTATTGTGTCCAGGTCTCGCCCCATAGAACCTCCCATAGAAATGCCGGACGGCACGGAAGGTAGCTCGGGCCGCTACCGCTGCAACGTATGCGAGAAGTTCATCCCCATCGACTACCGCACCATACACCAGAACTCGCACAAGACGGACCACAAGATGAACTGCGGGATTTGCAACAAGAAGTTCCTGTCCGCACAGTATTTGGAGATGCATATGAGTGTACATAACATGGATAAAGTAAGTTGATAATAAGGTTGTTTCTTACTTAACGGATGAGTGCGCGTGCGTACATATACATGTATGCAGTCACGAGCAATAATAATATGTAAACAACATAGAACTTTGTCACATTAAACTATCTGTGCCATAAAATCGTGACTGTACGATATCTATCACATAGCATAGCAAATTAAATAAGTTTATACTTAGTAAAAATTTTATTTTTTTACAATCTTTTTTGCTGACTGTACTTTAATATTTTATTGTCAACTAAACCAAACCTGTATACAATATTTCAGGTCAATCGGACTCTGGGAAGTGGGTCAACTTGAGCTTGTAAAAATTAACTGAGTTACATAATATATAAATATTGCAGTATTCTTTTATTGTAATAACCACAAAGATATTTTATTTGTACTTAAATACTGTCGTCCACACATCAAGTTAAATATGTTGGTTTCAGGTTCCTACGAATAAAAATGATAAATCTCTACCTTATTGTTGCCTATACTGTGACCGAAGGTTTGCAAGACCACACGAAAAAGTTAAACACGAAAGAATACACACAGGTAACAGATTATTTAGACTGCGCACCAGATAAGTCTGAGCGCGGGTGAAATCGTATTCGATTATCGTGTTAATGAAATACTTTCCCGAGGTAAAAGTAGAAGAAGTATAATCTATCTCCGTGCCAAATTTCATCCAGATCCATTCAGCAACTCTTTTGGGTTGCCGAGACGGGCCGCAGATGGGCTGCAGTGCCGCCGCGCTTGGAATCGATTTCATAGAGATTCATAGAAACAAGTAGTGTCGCTTGCAGTTTGCGGTCTGCGGCTCGTCTCGGCAACACACCTTAACCTAAGAACAAAAAAAGGTAACTGTGCCATAAACGCCTCAGTCGCGAGCAGAGTTATCTGGCACAGACTCTACCATCAGTATTATTTAATAAATACTCCTGTGATAATATTGTTAAATCTAGTGTAGTGAGTAATCAACTGAGATACCTTCCCAATACCTACCTACCAAAAGCTTTAATGTTATGAAACGTCACAATCGCCCCCAGACCCTCGACTTAATGGTCGACTGGGCCATCAAGCGTGTCAATCATTAAACATTTTTAATGACAATATATTATTTTGAGTAGCCCGTGACGCAGTGGTTAGCGCGCTCGGCCTGCGTTCTTTGAGGTTAAGCAACTTTCGCAATGGTCGGACACGGAATTAGTGATCAAAAATTCATCTCGAGCTCCTGCGTGCTTCGGAAGGCACGTTAAGCCATTGGTCCCGGCTGCATTTGCAGTCGTTAATACCCACCAATCTGCACTGGGCCCGCGGGTTGGTTTTGGCCCATTCTCCTTATCCATTCATAAGTAAGGCCAGTGCTCCAGCCGGTAGAAAATACTGGAAGTAAACGGCACTTCGTGTGACTTCGTTCGTACACTTGTTCCCGAGACCTATTAGTGCGATTTGAGTCGCAGAGCCGGAAGTTCCGTCCCTTAGGAGAGGAGTTATGACGTCATCCTTTTTTGTACCTATGGGAAAACAATTAAAATTTGTTCTGAAACCTATCGTGTGTAGTCCAATGAAAGGGCTTACTAAGCCGATTCTAAAAATATATTACATTATATTTCAGTCACTTGTTTTAAATTAAAATAATAGTATATTATGCAACTAGTGAATAAAGGACGGATTTAAAGCGAGGGCCGTAGATGAGTCACGACTCACGAGCAAGTGAAGGATTCTAATGATTGATCACGGTCAAGTGAAGGATTCTAATCACGAGCACAGCGAGTGATTCAACTGTTAGAATCCTGAACGACGCGAGTGATTCATGGCCCTCGATATAAATTCCTACTTTATTCAGGAGTTGCATACTATACTTTATACCATGACTACGAGAAAAGACATAATTTAAGCGAAAATAGAAGTTTAATCAATAAATAAGAATTGTTACATTAATGAGAAGTTTTCCAGTAGGTTCTATAATGCTCAATAGATGTCGCTGCGACCACTTTTCTTTTTTTTCTTAATTTTCATGTATTATAGTGCCACAAGCTTTTCTGTTCCGGTGACAGTCGTGACAGAGGAGCCACTTGCAATACAAAATTACCTGTCAAAATGGACTGTCGTATGAAAACTGTTTTAGTTCCAAAGAGAATCACCGGAACAGAAAAGATTGGCACACTATATGGTATGTTTTTTTGCGTTCCCCAGTTTACGGGAAAGTTGAATGTATTGTTTCACGAATTTTGTTGCGTATATATATTAAGGAGTTATCGTTTTTTTCTTATTATACCAGATTTTGATTATATTTTAATTTAAATAACTGTTAATGTCAGAAAGAAATAAAATGTGGAAAAAGTGGCATTTTCATGAAAAAGTTGAAATTAATAGCTCAAATTAATTAAGAAGTTAGTTAGTACCTATGTACTGAATTTTCATTTTCTAGATGCAAAAACAAACTTGAACAAACTTTTCAACTTGACAGTTATTGTACATTTTTATAGGTACAACAAAAATAGCGAATTATGGATAAAACCTACGGTTGAACTTTAAGTCATATCCTAAAAGAAGTAATTTAGAAATAAAACCTTATATAACAAGATTATTTACATATTTATTTACATTTTTAAAATTTTATTTTGTTTTGCGTAGGGTAGGCTGACAAACGTCCAAGGTATTGTTATTAAAAAAAAAAAAGTTTCGCTAGCGCCATCTTTTGCACCTATTTGAAATAAGCTTACGATACCTTTTGGAAAATTCCTCATTGAAATGGGGAACACAAAACAGTTTTTAATCTAATGCCAAACTCCTTGTCGCAGATATCGACCAATCAAATCTCGAGAACTTATTTGCACCAAAGAGTTTTGAATTTCGAATCTTAGCGCAAGGAGTTTGTGTAAGCATTGAAATAGAGACCGGATATATTTTTGTGTTCCAAATTCAAACACCAAAATAGTGAATAAAAACAAAACAGTGAATAAAAGGCCTTTTTATTCACTGTTTTTGCGTGAATAAAATAAGCTTTTTAGAGTAGATATGGTATAAAAATAATTTTCAAAACATACCAAGTTTGGGCTCCTCCAGATATGATACGGTTTAATCTATATTTTGAAATATACCTTAAATGATATGTAATATCCTCATATCCAACCCCAAGAAAGCAAATTTGAAAATATTTAAGTACATTTAGTTCTTTTTTTATATTACAAAATGTGATAAAATTACAATTAGTTGAAACATGTATGAAAAATTCAATTTTAGACACTGAGGATGATAAAATGATTTGAAGATAAAATTAAGAATCAGTATCGGCTTAGTAAACCATTTCATTAGAGATACCACACACGATAGGTTTCAGAACAAAATAATTTTTTGCTATAAGTACAACAAAATTATGACGTAATAACTCCTCTCTTAAGGGACGGAACTTCCGGCTCTGCGACTCAAATCGCTATATAGGGTCTAGGGAACAATTGTACGAAGTGGCACAATTCTAATACGAAGCGCCGTTTGTCCCCCCTATAACACCTATTCCACTATGTGGGGACATTAAACACGTCCTTTGCGGTAACCAACCAACGATTAACGTATCCTACTGTTGGTGAACTCGGGCCTTAGAGTACTTTCCCTTAATGCCCCATAACTCTGGGGCGCCCTGTATAACTGTATTATTCTTTTATCATTTTACCCAGGGGAGAAGCCTCATTCTTGCGAAATCTGTGGCAAGTCGTTCCGGGTGGCGTACTGCCTCACGCTGCACATGCGCACGCACACGGGCGCGCGGCCCTACGCCTGCCCGCTCTGCAACAAGCGGTATGTACTACTCATACAAACAATGACACACAAACACACACTCGTTGAGATCTGTGACAGTCGTTCCGGGTGGCGTACTGCCTCACGCTGCACATGCGCACGCAGCCCTACGCCTGCCCGCTCTGCAACAAGCAGTATGTACTACTCATACAAACAATGACACACAAACACACACTCGTTGAGATCTGTGACAGTCGTTCCGCGTGGCGTACTGCCTCACGCTGCACATGCGCACGCACACGGACGCGTTAGCTACTCGTTTTTTTTCCGTATTAATGAAATACTTTCCCGAGGTAAAAGTAGAAGAAGTATACTCTATCTCCGTGCCAAATTTCATCCAGATCCATTCAGCCGTTTCGCCGTGATTGAGTAATAAACATCCAAACTTTCTCATTTATAATATTACCACACTTTTATTAGCTTCACTTGTAACTAAGTCACAATGTAAGAAAATCTTGGAATTCCATTTTAACCTACTTTTAATTGTCGTATTGATTTGAAACTTTGCAAGTCTATATGAATCCGATGACAATACAATAATTTGCTACCATCGAGCTGATCTGATGATGGAGTCAAGAGTTGGGCAATAGAACTCTTCAATGGCTGCTAGGAAACCCCTCGCGTTTAGGCTCATTTGTTTTGTTCTGATGAGACCTATTCGCTACACTTGGTGGTGAGGGTCTGATGATGAAGCAGGGAGGAAGCCAGTGGCACTACTTAATGACCAATAGGAAACACCTCGAGTGATGGCTCATTTGTTTCGTTCTGATGAGACCTATTCGCTACACTTGGTGGTGAGGGTCTGATGATGGAGCAGGAAAGAAGCCAGTGACACTTCTTAATGACCAATACAAAACACCTCGAGTTTGTGCTCATTTGTTTCGCTTTGATAAGATCTATTCGTTACACTTGGTGGTGAGGGTCTAATGATGGAGCTGGAAGGACCCAGTGAAACTCCTCAATGACGTCAAGAAAACTCCTCGAGTTTGGGCTCATTTGTTTCGTTCAGACGAGACCTATTCGCTACACTTGGTGGCGAGGGTCTGATGATGAAGCTGGGAGGAAGCCAGTGGCACTCCTTAATGGCCAATAAGAAACCCTTCGAGTTCTGGCTCATTTGTTTCGTTCTGATGTGACCTATTCGCTACACTTGGTGGTGTGGGTCTGATGATGGAGCAAGGAGGAGGTCAGTGGCACTCCTTAATGACCACTAGGAAACCCCTCCAGTTTAGGCTCCGTTGTTTCGTTCAGACGAGACCTATTCGCAACACTTGGTGGCGAGGGTCTGATGATGAAGCTGGAAGGAAGCCAGTGGCACTCCTTAATGGCCAATAGGAAACCCTTCGAGTTCTGGCTCATTTGTTTCGTTCTGATGTGACCTATTCGCTACACTTGGTAGTGTGGGTCTGATGATGGAGCAAGGAGGAGGTCAGTGGCACTCCTTAATGACCACTAGGAAACCCCTAGAGTTTAGGCTCCGTTGTTTCGTTCTAACGAGACCTATTCGCTACACTTGGTGGTGAGGGTCTGATGATGGAGCAGGGAGGAATTAGGAGTTCGGCTCGCGCATCTGGTAACTAATAGACTCCACTTGAATTTGTAAAACTAAATACATACAATCACGCCTTTGAGTAATAATGTTTACGGGGTGGGCAGACACATGAATGGACTGTGAAATCGATTACCATCCCCATCCATAGCTTGCCATTTGTTAAACTAAAAAGTAAAAAATAAATAATATGTAGTTTAAAAAACTATAAAAACACACTTTTATAGGAACAGACTAAAAGTACAAAATAACCGTCTATTCAGTAAATGAAATTAAAAAGCGTGGTGCGCCCTTTGCAAAGCATGCAGTCAAGTACTTAATATTGACAACGCGCACCACGCTTTTTAATTTCAGTTACTGAATAGACGGTTATTTTGTACTTTTAGTCTGTTCCTATAAAAGTGTGTTTTTATAGTTTTTTAAACTACATATTATTTTTAGTAACATAAATAGGTACCTGTGATTTCGAATTGAAAATTACAACAGTGTTTTTTTAGAAATAGTAACAACACAACAAAATATTCTTATTAGAACTTTGTTTTTGCATATTTTTAATGACTATGATTTTAACTAGGTACGATGATAAAAAATTATAACAATTTCTCTTTTCTCGAAAATGGCCATTTGATGAATTTAAAGCACAAAATGACTTATTCTTGGAAAAGAAGTTTGTAAACGAATAAGGAACTAATAAAATAAATATTGGTATGCTTTGACGAAGTAAAGAGGAAGGACACCTTTCGTTGATCGCCAAAGCAAAGTAGAAGACACATGTGTCACAGTCACATGATACTAAACATTGTATTATGCGTCATTTTATTTCCTCTTTGTAAACCATTAACCGGTCTATATTTGTAGCATAAAATTGAATCATTAGTAAGTATTACAAATTATAGAAGCTCAGATGGAAGCTCTTATTAACAGAGGCCAAGACTCACTTTGGGTCGCTGCGCCATCCTAGTAAGTATTACAAATTATCTCTAGTATTACTAGAAACGTTCGAATTCTCGTGCTCTAAATACGACTAAGCTTGTTAGCTGTAACCGAAGCAAGTGCATTGCATTTGTCACTGTCGTTAAATTGTTCCAATATAATGTTCCGTGTTTATCTTGAATGTGATAAACACGGAACTTTTGATCATTATCTCTTTCGGTTTCATATTGCGTTTTACATTTTGTAACTTTTCAAGCAGAGGAAAATAAGTCTTTTTTATTACTCCTTATTATGTGATTTTGCACTACAGAGTCACATTCTGGTTAGTAATATATAATAATAGCTACCACCATCTTATCTAAGTCTGACGCCATAACAATGATGTTTTCAGCATTATTGTGTTCCGGCAGTTAAAGATAAGATAGCCAGTTCCTCAGTGATTGAGGATTCCGGGAGTAGTGCGCTTCCACCTTCAGCCTTATCACCACTTATCATCAGGTGTGATGAAGGCTAAGTGCTACCCCGTCCGTTGTGGATAAAAAAAAAAAGAAAGTAATATTAGCTCTAAAAACTGCTACATTTCTGGGGTTTTCCTATGTTTTCAGTTCGTGTTTTATTAGATTTTTATCAAAAATTAAACGTCATATCTTTAACGCACTAAACACACATAAGTCGGGTGGGGGTCGGGTCAGGTCAGAAGTCGTAAGCCGGATCAATATCCTTGAGCCTAGATGGAGCTTAAGTTGTGGGAACCAGAAGTTTAATATGTCGTAGCATCTCTGTGTTTGACAAACAGCTATTTCACACTCATCATCCTCTCCATATCCCAATTTTATTTGGAATACAGCTATTACACACTATTTTATGCTTTTATGTTTAGGTTCAAAGCACACAGCGTGTACAACCACCACCTGCTGACGCACTCCGCGGTGCGGCGGTACAAGTGTCCGTTCTGCCCGAAAGCTTTCAAGACGTCTGTACAGTTGGCCGGACATAAGAACTCGCACACGAAGCCCTTTTCTTGTACGCATTGTAACAGGTGAGTTATTTTGGTTTTAGCATAAAACCTTTTTAGGCTGGTCATATCGTACAAAAATAAACGCTGAAATTACAATAACAATTATTGTGGTAAACTTGCTCTTTTGATATGTTGTTTGGGTCCACCTATATAGTATTTATCCAGATTTGCAGCTGTCTTAAATGTGCACGCGCTGAATTATTGCTGAAAAACTGCCAATTTGTTCACTTTTTTTAGTTATTGTGCAATAAAAACGACATAGGACGGCTCCGACGAGAAATGCTTTCTCTATTAATTATTTAAGTATACAAAATTTCTGACAGTTTGTGCCCTAATCCAATTTTCTAAGTCTAATAGCTCCCAAGATACAGGGTTCCCAATGTTTTCTATAGCAAATTTTCGCAAATTTTTGACCAAAATATCAGGTATAATGAGGTATCTACGGGGAAATTAATGGGATATGAAGTTGTAGCAAATTTAATTTCCCTCATTTTGGGACTAAAGGTGCGTCCGTTAGGCGTGATGGTTTGTTTAATGACGACCATAAACCAACCAAACAAACCTAAAAATCGAGTGTTAAGGGGAAGTTATAATAATATTACTAGAATTCTTCTCTATGTGTTTATTATCTAGTTACATATTCTAATCTAAATTTAATTAGAGTGAGAAAAGAGAGAAAATATACATCAATATTCATAAAAAATAAAATTTAAAAAACCTTTTAAAAATTGACTGTATAACTAGGCTCATTACCATATTTTGTCTTTCGCGTCTTCTTTCAGGAGTATCAATATCAACTTCGACGAGGGGGTCTTCCCCCTCTTTGATGTCAATGGGGAGTTTGATGTTTTTTTTTTTTTTACTTTTAATGGGTTTGCTCTTGATCCCAATCAAGCCCATGGGCTAGAACAGGATCTACGATGGAGCGAGCTCACCCAGAAGGTGCCTATTCACTCTTGCTTTGAATGTGGTCGGGTTATAAGTACTCGGGAATACAGACGCAGGGAGGGAGTTCCATTCCTTTGCTGTGCGCAATATAAAAGATGCTGAGTAGCGCTTGGTGCGACATTTGGGAATATCAACCAAGAAAGGGTGGTAGCCCGCTGTGCGTCTGGATGTCCGATGGAAGAAGGGGGATGGCGGTATGAGCTCATGCAGTACTCTTGAAGTGCAGGAGAGACATCAAACTTTTCTCCAATAGCATCATCGGGATCGTCAAACACTTCTTCAATAGTATTATCGAGGTCCTCTCTATCTTCTTCTACATCCTCGATTAGTGGGACATTCGTGCACGCACTCCCTTTACAGTGTTTGCATTTGTACTGTAGAGCACTTCACCCCAGCCTTCCTGTAAGAGCAAGACCCAGTACAACCTTTCTTGCACTTACAGGAGAGGCTTTTCAGAAGTATTTGAGGGGCTGGGGGCTTGGATGTTGTGGTTGGCATCAAACACGAGTCTGTTTGATGCCATTCCCAATCAGTTGGAACTTGGAGTCTTGTGCATCCCCAACTACTCATGAAGCTGGTGGTAGAGGTCCTGAATGAGTGAAACTTGGCTGTGTCTTTAGTAGGTGGAAGGCGACCTAAATTGATTTTGATGCTCGCCGAGGCCCTCACGAATAGGGCATAGCGCAGAGTGTTAAGAGCTTCTTGGCCATTTCCCCCATACAGAGCAATTAAAAATTCCTCGCCTGCACTCTCGATCACTTCTGGAAGGGAATCTGGCTGCAAGAACACTTCCAGCTGGTGAACGAGGTGGGGGGTTTGTTTGAGGTCACGAAATAAATGTAAATTTTTTCTGCCCAAAAAGGGCAGAGGTGGTATCACACCTACTGAATGCATGTAGAAAAAGCACCATGCCTGGCGGAAGGCCATCAATCCCGCTATTTAATTAGGTCGAGGAAAACTGAGTGTAATCTGACTCCTCATTTGACCTGATATTTTAGTCGAAAATTTGCTACTTATATCATTTTTTTTTCTTTTTTGGGAGAAATAGAGAACATTAGGAACCCTGTATCTTGGGAGCTATGAGACCTAGAAAGTTGGATTAGGGCTCAAGCTGCAACTGTCAGGAATTATGTACACTTTAAAAAGGTAATAGTGACCTTTCTCGTCTAAGGCAATACCAACTTGCAAGTTTAAACTACGTAGTTTACACTTGCAAGTTGCTATCGGACAGACTGTCGGACATTTATCGCAGAAGTTTACTTGCAGGTGGAAATGAGGCCTAAGCCTTCCTGTGTCGTTTTTGTTTGCGCAAAGCCTAAAAAAAAGTTTAAAAAATTGCCAGCTTTTTAGCAATAACTCAGCGCGCGTACATTTTAGACTGCTGCAAATCTGGATAAATACTATCTAGGTAGACCCAAACAACATACCAAAAAAGCAAGTTTATCGCAATTATTGCAATTTCGAATGTAACATAATGACTGGCCTACTTAATATACCTTGAAGTTTAGAGTACGCGCCTTATAGAACTTGGCGCGTGTCTATATCTGGATCTAAAATTATGACATGGGAATAAGGCTTATTATTCCGACCGACCACGACGATCAGCGCTCTCTGACAATTAATGCCGAGTTATGTGGGGCATTTTTGCATGACTATAAAACTTTTTTACTTTTTTACATACCATTATAATCAAAAGTATTTCACGATTTAATATAATGATGTAAATAAATAAATCTCAAATAATATACAAAATTCTGTATGTGTGTGTTTTTATTACTGTACTAGCTTTTTCATATTAAAACAGTCACTTGTATTAGACTTGTTCAGCCTGGGTAAAATGAAGGCAAGTTGATTTACATAGTTAGGCATCAATATATTCAGTATACCTATAGACAATAAAACAATTTCAACAGGCCATTCGCATCACTTTACGCTGTCCGCGTTCACACCGAAACGCATTCGCGGCAGAACAACCTAAAGTTCTCGTGTTCGCTGTGCGGCGCGAGCTACGCGCGAGCATTCGCGCTCAAAGACCACGTTAAACAGATTCATCAGCAAGATGTGGATACAAGCACACTAAATGCTGCCAGTGAACAAGCACAGGTAAGTTCGTGTTCATATTCAAAGTTCGCGTTCACACATAGACCCCTCACAAAAAACCCAAAAGAGTGATTGCAAAAAAATTGATGTATGTAAATGAGATGAAAGACCACGTCAAACACGATTACTCAATACTATACGCAATGCACAAAGCTGACTTACTTTCTTTTTCCTCTGTCCCCTACGTGGCAGAACAACCTAATGTTCTTGTGGGGCACGCATGAGCATTTGCGCTCAAAGACCACTTCAAAAGATCCATCGGCAGGTCGTGGACACGAGCACGCTGAACGAACACTAGAATGCCCTTGGCCCTCCCTCGGAAGATGTGTTTGAAAAACACATACGGAAACGAAGTCCCTGGCGATCGTTCTTCATAATAGTAAATATACGGTCCTGCAAAAATAGTGAACATAATTTTGAGGGGTCAATGTACTCATGCATACAAACAACTTTTACTATGGTACCAACATTAAAATCGCGTAAAAATAAACAGCTGCTCCATAGAAAATTTAAAATCGAATAGATCAAAATGTATGGGATAGCTGATTTTTTATTCGCGATTTCAACTTTGGTCCCATTGTCAAAGTTGTTTGTTTGCATGAGTACATTGACACGTTAAAATTTTGTGCACTATTTTTGCAGGACCCTGTATTATCAGGCATTTAGTATGAGAATGTGATTTTTCGTTGTTTGCTTCATTAAGGCGCTACTCGGAAAAATATGGACTTTTTTATTTAAAACTATAGGACGGGTACAGTTGTTACAAATCTGGTAATAAGATATATATTTCTTCATACCTTTATCTATAAACGTATAGTTTCAAAAACACAATTTTATGATTTTGCCTCAACACTTTTTCTTTTCGAAAAGACCTCTACAAAATACGAAAAGTGAAGATTATTCTTAAATGGGGTTACTTACACTATTGGAAATTGGTTTAATTAGGAGACACCAATAATATTGAGGATCGTATAGAAGCATTTTTTTTAAAGCGCTGTAGTTTTTTAATACGAAGTGATTTTGTGTTTTTTTTGCCTAATCTGCAAAATCGGTCTCGCTCCCGAGCGCGTCGTTTTCTCATTGCTATCTCGCTTCAGCACATTTTTTCCGAGTATCGCCTTAAATATTATTCACAAAAACAGACCAGAAGCTCTACTCTAATTTAACAAAAAAGAAACTTCGTTAGCCCCGCCACTTTCACTCGATTCCGTCATGCCAGGAGAGTGAGAGGGACGGGTATAACGAAGTTTCGTTTTTCGTTGAATAAGAGTAAGCCTGCAGACTTATTAGCTTATGGGTAATTTTTTACACCTTGTAAAGAAAGTGGCAATTGACCAACAAAAACAAAATGATACAAACGTTAGCATTTACTTTCAATTCGGAATTCAATATCTTAGAGTAAGTAATATTTGTTGTTCATCCAGGCGAACCTGAAGGAGCAGGCGAATTGGACTACTAAGCGAAATAAAAGTGAAGGAGAAATCATTACGCCAGAAGTAAGTAAGATAATATCATTTCCATTTTAATTTTTAGCTTCTATCAAGCATTTTTTATGTGCGCTATTCTATAGTCTGTTCGAATCCAATTTGGAAAAAATGTAAACAAAGACGCCATTATTCTGACCATAGACTATTTAGTGATGTGGTAAAAATTATACCATTTATAAATCAATAAATAATTTGATTGCTTCGACTCGATTAATTGAATGCTATTATGTTGGAGCTTCGCGTTAGTGAAGAGTTTTTAGTTTATTACTTCTCAAGCCTCGAGAGATAACGGTGTTCATCGCGATTATAGAGAAATAAAAGGCTTATATTGAACCGAGTAAAAATAAAGATTTCAAATTATTTTTATGCATTCACAATGCAATTTTGTAAGTATAGGAAAAATGTAATACTTAGTAAAAACTTATTGGTGTTATTATTGTACAAACTCATCGGTTATCAGTGACATTTCTACATTATTTGGAAACTCGGAGTGCATAATAGTGGCACAGGAATTATCTTCATAGGGAGATCATACTATCCTGTCATCCTACCAAAAATATAATTAGAAACGAAAAGACTAACGCTCGTGAGCTATCGGAGGTGTTCTCGCGAATATATTACTATATTAAGTGATTCCTTAAAGACATACTTAATTTCATTAATTTCTAGCTTTAAAGTTTTGTAGACTATTTTGAAATTTAATAAGAAAAGCTTATTCTACTAAATATTATATTACAGCGCCATCTAGTAAGTCAAAAGGCAAGCTAGCAGGAAGTGTCTTACATCGCCATCTATCTACAAATCCACCAAATTGTATACATTATGAAAAGCTCAGTTGACTATTTATGTATGTATTTAAAGTGTCATAAACTATGTGGTTGATCAACAGATAAACAGTATGGCGGATGCTAGGGTATGCAAAACGGTAATCGGTAATCGGTTTTTTACCGGTAATCGGTCCAATGTGAACAATCGATAATTACCAAAAAAATGGTAATGCGTCGTGTTGTGTCGGGTCGTATCGACGACAGTCTTGCTAACTTGCTGGCAAACGTTACACGCGTGATAGTTAGCGATCGCGGCTGCTGATCACGGACTCGATTCTCACTCGTTAGAAATTGTATTTTCAACACACTTGCTCATAAAGTGAGCCTTATTACATCGATCTTAGGGCCATAAACCGAACTATAACCCACGCGTGCATAATAATATTACAGTACTAGTTGCGTAATAGAATTATCCCTACAAAGTTAAGTAAGTACCTAACTGCAAATTATATGCGAGTAAACAGAGACTTTTAAATTTAACCGGATAATACAGTATCCCTACAAAGTTAAGTTAGTACCTAACTGCAAGTTATATGCGAGTCAACAGAGCATTTTCAATTTCAGCGGGTAATAGATACAGTTCTTTTTTTGTAACAACAAAGAGGTTTTATACGGCTGAAAATCCATTTACGTTTTTAGAATAAATAAATGTGTCCCTAATTAAGACAAAAACATAATTATGAATATTATTATCAAATTATTTATAATTCAAAATAATTTGTTATAAAACATTTGCATTTTATCACTATTATTATACTTAATTATTTTGAAGTAGGCTGTATGGCTGTATGTAATCAATCACCTCACATTTGGCGCGTGCAAAAAAAAATCTTGCGCGCTTTTTCCCTTAGTTAATATTAGGTTAATACAATATGTATGCAATAAATGTTTGTTTTTCCTCGCAAGTGTGTTGAAAAAGTGCGTATGAAACTCGTGAGCAACTTACTCACTAGACACTCGGCTGATTTACGCCCTCGCCTGCGGCTCGGGCTGCAACCCACAGCCTCGTGTATAATGAGCAACCTAAGCTCACTTGTATCATAATATACTATTATCCTACTTGATAAATAGCGAAAAAAATATTTTCAAATTTAAAGTCAAAAGTTGTACAATAAATTTCTGAATGATATTCATAAGACTCTACTTACGATAAAGTAGCAATGACATCGTTTCAGCGAATTATGCGCACGGAATTCCGCTATGTCCCAGCCCTAACGGACCCGAGAATGTACTTTTTTTAATATTTGTGATTTTTGTGATAATTTTTATCAAGACAGAGATATTTTATCTTCGATTACATAACATCGATTAATAATCGATATAGTTGAACTAATAATTGAATTATCTGATAGGCATTACGTCAAGCACTATGCGATCACCATGGCGATCACAGATAATACAAGATTTTTGCTTGAATAAATAACCTCACTTTTCTTATTAAAATTTTCAAATTAATTTTAAAAATAAGAAATATACTACGATCTTTGGAACAAATTAGTGAGATATAAGTTGAAACCTTCTAAATACTAATGAATGTGTTTTTAAATCCATTTAGTGGCCGAAAGTGTGAGAATTTTTAATGGAACAGGTTTGTTTACATTTTTTCCAAATTGGATTCGAACAGACTTTAACTTATTTGACATGACTAAATATATGATTATTTTTACTTTCTTGCATTTACAATGAAGTATTAGAAAAAATCTCACAACTAGCTGGCAAAAACGGCGCGAAAGAAGTATTAGAAAAGTTATACGTGTCTTCTAACGACTCTGTAGCTCAGTGGTTAGAGCATTCGGCGATACGACGCCGAATAATAAAAACAATTCACAACTGCGAGACGGGTCGACTTTTTCTAATATTTCATTTTTATTAATAAATAGGTACTTACATAATTATTTGTCTGGCTCGATGGCACACTGTCAGTGATCCTTCCTGCTATGCCAAAGGTCGTGGCTTCGATGCCCATCCAATACAAACATTCCGTTAATGAACATATGTGTAGGTTTATATTAATTTGCAATGCCATCGTTGTTATTGACATCCGCCTTTCTTAAAATCGGATCATACAATGTAAGGTATGGTCGCCTAATAAGGGCTGGTACCTACTTAATAATACCGCCATTTTAATAAATATCGCACCCGATACTAAATTAAAATCAAATCCCTCGCCGACCGGCGACGCTGCCCATTTACTTTATATTTGTCAGTTTCATGTGTCGACGCGAGTTTGATTTCAATTATTATTTAATATTTTTTTTAAATTGTGGATTAATAAGTAAACGCCTTTATTAGACAATCACACCTTATCTTTAATGTATATTTATTTATACATTATACATTTTCTTTTCAGATAAATGAACTTGATATGGCAACAGATCCACTGTAAAAATTCCTGTAAATATGTAGGTAATATAATAACGTGTGAATAGAACTGTATTAATTATGTAATTATTACGGAAGGTCTGGTATTGGATATTCAGTGTTTTTATAATGGACTAAATTCAATACATAACAAACAATATAATCATTGGACAATAAATTAAAGCAATTGTCCTACAAAAGGGGTTAAGTACCGTAAAGACCCCTAACTTCGCCTGTAAAAACTAACTTCGCTTGGTTCAAAAAAGTCACGAAGTATTTGTAAATATATTCACTTAAGCTTAAACTACCAAACTACCTACCTTATATAAAAAAAGAAAATATTCTTGGCACTAGTTTACAAATACTTCGTGAATTTTGACTCTTTTTAACAAGTCGGTAGTTAGGGGTCTCTACTGTACTAGGTATTTATAATAATGTTACTTACATATTATTCAATCATTTTATAATTTATTTTGTGATAAATCGATATTAAAAATCATGAATTAAAATGAAAGGATTGCAAAAAAACAGTTATACTGATGTGATATACTTAATAAAAATAAGTCTTGTCAAAATTTTCGAAATAAGTGGTGAATACAATAATGTATAAACCATATAAATCCAATCACAATAATACGGTATTTTACTGATTTTTTTTTTATTTCTTTAAATTTTTTTCGATATATTAGCTACACAAAACAAGTTTTTATTTTGAATTATCTTGAATATTTTCAAAGATATAGGACTTCAAACTTTATAATTAGACAAGGACAGGATGCTATCTTTGTGACGTCAGTGAGTTAGTAGCGTCATAGTCACGCCATAGAAGATTTCGTTTTAGAAAGAGACAGCTATAGTCAAAATCAAACAGACTATAATTCTTTTATTATAAAACAGATCCAAATTATTTTTTCACATTTGGTATTCTGAATTGCAATATTTTTTAACGTCATCATTAAATATCTACATTTAAACAACAGTAAAATACCCTATTGAATTTATGGTTTTTTTAATTTGTAAACGCTATAGTCTTCTGAAGAAAATTAATATTTTTAAACTTTTCAACCATGTCTAAAATAGACATAATAATCCCACAGATTTCCATGTATTAGCCGGTTTTACCTGTAGCATACCATACTTCTACTATTTTGAAGTCTGAATAATAAACACTATCATAAAACAAAACGCAAACATGTTTTACTAGCCTTCCGCCCGCGGCTTCGCCCGCATGAACTGGGAACATGATATTTTTTCGTGATAAAAAGTAGCATATTATTATGTCATTCTCCAGCTCCTAAACTATCCCTATACCAAAAATCACGTCGATCCGTTGCTCCGTTTTGACAAATAACGACGGACAAACAAACCCACAAACACACTTTCACATTATATTTAGTATGGATTTAATTTGAATATAAGTAGTAAGTAATAAAGTCTCATTTCTTATTTTAACGTAGTCTCTAACTCTTTCCGTTTCATGTCTAAATAATTATAGATTGTTGTTGATGATTGGATTAACTTTTTTATTTGATACCTACTGCCCTACTGCACTCGATAGTTCATCCTTAAAATTGTTATACTTAATTAGAAAATGCGGCTGTGGTTATGCTAAGCTCAAATAAGCCATTCACGCAGACCTGCCAAATTGCGTTAAAATAGTTAGTCAATGGTGTAAATTGTAATAGATTGTCAATAAATGAGCTTATGTAAATAATAAATTGTATTATTTTTGTTAACGATTTCAACGTATATGTTTTCTGGAGGCTACCGGCAAAAAATATGGATATGAACACGGGCTTGATTTGACATTTGAAGTCCATATTATGACCATTTATGGCCATATCAGCCCATGCTCAGTGCCTATATTTTTTAGTCGGGTGACTGAAAATTCACCGTTTTGCTATGACGCCTCTATAGGGTTTAGTAGCAAATGTTCTGGTTCGATTTCCGGTCAACATAGTTTTTTTTGTATTGAATTTAAAGTGATATTGTCTTTCAATAAAAAACCTAGCCTTCCGTCCGCGGCTTTGCCCGCGTGTACTACACGACACGTTATCCCGCGGGAATATGCTATTTTACTGGACTAAAAAGTAGCCTATGTCACTCTCCAAACTATCCCCATACCAAAAATCACATCGACCCGGTGCTCCGTTTTGACGTGAAAACGGGCAATTTAATAAACGAACAAACACACTTTCATATTTATAAATTAGTATGTGTTCAGTACACCCCCGCCTAGACCGCGGAATCAGCATGGCGCAGTGGAAGTTTATCATGAGTATAGACTCCGGACAAAAACTAGGTTTCAGCCGGGATGTAACTGAACAATTGGACTGCGATACACAGCGGTTTAATGTGAAGTAAGGTGAATGTTACATACGGGTCTGAAGGGTCGAAGGTCTTCGGGGCAGGAGCGGTATAAGGGGGCCCCCTATGATGTGCTCCGTGTTCTTCTGCAGACCTTACCAATTCGTCACCTTACTCACAAAACAAACACAACACAACGGTCCCAAGACACTGGGCGTTTCAACAATATACACCAACACACACGGGGGAGCTTTTTTTATTACGATATATTGTCCCGACAACAACGCGTGTGGAAAAGGCTATCTTTCAAAAGCCCCGCGACCGGCCCGATGGATGGCGTCAAAATCTTGGTCGTACAAAACGGGATCCAATAGATAATTTAAGATTCAATTCAAACTCGATATGCCAGGCACATTCAACACGAGCGGTTTTTAACAATTCAGCAAAATTTAATCCGACATTTTCTTACAAGAATTCCAATCAAGTGAGGACTGTCAACTTCAAGTGACAGCGAAATGTCAATTTGACGTGACATTAGAGATGCGTTCAGGAACGTCGATCTTTTCCGAACATCCCCCCGCCCCGGACCGTTAAGAACGGTACGTCAATCTACGGGTAATCGGGAGAGCCCACTAACTGCTCTCTTCAAAACCGAATCTCGAACCAAAACCTCAGCAAAACGAGGAACTCCGTCAGTTCCGGGGTAGAGTTTAACAATGCGCCCCCTTCGCCAACATAGGGGCGGCAGGTTAGCATCCTTAATCAACACGAGGTCGCCAGTCTGGGGTGGGGTGGTTTTATCTGTCCACTTCACGCGCTGTTGTAGGATATGCAAATACTCCATCGACCAACGTGCCCAGAAGTTTTGGGACATCTGTTTCAAAAGTTGGTATCGCGACAAACGATGGGATCCTACATCCTGAATCGGATATTCAGGCAAAGCCAAAAGGGGCTGTCCGATCAAGAAATGACCTGGGGTCAACGCTTCCAGGTCATTCGGGTCCGAAGACAACGGGCACAAGGGTCGCGAGTTGAGGACGGCCTCAATTTTACAAAATACCGTATCAAGTTCCTCAAACGTGAGAATAGTTTCTCCAATCACGCGACGCAAGTGTGTCTTGGCAGCCTTTACACAAGCTTCAAAAATTCCTCCCCAGGTCGGACAAGCTGGAGGGCTAAACTTCCAGATTATCCCACGCCGGGAGAGGGTGGTTCCAATGTCTATTTTATTATCAACAAAAAACTTAACTACTTCCTTAAGATAATTACACGTTCCCTTATAATTAGTACCACAATCGGAACGTATCAATGTCGGCAGTCCTCTACGGGAAACAAATCTGCTCAAGGCGGCGACAAAGGCTTCGGTAGACAATTCCGAGACAATTTCCAAATGGACAGCCTTGGTGGACAAACACACAAACACGCACAAGTACGCCTTATAGGTTTTAGCATTACGCAGTCTCGAAGCCTTTACAGTAAAGGGACCGGCGAAGTCGGTGGCGACTCCGGCAAAAGCTCTACATTCCGTGACGCGATCAGCAGGCAAATCACCCATCTGGGGCTGCATGGTCGCGGCCTTCAATCGATAACAAGGCAGGCAACGGAAAACCACAGTGCGAATGGCTCGACGAGCAGACAAAATCGAAAATTCACGCTGCAAAATGGCCAACAAAGCATTACAGCCAGCATGTTGTGCATTCACATGGCGATCTGTTATTATCAGTTGAGTCAAATGTCCGGCTTTAGGTAACAAAAGGGGGTGACGAGCTCCATACGGCAGGTTCGCATTTCGAAGTCTTCCGCCGACTCGCAAAAGCCCACTCTCGTCCAGGAAGGGATTCAATCGCGATACCGCGCCCTTCAACTTGCGACGGCCTAAACGCAAAATTTCAATCTCGGACTCAAAGCTATCAGCTTGTACTCTCCGGACCCAAAACAAGAGCGCGTCCCTACGCTCGTCCGGAGTGAGAACCGACGAATCACGCCTCGCGCGTGGGTTTCTGCAATTGTACGCAAAACGTCTGATCCAAGCGGTAACACCAAGCAGCTTCTGTAAGGAGCTGTACCGATCCAACAACAAATCCTTTTCCCCGGCGGGGTTAGTCTCCAGGACGCATGCCCGCATATCAGGAACGGCTACGTTCGACAACGCTGGAGAGGGCGGCCACTCCGACTCAGGCCGCATCAACCACTGTGGGCCCCACCAGAGGGGGTGGTTAATTAGGGTTGGGGCTACACAACCCCGAGACGCACAATCCGCGGGATTCATGGTTCCCGGCACGTGTCTCCAAATCAACTCGCTGTCGGAATTACAAATCTGCGACACTCGATTGGCCACAAACACGTCCAAGGTGTGCGCCGGAGCCTTCAACCAACAAAGGACGACCTGACTGTCCGTCCAAGCATAAACCTCTTGTATCTTAATAGATCGACCTAATGTGAGCCATACGTGGTTCAACAAACGCATTAGGAGGGCAGCTCCACACAATTCCAACCTCGGGATTGTATGACGAGTCCGAAGGGGAGCGACTTTGCTTTTCGCTATCACCAGATGCACAGCAACAACTCCGTCAACAGTAACGGTGCGGAGGTACACGGCCGCAGCAAATCCACGTTCGGAGGCATCGGAAAAGCCGTGAAGAGTAACTTTACAATTTTCAGAAGGGAGGAATAGCCTCGGCAAATGCACTTCATTAATCTCGGGGAGGGATGAAACGAAGCTCGACCAATCTCGGAGTAACTCGTCCGAGAGGGGTTCATCCCACGACACACCCGAAGCCCATAACCGTTGCAAGAAACACTTGGCCATAAACAGCACGGGGCAAATCCACCCATTGGGGTCAAAGGTGTCGCGTTCTTACCTCCTTCACCCTAAATCTACCGGGATAAGGATAGGAAAAGAAACGCGAACAAATGATGAGTTAAGATATGTTTTTATATTAAAATAAAATACCGATGAGAGGGAGCGGCCATGGGTGAAGCCCAAAGAATTTATAAGGTAGACTTGACTCGATTTCCTGCTAGTCGGGTACTTCCCGTGTTGAGCGCCTCGGTGAGGGACAGGAGCACAGCAGGGACGCAACAGGAACGCAACAGGAACGGTGTCGGGCGCAACAGGAGCGCAGCCCAAGGTGACCTTCAGGTAAAGGTAGCAGTGACCTCGGACCCTGGAACGCGCCATCAAAAGGCGTTATTCCCTCATCCAATAATGTGCGATCACCAACGGCAGCAACTACTGGGATAGTACCGTAATGAGCTGTTGTGCCGTGGTGTTCGCAATCGGTTACGGAGATTAAATAATAAGATGAACAAGAATTTAAATTAGCTAACGTAAAATATTTTTTTTTCATACATAAAGTGGGTAGATCCAAATGGAAATTATTTGACTAAGCAAATACGTTATTGCAATAGATATAAATGATTTAACGGTTCCTAATTAACATTCACTAATAAAATAAAATAAAGAAAGGTGGCTAAATACAAATCACACTTTTCTAGGAAACTAATACTGACTGCTATAATTGTTAAGAAATACAAGTAGGTACCACTTACCCAATCTGGGGTTTTCCAAACACAATTTCACTATTTTGGCCGACTAGGCACGAAATATTATAATCTTAATAACTAATTTAAATAGGTTAGGCTGCCAATAAATAAATCTTTATTTATTATTTAAATTTGAGGTAAAGAGCAGCTAGCTACGACTGTTGCCGGTCAGGGAATGAGTCGGCCGGTGTGAGTGAGCAACGAGCGAACGGCCGTCGAATGAATGAATGGATGGCTTGCGAACGAACAGGTGATCGGTTCTACAGACGAAACGTCAAACGCGACGGCAAAGTAAATGAGCGCTAAAATGAAATATTCCTTTGATTTTCTAAAGTATTTATATTTCATGTTATTAATATTTTGTTACTTATAAGCTTTTAGTTTATGGTTTTATTTAATAATTCAAGTAAATATTGTTAGATTAGGTAAGTGTGTTTAGTAAAATTATAAGTTTTATTGTGAAGTTGTAATAAAATCAAAAATTGTAAGTTATCTTTATTATTAGTTTATAGAAATAGGTCTCATAAACTTGATTCAAATTATCATGTACGTTTACAACGTTACAAAGGTACGTGCGACAGTAGACAATACTAAACGCTTGGTCCAGACTTTCGGTGGTCGTAAATCCACACAATAAGTGAAAGTGTCAGAGACCGGTTTGTACTGTACGCCAAGGACGGTCACCACATGGGGATTATCAACATTTTCGAATAGGTGGGGGTCCTGCTGGTGCTCTTCGGGCAAACCTACCAGTACATCAGGCGAGTTGGATATCCATTTCCTCAACTCGTAACCTCCCGACTTCAAAAGGGCGGTGAGTTCGTCTCTCAGGACAATCGCCTCTGAGACAGATGAGGCGCCCGTGCAAATGTCATCCACATAGACGTCACTGGCCAAAATGGCGGAGGCGCGAGGGTATCTCAAGCGCTCCTTCTCGGCCAACTCCAACAAAGAACGAATCGCAACAAACGGGCTCGAAGCCAAACCGTACGTATTCGTATTCAATTCATAAATCAACAAGGGGTCCCTAGGACTCTCTCTCCACAAAATCAATTGGTACCTCCTATCCTCTGGATGGATGACCGTTTGTCTGAACATCATCCGGATGTCAGTCATAAATACAATTTGGTGCCGCCGGAAGTTGGTCAAAATGTCTGAGATCTCCGTGTGCAGCTTGGGACCTACATGCAGACACTGGTTCAAGGACGCTCCAGTAGAGGTGCGAGCCGAACCGTCAAAGACCACCCGAATCTTTCCGGATTTCAAAACGGCGTGGTGCGGCAAAAAGAAGTGCTCAACGGAGCGCCAATCCAAATCGCTCACGGACATGTGCCCTAACTCCTCATACTCCCGCATGAATTCAACATACTTCTGGCGGAAGACCGGATCCTTGCTCATGCGACGCTCCATCGCCACTAGCCTACGTTCCGCTAGCGGTCGGGATTCGCCCAGAGGAGGTCGGCCGGCACGAGGGGAGACGGGTGATCAAACGACCAGAGCGGAGGCGACCAGTGTTATTCTGGTAAAACAACTCGCATTCATCCGCTACTGGGTCGACCCGCAGGGCTGGTGGAGGTTCCTCAACCTCCCAAAACTTCTGCACCACTTCGGAGAGAGGCACATTAAAAACAAGACCGCGATCCTCATCAAGGGAATCCAAAACGCGGCGAGCAGGGCCCATCACAACTGTACCGAGTGTCGTCTGCAGAGCTACCAAGCCATCTGGCTGCAAAACTCGCTTCCCCGTCAACAAAACTCGCCCCAGGACATCGGCTCCAAGGAGAGCATCAATCGGGCCTGGGCGGAAGAAATTTGGATCGGCGAGTGGGGAATCAGACACCAAAGACAACATACTCGGTCCTAAGTCAACTGAAGGTTGACGGCCAACAACTGTGTCCAACACAATCGCCGAGGTCTTAATGCCTGGCGTGGACTTATTACGTGATGTAAATGTGAAGTCAACATGCCCTAACAACCCGGGGACTTTCACATCGCCAACACCTCTCACGCCTTCCGTGTGGGGGTGCACCTTGAGGCCCAACCGCCTAACTAACCAAGATGACACAACACACCCCTGAGCACCGGAATCCAACAAGGCGCGAACTTCCACAAGGTCGCCATTCAATCCCCTGACAAGCACAGAGGCCGTGGGCAACAAAACGGTCTCTGGAGGGGTGGCTACAATCGACCGTAAACACGTTGATTGCTAGTATGTGGGGTCCCCAGACGTCCCCCCATGGTAAGGGGGTCGCTCATAGCGATCCAGTGGGTCCCATTCTCCCACATACTGCCTACGTCCAATTCGCCCGGTATCAGGCGGGTTATATCTCCCGGCCCCTTGAAGACGGGGCGGGCGCCGCTCCAAACGCGGGTATTCGGCGAGCGGCGGCGAGAATCGGTGCCTAGCATCCACCGTGTACGTCGCCCCATAGTCGCGGGGGCACGGTGACCGATTTTCAGAAGGGGGGTCCCGGGGACCCCCGGCTGTGCGAGGCTCAACACGTTGCGGGGGGCTTCTACGACCTCCCGCAACGCTCGCAAAATCGAACCCCCTAGTTGGGGACCGATTTCCCATGGGGGGGTCCGTGGGACCCCCGCCCGTGCGAGGCTCAAAACGTCGCGGGGGGCCTCTACGACCTCCGGCAACGCTCGCATTACTCATCCCCATCCTTGGGGATCGGTTTCCCATGGGGGGGTCCCTGGGACCCCCGCCCGTTTGAGGCTCCAAACGTGGCGGAGAGCGTCTGGGGCCACTCTGGTGGCCACTAGAACTGCTGCGGGATGCAAACACCGCGGGGGGTCCGAGACCCCCACCCATACGAGGTGATCCTGCAGCGACGCGTTGCGGCACTCCGCCGCCCTCTGGGCTGTTCATGCAGAGGAGGGGATGGTGGTTGCCCTTACAAAAGCGGCATGGGTGCGCTTGGGTACATTCGCGCTGCATGTGCAGGCCCAAGCACGAGTAGCACCATGTCCGTTGTCGCGCGATCGCTCGACGGCCTTGGACGCGCTGGTCGAGGAACTTATCACAACGGGTCGTGCTGTGACCCGGTTCCCGACAGTACAAGCAGCGGGCGGTCTCCTGGACGGCGGCATAGCGGCCGGGCGCGCGAGGGGCCATACGCCCCCTACGGGGGGGTCCGGTGGGGGATCTACTCTGTGGTCGTTCGGGTCCCATAGGACCGGCCAGAGAGGAATTATCTGCCAGTCTACTCTCTCCTTCCAGGAACGTCAAGAGGTCCGAGAAGGGTGGCAGATAAGTCGCACTATCCCCACCATACTGCTGCTCAAAACGGACCTTAACAGAGTCCGGCAACTTTCCCAGGACAATGTGCAGTAACAAAAACGACCACTGCTCCACTGGGAGTTTTAAGTTTTTTAATGCGTTGTAGGCAACCAACAGCGGATACAACAAAGCCACTCTCAAGTGCATCACGCTGGCAACGCGGGGTAAATTCAAAATGGCGGCAACATGGTTGTCCGCCAGACGTCGTACGTTCTGGTACCGACGGGCAATCAAATCCCTAGCAATAGGGTAGTTTTCATCCGAGGGGGCCAAATGTTGAACCGATTCAAGGGCCTCCCCTTCCAACACGGATAACAAATAAGCCAACTTTTGGCCCTGGGTCAAATCATCCCGGGCATGTACGAGACTATCAAAAATATTAATAAAGCCCTCCCAGTCCTCTAGACGACCAGCAAAACGCCTTAAGTCTAAGGGGGCCAATCTAGCAAATAGCGGGGGCATACTTTTAGATGTGACCGGGGACGGGCTCGGTTCATTCTCTCTTGCCACTTGCAAAGGTCGAACCACCTGAGTAATTCTGTCCGCAAAATCATAACACTGGTCCACATCCAAACCGACTTCTTGTCGCATTTCCACCTCGGCCTCAACAGTCTTTTCCAAAAATAAGGCATACTGTTCATCGACAACAGCCAAACGTATGGGCAGATCTACGTATCTGTTCAACAAGGCCTCCGTCCTATCTGGTCGATCCAACAACGCAACCGCAGAAGCTAACCACCGTAACTCAGAACGTATTTTGGCTTTAGCAGAGGAGGCCGTCATTGTAACGTCACAAATTTATCAACAAAAACAACAAATTCAAAATATTCACTATAACACAAAATCTCCAATATTTGGAGGTTATTAATAACCACAAAATTCCAATATTACAACAACAAAGTATTTATAATGACACAAACTCTTAAATATTTGGAGGTTATCAGAAAACAACAAAACTCACTGACTATTGAAATTCACTTCATTGAAATTCACTCAAAATCACTGACTATTGAAATTCACTTGGATATCAACATACAACAAGCTAATTTTAATTATTTCAAAGCACAAGTTTCAATAAGTTTCAATGTGTAAATAATGTCTTAAATCATTTAAGTTTCACTAAGTATTGAGTGCAAACTTATTAGGTACCCAAGCCCTTTTAGGACAACCTTTTATTAGCTATTATTTAGCAACAAACTTGTCAATATTCACAACTCAAATTTGCTAACAAACTAAATAATAATTATTATGAACAAAGAAAGGCATCTGTTTACATTTTGGAACTTCAATACGTGACAATTAATTACAAGACATGGAACCAATAACAAAGGAATGCCCTTTACTTTTCAAATGCAAGTTAATTACCATATACAAGTACAAATTAATCTAGTCCGGACCAGATGGTCATCAAAACGGCACTGATTAATAGACAAAATTTTGGCGTGGGCCTCTCAGGCCTTCAAACTACGCTATGCTACCAAGAAATGTTCAGTACACCCCCGCCTAGACCGCGGAATCAGCATGGCGCAGTGGAAGTTTATCATGAGTATAGACTCCGGACAAAAACTAGGTTTCAGCCGGGATGTAACTGAACAATTGGACTGCGATACACAGCGGTTTAATGTGAAGTAAGGTGAATGTTACATACGGGTCTGAAGGGTCGAAGGTCTTCGGGGCAGGAGCGGTATAAGGGGGCCCCCTATGATGTGCTCCGTGTTCTTCTGCAGACCTTACCAATTCGTCACCTTACTCACAAAACAAACACAACACAACGGTCCCAAGACACTGGGCGTTTCAACAATATACACCAACACACACGGGGGAGCTTTTTTTATTACGATATATTGTCCCGACAACAACGCGTGTGGAAAAGGCTATCTTTCAAAAGCCCCGCGACCGGCCCGATGGATGGCGTCAAAATCTTGGTCGTACAAAACGGGATCCAATAGATAATTTAAGATTCAATTCAAACTCGATATGCCAGGCACATTCAACACGAGCGGTTTTTAACAATTCAGCAAAATTTAATCCGACATTTTCTTACAAGAATTCCAATCAAGTGAGGACTGTCAACTTCAAGTGACAGCGAAATGTCAATTTGACGTGACATTAGAGATGCGTTCAGGAACGTCGATCTTTTCCGAACAGTATGGTTGTTTTTAATTTTTACCGTTTTACAAACTTTTTGAGTTAATCGCGTCGCGCTATTTTCTAAAGATGAAAGCAAAACGAAGCCATTAGGTACCATAATATTATACAGACACGAATTCAAATTAACTGTAGCAATTTCTCTCGATCGTATGTCAAGCAAGTCAAGAATACCTACTATATTTTAATAAATGCAAATGTTTTGATAATTTTAAGAGCAAAATCACACTGACTTCATTTTGGTTATATTGTTCGAATCGAAACCACATAAACACAGTGAGTGAGAATATTTATTTGTGTGCATGAACATGTCTTTTTGTCTAGGTCTGGGTGTTATTTAAGAATGTATTTAAAAAAAGGATAAGTATATTTATCCGTTATCTATAGTTTCCATAACACAGTTTCTTACTGAAAAATACTTATGAGCTAGATAATAAAATTGTTGAAAATTGTAAGAAATTAATTAATTTATTTATTTGTAAAAATTTTCAAATTTGCAAAGAGTTAAAGTGATTTTGGAACAGCCAATATCATTAAATACTTTACGAGTGGGGTGACTTTTGATATTTCCGGTGTGACAATCTGGGACTCGGGAAGTGAGAGACTGCAAGCTGCAAAGCTAATTTTAGAATTTGCAGCGTGACTTTAACTTAACGTGATGTAATCGTGGGGAGACTGTTTTATCTTTTGTTTAGAAGCGGATGTCAAATATTTGCTTAGGTATTCGGAAAAAATATAGGTAGTTTTTTTGTTTAGTAAATAAGTAGGACTTACAAAACTCGTCGGCGCAATATTTCAGTTAAGTACTATTAATTCTACTCCTTGATGTTATGTTTCTTTATTATTTATTTATTTACATACTAGCGGCCAGTCGCGGTTTCACCCGCGTGGTTCCCGTTCCCGTGTTAATATCGGGATAAAAATTATCCTAAGTTACTCCTTATTACATCAGCTACATGCCAGTGAGAGAACCGTCAAAATCGGTCCAGCCGTTTCAGAGATTAGCCGGAACAAACCGACAGACAGACAGACAGACAAAAATTGAAAAAAATGTTATTTTGGTATATGTACCGTATAAATAATCATATGCATGTAGTAAAAAGCGGTTATTTTAATATTACAAACAGACACTTCAATTTTATTTATTTGTATAGATTTAGTACACATGTAAAAGGTACATGCAATTCAAAAGAAAGAGGTAAATAAAGTATTGTACAGGGGCGCCGGGTGGGGCTTATTTCAACTTAAAATTTCTACCAGCCGGCCCGTAAAAGGAAAGATAACATAGATATTATATTTTTATTTAATTACAAAGGATGTCAAAGAAAACAATATCTTGTCAATAATAGTATATTTTACAGGAATTATAATTTTCTCGCTTATTCTAACGTTAATATTTACACAAAATTACATCATTGTTTTTGGTTCATTAGCTGTATTTCTTTCCAAGAAATATGGAAATTATAACGTACTTAGATTCAAATTTCATTACTTACATCTACTTATACTTAAAATAATAACAACGTAAAGTATACTATCACAATCTCAAGGATAACAATTATCTGTCGTATAATTTTCACATCACTTATATAGTCTGTCTTTTTATTACACAGCATCTTGTACAACCCGCGTGGGGGAGCTTATGCTACACGATCACGTGTTGGTGGGAATTAGAATAAGGCAATCTTTAACTCAGATTTCAGAGGGCTGAGTGTAAGTTAAAAAATTAGCAACCTTTACTATCGCGTTTGAGCTAAATTTTGACACATAGATAAGGTGAACGCGATATTAACGCTGGCATATTGCCAAATTTACACTAGGGGTGCAGTTTTCGTTACGTTTGTCCATTTGTCCATTCGCCCTCCATGCGCCAGACGGAGAAGGCGTAGCTGAGCTTGTCCTGCGCGAGGTAGCGGCCGTGGTCGGAGCCGGCGTCGCTGCCGGCGTCGCCGCCCGCGCCGTCCGCCTCGCCGCTGGCCAGGATCTGGTACAGGAACTCGATGTAGCGCGTCGCCAGCTGCAGCGTCTGGATCTTGGACAGCTTGTCGCTCGGCAGCGACGGGATGATCTGGCGCAGGCTCGCGAACGCCTCGTTCAGGCTCTGCGTGCGCTGCCGCTCGCGCACGTTCGCCATCACCCGCTGCACCTGCATCTCCTCGAAACTGGCAGACTTCCTCTTCCTCTTCCTCGCTATTCTATGCTCTTCCGTTTCGGAGCCGCTCCTTTTAGTTGACGTTCGACACACAAATGTTGTCTTTGGTCCTTCGTTGCTATCGTAATGTAGAGGAAATTCGTCCGTCGAATTGGAATCTTCAAAGTACAAATTCCTTGAATATTGCCTGTGATACTGCTCGTCGTAAGCCTGGTACTGAGTCTGTGTGCTATCGAACGAAACGTTGGGAGAGTACTGTTGGTGTAGTGGTCGCTCGGAGCCGCTGCTTAAATCCATGAGACGCGTCGGTGAGGAGGTCACGTACATGGGTGCTTCAGAACTTCTTTTTACTTCTAAAGGAATGTAGGGATAGTAGTGTTCATTATCGAGGTACTCTGTTTCGACTTCGCGCTTGATAGAGACTGGTTGGTCACTGGCTTCGTAGTTCATGTTGTTAAGGTCTGCGAACTCGCACTGTAGTTTGAGACATGCGTGACGCGTTTGTTGGGCGCGGGTGGACTGAACTGACTGAGGTCCTGCGGCTGCGTCCCTTCATTGACGAGACAAAAATTAAACCGATCCTTTGCGCCCGCGCCTCCCAGGGCGCCGCCTCCTGCCGTTGAGCCGCGTGCGATAGAAAGAGACGGAAATAACGGCCATATTGATCGTCTTTGTATTTATCTTGTCCATCATCTTTTGAACGTATTTACCTATATTACATAGGTAGGTTGGGATCGGTCGCCATTACGGGTTTAGAAAAAAATTGTATCCTATTAATAGCTTTATAGATTTTTATTACTTATTCTGTGACTTTGTTTATATCCTAATACTAGTCGCTTCCCCTGGTCTAAACCGCGTGGTAGCCATTTCCGTGGAAATATTGGAATAAAATATAATCAACTAGCTTTCCGCCTGCGGCTTCGCCTGCGTGTAATACACGACGTTATCCCTCGGGAACATGATATTTTCCGGGATAAAAAGTAGCATATGTTTCTCTCCAGGCTACAAAGTATTTGTGTCCCAAATTTCAGCCAAATCCGTTTAGCCGTTTTGGCGCGATTGAGCAACAACCATCTTAACATCTAAACTTTCATAGTAGATTTCTAATGGCGAAAGAATGTTTAAAATCGGTTCAGAAGTTTTAGAGTTCATCCATTACAAACATACGAACAAACAAACAAAAAAAAACCCTTCCTCTTTATAATGATGATATGATTGTTCATAAATTTTGCTTTTTATATAACAATATTATTATAATACCTACCTACTTATTTAGGCATCACTCAAATATAACATCAACACAAAAAGTTACTGATGAAGTGATGAAACCAGATTTAACTTAAAAGTATTTAGAACTCGACGCCTTTTTAACGTTATCTTTAAAAAATATTTCTTTATGAAAGAAATAATATTTCAGTAGCCTTTTAAGTTTGTCGGCAACTTTTTACATAGGTTTGGTATACCTACTTAAGTGCGTTATCGACTCTCCAGTGTGTGAGCGGATCTTTAGGTTATTTTATGACATCTATTCCCATGAGTTTAATTGTGAAAAAAACATGAAAAAAATCTCTCTGAAGCTCAGGATGACACACGCAAACAATAAAATTCAATTCTTTTTATCAAATGACGCGAGCTTGATTAATATATTTATGGAGCTTAAGATGAGGTTAAAAAGGAAAGATTTGTTTGTTTGTTTGTTTGCATCGAATAGGCTCCGAAACTACAGGACCGATTTAGAAAATTCTTTCACCATTAGAAAGTTACATTCTTCCCGAGTGACATAGGCTATATTTAATCCTACTATTCCCACGGGAACGGGTACCACGCGGGTGAAACCGCGAGGATCCACTAGTGTATTATAAACAGACAAACGCTATAATTTTTAATCAAAAGATTTTGTAAAAATCCAATCAAGTTCTTTTTTAATTCAGAACGGGGTAGCACCATAAGAATAACTTATTCTTATGGTAGCACTTAGCATTCATCACGTTCATCACACTTGATGTGAAGATAAGGCAGACGGTGGAATCGCACTACTCCCGGAATCCTCAACCACGAGGTGAGGACCAATTAATTTACTTACCTAATAAGAAGAAACTTAAACCAAAATACTATTTGGACTAAAATCTGGACTAATATTCACTAATGAATTTTATTCTATAAATTAGTCAGCAATTTTTCGTCGACTATACGCGGTGCCATGTCGATGTCATCATGTCAACTTTTGTTGACTACAAAAACTTTATTATTCTGTGTCGTTTATGGCCGTTTGGGGCTAAACAATCATAAATCTGTTGAAAATAAACTCACGCACTATAGGTATTGGGTTGGGTGTGTACTTTCCTATAAAAACTTGTAAACTGGCACTTATACTTAACCGTGTAGTGTAGGTGTTATTGCGTACTTTAGTTAATCTCATATAATGTGGGGTAAAGATAAACTTTCTCATCCCCTAGCGAGCCCAGATGTTCCAATAAAGAGATTACCGAGTTGAGTTTATTTTCTTTACAGTTTTACAGCTCTGCGGTTTATTTTTAAGCTTTTTGTGTTCGACATGACACCTGCTTGAGATAGTAAAAAGTGAGAAAACGCCGGTTAAACTGGGATTGCCGGGTTTGTTTTTCGATATTAATATTTCCATTCCCCAAATAGTTGACATTATAGGGTAGCTCAAAATTTAAGTAGGTACCTACATACCTAAGTATAAAATATTAGATCAACGTACAAGAAATTATGAAGCTATAGGAACTTAAGTGTATAGCTTTTAATGACAGGAAAATGTTTCGGAGAAAATCTAGAGGAAGAACTCTGCATTTTGCTTCTATGAGTCACCATTACAAAGTATCTAAAATCCATTTTGCTTTAAGTAGGCAAATTGAGTTATTACTCATTTTTAGTTAAAGAAACTTTTTTTAATAACGGTATTTTATATTTCTTTAAAGCCGACACCTTGGGCTTGGCGTTTCCGCAATGCCCGAATGCAGTCACAATAGAAAGTTAACTTTGCTTATAAATGCCTTTAAATAATTTTAGTTGTTTCTCAGCAGTAAAACAACGAAAGGTCAGCAATAAAACAAACAGAGTTCCCACGGCCACATCTGCGCGCCGTATGCCGTGCCGCTGCCCACTGCTGGCCATTGTCTACACAATGCAGCGGAGATTAGGCCAGAACGGCAATATTAGGATACATAATACACTTGGAAATTCTCGACGCCATAAAACATCTGTAAGGCCTCCGCAGCTGTGCGCTGAAGAAAATACGTCACACGTGTGCTCTATCCATAGTCAGGCTACCTGGCGCCCCTACTGATAACGAACCGTATTGTATATACTTAAAATGCAAAAATAATTTACACAGATTCCATTAATAATTGTTTTTCGAACACCTGCGTTTTGAATAAAAGGACTAACGTAACGAGCTCGTCGGGACTTGTTTAATCCCTTTTGTATTGTTTTCATAGAATTTTTGTTGATGCTTTATATTCCATTAGGCAGTCTTTCTTTGTAATAGAGTGAACTTTCTTGTCTTAGTTATGGTAATTTTATTGAAATGTCTGTGTGGTTATTTTATAACGTAACATAACAAATACCTCAATCAAAATATTCGATACTTACAAACTTTAATGGAAACTGTACCTACGGTGGAAATGATAAAGTAGGAACAATGGTACGGCTCAAGTTTCTTGATAAAGGCAGGAATGTTACAGTGTCTTATGTATGACAAAAAATTATTGCGAATGTGAAACTAATATAAAACGCATTTCCATCAATCCACTCAAACAATCGAAACTCATCCAACAAATGTATATTTGTGTCCTATGGATTCACAATATCGCACATAAAACAGTTCTTAACTTTACCACATCGTGGAGCAATAAATAAATACGATTCGATTATTACGGGAACCTAAATTGCATTGCATAATTCTCTTTCCAATAAGTTTTTAGTAAAAAATTCATTTTTCTGACAAGCTTTTTTTGCGGCCTGTACTTTAGTATTGTATATTGTCATCTAAACCAAACTTGCATACAAAATTTGAGCTCAATCGGACACTGGGAAGTGGATCAAATTAAGCTTGCAAGATTTGACCCGAACGGACATAGGTACTTGGACTTGTAATATTGAGCTGAGCACGCGACCCATAAATGGTAGATACTGAGATTTTGACGTATCTACTGACTGACTTAAAATAAATGTATTAAACAAGGTATTTGCATTGCAAATTGCATAAAAAGCGTTTTGCTAAACCGATCGATTGCGTAGCACCGAACTGTCTCTACTACAACTGCGGCCCATTCTTCACCTCCGCAGATGCAGCGCATATGTGGCGTTTTCTTCGCGCTCGGCCGATCCTCTGTGACGCCCCGTTTTGAACGGCTAGAACTATTCAAAGAAAGGATAGCTTCGGTAATGACAATGTTAAATGATGCTATAGTCATAGTATAATAATGAGAACCTACTGCGTCTACAGTACTTCCGCGTACGATGTGGTTGAAAAGTTTGGGCATTCATTAGTGACGATTTCTGAGAAAACATGTTAGATATCTCTACCCATAGTACCTAGTGAAATAAAAGTTAGTCTATGTACAAACGTTACTAACGCAGTTGCGTTAACAATTTCTCTTGAAGACCTTATTTCTTTATAATTACGATCTATCTATCAAGATGTAACTCAAACGTTTCCACTATCACGTTTACATTAGCAAACTTTACATTAGCACGTTAGCAAACTTACACTAGGGGAAAAGTGGTTTTGAAAATGGTAGTATAGAATTTTTCTTGATTCCTTTTACTTTAGGATAGCCGTTACAGATTTTATAAATAAACTAGCTTTCCGCCCGCGTGAACTACACGACGTTATCCCGCGGGAATGGGATATTTATCCGGGATAAAAAGTAGCCTAAGTTATTCCTTATTACATCAGCTACCTGCCAGTGAAAGTCCCGTCAAAATAAGTCCAGCCGTTTCAGAGATTAGCCGGAACAAACAGACAGACAGACAAAAATTTTAAAAAATGTTATTTTAGTATCTGTACCGTATATATAATCATATGCATGTAGTAAAAAGCGGTTATTTTAATATTACAAACAGACACTCCAATTTTATTTATTTGTATAGATTTGTATAGATAGATGATAGAATCAATTAAACCGACTTTAGTCAAACATTCGACTCGCAAAGAAAAATAAAAAGTCAAGTTTCATCTGTTTCATAAAAGACAGATGGTTAGGTTATGTATGAATAAATTAATGTAGGTAATTAGATCGTGCACTAAAAGTATTTTCAGACGAAAACCGAAATATTTGCCATCAAATTTTCGTCGTTATTGAATACAAGCGGCCGCCCGCGGTTTCACCCGCGTGGTTCCCGTTCCCGTGGGAATATCGGGATAAAAAGTACATATAAACCTTCCTCTTGAATCACTCTATCTATTAAAAAAAAACGCATCAAAATCCGTTGCGTAGTTTCAAAGATTTAAGCATACAAAGGGACATAGGGACAGAGAAAGCGACTTTGTTTTATACTATGTAGTGATAATACTTATCGTTATTAAATATGGAGCAATAACTGCTGGATTATGGCCTATATTTCACTTCGAAATTATTGGAAACGATTGCGAAAATACGTATTCGCTTTGATAGCAAGAGGCGATGAAGACTTTAGTGAGTTTAGGCTTCCGTTCGTGGGGCCGTGTCTGATACTTCGATACCTACCGTTTTATCGATAAATCTTTAATCGAACACGGCATGGCAAAGTATTTTTCTATTAATGATTAGGCGTTCATCTGGTGCTTAGTTTAGTACGTTCGTTAAGCTTAGTTTAGATCGTTCATAAGCTTTATATAATTACTAGCGGCCGCCCGCGGTTTCACCCGCGTGGTTCCCGTTCCCGTGGGAATATCGGGATAAAAAGTATCCTAAGTTATACCTTATTACATCAGCTACATGCCAGTGAAAGTCCCGTCAAAATCGGTCCAGCCGTTTCAGAGTTTAGGAACAAACAGACAGACAGACAAAAATTGTAAAAAATGTTATTTTGGCATATGTACCGTATATATAATCATATGCATGTAGTAAGAAGCGGTTATTTTAATATTACAAACAGACACTTCAATTTTATTTATTTGTATAGATGAAGAGTTTTACTTTTTATTTAATTTATTCGGTAATTTTAAATGGCATGTACCTAAGTACCTATTTAAATGATCGTTTTAAGTTTTCAAAAACAGCAAAGAAAAATATCTAAATGGTCATCTGTTTTAATGATTAATCCTCTTACTTTGAGATATTAAATAAATTTAATTAATCGATATTTTAATCAGTTTAGAAAATTTTGAGATGTAGAAATTACGTCTAATCGTTACTTTGGTTTGGTGACAGGAATACCTATATAATAGTACTAACGCCAGGGGTAAAAATAATTGCCCGTGTAGGCTACCAGACACACAGTAGTACCACATTTTTTTTAAATTGCAGGCAACTAGGTACCTACTCTTGCTGTTAGTCAACATATCACTATTTTCCAGCACTATTAGGTACTTTCCAGTGTGAAAAATAAATCTGTCTAAACTGATCAAATGTTTATCACTCACCCGCAAAGTACTTAGTTATAATATAGATCGAAGTGTATTTATTAGGAGATCAATAATAAAAGGCAAATGTGTGTAGGTATAAAAATTATCAAATTAACATATTTACTTAATAAAAATCGCCTCCAAAAAAATGACACCAAAAAGTAAGAAATAATCCCTCTTATATACCTACTAGCTTTCTGCCCGCGGCTTCGCCCGCGTGTTCTACACGACATTATCCTGATGGAATGTAAGTAATATTTTCCGGGATAAACTATGTCATTTTTCAGCTCCCAATCTACTCCCGTACCAAAAATCACATTGATCCGTTACTTCGTTTTGGACGTGAAAGACGGACAAACAAATAATACCTACTTATTGATTTTCCCATGGGAATATGATACTATCCTGTGGTAAAAAGTATAAGTAGCTTATTATAACCCTTGCCACCAATTTGTGCCCCCAAATTAGCCTGCGCTTAAAGTGATTTTTCCATACAATGAGATTTCCCGCGGTAAAAAGTAAAATATATCCAGGGCCTTAAACTGTCTCTATTCTAAATATCATCCTTCCCATGAACTCAAACTATCGCCTTATATACCAATTCTACTCTACAGCTTTGCCCGAACTAAAACTTAATTTACCATGGGAATGAGCCTTATTCCCGCGGTTACAATTTGCCTGTGTCCTTCCTAGCATCAGGACATGGGTGTCCCAGTGCTCCTATCAGTAGGAGTAATTAGTAGGAGCACCCGGAAGCACTGTCTCAAACTATCTCCATTCCAAATTTCATTAAAATTGGTTCAGCCGTTTTGACGTGAGCATATACAATTTTGCATTTATAATAGTAGTGGGGATAGTAGAAATAAGAATATGAATGGCCGGCCGCGACTAGGTCCGCGAGTACTACATCGCAAAATTTTGTGTCAAAAACCGCCTTCAAAAAACCACATCAAAAAAGTAAGAAATAATTCCTCACCAAATAAATAACGTAAGTACTTTGAAGTCGGGCGTGAAACATGTACAATTTTTTGTTGTTTTTGTTAAAACCCGCCCGACTTCAAAGTACTTACGTTATTTATTTGGTGAGGAATTATTTCTTACTTTTTTGATGTGGTTTTTTTGAAGGCGGTTTTATTTTTTTATAAAAATAATTTTTATTTCACTCCTTTTAGTGCATCGTGCAGGCAATTTACGTGTTTTCTGGTAAATAGGTATGTGATCAAACTGAAAACCTCCTTTTTCGAAGTCGGTTAAAATACCTTGAGGTATCCCCTTTTTAACAAAACAAGAATCATCTAAATCGGTTTATTAACAAAGGAGTTATGCCTAAAGATACGTATTAAATTCACATAAAGTGGTAACGAAAACGACTGTATTTTCAAGATTTCCTGAAAACTACTGAACCGATTTCAAAATTTCAAAAAATGGGACCAACTTGGAAACCAACCTGATGTAATAACGTTTGAACCATTTCAATCGCCTATTCTTGAACTACCAAAATGCAAAAAATCAAGTCAATACTTTGCTAAAAAATGTGTAATACTGATTTTCTTGAGTTTTATTAAAATGCATAAAGAATTTTTTGCTTTGCACGAAAATGAGCTGTCATGGGACCCATGCTTCATTATATAAAGTGAAGTAATTTTCCCGAGTTAAAAAAAACCGTATGAAATTTTCCCGGCCAGAGTTCAATTATCCCGATCGATTTAGCCGTTTAGTTGTGATTGAGCCATAAACATCCAAACTCCGTATCTTTAATACCTCCCCACCCACCCTATATAAACATTAGCCCCCCTTTCTACCCTATTAGGGGTTTTTTTATTTTGCCTACGCAGATCATTTTTAATCATAACCTAGTATCCTTCATACCAATTTCCATACTCCTAAGTCCAGAAATGAGAAAGTTTTCATATAAGCCTTAATCCCCCCCTTTCTACCCTATTAAGGGTTGTTTTATAACTTCGCATACGCAGATCATTTTCAATCGTGACCAGTATCCAACATACCAATTTTCATACTTCTAAGTTTAGAAATGAGGAAGTTCCATCTAAGCTTAATCCGCCCGTTTTACCCCATTATTGGGGAGTTTTTTTTTAACTTCGCTTACGCAGATAATTTTCAATCGTGATCAGTATTCAACATACAAATTTTCATACTTCTAAGTTCAGAAATGAAGAAGTTCCATATAAACTTTATCTCCCCATTTTACCCTATTAAGGGGGAGTTTTTTTTACTTTGCTTACTCAGATCATTTTCAGTCGTAACCGATATCCAACGTACCAATTTTCATGCTTCTAAATCCATAAATGAGGAAGTTCCATATAACCTTAACCCCCCCATTTTACCCCTTTAGGGAGGGAGTTTCCTAAAATCCGTTCTTAGCGGACGTCTCCTAGGCATAATCTACCTTACTGCCAAATTACATCTTCGTTGGTCCAGTAGTTTTCGAGATTTCGTGATGAGTGAGTTATGTCCCCTCGATTTTATATATATAGATATGAGGGATTATTTCTTACTTTTTGGTGTCATTTTGTACCTACTTAAACTTTATTCAAACCAAATAACGTAAGTAGGTACTTTGAAGTCGGGCGGGTTTTAACAAAAACAACAAAAAATGGTACATGTTTCACTTAAGTACGTTATTTCGTTTGAATAAAGTAGGTACCTATAAGAGGGATTATTTCTTACATTTTGGTGGCATTTTTTTTGAAGGCGGTTTTATTTTTTATAAAATTTATTTTTATTTCATTTTTTTTAGTGCATCATGCAGGCAATTTTAGTGTATCCTGGTAAATAGATTATGTTAGGATGTACCTACACTACCTCTAGTTACCTAAACATAAACCGCATCAATCAAAAATACTTGTCTGATAATAACCGCATCAAAATCGGTTCAGCCAAACGTGAGATAATCGCGGACAAACATACATACATACGGATCAAACCTAGAACCTCCTTTTTTGAAGTCGGTTATAATACCTTAAGATATACCCACCAACAAAACAAGAATTATCTAAATCGGATTATAAACAAAGGAGTTATGCGTAAAGATACCTACGTAAAAACTCGTCCAATGGTTACCTAACAAATTACAGTGTTTTCAAGGTTACTTGAAAACTACTGAGCCGACTTCAAAATTTCGGACCTACTTGGGAACTAGCCTGATGTAATAACGTTTCAATCATTTCAATCGGTCCATCCGTCTTCGAGTAATCAGCGGACATACACAAAAAAAGCATAGAGATACAGACGAACTGAGAACCTCCTTTTGAAGTCGGTTAAAAAGACTAATAACTAAAGAACCGGTCAAGAGCCAGTCAGACTCGCGCACCGAGACTGTACCTACCATCGTAAATCTAAATACATATAATAAAATCGTAGACTTTCCGTGTCTGTACATTGAAAATATTTGCAAAAAAATACCAGAACATGTTAGAAATAAGCAATAGAGCGTATAAATCTCTTTTTTAATTTTTTTGTCGCAAAAACCACTGAACGGATCTTTATGAAATTCTGTACAAAGACAACTGGCTACTCTTAAAAAAGTATAGGATAGTTTTTGTCGCGTAAAAATCCCTCATTCCTACGGGAACATACAAAAACTGATTCTTACTAAAATAGATGTCGCCACATGATTATGAATAAGTTTTAAGTAAAAATTTCATTTTTATGACAAGCTTTTTTGATGACTGTACTTTAATATTGTATTGTCATCTAAACCAAACCTGTATACAAAATTTCAGCTCCATCGGGCACTGGGATGTGGGTCAAATTAAGCTTGCAAGATTTGACCCGAACGGACATACATGCATACATACATACATACACTGCAAGTTAAATAAAAGCTTGTAAAATACGTTATATTTAATCGCTGTCTCAATTAATAATAAATCATGTTATTTTTTTTTTACCTGTTTCAAAACATAATATAAATTGAAACCCATCCAGGCCCGTATAAAATAATAATAGTACATTACATCCGAGGACAGGTAAGTAAGAAATTACATTGTCGAGGATGGTTTGAAGCACGAGCCGCAGGCGAGGGCTTTAATCATTCGAGGCAAGGTAATTTGCTTACCGTACAAGGCTTGTATAGTGCTTTTCTCAAGAAATGCGAGGAAATAAAAAAACTGTTTAACTAAATAATATTTATTAAAATTTATATCACACATGTTCGGGCAATTATTAAATGTAAATGATATTGTTTTCCCGGGCACACTTATGTATAAATCGCCCATAATAATATTATTTTAATGATGTAGGTATCATTAAAATACGCCAACAACACAGATTCCGAAAACGTATGCGCCTTTTTTCACTTTTCCAAATCAGATCGTAGGTTTTCATATATCTTTCTTTTGATTTTGCTGGCAGTAAGTTTTCTGTTATTAATTTTGCTTCTGCTCTCAAATTTGGTGGAGTAGGTACATACAATGTCTGTATATGTTTCATTGGCAGAACTCATTTTGATAATTTATTACACAATATAAATTAAACTGTATTGATATCAAATCAACCGCTGAAAATCATTCCCGCCGTTTTTTTAATATTGGTTTGTGAGGCCAAGTGGAACGGTCATACAGCCTATTGATACTTACTACTTGCTACTAAAATGCGCAACTTCAATACCCGCTTCTGGGTGGTGGATGGCGCTGTACATATTTCCTATACAAAATTACTCGTAAAGGATATTTTGTCTATGATAAATCTCAATTTGTTTTTTCGATTGATGTTCGTGCTAAGGGTACATAGCGCTTGTGGTACAATACGAAGTAATATACTCTGTGCGCACCGTATTTAAAAAAAAGTTAACCTAATTATGTTATAATAATTACCTATATAATAATAATAATAATGTGGCTGTATGGTGCAAATGTCCCTTTGCTTTTTCTGTTTTTATACACAGGAATAACGAAAGTAAAAATAAAGAAAAAAATTTGGTAATAATATCTTTGGGTAGTACATTTTCCGAGGTAAACATTCTAAATTTGAAAATCACTGCAGTAATGAATTTCAGTACTTACTTACTGCACTGATTTTAGTGCAGTAAGTAAGTACTGAAATTCATTACTGCAGTGATTTTCAAATTTAGAATGTTTACCTCGGAAAAGTGCCACGTACTGTATTCTTTTCTCAAATATAATATTAACATTTCAGAGCATAAGTGTGAAAAAATCATTTCATGTTATTTTCGTCATTATAACTACTAAGCAATAGATGGCGCAGGAAGTCAGTAGGATCACGATATACCTCTCACAAAAGTACATTCGAATGATTATATTAAGTAGGGTGAAGAGGCAGAAAGTTAGAATAAGTACACCTAATTTAAATCAAATAGAATCATCTCGATATTCCTGTAGATTTCGAGAAATTTCGAGAAATTCGTGGACAAACATAGTAAAAAACATATAACTATACTTACATATACTTACGAAATTTAGCTTTATTTTAGTCAGTTAAAAACCTATTTTTTAAACATAAAATGTGCGAAGGGTACCGATTGTTGTTTTTTGTTAAAGATCATCGAGAAATCAATACTTACCTAACTTATATAAAATAAAAGAAACATTTAATTCAATGTAAACTGAAAAGCGTTCATTGAATAATATTCCTATGTCATAAGAAATTCTTACTATTGTTATTATGACTTAAAAGTCATAGATAAAAAGCAAAAATTATTAACGAAATGTTTTAAGCTAAGTAAGCACTCGGGGCAGTGGCCAAAACTGGGGTTTTCACCCTATTGATGTAATATTTCTATTTCGCATTTCCACTCGACGCTAGATGTCGCTACAGTAAGTATAGTGCCACAAATATACCACCCGGTGACAGTGGTGATGGAGGAGCCACTAGCAATACAAAATTAACTGTCAAAGTGGACTGCCGGCAGTCAACTGCAGTCAACAGTATTTAGTATCAAAAAATAACCACTGTGTGAAATAAGTTTGTAGCAATGTAGACAAAATGTCAACAATGTCATTTTGAAACATTTGCTCATAAGCGATATGTGGCCAGTACGTAGATACCTACCATTTTTATGCCATTTAACCGGCCCTGGCTACTTAGGCCTTCAGCCGTAGGTACCTACCTACTTACCCAATAAATAAAATAAAGGAATATTAGAAATAGTTTTCATTTTAACTTATTACATTTATTTACTAGGAAAGCTTTCAAAAATGATTTTGATTAAAATTAAATAATTAAATGGTATATCATTACATTTTATAACTGTTACATATAGAAAGTTAATTACAAGCTCTCACAAATAGGAAATGTCTCCATAAATATCAAAATACTAGCCTTCTGCCCGCGACTTCGCCCGCGTGGACTAAACGACGACGTTATCCCGCGGGAATGTGATATTTTTCGGGACAATAATATACGCGCTCCAATCGCGCGCGGCAAGAGTGCGCTCCACTGGAGCTCCATAGTAGTGGTCGGAGTGGACGTGCCTCGTGCAATCCAAGAGAACAAATTAGATTTCACGATCCATGATCCCCAATCTTAGATCGTGGTTGGCCAATCCAAGATGGATCGTTTGGTGTGGTTCAGTCTTATGAACCTCGCGTAAAATAGATCTATTTCCCGCTAGCAAGCAACGTGGAAGAACGAAGGACGGCTCTTCAAAATAATCATTATCATTATACACTGTTATGTGTGATACATGCATTTTTGCGTATAAAAACAATATGAAAATATAGATAAGTTATGACAACTTACTGTAAATCGAGATTTAACAGTCTAAACCGACCTAGATAGCGGTTTAAATTTAAATCGAGATCGGTAACAACAAGTAGCTAAATGGAATTTAAAATAAAATCGAGATTTAACGGAAGTAAAGTTTTGCTGCAAGTGGCTCTTTTGATTTGATTTTTGAAGAAGAGAAGAGAAGTGTGATTTTATTTCTCGGCTCTAAGGGATTGCAAACTTGAGTATTTAATTTGTTTTAAATTTCAGCTTGATACCTCCCACGCATTTGTGAGAAAAAGTTTCTTGACAGATGGACAGATTCATGAATGAGGGCTCAACTAAGTTCATGCAGCATATCATAACAACATACCATGTTTATACCCTAGCCTGCGTATTCGATATTCTTTAGACCCTTTTAGTAGAGAATAGGACTTCAAGAAGAGCGTTTTGATATCTAGGCAACAAACACACAAAACTAACACAAAAGTCACTACACCGCGCGTACGAAGTCGCGGGCAACAGCTAGTATAAATAAATAAAACGGTATGAATAGACGGATTGCAGTCTTAGGTCAGCGCCATCTCCTGGACCGAGAGTGGATTTTTTGAAAAAAAAACTATTTAGAGACATCGTTTTATTTTTCCTGTAAGTAATCTTTACATAAACTTCTATCACATAAAATAATTTAAGATTTTTCTCTTTGCAAACTTCGGAGATAAGAGGGGGGGGGGGGGGGGTCTTTTTGAAGTGAAAACTTCTTTAGCGGCGTTGTGCACTTTTTGTGATGGGTAAAAACTTATAAATTTGCGTCACGTGACCGTAAGACGTCTGATCGAAAAACTGTTACAATGTCATTTGAATAAAAGGCAAATTTCGCCATCTTTCCCAATGTTGTGATGGCTCTGACACCTTGGTTAGAAAACAGGCGGCGTGCGGCGGCAGAACAGAAGACCCTCGGTTCAAATCCAGTCCGTATTATTTTTTTTTTTTTGTCCTAATTACTTTTTTTGTGAAAAAGTCTAGGGAGCCCTTTATCAACGCATCTAATTCATCTCTAAGAATATTTTCTAAAAATCAACGGGTTAAAAAATTTAAGAATAACAAAAATGCACAACGTTAGTATTCAAGTTTTCACTTCTGCCGGCACTCCCGGAGTGCAACTCGCTGTTTTTTTACATTTTTCATCAAAAGTTGAAAACAATGCGGCTTAAAAAGATTTGTTCACTTCTCATGCTCGTAAAGTTCGTGTTTATGTTGGGTATAGGCTGCATAAAATCACTTTTTATGCTCTAGTGCATAAAGTAAAATCTTCGTCTAAGTCTCAGACTTTAAGACAAAGGGCGTCAGGTAAACAGCCACACACGCAATGAAACTTCGTTAAATAAACTTAGTAGGTATTTCATTCTGTTTCTTCAATTTTGTACATAATCCATGTAAAGTACTAAATTAATAAAACTAGGCAAAATAAATGAGTTTTCTAAGAAATAAGTATTTCAAGATTATGGACTACGATCTATGTTAAAGTCACTGTGCTGCCCATGCCACGTATAAAAATATGTAAGTAGTTTAAAAAACTAAAAAACATACTTTTATAGGAACATACTAAAAAGTAAATAAATAAGTAAAGTAAAAAGTTGTCAATATTAAGTAGGTAGGTACTTACTTGAATGCATGCTTTGCAAAGGGCGCACCACGCTTTTTAATTTCAGTTACTGAATAGACGGTTATTTTGTACTATTTAGTCTGTTCCCATAAAAGTGTGTTTGTTTAGTTTTTAAAACTACATATTTATTTTTTACTTTTTAGTTTAATAAATGGCAAGCTATGGATGGATGGTAATCGATTTCACAGTCCATTCATGTGTCTGCCCACCCCGTAAACATTATAACTCAAAGGCGTGATTGTATGTATTTAGTTTTACAAATTCGAGTATATTAGTTACCAGATGCGCAAACCGAACCCTTACTTCCTCCCTGCTCCATCATCAGACCCTCGCCACCAAGTGTAGCGAATAGGTCTCATCAAAACGAAACAAATGAGCCCAAACTCGAGGAGTTTCCTAGTGGTCATTAAGGAGTGCCACTGACTTTCGCCCTGCTCCATCATCAGGCCCTCACCACCAAGTGTAGCAAATAGGTCTCATCAGAACGAAACAAATCAGCCCACACTCGAGGGGTTTCCTAGTTGTCATTAAGGAGTGCCACTGACTTTCTCCCTGCTCCATCATCAGGCCCTCACCACCAAGTGTAGCAAATAGGTCTCATCAGAACAAAACAAATGAGCCTAAACTTGAGGGGTTTCCAAGCAGCCATTGAAGAGTTCTATTGCCCACCTCTTGACTTCATCATCAGATCAGCTCGATAGTAGCAAATTATTGTATTGTCATCGGATTCATATAGACTTGCAAACTTTCAAATCAATACGACAATTAGAAGTAGGTTAAAATTGAATTCCAAGATTTTCTTACATTGTGACTTAGTTACAAGTGAAGCTAATAAAAGTGTGGTAAAAAAAAAAGGAAGTCTTCCCGCCAATATGGCGAAGTCTTTATTTTTTATTTTTTGCAATATTGTTATTTACTTTCCTCACACTCTAAGTGAAAAGCAGAGTGTATAACTTGTACATAAAACCCATTTTACCCTCGAATTGACTATCAACCCTCGCCTACGGCTCGGGTGGATATATACGTCTCGGGTAATATGGTACGTTTTATGCACTTGTTGTACAGTCTACTATTTTTTAAGAATGTGCAAGCAGCGCTCTTTCATATGATACTTACCCCATGTGGTTAATTGGTTTTTTGGTTAATGGTTAATGGTTAATAATCATTAACCAAGGTCTGCCCCCTGATTCACAACCCGTCGGAAACGGAATCGGATTCGAATTCTGTGCTTTATCTTTGTCTATTCTATAATGAGTGACAGAGACAGGGCATACATTCCGCTGTCGGGAGCGTTTCCGATGGTTCGTGAATCAGGGGGCAGGTCATAGACTGAACTGATGCCAGATTGATCATCTAATGGTCACACAAGAAGACCATCAATCAACTAATCAATAAATTTAAGTCCTACCTAAGTAAATTAATATCTTATGTAGGTTGTAGGTACCTAGTAGTACCTATTATTAACTTTCTCACGTCATGGTGTAAACGCTATAGGTGTATGATAAAAATTTTCATGCTATGCGTGCGACCATGATGTCATTATGTGCGTTGGTAAAAATAAAATCAATTAAGATTTATTTAAAGCGCTACGGTAACACGTATAATGAACCTAATAATAACTATCGCTCGTAGCATCATCATTATTCCGGTAACTCGTTCCCCTAAGATTCTATTAATTTTTATGTGAGCCTATAATTAGACCTATTATAGCATCTATAGACAATTTTGACTAGCTACCTAGTTCTGTATGGGAAAATTCTCTAATAAAATAAAGCATCTCAATACTATCTTATTTAATTGAATCAGGCCTCACTTGGCTGAAGTCCCGAACCTTTCTTTTTTCACAACTAACCTACTTCCATTTTAAAATGAAAATTTGCTGGTAGTTTATTGATAAACTTCAGGTTAATCTCAACATAAACAAAATCTATATAAACTGTATACTTAGATAAACAGCATAAATCTCCAAGTCATCTCGCGACTAATCCATGAGATTTCAGTTCCGAAACTGGTTTCAATCAGCCAGCTATCAAGAGCTAACATTAAACAGACGCCATTACTGAAAATGAGATAAATAAATAAAATATTTATACCTAATATCGAGGCAAGGATCGGCCGCTCGGCGTGGGACCGCTGCCTCCGTGGTTCGATTGCGTCAAGGATATTTTTAGGAATCTCTGTATAGTCGGCGTCTCAGGACGAACGTGTTGTGTGATCACAAAAAACCAGCCACCCCTGGCGCCGAATTTCATGTTCCATATTTTTATTAGCATGACGCTTGAATGGGATGTGTACCTTTTCTTGAAATGAAATGACATAAAACTTTTAGACAAAATTCTGTTGTAAAAAATTCGAGGCTTGGTTGGTTGAAATTTTGCAATGTGTAACGAATGTAGCAACTGCGGAGTTATTTCAGCTATTACATTGCAAAAAATCAAGACCTTTTATCGATATTATCAGTTCAGAAATGGAAATCAGAAATTCGAAATTGAATTTATCCTTTCAGTCGGCTGAACTGCAACGTTCATCGTGTTGGTAACAGGATGCAGCATCATTGAAGCGATCGGTTACGGCCCTATCTACCTATACATGACCATTGAATACGAAAATGACGGACAAGATAAACAAAGACAATCTGTCTGGCCGTTTAGCCGTCTCTGTCTTTCGCGTGCGGTTAGCGTAGGAGGCGGCGTTCTGGGAGGCGCAAGCGCATCGGAGCGGTTATTTTTTGTGTCTTGTCAATGAAGAAGGAACGGCAGGACCTCAGTCCGCCCGCGCCCACCGCGCGCCGCACGCATGACGCGCCGCGCGCCCCTGCCGCCGTGCGCCGTGCCCGCCGCGACAACATGAACTACGGACCCAATGACCATCTGCCAGTGGCCATCAAGCGTGAAGTCGACATCGACTATCATGATAACGACAACTACTATCCATATGCACCCGTCGAAGTCGATAGACCTACTCGACCACCAAGTTTCGCACCTTCCTCTCCGACACATTTGATGGACTTGAGCAACAGCTCCGAGAGACCCTTGCACCAGTCTTGGTTTTCCAATATATCGTTTGACGGTGATGATCGCGAGTATCCGCAGTCTCAATACCCCAATCCTTATGACTATCAAAGGCAATTCTCTAGGAATTTCTACTATGATGATTCTAACTCTAAAGATTGTGTAAAAACCTACTACGAAAACAAAGATTCCAAAGATATTCCCAAAGTTGAAAACTTGTATCGATCATCGGCTGACGAGAACACTGTAGAAACAGAAGATCAAAGACGAGCACGTAAACGGTCAAAGTCATCAAAAAAGAAGTCGGCTAGCTTCGAGGAGATGCAGGTGCAGCGGGTGATGGCGAACGTGCGCGAGCGGCAGCGCACGCAGAGCCTGAACGAGGCGTTCGCGAGCCTGCGCCAGATCATCCCGTCGCTGCCGAGCGACAAGCTGTCCAAGATCCAGACGCTGCAGCTGGCGACGCGCTACATCGAGTTCCTGTACCAGATCCTGGCCAGCGGCGAGGCGGACGGCGCGGGCGGCGACGCCGGCAGCGACGCCGGCTCCGACCACGGCCGCTACCTCGCGCAGGACAAGCTCAGCTACGCCTTCTCCGTCTGGCGCATGGACACCGAGTGGACCAATGGGCAAACGTGATGTAGGATGTGTACAAAACACGAAAATTCCATTTACTGTAGTAATTTAGGTTTAACTTAGAGTTGTACAGTTTTTATTGAAAATTGGTTGCTGAAACAGGTGATAGTTTATTGATTAGGTGTATTTTTAATGTACCGCTTAAAAAAATTTTACATGCTTAAATAATTTAATTATCTTCTTAATGAGCCAGGGTTTACCTAGATACCTACCTAAAATTAGATAAGTATAGTAAGTATGAAAACTGAATAAAAAAATATAAGTAGGTAAGTAGGTATTAAAATTAAGCGGAGTACCTAAGTACCTAAAAAAGTGAACTTCCTATTGTATATAGAGTTATTATGGACCAAAATATCTATTAGCTGTAGGTTGGCTGTAGGTACGAAAATTGCAGTAATAGCACAGAATAAATAATACTTAGTGTAATTTTGGGAGCGTAATGTACCTACTTATTATACCTAATGAAGCGCAAAATTGAATGATATTTAATTAGTTTTTCTAAAATTTATCTAGTTGATGATCCGTTTAGTTGGTCGGATTGGAATAACAGATTTTTAAATGTGCATTATTACTATTATTAGTAAAAATTTCAAAATTTAAATAAAAATTTCAGGTTAAGCCTATTCAAAACAAGCATGTTGAATATTGAACAGATTATTGAAAATTACTATGAACTACCTACTTATAGAGTACCTACTTACCAAAAATATTTACAAATGATAGGTAGGGATAGGTACCTAAGTAGGGCAGAAGTCCCAGTTTTGGCCACTGTACAGGTTTTGGCCACTGTACCGGTTTCTGGCCACTTTTTGCTCTAACAGATTTCTGAATAACTTTTCGTCATTTTTGCCAAAGGCAATTTAAAAAAGGTATTTTATGGCTTAATTACAAAAATCGTTCGAATTCCTTATGTCATAAGTACTTTTTTCAATAAACGCCATTTTCTGTTTTATAATTTTTGTACTTATGAATATTTTAAGAAATTTATAATAAACGTTTGTTTTTTTACAATTAAATTGTTGTTTTGCAATTGATTACTTTCTAGCACATTAGAATATATTAATTTAACCTGGGTTTGGTTTTTTATCATCGCTATAGGTACTTACAAAAGTTTGACTATCAATAAGTGGCCAAAACCGGGGCATTTGGCACCTCTCACATATTTTGTGTTATTTAAATACGAAAAACTATTGTACTTTTTTAAATTTGATCAATTTACCTTTTTAATGAAGATAAATTCTCTATAACTAAAATATAATTTGTGTCCTAAGACCATTTAGTACTTAGTGCTTAAAAGTGAAAAAATCCGTAAAGTGGCATTAAAGGGGTCTCCTGCTCTACCTACCTAAAAGCTAAACACCAAAATGACCAACCATTTCACATAAGAATTGCGAAAATGTTTTCGTATGTTAATCGGAGATTAACATTAGAATTATGTAAGTAAGTATAAATTATGTTACATTCTACGAGTATTGTTATAAACTTGAATTACAAGTGTCAATAAAACATATAAAAATAAAATGTCTTTATTTCATCTGTTCCACTCACGGTTGAATTTCTTATAAACACGGCTGCTGATTGAAAAACAAAACTGCTTTAAGGAAATAACATTACCTAATAGTAGGTAGGTACATTACATACAACATAATTTAGGGCCTAATTTGATGTTTTGTCGCTTGTTTTACATTAATTTTATTCTCATTTGTCTTAAAAATATCAAATATTTGCACGCCGACATTGTTAAGGCAAATATGTAGTGCATTACCTACTTACTATCCATATCTGTAAACTAACACCTTGTACCTACTCATTATTAGCAAATAAATATTTCTATTTCTATTTCTATTCCTGGCAGCGCGATGATAATGGGCGAAAGCGCAGCTTTTTGCAGGTCCAGGTCGTCACAGCGCGGTCAACATTGCAGCCCTTGATGGACAAGCTGGAATAAAGGCCGAGACCGGAGGTCAAGGTTCTCTGGAGAACCTATTAGGTTCTGGCTGAGAGAAAATGCAATGTGAATGAAATTTTTTCGGTTATAAACAAACCTAGTTGCTCCTCGCGGTTTTACCCTGGTGGTGCCTACCCATTGCCGTGGGAATTTCGGGATAAAATATAGCCTATATGTCACTCGGGAAGAATGTAGCTTTCAAAATCGGTCCAGTAGTTTTTGAGTTTATTCGTTGCAAACAAAAATACAAATCTTTTCTCTAAATCATTAGTACCTAGGTACTTACATATTACATAGTATGTTCATAATCGTATTATAAGTAAGTCAATGCTCTAAATAATATTAGTATGAATAAACTCAACAGCTTTGTAAATATTCAGTTTATATTACGATCCGGTCAAAAGTAATGTTTATGATTAGGAAATTCAGAATTGGGAAAGCCATCAATAACTTTGATTCTTTAAAACTTCATCGGACAACCCATAATTAGTATTCATAAATTTTAAGTAGGTACTATAGAGGAAAAGTCGATTTCTAAGATGAAATACCGACTGCAAATAGGGTAAAACCACCTTGTATCGGCCACGTCAACAATATTTCACATTCGTTTGCTTCCTATTCTCACATTTATTAGCCTAGCTTTATAGGAGGTATTTTTTAATAAACTGTTATTATTTGACTTTCCTATGATCTAATAAAATATTTGAAATTTGGATAACATTTTTTTATATTGATGTTTTTCTTTGTACACACCCAATTTCCCTAATATCGGCCACTTGCACCCAAAAATCGCCCATCTGTTTGCCTTGTATCGGCCTAGGCTTACATTATGAGCAATACAAATATACTTCGAATTGATAAAGAAAGATAAAGATATAAAAAGATATACATAGAGATATATAAAAAACATACATATACTTACCGTGATTTTTTTTTAACAATCCAAACTTAATTTAACGTGTTTAGAATAAATTTCTAAAAAAAATAATATGTTTTTGTTTTTTTCTTGCATAAAGATATTCTTACCTAATAGTAACAAATAAATTTTGAAGTCGGATTTTTTAGAGATTTTAGATTATTTTACGAATAATATTTCTTAAAGGAAAGTCTATAAATCAAATACTATTAACAATTTATTTTAATTTTAATATTACAGTTTGCACATCAACAATGACACTTCCACATAAAAGTAACTAAACAAAAAATCGAGATTTTTCAAATATTTTTTTATATTTTTTTATTATAATTATACCTAAATTAAGTATCTAATCTAGTGTACCTAGATTTGTATGAAGTAACATTTGTATCGTCCATGACTTAATGTTGAGTGGCCGATATCAGGATTTTGACTCGCCTTGTATCGGCCATCACCATTTTTAACGGCCGATATCAGGCTTTTTTATGAAATAATCAACCCTAAATCCGGCCATTCGATTTTTTATTAAAATTCAAAAAAAAACACAAAAATATTAGTCAATAATGTTGCATTATAATCTCTTTAACCTTCACAAGCAAAAATCAACGATTTAAACCTCCTAGATAAGTTGCAAACCCTTTCCCCCGTAACCTCGAACTCGTCAATTTTGACTAGAAAATGGCGTGAATTTCGACACGACTGCGCAGGTTACAACATCCAATGCTACTGAACTGTCAAATGAACTTTGATCGCCACCTCATTTAATTCATTTAAAGACAACAATATAATGTTCATTATAGAGCAGAATTTATGCAAGTGGATCGAATATTTAATAGTTTTTGATCAAATTCGTAGGAAGTGGCCGATACCAGGACGTGGCCGATACAAGGCGGTTTTACGGGTAAAACTACCTTGTATCGGCCACGTCAACAATATTTCACATTGATTTGCTTCCTATTTTTACAATTATTAGCCTAGCTTTCTAGGAGGTATTTTTTAATAAACTGTTATTATTTGACTTTCCTATGAACTAATAAAATATTTGAAATTTGGATAACATTTTTTTATATTGATGTTTTTCTTTGTACACACCCAATTTCCCTAATATCGGCCACTTGCGCCCAAAAATCGCCCACCTATTTGCCTTGTATCGGCCTAGGCTAACATTATGAGCAATACAAATAAACTTCGAATTAATAAAGAAAGATAAAGATATACAAAGATATATAAAAACATACATATACCGTGATTTCTTTTTAACAACCAATCTTAAGAGGTAGGCAATTAACGTGTTTAGAATAAATAGGGAGAGGGAGGGCTAGGGAATATTAATATCGTACGATTGCTTCCGTGCCATACACGGAACTCTCGGACATATTGATTAATACAGTTACCCATTTAAACAGAAGTTCTTACATAATAATGCATAATATCAGGTCAATCATATTTTTACTATAAAATGAAAAAGAGATTGTGTGTATCCATACCAATATTATAAATGTGAAAGAGGGTTTGTTTGTTTGTCCGTCTTTCACGTCAAAATGGGTGCAAAGGATCGACGTGACTTTTGGCATGGGAATAGTTTGGCAAATGAAAAGTGACATACTTAGGCAGCCATTACACAGTCAATCTGGATCGCGGTCCAGATTGACTCTAAACGAAGGTGATTGACGGATCGCGATCTTGATCGCAAAATATCTACATAGTAAATCTCGATCGCGATCAAGATCACGATCGGTGATCGCGGATGGACTGTGTAATGGCTGCCTTAGGCTACTTTTTATCCCTGATAAATATCACATTTCCGCGGGATAACGTCTTCGTTTAGTCCGAGCGGGCGAAGTCGCGGGTGGAAGGCTAGTATTTTGATATGGAGACATTTCCTATTTGTGAGAGCTTGTAATTAACTTTCTTTAAGTAACATGTATAAAATGTAATAATGATAGACCATTTAATTATTGTGAAAAACGAAATATATTATGTAGCTTACTTCCGCATTTCGATTACCTATGTGTTGGTTTTTCGTACGAACTATCTCCTGAGGATGCCCCGGGTTGGGGCGAAACACGTGTAGAGTCAATGTGTAGAGTAGTCTAATCGGTGACGGTGCAAGGTGTATTGCTGTCTTGCTAGATGCAGGTATTGTGCACTGGTGTTTTCGTGGTGTGCATGTGCAATTTTTTGCGGGCGGGCGGGCGGTGCATCTTGCATATTGTGTTTTTGCGGAAGTAAGCTACATATATTTCGTTTTTCACAATGGTTAGGGACTTCCGCCAAGTGACGCCTGATTCAATCAAATAGCATTTAATTATATAATTTTAATCAAAATCATGTATGTAAGCTTTCCTAGTACTTAAATAAATGAATAAATAAGTTAGAATGAAAACTATTTTTAATATTCCTTTATTTTATTTAATGGGTAAGTGGATGGGGCCTTCGGCTGAAGGCCCTAGTAGCCAGAGCCGGCTAAATGGCATAAAAAATGGTAGGTGTAGGTATCTACGTAGAAGCGCTCGCCAGATAACTTTGCGCGCGGTCGAATTTGGAACTAATTTCAAATTTGGCAGGTCGCCATGGTATTTGTTGTGGCAGGCGAAATGAGTGTGTCAAGTGTCATTGTGTTTTATTAGTTTATTTAGTAATCGTCATGCCAATAGTTATCAAAAGTGCTGGAAGAGAGATTGTTTTACAGGTGAAATGTGCTTGCGAAATAAAACAGGACAATAACAGGCTATTTAAACCATTTGCTAAAGTGCAGGCGCGGACTGCTTGTTTGATAGGTCATTTTTAGGGTGACCATTATGTGATATTTTGCTTTCGCTTGGGGAATTTGGTTACTATTATTATCTACTCTATAGTTACTTAATAAAATATTTCGAAATATATTTATTTTGTTGTTATTTAATTCCTACATTACTAACAATTATAATAAACAATGTAAAATCTATCTGCTTATAAAAGTGTTTTTAATGTCTTACAGTTTTATATTGCTATTATAAATGGAAGTATCTAGATAAAATTTACTGTATTCTCAATTATAGCAACCGGACAAAAGCCAGTTAGATTTTTTCCTCATCTACACGTGATGGGAAAATTATTTACAACTACTGGCAACATTAAATACGCCACCAGTCGCGCGCAGACTTATCTGGATCGCACTCTATGTACTGGCCACATATTGTATCGTTTATTATCCAATTTTTCAAAATGACATTGGTGACATTTTGTCTACATTGCGACAAACTTATTTCACACAGTGGTTATTTTTTGGTAAGTACTAAATATAGAGTGTGTGTCAGATAACTCTGCACGTGCCTGGCGCGTTTTTGGCGCTAGTTACAGTGCAATTTTTTGTTCTAATGTTATAGAAAAGATTAGTATTCGATTTTTGCCGCGCGCAGACTTATCTGACGAGCACTCTACTATTGACTGCCGGCAGTCCATTTTGACAGTTAATTTTGTATTGCTAGTGGCTCCTCCACCACTACTGTCACCGGGTCAGATATATTTGTGGCACTATAGTAACTGTAGCGACATCTAGCGTCGAGTGGAAATGCGAAATAGAAATATTACATCAATAGGGCGAAAACTTCAGTTTTGGCCACTGCCCCGATTGCTTACTTAGCTTAAAACATTTCGTTAATAACTTTTGCTTTTTAATATTCTTTTTATCTATGACTTTAAGTCATAATAACAATAGTAAGAATTTATTATGACAGCAATATTATTCAATAAACGCTTTTCAGTTTACATCGAATTAGATGTTTCTTTTATTTTATCTAAGTTCTCAGTATCTTTAAAAATTTGATTAACAAAAAAACACATCAATCGGCAACCTTCGCACATTTTAAGTTTAAAAATAGGTTTTTAATTGACTAAAATAAAACTAAATTTTCGTAAGTAGGTATATGTATAGTTATGTTTTTTACTATGTTTGTCCACGAATTTCTCGAAATCTAAAGGCATATCGAGATGATTCTATTTGATTTAAAATAGGTGTATTATAACTTTGGGACCAGTCTAAGATTCATCAAAATCGGTTTAGTAGTTTTCGATATGTGGGTATATTATGGTACAATATACAATAAAACTTAAGAAATAAAAAGTAATTTAAAAATAATAAACTGACCGGCACCTACCTCAAAAAGGTACCTTAGATTCAAGATTCAAATTTGTTTATTCAATTTAGATTGTTATTTACAGTACTTGTGAACGTCATAGAAGCTACGCCATCGGTTCGCAAACCATATGACGAAGTTAAAAGGAAAACTATCACAGCTAAGTAGGCTTTACAAGTTTTTGAGATATAACACATTTTCGAAAACCGCAAAAATAACTTTGTTTTTCATAGTATTCGTATGAATGAAAAAGTTATATTTGCGGTTATATTATCTATACATCTATACAAATAAATAAAATTGAAGTGTCTGTTTGTAATATTAAAATAAACGCTTTTTACTACCTGGATATGATTATATATACGGTACATATACCAAAATAACATTTTTTTAAATTTTTGTCTGTCTGTCTGTCTGTTTGTTCCGGCTAATCCGAGGGAATGTGATATTTTTCTGGGATAAAAAGTAGCCTAAGTTACTCCTTATTACATTAGCTACCTGCCAGTGAAAGTCCCGTCAAAATCGGTCCAGCCGTTTCAGAGATTAGCCGGAACAAATAGACAGACAGATAGACAGACAGACAAAAATTGTAAAAAATGTCATTTTGGTATGTGTACCGTATATACAGGAAAATTTTTTGACCAGTGCACAAATTTTTAGCATCAACTCAGAATCGGTAAGTGAACAACTTTCTCCTAGAAACATGGGTCGAAATACGACACAAATTTTTGGACTTCCCATACTAAATCGATCACGTGATCAGTCCGATTTGTATGAAGAGTCGAAAATTGTTTGTCATATTTCGACCTATGTTTCTAGGAGAAAGTTGTTCACTTACCGACTCTGAGTCGATCTTAAAAATTTGTGCACTGATAAAAAATTTACCCTGTATAATCATATGCATGTAGTAAAAAGCGGTTATTTTAATGTTACAAACAGACACTCCAATTTTATTTATTTGTATAGATATATTCTCTTTAACGACTCCGTAGCTCAGTGGTTAGAGCAGTCGCCCGGATAGCGAAAGGTCGTGGGTTCGAGTCCCATCGGAGCTGGTTGTGAGATGATGGTAGATTTTTTCTAAATACTTAATTTTCCATTTTTTCAATAATAAAAATTGCATTGTAAATGCAAAAAAGTAAAAATTTAAATAGTTTACGTATTTTTATTCATTAAAATCACATTAACTGAGTTTTCTCAGGGTGTCAGCCGTCAAGAGTAAGCAATTTAATATAGTCCCACACTTCTGTCTGTTCCGGTGACAGCCGGGGCAGAGGAGCCACTTGCAATACGAAATTAGCTGTCAAAATGGACTGTCGTATGAAAACTGTTTTAGTTCCAAAGATTATCACTGGAACAGAAAAGCACGTAAGAAGCCATCATGTTAGTGGCTTTGTAGTGATAACAAACTGTAAAGTATTTTTTATTTTTTATTTTATTGATTTATAGGCAAGCGCTTGTCCGCTATCACGCCCCTATAGTTGATGCGATCTACGATGAATCGCGCTTGCCTAATGCTGCGTACACACCGAACCAACTAAGGCCAACGAACACCATCCAAGGGGTTCTGTTTTCCCCTCTGTCTCAATTCTGATCATCTGATCAGAAACTCCGAATGTGAACTGGAATCGCTTCCAGTGATCCTTAACGTAGCTTTAGATTGATCTTCGAAGGCCAGAAACATGAAGCGAGCAATGCCTGATGTCGTTTGTTGGCGTTCGTGGGGCCGCCGGTCTGTACACAGTCTAAAAGTCCATGTTATAATTTGGCCTTTTTTTATATACCTACAATCATATAGAAATCAAAATTATTAAAATGTTCAAATTTTATATTAGTTAATGTAGAGAATAAGATATTGTCGATAAAGAGCGGGGCCGCTTGTCACAAGTGTAATTAACTTATGCTCAATAGGCTGGTCCCAACCACTTTTGTAATACTGAAATTTGTAGACTGAATAAATCATTTTTTCATTTTCATTTTCAAAAGGTACCGGTATAAAATATAATAAGAAAAAACCGGTCAAGAGCCAGTCGGACTCGCGCCCCGAGGGTTCCATACCAACTTTTTTATAAAATAGAAAAAACTACAACTGTGCTTCACCCAAAGCAACCTGCGAATAGGTAGGAAAAAGGACATTTGAGCCACCAGACCCAGCAATCCCAACTGATGAAGATTCTACCGACGAAGATCAACCAGGTTAGGTCAACAATCTTACAGGCCGGCAGCTCAGCTCTAGGTCAGCTCAGTGGTCTTGGCTGATAAAAAGAAGGTTCCTTAATAGCAAAAGCATTTCATTGACTTTGAATTAAACGTAAAAATGTTTTCATCGGCGAGGCATATTCGTCCGAGAATTCGCGATGTAGAATATTGCAGTTTTTGGTCAGCTCCATTTCTTGACTGATAGTGAAACTTATATAATTTTTGTTTATGATTTCTGAAAAAGTTTACTATTTAGAGACATTGTTTTATTTTTCCTGTAATCTTTACATAAACTTCGCTTAACTTCAGATCTTACAGTACAAATAAATGTAAAAAAATAATGGTAATTTATAGTTTAATCACTAAAAAAACTAATACAAACTTACATTTGTAGTAAATTTCATATAAAATGTGAGTCAGTTTGTCTACGTTTTATAATGTCAAGAAATTTTCCCAAAATAAAAGGTACGGTCGGCTGCACTACAGACTACACAAAACTGTCAAAATTCTCCAATCAAATTTCAACCTTAATTCTGGAGCGTTAAGTTCAAAACCGTTTGTAGATTTTTGACATTTTGTGGTAGTCTGAAGTGCAGGCGACTGTACCTGCCCTATATGTTGACCCAGGTTATAAGTAATTACTTACTACACAAAATTTGGTAAAAATCCGTCCAGTAGTTTTTGCGTGAAAAGCAAACATAAAAACAGACGCCCGCAAATATAAGTTTGTCAACGTTTTTTTAAATATGAAGAAATTTTCCCGCAATAAAACGTACCCTTTATGTTGACCCAGGTTATAAGTAATTACTTACTACACAAAATTTGGTAAAAATCCGTCCAGTAGTTTTTGCGTGAAAAGCAAACATATAAACAGACGCGCGCAAATATAAGTTTGTCAACGTTTTTTTAAATATGAAGAAATTTTCCCGCAATAAAAGGTACCCTTTATGTTGACCTAGGTTATAAGTTATTACTACACAAAATTTGGTAAAAATCCGTCCAGTAGTGTTTGCGTGAAAAGCAAACATATAAACAGACGCGCGCAAATATAAGTTTATCAACGTTTTTTTTTAATATAAAGAAATTTTCCCACAATAAAAGGTACCCTATATGTTGACCCGGGTTATAAGTTATTACTCCACAAAATTTGGTAAAAATCCGTCCAGTAGTTTTTGCGTGAAAAGCGAACAGACAAACAGACAAACATTTTATTATCTATCGTTTTGGGGTCTTTATCCTATACATATCACATAGCAGTAATTATTTTTTTAAATATTTAATGTAGGGCAGAGGTACCTTTTGTGGCCACTTTAAGGATTTTTTGACTTTAAAGCACTAAGTACTAAATGGTCTTAGGTATTTAAGACACAAATTATATCTTAAATTATAGATAAATTATCTACCTTTAAAGGTACATTTTTCAAAATTATAAAAGTAAAATAGTTTTGAAAAATGGAAAATGAAGTATTTTAGAAAAAATCGACCCGTTTCACAACCAGCTCCGATGGGACTCGAACCCACGACCTTTCGCTATCCAGGCGACTGCCTCGCCGATGAAAACATTTTTACGTTTAATTCAAAGTCAATGAAATGCTTTTGCTATTAAGGAACCTTCTTTTTATCAGCCAAGACCACTGAGCTGACCTAGAGCTGAGCTGCCGGCCTGTAAGATTGTTGACCTAACCTGGTTGATCTTCGTCGGTAGAATCTTCATCAGTTGGGATTGCTGGGTCTGGTGGCTCAAATGTCCTTTTTCCTACCTATTCGCAGGTTGCTTTGGGTGAAGCACAGTTGTAGTTTTTTCTATTTTATAAAAAAGTTGGTATGGAACCCTCGGGGCGCGAGTCCGACTGGCTCTTGACCGGTTTTTTCTTATTATATTTTATACCGGTACCTTTTGAAAATGAAAATGAAAAAATGATTTATTCAGTCTACAAATTTCAGTATTACAAAAGTGGTTGGGACCAGCCTATTGAGCATAAGTTAATTACACTTGTGACAAGCGGCCCCGCTCTTTATCGACAATATCTTATTCTCTACATTAACTAATATAAAATTTGAACATTTTAATAATTTTGATTTCTATATGATTGTATATAAAAAAAGGCCAAATTATAACATGGACTTTTAGACTGTGTACAGACCGGCGGCCCCACGAACGCCAACAAACGACATCAGGCATTGCTCGCTTCATGTTTCTGGCCTTCGAAGATCAATCTAAAGCTACGTTAAGGATCACTGGGAGCGATTCCAGTTCACATTCGGAGTTTCTGATCAGATGATCAGAATTAAGACAGAGGGGAAAACAGAACCCCTTGGATGGTGTTCGTTGGCCTTAGTTGGTTCGGTGTGTACGCAGCATTAGGCAAGCGCGATTCATCGTAGATCGCATCAACTATAGGGGCGTGATAGCGGACAAGCGCTTGCCTATAAATCAATAAAATAAAAAATAAAAAAGAGAATATATCTATACAAATAAATAAAATTGGCGTGTCTGTTTGTAACATTAAAATAACCGCTTTTTACTACATGCATATGATTATATATACGGTACACATACCAAAATGTAATTTTTTACAATTTTTGTCTGTCTGTCTGTCTGTCTGTCTATTTGTTCCGGCTAATCTCTGAAACGGCTGGACCGATTTTGACGGGACTTTCACTGGCAGGTAGCTAATGTAATAAGGAGTAACTTAGGCTACTTTTTATCCTAGAAAAATATCACATTCCCTCGGGATAGCGTCGTGTAGTTTATTATCAATGCGAAAGTTTGTGGGTATGGATGTATGGATGTTTGTTACTTTTTCACGCAAAAACTACTGAAAGGATCTGGGTCAGGACAGGAATAACACATAGGGTACTTTTAAATATCCTAAATTTAATTTAATTAAATAATAGGGTAAATTATAAAAGTAAAATAGTTTTGAAAAATGGAAAATGAAGTATTTTAGAAAAAATCGACCCGTCTCACAACCAGCTCCGATGGGACTCGAACCCACGACCTTTCGCTATCCGGGCGACTGCTCTAACCACTGAGCTACGGAGTCGTTACGAGAAGCGTCGAATTTATCAAATACTTCTTACACGCTGTATAGTCATCGTTAATTTCATCAATGTGAAGATATTACTACCCCCACACGCGAAAGAAATACCTTTCCAGATATTTGACAATCGCTAAAGAAGAAATTACTATGGCAATTTATTTAAATTTTTACTTTTTTGCATTCACAATGCAATTTTTATGGCTGAAAAATGGAAAATTCGATCGATTTTTTCTAAAATACTTCATTTTCCATTTTTCATTCATTAGAGGAAAAAGTGGCCAAAACCGGTACAGTGGCCAAAACCGGTAAGCCTGCCTTACTTACCTACTTTTTTCCCGTTTCTGTTTTATTATAACGGGTGTCCCAAAAGTAGGTATAGGATGATTTGTCTCAATAAAACGCGAATGGATTGGATTTTTTTCTTAGTTTTATTTTATTTTAAAGAAGAGACTTGTACAATTTTATCTGAATAGAATATCTGCTAAATGGCCGCCACGGGCATTTTTGCTGTGTGCAAGTTTTTCATGACACTTTCACACATTTCGCTGCTAATTTCACACATTTCGCTACTTATTTCACCAATAACTCGGCGAATATTTTGTCTATATTGTCTTTGTCTTGTGGATCATCGGTGTAGACTTTATCTTTGACGTAGCCCCAAAGAAAGGAATCCAGTGGCATCAGATGGCAAGATCTCGGTGGCCATTTGACATCACCTCTTCTTGAAATTACGAGATTTTTCGACCTTTCGACGAGTGTTTGTAATTGATCGTGAATTTTCGTTAAATATTTGTAAAACTTCTATACGCTGTTTTATTGTGAAACGCTCCACGATTAATTTTACATGTGTCAAGATGACGTATGTCAAATTTCAACCCACCATCTTGAATATTTCGGAAATAGCGCGAAATTCAAATCCTATACGTACTTTTGAGACACCCTTTATGTATATAGATAGCAATCTGAATCGTACGGAGCGCCTTACTTTATTTCTCACTTTTACTTAATTGTTCTTTAAGGTTTTAAATTATTTTTATGCATTCACAATGCAATTTTTGTAAGTAGGTACTTATAGGAAAAATGTGATGTGATTATAGGGCTCGTGGCATCTCGTGGTTTTAGGCTAAACCCGCACAGCGATTAAAAATCGCGATTTTGTAACTCATGGAATTGTATGTAGGTACACCAAGAAATTTGTATGTTGTTGAGGTACACGCACTCGCGATTTTAAAATCGCGCGAATAAAAAATCGCTGTTTGCTGTGAAATAATCGCGCGTCTTAACCCGGCGGGAGGCGTGCCCATTTCTAGAAAATATTTTGTCGCTATCGGGTAAAAGTTATCTCACCAAAATCATCATATAAGAAACTGACCAACTCTCGCTGGAGCTGCTTATTTCTTTACAAAAAGCGTTGAAATCTCTTAGTAAAGTCAAGCCAACTCTAATGTTCCTTTCTGCGATTTCTTTATTGATATAGTTAGTTACGTTTTATTTTTATGTGACTTTGGACGTTGAACATTCTACATGTTGGTTAGTTTGGTGGGCACAAGTCAACGACCAAGTCACATAAAATTAAATATATAACTATATCGTAACGCTTTTTGTAAAGAAATAAGCAGCTCCAGCGAGAGTTGGTCAGTTTTTTATAGGATGATTTTGGTGAGATTTCATATATTTTTGCTTACTTATGTGTAATAACACATAAGTAATAAATACAGGTATACTGATTTATTTACTGCAAAATTAAATGTAACTTTGTAATCCTATATATTTATATAGGATTACAAAGTTATTTATGCAGTTGGTGTAACTAGAAATCTGGATGAATTATCCTAGTTTTTATAGTTTTCCCTTTATGTGGCCATTAAACCCTAACTCTGTACCAAATTTCAGCTCTCTGAGTTTATGGGAAGTACTAGTTCTATTTTGATGATCATGATTGTCATATTGCCATGATTGTCATGAGTGTCATAATTGCGAAACTTTGCTTTCGCTTAACTTCGGAACTAAATGACCTACAGACTTGAAATTTTGGATTTTAAGTATGTAATTACAGCTTACTGGATGACCAAAATTTCTGCGTTCTGGTCTTATCCAGAGGTTCTCAAATAGGGGCCTGAAAATGCGGCGAAATGGTTCCAGTAAAGGATGGTACGGCAGTGTTTGCTTCGCGCTCGACTTGGCGGGGGCACTACCGTGCCCCCAGATAATACAGGAGTGTTTTTTTCCTTTTTAAATATTATCTGTATGTTTAAACTTTGAAGTAAATAAGTAAAAATTAAAGTATACTTACTTATTTTATTATATTTTTTTTTGTTTATCATTTTAAAATTTTACAAAATATAAAACTCTTGCGTTACTGGCTGACTGACAGACAACGCACATCAGAAACTACTGGGCGCAAGAAACTGAAATTTGGCATGTATTTTCCTTGGGGAGTGTAGGGGAGCACTATGAGAGGATTTTTGGAAATTCCTGCTCTAAGGTTGTCAAAAGGGGGTCCACGCAGACAAAGTCGCGAGCGGATGGCGAGTATTTTTTCAACTGACATTTCAACTTCAATGAGCGATTTTCCGAGAGGCCATTTAAAAAAAAAGCTTCCAAAAGCTTCACTAGATTGCGTTGAACGAAGTATGTACATTGCCCGTAGTGTAAGTTTTTATGTCAAAAAACGCAAACTATTTCGAATGCGTATTAATGTCAATTTGTATGAAAACTGTATTAGCGCCTCTAGCGGCGAGTAGCGCGCTTATATAGTTTTCATACAAATGGGCGATTTTCTGAAAGCTCAGTCACTAGATGGCGCTGTCCCACCTATGCAGCTAGAAGGAACGGAACGTTATAAATTTTACTTTGACGCGACTTTTTTACGTAAAACGGAACGTCAGACAGATGTTATTTATTTACCTAAATCTTTAAATTTAGGTACCTATTTCGTTTCTGTTCCTCACAGTAGTGCTTATTTAATATATTATAAAATAATAAATAACATCTATCTGACGTTCCGTTTTACGTAACAAAGTCGCGTCAAAGTAAAATTTACAACGTTCCGTTCCTTCTAACTGCATAGGTGGGACAGCGCCATCTAGTGAGCGAGCTTTCAGAAAATCGCCCATTACAAAATGACATATAAGTACAGGGGGGCTACCGGCTAAGAAATATGGATATGGGTATGGGTTTCAACTGTCATTTGAATTCCTTATTTTGATAGATTTTTGTTGCTTTGTTCTGTTGAACGTTGCTAGCTAGTTATCGTTATACCCGACGTCACAAAACAAGGAACTGATAGAGGCTACTTTCTTTATAAAATTGACTTAAAGTTCCCAAAAACGTATGAAGTTTATACCCATAAAGTTACGCGGTAGCCCCCCAGGTCTCGGCATCACTTTTTGCAAACTTATCGACTAGATTTTAATGGTAGGTATGTACGTGCAGTTGAAATGTCAGTTTTCTGCATAGTTTAATTTACATAATACTAAGAATTTTGTAAATAAAAAAAACGGATATATAGACATAGATTATGACATTTCTCAATCTTGAAAAATGGAAAATGAAGTATTTAGAAATCTCCAGCTCAAACCAGCTCCGATGGGACTCGAACCCACGACCTTTCGCTATCCGGGCGACTGCTCTGTCAGAGCGTGGGTTCGAGTCCCATCGGAGGGTTGTGAGACGGGTCGATTTTTTCTAAATACTTCATTTTCTATTTTTCCACCATAAGAATTGCATTGTGAATGCAAAAAAGTAAAAATTTAAATAATTTCTCAATCTTACTTAATAAAGATAGGATTTAGAGTATTATATCATTGTGTAACTATCCGTGTTCTGGCAAAATCTAGTATTTTCACAAAAATCGATTAATCCATTCATCCTACAACATAATATTAAAGGCAACAACCGTTACTGACTGATCTATCGACGCAAAGCTCAAGTCACTGAATCGATAGCGTTGAAGTTTGGCATGCAGATAGTTATTATACCATACCAAGGCATCCGCTAGGAATGTACTTCTCAAAATTCACACTCTAAGGAGATCGAGGGAAACGGGGTCAAACGTTTGTATGGAAAATAGGAAAGAATATCCATACTGATATTATAAAGAGAAAAGATTTGTATTTTTGTTTGTAACGAATAAATTCAAATACTGGACCGATTTTGAAAATTCTTTCACCAGTAGAAAGCTACATTCTTGCCCGGTAACATAAGCTATATTTTATCCGACAAGCGATGGATCGTAAAAACTTTGACGAGCCGAGCCGAGCCGAGCCGCGCCTATCGTAAGCGTTTAAATGGCGCGTGGCGCGCTGAATCACGCGCGGAGCCGTGCCTTACCTTTAAAGTAATTTTAACATTTTATAATAATAACTTGAGTCTTAATCCACATAAGTTGCAAATCTAAGATAATCAATCAATGGGCGATTTTCTGAAAGCTCAGCCACTAGATGGCGCTGTCCCTCCTATGCAGTTATAAGGAACGGAACGTTATAAATTTTACTTTGACGCGACTTTTTTACGTAAAACGGAACGTGAGACAGATGTTATTTATTTACCTTAATTTCGTTCCTCACTATACTAGTACTACTAGTATAGTAGTACTTATTTAATATATTATTAGTTTCCTTTGGGTTTTTAAAAAGTAATTAATTTAAGAGCGTTTTTTTTGTGCCAACCCCTTTTAATGGCTGTCCCCCAGGTTTGACTTAATTTTTCTCCTACAAGAAAAAATATATTTTAACATTTATTGTTCTAAAATGCACATGTTTTATTTTGTAATTAAAAAGTATTTTTTTCCATTTTATCAAGCATAATTAAATTAACGACCATTGAAGTGATCCATATGGTCTGATTTCGTATGTCCCCTCATCAATACTATGCTTTACTATTATGAAAAAATAAATGTTTTTGGTAGAAATCACATAATGTGTTTGGCTCATTTTATGCTTAAATATCAACAGCAGATATACATGCTCAAGTTTTCTCAATTGTTTAGAGATATTTCATTAAAATTAAAAAGTTTGACGAGTTTAAAATTCTGCTCAATCCGGAACTTTCAGTTTTGTCACCGTATTTTAACTACAAAACTCCCCTAATATGAATAATTCTATTTAAAATGGTAACATTTAATGCTTCTTTACCCAAAAACGCCATTTTGAATTTAGTGTCAAATTAGTGCAGCTCGAAACAAGACGTGTTGAAGTAAACGTTACGGACGAACGGATTTTTAATTCAGGTTTGTGTCTTTAATTCATTGTTTTTGAATTGTTCTACATTTCTAATAATTTTACACGTTATTGTAAATTCAATTTAGTATTCGGTAGTTATAAATTTCAAAGGCCAGGCACGATAGATAATTTTTTATTTAATTTTTAATGCATGTGGGTAAAAATATGTGACTTCCGTTTTGTGACTATTTTGCTGGTCACATACGGGCTGAACTAAAAGTCACTATATAACTGACCTCATAAAGGTTCGTTCACAAAGACGTTAAGTAGGTACTTTCTAAGTTTCATGTCAAAGAAGTGGAAACTGTTCACCACTCCATTAGCAGCGAGTAGTAGCTATAACGACAGTAAAGATTAGCACCGGCAAATATAAAATCTCTAAATAGTATAAAATAAAATCGCTTTCCGCGTCTGTTTGTCTGTACGTTTACCCGCTAATTCCTCGTAAACTACGCAAAGGATTATAATGCGGTTTTCACCATCATTAAGATATTTTTTCACGTAATGTTTATATAATACTTACATAATATGATCTATACAAATAAATAAAATTGGAGTGTCTGTGTGTAATATTAAAATAACAGCTTTTTACTACATTATATACGGTACATATACCAAAATAACATGTTTTACAATATTTGTCTGTCGGTCTGTCTGTCTGTTTGTTCCGGCTAATCTCTAAAACCGCTGGACTGATTTTGACGGGACTTTCACTGGCAGGTAGTTGATGTAATAACGACTAAGTTAGGCTACTTATAAATACTTATAGTTTTGAGTACCTACCTGCCTTCTTATTTTTACTTCTGTAATAAATAGAAATACCTACCATTAGCCGGTTTATTTGATAGTTCTAAGATATTAGATAGGTACTTAATTACTTACCTAAAAGGTCAATTGTTAAAATAAAAAATAACTCTGAAAATAGTGCCATATAGACAAGCCTTTACCGTTTTCGGACGTTCAGTTTTGTCACTGTCCCTTAATTTCGGAAAGAGAAAAACTAAAATTATTCAATTTATTTTGGTTTTAGGGTACAGTATTAAGTATCACTTTGTAAACATTAATTTTATTGAAATAAGTGGCATTGCAATCGCAAAAAAAAAAAAAAAAAATAAATATTAAAAAACTATACAAGAAAAAGTACCAAAAGTCACAAAACTGATAAACAAAGTACATTTTTTTAGGATTCTGCAAATAAGAGATCTGTTTTGGAGTTTTTCTGTTTATATATATGTCATATATATTTTAATATAAATAAATATTTTTTTGATAACAGCAGTAGTTTTTTTTTATTTGTCTTTAAAAATAGTCACATAACGGATAGCACTACACGACTTGTTCCATTTTGTTTAGGTATATCTTTAAGTAAAGCTAATATTTTGGCGTTTTCTACTATATTTCCATTATAAGATAGTATAGCCGTTATAAATATATGATTAAGTTTACCTTAAAATATAAAAAATACCGAAAAATGAGTTCGCACAGAAAAGAAAATATGCTCTTAAATATGTTTCATACGATAATATACCATAGACATGTACATACTTCGTTCAACGCCATCTAGTGAAGCAATTGGAAACTTTTTTTTTTAAATGGCCTCTCAGAAAATCGCTACAGTCGTCACAAAATAAAGCCCCCAGTACACGATGGCCGATCATGGTCGGCGACCATGTTGGGCCATCGTGTACAGGGCCGGTTTGCGTGTGATTGCTGACTGTGAGCAATGATCGCCGGCGGTCCGCCCCGTGTCGGTTTTTCGTGCACGATTCAAAGGGAGTTTGTCGCAGGCCACAAAGAGCGTTCACACGTTGGCCGATCATTCAGTTCATCTGAAATTCTGAATATTTCTGCGTTGACTGACGTGTAGGATATTTTAGATTTATTGCTTTTTTTCGCAATCAGGCCATTTTGTGGAGCATATTACATTGTCAAAAATATCCTTGATGTTGTATATCTTTGATAAAATATATTTTTTATTCAAATGATAATAAAATCCACTTAAATTCACAAGATGTATAGGAGTATTTTGTTTTGTTATCTAAAATTAAGTAAATAAAAATAAAATGTATAAAACGTTATGAATACATTATTATTATTATACTGGGTTCAATCCCCGCCCAAGAAATATTGATATGATGTAAGTATTTGTTTTTTCTGTGTCTGGGTGTTATAATAAATATGTCTATTATTACTTTAATGCATAATTACATTTATCTAGACATATTATACAAGATCCAGACTCTATTAATATAGAATAAATTTCGTAATAAATTAAAAGCGCTGTAAATGTAAATTGCATAAGCCGTCATTGCGTACACATCCATCCTCACGGCCAGTCCAACGCAGAAGCAGAATGAAACCGGCGATCGTGTGAACACTGTCACTATGTGACGGGACGAGTGTGACCTTTAAGCCCCCAGTACACGATGGCCGATCATGGTCGGCGACCATGACCAATTCATCGTACATTGACACTTTTGAAAGAACAAGTTTAAAAAGGTTCTTTCAAAAGTGTCAATGTACGATGTATTGGTCATGGTCGCCGACCATGATCGGCCATCGTGTACTGGGGGCTTTAGGTGTTATCTTTAGGTGCTAGAATAGAATCTTCAGTTGTGTCGGCGTTGTAAATGGAACCGAACTAATGCTCATTATTATAATAAGCATATTTGATCACGATCGTCTTACGATTCCGACTAAACTATCGGTCGACTAAAAATCACAAGTGCGCGTTGGCTCTAAAAGTGCAAGTATTTTAACTACAGCTCACAGCATAAACATGGTCATTGAGTAGCTAGGTACATTACTTATTATAGCGGCCTGTACACGTTGGCCCAACCATTGGCCAATACGTCGTATATTGACACTTTTGAAAGAACCTTTTTAAACGTCTTGTTTGTTCAAAAGTGTCAATGTACAGTCGCCAGCACGTCAGGTTACTACAAACTGTCAAATTTCTTTAAATAAAATTCAACCTTATGTCCAACAGTTAGAGTTCAGTTTCAATTAATAAATTTTGACATTTTGTAGTAACCTGACGTGCTGGCGACCGTCAATGTATTGGCCAGTGGTTGGACCAACGTGTACAGGCGGCTTATGGTGAACGCACGCTTGTCCGATGCGAACGCTTCGAACAAGCCGAACGAAACGTGTTTTAAGAAATCTCTGGAAAGGTGAACGTGACGATTCGACATGGTGAGGTGTGCAAGGTTGTCTAGGTTTTATTTAAAGAATTTTAATTTTTTTTTTCATTCGGTTCATTCGAAACGTTCTCCTTGGATATGTGTGCGTTTGCCTAGAAACCGTTTTATCGAAATCATTGTTGCCAATTCATAATTTCACTAACGCTTTCAGCGCCAATCTAGTTTTCACACAAAAAAGATCAATTTTACAAATTATTATTAATCTATTAAAGTGGTTATAACGATTATTTCGATATAATTGAATGAAGCTGGAGAAATCCTGCACACAACGGTTACAACACTATTAAATTACGTATTTAAAAAAATAAAGACTGAGAACGTAACTTTCGAGACGTTTCGTAGTTAATCGAATCTGCGTTTACTTTAGAATAAACGCAAAAATAATACGCGGAATACACTTTGCCTTAATTTATGATGCGTTAAAAAATTTAACATATTATTTTTATAGGTACACCTTTGATAAGTAATCAGCATATATTTGATTTTTTTGGTTTTCGTAACAAGTTACATTCTAGGGTCATTACCATGTGTCAAACGGGCATCTTGGGGGCAATTGCGTAAGGTAATCGCAAGGAATTTATAAGTACTACATAAATTCCTTGGGTAATCGTATTAATTTGACAGTTCATATCGTATTCAATCGGCTGCAACTTGTATGGAATGACATTTATTATGATACAATATGAACTGTCAAATGAATACGATTGACCTGAATTTGTGACGACTTAGAATATAAGTCAGAAACTTAATCGATTAATCGTGTGAATCGATCACAGACTCGTATGGTTACATGACTGAGCGATTTTCTGAGAGGCCATTTAAAAAAGAAAGCTTCCAATGAGCTATTTTCTGAGAGGCCATTTAAAAAAAAAAAAGCTTCCAATTGCTTCACTAGATGGCGTTGAATAAGTATGTACATGTCTATGGTATATTTTGGAATGAAACATATTTAAATTAATTACTTTTTAAAAACCCAAAGGAAACTAATAATATATTAAATAAGTACTACTGTGAGGAACGGAAACGAAATAGGTAAATTTAAAAATTTAGGTAAATAAATAACATCTGTCTGACGTTCCGTTTTACGTAAAAAAGTCGCGTCAAAGTAAAATTTATAACGTTCCGTTCCTTCTAACTGCATAGGTGGGACAGCACCATCTAGTGGCTGAGCTTTCAGAAAATCGCCCATTGCTTCACTAGATGGCGTTGAACGAAGTATGTGCATGTCTATGGTATATTTTGGTATGAAACATATTTAAATTAATTACTTTTTAAAAACCCAAAGGAAACTAATATTATATTAAATAAGTACTACTATGAGGATTAGAAACGAAATAGGGTCTGACGTTCCGTTTTACGTAAAAAAAGTCGCGTCAAAGTAAAATTTATAACGTTCCGTTCCTTCTAACTGCATAGGTGGGACAGCGCCATCTAGTGACTGGGCTTTCAGAAAATCGCCCATTACGTCACGTCACTTTGGCATGTGTCAAAACCACGTCAAGTCAAAACGGTCAAATCAAAAAAAAACGGGCCGGCGGGCACATAGAAAAATATACTCCTCACGAAGGGAGTATATATGTTCTGTGCTCCTAGCGGTCTTATAATTTGTGGACGTAATCGTCAGTGTTGCCGAGAATCCTCTGAGTAGTGCTGAGTACAATGAACTGAATCGAAAATCCGAGATTTTGCCGCGATATCAAGCATGGACTCGGGAGAATCATTTCTGTCTTGTGCTGTAACAATGGAATGGATGACGGCACAAGGATCTATATGCCGTAAAGTAAATTACAAAACAGCTGCATTACGGCTTATCCGAAATGAGTTTCGTGAAATGTATATGGAAATAACAAGTGAAAAACATGCAGCTATTAGACTGGCATTAAAAGGTATTAATGTGTTTAAGAAATTTATGGCAGAAGGTAAAGCTAGTATAAAATTTCAAGAGGCAGGTTGTACACTATTCATTTCCAACGCTCCTCCGACAAATCTTGTGTCTTTCCTGAGAACTATATTTGTGAAAATGACTGGAGACAAAGAGCAAGTGTCAGGTGGTTCCTCCAAGCAATCAATGAGAACAAACTTGTTATGTGGCAAAGCTCAAGCTTTTGAAGAAATAAGCCCGGTCACAGTGGCAGATATACACAGTGCCAAGACTAAAATTCCCAAGTCCACATTGACGACACCGTCACCGCCATCAAAAAAGCGAAAAGCAGATGACTCGGTCAGAGGACCAGCTCCAAAGAAATTGTATTCTGCATCACCATTGACTGCTACAAGTTCTTTAAATGCGGAACAACAGAGAGTTTTAGAAGCATGCCTTGGTGGCAAGAATATATTTTTTACAGGATCAGCAGGAACTGGCAAAAGCTTTTTGTTAAAAAGGATAGTCGCAGCTCTCCCACCAGAAGTTACTGTAGCTACTGCTTCAACTGGAGTTGCTGCATGCCATGTTGGTAAGCAATATTTAATTTCTGCTTTGAAATAAGTCATAAATTGTCAATAATGTTTATAGTGCTGTAAGCATTCATTATTGTTTTATAATTTAAGGTGGAACAACATTACATGCTTTTGCGGGTATTGGAGATGGTAGCAGTACCTTAGACAATCTGTGTGAGAGAGCTACGAAATTGCCCCTTGTGGCACAAAAATGGAGGAAGTGCAAGCATCTTATAATTGACGAGATCTCAATGGTTGATGGAAAATATTTTGAGGTGTAACATAATAACTAAACTATTACTATCATAAGTAGTGATGTGCCGCTGGGAATATTCCCATTTCCAAGTAATTTACTCTTTGTAAATTTACGGGAATATTCCCAATGTTCCCAGACTAATTTAATTTCAAGTATGGCAAAATTTTCTGTCATATTTATATTTCCTTTTACTCTCATGGTTGCGCAACTACGTACTAAGTTAGTTTTTGCCTGCGATTATACTTCTCTTAATCTCTATTAAAACACAGAAGAAGACTACTGAATGTTAAACTACATAGTTTAATTTGTTAACTGAGCAAAGTAACGGTCTTAAGCCAACATACTTTGCAGCATTGATTATTATAGATCCCCATAGCCAAGGAAATCAAGGAACAGATATCACATTGAAGAAAATATTAACGGATGCCAAGTGGCTAAAAATGTTAATCGAGACCTTTTCACTTCTTAAAGATTTATCAAACTACAAGTAGACGTGGAATTTGGAGTCGTCCCGTCTTACAACTAGCTCCGATGGGACTGGAACCCATGACCTTTGTACGGGCGAATCGAATTTATTTAATACTTCTTATAAGCTGTTGGCCAGCGTTTATTTCATCAATGTGAAGATATTACTACCCTCGATATTTAATAATAAAATATTTGATAAGATCTTTTTTTATATGGAACTGGGCAGGCATTTGACCACCATCTTGTTTAATCATAAGATGTGGTTTAAAATGCTGGATGTTTGCCCAGGATGCCTGTTCACTCTGGCTTTGAAGTGTTCAAGCTTGTAGTTATCGGGGATCACATAAGCAGGCAGCGCATTCCATTCTTTAGCGGGTCGCATAAGAAACGAAACTGCGAAGCGCTTGGTGCGGACAAGTAGAGTGTCAACAATATAATAATGATAAGATAGCCAGCATGAGGTTCCCCGATGGTGGAAAGGGGCTGAAAGAAAAAGGTCGGGCAGTTCTCTCGCACACTCCCAAAAGCGTATCCAAAAAAATACCGATAGACACGCAACTTTGGGTTGGTGACTGACATTCTGGAGTTCCGCCGGCGCCGTAGCGAACGCTGAGTTTCCAATGAACCTCCTGACACGGTTTTCAATCGATTCCAGAAGTTCTAGCTGATACTTAGCAGAACCATTCCATAAGTGACAACAGTACTCCATGCACGGACGAATCTGCGATTTGTATATCAAAAGCAGTTGGTCCGTCCGGCGTGAAGTACCGTTTAGAGCCCTAGAGAAGACGCCCAGTTTCTTAGCAGCACACTTTGCAATGAAATCGATGTACTCGCCAAAATTCAGGTTGGATGGTGAGTTCAGGCCAAGAAGTTGCAGATGTTCAGTTATCGGCAAGAATACACCCTGGAAAGTTAGAGTCAGTTGGAAAGGACTCCGTTTTGCAGTGAATAAAAAAACCAGTGTTTGAGTAGCATTGAAAATAGCAGATTAATTTGCTCAACAAGGGATTCTCGACAATAGCAATAAATTATTTATGATTTATGACAAGACTGGATTTCATCATTCGTAGCCTTTACAGTTGAGTGAGATATATCTGATGGTAGTTTCATCTGTATACCCGATAGTATTTGACCAGTGTGTGTTGCCAGTTATGACTTATGGAAGCAAGACGTGGACTTTTACTATGGATCTCATAAGAAGGCTCAAGATCACCAAGCGTGCAATGGAGAGAGTGATGCTTGGTATTTCCCTGCTCGATCGAATCAGAAATGATGAGATCCGCAGGAGAACTAAAACGACCGACATCGCTCGAAGGATTGCTCAGTTGAAGAGGCAGTGGGGGGGCACATAGCGCGGAGAACCGATGGCCGTTGGGGCGGAAAGGTTCTCGAATGGTGACCACGAACCGGACGACGTTCCGTGGGCAGGCCCCCTACAAGATGGACCGACGATCTGGTCAAGGTCGCGGGAAGCCGCTGGATGCGGGCAACGCAGGACCGATAAAGATAAAGGTCTTGAGACTTTTTGCCGTGTGAATATGACATAATAATAAGTCTGCGGTTGTGACTGATTATTATCTTGTTCTTTTTTAAACAAATAATGAAATGTAGTAAATGAAGAGAAAATAAAATAAATAAATACACATGTGGGGAATATACGTTAATCAAGCTGTAAATTTTTATAAAAGTTTAATATTATATTACGACATCATGATACGACACTAGTGTGATTCAAGTTATTTTATTAAGTGACTAGCGGATCCTCGCGGTTTTACCCGCATAGTACCCGTTTCCGTGGGAATATCGGGATAAAATATAGCCTATGTCAGTCGGGAAAAATGTAGCTTTCTAATGGTGAAAGAATTTTTAAAAATGGTCCAGTAGTTTCGGAGCCTATTCGATGCAAACAAACAAACAATCAAATCTTTCCTCTTTATAATATTAGTATAGATTATTATTAAAAATATTATTAAAAAGTCTGTTTTACTAAGTAGGCATTGGGAATATTCCCGGAAACATTGGAAATTTACTGGGAATATTCCCGGGAAAATTGGAAACTTTCGCCATAGAAGTGATATTAAGTTTGGCATATTCATTTTGCTGTGTAATTTTGGCCAATGGAACGGTTAGCACAAAACAAAAAAAGATTGAATTACATTATAAGCAATTTTCCCCAATATTTCCACTTTTGGGAATATTGCCAGGAACGCTTCTGGGAATATTCCCAATGTTTCCAATATTTCCGGGAACGGCACATCACTAATCATAAGATGAAATTGAATGTAAACCCTTTTTTGTTAGACAAAAATTTTACTTTGTTTAATTTTCAGAAATTGGAAGCAGTGGCAAGATATGTGAGAAAGAATGACAAACCATTTGGTGGAATTCAGTTAATATTGTGTGGAGACTTTTTGCAATTGCCACCAGTTGTAGACAGAACTAAAACTGAAAAGAGATTTTGTTTTCAGTCTCCTTGCTGGGATAAATGTATTGAACTTTGTTTTGAATTAAAAGAAGTACATAGGCAGAAGGACCAGGAATTCATATCTATATTAAACAATATCCGGATAGGACGGGTGACTAAAGAGATCAGTGAAAGACTACTGGGTACTGCTAGGCAGAAAATTGAGAGTGATGGCATTCTGGCAACTATACTATGCTCGCATACTAATGACTCAAAGACAATCAATGATACAAAACTAAAAGATTTAAATGGCGAAACTAAAATATTTTCCTCTCAAGATAGTGATAATGCCACGAAATTATTGGATATGCAAACAATTGTACCATCAAAATTGGTTTTGAAAATTGGAGCTCAAGTTATGTTACTTAAAAACATCAATGTAAATGCAGGACTTGTGAATGGTGCTAGAGGGGTAGTGATAAGATTTGAGGAGGGTTTCCCTGTGGTTAGATTCAAAAACAAAAAGGAGTATACAGCTAGAACAGAGAGGTGGTATATCAAAAACTCCAATGGGTCACTACTATGTCGCCGACAAGTTCCACTCAACTTGGCATGGGCATTTTCCATTCACAAGTCACAAGGCTTAACGTTAGACTGTGTTGAAATGTCACTGTCCAAAATATTTGAAGCAGGTCAAGCTTATGTAGCCTTGAGCAGGGCTCAAAGTTTAGACACATTGAGAGTGCTAGACTTTGATTCTCGTCATGTGTGGGCTAATCCTAGTGTCCTGGAATTTTATCAGAAATTCCGCCGTCGTTTGCAGCAAATGGAAATAATACCACTTGGTAGACCTTTGTCAGATAAAACAAATAAAAAACATAAGTTGAGAGGACTTCTAGAAAAACAACTAGGTCGTAGATGAATATATTTTTTTTAAATAGCTAGATTCTCATAATAATATTTTAATCAGACTGACTTTCGTATATTTATTAGTAATTTAATACTAATTGTATTAAGAATAAATAAAAGACATTATTTCTCAAAATTATTATTTTTATTCATTTGAATATTATGTTTAATTGTTTAGATAATATCTTTGTAAAGACTTTATACTGCAATACTAGTTGGTGCTATTTATCTTGATTCAACAGCAGTCAAAATTTCAATTTGTTCCTCCAAAGTAGCATGCTTTTCTTGAAGGCTTTTAACAATATATTTCATTGATTCAAAATTTTGTTCCATTTCCCTCTTAGAGACTTTAGTTGCTTCCATATTTTTTCTTAAATTATCAACCATTTTCCTGTTCTGTGAAAGCTCCTCAGTCAGCCTTGTAATTAAATGATCTTGCTTTTTTATCATAAGCCATAGGCGGGCCTCAGTAGGAGCATCAGATCTGCACTTCAGGTCATCATTCACAAAATTGTCCAGGTTTATTGGTTCTTGTAGTTTATTGTAACTGTTTTTTACTTCAACAATCAAATCTGCTTGAGATTGTTTGTGAAGCAATTTTGCAATTTTAGTTTTTAATTCAATCTGTAAGCAAAATTGTGTGCGAGTTAGATCCTAATCTTAAAGAGTTTTAGACATTTTATACTACTTGCAAATGTACACCTGAGCCTTTGAAAAGAAAGTGACTTGTAACTAATTTAACCCATAAACTGAAATTAAATTACCTACTAGTCTACTAGATCTCAGCAACAGCAAATATAGGATGTTCTTACACACAATGAAATTTTTTATTATTAAAAATTAAGTAGGGTGAATACGCTAAACGTCGGCCCCCTTACGGATTTTCTCACTTTGGATCGCTCTGGCTCCATCAGTTTGGAACTAAAGATATATTGTGATGCGTTTTGAGACAGGTTGATAAATCTATTTTATGTTTCTAGGCTAAGAAAAAAGTATTAAGGTACTAAAGCGTCGAGAACGAAAAAACCCTAAAGTCGGCCGTTTACTGCCTATAGTCGGTCGCGTTTTTCCCAAATGTCGGCCGGGTATAGGGTGTTTCAAATTAAGACAATGAAAAATATTAACATGATTAATTTTTTTAAGTAAGTATACTAACATATTTTGTTTTTGTTGTTTTTTACACTTTAAAAATGTTAGTATAATTAAATTAGGTACCTATAGTTAAATAACAAAGTTAAACATCACAATAAAATTAAATAAAAGTAAATAACTAAGTAAGTACTTATGTCATAAAATTTTTAATTTAAAACAGAATTTAATAATCAAAGAGGTTAAAAAAATACTAAGGTATATCAACAGTGATTGTTAGTTAAACTTTCACGTCACCGTTATAGTATTTAAGAATGATAAAATAACTATGACGTCTTCCTAATAGTATTTAAGAATGATAAAATAAAAATAAAGGTTTATAATTTTTTTGTGCTGTGGTAAACACAAAAGTAATCCTCCTGTATAGTGGCGGTCGAATTTGAGGATGGCCGACATTATGACCTTTAATATTTCTAAAGTCGGCCCCAGTTTAGTGTACCTTATATCTCGTGATTAAACTAATATCACCCCGGCCGGTATTTGGCTATTAAACGTAAAATGGATTTATTTACCTTAAGGCTTTGCGAATTCTCCTATTCAGCCAATGTGATTAGTAGAATTTTAATTTATAAAACAGACTGCATTTACTTTAAGTCGGCCCCGGCCGAGTATAGGGTTTTAAGTCAAAACTGATATTCTAATGGCGGCCCCCTATTTTTCTCATAATCCAATTATACAAAACGTTAAAAAACTATCTTAAAATATAGTAAAATTTACTTATTAGTGATAATCAAAGCTTAAAGCAAAAAAAAAGAAACGCCTTATAGGTGTAATATCAATCCCCGATGCGTGGGTATTCACAGCAAGTTAGCTACTTTCACAATGAACCTAGCGCTTCAACGACGGGATCGCTACTGACGCTCAGTGTGCGAAGAGCGAGAGACGTAATCGGATAGTAACCGTTTGTACGTATAGAGTATGAACTAAGGTTGCAATTCGAGTGGAAAAATTTCCATTTAAGTACCTTTTGAATGAACGCAATTTGAAAATGTGCAGACGGCCGAGGTTTGGGGGGGGGGCCGACGTTTGGCGTAATCACCCTATTAGAAAAAATCCTTTAGGCGCATTTGGCCCAATTCGCAATTGGTCCAATGTTCAAAAAAAATTGTCCAATTCGCACTTATTCCAATTTGCAATTGGTCAAATTCTCAGTTTGTCCAATTCGCAGTTGGTCCAATTCACGGTTAGGCCAAGATGGATAATGTTTCCCAAGTTATAGAACGGAATCTATAATGTGGCAAAAAAGGTAGGTAAAAAGTGTATATTTATATAATATATTATAATTATCTATCATATGTTTGATCAAATATGCATGGTTATGTTTCTTTCTACCTCATCACAATACACTTTATATTGGACCAATCGCGAATTGGACCAACTGCGAATTGGACAAACTGCGAATTGGACGAACTGCGAATTGGACAAACTGAGAATTTCACCAATTGCAAATTGAACTAAGTGCGAATTGGACATTTTTTTTAACATTGGACCAATTGCGAATTGGGCCAAATACGCCTAAAGGGAAAAAATCAACCTCAAATCTTTAAAAAATTTCAAATATCTGGAAAGGTATTTTTTTGAATGCGAGGGTAGCAATATCTTCACATTGATGAAATAAAAGCTGGATAAACAACACCTAAGAGGTATTGAATAAATTTGACACTTCTAACAACTTCATAGCTGAGTGGTTAGTGCATTCAACTGGACAGTAAAATGTCATTTAAATCCCATTAGTTGGATGGATCCCATCCCATCATTTAAGTTGATTTTTTCTTATAAGTACCTCATTTTCAATGTTATTAAATTAGTCCAATATTGCGCATAACATAATAATACTAGCTAATAATCATATTGATCATTTTCACCAACCAATCACCAGAATCTGAATATTCTAAGGTATATTGTGGAAAAAGAGAAAAAGTAATTTTCTACAAAAACCATGTTACCAGTAAATAGGTTATTTCTTAAATTAAAACAGAAATACAAGATTACCCTTGCAGGTCCCGTAGAAGATGGAAAGAGAGTGGGCACAGCATTTTCTTTTAGTTTCCTTTGCGAATCAAAATACTTGTTTTCAAAGTGTCGGGAGCAAATCTTACTCTTCGCCCAGTCTAGCATCGTGCACTTGTTTTTAAGCATAAATAGCCATTTATTTCTCATTTCAGATGAACTCGGACATCTGTAACCAAACATTTTTAAATAGATTCATACAATTTCTTTGTATAGGTATTCACTAAATAAGTATATTTTTACAATACTTACGAGTGAAACGTTACACCCGGCGGTTTGTTGTAGATAGTCAATTTACAATTACTAATTGCGCAGTGAATGTTGCTCATTTTTTATTATATCAGTATCTTGACTTGAAACCACTAGCAAATATTATTATTTAATTTGAGCATAAATAAAAATAGTCAGAGGTACGAAAAAATGCTATTGATGTGCCTCCGGAAAACATACAGCATTGTCTATGAAGAAGCAGTGTGTACTTAGCTTTACGATGGTGTGGTCTGGCCTTTAGCCATAGACAAAGTCGATCTTCCACTATTCGTCCGCTAGGTGTCGCCTGTGTCCCCAGCTAGGGCGGAAGGTGTTTGCCGCCATTCCGAGTCTCATAGCGTTGTGTACTTTCGTCACGTACGGACGAAAATCGTCCTGAATCTTCATGATCTTCAAATAAAGATCGGAAATTCAACTCACACGTTAATTGTTAACGTCTTTCATAAACGATCTATATTAAATTTGTTATTTTTTTCTCGGTTATTACGGAATTTGCGGAAAAATATGGCGTTGGTCAACGGGCTCCATTACATCGACATCGACGAGAGGGATCCAGTACAAGAGGAAAGTTTGACCAGCAGCTCCAGTGAGACTGATCAACAAGCATCAAACACCGAGAAAAGGAACTAAGAGCTGAGGTAACGGTCGATCCTCGGATCGATGCGTGATATATCAGGTCAGTCTTTTTACAAATACAATACTGATGAGAACTTGACTAAGCCGATTTGTATCAATGTCAAGACACCAACTGGATATGCAAAACTGTTAGAACTAAGTAAATGTACATAAAAAGTTCATCAAACCAGTTGACAAGAAACTTTTCAAACTTATGATGGAATTTCAACCTTGTTACTCTTAAAATCGGCAATACGGTCACTACAATTGTAGGGAAGCTTAAGCTTAAGCTTTGCATGATATGTTTTAACCAACCCGGTATTGAAATTAAAAATAATAAAGAGTTATGTTTACGATTTTTTCTAACCAACATGAATAGCAGGCACAATAAACTTGCTAGCGTTTTCTGAGCTAAGGATATTTATATCGTTACTCATTACACATTATTAATCAAAAGAGAAAAAAAAAAAACATAATGCCTAGTGGTTATGTTACATCAATACCATGCATTGCGGGTCTTTATCCCTTTTGCCCATGGGTGAATCTTTATAAACTTTTGAATTTACTTACACAAAGGTGAATTGATTTAAAGGCGGTAGAATTTTATTAAAAGGGCTACGTTTGCTCCCAGAAATGAGCTTGGGTTCTTACCTACCCTCATCTTTGAAATTATTTAAGAAATGTTCACGGAACAAATTCCTTTCACATCGGCAACGAAAATATAATAAAACAGACTGAAAAATTAAAGCAATGTGCTATTTCGTACATTTGACATTATTTTCTTCATATATCTTATTAGAACGTAATGTTAGTACCCCACATGTAAATTGGGCTTTCACTATCTTGCACATTACAGGTAACGTTTGTTTTATACACGTTTATATAGTATTTCATTATGGTCGTACTACCAACTGTGTGTTTTGTCAACACAATATAGTTACCTCTATTTACGCAAAACTGATCTGTGCGGGTTAATAATAGTGAATCTCATGTGTGTATCTTGCTCTTGCCACACATTAACCATTTTTTTAAAGAAAATAATGCCTTCACAAGTAACAGTGAAACATTAAATGACAATACCAGTGCAATGACAATACCAGTACATGTACATGCAATGACATTACCAGTAACAACAGATTGATCCGGGCACTTTTGAAAGGAAGGATTATGGTCTGTTTGTTATAAACAAGACTCCCAGACTCATTTCCAAGCCTTTTCTGCGGAAGAAAAGCAATGGAATAATGCATCCAATCTTCGAAAGCTGAACGAATAGTTAATTAAAATAACTCATCACTTTTTTATTTATTATTACTTGCGCAGACAGTACCTAATTATAATTACATCACCAACACATATAACTTGTCAGAACTAGTCACTGTCATATTTCACATTCCGTGAAGTCGTTGTTCCTTCAGCTTGGAGACTGAATGGAAAAAAAAAACTAGATATAAAACTAGAGTAAAGGAATCTACACTCGTATCCCTACTGCACAATCGCATCGGGTGGTTTTAAGGACCAATTATCAAGGTTCGTTTTTGTGTTTGCATTTTCGTTTGTGGGATCTGACAGCAGCGCAGTCTCATATAACCGCTTAGTGTTTGAGAGGTCAGGTCATGACGACCTACACCTACTAAGTTGCGCCTACAGGCTGCGACGCGGAGGCTGATACACTTTTGCAACAGTAACGTGCTGGGTCGCGGAGACCCTATCAGCGAGAGTTCGTCAAAAATTATTGCAACTGCAACGTGCTGGATCGCAAAGACCCAATAACGTGCTGGGTCGCGGAGACCCTATCAGCGAGAGTTCGTCGAAAATTATTGCAACAGCAACGTGCTGGGTCGCGGAGACCCTATCAGCGAAAGTTCGTCGAAAATTATTGCAAATGCAACGTGCTGGGTCGCAAAGACCCAGTAACGTGCTGGGTCGCGGAGACCCTATCAGCGATAGTTCGTCGAAAATTATTGCAACGGCAACGTGCTGGGTCGCGGAGACCCAATAACGTGCAGGATCACGGAGACCCTATCAGCGAGAGTTCGTTGAAAATTATTGCAACATCAACGTGCTGGGTCGCGGAGACCCGGTAACGTGCTGGGTCGCGGAGACCCTATCAGCGAAAGTTCGTCGAAAATTATTGCAACAGCAACGTGCTGGGTCGCGGATACCCAGTAACGTGCTGGGTCGCGTAGACCCTACCAGCGAAAGTTCGTAGAAAATTATTGCAACACTAACGTGCTGGGTCGCTGAGACCCAGTAACGTGCCGGATCGCGGACACCCTATCCCGACCCGGAAGTTTGTCAAGGTCTTACCTGCAGGGTCGCGGACACCCTATCCCGACCCGGAAGTTCGTCAAGGTCTTACCTGCCTACTAATAGACCGATGGACCAAGAAACTGCGGAGGCCGTTAGACACCTGGAGAAACCTGGTTTGTACAGTCAGTTACTAAAAACCTACCCTAACGCCCTCTCAACACTGGGAATATTCCCGAATTCGGCGAAATACAGCAGAAAATTCAAAATATAGCGAATAATTTAGTAGCAAGTAGACAAATTCAACAGGAGTCTAGATCGCTTCATAGAACAGAGGTACTGCCTGGCCTGCGTGCACTTTAGAGTCTGCTGTACCCTGGCGGAGCTTTGCCAATTTCGTTATGCGTAATAGCGAGGCCGGCGAGATTCTGTAGGCCACGGCACGGCCGCACTGCCGCTACTACTCACAAATATTGTAACGCTAATTCGACAAAATGTAACTTCGACATACTATCTCGATTCCTACAAAGGTATGCCAAGAGATGATGTGGCGCGGAGCCACACAGCTGTGTGTGTTGTGGCGCGGAGCCATAAACCACTCGACAAAAATACTAGAACCTCCAGTTACTCACTTTCTAGCTAACGGACGTTTCCGAGTAGAGTTGGGGCACTCATCTATACAGAACATGCATGATAGTCGAGCCAGAGTGTACTCGAGCTTTCTTTCTCTGATCACAAGTTCCGAAATCGCGATCTCTGGATCACACGCGTGAAATCCTGCACTTGTCCAAGACGCTGATAGGTATAACGTTGTTACTGCCACCTCCACAGGTTCAAGCATTACAAATCACCTGAAAATTTAAAAAATTGGGGGTGGGGTAGTCAAATATGAGTGGTCATAAGAAGGAAAAGATTTATTAAATAAAAACAAAACTGACGTAAATCTACCTAAACGGCTTATATGCCAGCAAGTAGAAGATATTTTAGATGGTGATAATCAAGACGATCCTTAACATCTCTTGACTAAGCCTTATAATATCGCATAAATTCTTGATAAATCTATTGTAACAGAAAAAATTATTATAATCTTTGGACTTCACAGAGAAAAACTATAATTCTCCAACTGAAACTTGAAACGAAATTTTAAATGTGGTTGGGACCCAAGTCTATTCCTAAAGTGGCTTTCTGCCAACCAAGTCTAAGATTATTAACTCCTCGATATCGCTAGTATATCAGCAAAGTACTATTCTTATCATCTGGACGCAGAGTCCATTAAAACAGTTTTTTTATTCCATATTTTGGGCTTGAAACTGACTCACATGTTCATAGCCAGCTTGGAAACCATTTCAAATATACCGGCAGTAATACCAGTAATACTTCTCGAGATAATTAGAGAATACTTCTTTTAGGTCATGACTAAAAGACAAAGTAACTAAATTAAATAATTAATTAAAGCTTAATACTGCAGTAAATGAAATTAAGTATAAAATGTGCTTACTGATAGCTTCAGGAAGCTGCAGATCGGTTTGCCTCTTTGAGGTGGTAAAAAATACTTTCTAGGGGCAATTGGAAATTGTCCAAGACATAATTTTTGTAACAATTATTGCAAACGATTAGTCTCCCTAGAAATAAGTAAAAACCATTTTGATCGTTTTCTTTAACTCTGAAAACTTTCTTATTTTATTATAATGACAATTTAACATTATTTTTATCAGACATAAATATAAAATGTCTTAATCATCATAGCGTTGTGTTAATTATTTTCACCAGCAGATAACAAACACGTCTTCATAGACAATGCTGTATGTTTTCCGGAGGCACATCAATATAACGGTTTTACAAAACAATAAAACCGATATTATGTGCCGAGAGGGAAAACATACAGCATTGCAGGAAGTTCTTCCTGGTGAAGACTATGAGACTCGGAATGGCGGCAAACACCTTCCGCCCTAGCTGGGGACACAGGCGACACCTAGCGGACGAATAGTGGAAGATCGACTTTGTCTATGGCTAAAGGCCAGACCACACCATCGTAAAGCTAAGTACACACTGCTTCTTCATAGACAATGCTGTATGTTTTCCCTCTCGGCACATAATATCGGTTTTATTGTTTTGTAAAACCGTTATATTTTGTTTTGTCACTTTGTCAGTGACAGACAGACCATGCATGACATGACAGACTGGACCACAGACAGAACACTATAAAGCAAGCCCCCAGTACAGGTTGGCCGATCATGGTCGGCGACCATGACCAATACATCGTACAATGACACTTTTGAAAGAACCTTTTTAAGCCCCCAGTACAAGTTGGCCGACCATGATCGGCGACCATGACCAATACATCGTACATTGACACTTTTGAAAGAACCTTTTTAAACTTGTTCGTTCAAAAGTGTCAATGTACGATGTATTGGTCATGGTCGCCGACCATGATCGGCCATCGTGTACTGGGAGCTTTAAACTTGTTCGTTCAAAAGTGTCAATGTACGATGTATTGGTCATGGTCGCCGACCATGGTCGGCCAACCTGTACTGGGGGCTTTACGCCTTGGTTTTTTTTTAATTAGTTTATTCATGACTTGGATACAGAGTCCTTCAGCCGCATACATTTTTGTATAGTTATATTGTATAGTACATAAGGAAGATTATACAAACAATCAAAAATCAAAATCAAAGAGAGAGCAGCAGCTGACTAACATATTAAATCGCTAACTTAAAGCATAAGATAAGAAAACAAAAGGGAGATAAATATTATAAACTTAACTAGAAACAAAATTAAGATTATGTACATCAAACTAAATTTAAACTGTACAAAAAGTATTCACAAGAGAATAGAAAACTAAATTAAATCTTTTCCACTGTAGTAATAATGTACTTAAAAATAGGATTGAAAAAATCACTGTTATTTAAGAGGTCTTGAACGCGGGGCGGGGAAAACTGTTTTGGTTTTGAACTGATAGGGAACTGTCACTTATGTCACTGATCTCACTGATAAGGGTGGACCGTTGGATTGTAAACTTAGAGCAGTTGAGGATTATGTGTTGCAAATCGGCATCTTCATCAGTGTGTCATCAGTTTTTATCAATTGTGGTTAATGTATGCAAGATTAGTGAAAAAAATCTTTCTGTGGGTATTGCCAAAACACCATGGCTTGTGCTGTAAGGAGCTGCAAAAGATCCTACAGTAATTTAAAGGATAAACTCGGAATAATATCCTTTCATCGGTGTGAGTGAGCCTCCGTTTTTTCCAATTATTCAAATAACTAGGCCATTTTTGGTAAGCCTTTCTTTGCAAAAATACTATAGAAAATTCTTATCTTTTATTTTCATACACGTAACTATACCTGATGATAAAACAAATAAATGAAAATCTTCTGTTAAGCCCCCAGTACAGGATGGCCGATCATGTTGGCCGACCATGATGGGCCATCGTGTACAGGGCCGGTTTGCGTGCATATCCATATTTCTTAGCCGGTAGCCCCCCTGGTTTTATTGCTCTTATTTGAATGATGTGCTGATAGTTAAATTAAGCCATAAAATTGTTTGTCAAATAAAAGCTTATCGCAAAACACATTATCTACCTACGTGATATAATGAGCACTTAAATTCTATTATCACACTAGCTATAAGTTTTTATTGACACTACTGTATATTTTCAATTCAACTCAATAAAATGGTATTCATTTCTATACATCAAATGCACGACGACCGATTCTGCGCAGGGGTAGGATACTTACCTTCTGCGCCAGAGGTCTCGGGTTCGATCCCCGAACAAGACAAATATTTGTGTGCATGAACATGTCTATTTGTCTTGGTCTGGGTGTTTTCTATGTATTGTGAAAAACGAAATATATGTAGTTTACTTCCAAAAAACACAATATGCAAGATGCACCGCCCGCTCGCCCGCAAAGAATTGACGTAACGTAACAATAGCAACCTATCAACAAAACAGCCCTCCAATATCACCAACGCCCACTGTCACGATAAAAAGTTTAGTTTTCCGTTCCATTGGTGTGATTGTGATTGTAAAAAGTAATTTATTATTATTAAATATGAACACAAAACTCTCGCAACAGGTTTTTATATCATTATACAATTTAATAACTTAAGAAAAAAATAGGTTTGCCTTAGTTTTATTTCCATAAAATTTTCGGAAAGCTCGCTCCAGGGGGTTCAATCTTAGTACAAAATAAGTGTCACAATTACCGATGATACCCAACAGAAATAAAGAGGTGTCCGATATAACTAAACGTCTAATGAACCTACAGATTTTTTATTTAACAGTATTATAATATATGAGTTTCCTGGCATGCGGCCAGGTGGCGAAACTGTGCAACATAAGCCGACAAAATGAAAAATCCCACACAGTACCAAGTTATTTATGTAATATGATTACTTCTGAAATTTATAGTATAGTCATCGATCAAATTATTGCCATAGTTTCGACAATTATCCAAATTTATGTATTTAAAGGATATCCTTTGAAGAGATATTCATATGAATATCTTCACTAGAGTGCTCGTCAGATAAGTCTGCGCGCGGTAAAAATCGAATATTAATCTTCTCTATAACATTAGAACAAAAAAATGCACTGTAACTAGCGCCAAAAACGCGCCAGGCACGTGCAGAGTTATCTGACACACACTCTAAGTACAATTTCACGGGCAGTTAGGTAGAATTTTGTGTCACACAACATTATGGAAAGTTTATTTTTTTTGAATGATCATAAAATAAGTAGCTTCATCAATTAAAATAACAGTTTACGTCAAGACGAATGGATGGCGATTCTTTAATTTTCGCCTGGCAACATTATACCAAAAGCTTGTCAGGTTGTCTGTCACACGTCTGTCAGCTGACTGTCAGCTGTTCTTTGTTGTTGCTGGTTGTTTGGGTTTGTGCGTTTTCTTCTCGTACTGAAGTTTTAATAATAACTCTTCGCTTAATCTATATAATTTGTAGTGTTCTTGTTGAGTGTTTCTTTGCGTTTCGTGGACTATTTCTACATTCCTCGCCAAGTACGTTGAGTTGAGCTGAAGTTTTTGTGAGACAGGACAGGACTCTTTCTTTACCATGACATCGAAAATTTTTTGTTGTGTTCCTGGATGCGCTAGCAGTAGAGGTAAGTAAATAGAACACCCTTCCGTCGTGGTACTCTCCTGATTGTCATAATTAAGACATAAATAATAAACTAGACATAATAAAAGTATATTTTAAATTTACAGAATCACACCCTGTGCTACACGTATTTCCCAATCCAAAGAAAGACATACACCGCGGTTCAGGTTATGGGTTTATGCTGTCGGAGGTGATATTGTGGCTCTGGATGATAATACTATCTAAAAAATCGCCGAGTTTGTCACCGTCATTTTGAAGTGACCCACTGCTGTCGTTATAACAAACTAAGTCGAGTAGCAGTACCAAGACTTTGTTTACCTGGTAAATAACCTATTAAATTATTAATTCTTAATTGTTCATAATCTTGAAGATTCATTATTTTTAGAATTACACTTTTCTAAATTCAGTCTTCTAAATGATTCTGTCACAAAATTATAATTAGCTTTAAAAAAAGCAACAAATTATTCAAGATAATCCTTTCTAAGAGTAGCATAAATTTCTGCATGTTGAATTTAAAATGATTCCAAAGAATGAGATGAAATCCTACTTGAGATGTTTGTTACTCAATCACGCCAAAGCCGCTTAACGGATTTGGCTGACATTTGGGACATAGATATTTTATAGCCTGGAGAGGAACATAGGCTACCTTTTATCCCGGAAAAATATCACATTCCCGTGGGATAACGTCGTGTAGTCCACGCGGGCGAAGCCGCGGCACAGAATAATATTTGTAGGCCGCGGGTGGAAATCTAGTAACTGGTAAAATGTTTTGTTTGGGTGGAATGCATGTACAACATGTTTAAGTAATTGGTGTATCTTGTAATGTAATTACACAAATACTAGCACTCGTTTCTATAGATATATTCTTTAGATGTATAAGTCATTGCTTAAGCGCTGTTTTTACTGAACGTACTTAAGTAATGAAATCAATGACTATTACTTGCCCAAGCATTAACATACTTTTAATGGTTTCTTACTTCCTTAAAATTTTTGTTTATTGTATATAAATGGCTGCTTAAGTAATGACTTATACTCAAGAATTACTTATGACTTGTCTATAGATAGGGTAAAACCTTAAGATGACTAAAGGAGGCCTATTTTCAGGACTATTAACTATACCTCGATTTTCGATGATTGCTCAAAGATGTATGAGCTCTATAGAAAACATTCCGTCAACATCCAAAGGTAAAATATTAAATGTTGTTCTACCAATCAAATTTGGAATGGAGATAGTTTAAGACCCTAGGAAAGACATAGGCTATTTTTTACCGCGGGAATTAAGCTCTCATCTCATACCCATGGGAAAATAACTTTTAGCGCGGGGAAATTTGTGGCATGGAATTGCTATTTAAGGTGATAGTTTGAATTCCTGGGAAGGACTCTATTATAATAGAGAGTGCTTTGCTAATATCATTAGTAACATTTGAATTTATGTTTCAGATCCTAATGTTTTGGAGTGCAAACAAGCTCCAAATATGGAAATTGTGCATCAAGTGTACAAAGGTTAGATTATTTCTATTAAACAAATAAATATTTACATACTTAAACAAATACTAGCTGTTCTGCGTGTTTTTACTCGCGTGGTACACGTTCCTGTGGGAATATTGGGGTAAAAACCTGTGTTATTGTAATGTATACGGTACTCGGTGATACCGTCAGCAGCGCCACCTACCGGGTCCAATTGTAAATCTAAACAATTCTCAAACCCACATGAACTCAATCTCACGTTACTCAATCACGCCTAAATGTCAAAACAGATTTGGCTGAAATTTAGGACACACATACTAAATCACTAATCTGACTTTCATGCAATTTGATATAGAGCAGTGGGTAGCGTGCGCGGCGTGACTTTCGCAATGGTCTATCGCGGGATGGCTATCTATAACTACTATTACTAGATAATCCTACTAATATTATATCCTACTATCCTACTAATATTATTAATGTGAAAGTTTAGATGTTTGTATGTTTGTTACTCAATCACGCCAAAACGGCTGAACGGATTAGGCTGAAATTTGGAACACAGATACTTTGTAGCCTGGAGAGGAACATAGGCCACTTTTTACCCAGGAAAAATGTCACATTCCCGCGGGATAACGTCATGTAGTCCACGCGGGCGGAAAGCTAGTGTGAGAGTTTAGATGTTTGGATGTTTGTTACTCAATCACGCCGAAACGGCTGAACGGATTTGGCTGAAATTTGTGACACAGATACTTTGTAGACAGGAGAGGAACATACGCTTCTTTTTATTCCGGAAAAATGTCACATTCCCGCAAGTTAACGTCCGTCGTGTAGTCCACTCGGCGAAGACGCGGGCGGAAAGCTAGTAAGCATATAAATCACATAATTATTATGTTTCAGGTCCTAAGAATTTGGAGCTTGTTTGTGCTAAACAAGTTTTATCTGAAAATAAATTCAATGTGGAAAGTATCAAACAGAAAACTGGTGAGATATTTTTATAGTTACTTGTTGTTGTGAAGTAAAAAAATAATTGCTTACGTAGTATATCAACGATATAAACATTTATTTAATATGACTTATCATCTTTTACAGAAAAACATCATAAACGAGAAACGAAGAACGCTTTGCTTGTTAGAAAAACTCGCCGAGTTTTTCTAACAAGCAAAGAAAAAGAGTTAAAAAATAAACTAGTTAAATCAAAAAACAAAATATGTAAAATGAAAAATAAAATGAAAAAGCAAACTGCAGATATTAAAGCTGCAAAACATTTTTCAAGTAACCCTGCAATTTTAAACACCATAGAAAATTGCTCCAGTGTAGCAAAACTGTTAATGAAAATACAGTAGAGCCAAAATAAAAAAAAACTAAAAGGAAGAAGATTTACGTTAGAACAAAAAATTGCAAGTCTATCAATTTTGAAACAGAGTCCTAAACGATACCGATTCCTTAGAACAATTATTATACTTCCGGCTTCACAAACTCTAATAAAACTTATTCAGAAAAAGTTTCCCAACTGAGAAAGAAAGCCGAAAGCATGACAACGAGCCAAGACAAATTATGTGTTATTTTATTCGACGAAATATCTTTAAAACCGCATGTTTCTTACAATGAAAGAAAGGACAAGGTGACAGGGTTTGTTGACAATGGAGAGCAACGCAAGCAACAATATGCAGATCACGCTCAAGTCTTCATGATTCGCGGCTGATTTCGCAATCATAAACAAGTCATCTTATATTCATTTGCAGCAAGCGCTACAAAAGGGCCTGAGATAGCTAAGCAAATTAAAGCCATAATAATGCAAGTACAAGAAGTACGTCAAGTAGCCATATAAAAATGCCCATCATCTTTTTTTAGTCAGATAATTTATTTTGATAATTACCTACCTTGATAACATGATAACATATTCATTAAAAAAATTGCCTACTGAACTAGCTATCATGTTTAATGTAGGAATCTGCAGTTTGCTTTTTTATTTTATTTTTCATTTCAAAGTGATACATTGTTAAATTGTAAAGTCTATTACTTAAATGTTACTAATTTTGTAATATAACATGATAGTTTTTAAGAAATGTTTACGTAATAAGAATTAGAATGGGTAATTGAACAATAAACATTTATTATTGCAAAAAATTAAGCTCACATCACAGTTTTTGTGTTTATTATTGTGATGTATTATTTATTGTGTACTGTATTTTGTAAAGTGTAATTGTAATGTTTGATTGTAATATTGTTTTCACCTCTCCAGCAAGAAAAGGGCGCTTTTGGCACCTAAAAACTCGCAAATTTGGAATAATTTTAAATGACGTTTGCCCTACTATTTTGCAATTATGAGAGAAATAAAAATATTTAAGTAGGTATATTTTTTTTTGCAACAGACACTGAAAGGGGGTCTTAAAAATTCGAAGTGGGGCTACTAGGGCATATGGGGTAGGTATAACATGAAAGAGCGCCAAATTTTTTTTCTTAAGCCGCATAGTTTTCGACTTTTGATGAAAAATGTAAAAAATATGTAGTGAACAGTATATCGTTTACATAAATCATGTTTGGTTTCATTAAAATGACAAGCAGTTTCGTAAACTTCAACTTGCATTTTTACTTTTAATTTTTAATTTTGTAATTTTGATGTTGATTATTTTATTAAATATAATTACCTTTTGTCAAATTTTGCCTTCAATGTTGTTTTTCTCACCTGTAACACTTTTCTCGCTGGTAGAGGTGAAAAGTTGTATGTAAGTATAACACGAGAGCTAATTTTCCTGATGTCTCGTGCCTTTAAATCACTCACTGTCTTCAGTAGTCTATATTAGACTACTTCGCTAGTTCGTGATTTGAATTCAGCACTCGCAGCAAAAAACAACTTTGCTCTCTTGTATAACAAGTAATTACTTATAAATGTACTGCAGCAATTTGTTCATTGCTATTTGCAAACAAATGATTACAGGTAGCAATTTGAGGAAATACTAAAAAACATGGACACTTATATTTGGTGAGGAAAGATGAGACTTTTGCTTTTGTGTTTATCCAAACTTTACTTATAATATTATACTTACAGAGGAAAGATTTGATTTTTTGTTTTCGCGTTTGTAAATAGAGAAAAGATTTGATTACTTATTTGTTTGTTTCAATGTTTCTATGTTTGTAGGTAATGGATAAACAAAAAAACTACTGAACCGCTTATAAACTTTCTTTCACCAGTAGAAAGCTATATTATTCCCTAGTGAGTAGTGACATTGGCTATATTTTATCCCAAATATGCTATTTTCTTTACTAACTAGGTATTATAGGAAAAAATGTGACAGTAAAAAACCACGAGCCCTATAAGTAGCTTTCAGGCGGGATTCGAACCCGCGCCTCCGGGAATCCGGCCCGATGCTCTGACCAACTAAGCTACCGAAAGGCTTACACGACTCGTCGAATTTTGCTATCACTTGTTACGCTGTAGGCCAGCGTTGGATCATCAATGCGAGGAAACCCTCGCATCCGAAAGAAACATTTTTACAAATGTTTAAAAGATGAAACAGCCATTAAATTGAGATTTTAAATTATTTTTATGCATTTACAATGCAATTCTGTAAGTATAGGAAAAATTATCACATTTACACACATTTTTTCCTATACTTACAGAATTGCTCATCATCATCATCATTCTATCTAGTGAAAGAATAGACAAAGACAAAGCATAGAAGTCGAACCCGATTCCGTTTCCGACGGTTTTTGAATCAGGGGGCAGATAAACGGAGAGGTTTGTCCTCTAGCACCTTTTACATTGCTCAATATATGGTCCATACATGAGCTACATACCACTTGTTGGTTTTGTTATGTGCAGTGTACAACAAATGTATTTTTAAATATCAGTAGATTTGTCATATTTATATAATATTTAACTAAGTGTTACTATTGGTGTCTTCTACGATTATTGTTAATAAAGTAAGGTGCATTGTTAATCTGCATTTTATTTACGCAAATTATCCATTCTTTATCATGATAGAGTATTGTATAGGTAATGTTATAGGTTATTCTATAGGAATGTGGGTAGGTGGGTCTTCCTGAATGTTAAGTGTAAATCCATACTTCCATACTAATATTATAATTGTGAAAGTGTGTTTGTTTGTTTGTTTGTTTGTTTGTTTGTTTGTTTGTTTGTCCGTCTTTCACGTCAAAACGGAGCAACGGATCGACGAGATTTTCGGTATGAAGATAATTTGAGAGCTGGAGAGTAACATAGGCTACTTTTTATCCAGGAAAATTATAAAATAAAAATGGTAATTTTGTATAGAAAACCGTTAAACTGTCATACTTCACACAACTGTCATTTCTTAGCCGCTTCCAAAGAGAAGGTATGTCAGAGAGTATGTAATCACTGACATTTTTGCCGCTTAGGATTTCTTTTTTTTTAATAAGTGACATTGTGTCAGGCAGGTGATACGAAGTTCGTGTCCAATAAAATTTATATGGCAAAACAACGTTTGCCGGGTCAGCTAGTAAAAAATAAATAACCGCAAATAGCAGGTAATGTGTGCGTGCGTGTATATGTGTACATACGTGTATAAGTGTGTATGTGTGTGTGTTAAGCTGCTATGGCTAGAAACCAGATGGCGCCAGGTTCACACTTCCGCTAAAGGGGCCGAAGATTGTTCTCTATTTCCTATATATACAAGTTACTCTATGGCTCGCTCACTAGAAGGCACTGTCCCACCTATGCAGTTAGAAGGAACGGAACGTTATAAATTTTACTTTGACGCGACTTTTGTTACGTAAAACGGAACGTCAAACAGATGTTATTTATTTACCTTAATTTTTAAATTTACCCGATGGAGCATAAGAAAATGAACAATTCCTTCTATAATCGACTCTCGTCTCTCAAATGGCGACATGTCGTGTGTTAAAAAGAGATAACAATAGCCCAACGTGTGCGTCTTAATGAGCTGCGCGCCACTTGAAAGTAAACGTCATATTTGTTTGTTAACCAACTGGTTAACAAATGCTTCAGAAAGAAAAGCTTTTTTTGTACAAAAATATAGAAAGATTTGATGGTGTGGTGCGGTAAATCTGTTGTTTGTTAAGAATGGCCTGTACTGTTCCCGGTTATTCAAGCAAAGTGAGTGTTTTGAAAGAGAATAATGAACACATATCATTTCAGAGGTAAGTCACACTCATTGTTTTGTGTTTTTGCGAACACATTTTTATAGCTTACTGGTCCGTATTTGCATAAACTAAATTGCTGTACGTGTATATACAGTTTAACATTGACTTGGTTGAAGAAAATCGGGTGTTTTTAGGCTAAAAATATATAATTTAAAGCCAATTGGGATTTTCTGACATTTGACCAACCTGATAGTGTTGTAGTCCGATTTTATTATGTAATATCGATAAAAAATTGTAGTGTTAACAATTTTGTATTTAAACTTAATTTTTCTCAATTCTAAACAGATTTCCCACCGCCGCGCCGCCGCCGCCGTCGATGTAAAGGAAACGTGAATAAGAAACGTAAGAAACGGCGACGATTGGAGACCTTCGCAACAAACAAGAATATGCTCGATGCACTTATTAAAGCAAATTGTGGATTTATACTTAAAAATTTAATACATTAAAAGTATAAAAATTGGCGTGAAATCTGTATTTTTTTACTTGATATCATTCAGCAGATTATTTAATTTAATAAATTGATTAGAAATCTCGTTCAGTTTTACGACTATACCTCCTAGTATAAATAGTATAATTATCATCATTATCATATTAATGTCCTCACTGCTGGGCCTTCCCTGTGCAAGGAAACACCACAGGTAGAACGGGCCATAAGTGCCATAACCCACCACGCGAAGCCAATGCGGATTGGTGAGTGAGGGTTCCAACGACTGCTAATGCAACCGGGACCAACGGCTTAACGTGCCTTCCGAAGCACAGAGGAGACCGAGATAATAAAGTTTTGGTCACCATTCAGATGTCCAATCGCCACGAATGTTGCTTAACATCAACGACCGGATGTAGAATGCGCGTACCAATGAGCCATCGATCTCCTCAAGTATAATTATAGTACCTACTTCATATTTGGCACTGATTAAAAATTAAATGGCTTGCTTAGACCATGAAACTGAACAACTTTCTCTTTGGACCAAAGCATGCGTCGAAATATAAAAAAAAATATTCTGCCACACTAGATCGATCAGCTGAGCGTGCGCTTTTGTCTGGAGGGAAGAAATTTTTGCCATATTCGACCTATGCTGAAGTTTCATAGCATAAACAAAATTCTAAGGCCGTGAGCACTTTGGACACGATTAGTACTAAAAACTGTCAGAAAAGCGGATTATGAAGCGCCCAATTACATTAAGTCTAGCCGCATTGAAAATCGCGAAGCGCTCTATTCAGTGCGGCGTACTTTCGATCAGCCGTATTGAATACGGCGTATCTTGAATCCGCCGCATTACAATGCGGTGCTGTTTTCCAATACAGCTAGTTGCTATGTAATACGGTGAAATATACAATACGCCTGCGATATATACATATACATTGTAATTTTATCAGCCAGCCGGTTGCACCAAAATATTCATTTTACGAATTCGTAAAAAGTAACTGAATTTTGCTGTCAAACCTGTGAAATCCCATACATTTTTAAACCATAAACCCTGTAAAAGTATAATGTATAAAAAATTTGGTGCAACTGGCGGTATGTATCGCATTTCGCATATTTTATGCACGTGTTGCAAACCTTGTCACTTACTTACACACGCTGTTGGCGCCACGGAAGACCAGTGCTGCGACCTTTCACCAATACCCAATTGGTTATTTTATTTAAAACTTGTATCAGCTGTTGCCTCAGATTTGTATAATGCTGCTAAATTAACCAATAAAATGTTTTTCATTTTAATTTTTCATAGCATTCAAATTATTTTTACATCTTTTATCGATAACTTGTTATAAAAAAAAACCACAGCACTATCATTGCATCATCATCATCTAGCAATGCATAGTCAAAATGGAGACATTCACTAATCTCGACGCAACAGATTAACATGTATGTCTCTTTCTATCTTATGACAATTTGATAGTGTTAGAAGGGGTAAAGGATGGGTGAGTTATGGCTTATTTTTGTGATCCATCTACAATGAATTTACCTATTTCGTTTCTGTTCCTCACAGTCATAGTAAAACAATATAAGTACGTTGACTGCCTGGACAGGCACCCCAAACGGTTTGTATGTGAGCGCGCCCGTACGTATGCGTCGTCGCACGCACACACTGACATAATTTATCGGTGATAACGGGGCGACAGTCGTGCGTGGCAGCGCCCGCCGCCCGCCGCCTGCGCGGCGCCGCCGCCGGCCGGTCGGCCGCGACCGCGCATAATATTATTAAGGTAAAACTGTCCGTGCTCACCACACGCACGCTCCGCGCCGCTGCGCTGCCTCCCTCTAATAATTTTGTATTTGTATTTGTAATAATTCGTGCGTGTACCTACGATGGCTAAAAATTCGAGTAGAAGTAAAAAATATTGTAGTGTATACGGATGTCTCAGTAGCGGGTTGTCTAATCCAGAACTATCTTTCTTCGCATTACCTAGCGAACAAGAACGGTGAGTACAATCTATCTACTAAAATTTTTCATACGTAGATACGTACATAATATTTTGTATAGCTGCTTATCTACCTAAATAGTTCTGCTTCCGATTTCGTTGACCAGATACCAATTTGTAGTTTAATTTTCAAATAGAAAGAAAGAAGAAAGAAAAACATTTATAATAACAAATTATTGTAACTTGTAATCCTATGTGTAGGTAGGTATGTGATTAGATTAATAAACTGGGAGCATAATATAAATTTTTACCCGCCTCTGCGGTCTAGTGATTCACACCACCGATTTCAGACCCAGAGGCCCCGGGTTCGATTCGCAGTGGGCGTAGGTACATATTGTATTCGGTTTTTGACAACCGATTTGGCGCAGGGGTAAGCTACCCATCTTCTGCGCCAGTGATCTCGGGTTCGATTCCCGAACAAGACAAATATTTGTGTGCATGAACATGTCTATTTGTCTTGGTCTTGGTGTTGTTGTAAAGCCACGTTTTAATTTATACTATTTCGACCGTAATTTTTCAAACCACTAAACAGATAACATGACGTAGGTAATGAAAAATTTTAGTCAGCCCCTGGTCTATGTACAAAAATAATTAAAAAACTTTGTATTATAGATTCCTGACGCCCACCCTACAGGGGAAAACTGTTTTGTATAGAGATTGACTATGCATTTTTGACGATTGAATAAACTCTAAGCGACAGCCCTACGTGTTTAGCCTATTATCGCTCGCTCAGGGCTCCAGTCCGCTTACTTATATTGTTTTACTATGTCACAGTAGTACTTATCAGTACTTATTTAATTTATTATTAGTTTCCATTGGGTTTTTAAAAAGTAATTAATTTAAATATGATTCATACCAAAATATACCAAAGACATGTACATACTTCGTTCAACGCCATCTAGTAAAGCTTTTGGATGCTTTTTTTTTTAAATGGCCTCTCGGAAAATCGCACATTAAAATATAAAGCGAATTTTTTATATAACTACCTACTTTGTTTTATTCTGTACTTAACAGGTTGGGACAACCGATCGGCCCCTGTACCGGCTAGAAAATATGGGTATGGATATGGTCTTCATTTGACATGTGAAGAACATATTTCGTCCTTATATGGGATTATTATTCAATTTTGTTTTCAAACCATCCAGGAACCCATTGAAATATACAGCCCAAATATCAACCAAATCGGTCCAGTAACAGTATTGAATTGAGTTAAGTAAGGAGGAGTAGTAAGACAAACACACTTACAGAAGAATTTTATATTAGTGTTAGACACCACCTATAACAGACCCAGATGTCCCGAGTTCTATTCCCCGTGGGGGTACATAGGTACATACCTATTGTATTCGGTTTCGCAAATAAAGTATACTTCCTATATCGATATCTGTAGTATTAACGATAAACAGGCACATCACTAAGTGGCGTCGCATTTTGTATGCAAATCTGTACAGCGCCTCTAGTGGGCAGTAGCAGAACTACAGATTCTCATAATGCTGCGGCTAGATTAGCGGGCTACGGCGAAGAATCGTGTGAACGCGCTAATGTAGCCGGGTACATCGCGACAAAGCTATTGCTACGGGCTACTTAACTACGGGCTATCGCGATAAACCGTCAAAGTGCGAGCGAGATTTATTTATTTTACTTTTATTAACTTTGCTATTTTGTAGCTTTGTATGGAAATGAAATATCATAATCATAAAATGACGTTACTATAAATAAAAAAGTATTAAATTTAATAAATTACAATTCAATGAGCGATTTTCTGAGAGGCCATTTAAAAAAAAAAAAGCTTCCAATTGCTTCACTAGATGGCGTTGAATAAGTATGTACATGTCTATGGTTTAATTTGGTATGAAACAAATTTAAATTAATTACTTTTTAAAAACCCAAAGGAAACTAATAATATAATAAATAAGTACTACTGTGAGGAACAGAAACGAAATAGGTAAATTTAAAGATTTAGGTAAATAAATAACATCTGTCTGACGTTCCGTTTTACGTAAAAAAGTCGCGTCAAGGTAAAATTTATAACGTTCCGTTCCTTCTAACTGCATAGGTGGGACAGCGCCATCTAGTGACTGAGCTTTCAGAAAATCGCCCATTCAGATAAATTAAAATAATTATTAAGGGATTTCCTATAGGAATTATATTTATGTTTTGTAGCAGACTAACTATGTGAAAGAAAGAAGCAGATGCGACTTATGTGATAATGAATCTTATAAAAAATTAAACCGACAGTGAACTGAAAAGAAAAAAATATCTTTAAAGTAGGTACACTCATCAGCACATCAAGATAAACAGAAGAACTGCGATTATGCTATACTGCGTAGCTTTTATTACGTAGGGCATAAAGGCGGTCTCAAGGTCAACATGTTTATTTCAAATTTTTTTGAAGTGTAGACTGTACCATATTATACTCGTATCTCAAAAACTACTGAAATAATTTTAAGAACATCGCGATAACAACAGAACCAACAATAGAATATTTAGTAGTAGGTATATTCACTTTAAAAATAAATAATTAGAATTAAAATAAAATAAATATCGCTCTCACTTGACAGGTTTATCGCGATAGTTAGCGCGACAACGCAACACGAAGCTTTGCCCGCTAATGTAGACAAGAACATCGCGTATGCCCAACAATGATAATTTTAGCGCGACAACTCGCACGAATTATCGGCCGCTAATGTAGCCGCAGCATAAAAAATGTAACGTCGTCGCTCGCCGAGCGCCCAGTGCTCTGAGTACTGAATCCTATGGAGATGGCATATTGATCTATATGAACTATCGGTTATACAAATATGAGCTAAATCGACATTGTACTCATAAACCTGTAGCCATCTCGTTCTATCTTACCTCCAATACTTCATGTAAAAAGAGACAGCAATATATTTATTCGACCTATTTTTTGGCAACTTTGAAACGTGACGTCATCGTAATGCATGATTGAAGCCGGTCGCCATTTAGGTTTCTCGGTATGTGAGCTGTCAACGCGAGTTGTATTTGCAGTGTTTTGTGATAAAAGTCTTTTAATTTGAGTCTTTCATGTGAATAAAGGGTATTAATAAGTGAGAGAAAGCAACAAGGAACATGTCTAATTGCAGTGTGGTAGTTTGTGGCATCAAAAAAAGTGAAAATCGTCCAAACATTACATTACACCGGTACGTACTATTTATTTTGCAAAAAGACCAAAACAATACAATAAATGCCTTGTGTTTTGGTTTTCCTGTGAATAGTTTACTTAGAATTCATACCAAATGTAGCTTACTACTTATTTTGGTGAGTTTTGTTGGTGTATTTCAAGAAAATATAGATCTGTTGGTTTGCGCTAGAGTTGCCCGTATAGCATTTTTCTTATCGAATTATCGATGTTTTCAAACTTCAAGTGTAAATTGAGTGTATTAATTTTTAACTGTTTTTATTGTTTCAGGTTGCCTAAAAATAACAAAAAAAGAAAAATATGGCTGGAACAATGCGAAAGGAAAATTTAAAGACTCGTACGAAAACTATTTTTATGTGCTCTTTTCATTTTGAAGAACAGTTTCAAACGTCAACGACAGTTTAAGTTTTGAAAAAGACGTTAATTAGGCCACTGGCAAAATCGAAATTATAGTGCGACAACGTTTTCTGTTCCGGTTGCCAAAAACTGGATACTTATATATAACGTGTTTTTTTAATGTCATTTTGCTGTAAAGTTGTTGTCGAACTTACATTCATTCTAGCACATTAAAAGTAAGTATATTTTTTACCACTAGATGTCGCTTCGCTATATTCTAATTAAATAAAAAATATGCTTGCTAGTAAAGATCTCGATTCAAACTGTTTATTATTTTATTACTTAATTAATAATGCTTGTTTTTTTTTTTGAGACATTTCTTTTTTTCTATGGTAGGTAGGTACCTAGTAGGCATTCTCCTTTGTGATTTATATTGTAATGTGTGTTATGTACTTCCTTGTTGTATAAACATAATAGGTTTTTACAATATGGAGCTTTTCGTTTTATTTCATTACCTTTTTTTACTTAAACTGGTTCTCGCGACCTTTGATCTGGAATTCTATGGAGGTCTCGCATGTGTATAGACGCGTGACTCGGAAAACATAAAAAATTTGATCATAAAATTGCAGTTTCTAAGTAAAGGCGAGTAGAGCCGACAAGTGGGGCGCTCTCAATCAAATTTATTGCTCGCTAAGTATTAATGTATCTACAATCGTACAGATTGAAGCTAAGGTCGTGTAGTTTATTTACAAACTATAACCTCAGTAATATATAGTAGGTTGGTCTTTTATCTACTACTACTGCAACATGAACTATATTTTACTAAGGTTAGTTTGTAAATAAACTACAGGACCTTATGGTTGAAAAATGGAAAATGAAGTAGGTATTTAGAAAAAATCGACCCGTCTCACAACCAGCTCCGATGGGACTCGAACCCACGACCTTTCGCTATCCGGGCGACTGCTCTAACCACTGAGCTACGGAGTCGTTACGAGAAGCGTCGAATTTATCAAATACTTCTTACACGCTGTATAGCCAGCGTTAATTTCATCAATGTGAAGATATTACTACCCCCACACGCGAAAGAAATACCTTTCCAGATATTTGACAATCGCTAAAGAAGAAATTACTATGGCAAGTTATTTAAATTTTTACTTTTTTGCATTCACAATGCAATTTTTATGGTTGAAAAATGGAAAATGAAGTATCTTCACATTGATGAAATTAACGCTGGCTATACAGCGTGTAAGAAGTATTCGATAAATTCGACGCTTCTCGTAACGACTCCGTAGCTCAGTGGTTAGAGCAGTCGCCCGGATAGCGAAAGGTCGTGGGTTCGAGTCCCATCGGAGCTGGTTGTGAGACGGGTCGATTTTTTCTAAATACTTCATTTTCCATTTTTCAACCATAAAAATTGCATTGTGAATGCAAAAAAGTAAAAATTTAAATAACTTACAGGACCTTATTTTTAATCTGTATCTGCGTTTGAATTTTTGATACATTATGTACTTAACAAGAAATAAATTTAATAATAAATTTAATAACATGCGGATCCTCGCGGTTTTACCCTCATGGTACTCGTTCCCATGGGAATATCACGATAAAATATAGCTTATGTCACTCGGAAAGAATGTAGCTTTCTAATGGTCAAAGAAATTTCTAAATTAGTCTAGTAGTTTTGGAACCTATTAAATTCAAACAACAACCAATCAAATCTTTCCTGTTTTCGATATTACTATAGATGAGGAAGCACTTGGCGGCTCTTCTCGCCTTGAAGCCCCCAGTACAGGATGGCTACTCATGTTCGTCGACCATGATGGGCCATCATGTACAGGGGCGGTTTGCGTTGCTCGCAGGCGGCAATCACACGCAAACTCCCACACCGGGGGCTTTAAGCCCCCAGTACAGGATGGCCGATCATGTTGGCCGACCATGATGGGCCATCGTGTACAGGGCCAGTTTGCGTTACTCGCAGACGGCAATCACACGCAAACCGCCCCTGTACACGATGGCCCATCATGGTCGGCCAACATGATCGGCCATCCTGTACTGGGGGCTTTACAGTTGTTGCGTCTCACGCGCGCGGTCGGGCCAATGATTGTGTGCGTACAAGCACAAACACATACACATTGTGTCATTGTCATAAAGAACTTAATTATGTGCAAATGTAGGTATAATTTAAGCACATTATTAAGTTTTATTTTTCAAAAAAGTAGGTATATAATTATACACTATAATTCCGTTTTCAATTATCGAGGTGATTACGAAACTGCTTTTATAAAATATAGGGTAATATAGGTAGGTAGTCACAAAAATACTTGATCTATAACTTCATCAATAAATATATCGATGTACAAATAGGGCAGCACTACGGAAAGGCGCCATTTTGGTTTCTCGATATGTGTGCTTGTGTGTGTGTGTATGCTTCAATTTTTCGTAGGTATGCCATCTCCATAGGATTCAGTACTCAGAGGCCCAGTGTGTACAGGCAGTAATTGAGTAGCGCAAAAGCACCAAAAATGCCAAAAGCATGCTGTCAATTGCTTAAGGCTAGTACACATGTTCCGTTCGGCGCCGCCCCGCCGGGGGCGGTCGGATCGGAACGTGTGTACGGGCTATTAGAAACTTCGAGACAACCAAAACTGGACATTAAATTGCGAACTAATATTGATATATCATTGTTTTATTATTTCATTATTAATTGGGCGCTCCACACTCGCGCGCGAACGCGCGATATATATGCGTGAACGCGTGAAAGCGCGAGTGTTAGTAATAGTTGTAATGTAATAACTAATAACACTAATAGTTGTTAGACACTAATAGTGGTTAACAAGGCACGAACCTGCGAAAAGCAAGTGACATGATTCCATCTGCGAATGTAGAGCCAAGAAGAGTTCACGCGTGATTATTACTGCGAAACGCACTGCGATTCACGCCCACGAATCGCGCGCGATTGTAGAGCGCCCATATTAATCTAAGGCCCTTAATAAACTATTACTCTTCTCAAGTAATAGTTAGCAAGGGATGAATGATGCGTTGCATGTATTTTTGCATCCCTTACTAACCATACTTGCGAAGAGATCTCCACTTGAGTGTTGTTCTTTAATACGGACCTGCATTTAGATCTATGGACCTAAGTTCCGCGTATCTGTAGACCACTACACTTTTTTGCAAAAAAAATTAGTTTGGTGGGTTGTGTTGTGTATGAAATCACACTTTGCAAACGTTTAGTAGGCATTTTATAAATTTACGAATTTGAATAAAAAGAAGTTGATAGCTATGTTCATTGTATTACTTATGTACAGGAAATGTTAATAGGTAGGTATTATGAAAGCTTTAGCAAATAATCTGAATCCTTAATTAAAGTAGGTAGGTATTAACTTCCTATTTAGATATTAGTAGTATTTATGCCGGGGCTTCACCTGCGTGACGCCTAACGGCGTTAATAACGGCATGCGCGTCTTAGCGCGCTAATAGTATCAAATTAGTGCGCTAAGACCCGGCTACGCCTGCGTATTATATCAAATAGCGCGCTAATTAATGGCATTAGACGCAGGTGAAGCTCAGGCATTACGATTAACAGGCACATCACTACAGGAAACGGAAACAGATACATCACTAATTGAGTAGCAAAAGCATGCTATCAAAATTTTTATGTTGTGTAGAAACTTCGAGAAAATTAATATTGCACATTCAAATCTACACCTTAAAAATGAGTTTATAAGATTGATATCAGATTGTGTTTTCATTTTGAAGAATTCCATTAAATAAACAGAATTTAGCACTTAACGGTGATATGTTATGCTTCGTTTAGATAAATTAGTCTGTCGACTATCATTTTATCACTCCAAAACTGCACAGTGTGGCATCTTTCTATTTTTTTTCTATAACATTCCGTGAAGAGATTGATATTGCAACTGAGTAAGCAAAATACGCACACATGCACAGATAAGCGGAGCTCCGCATATCTTGGGGTACGCGGGTACCGCCCACTTGCGACTTCTTCTCTTTTTTTCTGTTCTGTGTCGCCATTGGTCATGTAGTGTTGCTACCTACTTTGCAGATAAGATATCGATAATCGAATTAATATTTATTCGTTCTCAGTATTCAATCATAGTACTTTTATTTTATGTGTGTAAATACCTACTTTTTCGTTCGTATGGCAAATTTAATTTAAAAACGATATGTTTAAATTTCAGCTTTCCGTCCGACTCCGATTTAAAATTGAGGTGGTTGAAAATATAGGAAGAGCAGACTGGCTTCCCCCAAAAAATGCAAGAGAATGCAGTTTGCATATTGAAAAAAAAAAAAACGAGTGCTACAAACAATATGCAAGGATTTATGCTGATAGTATCAGCCTGATACGGATTTTTAAAAATCAACCAGCAAACGTTCAGCAGGTAATTTTTGTATTCTGAATTTATGTTATCTATAAAATTTAATTCTGTACCTAAGCTATTCATTTTAGAAGTGTACCTAAGTATATGATGTAGGTACATAGGTATGTATAGATAATGTATGATTATTTTATAAACAAGGTGTTACAAAAAATACCCGTATTTTGTTTTAAGAAATAATAGTTATTTTTACTAAAAAAAATGATAAAGTAATTGCTAAAGCGCCTACTTACATAGCCTGGAGGACCCATTAGTTCGCACAACTTTGCTACTTTGCATGGACGGCCGATCTTTTAGTATCCTTTATGTTTCGCTGTCGGACTAGGTGTAGCTTGGCACGTATGGGGTAGGTAGTGATAAAAAGTGCCTTCGTCTGACATAGTAAGGAACCTGCTCAAATAATAGAACTAGAAAGGTTACATTTTTATACCTAAAATAAGGATTTTACGTATAAAAATGTAACTTATTCTAATCCGGCACTTAAACATTTAAAAAAATCTTTCTGTTTTAAGTAAGATCGGTTCTATTATCTTATGGCCCCATGAAGTTTGACTTAATACTCGTATTAAGTCGAGCAAGCCCCAGAAAGATTCTAATTCGTTTCTTATAAATAAAATTTTGTTAATGTTTGCTCACATACTCATTTTAAACTTATGTATTTTAACGAACATAAAAAGCGGACCCATTCAGAGACAATTTCATATAATGTATATGTCGCAGGCGGATGGTTGAATCCGCCGGATGGTTAAGTATAGCAGCATGTACCTCTCGAAAGTCCTGTAGAACACGTGATAGGTTAGAAATTTAAGGCGACCGCGAAGCGCAGCGAAGCGATCGTCTTAAATTTCGCGGTTATTTTTTTTATGACTCCGTCAACTTATGGGAAGATAAAATAGCTTACGGAAAAAATGACACCTGCAGGTTATACCCGTCCCTCTCACTCTCCGGGCATGCGGCATCGATTGAAAGAGACGGGTATAACCTGCAGGTGACATGTTGGCTCGACCGAGTTATACGGGCGAGCGGATCTGTTGTTGCTGAACAAATCCAACAACTACAACAAATAAAATATGCGAATTTGGTATTTAAATGTAATTAAATAGCAATAATACGATAAAAATATACTTACTTGTGAAATGTTACATCATCTTTTTGTTAACTTGATGTTCCAGACCTTTTTTCTACAGCAAAAAAGTGGGCTATTCGGCATTTTTAATACTGCGGCGTTCACTTGCGCGACTGGATTCGGTCTAGGAAGAAATCTGAGTGCAACTAGTTTTTATAAACGCCAATGCCCATTTGGGCTAGTACTTTGACAAAGGGGAAATGCTTCATATGCCTACTCCCTTCCGAGACGGAAGGCCCGCGTTGCTCGAAGATCGCCGTAATCATAATAGTGATAAGTTTAAAATCTCCAATTATGTTAGTTATTTACATTTCTAGGTTACCGCATTGTTTCGCTATTGTCATGTTGTACAGCTTGAGCGATTTTCTGAGAGGCCATTTAAAAAAAAAGCTTCCAATTGCTTCACTAGATGGCGTTGAATAAGTATGTACATGTCTATGGTATATTTTGGTATGAAACATATTTAAATTAATTACTTTTTAAAAACCCAAAGGAAACTAATAATATATTAAATAAGTACTACTGTGAGGAACAGGAACGAAATAGGTAAATTTAAAGATTCAGGTAAATAAATAACATCTGTCTGACGTTCCGTTTTACGTAAAAAAGTCGCGTCAAAGTAAAATTTATAACGTTCCGTTCCTTCTAACTGCATAGGTGGGACAGCGCCATCTAGTGACTGAGCTTTCAGAAAATCGCCTATTACCATACGCACAGCCATCTCTATCGTCTTCTACAAGCCATGCTCATAAAGTTGGCAACGTAGTTTTAAGTGAACCGATTTGACACCGTTTGCACCATAGATGTATTATTCCTGTAGATGGAGCATAAAAATTTGAACGATTCCTTCTATAATCGACTCTCGTCTCTCAAATGGCGACATTTCGTGTGTTAAAAAGAGATAACAATAGCCCAACGTGTGCGTCTTAATGAGCTGCGCGCCACTTGAAAGTAAACGTCATATTTGTTTGTTAACCAGCTGGTTACAAATGCTTCAGAAAGAAAATCTTTTTTAGTCGTAAAATATAGAAAGATTTGATGGTGTGGTGCGGTAAATCTGTTGTTTGTTAAGAATGGCCTGTACTGTTCTCGGTTATTCAAGCAGAGTGAGTGTTTTGAAAGAGAATAATGAACACATATCATTTCAGAGGTAAGTCACACTCATTGTTTTGTGTTTTTGCGAACACATTTTTATAGCTTACTGGTCCGTATTTGCAAAAACTAAACCGCTGTACGTGTATACACAGTTTAACATTGACTTGGTTGAAGAAAATCGGGTGTTTTTAGGCTAAAAATATATAATTTAAAGCCAATTGGGATTTTTTGACATTTGACCAACCTGATAGTGTTGTAGTCCGATTTTATTATGTAATATCGATAAAAAATTGTAGTATTAACAATTTTGTATTTAAACTTAATTTTTCTCAATTTTAAACAGATTTCCCACCGCCGCGCCGCCGTCGATGTAAAGGAAACGTGAATAAGAAACGCAAAAAAAGGTGACGATTGGAGACCTTCGCAACAAACAAAAATATGCTCGATGCACTTATTAAAGCAAATTGTTTAAGAGTATAAAAATTAGCGTGAAATCTGTATTTGTTACTTGATATCATTCAGCAGATTATTTAATTTAATAAATTGATTAGAAATCTCGTTCAGTTTTACGACTATACCTCCTAGTATAAATAGTATAATTATCATCATTATCATATTAATGTCCTCACTGCTGGGCTATAGGCCTCCCTTGTGCATGAAAACACCACAGGTAGAACGGGCCATAAGTGCCATAACCCACCACGCGAAGCCAATGCGGATTGGTGGGTGAGGGTGCCAACGACTGCTAATGCAACCGGGACCAACGGCTTAACGTGCTTTCCGAAGCACAGAGGAGACCAAGATAATAAAGTTTTGGGTCACCATTCAGGTATCCAACCGCAACGAATGTTGCTTAACATCAACCACCGGATGCAGAATGCGCGTACCAATGAGCCATCGATCTCCTCAAGTATAATTATAGTACCTACTTCATATTTGGCACTGATTCAAAATTAAAGGGCTTGCATAGACCAAGAAACTGAACAACTTTCTCTTTGGAGCATAGCATACGTCGAATTATAAAATAGTAGATTTCATTACAAGTGCGGAAAGCCTGTCATTGCAAAGAGTTCCGACAAATGTCTACCCGAGCCGAGGCGCAGCCGAAGGTGAGGGTTGACAGTCGGAACAAGTTGCAATGCCAACTTTTATGTATTTCGGTACATAAATGTAAATAAAAATGAAAATGCAGATCTTCTTGACAGCTTGTAATGCTTTATAAACACAAAATATTTGAAAATCCGTAGACTTTAACAATAACTTATAAAAATGTAGGAGCGATGTTCTCGAACGTATGGATGGAAAGTTGTCGAATGTATAGCTACAGGTAGTTATGTATGCCCAGTGAACTACTTCGAACTTGAGCTACGCAAATGCGAAAAATTGCGTCTTGCTGGTCGAGGATCATCAGGCGCGACGCAACATCTTCCCGGGCGTTGAAAGGCTCTGGCTTTCAACCTTGCAAATCCTCTACAGAAGGCAATGGGCACAAACGCACCAAAGGGCGTCGTACACATCCTCGATTTGTCACAACATCGGCCACTCTTGTGATGCCATCCTGACCAGGAAACAAGCGAGACACTCTTCCAAGTCTCCATAACAGAGGTGGAGCATTGTCATCTTGTAGCAACACCATGTCTCCAACTTGCAGTGTTGATGTATTAGTCTTCCACTTGGATCTTTGCTGCAACTCTCCGATGTATTCTCGTTGCCACCGTTGCCAAAAATGTTGACGCACTTGTTCCAAGCGAGCGTAGCGGCTAAGGTGTGAATCCTTGTAGGTGGTAAAATCTGGCATTGGCAATGACGTCATTTTTCTTCCTATTAAAAAGTGCCCCGGGGACAGAGATAATAGGTCATCGGGAGAGGAAGACAAAGGACAAATTGGACGGCTGTTTAAAATTGCTTCAACTTGAGCAAAAAGTGTGCTTAACTCCTCAAAAGTAAAATGTGAATTGCCCATGACACGTTTGACATGGTACTTTGCGGACTTAATGCCAGCCTCCCAAATGCCGCCGAAGTGAGGAGCGTACGTTGGAGTAAAAATAAATTTAAAACCTTCTTGACCAGCATAGTCAGAAAGAGCACAATTATTAGATTTAAGAAATTCACTTAATTCTCGTGCTGCTGCCACAAAATTGCGACCATTGTCGCAGAAAATCTCCATTGGTTTTCCTCTTCGCGAAATAAAACGGTTAAGTGTTTGTATGAATGAGTCTTTAGTCAAATCGCTTACCGCCTCGAGATGAACGCACTTATATCTTAGGCAGACAAACAAACATAGATACGATTTTTGTAATTTAGCGCCACGTCCTTTGCGATTGAGAGTAAAAAATGGTCCGGCAAAGTCAATCCCTACGGAAACAAACGGAAAATCAACGTTTAGCCGTTGGGATGGAAGATCTCCCATCTTTGGGCACAATGTTTTGCCTTGTAATCGCCGGCACACCACGCACCTGTGAACTGTATTTCGCGCGAGCCGCCTCCCGTTTACAGGCCATACTGATTCCCTGAGAACTGACAGAAGTAATTGAGGACCAGCGTGTAAATGGCGTTTGTGCTCGCGATCGAACAACAGTTTTGTTAAGTGATGGGAGCCATCTAAAAGAATTGGATGTTTCTTTTCATATTTGTATGATCCAGCCTTTATGCGACCACCTACTCTAATAATATTATTATTATCTAAAAATGGTGACAATGATAGAATTTTTGATTTTGGACTCAAAGGTATTTTCTTAATTAACTTGTCGTAATCTTGAGAAAAACTTTCCTTTTGTGCCATTAAACAAAGTGAATCAAATGAGTCATTCAACTCATCTAACTTTAAATATCCTGATTTTCTTTGATTTGGATTTTTTAGATTATGAATAAATCGCTTGACGTATGCAAGTGTTCTTTGAATTTTAGTAAAACTGGAATAATTTTTAAAAGTTATAAAATCTGAGTTTATTGAATTAAAATTAACAGTTAATACATTAGCTTTCATTTCTGGCAAATCCTTCACATCCACCTTTGAACAGGGCCAATCAGATTCAGACTGAGACAAGTAATCGGGACCTGACCACCACAGATCTAGATTTAAAAGATGATTAGAACTTACACCCCTAGATATAAGATCTGCGGGATTTGATTTAGTTGGTACATAGCGCCAATTGTTTGCAACAGTGTTTTCCAATATTTCACAGACTCTATTCGCTACGAAAATCTTTAATTTGGATGGATCGCCATTAAGCCATCCTAACACTACTTGAGAGTCGCTCCAATGAAAGTACTTAGTAGGTTTAATTCGTAGTGATTCGATAACTGTTTTGCAAAGTTTAGCTGACAGCAAAGCGGCGCACAACTCTAGGCGAGGAATAGTAGTGGGATGCAAAGGAGATACCTTAGATTTTGAGCATAGTAACTTGACGCTTATCTCTCCGTGAACGTTAGTAGTCCTCAAATAAACACAAGCGCCATAGGCTAACTGAGAAGCGTCACAAAAGCTGTGCAATTGAATTTCGATTGGAGAATCACTGAGAACACGACGAGGTATCGAAAAAGATGAGAGTAAATGTAAACTATTTATAATTTTATCCCATTGATCCTGAATGTTTTGTGGAACAACTTCATCCCAATCAAGTTTCTCTTTCCACAACAACTGTAAGAGTATTTTAGGTTGTATTATGATGGGACTAAGTAAGCCCAATGGATCAAAGATTTTAAAAGAAGATGACAAGATGATTCTTTTTGTAGCTTGATTAGTTTGCGCTGGAATTTCAATTGGAAAAAAGAGATAATCATCTGAAGGGTTCCAACCTAATCCAAGTGTGCTCTGTGATTCACTGAAAGTTAAGTTTTGATTATTTGGATCAACATTTGATTGAATGGCTTTTGAATTAGATTTAAATTTACGTAATTTGAAACAGGCCAGGTTAAGTGCCTCAGAAACGGATTTTTGAATATGTTGCAATGTTTGCTCATCATCAGCTCCTGTAAGCAAATCGTCGACGTAAAAATCTTGCTGTATTATAGTTTTTATAGTTTCGTCCCCACACTCCTCTCCGGCCTGCCAAAGACATCTCGTAGCCAAATAGCTGGCACTTGCTAATCCGTAAGTGACAGAATTTAGTTGCATTGTTTTTAGAGGCTGCGACTCATCTTCTCTCCATAGTATCACCTGCAGATATCGATCACTCTCATCAACTTGAACCTGGCGGTACATCTTTTCAATGTCGCCGGTTATGAGGTACTTATACAATCTAGCACGCAATAAAATGGAGAAAAGCGAGCTTTGAACATTAGGGCCTACCAACAAGATGTCGTTAACAGAAAATCCGGAAGAGGTGGGGGCGGAGCCGTCAAAAACGACGCGAAGTTTTGTCGACTCACTATTTTGTTTTAGGACTGCGTGATGGCATAAAAAATATGTATTTGGATTATTTACAGGAGCTGCTGAAAGATGACCGAGTTCTTCGTACTCGCGCATAAAATTGACATATTGAGATTTTAAATCTTGATTTTTGCGGAAACGTTTTTCCAAATAGCTGAAACGCTTTTTTGCCATAAAAAAGGAGTCTCCGAGGCATAAAGGTGACTCCTTTAGAGGTAGTCTGACACTAAATCTGCCTGACGGGAGACGGATAGTATTAGATAAAAAATGTTTTTCAGCAGCTTCCTCAGCCAAACTTAATTTGGAGGTTTCAGGAACTTCTTCAAGTTGCCAAAATTTTGTAACTAAATCGTCAACCTTTTGTTCTGATGATAAAGTAAGTGAATGATTGCAGAAAAGAGAACTCGATTTTTTTACTTTAATAGGGCCGGCCACAAGCCACCCCAGATGAGAACTTCTTAATACAGGTCTTCCAGAACCTAAACCTTTCTGATCACATTTGACAATGTCCCAGAATATATCGGCGCCGATTAACACACACGTATAACTTTTATCTGCATTTTCTTGCGCTTTTAGTCATACGTGTTGGTTCTTTTAACTAGGTAGGTACCTACTTGCACGCATTTTGTTATCATTTGATATTGACAATTACATTCTATCGATTTTATTTTCTAAGATAATAAGTGTAACTTAACTTAGCCATAATGACGAATGAGCAAAAGGATCCTACTCCTAAGGCTACTACGAGTAGTACGAGTAAGTTGAAAGAATTAATCGCAAGGCGCAGTTCTATAAAAGGCCAAATCACTAAATACAAAAATTATTTAGATAAAATTTCGAAGGCAAGTTTTCCTTCTAATTTGGAAATCGCCGAGCTTACTCTTAAACTAACTAAATTTGAGGCATTATCAACAAAGTTCGACGACTTGCAAAGTCAGATTGAAGTAATAAATTGTGATGATTTGGATGCCGAGCTTGATGAGCGTGAGGCAATCGAGCAGGATTTTATTGTAGCTATAGCCACTACTAAAACTATTTTAAATAGCTGCAATTCTTTTGACGAATCGCAACGACGCGATTCCCTCTGTCCGTCTGCTCGGTCTCCTCTCGATGATCATGATCTTGGTGTGAAGCTGCCACAAATTAACATCTCCAAATTCGACGGTTCCTACTTTCGATGGCTGGAATTTCGAGATACTTTTAGTAACTTAATCCATAATAATAAACGTTTGTCTGAAATACAAAAATATCATTATTCAATTTCATACCTAGAAGGTGAAGCCGCTCGTATAGTATCAAATCTCGAAATTTCATCCAAAAACTATATTGAAGCCTGGCGTTTGTTGTGTGCTCGTTATGACAACAAACGACTATTAGTGAATCATCACTTGAAGTCTTTATTCAATATGCAACCGGTTTCTCGAGAATCTGATAAAGCACTTCGTTTTCTAATCGATCACGTAACAAAAAATTTACGCGCTTTGTCTAGTTTGGGCCAGCCCACGGACAAGTGGGATCTTATTTTAACTGAGAACTGTATTTTAAGTTCGTGTCGGGAATGCAACAAAAAACATAATACTTTGCTTCACAAGCCAAACGACAATGATACAAATAAAACAAAAATCAATCAACCTGAGTCTTTAGTCAATTACTGTAACGAAAACAGTGACGTAATATTGTGCACAGCTATGATTCGCGTAAAAAATCCTCAAACAAACGAATCAATTTTAGTTCGCGGATTACTCGACTGCGGCAGTCAGTCGTCATTTATTAGTAGTTCGCTTCGTAACGCGTTATCACTTGAAACTCGGCCTATTGATCGGAGCATAATAGGAATCGGGAATAGCGCCGTGACTAATATTAGCGAATGTTGTTCTATTGAATTGCAATCAACATGTTCAGACTTTAATGTTAACTTTTCTTGTCTTATTATGGATGAGTTAACGGGTAAATTGCCAAAGCAAAAGCAAACACATCTTAGATTTCTGCGCGAACTGTCCATATAAATAAAACACTTTCACGGATTTTTTCACGCAATTTATTTGACAACTTAGTTAATATATATTTTATTTATTATTTATATTTTATTATACTTATTTATATTTTATATAAATAAATAAAATATAAATAATTATTATCCAAATTACTAAAACAAATCAAAATATTAAATTAATAAATCATTTTGTTATAATTAAATATAATGTTAAAATAATTAATACCTAACCGTATCCTGTTTCCGAACGAAAAACAAAGACAATGGGCCTATGCAGTTAGAAGGAACGGAACGTTATAAATTTTACCTTGACGCGACTGTTTTACGTAAAACGGAACGTCAGACAGATGTTATTTATTTACCTAAATCTTTAAATTTACCTATTTCGTTTCTGTTCCTCACAGTAGTACTTATTTATTATATTATTAGTTTCCTTTGGGTTTTTAAAAAGTAATGAGCGATTTTCTGAGAGGCCATTTAAAAAAAAAAAGCTTCCAATTGCTTCACTAGATGGCGTTGAATAAGTATGTACATGTCTATGGTATATTTTGGTAGGAAACATATTTAAATTACTTACTTTTTAGAAACCCAAAGGAAACTAATAATATATTAAATAAGTACTACTGTGAGGAACGGAAACGAAATAGGTAAATTTAAAGATTTAGGTAAATAAATAACATCTGTCTGACGTTCCGTTTTACGTAAAAAATCCGCGTCAAAGTAAAATTTATAACGTTCCGTTCCTTCTAACTGCATAGGTGGGACAGCGCCATCTAGTGGCTGAGCTTTCAGAAAATCGCCCATTAATTTAAATTTGTTTCATACCAAAATATACCATAGACATGTACATACTTATTCAGCGCCATCTAGTGAAGCAATTGGAACCTTTTTTTTTTTTTAAATGGCCTCTCAGAAAATCGCTCATTAGAGTGGGTATATTCTTTTATTAAAATCAAAAAAATAGTGGGTAGTTTTCCGTGACCACGACCCCTGGAAAGGTGCCGAAACGTCGGATAAACCAAAAAATCTCAAAAAACAACTAAAATTTAACTAAGTTGTCAAATAAATTGCGTGAAAAAATCCGTGAAAGTGTTTTATTTATATAAATGAGATGAAATGAAATGAAACCTAACAAAAGCAATCCGAACCCTACAGGAGCGCCTTTCCTTATTTCTCTCTTTTACCATATCGTTTTCCATTAAAGCCACATTATTGCACTAATTCCACCATACTAAGTACCTACCACAATAAAAACCAGATAAAACTAATTTAGAAAATTAAGAAATAAGGTCCCTCATTTTCTTTTCACTTACTTGCGCAAACTCCTATAAGCAGATACTATGGTAAATAGTGCACGTCATACCATATTTAGTAATCTGTGATTCTGTGGTCATACAGCCAATTTTATGTATTTTTTATATTCATAAATTTAATTTGGCCGATACTAATATTAATTTTATTAAATCTGATATTGAAACAAATTAGTAGCTTCTTTTTAGAAATATTTGCATCAATCATAAAAACTTCTATGTTTTTTTTTTTAGTAAAAACTTCGTGGTTGGTTTTTTCTTTTTAATAGACAGTATTTTGACAGTTGGGAAAGAAAACGCACGAGTTCGGGAAAGGTAAAGAAAAAGTTCGAGTGTGTAATAGCCCACATCCCGAACGCTATACGTCCCTGCAATACGCCACTTTTTGAGCAACTGTATTAAAAAAAATATTCTGCCACACTAGATCGATCACCTGAGCGTGCGCTTTTGTCTGGAGGGAAGAAATGTTTGCCATATTTCGACCTATGCCGAAGTTTCATAGCATAAACAAAATTCTAAGGCCGTGAGCACTTTGGACACGATTAGTACTAAAAACTGTCAGAAAAGCGGATTATGAACCGCCCAATTACATTAAGTCTCTAGCCGCATTGAAAAGCGCGAAGCGCTCTATTCAATGCGGCGTTGTTCGATCAGCCGTATTGAATACGGCGTATCTTGAATGCGCCGCATTACAATGCGATGCTGTTTTCCAATACAGCTAGTTGCTATGTAATACGGTGAAATATACAATACGCCTGCGATATATACATATGCATTGTAATTTTATGTATCGCATTGCATTTAACTTATTTTAAAATGTTTTATCGATAATTTGTAATAAAAAAAAACACAGCACTATCATTGCATCATCATCATCTAATGTCATCTAGCATTGCATAGTCAAAATGGAGACATTTTCTAATTACGACGCAACAGATTAACATGTATGTCTCTTTCTATCTTATGACAATTTGATAGTGTTAGAAGGGGTAAAGGATGGGTGGGTTATAGCTTATTTTTGTGATCCATCTACAGGAATAATACATCTATGGTTTGCACGGTTTGCACCGTTTGACAGGTAAACGGCGAGTAAACCTCGAGTACTGAATCCTATGGAGATGGCATATCTTCTATACATCTATACAAATAAATAAAATTGGAGTGTCTGTTTGTAACATTAAATAACCGCTTTTTACTACGTGCATATGATTAAATATACGGTACATATACCAAAATGACATGTTTTACAATTTTTGTCTGTCTGTCTGTTTATTCCGGTTAATCTCTGAAACGGCTGGACCGATTTTGACGGACCGAACGACAATAAAATTAGAAGTAGTTTAAAATTGAATTCCAAGATTTTCTTACATTGTGACTTAGTTACACCCACAGATCACCTCCTAATAGATTCCGCATTATTGAGTATTTGTACGCGTTCGAGTTCACCGATTTTGGAAGAGAGCACGGGCTGCGGGGGCCGTAACCGCTGTTCTGTGATTGGCTATTTCAAGGTCAGGTGGCCTACCACAAGCTCTTATAGCAGTTATTTTTAAGTTGAGAGAGTGAGACGCCGCTCTACACGCCGTATAGCGGCGTCTCACTCTCTCAACTTAAAAATAACTGCTATAAGAGCTTGTGGTAGGCCACCAGCATAGACTATAGTGATGGGACACCAGGGACAATTCACAGGACAATAAACGATAAGAATTATCGATATTTGCATTAATTTGTCTTTTGATTGTTAAATATATTTAATAACTAGCTTCCGCCCGCGACTTCGTCCGCGTGTACATTTGAGAAAATCCTTAGAGAACTTTTGACTAGAATAAAAAATATTCTCTGTTTTAACATCCTGCCTTGCGAGAGAGTACGCTTGGTTTGGACGTACCTCGCTTGCGAGGCAGGGCGTTTGCTGCTCGCGGCAGGCAGGCCTAAAGTTAAAGGTTCCCTAAGGATTTTCTCGAATGTCCATGCGGATGAAGTCACCGGCTGAAACTAGAAAAAAATAAAATAATAGAAATCGGGCTTTGATTTTACTGCATGCATATGCATTTCCATTGACCATTATACTGTTCCAGCCGGCCTAGCATGAGCGGCTTATAACGCGCGATATGATATGGTACGGAATGCCGTCTTGCTTACAGCTTAGTGGGATAAGCAAGACAACTTGCCGTACCATATCATATCGCGCGTTATAAGCCGCTCATGCTAGGCCGGCAGATGTGGATACACCATCTGGTCGATATTTTAAATCTATAATTCCCCGAAGATATTAATTAAAACGTATTGAGTGAAAAAGTAAAGTAATCATTTAAAGTAAAGTAATCATTTATTCGGTGTTCCATTATATATGATTTATTGAGTGAACCGATTGCGATAAAATAAACAAGACCAATTTTATTGTACTCCAAGATACACAGTATATTTATATGTAAACATCAACTCGATTACAAACACAGAAAAAGAACATACAGATAAACAAACACAAAAAAAAAACAACGGGTTGCACGCCGGGAATGCCGGCAGAAGTGAAAAGGGCTCCCTAGACTTTTTCACAAAAAAAGGAATTTGACAAAAATTTGAACCGAGGTCTTCTGGCTTCAATGCCGCCCGTTTTCTAACTGAGCTATTACAACTTTCGAAGCAGTGGCAAAATTTGAATACGTATTCTAATGACATTGTAACAGTTTTTCGATCAGGTCACGTGTTCGTCTTACCGGCCCTGTACAAGTTGGTTCAACTTTTGGCCAATACATCGTACATTGAATCTTTTGAAAGAACCTTTTTAAACTTGTTCGTTCAAAAGTGTCAATGTACGATGTATTGGCCAAAAGTTGGGCCAAAGTGTACAGCCGGCGTTACGATCTGACGATCTGACGGTCACGTGACCCTGACGCAAGTTTAACATTTTTAACCATCACAAAAAGTGCAGAACGCCGCTAAAGAAGTTTTCACTTCAAAAATTACAGATTTATTATTATTATATGTACCTATAGAAAATAATAAGTGTACCATCCAGTTATAATAAGATAAATTACAACGTAGTTTGTACAAAATTTTAGCTCATTCAGAGAATGTAAAAAAACACTTAAATTCACTTCTCCCATTCAGGTTCAAAATGTACACTTCCCACAAAGTACACCGGTCTCAAAAGGTACATTTCCCGAAATATCCACTTTCTAAAATGTACATTTCCCAAATGGGTGGTCTGAAGTCTACTTCTGGATCGTAATGTGTATTCATTTTACTGGTTTTTGAAATGTATGAGTTTGGTATAAATCCTTCTTACAGAATTTTTAGGGTCTGTCTTTCTAGTTAGGTAAAGCAATCTTATATCTATGTATTTTTCTATGACACTCTTAGCTAAATCAATGACATGATTACAACTTTCGTGATCGAAATGGTGACTCTCTATTTGGGGAAAAATGTCTTCATTTACAAAACTGCTCAAAGTTTTTGTCACAAAACGGAATTTGTCTTTGTAATACACTTTGGAAGTTTGATCTGACCCTATTGAGCTCCGAATAACTTGTTCACACCGCCTGCATATTTTGGTGACCATTTGAGACGGGTACAGCAAACCACCTGCATCTCTTGCATAAATCAAACTTGATTTTTTCTCCTCCAGCGATATTAAAGCTTTGATGCAAGTATTGCATTTGATTTTCTTTATTAAGTAGTGTGCAACAGCTCCAGCGATGTATTCTATTATAGATTCTGAAAACTGTGACAGTGAGATATGCTGTAGGGATGCAAAACTATTATCATCAACTTGTTCCTCAGTCTCGCTAGTATCACCCCTTTCCGTCGTCAAATTTATGCGTTTTATGGCTGACGAACAATTTAATATAGCGATGGGTTCTAACTGTATACAATTTCCGGTATTAAGTGCTTGCAATTCCATATGTACAAGCATTTTTCTGTAAATTCCATAAAACTGTTTTGGCGTCGGGTTGTTATTACCCCCTCCATGACACCTCATATTGCAAAAAAACAGTTCAATGTGGTCCTGACTGATGCGATGAAAGAATAAATAAGAACAGCATTTTTTTTTATTAAATCATTAAATAAAAATTTTAGACTTTCAATACATACACAAAGTCCTACAAATCCGGTAGATCTCGGCGAATCTACTAATCGCATATGTACATTTTTTAAAGTAGTCGTCAAACTCATTAACATGCTTTTACATAATTCGAGTTTTGATATAATAGTTTCAGCGTTTTCAGCATTTAATGCCCTTTTCAATCCACGTCCATGCACCTTCGAATCCAAAATGTCAAATAAGTCGTTCAAAGCTAACAACATGTTAGCTGTCCCTTCTACTCCTTGAAACTGGGGAATTTTTAAAGAGTTTTTGCAGAATTGAAGAGCTAATGCCACACTTCTGCTAAATAATTGCGTTGCAAGCCTGACTTTCATGATGTTCTTTTTAAATAACAAGTGTTCAGATCGAAGCTTGTTAGCAGCGTGAAACTGCTCGTTTTCTTGCAGTTGATGTAACAATTCAATGTGACTCCATTTTATTTCATTACCTTTAGCATCTTTAAATTCTTTGTAGATTTCGAAACTGTTTCGTACCAATTTCAACATATGGGCAGGATCAAGAAAGATAGCTATTTCATTATCTTGCACTTTAAAAACTGTATTTAAATTGTCAGGATTTAAGTTGCAACCGAGTTTCTTGGCCATTGCTTTATTGGCTGGGCAGCCGTCAAAGGTAACTGCTTTGATGACGATATTAGCTTCAATGCACAATTCAATAGCTTGAGTGAGCAAAAATTTCTTTTGCTCAGCTGTGACCTTGTTTATGAAAAAGTACCCAATGGGCACTTTCCATTTTTCATGGAAGGGGACAACAAGAAAAACCAATGCGTCGGTGCACTCTTCTTTACAATCCGAATCAACAGTACCACCAAAATCTACATATCCGTATGTCTTCTCTACCTTTGCCTCAATCTTCATTTCATCGAAGACAATACAGCAATGAAGGGGCTTGTTTGCCTCTGCTGCCTTAAATTTCAGAGCATCAAAAGCTTCTTTTGTAAAACCTGGACGACCGTCTACAGACCTGTACCACTTTCCTAATGTTTTTACGGAGGGTAAGCAAGTATTAAAAGTTTTACGCACGTAGTTGTAAGCCTTTGTCGAATAAAAATTTAACGTAAGCGCAAATGCTCTTAACTGTGGAGAATATTTCTTCCTAACGATTGTGCCCGATTTTCCTTTTAGTATTTGTCGACGAACAATTTCAGTGCATTTAACGCCTAAGGAATTCAATACTTCATTGTTTTCGGCTGTAATAAAACTTTTTTTCTCTAATTCTGACAACAAGGATTCTAAAGATACTACTTTTCTTTTTAGTCTTCTGTTGGAATCGCTTAATTTTTTAATTTTTTTATCTTTTGTTTTCATTACGTTGATAAGTTCGTTGATTCTTCTACAAAGACGTTTTTTAACTGGAGTATAATAGGCAGGCGGCGTTCCAGGTATAGGAGAAAGTTTTCTTTTTGGTTTTCTTGGTGTCACTGAGACATTACTCTGATTGTCAGATACTGGAGGGATCTTTGTATCTTTCAGTGGTGAAACTGAAACCTGAAATAACATTTGTTTTCTGTAAACAATTCAGATGCAAGTATGTTTAATTTACTTTTAAAAAGTTCAGTACGTAGGTATAACTATTTGCACACTCGTAGTTATCATGCCTTACCGATTTTTCAGACGATGTACCTGCTACAGGAGTCTCAGTCTGTATAAATGAACAACCATCACTTCTGTTTATGGCAAAAGGAGCGGGTCCCTGAAGTAGAAATCATAATGATTATTATGACATACAACATGACAGAGACACAGATACAAACGTAAAATAACCCATACCAAAACTGGCAAGTATAAAGTTGGCACAGCTGAATCCATCAACCTTCTCCGATTTTTCATTGCGTGAAAATGATCTTCTGTGAAGTGTCTCGAACAAATGACACTATTATTAGTGGGAAACCATCCCTCCCCACGAGAAGTTGCTTCCATCCATTTCTTCTTCCTTTCGGGGCATCTAGGAAACCTAACAAAAATGTTACTTTTATTAGGCACTAGCTTTTAAATGGTATTCTATGTTTTAACTTCACTCTTAACTATATAATAATAAGACGTTTAACTATCAAAAATTCTAAATTTATCACCCCGACAACCGTAAAAGTCAAATAACTAGAAATTACTGAACCAATTTCCAATTCCATTGTATAAGAAAAATCCCGAATTAACTAGCATTCAATAATGGCACGTATTCTAAAAAAAAAAAACAAATTTTCCTGTCAAACGATTTTTTTATGAATGCAATTCTTTCACTATGGATGAATTTCATTAATAAAAAAACATTCATTTGAAAACGACCCATTATAACAAAAAAAGTATCGAACCGCCCATCTATTTAGGAGCTATGATGCCACAGACACAAGTTAAACTTATAATAGTAATAAAATAATTATTAATTAAAATAAAAAATAAAACTTTTTTGGGTGGAGTTAGAAAATTATTTTGAAACTTCGTTTTTATAACAAGCTTTTTTGTTGACTGTACTTTAATATTGTATTGTCATCGAAATCAAACCTCTATGCAAAGTTTCAGCTCAATCGGACACTGGGAACTTGGTCAAATTTTAACTTGCAAGATTTGGTTATAAACGTTGATACAAACAAACATCGGGACAGGTGAAACTAAATAAAAGCTTGTAATAAGGCCGAAATTACACTTGTAAGTTACTTACGTAAGTTTTATGAAAGTAACTTACGGCTGTATAATTACACACACAAATAAACTTACAAAGAGCGTTTACATTTGCAAAATTTATCGTAAGTCGCTCACGTAAGCAACTTACGTGAGTAAAACTTACAAGTGTAAGATCGGCCTTAGGTTATGTTTTGAGAAAATAAACTAATGGTCATGTTACTAAATATACTTGTGACTAGAGAATATCGATATAAATTCGAGAATTTGAAATCACAACACTAGCAATACACGTGCCGTCATCAGACAGAGACAACTATTGTATTTTGACTAATAGCCGCTACACACGCTCCTATCCGACCACCGATTTGGTGCGGGCGAAATCTCCCAATATTATTATTATTTATAAATACTGAAAACATCAATTTGCTTGCAATAAATAAATTAAAAAGAAAAATATTATCGGTTTTTAATGTTATATTACTACAAAAAAACAATTTCATTATTTTTTAATTTTCTGTTATTTTCATTAAAATACTAAACATGCTAAATATTTACTAAAAGCAGCACTTATTGATGAGGTGTTATGCCCTTTTTATATATATTTAGTTTTACGACAAATTGCTAGTTTTTAAACAAAATATTCTAAAAAAACAATTAGATAAATAGAATCTTTTCATAAATGGCCATATTTAAACCTTTCGTTCGTTCAGTCCTACGTAAAACTCATGAACGAGCATTAAATTGAATCCTCTGAAAATCCCTTAAACGTAATTTACCTGCTTTAAATATTTCCGCTTTTACATATTTTCTCCCTAAATCTAGGGGAAAACCTCCAAAATTGTCAACACTGCCAAGTTGGTCCGGTCGGAAGCCTACACACGTTCCGATTTGGTAGGAAGTGAAGTTCGTGCGAACCAAATCTGGCCGACCGCGTCAAACACGAATATGGTCGGACGACTACGCTACACACGTCCAGATTTGCCCACCTACTAAAACTAATGACACTAAAACAATTATGTTCTGCGATGAGATTGGGAAAAATTTAGGCCAATTCATCCAGAAACACTCTGAAGAAAGCATTATTAATTATTGTATGCCTGGCTCAACCTTAAATGAGATAATGAAATTAATTGTCAGAAAATCTTATGATGAAAACACTAATTTGATAGTTTTAATTGGAAATAGAGGTAATATTAATAAAAGCCAATTAATATCATACTGTAACTCATTATGCTCTTTAAATGTAAAAAAAGTTGTTATGTTTACATTTCCTTATAGTCAAGGTTTTTCACAGCTAGAAAATAAAATTAGACATAACTTAAACTTAACCTTAAGCACAATAGCTTATCATAATAGTCAGCAGATGCATTTAATTGACATCAACACATTGTTATACAAATTTAACTTGACTAAAGATAAATATTATCTGCCTAATTATCTTAAGCGACAAATAGCGGTATCGCTATCATTTTATTTTAAACAATTAGCCAACAATTTGGCTAGTATAACCTCTGCTTCTATTGAGCAGTTTAACTTTGATACTTCTAATGTAACTTTGGAATCTGTTCCAAATAATTCGATTCTTTTGAATCCAAATACTGACATGGTTAATTTAAATTACCATTAGAGACAACGGAGGCATACTCTAGCCCAGTATTGACAAGAGGAAGGCCTAAATGTTTAAAAATAGTACACCAGAATATCCAAGGCTTTTCTGCTGGCAAAGACCTAGAAATAAGTTTATTTTTAAATTGTGAAAATATTGATGTGTTATGTGTTACTGAACATTGGTTAAAAGAATATGAATTATTGTTAAATTTGGATAATTATAGTGTTGTAAGTTCATTTAATAGAAAAACTACAATAAGGGGGGGTTCTTTAATAATTTTACCTAATAACACACAATATAAAGAGCGAAAGGATATAGTATCCCTCTCTGTTGAACGAATTTGTGAGATATCATGCGTGGAATTTGAACAAATGATTATAATCTGTGTATATAGCCCCCCTGGAGCAAATTACACAGTCTTTGAGTCCACTATGGAGGATGTTTTGAAAATATGCTGTCGTAAGAATAAAAAAATTGTAGTTTGTGGAGATTTTAATATAGACATCTTAGATATTAAATTAGCACAACTCTCCGGTAAATTCCTTAATCTTTTTAAATCATTTAATTTGCTTCACACTTTTAATGAACCGACGCGAATTACGCCAACATCGGCCACTTGCTTAGATAACATCTTTTCCAACTGTAACTTAATTGAGAAATCGGTAATTAATATTATTAAATCCGACCACAGTGGACAACTAGCTTCTTTTGAGCACTATAATGTTACTCCTAAACGCGAAGTAATTTGCAGGCCAATACCGAAACGTGGTATTAATAAATTTAGAAATAATGTACAAGATAAAGTTCAATGTTTGCCAGCTTCTGCTGACGCTAATAACTCTTATCAATCATTATTTGATATTGTTGAAAAAGAATTTAGTAACAATTTTAAACAAAAAGTTATAAAGTGTAATGATCGTAAGAAGTTCAGTGACTGGGCCACACCTGGTATTTATAATAGTAGAAGAAAGTTATTTGAACTCTATGCACAAAAAACGACCTCCTGTGATCCTAGCTTCATTGAATATGTCAAGAAATATTCAAAAACATTTAGGAAAGTATGTGCTTTGGCAAAATCTAGGTATATTTCAAATAAAATTAAATCATCTGAAAATAAAATAAAAGCTACCTGGAGTATTATAAACCAAGAAACTGGCAAAACAAAAAGCAAAATTAATTCATTTAACTTAAAAATTAGTGATCAGACTTTTGAATCGGATATTGAGGTGGCTAGTGCTTTTGAAGGTTTCTTTGCTCGAATACCGTTAGAAACTACTAGCAGACTTAATTCTTGCCCCAACACCGCTGTCTCTCTTATGGAATCTAGTGTGAACAAGTGCCAGGAAACATTTAGTTTTAGCTATGTCACTACCGAAGATATTATTAAAGCATTCAAAGCAATAAATATTAAGAAAACAGAAGATCTCTGGGGCATATCTACAAGTATCATCAAATCAATAATTGATGTGATAGCTCCATCATTAGCAATAATTTTTAACCAATGTATAAGTGAAGGGGTCTTTCCTAATTTAATGAAGAATAGTAAAATTATTCCTCTGTTTAAAGCTGGTGACAAAAGTGACCCAGCAAATTTTAGACCTATATCCATACTACCAGCAATAAGTAAAATATTTGAGAAATTAATTTATGCTCAACTTTTAGAATATTTTAAATTAAATAGTATACTGCATGAGAAACAGTTTGGTTTTTCAAAAGGTAAAAGTACCACTGATGCTGGGGTTGCATTTCTAAAACATGTACTTGATGCCTGGGAGGACAAGCAGGATGTAATCGCTATTTTTTGTGACCTTTCCAAGGCATTCGATTGTGTTGATCACCAAACACTATTAAGGAAGTTAAAACATTATGGTGTTTCTGAAATGTCAGTAAGCCTTATGCATTCATATCTGTATGAAAGAACTCAGAAGGTAGTTATTAATAAAACTGAGTCTACCGGAGCTCCCATTACTATGGGCGTACCCCAAGGATCAATATTGGGCCCGCTGTTGTTTTTAATATACATAAATGACCTTCCTTACTACGCGAAGAATTTATGTGAGACGGTGCTATTTGCCGATGATACATCTCTAGTCTTTAAAGTAGATAGAGGTGATGACTGTTCTGACGAAGTAAATAGTGCTCTTTCAAAAGTGTCACATTGGTTTAATAGTAATAATTTATCATTAAACTCAAAGAAAACTAAGTGTTTAAAATTTTCGTTACCTAATGTAAGACAAGTTGATTTTCATATTAGACTAGACGGCGATACGGTCGAATTCATTAACAATACAAAATTTCTAGGTATTATATTAGACTCGCGACTACAATGGGATCCTCATATCGAAGCCTTGGCGAGTAGACTCAGTTCGGCTGCATTCGCAGTTAAGAAAATAAGGCTCTTAACCGATATTGAAACGGCTAGAATAGTCTATTTTAGTTATTTTCATAGTGTTATGTCCTACGGCCTTTTGTTGTGGGGCTCAGCCGCTAACATCCAAAGTATATTCGTGCTCCAAAAAAGGGCTATTCGCGCCATTTACAACCTCCGATCGAGAGATTCTTTAAGAGATCTATTTAAAGAAATAAACATTTTAACTGTTGCAGGACATTACATCTATGAAAATATAATTTATGTGAAAAAGTATTATAATACATTTGTAAAGCAGAGCGATATTCATCGCTTTAACACAAGAAATAAAGATAAACTTGTCGTTCCCAAGTTTAGGCTAGAAAAATCCAGAGCCTCATTTCTGGGGAAAAGCATAGCCTTTTTTAATAAAGTTCCACAGCATATAATTGAACTACCATTGCATAAATTTAAATGTTACATTAAAGAGTCGCTGATGAGCAAAGGATACTATAAAGTAGACGATTATTTGAATGACCGCAATGCATGGTCATGATGTAACACATAACATAATCACTGTTTAATATGATGTATTTTTATACTAAGCAATTGTTGTATTAGTAACGATATGTTTTTTTTTTGTAAATGTCGTTACCTAACTAAGAAACGCTGGCAAGTTTCTTGCGCCCATTCTTCTTGTCAGTTAAAAAAGTCTTGAATGGGTGGTAGGAAAATATTGACGATTCATAAGTACATATTTATTATGTCTAAGTGAATAAAGAATATTTTTATCTTTTTATCTTATCTTTATCTTTATCTTTGGTCTGGAGCAGACCAAATCGGCGGTCGGATCGGAACGTGTGTAGCGGCTATAATGAGTGAAAGGGACTTTTCAAAAAGACATCAACGGGTGCTTTTTCAAAACCACTATAAGCTGAGCCCCGCGATGGTAGGTAATTTAATTAAGTTATGTTTATAATTTACTTACCGGTGAAATGTTATGCCATCTTTTTGAAAACTTGACGTCTTAGCTGACTTTCCACACCATTTCACTGCACAGGAAGCCATTTAAAATACGTTTTGGTCACAAAACTATTCACGAACTCGGACGTGGCGACGGTTCATAGACTTGGTCGTGACTGAAGTCGTGATTGCAAGCGTGGCCGTTTATGCTAGCTAAAGCAAGTATGTGCTGCGCGCGTCTGTTGCCTTGTATGCGGTATCTATTAGGAGGTGATCTGTGGTTACACCTCACTTTTTCGTAGGTATGCCACCTCCATAGGATTTAGTACTCAGAGGAGTAAACCGGTTCACAGCAATGTTGCCGTTCCGTATCATAGCATGGCTTGTAGAAGACGATAGAGACGGCTGACGATAGAGACGGCTGTGCCATACGTAATAGTAAGACTATGAAAAGTTGCTAAACACAAATTTAAGACCAGATGTAGTCCGACCATTTTGATCATAATTTACATTTTTGAGTTACCATTTAAAATTTTTACATCTGTTAGTAGGCCCTCTGAACAAACAAACCATACTTATACTTATTTTAAGACTGTTTCTGTGGCCGGTTTAGATTTTAAGACTCATTTGGTCCATGAAGAAGAAATGCTAAAATGGCGTAAGTAAAAGCGCATTGAGTAAACTTACTTCTACAAAACATAATGGAAGACTTAAAACTTGAAGGACAATGAAATCTGGTAACTGCCCCCCTGTCAGATTACTATAAATAAAGAGGAAATGCTAGTTCCTAATATTTTGTCTAGTTTGTTATGCCAGCTCTCTCTCTCTCGGGGTGCGAGCTAGATAACCTCCACGCGTGCTCACCTGCTGTTCGTCCCACTCTATTCGCATACGCTGGGAAGAACAGTAGGAGGGACGGTGCACCCTGGGCGCCACTGTAAGTAATTTTTCATGTCTCATATTCTGAAAGTAACTCATAACTTGTCTAAAATGCGGGTTGAAAGTGGTATGTGGCGGCCCTAGGGCTGTAATGAAATTTAAAAAAGGAACAGGAGGGGTCATGTCAAAATCTTACTTATGTAGTACGGTCGCCAGCACGTCAGGTTAGTACAAAATGTCAAAATTTATTAATTGAAACTGAACTCTATCTGTTGGACATAAGGTTGAATTTTATTTAAAGAAATTTGACAGTTTGTAGTAACCTGACGTGCTGGCGACTGTACAAAAATGATCTATAATCTCTGGACATTTATTTACAAAAGGTATGTAGGCAAAGGCACAGAAGCCTATACAGCCAGCTTTGCCGCTTTGCTACTAAGTATATATAAAATAACTAAAATCGTAGACACCATACAAAAAGAGAAATTGTTATTATTATCTAAAACATGTTTTTTTAATAATATGCGTTTTTAGAAACAGATTAAACCAAATAAGTTATTTGTAACATAAAAAATCGGGCTATTAATTCCATAGAATTGCATAGAGTACGGGTCAAACACTAAACATGGCTGTATGGACTTAGTTTCCCTTGCCTTCCCTAAAATAGAGAAAATGAACAAAAAGTTATGAGAATTCGAGTCTATCGAAAATTCCGCGGCCATAGGAAAAATATTTTTTAGAATATTTCTGTTTATTTTTACTTCCCTCATATTCGAAATGAAAAGTAGAGTGTTTACTTCGGGTGTATGGACCCATAACAGTCTCGAACTATCGGCGCCCTCACTTCGTTCGTGCGCCAAAACACTCGACTGTTATGGGTGCCATACAGCCCTTACTTAACAATCTACTATTCTTGATTGTAAGTAATACTTACAGTGGTGGCAGATAATCTAGCAAAACCCAATCCAAGGTGTCAGACGTACCGTCGCCGAGGGATGCGTGGCCAAGGGGGAGCTTGGTTCCGAACGGTGTCTCCCCAGGGAGATGGCAATCCTGGATCAGTAATTTCGCCTTACTCGAGCAATCGGAGCTCTGCTCGAGTGGACCTGTTCTAACGCCTAGCAAAGTGGCAAGTTGTACTCTTTGGTACTCTGTATAACTTGCCGCAGCGTATGAATGTGGTCATTGGTGCTATAGCCTTTCCGGAACCCGGCTTGTTCTGGAGGTTGGAAGTCGTCGAACCTGCGAGTGAGACGATTCGTAATGACTCTCGGAAACAACTTATAGATATGGCTCAGAAGCGAGATGGTTCTGTATTTCTTCAAGAGAGTCTTATCACCCTTCCTGAAAAACGCTTCTGCCCCATGCCTTTGGCGTTTTGCCCTCGAGGATGACTGAATTGAAAAGCTTCTAGAAGACTAAGTATCGGCTTTCCGCCCGCTCTCAGAAGCTCTGTTGTGATTCTGTCCTCGCCCGCCGCCTTGTTGTTTTTAAGCTGCTTGAGAGCACTTGTTTTGAATATGAGCCGGTATTGGTCGGAACGTGGATTTTATCAGCCGCGATCTTTCAAGCTTAACGTTGACACTCAATGTGCCTCTGACCATGCGGTGACCGCTTCCCGTCTTGGCAGCGCGCGCTGCCCATCTCGTAATGGCAATTTTCCCTCTGTCACTTCTTAAAACACCCACGAGAAGAGAGGGGGTAGTGCTATTCTTTTTACCCGACTACGGCAAAGCAAAAAAAGGAGGGTTATGATTTTGACCGGTATTTACCCGACTACGGCAAAGCAAAAAAAGGAGGGTTATGATTTTGACCGGTATGTATGTATGTATGTATGTTTGTATGTATGTTCATCTGTTCCCGCATAACTTCTAAACTGCTGATCATATATTCACAATTAAGGTATCGTTGGAAGCGTCTCGATTGTCTGCTGGTTATAGGCTATGTCACGTCACATGAAATTGAATATGGCGCCCTCTAGACGACATAAAGTTGTGAAATAAAAAATTTTTTTTTGAGAAGAATATTGTGTTTGGTATCAAATGAAAGCTCTTGGTGAGCTCGTTTCAAAAATATATATATTATTGGTTGTTGCTTGCGCCTTTGTTTGTATAAATCGAAATTTGACTTCAGCACGAAATTTATATCATCATCATAATAATATCAGCCGAACGACGCCCACGGCTGGGAATAGGCCTCCCCAAAGAACTCCACAACAATCGATCCTGCGCTGCCCGCATCCAGCGGCTTCCCGCGACTTTGACCAGACCGTCGGTCCACCTTGTAGGGGGCCTGTCCACGGAAAGTCATCCGGTACGCGATCGCTATTCGAGAACCTTTCCGCCTCAACAGCCATCGGTTCTCCGCGGTATCTATTCCGCCCACTGCCACTTCACCGATGCAATCCTTCGAGCGATGTCGATTGTTTTAGTTCTCCTGCGGATCTCATCATGTTGTGATTCCGTCATCGCCCGCCGCCTAGTTGTTTTTAAGCTGCTTGAGAGCCATTGTTTTGAATTTGAGCCGGTATTGGTCGGAGCGTGGATTTTATCAGCCGCGAACTTTCAAGCTTAATGTTGATATTCAATGTGCCTCTGACCATACGGTGATCGCTTCCTGTCTTAACAGAGTTGATCACACTGACATCATTGAGGATGTGCTTCTTGGTCGACATATTAAAATCGATCTCGTTTTTTACTTTACCGTCCGGACTGATCCAGGTTCATTTGCCGCTTATGGGCTTCCTGAAGAAGGAGTTCATCATTAAGAGGTTCTCCCTCTCCATGAAGTCTGGCAGCATATGGCCTCTATCGTTCTGTTGCCTAAATCCAAATTGCGCCACTCTCAACCCATCACCCCAACGTTGCCCCAACTGAGCATTGAAGTCTCCCATTACAACCGTGTAGCGGGTTTTATAGCTATGCATGGGTTTCGAAACCTCCTCATACATAGACTCCACTTCGTCATCGTCATGTGTCGAGGTCGGAACGTATACCTACTTGTATGACATTTAGCGAATACCAATTCGATATTGGTATAGTATCAGGTACGCTATCCTGCTCAACACGCTTACGATGGTGATCACGTTGTTGACTAGGGACATGTGGAATGTGGACGATGAACCCGACACCACCTAGGGGCTGTTGTTCGCCCTCCCGGTGGTAAAGTAAGTTACCGGATTGTAGGATAATCAAGTCCTTCCCCTCTCTTCGGACTTCAGATAATCTAATGATGTCCCAGTGTAACTTAGTAACAGCCTCTTCCAACTCTATGAGCTTCGAGTCAGTCCGCAATATGCGCGTGTTGTAGGTTGCCAGGTAACGTCGTCTGTGTTGGTAGCCTGGTCTTATCCGGGGATTCAAAGCACCCCCTGCCTCGCCGTTACCATAGCTGCTACCGTAGCTAGAAATAGCGGGGCCGCTGTGGACTGGGGGCCGATTTTTTTGGTGTAAAGCTATTTTGGGGAGGGGGGTTGCCATAATCGCCACGCTTGGCCTGCCAAGTATTGGCGATCGCAGTATGGCCTGCTGTTAAATGTATGGAGACGCTGCTGCCCATCTCTTGATGGCAGTTTTCCCTCTGTCGCCTCTTATGACACCCACGAGAAGAGACGGCGTAGTGCTATTCTTTTTATTTGCCGACACTACACAGCGCGTAATTATGACCCAAAAATAATGTAAATAAAAATTAAGTTCAAAAACTAAAACCCGACTACTGAAAAATCACGCTCTAAAAAGTATGAAACAAGAAAATATTCTCATCTGAAATTGCCGTGGTCGTATGCCCCTTACTATAACCAAACAATATTTTTATTCTAGGGAAAAGTGGCATACGACCACGGCAATTTCAGATGAGAATATTTTCTTGTTTCATACTTTTTAGAGCGTGATTTTTCAGTAGTCGGGTTTTAGTTTTTGAACTTAATTTTTTTATGTGCCGGCACTACACAGCGCACTAGAAATCTTACCTATTGTTCACGTAACAAAATAATTCTCACATACCACACATTCATACGCTGCGGCAAGTTATACAGAATACTAAAGAGTACAACTTGCCACTTTGCTAGGCGTTAGAGCAGGTCCACTCGAGCAGAGTTCCGATTGCTCGATTAAGGCGAAATTACTGATCCAGGATTGCCATCTCCCTGGGGAGACACCGTTCGGAACCAAGCTCCCCCTTGGCCACGCATCCCTCGGCGACGGTACGTCTGACACCTTGGATTGGGTTTCGCTAGATTATCTGCCACCACTGTAAGTAATTACTTACAATCAAGAAAATTACTTACAGTGGCGCCCAGGGTGCACCGTCCCTCCTACTGTTCTTCCCAGCGTATGCGAACATAGAGTGGGACGAACAGCAGGTGAGCACGCGTGGTTATCTAGCTCGCACCCCGAGAGAGAGAGCTGGCATAACAAACTAGACAAAATATTAGGAACTAGCATTTCTAACGCCTAGCAAATAATAGTAGATTGTTTAGCAAGGGCTGTATGGCACCCATAACAGTCGAGTGTTTTGGCGCACAAACGAAGTGAGGGCGCCGATAGTTCGAGACTGTTATGGGTCCATTCGCCCGAAGTAAACACTCTACTTTTCATTTTGATTATGAGGAAAGTAAAAATAAACAGAAATAATCTAAAAAATATTTTTCCTGGCCGCGGAATTTTCGAAAGACTTTTTTGTTTTTTTGTTTTTGTTCATTTTCTCTGTTTTAGGGAAGGCAAGGGAAACTAAGTCCATACAGTCTTGTTTGGTGTTTGGTTTGACCCGTACTCTATGCAATTCCATGAAATTAATAGCCTGATTTTTTATGTTACAAATAACTTATTTGGTTTAATCTGTTTCTAAAAACGCATTTTTTTAAAAAACAATGTTTTTGATTTAAAGTAATAATTCTATGATATTAATTATTTTATATAATAGCAAAACATGGCTGTATAGGCTTCTGTGCCTTTGCCTGCATACCTATGGATAATAAACGTCTAAAGAGAAACTTAAAGACTCTACACACGTTCCTATCCGACCTCCGATTCGGTCTGCTCCTTGACCAAATCGGAACGTGTGTAGCGTAGATTTGGTCTGGGAGCAGACCAAATCGGCTGTCGGATCGGAACGTGTGTAGATGCTATTACAGATTTTGACATGACTCCTGCTATTCCTTTTTTAAATTTCATAACGGCCCTAGGGCCGCCACATACCACTTTCAACCCGCATTTTAGGCAAGATATGAGTTACTTTCAGAATATGAGAGATGAAAAGATATTTATAGTAATCAGCAGGGGCAGTTACCAGATTTCATTGTCCTTCAAGTTTTAAGTCTTCCATTATGTTTTGCAGAAGTAAGTTTACTCAATGCGCTTTTACTTACGCCATTTTCGCATTTCTTCTTCATGGACCAAATGAGTCTTAAAATCTAAACCGGCCACAGAAACAGTCTTAAAATAAGTATATGGTTTGTTCAGAGGGCCTACTAACAGATGTATGAGAGAGAGAGAGCTGGCATAACAAACTAGACAAAATATTAGGAACTAGCATTTCCTCTTTATTTATAGTAATCTGACAGGGGGGCAGTTACAGTTACAAGTAAAGCTAATAAAAGTGTGGTAAAAATCTGTGGCGGGCTTATTGACTTGGGGTAAAAGCACTAAGCACTAGAGAATAATTTAAATTATGAATTTATTTCTAAATTTAAATTAATTATTAATTCAGATAAGCAATAAATTTTGATTTAGTTGCTGTTATGTTAATTTTAATTTTGAATTAAACCTGATTGATATTTTAATCTAGTTCATCAACGCCGATTTCGAACCAAATCATTAATGTTAGGTACCTACACCTAGTGTACTTGGTTCTGTTTTCTTTTTATTGTCACTTTTTTTAATTGCCGCTGTTCATTTTCTCCCTGACACTCTTTCCGTTTCACTGGAAGAAAACGCATATTAGCATGAATTCCGCCATATGCCGTTTTTAGAAATAAATTTTAAATAAATAAAAAAAATATTTAAGAAATCTTTTCCCCACTTCTATGAAAGCACGTAGCACGCACCTCTTACACGTAGTTCGATTGGGTTGAGAGAAACAGATGGCGCTGCTTAAGCTTATAATGGGCGTATCCTTACCGTATATCGGTACAGCATGCCGTCTTGCTTACACTTTAGTGTAGTATTTTTTTTACCCTGTGCCATGGGTAAACACTGGAGAAGATGATATTTCGAATTCGATTGCTTTGGTTCTGTGTCAGATTACCACGTTCCGGAATAGATCCTTCAGAGAAACTCTGATCATAGCCCTTGCCATAGCTCGCCGAGAGACTGAGTTTGTGAACCAGCCCTGCCGTGAGTGCCCACGTTCGGCTTCATATGCCTACGCACTGGTAGGTGTACCTAGCTTTTTGCAATAAAACCCAACAAGCAATTAATACAAAATATTTTAATCTTAGAATAGTCAATCAGCAATAACATACATTTTAATTTAATTATATAGATTTTTAAATAAATATATACATCCATCAAATGTTTAATTAACTTAATCTGTGACACTTATAGCAACTGGAGGTATGAACCTCCATGTATGGCTTACTTCGCCCGGACAAGGCTGAATCAGAGAGTGATTATCAGTGTCCCTAATGATGGATGTATCTTCGAGCACTGGTTCCGTAGTAGAACATTGTATATCAATTTTGTATTCACCGGGTGTGAGGAAAACCACTGTGCACTCGTGATACGCCTTTGCAGACTCTGGTAGTGTTGCCAGCACAATCCTGTGAAAAGTATTTTCATTAAAGTAGTCCTGGTAGAACTGCACGGACGGACAGACAGAGTTGCCGCAGCTGAACAGTAGCATATAGTGATGCTAGTGAATGACTCACTTGTTGTTGCCGGCTGTGGCGAGGCAGTTGTCCAGCTTGTAGCAGTGCACGCCGTTGTTGTAGTCCTGGTAGAACTGCACGGACAGACAGAGTTGCCGCAGCTGAACAGTAGCAAATAGTGATGCTAGTGAATGACTCACTTGTTGTTGCCGGCGGTGGCGAGGCAGTTGTCCAGCTTGTAGCAGTGCACGCCGTTGTTGTAGTCCTGGTAGAACTGCACGGACAGACAGAGTTGCCGCAGCTGAACAGTAGCATATAGTGATGCTAGTGAATGACTCACTTGTTGTTGCCGGCTGTGGCGAGGCAGTTGTCCAGCTTGTAGCAGTGCACGCCGTTGTTGTAGTCCTGGTAGAACTGCACGGACAGACAGAGTTGCCGCAGCTGAACAGTAGCATATAGTGATGCTAGTGAATGACTCAATTGTTGTTGCCGGCGGTGGCGAGGCAGTTGTCCAGCTTGTAGCAGTGCACGCCGTTGTTGTAGTCCTGGTAGAACTGCACGGACAGACAGAGTTGCCGCAGCTGAACAGTAGCATATAGTGATGCTAGTGAATGACTCACTTGTTGTTGCCGGCTGTGGCGAGGCAGTTGTCCAGCTTGTAGCAGTGCACGCCGTTGTTGTAGTCCTGGTAGAACTGCACGGACAGACAGAGTTGCCGCAGCTGAACAGTAGCAAATAGTGATGCTAGTGAATGACTCACTTGTTGTTGCCGGCTGTGGCGAGGCAGTTGTCCAGCTTGTAGCAGTGCACGCCGTTGTTGTAGTCCTGGTAGAACTGCACGGACAGACAGAGTTGCCGCAGCTGAACAGTAGCATATAGTGATGCTAGTGAATGACTCACTTGTTGTTGCCGGCGGTGGCGAGGCAGTTGTCCAGCTTGTAGCAGTGCACGCCGTTGTTGTAGTCCTGGTAGAACTGCACGGACAGACAGAGTTGCCGCAGCTGAACAGTAGCAAATAGTGATGCTAGTGAATGACTCACTTGTTGTTGCCGGCTGTGGCGAGGCAGTTGTCCAGCTTGTAGCAGTGCACGCCGTTGTTGTAGTCCTGGTAGAACTGCACGGACAGACAGAGTTGCCGCAGCTGAACAGTAGCATATAGTGATGCTAGTGAATGACTCACTTGTTGTTGCCGGCGGTGGCGAGGCAGTTGTCCAGCTTGTAGCAGTGCACGCCGTTGTTGTAGTCCTGGTAGAACTGCACGGACAGACAGAGTTGCCGCAGCTGAACAGTAGCATATAGTGATGCTAGTGAATGACTCACTTGTTGTTGCCGGCGGTGGCGAGGCAGTTGTCCAGCTTGTAGCAGTGCACGCCGTTGTTGTAGTCCTGGTAGAACTGCACGGACAGACAGAGTTGCCGCAGCTGAACAGTAGCATATAGTGATGCTAGTGAATGACTCACTTGTTGTTGCCGGCGGTGGCGAGGCAGTTGTCCAGCTTGTAGCAGTGCACGCCGTTGTTGTAGTCCTGGTAGAACTGCACGGACGGACAGACAGAGTTGCCGCAGCTGAACAGTAGCATATAGTGATGCTAGTGAATGACTCACTTGTTGTTGCCGGCTGTGGCGAGGCAGTTGTCCAGCTTGTAGCAGTGCACGCCGTTGTTGTAGTCCTGGTAGAACTGCACGGACAGACAGAGTTGCCGCAGCTGAACAGTAGCATATAGTGATGCTAGTGAATGACTCACTTGTTGTTGCCGGCGGTGGCGAGGCAGTTGTCCAGCTTGTAGCAGTGCACGCCGTTGTTGTAGTCCTGGTAGAACTGCACGGACAGACAGAGTTGCCGCAGCTGAACAGTAGCATATAGTGATGCTAGTGAATGACTCACTTGTTGTTGCCGGCGGTGGCGAGGCAGTTGTCCAGCTTGTAGCAGTGCACGCCGTTGTTGTAGTCCTGGTAGAACTGCACGGACAGACAGAGTTGCCGCAGCTGAACAGTAGCATATAGTGATGCTAGTGAATGACTCACTTGTTGTTGCCGGCGGTGGCGAGGCAGTTGTCCAGCTTGTAGCAGTGCACGCCGTTGTTGTAGTCCTGGTAGAACTGCACGGACAGACAGAGTTGCCGCAGCTGAACAGTAGCATATAGTGATGCTAGTGAATGACTCACTTGTTGTTGCCGGCGGTGGCGAGGCAGTTGTCCAGCTTGTAGCAGTGCACGCCGTTGTTGTAGTCCTGGTAGAACTGCACGGACAGACAGAGTTGCCGCAGCTGAACAGTAGCATATAGTGATGCTAGTGAACGACTCACTTGTTGTTGCCGGCGGTGGCGAGGCAGTTGTCCAGCTTGTAGCAGTGCACGCCGTTGTTGTAGTCCTGGTAGAACTGCACGGACGGACAGACAGAGTTGCCGCAGCTGAACAGTAGCATATAGTGATGCTAGTGAATGACTCACTTGTTGTTGCCGGCGGTGGCGAGGCAGTTGTCCAGCTTGTAGCAGTGCACGCCGTTGTTGTAGTCCTGGTAGAACTGCACGGACAGACAGAGTTGCCGCAGCTGAACAGTAGCATATAGTGATGCTAGTGAATGACTCACTTGTTGTTGCCGGCGGTGGCGAGGCAGTTGTCCAGCTTGTAGCAGTGCACGCCGTTGTTGTAGTCCTGGTAGAACTGCACGGACAGACAGAGTTGCCGCAGCGGCCGCCGCAGATGGTTCCACACGCCGACGCCGAGTGACACCCACTCGCCTGCTGAGCAGTTGAGCTCCTCTTGGGGCTTTATGCACTGGTTGTTTATGCTGACCTCTGTGGAATATTAAATTTGGTTTAAGTATATGCATTTTATAAGAAAAGAAAAATTGTGAACGTAACATTAATGGATCTTTAATTATCAACTAAACATTTTTCTTCTGGCACTTCTAGCTTCAAGTGGCGGCGTTTGTGGCTCGTGTGCGTGTTCGATATGATTTTGTACTAGAAAAATTCATAGGTTTGCATGAAGACCCTAAATTAAAAACAAAGATAATCAATATGCTGTCGATTGTATAAGGATTAATGCGTACCCCAGTCTAGCGGTGACATCCTCACAATGTCGATCATGGCCTGTGACAGAGTGATGCCGGCCAGACTCGCCTTGCCGCGGGCGTTGGAGTGCAGCAGGTGCCAGCCCAGCTGCACTCGTTCGCGCACGTGTTGAGCGCATACTGCCTCTAAAGCACTGCCCGAGAGTCCGCTTACTGACGACCGATTGTCTATACCATCTGTGACCAAAGAGTGTTGAGTTAATGAAGTAAGCGATATGTCTACGAGGCTCGCTCTACAGCGGGCGTTGGAGTGCAGCAGGTGCCAGCCCAGCTGTACTCGTTCGCGCATGTGTTGAGCGCATACTGCCTCTAAAGCACTGCCCGAGAGACCGCTTACTGACGACCGATTGTCTATACCATCTGTGACCAAAGAGTGTTGAGTTAATGAAGTTAGCGATATGTCTACGAGGCTCGGCAAATCATTTCAAAAGCATTGGGTATGTGATTAACGTGTTTTTTTTTTCACTAGGGTTAGGTTCAAAACAGTTGGCAGAAGAGAAAATGCCAGACGATTTGCTCACGCAGACGCACGTGCCTCTAACGCGCTGCCGGAAAGTTCACCTGCTAATCGCATCTAAAGCCAAGCGTATTGAGGATAAGTGGTAAATTTAAGAGGGGGGAGGGTAATTGTTGTGAGTGGTACTAAGGGCAAAGATTATTGAAGAGATTAGAGTGTCGCCTGCCGCTGGCGAGCGGCGCATTCGCTAGATCTATACACACCATTTGACTTAGTTACTTCACATTGCATATCGATAGTCATTAATGCTAATAAAGGACCTGACAACTGTTATGGATTAATCTGAAGCATTAACGGCCAGAATTGATAATCAATCCATATATAGGAATAGGCATGATCCAGATTAGTCGCTATGCAACGTTTGATATTAACATAGAATTAACGATAGTTGCCTGGGTGTTGCTAGGTGTTGTCTAGCAACTAATCTGGATCATGCCTATCCTTATCTGTGGATAGATTATTAATTCCGGTCGTAAGTGGAGCAATGTTGATCCATATTTCGTGGTATTGTGTCGCCGTATCTCAGCAACAGGTTGCTACATTTTGACATCGCCGTTAATTGCTTGATGTGGTCGTGACGTCATATTTGGCGGATATTGACAGGAATTGAGCAACTTTAGTTGTCCGGGTAAAGGTCATAGCCCACTTATACCGCACCGCTCAAAGTATGAGCAGCCAAATATGAACTTAATATCGTTCACTGTAGATGCACTTTACAGTAACAATATATCTTCAATTAGCAGACAGCGCGCGGTAGGCGAGCCCGCCGCAAGCTAAAGTGTATCTACAGAGCACGACATTAAGTCCATATTTGACTGCTCATGCATTGGTTGGGTGGGATCGGTGCGGTCTATCTGCCGCACTCAAAGACGTCAATTAACTTTAATTGCCATTAAATTATCATTCCTACTTTATTCAATACTAGACATAAAATAGAGACATATATAGATTTAATTGTCATTAAAGTTAATTGACGTCCTTCGATCATATAAACCCTAGATACAGCGTAAACGCACAGAAAGTGAAGCCGCCAACGAATGCTCCATTCGAAAGGGAGCATTAGATCGCTCTCAGTAGTCATTTGACCGCCCGGCGAAACGACGCCTATATGTGCTGAGAATATGGGCAAAAAACATTCGAAAAAAGGAAAAAAAGAGATGTAATATCATATTTTGCAGTGGTAGTATTGAACGTAAGTATAGTTGCACAATTAATTTAAAGTCAAATATGTACTGAAACTATCATAATTTCATTATTATACTAAAATATTCCAATATTCCTTGCCGCGCAACCGTTTCTTTTTTTTGCGTTAGTAAGACAGAGATGCAGACATGACGAAATACGATTCGCTGTTCTAGCGTCGTCGGCCGACCATCTGAGACGTTAGTACTATTATATATTCTGTGATCTGGGGCCCGATTCTCAGGCATTCGAATTTTTTCAGTGTTGTAATTCGTATGTCGATCATTTTGTTTGTGGTTTCTATTGAAAAGTTAGAATGTTTCAAACAAACTAGGCTGTCCCATATGTCAACAAATTCATTTTGACAGCTAAGTTCGTATCGAACATCTATTGGTTTGTACCACTCGTAGCGTTCAACTGGTTTTCGATCGAACTTTTTCGATTGTAAAATTCTGACAATACAAAAACTGTGTTATATTTGAATTTCGAGCTTATAAATGTGAACTTTTCTCGATTGCCTGAGAATCGGCCCCATGAGCTTTCCATGTAATAAGATCGTAAGTACCACCATGCCGACCGAATTTAAATCCAATTACTGTTGCTTAAGGTCGAATATCAAATGTGGTGACGGTAGTATTCGGAATTTTAATATCTATAAGTATAACTAATAATGACAGCGCTGTTGGAATCACTTTTTCAAGCGCATTTAGTATGGAATCCTGTATCTAGGGTTTATATGATCGAAGTTGACGTCTCTGAGTGCGGCAGTATGTGGGCCAAGTCCTTGAGAGGGCCCTTCCCGTCATTGTTGACAAGAAGTTGACAAGCTTGTTGTTTCATCCAGCGCAATGACAGTGAGTGAGTGAGCAAGTGAGAACGCGATAACTTTGAACGAAAAATAGTGTGCGAAAACTTGTTCCAGGAATTACTTACGTGATTACAGTAAGCCTTACAAGTTTGTGAAAGAAATGTTTGTCATTTAGAATCTCCATTACATTTGCAAGGTTTCTATCATAATATATTCTTTGCTTTTAAAATTTATGAGTAGTGATGAACGCCCAGATTTTTCGAGGCTTATACTGAATATGTTTCTTCAAATTTTGGTTTTTTATTTCGATAGAATCCTAGATATAGTGCACAAGATACCTATTAGTTCAAAAGTTTCAAAGAAAGATCTGTTACAACGCCATAATCACGTAAGAGCGTTTGTATGAAAAGTAAGTCGGGTTGGCCGCCCTTAAGTGCGCCTTCTTATAAGTATAGTGACCTTCGTTGCTATCTTCAGGCTTGTAGGTAGCGTTGAAGGGGCACCGGTCGAGCGGCACGGGCACGCGGCACGACTCCTTGCTCTCGATCAGGATGTGTTTCGTCGGGGTGTAGTGGAAGTCCATCTCTTCAGAGGTTAAGTTGGTTACGTCCAGGACTAGGTACAGTTGAGATGGGCTAAAATCAAGGTAGGTATATTATAGATCCTGATATAAAAATGTAACGTCTAATTCGTAATTTAAAAGCGATCAGAAATTCAGAACCTATTAGGAAGATTTTAGAGTAAGTTTCTACAGTCACGAGCAATAATATACAGGATATTTTTTTTATCAGTGCACAAATTTTTAGGATCGACTCAGAATCGGTAAGTGAACATAGGTCGAAATATGTAAATTTTTTTTACTCTTCATACAAATGATCACTTGATCGATTTAGTATGGGAAGTCCAAATTTTTTTGTCGTATTTCGACCCATGTTTCTAAGAGAAAGTTGTTCACTTACAGATTCTGAGTCGATTCTAAAAATTTGTGCACTGATAAAAAAAATATCCTGTATAAGCAACATAGATCTTTGTCATACTGAAGCGTTCCGAAACAAAACTATCTGTGCCACAGAAGTCATACAATATTGTAATGTGACATAGCCCTATGTTGTTTCCATATTATTGCTCGTGACTGTACATAATAAACAACTGGAATGATTGAAAGAACAGAAACAAAGAATTTGCTCCGTTCCGGACGCAGGTTGAATGTTTTTGCTAGAAATTCAACTGCGACCTCTCCTTGTACGAGACCTAAGTATCAGCCCAGCATGAAAGTGTTTTTTATTTGTACACTTAAAAGATTCGGTAGACCAACAGCTAAGTAGCAAGAGTAAATGCTTATATAACGATTGAAATTCAACAGGTTTTCACTAATATAATGGTTACTATAATATGTACCTATATGGTTACTATTTTCCATATTGTATCGTTTTACTTACATTTCTGCCGGCAGCACGTCCCAGTGTGTGATGGACACGCTAGGCATTAGTTCCAGGTTAATTTGAAGGTTGGATTGTCTGCAGTGGAGCTCCTTGCCCGCTCCGCCAGAATATCGAATAATTACCTGAGAATTATACATTTTAATTAATGAATTTTATAAATTCTTACATAAATAAAATCGTGGTAAAAACAAATTAGAATGTTTTTTGTTCATACTTGGGCTTCGATCTGCCGGCCTCTCGATGGCGGCATGACAGAAATAGGAGCCGACCAGCTCGTCGTATGTGAATTACTTGATCTAAGGACAAACAGTGAACAACCTCAGTTCAGTTTATCGGATGACTAAAGAAAAGTTCTGCAGAAATGTACATCGTAAGTCTGATACCCACAGACAATACAACTAAACAAGATCACGCTTAAATGAAATGAATACGAAAACTAAATCGATATAAGTTGATGAGCTAAGGGAAGCGGTTAGGAAAATTGTTTAACGGCCAGAATAAATAATCTATCCACAGGGATCTATACATAGGGATAGGCAATTAGGCATGATCCAGATTAGTTGCTGGACAACATTCAGGCAACTGTCGTTAATTCTATGTTAATATCAAACGTTGCATAGCAACTAATCTGGATCATGCCTATCCCTATCTCTAGATTGATTATAAATTGTGGCCGTAAATGATTGTCAATGTCAACTTTGACACGTCTTTTATACAGTATCGCCGCCTAACTTGCCGGTTTTTCTCCAAGGTAGGGTTTGTGAGCCGATGGCGTAGTTTCTATGACGTTCACAAGTATTGTAAATAAACTCAATTGAATAAACAAATTTGACTTTGACTTAAGCCTGGGCGAGTGGATGGCCCTGCCAACGCGTACCTTTTTGGTTGTATTGTTTGTGCTTATGACTGACGTTAGTGAAAGTGTTAGAGGCATAAATTACCTAAAACTTCCAGAAGTCCTATTAGGTACCAGTCCACTGCTGAGAGACGTATGTGCGTTAGAACTTTGCGTAGGCAACGAAGACTGAACATTCGGCACTGGAGACCCAACCCTTGATGGATAGTTCGATGTCAAACTGTTGGGGAACAGGTTATCACCCCCCACCCCCCCGAGGTCTAGGAAGTCAGCTTCTCCGTACAACTTCATGATTATTGTTGCGGTATTGTTGGGGGCGATAGGCAGTTGTGCTTGGAATTCTTCGTTACAGAATTGGAATATTTTGGATTGCAAATTGTTGTCCATGTTTGACTGAAAATATATAAATGATTTATAAAACAAATGATAGGGACAAAACGCTTTTAAGATACAGCAACACAACATTACCCCAAGCACGAAACATTCTCGCTACCGTGCCGCTTTCGGACGTTTGATATTAAAATTTTATTGGCAGCACTTTGACAGCTTTGGTAGCATTTTGACGGATGCTATAGTACCTTTATACACTATTAAGATTACCATGACCAGAGTTTTTTGTGCTTGGGGTACATTTTCTTTTTAACAAAAATGTCATATTTTTCCGACTGGCTTTGAACTTTAAGATGGAAGACGTTGAGTTCAAAATCAAATGGAAAATATTACAGTTTTGCAGTCTGCGAGTGGCCAGTTAAATGACATACTTGTATAGCTATATCCAGAAATTCAATAGCGACGTTACTCGTGTTAGTTATCTTCATAGTGCAGTCCGTGCTCTCTCCATTATACAGAGTAATATTGGTGGTGCTACCAACGTTCTCCAAACTCGTCAAGCTTTCGTTACCAGAGGGCGCCACTGAGGTTTCTATTGTAATAGTCGGTAAGCTCGGAATGACTTCCATTGTGTATGAAGGAAGAAATTTATTGGGTGTAGGCATATTCTTGAGTCTGCAGTTTGATTTCACCCCCAAAGTATGAGTCGAGTAACCGAGTATTTGCAATTCCCCTACTTCTTTCGGCGTCCCATGAAGGTTGACGGTGGTGGGAGAGTCGGGAGACAGAATTATAGTTTCAGGGATAGACTCGAATACTACTCCGGATGTGAGGAGTCTCATATTTGACACTTTGAGTTCAAAAGGCAGGGGGTTTGTGAGTTTCATTTGGACTTCACATATATCATCCTCCACCCAAAGGTACTCTGAAAATGAATGTTCGTTTTATATGTATTCGACAGATTTACTATTGCTCGATCTTGAGCGAGTGTTTTTAGACTATACTACAGTTCAATAAAACTGACAAATTTCTCCGTATGATTCTAAACATAATACTTAAGTAAGACCAGTCTACAAGGTGGACCAACGATCTGGTCAAGGTCGCGGGAAGCCGCTGGATGCGGGCAGCGCAGGACCGATCGTTGTTGAGATCCTTGGGGGAGGCCTATGCCCAGCAATGGGCGTCGTTCGGCTGTCATGATGAAGCCCAGTCTTTCTTAGTGTGGACTCGTTTGTTTACTAGTGTGGACCTATCCGTATACAATTATGTTTTAAAAACAATTCTCTCTATACCGATAAAAAAAAGCAGGATCGATGATACTTTTACCAAAGCGAAATACAAAAATATTAGAGAATCCTTGCTTTAATTAATAGCTAAACTCACCCATCTTTCCCTCATCCTTCCTCGCCTTCCGCTCCAAACTGCCGAAGTGTATCGGCGTGAATATGAACGGTCCCTGCTGCGGCTTGCATTTCCTCAGGTGGGGCGCGCGCGGCGCCGGCGGCGGTCGCGGCGAGAATGCCGAGCACGACGGTACGTGCGTCAGGTTGGCGGGCGGGATGACCTCCCCACTCTCTAGGACTAGCGGAACTGGGCCGCCTTCACATTGGGCTGATAGTGCCTGTATGTATAAGTAAAAGTCCTCGTCATCAAGCGAAATACATCGGCTGGCTGTAACGCTACAATAAAAGGAGTTAAAATGGCTACAAAGCTGTAGCCACGCCACTAAATTATATTATAAGGGAGCATAGCGTCACATCGATAGTATCTTGCTTGACGTAACGACGAATAATCCCGAGCACGACGGTACGTGCGTCAGGTTGGCGGGCGGGATGACCTCCCCACTCTCTAGGACTAGCGGAACTGGGCCGCCTTCACATTGGGCTGATAGTGCCTGTATGTATAAGTAAAAGTCCTCGTCATCAAGCGAAATACATCGGCTGGCTGTAACGCTACAATAAAAGGAGTTAAAATGGCTACAAAGCTGTAGCCACGCCACTAAATTATATTATAAGGGAGCATAGCGTCACATCGATAGTATCTTGCTTGACGTAACGACGAATAATCCCGAGCACGACGGTACGTGCGTCAGGTTGGCGGGCGGGATGACCTCCCCACTCTCTAGGACTAGCGGAACTGGGCCGCCTTCACATTGGGCTGATAGTGCCTGTATGTATAAGTAAAAGTCCTCGTCATCAAGCGAAATACATCGGCTGGCTGTAACGCTACAATAAAAGGAGTTAAAATGGCTACAAAGCTGTAGCCACGCCACTAAATTATATTATAAGGGAGCATAGCGTCACATCGATAGTATCTTGCTTGACGTAACGACGAATAATCCCGAGCACGACGGTACGTGCGTCAGGTTGGCGGGCGGGATGACCTCCCCACTCTCTAGGACTAGCGGAACTGGGCCGCCTTCACATTGGGCTGATAGTGCCTGTATGTATAAGTAAAAGTCGTCGTCATCAAGCAAAATACATCGGCTGGCTATAATGCTACAATAATAGGAGTTAAAATGGCTACAAAGCTGTATCCACGCCACTAAATTATATAAGGGAGCTTAGGGTCACAGCGATAGTATCTTGCTTGACGTAACGGCGAATAATTCCGAGCACGATGGTACGTGCGTCAGGTTGGCGCGCGGGATGACCTCCCCACTCTCTAGGACTAGCGGAACTGGGCCGCCTTCACATTGGGCTGATAACGCTTGCATGGAGATACAATAGATTTTTGTTGTTATGTCAAAGTAAATGGCAGGTCTATGGAGGTTGTCAGTCTCTAGGACTTGTGGGACTGGTCCACCTTCACGCTGAGCAGATAGTGCCTATATGTATAAGTAAAGGTCGTCGTCATCAAGCGAAATACATCGACTGGCTATAACGCTACAGTAAAAGGAGTTAAAATGGCTACAAAGCTGTACTGTAGCCACGCCAAGTGGCTACAAAGCTGTTTTTAAAAACTATAAGTTTACATTTTTGTGACATTTTCAGTATCAGATAACTCAGAATCGCACACCAGATCTATAGAAAAATCTCTAACTCCACATCGTCAAATTCGAATAGGTACTAATAATTTTTATAAGCTTTGAACAAAAAAATGTACAGTAACTTGCGCCAAAAACGTCCCAATCGCGCGCAGAGTTATCTGATACAGAAAATATCACAAAAATGTCTAAGTTTTTAAAAATACAACTTTACACAGGACATTCATGTCGACTGACATTTGCCACTCGTTGCAAGTCGACCGCTGGGCGTAGACATTTCTATAATGCTGCGTACACACCGGACCAACGAAGGCCAACGAACGCCAGCCAAGGGGGTCTGTTTTCCCCTCTGTCTCAATCACATGATCTGAAATCCGAATGTGAACTGGAATCACTCCCAGTGATCCTTTACCTAGCTTTAGATTGATCTTTGAAAGAAAGAAACGTGCAGCGGTCGTTGGCGTTCGTTGGGCGGACCGGTCTGTACGCAGCATAATGTGACTACGAAAATTCTGTTTCAATCGACATCCGCCATTTTATTTCGAGAGTACGTGCCATATAACCTGGCGTGTGTTAATAGTAATATCTGGAACTAAAATTATGATATGGGAATAAGGCTTATTTTTCCGACCAACCACGACGATCAGCGAACTCTGACAAATGCCAAGTAATGTGGCGCAGGCGGACTATCTCTAAGGCCTACTGTTCACGTAACCGCACGCTTTCACGCATGCATTACAATATTTACAATTGCTTACATCTTACGTAGAAACAATCAAAACTGTGTCCACGGAGCCGCGCGCACCGCATGATGAGAGGCTGCCGTGACGGTGCCGTATCGTGGAAACAGTTTTCATTGTTTCTACGTAAGATGCAAGCAATCGTCATGCAATTGACGAAAGCGTGCGGTTTACGTGGACAGTAGGCCTAATTCGACATCATGTCTATTGCGCGAGAATCGCCCCCCCCTAAAAGACTCCTGTCACTAAACTCCAGAGCGTAGTCGGAGTTGCGAATAGGCTAGGTACTTGACCCTTTTTTTATTCGTGTCCTAAACGATTAATAATTGTCCTATTACACCAAAATAATGTTTATTTTAAAATTTCGCTTTTTATTAACCGGTAAAAACGCTCTTCGCCATGTTCTGACGTCATAAAATTTGTTTCCACTTGACAGTGTTGACAGTGTCAAGTGGTTGTTTACTTACCTTAGAGTAGTTCCACTTATCAAAGATCTTTGTCCAATATGCATTTGATCAAAGAAATTGGACGACTTTGAAGTTCAATTTTATACATTCAACATCCAATTTCTTTGATCAAATGTATATTGGACAAAGATCTTTGATAAGTGGAATACACCATTACTAATATGTAGCAAAAGTGAAAGTGACGTTTATTTGTTTACAAATTTAGGAATCCAATGACGTCACAACATGGACGATAGTGTTTTTATCAGTTCAAATAAAAAATATATTTTTCAAATTATTTTTACTTATCCATCTTGTACTTTTATTTCATGATATCGCTTTATTACGTTTTCCTAAGCCAAATACTAAAGGAAATATTCATTCGATGTATCAAATTAAGTATGAGTCAAGTAGCCTATTGTGATGGATGGCCGAAGACAGGTGATCTACGCCAGCTGCGGACCACTAAAGATTACCACTATCCTCTGTCATGAAGGGTCGACTGAAGAAAGAGAGAAGACTGAAGAAAGAGGGAGGGGGGGGGGGGGGTTAGAGGCGAAAGAGAGGGGGATAGAGTAACTGACCTGCAGCTGTATGGCCAAGTCCCGGTGCTCCTGGCGCGAAAGGTGCGGCCACATGGTCTGCAGCAGGAAGGTCATGTGGCGCGTGGCCAGTGCTGGATGGCCCATTCGCCGCGCCGCCACCACCAGCTCTTGGAGTAGCTGGATCTGGAGGGCGGGCCAACCTGGGAGAGATATTGTGTCTCAGTTACAAAGGCACTTCTTTGGGGCGATGTCAAGGACGGCCAACCCGACTTACTTTTCATACAAACGCTCTTACGTGATTATGGCGTTTTGTAACAGATCTTTCATTGAAACTTTTGAACTAATAGGTATCTTTTGCACTAATATCTAGGTTTCTATCGAAATAAAAAAACAAAATTTTAAGAAACAAATCACTACATAGTATAAAACAAAGTCGCTTTCTCTGTCCCTATGTCCCTTTGTATGCTTAAATCTTTGAAACTACGCAACGGATTTTGATGCGTTTTTTTTTAATAGATAGAGTGATTCAAGAGGAAGGTTTATATGTACTTTTTATCCCGATATTCCCACGGGAACGGGAACCACGCGGGTGAAACCGCGGGCGGCCGCTAGTTCAGTATAAGCCTCCAAAAATCAGATGTTTTTTGCACAAATTTTACCTGAACTTTGAACGTTCATCACTACTCATAAATTTTAAAAGCTAAGAAAATATTATGATAGAAACCTTGCAAATGTAATGGAGATTCTAAATAACAAACATTTATTTCACAAACTTGTAAGGCTTACTGAAAAACACGTATTTCCTGGAATTATGATAGAAAACTTGCAAATGTAATGGAGATTCTAAATAACAAACATTTATTTCACAAACTTGTAAGGCTTACTGAAAAACACGTATTTCCTGGAACAAGTTTCCGCACACAATTTTTGATTCAAAGTTATTGCGTTCTCACTTGCTCACTCACTCACTGTCATTGCGCTGGATCACAGCCTTCTCTATCGTCTTCTACAAGCCATGCGCATAAAGTTGGCAACGTCGCATTTCTAGTTTTAAGTGAACCTATTTGACACCGTTTGATAGGTAAACAGCGAGGAAACCTCGATTACTGAATCCTATGGAGATGGCATTCTTCTAAGTATATGAACTATCCGTTACACAAATATGAGCTAAATCGACATAGTGCTCATAAACAGCCATCTTGTTCTATCTTACCTCCAAAACTCCATGTAAAAAGAGACAGCAATATATTTATTTGACCTATTTTTGGCAACATTAAAACGTGACGTCATAGTAATGCATGATTGAGGCCGGTGACCGGTTGCCATTTTTGTTTCTCGGTATGTGTAGGTATGCCTCACTTTTTCGTAGGTATGCCATCTCCATAGGATTTAGTACTCAGAGGAGTAAACCGGTTCACAGCAATGTTGCCGTTCCGATTCATAGCATGGCTTGTAGAAGACGATAGAGAAGGCTGTGGCTGGATGAAACAACAAGCTTGTCAACTTCTTGTTAACAATGACGGGAAGGGCCCTCACAGATCGCGCAAAATAACTTGGCGTGTCAGAGGGCGCTGAATGTCAAAATTAAGCCTTATTCCCATGTCATAATTTAGTTCCAGATAACGACAAGCGCCAAGTTATTTTGCGCGCACTATAAATATCAAAAAGAAAATGCTGATTTAGATTAAAATTAAAAGAAACGATAATGATTTGGATTGGTCAGTTTAGTAGACAGAACATCAAACTAATCTACAGTAGGTTTACAAAGAAGCAGTAGATGGTAAAGACGCGATTCAAAAACTAAATAATTACAGAGATATCGACTGTGCATTACATTGTAGATTTTACAGGACCATACATTATCATTCTAAAATACATACATAAGTACATACACTCACGCCTGTTTTCCATGGGGGTACGCAGAGACTATGGATCGCCCGCCACCTGCTACGATCCTTGCACACTTCTTTCTCTTCATTCACATCCATCAATCTTTTCATACATGCCCGGCGATTTTTGTCACTGCGTACACCATCCTTTTTTATTAAAACCCCTATTTAGTCCGTGTAGGTTTTTCTGGGACGCCCTTGTGCAACCGATCCTCCCAAATTCGCACAATATATCTCTTTCGTGATTCGCCTTTCATTCATCCTCTCTAAGTGACCAAACCACCGGAGCATTCCTTGTCACTATATCATCTTTCAGCCCATACCTCTAACGGATCACATCATTGCTCACTCTATCACTCAATTTGACAACACATATTTTTCTCGACGATCGCATCTCTACCGCATTTATTCTGCTTTTATCCTTCTTCTGCCATACCCAAGACTCACTCCCATACATCAGTGTCGGCACCAGCACTCCGTTATGAATAGCCATTCGCGCCTTTTCAGATACGATTTGGCTACTCACCGAGTGTATAGCGCCATTCACTGAATTTCCTTTCTTCACACGTCTACCATAATACTATTATGTGACTGTCGCATAAGGAGGGGTATTAAAACACGAGTGGGCGAGTTTTTTAATAGTATTCCACGAGTGTTTTAATACCGAGTTATGTGCAGTCTCATACACTACTTTATCTACACTCATTACATTTATTATATATTTCAAAAATAAAGCAAATCAATATTAATTATAAAATGTGAATTGGTGCCAAACCCCACTCATAGGAGTCTATACGGTCTATTCCTTCTAAATTCTAATTTTAAAAAACCATTCTGATTGTTGCCGGCTAAAGAAGAGCTTGAAAAAGTTGGAAGTCAGGGCCGGTAAATCCTACTGTTGCCATGGATACTGTAAATTTAAGAAATATCAGTGTTTTATAATGAGTGACAGACAGCTGTATCCGGGTGTTGCATAATGGTCATTATGAAACACCCGGATACAGCAGCTTTATTTTTTAAAGTTGACTATGGCATAAAGTGTATCAGTATACGTTCAGGCATGAGTTCATAATTCGAAAATTATAACATGAGTGTAGATAAAATAAAATAATTAATCACATTAAAATTGTTCACATCTTATTTCGTACCAACTTGATGCTGTATCACATAGTTGGGGTCCAGGCTGAGCCTGTGGCCCGGGAAGCTGTGCAGCATCAGGTAGTAGCAGCGCTGCCAGTCTGGGTTCGGGTTGTTGGGGCTCACCTGGCGGGTGGCTGCCAGGCGCTGGCAGAACGCTGCCTTGCGGAGGAAACCTTGGAAAAATATTTCGTTTTATTACTATGCGTAAAAGCACCGTTAGTTTCAAAATCAATCATCTTTAAAGAAAAGCTAAATCGGAATTTGTTTCTTATTTTTATTTTATTTTCATATTAGCTATACAAAATCCACGGCTCTTAAAGCTGCGCAGTCTGCACACTAGCGCCGCCATTGAAAAAAATCATAGTGCTTAATTAAAGACGAAATTGTAAATTATCTCTCTGTAGTGCATTCCGAAGAAGCTTTGTGGTACTTTTTATCGATTAAAGGATATTTTTTATTCAGTTTTTTTTGCGAAAAGTGGCCACTTTTAGCAATAAAACTCCATTAAATTAAACGACAAGTTAGCAAATATAGATAAAGCAATAGAAAGTACCACAAAGCTTCTTCGGAGTGCACTACAGAGAGATAATTCGTAATATTATGATCTTTATTTAATCACTATGTTATTTTTTCCAATGGCGGCGCTAGTGTGAAGATTGCACAGCCTTAAACATTTACTTTCTAGAACATACAGCTAATCATCATCATGTCAGTTGAATGATGCTCACTGCTGGGCATAAGCCGCTAATAAAGGATTTTGAATACGCTAATAATAACATTTCTAAACAAATAAATAATTTATTTGCAACAATATGGTTAAGTAGGTACATAAAGTCATTATTCTATTTTCTTCAACATTTATCGTGCGAGGCCGATGCCGATGTGCAGATATTTAATTATATAGTGATTTGAATTATAGTTACATTGATACTAAAAGTTAAAGTAATTAAATGTCAATAATATTATAAAATGTCATTATTTTAAAATTGGATGTATTTGATTGAATCAGGCGTCACTTGGCGGAAGTCCCTAACCATTGTGAAAAATAAATATATTATGTAGCTTTCTTCCGCAAATAATCGCAAAACTTGCACCTTCACCGATCACACAACTCTACACGTGTTTCGCCCCAACCCGGGGCATCCTCAGGAGATGTTTGTCCGTATGCAATCCAGCACCGAAATAATTAAAATTGGATGTCAAAGCAATCAAGTGATTTAAGACGGCGTGAACATTATTAATTTACGCCCTTTTTTAGGTAGTGTGAGTAGTTATGAGTAAGGTTGTGAGCTCACGAGCCCAATTATACATACTTACCTATTTCCTTGTAAAGTTCAGCGAGCGTGTCGAACCGCTGAATTTTCTCTTGTTCACTCAATGTGAGGTTGATAAATATGACATTCTGCAAGAAGCTGGACGCGTGGAGGCTGTTATTTTGCTCTACAGCAATTCGGGCTGCCTTGAAACACGCTTCGGTCTCTATAATACCAGCATTCTGGTATTTGCTGTAGTGAATGATGGCTTTGCGATACTTCTCGGCTATCTCTTCACCATTCAGTAAGTATTGGTTGTTGATTTGAGAAGGATGTCTGGGTATAGAAGGTTGCTCAGACATATAAAATGATTTCTGACTTTGATACTCTATATCACTTGAAGATGCAAGGGACTCAGTGTCTGCATTATCAGTTTCAGATTGTCTCGAAGACGTCTCTACACTCTCTGATGATGATGGAGTCAATTCACTCGGAGGGTTAACAGGACTTGATGTTTTTGAGGATCTAAGAGGTGATGAAATAATTTTGTATTTCCGAAACGGGTCAACACTTGGTTGGAATAAAGAAAGTTTAGTTTTGTTAGGAGAGCTTTCTTGTAAACTAGCGTTCCTTTGCAAAGGTGTTGGATTTCGTAAGTTGGGATATAGGAGAATCGCTGAAGCAGCACATAGCCCTGCAAAAGAAAACAAAATATTTTTTTTTTTTCGGTGTCATTCATCACTTTGACTGAAAGAAATTTATGTAGTTATTTATTACCTTCTTTAGCTGCAGCCAGCCACAGCCAGTCATTGACTGACTTGAGTATATCTGCAGCATTATGATACAAACTAAGGCTGTCTGCTATCAGCCCACCTTGCAATGTTAAATCTGCCAGGTTTTTGGTGACGCGCCCCATGCAACGTTTCTTGTTATTGCGAGATTCCATGTCAAGTCCTGAACAATAATAATTTTAATTACAGGCTTATTTAGACTCATCTTTTACCAAGTATTAGTTGCTTAATATATACAGGATGTTAGTTTAAACAAGGGACATACTTCAGGGGGTGAAACTACCCATCAATACAAACAACGTGCAAATGGGACAAAGTGCGATGTCGCGAAAAAAAAATCAGCTGTTCCATACATTTTGGCCCATTCGGTATTGCACTTTTGTATGAAACAGCCGATTTTTTTTTCGCGATATCGCACTTGGTCCCAGAGTAAAAGTTGTTTGTATTGATGGGTACTTTCACCCCCTGGAGTATGTCCCTTGTTTAAACTAACACCCTGTATACCTACGACAGCACACTTTCAAAAGTTTTGTTTAATAAAACTCCGCCAAAAACAACACCCTGTATACCTACGACAGCACACTTTAAAAAGTTTTGTTTAATAAAACTCCTCCAAAAACAATTTAAGAAGAGTGTTTATTATACTTCTAAACTAATTACTCTTCCACCCGCGGCTTCGTCCGCGTACACGAAGATTTCCCGTGGGAATGTAAAATGGATATCACACTCCAGCTTCTAAACCAACATACCGAAAATCATGTCGATCCGAGTCCGTATATTGTGTAGTGAAGTATGGTCGTGTCGTGGAGCACTAAGAATCTCGTACAATTACCTGTTGTTACTTGTACCTGTCGCTCCCGCGTAAATATGGTTGCGTCACGCTCGCACAGATGCAATGACCGCCGTCTCAAGGAATCTGTGGAAGCGTGATGCACTATATTTACGCACGAGCGACAGAGGCGTAATAACAGCCCCATAGACAAGCGGCTTTCTATTAGCGAATTCGCCAGTCGAATAGAAAGAAAATGTATGGGATTGACATTAGCTGTCACGTGACATTTCGATCGCTAATGTCAATCCCATACGTTTTCTTTCTATTCGACTGGCGAATTTGCTAATAGAAAGCCACTTGTCGAGGGGGGCGGGTATGTACGGGATTCTTCATGCTCCGCAACCATACTTTAAAATAACTTTCTACACCCTCATAATGTGCTTAAGATATTTTCAAACACTACTGTATCCTATGATTGGATATTAGTCCGATACTTGAAACTTGCAGATCTCATGAATACAAATCTACATACAAAATCTGAAGGAAAGCTCTTATTTACGATCCATGAACAAGCACCACACAGCAAAAATACTTGCCTACAAAATCTTTCTTTTCAAATGGAGCCAAAAGTAATGAAACTTTTTCAAGCTTCTCCCTTGATCTTTCCAATCTTTTAGATTCAACAACCCAAAACAGTGAATTGATCAAGTCGGCAACATTCTGCTCTAAATCTGGTACTGGATCATTTTCACTATAGAACATAGCATGGGTTTTGAAGTTTGATGGTGTTGTGAAATTCTCTTCTTGTACAGGAAATGATGTGGTGGAGGATGCTGAATGAGGGAAGCTTTCAGCTGATGACAGACTGTCAGCATGGTCACTGGGCAGTGAAAACCTGTAACAATAAACTAGTTAAATTTTATAATAACAATATTAAAATGAATTATTTTTTGGGTAACCTCTGTTAGTTGAAATTTATGATTTAATGCATTACTATGGAAAGAACCCTTAAGGTGCATTGTAAAAATCTCAAGGATTAAATCTATTTTGTACAAAAATTATTGAAAACCACAATTGATCTACAATGCATGTAAAACTAAGATTAATAATTAATCATGGCAGATGCTAGTGATACAATTTAGGATACATATAGATGTGCACACACAAGGGCATCATAATCCTATCCACTCACGGGCCACCGACAACAACCATAAAAAGCAGTAACCAACATAATTCCTGTAGTTTTCATGTATTATATGAACTCTTTGCAAAGGGTTGACGCCGGGTATTCGTCAATTGTTTCTTCTTCTAGCTTCAAGTGGCAGCGTTTGTGGCTGTTGCATGTGGCTCGTGTGCCGCAATGGTAACAGCCACAAAACACTGCTACAAAGTAGATGACAGCAGTTTAATATACTTTTATTGTGCTTTCACTTGTTTTCACAAGCAATCATTAAGTATTATCATAGACTGTAGCAATCAGTCTTTTTCACTCTGAAGTGATGAAAAAATTATTAGAAAGTAAGTACTTACTTACCTACTGTTTACAAAAAGATTTTTTTAATCATTCAAACCCCAACACCCCAAGCATATACCATGCTGTTATATTGCAAAAACGGAAATCAAGCAGAATTTGAAACTTGAATTGTTGTTTTAGGCAAGATGTTTGCCATAAAATAATTAATGGTGTTCTCAATTTACAAGAACTTTTTGTACTTACTTCTCTCCTAGACTACTACTTTCTTTAGAAGTTTTGTCCTCTTCAAACACACTGTAGGTTTCAGGTTCCTGCTCTGGCTTTTTGCTGATTGGGCCAAACATGAAGGCTCTCGAGTCCACCAGGGTGTTGGTGTACTTTACCTTCAGAGATTCATGCACTCGACAAACTTCATTCAGTTCAATTTGGTTGGTAAATTTGCTTAGTGTTATCAAACCTATGAGACGTCTGTAAAAATAGAAAAAACTATGGTACATGACATTTATGCAACTATAAATAATGTATTTTTTATTAAAATATTTACCTATGAGTTTGGAAATCCCCCCAATCATTATTTTCAACAGGATAGTCTCGAACATATCTTACCCAAATATCCCGAACTTGTCCAGCAGAATCTAAAGGATATCAGAATAAAAAGTATATTTAAAAGCACTGTAATATAAAAAGTAGTGTAGCATGAGTGTAGCTAATTATAAACTCAAATTCAAGCAATGATACTATCCAAAATACATTCTACAAACAGGAAAAGAATGAAATTGCAGTGTTCTTTTCACTCTATATTATCTTAATAAAATATTATAATAGCTTCTTTGCTTTGATGTTTATTTGAAACCATACAAAGTGCACTTAGTAAGCTTAGTAAAAACATATGTCAATAACATTTTTGCATAATTGAGAATACAAACCAGTGACTTTAATGTTGTTTACTTTCTGGATACGTTCCCACAGTTTGTTGAAGTTTTTGAGCATGCCACCAATGCCTTTCACCAGCACCAGGAGGCAGGCATGATGCTGAGCGTGTTGCCCGTAGTCTGGGTGCGACATTACGGATTCACCAGGCGCGTGTGATAAAATGTAGCTCACTGAAGAGCGCATTGATCTAGCATTTGCTACAATAACTGAATACGTCCTAATAAGTAAGGCACTGCAGACGATGCGACGGACGTGAACATCCGCTAAGAATAAAAATGAAGGTTCACCTTAAATTTATTCTTTGGTCATAATAAACACTTCGAAAGTTTACAAATATTTTCGAGTCAGTCAATCAATCAAGTCCGTCCAAAAACCACATCCATCCAACCACAGAACCAGTCTGGCGCAACCGGCTCTTCAATCTTCACCTATCGCTACT